>CM057827.1:110012977-112412977 GCA_030068075.1 Paguma larvata
TATGGGGCACTGAAATTCCACAGTCTTTGATGAAGCTAAAATTCTCTTAGCTTTTAGACAAACTGTATCTCCAGGTCTGTGAAATGACCTTTAAGCCAGATTTGGTGATGCCTTCCCTTCTTCTAATCCCTAGGTCTCCATTTCATGGGCCTCTGGGTTCTTAGATTATCTTGCAGATTGAAATTTTTTTTCTCCATTCTTTAGGAAAAATAGAAAAAATTACTCATCTTTTATTGTGGAACTTTAAAAATAGAAGAACTCAGATTTGCATTTTATGAATTTTGTCTACAGCCGAAAGCTGTAGAAGCAACGATACTTAGTCATATTTTAAACTCAAAGGGTTCAGTGTCTCCTTTCACTCTTTCCCTTTAGGGGGCATATGACAGAGGGACAAGCCATACAAATGAGACCTGGCCCAAGATTACTCAGTAAGCCACTTGCCCCAGAACTATTCATTGTGGTGTCTTTCTTTACCTACTTGACACGTGTGCACGAGCACCCACACCCACACCCGTCTCTAAACTTGGCAATCTGTATGTAGGAAATGTAATTCTGGACGTGGTTAGGCAGAACGTGAAAGGCTAAGATCTGATGATTGATGGAGCTTGAGGAAAGAAGGAAGGAAACAAGTCGTCGGAGAATCTCAAATAGGCCGTTGCTGACTGGAAGAGGGGCAGTCCACTCAGAGTGCGGGTCGTTGGAAGTGAAGAGTGTACTGCGGTACTCAGAGTGCGGGCCGTTGGAAGTGAAGAGTGTACTGCGGTACTCAGAGTGCGGGCCGTTGGAAGTGAAGAGTGTACTGCGGTACTCAGAGTGCGGGCCGTTGGAAGTGAAGAGTGTACTGCGGTACTCAGAGTGCGGGCCGTTGGAAGTGAAGAGTGTACTGCGGTACTCAGAGTGCGGGCCGTTGGAAGTGAAGAGTGTACTGCGGTACTCAGAGTGCGGGCCGTTGGAAGTGAAGAGTGTACTGCGGTACTCAGAGTGCGGGCCGTTGGAAGTGAAGAGTGTACTGCGGTCGAGCACTTTACCTTTTTTCCTTTTGGCATATGAAACCATACGCATACTTCCAGTCACAGTTTTAACTTACAAATTCCATTGACATTCCCTGTTCTTGGGAAGGAGTAAGCAGCGTTACTTGGTTATTATGTACTGACACCGTTAACTCTGGGTCACGGGAAACTTCTTTTCCTTCCTGTCATATTACGGACCTGTAAGTGTTAGCTTGTCCCTTGATGTATCTCCTAAGATTCTGGAACAGAATGATTACAAATAATTAGAAATCATTTCCATCTTGTTTCCTGCTATTCTCTTTCTTTTACATTTTTAAAAGGGAATATCTCAAATATATGTTAAAGTGCATTAAAAAATATAAACATCCATGCACTCACTGGCCAGATTTAATAAATTTAAAAAAATTAGGTATGTATACTGTAGAGATTTTTATTTATTTACTTATTTTGAGAAAGCATTAATGAGCCGGTCTCCTTTTTAACTTTCCTTGCTCCCCCTTCCTCATGACTGTTCTGATGTTGGTGTGAACCCTTCTCTTTTTTTCATAGAGAAATAATTTCTTAATGAATTTTTACCCTTATTTTTAAACTTTCGAATTCAAAGGATAGTAACTCATTTTATGGTTTATCATGAATCATTTTCAGTGGCTCAGATAGATTTTTTTGGTCATTGTTGCCTTCTCACTCCTGGCCAGCAGTATGATGTTTTACCTTGTTATTGCTGGGACCGTATTTAACTCTTTTTTGTCCTCTGGTCTATCAGGTGGATGTTAACTATGTTATGTACTTTTTTGTTGGTAACATTCCTGAAATATTCCTTAAAAATTCGTTGTATTCACCTTCAATAACCAGGGAGAGAGAAAGAGAGAAGCGACAGAATGATTTTATTTTTTTTTAGGCCAAGTTATCATTTGAGAAACTGACACTATAAGCCACAAAAGCTGAGGAGAAGCATATATTCAATGTGTAATAGTAGGACAAGTGTCTCTTAGTTTAAAAACCTATGCATTTTTGATGCGTTACACTCTTGTGGTCAACAGCATGAAGAATTTAATGCGATACTGCAATATGCTTATGGTTAAACATGAGCACAATGCTAGGAGAAAATCTAACAATGGCTATGTTGTTTGTTTTGTCAAAATGTGCTCCCCAGCTCAAGAGTTTCCTATTTTGGAGAAGCAGAACTGGTTGATACATCTCCACTATATCCGGAAGGATTACGAAGCGTGCAAGGTGAGAGATTGTAATGACAGAGACCACGAGAGGCAGCCTTTGGTTAGACAACTGACAGTCTGTCACGGAGTTGCGGCTTTTATATCCCACTAATGTATGAATTCCTGTTTCCCCACACTGTGTGTACTGGTTAGCTTTTGCTAGGATAATGCTGTTAACAACCTCAGAATTTCAGTGGCTTCCTACAGGAAACATTTAATGATTGCTCATGGGCCTTCACATTGGCTGTGGCTTGGCTGGGTCTGACCACAGGCTGGGGGTCAGGTTCATGTGTGCTCTGTGTGTCTTCTCATTTCAAGACCAGGGCAAAGGAGCAGCCGCTCTCTGGGACTTGGTCTCGTGGTGGATGGCAGATGTTCAACATAGCGTATTATTTAACTTTTTCATCTCTGGATAGGTGAAAAATGCTATTTCATTCAGTTTTATAATTCCCTTATGGTGGACTTGATCATCATTTATATATTTAAAAACTATTTGCATTTCCTTTTTCCCTAAACTGTATCTTTGGTAACATACTATACATGTTACTTACTTGCTGGCAGAGAATAGTATTAATGTGCAAAATATATCCTCGAAGCTGTCTTTTTGGCATTTTGAACTTTGTAATGCTTCTAAGGTTGTAATTTAAAATTTTTATCCATGGCATTTGTACCTATGGCAATGCACAGAACTAGCAATGGTTAGCACCAGTATGAATCTTAAATGGGTTCTTTCTTTCCTTTTGTGGTAGCTATCCTTTTCTTGTTTCCCTTTTTTTTTTTTTTTAAAGTTTATTTTGAGAGAGAGAGCAGGGAAGGGGTAGAGAGAGAGGGAGAGAGAATCCCTTGCAGATTGCAGTGCAGAGCCTGACCTGGGGCTCAATCTCACGAACTGTGAGATCCTGACCTGAGCTGAAATCAAGAGTCAGACGCTTAATCAGCAGAGCTACTCAGGCACTCCCCCTTTTCCTTTTTTGACAAATTTCTCTGTTTCCTGCATCTCTTCCTTATTTATTTCTTAAGCGTTGGAGATGTTCCTAGGTCCTATCCTCAGCTCCTTTCTCGGCTCATTTCACACACCTCTTCCTGATCTTCAAACTAATCTGATACCTACTAATGCTCACAAGCATTTCAAATTCAGCTTTTCTGTGGCTGAGTTTATCAGCTTTCCTCCAAACCTGTTCCTTCTCTTGCACCCTGTCTCAGGGCTAGGTGCCATCATTCACCCATCTGTCTGTGTCAGAATCCCCTGACCCATTTTTCCCTAATATAATATAGATAATCATTAAGTTCTGGTGATCTTGTCTACTGTCTCTTGAAATTGTCCACTTTATTCCCTCTCTACACCATAGTTAATTCCCATCATCTTTGCTTAAATCACCACAAGAATTCTTATACCAATCTTGCCTCCTTTCCATCTGCGCTCCCAAAATGACTTTTCTATGGATCAGGATTGAATCAGGTTACTTCCTGTTTAAAACTTACCAAGATCCTCCCGTTGCTCTCAACTTTTTTAGCGTGGCATTTGAGGCCCTTCTCTCTCGGGCTCTCTGTCATTTCGGCTTCTCCTTCACCCCTGCCAACACAGGGTTTGAAACTGCTTACTCTGGAAAGCCTTCCTTGATTCTCTGCGTTAGACTCAGGTGCTTGTTCTTTGAGCTCCTGTAGCATCCGAGCTTAGCCTGTCACAGGAGCGAGTAGAACCTGTGTTTTGCTCATCAGAGAGCCCCTACCATCTACAATGGTACCTGGAAATCTTCATATTTCCCTTAGCTTGCCTAGTTAGATTCTAGATGGAGGTTGACAGACTTTTCCTGTAAGGGGCCAGATGGTAAATATTTTGGACTTTGTCGGCCACAGTCTCTATTTCATATTCATCACCTTCTCTTGGTTTTTTTACCACCCTTTAAATAGAGGAAAATACTCTTAGCTGAGAGCTGTACAGTAGGCTGTTTGGCTGAGATTTGGTCTGTGGGCCATAGTTTGCTGACCGCTATTCCCTAATAAGTAACCATAAAAGAGTTGAGATTTTTTAAAAAAAAATCCAACTGAACATTATTAGTAATTATTTATATATTAGATTTCTTACATATGCTCCTTGTCCACCTCTACTTAAGAACACTTCAGGGCACTGGGATGCCCGGATGGCCCAGTCGGTTAAGCATCCGTCTTCGGCTCAGGTCATGATCTCACAGTTTGTGGATTTGAGCCCCACGTTGGGCTCTCTGCTGACAGCTCAGAGCCTGGAGCCTGCTTCCGATTCTATGTCTCCCTCTCCCTATGCCTGTCCCTGACTCACACTCTTTCTCTCTCAAAAAGAAATAAACATTAAAAAAAATTTTTTAAAAACAAAAACAAACCAAAAAAACCCACTTCGGGACATTGAACTACGACTTAGAAGTATTTTTCTTCTTTCAGGCTGTTATCAAAGAGCAGCTTCAGGAGACTCAGGGGTTATGTGAATATGCTATCTATGTCCAAGGTAAGACATATTTCTTCTCTTTTCTAGAGAAATGCATTCTTGGCCTAGGTTCCAAAAGAAGAGCAAATAACTTGTGAAGCACTTTAAATTCAGATGTTCTACAAAGGTCTTATTCAGTATTCTGCTTTTTGAAATCAGAACATAATTCTTATGCTGGATTTGACCTCAGAAATGACTAGTTCTGTTTTAAAAAAAAATTACTGCCATCCTTCCCCCTTCTCCAGTGTCTGGCTCATGTTTTCAGAATGGATGTGAGGGTCCCTGCCTCAGGCAGCAGGCTCAAGCCCAGAGGGGGCTTTTGGAATTGTTCCTTGTAGTCAGGCTACAGGAGATGATGGAAGGCTTGAGGACTTTTTATAAGGGCGTTAGGATGAAGGGAAGAAGCCCAGAGGTGTACAGGATAAAGCAGAGAGTAGATGAAATTCATCAGAAACCAAATACAGGAACCACTGACTGAAATTTTACTCTTTGGCGTCCTCAGTTTTTCTAGGGATTTTCCTTACTGACTCTTTGGTATAATTGAACGGTTTTGTTCACCACTCAGTGGATTGGTAGTCTTCAGATTAAGATGGAATTTTATGACATGATTGGCAGGACGCTTGACACCTCTAGGACATCATGGCAAGAAAAGTGCTCTTTTATTCCCAGTATTACAGGTGCCTCATAATACTTAAACACGAAAATTCTTTTGAAAACTCAGGCTTGGGAAAAATTACTGATTCCGATTGGTTGCTATACTGAAAACTGACTCTGCAATATTAGTGCATTCTTGGCCAGAATCTCCTTGATTGCACTTGTCCTGTCTGGGTGTACTCTGAAACTACTAGATGGAAGTCTGAATTACCGTGATAAATATAGTGTTTGATGGGGAAGCCCAGGATTGTTCCTATCATGAAGAATTTGTGGGATAACTTGCAAGGCACCTGATTATCTGCATAGTGGGTGCTGGGAGTGGAGGGGTAGGTAGGTTTGAGATACCTTGTTTGATTAGGTTTTAGATTGTCAGCAACTTTACTACTTGTTTCAGCCTACCCGAGGTCATAGCCGATTGTATTAAAGAGACAGTTATCCAAATAATTTTTTTGGTATGATTTCTTACCTCCCTCTTCTTCAGTTTTTCTGATACCAGACTCTGTTCTTCCCAGAACGTGATGAGTTTTTTCTGTGTTTTCTGTCCTTGGCAGCATTAATATTTCGCCTGGAAGGAAATATCCAAGAATCCCTAGAACTTTTTCAGACGTGCGCTGTTCTCAGCCCTCAGTGTGCTGATAACCTCAAGCAGGTGGCCAGATCTTTGTGAGTATTTGCTGCCTCAGAAGCCCTGGGCTTAGGAACGATGTAAAATGGATTCTCAGGCAGAGGGTGCTTCTGACAGATCAGCCCAATACATAGAGGGAGTGTGGCTTAATAGGTATACTGGAATCCCCTTGGAAGAGTGGATTAATTTTGAAACTTGAGAAAATAAGTCAACAAGTATAAAGGAATTGAGTATTTCAAACATCGTATAGTCTAGTTTGATGGGGAACACGGATACTGTTTATCATATAAATAGGGACATCTTGTGCCCTCAAGTCCCCTAATCTTATTGGCAACCCGTGGAATGTTTTTCATCTACTGTTACAACACTTGGTGTAATACTTGACATAGTAAGGTTCAGTAAGTGTTTGTCGAGTGAATGCCCTATTCGTTCCTCAATGCAAGCAACCTCCACAGTCTTTTTTTTTTTTTTCTTAATGTTTGTTTATTTCTGAGAGAGAAAGAGCACAAGCAGGGCAGGGGCAGAAAGAGAGGGAGACACAGAATCCAAAGCAGGCTCCAGGCTCAGCTGTCAGCACAGAGCCCGATGTGGGGGCTTGAACTCACAAACTGCAAGATCATGACCTGAGCCGAAGTCAGACGCTTAACCGACTGAGCCACCCAGGCACCCTAACCTCCACAGTCTTTCTAAGCTAATGAGTAGACTGTTTTTCTACTCTGGAGCCGTAAAGTGTCCCATGGGGTTCTTATCCCCACTTTCTTAACTACATTGTCATTCATAATTGCACTCTTAGCCTAGAGCCCGGTTTACCTTTGCTTCCCTCCAGAATCATGATCCAGTGTCAAGGAAAGAGATTTAGTCTTGGAAGGGAAGGCATGTCCCTAATACATGGTCATAAGTGATGGCAGCTCCTGCTTAACTGGTGTATATGTACTTTAGTTTGTTTCTTTTTTGTTCTGCGTGTGTAGTACATTATGAAAAATAAATTACAGAAGACTTTCACTAAAATTGGTGTAGAACGAGACCAAGACCCGGGAACAGCTATCAGTGCAGTCCCTACCAAAAGAGCTTCTGTTACTGATCTATGCCAGCCTCACTGGCCAAAACAGCACGGCCAGCTAATAGAGCAGGGGCTTCCAGATTTCTCTGCTAGATGGAATAGGAGTCAAATGAGGGACTAGGGGAGTTAGTCCTGTAAAAGCTTTCAGCTAACACTTACAGAAAATATATTTTTCCCACAGATTCCTTTTGGGAAAACATAAAGCTGCCATTGAAGTTTATAATGAAGCAGCTAAACTTAACCAGAAAGATTGGGTAAGTAGAGAACTTTAAAGTTCTTTGTTACTAGTGACCTGCTGATGGTTCCATTTGTCATATGGCTGTCTTTGGTTACTGTTAATTGAATTCCTACATGCCCAAAAATGTCTTTATTTTATCCTCACACTTGATTGATGATTTTTTTTTAATAATTTTTTTTAAACATTTTTATTTATTTTTGAGAGACAGAGAGAGACAGAGCATGAGCGGGGAAACGGCAGAGAGAGGGAGACACAGAATCTGAAGCAGGCTTCAGGCTCTGAGCTGTCAGCACAGAGCCTGATGCGGGGCTCAAACTCACGAACCGCGAGATCATGACCTGAGCCGAAGTCGGATGCTCAACCGACTGAGCCACCCAGGCGCCCCTGATTGATGATTTAGCTAAGTATAAGATCAAAAACCATGTTTCCTCATAACTTAGCAGACATTGCTACATGGTTTTCTGGCAGGCTGTTACCAGTCTGATACCTGTTGATAACTCTACTTTCTTCTCTAGAAACTTTGAGGATTTTCTCTTTATCATTGGAGTTCTGAAATGTCAGTAATACTTGTCTGGAAGTGTTACCCCCCGTCCCCATCTGTGGACACTAAGTTGGCTTTCACTCTGAAGATCCCTGTCCCGTTTTGGGTCACGGACATTTTCTTTGAGTGGTTCTTTGATTTTCTTCTCCTCCATTGTCTCTTTGTATCTGTTAGGGATTGTAACTGCAACATAAATTTTGAGTAAACATCGGCTTTGCTAATTAGGGGTTTATTTTTTCTCGTGAAACACATCCAGGTAAGTAGTTGCCCACATTGACCGGGTGGTCCAAGGACGTCAGGGCTGAGGCTTTTTCTTCACGGTCACAGAATCCCCGATAGACTGCCACTTGTGTCATATCAACTCCCCCCCCTTAAGGAAGGCTGGGAAATGTAGTTTTTTCGTTGGACACGTTGCTACTTTGGACAAACTTAGGGTGTGTTAGTAAGGAATGCGAGCAGAGTGGGTACTGACGAGCAGCATCGGCAACGCTGTTCTCCACTGTGGTAAATGTGTTCTGTGCTTGTTCCCTGTGTCTCTGCGCTTGCATCTCACATATTCCCCCTTTTTGTGTTCGCTCTACATTCAGGGACACTTCCTGAATCCTGTCCTCCAGATCATTTTTGTTGTTAGCTATTCACATTCTGTTATTATCCTATCCATCCTGTTGTTTTTTATGTCAGTAATTATATTTTCAATTTCCAAGACCTTTGTCTTTTGTCTTCCTGCAATAGCCTCTCCATGTCTCTGACTCTTGAAGTTTTGTTCTGCTTTCCAGAATTACCTTTTGCTTTCTTTCTTTATTTTGGTTCTTATTTCTCATGCTGTTGGTTTTTTCCCCAACAGCTGATGATTCGTGGAAAGACAGGCATGTGTGAAGGACTAGGTTGATTTGCATGGAGAGCTAGCATGGGTCTCCCCTGCAGTTCTTACGGCACCATTGTTTTTGAAAAATTCTGGTTTCTTGGTCACTTCCGTAGGTCTGAAGACAGATGCCACCAACTATTTTATAGCTAAAGGCCAAAATGAAGCTACAGGTGAAGGAGAATTCATTTACTCCTTCATTTAGTCATTCTTTCAATTCATGAATGGCTGCTACGTGCCAGGCACTGGGCTGGGTCTCAGAGATGCAAAGGTGTTGGTGGGTTATGGGCCAATCAAGTAGAATAGGAAATACGGAAAGGAAGAGAGGAGGATGATAACCGATCAGAGCTAAATCCTGTCTTTAAGGTTATGGACTTGATGAGTTTTCGCTTCTGGTAGGGCATCTAAATTAGATGTGTCCAGTGCATGGCTGGATATAGAAATCTGAAGCTCCAGTGTTTTGGGCTAGAGATGTACATTTTAGAGCCAAGAGTATAAAGGCAATGATTAAAACCATGAAATTGGATGAGATCACTCTTCAGTGAGCTGAGGGTGGAACCCAGGGAAAAGTACTGAAGGGCTGAGCTGAAGAGGAAAAGAACCCATAGAGGAAGATAGGGAGGAAGTAAAACAGAGAGTGGAGAGTACCTGTTAATCGTCCAGTTAGTAGAAAGAGCTCATTGGTATTACTGACTTGGGGTAACCATTCCATTGGCGCCAGTAGAGGTGGTCACACCCCGAGCTGTTACTCTGTGTCCTACTTGCTTTGTGAGTTCTGTGGCCCTACTTTCTTGGACTCATCAGGGTATTCCACAGTCTGGCTGCACCAGGGGGATAGTAGTTCCTGCTGCTGTTATCTCCTTTGACTTTTGAACAGCTTTGTTAAGTAGGGAGAATTTACCCTGTTGGGCTGAGAGAGGTGAGAAGCTGAGGCTTTGGTTAGATGGAGTGACTTGCTCAAGGGGGCACAGTGAGGTGGTGGCAGAACCAGAGCTAGAATTCAGGCGTAGGCTCTGCAATTCCTCACTTTAGGCCTGTCATTTTTCCACCGTACCAGCTGCCTTTCACAAGATGTCTGCTGGATTCCCTCATTCTGTGAAAGACACGATTTAACTCTTATTTTCTGTTTTCCTTTTCCAATTTCCTTTGTTGTCAGTTTGTTTAAGGCCTTTTGCTGCTGCCTTCTCAAGTAATGTCTATGGCAAATGATTTTATACTTTTTTTTTAAAGTTTATTTTACTTAGAGAGAGAGAGAGAGAGAGAGAATCCCAAGCAGGCTCTGCAGCGTCAGCATGGAGCCCGGTGGGGGGCTTGAGCTCACGAACCGAGAGATAATGATCTGAGCCAAAATCAAGAGTCAGACACTTAACCAGCTGAGCCACCCAGGGGTCCTGCAAATGATTTTAAAGAGTTGGGGATTAGTTAGCTTTCAGAGCATTTAAAAGACAACCACAGATGCGTTTCTCCTTTTTCTAGTTCCGTGTGTATACTGTTGTGGGATAAAGGGGAAGGTACACAAGCTTGGAGGCAAGCCTGAGTTCAGGTCTCTGTACATTGCCATGTGGACATTATGTAGATTCTGATTTAAGAAAAAAAATTGTGTTGTGAGACATTTCTGAGTTTTATGTTTATTAAACATGACTCAGTATCTGATATGAGCAGTTATTATTTTTCAGGTATGATAGTGGTATTGTGGGTAGTTTAAACAGAAACCTTATCCTTTAGAAATACATACTGAGGGCCGCTGGGGTAGCTCAGTGGGTTAAGTGTCTGACTCTTGGTTTCAGCTCAGGTCATGATCTCACGGTTCATGAGTTTGAGCCCTGCATCCGGCTCTGTGCTGACCACGCAGAGCCTGCTTGGGATTCTCTCTCTCCCTCTCCCTCTCTGCCCCTCCCCTGCTCTCTCTCTCTCTCAAAATAAATAAATAAACTTTAAAACAATTAAAAAAAAAAAAGAAATATATACTGAAAAGTTGTGAATGAAATGCTACGCTCTCTGGTATTTTGTAAAGTAGTGGGGTAGATGGGAGTATGGGTTGGATGGTCATTGGGACAGAGTGATGAGTCCATGGTGATTCTGTCTACATTTATACATGGTTGACAGTCTTCTTAAGATTTAGACCTTAAAAAAGAAAAAAAAATCCTAGTGCTGACACCTCCTGGATTAAGTTAGGCAAACTATATTTAACCTCTCTGAGCTTTAATTTTCTTATCTCTCAAATCAGAATTGTTACACCTGTTTTCAGATTTGCCAGGAAAATTATAGTAATACATATGTGAAAACCATCCAGCATAGAGCCTGATGTGAAGTAGGTACTCAGTGAGTGATCCCTATTTTGATGTTGTTATTTTAGAAGAGCCCATTTAACCATTTGTCTCTGAGCTCTGGGTCTGAATGGGCTTCCACACCTCGCCACTGCTAACAGGAGGGTCCTCACCCTTGTTTTCTCCTTTCTCTGAAGCTACTGTAAGTAAAGGGAGATCCAGCATAAGGGAACTTGGGCGATTTTATGAAACTCAAGGTCAGGGAAACGCAGGCTTGTCTTACAGTGAACTGGGGCTGGAAGCTGTTAGTGACCAAGTTGGCTACTCTGTGTTTCCGCTTCATTTTCTCTTTCTGTAGATCAGCAGTTGACAGACTGTTTCTGTCAAAGGGCTAGGGAATATTTTAAGATTTATGGTTTCATAGTCTCTGTTGAACTACTTATCTCTGAAGTTCTAGTGTGAAAGTTCTGTAGACAGCGTGTAACAAGTGATTGTGGCTGTGTTCTAATCAAACTTTGTTCACAAGAAAAGGCAGAGGATGGATTTGGTCTGTGGGCCGGGGTTTGTAGACTACAGCTGTCATGCTCCAATTACGTATATTCCATCTTAGTGGCCTCCAGATGGCGCTGTTGGTCCCCAAGTCCTCATCACCTAGTCCATTCCTGGATTCCTAGGAAAGGGAATCTGACACACACATATGTATACATACACACAAATTTCCTTAGGGGTGGAACACAGCAGGGGCTGTGGCCAGTCTCCTCTGAGAAGTGGGCAGAGGGCAGATCTTAGAGAAGAAAAGCTTGGGGAGGGGCTGGGAATGTACCCCAAACACCTAGGAAGATCACCTGTTCTTTCTGCTTTTATCTTCTGTAATTCGAGGTTTTAAAGTGTCCATTTTGTAGAATTAAGTGTATTTAAGTATGGGGACGCCTGAGTGGCTCAGTCGGTTAAGTGTCTGACTCTAGCTGTCAGCTCAGGTCATGATCTCAGGGTTCGTGAGATGGAGCCCCATGTCAGGCTCTGTGCTGACAGTGTGGAGCCTGCTTGAGATTCTCTCTTTCCCTCTCTCTGCCTCTTACCTGCTCATGCATACTCTTTCTCATAAAAAATTTTTTAAATGTATTTAAGTATGAAATCTAGTAAAAAACTACTTGTCGTTTAAAATGTAAGCTTTGCTGAACAGTAACAGTCTCTAGATGTCTGATGTTTCATTCTGCTGGTAACTGTGGAATTTACACCTATGCTGTTTTACTCTCTTTTGTGTGTAGGAGATCTGTCATAACCTAGGAGTTTGCTACATTTATCTGAAACAGTTCAAAAAGGTAATTGATGGAAATGGTGGTGGCGGTTGGGTTTCGGCTAGGGGCTTCACTGAGGGTTCACTGAGGGTTTTGTATTATTCCTGGGAAGTGCTTGTAGAGACTTGGGGAAGTAAAACTCCAAAGTGCCGTGTACATTTATCCCCATGTTTATTCTTCTTTTTTATCCATCTGGTTTTTTTTCTGTTTTTTTCCCCCCTTATTTTAGCAACAAAATGACAAACTCTAGAAATATTAGGAGAGAATGGCAGTCTAATTGCTTTTCTCCCTTCTTCTTCTCCATCCCGAGTTTAATTTACCAGTATAGAAACAAATGTTCAATAAAACTTAGTGATCAAAAAGTGAACCCTTAAGTCTTAAAACTGTGAGCTATCTTATGCTCTGACAGCAACTGATTTTAGTTTTGAGGTCATTGGAAATGAATTTTAGTTTTAAGTGGATCTGATTTTTGAGTTTCAGTTTTTAATGTTATTTTCCATGTGAGAACTTTTATTTTTAGTGGGTCTCCTTAGGTTTTCTGGGCAGAGCTACAGTGTTATATGCTTGGTTAGGAGAGTTTTCTCCTCAGAGAATATTCCAAGCAAGTACATTTCTATTCATCAGATTATTCTGAGCCAAGGGAGAGTTGGGATTGATCCTGGGTCAGACCTGTACTGAGGAAAAGGAGAATTATGTTTTAGATTTTACTATAAAGCTAATAGAGCAAATATAATAATTGACATTTTTGTAAATACTTGTCGAATCAATGGATGTTTCTTTTTTTTTTTTTAATGTTTATTTATTTTTGAGAGACATAGAGGCACAGCGTGAACAGGGGAAGGGCAGAGAGAGAGGGAGACACAGAATCGGAAGCAGGCTCCAGGCTCCGAGCCATCAGCACAGAGCCCGACGCGGGGCTCGAACTCACAGACTGTGAGATCATGACCTGAGCTGAAGTCAGCCGCCCAACCGACTGAGCCACCCAGGTGCCCCCAATGGATGTTTCAAATGGAGCCCTTTTGATCATCTGTTAGGATATAAGCTCTTCCAGAGCAAGGGGTTTGTTTTGTTAGCTCTGGTATCCCTAGTACCTAGAACAATAGGTACTCAGTGGATGCATGTTGAGTGGATAAATGAGAACAATCTGTTCATTCATTTAGCAAAATATTGGTGAGGAAAATGCAGTCCACGTTGGGGACGGTGATGCAGTTGTTCAGCAGTGGGGCTGGGACCGAGTTCAGGGCAGTGCTGTCTTCTGTACTATGACTTCCCTTTGAATTATGAAGCATGCGTCATGGGTATGAATACCAAGAAGGAGAAAACACTCAAAAAGGTTAATCATTTTGTATAAACTCTCCCAAGTGGCTCCAGGGACAGGCACCCCTGTTGCCAGCTATCCCGTCAGCAAGAAGTTGTGGTATGTTCTAGTTTTGGGCTAGTGGGGGCTGTGTGCTGAGGTGTGATGTGTCTGCAGGAGCTCTGTCTTCACAGTAGCCAGACGAAGACCTTGTCCTTTCCCGTAGCGATTTGATTCTCTTTCTCTTTACTCCATCCATCTTGTTAGGCACAGGAACAGCTGCACAATGCCCTACATCTTAACAGGCATGATTTGACCTACATAATGCTGGGGAAAATCTACCTGCTGGAGGGAGACTTGGACAAGGCCATCGAAATCTACAAGAAGGCAGTGGAGTAAGTATGTTTGTTTTCTTTAAGGCAGTGAGAAGACAAATGGGAGCAGACATACGAACCTCCAAGCCTAAGACTGATTCCTATGACTGATTACTAGTCGTGTGAGTTAGAGTGCCGCTCAGGCTAAGGTTAAAAGCTCCCCGTGGCTTGCTTACATAAGGAGATTTGTGCTCCTCTCCGTCTGCACGGCTAGCCTCGCTTAGCTGGACAGCTCTGCTCCACAAGACCAGTCAGGAATCCAGGTTATTAACCCACCATTCCTTGTGTTGTTGTCTTCACTGCCTGGTTGAAGCTGACTTGAGGTAGCATCCTTGTTCCAGGCTATGGCGAGGAGTGGTGGTTCGTGAGGGTGAGGTGGCCACTAGCTGCAAGGGAAGCGAGTACACGTGTGCTCAGGAGGAAGGAGTGTATAGATTTTGGAGTCAGCTGCTACTCTGCCATTGTGGTTTTCAGTTCTATAGCAGATCTTGTTTCTGGGGACTTTGGGGTTAGAAATCTGGTTCACTAGTAAACATCTGGTGTTTATTAGCATGAAACCAATATCTTCTGGTTTTTGTTTTTTTTAAGTTTATTAAAGAGACAGAGTGAGCAGGGGAGAGAGAATCTCAAGCAGGCTCTGCTCTCCCAACATGGGGCTCCATCCCACAAACCGTGAAATCTTGAGCTGAAACCAAGAGTTGGACGCGTAACCGACTGAGCCCCCCAGGTGCCCCCCTCCTCTCCTCCGCGCAATATCTTGTTTCCTTAAAACATCATTAGGGTAGGTCAAACCTCTATTGATAGTGGAACTCACTGGCTTTGTCAGGATGCTGTTCCATGTTTCTTCTCTAGGGACGTAAACTATCTTGTCTTTTTTGTATAGGGTCTTGTTTGTTTTAAGTAGGATAGCTGTAGCAGAACGTCTCGTTTGTCACTTAACAGGAAGCATGGCCACAGAGTCTATTATTCCTGATAATTAGTCTCTGAACTAAACTTAGATTTCTGTTAATTACCTTTGTCTTCTACCATGGTAGTCACTTTTCTGGCTATACCAGTTAACACACTCTCAGTATCTTTCTTGAACCACATTCTATATCTAGAAAGACATAAAAGTCCCTTGTTTTGTTAAGCTACAAAAGACTTTTGTCACCAAGAAGCTAAGGCTAAGTTTATAAGGACAAGAGGAAGGAACCCACATAGCTTTTTTTTTTTTTTTTTTTTTTTTTTTTAAGAGAGTGCAGGCAGGGGAGAGGGGCAGAGACTCTCAAGTAGGCTCCATGCTCAGCGCAGAGCCCAACACAGGTCTCAATCCCACAATCCCTAGGATCGTGACCTGAGCCAAAATCAAGAGTTAGCACTCAACTGACTGAGCCAGCCAGGCACCCCTCCCCCCAATCCATGTAGCATATTTTAAGCTTCTGTGGGGTAGGATGGAAGCCTTTTTCCCTAACTTCTGCCTTAAAAATTTTTATTTTAATGTTTATTTATTTCTGAGAGACAGAGTGCAAGTTGGAGAGGGGCAGAGAGAGAGGGAGACACAGAATCTAAAGTAGGCTCCAGGCTCCTAGCTTTCAGCACAGAGCCCGACTCGGGACTCAAACTCACAAACCATGAGATCATGACCTGAGCCTAAGTCAACGCTTAACTGACTGAGCCATCCAGGTGCCCCGCTGACTTCTACCTTTTAAAGTTGGCTCTTTGAGATTAGCTCATGTAAATCTGAAACGTGACATTCTTCCAGTAGCTCGTTAAGGACAGAAGTCACTAAAAGTCCCAAGGGAAAAAGGGGACAGCTTGAGAATGTGGAACCTGAGAATGGAGACCATTTTCTTTTTTTTTTTTTAATTTGTTTTTTAAATGTTTATTTATTTTTGAGAGACATAGAGATAGAGACAGAGCATGAGCAGGGGAAGGGCAGAGAGAGAGGGAGATACAGCCGCCAGCACAGAGCCCGACGCGGGGCTTGAACTCACAGACTGTGAGATCATGACCTGAGCCGAAGTCGGCCGCTTAACCAACTGAGCCACCCAAGCGCCCCTGGAGACCATTTTCTATGACCCATAGCCTTGGAGATGATTGTCATGTTTTGGTGGGAAGTTAGGGAGGAGTTGCCACCAGAATCATGGAAGTTACATAGTTGGTTTGTGGGAGGAAGGTGATCAAAATGGATCATTTTGATCCATTATTATGGCAGAAAGCGAAGGGCAAATACCCATTTGAACTGAGTAAGCTCTGTTTGGCCAGCTCGGCCTTCCTTTAGTTGGGGATTTGGCCCCTCTTGTTCTGGTCTCCCCATAGGACCAGTGCAGGAGACACTGTTCCTTGCCTTTTGCCATTTTCACTGTTGAAACTGCTGGTGAGCCTATAGACAGAACATCCCAGCTCAGTGTTGCTTAGGTTTTGTGACAAAGGCAAGTATCAGTGAGGGATTGGGAAAGCAAATAATCTTTTCTTGAAGTCAGTGTTCACTCCCCAAAGCCAATGGCTAACTCTTTCCTAGAGCTGGTGAGTATTTTCCTTCTTTTGTTTAGTTTGGCTATTTAGCATGGCTTTTTGTTTAATATGGAGAGCAGAGCATGAGGGCCACTGGGATTCTAAATCACACAGAGAACCCTGCTGGCTGGCATTGTCAGTACAGTGAGACCAGAAAAAAAAATTCCTACAAGAGGGAACTGGGTGTAGCTGTCTGTGTTCTAGACTGACTTGATTTATGGAGCATTGGTCTTTAATTATATCAGTATCATCAGGACAGTCACAGAATATTCCATAGGTTCTTCTTAGGACTTTGGCCCTAAGGAAGGGTCCTGAAAGGAGTCTGGATGCTAAGTCCCCTTTCCTTCTTGCTGAGCAATCCACCCTGTAGCTAGGGTTGAGATGGTCTTTAGAAGGAAATTCCCAAATCACCTTCAGGAATGGTCATGGGGAGTCGGAGGCACAAAGTGTCTGCTGGGTGCCGCAGGAGGGCACTCCCTGCACAGGCGTCCTGGTGTCTCCCGTACACATCTGGTTTCCCTCTGAGCACCGATCTGTGTTGCAGGTTCTCACCGGAGAATACAGAACTTCTGACGACTTTGGGATTGCTCTACTTACAGGTAGTAAGAACCCTTTAATCATTCGTGCACTGGTGTTAGAAATGCTTTTGGATGTGTGTGGATTTTGGTTTCCCTGAATTCTGGTTTTACTCCGGCACATCTTCCTAAAGGTCATATGAGACACATGAACCTACTCTCTGCATTTGATATTCTCTGTCTGCTAAAGGGAGTAATTTTCTGCATTCTAATCAGAAGCAAATAAACCTGCTTGAGGCTACGTACCCATTTAAGGAAGGTGCATATATGAGAAATGACTGGTCAGCGGGGTCGGCATGGTGTTGCTGGGGGGAGAAAGCGTGATGCAGGTTAGTCCTGGCACGGCTTTAGGGTAGAGGTGTTTCTGTCACTTCTTCCAAGCCCGATCCTATGGGAACGAGAAGGCAAAGCTAGAATAAGAAGTCTCCTCTTCCCTTCATTTTTTTCCTGAGCGTGAATGGCATTTTTTTAGTGCCTCCACTTCTCTGTATCAGCGTGTGGACCCGAGGCCCAGGAAACCCTGAGGGTCTCTCCCTGCCTTGCCCCCAGGAGCTCCCCAAGTTCCCTGCTCAGCTGCTCCTCCAGCTCTGCCTCTCAGAAAGGCTGGTGGCCATTCTGGCTGCATTGTTTTTCTTTAAAAGGAATCGGCAGCTTAACCCTACGCCTTCCTGGGCTTTGGCTTGGGAGGTTGGTCCCAGGGGAACGGAGGCTAACCAGCCCTTTCCTGCCAAGAGGCATTAGTGTGCAGTGTGGCAGAGGTGGTTCCTGGCAAATAGACACTTTGACCTTATCAGGGGACAGATCAACAAATATGGGGATTTTTAGTTCTCTTTTTTTATCTGGTATCTGTAGCTGTTTTTTATTTTTTTTAATCATGAGAACTCAGAATGTCAGCGTGTTTCCATTTGGGGCGTGGTTGGCGAGACTCCCGAACTGCCATCTCCCTCTGATGTAATAATTCTCCGGTTTGCTTTTTCTCCAAGCTCGGCATTTACCAGAAGGCATTCGAACATCTTGGAAATGCGCTGACCTATGACCCTACCAACTACAAGGTAATGCAGGCCGTCAACTCCAGAGCCTTTATTCAGATGCTCCCACTGCTGCCAGGGGCGATCTGGCCCTAGAGAGCATTTGGATACCTGAGAAATTACCTTTTTCTAAGAAAATTTTAAAATAGACATGACCCTTCTTATTTGAAGATGTCGTCAACTGTTAGCGCTCTGCCTCGTGTTTTCTAAAAGAGCACACGTGTTACAACAGACAGGCCTGTAACTTCTGCAGAGTGAGGTCGTAGTGCTGGTGGGGTTCGTGTGCTGCTTAGGAAGTGACTGCCGTCAGAGGTCATTCCAGTGACATGGCTTCTGAATTCTTAATGGATTGGCGATGACAACTCTCATCCAGATACGGCTCTGGGGCTGAGGAGACCGTGCAGAGATGAACATGATGGAGGGAGACGCAGCAGAACAGGTTCGAGGACAGACACAGACTCCGTCCTGTCTGAGAAGTCGTAGAATGCGTGTTAGCCTGACTCCGTCAGCTCCCTACCTTGACACCCTTCCTTGGACAAGTGCAAGGGCCGGCCTGATGAGCCCTGAAGCTCGCTCACCCTGTCTGGGGGCCGAAGGAGCTGTACCTTCAGTGGTCAAAGACAGGAGTTTCTGAATTATCTAGAGAACTTGGGGTACCAAGTAGGGGCTGCAGGGGGCAGATTAAAGGCCGTTTTTCCTTAAAGGGCCTCGACTCTCTGAAATGTTGACTTCCTGACCAGAAGTAGGAAACAAATGAGCTGGGTAGTCACTGACATTTTCTTTTTCTTTTTCTGGACTGTGCCGGAGAAAGCCACAGTGAGATGCAGGGACATTCCGCACCAGCATTTGTCCCAGTAGCTTGACTATATCTTGTGTGTCCCTGGAAGAAGTTTTTCTTACATCCTGTCTATTCTGATGGGCCTGCCAAGTACACCCAGAATGTCCACTTCCCACTACAGCCTTTTGGGAACGGCTGAATTAGAAGCTGTCCGTGTCCTGTGTTTTCAGGCCATCTTGGCAGCAGGCAGCATGATGCAGACCCACGGGGACTTTGATGTTGCCCTCACCAAGTACAGAGTGGTAGCTTGTGCCGTTCCAGAAAGTCCTCCACTCTGGAATAACATCGGAATGTGTTTCTTTGGCAAGAAGAAATATGTGGCAGTGAGTGTCTCCCGGCCTTTCTTGTTCATGTTCGTGCATGCAAGTTCCTGGGTCCGTCGAGCCTGCCGCGGCCTCTCATCATGTCCCTTCTCTCCTGCAGGCTATCAGCTGCCTGAAACGAGCCAACTACCTGGCGCCCTTCGATTGGAAGATTCTGTATAACTTGGGCCTCGTCCACTTGACCATGCAGCAGTACGCGTCAGCTTTCCATTTCCTCAGTGCGGCCATCAACTTCCAGCCAAAGATGGGGGAGCTCTACATGCTCTTGGCCGGTAAGAAAGAGACACGCAGGTGGAGAACCCCGTCCGCAGTCTGTGAGGAGGGAAAGTGACTTAGAATCATAAGAGGCCAGTGGTTAAATGTCCCATAGAAGCTGCTGCCTCGCAGAGCCCACAGGAATCTAGATTAGTGTCCTAGAGCCTGAAAAAGATGACAGAACAGTTAGTTGCTTCTAGCCTGGGGGCATTTCACTCAGAGGCCAACAGGTTAATTCAAGATCATCCCTAGTGCATCTGTTACCAGATGTTTTCCTTTGGCTGACAATTCATTTCTATAAAGAGGAGAGGTGGAGAAAAAGAGAGTGAGAGTCCAACTAAATTCCAGAGTCCATCGAGTGTTAAGAGCCTGGGCTTTAGGAAGGGTCCCGCTTCTGCTACTTACTGGATATATTTCTAGGTGAGAGGGAGGATTAGGTAATAGTTAAGTAACGAGTGAATAGTAACTATTGGTTTTGTTATTATATCACTGGCCTTTTATTATTAATGTGTTATGATAACACTAAAGTACTGACTGATATCCTTTCTGGGGGGTATTTTTCCACATACTGGCCTTACTAAGTGTAGACCCAAAAGCAGTTTCCATATTCTCATGGACAGTGGTCTCCAGGTGGTGGTCATTATCATCATTATGGGGTGCTTAGAGAACAGTTGTGAAAGCAAATTGAACGGCGGTTAATTGGGGGTTGCCTGAATACAGAGCGAGCTCAGTTCTGTGAACAGACAGCCCTACTGTAAGGCATGAGCCGCATTTCTAACTTCCCAAACTAGAGCTGGCCTTCATGCTGCATTTCGAAGGCTAAGCTGGAACTCACTAGCTAGTCGGGCGTGGGAACAAAGGTGTGCAGCCGTGGACACAGCAGGTGCCCTGCAGCTCGTGGGCGGTCATGTTGTGCGGTGTAGTTGGGGAGGAGTCAGGAAAGCTGGTCTGGAGCCACGTGAAGGGCGGGCAGGAGTGGAATGCTGGACTGTGGCCTTTTATCCTAGAGGCCAGCGTTTTCCAACTGTATTCCTAGATCTCCTCTTAAGTGTCTGGTAGAGCTGAGTGTGTAGCTGGCGGGGAGGTGGGGTGGGCCTGGCTTTTGGAACAGCTCTGTTTCTCTTTGTTTTAAAATGCTGATTACAAAGGAGAGTGTGTTCTGTTGCTATACAAGAGTTTAAAGATCATGGTTATGGGTAATGGATTCTTAAGTAGGGTGGTGACACAGTCAGACTGATTTGTAAAGCAAGAACATGCCTGGCAGCTTGGTGGCAAAGTGGATGGAGGCAGGCGAGGACACTGCTGTGGGGAGGAAATGGAAAGCCTGAAACTGTTGAAGCGGGTGACACCAGGCATCTAAGATGAGTGACTGAAGGTGGTGGTACCAGGAGCTGAGAGGGCACAGGAGGGGTTCGGTTTGGGCTGAATGAACTGTGGTGGTCTTGAAACATTCCTTTTGTTTTCCACACGGGGCTTTCTAGCCACAGTGCGCACTTTCTTTGTTGCAGTGGCTCTGACCAATCTGGAAGACCCAGAGAACGCCAAGAGAGCCTACGCGGAAGCCGTCCGCCTGGATAAGTAAGCTGCTCCATTGGGAGTGGTACTGGGGCGGGTCATATTCTCAGAAGCCACCAGGTGGCGCCACAGCCCGGTTGTGGCAGGTAGGCTAGATGGCTGCTCTCGGGGGGCCTGACTGCAGAAGGATGTGGTCCCTAAGCACACAGTGGCTCAGGGAGAACGGACACTGGCTCTTTCTGAGAAAAATGTTTTCAGCCCCAAGCTGGCAGTCAGGAGGCTGACTTCGGTGGCTTGTGGGCTTCGGGTGCTGATAGCCATGAGCTAGCTGGAATTGCAGATGGGACTCTGGGCTTAGTTTGAGCTCAACTTAACTCTCTTGGGATTTGTTCTGCTGGCATCTGCCAGGCAGCAGGGTAGGGATCCCCTTTTCATACCTGGCCTGGTGGCCTCCGTTGAGGGCCAAGACATTAGACTTGGTCCCAATACCTCTTGCTTTGCTGGTTGGGCAGTTACTTCCTTGATTCTTCTCCAAAGGTCCATGCGGCACGTGTGTTCTTACCTTGCTGTGGAATAGAGAAATATCTATGTAACCAGTTTTTGGTTTTTGTGTAACGAGAGGGATCTCTGAATGACCACTGGCTCTGGAGCCTGAGCCCCACAGAATCCCTTTTTACCACAGGTGTAACCCGTTAGTAAACCTGAACTACGCTGTGCTGCTGTACAACCAGGGTGAGAAGAAGGGCGCCCTGGCCCAGTATCAGGAGATGGAGAAGAAAGTCCACCTGCTGAAGGAAAGCAGGTCTCTGGAATATGACTCCGAGGTATGTCTTTCATTAGCTCCCACGAGGCTTCTGAATCAACCAGATGATCCAAATATAAGGTATCCTATAGGTTCATGCCCGTTTTGGCTTTGATATTTCTGGCAGCATGAAATCTCCAATTAGGAAGAGCCCTTTGCTAGATGAAAAGAGTAAGAGGAAGTTCAGGCTTACCGAGTTATGTTATTAATAATACAACTGACGTGAGGTCTGTGTCTCTGCAGCTTCTCCTCACTTCTCCTCATGTGGGAAAGGCAGGAGTTGAGGCCTGCAAGGGACCAAACTTGAATTGTTAGGTTTTGAGATCCTATATGCATTCCCTTGCCATCCACTAAGGGCAATCTGTATTCTCTGCTGTTGGAGAATGATTTCCTTGCAATAAATCCTTCCTCTCTCAAATACTAGTACCCTTAGACAGGATTCCAGCTGAACTCCCTGGTGGAGGAGACGGGTAGGTTTCACTCTGCCGGTGATATTCTGTGACTCTTTTTTCTTCCCGTGTGGGCACAAGATGGTGGACATGGCCCAGAAGCTGGGCGCTGCCCTCCAGGTCGGGGAGGCACTGGTCTGGACGAAACCAGTTAAAGATACCAAGTCAAAGCACCGGACCACTTCAACCAGCAAAGCCGCCAGTCTCCAGCAGCCTCTGGGCTCTAATCAAGCTCTAGGACAGGCAATGTCTTCAGCAGCCGCCTACAGGAACCTCCCCTCAGGTAGGAGGGCTCCGCACAGCCCGGCGGCGTCCTCGCAGGTACAGGCCGCGTGTGCCAGCAGGGGGAGGCAGCCTTAAGTGAGGCTGATGCTTTCCAGACTCAGAACACGTCCAAGTAGTATTTCCTGGAAGGGGAAAAAGCCATATGCTGGCCAAATTGGCACTTGCTTCCTTAAGGCAAGTCGCGTTATAGGGAACAGGCTTAGTCAGAGGGTTTACAGTAGTCACCTTCTTTTCTGCCAACGCAGTGACAATTAAAGCAAGACCGCATAAGTCAGCATGGTGCAGGTAATTAAAGATTTTTTTAATGAGTCATGGAAGGCAAACTTGACCGTTGCTTTAATTCTTAGCTGTGGTCTAACTTCATAGCTGCAGAGATATGTCACGGTCCCCACGGGTCCTCGAAGATACAGGGTTTCTTTTTGAAATTTGACAAGTGATTTCTTCCAGAACTGTGGAACTGAGAATTCAAGCTATTTGTTTTGCTGCTAGGTGCTGGAGGAACATCCCATCTCACGAAGCCACCATCTCTTCCTCTGGAGCCAGAGCCCGCTGTGGAAGCACATCCAAATGAAGCAGCAGCACAAATAGGAGGAAAATAGGAGTAGGACGACCCCGGAGGAGGGGTTTCTCTGGCGAGGATGTAGCCGATTAGGAAAGGTCACGTGACACAGCACGGACGCCAGCGTGTTCCCCGGGCATCAAGGAACGCAGGATGTGTCGTGATGATCCCGAGGAGCCTGAGGCCTACACAGCCTCTCATCAGCCCCGTAAGCCGGGACCAGACAGGTCCTTTCAGAATTAAGAGCAGGGCACATGATGCTGTTGGCTTTTGAAATGACTTGTGGAAGGAAAGTCTGAGACAGACCTCTGCTGCGGAGCCCTGTTATGATGAAGCCTTGGCTTAGCCTGAGGCGGTTCTCAGGCTGGGGAGCACGGCAGCTCCGAAGGCAAACACAAAGCTTGGATTGGGGATCCAGCTCTAACAGTCTAAATTTAAGGGGGGAAAATTATGAAAAAAACCTCTATAAATTGAGGCCCATCCTCTTGACTATTCCAGCTGTACTTGTCCAGGGGAATCCAGAACAAGTCCCTGTATCTTGTTCTTGAGAGAGGTTGGTGTGGAGTCAGATCATGTTAGTATGATAAGAAGCAGGAGTGAAGGGCTAGTCTGGTATCAGCACCAGCAATTAAAAAGATTTTTTTTTTTTTGTATTTTGTAAGAGCTAGCTTCTTAACTAATTTTTATTTAAGACAATCAGTGATACTGCTGGCCAGCTGCTATCGATACATGTCCTTTTAGAATAACGATTATGTATCATCTTCCCTTTGGGGAAGTTGTTAACTTAGATACAAAAATAAGAGATCAATAAAAACTTTTTAAAGGAAACTATAATCACAGTCTTCCCTTACCTACTTCCAAAACTAGTTTGCAACTAAAGAAGGAACCACAAGGCCAAGTTCCTGTGTAGTGTGAACACAGCTGCTGCAGCAGCCCTGATGGATGGGCCAGCTTGAGGGCCAGTCCCCAGTTTGCACTTGAGGTGTCCTGTAACTACCATAATTTGAAGGTGAGGACAGACCTATTGCCAAATCAAACTATGGAGTTTTTTTGTATTATGACTCGGTCTGTTTTGACACTGAAGCAGCGGCTAAGTGAGCAGAAACTCTTCAGTTCTCATATCTCAGAAATAAACAGCGAGGTATCAGAAGCAGTGCCCTGGCCCATGCAACTGGTAGGCGGAAGAACCAGGATTTATACCCTGAGCAGCTGAGAAAGCTCACTTTTATATCGGTGTATGGTCTCTTGTGACTACACGTGAGTGAAAAGGTCTTGGTGACAAATGATTAGGGTATGAGGTGAGAGATTTAGGAAGTGAAATCAACAGAATACTATCGGGTTCTGCATGTAGCAGGCAGGACGACTGTCAGATGGGCATCCTCTGCTGCCGGGAGACTCCACAAACCAGAGAAGAGGAACACGGCGGACTCCGGTGGAGGCTCGTGGGGTCTAGTTTTAGACATGTTTATCTCTGAGACGCCCAGATGGCGATACTACACACTTGAATAGATTTCAGATGTGAAATCTGGCTTGCAGATCAAGGTGCAGGAGTGACTTAATTTGGGCACTAGCTAAAACCACAGATTTGAAAGGAGCCCCCCGGGGAAAGCTAGGAACAAAAAGATCGGGGACCCAAAATGGGAAACAGTATTTAAAGGGAGCAGCAGAAGAGCCCACAGAGGAGACAGAAGCAAGTAATAGCGAGAGAGAGAGAGAGAGAGGCCAAGCCAGGAGGGTGGTGGTGGTAGGGGAGGCTAAGGCAGAAAAGGTTGAGGAAGGGAAAGGTCTCGCTGAATCCTTCCAAGATACTATTATCCCTACTCTATAAAGGAAGAAGCTGAGGTTGGAAAAACGTAAAATGATTTTCCAAGGTAAGTGGGCGGGTCAAGATTTGAATTCTGATGCAAAGCTTCTGCTTATAACTGTTATCCATGCCTTTGTGGCCTACGTTTTTCTTATTTTTTTGATATTTCTAGGCTACATGGTTCATCTGAGTTTTCTCAAATTGCCACAGGTCTCAAAAAAAAAAACCTTCCAATGTATTTACTGAAAAAAATCCACATATAAGTGGACACGTACAGTTTAAACCCAAGTTCAAGGGTCAGCTGTACTAGGTTACACCTGCCCAGCCTGTCGTGCGTGTGGATTTGCAGTTTCTCATTTAGTCTGGGAGAACGGAGCTTTTCTGATCTCTAGTATGGGAGTTGCTCTTGTCATAATTTTTCACAGAATTAGGAAAACGAGGCAAAGTCCATGATCACAAAATACAGACGCGGTTTTAGATGGCTCAAACTGATGCAGGAAAGTGGAGGCATGAACTAGCAATGGGAAAAGTGCCCTTATTACTGAATAGTATTAGTACAAAACTTTGGAATGCAGGATTACAATCATTTTGTTTTTAAGAAAGAATTATTATCTGATAATGGCACGGTAAGCTCACGTTGGACCAATCCTCCTTGATAACAAGTGTAAACAAGTGGGTAAATCTAAAACACTATCTTGGTTTAGTTTTTTAAAATGCTGTGACTGGGGCATCCGAGTGGCTCAGTCGGTTAAGTGTCCAACTCTTGATTTCGGCTCAGGTCATGATCTCATGGATCACGGGATCGAGCCCTACGTCCACACTGACAGCTAGGAGCCTGCTTGGGACTCTCTCCCTCTCTCTCTCTTAAACATTAAAAAAAATACTATGTTCCAAGCAAATAATTATTATATTGTGAGGTTTGACATATATAAATGTAACTAAAGGAAGGGGGTACATGAAACTCAAATGATTGAAAAAGATTTTTATATTTTACATGATGTGGTACAAAGCTATTCCTAACAGTTTGTAAAAAGTTAAGGATGCCTAGAGCAACCGTTACAAAGATGCAAAGGAGTATAGCTAAAAAGATGAGAGCAAAAAAATTATAAAAAATATTCAATTAGCACCCTGTTTCACTAACAGGAAAGGAAGAATAAGAAAAATAAATAGCAAAATGTTAAATGTAAATCCAGTCATGTCCATAATTACATTAAAATGTACTTAGACTAAAAAAAAGTAATTGGACTGAATGTTCCAATTGAAGAGTAAAGAAAGGAAAAACAGTTAAAGCCTGGCTCTCTGCCGCTGAAAGCAAAAGGATGGAGAACGCCATATTTCAAGCTACAGGGCTAAGTCTGGAGTGCCAGGAGCTTTACCAAAACTAAAGAGGCCTGGGACATTTCATAATAATGAAACAGCTCAATTCAGTAGAAGAACATAACAAATATATATGCACTCAACAGCATTACTTCAAAATTCATGAAGTAAAAACTGACAGGATTAAATCCACAGTTGTAGTTGGATATGCCGGCACTCTCTCTTTCAGCAGTTGTTAGAATTAGGAAGTGTAAAAGGACACGGAGACCACTACGACGTAAGTGATGTTTATAGAACACGTTGAAAGAACCCGCACATGGTACATTCGGCAGGACATCAGGCGCCAGGCCACACGACAGGTCTTAGAGGCCAAAGACTAAAATTTACACAATAACGCTTGCTGACCACAATGAAATTCTATTAGAAAGTAATAAGATGTTTAGAAAACCCCTAAATATTTGGAAGCTAAACACACACCGTAATAACTCGTAAGCCAAGAAGAAAGCAAAAGAGAAAATACTTTGATAATGAAAACAGATCAGTGTGTGGGATTCTGCTAAAAGCAGTGCTTACAGGGAAACTTACAGCTGTAAATGCTTCTATCAGAAGAAAGGTAGAAAGGGGTGCCTGGGTGGCTCAGTCGTTTGAGTGTCCGACTTCGGCTCAGGTCATGATCTCGCTCGCGGTCTGTGAGTTCAAGCCCCGAGTCGGGCTCTGTGCTGACAGCTCAGAGCCTGGAGCCTGCTTCCTATTCTGTGTCTCCCTCTCTCTCTGCCCCTCCCCCACTCATGCTCTGTCTCTATCTCAAAAATAAACATTAAAAAAAAAAAAAGGTAGAAAATCAGTGGTAGAGCTTCCTAACTTAAGCTAGAAAAAGAGCAAAATAAACCCGAAATAAGTAAAGAGTAGACAAATATTAAAAACCTAAAAAAGCCAAAAGTTTTATTTAAAACAACAACAACAACAACAAGGGGCGCCTGAATGGCTCAGTCGGTTAAGTGATGGACTCTTGACCTCCCCTCAGGCGATCTCGTGGTTTGTGAGATCAGGGCTCTGCAATGACAGCGTGGAGCCTGCTTAGGATTTTGTCTCTCCCTCTTTCTCTCTCTGCCCCTCCCCTGCTTGCTCTCTTTCTCAAAAGATAAAAACAACAACAAAACGCCAGCTAAACTAATGTAGGAAGAAAAGAGGAGACAAGTCAGTAAGAGGGAACAGCATTACAGATCGTATGGATGTGAGAAAGATCAAGGAATATTATGAACTATTTTAGAACAACAAAATAGACAACTTGGACCCAACAGACAAAATCTTTGAAAAACAACATACTGAAATTGAAATGAGGAAATGTAAAAACTTTAAAGTCTTACCTGTTCAAGAAACTGATTTGTAAATCAAAACCTACCTGGGGGCGCCTGGGTGGTTCAGTCGGTTAAGTGTCCGACTTTGGCTCTGGTCATGATCTTGCGGTTTGTGAGTTCAAGCCCCACGTTGGGCTCTGTGCTGACAGCTCAGAGCCTGAGGCTGCTGCAGATTCTGTGTCTCCCTCTCTGCCCCTCAAAAAAAATAAATAAATAAATAATGTTAAAAAAAAAGAAAACAATGTTCTACCTGAAGCAAACTCTTGGCCCAGATGATTTAGCTGGTAAATTTTATTAAGTCCAGCTTTACTAACAGTTTTAGAAAATTGGGGCAAAAACTTCCCAACTTGTTTGTATGAGGTCAGTATAACTCTGATACCAAAACTGGACAAAGAATAAGGAAATAGCACACAGTTCTGCATGAACATAGGTACAAAAGTCCTTAATAGAGTAGCAAATCAATATTAGCACATCAAACCCAGCAATATATAAAAAGGTTACCATGTATATCATGACTGAGTTGGGATTGTCGCCAGAAGTTAAACTCTTGGTTTAGTATCTGAAAATCAAAGTAGTTTCGTGTGTTAACAAAATAGAAATATATAATTTCAGTAGATACAGAAAAAGCAATTTTTAAAAAGCCATCATAAAACCCCAGCAAATCAGGAATAGAAGGTGGTGACATCAACAACTTGACAAATGGCATCTATGGAAAAAGGTGCAGTATCCCATCACATTTAGCAGTAAAATATTGAATACTTTGCCCCTAAGAAGAGGACCAAGGCAAGGATGTCCACTTTTATCACTTCTGTTCAACATTATACTAGAGGTTCAGGTCAATGCTATAAAGGCAAGAAATAAAAAGGCATAGATAGAAAAAGGGCATGGTTATTCACATAGAAAAACCTAAGGAGGGCGCCTGGGTGGCTCAGTCGGTTAAGCGTCTGGCTTTGGCTCAGATCGTGCTCTCTCAGTTCGTGAGTTCAAGCCCCATACTGGGCTCTGTGCTGACAGCTCAGAGCCTGGAGCCTGCTTCGGATTCTGTGTCTCCCTCTCTCTCTGCCCCTCCCCGACGCATGCTCTGTCTCTCTGTCTTGAAGATAAACAAACATTAAAAAAAAATAAGAAAAACCCAAGGAATCCTAAAAACAAGTAAATGAAGGTACCACAAGTGATAACTGGATCTGGTAAGGTCAGTGTACAAAAATCAATGGTTTTTGTATACCACCAAGGAACAGTTTGAAAACGAAAAAAAAAAAAAAATCCATTTACAATACTGTCAGATACTACTGACATGAAATACTTAGGAATAAATTTAACAAAACACATGTAAGGCCTGTACCCTGAAAACACTGCAGTGAAAAGAACCGAAATAGAAAGGCCATATTCACACACTGGAAAACTAACTCTTGCTGAGATCAAAATTCTTTCCAAATAGGTCTGTGGGTTCCTGTCCTAAGCCCAACAGGTTTTGGGGTAGAAATTGAAAAGCTGGTTCTCAAATGCGAGAGAAATACAAAGCACTCAGCACATCCAAAGCAATCCTGAACAAAGTTGGAGGACTTACACTACCTCACTGCCAGACGTGACCAAAATAGCAATTACGTGGTGCTGGCATGGGGGCAAGAGATCAGTAGGTCTTTTCAACAGTGCCAGAATGACCGGCTAGCAGCGGAGAAAAAAGTGGATCTGATCCCAACCTGTTACCATCCACAAAAGTAACTCAAAATAGATGATAGACCGAAGTGTAAAACCTAAAATTTTATAGCTCCTAGAAGATGAGACTACTGGCAGGACAGGAATAGTCCGGTGCTTCAGACCAGTAAGCCATGAAGAAAATGAGTATCAGTCTATAGACTGGGAGGATATTCTGGGAGAACACAGTCACGAAATATATCTGACAAAGAGCTTATATCCAGAATATATAAAGAACTCCTACAACTCAATAAAAAACTAACCACTCAAACAACAGCATATATAAAACCACCCAACTCGAGGGGGCAGGGGGGGTGGGGAGTGGCAGATTTGCACACTTCACAAAGATACATGAATGGCCAATAAGCATGTAAAAAGAATGTTACAGATGCAAAATAAACCTGCAATGGAATACCACTCTGTAACCTTCAAAATGGCTACAATTAAACTGACAATTCCAAATCTTGGTGACACTGAGAAGCCACCAGAGCTGTCCTAGGTCATTGGTGGGAGTAGAATGCTTCAGCCACTTTGGAGTGAGGGGAACATTCTTATCTGTACAGGCGTATGGGTTAGATGCACACTTGCGTTTGTCAAACCTATTCAGTGGTACACTTGAAATCTGTGTAGCTTCACTGTATGCAAATTTTTACCCATGACGAGACCCCAAAGTGAAATGTTAAGTCATCATTGTGGCAGCTTCTCAATGTTTTACAAACAGTTCTAAAGAGACCTAGGCTATTGCCTGTTCAGTTTAGTAACAGTAACGGACAATTCTGAAACTTTTAAATATGTACCATGTACTGTGCAAAATATTTTGCACAGCATTCTCCTTTCACCATCGAGAGCCCTACGGGTAGAGACTACTGTACACCCCGTTGTACAGAAGAGGAAAGTGAGGCTCAGTACGGGTCATATGCCCCGTCATCCACTTGCCATCTCAACGCCCCGCATAGAATCTGGATTTCTTCTGATGATCCCCTCCCCCCGCTAAACTCGGGCAGTAAATCAACCTCAAGCGAATGGAAGAGAAAGTGTTACAACATTTTTAGGAAGGCTCGTTTTCTCACCAGACACCCTTTCCTAGTCCAGTGGATTTTCACGCTTCTTCCTATCAAGTCATACGTGGAAACTTCTGTCAAATACAGTTCAGAGCGAAGGGTTGAGAGGCCTGAGGCCCCACCTGTATCCCTGCCCTGCCAGCTCACTTCCACAAAGGCTGTCCTAGGTCATGAGTCCAGTCTTCCTTCCAAAGCTTAGCTGACTCCTCTAAAGGGTGGACAGAGGGGCGCACGTATGTTCCCAGCTACACACATTCAGGCACATATAAAGCTTCACGAAACAGTACTTGCCCCTATGAGGAGGATGCATCTTGATACTTTTTGTGTTAACCACCAAACTGATTTAGTGACTATAAACACTTCAAGACCCATCTTTTGAAAAACAATGCTCTAAGGTACACGCTGATTAATTACTCTTTATTGACAATACCAGTGCAAACTGGAGAACTTGAATAGACCAAGGGCAGGGGCCAGTAGACACAACTTAGAGATAGACGGTAAGAAAAAGTCACATGGAAAACACCTCAGTACTCTCCAAGTCTTAGGTTTACAATGTAAACAATGAATTATTCCAATTCTTCTTGGGAAAACAAATCTCTTTTCACTTAACCCTTTCTAATACAAATAGGCTAGAAGAGAAGTGTTTAATTTTAATAGAGGTTGGAAGCAGAGACTGATGACATAGCAGCCAGAGATTTCCTTAATAAGCTACTTGCTCTGAATTTCAAGCTCTAGGCTTAAATTCTCTTTGAAGGAGTAATCGAGGCTTGCTTTCTTACCCAAAGCAGGGAAGGAGAGGTCATAAATGAACTTGAGGCAGCTTTGCAGTTCCAGAAGCTGCTATGAGCCAGGTAGGATATGATCACCCCTGACCTAAGTGGGCCTGCCACCTGCTGCCGTGTTCATACTGTTCTTTGAACTGAGAAGGCTCACCAAACACTTTCAAACTGTGGTTTCATAGTGGCCTTGCTACTTGAAACTACTGTCTTCTGTTGCCTTAAACTAACAGAGGACAGACCTACAGCTCAGGCTCAGTGTGCGGGACTGCCTACCCAATGATGGAAGACAAGACAATCAAACGCCTCAGGAGCAGAGTAACATACAGCTCACACCTTGGTCAAGGTCAGAATAATTCAAACTTTACCTGGCTCCAGAGTGGTGGTGGAAGACACAAAATCACAAACACGCTTAGAAATTCCTGAAATGTAAATTCTCTTTAATATATTTAAAAGCACACAGACGTCTCCTTGATTTATAAAAAAATAAATACATAACATGACAGATTTATTCATGATCCTGGGGCTCTTATGAGGTAAAACTCTGCAATGGACGTGGTGTGCCGATGTAAAACAAACATGATCTGTTACACACACAGAAGCAGATTCCAGTTGTAAAAGCAAATTCCTTCAAGGACCCGAATGAAAAAGATCCGTCCTCCACTGTGGAAAGTGTGTCCAGAGCTGGGTGAGGAGACGGCCCAGGCACGGGGGCCTCTGATCAGCCAGCCTACAACCTCGGGAGGCAGGGCAGGAAGGCAGGGCCCGGCAGCTCCCACGGCCGCCCCGCACGGCAGCCCGGCTTCGGTACAAACGCAGAACGTGGGCCTCCCTCGAAGGCTGCACAGGGCCTCTCGGCCTCTGCTGGGGCTGTGACGTACTGGAGCGATTGTTTCGTGGCTCTGTCTTAAGGTTGAGAGAAGACTCAGAAGGTGTGCTCGTTAAGAATTTTCATTGTAACACTGAATGGGAATCACGATCCTGCCCGTGAGCACGCAGCCCAGAGAACACGGGACCCGCGCAGCGGGCTTCACTGGAGACGGGGAGTTCAGTGAGTGAGCATGCGCCTCCGGGTGGGGGCAACAGGGGAAGTGCTTTCTCCAGCTGACATGCTCTCCAGGGCGGAGTCTGGCCTAAGACACTTGACAGCGCTGCATAAAATGGGGATATGGGAATCAAGTTTTACCCCTGTAACACTCAACATAAAAAAACCAAAAATCCAGTCTCGTTAGTAGACAGCTAAATTTTGATTAAAACCTGAAAAGTTTTTGTGAAATGGTTAACAGGCTGGAATGTATCTGATACAGTTTAATCTGTTGTCTCTTTGGCTATCTTTCAATTAGCTCTAGAAACTGCTCTGACAGCCTCCATCCTAGTTTTCCTGTAATTCTTAAGTTGGCTGGCTCTCCCTCAGAGAAGCCGCCTCGCTAGTAGTGAGGGAGGACCTCTGAATAGAAGAGGCCTTCGGCGGAAATGGCATCTCCGAGGCCCACGGTCCGAACGGGATCTTTACACACCAGGACTGGTGTGAAGTGGAAGGATACCCCCTCCCTGTGCCACTCTGCCACCGGCTTGCTGGGGTCTATCACGATCCTGGAGCCCGCCTCCGAGTGGGAAGTCATGAACTCGCGGGGCGCCCTCAGAGACACTCGGCTGGCGTCTATGGTTTCTGTCGCGCAGGCCTGCGTCCCGGCCACGCGAGCTCCCGCAGCCACGGCCGCCAGCTGGTTGGCCCAGTGTCCGTCTACGGTTGCCAGGATGTGGTAGACCAGCGTGTGGAAATGGATCCGGGTGAGGTCTGAGGCTCTGCTTTTACTCCTCCCATGTTCCTTCAAGATCCAAAAGAGGATGTCGCTGACCATACCCACATCGGGGACGCCACTCCAGGAAGGGAGAGACGAGTGGGGCCCAGATGCCGCCTGGCTGAGAAATAACAGCTCCTGTTCGTTCAGCCCAAGGGAAGTCACCGCGGGAAAGACCTGCTAACAGAAACAAAACGGAGGTTTCTTTCTGATGAATATCCGGCTCCCGAGATGCCTCCGGGCAGAGCCGATGACTGAAGTCAGGGAAGGCAGGCGGCATGGCTTCTTTCTTACCACCACGGGACTTGCCACCCCGACGCACCCACTGGGGAGAGGACGGGCCCCGGGTCGCGGTTCTGGCTATCCCGCCTCTCACTCCACCTTCGCTATCACTCGGGATTTAACAAGAAAGTTGCAGTAACGCCGTTTCAGACTCAGTCTTCTGTTCTATTCATTTAAGACAAAGGGCGGGGGGGGGGGCACCTATTTTGTATAGCTTTCCACGGGCCTAGCTTTTGCCTTTGCCCACACAGCAGACCCTCCTCCTACTGGTGGGACCGGGTTCTCGGTTGCTGAATGCCAGCAGGGTGCTGCGCCCGTAAACTGAAGGCCCTAGCAAGACACAGTCAGGGTCACGCGGCTCCATGTACACAAGAAGCAAGGAGAAACATTTCAGGTTAGAGCTAAGCTTTTTAAGCACGTGTGGGGTAGGCGAGACTCTATTCAGTAATAACCGTGTGTGAAAGGTACTGAACAGGAGCCGCTGAGCCTGTTTCTGTCTTAAGGGGAACCACAGTGTCTACCTCACTATCTCCTACTTAGCACTTCTTTCCTTAGAGCCAGAGAACCACACATAAGGTGAGTGTGCAAGAGAGGAGCCCCTGGAGGGAGGGAGGGGGGAGGGTGTGTGTGGGTGCAGGTGCATGTGACGTATTTATTACTTAAAGACTAATGGCCTGAACCTCTGCCACTGTAACAGCACCTCCATATATGGCATGTTCTGTGCCGGGCTGAGTGGATGGCTTTATTTCATTCCATTCTCACTGTAACCCTCTCAGAAGAGGGACTGCCTCTATTTTACAGAGAAGCGGACTGAGGCGCAGAAAGGTTAGACAGACATACAGAAAATGAAATAAAAATGGCTTGTTTTTTTTTTAAAGGAGAAAAGGTAACCTCAAAAGACAAATGCAAATTAAAAACTCTACTGAGAAATAGCAAGCGAAACCCAATGTAAACCACGGGCCGTGGGCGGTGGCGAGGTGAGTGTAGGGTCAGGCACTCACAGCTGCGACACTGCGGGGCACCAGGGCGCCGACAGTGGGGGAGGCGGCGGGTCTGTGTGTGGCGGGTATATGGGAAGGCACCACGAGCTACTCACTTTTGCCAAGAACTTGAAACTGCCCTGAAAAGTAAAGTCTATTAAAAGAAAACACAACTATTCTCAAGTATCTTTCACCTGTCGGACTGGCAAAACAAGACACGTTTCTAATCACGTTCTGGTGGCAAGAGAAAGAGGAGAGAAGCACTTGTTAAGAACTCCAGCGGAGCGAAACGGGCACAGCTCTCATGGAGGGCGTCTTGGCAGCAGGACATTTACAAAGGCCTTTTCTGCCCCACCCAGCAGCTCTACTCCTGGGATTTCGTCACATGGACCTACCTGCTTCCCTACCTTTCACTTCCCTACCTGCAGGGAAGTGAAAATCCTGTACAACCTCTCCCCAGCACCTCCTCATGGGACAGCAAAGGACAGACACTGAGATGCCCACCGAGGTGGCACAGGGTAAACAAACCTGAGGACCCCACATGCTCCCTTTCGCCGCCTGGCTGTGAACAGACAGACAGGATGCTCCCCAGGGAATGGTGGAGAGAAGGTCTCCAAAGTCCCATCAGTGAGAAAAAGCAAAATGCATAACTGTCTATGTTCAGTGCACTGTGCTATCTTTTGGGGTAAAAAAAAAAAAAAGACAAAAAAATAAGGTTATATTCCCGTGTTTGCTTATATTTGTACACAGTGACTTGAGGCATACGGGTGAAACCAAGATCATTACTAACAGTGGGAGGAAGACTTGACTGTGTATCTTAGTATTTTTGGGTTTTGAACCACATGAATAAAATTACCCATTAAATATGTTAAATAATAGAACAATGAAGGTTAAGAAACCTGCCTGAGCTGATAAAGCTAGAGAGCGGCAGACCGGCATCCCAGCCCTGGCTTCCGAAGTCAGCGTGCAAGCACCACACTGCCGGGTCTACCCAGGCACTGCTGCCGTCCAGAGGCCGGAGTGGAGTACCTTGGTGCCTGGTGGTGAGGGAGTGAATCAGCCCCCCCAAAGTTCCTCTCCTCTGAGTATCTGGAGGGTCGACTGAAAACAGCCCAGCTGGACCTGTGGTTTTCTCCTCAGAGTTCTACCCCAAAAACCATTCACTTCCAACTTCTCCACTCCAGGAGAAACAGGACCCACAAATCCATCAGTTACGCTGCTATGCCTAGTATGCTACTTCTAACCTAGCAGGAGTTCCTGTTCCAGAATGGCCCTGGTTCCTTATCTGGATCTTCACAGCCCCAGGTCTGTGTGACAGAAGGCCCACACCTCGGTAAGCCGGCCCCTGAGTCCAAAGAGCTGGGCTCCCCGGACAATGGCGCTTCTCAGCAAGGCCCACAAGGGTGAGGGCCCCAGAGGGCTCGCGGGGTGCCCACGTGGTTACCTGATGCACAATGTTCCTCATGAGCTCTCTGTTGGTCATACTGGCCAGCTCCAGGTGAACTGGAATACCAGTGGGGATGTCAGAAATGGAGGTCACAACCTGCGAAGAGAAGAGGGCAGCAGTGCCATTAGAGACAGAAGTCACGCGAGGGGGAAGAAAGGGGCAAGGCTGAGAGGCAGCGCCTCCGGTCGCTGTCTTTTTTGCATCATCATGAAAGCTCTAAGCCTTGGGGTCGCCACAACCTCCAGACAGGGGACACTGTTCCCAAAAGGGAGGCACTGGGGTCACAGGCTCAGGGCACCAAGAACCGCGCCTGTGTGCTCACGGAGCCAGCCTAGTCCTGGGGGCCTACGCCGAGTGGTGGGCTCCAACCGCTGCAGAGCCTGCAGGAGCTGCGGCACAGCTGATGTGAAGACATGACACACACGACACGGGAGGACGCAGACTACAAACTGAGGCTGGCAGCCACACCCAGCACAGCGCAGGGTGCAGAGGCTCAGGCAAGAGGAGGTTCTGCCCTGTCCTACTCCAGCTGCTGCCCATGTGCCTGGAAGAGCACCAGGACGCAGGCCTCGGAGCCAGCTGCCATGAACGGTCCTGGGGAGGCCGGGACCGAAGACCAGGCGGTGCAAGCTGCGGAGGCGGAGAGAGGCAGGAACCTGAGGAAGAACGCCGGCTGAGATCCGCGAGATTCTGGGACAGTGCTATTACCTCCAAGAGCCTCTTCCTCTGGAACTCCTTGCTTTGTCCCTCCATCATGTGCAATCCAGAGAGGACCACCAGGTCTGGCTGAAACTCCTCCAGGCTAGACACAAACACCTCCAGCATATTCATGGCCCCGTTGGAAAGGTCGTGGGAGAAGATGAAGCGGTTGGCATGGGGAGCTTTCAACCGGCTCCACTCCTCCCCTAGAAAAGCCCAGTCAACACAATGGGAAGAAAAGGAAGAAGCTTTAAGTCTCCCAGCTGTGGGGGCTCACGGGGGCCTCACTGGAGCCCTGGCTCTGGGCAGGCTGGCTGCGGGCTGAGTGGAGCCCAGCTACAACAGCCCAGCCACGCACGGCACTGCATCCAGGACAAGACTAACTGACAAGACTCCTGCAGAGGGCGAGACCTGGAACTGACCCTTACGGAGGGAGAGGCACCACCTAACTTACCCCCAGGGAAAAAGCAACACGGCATTCAAAGTAATTTCCTCCGGGAAAAAGTGAGAGGGGCAAAACACACGAGCCTCTGCAAGGCAAAGACAAGGAGAGAAGTGGAGAGCCGCTCCCTGGCTGTCCCCACAGGACACAGGACTGATGGAGTGGCCTGAGACAGAACGCCTGGAACGCAGACAGGGTGAGCCGGGAAGCTCCACGCCCCCGTTCTCACAGAGCCCTGCACAGGTTTCTCTAAGGGGGCCTTCACTCAATCTACCATCCTGCCCTTCGGCCGCAAAGTCAGCAAAACCTGTGCATCGACTCAGTGGGTCTCTGGCTCAAAGCCTGGAAACAAGCTTCTCTGCGCGAGTCTGGCAGGGGAGCAGGAGGAAATCAAAGGCGACAAATCCTCTCTGGGAATTTATTCATCTAAATTTGAGAGAAGCTGGGATGGACTTCTGTGAGAGAAGTGACCCAAGGGCTTCTGCCACCAGACTAGGTCCCCCTCCAAGGGCCAGTGAGAATGTAACTTCATATAAAGTTCAATGGGAGGTCCTGCTTTGTTCTAAGAAACTAGGGCCTAGAAAAGAAGAACTGACGTGTGGGGCTCATAAACTCGAGGCTGGAGACAGTCTCCTTTCAAGATAAGCTGTGCCATTCTCTTATCGCCACACGAGGCACAGCTGTCAAATGCCACAGCGAAATCGTACTGAAGAGAGCGGTCTCTTCACCCTGCGGTCAGCAGGGAACATGACGGAAACCAGGAACTGGCAGCACTAGCATCTCAAAGGCACATCTTTAGCTCTTCTAGACCCTTCCAGTCAACAGTCTTGTCTGTGCCTTCCACTGAAGGAGCTCACAGTACACAGTAACCTCTTAATCCTTACCACAATCTTCAGGCAGTAAGAACTATCATTCTGAGAAACTCAAAACTTGTATATGATTAAATGTGAACTACCTACCGCAACGTTCTGTCCATAATGTTCAGACCTTACCCCTCCTAAAGTTAGGAAGCTTCCTGATCCCAATAAGCACCCAAAAGAGAACCAGAAACAAACAATTCCTTTTTCATACATGGAGAAAAAAAAAAACCAATTTTTAAGAAACACTCTCTTTCGTATCTTAAAGTTAATTACTCTAGGAGGTGAGGTTCTCTTAATTGACTTGGAAGCAGTTCACTGAAGCTTATTAAATATTGCTTTAAGGGACCAATTAGTCTGTTTATATGCTTGAGTCTTTAACTTAATAATGTGTTGAATCAGAAATTTAAGAGTCAGAGTTCTGAGCAGAGGAAAGATCCAACAGCAAATACAAAGAACTAAATAAACAGTTAAAATATGTTTAGGTATTTAGGATCCTCTAAGAATCAGATCTGTAGTTTGCGTAACACACAAAATCTACCAGGAGGGACACTGGATGGGGTGGATTTGGACTGATAAAACACTGGGACATTATGGGAAATAATGAAAGTGTTGTGAAATACAAACACTTCCACTTACACATCCAAGGGAAAAGAAAATGTTTCAAAAGTCTGCCAGAGGCTTCGAATCAATCCTAAGCAGCTTGGAACAGTTGGCCAGAAAGCCTAGGGCACAATCAAGCACAGTGTTGAACAGATGTTACCTGCCCTTCTCTTTCCTTAGTAATAAAGAAAAACTTTGTATATGTAGGTTTAACACATTTTCATTCAAGATGCCTACTTTCCTATTGCCTGATTTCTCTTGGGTTGAGATCAGTTATTTGTAGATCTGAGATTTTCTTCAATATTGTAATACTCTATTATTCTTGAGACAATGGCCAGTTTTGGCTCAGCAGAACCAGAGATCAGGAAACTTTTGGTAAGGAAAGAACGGATCCTGCCAATTTACAAAGATAAATCTCCAGCATAGTCACACAGTGCTGACAACACACGGTTCCCTGTCCAGTCTCACACATTACTTAGTCATTTCTTACCTGCTTGATACTCTAAGATAAGGTGGAACTCATCCACTTCCTGCAATGACTCTGGTGGAACAAATACATTATCATCGAGAAGTTCATGCAGCTTTGGACCAACTGGACCACAAAGAAGAACCTGGGGATGAGAAACAGGAAATCTATCAGGAGACCTGGCCCTGTCCCCATGGAATCACGTAGTAACAGAAAAGGTACATCCAGACCACTATTAATTTCAACAAAAAACTAGAATCCAAATCTAATTTCCAAAGTTTTTGGTTTGGAGGGGCTATTACCAGGGCTTGGCCTCTAAGGAATGGCCACCAGAAATGAGGGGCTGACAAAAGACCCAAGTAATACATGTTAGGTACTTGTGTGGCTGCTGAATCTCATACGCCCTGCTAGGGACTGAATACCTGTGTCCTCCCCCAAGTTCCTATGTTGAAGCCTAACTGCCAATGTGATAGTATTTGGAGACAACCTCTTAGGAGGTAAGTAAGGTCAAATGAGGTCATACGGGTGGGGTCCTAATCCAGTAGACTGGTGGCCTCCTAAGAATGGGAAGAGGGAGATAGATCTCTCTGTTTCCAGCACACCTACTGAAGACAGGCCACGTGAGGACACAGAAGGTGGCTGCAAGCCAAGAAAGAAGCCCTCGGAAACTGGATCCTGTTGGTGCCCTCATCTTGGACTTTCCAACCTCAGAATTGTGACAAAATAAATTTCTGTTGTTTAAGCTGCCCAGCCAATAGCATTTTGTTATTATTGTTAATATTATTATGTTATTATTTCTTATTAAGACCTACCCCACTGTCACTTTCTTAACTCACTCACATCTTATATAGGCAAACGATATGGGATGTTGTCCGCTCAACGCTGCCGGATGAAAGCAATTGTTTGACTTCTACACATTCTAGAAAAGAGCCTCCCTAATCACAGGACCTACTTTGTGGGATCCGGCTCTTTACTACACTCAGCTGTTATGTGAGCACTCTAGCCTTCCAGAGATAGGCATTAAAGAGCACCTCCATTCAGCAAGCTGGGGAGAAGGTGCTCTGCAACGTTCCCCAAACTTTTTCTTCAACTCTAACCTGGGCCTCTCCCTGCTATTCTTCCGAGAAGTCATTTCACATCTGCTGCTGTTCCTCAGTTTTCATAAGCTGCTGCTCCTGCCCGGACAGGTCTGGACCCCACTCCAAGCCAGACCAACATGCTCAAAAACCACCCAACAATGAGGGCTTGGACAGGGATGTACAGGAAAGTCCCCAGAGATGATCAACAGCATGCTCCCCCCAGAAGCTTCAAAAGGCGTTTACTTGCTAATTAACTGCCTGTTTGTACAGCTACCACCACTTTACTTCTTTCCTCTAATTCCTAGCCAGAACTTCAGCCTCCAAGATAGGATGACAAGGGCCAAATGCACCCTTCTGCCCAAAACAACAACAGAGAATGGACAGAATATATGAAAACAATGGTTTTCAAAAACACTTAAACAGTTAGTAACAAAGGACAATGATCCATAACAGGAAAGAAAAATAAACCAAAAACAGAGTAAGACCTACAAATGCCCCATCAAATTACCTTAAGAGAATTTCCAGATATACAAAATCTGAAAGAACTCATCACCAGCAGACCTGCACTGCAAGAAATGTTAAAGGAAATCCTTCGGGCAGAAGGAAAATGACACCAGATGGAAATAAAGATCTAAAAAAGGAATGAAGAGCACCAGAAATGGTGACTCTGGATAAGCACATAAGATCTTTTTTTTATTATTTAAATCCCTTCAAAAGATAATCAACTGCTTAAAGAGCAAGATAACAACACAGTATGAGGTTCGCAGGCATACAGAAGTAAACCATATGGCAACAGCACTATAAAGACCGGAAGGGGGAGATGGAAGCGCCCGGTTACAGTATTTACGTTATACGTGAGGTATGGTATCACTGACAGCAGACTGTGACAGCTAAAAAGTACACTGTAAACCTTAAAGCAACCACTAAAATAACAAGGAATTATAACTAATACGTCAAAGAAGATAATATGAAAGCTAAAAAATAATTCAAAAGAGTGCAGAAGAAGAGGAAAAAGGGAAGAAAAAGAGCTTGGACAAACAGAGAATAAGACCAAGACATCAGATTTAAATTTATCTAATCTATTAAGAAATACATTAAATGTAAATGTATTTACAGCTCAGAGTCTGGAGCCTACTTTGGATTCTGTGTCTCCCTCTGCCCCTCCCCTGCTCACACTCAGTCTCTCTCTCAAAAATAAACAAACAATAAAAAAAATTAAAAAGCAAGCCTCGAATATATGCTCCCTACAAGAAATATGTTATTTATTAACTAAATTATGAAATCTAAGTCAACATTTTGTTTACTTTGCAACTACTAGTATTTTATCTGGATATATTATCGTTACTATTATTTTAATTTTATTTTTTATTAAAGTACAGTTGACATATAATGTTACATTAGCTACAAGTGTACAATATAGTGATTCAACAAGTCTATATGTTATGCTATGCTCACTACAAGTGTAGCTACCAACCCTCACCTGACCATGTTATAACATATAGGTTCCCTCTGCTATACTTTTCATCCCCATGACTTTTTCATTCCATAACTGGAGGCCTGTACCTCCCTCTCCCCTTCACCCATCCTCCCACTGCCCAAGAAATACATTTTAAATATAAAGACACCAATAGGGAAAAAACAGAAAAATGGGAAAAGATATATCACACTACATTAATCAAAAGAAAGCTACAATGGCAAATTTTAATCAAAATGGACTTCAAAGACTATTTCAAAGAATATAAAATGACTTTCTTTATCCCTGGCAATGATAAGGGGCGTCAATTCAAGAAGAGGATTTAACAATCCTAAATAGTTAAACACTTGACAGAGCTTAAAAATACACGGAGCAAGCAGGTACAGAACTGCAAAGGAAAAAGATGAGTCTACAGCTACAGATGTAGATGCCAACACCTGCCTCTCAATAACTGATAAATCAAATAGACACAAAAATCAATAAAAATATAGAAGACTTGAACAACATTTCCAACCAACTTGTCCTGACATTATAAAACATTCCACTCAACAACAGCAGAATATACATACTTTTAAGGGCACACAGAACTTCACTAAGATGGACCATTTTCTAGGCCATAAAAAAGTCTCAATAAATTTAACAGCAGTCAGAGAAGCATATTCTCTGACTATAATATAATTAAAATAGAAATCAATAACAGAAAGATATCTGAAAACACTCCCAAATATTTAGAAATGAAATCACACACTTTAAATAGTTCATGGCTGGGCTATCAAATAGCCCATCTCAAGAAATCACAGTGGTATTAGAAAGCAGTTTGAATTGAATGAAAAGAAAAACACAATGTATCAAAATCTGTGGGATGCAGCTAAAGAAGTACTTAAGGGGAAATTTATAACACTAAACCCCTGTATCATACACCAGGAAAAGACTCAAATCGATGACCTCAGCTTCTACCTTAAAGTAGAAAGACAAGAGCAAGTTAAGTAACATAAACAGAAACTAATGAAATATAAAAGAGAAAGATAACAGAGAAAAAAATCAATAAAATCTAAAGATCGATAAAATTGATAAAGCTCTAAGCAAACTGATCAATGGGGGAAAAAAAGGATCACGAGGGCAAGCTGCAAAGTAGAAAGATCCTGAGCTCACCTCCCTCCACAGACACAGTGAGGCTGCAACTACGTATAGAGCAACTCGCCCTGAGACTGGCCTGAAGATTAGCAGAACTCTTCCACATTCAAGACATAAAGAAAAAGATACACTGAGAAGGGCAGAAGGGAAAGAGACGCAGTCTGGTCGGGAACCAAATCGCCGATGTGCAGACCAGCTAGTGGGAGGGATATCATAGACCTGGAGGTCTTCCTGGGGAGTGAGGGGTGCAAACCCTACACTGGGCACTTGCTGCCTTAGGGTCTGCACTGGAAAGGGAAGCCTCCACAATATCTGGCTTTGAAAATCAGAGGGGCTTAACTCTGGGGGAGCAGGAAGGTTATAGTAAATGGAGACCTCATTATTAAAGGGCCCGCACAGAATCTCAATCACTCCAAGACCCATTGCAGAGGTAGCAGTTTGAAAAGCACCTGAGTCACTGAAAACATTTACTGACTAATTTTAGGACATGTGAGGGAGGGGCAGGGATCTGCAGGAACTTTCTCTGGGAACAGAAGCGTCAGCAGGTACCATTTTTTTGCCCTCCTTCAGTCTAGCTGGCCTGACACTAGGGAGCAAACGTTCTAGCACTATCTATCTATGTTGCTACAACTGCTCACCCCGTTCCCACGTTCCCCTGCAGACCTTCTCTGCCCAGCCTGCCCACCCTGGCAGGCACCCCTCTGAAGTGGCTCTCGCCCCACCACACCTGGTAGGCAGCCTCAGCTGGGATCTGCAATCCTCCAAAGAGACTCCTGCCCCAGCCAGGGGCAGGCCAACCCAACCACCGGTACCCCTCACAGGCTAGGCCTCTGAGCTAGCCAGGCAATGCCCACCCAGGTGACCCTCCAGAGTGCCTCTGCTTGACCAGGGGTGACTGCACTTCTGGGCCCCAAAGGATATCTTCTACGTAAGGCCGTCCCCTTCAAGAGCATAAGATGTAGTTGAACTACCTAATATACAGGAACAAACACAGGGAGACAGAAAATGAGAGAAATATATTCCAAAGAAAGAACAAGTCAAGACCTCAGAAAAAAGAACTAAATGAAACAGAGACAAGCAATCTACTGAAAAAGAGTTCAATGTAATGGTCGTAGAGAGGTTCACTGCACTTGGGAGAAGAGCAGATTGAACTCAGCGCAAATTTCAACAAAGAGACAGAATATATAAAAAAGAACTAATCAGAGCTAAACAACTGCAATGAAACATACACTAGAGGGAATCAACAGCAGCTTGGAGGATGCGGAACTGATCAGTCTCAGAAGAAGAGATAAAGGGGCAGAAAACTTATTTGAAGAAATAACAGCTGAAAATTTCCCCAACCTGGGGGAAGAAACAGACAACCAGGTCCAGGAAGAACAGACAGCTTCAGACAAGGTGAAGAAGCCAAGAAGGTCCACACCAAGACACATAATAATTAAAATGCTAAAAATGAAAAGAGAGAATCTTGAAAATGGCAGGAGAAAAGCAACGAAGAAATATCTCTAAGAATATCAGCTGATTTTTCAGCAGAAACTACAGGCCAAAAGGGAGTGACATGATATATTCGAAGCGCTAAAAGGAAACAAGCTACAACCATAGATATTCTACTCAGCAGAATTATCATTTGGAATTGAAGAGCTAATTTCCCAAACAAAAGTTAAGAGGAGTTCACTACCACTAAACTGACCTTATAAGAAATGTTAAAGGACTTCTTTAAGTGGAAAAGGCCATAACTACAAGAAAATTTGAAACAGAAAAACCTCACTGGTAATAACATACGGTAAAGGCAGATCAGTCTCTTATAAAGCTAGCGTAAATGCAAACACAGTAATAGTAAAATCAACTATATCTATGCTAACTAGTTATGAGTCACAAAATTTTTAAAAATGTAAATGATGACATCAAATACATGTAACAGGGTGGGAGGGGAATAAAAATGTAGTGCTTTTTAACAAATGTGTCCGACTATCAACTTAAAATAGACTGCTACATACATAAGATGTTATATACAAACCTCATGGTAACCACAAACCAAAAACCTACAACAGATACACAAAAAATAAAGAGAAAGGAATCCAAGCATAACAATAAAGATAATCATCAAATCACAAGGGAAGGGAGCAAGGGAAGATAAGAACAGGGAATAATTACAAAAACAACAAGAAAATAATTAAGAAAATGGCAATAAATACATACCTATCAATAATTATTATTTTTAAAATTTTTTTTAACATTTATTTATTTTTGAGAGACAGAGTGTGAGTGGAGAGGGGCAGAGAGAGAGAGGGAGACACAGAATCAGAAGCAGACTCCAGGCTCTGAGCTGCCAGCACAGAGCCCGACGCGGGGCTCGAACCTGCAAACTGTGAGATCGTGACCTGAGCTGAAGTCGGATGCCCAACAGACTGAGCCACCCAGGCGCCCCCAATAATTACTTTAAATATAAATACACTAAATGCTCCAATCGAAAGACATAAGGTGACTGAATGGATGAAAACACCAGACCCATCAAATATGCTGCCTACAAGAGACTCACTTGAGGCCTAAAGACAAATACGAACTGAAAGTGAAGGGATGGAAAACAAACAAAAAAGTTGGGATAGCAATATATAAAACAAAATTGTTTATATAAAACAAAATTGACTTAAAATAAAGACTTTAACAAAACAAAGAAGGGCATTACATAATGATCCCACAAGGGGATTTAACAACTGTAAATACCTATGCACCCAGCACAGGAGACCTAAACATATAAAGCAAATATTAACAGACATAAAGGAAGAAACTGACGGTAATACGTTAATAATAGGGGGTTTTAACACTCCATTTTCATCAAGGGATAAATCACCCAAGTCAAAAAGCAATAAGGAAAGTGGCTTTGAATGACAAATTAGACAAGGTAGACTTAACAGATATATACAGAACGCTATCCTAAAAACACCAAAATACACATTCTTTTCAAGTGCATATGGAACATTCTCCAGGATAATTCATGTCAGGCCACAAAACAAGTCTCAATAAATTTAAGAAGACTAAAATCATATCAGTATCTTTCCAGACCAAAAAACACAAACATGTGGAGGCAAAACAACATGCTACTAAACAACCAATCACTCGACAAAGAAATTGAAGAAGAAATTTAATTTTTTTTTATATTTATTTTTGAGAGAGAGAAAAAGAGAGAGAGAGAGAGAGTGCGAGTGGTGGAGAGGCAGAGAGAGAAACGGAGACACAGAATCTGAAGCAGACTCCAGGCTCCGAGTTGTCAGCACAGAGCCTGACAAGGGGCTCAAACTCACGAGCCTTCATGACCTGAGCCAAAGTCGAACGCTTAACTGACTGAGCCACCCAGGCGCTCAAGGGTGATTTATCCCTTGATATAAATGGAGTGTTAAAACCCCCTATTATTAACGTATTACAGTCATTTCTTCCTTTATGTCTGCTAATATTTGCTTTATATGTTTAGGTCTCCTGTGCTGGGTGCATAGGTCCAGGATAGAAACGCAGTGTTCTAAAATCTTTGTGATGCAACAAAAGCAGTTATGAGAGTGTATAGCAATACAGTCAACAAAAAAATTTCTAATAAATGATTTAACCTTGACCTAAAGGAATCAGAAAAAGCATAACAAACAAAATTTAAAGTTAGTAAAAGGAAGGAAATGATAACAAAGATCAGAGCAGAAATAAATGAAATATAGACTAAAAGAACAATAGAAAAGATCAATGAAACTAAGGGTTAGTTCCCTGAAAAGACAAAAGTGATAAAACTGACAGCCAGAATTATCAAGAAAGAGAGAGAACTCAAATAAAATCAGAAATGAAAGAGAAGTTACAACGAACACTGCAGAAATACAAAGGATTATGAGACTCTTAAGAAAAATCATGTACCAAAAAACTGCATCACCTAGAAGAAATGGACGTACTGCTAGAAACGATCTTCCAAGGAAGAAACAGAAAGTCTGAATAGACCAATTACTAGTAATGAAATTAAATCAGTAATCAAAAAACTCCCAACGAACAAAAGTCCAGGATCAGATGGCTTCACCGGTGAATTCTATCAAACATTTAAAGAACAGTTATAACCTCTTTCTCAAACTATAAAAAGAAGAAGAACAACAACAAGAGGAAGATGAAAAAGGAATGCTTCAAAATTCATTCTACCAGGCCAGGATTACTCTGATACCAAAACCAGACAAAGACATTACAAAAACAGAAAATTACAGGCCAGTATCACCGATGAACACAGATACAAAAATCCTCAACAAAATATTAACTGCATTTAAAATACATTAAAAAGATCACTTCACCAGAACCAAGTGGAGTGGGATTTATTCCAGGGATGCAAGAATGTTTTAATTTCTGTAAACCTATCAATGTGACATACCACATTAACCAAATGAAGGATAAAAATCATATGATTATCAAAAGATGCAGGAAAAGCATTTGACGAATTAATGAAAAAACTCTTAACAAAGTGGGTAATGAGGGTACATAACTCACCATAATAAAGACCATCATATATGACAAACCTACAGCTAACATCATGTGTTAAGCTCAATGGTGAAAAGCTAAAAGCTTTTCCTCTAAGATCAGGAATAAGACAAGGATTCATCTCTTGCTACTTTTATTTACCACAGTACTGGAAGTCTTGGCCACATCAATCAGATAAGAAATAAAAGGCATCTGGACTGTGAAGGAAGAAGTAAAACTGTCACAATCTGCAGATAACACAATACTATATACAGAAAACCTCAAAGACTCCACCAAAAAACTGTGGGATCTAATAGATGAATTCAGTAAAGTTACCAGACACAGATATCCAAAAATCTGTTGCATTTCTATATGGTAATAGGTAGAAAAAGAAATTAAGAAAAAAAAAATCCCATTCACGATTATGTCAAAAGGAGTATTTAGGAATCAATTTAACCAAGGAGGTGAAAGACCTCTACTCTGGGGCGCCTGGGTGGCTCAGTTGGTTGAGCGTCCAACTTCAGCTCAGGTCATGATCTCGCGGTTTGTGAGTTCAAGCCCCGCGTCGGGCTCTGTGCTGACAGCTCGGAGCCTGGAGCCTGCTTCGGATTCTGTCTCCCTCTCTCTCTGCCCCTCCCCCGCTCGTGCTCTGTCTGTCTCAAAAATAAATAAATATTTAAAAAAAAAAAAAAAGACTTCTACTCTGAAAACTATAAGACACTGATGAAACTGAAGAGGACACAAATAAATCCAAAGATATACCATGTTCACGGATTGGACATATTTATATTATTAAAATGTCCATATTACCCAAGGCAATCTGCAGATTCACTATAATCCCTATCAAAATACCAATAACATTTTTCCACAGAACTAGAATAATAAAAATTTACATAGAACCACGAAAGACCCCAAATAGCCAAGGCAATTTTGAGAAAGAATAACAAAGCTGGAGGCTCAGATTCCCAGAATTCAAGCTATACTACACAATGCCATAGTAATTAAAACAGTAGGGCACCAGAATAAAAAAAAAAAAACAAAACAGACACTAGATCAATGGAGCAAAACAGAGAACCCAGAAATAAACCCACAATTATATGGTCATTTAATCTGTAACAAAGGAGACAAGAATATACAATGAGGAGAAGACAGTCTCTTCAATAAATTAGTTGGGAAAACTGGACATCTACATGCAAAAGAATGAAACTGGGCCACTTTCACAGATCATAACACAAAACTAAACTCAAAATGGATCACATTAAGTCTTCTAAATCTAAGATCTGAAACCATAAAACTCCTAAAAGAAAACAGATGTCTTAGCATCGTAGCCTCTAAGACTGATGTCTTGGCAGTATTTTTTCAGATTTGTCTCCTTGGGCAAAAGCAACAAAAGCAAAAATAAACAGAGACTACATGGATCTAAAAATTTTCATAACAAAGGAAATCAAGAGAACAAAAAGGCAGCCTACTGAATGGAAGAAGATATCTGCAAATGATTATCTGATAAAAGATTAGTATTTAAAATATATAAAGAACTCATACAACTCACACCAAAAAAAAAAAAATCTGATTTAAAAGATGGGCAGAGGACAGGAACAGACATTTTTCCAAAGAAAACACACAGAAGGCCAACAGACATATGAAAAGGTGCTCTACATCACTAAACATCAGGGAAATGCAACATAAATCAAAATCACAACGAGAGATCACCGCAGGCATCTCAGAATGGCCAGGATCAAAAAGAAATAAAAAGTATTGACGAGGATATGGAGAAAAAGGAATTTGGGCACCACTGATAGGAATGTAAACTGGTGCAGGTACCATGAAAAACCATACAGAGATTCCTCAAAAAATTTAAAATAGAAATACCACATGATCCAGTAATTCTACTTTTGGGTATTGACCCAAAGAAAATGAAAACACTAATTCTATGTTTGCTGCAGTATTATTTTGTGTCACCTATACTTCAATTAAAAAAAACCAACAAAACCCGGGATGCCTGGGTGGCTCAGTCGGTTAAGCATCTGATTTCAGCTCAGGTCATGGTCTCACCATCTGTGAGTTTGAGCCCCAAGTCGGGCTCTGTGTTCACAGCTCAAAGCCTGGAGCTTGTTTTGGATTCTGTGTCTCCCTCTCTCCCTTCCCTCCCCCACTTGCTCTCTCTCTCTCTCAAAAATAAACAAACATTAAAATATATATATATATATATATATATATATATATCTTAAAAAAAAAAACAAACCCAAGATGGGGTGCCTGGGTGGCTCAGTCCATTAAATGACCGACTCTTGATTTCAGCTCACATCATGATCTCAGTTGTGGAACTGAGCCCCGTGTCAGGCTCTGAATTGGGCATGGAGCCTGCTTCAGATTCTCTCTCCTTCTCTCTGCCCCTCCTCCACTCACACACATGCTCTATCTCCCTCTCTCTTTCAAAATAAAAAAAAACAAAACCAAAAAAAAACCAACAGAAATTACCAATATCAAGAGTGAGAGACGGAAGATCACTACAGATTCTACACACCTTAAGAGGATAAGAGATTACAATTAATTTTATGCCAATAAATTCAACAATTTAGATGACAGATAAATTCCTCCAAAGATAAAACTATCGAAGACAACACCAGAAATATAAATTCTGAATTTCTGAATAGATAATAATCTATTAAAGAAATCAAATGTGTTGTTAAAAGCCTTTCTGCATCAAAAACTTGAGGCCCAGAGAGTTTCACTGGTGAATTCTACAAACATTTAAGGAACATACCACTTCTATGTAAACTCTTTCTAAAAAATACTGAAGTATCTCATAATTTGTTCAGTATTACCCAGATACCAAAACCAGGCAGATATACAAGAAAAATACAGACCGATATCCTTCATGGAAACTGATGTAAATTTTTAAAGCAAAATTTTAGTAAACTCAATCTAGCAATATATAAAAAGGAAAATACATCAGAAACAGATGCAGTTAATCCTAAGGATACAGGTCGATTTAACATTTGAAAACCAAAGTAATTACCACATATCAAACTAAAAAACAAAAACCATACAATCACCACAATAGGTGCAGAAGCAGCATTTGACAAAATCCAACATCTATTCCTAATTCTTGGCTAAGTAACATACACTTATTAAAGCACTCTTTCTCCCTGCAATCTGGTTTCTATTCCACCATTTCACTAAATATGCCTTTGTGAAATTCATCAGGGTCTACTTCTGAAACACAACATAGCACAGTGATTAAGAATGTGGACTCTGGAGCTATACTACTTGGGTTCAAACCCCAGCTCTGTTCCTTACCACGTGTGTGACCTTAAACAGTTGTAACCTCTCCAAGACTCATTTTTCCTATATACAAAATGAGGATAATAATAAGACTTTCCTTTTAGGGCATTATGAGATTAAATGAGTTAATATATGTGTAAAGCACATAAAACAGGGCATGGCATTTAGTAAGAACTATATAAGCGTTAGCTATTATTATTACCTTTGGAAAATACCTAGCCCTTAATCTCCAGCTGTTCTCAGATGGTCACTCTGCCCGCTGAGAAGCAGTTCAGCAGGCTAAACTACATCTGAGAGTGCGGTATGGGTGGTGAGGTCACAGCAGAGCTGGGTTGTGAATCCTGGCTCAATCATGTACAGGCTAGGTGTCCTGGGGCACATTACTTAACCTCTCTGGACCTCTTCTGTTATGGCAAACAGGGTAATAATACTTTATTCCTTCAGACTGTCGTGATGATTGTGTAGATGTCCCTTTTCCTTCCTCAGTCTTCTACCAAGGCCAGGTGTATTCTACCAGGATGCCTTCCAACTGGACTAGTCTTAGGCCCAGGTTTTCCAGAAACCAAAGTAAATGCTCTTCTTTGAAGAGGTCAATGTTGAAAGGTCAACCGTGTATTCACCCAGGACTTCGAGGGTGTTGTCCCCCCAGAGGCCAGAATTCCCTCTCACGGTCAGGTCAATGTTGAAAGGTCAACCGTGTATTCACCCAGGACTTCGAGGGTGCTGTCCCCCCAGAGGCCAGAATTCCCTCTCACGGTCAGGCGGGTGGCCTTGTAGCGACCCAGATTCTGATGGGAAGAGCCTGGACTCTAACGAGCTGATAATGGATCTTCTCGTCTATCTATTAACTGGCAATATTTCTGAATGTCAGCTTTGGAATTGCTGATCTCTATTTGGGAGTTAATTACCACCTATAAACACAGAGGCTGCAAAAAACCTGTATTTTTCACCCTCGTATTTCATGAGAACTTTAATTCTTATTAAAATGCCAATGTTCACACTTTAACACGCTCTCCACATCTATGCACATCCGTCTCTTGGTGTACAGCGTGGCTCCATATGAATTTTTCCCCCCTCAACCAGCTGATTATCTGTATTTCTGGGTATATCTCTGGGGTCTTGCTGTGTGCCCCTGACCCATTATTTCTATTTTCAGGCTGGTTCCCCCAAAGCTGAGGACTGTTTACAGTTCCCCCTCCCTGTCATCGGTAGCCGCATCTATTTTGCAATTCTCAAGTTTGTTTACTCCAGAATCACCTTTGTTATATCTTCTTTGTCCTCACAGAGAAATAATTCCATTTTAGTAGGCTTTAGAGATATCGTTTCTCCCCTTCTGGCTGCTCTAATCCATTTTACAGTAGGACAACAGCAATAACCTCCTTGCGGGCCTCCCCCCCAAGACCTATTCACTCTTAACAGAGAACCTACTTACTCATGTTATTTTGAACAGAGCAGTAATTTTTAATTCTATTTAAACCAAAAGTGTTAAGACTTAAGACACCACCACTGACCTCCACCTGAGGCCTTCATTTTCCAACATCTGGATCCAGGCTCATTGACACAGCCATCTACATTTTTCTCTCATCACTGAGTATTCCCCAGTCCTAGGTCCTAGATTCTGGAGCCCACAGGCTCTTAACCATCACATAATATAGGATTTAAGGACGTGGGCTGTAGGGTCCTGGGTTAGAATATTCCATCTCTGATTGACCGTGAACTTCTCTATGCCTCTAGCTTTATGTGGAAAGCAACGCAATTTATAGTACCAACAAGAGTACCAACTGGCCTCAGCTATCGCCAGGACTGAGCTAATCTATGTAAAGCTATGTCAGGCACACAGTAAGCACTGAAAAAGCATTAGCTATTAACACTGTCCTACTATTACCGTACTGTCTCTTAACAAGAGACCTAGGGTTTAGCACATACTAGGAGGCCCTATGTACATTGAATATTCATTCTTGCCCCTAAATTTAGTGAAAACACTAGTGAAAGATAGAGGTTTTAAGCTGGGAATTTGACCTACCTTTAAATCCGAGTTGGCTGCAAATTTCTGTCCAATTAAAGCCGCATTTCCTCCTACATAGTGCTGTAAGATAGTTCAAAGCTATTAGACAATATTTTGGCACAACTAGTTACCCAAGCTTAATAATTTTTTTAACTTACTGAATTTATAGTCCATTTTTTTCCCAAAACATTTTGAGGCTACTTTATAACAATGCCACACAGATGAGGTTAATAAGATCGTTAACCTCATAGGTTAACAATGAATTACAAGCAAAGGTGAAAAAAAAACAAATATATCAACCATGAAAATCAGCATAACTGCTGTAACTGAAAATCAAATCTGGCCTTGAGCTTCCAGGAAGCCAGAACAGATAAAGGAAATACGAAAAATGTGGACAGATCTTATCTTCTACATTACAATCCTACTAAAATGAATGTATGATGGTGTCATTCTTCTAAAAATCATTTAATAGATACTATAATGAACTAAAATCCAACTCCTAAGTGAGGCACACAGGCCTTTCTTTATCTGCCCCCTGCCCTCCCTTCAACTCTCCTCTCCTGCCCTTCCCTTCCACACCATGCTTACAACAGAGTCTGCCTTCCTAGGTCTTTGTGCTTTTAGCACACGCTGCTTGCTTTGTTCAAGACGCCTGCCCCTTCTCAGGCACTGGTAAATCCCCAGTTACATCTCAAGAATCAGCTGCACTCACTTCTTCTGCCATGGTTTCTGTCCCCCTTACACCCTTGCCACCTCAGCCTCCACAGCCCCGCTCCCAGACAGGATTACAGATCCCTTGCTGCCCCTATGCTCAAACCTCCACCACAGCCCTTGTCCACTCGGGCTACTCTCGTCTGGGTACACGACTAGCTCCCTCAGAGAAGGACTGGCTTCTTATGATAAGTGCTCAGTGAACGTGTTTCTCCATTTTGAGAAAGATGTGTTAAAAAATACAAAGGCCTTCCTGGGGCGCCTGGCTGGCTGTCAATTAAGCGTCCAACTTGGGCTCAGGCCATGATCTCATAGTTCTTGAGTTCAAGCCCCACGTCGGGTTCTATGCTGACACCTCAGAGCCTGAAGCCTGCTTCGGATCCTGTCTCCCTCTCTCTCTGCATCTCTCCCAACTCATGCTCTCTCTCTTTCTCAAAAATAAATGTTACAAAAAAAAAAAAATTCGGAGCACCTGGGTGGCTCAGTTGGTTAAGCGTCCGACTTCAGCTCACGTCATGATCTCACAGTTCGTGGGTTCGAGCCTCGTGTCAGGCTCCATGCTGACGGCTCAGAGCCTGAAGCCCTGCTTTGGATTCTGTGTCTCCCTCTCTCTCTCGGCCCCTCCACCACTCTATCTCTGTCTCTTAAAAATGAATAAACATTTTAAAAATTAAAAAAAAATTAAAAAACAAAGAAACAAAAACAAAGGCCTTCATGGGAGCCAAGCTAAGGGTAACGGGCCCTAACACAGAACAATGTCTCCAAAACACCACCTCTCTCGGCGGCAGACCTGGTGGTGGAGAGCAGACAACTCAAGGCTGATACTCCACGTTGCCAAGGACAGATCTATGTGCTTTGGACGCCCGACAGGTAGGAGTTAAGGCTGATGCTTTACTGGGAAAACTGAGGAGCCTCATCGATAGTCTTGCCTGGGGGGGATGCCGCCACCTCACCTTCCAGTCCTCAGTCACATGCAGAGGGACAGACTAAACAAACAATTCTAGGTTCTAGACATCACTTTCATCCTAAGCTTTGTGTTGACCAATTTCCAGATTTGGGTAAACAGCAACAGTTTCCTAGAAGTAAGTTTAAAGCTTTCTGTAATACACAGGGTAAAATTTGGTCTTTTTATATGTTAGCATTAATTTTTATTTGACAATGATGGCCAAAAGAATTTACTAAAAATCTTAGGGGAAAATATTAAGATTCTATGAAATTGATTTTAGATTTCATATTATAGTTATTAACTGCTGTTTTTTTGTTTTTTAATTTTTTTTAATGTTTATTTATTTTTGAGAGAGAGAGAGACACGACGTGAACTGGGGAGGGGCAGAGAGAGAGGGAGACACAGAATCCAAAACAGGCTCCAGGCTCCGAGCTGTCAGCACAGAGCCCGACGTGGGGCTCGAACTCACAAACTGTGAGATTACGACCTGAGCCGAAGTCAGATGCTTAACTGACTGAGCCACCCAAGCGCCCCATTAACTGGCGCTTTATCAAGCGTTAAGGCGCCCATAACGTTTTATCAACGTGCCTTACAGTTTAAGGGGTTTGAAAAGACTCCAAATGAAGTGTCACCCTAGTGGAAATTAAGTAACACATTTTGGTTGTACTTGCTAACATTTTAGGTTTCATAATTTTAACAAATAACTTGAGCAATCAAAAAGCCGGGTGAAGTTTTCGTAGAAAAAACTTTTTTCTTTTCTTTTTTTTGCATTTTGAAACAAAAGGCAGGATCAAGGCAAAAGAAAACAGAAACTGAATTAGTAGTTCAAATACTATAATCATAAAGACTTTTAGCATGCCTATCTTCATGTTTTCTATCAAGATTCTTTCATAAGAGATCAGAATCTCATTACTGAGCTCAGCTGTAAAACTGATCGTAGCTGACATTTTAACAGCTTGCTGTCTTTACAAACTCAGCAGGGTAACACCCATGCCCACTTCTAATGTTCAAATGGGAAGCTTCAAAAGAAAAAAAAAACAAACCTTTAAAACCTTAAAAGTTCTCAAAATAAAAGTGGTCATAAAGAAAGGCCTGTGAAAGGTGCCATTAAAAATGGCATTAACCATGTCCTAGCAAGAACCACGTCCAAACTGGGTGACTAGCCAAGAGAAGATTTTGGGTAAGAAGAACTGGGGGTGGAGAGATGCTGAAATAAACAATCAAAATTCAGCCTCAGGAGGCAAGAGGGCATGTGTAGCAGCAGGTATGCTGGGGTGGGGGGCCTGAGGTCCCCGGGCCCCCCCACTGCCTCTTACTCCATGTGAACCTCAAGAAAGTAGCTGGACCATTTGGGCCCTCTAAGCTCTCGCCATCTCTGACAGGTTCTACGCTGTGGACTAGGGGTTCTCAAAGCAAAGTCCTCAGAACAACAGCATCAATGTAACCAGGAAACTTCCCAGAAGGGAAGTAAATTCTTGGGTCCTACCCTACATCTACTCAATCAAATTCTGGGAGTGGGGCCCAGGAAACTGTTTCAATACTCCCTCCAAATGACTGTGTGTTCCAGCAATTCTCAACCAGTTTGCTTCTCTCCAGACAACTGACCGTGTCTGGAGACGTTTTTAACTGTCACACCCGGGGAGGGAGGGGAGTGCTCCTGTCATCACATGAGTGGATGCTAGAGATGCTGGTGGACATCTCACAATGCACAGGACGGCCCCTCCAACAAAGAATTATCCAACCCTAAGTGTCAGTAATGCCAAGGTAAGGAGCCGGGCTCTGGAACCCTAAAGCGGAGGTGAGGACCCAGCTTTCCCTTGCCATGCAAAAGCTACAACTAGTTCTCTGTGCATTTGGCCTTATTCTGCTCATGAAGGACTCAGTCATATTACGATTATTCCACGTTATCAGCCACAAGAAATACCCAAACAAGTTAAGAGGTAGGTATCTTTCCCACCTTAAACTTGGGTAATATGAAAGAGCAATTTAATGGATGAACCAGAACCAAACTCTTAGTAAGTAACTATGCTTCATAAATGTTGGCTGTATTGAACTGACTGGAAACAGAGAAATTAATGGAAGCTTGGATATACAGTCTCACAAAAAGGGAAAACACTGCAGAACTTGATTTCCGACAATCACCCTTGGGAGAGAATGAAGGAAAAGTTTATCAGCTGCTTCTAGGAACCATACAAAAAGATATCTTTCCCACCTTATCTTAACTTACTGCTGGTGAACCAAACAGACCTGGGCTCCTGGGAGCTCTGATGCAATCTGGGCAATGTCATGGAAAGCTTCCTTATCACTGAAGAAGCGCTCAGCTGCTGCTCCCTTCCCCATGAAGTGAATGAAAGTTTCTTCCAGATCATTCTTTGAATGCAGGATGGTGTGATCTTTCCATTCCCAGGACTCAGACCAAGTGCCTGCAAGAGCTTCACTCCTGAGAGCACTACATCCACACAGGCATTGACTCTGGAAGGAAGGAAGGAGGAGAGTGACAGTGTGAAAGAAAAAACCAGAAGCAGCAGGGCAGCTACTCTTCGTTTAACAACAGAGAAATGTTTCCAGGAACTGTATTCAAACAAAAAAACAGACGAAGTGGACCTGAAACCTTAACTGGGAAGTACATAGTATATGGCAGAAGGAAGATTCCTTCCTCTGGATGTATGCCAGAGTATTTCTTAGGATCAAAACACAGGAGTCTTTTCAATAGGTTGGCAAACCTTCATGAGCTATGGAGAGAAGACAAGTGCTCAGCATTTTAGAACAAAGATATCATGATAACACAAATACAGCATTTCTGAGAAAATGCTGGCAGAGCCAAACTGCCTGGATTCATACTGGCTTTGTGATTTGGGCAAGTCAAATTTCTGTTTCAATTTCCTCCCTCATAAAATGGCATAAAATGGGTATTTAACTTATAGAGCTATTTTGAAGATTAAGTTACTATATGCTTAGGAATACTGCTTGGTGCAAAGGAAGCAAAATGTACGTTTTGGTCAAAAGTCAAGTATCAGCTTCCCTCCAAAAACACATTTGGAAGGTGGTAAGACACCAAATACCTAAATGTCTAAATACTCCCAGCTGAAGCTCTTTAAGAGTTAGTGGTGCTTTAAAGACTTAGGCACACCTGCAGTCTTGTAACAACTCATCACTTGGCAGGTGTTCACTGGACCAATCCATGACCTTAAAGGGCTCGTAAGAAACCAATGCTGCATCACCTGATTGGCTCTGCGGAATAAAATTATAAAGCGCTATGGTTGTCTGACATGGCCTCTCTCCTATGTGTACACAGAGAAGTTCTGGTTTAATATTTTTAATGTTACTTTACTAAAAGCTATCCCTTAAAAGAGAAGGGTCAAATAATTTGGGCAACTAGATGAGGACTTCCTGCCCCCCACCCCACAGTCACCTTTATTCCTGCCTCTGCCTACTGGGGATGTCATTCTTGCCAATGGGGCTAGATGACCACACAGGCAGCTCATGAGCCTCTGAGAGGACCTAGGCCCCCAGCAGGCCAACAAATAGCTCCTGGTGAGAAGGCGGCTGGGCTTCCAGGTGAAATCCAAGCAGATTTGGAACCAGGAAGTATAATCATCAATAAAGAAGGCCCAAAGGATTGGATGCTAATGTGGAATACAGCTACAATGTTTCCCTTCTAGTCTCCTAAAAAAATAAAAATAAAAATCTCTAGATCTGGAAATTAACTAGTTATTAATGGTGGTAAACCCTAAGAGAAACAGGATTGGGTAAGAGAGAGGAATTTCATTTTTCATTAGATTTATTTCTAATTTTTATAAGCATGTATTACTTTTATAATTGAAAAACATAATTTTTAAAAGGGTCATATGTAGACTATTTACAAGGTTTACAATGGCAAGGAAGAGAAACACCTCTCCTGGTGATGGAAACTGACTACACCCTCATCATAAGGAAGCTTTATGGGCCCCATAAGGATGCTATGGGTCCCATGCTTTAAAAAAGATTTTTGCCTACCAATCAGCATTTAATACTCAAATTCACTTATGTGTTTAAAATTAAAGATACATACAAACTCTGGTCAACTGGAAAGACATAACCTAAGAGTTACTACGCCCTTCGGGGCACAAAACACATTGACGTTCATGTGGCAGATGCTTAACGGTGTTTAATAGACATCCCTTTCACGGCCTTGCACGATCATAAACCAAGCACACCTTATAAACTGGTCTCGATTCCACCTCCTACAGCGTGTTCTTTATTTCTACTGGATGCAACGTTACATGTCTGAAGGGTAGACTCTTCATAGGAATACTATCCCTGGCTCTCAGACTCAAGCAGGTTCCCTAGTTTCAGACCGTGCAAGTTTGGATTGCGAGAGACCCTATTTCCACCAAAGAGCCCTCTCTAGAGAATGGATTCCAATGGATCTGGGTACTGAGTCCGGAGAGCGAAAGTTCAGACACTGAGGGATGCCCATATTTGAAGATAGCGACTTCCACAAACCCATCACCTTCATATCCATATCCTATCTGTGGACATCCACAGGATACTGGATACTACTGAATAGAGTTTGATTCTTTACAGATGAGAACGGGGGAAGTTTGCAAAAGTTACAAACAAAACCAAACTAAAAGGAACAATGTTCAGCATATTTTGCAACACAAGACAAAACCCAACAGAATTTTATTTTAAAAAAATGTAACTACCATAGGAACATTTTCCACCCCTAGACTTAATCATGCCATAAATACTACGGGGGGGGGGGGGGCGGGGGGGATCTTATAAAAAAAGAAAACATTTTATTCGGTAGCTTTTAACAATAAAAAGATCACTGAACAGCTCTGTGCTGGGCACCAAACTGAGTACTTCTCCATGTGCTTTCTAGTTACCCTTTAGCCAGAGCAAGAATCTTCCTCTGCACTTACCTCAATTCAGCAGCATCTGAAAATGTAAACAAGCCCATTACCGACGTTGCTTTATCAGGGGAATTCAAAAGAGGGAGGGAGCAAAAGAACCAGAACATTATGCCCATTTGACTTTAGGCAGAATTTCACAGTTGAGTAAGAAAGGTATAAAAGATTATAATGTGAATTTGGAGAAAAAGGAAGACACGGATGAATTGGAAAATAAAGCAAGGCAACAGATACTGAATGTCCAAACAAAAGGAAGGGCTAGAAGGGCAGGGGAGCCTGGGCTTCCAGGCCCTACTGCCAGAGGCTTGTTGGAGTGTGGGGGAAGAGGGCACAGTTCCCCTTCTAGACTGTAAGTTCTTTAAAGGCAAGGATGGTGGGTCTCATCACCTCCCTTCTGTTTCATTATCTGTAAAATGTTTCCTTAGGTTCTTCCTAGCTTTAACCCTATACCTGAGATATTTGTAACGGGCAATTATAATCGCCAGAAGATGCAGAACTGCAGAAAAGAGAAATCCAAAGGGGAAGGGGCAGTGGTCCCTGCGCTGACCTCTGGACGGTGCTGGACAGAGACAGAAGGCTGGTATTTCTGAAGCAATGCACGTGAGGCAGGCATTTTCAGAGCGATCACACCAATTTGCAAAACGTGGTAAGACAGGCAGGGAGTCACTGCTTTCAGCTGCGAAAAGCTGAGGCTGGAGGCTAACATTCCAAAGGCCACAAATGGAGGAGGCTGAATTCGAACCCAGATTTATCTGATACGGAAGCCCTCGCAGGCAGCATGCACAAGCACAGATGCAGATGAAGGGATTAACTTTATGTCTGGATACAATGAGACGTGGATCTAGTCAGAATGGAGAGTTGAACAGACGAGTGGAGGAAGACAGGCTTCAAAGGTCTGGGGAAAGCCAGGTATCGGGGAATGAACGCTAGGTTCATGACTCACCCAATGGGTCTCAGGCACCAGAGTCCAATTTTGGAGCAGAGGAGGTGGCATATTTTAGAAAGGTTTGGTAGTGTGCTTGCCACTGACCATCTTCTTGAAACTTCTATTTATTTTTTCGCTAGATCCTTTCCACCGCCCCCTACATGCTGGTGCCTCCCAGAGTTCCGCCCTTGCCATTTACTTTCCTTTCTTGCTCTGTTCCGGGGTGGTCCTACCCAGTCTCTGACCTCAGCCTAACTACTGGCATCTCCAAGGCCTGCAAGCCTGCTCCTCAATACACTCCTAAACTTCAGCCTCACTGCCAGCTGAAGGCTCAGCTTCATTTGAAATCCCACAAGCAGGTACAGTGCCCCTCCTCTGAAATCCAACCTGTTACCTTTCAACACAAACTTGTTTCCTTTTCTTAATCTCTTATGGCAATAATGTGGCATGAACAAGATCCGAGTCAGAAACCGGCTTACCTTGTGACTCTGGTACTTGACAGCTGTGCAGTCTTGGGCCAGTCAATACTTCTAAGCTTTGGTTTATTATCTACAAAAACTGGATGACAATATTTGAATCTGCCTACATAAGATTATAAAACCCCCGATGCTAAAACTTGTCATTTTGGACTGCCTAGTTCTTTACCACACTCAACCTGTTAACAAATCTCACGTCTAGTCCCACTGCCAATGAAAAAAGACTCTTCTCTCCCTTCGGCCAGACCCTACAATGGCCTCTTAACTAAGGTCAGGATGTTCAGACTTTCCTCCTTATGAGCCACACTAAATTGTGCATTCAGAGTGCAAGCGAATGTGTGTGTTCTGAGAAGTCAAACTACGACACCCCCTTCCCCCAAATGAAATTCTAGTACAAGTAGTGCAACTTCTCTCGCCTACCCCACGCACATCACCATCTTTAGGGCTAAAATCCCTTTGGGTAATGAAAAATGTTACCAACGGATGTCTGTTACCCACACAAACGATGTGCAACTGTCAACCGGGTGAGAGCCATGGCTCAAAACCCACCCTTGACATTCCTGCCAGTTATTCTCAGCAAAGCACTGAGTCTTATTTACCTGCTTATAAACCTGTACTGCCCTCCCGCCACCTACCCTGATATAAAAGGCCCTTCTCAGCATCATTCACTAACCTCTCTCTACCATAAGGTCCCTGACCTCAAAACAGGGCCGACTTGCTGTTCCCACATTGTGTACTTCACAGCTGGCTCTCTCTGCGTAGGTGGACTTACTCCCCCACCGCTGTGTGGAGAAATCCCATTTCTTCTCCAGGGCCTACCCCCTGTAGTCGCTATAGCAGGATATATTCTCCAAGACGGCCACAAGATGTTCATCCCACATTCTTTTTACAACGTGATGCTGACGCTCCTCCCATGCTGTAAGCCTCATCCCTTTGAAACCAGTTGGACCTAGGACTGTGGTAGAAGTAACGCGATGTGCTTTTAAGATTAGGCCGTAAAAGGCATTAAGGCTTCCGCCTGGTCGTCTTGGGACGTTCTGTCTCCTTACCCTGCTATGAGAAGGCTACGGAGCTGCACAGAACGCCTGTAGGTGCTCGGGAGAAAACTCCGGCTGCGGCTGTGGCTGACAACCACGACGGACCTTTGAGAGGATTCTGGTCCCAGGCTGCATGACATCTGACTGAAGCTTCATCTGACTGAAGCTGCATGACACCTCAAGTGAGAGCTGCCTAGCAGAGCCTAACTGAACCTCAGAATCAGAAAAGAGAAAAAATGACCATGTTTTAAGCTATCAACATTTGGGGTGATTTGTGATTCAGCCAATAGTAAATGTAGACGGGGCATTTTCCTTCTTAGACGGGGCACCTTCTTAGACGGGGCATTTTCCAAAACCTCATCCTGGGAAGAATTCGTAATCCTTTGGGACACGAGGCTACCTTGTTTTTAGCACTAGTTCTGCGAAGCGCTCCTGACTGTTACAGACAGCCCTGTGTGCCCCTGTCGCCCACCAATTCATATGTTGAAGCACTAACCACAAATGTGACTGTTTTCTAGAGATAAGGACTACTGATCCAATAGGACTAAGGTCCATATAATAAAAGGAAGAGACACCAGGAGTGTGCACAGAGAAAAGGCCATGCGGGTACACGGTGAGAAGGGGGCATCTGCAAGTCAGCAAGACAGGACTCACTAGAAGCCGATCTTGCCAGCGCCTCACCTTGATCTGGGACTATCAGCATCTAGAACGGTGAGAAAATAAATTCCTGTTGTTTAAGCCACTCAGTCTGTGGCATTCTGTTATGGCAGCATGAGCACTAATAATAATATCTCTTTACAACGAATGAGGCAGGGATCTGGTTTCACCCATTTCTGTATCTTCAGAACCTAGCACAGACCTGACACATCCCATGTAGTTCATGATTTTTGTTAAATATGCATAAAACCAGGGAGGACAATAAAGAAGCTGATAAGAAAGTTGGTGAAAGGGCCTCAACTTGAAAGAAAAGGTAAAAGGGGATACATCCGAAGAATCATATACGGATAAGAAAAAACAAATAATTAAAAAAATAAATAAACTAGCTAACATCTGAGTGCCCTTTACAGCAGACGCCATGCTCGACTACACGATTATATTGCCTAAGTTACTTCAAGATAACTTTGCTCTACCTTAGCCTTCCTCCAGCACTCAGAAAAACCAGCGGAATATTTCACAGATGGCCAGCTTCTGCATGGTGCTTTAAAGGTGAAAGCAAGTTACTTAAGTCTAATCGAGACAGGGTTTAAAGTTAGTGTGAAGAGAACAAATACGTTTTTGGAGAGGAACACAAAGGAAGGAGGCACGGTGAGCCGCGAGAACCGTATATATGCCATGTCACCGAAGTCAAGGGAAGAAAAGAGTGAAACTCGTCAGCGCGTAGAAAACTGCAGAGTTGGCAGCGGAGACTAAAAAAAGGGCAGTGGAATTGGAAAATCAACAAGTCCCTAGTGAGTTTTGAGAGAGCAGTCTCAGTAGAGTGGTGGTCTCCCGGACGTTCAGGAAGGGAAAACGAGGGACGTCAAGTCGGCAGTTAAAGGCAACGACCACGCCACTCACTCAAGAAGTTCAGAGGATGAGCGCCGTGAGACCAGGTGTCTTTGACCGCAAAAAGGCAGAAGAGCTGAAACAGGAATGAAGGAGACTGGAACAGGAGGGTGTCAGGCTGCGCGGGATTTGCAAGAGGCTATTAGAAAGGCTGGTCCTACCGAGATGAGGGAAGGGCGCAGAGGCTAGCCGAGAGCAAAAAGCAGTCTGGTGAGTCCTTGCAGCAGCGACGACCGGGGCTCGTCCCAGACGTCCGACGCTTCTCGTCAAGGAGGCGGCGTGGACACCAGCGCCGAGGGGCCTCCTGGGGACATCTGGGAACCCCTGTTTCCGCGCGGCTCTACCCACCAGCTCCCCAGCCGCCCGCACTCCGCCAAGGTGGCCCTAGGAGGCCCGGAGCGCCCGCACCTCCTTGGGAGAGACCCAGAGACGCAGGCCCCGCAGGCACTCACCCCACGGCCACGCGGCGCCAACGCCGGGCCGGCCGTACAATGAGCGCGTCCCAGGCGGCCGCCAAGCGGCCCTCAGGGGAGCTGGGTCCCGGGGGCGCGGGCGCCAGCTGCAGCGAGCTCCACAGTGAGCGCAGCGCCAAGCCGGGCAGCTGCGGGTCCAGCAGGAGGACACAGCCCACCGCCAGCGCCAGGAAGCCGGCGTACGCAGAGCCGCGCCACAGCGCCATGGGGACCCAGACGCCGCAGCGGCCGGCCAGCTCCTTTCCCGGCCCGCGCCTCTTCCGTCTGGGCGTGCGCCGACGTCGGCACGCGCCACGTCACGCCGGAGCGCCGCGGCCCCCCGGGGGGCGGGCTGGGAGCGAGGCTCCGCCCCTCTCCGCCTGTGCCAACCCTGGCGCTGGGGGGCGCGGTTGCGCGGCACTGCAGGAGGTTGGACAAAGGCCCGAAAGCGGAGCCGCCTGCCCAGAGTGCCAGCCCGGACCCCAGACCGGAGGGGCGTTTGTTTTTCCAATAACACGGAACGGACGGATTACGAAAAAGCGGGCCAACCTCACGTTAATCTTTGAGCCGGCCAGTGTCTCCGTTTGAGCAGCGCCTGCAGTTGCCTGGAGGGGCACCAGCTACACTCCCCCTCTTTTAAGCCGTCCCTCCACGTGTGTGTCCATCCTCCGCCACTGACTTAACGCTTCCTCTTTCTCCCGGCGGGAATTAGCTCAGACGGTAGCAGCGCCGCCGCGGGCCCCTGGGGCACGCGTGGCAGGGGGATTCTGCTCCTTTAGAGGGTAGTGGAGGCCTCCGGCCACTCGAGGCCCATGCCAAGACCGAGAGCAGGCAGTGATCCTTCTCGAAGTACGATCACATTCAAGCCTTAAGACAACCCTCTGGGGGGCGCTGTTTCCTTTAACGATATCAGAAAAATGCACAAATGCACACCGTCTTGGGTGTTGCGGACTTGGGTTAAGAAACACTGGTTTCTCCTATTTTCCCTTGGTGATAGGGCTTCAACCTAGGGTGGCCCTGTCTTCCTCGTTGGTACCCTCTTTGTCTGAGCTCATATTGAAACCAGTAAAGCTAGGCTTGTTGCCAGTTCATTCTCAGTGGCCACCATGTACCTCCTGGTCTTCTTCCCTGGCCTGTTTCCATTCTTTCCACTTCTACGGGCTCCTGACCTTGGCTTGGTGTCTGATTTTCCACTCTGCCTCTGACCTTTGGACTTGGCAATGAAACTTAATTTCCCTAGCTTTGATCTTGGGCCATAGGGTTTATTCCCCCACCTCCCCCACCTCCCAACCCCCACATCACCCGCACTTCCCCATCCTGGCCATCTGCCTTCCTCTAGCTCACCCCACCCAGCCCACCTGATCCTAGCAGCCTTTTCAAAGGAGATGTTCACACAGGAAGAGATTTGGGCTGCCACGGAAAGGAAAAGCCAAGGCCAATAAGATTTGCATGAAGCCACAAAACTGTCTTCTCGAGAGTTGCCTGTCTCTTCTCTCTCTCTCCTGAGATGTGTCAAATCAATTTCTAGAGAAACTATTCCCTCTCATGGCCCCCAGTGGGCATGTTTCCCTACCATTCCCAGCACCTAACTCAAAAGCAGAGAATCCACCAAAGGCAGAGAACACGTCTCAATTAGCAATAATTTTGCCTCGGATAAACTGCATTGGCTATGCTACCGCCCCTGCACAAAGCTCAGAGAACACTTCTCTCTACTGAGAATTTGGATCGAGAGTCAAGAGTCCGTGGCTAGGTTTTTTTGTTAGTTAGTTTGTTTTTCTTTTCCGTTTCTGGACCCACAAGGTCACATAGGCTTGATGGTCAGATAGAGTTAGTCACATATATTTCCAAGATGAAGTTTTGGGGGCCCTCAGGAAACTGAACTGTGGGAGGACCATTGAGCAGACAGTCCTAGAGATACAGGGAAATGTTCCACACCAGAGTGATGTGGAGAGAAAGCTGCCTGGGACCCTTCCCTACTGGCTCCCAAGGTAGCTGCTGAACTGCCCGCACTTTGAACCTAACTCTGCATCTTTCTAGGCTTGCCAGAACTGCCCCTCCCACCCTTAACCCCCCAGTTTTATTAAGATATAATTGACCTATCAGTTATAACACTCTATAAGTAAGGTGTCCAACATAAGGATTTGATACATGTATATATTGCACAAGGCTTACAAAACGTTTAGTTAACATCATTACCTCGCATAGTTACATTTTTTCTTTGTATTTAAATCGTACTCTCTTAGCAACTTTAAAATGCATGATACTAGGGACGCCTGGGTGGCTCAGTCCATTGAGCATCTGACTTTGGCTCAGGTCATGATCTCGAAGTTAGTGAGTTTGAGCCCCATGTCAGGCTCTGTGCTGACACCCCAGGGCTTGGAATCTTCTTTGGATTCTACGTCTCCCTCTCTCTCTGTGCTTCCCCTGCTCATACTCTGTCTCAAAAGTAAATAAACGTTTAAAAAAAACTTTGTTTAAATACGTGATACTAGAACTTTTGATTTAGCCACAGAGACAAAATTACAGCAGCTTGAACAAAATGGAGGCTTATTTCTCATGGAAAAGTTCACATGGGGTGCTGGTACTCTGTGGGCTGCAGCTATCTGCTCATTATCAAGGCTGCTCTGGGGTTCTTGCTGGTTGGTCGCTCAGTGTAGGTTTGTGTTGTGGGTGAGGGCAGGGCTGGTCAAAGAGCCCAGAGTGTGGACCTCAGTTCCAACTGAGAACAGCAGGAGCGGTAGGAAGAATACCAGCTACATTCGCCGGTTGTGTCAGAGTCTAGTGTGACTTGTGGTCACATGCACAATCACAGTGGCCTTAAATTCCTTCGCACTCATCAGGAGCTTAGGGCTGAGCATTCAGCTCTTTTTGGTCCTACACCCCCTCTTGAAATATTTCCTTAATGAAAAATAGTCATTTTGGGTTCTGATCATCTTATCTGTTTAGAGAGTTTGCAAGCTCTTTTTCTAAAGGTTAGATTTCTGGGGGGCAATTACACGAAAGAGCCCGGAATGGGCAGCTCCATTCCCTAGGCCGAACAAAGAAAAAAGGGCTGGGCAGGCCTCAAGACACCCCTTCCCCCACTCAAATCGCTTCCAGACATGGCCTATTGTTGTTGGTTCTCTCTCCTAGGATCCTGAAATGAGAGAAAAAAGCAATTTGGTTCCAGAAAATTCAGAGGCAAATAGAGGCTCCAGGTGTCCCACCCACGACCCCGACCTGGAAGGCCAAGATGCAGATCCCATATTTCTACAGGGAATTAGCAGAGTGCTATCAGTTCCCAAATTAGCCCGAAGCTTTGGTTTTGACAGAAACGCAAGTCAACACCAGCCACGTGATCTGAAGGGCTTTAAGAACAAGTTTGTTCCCACATTGGAACAGAAACAAAAGTGGTACCACACAGTCCTTATGTAAGCTGAGCTAACCCACTTTCCCACAGTTCCAGGCCTGTGGAGTTTTGTCCAAGCTGCTCTCCGAACTCCACACTGTGTCAAGGCCTTTGCTCATGCCAGAGACACAGCCCACCACAGGCCACGCCCAGGCCAGAGTGAGAGCTCAGCTGTGAAGGTTACAGAAAACTCTAAGGAGACAAAAGAGAAGGGATAAAGGATCCTAAGATCTGAAAAGAGAAAGAGAAAGCCATAGCCCTGGGCAATCAGACCCCCTCCTCCCTAGCCTGCCATCAGGAGGGCGCTAGAAGAGCTAGGAGGATGGATGCGTTGCTGAACAGGGAGAGACAGAGTGCTAAAGGCGCAGGAGCCAGGTGACAAGAATGTCAGCAGGAAAACATGATGGTTCCCGGACAGTAATAGGACCTCCTGCACAGATCGGGGCAGAGGCCTTCTTATTTTGTGGGGATGCCGCAGTGTGGTGGCCCCGGATTTCCACTTTGGGGTTAACTGCTTTGGGCCAGGAGGAAGTGCTGAGCGTGGGAAAGTGGGAGGGGCAGAGCTGTCTGGGCTTCTATCTGGAAGGGGCCTATGAGCTTCTTGGGGCAAATGAGTAAGGGGGCAGTGTGAGGCACGGGCCTGTCCCACAGTGCTTTCTTGGATGTCCCATGCTTCTGGAACATAGGCGTCACACTCAGGGGCCGTCCAGCTGGGTGCTCCTCTGCAGGCAGTATAAACCAGCCCTGCTGTAGGTCCTGGAGCATGTTACAGCCGTCAGATCTGGGTTCAATAATATTTGCCGTGTACGTTTGGAAGGAAATGGAAAGTTTGCCTTCTAACTGCATTTCCTTCTCTCTTTTTAAAAAAATGTTTGTTTATTTGTTTTGAGAGAATGAGCGAGTCGGGGAGGGGCAGGGAGAGAGAGAGAATCCCAAGCAGGCTCTGCACTGACAGCGGCACGTGAACTCATAAACCATGAGATCATCGCTTCAGTTGAAATCAGAATTCAGATGCTTACCCCACTGAGCCACCCGAGTGCCCCTAACTGCATTTCCTTCTTGTTTCAAGCATCCTAACAATTATATATTAATGTTTGTTTATTTTTGAGAGAGAGAGAGAGAGACAGAGCATGAGTGGGGGAGGGGCAGATAGAGGGGGAGACACAGAATCCCAGGCAGGCTCCAGGCTCTGAGCTGTCAGCATAGAGCTGGACTCAGGGTTTGAAACCATGAGCCGTGAGATAATGACCGAAGCCGAAGTCGGATGCTTAACCTACTGAGCCACCCACGTGCCCCTAACCCTAACAATTCTAGGATCATTTAGTCCAGGAGTCGTTTTCCAAAATAAATAAAGGAAAAAATAAAAGGAAGCTAAAACATCCAAGTGGCATGGCATGGCTGGGCTGCTCCATCTTTTGCTCTGTCATCTGTAGGGTGACGGCATAGAGGGGAGGGTGTGCCATGATAAAATCAGGGCTCTGAAAGAAAGGAGAGTTGGCAAATGGCCATTGCAAGGCAATCAACACCTTCTACTCCAATGGAAAGAATGTGGGATTTGATGCCTGTTTTTAAATCTCTATTTCTTCCACCTAGTCTCTGTGCATCTCAGGCAAGTCATTTAACCTTTCAGACCCTCAGTTTCCTCACCTGCAAAATAATTCCTACCATACCGAATGGTGGTGAGAGGCAGACATACCTTAAAAGAGCCTAGCACAGTGTCTGCTACATATTGGCATGTGACAGAACCCTCCCTGCCATTGCCACGATAGATTTCTAAAAAGTCTCTTTAATTTTCTTCTCAGCCCTGCTGTTCTGCCATTTTCTCACTCTAAAGAGGACAGTCATCTCCACATAGGTCACTGTGCAGTGGCTTTTCTATTTTTTGGCTGTTTGGTATCTACATAATATTCCATTGAATAAAAATACTACAATTTATTTGCCCAGGTTGGAATTTTCCCAAGTTTTTACTGTTACATACAACATTACTATGTACATACTGCTGATACACATGCATGTAAGTTTCATCAGAGTGTCAACCAAGAGTGAAATTTCTGGGTCCTATGAAACACCTGTCCTCAACTTTACTAGATAATTTCCGACACCCTTCCGAAGTGGTATGCCAGCTCACCCACCAACTCACAGCATACAAGACTGGTTGTTGCTCCACAATACACACCAATAGGCTCTTAAAGCTTTGCCATTCTGTAGGACGTGTAGTGATGTCCTCATTGTGGTCTTGACAACATTTTTGTTTGTTGCATATGTCTTGTTTTCTACCCCTGTCCCTTGTGTTTCCATTCTCCTTATAACAGCTTTAGTGAATACAGTTCTTAATTTTAATGCTGTTAATAGTTTATTCCTTTTTCTTGCTGCCTTTTCAATTATCATTAGTGCTTTGTGTTACTTGTTTTAAAAAAATCTTTCCCTACCCAGGGTCATGAAGATATTCTCTTATACTGTCCTCCTATACTATACTATAGAAGCTCTATACTTCTCAGAAGTATATGATTTTGCACTTCATGTTTAGGGGTTGAATCCACTTTGAAGTTGATTTTTGTGTATTATGGGAGGAATCCTTATAGATACCCAGTTGACCTGGTGCATTTTACTGGCCATTTCTCAATGACCTGCATCCCTACCTCTGTCCAATATCAACTGTCTAGGTATGTTTGGATTGGTTTTGGGGGCTCTTTGTTCTCTTTCATGGATTTATTTATTTATTCTTATACCAGCACCTCATTACCTTGAGATCTGATAATGTAGATTCTTTGTATCTTATTTTTCTTTCTTTTTAAAAAATGTTTTATTTTTTGAGAGAGAGAGAGAGAGAGAGAGTACACGCACTCACGTGCGTAAGCAGGGGAGGGGCAGAGAGAGAGGGGAACAGAGGATGCGAAGGAGGCTCTGCACTGATGGGCTGACAGCAGCAAGGCCGATGTGGGGCTTGAACTCATGAACTGTGAGCTCATGATCTGAGCTGAAGTCGGACACTCTACCGACTGAGCCACCCAGGTGGCCTAGGGGCATCTTATTTTTCAAAAGCATCTTTTTTCTTTTTTTTAAACTTTTTATTGTCAAATTGGTTTCCATACAACACCCAGTGCTCATTCCAACCAGTGCCCTCCTCAGTGCCCATCACCTACTCTCCCCCCTCCCATACCCACCTCAACCCTTAGTTTGTTCTTAGTATTTAAGAGTCTCTTATATTTTGTCTCCCTCCCTCTCTGTGTCTTTTTTCTTTCCCCTCTTCCCCTCCCCCGTGGTTTCTTAGCTATCCTTGGGCTTTTTCCATTCCCATATATATTTTCAAACTGACTTATCAAAAACAAACAAACCAGTTAGGATTTTGATTTGTTTCAGTTTGGGGAAGATTTCCATCTTTACAATTCTGAGTTGTCTAACCTAAGATTATGGCAGATCTCTTCAAATTTAGATCTACCTAAATGTTTCATAATAAATTATTCAACTTTAATATAGAGGCTTTGTATATCTTTAGCATGATTTATTTCTAGACACATAATATTTATTAATAACTTTATAGAGGTAACATTGACGTACAATAACTGCCCAATATTTAGAGCGTATGATTTGATAAGTTTACCATATACACCCTGACACCATCACTACAATCAGTTAGTAAACATATCCATCACCCCCAAAAGACTCCTCATGTCTGTTTGTCATCCTTCCTTCCCAAACATCCCTCCTCCCTCCTCTGTACCCAAGCAATCAATAATTGGCTTTCTGTCACTATAAATCAGGTTACACTTCCCAGAATTTGATATAAATTAAATCATATAGTATGTAGTCTTTTTGATCTGGTTTCTTTCACTTAGCATAACTGTTTTGATTCATTTAGGCTATAGCGTGTACCATAATAGTTGCTTTTTAGAAAAAAACGTTTTAATTTGAAATAGTTACATATTCACAGGAAGTTGCAAAAATAGTGCAGAGTTTTCCTGTACCCTTTACCCAGTTTCTCTCCCCCTTGACCTTTGCATGTCTGGGTGCTTTCTGTTACTCATATCTCGGCTCAAATACAGTCTACCTTGACCAAACAATATAATCTCACCAGCCAGTGGGTCTCTACCACCTCTCCCTCTGTTATTTTCTGCCTAGAACTTATTACCAGCTGATTTTTCTCATTTGTTTATTAATTTGTTTATTGTGATCTCATCCTATTAGAATACGAATTCCGTGAAAACAGAGACCTTGTCTGTTCCCAGTCAGTGACTAGAATAGTGCCTGGCGTCAATAAATCATTGTTGAATAATAAAATACTAAATCTCCCAGCAACTGCATAATACAGATATTGTTCTCTCTATTTTATAGATGAAAAACTGGGTCGGGAAAGATAAAGTGCCATGCCCTAAACTACACAGTTAGTGTAGTAGTGGGGGGGGATATTGGGTGCTGAGATGTGAATCTCTGATTTATAAAGACATACTACACCCTCCTTTTAAAAAATTCTGAGACAGGAAGCAGGGCAGAATGAAGCTGGTTGCATTTAAGTTCTTCTATAGCAGTAGCCCTAGTTTAGACCATAGACTCCAACCACAGGGCCGAGGCCAGGGACAGCTAACATCCCAAGTGGCCAGCCGTTGGGGTCACTGGCCCCAGCAGTAGCAGCAGGGCCTGCAAGTCCCAGTGTGGACTTCCCTACTTCCTAGAAAGAGCATGCAATTAATTTCCCCATCCCCATTCATGCTTATGGGTTTTCTTTTTTTAAAAAATGAATCAATACTTCTAGCAATGGTTTCTAAATCTTTTTTTAAAGAGGCGTTACAGTTCATTACCATTTATCGCAAACAGATTTCTTTAAACAACTCAGTCCTGATGTTGAAACTGTAATACATGATTTTTTTTTTTTTTTTACTGTTTAGAACAACTTTTTAAATAAAAAGTGAATAGTACTTCGCTGGAAAACTATCCCCAGAAATAGATTTTACTTTTATACCCCAAATCTACCTATTTTTAGTTAAGGCTATATTAAAAAGTTCATTTCCGAAAAGACACAAGCTTAAGAAATCATGATGAAAGTTAGCTGGATTTTCTTGAGAAATGAAATTAAAAACAGACGGCACCGCATACTTTTCGGCAAATTCTGCTTTGCCAAGTTTCGAAAGGAGAAAGCCTAATGGAGTTTTCCATGTTGTCTCCTAGCCTGGGAGAGTCTGGAGGACTTGCTCCTTTCTGACAGCCTACTTTGTCATCGCTGCTCCCGGTCACAGCTGAACCTATCAACATGATGCCTTCACATACTCGCCACGCACAGCCTGGAGCGGCAAACCCTGGTTGGAGTGGAGAAATCCCCTCCCTCTTCCGTGGAGCTGCGGATTTCAGATGTTGCTCTCTGTGCTCCCGTCAGTTTGCACGAAGCTAGCACAAGAAAGGAACCACATCACTTATGTCTGTGAACTTTCTGGAACAAAAATCTGGCACATCAGTCGGTGACTTTATCCATTACAATGTAAGTACCCAGTAGCAATTTTTCTTCCAGAGCTTCTGATCTGTAGCCAAATGTATGATCCATCCAACACTTTGTGTTATAATCAGCACTTTGGAAAATATATCATCACTGTCCTATTCTTCAGAAGCATGATTCCCATGGGGTTAGGGAAAAGAAATGCCCCAGTAAATCCCCTTTCCTACTGCCTCGAGCCAACTTTTTAAGCCGCTCTGTCCCTTCTGGGGTGGGTAAGTGAACACTGGGCCTTTTCTGCTTAAAAAACAAACCATAAAAACAAGACCTGTTCAGTGTATATGTATCATTTAGAAAATACAGAAAGATAGAAGTATTTTATTTTATTTATTTATTTTTAAATTTTTTTAACGTTTATTTATTTTTGAGAGACATAGAGATCGATTGTGAGCAGGGGAAGGGCAGAGAGAGAGGGAGACACAGAATCCGAAGCAGGCTCCAGGCTCTGATGAGCCATTAGCACAGAGCCCGATGTGGGGCTCGAACTCACAGACTGTGAGATCATGACCTGAGCTGAAGTCGGCCACTTAACCGACTGAGCCACCCAGGCGCCCCTAGAAGTATTTTAAAAATCACCCTTTGGGCACCTGGGTGGCTAAGTTGGTTAAGTCTCTGACTCTTGATTTTGGCTCTGCCATGGTCTCAGGATTCATGGGATCTCTGCGCCGGCAGCAGAGCCTGCTTGGGATTCTCTCTCCCTCTCTCTCTGCCTCTCCCCAGCTTGTGAGCGTGTTCTCTCTCTCTCTCTCTCAAAATAAATAAACTTAAAAAAAAAACCCCACCCTTGATCCTACTGATTTCAGATTTTTTTAAAATGTGTGCATATAGACACACATCTTCACAGAAATGCTATTTTATTATTATATGTGTTGTCTGGTAACTTTCTAAAAACAATACAGTTGAATATTTGGATATATCACCAAAATTTTTTATCTAACATGATTTTTCACGGCTGCATAGACTATTTAACCTACCGGTAGAGAGACCGGTCACAAGTTTTGGCGATTACAAACAATGACGAATGAACACGCTCATCACGAAATCTTTTCTGTTGGAACGGCTACATTCAAGGGCACGCCCGATGCGGTTCTCAGGCTTCCCTCGAGTAACCCCGCGCCACACGCACTCCTGTCCACACCGCAGCCCACCCAGCCAGCTTCGGGAAGAATGGGCCAGACGACTGCTCTGGCTCCGAGGAACCTGGGATAGAGGGCGCGTAGCGTGCACAGCAACCCATTGAGTCCGTGGTCCCACCTACGCCTTCTAGGGCAAAGGAAGGGATCCCCAGGAGACAAGCGACGAGCACGGATGAGGGTGGGCCCACGGAAGGAGTCACCTCTTGTCCCTGCGTGGCACAGGCTCTGTCTTTGAACCTTGATTTCCTCATCTGCGGAATGGGGATGGGTCCCCTTGGTGATGGAGACGCGTGGATGCGGCGCCTCCGGGGTGCACAAAACCAAGCCCCGCCTGCGGGAGCACCCGGGCGCCTGCAAGAGACCAAGGGTCGGAGAGCCAGGCCGCGCCGGGAGGACGGCTTCCCGCCCGCAGGGGGCGCCGCGAGCCCACCGCCGGAGCCGCAGCGGCAGGGGGCGGGGCCGCCGAGCCAGCAGGGGGCGGGGCTGGAGCCGTGCCGCCAGGCGTTCGGGCCGGGACCCGCGCGGGGTCAGCATCTCGGGGGATTGCTTTTCCCGTGCAACAAAAACGCCAGCAGCCTAACAGGTCCGCGCTTGTAGACCTTGGCTTTTTCCCTCCTCGCTCCGTCCAGCGGCCGCGGGGCAGTTCCTGGGCTCCAAGTCTTAGCTCCAGGGTTTTCAAACCTCCGCGGGGAGGTTTCCGCCTCCAGGGAGCCTCGCTGGACTCCCCCAGGGCTGGGAGGGCTGGGCGCCCGGGCGGAGCCTGCTTCCGCGAGTGTGCGGCCCACTTCCTGCGTCGGGCAGTCTCTGGGAATGGGCGCTTTGCTTCCCTACTGGGACTCGATTTCCTTATTCCCCCACGCAAGCGCCCCTCGCCTCGGGCCCATCGGTAGAAGTGAGGGAGCCACCGCTTCTCCCCTCAGAGTGCAATCAAAGGTCCTCGGGAAGGGACCATGCTGCACCCTAGCACCTTTTTTTTAGCCGCGTTGCTAAAGGTCCCAATTGGCGCGCGTGTGTGTGTGTGTGTGTGTGTTGCGGCGGGGGGGAGCGGTTCTGCATCTTTGTGGGAGTTTGTGCAGCATGTCGGCAGGGTGTTTGTGCCTGAGTGACTGTACACGTATTGTGAGAAAGCATCTTCTAAATTAACTATGTCTGTATGGAGTAGGTATTCAAGTGGGACTGGAAAAAATTCTAATCCTTGTTCCTTGAGGATGTAGGTAAAATAGCCAAGAAATCTGAGGGCTGGGGATTAATCCTGTATTCGCAACCACAAGCACCCCACCTTGGGCAAATCTCTTCCTCAACTGGTCTTCATTGCCAAGTTGGTAAAATATATTTGTTTAAATGGAAAATCTCTCATAAAGATATGAAATGAGCGTGTGTCAGATTTTAACTCCCTGATTAGTGAGAGAATAATATGTTAAAAAATCAGTTCAAAGGACAATACAAAGACCAGATACACATACCATCAATCAGGAATAATGAAATGAATTTGTTAATTGATACAAAATTGGCTCCTTCCTCGGGGCGAGGGTGGGGGTGGGAGGAGGGAGAGGAGATCAATTACGCCTCCACCGGACAAAATTTATTTGCATTGCGATGGACATGAATCATTTGTATGATTTTCAGTTTTCTACAATTCACAGACTCAAAGACAATGAAGGGTGGAGAGAACCCTGAAATGGAAGGGCACACTAGCCCGGTATTCAACAGGGCACACTTTCTCCCATTTCAAAAATCTCTCACACTTTTTCCTGGCAATTTGTGCACTAGGTTTGGGTTACATAAAGACTTTTCAAAGTTTTTAGTTTTCTAAGTGAAATCTTGCAGGAAATTCTGCAAGTATATATATATACTTGCAGAATATGTGTATATATATATATATATATATATATATACACACATGCATACATATACATGTGTGTGTGTCTGTGTGTGTGTATTTTAAATCTCAGTTACAATCATTTACTATACAGTTAATTCATGCTCATTGTAAAAACTTGGAGAAGTACAGGTTACTAAATAAAAAATTACTCTTCTCTTCTCCCTTCTTCCTCTCTCCTTTCAATTCCAGAGCTACCTACTATAAAAGATTTTTGCATACCTCAGAAGACACCCTCTACACATATACAAACATATGGTTTTTAAAATACAAATGAGGGGCGCCTGGGTGGCTCAGTCGGTTGAGCGTCCGACTTCGGCTCAGGTCATGATCTCACCGTTCCCGAGTTCAAGCCCCGCATCGGGCTCTGTGCTGACAGCTCGGAGCCTGGAGCCTGTTTCGGATTCTGTGTCTCCCTCTCTGTCTGTGGCCCTCCCCTGCTCATGCTCTGTCTGTCTCTCTCTCTCAAAGATAAATAAACATTAAAAAAAAATTAAAATACAAATGAGATGAAAACAATTTTCTCTTCTGTACTTTCTTTTTTTTTTCCAATTAAAAATATGCTGTGAACATACTTCCATGTCAGTACAGAGAGGTTCACCTAATCATTTTAAGTGGCTTAGTAGTATTCCATGGTATGGGTACCCTCAACTTATTTGGCCTGCTTTCTATTAGTGGATATTTCGTAGTTGTTTCCAGTTTTATGGTTACAAACAAATGCTGCAATGAACTTCCTTAATCCGTATTTTTGTGTGGTGATACATCTCTCTCTCTCTCTCTCTCTCTCTCTATCTATCTTTCTATCCATAAAATTTTAGGAGTGGAATCACTGAGTTTAAGGACAGGTGCATTTAAACATTTTGACATATGTTGCCAAGTTACCTTCCCCCGAAGTTGTAATCATTTATTTTTTTCCCTGCCAAATGGCATATCTTTACATTCCCACCAAGAGCGGGTATTATCAGATTTTTAAATCTTTGCCCATCTGATAGAGAGAAATGGCACCTCGTAATTTCAGCGTACTTTTATACAATTATCTCTAGCAGTTAAAAATCTTCCCCTTGATGAGAAATTGCTTCGTTGTTTATGTGACTTTCCTCTGCAGCATAATTCACATGGCATAATTTGAAAACCTTTGAGCTAGATTGGTTCCCTAGGATCTCATGTTCCAGGAGGCAGACTCCCTGGAAGTGGGTGTTTGGCTCTGCTCTGTGTCAGTGTGGAACTTGTGCGTCCCCTCGGTGTGTCTGTGTGCAAGACGTCTGAGTGCCCGTGTGTCCATGCCAGTGAGTGTTCACGTCTCCTTGGCTGCAGGGGGATCAGAGACCTCACGATAGCACAGGTTTCCAGGGGATTCGTGTGGGACACCGAGGTCTCTCCCAGTTGGGGAAGAAGAGCAGCTGGACCTTCTAGCGCTGGCAATGAGAAAAGGACTGAAGACAGTGGCAACCTCATGCTCTCTGTCTCGCCTGCCCTATCTGCTTTTGCTGGGGTGCTGCTCCATTTTCTCTGCAGACCCATGAAATTGTCCATGGGCCCCAAAGCAGCCACCCCAGTCTGACTCTGCAAACCTCTCAGTGGAAGAGGCCATTGCTGCCTGGAACAGTGACTCAGTTTCTCAAGAACTCACTAGTCAGTGTGACTGGGGAAGAGAAAACAGCCACCAGCAGCTGTTGGTAGAGGCTGAAGTAACGATGATAAGTCTATGCTTGGTAACCTGCTCCATTGTTTAGGAGTGCCTGGAAGCTTGATTCACTGTCCACTGGCAGTGCCAGCAGTGGGTCCGGGAGAAAGAGCAGGAACTCAGAAGGGAGACGGACCTGGGTTCCAAACTGTGCTCCTCAGCCCTGTGGTTGAAGGCCAGCCACTTGATTTCTGGACTCTCATGCCCTCCTCTATAAATCGAGGTTAATGGTGGCCACTTTGTGATGTTATTGTGAGGACTAAATTAAATAATATATGTAATGATATTAATAAGTACCTCAGTCAACTCTCCCCCGAGAGTAAGAGTTTGATAATCACACGTTTCAGAATGAACATCTCAAAAAACATCCCCAAACATCAGAACCAGAGAGGGTCCTTCTTCCTTTGCTGTGCCCATCCAACAGCAGCCTTGTGCCCATGTACTCTTGTGAGAATGGTAAGATCTGGCTCTGCCTACCCTCCTGTGCCACTTGCTGCTGTACAATTTTTTTTTAAATATTGTATCTTTAAGTAATCTCTACACCCAACATGGGGCTTGAACTTACAACCTTGAGATCAAGAGTTGCATGCTCTACTAACTGGGCCAGCCAGGCGCCTTCACTCAAAAGAATTTTTTTTAGCATTTATTCATTTTTGAGAGACAGAGACAGAGTGTGAGTGGGGAAGGGGCAGAGAGAGAGGGAGACACAGAATCTGAAGCAGGCTCCAGGCTCTGAGCTGTCAGCACAGAGCCCAACATGGGGCTCAAACTCACGGACCATGAGATCATGACCTGAGCTGAAGTAGGACGCCCAACCGACTGAGCCACCCAGGCGCCCCTAGACACCTTCACTTTTAATTTTAACCACAACATGCTCCTTCATGCCTTGTGCCTTTGTTCACCTAGCTCCATCAGCCCAGAGTGCTCTCCCCACTCCACTCTCCACCTGGCAAACAACTCCTTATACCTCAAGGTGTTATCAGGGCAAAAGATATATTATTTAATCTGACATATCTGCCTATTGCCTGGAATAGAGAGAGTCAAAGTGGACTTCTACCATATCATCTACAAAAATAAAATTCCAGATGGATTAAGGACTCAAAGTGTAAAAAATGAAGTACTGAACATCGGGCAAGACAAATCATGATACAATACTAGCATTTATGTGCTAGGGTGGCTGGTGAAAAGGTCAGATGCTGCCAAGTACCGGGTGGGTATAGAGCAACTAGATGTCTCTTACGTTACTGATATGAGTGTAATTGGTACAGCCACTTGGGAAAACTGGCAATATCTCTAAAAGCTGAGCATACACATGCCCTGTGACCCCAAAATTATGCTCTTGGGTAAATATACAACAGAAATATGGACATAAATTCACCAAAAATAGGTACAAGAATGTTCATAGCAGCACTATTTGTAATAGCCCCAAGTTGGAAGGAAACCACATGCCCAAAACAAATTAACCAAAAAATAGTGAGACAAAAAATAGTAAAAGTGTGGCACACTTATATAAAGGAATACAGCAGAGCAGTGAGAATGAATGACTTACATGAACGAATCTCACAGACACAATGTGAGTTGAAGCTAGACACAAATGAGTACGTACGGATGATTCATTTGAATAAAGTTTAAACATTAACCTATGATGTTAGAAGTCGGGTAGAGGTTAATCTTTTGGAAGTGTAGTGACTGGAAGGAGACACAAAGGAGCTTTTAGGGTGCTGGAGATGTTATGTTTCTTGATCTGGGTCCTGGTTTCATGAGTGTGTTCACCTTGTGAAAAATCATGGGTCCATAAATATATATGCACTATTTCACAAGTATGTTATACTTCAATAAGAACTTTGGCAGGGAGATCTGTAAGGTTGAAGACCTCGACCAAGGTTGGAAATTTTGGAGATCTAAATGATAGATGTTTTCATAAATATATATGTATACATGTGTATATATATATGTATATATATATATTATGGAAGCATTTTTATGGCAAAAGATACAGCAAGCAATATCAAAAGACAAGCAGTAGATTTGGCAAAAAAATATTTGCAATGCAGATGATAGACAAAGGTTAAAAACTGTAATATGCAAAGTGCTATCAATTGATAAGATAAACAACCCAATAGAGAAACAGACAAAACGGTATGAATAGGCAATTCGGAGAAGGAAAATATCCAACCATATAGAAAGATGCTCAAATTCATTAGAATTCAGGAGAATGTCAATTAAAGTAATAATAAGATACTAGTTTGCACCCTCCAGGCTGGACAAATTAAAAAGAGCTTCTACATCTATTTTACGTGGGGGGAAAAGTGTGCTCTTAATCATTGCTGGTGGAGATGTAAATTATTACAGCCATTTTGGAAATCAATCTGGAAAAATCCATTAAAATTAAAAATACATATGCCCTTTGACCTTGCGATCCCACTCCTGGGAATCTATTCCAGAGAAATAAAAGCATCCACCTAAAAGCTCGTGTACAAGGGTGTTTATTGCAGCACTGATCGTAGAGGTCATGCATGATGTGTGTGTGTGTGTGCGCGCACACACACACACACACACACACACACACACACAGAGCCCGGAAACAAAGCAACTGCCTCTCAGCAGGGAAATGGTGTAAAGGACTGTGCTCTCCCTTAGGGCTCGGGGTCCAGAGGCCTGGGGTAAACTGCAGTCTTTTCAGTCCACAGGAGGTCTCCACCTGGGGCACTGGACTGGGGGCCGTTGTGGATTATTAGAAGCCCTGTCACTCCCGCCCGTAGCCAGCGGCACTGCTTCCACAGCAGAATTTGGAGGAGTGATCACCTGGGACAGAGGCATTCCTACGGCCCCTCTTGGCAGGGCCTCTGGGATCAAAGAAGGGACAGCAATGAAGGAGGACCGCGGGGGTGGCTCTAACAGATATTCACTGCCGGTCACACCTACAGTGGCTTTTTTAAGCCAAAGCCAGGCAAAAGTTTCCTACCATAATTGAAGGGATCAAATGCAAATAATATTTCTAAAAGCTACGTCTCCCTTCTGATGTTTGTGGTCAAGTCGCGTTCCATCCACCTGAGGCTCTCTGTCTTAAGGGAATTAAAATGTGGGGGGAGCTCGCTAAACTCCAGTCAGCTGTCAGGCGGCCCGGGTTACTTTAAGAAGGCAACTCTAAACAGACCTCATGAGATTAAAACAAATTTTTTAATGTAACACTAGCATTTTTATATAAATAAAAGTAGGCAAAGCAGTAAAGGAGATAGAATTTAATGATTTTTACACATATTTTGATATTCTGTTGATTGGCTGCTGATGTGTAGGTAAGCAATAAATCAAGATGTACGTAATTCATAAATTATTATGTATCTTTTTGTTAACTTAATTTTTCCTGCCTTCCTTACTGCAAAATTGTTATAATCAAGATTTTTGCACCATTTATGGTCTCTGATGATGAGGCCAAATTAGACTCTTGTTTTGAGTCATAATTCTTAGGTAATTTAAAAAATTAATTTCAATTTAGAGAAATTTTCAGAAAGAAGTAGAATAGTGTCACAAAAAAATCTTAAAACCAGCATTTAAATTTGGAAATGAATCATGAATTGTACATACCCCGTTCCAATAGTTTAATGGAGTTCCATAAGGTAATTGATCGCGATTGCCTCAAATCTCACAAAATATTTTCATTTCACAATATAAATTTCTACCTCCTATACTGTGAATTCCACCATCTCTTAAAGTAGTATCTAGATTGATGCTATGATGTGAAGAATTAGCTGCACACATTACATCCATATTCACGTATATACAGGTTACAGAGGTAAAGTGTTAATATGGCCAGGTGGTCCTCAACCACCAAGGACACCTGTCAACACCACACTAATTCTCGAGTACACCCTGGACCATGAACTGGAGCACACAGGGAAGCATGAAAATGGACGTGTACCCTACTGGGAAATGCTACTCCACTCTGTACGAAACTATTGCATTCATGCTATCTGAGAAAAAGGATTTGACAAGTTAATTAATTTGTCTTTTTTCTTACTTAAGTGCTTCTGCCACTCAAATCTTCCTCGTACTCTGAAACTGTGTCTGTCTCCAACGTTGGCAGGAGTGCAGCCTGGAAACCTTTGTGACATTCAGACACAGTTGCTTTTTGTGTCGAGGGCATGGGGCAAAAGACCAAGAGAGGCGTTTCACTAGGGCCTGAACGGTGTTGTCACTGGAGCCGGTGTTTAGGCTGCAGGCTGTGCTATGCCAGTGCTGAGCAACAGATCCTGTGTGCTCCGTAATCAATTTATTTTTGGAGTATTCATGATATGTGAGACCTTCTAAGGGAGGGCTTTACAAATTTGCTGTGGTACAGGATCGGTTTTCAATTTTCCAATCAAATCCAGGCCAGTTCTTTTGTACAAATCCAATAAAAACAAATCACTAGAAAAATGAATTTCAAAAAATCCATACAAAATACAAGGCTAAAGTTTTAAAGATTCGACAGATATAAAATTATTCTCGGTTTCTGTGTGTAACTCGTTAAGACCCAGTAACAGACCATACGTGGACTGGCACTGGTCCACAGACCACACTTCTTGCAGCGCTGCTCAAAGTTCTAGAAGTCAGGGTAGGGACCCCTCTGGCCTTTAAGGGTGGTACCAGAAACGACCAGCCTGAATCCTACCCCACTGTCTTTTTCGATCTTGGTTTGAGTACTTCCCCCGCTGTCATGCGGCTCTCATGTTAGGCCATCAAGTCCTCTGTTCTCTTGTCGTCCTGATGCAGGTGCAGATCCCCAAGGTGTCTCCATCTCCACAAGCCTCTGCAGCCCCTGTTTCTCCCTGAGTCACCCCCATCAGTTTATGATGAGGGACCTTGAAAGACATACCTAGAGCAGAGGCTTCTGAGCCAAGTGTGGCACTGAGAATGTGATGTTGCCTTTGACACGGCCAGAACCTCTCCAGCTCCGGAGACGTTGGGAGAGGAAGTCAGGCTCATTTGTCCCTTGAACTGAGAGGATATGGCTACTTCTTTGGCAGGGCCACCTGCAGATGGAGGGTGCATTTTTGGGGGTTAAGAAAACCACTCACCTGTCCTTCCTCTTAGGGGCTGATGCTGGAACCTGGGACTGAATTGTTTCACTTGTCTCTGCTGGAGGAGTCAGGATGCTGCGTCCACAGCAAATGATCATGCATATTGTAGGAAGCAAGAGATATTTGAATTTGAGGTGTTTATTAAGATCAGACCAGAAAGCCTATTGTGAGGCCCCCGACCGGCAGCTGGTGAAAGGCCGTGTAGAGCTGATCAGAGTTCATGTCCTACTATGGTGGGCAGAGCAAAGGAAGGGGAAAGAAGGTTCCCAGAATGCTTTGGCCTTTCTTAGTGGAGGTAGGAACTCCCAGCCACCGGGAGGGGTCAGCAGCAATTCCAGAGCTTATTACACGCTTCCAGCAATCCTACATAGGACAGATACATGCCTCTAAAATTTCCGCATTTTTTTTTACCACTTACATATCTTTTATGACTCAGTTCAAATTTTCTCTCCTTTTCACTTCTCCTTCTTATAGATATTTTTGCAACAGACTTAGCTATATGTACTACAAGCCACTGATGATTCACATAAGCTTTCTCCTTTAATATTTTAAAATTACAAAAGGAATTCAGAAATATATAAAGTAGAAGTCTGTATCCTTAACCCTACAGTCCTATGTTCCTCAATCCTCCTTCTAAGAGTTAAGGATTTTTGCCAGCTGTTAACAGTGGTTCCTTGCCAAGTCGTGCTGTGCATTTACAAACACCTGTCTTTTGATCGCTCACCCTGGGGGAAGCAATGCCACGAACAACTCTATGGAGAAGCCCAGGTGGAGAGGAAGCAACGTGAGTGAGTTTGGAAGCAGGTCCTCCAGCCTTCACCAAACCTTCGGATGAGACTGCAGCCCTTGCTGCCATGATGACTGCAATCTCATGACTGACCACCTTGAGGAATTCCTGACTCTCTGGAACTGCGAGAGATAACAAATGCTTTAAGCAGCTAAGTTTTGGAGTAATGGGCTATACAGAAATACAATTAACACAACTTTCATTTTTTTTAAATTACAGCATTATATTTTAATTCCTCTCTGTCGCAAAGCTTTTCAAAAGAGTTGTCTATACTCATCATCTCCTTTTCCTTCCTTTCCCCTCCACCTAATCCTATCCTGATATGTTCGCCAATGTCTACTGTCTGTGTGATGAGGATGTGACAGGGCAAGGCTCTCTGAGGCCCCCGTTGCAGATCCTAAGAGGAGGGTTCATGTGCAGAAGATTTATCAAGGAAGAGTCCTTAAGAGAAATTGGAAAGGTAGTAGGGGAAACAGCATAGGGAAGAGGGGGAAGTGGAGCTAGGTTGACATTTCAGGCAGAGTCCAAGTCCCACACTAATCTTGGACAGCTCTGGAGAAAATGCTACCTTAAAGTTTTTTCCACCTTGAGGCAAAAGAGCTGAGGGTTCATACTGCCGTACCAGTCAGTCATTGTGGGCCGTCCCAGGGGCATAAACTCCCATGTATTTCTGCCTGTTTGCATGTACAGACAAAGCCATAGCAGTAACCCAAGGGTGATAGTCTAAAGATCACAGGAGCAAGGTCATGGAATAAAAACACCTAGACGAAAGGTGGGAGAAGGGCACAGAGAACCATTTAAAGGATTTAAGTAGAGCTAGGCAGAGTATAGTCAATTCTGGCCACGGCAGTGCTTCTTAAACTTTAATGGGCATTCGATTCATCAGGGGCTCTTGTTAAAATGCAGACTCTGGCTTCATAAATTTGAGATAGGGTTGAAATTCTGCATTTGTAATGAGTTCCCAGGTGATGCTCAAGCTTTGAGTAGCAATGAGCTACAGTACCATTTGTGGGAACTTATTATAGGAACTGATCCTTCAGCGAAGGAGTATCATGTAGTCCTGGTTCCCTGCTGCTGTGTATGAGATCACCCTCAAAACAGAGTGGTCTAAAACACAATTTACCATTCTGTGGTTTATTAGGCTCACCTCAGCAGTTCTCACTGGGGGTCTTTCATGTAGTTGCCGCCAGAAGTTGGCTGGAGCTGTGGTTTTCTGTGCTGAATGTCCAAGAGGGCTCACTTATATGGTTGGCAGCTGACGCAGGCTTTTGTCAGGGAGCTCAGGTGGGGCTACTACCATCACGCCTTTGCGTGGCCTCTCCATGTGGTTTGGGCTTCTTACAGCAATGGTGGCCATTCTAAAACGTACACAGGATTTGAGCTGATCAGATATGGTAGGACATGCAGACATGGAAATGACTGTCATGGAAGAAGGAGTTTATACTCACTCTAGATCTCTAGAGACAGGAGATACAGCACACCATGCAAAGTCACACGAAAAAGCACCAGGGTCAGTGGGGAGACAGAAAGGAGGGAGGGGAGAGTGTGACCCAGAGCCTTTATTGGGACTTTCACGGGAAGGCAGGGTGGATATGTTGAGTAAGTTTAGGATTGGATACTTTGAATAATTTCGGTCTCTGGCTATAAGGGTGGTCCTTTGTTGTCTGATACTTGGCTCTGTGGTGACTTAGGGCAGGGGGAACATTGGCTTGGGGTGTGGGAATTTGATAAAGGGGTTGGTTGGGAAGTGCAGGCTCTGGGTAGTTTGGTTTGTATATTGAAGCCACACTCATGCCGGAGGCTCTAGAAGTGAACTAACCCTAGGATGGGCAGTCTGTCCAGGATCAAATGCCAGAGCATTAAGAATATAGAAAATGAGAAAATACAAGAAATATAGAAGCTGCATTCTGAAAAGGATAATCTCAAGAGTGACGGTCCCGAGAGGCAGGAAGTAGAAGCTACAAGGACAGTTAAAAGCTATGCCCAGAGCTAGCACAGCATCACTTCTGCTATATTCTGTTGTTTGAGGCAGATACAAGATGGAAACAAATTACACCTCCTGATAGGGCTGTGGCAGGGTTCCTCCACAGAAGGATACTGAGGTGGCCATCTCTGGAAAGTACAATCTGTCAGTTGCATATCCTAATCCGTGTAAGTATCTATATAAATATCTGACAACATCCAACTTGGTGGAGTCTGCAGGTAAAATGCTCCCAAACAAAAACATCTCAGTGTATGAAGGCTCTGCACCCCCATCGATCTGAGTTGCAGGAAGTCCAGTCCTTCCAAGGGTTTCACTGCTGGTGTTTCCAGTTTCCAGGGATGCAGTCAGCCTACAAGCTACTCCTGGTTCTTGCTCACTGCTGCCCCCTGACAGCACATCAGAAATCAGACACTCCCCACAGCCGGGACTCTGAACCAGTGCTCCCCACTGCCCCAGGGGACCCTAAATCACAGGCTTAGATTCAAGTGCCATTAAGACGAGCCTCTCCTACAGATTCTGAAATGAGACATCTGGTTGGGGCTACCCCAGTGCATTGGATGTGCTTTTCTACTTTCCTCCATTGAGTGAGAGGGATAATTATTTTTCTTTTTCCCCAGGAACACACGTGGATACAAACAGATACTGAAGACTCAGCTCAATTCTACTGCCAACAGCTTTCAGGCCAGCCTCTGTGGAAATAGCTATTTTTGGAGGAGTGTGTTACCTGACTTGGAGTGGCAGGGCAACCCCAGCCTTCCCAGCTGGAAATAGGTGGGCAAGGCTTGAAGAGGAGAGGAAGGATGTGGTTGTCTCCTTTTTCCAGGCATGTGGGAACCCAGTGACCACCAGTTGGAATGTCCTGCGACTTCAGATTTTATAGAAGCTGCCCTCAGGTGAATGCCGTGTGGACATCTTTTCCTGTGAAGATCAATCATTCCACTTTCTTACTTTAGTCCGGGGCTCTGATTCCGGTGGTCTGGTGAGGCCTGAGCCCACTTCTGGGTAGAACTGTCCCGGCTAAGGTTTCCAGAAGGACCTCAGGGCAGCTTCATGTCTGCCTGGGGAGCAAGGTCCAAATGGCTCTGGGAAGATCTCGTGGCCAGAGTGACCACTAAAGCTGCTCTCTCATCCCTGGCCGGCCCTCGAACTGTGCTCCTCACAGAGTTCTGGTACTCGTTCACAAGGGGAAAAGGTGTGGCATGGAAAAGTATCGCTCCTTATTTACAACCGCCCACTGCCTTCTAAAGGAGATGGGGCACAGAGACTGTTGAGGGGGTCCTGGAGGGAGCCTGCAAAACTGGAAGCAAGGCAGGGAAGGGTTAAATTGCTCTGCAGAAAGAGAAGGAAATTCATAAGTATAGGAGGTGGTGGGAGCAGAGACAGAAGCTTCGTAGAGAAAGGTCAAGGGTGGTGGTGGGGGGGAGGAATGTGTGTGGCTGAGAAGAAACTTGCAGGGAGAGTGGAAATGTCTAACTAAAATTTTTGTCGAGTTTGCTCCGTGCTCTGCCATGCGATCCTGTTTCCTTTGTCAAAACTTCAGAACAAAATGCCTTTCTCACTCCAATGCTTTGTGCGGTGGATTTTCTTTGGAGAAAATCCATGCAAGGTTGGCGAGGGGTAGACCAGAGGCTCCCAGTGGGAGAACCCTAGCCCCAGGTTCAGGGTTACGTGGAGCCCTGGGTACCTCTACACTGTGGTCTCCGGTCTGGCCGTTCCTTTCTTTAAGGGAAAGAACATTTAAACTACGGGCACAACCAGGGCAAAAGATGTGTTTGGAAGGGAAGGGAGAGACCTGTGTGGGCGGGGAATATGTCTGAGATGTTGGGAGGGGTGAGGCACAGAGAGGCGGGAGAGGATGCTGGTAAGTGGGTTAGGGCTCTGGGTAGGGCCTTCCTTACCTCCCACACCAAAGGTTCTCCCAGACATCCTGGTCAAAATCTTAGGGTAATCCAATAGCTCTCAGTGCTGCACGTGGCCCTGGCTTGATTCAGCATCAACGTTCAATGCAACGTAGCTCGTCTTCATCTTCACTGTGTCATCCCTGTAAGCTCCAATCATTCATTAGCTTCTTCCAATGGAGCCCTAGGTTCTATAGCCAGGAAGCCTCCTGCAGGGGCGACGAGCACTTGGGAGCTGCCGAGGCATTGGACAATCCTAGGCTACTCGGGCTGGTTAGTCAGGTCTATACCAGTGGGGGGTGAACCAGCGGGGAGAGAGAAGTGTCCTGCTAGCTGCGGGGAGGCCTTTTTGGACACCTCACTCCCCTCTGTATGTTCTTTGCGAAGGTCCCCAAGGAGCTTCCTGGCAAAGACTTTTCACACTTTTTAACTACTTGGCAAGTGGTTGACAAATCCTTCTAAATACCAGCAGATTAGTCTGTGGAAATCCAAAACTTGAGAAAAAAATTAATTGAAAGAGCTATTGAATTGAGGAGGTTTTGCCTGAGTAAATATTTTCTCTATGGAATTCTGATCTATTCATTTAGTAATCCTAATTATGGTTTTGCTAATTTGGGGGTCGTTTCAGAGAAAGTGCTTTATTCCATCAGGAGCCGTCACTGGGTTAAGAGGATTTTGTTTTTCATTTGTGCTGTTTCAAAGGAAATTCGTTCTTGCAACGGCTTTAGCTATTCTCTGCTTATGTCTGCTGCCTTGCTGCTCAAGGTTGACAAGAAAATACCCCTGGCTTTTGTTAGTTCCCATGGCTGGTCCCTTGTATGCTGGCCACGTTCTCTCTCTTCCGGGGACCTCCTGGGGACTCACAGCCAATACACACAGAAGTGGATATGCTGTGTTTTCCAGGAGTTGCCATTTTCTTCATTATCTTCAAAATAATGCCCAGACTGTCAGCGCAGAGGCCAAGCCCTCTCGAGCCTTGGGGTCTTTGTGTATGTGGTGCCTTCTACCTGAAAGACGGTCTCCCGTTTCCTGCAATCACAGAACAGCTGCGTGAAGGCCCCTGCGCATGTGCCTGGGGACCTGTATGGGAATGCATTTGGGATCTCTGCCCAGGAAAGGGTCTGCTGGCTCGGAGGGTAGTGCGGCCGCATCTCGCCTGGGCAGACCGGGAGGCCACTGCCCAGTGGCTGCACTGTTTGACACGCTTGCCAGTGGTGACAGTTCTCCCACTGCCACATCTCTGCCGCCACTTGGTGTTACTCAGCTTCTCTTTTTGCCAGTCTAACGCATATAAAGTAATCTTGCGTCGTCATTTGAATTTGTATTTATTTGATTAGTCATGTGGGTTGAGCATCTTTTTAAATAGTCCTTAGCCTCCTGAGTTTCCTAGTCTGTAAATTGTTTGGTTGCTATCCTTTGCCTATTGTTTTATTATTGTGATATAATAATATATATGTAATATATATATTACATAGGATTAATTTGCAGAGGTTCTCAGAATTTTCTAGTTATCAGTTCCTATCTCTATCTCGTTTTGGACATGGTAAATACTTCTCATTTGTCCTGCCTACTCTGATCTGGCTGAGTCTGGAGAATCATGTTCAGCCCCGGGGGTCATATTTCAAGAGACCATGCTATGGCTGGCACAGAGAAGAGAGACTTGCTTTAAGAAACTCATCAGATAGAAGCCGTAACAGTGAGTGGGACTTACAGAGATACTGATTTCAGGTGATATAAGGAAGATATTTCCAGTGACCAGAGCTACCTGGTAATGAGATTGTATTCCCTGGTGTGGCAGAGAGCACAGGACCACATCAGGAATGTTTAGAGAGATGACAGTTACTTGCTGGAGATACTGCAGAAGGGCTTGCAATATTAGATGGCTCTTTCCAACTCTGAGACTTTTCAAACCTTTTTGAGTTCCCAGATGCTGAAAGTCAGAGAAGGAATCATTGAAGAAGAGGAGAAAGGAGAGATTCGATTTTAATTCTTTCAGTACCTGTCCTAGCTCTGGCTGCTATGACAAAAATACCATAGATCGAGTGGCTTAAACAACAATCTCTTTCTCATGGTTCTGGAGGTTGGGAAGTCCGAGATCCATACATCAGCAGATCTGGTGAGGGCCTGCTTCCTGGCTCAAAGACAACCATCTTTTTCTGTGTCCTCGCATGGTGGAAAGGGCGAGGGATCTCTCTATTGTCTCTTTGATAAGGCGCTGATCCCATTCATGAGGGTTCCACCCTCATGACCTAACCACCACAGAGGCCCCGTATCCTAATATCCCTTTGGAGGGTAAGATTTCAACATATGAACTTTCGGGGACACAAACTTTCAGTCCGCAGCAATTCTTTTTCCTTTTCTTTTACCTTTGTTTTTTTTTTTTTTTTTTTTTTAGTTTATTTCCTTATTTTGAGAGGAAGAGAGAGAGAACCAGACAGAGAGGGGGACAGAGGATCTGAAGCAGACTCTGTGCTGACAGCAGCAAGCCAGTTCAGGGCTTGAACTCATGAACCATGAGATCATGATCTGAGCTGAAGTCCAACGCTTAACCTACTGAGGCACCCAGACATCCCTTTTTCTTTTTTTCTTAAGAACTCATTTTTCACAGTATGTTGTGCCCCGTGGCCATGCCCTTTATAAGAGTTGTGCATATATGTTCACACCAGCACTTGTGCTCAATTGTGTTCACCCAGACACTTATTATGTGGATATTAGCAGATCCTCATATACGCACACTCATCCACACACAAGTATATGGGGGTATACAGACCCATAAAGTAAATGACATTAAATGCCCCACAAAACACACGTCCATAGGCCTATCTCGGAAATATTGTGGGTTCGGTACCAGACCATGGCGATAAAGCAAGCCTAACAATAAAGTGAGTTGAGTGCGGTTTTCGGTTTCTCAATCCATATAAGTTATGTTTACACTACGCTGTCGTCTATTAAGCATGCAACAGCACTATGTCTCAAAAGAGAATGTACATGCCTTAATTAAAAAAGACTTCACTGTTAAAAATGCTAACCATCACGTGAGCTTTCAGCAAGTTGTAATCACTGACTACAGATCACCATAACAAATAGAATAATAATGAGAAAGTTCGGAATATTGTGAGTTACCAAGATATGACACAGACACAAAGTGAGCAAATTCTGTTGAAAAAACGGCAATAGGGTTGCCGCAAACCTTCAATTTGTAAAAATTGTCTCATCTGCAAAGTGTAATTAAGCAAAGCATAATAAAATGAGGCATGTCTGTACACACGTACATCTGCCCCACAGGTTGTTCGTGCTCCCAAAGTGCAGAGGAATAGCTAAGGATTCAGTGCAGAAGGCTTCACGGTCTCTGATCCTCCTTGGCGGTGAAACTCTCTCTCTGATAGTTCAATCCTGCCAGTAGTCTGTATTCTGTAGGGAGGTAAATATCCTCCCATAATCCACCTCATTCCATAGGTGAGGGGCCTGTGTAGACACAAGGAGCCTTTGGTACTCAAGGCCTTTCTACAACCTTTCCCACTCCCAACTTGGTGTCTCCCAGAATAATCCTTAAGCCTTTCCTGACAGGGGCTAAATAAAACTCTGGAATTTGGCCTCTTTCCTCCCAGGAAGCCAACCCCCTAGGCAAACTGTTCCCTAATGTAGTATCTTGGTCATTGTGCTTCTGGGTCTTACATCTCCTTTATCCTGGCTTAGAGCTACTTGCTTTTCTAAGCACATGTGGGTGAGAAAGGTCAGGAAGCAGAGTGTCCAAAGAGGGCTGCAGCTCCCTCCAATGGAAGCTGTTTTTGTGGGTGGAGGTAACTCTGGGCTGTGCTGACTTTCTACTCCCGAGGGCCTCTGGGCCAAGTCAAGCAGCTGAGATGTAGCCCATTGAACAATGGGCAAAAGACAATGACCAGACAATTTGTTGAGTGGGAAACTTTTTGTTATGAGCTAAGGAGTATTTGAAAAGATGCTCAAACCACATTAGCAATCAAAGATATGCAAATTAGAACAACAATGAAAAATTACTACATACATGGTCTATTGGCCAAAACAGGAAGTGAGTAATACCAAGTGTTGGCAAGAATGAGAGAGGTAGAACTGTCATCACTGGTGAGCGTCAACCCATCTGACCCCATGCTCATTCTCTGCCTGCAGACACAGAGAGGTGTGGCTGCGTGTTCCTTCCCAGGGACATTGGGACACAGGTGCCTAAATACCTAAGAGCTGTGAAGGTCCAGACCAACCATGCAGAAGAGATGACTTTGCTGATTGTAGAGGAGGGAGAGGGGAACAGAGAGCACGGCACATCTTGGCTGGTAGGAGCCTTCCCAAAATATCGTGACAGGACAACTAGGATAGATGTGCCACTAGAAGCCCTGTCCTAGGTGGTCACCCACTAAACCTTGGTCTGACCTAGCAGGGGGAGAGTGGTCACCAGGTGGCTTTGTGTCATTTAAGGTCCACTTGAACTCCAGCTCTGGCCTATTGTCATTCCCCTCAGACCTATGAGAGGTGGTTTGAATGCAGGTTCAGATGACACTTTGAGGACCTCTAGTGAGGAGAGAGAACAGAGTCAAGGGCAGACCATGCAGGAAGCACTTCATCTGGGTGTAGCCGGAGAGGAAGGAGGAGATCCCAGGAGCGGGTGGAGCCTGGGGACACAGACACATATGTAGGATGTGGAGTGATCAGGGCCACCAAACTTCATGACAGGGATATGGAAAGACTACAAGAGACCATGAAAAGGTTTTTTCCCTTATGCATAATAAAGACTAACCAGTATTTAAGCACGACTGAGGAAAATTTTTGATATTGTGAATTGAACATTAAACTAAAATATGTGTGCCTCAAAGTCTGATGCTTACTCAGGAAAAAACCAAGAGGCTTGCCCAAGGACATAAAGTGTCCTTAAAACCTACATTTGTTGTTTGTGAGAGCTGTTTTCATCGATTGAAAGATTGCAGCGGCCTTCCTGATGTTGCAGTGAGTAGTAAAGCTGCACCTGCTGATGCAGAAGCAGCCAGAAGCTTTATGAAAGAGAGAGTTGCTCCCATTGGAAGAGGCATTTCTGACCTCAGTAAGATTTGTGCGAGACACAGGACCTTCAGAGTGTGGCTTCAGGTCAGAGGTTAGGATTTCAAGGACCAGTAGAAAAGTTTTCTTTCTTTCTTTTTTTTCAAAAGTTTTCTTTAAAAGAGATAATACTAGGTTAACACAAGGTTAAAATGTATATTTTTTCAAGTAAGGACAAGAAAAAATATCCCATCCTCATGAAGGACAGGAAGGACATAATCTAAGAATAAAGGACAGCTCTTTGAATGGAACACATTAAACTTTAGGTGAGAACCCAGACTGAGTCTTGTCCAGGTGCACCCTGGAGCAGGACTCAACATGTGGTCACCTCCCCCAAAAGTCGGTAGGACTCCCCAGATCATTAGCAAGTGACGTGGCTTTTACTGATGAGTTGGTGAAACCATGGATGGGGGGTAATCCTGTAAACTGCAAAACAGACTAAAGTCAACACCTCTTGGTCATTTCCCTTCTACCCCCAAATCTCTCTTTGGTGGCTGATTGCCTCACCTCTATCTCATCAGTCCCCACGTTGCCTCTATCCTTCCCTGACTCCCAGAAAGTTTGAGATAGACACTCAAGTGCCAACTTATTGCTTTATAATGTTAAAAAGGAGACAGTAGCAGAGAAAGACAGATACCATATATTTCCACGCACAGGTGGATTTTGAGAGACTTAGCAGAAAACCATGGGAGAGGGGAAGAGGGGAAAGGAAAAAAGACACAGAGAGGGTAGAAGACAAAACATAAGAGACTCTCAAAGACTAAGAACAAACTGAGGAGTGAGAGGGTGTGGGAGGGGGGAGAGTGGGTGACGGGCACAGAGGAGGGCACTTGTTGGGATGTGCACTGGGCGTTGTATGGAAACCAATTTGACAATAAATTATTTTAAAAAAACTATGTAAGAGAAAAAAAAAAGGAGGCAGCAGGCCCCAAATGGAATCATTTGTGCTAAACGCCATGTCAGCAAACCAAGACTTAATACCAACTCCAATTACAGTTTCAACCCCCCTAGAAATGTAGCCTTTAACCAGTCGACAAGGAATTACCTGGTCAGCACTAGTGAGGTAATCCGTCTGACAGATCCTTCTGTCCCCTCAGGAGGGTGCTCTTGCCTGAAACAATGCATTCTTGCTAATAATTTCTTTATTCTGTCCCCTTTCTGCCTTTAGAAACCTTTCCTTTTCTATAGCTTGGCAGAACGCCTTTCTGTTTGCTAGGTGGGATGCTGTCCAGTTCATCGATCCTTGGATAAAGCCAATTTTATCTTTAAATGTACTCAGCTGAATTTTTGTTGTTTAACAGTTTTGATGGCACTGCTGGGATCTGAAGTAAACTTTAAAAAAATTTTTTTTTTATTTAAATTCCAATTAGTGTACGTACAGTGTAATATTAGTTTCGGGTGTATAATATAGTGATTCAATACTTCCATACAACGCCGGGTACTCATCGCGACAAGTGCACTCCTTAATCCCCATCACCTATTTAACCCGTCTCCCTCACCACCTCCCCTCTGGTAATCATCTGTTTGTTCTCTGTAGTTAAGAGTCTGTTTCTAGGTTTGCCCCTCTCTCTTCTTTTCCCTTTGCCCATTTGTTTTATTTGTTAAATTCCACATATGAGTGAAATCATACGATATTTGTCTTTCTCTGACTGACTTATTTTGCTTAGCATAATACACTCTAGCTTTATCCATGTCATTGTAAATGGCAAGATTTCGTTCTCTTTTTATGGCTGAATAATATTTCATTGTGTATTTATACCATGTCTTCTTTATCCATTTATCAGTTGTTAAACACTTGGGTTGTTTCCATAACCTGGCTATTGTTGATAATGCTGCTATAAACATCGGGGTGCATGTATCCCTTTGAATTAGGGTTTTTGTATTCTTTGTGTACATACCTAGTGGTGCAATTGCTGGAACTTAGGGTAGGTCTATTTTTAACTTTTTTTTAAAAAAATAACTTATTTTCAAATTGGTTTCCATATGACACCCAGTGTTCATCCCAACAAGTGCCCTCTTTAACGCCCATCACCCACTTTCCCCCCTCCCTCACCCCCCTTATCCTCAGTTTGTTCTTAGTCTTTGAGAGTCTCTTATGTTTTGTCTCCCTCCCTCTCTGTATTTTTAACTTTTTGAGGAAACTCCATCCTGTTTTCCAAAGTGGCTGCACAAGTTTGCATTCCCACCAACACTGCAAGAGGGTTCCTCTTTCCCCGTGTCCTCACCAGCACCCATTGTTTCTTGTGTTTTTGATTTAGCCGTTCTGACAGGTGTGAGGTGATATCTCATTGTAGTTTTGATTTGTTTTCCCCTGATGATCAGTGGTGTTGAGCATCTTTTAATGTGTCTGTTGGCTATCTGTATGTTGTTTTTGGAAAAATGCATGTTCATGTTTCCCATTTTTAAATTGGATTATTCATTTTTTTGGGTGTTGAGTTTTATAATATTTTGGATCCTAGCCCTTTATCGCACCTTTGTCAGATATGTCATTTGCAAATATCTTCTCCCATTCTGTAGGTTGCATTTTAGTTTTGTTGATTGTTTCCTTCACTGTGCAGAAGCTTCTTATTTTGATGAAGTCCTAATAGTTTATTTTTGTTTTTGTTTCCCTTGCCTCAGGAGACATATCTAGAAAGAAGTTGCTACAGCTGATGTCAGTCAAAGAAGTTAGTGTCTCTAGTTTTCTCCTCTAGGATTTTTATGGTTTCAGGTCTCACATGTAGATCTTATATCCATTTTGAATTTATTTTTGTGTATGGTGTAAGAAAGTGGTCCAATTTCATTCTTTTGCATGTTGCGGTCCAGTTTTCCCAACACCATTTGTTGAAGAGACTATCTTTCTCCCATTGGATATTCTTTCCTGGTTTTTAGAAGATTAATTAATTATGGGTTCATTTCTGGGCTTTCTATTCTGTTCTATTGATCCATGCATCTATTTTTGTGCCAGTATCATACTGTTTTGATCACTATGGTTTTGTAATATAACTTAAAAAATATTTTATTTTTAAGTAATCTCTGCACCCAATGTGGGACTTGAACTCACAATCCTCAGATCAAGAGTTGCATGCCCAGCCAGACATCCCTGTAATGGAACTTGAAGTCTGGAATTGTGATGCCTCTAGTTTTGTTTTTCTTTTTCAAGGTTGTTTTGGCTATTCAGGGTCTTTTGTGGTTCCACATAAATTTGAGGATTGTTTGTTCTCACTCCGTGAAAAATGCTGTTGGTATTTTGACTGGTATTGCATTAAGTATGTAGATTGTTTTGGGTAGAAATTTTAACGTTATTTGTTTTTCCAATCGAAGAGCATGGAATGTCTTTCCATTTCTTTGTGCCCTCATCAATTTCTTTCATCAGTGTTTTAGAGTTTTCAGAGTACAGGTATTTCACCTCTTTGGTTGGGTTTACTCCAAGATGTATTACTGTGTTTGGTGCAACACTAAACGGGATTGATTCCTTGGTGGAGTCTTTTGGGTTTTCTGTATTTAATATCATGTCATCTGCCAATAACGTAAGTTTGACCTTTTCCTTGCCAATTTGGATGGCTTTTATTTCTTTTAGTTGTATGATGGCTGTGGCTAGGACTTTTAGTACCTGAAGTGGTGGGAGTGGACTTCCCTGTCTTGTTTCTGACGTTAGGGAAGAAACTCTCTGTTTTTCCCAATTTAGGATGATATTAACTATGGGTTTCATAGATGGCCTTTATTAGGTTGAGGTATGTTCCCTTTAAACCTACTTTATTGGGAGTTTTCTTTATCACAAGTGGATGTTGTACTTCATCAAATGCTTTTCCTACATCTATTGAAATTATCATACGGTTCTTATCCTTTCTTTTATTAATGTGATGTATCATATTGATTGATTTGTGAATATTGAACCACACTTGCAACACTAGAATAAATCTCACTTCATCATGGTGAATGATTTCTTAAATGTATTATTGGATTTGACTTGCTAGTATTTTATTGAGAATTTTTGCATCCATGTTCACCAGGGATATTGGCCTATAGTTCTCCTTTTTTGTGGAGTCTCTATCTAGTTTTGGTATCAGAGTAATGCTGGCCTCATAGGATGAGTTTGGAAGTTTTCCTTCCTCTTCTATTTTTTGGAACGGTTGAAGAATAGGTGTTTCTTGGTAGAATTTGCTTGTGAAGTCATCTGGTCCTGTTTGTTGGGAGTTTTTGATAACTGATTCAATTTCTTTGCTGGTCATTGGTCTGTTCAAAATTTCTATTTCTTCCTGTTTCAGTTTTGGTAGCTTGTATGTTTCTAGGAATGCATCAATTTCTTCTAGGTTATCCAATTAGTTGACATATTGTTTTTCATAATTTTCTCTCATTGTTTGTATGGGATCTGAAGTGAACTTTTGATGACATTTGGGGACAATGAGAAACCCAGATGTAGTACCAGTGAACCCCTTTTTCAGTTCATTGCCTTTCTCATTGTTTCTCACTGTTCCTCTTGGTCTGAGCTCCTCTGTCTTTTCGTTGAGCTCCCAATCTAACTGGCTTTCCAGTCTAGGGCTTAGTGAGCCAGCTTGAACTGATAGACGGTTCCTGAGTCCCTAGCCTTGGTTCAGTCTGCAATTCCTTGGTTTTAGTCTTAAGTCTTCACTTACTGGGTTTAGTTCATGCTGGGAATTGCTGGTGGTGCAAACATCCTTCTCTTGGCCAGTCTGCAGTAATATCTCCTGTTTACTGCTGGTATGTTAAGGGCACGTCCCTTTTAGGTATTTGTTTGCCTCCAAGAGACTGAAACTCTTAACTTAAAAAAACCCCAAAAGAATAATAATAAAAATGGGATCCTTAAAATACAACTAGTTAAGCATGCCACCTTTTAGCACACCTGCTCATTTGATGTCCAAAAACTAGTCCTAGAAGCTGTAGACATCTATACAAATGGCAAAATCTTACTAAAAACAACCTAAAATTAGATGAGATTGTTCTTTTGCATCCTGAGAACTTAGCTTGGTAACCATCAGGTTGGGGGCCCCAAAATATAGCTGAACAGAAATGTGGGGTGCACCCCATTTGAGGCCAGAGATGGCTGTATAGAAATGTGGGTTAAATCCCATTCCTGCCTAAGTGTCTTCCCAAACTGCTGCCAACCCTCAGGGAACTACAGTGGCCATGATGGAAAGCATTTCAATAAGATAAGATCATTTGAGAAAGGAGTAACAATTCCCAAATTAAGCAAACAGGATGACATGCCTACTTTAATTGACATGCAGAAGCCCCCAAAAGGCTTCAAGATTCAAAAATGGCTTCATTAAAGATTTACTGTAAAAGACTAGTAAAGATACAAAAGTTACCTAAAACATGAAACTATAAGATGGACCCAACTCCTACTTCTCCTCTCTATCCTCCCTTATTTGAGCCCTCATTCTAGCTATCCCCTATTTGAATCAACTTTACACCATAAATAAAAGTCCACCGAGGCCTCACAGATACCCCCATATCTACTTTCGAGGGAGGGCCTCCATATGGACCCCACCCAGAGATGAAAAGACCCTGAGGAATTTTCTGGGAAACTAGTGTATTATTCCCTTAAACAGCCAAGGGGAAAGAAAATTAAAATTAATGAAGAAAAACTTTCCAAATTCAGGTAAATATTGAAGCTACACTCTGCTTCAAATCCCACTCAGGCCCTACAGGTGGGATTCTGGAAAAACTGTCAGAAGGGCAGCTAAAGGTGAGGATTCTTCCCAGAGTCAGCTCTCCCAGATTGCTGCCGATAATACCCAGGGGAGAGATGAGGATAAATTGCCTTTTGCACCCTTTTGGGGAGCCCTCTTATATCCAAGGCAGGAAGTATTCAATACTGCCAGAAATGTTTGCTGTTTTTTCTGGCTGAGACGAGACAAGGTATTTAAAAGAAATTTTTAAGTAGCTCTGTAGTCAACAGTCAGCCAAATAGGAAGCTGGCATTCAGAGACTAATAGGAATTTTGTTAGGCCTCCTCCCCTAAGCTAAAATGAAACTATGTTCCCAGAGAGAAAGGAAAACCTGAAGCCTTTGTACCAATATTTACTAAAACAGATAACAGAATTAGGTGGGCCATCAACTTATGACATCGTTAAGGCGTAGCTGAATTCTTTGAAGGATCGAAAGCAACTGTTCTTATCTCACAAATCTCTGCAAAACTGGAAGTGTGGCTTTAGAGGCAATTCAAAGTTCACCTATTCCTTCTTACCATTCCCCAAACCTCTCCTTTTTATCTCAACAGGCTTATTGGCCTTGGGAAACCAAAGTTCTTCTTGGAGGAAATTGCATTCTTTCTATCTGATCCTTGTGAGAACCCTTATCTAGACCATTCCCAATTCCTAAGACTAAAAAAGAAAAAGGTGCGATGTAGGGACTATTTTTTATTAAAAAAAAAAAAAAAAAACAACACAGGGGCACCTGGGTGGCTCAGTTGGTTGGGCATCCGACTTCAGCTCAGGTAGTGATCTCATGGCTCGTGGGTTCGAGCCCCACATCAGACTCTGCGCTGACTGCTCAGAGCCTGGAGATTCCTTGGATTCTGTGTCTCCCTCTCTCTCTGCCCCTGCCCTGCTTCTGCTCTGTCTCTCCTTCAAAATTAAAAAAAAAGAATTAAAAAAAAACACACAAATCGATCTATAGCCTCCATAAGATTACTTGTGAAGGACAAATCCAAATCTTAAGGGTCTTCTCCACAAATATTAGTAATAAAAAGCTTTAGTCGCAAAAACTATAAAGTCTCTGTGTCTGCATGTTCATGTGTGTCTATACATATGGGTTGTAGATGTGTGATAGTATTTCCTACCTCCAGAAGGTATTGCAAAAGTTAATTTATGAGAGAGCTCTATTTAACTGGGTTAATATTAAGTGCTTATATAAATTAAATTATTAAAAAATGTAATAGAAACTAACCCAAATGAATTTCAGAGAAAATATTTGGTAATAAAGCCAATTTAAAGTTTGTTTAGGGGTGCCTGGGTGGCTTAGTCAGTTGAGCGTCTGAATCTTGGTTTTGGCTCAGGTCATGAACTCGTGGCTTTGTGGGTTCCAGCTCCCCATCAGGCTCTGTGCTGGCAAAGCGAGCCTGCTTAGGATTCTCTCTCTTGCCTCTCTCTCTGTCCCTCCCCCACTCAGGCTGTCTCTGACTCTCTTAAATAAATAAATGAACTTTAAAAAAATAAAGCTTGTGCGTTTACTGAAAATGAACATATCTTCAGAGTTATCGACATTAAAAATAATGCAGACATGCAACTTTTATTCTACCTTGGCTTACAAAACGTCAAATGAGTCAATGTTATGTCCTTTAAAAATCTGTCAGGAAAAAAAAAAGCTTGAGACAGTGACTGACTTTGTCTAGTGTCTCATGAAGTTTTGTGGGTAATCTAAACATATCAAGAATGAGTACATTAAATTGATGTAAATAGGATAAAAAATTTAGGTCAATTTTAAAAATAGTTTCCTCAAATATTTTTGGTAACCTGAAACCTTAAAGTTTTGCTAACTTAAGTTAAATGATAAGTTAAGTTAAAGTCACTGAATATTCAGATCATTTCTGAATAAGATAACATAATGAAACATTAATTACTGAACATAGGTTTATCTACTTTTGACTCCTTATTAGAAGAACTGGGGATATTTGGGCCTCTTAGTAAACATGTACATGTAGAAATATTGTCCTGTGAATAAGAGTATGTTTCTAAAAATTATGAAATGTAGGCATAAATTTGCCAATGTAAAGAATACTAATGTAACAGTTCACAATTGCTTACTTCTTAGTTTTCACTAGAGATTAAGGTTTCCAAGGGTTACATATTCTACCCAGTATAAGTGGTCAAAGCTACTAGAAATAATAAGGGAATCAACTCTGCATATAAAAAAAATAGGATGTGTGTTTTGATAAAGTAAGAGATGAAGAATGGAGGTACATTTTTGTCGAGAAAAATATAATTGCGTCCTAAAATGAGATCGGTTATTTCAAAATGAGAAAGAGGAAAAAAACATAGGGCAAAATTTAAAAAAGTTGTAGAAGGTTTATGGAAAAGGAATCTTTAGAAAGGAATTTTATATGTAGTCAGGACTGGCTAAGATTGGAATAAATTTAACATTTTTTAAAATTTGAAATTAAATAAGCTTTACACCAGCGTGGGGCTTGAACTCATGACCCCGAGATCAATAGGCACTTGCCCTAACTGACTACATATCGTTAGTATATATAGTATATGCCTGACTGAGCCAGACAGGAAACCCCGGAGATTGGAATAAATTTAACTAAATAAATGAATTTTAATATGAAAAGTAAGCTGGTGCAAAATAAGAATTTGGTTTTCTCTCTGTTAAAAGGACAAAGTTTTCTTGGACTATTGGTCTGTTCTTGATAAGAGGTTGTAAAAGATCTTTCTTTACCCTTTAAAGAAGTCTGTTTACAAAAGAAATAATTTCTGTCAAAATAATTTCTTATCTTGGTTTTATCAAGTCTTCGATTACTTAAAAAAGCTGAATCTTCTCTATTAACAGAGGTAAGGATTTTAAAAAATTTATTATTTTTTTCTTAAAGTTTTCATTTAAGTACGGTGTAATATTAGTTTCAGGTGTCCAATATAGTGATTCAACACTTCCATACACCACTCAGGTGTGCATCACGAGTGCCCTCCTTAATCTCCATCATCTATTTATCCCAGCCCCCTGCCCACCTCCTCTCTGCTAATCATCGGTTTGTCCTCTGTTGTTAAGTTTCTCACTCCCTCCCTCCCTCCCTCCCTCCCTCCCTTCCTTCCTTCCTTCCTCCCTCCCTCCTTCCTTCCTTTCTTTCATGTTTTTTTTCATTTATTTTGAGAGAGAGAGAGAATGCAAGCAAGGGAGGGGCCGAGAGAGAGGGAGAGAGAGAGAATCTCAAGCAGGCTCCGGATTCAGAGCCTGACACAGGGCTTGAACTCACGAACCTCAAGATCGTGACCTGAGAATCTAGTCAGATGCTTAACTGACTGAGAGCCCCAAGAGTCTGTTTCTTGATTTGCCTCTCTCTCTTGTTTTTCCCTTTGCTCATTTGTTTTGTTTCTTAAATTCCACATATGAGTGAAATCATATGGTATTTGTCTTTCTCAGACTTATTTTGCTTAGCATAATATTCTCTAGCTCCATTCATGTCATTGCAAAAAGATTTCATTCTTTTTTATGGCTGAGTAATAGTCTATTGTGCGTGTGTGTATATACCACATCTTCTTTATCCATTTATCAAGTTGATGGACACGTGGGCTGTTTCCCTAATTTGGCTATTGTACAATTTTTTTGTAATGTTTATTGATTTTTGAGAGAGAGAGATACAGAACACGAGTGGGAGATGTCAGAGAGAGAGGGAGACACAGAATCTGACGCAGGCTCCAGGCTCTGAGCTGTCAGCACAGCCCAACTGACTGAGCCACTCAGGTGCCCCTGGCTATTGTAGATAATGCTGTAATAAACATCAAACATATATTTTGATATATCAAGAATATATTCCTTTGAATCAGCATTTTTGTATTCTTTGGGTAAATACCTGGTGGTGCAATTGCTGGGTCGTAAAGTAGCTCTATTTTTAACTTTTTGAGGAACTTCCACACTGTTTTCCACAGTGGCTGCACCAGTTTGCATTCCCACCCACAGTGCATTAGGGTTCTCCTTACTAAGGATTTTTTAAAACAACGATTTAACTTCCTGTATTTGACTGTGAAATCTTTAATTGTCGCTGTGGTTAAATGGATAACTAAGTATTGCTTCACAATATGATCCTATTTGACTGTTTTAAAACCCCTTTGATATTTTTGACAACTTCCCAAAAGTCAAATTCTAAATGAAGTCTTTTTGACCACACAATATCTTTGGGATGTTTAGGAGGGTCCCTAGAACATCTCAAGAGATTTGTTCTTTCTCCTTATCAAAAGAGATGTTAAACTAATTAGATGTATTTGGTATGTTAAGTTACATGGGAAGCAATATGAAATAAAAGGTAATACTACTAAGCCTTCTATATGTTGTATTTATAAAGGTATATATATATATTTTTTAAATTTAAAATAGTTTATTTTCAAATTGGTTTACATAAAACACCCAGTGTTCATCCCAACATGTGCCCTTTTTTAATGCCCATCACCCCCTCTCCCCGCCCCATCTCCCTCACCCTCAGTTTGTTCTTAGTCTTTGAGAGTCTCTTATGTTTTATCTCCCTCCCTCTCTGTGTCTTTTTTTTCTTTCCCCTCTTCCCCTCCCCCTGGTTTTTGCTTAGTCTCACCAAGTCCACCTATTCGTGGAAACATATGGTATCTGTCTTTTTCTGACTGACTTATTTCACTTAACATAATACCCTCCAGTTCCATCCATGTTGCTACGCATGGCCAGATTTCATTTTTTCTCATTGCCACATAGTAGTCCATTGTATATATGTACCACATCTTCTTTATCCACTCGTCAGTTGATGGGCACTTAGTTTCTTTCCATGTTTTGGCGTCGAAAGTGCTGCTATGAACATTGGGGTACACGTGCTCCTATGCATCAGCAATCCTGTGTCTCTTGGGTAGATTCCTAGCAGGGCTATTGCTGGATCATAGGGTAGCTCTATTTTCATTTTTTTGAGGAACCTCCACATCGTTTTCCAGAGTGGCCGCACCAGTTTGCATTCCCACCAACAATGTAGGAGGGTGCCTACTTCTCCACATCCTCGCCAGCATCTATAGTTTCCTGATTTGTTTATTTTAGCCACTCTGACTGGTGTGAGGTGGTATCGCAGTGTGGTTTTGATTTGTATTTCCCTGATGATGAGTGACATTGAACATCGTTTCAAGTGTCTATTTGCCATCTGAATGTCCTCTTTGGAGAAGTGTCTATTCATATCTTCCGCCCATTTCTTCACTGGGTTGTTTGTTTTTCGGGTGTGGAGTTTGGTAAGTTCTTTATAGATTTTAGATATTAGTCCTTTATCCGATATGTCATTTGCGATGATCTTTTCCCATTCCGTTGGTTGCCTATTCGTTTTGTTGGTTGTTTCTTTTGCTGTGCAGAAGCTTTTTATCTTGATGAAGTCCCAATAGTTCATCTTTGCTTTTTTTTTTTTTTTTTTTTTATTATTATTATAATAGTTTATTTTCAAATTGGTTTACATATAACACCCAGTGTTCATCCCAACATGTGCCCTTTTTAATGCCCATCACCCCCTCTCCCCCCTCCCTCATCCCCCTCACCCTCAGTTTTTTCTTAGTCTTTGAGAGTCTCTTATGTTTTATCTCCCTCACTCTCTGTGTCTTTTTTTTCTTTCCCCTCTTCCCCTCCCCCTGGTTTTTGCTTAGTTTCACAAAGTCCACCTATTCGTGGAAACATATGGTATCTGTCTTTTTCTGACTGACTTATTTCACTTAACATAATACCCTCCAGTTCCATCCATGTTGCTACACATGGCCAGATTTCATTTTTTCTCATTGCCACGTAGTAGTCCATTGTATATAAGTACCATAACTTCTTTATCCATTCGTCAGTTGATGGGCACTTGGTCTCTTTCCATGATTTGGCTATTGTCGAAAGTGCTGCTATGAACATTGGGGTACACGTGCTCCTATGCATCAGCATTCCTGTGTCTCTTGGGTAGATTCCTAGCAGGGCTATTGCTGGGTCATAGGGTAGCTCTATTTTCATTTTTTTGAGGAACCTCCACACCGTTTTCCAGAGTGGCTGCACCAGTTTGCATTCCCACCAACAGTGTAGGAGGGTGCCTACTTCTCCACATCCTCGCCAGCATCTATAGTTTCCTGATTTGTTCATTTTAGCCACTCTGACTGGTGTGAGGTGGTATCTCAGTGTAGTTTTGATTTGTATTTCCCTGATGATGAGTGACATTGAGCATCGTTTCATGTGTCTGTTGGCCATCTGAATGTCCCCTTTGGAGAAGTGTCTATTCATATCTTCCACCCATTTCTTCACTGGGTTGTTTGTTTTTCGGGTTTGGAGTTTGGTAAGTTCTTTATAAATTTTAGATATTAGTCCTTTATCCGATATGTCATTTGCGATGATCTTTTCCCATTCCGTTGGTTGCCTATTCGTTTTGTTGGTTGTTTCTTTTGCCGTGCAGAAGCTTTTTATCTTGATGAGGTCCCAATAGTTCATCTTTGCTTTTAATTCTCTTGCCTTTGGAGACGTGTCGAGTAAGAAATTTGTGCATCTTAGGTCAAAGAGGCTTTTTCCTGTTTTCTCCGTTTGCTTTTAATTCCCTTGCCTTTGGAGATGGGTCAAGTAAGAAATTGGTGCGTCTTAGGTCAAAGAGGCTTTTCCCTGCTTTTTCCTCTAGGATTTTGACGGTTTCCTGTCTCACATTCAGATCTTTTATCCATTTAGAATTTATTTTTGTGAGTGGTGTAAGAAAGTGGTCTAGTTTCATTCTTTTGCAAGTTGCTGTCCAATTCTCCCAGCACCATTTATTAAAGAGGCTGTCTTTTTTCCATTGAATACATTTTCCCGCTTTATCAAAGATTAGTTGGCCATATACTTGCGGGTCCATTTCTGAGTTTTCTATTCTATTCCATTGGTCTATGTGTCTGTTTTTGTGCCAATACCATACAGTCTTGATGACCACCGCTTTGTAGTAGAGGTTAAAGTCTGGGATTGTGATGCCTCCCGCCTTGGTTTTATTCTTCAGTATTATTTTGGCTATTCGAGGTCTTTTGTGGTTCCATACAAATTTTAGGATTGTTTGCTCTAGCTTTGAGAAGAATGCTGGTGCAATTTTGATTGGGATTGCATTGAATGTGTAGATTGCTTTGGGTAGTATTGCCATTTTAACGATATTTATTCTTCCAATCCATGAGCATGGGATGTTTTTCCATTTCCTTGTGTCTTCCTCAATTTCCTTCATAAGTTTTTTATAGTTTTCAGTGTAGAGGTCTTTCACATCTTTGGTTAGGTTTATTCCTAGGTATTTTATGGTTTTTGGTGCAATTGTGAAAGGGATTAGCTTCTTTATTTCTCTTTCTGCTGCTTCATTGTTGGTGTATAGAAATGCCACCGATTTCTGTACATTGATTTTGTATCCTGCAACTTTGCTGAAATCACGGATCAGTTCTAGTAGGCTTTTGGTAGATTCCGTCGGGTTTTCCATGTAAAGTATCATGTCATCTGCAAAAAGTGAAAGTTTGACTTCCTCCTTGCCAATCTTGATGCCTTTTATTTTGTTTTGTTGTCTGATTGCTGATGCTAAGACTTCCAGCACTATGTTAAATAGCAGTGGCGAGAGTGGACACCCCTGTCGTGTTCCTGATCTCAGGGGGAAGGCTTTCAATTTTTCCCCATTGAGGATGATATTAGCTGTGGGCTTTTCATATATGGCTTTTATGATGTTTAAGTATGTTCCTTCTATCCCGACTTTCGCGAGAGTTTTTATTAAGAAAGGATGCTGTATTTTGTCAAATACTTTTTCTGCATCTATTGACAGGATCATATGGTTCTTATCTTTTCTTTTGTTGATGTGATGTATCACGTTGATTGATTTGCGAATATTGAACCAGCCCTGCAACCCAGGGATGAATCCTACTTGATCATGGTGGATAATTCTCTTTATGTGTTGTTGGATTCGATTTGCTAGTATCTTATTGAAAATTTTTGCATCCATATTCATCAGGGATATTGGCCTGTAATTCTCCTTCTTTGCTGTATCTCTATCTGGTTTGGGAATCAAAGTGATGCTGGCTTCATAGAATGAGTCCGGGAGTTTTCCTTCCGTTTCAATTTTTTGGAACAGCTTGAGGAGGATAGGAATTAACTCTGTTTTAAATGTCTGGTAAAATTCCGCAGGAAAGCCGTCTGGTCCAGGGCTTTTATTTGCTGGGAGATTTTTGATAACTGATTCTATTTCTTCACTAGTTATGGGTCTGTTCAATTTTTCTATTTCTTCCCGTTTGAGTTTTGGTAGCGTGTGGCTATTTAGGAAGCTGTCCATTTCTTCCAGATTGCCAAGTTTGGTGGCATATAATTTTTCATAGTATTCTCTGATGATTGTTTGTATCTCTGAGGGATTGGTTGTAATTTCTCCCTTTTCATTCACGATTTTATCTATTTGAGTTCTCTCTCTTTTCTTTTTGAGAAGCCTGGCTAGAGGTTTGTCTATTTTGTTTATTTTTTCAAAGAACCAGCTTTTGGTTTCATTGATCTGTTCCACTACCTTTTCTGTCTCCATATGGTTAATTTGTGCTCTGATCTTAGTTATTTCTCTCTTTCTGCTGGGCTTGGGTTGTTTTATTTGTTCTGCTTCTAGTTCCTTTAGGTGCGCTGTTAGAATTTGTGTTATTGATTTTTCTTGTTTCTTGAGATGGGCCTGGATTGCAATATATTTCCCTCTCAGGACTGCTTTTGCTGCGTCCCAGAGCGTTTGGATTGTTGTATTTTCATTTCCATTTGTTTCCATGTATTTTTTAATCTCTTCTCTGATGGCTTGGTTGACCCAGTCATCTTTTAGTAGGTTATTTCTTAGCCGCCATGTTCTTGGATATTTTCCAGGCTTTCTCCTGTGGTTGATTTCAAGTTTCAAAGCATTGTGGTCTGACAGTGTACACGGTATGATCTCAATTCTTTTATATTTATTCAGAGCTTCCCTGTGCCCCAGAATGTGATCTATCTTGGAAAATGTACCGTGTGCAGTTGAGAAGAACGTAAATTCCTTTGCTTCTGGATGAAGGACCCTAAAGATGTCTGTGAGGCCCATCTGTTCTAATGTGTCGTTCAGGGCTATTGTTTCTGCGGAGATTTTCTGATTTGTGGATCTATCCAATGCTGAGAGTGGAGTGTTGAGATCCCCTACTATTAGGACATTTTTATCGATGAGGTTGCTAATGTTTGTAATTAGTTGTTTTACAAATTTGGGTGCCCCCAAATTCGGTGCGTAGATATTTACAATTGTTAGCTCTTCCTGCTGGATGGTCCCTGAGACTATTATATAATGTCCTTCTTCATCTCTTATTACATCGTTCATTTTAAAGTCTAATTTGTCTGATATAAGTGTGGCTACTCCGGCTTTCTTCTGCCTTCCAGTAGCATGGTAGATAGTTTTCCATCCCCTCACTTTCAATCTGAAGGTGTCTTCAGGTTTAAGATGAGTTTCTTGAAGACAGCAAATAGATAGGGTCTTGTTTTTTAATCCATTCTGTTATCCTGTGTCTTTTGATTGGCGCATTTAGTCCATTTACATTCAGTGTTAATATTGAAAAATATGGGCTTACAGTCACTGTATTATCTGTAGGTTTCATGATTGTAAGGCTGTCCCTGGCAGTTTGTATTCTTTGCAGGTTTGCCTTCATAGAATGCCCCTCAGGATCTCTTGCAGTGCTGGCTTATTTGTGATAAATTCTTTCAGTTTTTGTTTGTTGGGAAAAACCTTGATCTCTCCTTCTATTCTGAATGACAGGCTAGCCGGATACAGAATGCTTGGTTGCAGGTCCTTCTTGCTCATCACATTGAAGATATCCTGCCATTCCTTTCTGGCTTGCCAAGTTTCTGTAGATAAGTCTGCTACTACCCTTATAGGTCTCCCTTTGTATGTTAGAGTTCTTTTGTCCCTAGCTTCTTTCAGGATGCTCTCCCTATCTTTGTATTTTGCCAGCTTCACTATGATGTGCCGTGCAGAAGGTCTATTCAAGTTACGTCTGAGGGGAGTTCTCTGTGCCTCTTGGATTTCCATGCCCTTTTCCTTTCTCATGTTGGGGAAGTTCCCAGCAATGATTTGTTCAAGAACCCCTTCGACTCCTTTCTCTCTCTCTTCTTCCTCTGGGACTCCTATGATACGGATATTGTTTCTTTTGAGTTCATCGCTCAGCTCTCGAATTCTCCTTTCCTGTTCCTGGATCAGCTTCTCTCTCTTTTTATCTGCTTCCTCTTTTTCAATGATTTTGTCTTCTAAGGCACTAACTCTTTCCTCTACCTCTTCAATCCGTGCTGTGGCTGCTTCCAGTTTCCCCTGTATTTCTTCTAATTTCTTCTTTAATTCTTCCTGCCCGTTTTTAAGGTCCTCGAACTCTGTCGCGCGGGACCCCTTGCATTCTTCTAAGCTTTTTTCAAGGCCAGCGATTAGTTTTATGATTGTCATTCTATATTCATGTTCTGTTATGTTGCTTATATCTGTTTTCATTAATTCTTGAGCTGTCACTGCTTCTTGTGGATTCTTTTGAGGAGAATTCTTCCGTCTCGTCATTTTGGCTGGATGTGTTTTGGGTTGTTTCTTGAAGTTGCCCTGAAGCGCTCCTGCCCCGCCGTGTCCCACAGCTGCAGCTTGATCCTCTTGCCCGGCTCGATCTCCAGCAGGCGGGAGAAGAAGTCCACGCCGACCGTGGGGTCGCAGGCGGGGGAGCGCAGCCCGGGGAAGCGGCCCTGCGTGAAGCGGTGCAGGAGGCACGACTTGCCCACTGTCGAGTCCCCAATCTATAAAGGTATATATTATAGCTGTTCCAGAAATTGTGTAAAATTCTGGATATCTGGATTTCTATTATACTGCTGTCATATGTACATTCCAGTTGTTATCTTAAAATGTAGTGTGTCACAAAAATAGCCAAATTTCCCTTTCAATTCCATTAGATCTTTCAATTCCATCTGAAGATCTTTAACAGTGGACATTTTAGGGGTGCTTGGGTGGCTAAGTTGGTTGAGCATCCAACTCTTGATTTTGGTTCGGGTTGTGATCTCATGACTGGGAGACTGAACCCTGTTTGGGGCTCTGTGATGGGCATGAGCCTGCTTGGGATTCTCTCTTGCCCTCTCTCTTTGCCCCCCCCTTCTTTCTCTCAAAAACAAAACAAAACAAAACAAAACAAAACAAACAAAAAACCGACATTTTAAGAAGTTCTTTGTAATTTACAGTTATTGTTTTACTCTGATATTTTTGCAGAAGTGTTCCTGCATAACTGCTTCATCTTCAAGGAGATTCATGGAAGTTTCTGATAACTTTAAGTTATCAGTACAAGTTTCTGATAGTAAGAACAGTTTTCTGATAACTTTAAGATCGTAAAACTGAACTGGGTAAGAATTTTTACAATGAATGGAAAAACTGGATTCAAGTAGAACAAATATTAATTACATGGGAATGAATAAACTAAGGAGAATAACTGCAATTTTTAATGACTTCTGTTTGAAACATCGCTTGTTTTTTCCAGATTTTAGAAAACCTTTTTCTTTTTTCTCTAAGCTATCAATAATTTGATAAGATACACCTTTGTGAACAAAGATGAAATATTTAGTTTTTCTCCCTACCTTATCCTTCCAGATTTTGGAAACTTTTGAATCTTCTTTTCATGGTAATATAGTTATTTATATAAAAGTTCAGTGAGAATTTGTTCTTCTTGTAACAGGACACAATTATTGTGCTATATTGGTGAAATATTGGTTATCCAACCAAGGCTTTGACTAGAATGTTATATTTTAGAGAAATGTATGTAGAATTTGACCAGACAGTTTTAAGGAACTAGGGTTAACTTTACAGAGCCAATGTAAATTTCACCCCTTGGAAAAAGCAGCCTGGTACCTTGATTATAAGGTTCCACCAAAGCAATCTTAAAAATAGCTTATATGGTCAGTTACTATCCTTGCTAATCTAACATAAATAATTAGGTCCAGGGGCACCTGGGTGACTCAGTCAGTTAAGCACCCAACTTCGGCGCAGGTCATGATCTCGCAGTTGGTGAGTTTGAACCCCACACTGGGCTCTGTGCTGACAGCTCAGAGCCTGGAGCCTGCTTCACATTCTGTGTCTCCCTCTCTCTCTGACCCTCCCCCACTTGGGCTCTGTCTCTTTCTCTTTCAAAAGTATAAATATGAGGAGGGCCAACATGGCAGAGGAGTAGGGGGACCCAGCATTCCCCTTGTCTTTCAAACTAAGAAGGACTGAAACCAAAGGACTTTCAACCCCAAGTCGGGGAGGAAAGGTATTGAAGTCTACAAGGAATGGAAAGCGAAACCCAGAAAATGCCCCAGGAAACGTGAGTGCAATCTGAGGCGGATAAAACGAATGAACTGCATGTTCGGAGCTGAGGGGAGGGAGAGCCTTCTTCTGAGAAATCCAGGAAAGTGCAGAGCAGGCCACATCCAAATGAGAGAAAAACAGGACAGAGACAGAGAAAGACCACCATCCAGTCCCTAAATGCAGGGCTTTTGAAGAGAAGTTCTCTTGCTAACAGCAGAACTCTCAACAGAACTCTCCTGACGCTGGGGCCAGCAGCAGCGGCCCAGTCAGCCTGCACCACGCAGAGGCGCCGAGCTGCCTGCAGATTGCTTCTAACCCAGGGACACTATTTAGAGTGAAACTTGGTGTAGCAGGTGGAGAGTGTGCGGGGCATGTGACAGCCCAACAAACTGCCCTACCCCGGCGCCCCTAGCAGAGTGAGGACAGAAATAAAGGGGCGATTAGAGACTCCAGGACTGGGAAGAAGGGACTGGGGGACGCCATTGCTGTCTCACAAGACCACAAACACCGGCCCCAGGAAGCCACCCCCCAAAGCCATCCGCCGGACAGTGGAGGCAGGACCCGCCTACACCAAGCCACGCCCCTCCTCACAGGAGAGACACCGTTCTGCGGGAGCACGAAAGACACAGAGTTCAGACTGTGCTTGGAGTAACTCCAGGTCATTTCTTCTTTTTTAAATATATGCTCCCCTCTCTCCTTCTTACCAATCCCCACCCCTGAGCTGGCCATCCAGGGTATTGGCTGGCTTAAACAGACTTTTAACCCACTCTCTCAAGGCATTTTCTACACCTCCTTCTGTACTTTCCTATCTCTCTCTCTGGAATAACCAGGCCATATAGTTCATCTATCTTCATTCCTTTTTCCTTGCATATGTCCTTATTCTGATTTCTCTCTGTCTGGATTAAGCCCTTCAGTCACTCTACCTGGTCGAAGTTCATTTTCTTCTCCCACCCGCACCTGTCATAATTCTTTCTGTATATGCTTTGCCATCAGCACAGTGCACACCCTGTCCTTAACATGTAGCTGGTACTTCAGGACATATGCCCTCAGAGTGTCATTTGTTATTCTTTTTTCTGCTGTGAACTGCTTGTCCCTATCATTTGTTGGTATGTTTGACTGTTTATGTTTTCTGTTTGTCGGTCTGCTTTCCTTTCCAGGGTGACCTCAAGAAACAATCCAAAACACACCTAGCCAAAATGACGAAACAGAGAAGAATTCTCCTCAAAACAAACTACAGGAAGTAGTGACAGCTCAAGAATTGATGAAAACAGACATAAGCAACATAACAGAACATGAATACAGAATGATAAACATAAAACTAATCACTGGGCTTGAAAAAAGCATAGATAAATGCAAGAGGTCCCTCGCGGCAGAGATCAAGGACCTTAAAACCGGTCAGGAGGAATTAAAAAATGCCTTGAATGAGGTGCAAAACAAATTGGAGGTGGCCACAGTGCGGACTGAAGAGGCAAAAGAGAGAATAAGTGAATTAGAAGATAAAATTATGGAAAAAGAGGAAGCAGAGAAAAAGAGAGAGAAGCTGATTCAGGAACAGGAAAGGAGAATTCGAGAGCTGAGTGATGCACTCAAACGGAACAATATCCATATCATAGGAATTCCAGAGGAAGAAGAGAGAGAGAAAGGAGTCGAAGGGGTACTTGAACAAATCATTGCTGAGAACTTCCCCAACATGAAGAAGGAAATGGGCATGGAAATCCAAGAGGCACAGAGAACTCCCCTCAGATTTAACTTGAATAGACCTTCTGCACGATACATCATAGTGAAACTGGCAAAATATAAGGACAGAGAGAGAATTCTGAAAGCAGCTAGGGAAAAACAGACCTTAACATACAAAGGTAGACACATAAGGGTTGTAGCAGACTTATCTACAGAAACTTGGCAGGCCAGAAAGGAATGGCAGGATATCTTCAATGTGATGAGCAGGAAGGATATGCAACCAAGAATTCTGTATCCGGCCAGCCTGTCATTCAGAATAGAAGGAGAGATCAAGGTTTTCCCCAACAAACAAAAACGGAAGGAATTCATCACAAATAAGCCAGCATTACAAGAGGGGCATCCTGAGGGGCACTCTACGAAGGAAAGGTTGCAAAGAATACAAACTACCAGAGACAGCCTTACAAACATGAAACCTGCAGATAACACAGTGACTATAAACCCATATTTTTCAATATTAACACTGAATGTAAATGGACTAAATGTGCCAATCAAAAGGCATAGGGTAACAGAATGGATTAAAAAACAAGACCCATCTATTTGCTGTCTTCAAAAGACTCATCTTAGACCTGAGGACACCTTCAGATCGAAAGTGAGGGGAGGGAGAAATATCTACCATGCTACTGGAAGCCAGAAGAAAGGGGGAGTAGCCACACTTATATCAGACTTATATAGACTTTAAAATAAACGATGTAATAAGAGATGAAGAGGAAATTATATACTAATCACAGGACCTATCCAGCAGGAAGAGCTAACAATTATAAATATCTACACGCCAAATTCAGGGGCACCCAAATTTGTAAAAGAACTACTTACAAACATAAGCAACCTTATCGATAAAAATGTCCTAATTGTAGGGAAACTTAACATTCCACTCTCAGCATTGGATAGATCCACAAAACAGAAAGTCACCACAGAAACAATGGCCCTGAACGACACATTAGAACAGATGGGCCTAACTGACCTCTACAGGGTCCTTCATCCAGAAGCAAAGGAATTTACATTCTTCTCAACTGCACACGGTACATTTTCCAAGACAGACCGCATTCTGGGGCACAGGGAAGCTCTGAATAAATATAAAAGAATTGAGATCATACCATGCATGCTTTCAGACCACAATGCTTTGAAACTAGAAATCAACCACAGGAAAAAGTCTGGAAAATCCCCAAAAACATGGAGGCTAAAGGACAACCTACTAAAAGATGAGTGGGTCAAACAAGCAATCAGAGAAGAAATTAAAAAATACATGGAAACAAATGAAAATGAAAATACAACAATCCAAATGCTTTGGGATGTGGCAAAGGCAGTCCTGAGAGGGAAATACATTGCAATCCAGGCCTAACTAGAGAAACAAGAAAAATCAATAACACAAATTCTAACAGCACGCCTAAAAGAACTAGAAGCAGAACAACTAAGACAACCCAAACCCAGCAGAAAGAGAGAAATAACAAAGATCAGGGCAGAAATTAATCATATGGAAACAGAAAAAGTAGTGGAACAGATCAATGAAACCAAGAGCTGGTTCTTTGAAAAAATAAACAAAATAGACAAACCTCTAGCCAGGCTTCGCAAAAAGAAAAGAGAGAGAACCCAAATAGATAAAATCATGAATGAAAAGGGAGTAATTACAACCAATCCCTCATAAACACAAAGCAATTGTCAGAGAATACTATGAAAAATTATATGCCACCAAACTCGGCAACCTGGAGAAATGGCCAAATTCCTATATAGCCACACGCTACCAAAACTCAAATGGGAAGATATAGAAAATTTGAACAGACCCATAACTAGTGAAGAAATTGAATCAGTTATCAAAAATCTCCCAACAAATAAAATCCCTGGACCAGATGGCTTCCCTGCGGAATTTTACCAGACATTTAAAACAGAGTTAATACCTATCCTCCTCAAGCTGTTCCAAAAAATTGAAACAGAAGGAAAACTCCCGGACTCATTCTAGGAAGCCAGCATCACTTTGATTCCCAAACCAGATAAAGACCCAGCAAAAAAAGAGAATTACAGGCCAATATCCTTGATGAATATGGATGCAAAAATTCTCAACAAGATACTAGCAAATCGAATCCAACAGCATATAAAGAGAATTATTCACCATGATCAAGGAGGATTAATCCCTGGGTTGCAGGGCTGGTTCAATATTCTCAAATCAATCAATGTGATACATCACATTAACAAAAGAAAAGATAAGAACCATATGATCCTGTCAATAGATGTAGAAAAAGCATTTGACAAAATACAGCACCCTTTCCTCATAAAAACCCTCGAGAAAGTTGGGATAGAAGGAACATACTTAAACATCACAAAGCCATTTATGAAAAGCCCACAGCTAATATCATCCTCAATGGGGAAAAACTGAGAGCCTTCCACCTAAGATCAGGAACACGACAGGGGTGACCACTCTCGCCACTGCTATTTAACATAGTGTTGGAAGTCCTAGCATCAGCAATCAGACAACAAAACAAAATAAAAAGCATCAAGATCAGCAAGAATGAAGTCAAACTTTCACTTTTTGAAAATGACATGATACTTTACATGGACCATCCGACGGAATCCACCAAAAGCCTACTAGAACTGATCCGTGAATTCAGCAAAGTTGCAGGGTACAAAATCAATGTATAGAAATCGGTGTCATTTCTATACACCAACAATGAAGTAGCAGAAAGAGAAATAAAGAAACTAATCCCATTCACAATTGCACCAAAAACCATAAAATACCTAGGAATAAACCTAACCAAAGATATAAAAGAACTCTATGCTGAATACTATAAAAAACTTATGAAGGAAATTGAGGAAGACCCAAGGAAATGGAAAAACATCCCATGCTTATGGATTGGAAGAATAAATATCGTTAAAATGGCAATACTACCCAAAGCAATCTACACATGCAATGCAATCCCAATCAAAATTGCACCAGCATTCTTCTCAAAGCTAGAGTAAACAATCCTAAAATTTGTATGGAACCACAAAAGACCCCGAATAGCCAAAGTAATACTGAAGAAGAAAACCAAGGTCGGAGGCATTACAATCCCAGACTTTGACCTCTACTACAAAGAGGTAATCATCAAGACTGTATGGTATTGGCACAAAAACAGACACATACACCAATGGAATAAATAGAAAACTCAGAAATGGACCCGCAAGTATATGGCCAACTAATCTTTGACAAAGTGGGAAAGAGTATCCAATGGAAACAAGACAGCCTCTTTAATAAATGGTGCTGGGAGAACTGGACAGCAACATGCAAAAGAATGAAACTAGACCACTTCCTTACACCACTCACAAAAATAAACTCTAAATGGATGAAGGATCTGAATGTGAGACTGGAAACCATCAAAATCCTAGAGAAGAAAGCAGGAAAAAGCCTCTTTGATCTAAGACACACCAATTTCTTACTCTACACATCTCCAAAGGCAAGGGAATTAAAAGCAAAAGTGAACTAATGGGTCCTCATCAAGATAAAAAGCTTCTGCACGGGCAAAGGAAACAACCAACAAAACTAATAAGCAACCAACGGAATGGGAAAATAATTGCAAATTGCATATCGGATAAAGGACTAGTATCTAACACCTTTAAAGAACTTACCAAACTCCACACCCAAAAAACGAATAATCCAGTGAAGAAATGGGCGGAAGATATGAATAGACACTTCTCCAAAGAAGACATCCAAATGGCAAACAGACACATGAAACGATGCTCAAAGCCACTCATCATCAGGGAAATACAAATCAAAACCACACTGAGATACCATCTTGCACCAGTTAGAGTGGCAAAAATGTACAAATCAGGAAACTATAGATGCTGGCGAGGATGTGGAGAAACAGGCACCCTCTTGCACTGTTGGTGGGAATGCAAACTGGTTGCAGCCATTCTGGAGAACTGTGTGGAGGTTCCTCAAAAAAATGAAAATAGAGCCACCCTATGACTCAGCAATAGCACTGCTAGGAATCTACCCAAGAGACACAGGAATGCTGATGCATAGGGGCACCTGTACCCAGATATTCATAGCAGCACTTTCGACAACAGCCAAATCATGGAAAGAGACTAACTGTCCATCTACTGATGAGTGGATGAAGAAGACATGGTATATATATATATATATATACACAATGGAATACTATGCAGCAATGAGAAAGAATGAAATCTGGCCATGTGTGGCAACATGGATGGAACTGGAGGGTATTATACTGAGTGAAATAAGTCAGCCAGAGAAAGACAGATACCATATATTTCCACGCATAGGTGGGCTTTGCGAGACTTAACAGAAAACCAGGGGGAAGGGGAAGAGGGGAAAGAAAAAAGTCGCAGAGAAGGAGGAAGACAAAACATAAGAGACTCTCAAAGACTAAGAACAAACTGAGGGGAGAGGGGGTGTGGGAGGGGGGTGAAAGGCACAGAGGAGGGCACTTGTTGGGATGTGCACTGGGTGTTGTATGGAAACCAATTTGACAACAAATTATAAAAAAAAGTATAAATAAACATTAAAAATATTTTCAAAAAAATATAATCAGGTCAAGTTTAATACAAACAAACTAGTTTCACTATAATTATCTTTGATAAAAATGAATTTAATTGTAGAGAGAAGAAATTATGTTTGCATATTTGTGTGTTATATACCTGTAAACTGGATTAGATCCTGAATTCATCTAGTTTCCCTAAAAAATCTGGCTACAATCTCCAAACTAATGTTTCCAATTTTCTTCTACCTTCCTGATTTGGAATCACTAAGGACAAAGACTCCCCTTCAATCTCCTTGAAAGGTACTCTGCCAAGTCCTTCTCACTACCCAGATGACAGCCATACTTTAGGAACTTGATCCTTGGATACACATCTCACTGCTAAAGAAGGCTCTCCTTGACATTCGGTTTTGGTACAAATGCTGGAGACCTCCAAATCAAATTGATGAGGAAGAGAAAAAGAGACGGAGCTGAGATCAGGGTAGACTGCTTTCACCCAAGATGCTGAATCAAGACTTCATACTTTAACTAAACAAGAAAGCCTTTCTTCTTCCCTTTCTCTCCTTTACTCTGGCTTGGAAAGATAATGCCATTATGTATATCTACCAGGCCATTACTAAGTGGAGAGGATAGCCTTTGCTTCTCAGGCTGCTGGACTTGTGATAAAAACTCCTATCTGTCTATTAACAGGTCCATCTTAGCATGAATGGTTTGTGCACCAACAGGGTTGTCTTTGTCTGTGGTGATTATCATTCTCCTTGGGTCTATGAATGCCTAGATGGCTAGCATATAACCAGGCAATGCCTTAGGTTATCTAACTGTGCCCTTAATTTTCCACAAACAGATTAACTTACCTTATTGGTTGACTCACTTAGACTTAGAAAGGAATTACCAGGAGACATTCACAATTTAAGAGTTTCTTCCTTTGGCAGGACCATACTTTCCTGGTTAGGAATGAATGTAAACAAGAATATGATCAGAAATCTCTCCGTAACTCCTGAGAATATTGCAGAATCCTCTGCCAAAGTGATAGCTTCCTACCTGCGGCCCACCCCCCACCCCCACCCCCACCCCCCGCCAAATCCTTAGACTCTCTGGCCAAAGTTGTTTGCTGTTCTTGATAATAGGGTAGCACTAGATTAACTTAAATTGAGCAAGGAGATGTCTGTGCTGTGGCTAAGACCACCTGCTGCACCTGGATTAGCACTTCTGGGATAACTGAAACTCAGTTATATAAGATCACTGAGCATGCCACTTGGCTTAAAAAGGTGATTTCTTCAATGAGGTCTTTCTTTTTTAAATTTTTATTTATTTAGTATTTATTTACTTATTTACTATTAAACTTACATCCAAGTTAGCATAAAATGCAACAATGATTTCAGGAGTCAATTCCCTCATGCCCCTTACCCATTTAGCCCATCCCCCCTCCCACAACCCCTCTAGCAACCCTCTGTTTTCTATATTTAAGAGTCTCTTATGTTTTGTCCCCTCCCTATTTTTATATTATTTTTGTTTTCCTTCCCTTATGTTCATCTGTTTTGTATCTTAAATTTCTCATATGAGTGAAATCATATGGTATTTGTCTTTCTCTGACTAATTTCACTTAGCATAATACCCTCTAGTTCCATCCACGTAGTTGGATTTCATTCTTTTAGATTGCCAAGTAATACTCTATTGTATAGATGTATATATACCACATCTTCTTTATCCATTCATCTGCCAATGGACATATGGGCTCTTTCCATATTTTGGATATTATCAATAGCGCTGCTATAAACATCGGGGTGCATGTGTCCCTTTGAAACAGCACACCTTTATCCCTTGGCTAAATACCTAGTAGTGCGATTGCTAAGTCATAGGGTAGTTCTATTTTTTTTAATTTTGTTAATGTTTATTTATTTTTGAGAGAGAGACAGAGCATGAGTGGGGGAAGGGCAGAGAAAAAGGGAGATACAGAATCTGAAGCAGGCTCCAGGCTCTGACCTGTCAGCACAGAGCCTGATGCAGGGCTTGAACCCACAAACTGTGAGATCATAACGTGAGCCGAAGTTGGACACTTAACCGACTGATCCACCAAGCATCCCATGAGTAGTTCTATTTTTAATTTTTTGAGGAACCTCCATACTGTTTATCAGAGTATGCATTCCCACCAGCAGTGCAAAAGAGATCCTCTTTCTCCACATCCTCACCAACATCTGTTGTTGTCTGAGTTGTTAATGTTAGCCATTCTGACAGGTGTGAGGTGGTATCTCATTGTAGTTTTGATTTGTATTTCCCTGATGATGAGTGATGTTGAGCATTTTTTCATGTGTCGGTTGGCCATCTGGATATTTTCTTTGGAGAAGTGTCTATTCATGTCTTTTGCCCATTTCTTTACTGAGTTATTAGCTTTTATCGGTGTTGAGTTTGATAAGTCCTTTATAGATTTTGGATACTAACCCTTTATCTGATATGTCATTTGCAAATATCTTCTTCCATTCCATTTGTTGCCTTTCAGTTTTGCTGATTGTTTCCTTCACTGTACAGAAGCTTTTTATTTTGATGAGGTCCCAATAGTTCATTTTTGCTTTTGTTTTTCAATGAGATCTTTCTTTGACTTATTTTATTTTTATTGGTTTGGGTCTTGGAGACCATGGCTCTGAAGTGCACTCCAAACACTGTGAGTTACCCTGCTTATAGTAATCATAGTAATCTCTCTGTGTGTTTTATTCTCTCTAAAGCTTTATTTTTTTTAAATGTTTTTTTTTATTATTTTTTATTTTTGAGAGACATAGAGACAGAGTGTGAGCAAGGGAAGGGCAGAGAGAGAGGGAGACACAGAATGTGAAGCAGGCTCCAGGCTCTGAGCTGTCAGCACAGAGCCCGACGCGGGGCTCGAACTCACAGACCGTGAGATCATGACCTGAGCTGAAGTCGGCCGCTTAACCGACTGAGCCACCCAGGCGCTCCATCTCTAAAGCTTTAGATATATGTTTGCACCTGCTAACTACCAAGCAAATGATCTCCCTAAGACTGGAACAGCAGAAAAGGAACAAATAGAATGACCAATTTAAAGATTACGAACTTGGGGGCTCCTGGGTGGCTCAGTCAGTTGAGCGGCCGACTTCAGCTGAGGTCATGATCTTATGGTCTGTGAGTTCGAGCCCCGCATCGGGCTCTGTGCTGATGGCTCAGAGCCTGGAGTCTGCTTCGGATTCTGTGTCTGCCTCTCTCTCTGCCCTTCCCCTGCTCATGCTCTGTCTCTCTGTCTTTCAAAAATAAATAAACGTTAAAAAAAAAATAAAGATTATGAACTTGAATGGGGCACCTGGGTAGCTCAGACAGTTAAGCGTCCGACTCCTGATCTTGGCTCAGGTCATGATCTCACGGTTTGTGAGTTTAAGGTTCGTGGGTTCAAGTGCCACATTGGCCTCTGCACTGACAGTACGGAGCCTGCTTGGGATTCTCTCTCTCCCTCTCTCTCTGCCCCTCCCCCACTTGTTCTCTATCTCTTTCTCAGAACAAATAAACTTAAAAAAAAATAAAGATTATGAACCTGAAGCCATGATCTATGATTATCATAGGGATTAAGCAAAAACATCATGACCTATGACTACCACACAGAAGATTGACGTAAGCTGCTAGAACAACAGAGCAGTAACTGAGAGTGACACCAATGCCTTAAATTTTGATCACGTCTCACTTGTGCTAAACCCCATGTCAGCAACTAAGACTCAATACCTAACTAACCTAACTACAGTTCAACCACTCAGAAGTGTGAACTTTCACCAGTCAACATGGGTCAACATTAGTGAGGTAATCTGCCCAAGAGACTCCCTCTGTTCCCTCAGGAGGGACGCCTTGCCCGAACAATGCATGCTTTGCTAAAATTTCCTTTATTGGTGCCCTCTTTCTGCCTTCAACAGCTCAACAGTTTCTTTCTCTTTGCCAGATGGGATGCCGCCTGATTCATGAATTGCTGAATAAACCAATTTGTTCTTTAAATTTACTCAGTTGAATTTTTGTTATTTAACAATAATAAAAATTTGCGGGCCTATGGAGGGAAATGGTTGAAATCTGTAATCTAGATGTCTCAGCATTCCAGGCTTCTGGGCTGCTCTTTCCATTAACAACAAGGGTTGCATCCCAACAAGCTGTGGGAACAATCGTGCTGTGCCTCCAGGGTGTTGGTGCAGGGATGGGGGGTGGTGGGAAAAGCTGTGTTCCTCCCTCTTTGCTCCCTGCCTTTTTCCTTGGGCTCATGACTCTCCCCCTCTTTCCTAAGGCTACCTCCTGGGACAGGTCCAAAATTCCTGTGAGTTTATTATGCAGTGCAATTTAGCTTCCTCTTTGTCTCATTCTTCCTCTCCAAAGCAGCCCTGGGGCCTCTCGCTGCATAATTAAAAGATCCATTAAGGTGTTTTCCTAAACAAAAGAGCAGCTCTCTCCCTCAGAGGAATTCTGTCAACCTCTTAGGACTACTAGTGGGGACTGCAGCAAGATTTTAAAATAATCACTAGCGCGCACACACACAGACACACACCCACACCCGTGTGTGTGTGTGCACACGCACTCATGAATATGAGAGAGATAAAAAGGTATTAGGGCATCTTCACCCTATGGTCAGTGGACAGGTGAAACAAACCCCAACCGGGAGCTGCTGGAGTGATTTAGCAGAACCTAGAAGGAACACGTGGCCGGCATGTTCTCTCTGTCTGGTAGGCAGAGGCACAGAGCAGGTGAGTGGAGTGTCTGCTGCTGCCACCTCACAGTTAGAAGTGTCACCTTCAGGACTGCAAGTGCTCCTAGTCCGCTGCTCCCAAGTCCTGTGTTCATCAGCATGCACAAATATCTCCAAGGCCACGGGCACGATGCCTTTCTCCCCACACAGCTGCATGGCCCTGCCATCACCTCCTGGGTCCTGCGTTCCCTTTTGGAACATTTTTTTGGTCTTCCTTTGGGACTGACCCAAAGGCAGTTTAGTGTCCTGCCCTGGATGGTGGTCTCCTCACGTTTAGGGGACTTTCCACACGCCCGGAACGGTTGGTCTTGGAGCTTAACTAAGTTGTTGGTGCCTTGTCAGGGCACCCAAGCGCTGATAACTTGACATCCTTTGTTACAGCAAGAGGCATCATATAGGGCTTTCAGACTTAAAGGGATCAGAGAAATTTTGGAGTTTGAGAAACCTGAGGCATTTATTGAAGTTTGGGAGCGATTATGTGACCAGCAGCCGTGGCACATTTCCTCAGACTGGCAGGTTCTAAGATGCTCCTGTAGGGGACGAAAAATTTTCTTATACCTTCTTAGGTTCTGTGGCTGGCCTAAGAATTAAACTGCCAGAAGACAGACTAACAGGAGAAAAGTGTATAGATTGATATGCTATTTTTATGTGCACATGGGAATCTTCAGAAGGCAAATGAAGACCGAAGGAGCTACTAAGCCCCAAGCTTACATGTCTTTTTACACAAAGAACAATAAATTGTGGGATGTGACAGGACAAAGGGGCTTGAGCAAGGGGCAGTAAATTGTGGGGCAGTGACTAGGAAATTATATGGGGGAAACTAATGGAAGATAACGGTTATATTTGTAGGTTTGCTTGTACAGTTCCATTTCGATGTCGACTCCCAGGCTTTGCAGATAAGAATGTTCTCTTCCTGATACAGGAGGGCACCTTTCTCAGGGGAAATTTTATGTCCTGCTTTTAGGTAGAAAGGGGAGGGCAGAGAGCGCTTCCTGTATCTGCTGTTTCTCAAGTGCCTTAGGCTCAAAATAATCAATCTGCCAAAGCAGCATATTTTGGGGTGGTATGTTCCCTTCACTCCGTTTGCCGCCATCTGGGGAGAGTCACGGTCCTGAGCTGGTCTCCACTCTCCTCAGGGCTGGGGATCCCTGACACTGAGACCTTCCTCTCACTTTGTGCTTGGCTGCATCACAAAGCTGTTCTAGTAGGGGAGTCTTCTCTTCCGAGAGGACTCCTCAGGCTGCTTGAGCTTGAGAAGTTAGGGATGCTGTTAGCATGATCTTTGAGGAGAGTGTGAACATTTGGGTGACATTCGGCCAGAGGCTGCTTCTACCCTGTAAATATGGAGGCCAATGGTAATAGTGAAAGCCTTTCGGGACACGATCACTCAGGGCCGGCCTGAAGGGGAAATGAGGTTGGGGTATGAGCAACATCCCTGAGGAGCCTGGTTACCAAGGCTGCAGGGTCGTTAGTCCTCAGGGCCTGTCTCAGAACAGCAGGGTGGGGGTTAGGGGTACTGAGCAAGGGTCCTGAAGGCTGGAGCTGGAGGCATGGGGCACGGGCTCTTGGGGGAACCACTGGTTTCTAGCATGGGTCAGTCATCCCTTCCTTCTTCTATGCCAAAAGTCTTCATTTATCTGGAAAAGAAACAAGCAGGGCAAGGGGTGTGGGAGTGGGGAGTACTGAGTCTAGGCCCTCTGCTTTTGCTCATTATACTAGGAGACGAAGGTATTCAGGTCTCAGTCCTCTGCAGAGCACAAGGGTCTGCCCACAGGGACAACGTTCTTGCCCCTTGGGCTATTTCAGGTGGAACTGACAGTGAGCAGCACCAGCCAGGCCCTTGTATCTGAGAGTATTAAGGTGTCCTCATTACCTCTGCAGGGCTGAACAGCTATTTGTGTGTAATGGGGCTCCTTGCTTGAGCCAAAACAATGTCCATCTCCAGAACTCAAGTGAGGCCAGATATTGCTGACTACCAGTGGGACAGTATCCTCTTTCTTGTGGACTGTGGTCTTTCGGGAAGAGTCCTCACCAACGGGAAGAGGTGTCCCAAGCTAAAGAGTTTCCCCAGTGGAGGCCTTAAGGGGCAAAGCAGTTCTGGGTCCAGCCTCGCCTCTCCTTCCATCGCCAGCCCCCGTGGGCTCATGCCTAGATGCTAAGGCATCAGGCACAGGATCACCGTGATGGTTGAGGCTGCAAAAATCATTTCTCTACAATTCTGTAAGGCAGTGGGGCCCAAGCAGTCTTGCTCTGGACACCGGTGACAGGGCATGATGGCGCTGGAGGAGAGAGGTTTTGCCCCACTTTATGTGGCTGTGGGCAGGCTCTGGTTTCACTGTGATGGCTGGGGGACCCAGCGTTACCCAGCAGAAGTGTGTCAGGCAGGCAGGCCCCGGTAGAAGAGGAAGAAATCTGCAGCTGTTGTACAGCAACTGACCAGCTTCATCCATGAGCACATATGGGGCACCTCCTGGGACCCCTAGAAATACTTGGGGGATTTAGCAGGTGGTATGGTCCTGCATGAGCCGAGGAATTAATGTGCCTACTGGTTTCCTCCTTTTAAGAGCTCGTCAGCAGCCCTGGTGTTATGTGAGAAGGAAAAGAAACCAGGTTTTCCGTTTAAGAAAACAAAACCCCATTTTTGGCCACAGACAGATTCTTCCAAGCAGCTGCTCTCTGAAAGGCTGGGCCTCCAGGTTCCTGCTGCATGTGTGTGCCCGGGGCTGGGAGGCTGCCTGGCGGAACTGTTGGTGACTGTGGCGTAGGCTGCTGGGGTCCTGGGGCCTGGATGCTGTGTGATCTGACCCTGCGCTGCACAGACAGCCTGGCTCAGGCTCACAGGGGTTGGCTGCCGCCAGCACCGGCAATTCCTCAAGGTGAAAGCACTCTCCAGCGGGTCATTCCGGCTGTGTCTGAGTGGTTTTCTGTTCACAGAATCATTTATTTCTGGTGTCAGGGAGGCCCGGGGCGGCTTTTCCCATTGGCTGTAAATGCTCTGAGCACCATCGATTCCTCTGCTCCCATCCATGGAAATCTGCTGGAGCAGCAAGTCTGTGTCTGGGATTCCTAGTGGGGGTTGGGGGAGGGCAAGGGTCAGGGTGGCTTTGGTTCCCTCCCTCCTGGCAGACACCAGTGGCCCAACGCTGAAGCCCTTGCAGGCCCCCAGGGAGCAGCCTATTGGTTTGGACACTATGTTGGAGTTTCCTGGGGGCGTGTGTCTTCCTGTACACCCCCAGGCCTGCACTGCCACCTAACGCTTCTCATGGGGCCTATCGTGTCCCAGGGCAACAGGGCATGCCCCCGAGCTTGACTGAGGACTCTCCCAGAGTTCATCTTCCTCCTTTCAATGTTGCCCCAGATGTCCCTTTCCCCTCCTCCTGGCTTGGGCTGGCGCTCATCCAGGTAGGGGCTGTTGATAAATCCCAACCTGCAGGGAGGGCCACTGCCCAGCCTCAGGCTAGAGTACAGTGGCTAGAGCCAACCCGGTGCGCACACTCACTGTGATCACGAGAGGGTGACCTCATGAGAATTTGTCTACATGTGACTCTGTGTATGAGTGCCTCTGTGTGTGTGTGTGTGTGTGTGTGTGTGTGTGTTTGGCGTCTGTGTCTCTGTGGACGTGCATGCTTATAGTGTGTGAGCACTCGTGTCTGAGTGGGATGTGTGGTCCTTGTGTCTATGTGTGTGTGAGGGGGCCTGAGTGTGCACCTCTCAGCCCTTCCTTGTTCTAGTCCATTTCTCCCTGTCATTGGAGGATTTATGGAAAATCCCAGGGATGAGGTGGTGGGTGTGGAGGAGACCTCAGATACGGGTCTCTTTGCCCTCAGAGCTGCTCTGGAGCCAGAGGGGGCAACGTTTCCCAGGCTCTAAGAGCCTCTCCTGAGAGAAAAGCATTAATCTGCTTGTCAGAGGGAAAAGGGCTATTTATCCATGTCTGGAAGGACCCGGGGGGGGGGGGGGAAGGGCTGGCTCTGAGTCCTCATTGTCTCCTGGGCCCAGCACAGAGTAGGGGCAGGGGATGTGACAGAGTGATGACCCCAGGGCCTGGGTAGGCTGTGCACCCTGGGGGCCGACACTAGTGGTCAGCCTAGTGGGGGGTGGGCTGCAGCCTGAGGAGGTGGGATGGTCAGGAGAGGCAGGGGCTGAGGAAATGGGATCTGGTCAAGGTTGCATTGGCATTGCCTCAACTGGCACTGGGGCAAGAGTTTGGGGACACTATGTGAGTGTTGAGGGCCAAGGTGGGGACAGCATTCCCTTTTGATGGACCAAAAAGAGCATGGCAAATTCAGGATCTAGAGACACTCTGAGGCCTGGTCTTACTTCATGGAGGCCCCTGCTGACTGGAGGCCTCAGGTGGGAGGAAGCTTCTGTTAGAGCCTCCATGGGGGGAAGAGACAGGCTTCTCTCTCCTACCTTGCTCTATTTCCCCTACACCCTTTTTTAGTGCCTGGGAAAAGTCCTGGCAAGTTTTCCCATCTGGGTCATTGTCCACTGAGTGAATGCCTGAGAGAATTAATGAATTGCTAGAGGTAAGATGCCTGGGCCTGAGGTATGGTTCTGCCACTGACCACTGACCAGAGAGTCCTCCATGGGCCTCTATTTCTACCTGTGCAGTGGCCGGGGCCCTTCATGGTCTGCCTATCTATGGTCCTGTGGTTGGTAAGGCCTTCCGGGGAGCCAGAGAACATATTGTGGAAGGGACAATACATGTCCCATGTATGCAATCCTGTGCATACATTTGCCCACTATTCCCTTTCTGTTTGTCAGGGGTCTGTGTCTCTGTGTCCCAAGGTGGAGGCTCCTGTGCGGCAGGGTGACTGCCCATTCCTATCATGACAATCTAGGGATGACAACCCCCAGTAGTGAGTGGGCAGGAATCTGTGGCCACTTGGATTATCCTTCGGGTTTGGCCCTATATCTAGGGGTAATTGGTTAGAAGAAGGAGCTGACAGAAATGGGATGGGATGCAGCAAAGGGCAGGGCTGGGCGATTTCTCTCTCCTGGTGCAAGTAAGTAACTGTTAGTCCATGAGGAGAACACATTACGCACCTCCATTTGCTTGCTAGTTAGACATTGACTGAGCACTTACTCTGGGCCAGAGCCTCTCCTTTGGCCTAAAGGGACCCAAACCACTTCCACTCTTTAAGGCTCCTGGTATATCAAGAAACAAAGATGACAAATCTGTGTCCTTCTGTAGTTCCATGTTGAATCTGGTCTGGACTTGTGACTTGCTTGGGCAAAGAGAATGCAGCCAAAGGAATGTTGTCCAAGTTATGAGTCTGCTCCTTAAGGGGTCTTTCATGCCACCCTGAGACACCTTGTAAAGGAGCCCATGACAGCTTCCTCAAAGATAAGAAGCCTCATGGAGTGAGAGTGAGGCCCAGGCCACCCTCAGCCTTGTCAGTCTTCCCAGCTGAGTGCCAGGCATGTGAATGAGCTTGTCTTGGTTCCTCCATTCCCACTTGAGATACCAGCTGGCTGCAAGGTTTGAGTGAGTCAGTTGAAACCATCTGTTGAAGAGACAAATTGTCTAGCTGAGCACAACCCAGATTGCTGATTTTAGGCTTAAGTTCTGGGGTAGTTTTTTAAATGTGTCAGAAGCTAATTGAACAAAAATTTGTACATAGTAGTAGAGGTGCTACCATAACAAAATTCTAAACCATGTGGGTAGACTTTGGGGTTGAGTGGCAGTTGGAGGCTAGAAAGATAAAGACATAGATGCTGGGAGGGCAGCAAGGAAATTGCTACTGCAGGCTAGAGAAAGGGCAACCTGTGCTGTGTTGTGGTGGATAAATTAGTGTGATCTTGGGGAACGGTAAATGTAGCCAATGAATCTGTGGCTCTAGCTAAGGAGATTTCTAGCAAGAATGTTGGAAGTGCCCATTGGGAAAAAGATAGTCTCTTCAATAAATGCTATTGGGAGAACTGGTCAGCTACATGAAAAAGAAAGAAATGGGTCCACTTTCTTACACCATACACAAAGATAAATTCAAAATGGATTAAGAACCTAAATGTGAGACCCGAAACTATAAAAATCCTAGAAGGGAGCACAGGCAGAAATTTCTCTGACATCAGACATAACAATGTTTTTTCTAGATATGTCTCCTGAGGCAAGGGAAAAGCAAAAAGAAACTACTGGGCTACATCGAAATAAAAGGTGTCTGCTCAGTAAAGGAAAAAAATCAACAAAACTAAAAGACAACCTACCAAATGGGAGAAGATATTTGCAAATGACATACCCTATAAAGGGTTAGTATCCAAAATATATAAAGAACTGATACAACTCAATACCCCCAAAACAAATAATCCAATTAAAAATGGGCAGACATTTCTCCGAAGAAGAAATACAGTTGGCCAACAGACATATGAATAGATACTCAACATCACTCATCATCAGGGAAATGCAAATCAAAACTACAATGAGATATCACTTCACACCTGTCAGAATGGCTAAAATCAAAAACACAAGAAACAACAAATGTCAGAGAGGATGTGGAGAAATAGGAACCCTCATGCACTGCTGGTGGGAGTGAAAACTGATACAGCCACTCTGTAAGACAGTATGGAGGTTTCTCAAAAAATTAAACATGGAATTACCCTATGATCCAATTATTGTACTACTGGAAATTTACACCCAAAATACAAAAATCCTAATTCAAAGGGATACATGAACCCCAATGTTTATAGCAGCATTATCAACAATAGTCAAATTATGGAAACAGCCCAAGTGTCCATGGATAAAGATGTGGCATATATACATTGAAATACTACTCAGCCATCAAAAAACATGAAATATTGCCATTTGCAATGATGTGGATGGAGCTAGAGTATATTATGCTAAGCAAAATAAGTCAGAGAAAGACAAATATCATATGATTTCACTCATATGTGGAACTTAAGAAATAAAACAAAAGGGCAAAGGAAAAAGAGAGAGAGAGAGGCAAACCTAGAAACAGACTTTTAACTACAGAGAACAAACAGATGGTGAGGGAGATGGGTTAAACAGGTGATGGGGATTAAGGAGTGCACTTGTTGTGATAAGCACTGGGTGATGTTTGGAAGTGTTGAATCACTATATTGTACACCTGAGACTAATATTACACTGTATGTTCACTGCACTTGGATTTAAAACAATTAATAATAATGAAAGAGAGTGACCATTGGCTTCTTTTAGCAGCACAGGCTAAGGTATTGTGAGAGAAAGAGGTGCTTAAGAAGGAACTATTCTGTCCGCAAGACGTTAGAAGCAATAGAAAGATTCCAGGACAGTATCTTCAACAAAAGATTATCAAAGTAAGAAATGGTCTCAGGGCAAAGAATAAATCAAGATCGTGTCTGTAAGACTCTTTGTTTATATCTCAGAAAGATGTAAGGCGGTGTGTTAGTAGATCCTCTCAGCTGGGCATGAGAGCTTCTAACACAATCCTGACACCCACTCCAAGTAGAAAGAGGCAGAGTGTGGAAAGCATGAATGTGGCTTTTGAAGCATGTAGTGACTCCCAGCCCGATTAAATCCACGTGACTTGAAAGATACTTGTCCTGGCAAAAACACTACTAGTTTGAATTAAAAGGAATAGAAACAGTGAAATGAAAACAGGTCTCTGGGCTTCTAACTCTTCACAGGCAGAAAGCAGGTAGAGATCGCTACCCCACTGTAAATGTGATCCATTAATTATTGAAAAGTAAAGACATCACGGATAGCAGAGCCTAGAATGTGAAGCCAAGAACCACTGAGAACAATTATTAGGGAATTACTCTTGGGAAGCAGAAAATAAGACCTAATTGAGGGACTCTATTTGCTTCTACAATTGTGGGAATGCTGACATGTGCCCAGTTAGATCTCAAAATTGCTATGAACAGTGACTACTATATACCTCTTTTTTACCCCCTTTTTAAATGGAATTGTCTCCAGGGGCCATCTATCCCCTTGTCACTACTTTCTGTTAAGTATGTTGAGGTCAAATAACTTGTCTTTTTAATTCCTACATCTCTGGATCAACACAAACACCATTCAAAGAACTGCATCCAGGGATACCTGTCTACATCTGGATGGTTATTATAAAATGATTTGCCACAATCTGCCCTCTCACACCAATGATTCATATCTCTCCCACATGCAAAATACACTCACCCTTTCATAAGACCCCTAAGTTTTCAACCAATTACAGCATCAAGTTCTAAGTTCAAGGTCTCATCATCACCTCAAAATTCGTCCAGACTCATTACCTAATTCCAAAGCCCTTCCATCCTGTAGGTGTGTGTCACAGCTGCACCACTTTCCTGACCAAAATATGTTTTGGTTTCCTAGGACCGTTGTCACAAATTACCACAAGCTGGTAGTTTAAAACAGAAATGTATTCTTTCACAGTTCAGGAGGCCAAAAGTCCAAAATCAAGATGTCCGCAGGGCTAGTGCCTTCTGGTGCTCTGAGGGTGAATTTGTTCCAAATTCTTCTGGAGGTGATAGGCAACCTTTGGCACCCTTTGGCTTGTAGCTCCACCACTCCACCTTCTGCCACCATCTGGATGTAGCTGTCTTCCTCATGTGTGTCATCTGTAACTCTTGATGGCTTTCTTACAATGACACCAGTCATTGGATTTAGGGCCCGCCCTAATCCAGTATGACCTCATCTTAATTAATTACATCTGCAAAGACACTGTTTCCAATAAGGTCACGTTCTGAGGATCCAGGTGGACATGAATTCCGGATACTGTACAGAGACTACTTAATTTCTTAACTCTTACAACCCTCTGAAGGGAAGATATTGGCTACAGTCACAAAATTCAGAGGCAGAGGCAGAGAGGAATGAATTTATACACATACTTCAGAGGTATGTGCAGTTCCAGACCACTGCAATAAAGCAGGTATTACAATAAAGCGAGTCAAATGAACTTTTTGGGTTCCCAGTGCATGTAAGTCATGCTTACACTATATTGTAGTCTATAAAATGTGCAATAGCATTATGTTAGAGAATGTTTATATGTTAATTAAAATACTTTATTGCTAAAAATTCTAACCATCATTTGAGCTTTCAGTGAGACAATATTTTGGTGTTGGGGGTTCTTGCTTGATGTTGATGGCTGTTGACTGATCAGGGTGGTGGTTGCTGAAGGCTGGGGTGGCTGTGGCAATTTCTTACAACAAGACAACAGTGAAGTTTGCCACATTGATTGACTCTTCCTTTCGTGAATGATTTCTCAGCAGCACGCGATGTTGTTTGATAGCATTTTTCCCACAGTAGAACTTCTTTCCAAGTTGGAGTCAATCCTCTCAAACCCTGCCACTGCTTTATCAGCTAAGCTTATGTCATATTCTAAATCCTTTGTTGTCATTTCAACAGTCTTCACAGTGTCTTCATCAGGAGCAGTCTCCATCTCAAGAAACCACGTTCTTTGCTCACCCATAAGAAGCAACTCCTCATCCGTTAAATTTCTGTCATGAGACTGCAGCCATTCAGTCCCATCTTCAGGCTCCACGTCCAGTTCTTTGGCTGTTTACACCACATCTACAGTTATTTTTGGCAAGTCTTGAACCCCTGAAAGTACTCCATGAGTGTTGGAATCCACTTCTTCCAAACTCCTATTAATGTTGATATTTTGACCTTTTCCCAGGAATCACGAATTTTCTTAATGGTATCTAGAATGGTGAATCCTTTCCAAAAGGCGTTCAATTTACCTTGTCCAGATCTATCAAAGGAATCCCTATCTATGGCAGCTATAGCCTTATGAAATACAGTTCTTGTATAAAACTTGAAACTCAAAATGACCCCTTGATCCATGGGCTACAGAATGGCTGTTGTATTTGTGAGCATTCATTGCATTGTGCATCTCCATCAGAGCTCTTGGGTGACCAGGTGCATTGTCACTGAGAAGTGATATTCTAAAATAAGGTTTTTTGTTTGTTTGTTTTGTTTTTGTTTTTTAGCAGTAGGTCTCAACAGTGGGCTTAAAATATTCAGTAGACCATGTTGTAAACAGATGTACTGTCATCCAGCCTTTGTTTTTCCATTTACATAGCATAGGTATGGGAGATTTAGCTTAATTCTTAAGGATTTTCAGAATTGTAAATGAGTATTGGCTTCAACTTCAAGTCACCACCTGCATCAGCCCCTAATAAGAGAGCCATCCTATCCTTTGAAACTTTAAGACCAGTCATTAGCTTCTCCTCTCTAGCTATGAAAGTCTGAGATGGTATCTTCTTCCATTATAAGGCTGTCTTGTCTACACTGAAAATATGTTGTTTTGTGTAGCTACCTTCATTAATTATCTGAGTGAGATCTTCTGGATAACTTGTTTCATTTTGCACTTTTATGTTATGGAGATGGTTTTTTCCTTACACCTCCTGAACCAACCTGTGCTGGCTTCAGACCTTTCTGAAGAGGCTTCCTCACCTCTCTCAGCCTTCATAGAATTGAAGAGAGCTAGGGCCTTGCTCTGGATTAGGCTTTGGCTTAAGGGAACATTGTGGCTGCTTTGGCCTTCTATCCAGACCACTAAAACTTTCTCCATTTCAGCAGCAAGTCTGTTTTGCTTTCTTATCACTCATATGTTATTCACTAGAGTGGCACTGTTAATTTCTTTCAAGAACTTTTCCTTTGCATTCACAACTGGGCTAACTTGTTTGGTGCAAGAGGTCTAGCTTTCAGCCTATCTTGGCTTTCAACATTCTTTCCTCACTAAGCTTAATCATGTCTAGCTTTTGATCTAAAGTGAGACATGCGACTCTTTCACATGAACACTTAGAGGCCATGGTAGGGTCATTAACTGGCCTAGTTTCAATATTGTTGTGTTTCAGGGAATAGGGAGGCCTGAGGAGAGGGAGAGAGTCAGGGACCCGCTGGTGGGTGGAGCTGTCAGAACACACACATTTATTGATTATGTTTACCACCTTGGGTGGGTACAGTTTGTGGTGCCCTATAACAATGACAATAGAAACATCAAAGATTACTGGCCTAGATCACCATAACAAATGTAATAATAATGAAAACGTTTGAAATACTGCAAGACGTGACACAGAGACATGAAGTGAGCAAATGCTGTTAGAAAAATGACGCCAATAGTCTTGCTCAACTCAGGGTTGCCACAAACCTTCAATTTGTAAGAAATAATATCTGAGAAGTGCAGTAATGTGAGGTACAATAAAACGAGACATGCCTGTATTTCGATAGACTATAGAAAGCATCTGGTACCATTTTCCACCCAAGGCTGTGTCACCCTGCATAGTATTCATTGTGGTCTTCCATCTTTTCCTGGGTTGTTTCAGTGGGATGTTCCCCACTCCCCAGTCACTCCAACTAAAAATTCAACCTCTCATGCACCCTTTTAAGTCCCATGTCTGCTTTATTTTCTCTCTAGCTTCATCACCATTTACCAAGCCTTACATTTTGCTTATCTACCTTGTTTATTTTTTGTCTTTCCCACTAGGATAATCGCTGTGAAAGGAAGGATTTTTGATCATTTCGTTCCTTTCTATATCCCCAGTGCCTAGAATAGCATCTGACACATAGTAGGTACACAATAAAAATGTGTTAAAGAACTGAATGCAGGCATGAGTGAAGGAATTCTAGAGAAGTAGGCATATAGCTGCTGTCGACAGGCCAATTTTGCCCTTTTAAGTCACTGAGCGGATCATTAGAAGAGATAGTCACAGGTCTCCGAAGTCCTCACTCAGAGCCCCGTGGGTCTGTTTGGTAATTTTAGAATCTTGGGAGTTAATTGGGATGGTCGTTTAACTGGGGGTCAGGAATAAGACTCGGGACGCTCCAGGGCTGCCACTGACCTGCGGGGTCATCTTGAGACCTTTGTTCCACGTCTCCCTGGGCCCCTGGCTCCTTGACCTCCTTCTCCTTCATTTGTTAGGAAAGCAGTTGCTTTCTCTCCTGGCTGCTATCTCCTCTGTCTGGGACATGAGAATTAAAGCCAAAAAGTCTCAGCATCACTTTGAACTCTATGGAAGAGGGTGCCAACTAAGCCAAGGACTTTATTAGTAAAAAAGACAATTCTTTGAAAATGGAAATTGCCACATCACACAATCTCCCAACCACGGGGTGGAATTAATGAGGAATTTGCTCAAGATTCACAACGTCAAAATGATCTTCCAGGTGGCCAAAGGACATTTACACTTCAATCAGAAATTCCTTTGTAGAATGTAAGAGGGGAGGGTTTAATTTTCTGAGATCACAAATGGCCATTCCCTTCCAGAGAAGAAGAGAGCCTGTGATAAAGACCGCCCGGTATCTGCGAACTCTCCAGCTAATTAGAAAAGTGAATCTAATTTCACGGATTTCAGCTCCTATTAATTTATTCTGAGCTTGTTGGTAATGAAGCTGTGTGTTTGTTTCTTAAGAAGAAAACATCAGAGAGAAAAAGAATGGGTGTGAGGCTAAGCTATTTATTCCCCTACCGTCATTCTGTTAATTGAGGAAATAACATATGATTGAATGTATATTACAATGTCACCAAGGCAGCACTTTATTTAGCTACTAAAAGAGCCCTGTGTGGTTAGCCCATAACAGGGAGCCTATTTTAACATGACTAAAACACAAACTTACTGGGGCCACTGAACCATAGGTCATGAGAGTACCTTTGGTGTCAATCAATATGGTTGAAATTGTTTCCAGACACACAATCCAATCATGGGCACCCATTCCCTTGTCAGCACCCACATTTTCCTGGAATGAGTGGCATGTTTTCCTTGGGAGCTAACATTCCACCCATGGCTGATATTGAGGAACTCTAACGTTAATTCTCTTGAAACAATGGTTAATGTTGGCTGGGGCTTTGTTTTGTTTTTGTTTAATTTATATTTTAGTTAGTTAATATGCAGAGCAATATTGGGCTCAGAGATAGAACTCAGTGATTCATCACTTGCATACAATACCAGTGCTCATCACAAGTGCCCTTCTTAATACCCACCTCCCTCCATCAATCCTCAGTTTGTTCTCTATCATGAAGAGTCTCTTGTGGTTTGTTTCTATTTCTTCTCTTCCCTCCTCCCCTGCTTCCCATATATTTATCTGTTTTGTTTCTTAAATTCCACATATGAGTAAAATCATATATTTGTCTTTCTCTGATTGATTTAATTTTGCTTAGCATAATACATTCTAGCTCCATTGATGTCATTGCAAATGGCAAAATTTCATTTTTTGATGGCTAAGTAATATTCTTGTGTGTGTGTGTGTGTGTGTGTGTGTGTGTGTGTGTATACACACCACATTTTCTTTACCCATTCATCAGTCAATGGATATTTGGGCATTGGTATTGGTATCGACAATTGGTATTGTTGATAATGCTGCTATAAACATTGGGATACATGTACTCCTTCGAATACATATTTTTGCATCCTTTGGGTAAATACTTAATACTGCAATTGCTGGATCATAGGGTAGTTCTATTTTTAGTTCCAGAGTGACTGCACCACTTTGCATTCCCACCAACAGTGCAAGAGGGTTTCCTTTTCTCTGCATCCTTGCCAACACCTGTTGTTTCTTGTGTTGTTAATTTTAGTCATTCTGACAGGTGTGAGGTGGTATCTCAGTGTGGTTTTGATTTGTATTTCCCCGATGAAGAGTGATGTTGAGCATCTTTTCAGGTATCTGTTAGCCATCTGGATGTCTTCTTTGGAAAAGTGTCATATCTTCTGCCTATTTCTTAATTGGGTTGTTTGTTTTCTGGGTATTGAGTTCGATATCTTCTTTATAGATTTTGGATGCTAACCCTTTATCCGATATGTCATTTGCAAATATCTTCTCCCATTCCGTAGGTTGCTTTTAAGTCTTGTTGATTGTTTCCTTTGCTGTCCAAAAGCTTTTTGTCTTGATGAAGTTCCAATGTTCATGTTTGCTTTCATTTTCCTTGCCTTTGGCAACCTATCTAGTAAGAAGCTACTCCAGCCAAGATCAAAGAGAATTCTGCCTGTGTTCTTCTCTAGGATTTTGATGGTTTCCTGTCTCACATTGAGGTCTTTCATCCATTTTGAATTTATTTTTGTGTATAGTGTAAGAAAGAGGTCCAGATTTATTCTTCTGCATGTCGCCATCCAACTATCCCAATCCCATTTGTTGAAGAGACTGTCTTTTTTCCACTGGATATTCTTTCCTGTTTTGTTGAAGATGATGAGTTGACCGTATAGTTACGGGTCCATTTCTGGGTTTTCTATTCTGTTCCATTGATTTATGTGTTTGTTTTTGTGCAAGGACCATACTGTCTTGATGACTATAGCTTTGTAATATAGCTTGAAATCTGAAATCATGATGCCTCCAGTTTTGTTTTTATTTTTCAGGATTGCTTTAGCTATTTGGGGTCTTTTGTGGTTCCATACAAATTTCAGGATTGATTGATCTAGCTTTGTGAAGAATGCTGGTGGTATTTTGATAAGGACTGCATTAAATGTGTAGATTGCTTTGGGTAGTATAGACATTTTGGCAACATTTATCTTCCAATCCATTATCATGGAATGCTTTTCCATTTCTTTGTATCCTCTTCAATATCTTACCTCACTGCCTACTCTTGCCAGTACCTGGATTGTGTCTGGTATTGAACTTTTCTCATTTTGGAGGCCAATGCCTCCATTTTGCTTCAGTTAGTACCAAGTTTATCCAGATATTGTTGAAACTAGCCTGCTTTGGAATTCTGCATTTATTTGAACATTTACTTACCTTTACTAATCTCTACAATCTAACTGATCAGTTAATACTCTGAGTAATACCTAAGCACCTAAAAGAACTTTGTTCTGGGATGTCTGCAGAGGTTTACGAAGGAATGCTCAGACTAGTCTCCAGTGCCTGAAGTTTTCTATCAGGCTGGCCAACAAGATATACATGTGGGAAGAGGACATACAGAATATGTGACTTCTTTTTAAAGCCAGCATTACAATCCCAAATGCAAATTTTTACAATAATTCTTTAACATTGTCTTCCATAGCTTCTAAATTCCCTATCTGTCTTGTTTAAAGTTCAACTTGCCTGGAACATGGGAAATGCCCAATAAATCTTGTTGAATGTTACAGGAAAAAGTCATGAAGTAGAAATTAGAAGAGGTAAGAATCTGTAGCAGACTGTGTTGGCCACTTCCGAGTTCTTTATTTGCTCCCTCTTTCTTCTCTTTCAGCTGTGGCGGACACTGTAAGCTGTCTACCTACCTCCCACTTCAACTGCTAGAAACAACCTTTCCCAGATGCCTTGGAATGGGGCTCTGCAGATGATTTAGATCATGCTAGGTAAGACCTGGATTTGGAGACAAGCAGGGGGCAGTGGAGGGTAGTAGTGCAGGGGCTGCTATGCAAAGACTAACTAGGTCTCCTGATGCAGCACATTGTATTTTCTGAAAGTGGCCACAGTCAATCAATTCTCATGTGTTCTTCCAGGACTTGCCACTGCCCTAGTAAGAGTTAGATTCTGTTTCCCCTCTCTTTGAAGATGGGTGGGACTGTGTGACTGCTTTGAGGGACAGAATATGGTAGAAGTGACACTGCATGACTGAGGCTGGGTCTTGAAAGGAGATATGACTTCCATCTGCTTTCTCTCTGTCTCTGTCTCTCTTTCTCTCCATCTCTTTGTCTCTACCTCTCTCTCTCTTAATGCTTGTCCTTGGAACACAGACTCCATGGTATGAGGAAGCCTTGGCTAAATGTGGAGGCCACAAGGGAACACAAAGGGGAAGTCTGTAGGGAGATTTTTAGGAAAGGTTTCTTCACGTCCAATTAATAGTCCTAGGAAGAGATGGCCTCTCTTCATCCAGCTATGATGCATGGAAGCTTCTGTGGCCATCTTGCTACTGGCCAACACATAGAGAGGGGCAGTTTCCAGAAAACACAGAAAAGATGGAATACTGAAGTACTTGCCTGGCATCCTGTCTTCCCATCTCTGGACTTCCTTATATGTGAGATAATAAATTCCCTTACTTGTTAAATCTGCTCTGAGTTGAGGCTTTCTGTTACTTAGAGCTGAAAATATCCCAACTGATTTGGGAGTTGTTTTTTTTTTTTTTTCTTTGATTGCTGTGGTCAATTCCTGCCCTATCTGTGAATTCTGAGGGCCAGGGATCTTCCAGAGGATCCATCAAGCTACAGAAACCCAGTTAGGTCAGGTGGGGGCAGAGGTGTGCCCTGGAAATCAAATCTAAAGCTTTTGGGGTTAGGATCTATTTTCTGGAAGTCTTCGTAATTTCAGCAGGACCTATTTTGTACTTTCTCCTGAGATTACATGTGTGAGCTGACTCTTCTTTGTACTTTAGGGATCATTCCCTGGGACTGAGAAGCAGAGAAGGCTGGGAAGGGAATGACAGAACAAAGGAAACTTGCTAAAAACAAAATGAAACGAACAGCTTACATTTCCCAGCCTAGTTCTGGCCAATAAGACATAAATGAAAGGTTTCTAGGAAATATTTGCTTGACTTTCTTCCTGCCTAGATCATGATCACTAGAGCTGCAGCAACCATCTTGTGACCATGAGGAAAAGGCTAAGAGAAGCAGAGACCGCAGTCCCAACATCTTTGAATCACTAATACAACACCACCACCTATCTGTCTTGTAGTGTGGGGGAAAAATAATCACAAACCCTTACATGTTTAAGTTCTATCTCTGTTATTCTTGACTGAATGCAAGTTCTAACTAATAAAACCCTTTTGCTTGTAGCCAAGGCCTGAGGCAGGCAGCTGAGAACATGCATGTTAGACATTTTCTTTCTGACCTCTCTCTCTTTTTCCCCCTTCATCTCTCCTCTCATCCACTTCTTCCCTCCGTTGAGCTTGTGCTATGTACCAAACTCTGGGCCATGCGCTGGGAGAGGGGAGTGAAACTTTGGGCGGTCCTGGGGAGAACCTGCTCTGTAGGGTGATCTTATCCCCAGAGAGAAGCCTGGGTCTTAGAGGTGCTTTCTAAAGCTCCCACCTCTGTACGTGGATTCTTTCTCCTTAGGGAGACAAGAGGTAGAGAGGGAGAGGATAAGCCACTGAAGCAGACAAACCTGGGTTTGAATCCCAGCTCTGCCACCTGTTGGCTGTGAGATCTCAAGTAAATCACCAAGCACAAGTATGAGCTCTTCTGTGCAATGAGTTGTTGCGGGGATTAAATGATACAGCAGTAGCTCACTTGTAGTGGGTGCTTAGTCTGAGCCAGGTAAGGCTCAAATGAGGGTTACATTAATAAGAAAGAAGGAGGAGGGGATAGATATTGAGTAGACTTCTGGCAGTCTCTGCCAAGAATGAGAAAATAGGAGCTAATTCTTGGTTCCCTGTTGAAACAGAGCAGTCCACCCAGATCTGGGGATAGCTCGCACATTCTCTTGGGCTCAGCTTTGCTCTGACAGTGAGAAGCTTCTCCTGTCTTTGCCTCTCCCGGGCCATGACCTGGGGGCCGTGCTGTCCTCACTCAGTGAATGTGTTCAGGGCCCCGCGATTCCAGTAAGATGGTTGGAGAGTGTCCATGTGTCTATGGACAGCTGGACCATAGCCTCCTCATCCTGGCTGGACACCTGTTAGAAACTATAGTTAGAACAGTAAATCTTGGGGGTAAGGAAAAGAGAGAAGCCAAAGGAGAAAAGAAAAAAAGTAAAGATAAGAGTCCAGAAAAATAGGATGTTTCTCCTGTGCAGCAAAGCCACAGCGTTCTCTGGGCTGGTCCTTACGAAGAAGAAATAGAGAGTGGGTGCTCGTGGGGCTAGCCTGGAATTGCGGCTGGCATGTCTTGGGGAGCTGTAAATTCTGCATGTGCTGGCACAAAGTCCTGTTCTGGGAAGCCCTGAAAAAGCCCTTCTATAATCGGGGCTCCTCAGCTTTCTACTGTGGCATCCACAGGCAGGAAACATGGCTTTGTGCTCTCCCCTGCCCTCGAGTTGCCACTGAGGAAAAAGCCTCAAGAAATAAAACAAGTTGGATTCATTATGGTGCTAGCAATATAAACAATTCACTTATTAGTTACTTCAGAAGAATGTGAACATGACTAATAGATTTTTCCACTATAAACGATTTGCTAAAAACTTAAAATAACTCAATAATATTACGTATTAATATAGCCAACATTCATGAGCAACCCATCCCACATGACATGTTCCTCCCTGAGCAACAGGGATGTAAGTGACTCATATTCGAACACCAGACTTACATGGTCTTGGATCCTATTATAGGAAAATTATAGGTTAAAAATTATTGATGCAAATCCGGATCACTATAGACTGTGAACTTAACCTAACAACCCACAAAAAGCTAAGTGGTTAATGTTAAAGCTATACTAAAAGAGGCTTTTACAACAAAAATAACAAGACCATCAGTAAGGAAAAAAACCACAGGCAGTTCAGGGTGACACTGATGAAGTACCGACCACGTGTCCTTCCAAAAATTATGAAATTCTAACCATGTGCAAATGTGTATGCAGAGTAGGAGTTTGAAAACATTGCTAAGTGTTGCGTGCCAGCAAGACTTCTTAGCAAAGGACACAGTTAGAGTCCTGGGTCATTTTAGTTTATAAATAGCACATTTTACTTAACCTTTTCTGACTCACTTACTAGGTTACTAGTAAGTAACTCTTAGTTGTGCCAAAATATGAGAGTATAGAAAGAAACATGAGTCACTTGACTTTAAGAATTGAAGAAAGACCTTACATTCTTGGGACATCCTGAACCACTGGGGGAGTCCCAGGGGCCTGGCAGGGAGCCTCAGGCTGCTTGTGCAATCTCACTTAGACAAGCAAGTCAAGAGGCCTGCTGGAGGCCATTTCTCCGGCAAGTGTCCCTTTCCTGTGTAGTGCAGTCACTACACAACACTTTTCTCTCCACTGGATTGTGGAATTCCATTAGCACACAAACAGGACGCAAGCACTCCCACCTTAGAACTTACCTCCTTGACTTCCAGCCTCCGCAGGTGCTACACAATTCCCTCCTTGCTTCTGCAATGAATCCCCTCAAAAGAGTTGTCTATATCAGTTTCTCTGGTTCTTCTGCCATCTGTCCTGAACAATTCCAGGAGGCTTTTGTCCCCATTATCCCAATGACTTCCATAATGGATGACCCTATTATTCTTGTTAGCGTTATCGGTAGGGGAACCAACTCCCTATACGCTTGAGACTTTCTCAGATTTTAAAACAGGAAGTCCTACGTTCCAGGAACCACCTCAGTCCTGGGCAAATCCAGATGGTAGGTAATCCTAAAGTGAAGACCTCCATGTTAACCAAATCCATGTTTCTGGCATGGCCAGATTTCATTCTTTCTCATTGCCACGTAGTATTCCATTGTATATATATATACCACATCTTCTTTATCCATCCATCAGTTAGTTGATGGGCACATAGTCTCTTTCCATGATTTGGCTATTGTTGAAAGTGTTGCTATGAACATTGGCGTACATGTGCCCCTATGCATCAGCATTCCTGTGTCTCTTGGGTAGATTCCTAGCAGTGCTCTTGCTGGGTCATAGGGTAGTTCTATTTCCATTTTTTTGAGGAGCCTTCACACATTTTCCAGAGCGACTGCACTAGTTTGCATTCCCACCAACAGTGTAAAAGAGGGCCTGTTTCTCCACATCCTCGCCAGCATCTATAGTTTCCTGATTTATTCATTTTAGCCACTCTAACTGGTGCAAGATGGTATCTCAGTGTGGCTTTGATTTGTATTTCCCTGATGATGAGGGACATTGAGCATCATTTCATGTGTCTGTTGGTCATCTGGATGTCATCTTTGGAGAAGTGTCTATTCATATCTTCCTGGGCAGTCATTTTATTTTGGCAATTTAAATAGATGTGTAGTGATATCTCACTGTGGTTTTAGTTTGCATTTACCTAATGATTAATGATGTTGAAAATCTTCATGTGCTTCTTTGTTATCCATACGTATTCTTTGGTGAAGTATCTTTTCAACTCCTTTATCCAGTTTTGGTAAATTGCTCATTTTCTTATTATTTAGTTTTGAGAGTTCTTTGGGTATTCAGGACACATGTCCTTAGCAGGTATATGATTTGAAGGTATTTTCTTTTAGTCTATGGTTTGCCTTTTATTCTTTTAACAGCGTCTTCAAAGAGGAGAAATTTTAAATTCTGATGAAGTCCAATTTATCAATTTTTCTTTTACAGAGAAGAAAAAAATTGTAGCTTTGGTGTCATATCTAAGAAATCTTTGCCTAATCTAATGTCACTAAGCTTTTATCTTATGTTTTCTTCTAAAAGTTTTACAGTTTTAGTGTTTATATTTAGATCTATGATTCATCTTGATTTAATTCTGTAAATGAATTGAAGTTCATGTTCTTGCATATAAAGAGCCAACTGATCCTGTATCATTTATTGAAATGAATGGTCTTTGCACCAAATGCTGAAAATCAATTGTCCATATGTGTCTAGATATATTTCTAGTTTCTATCTTTTTGTTTCATTGACTTACATGTCTGTCTTTACTGTAATACTTCTGTAGCTTTATAGTAAGTCTTAAAATTAGGCAGTGTTAGTCCTCCCACTTTTTTTTTTCTTTTACAACTTTATTTGGCTCTTCTAGATCTGTTCTATTTCAATATGAATTTTAGAACTAGCTTGTCAATTTCTGCAAGAAGCAGAATGCTCATACTTTGATTTGGATTGCATTGAATCTATACATCAATTTGGGAAAAATTAATGCCTTATTGAGTCATCCAATCCATATGGATATTATATGTCTCCATTTTTTTAAGGTCTTTAGTTTTTCTCAGCAATGTTTTGTAGTTTTCAGTGTTCAGGTCTTGTACATCTTTTGTCAGATTTTTCTTAAGTATTTCACATTTTTATGCTACTGTAAATGATATTTTTAACTTATTTTTTTTTAAGTTTATTTATTTTGAGAGAAAGAGAGGTACAGGTGGGGAGGGTGGTGCACAGAGAGGAGAGAGAGAGAATCAAACAGGCTCTGCACTGTCAGCATGGAGCTGATCGTGGGGCTCAAACTCACGAACCATGAGATCATAACCTGAGCTGAAGTTGAGTCTGATGTTTAACCAACTGAGCCACCCGGATGCTCCGGTATTTTCGACTTCTAATTAATCATTGCTGGTATCTAGAAGTACAAGTAAGTTTTGTACATTGATCTTGTATCCTGTAACTGTGGAAACTTATTAATTCTAGTATATTTTTTGGGGGGTAAATTCCATTAGATTTTCTACATAGGAGATCCTACCATCTGTGAACAAAGGCTGGATGCTCTTGTTTCTTTCTTGTTTTTTTGTTTTTGCTTAATTGCACTGGTTAGGACCTCCAATGTAATGTTGACTAGAAGTAGTAAGAGCAGGCAGCCTTGCTTTCTTCCTGTTCTTAGATGTTAGCTGTAGGTTTTCCATACGTTTTTTAATTTTTATTTTTTAAGTGTATTTATTTATTTATTGGGGGAGGAGAGAGGGAGAGAGAGAAAGAGAGGGAGAGAGAGAGAGAGAAAGCATGTGAGCAGGGGTGGGCAGAGAGAGAGGGAAAGAAAGAATCCCAAGCAGGCTCTATGCTGTCATTGTGGAGCCTGATTCGGGACTCAATCCCATGAGTGGTGAGATCATGACCTGAGCTGAAACCAAGAGTCAGACACCTAAAGTGATTGAGCTTTAGGCACCCTTTCAACACATTTTTAAAAATCATGTTGAAGACCTCTCTCATCCTATTTTGCTGAAAAGATTTAAAAATTTTTTAATTCCAGTATAGTTAACATACAGAGTTATATTAGTTTCAGGCGTACAATATATTGATTCGATAATTCTATACATTACTCAAAAATGATTATAAGTGTACCCTTAATCCCCTTCACCTATTCCCCCTCCCCCCGACCTCCCATCTGGTAATCACTAGTGTATTCTTTATACAGTTAAGAGTCTGGGTTTGTTTTTTGTTTGTTTCTTTGTTTTGTTTCTTAAATTCTGCATATGAGTGAAATCATATGTATTTGTCTTTGACTGACTTATTTTACTTAGCGTTATACTGTCTAGCTCCATCCATGTTGTTGCAAAGCAAGATTTCCTTCTTTTTTATGTCTGAATAATATTTTATTGTATATGTACACACCACGTCTTTAATCCATTTATCAATGATTGACATGTGGGCTGTTTCCATAATTTAGCTATTTCAAATAAAGCTGCAATAAACATAGGGGGGCACCAGTTTGCATTCCCATCAATAGTGCTAAAGAGTTCATTTTTCTCCACATCCTTGTCAACACTTATTGTTTCTTACGTTTTTGGTTTTAGCCATTCTGACAGGTATGAGATATCTCATTGTGGTTTTGACTTGCATTTCCCTGATGATGACTGATGTTGAGTATCTCTCATGTGTCTGTTTGTTGGTCATCTGTATGTCTTTGGAGAAATGTCTGCTCATGTCTTCTGCTCATTTTTTTATTAAGTTACTTGTTTTTTTTAGTGTTGAGTTGTATAAGTTTTTTTATATATTTTGCATACTAACCCTTTTCAGATATATCATTTGCAAACATCTTCTCCCATTTTGTAGGTTGCCTTTTAGTTTTATCGTTTGTTTCTTTTGCTGTGCCAAAGTTCTTATTTTGATGTAGTCCCAATATTTTGCTTCTGCTTTTGTTTCTCTTGCCTCAGGAGACATAGATAGAAAAATGTTGCTATGGCCAATGTCAGAGAAGTTATCGCCTGTACTCTCTTCTAGGATTTTTATGGTTTCAGGTCTCACCTTTACGTCTTTAAACCATTTTGAATTAATTTTTGTGTATGGTGAAAGAAAGTGGTCCAATTTCATTCTTTTGCATGTAGCCATGCAGTTTCCCCAATATGATTTGTTGATGAGACTTTCCATTTGCATATTCTTGCCTCCTTTGTCCAATATGCATTGACTATGTAATTGTGGGCTCTCTATTCTGTTCTACTGATCAATGTGTCTATTTTTGTGCCAGTATCGTACTGGTTTTTGATTACTAAGCTTTGTAGTTTATCCTGAAATCTGGGATTGTGATACCTCCAGTTTTGTTTTTCTTTCTCAAGATTGTTTTGGCTATTCGGAGTTTTCTGTGGTTCCATACAAATGGTAGTATTAATTGGTCTAGTTCCGTGAGAAATACTGTTGGTATTTTGATAGAGATTGCATTAAATCTTTGGATTTCTTTGGATAGTATGGACATTTTAATTATTTATTCTTCCTTTAAAATTTTTTTTAATGTTTATATATTTTTCAGAGAGAGAGACAGAGTGTGAACAAGAGAGGGGCAGAGAGAGAGGAAGACACAGATTCTGAAGCAGGCTCCAGGTTCTGAGCTGACAGCACAGAGCCCAACACAGCTTGAACTCAAGAGGCGTGAGATCATGACCTGACCTGAAGTTGGATGCTTAACCAGTTGAGCCACCCAGGCACCCCTCAATGTTCGTTCTTCCAATCCATGAGCATGGAATGTCTTTCCATTTGTCTGCATCATCTTCAGTTTCTTTCATCAGTGTTTTATAGTTTTCAGAGTCTTTCAGGTCTTTCATCTCCTTTATTCCTAGGTAGTTTATTATTTTTGGTGCAATTATAAATGGGATTGTTTTCTTAATTTCTTTTTCTAGTACTTCATTATTAGTGTATAGAAATGAAATGGATTTCTGTATATTGATTTTGTATCCTGAGACCTTACTGAATTTATTTATCAGTTCTGGTAGTTTTTTTGGGGAGTCTTCTGTATTTTCTATATATAGTATCATGTCACCTGCAAATGGTGAGTTTTACTTCTTCCTTATGAATTTGGGTGCTCTTTAGTTATTTTTCTTGTCTGATTGCTGTGGCTAGGATTTCCAGTACTATTTTGAATAAAAGTGGTGACAGGGGACATCCTTGTCTTGTTCCTGATCTTAGGGGAAAATCTGTTAATTTTTCACCATTTAGGATGATATTAGCTATGGGTTTTTATAGATGGCCTTTATTATGTTGAGGTATGTTCTCCTTAAACTTGCTTTGTTAAGGTTTTTTTAAACTTATGAATGGATGCTGTAGTTTGCCAAATGCTTTTTCTGCATCTTTTGAAATGATCATATCATTTTTATCCTTTCCCTTGTTGATGTGATGTATCATGTAGGTTGATTTGCAAATATTGAACCACTCCTATGATCCAGGAATAAATCTCACTTTATCATCGTGGATGGTTTTTAAATATATTATTGGATTAAGTTTGCAAATATTTTGTTGAGAATTTTTGCATTTGTGTTCATCAGAGATATTGGCTTTTATATATATGTATATAAAATACATACATATATATGTATTTGTGTGTGTGTGTGGTGTTTTTATCTGGTTTTGGCCTCAGGGTAATGCTGGCCTTATGGAATGAATTTGAAAGCTTTCCTTCCTCTTCTATATTTTGGAATAATTTTAGAAGAATAGGTATTAATTTTTCTTTAAATATTTGGTAGGATTCACCTGTGAAGCCATCTGGTCCTGGACTTTTGTTTGTTGGGAGTTTTTTGAATACTGATTCATTTCCCTGCTGGTAATCAGTCTGTTCAAATTTTCTATTTCTTCTTGCTTTAGTTTTGGTAGGTTATATGTTTCTAGGAATTTATCTATTTCTTCTAGGCTGTCCATTTTATTGGCATATAATTTTTCACGATATTCTCTTATAATCCTTTGTATTTCTGTGGTATTCCTCATGATGGGATTGGTGCCCTTATAAGAAGAGAGACTCAAGAGCTCTCTCCCTCCCTCTCTCTCTCTCTTTCTCCCTCATGTGAGGATGCGCGCGCGCACACACACACCCATACACACCCACAATTCAGCTGTTTGTGAGCCTGGGAGAGGGCTCTAACCAGGAACCAAGTCAGCTAGCACCTTGATCTTAGACTTCCCAGACTCAATAATGGGGAGAAATAAATGTCTGTTGTTTGAGCTAACCAGTCTATGACATTGTGTTGTAGCAGCCCGAGCTGATTAATACACAACCTAAGAAACCATTGTCTAGCCCAAGGTCAAGAAAATTTACTCCTATGTTTCTTCTAAGAATATTATTACAGGTTTATCTCTTACATGTAGGATGATTATTCCATTTTGAGAATTTAATTGGCTGTGCTTGGATCAGGGGTCTACCTGGTGTAATTAGCTGTGGCCAGGGAGGTGAAGTCCCATGCTCCGCAGAACTGCCTTTTCTGGGGCTATGGACAGAGTTGGAACACTAAGAAGAGGATTCTCCCAGAAGCAGCCTCTGAGGCAAGGATTTGAGTGTAAGTGATTTATTAAGTGCTCCAAGGAGAAATCAGCGAAGGAGTGGGCGAAGCAGTATCAGAAGGGGAAGAAGCCAATGAGAGGGAGGATTTTAGTTGAAGCCCAAACCTCTACCTGACCCCTTGGGGAGACATGGAGTATAAATTGTATCTGAGAGTTTGCAGCTACTCAGGCAAGAGAGGTGGGCTTTGTAACCTTGTACTAGCCAGTCATTGCTGGAGGGTAGGAAGGGGATGAGACATAAATTCCCTGACCTGTAACTCTGGATACGTGGATTTGTGCATAGCAGCTCTAGGAGTCCAAGGGCAAGCGTCTGAAGAAGGTCGCAGCTGCAAATAATTAGCACTAAAGTACACAGAAGCTGGGGGGTGTGCACACGGCACTGGGAAAGGGGATCTCAGAAGGGGGCTAAGGATATCCTCCACGTGACATGGCATGAGATAGAAAATAATCATGACATCAGAAAGATGCAGATGAAAGTGCTGGGAGGGTTATGGGAAGAGGTTTTCTTCTCTTTTTTTGCTGTGTTGTGTGATGAGAATTGTATTGTGACTTTCAGAGATGCAGAAGTGCCCTTAAGATGCTACAAGAGTCTCCTGAAGGTAGATAGAACTCATCCTTTTGAGACAGTACCGGAATGAACTCTTCTGATTACTGAATGGGCTCTCAACTCTCTGGTGATTTCTCACAGGCGTACTGTGTCCTTGTTACCTGCTGGCATGTGCACATCATGGAGATCTGCTGCTTGCTTGGGAAATCTGGGGTAGATCCTATAGATCCCTGGTGTCTGTCTCTGCCCAGCCCCCAGGGAGTGAGTACAATCCTTGCCACCTTGTACCTTTGTTTTTTAAAAATTTTTAACATTTATTTATTTTTGAGAGACAGAGAGAGACAGAGCATGAGCAGGGGAGGATCAGAGAGAGAGGGAGATACAGAATCCAAAGCAGGCTCCAGGCTCTGAGCTGTCAGCACAGAGCCCAACACAGGGGTTGAAACCACGAACTGTGAGATCATGACCTGAGCTGAAGTCTGACACTTAACTGACTGAGCCACCCAGACACCCCACAACTTGCACCTTAGCAAATGGTATCCCCTGCCTGTCATGCCTCAAGTAACAAGGCTGTCTGTTCTATCTCTTTTAGAAGCTCATTTCTAAATATAATCCTGGTGTATTATGGGTAGATGTAGAGATACAGTTAACAAGGCTCTAATGTGGACAATTATAACCTAGACTACAGCTTGGCTTAGTTCTCTCCCACTCACGTGCACAGACTGATTCAGTAACACACACCCACTCACAATTATACTCTTGTGTCTGAGCAAATACCATACCCAGGCCTCACAGGAAATGGACCAGAGTTGTGCACATGCATGCACGCACAGGCGTGCGAATGCCCACGGGCCCTCACATGCCTTCAGAATTGTTTACTGCAGGAGATGTGTTTGGAGCATCTTCCCAGACAACACCCCTTTGTAACAAAGAAAGGAACTGCCACTGTATCTGTTGAAGAGATGGGTCAAGGTGGAGATGTTTGCAGCAGGTGGTCCCGCCCCTTCTCCGGCCAGCTATGGCTAATGGCACCAGATGGCCACTTGCCCTGGTGCAAGTGCTTTTAGGGATTCTTTGGTGGCAAGAAGCAGAAACCAATTTAGGGAGTCTTAGGCATCAGAAGAATCTGCAGAACACAATGGCAGGACAGACAGAAGAAGGGTGTTGTGAGGGACTGGAACCGAAATGAAAAGCCATTTTCAACCCAGGCAGCTTGCCTTCCCTTCTTCCTTTTTCTCTCTGGGGCAGTGAAGTTTTTTCATCTCTCATCTGCCTCTTTTCTCTCTGGCTGAAATATCTGTACTCAAATCACTTGGAGCATTTATTAAAATTCAGAGCCCCGAATCTCTGGGAATAGAGCCAAGGCAACTACATTATTAACAAACACCCCAGGTGATCCTTTGGCATGCAAAAGTTTGAGAACCACTATTCTGAAGTGCTGCATAATTCAAACATTGACATGTCTTTGAGACAAGTCCTGGATACACTACTACCAATTTAGTAAAAATCACATGCCTGTGTCCAATCCCAAATTTCTTGGAGTGAGAAGCCAATTGATGGAGCATGAGTTTGCTCTCCGGGCCGATGGGCTGTGGCTGTTGGCAAGGGGGGCAGTTTGGTCCAATCAGAAGGTGCAGACTCTGACGGGTGGGGGAAACTGACCAACTTGTCTGTTGTAGCAGTTTCTGACCCCTTATAATTAATGTCCTTTTACTTAAGTGGGCTGGGGTGGGCTTTTTATACTCAAATGACTCCTAAGGCGTTAAGTCCTCAGAAACACTCATACACATTCTCACTGCACACACACACACGTGTGCACACCAGCTGACAAGTACATACACATCAACTGGGGCACTGTGGGAGAGGTTTGTTCTGTTAATGATCTCTTTGCAGCTCAGGAAGACTATAAAAAAGGTGGGGGACCTTTATTAATTATATATCTCCCATTCAATGAAACATAATATTTAATTTAAATAATTGCAGGAGGCCACTTTGATACTTAGCTTTACTTTCCAGAACATGTGGTTCCTCTCCCTCCCTGGCCTGCTGAGCTGATGTCTCAGACCAACCTGGTCTGTCCCTTTCACAGGAGTTTTGTCCTGAAAAATGATTAACTGCTTTCCTGATGTATAAAGCAAACAGTGTGGCCATTTCACCAGCTTTGAAAAGGAAATGCCAGGGAAATATATTCATTCTATCTTTTCTAAACAGCAGATTGGAGAGATGATGCTTACTTAGAACAGGATATTTCTGTGTTACAGCCCAAGAGGATGGTCCTACAAGTGTCTTAATGGTGAACATTGCTTTTTAATCTTCTCATCAGATTGGCCATGTTTCCTGCTCTTGGCTACACCTTACTTTGTGCTGGGCACTGTCCATCTCTGTGGGATCTCAGTAATCGAAAGAGAAACCATCTTCTGCTGGCCCTGCCCTCAGCAAGGTCTCCAGAGGTGAAAAGCTAGTGCCCTGGTGATAACCCCCAACCACTATAACACCACAAAACCAGTCACGTAACTCAAACCCTGATGGATCAAGCTAGACAATCCTCTTGACAAAACCTTCCAGAGTTCAGGTAGCCAGTGGGCTCATACCAACCTCTGACTGGAACAAAGGATCTCAGGATCCTTCCTTAGCTGAGAGCTTCCAAGGCAATGAAGGCCAGCTTCCAGGCCAGCTGGCTGAGCACATCCCTGGAATTGCCTCTCTCTCCTTCCTGAAAGACAAGAGACTTGACACCAAATGTAGGTCAAGTTTGTGTCCAAGATTCTTTTCCCTTTTTTTCTAAGACACAGTCTGGGAAGTAGCTGGTTGGAGCGGTTTGGAACAGGCAGGAGGGAATCTAATACTGACGTGTCAGAGACAGTGGCTGATATACAGACATTATTGCACTTGGCCCTCACCGTCTTGTGAACTAGGGAGGGTTAGCCCCACTTTAGAGATAAGGAAATGGAGACTCTAAGGAGTCACTTGTTAAGGTCTTCCAGTTACTAACAGGCCAGGATTTTAAGCTGTCTGGTTTCAGGCAGCCTCCCTTTTCCATTGTAGCTGCTGTACGTGAAAGGTAAGGTGAAGGTTCCCCTGACCTGGGCTGGTTCTCCCAACTTCTAAGAGCTCACAGCAATGGAGGAGGGGCCCAGATAGGGCTTACAGGCTCTTCAGCTTCCACCAGTAAGCTGCCACAGGGCCTGGCCACTTTATTCCATCCTTGACTATTCTCTCCTGTGGTTCATCTTCTGTGCCAATAAAATAGCCTCCAATAAATCTGATGTTAAAAGAACAGCAAAAAATGAAATCTTGACCTTTATCCACTGCCAGCCACCATTTTATCTCTATGGGCTGACATACCCCCCTTCTCAGCTGAGCTCCTCCAAACCTTATCCTCACATGATGTCCCCACTTCCTCACTGTCCTCTTTTTGTCCCATTCCAATTTGGCCTCTCCCTGCTCTGCTGAAATTGCCCCGCCATAGCCACCGACTACCTTCTTGTTGCTAAATTCATTAGACACTTTCCATTCTTATATTATTTGACTTCTCAGCAGCATTGAACTTTTGGCCTCTCAGTCTCTCTTATTACTTTCTTTTTCTACCTTCCTCCCTTCCTCCCTCCCTCCCTCCCTTCCTTCCTTCTCTCTCTCTCTCTCTCTCTCTCTCTCTCTCTCTTTCTCTATAAGGACGCATTCTCTGGATGTTCATCCAACTTCGCAGCTACCCCTTCTCAGCCTCTTTTTCAGGCTCCTTCTCCTCCATCTAACCTTTAAATGTCCAGGTTTTTCAGGGCCTGACATAAACCTCTTCCCATCTCATTCCACATTTGCTCTCCGAATATACCCATGTCTGTGACTTAAATACCTCCAGCTGCTGTCGATTGTCAGAGCTGTATCTTCAGCCTCCGTGATTTTTCTGAGCTCCAGATCCATGGATCCAACTGACTGTGTTAAAGCCTGGCAAATTTTTGTGCAATAGGCCAGATAGTAAATATTTTAGGCTTTGTGGGCTAAATGGTGTCTGTTCCAACTATTCAACTCTGCCAGTTTTAGTACAGACATAACCATAGACAGCATGACAATAAGTAGGCAGGGCCGTGTTCCAATAAAACTTGGTTTATGGACACTGAAATTAGAATTTTATACAGTTCTCATGTGCTGAGAAATATTATTCTCCTTTTAATTTTTGCCAGTCATTTAAAAATATGAAAACCAGATGTGGTCTGTGGACTATAGTTGGTGCCCCCTAGTTTATCTGCTGGTTCACTTGGATGTCCACGATGTAACTCTGAACTTCCATTTCTGGGTCTCAGTGCCCCCAGAACAGCGAAGGACAACTTTAAACTTAAAAAAAATTTTTTATTTAGTTACTGCGAGATAGAGAGAGAGAGAACGTATGCAAGCTGGGGAGGGGCAGAGAGAGAGGAAGAGAGAATCCCAAGTAGGCTCTGTGCTGTCAAGAACAGAGCCCGATGCAGGGCTTGACCCCACAAACTGTGAGATCATGACCTGAGTGGAAACCAAGGGCTGGATGCTCAACTACTGAGCCACCCAGGTGCCCCAAGAACAGCTTCAATATTCACAGTTGCTTGAGCAAGAAATTGAAGAGTCATCCTTGATGGATCCTTTTTCTCACTCTTCTCTGCTGTCAATGGCCAATATGTCAATATGTCGATATGTCAATGGTCCTGTAGATTCTCTTTCCTAAATGCATGCAGAGGATAATCTTGTGAAAAATCCGCCATGATTTTTATTCTGGGAATCTGAGTTGACTCACTCTCTCATACCCTGCAAACCTTTTCTCCAATGTCACTTTCTCCTTAGGTCTAGCTGGATGCCCTCTCTCCATCCCTGAGCCCTTTACCCTGTTTTTTTCCCCTTCTCCTTTTGCATTTTTCACTTGCAAATGTACAGTAGGATTTACTACATGTTTTTATTGTTCCTTGCCTGTCTCTCCTCATTAGAAAGTCAGCTCTTCAAGGCAGGGACTTTTGTCTATTTTGTTCATTGCCATGTCCCAAGCACCTAGAACAGTGCACATAGAAGGGACTCAACTAACATATGTTGAATCAATGAATGTTGCTGAGGTGTAGATTTCTTCATGGGGAAGAAGGACTGACTGAGACAAAAAGAAGTCATTGCTATTCACAAATGGGACTCTTCAAATAATTTTTTCCTTGACCCTAACTGCATATAGAGCCATCTGGGAGCTTTAAGGATCCTGCTGTCCAGGCGAAGCCCCAGCAGACCAATTAAATCAGAAGTTCCCGGAATGGGAACTTTTCAGGTCCCTACAAAGTGCAGCCAAGGTTAAGAACAAATGCTTTAAAGCAACGGGAATTATAATGGTCATAAGAGCAAAATTTTCATTTACGAAAGTCAGGCTTTGTGGTGGAGAAAAAAAGCATGTATGGGCTCTGAAGATCCTGAGCTCAGAGAACTGGGTATTTGAGCAGGAAGAAAGTAGATTACAGCATAGAAGGAGAGAAAAATTCAGGCAATAGATGAGGACCAGTGTTGGGGGCTCATACCTCAGTTCCCGTGTCATAGCTCATACTGTGGATAGGTTTGGGGATGTAAAGGTGGGAAGGGACTTTTTTGTTAACCCCTTAACTTTTATTTTGAAATTATTTCAGATTTATAGAAAAATCGAAGACAAATAAAGCACAGAAATTTCCCACATACACTTCACTTAACTTCCCCTAATGTTATCATGCTGCAGGACCATAACGTAATTAGAGAAGCCAAGAAATAAAACACTGATACAATACTGTTAAGTTATCTACAGATTTTATATGAATTTCACCAGTTTACCCAACAATGTCCCAATCCAAGATGCCACATCGCATTTAGTTGTCAGGTAGTCTCCTCCAATCTGGGACAATGTCTCAGTCTATCTTTGTCTTTCATTGAAAAATACTCATCAATTGAATCTGTAAAATGTCCCTCAGTTTAGGTTTTTCTGCTGTTTTCTTATGACCAGACTTAGATTATGCATTTTGGGCAAGAATACAACAGACGTGATGTGCCCTTCTCGCTGCATCATATCGAGGATAGGTTCTGTCAATCTGTCTTGTTAATGGTGGACGTGAATCTTGATCCCTTGAGTAAGGTGGTGTCTACAGATTTTGGTTGAGGGGTCTTTTGTCTCATTTCTTCTAAAACTTTGTGAACATAAACAGCGGAATATTGAGGTAGGGAAAAAACCTGGATTAGACTCTCATTCCACCTCACCTAGAGATTTCTTCACTTTCAGTGGTTTGTGAAGGGAATAAGAAAAATGTTCCTGTTCCCCTGGAGAGGGGCCAAGCAAGTGTCTGATGATGGAAAGCTCACATGGCTGCTAGGAGATCCCGGAACAGAGGCAGAGAAGGACAGCCTCGGGCCAGTGCAGGATGGAGGTAGGGGTCAATCTCAGAGGACTGCTGGGGCCAGCCATAGCAAAGACCGGTGGTGTGTCATGAGGGAGTAGACCACAATACGGATCTTCCTCTACTTATGATGTGATTACATCCCAAAAAATCCAGCGTAGGTTGAAAATATTGTGTTGAAAATGCATTTAATGCACCTAACCTACCACGTATCACAGCTTAGCCTAGTTAACCTTAAGCGTGCTCAGAACACTTACAGTAGCTTACAGTCGGGCAAAATCATCTAACCAAAGCCTATTTTATAACACAGCATTGAATATCTCATGTAATTTGTTGAAAGTGAAAAGCAGAAAAGCAATGGTTGTATGGTTATAGAATAGCTATAAGTGTTATTGACCCTGGTGATGGTGAGGCTGACCAGGAGCTGTGGGCTTGCTGCCAGCATCACGAGAAAGTAGGGTACCACTTATCGCTAGCTTGGGAAAAGATCCAAATCCAAAATTCAAAGTAGAGTTTCTGCTGTTTTGTATTGCTTTTGTACCATCATAAAGTAAAAAATCATTAAGTTGAACCATCATAAGTCATAGACAGTCTGTACACTTCATTTGCTGAGAAAATGGACCACATATCACGCCAATGGACAGTGTCACAGGAATGGAGCGAGGGCCAAGACTGACACTCACACAGGCTTGGTTGCTCTGCAGTGTTCAGCAAGAACCAGAGGACAACACATAGGCCAGGAGCCCCTTCCCTGACTCCATGTTTTCCAAACCATGCTAGCTCCCACGTGTGTTTTTCCTTCATGTCACTTCCACTATTGTCATGACAAGGTGATATGAATCATTTTTGGATGATTATTTGCTATTTAAACTGTAAGGTCTATGAGGGCAGGAACCATGTCTGTGTCCCTAGAACCTAATACAGTGCCTGGCACACAGGAGTGGATATTTTTATTGACTAAATGAAGACATGTATAAATGGGGGTCCTGGCTTGAGGGGTTGGGGTAGGAATCTAGACACAGAATCTGCTTCCAAAGCCCACCAAAATGCTGTAGGAAGGAGGGAAGATCTCCTCCTCAGGTGCCCTTAAGACAGGGACCATGCATGCTTTTGCTCAGTTTTGCTGACTTGCATGTGTCTGGGGTTGTCTCTATTTGGCCAGGAAATGCATGGGATTCATGAGCCTGAGACACAGGTGTGTGGGGCTGGCCACGTGTCACGCTGCAACCTGCTGGCACCTTGGCATCCTCCACACTTGGTTCTCTTGACACCAGGACCTTGTTCTGGTCAGAGGTTCTCCCAGCTCTCTTCCCATCCCCACCTTGTCCTCCACATTGACCGCAGGGCTTCCCCCACGTCCCTCCAATAGGAGCTCCTGCCTTCCTATCTCTGGACCCATAAAAGGTTACTTTGGCCTCAATCAATAGGCTGTCTCTTTAACAAGGGAGATGCTGGTTTGCAGAAGGGAACCTCCAGGCTGAGGCAGGGACAGAGCCAGCCTCCTCCCCACCAACAGCTTTGCTTTTCCAGATGATGCGTTAGGCTCCATCAGCAGGTTTTTGCTTTTTATGAGGACATATATGACTCCCTAAAGAAGCCTTACAGAGAGGGTATGGGGAGCGACGGGAGCAGGGAGAAGAGTAAAGACATATAATTCTCAAAGATCAGAGAGCGCTGCTCAGATTCTGTCCTCTCTTCCATCTTCCTGTCCCTTCCCTGGAGACTTTAAGTGCACCAGTAGTGCTGTGTACCTAAGACATCCACTTGCACAGCGTAAACACACAGGCTCACCCAGGTGCTGCAGAACACACGCAAACTTACACTCACCAGCGTCATCGTCACTACCACTTTGGCCCTGCTGCACTTTTCTGCCATTCCCATCTCTTACCACCCCGCTAGCTCCTGGCTGTCCCCCTACCCCCAGCCCCAACATCAGCTGACATTTCAATCATCCCTTCCACAGGGAGTCCCTGGCCTAGACTCCTGGTGAAATGCCCTCACAGCACCATGCACCATGCCCCAGCCCCCTTGTGGAGTTTTCTGTAGTGGAAGTTGACATTCATTTGTGTGTTTCTTTAATTAATATGTGCCTCACCTACCAGACTGTAATTTTCAAGTCACAGTCACAGTTTTGTCTTATCCTCCGTGCTTAGCATGTTGACTGGTATGAAGCAGGTCCTCATTCAATAATTGCTGACTGAATTACAGGTTCCCCCCGCCCCCGCCAAAAATAGAGGTCCTATGAAAACCTGTGGAGCCAAAATGCTGTAACACAAAGAAGCAATTACCATTAATTTATATGGAAATATTTTAAGTGTTCCCAGACCCCAAAAGTAATCTCTCTCAGGCTTTTCTGACACCTTAGGACACAGCTTGCTCATGGAGCACATAGTAACTGAGATGAAGCGCAGACGCTCATGGACACAGCTCAGAGCTCTGGCAGCCTGACACCCAGGTGCCCAGTGTAGTTCCTGGGGAAGGGCCTTGGCCCTGTCACTACTTGGGGCACCCGCTGTCTCACTGCAAAGCAAATGCCAAACGCTATTTTCACTTCTTGCCTTTTATTTTAATTTTTTAAATAAAAGTGAAAATCCTCTTTGGACTGTTTTCTGTGAGTGAAAGCAGGTACTAATGCAGGTGTTTTTGTAAAAGTGAAGCAGTGTAACCTGAACTTTCGAAAAGTGGAGGATACCTGTAATGGTTGTGGCCGGCAGAAACTGCCCCCAGTGACCCCTACCTCCTGGTACGTGTGCCTCTGTCTTACCCCCTCCCCTAAGTGTGGGCTGCTCCAGGGAATGGCAGAAGCGATGGCTGTCTCTTCTGAGATTATCGTATACGAGCCTGTAACTCTCATCTTTCTCTCTTGTCTTGACTAGCTTGCCCTGAGGAAGCCATCTGCTGTATTATGAGCTGCCCTATGGAGATGCCCGTGTGGTGAGGAACTGAGAGTGACCTCCAAGTGACACCCAGTGAAGAGCCGAGGCCTTCAGTCTCACACCCTGCAAAGAACCGACTCCTGCCAATAGTCATATGAGTTGGGCCTTGAGATGGCTGTAGACTGGCTGACACCCTGTTTGTCACTTTGTGGTAGACTTAAAGCCAGAGCATCCAGCTAAGCTATGCCCGGGTTCCTGACTGTAGAAGGATGAATGTTGTTTATTTAAGTCACTGAGTTTTGGGGTCATGTTATGCAGCATCGTTATGTACAGATGACTAATACAACATCTGGGTGATTGAGAAACACACGACAGCCAATAGTCCATTGTGCACTGAAGCATGCCCTCCACGGAGCCTTCCCTTCACATAACTCAGCCCTCATCTCACCACACGTGGTCATGTGTGTGCATACCCCTCCCTCCGCACGTGCACACATACCTGAACCCTAAGAGGCACTCGCCCTTTTTCTACTTTTGCCACCTTACAATCCCATTTAAGTGACATCTGTTCAATAAGTCTCCTGTGTCAGGCCGGAGCTCCAGGCCCACTTAGAAGCTAGCCCCAGCCTCTCATCCTTACGGACCCCCTGCCCAGCTCTATGTCACTGCTGAGGCCAGAATTACCCATTGCCCAGCAATCTTGTGAGAGCAAAATAGGCAATCACAGGGGAGGTTGTCCCTCGCACACCCCCCAGTGCCTGCCTCTGCCCCACACAAGGCCTGCCTGTGCTCCTGAGGCAGCTCAGCCCCTCTTCTGCCAGCAAAGAAGGAATAATAGGGAGCTGTTCTCAGCCTGGGGCCCTCTACCAGGCAGTGGTGGGCAGTGGCCACACATACTCCCTCCCAGGCTGGCAGCTGGCTGGGCAGCGAGAACATGGCAGTCCGTAACAAACAGGAAATCCTCTTTCTCCTCACTTGCTCTGTCACAGCCTCCCTGAGGTCTGGAGGGAAGCCTCTCTTAGCCCAGGATTCGCAAGACCCTTCTCTGGGAGTCACTTCTATAAGTAGGATCACTATTTGAGAGTGTCAGTGGAAAATGCTCACATTTCTGGTGCTAGACAGGGGGCTGATATTCTAGAGGCCTCTAATCCAGGCAGGTTTGCTGAAAATAACATGAGTATCCTTCGCTGACTGGCAAGAAGAGATCCAGAAAACCCTCATTTTCTGCTCCTTTCTCCCTACCATTCTGTCACCAGTTCAGACGCACTGCCTTGCTCTGGGTCTAATGAAGGTATTTGGAGTCCACTGCTGATTTCCTCGGGAAGGATGACAGAGGAACACCTGCAGGCAAACTGTGTCTTCTTTTGTCAGACTGTATTCTCTCCTTGGCCCTGTTTTCTTTGGGAGAATATGGGGAGAATCAGAGCTCTTCTGCCAGGGAAAATGACCGGCACAGGCAGGCTGAAGAACTGAGTCATCTAGAGGGACTGTCCAAATGGATCCTCAGGGCTCTCTGAGGCTGTATGCTTAGCTTAGTCCTCAGGCTTTGCTTCCTACAGACAGTGCCAGGGCAGCACTCTCAGCTCTTGAACCTGCCTGTCACCTCTGAGGAGTCTGCTGCTTCAGTCCCCAGAGAGTGGGGGCGGGCTCTCGGTCTGACAGGTTCTCACTGACACCAGCACAGTCATAGGCACTGACTGGAGACAGGTACAGTGGGGGCTGGAGTCTTGGTTGAAAAGCAAAGCTGAGGTGACTTTAGAATTCTTAATGGTGAATCTTGCCACATGTCCCCAGAGCCTGCATCCTGAACAATATATATTGTGTGCTTGTGTATGATGGCAATAAAAGTGGAGACTCTTACCTGACAAGTATTCATGGGTAAAGGAATTGAAAATTTCTCCTAATGCAAATCTATCCATCCATCCATCCATCCATCCATCCATCCACCCTTCCTTCCTTCCTTCCTTCCATCCATCTATCCATCATCTGCCTACCTGTATACTACTGTCTATCGCTCATCAATGGCCAAGTGGCCCTGCATATCAAGGAACTCATGACCTAGTTCAGGAGACCAAAACCACAAATGGTGGCAATGGGGCAGGTGGTGGGCTCTGGTTGGTATCATATAGGGGCGGCGTGAATGATCTGTGCTCAAACACATACCCTTTTGCATCTGTTTTCCAGCCTCCCAAGGTCCTAGACCTTCCTCTCTGAGGCTCTCTCTCAGCCTCTTCCTGTCTTTTCTCCCCACTACCCCAGCTTTCTAGGAGCCTTTACTCTGTTGTCTTGGATAACCCCAGTTCCATTTGGGCTCAATCATTTGCCTTCCTCGTGGCTGCACTGGCACTCTGAGCACTGCTCCCTTATACACACATGGTCTCCAGCCAGCTGGTCCCTCTAGTAAGGTCTAATAATTCCTTTATGTTTCTGTAGAGGCTTCTTCTTCCTGTTCTCCACACAGGCCATTCCAGTTTTGTCCTTGAACCACCAACCCCACCATTCCCCTGCCTGTTACCTCTCAGTCACTATCAGCAATCCCCTTACTGTCACTTCACAGGTAAAATCCCCTCATCTACTGTCTTTGCACCTCAGATCGGTCTGAACCTGCATCTGTATTTTCCTCCTACCCTCTTGTTACCATGGCGGTCTGTGTCCTAGATTCCAGTCCCTCTCACCTTCCCAGCGACTCCTCCTCCTCGCTCGCTTACAGCCGCCATCTATACCTCTCCACCAGGCTCTTGACATCGACATTTAAATATGCTCAAGTTTTTGTTGTCCTAAAAAAAAAAAAAAAAGCCTTTGTTAACACTACTGTGTCCTCTCCACCTGCCATCCCATCTCTTTTCTCTCGTTCACAACCAAATTTCTTAAGTGTTTCCTACTCATATACCACATTCCTTGCTTACTCCTCAACACTTGGTCATTAAACTTCTATCCTCTCTTGTCCAGTGAGACTGCTTTCCTCAAGATCACCAAGGATGTTCTGGTGCCAAACCCAGTGGACACTTCCCATTTCTTTTCATTCGATCTCTAAGCACCACCTGACACTGTTGACCACTCCCTTCTTAGAAGTCTCCCTTGGCTTCCATGATCTTGCTCTCCTGTTTTCTTCCTATCTCTCTGGCTACCTCCCTTCAGTCTTCTTTAACGCTCTCTCTGACTGTTGCTCAAATGTTCCTGCTCTTGGAGGCTCTGCCCTACTCCTTCTGCTCTTGTTAGGCTACATAACTTTAGCATCCAATCTGTTCTGTTAGCATCGGATCTTGATGACATTTATGTAGTGAGGACTTTTGATTGCTAATGAAGGAAGCTCAATTCACACTGGTTCAAGGAAAAATAAAGAGAAATTTTTGGCTAGGAGTTTAGAGGTGGTGTTGACTTTGGGCATTTCTTGATCTAGGGACACAGATGATGTCAGACCTCTCTTTCCTCCATTTTCTCTCCTGGCTCTGTTTCTTGGTCCGTTGGCCTCATTCCCTTAAAAAAAATTTTTTTTAATGTTTATTTTTGAGAGAGAGAGAGAGAGAGAGAGAGAGAGAGAGAGAGGGAGGGAGGGAAAATGAGCAGGGAAGGGTTAGAGTGAGAGACACAGAATCTGAAGCAAGCTCCAGGCTCCGAGCTGACAGCATGGAGCCTGACGTGGGGCTCAAACTCACAAACTGCGAGATCATGACTGAGCTGAAGTTGGACACTTAACCGACTGAGCCACCCAAGTGCCCCAGCCTCATTCTCGTCTATTGCAGACAAACTTCCTTATACAGACGGGGGTAGGGGCAGAGGAGTGGATATAGATAGCTCAAGGTTTTATCACCCTAGATAACCACTTAGGAGGAAAGAAAGAACTTCTGTCTCCTAATATTGTTACTTTATTCCCAGTAAAGGGCTCTGGTTATTCCAACTGGAGTCACACGCCTACTTAGTGGACTAGTCAGTGAATCTGAGGTAGTAGTGGAGATCTGTAATTGCCAGTTCCACAGGAACCGCAGAAGGACAGCTTTTTAAGGAGAAGTGAGGTACCATAACCAGAAGAAGAGAGAGAGGAATACAGAATGAACAAGCCAGATGTTCACTGTAATTTATTCTTCCAGTCTAGATCTTTCCCCTGTGCTTCAATTTTAGCCAAATATATGATAGATATCTCTGCTTGGATGTCTCAAACTCAAGAAATCTTTCTGTGGATATCCCAGGAAATAAATTTTGAGTCAAAATGCGTATAATAAGGCTTTTTTAAGGGGGCTTTACTTCCAGGGTAGCAAAGAGTGAGAGAAAAAGGGTAAATGAGGAAGGGAAAGAAGGAAGCAAATATAAGGTGGTACGTTACCAAGTGTTGTGGGTTGAACTATGTCCTTCAAAAAGATATGCTGAAGTCCTAGCCCCGGTACCTGTGAACAGGACCTGATTTGGAAATAGGGTCTTTGCAGATGCATCTACTGAAGGGAAAGTTTTACTGGAATAGGATGAGCCTTAAATCCAACATGTTCGAGGCTCTTATAATAAAAGGAAAGGACACATAGAGACACAGACATAGAAGGGAAAAAGTCATGTGAAGACAGAGACAGAGATTGTAGTGATGCTGCCACCAGCCAAGAAGTACTTTGGGTCACCAGGTGCTAGAAAAGGCAAGGAAGGATTCTCTCCTAGGCCCTAAGAGGTAGCATGGTCCTGTCAACATTTTCTTTTTAGTCGTTTGGCTACTAGAACTAGGTGACAGTGGATTTCTGTTGTTTTAAGGCACCCAGGTACTTTGTTATGGGAATCCCAGGAAACCACTACACCAAACTAGCCGCAGCTTCACTAAAAAATGCAACCAGTTGCTTGGGCACATGGAATGTCTTCTAGATAGGACTCATAGAAGAACCATGCTTAGGAACACTCCTTTGGGGTAGGAGACACAGAAAGATTTATCTGGTGGTTGCTTCCTCTCTCCTGTACTTCCCTATGAAAGGTCAGGTCTGAGTATTAACTCTTACACATTTCTGGGTTGTGTTAACTGGCCCCTCCAGGCATCCACTGGAGAATCCAAACCACAAGCTTTCAGTTTGACGTTTCAGTTGAGCCTAAAATTGATCAGAGAAGCCATAGCCTAGAACGGATTCAGCCAAGTAAGTTCGAGGAAGGCTGGAACTTGAAGGATCTACTGATGCAGACAAAGTGGAATGAGGCAGGGAAGCTGCAATGCATCATGGTATACACAGAACTGGATATGAAGCATCACCTGGGAACCTGATTGACAAGCTGCAGGACCCGGGTGGAACAGAATTAACCATTTGCGACAGCTGCCTGTGGAACATGTAGAGAAGGTGCTGGTGGTAAAGATACTCAAGTCCGCTACCTGTCTACCACATAAGGAGCCAGTGTCCTTGCTATGGCTGCATGAGAAGCGGTTCAAATGGCTAAAGAGAATTGCTCCAAGACCAACATGATTTGGGATGAGGCAAGTGGGCACCAGTGATTGCAGTGGGGCAATCCCCATTGAATAAATGACTAAGGCCTGGGGAGCAGGCAAGGATGAGTAGATCTTGGGGAAGGTGCATAACAGGATCTGGAATAATGTCTAAAATGCATTTATCATCACCACCCCCTCCAAACTCAAACCTGCTATTTCTATGCTTCCTGATTCAATAACCTGAGACAGAAACTGTAGAGTTGTCCTTGCTTTTCCTTTTTCTCCCATGTTCATTCCATTGCCAAGTGCAGTCAATTCTGCCTCCAAGATATCTCTATATTCTGACCACTTCATTCCATCTGTATTACGAAATCACTCTTCCAGACTATCAATTTCTCTAGCTGGGATGTTGCGATAGTCTCCAAATGGGCTTCTTCCCTTTTGTCTTATCTGTCTCCAAAATGTGTCCCTCTCTGCAGCCAGCATGATCTTCCTGCAACACAAATGTAAACCAAGTTACACCCCTGCAGACAATTCTTCAATTCATTGATCTTGGGATAAAGATCCAAAAACAAGGGCCCTACATGCTCTGGCTCCACAGAACCCTCTTGCTTCTTGTCTTGCTGCTTCCTCTCTTGCATGCTACCATGCAGCCACTCCGAATTTCTTATAGCCTTTCTACCTACCATGCTATGCTCTTACTTCCTCTTTCCATTCGTTCACCCAGCAAGTGTCTGGTGAGTGCTTCCTATGTTCCAGCACTGTTGTAGGCCTTGGGAGTATAGCAGGAATGCTCTTACTCTTGAGCTTTTGCACATGCTGTGCCTCCTGACTCACATGTTCTCTGTGACAGACAAGGGGAACTGGCTACTCAAGAACTTCTCCCTTGCCTTCCTATTAGAGAGCTTCAAAAATGAAGACTGTTTCCCAGCCCTCCTTACATACACAGTTTTGGCCAATGAGATCAATGCAGAAGTTCATACAAAGGGCCTCTTTTCCTGAGTAAAAATTCTCGTTAAGGGAAATTGCCTTTCTCTCTTCTTTCCACTTGGAACATGTATGTAAAACCTAGGGGTACAGCAGCTGTCCTGTAACTATGAGGAGGCAAAAATTAGGAGAGTGGCCTCCATGCTAGGGAGAGTGAGTACAGATAGGGAAAGAGCCTGATGCTGAGGCCACTATGCACAGTCACATAGGTTTTGCACTACACAACTCTAGGGGGCGATATTATCATACACTGTGATATTAAGCTGCTACACTCATCTTGGCACTAGTCTAATCTCCAAAGGGGCGGAGAGGAGGAGAGGAGGGAAGGACAGGAAGCTTTGAATTCTATAAATTGTGAATTTTCTCAAATCTCTCCTGCAACCAAACTGTTTTCACAACCATTTGTGACTAGGCTTTTGAAACTGAGGCTGAAATCTACACATTGAATGCAATCCCAATCAAAATTGCACCGGCATTCTTCTCAAAGCTAGAACAAACCATCCTAAAATTTGTATGGAACCACAAAAGACCCCAAATAGCCAAAGTAATATTGAAGAAGAAAACCAAAGTGGGAGGTATCACAACCCCAGACTTTAGCCTCTATGACAAAGCTGTAATCATCAAGACAGTATGGTATTGACACAAAAACAGACACATAGACCAATGGAATAGAATAGAGAGCCCAGAATTGGATCCACAAATGTATGGCCAACTAGTCTTTGACAAAGCAGGAAAGAGTATCCAATGGAAAAAAGATGGTCTCTTTAGCAAATGGTGCTGGGAGAACTGAACAGCAACATGCAGAAGAATGAAACTAGGTCACTTTCTTACACCATACACAAAAACAAACTCAAAATGGATGAAAGATCTAAATATGAGACAGGAAACCATCAAAACCCTAGAGGAGAAAGGAGGCAACAACCTCTTTGACCTCAGCTGCAGCAATTTCTTGCTCAACACATCTCCAAAGGCAAGGGAATTAAAAGCAAAAATGAACTATTGGGACCTCATCAAGATAAAAAGCTTCTGCACAGCAAAGGAGACAATCAACAAAACTAAAAGGCAACTGCCTGAATGGAAAAAGATTTGCAAATGACATATCGGATAAAGGGTTAGTATCCAAAATCTATAAAGAACTTACCAAACTCAACACCCAAAAAACAATAAACCAGTGAAGAAATGGGCGGAAGACATGAATAGACACTTTTCCAAAGAAGACATCCAGATAGCCATTGGACACATGAAAAGATGCTCAATGTCACTCATCATCAGGGAAATACAAATCAAAACCACACTGAGATACCATCTCACACCGGTCAGAGTGGCTGTAAAATTAACAACTCAGGAAACAATAGATGCTGGCGAGGATATGGAGAAACGGGAACCCTCTTACAGTGTTGGTAGGAATGCAAACTGGTGCAGTCACTCTGGAAAACAGTGTGGAGTTTCCTCAAAAGATTAAATAGAGAACTACCCTATGACCCAGCAATAGCACTACTTGGAATTTATCCAAAGGATACATGAGTGCTGATTCAAAGGGGCATATGTACTCCAATGTTTATAGCAGTGCTTTCAACAATAGCCAAATTATGGAACAACATAAATGTCCATCAACTGATGAATGGATACAGAAAATGTGGTTTATATACACAATGGAATACTACTTGGCAATGAGAAAGAATGAAATCATGGCATTTGCAGCAACATGGATGGAACTGGAAGGTATTAATGCTAAGTGAAATAAGTCAGTCAGAAAAAGACAGATATCATATGTTTTCACACATATGTTGAACTTGAGAACTTAACAGAAGACCATGGGGGAAGGAAAGGGGAAAGAATAGTTACAAACAGAGAGGGAGGGAGGCAAACCATCAGAGACTCTTAAATACAGAGAACAAACTGAGGGTTGATGGGGAGTGGGGGAGAGGGGAAAATGGGCGATGGATATTGAGGAGGGCACTTGTTGGGATGAGCACTGGGTGTTGTATGTAAGCAATGAACCATGGGATCTACCCCCAAAACCCAGAGCACACCGTACACACTGTATGTCAGCCAATTTGACAATAAATTATATTTAAAAAAAAGAAACTCAGAGGCTGAGAACTGATTCCATCCTTTGCTTTGTCAGCCTCTCCCTAAGGCAATGAAAGATGACTTGCTTAGTTTAGATGGGGGAGGAAATCTGGGCTGAAGGGAAGAATGAGGAGGGGGTATAGTTCATTGGTTAATATTTCAAACAATGCCCCGCAACAAATGTACACAAGAGAGGTCCATGCCAAGCAATATAAATACTCTGAATGGCAAAGCAACAATTCTGCTCAAGTTGGAGTAGGAAATGAGGAAAAGTTAGAGAAGGTGACCCAAAGAGGATGATGGTTGGACTGGACTTTGAAGACCAAATTTATTTTGTCAAGAAAGGGAAGGGCATTCTAGACAAAGGTCTGTCTAAGCAACATCAGAGGTCCTAAGTGTGCATGGCACACTAGATGAAGTGATCAAGTATGGCAGGGAGAGTGGCAAGAGAATGGCTGGGAGGGAGCTTGGGGAAAGAGTAAGGAGATTTTGAATGTGCAACTTTCAGAGAGCTGAGAAAAAGGTGAAGTCCTATCTTCTCAAAAATGTGCCCACCTGGTGTCAGGTGTTTGTGCAGCCCCTTCACCCACCTGATAAGTAGCTGCACAGTGCTGGCTACTCTGGGGGAATCATGGGAGCCTGAGCTGACTCTAAGTGTGTGTGCACTCCAGATGGTGGGGTTGCCCTCTGGCTCAGGGGCTCACAGGCTCCTGAGGGCTTAGCTGGGGCTCCTTGTATCTCCTTGGAAAGCCCTTCTCCATCAGGCCTATAGGCACACACCTAAGGAGACAAAGTGGTGCTGTTAGCAGACCTGGCTGCCGAGACCTCTAGTCTCCACCAGCCTGTGGATGGTGAGAAGGTGCGTTCCTGGATGCTCTGCAGCTGCCTGCTCTGTGCCCACCCCAGAGATGTAAGTTGGCTCCATCCTATGTTTAGACTTAGAGTCCCAATGCAGGGATTCCTTCCCCTGTCCACCCCACCCTCACCCTTGGAAACAAGTGAATGGGAGCCTTTCACATCTCTGGGGGTGGATAAAGACACCTACCTGCCACCCACCCCCAGTAAGTGGGAATGATGCCAAGGCAGGGGAAGGATTCTGGGATTTCGTCAGTGGGTGGCAGATTCCAGTCCCCTGTCCCAGCAAGAGCTGTTTCCAGAGAGCTGACAAAGAACCTGGTGGGCATGGCTTGAACCACTGCAGCCTTCGGTGATGCACTTAAACTAGTCAGAAGAGGAGAAAGACCACCCGACCCCTTTTGCTCTGTTTGGTGATCTTCTTTTGAGTCTACCCTCACCTTGTCTGAATCCCTATCTTCTAGGGTCTAAGGAACCAACCCGTTCTTGGGTGCAGATCTTCACCCAACCTGCTTCAGTCAGATACAAACCCAAAGGCCCAGGTTGGCTCCCACTCGGTTCCTAGCACCCGCTGACTTTCTGTTCTCTGATAGGGCTACAGTGGAAGAGTTATCAGTGCTCTGTTGCTGCTATAACAAACTGCCGAAAATTTAGCAGCTTAAAATGACACATGCTTGCTATCACATAGTTCTGTAAGGCAGAAGTCCAATACTTGTCTTACTGGGTCAAAATCAAGATGTCTGCAGGCTGCATTCCTGGCGCAGGGGAGGCTCTAGGGGAAAATCTGTGTCCTTGCTCATTTAGGTTATTGGCAGAATTCATTTCTTTGCAGTTCTAGGACTGAGGTCTCTGTTTCTTTGTTGGCTGTCATCTGAGGGCTTTTCTCAGCTCCTAGCAGCTTCCAGCATTCCTTGCCTTGTGGCCCCCTTACCCCATCTTTAAACAGTGCTGGTGGGTCAAATCCACTCACGTAAATCCACTTTAATTTTCTCCTGCCTCTTCTTCCATTGCATCTCTTTGAGTTCAGCCTGGAAACTAAGGGTACTTGCAGTTAGATCGGGGCCACCTGGATAATCCAGACTAATCTTCCTGTCTCAAGATCTATAACCTTAATCACACATGCAAAGATGCTTTTGCCATATTATGTAACATATTCACAGGTTTCAGGGATTAGAGTATAAACATCTTTGGGGGTCACTATTTGGCTTACCACAGCTGTGACCTAGGAGTCTTGTCTCTACACCATCGTTTTCATTTCCCCTCACAAACTTTGGTTCTTTAACCTTGGGGTGGAGGAGAGCACAAGGCTTGAGAGAAAAGTCCAGGTTTCTTCTTGGCTTACAGATTAAGCTTGTTGGAAGTTGTCTTCACGACTTCTCCAAAGGCAGGCTGGTCTGTGAGCTGGAATCCCACTTATAATGTGACCTTATTTTGAAAGTAGGAAAGAGTGAGGAGGAATTGGGGCCCTACTTGCCATCCCTGATCTCTTCTTCCTCAGGCTGCCCCAGACCTTAGCCTTGACCTAAAGGCTTTTCCACTTACCAACAACATGGAGACAAATATTCATGTTCCATAGACTTCTCTGTCCTGTAGCTTCAAGCAGATTATAGATAGACTACCCTCTTGGCAGAGAGCCCAGGCCAGATAACCAGGCTCGAAGAAAGCATCTACATTTGTTTATTAAAGTTTGTCATATGTTAAAAATATATGAGGAGATGTATGGAAATATGACATCTTCCCACCAGGGGCTAGCCAAGAGCCAGGGGACCCCACAGGGACTGCCCCATGGGAGGCTTCTGTGTACCCTCTGCCTTGTGCCCGCTTGGCATCTGGGTCCCACTGATTTCCTGCTCTCTGGACGGCCATTCAGTCTCTGTTCAGGCGGCACACCAAAGGATGCAGGGCAATCTGTGGATCCTATTAAGGACCAGATACTTAGTCAGAGACAGCATCTGCCTCTCAGGAGAACTGGTGTTTGTCCTCCAGCATTGACTACTACTTCTCCCCCAGCCGTGTGGAAGGCTGGGATAGCTCTGGCGACTGTGTTGGCTTCCTCCCTGGCTCTGGGACTGTGCAATCACTTCTCAGAGTCTCAGTGGTGTGAACACGCTTTGTGATCAAGAGGAAGGAGAAGTGTCAAGGTGGCATCTCTTGGGGTGTTGGGCTAGGAATAAGAACCTCAAGTTATACTAGCCACCTAAGCATCTTCTCCACCACCCAAGGGAGACCTGATGGTTAAAAAGTACTAATCAGTCCTTTTGGGGTTGTTTATTTCAAGGCTCTAAACTTCCTCTCCCTCCCCCACTCCCCTCTGTACTTTCAACCCTCCTGGGCATCCATCATTTCATACCCTAGTTCTCATCCTTTTCCCCCAGATTCACTATAAATAACACCACTAATGTTTTACTATAAAAAAAGTATCACTAGATACATTTTGCCATAATAAAAAAGTTATTATGTTAGTAATCCTCCCAACTTTGGTGTGCTTGGGAGTTGCTTAATGGAAACCTGACGATGGCCTGAGCTGCACCGCTGGGTGTTTCGATCTGGATGTAGAGTGGGTTTGAACATCTCTATCTTTAACAAGCTGTATTTTTAACAACTCCCCAGGCAACCGAGGCAGTTCACTGTCTGTGACCAGGATGATCAATCAATGCGGAAGCTTGTCCTCCTTCTGTGGGGTGGGTATTTTAAACTCTTTGTTAATTTTGTTGTAGTCTCTTTCCCTCATTAGTTAGAAGTAAGTACTTTTGATTTGGGTCAAGTCCAATTCCATATTTGGTACAGATCTTACTACTATAATGGTAATTTTCAATAGATACTTGGCTACCTGAGTTATTTTTGTTTGAAATTAGACATTCAACTCTGAATCAAATTGCTGCTGGATACAAGTTCGGTTCGAAGGGATAAATACGTATTTTGTTTTTGCATACACGGCGAAAGCACAAACATGCTGGTGTGATCTCTGTGGATGATGGTCAGTTTTCGTTCATTCACTCAACGCTGATTAAGCAGGAACATAAAAATATATAATGATCAAACACCTTAACAAGTCCTGTGTGCTGTGTGCGACAGGTCCGGTGTGCTCTGACACTTGTCTATACCCCTGGCCTCATTTTGTAACTACAGAAACTCCCGGCCCTGCACCAGCCAAGGTCGACTTCCTCCAGGCCCTTGAACTTGCTGAGTTACTTTCACCACTGTATCTTTGCTAATGTTATTCCCTCTGCCTGGGATACTCTTTCCTCCTCTTTCTAGTTAATTCCTACCATCATTTTCAGCCCTCAGCTCAAAGTCTGTGGTGACAGACTCAGGAAAATTTCTCTGTTCTCCCAGATCTGGGTTAGGTTGGGCCCCCACATTTTCAGATGTGTTAGTTGTGCGTGCTTCTCCTTGGCTGTTCTTATGTGCCTAATGCATAGCAGGCTCTCAGTAAATATCTGTTGAATGAATGGATGTATGTAAGCTTGAGGATCTTTGAATCCTTAGGTTGTTCATGACCCAGTAGGAGAAACAGATGTGTGAAGTGATAATTGTAATAGGTACTTGAATAGAATAATATACAAGGTTTGTTGGAGAAAGAAAAGAACAAAGATAGTTTGATCAGTATCATGTGTGCAATTGGGACAGAGAAGATCTTATAAAGAAGATGATTCTTGAGAAGGATATTGGGGATCCAGGAGTTGCCCAGGTACATGAGAGGGCACTCCTGGCTAGAAAACATTGAATACATGGCAAAGGGGATGAAATACAGTGATGTTGTGGGGTGGTCTTTAATAGTTTACTGCGCCTGGAGGGATGGGTTTGGGTTCAGTGGCGAGACTCTACCCAATGTTATTTGGGGGCCAGATTCTCTTCTGTAATGGGTTGAACTGTGGTGCTCATACCTGTGAATGTGACCTTATTTAGAAAAAGGGTCTTTGCAGATGTAACTGAGTTAAAGATGTAGATATAGGATTATCCTGCGGTAACTGGGTGGGCCCTAAGTCCAATGGTAAGAGTTCTTATAAGAAGAGGAAAAGATACTGGGGAGAAAGCCATGTGAGGAAAGAGGCAGCCACAAGCCAAGGAATGCCAAGGATTACTGACAGCCATCAGAAGCCAGAGGAGAGGCGTGGAACAAATTCTCCTTCAGAGTCTCCAGAAGGAAACAGCCCTGCTGACATTTTGATCTTGGATTTCCAGCCTCTGCAACCCTAAGAAAATAAATTTGTTGTTTTAAGCCACCCAACTGGCGATAAATTGTTACGGCAGCCACAGGTTACTAATACACCCTCAGGTGCCCAGCCCAAATCCAGCACGGCTCTGTGACTGGCGATATGTGTCACTGGAATCTAGAGAGGGCTCTAACGAGTGTTTGCATCAAAGTCCAGCTTTTAGTCGCTTAACACAGAGGAAACCACCGCCATTATAGGCACGTGCTTGTAAACAATCCATTGGCTGCCCAAAAGGGGCAATCTTTTCAAGATGAAGAAAGGGTAGTCTTTCTGGCTGGGAAGAATTTTCCTGAATCCCTTTGTCAGTAGCTCCTTGTTCTGACTGACTGACTGAGACCTTGGGGGATGGCATCATTCTCTTCAAGTATCTGGAAGCCTTTATAATAAAGACAAACATTTACTGAGTGGCTTCCACGATCTTTTCAGCAGGGAGAGAAAAATCGGATGTCATTAGTAAAGCTTTATGCCAAGAATTAAAGCAATATTTTTCCTGTTCACCAAGCATCTTGCCCAAAGCAGATTTGAGGAAGCTCCCATGATGCACCTTTTTGTCCTTTTTTTCTTTCCTTTTTACTTCTTAGAAACATAAGATTTGTCTAAACTTTGTAATTACCCAGACATGTGGGGTTTACCTGTGCTGGGGGATGGGGGTGGTAAGCAGAATAAGGCTCTCCAGAGATGTCTACGTCCTAATCCCTGGAATCTGTGGAGATGTTAGGTGATGTGGAGGAAGAGAATTAAAGTTGCAGACGGAAGTAAAGTTGCTAATCAGTTGGCCTTAAAATAGGGAGATGATACTGGATTATTCGGGTAATCACAAGGGTCCTTATAAGAAAAAGAAGGAGGCAAAAGAGTCAGAATCGGAGCAATGCGGTGTGAGAAAAATGTTTCAACCTCTTAATGCTGGCTTTGAAGACAGAAGGGGCGTGGTGTGGAATCAAGGAATATGGGTGGTCTCTAAAAGCTGGAAAAGGCAAAAAAAAAAAAAATGTATTCATCCCCTAGAGCCTCTAGAAAGGAAAGCAGTTCTGCCAACATCTTGATTTTAGCGCAGCGAGAGCCATCTCAGACTTCTGGGCTAGGACTGTAAGATAATAAATCCATGTTGCAAGTCACCAAGTGTATGGTAATTTGTTACAGCGGTCAGAGGAAACTAACATAGTGGGGTAGGGAGGATTGGGAAGGGAAGGTTGGTGGGAATTCCCTTCTGTTTTTCCAATGTGGCCACCCCAAGGGGAATTGTTGATGAAATACAGGCCTGAGCGACCATGAGCGGCAGGGGTAGAGAAGGCGATACAGTGATAACAATTCTCTGACCCATGACTCTACTGTCAAGAGAGCTGACAGGGCCCCTCCCTGGCTTCCCCAGAGTGTGACCGTCTCAGACTTTTTGATTGCGGCAGAATCCCAGGGGGTTCCAGGCTAGGAATGATCACATCCCGGCTCGTGTGGCTGCAAAGTGTAAGGATGCACAGGATTCCCCTCTCACAACCCGGAGGGCCGGATTTGGAGGAGGGCCTGGTTTGCCAGCCACACTGCCCTAATAATGAAACCTTCAGCCTGCTGTGGTGTCTGGTTCCCCTCAGCAAAAGACTGGGAAGCTTCACCGTGTCTGCTTCTCTCTCTCTGTTTTCCCATGAAAACCTCCTTTATTTCTAAAGATTATACAGATTCAGTGTGAACTCCTTCTACCTTCATCAAATCACGCTTGTCATATTTGCGCCATGTGGGACCACAATTTACTACCTTCTAAAACAATATTTGGTCCTGTTGCTTCCAAACTATTACAAGAAAAATTCCAATAGCCAGAACACTTGCTGTGTTCTATAGGAATATGAAGTATTTTATTTAAGGATTCTGCTTCAAAAGTTTTGCATGTGTCATTCAAGCTTATTTTAATGAAAATAGTCTAGTCTTCTTCCAAGGCCCTCCCAGGCCTAAAGAGACATCCTGGAACACCTGCCACGACTGGCCCACTTTCCTCCCATCCCCCAGTGCCCAGAGAGATTCGCAGAAGCGGCTGAACCTGTGGATATTCCAGGCATGCCCTCATGCGTCACTTTTCCCGACAGCTTTCATCTTCATCTTCTCAAATGTCCCTCGGAGCACTGGCTCCCAGCCTCCTGGCTTGGAATTTGTGAGCCTGAATCAAAACTTGTCAGGGATGGCTTTGCCTTCCTGGCCTCAGAGCATCAGGAGCAAAAACAAGAGAGGCAGGCCTTGTGGAGCTGGGCAGCTTGAGTCTGCATGGCCGGGCAGAGTCGGGGGGGGGGGGCTGGGAACCACTGTGACTGGGTTTGTGCGAGCACCTCCCAATACTGAAGGAAACCGAGGGCGCCCTGTGGTCTGTTCTGGAAGCTTCCCAGTGATCTGGTTAAGTGTGTGGGCTCTGGACCTCAGTCATTATTCCACCACTCACTAGCTCTGTGACTTTGAACAAATTGCTTAGCCTTCCTAAGCTTCTACTTTCCCATGTGTATACATACAAAATAGTAAGCAGACAATAAGCATTAGCTATAATAGAAATGTTATTAATTATTATTAGGTTATTTCTATCATTTTCAGTTGAATCCTTTACCTTTAAAAGTCATGAATCCCAAAGTACTCTCCAGTGATATTCCCCAAGCATGTCACTCCCTCTTTTTCTAGTTCTCCTTGTCTGTTAGTCTCTCTCTCTCCCTAACAGTTTTATTAAAGTATAATTGACTTCATATTAAAGTGTGAAATTTGATCTATTTTGACATATGCGTACAATCAGGAAACAATCACCACGATCAAGATAATAAAAATATCCATTGTGCCAAAAAGTTCCCCTTGGCAATCCTTCCTTTCCCCTCCTCCCTGTCCTGTATCCCCTTCTCCCAGTCCTCAGACAACCTCTGTCAAAATAGTTTGTAGAATTTTATGTAAGTTGAATCATGCAATATGTATTCTTTTTTTGTCGGGCTTATTTTGCTTGGCATAATTATTTTGAAGTTCATCCACGTTGTTGCATGTATCAATGGTTCATTCCTTTTTATTGCTGAGAACTAATTTATTGCATGGATATATCATAATCTGTTTATCTGTTCACCCATTGATGGACATTCAGGTCATTTGCACTTTTTGACTTGTTCAAATAAAGTTGTTACGAACAACATTCTTTGTATGAACATATGCTTGCATTTATTTTGGTTAAACATACAGGAGTGGAACAGATAAGTCGTATGGTAGGTATAAGTTTAACGTTTTAAGAAGCTGCCAGACTGTTTTCCAAATGGTTGCACGATTAACATCCCTACTAGAAGTGTATGAGACTTCCAATTGCTTTACTTTGTCTCCAGTGGGATGATCAGTCTGTTTAATTTTAGATATTCCAGTGGGGCAAGTGGTTTTCATTTGAGTTTCCCTGACGATGAGTTTACATTAATGACGTTGGGCATGTTTTCTCATACCAACTTATATTTTCTTTGATGAATAGTCTCTTGAAATCTTTTGTCTCTTTTAAAAATTGCACTGTCTGTTTTCTTATTACTGAGTTTTGATGGTTCTTTACACATTATAGATGCAAATCCTTATGTGATATTTTTCTCTGAAAATACTATTTCCAAGCCTGTGGCTTGTTTTTTCTTTTTTTTTTTTAAATCTCTCTTCACAATGTCTATCAGAGAACAGAAGTTCTTAGTTTTGATGATGTCCAATTTATCAATTTTATCTTTTTATGTGCTTATTGGTTTGTATCAAAGACGTCTTTAACTAGACCAGGCTCATGGAGATTTTTCTCCTGGGTTTTATTATAGAAATTTTATAGTTCAAGTTTATATGTAGGTTTATTTCGAGTTCATTCCTAGATACTGTGAGGTAAGGGTTGAAGTGTTTTTTTGGTTTTTTTTTGTTTTTTTATTTGTTTTTTGTTTTTGTTTGTTTTGTTTTGTTTTGCATATGGGTATTCCATTGTTTGAGTTAACTGTTAAAAAAAACTACCATTTCCACACTGATTTGTCTTTGTACCTTTCTTGAAAAATCAATTGTATATGTATGTTATGGGTCTATTTATGGACTCTAGTCTGTTCCATCGATCTATCTCTATACCAATGGCTTGATTACTGTAGGTGTAGAAATCTTGATTTGGTGGTGTAGGTTCTCCAATTTTTTCTTTTTCAAAGTTGTTTCAGCTGTTCTAATTTCCTTGACTTACACAAATTTTAAAACAAATACATCAATTTCTTCAAAAAGTCCTTCTGGGATTCTGACTGAGATTGTGTTGAGTCTATAGATCCATTTGCAGAGAGTTATATCTTAACAATATTAAGTTACCCAAGCTATGAAAATAGTCATTCTGTATATAAATTACTCATTAATAAATCTGATAAAAGACATATGAATTCTGTTCATTGAAAATTACAAAACCATACAAAAAATCATGGTTTTGTAATTTTCAATGAACAGAGCTCATATGTCTTTTATCAGATTTATTAATAAGCAATTTATATACATATATTTTAAAGTTTTCAAATTTATTTTGAGAGGGAGAGAGCATGAGCAAGGTAGACGCAGAGAGGAAGGAGAGAGAGAATCCAAAGCAGGCTCTGCGTTCTCAGCACAGAGCCCCATGTGGGGCTCAATCCCACAAACTGTAGGTTCATGACCTCAGCCAGAATCAAGAGTCAGACATTCAACTGACTGAGCCACCCAGGTGCCCCAGCAACTTAAATTTTTTGATGCTACTGGGAATGGTATAGATCTTAACATTTCAATTTCTGATTCTTTATTGCTGTTATAAAGAAATAGACTGAAGGCATCCGAATTGGAAAGGAAGAAGTAAAGCTGTTACTATTTGCAGATAACATGATATTATATATAGAAAACCCTAAAGACTCCACCAAAAACCTGTTAAAACTAACAAATTCAGTAAAGTTGCAGAACACAAAGTTTATATACCAAAATCTGTTGCATTTCTATACATGAATAATAACAATCAGAAAGAGAAAAAAGAAATTTCCATTTACAACTTCAGCAAAAAGAATAAAATACCCAGCAATAAATTTAGCCAAGGAAGTGAAAGATGGGTACTGTGAAAACCCTAAGACATTGATGAAAGAAATTGAAGAAGACACAAATAAATGGAATGGAAGAATTAATATTGTGAAATTTCCATACTACCCAAAGCAATCTACAGGTTTAACGCAATTCGTATTAAATTATAACAGCATTTTTCATAGAAATAGGACAAAAGAACAATTCTAAAATTTGTATGGAACCATAAAACACCTGAATAGCCAAATCAAACTTGAGAAAGAAGAACAAAGCTGGAAGCATTATGGTCCCTGACTTCAAACTATATTACAAAGCTATAGTAATCAAAAGACTATGGTATTGTCATAAAAACTGACACATACATCAATGGAACAGAATAGAGAGCCCAGGGGAGGAGTCGAGATAGCGGAACAGTATGGAGGTTTTTTTGTGTCTCGCATCCATGAAATACAGTCAGATCAACACTAAACCATCCTGCACACCTAGAAAACTTATTTGAAGATTAACACAACAATCTGCACAACCTGAACCACAAGTACACGGTGCGGAGAAGTGAACTGGGGGAGAAAGAAGCCAGGGAGGGCAGGGAGCTGTTTTTGTTTGCAGAAAGGGACCAGAGATGGGGGGGGGGTTGGAAGAGTATGGGAAAAGCACCCCCACCAAAAGCAGCTGGAGAGAAAGTGGAAAAGTGGAAACAGCCAGAGGGACTGACCTATAAAGGGAGAAAGGAAAGAAAGGGAGAAAGGAGAGGGGTTAAACTCCATGAAGACTCTATAAACAGGGGAGCGCAGAGTCTGAAACTCCGCAGCTGAATACCTGGCGGTGCTCCGGTGGGAAGGGCGAATCTCCAGGAGCAGAGCGAAGTCCGGGTGTCCTCAGGCCACCGGGGAAAGGCGGTTCCTCTGCTGGGAGGACATTTGGTAGAGGCTCTGTGGCCATCCCACAGGCACAGGTCCCAGTAGACCCCGGAGAACAACCACATTCGCTGGTGCTGGAACAAGGTCCTTAAGGGTGAAGCCCGGTGCCGGACGTGTGTTGTCATTTTCCATAATCCCTGAAACGCTGCTGCCACACAACCGCATGAACTTTTTCCGGGGCGGGCTGGCACCCAGCCGCAGTCTCTGGGCATCGGCAGCAGCAGTGAACATTCCTGGGTGCGGGGGCACCCGGCCATTGCTCGGTGAGACCCTCCCGCAAAGGGTCAGAACGGGTCAAATCCGCAGTTCCTCAGAAGTGAGGGGTCGGGAAACAGAGCGGCATCGGAGATAAAACTCAGGACGGAGGTGCTGCCTGGCAGCCTGATGGCTTGGTCACAGACAGTACAAAAGCCGCGAGTGGACTGAAGCAGGAGACAAAGGACGGCTGCGTGATTGCTGACGGGAAAAACAGAGTTCGGATAATAGAGACTCTGTAGCCGCAAGACGCCATTTTCACTCCTCCCGCACATGCGCATATGCACCTACAAGCGCCACAACAACCCACCTCCGTGAGCTAAGCAGCGCCATCTAGTGGAAAATGGAGCTGTTACAGTAAGCCCTGCCCAACTGGGCCAAACTTGCTCTTTCAGGAACAACACAAGTCTCTCCACCTGCTTAGTTTACGGACTATAAAGTGCTTCATAGTTTGACTTCTAAGGGAAAACGATGTAATTTCAGTTGTATTTCAGTCTGTTCGCTGGTCCATCTATTCAATTTTCGGTTTTTTCTTTTTCTATTTTTTTTTGTTTCTTTTCCTTGAATCCAGAAAGAGAAAAAATTTATTTTTATTTTCAATATTTCTAAAGAAATTTTTCTTTAATTTTTTTCTACTATATTTTTTCCTTTTTTGTAAATTTTTCAAATTCTATTTTACTTCCATTATTTCATTTTATTCTATTTCATTGTATTCATTTTTTCAAATTTTCAAACGTTTTCCTCTGCTCTCAATCTTTTTTCTCTAATCTGTCAAGTTCCTTTCAACATCCAGACCAAAATACATCTATTTATTTGATGTGTGTGTGTTGTTTTAAATTTTTTTTTTAACGTTTTTTTATTTTTGAGAGACATAGAGACAGAGTATGAGTAGGGGAAGAGCAGAGAGAGAGGGAGATACAGAATCTGAAACAGGCTCCAGGCTCTGAGCTGTCAGCATAGAGCCTGACACGGGGCTCGAACTCACAGACCGCGAGATCATGACCTGAGTCGAAGTCAGTCACTTAACCGACTGAGCCACCCAGGCGCCTCTAAATTTTTTAATTTTGATTTTTTTACCTCATTAATTCCTTTTCTTCCTTCGAAATGATGAAACAAAGGAATTCACCCCAAAAGAAAGAGCAAGAAGAAATGACAGCCAGGGACTTAACCAAAACAGATACAAGCAAGATGTCTGAACCAGAATATAGAATCACAATAATAAGAATACTAGCTGGGGTTGAAAATAGATTAGAATCCCTTTCTGTGGAGATAAAAGAAGTAAAAGCTGTCCAGGATGAAATAAAAAATGCTATAACTGAGCTGCAATCTTGAATGGATGCCATGTGGCAAGGATGGATGAGGCAGAACAGCAAATCACTGATATAGAGGACAAACTTACAGAGAACAATGAAGCAGAAGAGGGAGAATAAGGCAAGAGAGCACAATTTAAGAATTAGAGAAAACAGTGACTCATAAAAAAGGAACAACAGCAGAATCATAGGGGTCCCAGAAGACGAGGAGAGAGAAAAAGGAGTAGAAGGGTTATGTCAGCAAATCATATCAGAAAACTTTCCTAATCAGGGGAAAGGTACAGACAACAAAATCCAGAAAGCATAGAGGACTCCCATTAGATTCAACAAAAACTGACCATCAACAAGGCATATCATAGTCAAATTCACAAAATACTCAGGCAACGAAAGAATCATGAAAGCAGCAAGGGAAAAAAAGTCCTTAACCTACAAGGGAAGACAGATCAGGTTTGCAGCAGACCTATCCACAGAATAGAGAGCCCAGAAAAAAACCCATGCATATATGGTCAATTAAGTTACAACAAAGGAGGCAAGAATATATGATGGGGAAAGGACTGTCTTTTCAATAAATGGTGTTGGGAAAACTAGACAGCCACATGCAAAAAAAAAAAAAATGAAACTGGACTACTATCTTATACCACAAACAAAAATTAACTCAAAATAGATTAAAGATTTGAACATAATACCTGAAACTATAAAACTATTGGAAGAAAACGGAAGTGATAAGCTCCTTGACACTGGTCTGGGTAAGAATTTTTTCGATTTGACACCAAAAGCAAAAGCAACAAAAGCGATAATAAACAAGTGGGACTACATCAAACTAAAAAGTTTCCACATAGTAAAAGAAACCATCAACAGAATGAAACAGCAACCTACCAAATGGGACAAGATATTTGTGAATCATGTATCTGGTAAGCGGTTAATATGAAAAAAATATAAAAATCTCATACAACTCAATAGCAAAAAGACAAACCCACCAACCCCCCCCACACACAATCCCTCCCCCCACAACAATCTGATTAAAAAATGGGCAGAGAATTTGGGGAGCCTGGATGGCTCAGTCGGTTAAGGATCCAACTTTGGCTCAGGTCATGATCTTGCGGTCCGTGAGTTCCAGCCTTGCGTCAGTCTCTGTGCTGACAGAGCTGAGCCTGGAATCTGCTTCAGATTCTGTGTCTCCCTCTCTCTCTGCCCCTCCACCGCTCACACTTTCAAAAGTAAATATATGTTAAAAAAAATAGGCAGAGAACCTAAATGGATGTTTTCCAAAGAAGACACACAGATGGCCGAGAGACATATGAAAAGATGCTCAACACCACAAATCATCAGGGAAATGCAAATCAAAACCACAAGGAGACATCATCTCACACCTGTTAAAATGGCTATGATCAAAAAAGACAAGAAAAAGCAAGTATTGGTTAGGATGTGGAGAAAAGGGAACACTAGTGCACTGTCGATGGGAATGCAGGTTAGTATAGTCAATATGGAAAACAATATGGAGATTCCTCAAAAAATGAAAAATAGAACTATCATATGATTTAACAATTCCACTTCTGGGTATTTATCAAAAACAAAACAAAACAAAACCCAAACCACTAACTTGGAAAGATAGTAAGTAGCCTCATGTTCATTGCAGCATTAATTTCAAAAGCCAGGACATGGAAATAACCTAAGTGTTTATTAGGGAATGAAAATGCGGCATTATGTATACAGTGGAATATTATTCAGCCATAAAAAGAAGGAAATCTTATTCATTTGTGACAACATGGATGGACCTTGAGGGCATTACGCTAAGTGAAATAAGTCACAGACAGACGAATACTGTATGATCTCACTTATAAATAGAATCTTAAAAAAAAAAAGAAAGAAAGAAAAGAAAAGAAAAAATGGATACAGAGAACAGATTGGTGGTTGCCAGAGGTGAAGGATGGGGAGTGGGCAAACTAGGTGAAGGCGAAAGGTGCAAACTCCCAGTTATAAAATGTCACGGGGATGTAACGTGACTATAGTTAAGAATACTGTATTGCATATTTGAAAGTTGCTAAGACAGTAGATCTTAAAACTCCTCATAATTAGAAAAAAAATTTATAACTCTGGTGGTGGATGTTAAACAGATGTATTGTGGTGATCATTTTGCAATGTATACAAACAGAGAATCACATCATGCATATGAAACTAATACAATGTCGTATGGCAATTATACCTCGATAAAAAGACTGGTTTCTATTTACTGTGTTTTTGTCCTGAAACACTGCTAAATTCATTTGTTTGTTCTAGTTAACTTTTGTAGATTGTAAAGGATTTTGTATATAGATGATTATGTCGTTTGCAAATAGTTTTATCTTTCCCTTTTCAATCTGCTGCATTTTATTTCTTTTTATTCCTTTATTTCACTGACTAGAATCTCCAGTATCATGTTGAATATAAGTGTTGTGAGATGACATCTTAGCTTTTTCTGGTTTTAGGTGGAAAGTACTGAGTCTTTCACCATTAAGTATGTTGCCTGTAGGTTTTCATTGTTACCCTCTATTGGGTTGAGAACGTCTATTCCTAGTTTCCTGAAAGGTTTTATCAGGAATGGATGTTGAGCTTTGCCAAATATATTTTTTTGGCAGCTACAGAATGAGCATATTTCATTCAGTGGTTTTTAAGTGTTCAACCGATATTATTTTATTGGGAGAAACCCCATTGCATTGTGATGTATGTACGATATGTTTTATATATCGCTAGATTCAATTTCTTATAATTTTGTTTTTTGTTAGTGTATAATAGGAGGGTGGGTTGGTAGTTTCTTTTCTTCTAATGTCTGTCTGATTTTGGGATCAGTGTAATAATGCCTTCCTCCTAGAATGAATTGGAAAGTATGCCCTCCTCTTTAATATTCTGAAAGAGTTTGTGTAGAATTGGCATTAGTTCTTTTTTAAAAGTTTGATAGAATTCACCGTAAATCCATCTAAGCCTAGAATTTGTTTGGGGTGGGGGGAGTGTTTTTAACTACAAATGAAATTTCTTTGATATGTATAGAGCTACTAATGGTCTCTTATTCTTGTAATATTTTTAGAACCTGTAGTAATGATTTTTTTCTCATTCCCAATAGTAGTGATTTGTGTATTTCATTGTTTTTTTCTTGATCAGTCTGGCTAGGGGGTTATCAATTTTATTGGTCTTTTCAATAAATATTAAGTTTTTGGTTTCAATGATTTTTCTCTATTTTTTTTTTTTCTGTTATTGATTTCATTGACTTCTGTTTTCTTTGGGTTCATCTTGCTCTTCTTTTCTAGTTTCTTAAGGTGGAAGCTCAGGTCATTAACTCGAGATCCTTCTCTTCTAATATAGGCATTTGGTGTTCTAAATTTCCCTCTAAGTATCACTTTAATTATAGCCCAGGAATTTTGCTATGTTGTGTTTGTCTTTCATTCAGTTCAAAATACTTTCTAATTCCTCTTGATTTCTTCTTTGGCCTGTGGACTATTTAGTTTCTAAATATTTGTATATCTTTCCAGAGATATTTGTTATTGATTCTAATTTAATTCCATTGTGACCAGAGAATATCCTTTGTATGAATTGACTCTTTTTAAAGTGATTGAAACTTGCTTTATTGCTGACAATAAACTCTATGTTGGTAAATATTCTGTATGCACTAGAGAAGAATGTCCATGCTGCTGTTGTGTGGACTGTTCTAAAAATATCACTTATGTCAAGTTTTTTTTGATAGTGCTTTTCAGGTCTTCTACGTTTTAGAGATGATTTTTCTACTCATTGTGTTAATTACTGAGACAGGAGTGTTGAAATCTCCAACTATAATTACAAATTTATCTATCATTGTAGTTCTATCAGTTTTGCTTGATACATTTTGAAATTCCATTATTAGGTGCACAGATATTTAGAATTACTGTCTCTTTGATTAATTGACCCACTTTCTCAATATGAAATGATATTATTATCCCAGGATATATTCATTGTTTTGATATCTACTTTGGTCTTTTTTATTCATGTTTATTTATTTATTTTGAGAGAAAGAGGAAGAGAAAGAGAGAGAGTGTGTGTGAGCATGGGAGAGGGACAGAAGGGAAGAGAGAGACTCTCAAGTAAGCTCCATGTTCAGCATGGTGCCCAATGCCGAGCTCAATCTCACGACCCTGAGATCATGACCTGTGCTGAAATCAAGAGTCAGATGCTTAACTGACTGAGCCACCCATGCGCCCAAAACCTACTTTGGTCTTAATATAGCTACCCCAGATTTCTTTTGATTATTGTTAGAATGTGTAGTGGGTTGAATAGTGTCTTCCTCAAATTCATGTCTACTTGGAACCTCAGAATGTGACCTTGTTTGGAATAGAGCCTTTGCAGATGGAAGGTGTGCTCATACTGAATTATAGTGTGCCATAAATCCAATGACAGCATCCTTATAAAAGAAGAAAAGGACACATAGAGACACAGGGGAGGCTATATGAAAGTGGAGGCAGAAATTGGAAGCCAAGGAGAACCAGGAGCCACCAGAAGCTGGAAGAAGCAAGGAAAAATTCTTCATTAGAATCTTTCCCCAGAGGGATCGTGGCCCTGCCAACACCTTGGTTTCTGACTTCTAGCCTCCTAAATTGTTGTTTTCAGTCATCAAGTTTGTGCTGACTTGTTATGACAGCCCTAGGATGCAAATGCAACATGGTTTAGGTTTTACCATCCCTTTCCTTTTCATCTGTGTGTCTTCACATTTGAAATGGGTTTTCTGGTCAGCAGCTAACAGTCGGATTTTGCTTTATTTATCCAAGTGATACTCTCTGCCTTTTTCTGAGGGAGTTTAGACCATACATTTTAATGTGATTTTTTTTATATGATTGGGTTTAAATCTAATATTTCGCTATTTGTTTTCTATATTCTTTCCTGCCTTCTTTGGAATTGTGTACTTTTTATTATTTCATTTTATGGCCTCCTGGAGTTATTAGTTTTGCTGTATTAAGCAATTGATTGTAATGTGTCTTGGTGTATTTTCCTCGATGTCTCTTGCACTCAGGTTTTGTTGAACATTTTGCATATGTGAGTATAAGATTTTCACCAAGTTTGGAAATTTTCCAGCCATTATTTCTTCAACATTTTTGGGGGAGTCCTCTCTTCCTTTGGGGATTTCAATTACCTGTGCGTTTGGCCTCTTGAGGTTGTCCCACAGCTCACTGGTGCTGTGTTGATTTTTTAGTCTTCTTCTCTCAGTATTTTATTTGGGATAGTTGCTATTGCTGTGTCCTCAAGTTCGTTTTTCTTTTCTCTATAGTGTCTCATCGCATCCAGTTTACTTTTCATCTCTGATATTGTAGCTTTTATCTCTGGACCTATGATTTGAGTCTTTTCTTATATCCTCCATGTCTCTACTAAACATGTACCGTCTTTCCTCCAGCTTCTTGAACATATGATATGCAGTTACAATAACTGTTTGACTATCCTTGTCTATTAGTTCTATCATCTGTGTTATTTCTGGTTCAACTTCAGTTAGTTGGTTCTCTCCTTATTATGTCTTATTCTCCTACTCCTTTCCACTCCTAATTTTTCATTAGATGTCAGACATTGTGAATTTTACCTGGTTGGGCGCTGGGTATATTTTTTTCTTCCCATAAAATTCTTGAGCTGTATTCTGGGATGCGGCTAAGTTACTAGGATACAGTTTAATTTTTTTCAGGTCTTACTTTTAAGCTTTGTGAGACTGAACCAGAACAGAATTTATTCTAGGGCTAATTCTGCCTCACACATTAGGCAAAACACTTTCTGGTACTTCACCAAGGGCCCTGTGAATTCTGAGGTTTTCCAATGTGTCTCTTGAAGACAAGAACCATTTCCAGCCTTGTGGGAGCTCCAGGACTTTTCTCCTTCCTTGGTCTGGGATTGCTTCTTCACATGTATGTACTGATGAGAACTTAGCTGAAGTCTCAAAGAGACCTCCAGAGCTCTCTGTCAATGTATAGCCCTCTAGTGTCTAGACACTGGTCTATGAATTCTAGCCATTGTAGCATACCACCTCCATCTCCTTCACTCAGGAGACTGCTGGGGTCTGCCTGGGCTCCACCTGCCCGCGTTGTGGCCTGGGATCTCTCTGCGAAGTTAGGTGGGGCAATTTTAGAACTTACCTCATTTGTTTCTCATCTGACAAGGATCCCTGTCCTTCTCTTTTTGATATCCAGTATCTTGAAAACTGCTGTTTCATATATTATGTTTGGACTTTTCTTAGTTGTTTTAGGCTAGAAGGTTGCTGGCAGCTGAAGTCATTCCCGTGCCTCATTCTTTACTCATTTTCCATTCTTTCCTGGAGCAAAGCTCCAGCTTTGCTATTGCCAAGAAATGTCATCTACACAGAAATTTCCTTTAGATCAGTAGAAGGCAATGTGGGCAATTACGTACATGCCCGTGGAGTCAAACACACTGTGGTTCAGATCTTGGCTCTGGCAGTTCCTTGTGTAATGTTGGCCAAATTATTTCACCAAGTTGAGCCTCAGTTTCCTTATTTGAAAAGAGTACAAATGATACTTAGCTATAGGATTGTTGAGAGGATTAAATAAAGAAATGTAAAAACAGTAACCAGCACCAGGTAATGGGGTTAATAATATAATTCAATGACTGCGTGACCAAACGAATATAAGCAGGATTAGTTTTTTATTTTTTTAATTAAAAAATTATTTATTTACTTATTCATTTAAAAATTTTTTTTAATTTGAGAGAGAGAGAGAGAGTAAGGGAGGGACAGAGAGAGAGGGAGAGAGAGAGAATCTCAAGGACACCGATGTGGTGCTCAATCTTATGAACTGAGAGATCATGACCTGACCTGAATGAAATAAAGAGCCACTCAGGTGCCCCTGGGTTTAGTTTTTTAAATTGTCTTGAATTTCTTGTCTACTCCAGCTCTGTTCTTGGGGGAAATCTTACCGTTACTCTTGAGCTCCCCAAAAGGATGATATGACCAGCTCTAAATTTCTTGCACCAACAGAGGGGAGCAATCATGTGGAGAACTTCCAATAGCACATACTAGAAACATCATGGACATTTGGCTGCATGAAGCATTATAATGATCTCTTCTTTGTGGCAGATTGACTTTACTAATTAGGTTGGGTTTGAGCCAATGTTAAATACAGTTTGCATGTACAGAACGCACACCAATTGGCAGAAATTAGGGACTCGGAAACATTTTAGGTATCAGGACAGGCCAGCTCTGATTAAAGCTTTGCTTCAGATAATCCTTTCTCTCCCCTGGCCTCCATTTTTGTGAGTTCTTTAAATATTAAAGGTGTTAACCCTTTATCACAGTTGCTGCAAATACACCCTACCCATTTGTTATTCAATTCTGTTTTTAATTTCTAACCTTTTTTAAACAGAATTTAAATATTTTTATGCAGTTAAACTATGGATTTTTCCTTTTGTAATTTCTTCTACTCCTTTTACACCTAGAAAAACCCCATCCAGGAATTGAATAAACATTCATCTTTATATTCGCCCAGTTTTTTTTAACACTTTATTTATTATTCTAACTAGAATTTATTTTGATTTTGATGTGTGCTATAAGGTGCGAAGGTGTTGTATTTGAGATAATTAATGTTAGCTGCTACAACTGTCAAACCTTGAAATCTCAATGCCTTAACACAACAAAGCCTTAATTCTCGCTGATGTTAAGTCCAATGATGCTTGGGAATGGTGGTCCTCTGAGTAGTGTCTCAGGATCCCAGGCTGCTTCTGCCTGTGATTCCACCTTATCAAAGTCTTTTGTTTCCAGATGGGGAGTCTTATAGTATATTGGGTAAGCCCTAACTGCTTCTGCCTCAAGATCAAATTAGATTTTTTGAATAACTAATGACAATGGTGCCATTTACTAATCACATATGAAGTTGTTCTGTGTGTCTGTCATATGAAGTCTGGACTGCTTATTTTGTTCTAGGAGGCATTGTACTAATTTTTTTCTTCTTGAGAGAGAGAGAGAGAGAGACAGCATGTGTGAGCAAGGGAGAGGGGTAGAGGGAGAGAGAGAATCTGGAGCAGACTCTACATTCAGCGGGGAACCCAATGCGAGGATAGATCCCCCATTGCTGGGATCATGACCTGAGCCGAAATCAAGAGTCAGACACTCAACCGACTGAGCCACCCAGGCGCCCTGATTGTTTTTTTCAAACCAGCTTTACAATAGGTTTTAACATGCCCTAAGGTGAGTCCTTTCCTCATTATTTTCTTTTTTCAAAGTTTTCTTGCCTATTACATAATAGATCATATTATATATTACATATGCTTTATTGGCTCTATTAGCATATGAGCTCTATTAGTACCTCAGAAACTGCACCTAACCCTGGGGATTTGATTAACCAATTAACCAATTAACCGCTCAGGTAAAGGATGTTTACTATGGATTGAATGTTTGCATTTCCCCAAATTCATATGTTGAAGCCCTAATGTCATTGATTAGGAGGTGGGGCTTTGGGGAAGCAATTGGATCATAAGGGTGGAGCCCATAATAGGATTGGTGTCCTTCTAAAAAAAAGGAGAGGCTATACACCTCTCTCCACCTTGTGAGGATACAGGAAGAAGGCAGTTGGCTACAAGGCAGGAAATGGGCCCTCACCTGACAGCCATATCTGTCCATTCACCAAGTGTGGACCTCCTAGCCCCCAGAACTGTGAGAAATAAATGTTTGTTGTTTTTAAGCCCGCCACTCTATGGCATTTTTGTTACAGCAGCCCCGACTGACATGACAGTGTTTAAATCCACATCTCCATATTTTACCCCTTTCCTAAACTCCAGGCCCACATTTCTACATGCCTGATAAACAACTGGAAATACCCAGAAATCTGGCTAGCGCCTCTGGTGGGGGTGATATCATATAGCAGCCGATGGCTGATCTGGACTTTTTTTTTTTTTTTTTTTTTGAGTTGGAGGTAGAGGCAAGTTGGGAGAAAGAAAAGAGCTGATGCTTCAACATACTCCCCCGTCTCCACACAGAACCTGGAGACATAACAGGTGAGGAATGATCATTCCAGGGCTTCAAGAAGCCCTGTCACTCAGGAAGAATGTCCCCAACTTGGGACACTTTGAGAAGTCCCTTCGGCCGCTCATGAGTCAATACTCTCTTCCCTGTGGCTGGAGCTGAGGGGCAGGAGGAGAGAGAGCGCAGCAAGGATCCTGTGTACCAGCTCAGAGGAATGCCTCAGAGATTGGCACCAGCTGCCAGCAAGAGAGCCTTCGAGAAGACCTAGGCGCTCTTTCATAGTCTCAACAGTAATATGAGTAACTGCTCCCAGTTTTTGAGCACCTACAATGGGCTGGGCACATTTAAACATTAATTCATTCCACTTTTATAACTCCCTGGCAAGCTAACCAGTGTTCCTCTGGTATACAGATGAGGAAACTCAGGTCCCAAAATGTCCAGTAACTTATTCAAGGCCACAGAGCTAATGAGGAGCAGAGCCAGGAATTCAACCTAGGTCAGTTCACTCCAAAGTCTGACTCCATCTTCTCAGCTAGGCTGTATCTGCCATCTCTGAACACAGTAGGGAGAATCAGGCTGCTCAAAAGCTTGGGAACAGAACTGAAAATTTTCTGGAAAAATACTTGTAGTTGGGTGGGGGTGGGGTGATGGGCCATCTTAACGGTGTGGTGGAGGGACGATTTAATTTAATTCTTCATGCTGAAGAATAGTGATGTGTGTGGTGAATTAGGAACCGATTGGCCAGAACAACCCAAATCCAGGGTCCAGGCATTAGACAATTGTTCGTATTTGCTCTTCCTTTGATGGATAGACCAGCTATTAAGGAAGAGGGCCTTATATCCTTTTCAATACACAACACGGATAAAATGGTTAAGAAATTGTAATGGGCCTTCAGCTGAACTTGGGCTGAGAACTTAAGTGTGGACCAGGATAGAGACCTTCTAGATGACTGAAAGGCCACATAACAAGAGAAAATATCTGTGTTCTGAGAAAACATTTGTGTTCTGAGGAGAGCCCTCTTCCATGGCATTCAACCTTTGGAGTATTATGCCTTTAACTACAGAAAAGCATTCGTCCTAATTGGCATGCAATGGTCATGACCACATTCTTGGAGCCTAAAGACTCTCCTATTCCATGATGGGCTATTCTGACCAGTGTGGTTTAGGAAGAAGAAAGAACCCTGATTCATAGGGGTTTTCTCTTTGCAAGAGAAAGGCTTGGGAGACAGAGTGGAATGGGTTTAGTCCTGTGTCCTTTGCAACAAACCTAAGTTACCCACATAGTTAAGGAGAGTCTCAGACAAAGGGAAAACTTAGTTAGTTTGGGATTTGCTGAGCCCAAGACTCAGTGTTTAGGGCATAAGAAACAATTATGCATTTTGCCTAGCGTGCCTGTTCCCTTAATGATTGCATCCATGTGTATTTTAGGAGAACTTCAGTCTTCTGTTTTTTATTCATTTACACTTTACACTTCAAAAGATTGTTTTGTAAGAGCTACTCAATGCACAAGAAGTCTCATGAGTTTTACTTCTAAATGAGCCAGCAACTTTCCAAGAACCAGGAAGCTGCAAGTTGCCAAGAATAAATAAATGAACTCCAGAAGGTTCAAGTTTGGTTTAAAACTCTGTAAGGTTTTAAGTAGGTTCTTTATCTGGCTTAACTCCATGTCTCCATCTAAGACCTAAACCACAGGAGGGAATACTATTCCTGGCAAGAAAATTTTTTTCCCAAGCATTGAATTTAATGATCATTTCCAATAATGACTAATTAGAAAATCTTAGCAGAATAGTTACAATGCAAGGGCATAAGGAGGAAGAGGGAATGGAGGAATAGCTCCTGCTCCTGAAAGTTAGGCAGACCTGGGCTTGGTTCTGGTATGAAATTTGGGGGACAAAGTAAATCTTATCTCTCTGTGCCTAGTTGCTTATCTATGAAAAGAAGAAACAACGACAGGTGATGTCTAAGTAAGGAACATTCAAAATGATCCCTTGTCTAAGCAGTGGAAGCAAGTAGTCTGGGGTTTCAATACTGTTGATCGAGATTGGAACAAGTTGATTGTGTTTATGTCCAACTCTGAAGGCTGAAAAAAGAGTGAAAGTAGGCTAGTGACAGACCTGTCAAAAGAAAATATGTGTGGATAGAGAAAAAGTAAGGAGAATGTCGTAGTCACTTATGGCTGCTATAACCAGATGCCATAGTCTGGGGCTTAAGCAACAAACATTTATTTCTTGAAGTTCTGGAGGCTGGAAGTCCGAGATCCAAGTGCTGATGTGGTTAAGTAATGGTGAGGGCCCGATTCCTGGCTTGTAGACAGCTGTCTTTTCATTGTATTCTCTCATGGCCGAGAGAGAGAGAGAGAGAGAGAGAGAGAGAGAGAGAGAGAGAGCTCTGGTTTCTTAATTCCTTTGTAAGGGTACCAACGCCAGAGCCCCCATGACCTCATCCAAACCCAATTACCTTTCAAAGGTTCCATCTCCAAACACACCACATTAGAGATTAGGGCCTTCACATATGAATTTGAGGTTGTGGGGCACAAAAATTCAGTCCATAGTTGGGGGTGTAACAGATGTTGTGGGTGTCTCTTTCAGATCCTCTGTACCGGGCCAGTGCACCCATGCCCTGGCCGCTGTGGGCATTGGCTGCTAGTAGTGCCCACCTGTGCACTCCCCAGAGGCTTGACCTTGGCTGATCGAAGGTGGAGGTGTGGGAGGTTACAAGTCCTGCTCAGGATGCATCTTGGCCAATGGCTGACTGATGGAGGAATCTAATAGCCCCGCCCCTTTGTCTCCGGGCCCTTGATGCCACGGGGGCTCCGCACAGATCAGGCTGTGGCTATTTATTTCCCCTGACAGCCTTGCCGAACTCCTTCCCCTGCCCCCTCCTGCTTCTCTTGCTCCTCTATAGGTTTCTCTTGTGAGCCCTTTCTCACTCTATCTCAGGCTCTACTTCTAGGGAATGTGCTGTGTAAGTGACTCCTGTTAGTGTTACAAGAACATGCCTGGCTCACGTGTCCTGGGCCAGGCACGGACAAGGTCACGAGGGAGAGAACCGAGGTGCAGGGCACGAGGGAGCGCTGGGAAACAGAGCTTTGTGGTCTTGGTACGAGTTCTGTCCAGCCAGCTAGCCGACCGGCCGGCCAGCCAGCAGTCACTTACAGAGTTAGAACTCTGATGATTCTGGGCCTGTAAGCAGCTCCACTAAGGTCAATTCAGTTCATGCTGTAACTTGACCACGCTGGGCCTTGTGTCTGCTGAGGCCCCAGCAGCAGGCTGAGAAGGGGAGGGGATGGCATCATAGCAGGGGACGGGCGGCATCTGTTCTGAGCAGGAGACGTGTGACCACAGAACTAGGGGATTTGAGAAGGAGGAACAATAACATTCATCTTGAAGATCAGAGAAGACTTTCTGAAGGAGATGACGTTTATTCCTGACCCTGCTGCATGTATCTGATTTGAAAACGTGGAGACATGCGGAGGAGAGCTTTCTAGGTGGGAAAAAGAGTCTTATCGAAATACGCATGCTCTTTTTATGTTTTGTGTTTCCCGTGAAACTAGACCAAAGTACAATTTCAACCTTGGGTGTGATTCACAAGGTTTGAGACTCCATATGGGGAATTGAAACCAAGATCCCCCGAGGCCTTAGAGCCCCAGGATCCGCTTTCCTCTGGTGGAAGCTATATGTCCCTTGTGAGTGCTCTCAGATACCCTCCAGGATGTATTCCCTTTTCTATAGTCCCACGCGATGGCATATCTGACAGTAGGAGACTCACTCGGGGAGGGCGACAGACCTCAATCCCCAGGGGAAAGCCAGGGCGATGCTAAGTGAAGGAGACAGATCGTGAAAGCTCCCCGAAGATGTGGACCCAGGCTGAGCAAAGGCGGGAGAGAACACCATGTGCCCCAAAGTCAGGGAACTCTCTGGGGAGACAAGAAAGCGAAGACGAGATGGCAGCTGGTGGCAGGCATCAGCAGATGGTCCGCCTCCCTGCCGGAGATGGAACAGCGATCCCAGACAAAGACACCATCCTGGAGAGAGGAGGACAGCCACACTGGCCCTGCTGCAGGAGTTCTGGGCCAAGCTGGGGACAGAAGCCTCTTGCCTTCTGCCAGGAAGTGGGATAAAGGAGGGGGGGGTGGGATAAAGGAGGGGGAGGGGCGTTCTCCAGCTTCCATCTCCAGGGGACTCAGGAAGCGGAGACGGATGGACGGAGGGTGTTGAGAATTGTAATTACTTTATGTCAAGGTCAAGAAAGGTGCCTGTTGCACTAGCAAACCTCAGGTTGTGTTACGGGAGAGGTGAGGGCGGAAATGAGTAACCAGAGGCCAATCTGAGCCACCAAGGAGAGGAAGTCTGGAGGGAACCTAAGTCCAAGAAGTCTTATGTTAGCATTTCTTTCAACGTATGTAGTCCCCTCCCCGGGTCGGGAGATACTCTTCTGACTTTATGATATTCCAGAATTTTCATATATAGCAAATTCTTTTCTTTGTGATTTTTTTTAGTATTCCTAGGTTGAGAAAAACATCCCTTTCAAGAGGTTTGATGTCATGTTCTCTCAAGTTTTCTACCATTTAAAAACTTAACTCTTTAAAATCCCAGCAAACGATTTTGGGGCACAGAGTGAGGCAAAGACCTCATTTAAAAAATAATCTGTAACTTTCTCATTGATAAGGAAAGAAAATTGATTGTTTTGTCATTATAATAGTAATGAGGAAAACATAAAACCTTTGACAGAAGGAAAAAAACATCATATTCTCACCACGCAGGAATAATCATTTTTGGTACATGCTCCTTCATTCTTTAGTCGTTTATAGTTTTACTGACTGTTATCATACAATACATGCAAACCTATACAGGCTGATTTTTAAAATGGCAGCTATTTTGATAATAAATATTATAAATACTCCTTAGAGAATAATTAACTTTATGAAGGAGAAAATGGAATCCAGTTTTGTATCTTTTCTTATAGTAATAACATGATTTTTGTAACAGTACTTTTATGTTTTTTTAAGCACTGATGCCATACGGTATATGCTGGACTTGAAGCACTGTGAACATATATTAACAGGCTCCAGATGGGAGACAATACAAAGAGGGACATGGAAATATATCCACATATATACCCGATCCATGTCTCATGCGTGTCCATATCTACGGAACCTGTGGTTTAGTCTTTCCAAATAACACATCCAATATTCAGGCTTGCTCAATATGACTTTTAAACCACATTAGTAATATTTTATTTCTTAAGGCAGATACCGAGTATTTGGTGTATTACTGTTTCATTCATTTAAAATTTGGTGGGGGAGGGGCCGAGGTGCCTGGGTGGTTCAGTCAGTGTCCGACTTTGGCTCAGGTCACGACGTCACAGTTCATGGGTTCGAGCCCCATGTCGAGCTCTGTGCTGACAGCTCAGAGCCTGGAGCCTGTTTCAGATTCTGTGTTTCCCTCTCTCTCTCTCTCTCTCTGCCCTTCCCTGCTTGTGTTCTCTCTCTCTCAAATAAATAAATACTTTTAAAATTGGGGGGGGGGCACATCAAAATGCACTTAGTTTCTTTTTAACTTTTTATCTGGCACTCACTTCAAATTTAAAATAGAATAAGGAGGGGCGCCTGGGTGGCTCAGTCGGTTAAGCGGCCGCGGCCGACTTCAGCTCAGGTCATGATCTCGCGGTCTGTGAGTTCGAGCCCCCCGTCAGGCTCTGTGCTGACGGCTCAGAGCCTGGAGCCTGCTTCGGATTCTGTGTCTCCCTCTCTCTCTGCCCTTCCCTTGCTCACGCTCTGTCTCTATGTCTCTCAAAAATAAAATAAAAACGTTAAAAAAATAAAATAAAATAGAGTAAGGAACACCCATATACCCAAATTTACTTATTAACATTTTAAACCTGTTTGCTTTATCATGTACTCTCCCTTCCTCTCTCTCTCTGCCTAATTTTTTCCTGACCCATCGGATGGAAAGCTACGTATTCATCATCGTCCATTACCCCTGAGTACTTCGGTATTTTCTAAGAAGAGAGATATTCTCTTGACATAGCTACAATACAGTTTTCAGCTTCATACATGTACAATTTACACGGATATAATCATCTTATCTCCTTTACCGCTTGTATTCTAATTTTGTCAGTTGATCTAATAACGTCTTTGATGGCATTTTCCTCTCCAGCACAGAGCGCAGAATTCGGTCTAGGCTCAGGTATTGCCTTTAGTTGTCATATCTCCTCAGCCTCTTTTAATCTAGAACACTTCCACTGCCTTTCTTTGATTTTCATGATATTGCCATTTTTTAAGAATATAGTCCCTCACCTATCATTTTAACCAAAATGTTTCCCATTTATACAAATGTTCAATTTTATGAAATTGTTGGCTGTGCCTTCATGACCAGAATACTGTATTAGAGAATGGGAGAGGTATCCTTTTCAGGGTATCTCATTTGGAAGTGTGTAATTTTCACCTGTCCCACATAGCTGCTGTTAATTTTATTATTTTTTAAGTTTTTATTTAAATTCCAATTAGTTAACATACAGTGTAATATTAGTTTCAGCGTGCAATATAGTGATGCAACACTTCCATACATCACCCAGTGCTGGTTGTGACAAATGAGCTCCTTTATTTTTTTTAAGTTTATTTATTTATTTTGAGAGACAAAGAGAAAGAGCGAGTGAGCAGGGGAAGGGCAGAGAGAGAGAATCCCAAGCAGACTTGGCGCTATCGGTGTGAAGCCCAGTGTGGGGCTCAAACTCAGGAGCTGTGAGATCATGACCTCAGCTGAAATTGGGTGCTTAAGCGACTGAGCCACCCGGGCCCCCTGACAAGTGCACTCCTTAATCCCCATCACTTATTTCACCCATCCCCCCACCCACCTCTTCTCTGGTAACTATCACTTTGTTCTCCGTAGATAAGAGTCTGTTTCTTGGTTTGTCTCTTTCTCTGTTTTTCCGCTTTACTCATTTGTTTTATTTCTTCAATTCCACATGAGAATGAAACCATATGGTATTTGTCTTTCTCTGACTGACTTACTTTGCTTAGCATAATGCTTCGTAGCCCCATTCATGTCATTGCAAATGGCAAGATTTCATTCTTTTTTATGGGCGGGTAGTATTCTATTGTATAGATACACCACATCTTCTTTATCCACTCATCAGTTGACAGAAACTTGGGCTACTTTCACAATTTGGCTTATTGTAGATAATGCTGCTATAAACATTGGGGTGCATGTATCCCTTTGAATTAGTAGGTTTGTCTCACTGCTGGATCTAAGGTTGTGCTATTTCTAACTTTTAAGGAAACTCCATACGTACTGTTTTCCAGAGTGGCTGTACCAATTTGCATTTCTCCCAGCGGTGTAAGAGGGTTCCCCTTTCTCCACATCCTCACCAATTCCTGTTGTTTCTTGGGTTGTTGATTTTAGCCATTCTGTGTGAGATGGTATCTCATTTGCATTTCCTGGTGATCGGTGATGTTGAGCATCTTTTTATGTGTCTGTTGGCCATCTGCATGTCTTCGTCGGAAAAATGTGCATTCGCATCTTCGGCCCATTTTTTTAATTGGATTGTTTGTTTTCGGGGTGTTGAGTTTTATAAGTTCTTTACATACTTTGGTTACTAACTCTTTATCAGATGCATCATTTGCAAATTTCTTCTTTCGTTCTGTAGGTTGCCTTTTAGTTATGTTGATGGTTTCCTTTGCTGTGCAGAGCCTTTTTCTTTGGATGAAGTCCCAATGGCTTACTTTTGCTTTTGTTTCCCTCGCCTCAGGAGACGTAACTAGTGAGAAATTGCTATGGCTGATGTCAAAGAAGTTACTGCCTATCCTCTCCTCCAGGATTTTTATAGTTTCAGAACTCACATGTGAGTCTTTCATCCATTTTGAATTTATTTTTGAGTGTATGGTATGAGAAAGTGGTCCAGTTTTCCCAACACCATTTGTTGAAAAGACTGTCTTTTTTCCATTGAATATTTTTCCTGCTTTGTGGATGATTAATTGACCATACAGCTGTCGGTTCATTTCTGGGTTCTCTATTCTATTCCATTGATCTATGTGTCTATTTTTGTGCCGGTACCATACTGTTTTGATGACTATAGTTTTGGAATATAACTTGAGGTCCAGAATTGTGGTGGCTCCAGCTTTGCTCTTCTTTTTCAGGATTGCTTTGGCTATTTGGGGTCTTTTGTGGTTCTGTACAAATCTGAGGATTGTTTGTTCTAGGTCTGCACAAAACGCTATTGGTATTTTGACAGGGATTGCATTAAATGTGTAGGTTTCTTTGGGTGTTATAGAACTTTAACAATATTTGTTCTTCCAATCCATAAGCATGGAATGTCTTTCCATTTCTTTGTGTCCTCTCCCATTTCTTTCATCAGGGTTTTATACTTTTTAGAGTACAGGTCTTTCACCTCTTTGGTTAGGTTTATGCCTAGGTATCTTATTGTATGGGGGCTGCTGGGTGTTGCCCAGTTTCTCTCACTGTAGAATTCGTTCCTTTTAGGGGCGCCTGGGTGGCTCAGTCGGTTGGGCGGCCGACTTCGGCTCAGGTCATGATCTCACAGTCTGTGAGTTCGAGCCCCGTGTCGGGCTCTGTGCTGATGTCTCAGAGCCTGGAGCCTGCTTCGGATTCTGTGTCTCCCTCTCTCTCTGCCCTTCTGCTCATGCTCTGTCTCTATGTCTCAAAAATAAATAAACATTAAAAAAAAAAAGAATTCATTCCTTTTTGCCCCTCTTCCTTGCAGCTAATAACCAGCCTGTAGATAGACACCTTAAGGCCATATAATTTTCTGCTTCTCATCAAAACTTCCCCGGGAATTAGTGTCCATTGACTATTCTGGCCTGACCCAATCTCTATGATGATGAATGAAGTGATGATTTTTCAACTTAAGCACCCCCCCAATATGTACCAGTTGGGCATTCTTCAAGAGCCTCCCTTCTCTCCCTCCTTTTATGTATTTATTAGTATTTGCTATTTATCAATTTTCAGTATAGGCTCACAAACTTATTTTTTTCCATGGTTTATAACAGATCACTGTAATTTGGTGTTCATATTGTCCCAGATGTGGCCAATGGGTACCCCTGCAAGCTCGCCCCTGCATCCTTGTGATATGCCTCACCATTCTTTAAGAATGCCCTCATTTTCTGGCCAAACGAGCTGTGCTTGGCTCATCTCGAGCCCACCCTGTCCTAGCCCTGGAACCATCCATTTCTCCAAGGAACTAGGTGTTGTGCGCTCAGTGTTAAGAGTTTTGCAATGCTTATTACAAAAATTGTAAGCTCATCTCCCCTTCCCTTAATTTTCTGCTTCCCAGTGGCAACTATTCTCAACTCTTAACTGATTCCATTTACCCATGAGTTACTAAATAATATGTTTCTCGTGCTACTTCTACGTTTTGCAAAGGCATGCGTATTTCCCATCTCCTTATGCTTTCCATTCACTCATATCATAGGCTTGGTTACACCAGTATTCAATGTTCACATTAGTATGACCATGTAAACAGTTTGACTATGAGTGTCCTATGATTAAAGTTACTTTTCTTTTTTACTTACGCTTTTATCTGCCCTGGAGTTAACTGTCTTAATTTTTCCATTTGTTTCATTTTCGTGTTTCACTAACTCAGTTAGTTAGTTACTCAGTTTCACTAACTCAACCCCAAATGCTCTGTCAGTTCTCTAAATCTGCTCCTGATATTGCCGGAGGCATCGGATGTGCATTATGTATCATTTTCTTGATACCTGTCCTTGTAGCCTTCTGACTTGCTTCAATCTGGGCTGGTTACAACACGGATGTGGGTGTTGGTTTCCCTTCACAATCTCCTTGAGGGGTTGGGGGCTGGGTTCCTCATCTCTGTCTTGAATCCCCTGGTCTCCGATTCCCATCTCTTTCTATATTCAGTCCTACTTTTGGATGAATTACAACCTCTGGTTGTTTTCCTTAAAAACAAACAAACAAACAAAAACACATGCAATACATTTTTTGAGATTGCACATCTGAAAATGTCTTTATTATACCCTCACTTTAAATAGACAGTTTGATCTGATTTAGAATTCTAGGTCAGATACAATTCTCCCTCAGAATTTTGAAGGAATCGTTCCTTGTCTTCTAGCTGCTAATGTGGCCAAGAAGTCCAAAGCAATTCTGATGTTTGATTGTTTATAAAAACTTGTCCCAAGTTTCTGGAAATCTCTCCTTTTCCTTTTTAGTCTCTGAAGTTTCATTACAATGTGCCTGGGTCTGTTTTCACCTGCTAGACACTCAATAGGCCCTTTTAATCTGGAGACACCTAACCTCCAGTTCTGGAAACTTTTTTTATATTATTTCTTTGAAGGTTTCCACCTCACTATTTTCTTCTTTTTCTCTCAATGGGACCGCTATAATTCACATCTTGGACCTTCTATATGAAGTCTTCATTTTATTTTCATTTCTGTTTTCCATCTCTTTAGGTTTTTCCTCCCCCTATTTTCTGGAAGATTTTCTTATAATCCTCCACCATTTCTATTCAGTTTTAAAAACTTTTGCTATCGTATTTTTAATTTATAAGAGCTCTTTGATTGTTTCATGAGTATTTCTTTTACTCTAGCAACCTTTCTCATTTTGTAAAGGTAATATCATTTTTTTCGAGGAAAAGTATCTCTAGAAATTAATGGTAAGTTTTTGTTTTTTAATTTTTTTCTACACACTTATATCTTCAACTTGTATCTTTATTTGTTTCCCTTGGATTCTGTCTCCTGTATGAAATGCTTTTCTCAAATTTTCAGTGGTCTTTGGCCATCTACTGAATTTTTAAAAAATAAACTTTGCTGAGATATAATTTATATTTTCATCCTATTGCTATTATTTACATACAATAAATATATCAATTAAAAAGTTTTTTTAATACTTATTTTTGACAGAGAGAGAGAGAGAGAGAGTGAAAGTGGGGGGGGCAGAGAAAGAGAGGGAGACACAGAATCTGAAGCAGGCTCTAGGCTCCGAACTGTCAGCACAGAGCCCAATGCAGGGCTCAAACCCATGAACCAGGAGATCATGACCTAAGCCAAAGTCGGATTCTCAGCCAACTGAGCCACCCAGGTGCCCCTAAATGTACCAATTTTAATGGAAAGTTCAATACATTTGACATTTATATATAACTGACATGCATACATCCATCACCACAATCAAGATATAGGACATTTCCATTGCCCTCGGAACCTTTGTACAGTCACTCTTCCCCTTACTTCAGCCCCAGATGAGTTTTGCCTGTTCTAGAATGCCATATAAATGGTGTCATTTGTAATATTTTTGAGATTCATCAGTGATATGTGGATCTGTAGTTTATTTTCCTTTTTTATTGCTGAGTAGTATTCCATAATTGCAATTAATTAATTAATGGAATGAATGTATTTCCATTATATTAGTATGCCACAATAGTTTGTTCATTTGTTTAGTGATGGGCATTTTGTTCGTTTCCAGTTTGGAGCTATTAGGCATAAAGCTGTTGTGAATATTCATATACGACTGATTGTATGGATAAATGTTTCCATTTCTCTTGGACAAATACCAAGTGGTGAAAGCACTGGGTTTTATGGTGAGTATATTCTTAACTTTATTAAAAAAAAAACCTGTTAAACTGTTTTCCAAGGTGATCGTATAATTCTTACATTCCTATCAGGAATGAGTTCTAATTGTTCTGTGTCTTCACCACCACTTGTTATTCATAGTCTTTTTAATTTTAGTCCTTCTCGTGGTTGTTTAGTGTTACCTCATAGAGTTTTGATTTGCATCTCCTTGGTAATTAATGACGTTGTGCTGTCTGCTCAGGGAGTAGGGCATCAGAAAGGTGGTTGGATATTTGGTCAAGTGGGAAAGTCTAGTCAACTGAGGCTTCACTGTATAGTGATCCTCATGGGTCATTTTGCAGAGAATCCAGTTGTCAGTTCCTCAGGTATTTTTCCCTGAAACTGGCTAGATTCCCCACAGAATTTTCTCCCAATCACCTGCCAGAAGCAAGTTTCTAAGATTCTGAAATCCAAGTGAAAGAAGAAAGCTGGATGCTTCGACTTCCAGTGTGTAATTCCTGCCTTCAATGCTGTCTGGTGTTTCTTAGCCCAGAGAACCTGTTTTCTCCAGAGGATGAAACTACAGTTTTCTGCAGAGTGACAGAGGGGCTTGTTCCGGAGCTGAGCCGAGCAGTTCAGGGCACTGGGGGCTAATTGCTTCTTGAGGCGACTTTCACTCACTTTCCTCTCTTCAGATCTACCTTTACTCCTACTTCCAGAGGTACCCGGTGTTGTCAATTTCTGAGCCTTTGGGGCATTGCATAGTGTAATTGATTAGCTTTCCAGCTACTCAAGCCCCTTGGTTACGAAAATGATTCCTATGTCATTTTATGCAGCTCTACCCCGTAAAGGACAGAGAATGTGGTTGGTAACTCTCCTAGCATGGGATACCAGCCGCGTAAGGATATGACCTCTGTTAGTAAGTGCCGGGGCAGAGGAGGGCAGCGATTGTTCAAGTCACCAAATGGGGCAAGTTGCAGAGAAACGGCAAAATGAGAGCTCAGGCACAGCCGCGGCGTGGAGAAAACAGCAGAAAACCCACCCGGGGGGTACTCTGGAGTCTAGCTTTGCTCAGACTACGGGATGTCCCTGAACACATGCCATTCAGCTGAGTTCAGGCTCCAAACGAAGTCAAAGAAGACTTGTCCATCGTTTAATGCCACGACTTCTGCATTGTTGTTTTTTAAAAAAATTAATGGACTTAAAAATGTTTTCAAAGCAGTTTTAGGTGTATGGAAAAATTAACCAGATAGCACAGTTTCCCTCACCTCCCAACCCCGATTTCGCCAATTATTAGCATCTTGCATTAGTGTGGTACATTTGCTACCACTGACGAACCGGTATTGATACATTATAACTAAAGTCCGTAGTTTACATTAGGGTTCATTCTGGTGTTGCACATTCTATGTGTTTTGACAAACATGTAATGTCACGTAGCCACCCTACAGTATCACAGAGAATCGTTTCATTGTCCTAAAAGTCCTCTGGGCTCTATCCACACCTCCCCACGTCCCTCCCCAGACCCTGGCAACCACGGATCTTTTTACTGTCTCCACTGTTTTCTCTTTTCCAGAATGTCAAGGCTATACTAGGTAGCCTTTGCCGATTGACTTTTTTCACTTACTCATTTAAGGTTCCTCTTTGTCTTTTTGTGGCCCGATAGCTCATTTCTTGCATGCTGCCTACTTTATCCATTAGAGCCCTTCGTGTACTCATCACTCCTGTTCTAAATTCACAGTCTGATAATTCCAACATCCTGCGTGTCTGGTTGCGTTGCTTGCTCTGTCTCTTCGGACTGTGTTTTTTGTCTTTTATTATGCCTTGTGTATATTTTTCTTGATGGCCAGAGAAGAAGATATACCAAAACCCTGGGGTGGGAGAGAGCGTGGTGGGCTTGAGGGCACTATAGAAAGTTGATGTGGCCAGAGTGTGGAGGAGGAGAAAAAGAGGAGGGGAAGTGGTCTGTCGTTGGCTGAACAGAGTAGAGGCTCTGTAAACATTTGTGTTTAGTGGGTGAAAGATGGCAGTTGTAGCTGGTCTGTAGGGAAGTTGCTGATGTGTGGGGGCTGCCCCTCAGCTCTTTCTTGTCCTCGCATTTAATCAGTGTCTACAGTGAGGGCGCAGGAACCATGCTCAGTCGGCCAGGAGGTGAGGAAATGGGTCAAAGGCAGAGAGGGGCTAAAGAAGGGACTAGCAACATGTGGTGAGGCCAAAGGAGAGAGTCCCATCGATACCAAGAGGCTGGGAAAGGTTTCATGGGGAGACAGTTTTAGAGGCGGTGAGGGGAGAAAGTGCCCCAGCAAGGCGCAGGGCAGGAGGCCAGGTCTCAGAACGGAACAACGTGAACGAAAGCTCCATGAAAGACGGCTCGGCTGCGGAGGTCTCTCTGGGCTGCAGGCCCGGGGTGGGCAGACGATGAGGCGGACAAGGCCGCATCTCAGCGGCGCCGGGTCTTGGAGAACGTGCCCCCGGACTAGACGTGCCCCCTTCCTGGAGCCCATCATGAGGAAGCCTGGGTCAGCCTTCTCCCTCCAGAGCCCTGAGGTCCACTGCTCTTCATATTCAAGCATCGGTAAAAGGTGGTTGCTTATAGCTTTGGTTTCTGGGAGGCGAAGAAAATGGCCCACGCTGGGAAAGCTCCAACTCTTCAAATGCAGATTTCACCTCCCATTGCTTCCCAGCGAACTTGGGAAAGAATTTGCCCCACCTTGTGGCTCAGATCTCATCAGACCTGAGACCTAATAAGCAAACTCTTTCCCCAAAGCCGCACGGAGCCAGAACAAGGGAAAAGAGAAACCACTACAGGTGTGGCTGCAGGCCATTAGTTTTGATAAAGCACCTGTGCCTGGGGAGCCAGGGTCATTCATTCAACAGTCCCCTCCTGTGAGCCCTCTCTGCCACGCACATGGACTGGCATCGGGCAGTTCACCTATCGCTTTTGGATGCTGAGAAGGGCCCTAAACAGCCCCCCCTCCCCCCACTGGGGACAAGAGACATCCCAGCGAGCAGTCTCTGAGGAAGTGGTTTGGCTTCTCTGAGCACCCAGGAGTCTTTGGCTTTCACTCTTAGGAGGAGAGGGCGTCTGGGAGTGGGGAGTGAGGCTTGCTTAGAGAGAGACCAGGAAGCCACGAGGCTGCGGCTCCCCAGGAACGGGCAGAATTGCACAAACCCAAATGAATTAGGAGTGGAAATTGAGCAGTTCGAGTTGGCTTGCACGCTACAATAAAGATCTGCAAACACTCAGCTCCGTATTGAACCCGAGGCAGGGTGATTAATTCATTATTCACTTCCCAGCCTGGAAGGGAAAGCGTGTATACCCGGGGGCCAGCATGGATGAGCACAGTCATAAATCACGCCATTTACAAGCCGCGCGATGAGAAAATCGGCTGGCTGGAGGGGGACGCTCTGCAGGCAGCCACGGCGGCCGGAGAGCTGGCCTGTCAAGGCGGGTCAGTCTGCTCTCTGGAGACACACCAGTTGGCCAGCCCTTCAGCCTTTCAGCCCAGGCGGCCAGGCCGAGAGGCCACCCGGCTTGGCGCTTCCTGGCCAGACCACAAAGAAACAAACTCCACTCCACCCAGGAGGAGTGCTCCTGTGACCTGAGGTGGCCTCTCCCCAAAGGGGACAAAGTACTAGGAAGAGCATTAGGGTCCTTCCAAAGGGCCTCTGCCGTCTGATGGGGATAAACCACTATCCGCTCCCTTCCCTGGGCTGCTCTGAGTTCCAGGTCCTTCTGGCCCAGGCAGAGGGCCTGGAGCGTTCATGTCCGCTCAGTAGTCTCCAACCAGGGTCCCTGGAGGTCATCGGCTGTCAACTCTGAGCCCTGGCCTTTACCCTCGGCTGCCTTCAGGGGTCTCCCTGTGGGGAGACCGGAATTGCATGTAGAGTTGAAACTTATGGTCCAGTTAAGGACTCCCTGTCCTGCAAGACCGTTCTTTCTCTTCCAGGTAAAACAGCCTCCGATTCCTCAGCTGTTCCTCATGTTTCAAGATCCCTTGTATTGTCCAGATCCTTCCACGTCCCGACATGCTGTTATTGACTGTCTCCCACTTTTTTTTTTCTTTGAGACAGAGAGAGACAGAGTGTGAGCGGAGAAGGGGCAGAGAAAGAGGGCGTCTCCCACTTTTTACATTTCCCCTTAAATCTCTAAGCTCCCCAGATGGGATGCAGCACCTCCCCTGTGTTATCACGAATGGCGAGAACACCAAGACTTCCAAGCCAGCTGCGTTGTCCGTCTTATTTCAACTCACTAACCAACGACCTAGTGAGGTAGTTATCAACTCCACCGTACAGACGAGAAAATTGAGGCCTAAAGAGGCCGAATGGCTGCCAGGATTCAATCCGCCGTTGGTCTGACTCCAGAGATTATCCTCCGAATCTTTCTGGTAAGCAGTCTCGTTCGCCCAGGGCCTAGTGGGATTATTAGCTAAAATACACAGTATGTCTGTTTCAGGGCCCGCCGGACTTGGGGCTTTCTTGCGTGGAGCCAAGCTGAGCTTTGAGAGACTGGCCACAGCCCTTTAATCTCGACCCAATGCAGCATCAGAAAAGATACAATAAAAAAAAATAAAATAAACCGAAAAAGAATATAAAGAGCTTTATCTGCACCACTTTCCGCCCTCTGCCTGAGCAGAAGGGCTCTTCCAGAAAAGGGAGAGGAATCCTTATCTCGCTCACTCTTCTTTCCAGGACAGATAGTGTGACCCAGGAAGCAATCTGTTTGCCACTTCTTTTTGCCTTATTTGGGACACAAAAGAGACCGATTCTCCCTAATCTATTTATACAGCAAAAGAGCAAGCAAACTGGATTCCTTAACAAAAGGGTCTCTAACCAGGAGATTAGTGTATAATACTCATTCTCCTCAGAGCTCCCAGACAGATATCTTACAAAAAAGGGTGCGGGGACTCAGCCTTCCTTGCCTAGGAACAACGGGCATTATCAATTCATACCTTCCTTTCTCCTTCTTAAGAAAGGAAAAAAAAATGTTATATGGCCAGAACTGGGGGGACGAGGCTTTAGTTTGGGGAGTTGATGAAGCATTGCCCATAGCAACACTATATGTACATGTAATAAACAAGCTTCAAGTGAACATTTCCAGAAGCATATTCTGATTGTACTCACCCATGGGCTGTATTTGAGAGGACCTGGGGTTGGGCAGCTGCTTGTACAGAGTTCTCTCATCCTGGGACTAGTGGGGTGACCTGAATTCGCAGCCAGGTGGGTCCTGGAGAGTCTGCTTCCTGGTCATACCACGCCAGGTAGCCATCGAGCCAACGTGAGAGACGGTGCAAAGGGTTCAGCTTCCAGATTGTTCTGGCAACATCAAGGAAGTTAGAGTTATTCACAGCCTGCCAGTGGGCTGGGGCCTCTCCAAATGAGCAGGAATATGGAATCAAGACACCAGCTGTGCCTGCCGACCACCCGTTAGGATCAGCATGGAATCTGGTCCGTGAGAGCTGTCTACTTTGGGCAAGGCCACGGAGACTGAGGAAAGTCTGGAGAAAATTTTTTGTGGCTCAATCTCAGGTACAAATATCTACAATCACCTGAACTCAGGACACTGTGCTGATGGGCTGTTTCAGATTCATCACCCGGTGTGAATTTATCAAATAGACGTTATAAAAACTAAGCCATTACATATGCTAAGAGATTTAGCACACTTCTGCCAACGAAGTGAGCTCGCCAAATAGGGACCTGCCTGAATATGTGCTAAGTTTTCTTCAGAGTTCAAGTTGTACCCAAAAAAGCATGTAAAACTCAAACCACAAACCAGAGGTAAAAATTTTCAAACTTGGTGTGTTTTTCAGTGGAAACTTGCATGAAATATAGAAAAACTTAGACCATGGGGCGCCTGGGTGGCTCAGTCGGTTGAGCGTCTGACTTGGGCTCAGGTCATGATCTCTAAGTTCATGAGTTTGAGCCCCGTGTCAGGCTCTGTGCTGACAGCTCAGAGCCTGGAGCCTGCTTCAGATCCTGTGTCTCCCTCTCTCTCTGCCCCTCCCCTGCTTGTGCTCTCCCTCTCTCTCTCCCTCTCTCAATGAGTAAATAAACATTAAAAAAATTTTTTTAAAGAGTAAAACTGGTATGAACTTTTTTGCTCATATTTTTACACAAGTCTTTTTGTGTAAAAATATCTTGGATTCTCTGGGGTATATACCTAGGAATAGAACTTTATTAGAATCTGCCAAGGGATGTACTGTAACTTTAAAAATAAATAATAGAAATATGAAATAAACGTAGAAGTCTCTTAAAATTTGCTTGCTAATTCACAAAATATTTAAAAATAGGTAAAACACGAGGAATCATCCAACGTTCAAAATGCTTTATAGAGATAGAGTGATTTTATCTGTAAGAGCCACGCATGTGCTCTTAAGATTTAATAAATTTTCGATAGGCGGGACTTTCAGCCAAATTGGTCTTAAGCAAATTGGCCCAAGGGCTCAACAAAGACTCTTGTCAAGACAAGTCTCCCCCATTCTGTATTGGTGTGATTGTATTTTAAACAATGCAGATTTGACATTCATCCCTGTGAGATTCCATACCAGTGGGAAGTACACGTGTTTTTATGCACATGGATATATGGGATTAGGGTGTTGGAACAAGTAGACACTTGGTGGAAGGGGGGAGAGGAATTCTCGGCCCTGCTCTTAGAGCTCTGGGGGGACTGGTAATGGTCCATGAGCTGGCAGGATGCCCAGGGAATGAAAACCTGGATGAACCAAGGCAGGAGCCAGGGAAGGTCGCCATGGAGCTCAAGGGCAGCAGTGGGTTTTGCCTGGCGATGTTGGGGCCCGTTTGTGGGGAGGAGCAGTGATGTCATTACGATGAAGGAGGAGAATAAGGAAGAGGCTGCCCCGGGGTGGGGGGGGGTGGCACAGAGAACCACAGTGTCAGTGGGTTGTGCGAGTTAGCATTCGTCTGAGAGAATGAAAAAGACGGTGCTTGAATCAGCCCTGAGCAGTCTTTGTCCTGGTTGAGATATGCCAACCTTCGTTGCCAAAATGTGTCAGCAGACAGGACTGCAAATTAAAAAAAAAAATTTATAGGCATTCACATATGTTCACTATCCCTTTTGCCTGAGTGGCTTCCACACTGTTGAGATAATTGGTTTCTAGATCATCTTCCAAGTTATTAACACGAAGTGGTAACCTGGACAGAACCGGAGCAAAATGTCTCCAGACACTTGCCTCCAGGGTGGGGATTCATTAAGCAACGCTCCTTGAGAACAACCATCCAACCAACTATAGGTCGACCTCCTCGTCCCCACTGACATGTTTCCACCTTTGCCCGAGGGAATCACGAGGGATTTAGTAAAGGGCCTTATAGAAAGAAGACACCAAGTCTATGACACCCCCTCCCTCACCCACTAATCTGATAATTCACACGAAAAAGAGAGGAGGTCAGACTCCGTGAGTCCGCGCTGGCTCCTGGCAAATATCACTTTCTTTTTTGAAGTACTCAGAAAACCATCTGTTTAATAATCCTTTCTAGACTTTTGTTGGCACTGCTGGTACTTGTCAATCAAATGGTAAATTTCATCTATCACTCTATTTGAAAATCAGGACAACACTTCCTAATAGCATCCTTTTGGTTGCTCTCTCTCATTGTGTAGGACATCTCAAAGATGTTATAGGTGATGCTTGTGCTCATTTGGGAGGTCATCCTTCTGGACCAACTGACTTAAACTCAGTAAAGCAAGCTTGGTAGTATATCTGGTATAAGTGAGTTTCTGGCGTGTAAGCAGAAAACAACTTTATTTTGCCTCCATTTGTTCCTTTAAAATTAATTCAGTGAGCCATGTCCCTCTGATTTTTGTGGATAGAAATTCATCAGTCCTGTGACTTTTCTCCTCACTCGTGATAAATAAAATTCTATAATCGCTTTGAGTCACCAAGCACCGTCTTCATTTACGTGTTAGAAATCTACCCCTAGGGGCGCCTGGGTGGCTCAGTTGGTTAAGTGGCCGACTTCGTCTCAGGTAATGATCTCACGGTCTATGAGTTCGAGCCCCGCATCGGGCTCTGTGCTGATGGCTCGGAGCCTGGAGCCTGCTTCAGATTCTGTATTTCCCTCTCTCTCTGCCCTTCCCCTGCTCGTGTTCTGTCTCTATGTCTCTCAAAAATAAATAAACGTTAAAAAAATTAAAAAAAAAAAAAAGAAATCTACTCCTAGATAAGGAACAGAACTTAGGCTTTGTTTAAAGTTAAATCTTCTGAATCAGCCTGAACCTACTGCTGGTGAAAGTGCACTGGGTTTCTTCATTCTTTTACCTTTCCCACCGACCTCACCTGCAAACCTGGATCTTCTAGCTCCTCTGGGGCAGGGCAGTAGGAAAGCTTGGTTGCCACTTTTGATTTTTTTTTTTTTAATGTTTATTTCTTTTTGAGAGACAGAGAGTGAGCAGGGGAAGGGCAGAGAGAGAGAGGCAGACACAAAATCCGAAGCAGGCTCCAGGCTCCGAGCCATCAGCACAGAGCCCGACGCGGGGCTCGAACTCACAGACCGTGAGATTCTGACCTGAGCCGAAGTTGGCTGCCCAACCAACTGAGCCACCCAGGTGCCCCGCCCCTACTTTCGTACAACGGCTCTTTACTTTTTGTACAATGGCCCGGCAAGTGTTTCAAGCCTTTTCATTCTTCAGATTTTTTTTTTTTTTGAGGCAGCAATCAAATTTCAATTTCCCACGTCCCATCCTCAGCCTCCGCTCCCCACCTGCTCTCCTTTGAAGCCTCTCCCTCTCTCTGTGTCTCTTGATGAAGGTGATGTGCCCCACAGCATGCAAACCATTCTCTCCAAAGACCTCTTCCTCCCCAGTCCTCTCCCTCTTTTCCCCTCTGAGCCTCAGTGCTCTCACTGCGGTCTTCAAGGGTTCCTGAGAAATCCTACCAGTCCGAAGACGTGTGCAACGTTTGAACAATTGCCTCCTTTGCAATGTAACTTTTGTCTTCACGTTGCAGCTAAAAGGAGGCAGAGGCCACTTCGTACACTGGATTAAAGTAGTTTTCCACTACGTGCCCTCTGGTCTTGACCTTCAATTTCCCTCATTCTGGTTTGATGGCATTTCTTCCCGGTAGGGAGACAGATGAACATAGTAGTTAAGGACGTCTATCTTCTCTCTGAGACCTCCCCTGGTTGCAGAGCGTCTTCCTCAAGCACAGGGATTTTCCTCTTTGGAAACACGTGCTTTTAAAAACCACAGCCATCAGGCCATTCAATTAACTTACAATGAAGAATATAATGGTACACAGATCTAAATACTCATGTCCTTTTTATTACTTCCTGATGATAAAATTAAAGTGGGAGTGGGGAGGGCCGAAGCAGGGGAAAGAATCTAACATTTATTCAACACTTACTATGTGCTTATCATTTTATATTCATGATCTTATTAAGTAATCACAGTAGCCATGGGAGGTAAATATTATCCCCCTTTATATAGATGTGGGGACTCAGGGAGAGAGTCAAGTACTTTGTCTAACATCCGCAGCTAGCCTGGTATGTGCTTTATCTACGACTTCTCCGAACTCCAAATTACTGTCATAAGATAAATTTTACCAACTTCACCACTTGGTAAAATGACAAATAGATCCAAATATTTTTACAAACAAATAAGCTGTTTCTCTGGTGGGCGGTATGGAAAAGAAACTAGAAATCCCCAGCTATGAATACCTAAAGAGTTGATATATACTTTTACAATCTTTTCCTTGAGAATATGCATGGAATAGTCTTATAATATTAAAATAATACTGTATACCCAGCTCTGAAACCTCATTCTTAAGCTTGCTATACTGGGAACCTTTCCCATTCCCAATAACATTCTTTGAAAATCATTTTGAATGGCTTCCTACTAGGCCCAGGTATGGGAATACCATGACTTACTTAGTCTCTTTTCTCTTTCTCTTATTGTTGAACATTGAGATTGTTTCCTTTTTTTTTTTTTAACCACTTTGGGTGACACCATGATGTGCACCATTGTGCTTAAATCTATGTTTGAGTTTCTGACAATGATTAGAAGAGGGGTTGCTGGATTAAAGGGTATGGACCATCTAAAGGCTCCTGATACAAACTGTCATATGCTTTCTAGAAAGGTCCGTAGCAGATGGGCTTATCTTAATGGACAGTGTTATCATCACACTCCATCAGGTAAAGACCCGTTTCCACAGCAGGACCAGACAACAGAACCAGAACATTCATGCAGGCCGGTCAGGTTATCTTCTCTTCTGGACAACGTCAGAGACATAAAACAAAAGTGCTTTTTGGCTACCGTAACCTGAATCTCCAAACTCAATATATATTTGGAGTGAGTGGAAGGAGGGAGGTATATTTGCATCTTTGTAGTCAGGGTTCTCCCGGACAGTAGCATCTTCCTCTGATCCAGCCTGCATTTCATTCACTGCCCTCTGACACAGCCCTGCTTCTGCGAGAAGGCCCTTAAAGCCACAAGGCGGGTGTAGCTTTGTGCCCCCAGTCACATTCTGGCCACGCCTCCCCGCGCTTAAATCCAGGGCTCCCCCACGCAGCCGGGGTGTCTCCCGAGAATCTCCAGCAACAAGCTGGTAAACAGATCTCGAGGCGGGCCTGCTTTGCATCTATTACGGGTTGAATTGCCCTAGTTTTGTTTTCACGTGGTGACCTTTATCCAGAGCTTGTCCCAAACCCTGCCCGCCCCAGAACCACGCTTTGAAGACAGAAAAGCAACATTTAGCAGTACTAAAGATACATGTAAGTGACAATATTTTAATAATCTTTTCCCCCTACTTTCAAAAGCAGCACATGTTTAAAGCAGAAACCTTGGAGAACCCAGGAAAGCAGGCAGAGAAGGGCGCAGGCCGGCCAGCACGGCGGCGGCCTGCCCGGCAGATGGGGAGTGCGGGAGTCCTGGTGGACATCTGTGCGGGTCAGCGGGGGTGATGCTAAGCCCCGCAGATGTCGGTGGGCGTACAACAAAGGCCGAGAACTGGTAAGAACTCTCCCACTTGGCCCTACATAAACCTGAAAACTTAGGTCCAACACCAGGGAGAAGGGGTGGGGGAATCTCCCGAAGCGATTTAGATGCAAATCATAAACACGGCAGCGGAATGGCACTTGGTACGTGAATTAAGTTCATTTGTAAGAAGACAAAGAACACCAGAGCCTCTAGCTCTCTTTGGCTTCTGATCTCACGACTTCGGGTGTACCGCGCCACCAACCTCTTTGCCGGTGCCTTGGCCTGGTTCTGTTCTGGTGCCTGGGGTGGTTTGAGGGACAGAACTACAGTCTTGTGGGCTGCTCATGGGAGCTAGCCCTGCAAATCACCATGGAAACTAAAGATATCGTGACTGTTCGTGCTGGGCTTAGATAGAGGCTGTTCCCAGGTGAAGGCTGGGGCAAGCTACTCTTAGGATAATGTGACTCTGCCTGCCACCTCTGAGGACTTTCTTCCTTTAATTCTCCTCGTTGGAACCGGGGGACTAAATCCCTGAAAGCAGCAGGTGGATGTAAAACAAGACAACAAAACAAAATAAACAGCCCAAGAGGGCCGCGATCCCTGGCAGGAGTGCACCAGAAGGAAAGGAGTCTGGTTTCCCTGAGCCATGACGCCGGGCCCGGCTCTTTGTCCCACAAGTGCCCTCAGAGCCACCTGGCACAGTGGCCTTCCTCTTGGGGTCCTTCCTTTTGCACTCCTGCCTCCTTGGCAACATTTCAGGGGAGCCCCGGGGTAGGACAACATCCTAACTGTCAAGACGATGCAGCGTCAGAGAGAGTCAGTGAGGCAGGCTGGGATCCCTGGAGGCCTCCGAGAACAGAACACATGTACCCGGATTGTTGCTGCAGTGATGTCGATAGCGACCAAGAACTTGAAACATCCCAAGTGTCGTTCGATAGGAAACCGCTTAAACAGATTAAGACACGTCCATACCAAGGAGCGCTATCCGTCGTTAGAAAATATATGGAGTTACGTAAATTAAAAAGGAATATGAATCTGTCCGTCAGACATTTTTATTGAAAAAAATGTTTAAAACTGTATGTAGAGCACGAACTTATTTTAATATATCTTCATATAAATTATATATGTATTGTATTTTAAATAATGTGTTTTTCTACATTACATATAGAAAATCTCTAGCGCGATAATTTCCTTTATTTTTCTGTATGTTTAAACTGATTATGAGGTATGTGCATTGCTTTAATTAAAAAAAAATTATAGGGGCGCCTGGGTGACTCAGTCGGTTGAGCGTCCGACTTCAGCTCAGGTCGTGATCTCACAGTCTGTGAGTTCGAGCCCCGCGTCGGGCTCTGGGTGACAGCTCAGAGCCTGGAGCCTGCTTCGGATTCTGTGTTTCCCTCTCTCTATGCCCCTCCCCGACTCATGCTCTGTCTCTCTCTGTCTCAAAAATAAATAAACATTAAAAAAAAATTAAAAAAATAATTATAACCCTCGTTGATGGATATGGCGCTGAAACCTGTACTGGCAGCCACGGAGGTGTGCACTTAGATCTGCCTTCGAGAAAGAACCTGATGTGTCCCTATGAGGAGCCCAGGAAGCTAGCCGACTCTGGCTGCAGCGTCTTGAGGATCCGCGGCCACACTTGTACCAAGCTCGTGCTCTTCCCGGGCAGTCCCCCGAAATGACTGGGCATTAGAGGGGGACTGATTCCTGCCCTTCCTGTCCCACATGGACGTCCTCAGGGGTGCTCTCAGGGCTGGAGCTCCCCATTGGGCTGACAGCTTTCTCAAAGCTGCCCCACAGGCTGGGGCGCATCCCACCCGCTCCTTCCGCAGGTGTCAGACCTGCTTGGCAATCTGAAGTCTTCCCAGCCTCCTCTTGCTCCCCCTCCCCCTTATTCTTCGCAGGTATCGCCCCTGTAACCTCTCACACCTCTAACTCTGTTCCTGTTTGCTTCCTGGAGGACCTAACACAGTGCTTCCGTGTTCCTGAACGCGCTATAAGAAACTTGGAATTGGTTATTACATTCTTCTTGTACAAATCCTCTCCTCCCCACCTGGCTCTGCAAAGAATGATCCCAGACGACTCCCCCAAGTGGGCTCCAAAACCTGAAATGCCTTTTTTCTACCAGGATTTTCTTCTTCTGATGGTTGTTGCCTGAAATCTGATACCTTTCAGCCCCTCTGGAGCTGATTCAGAAAGGTCGAAGGTGGCCAGGTCAACGTCCATGATGTATAACATTGCTGGAGTGAGAAAGGCCAGCTAACAAGAATGAAGATCGAACACCCACAGGTCCTTGCATGCCTCAGCCCAGCAACTACAGAAAGCTGTGGCTAATGCCATGGTTGCTAAGCTCTCGGAGCCAGGTCTGCCCTGGTCCATTCTTTCCAGATCGCGTAGTTCCTGATAAGCAGACCAGCTCTTCCCAGAATACAAGGCTCAGTTTCCCTCTGGCTCCCCACGAAGCATGCCAGTATCTTGCAGAGCCCATAGTAGGTAAGTACCACGTCTGGGGAGGCCACGTGGAGCTGGTCGAAGGTGGACCTCCTCAGAGCTTGGGCCTTAAATAGCCCAGGGATCCCAGCATCAGCACCACATGGGGAACTGAGAGACAGAACCAAAAATGAGAGCGAGCAAGAATCAGAACACAATCAGATCTATGACCAGGTGTGAATGTGAGATGAAGAGCACATAATTAATATTCATTTATCCTCCCAAGAAGGCTGACGTCCTGCGTGGTACTTTCTGCTGCGGGTGGAGAAGCATTTGCCCGCCCTGGGTCAGTGCCATGCTGCCTGGCGGCAACAACGGTGTGTTCGCAGGACCTGCCCCGCACGTGACTTGGAGGCAGTGGCCCTGTGAGCGAACTAACTTCAGGCCATCTTTCCAAACCACACAGAGAATCTGTGAACTACTCAGTATCTTTTGAAGAGACTTCCTTGCTGCTTCGGTCAGCCAGAAATGGTTTCTTCGACTTGCTAACTAGGAACCCTGGCCGATTTGCATGTATAATGCATAGTATTTTTGTATATGGTAAATTAGCCTGGAGAAAACCAGGTTAACAATGAAGTTTAACGACTGGGTTATTAACACAGGATGCCTGGAAAGGTGGTGAGGTGAAGATGGAGAGGAGAGGAAAAGGAAGGAGGCAAGTGAAAATGGAACAAGGGAAAAAAATAGCAAGACGGTGCAAAGGAAAATCTCATACACAGATTATAATGCGATTCCGTGTGTTCGTCCACATACTCAGCATATTCACCTACCGGCCATATCTCAGATCCAGGGAAAAGGAAATTTCCCAGGATAATAACCAGGCCCGAGTTGTAATTTTTCAGAGCTTCGCAGGAAGCGCAGATGAGCAGACAGAGTTGACCAATGTTCATCTACCGGGATAATCTTAGACCACCTCCATCAGGATCGGCCAGAAGTTTGTAGAAAAATTCATGTTCCTGGACTCCACTGTCAAGCCCCTGAGTCGGAATGCAGAGTGGGGGGTTGTTTCTGCCCAGAGCGAGGGAGCTGGGGCTCCTGTGGCCACAGAACCAGATTCCTGGGCCCCCGAGCAACCACAACATGCCTTGGCACAAGGCCCGGTCTGGTGCAGCAGGCCCCATCTTTTCAAAGATCTGCTTTTCAAATCTTTAATGACTGTTTAATCCAGCAGTTCCACTTGGAACTTCTCCTAAGGAAATAACCACACAATGTGAAAGGATGCCTGAGGAAGAATGTTCATCCCAACCCTTGCGTAATTAATGAACATTTGGAAACAACCCAAATATCAATCAATAGGGGAGTAATTAAAATAATTATGACACATTCACACAATGGAAGGCTATGTAGCCATTAAAATTGCGAGGTAGGTCTCTCTGCGCCGAAATGGAAATACGTCTGCAGGGTGGTGCCTGTGGGGGAAAAAAATCGCATGGCACAAGAACAGAGATGTCTCACACACAACAGATGGCAGTCACATGTATGGCAGAGTTGTGTGTCATGCATAATCTTGGGGACACTTCCTTTTACACCCAAGAAAACAAGATCCGAATGCCGTTATGGTGAATCTTCAATTTCGTTTTTTTCACACACATATTCATATTTACTTTTCATTATGAAAAATTTCAAACATAAATAAAAGTAGAGCGAGACTCTACTGAACTACAAGGATTCTGCGCAGCAAAGAAAACCGCAACAAAATGAAAGGGCGACCTACGGAATGGAAGAAGACAGTTCCAAATCATAGATCTGTTAACAAGCTAATATCCCCTCAAATAAAGAAGGCATACAACTCAATAGCCAAAAAAAAAAAAAAATCTGATAAAAAGATGGGCAGAGGAGCTAAATTGACATTTTCCCCCAGAAGGCATACAGAGGGCCAACAGGTACATGAAAAGGTAGGCGTTCAACAACACTTTGATTTGATTTGCAAATCAAAACCACAAAATCACCTCGCACCTGTTGACACTATGGGTCTGTTGTCCTCAAGACTCGCCATATTGTTTTATGTTTTAAATATGTCTTTTAGAAACATAATATCTGTCTTTATGGCTTCTTTCATTTGGTATCTTTTGTATCGAAGGGTATATCTTTTGAATTTCGGGAAGTTTGTATTTTTCTTCTAAGAGGGTTCCCTTTATACCAATTCTGAAATTTACACTGAGTCTCTAATTCCCAGCCTATTGTCTACTGGCTGTTTCCCTCCCCCATGCCAATACTGAAATTTTCTCGCAGCTTCTTCTTTCTACGGGCCACCTTTTCCGCATCTAATTTGAGGTGATATCTTTTTACTCTCAGTTAAAATCCATAAGACAATTTACAAGCTTATTGAACTTTTTATATACTTTCTCCATTCTCCCCCAATTTGTAACAGAGGTACCCTATTTCCGTACATAAAGCTATGCATACTATTCTTTCTCCCTAAGAACCATCATGGAATCTTAATTCTGCAGGGAAATATATCCTCAGTGCACACCACCAGTCTTTACGCGGACACCTCTCTAGTTGCTTTGGTTTTTTTGGAACTCACTCTTTAGCAGCTTTCTCAGGAAGGACTCACGGGACAACACTGCCTGAGCATTTCGTGTATTTATAACAGAGCACCTGTGCCTTTAAAGTCGACAGTCAGTTTGCTAGAAAATTCTTATCTCACAGTTTCTTTCCTTTAGTACATATGCGGCTTCAGTGTCCTCTGGTATAAAGCGATGTGTCCGAAGTCTGATGGCAATCGGATTTTCTTTCCCCGAAAAGTGACTTGGTCTTTTGCAATTTTTTTTTTTCCTTTTTCTTTGAAGTCTCCTAGTTTTACTAGACTATTGGCTGTTGTAGGTCGATTTTCCCAGATATGAGATGTACCTTTCATTGTGCAGTTTCAAGCCTGTTTTATTTAGAAAAACAAAAATTAAATGTTTTTATATTTGTTTTATTCTGCTACTTTGGTTTCCATCCTCAGGATTTCTATTCCACACGCTTTCAGCCGTCTTTCCCTTGTGTGTGTGCGCCCATGTGTGCGCGTGTGTTTTTTGTGCCATTTTCTCTTGAATCACTTTTCTTTTTTAATTTTTTTAATGTTTATTTATTTTTGAGAGAGAGAGAGACAGACGGAGTGTGAGCAGAGGAGGGGAGAGAGAGAGAGAGGGAGACACAGAATCTGAAACAGGCTCCAGGCTCTTGAGCTGTCAGCACAGAGTCTGACATGTGGTTCGAACCTACAAATGAGTCAAAGTCGGACACTTAACCGACCGAGCCACCCAGGTGCCACTGAATCACTTTTCACTTCCTTCATTTCTTTAAAAAATTTTTTTAAATTTTCATTTATTTTTGAGAGAGAGAGAGAGAGAGAGAGGAGAGAGAAGAGAGAGAGAGAGAGAATGAGTAGGAGAGGGACAGAGAGAGAGGCAGACACAGAATCAGAAGCAGGCTCCAGGCTCTGAGCTGTCAGCACAGAGCCCGACATGGGGCTTGAACCCATGAACTGTGAGATCATGATCTGAGCCAAAGTCAGATACTCAACTGACTGAGCCACCCAGGAGCCCCAAGCTGCCAACTCTTGATTTCAGCTCAGGTCATTGATGTCACGGTTTGTGAGTTCAAGCCCTGCATCAGACTCTGCACTAATGCATGGAACCTGCTTGGGATTCTCTCTCTCTCTCTCTCTCTCTCTCTCTCTCTCTTTAATCCTTCCCTTCTCTCTCTCTCTCTCTCTCTCTCTCTCTGTTTCTTACGTGTAAAGGCTGCCTACCCTATGAATGCTATGTCCATAGGCCAACCATCTGTGCTCCAGTCCCCAGGCCTAGCTCAACCTGCCCAGCGGCCATCCAAACCCAAGTGTCAGAAAGAAGCGCAACAGAAGAAGCCACCATGGAAGTAGACCTCCTACTCACACGGCCTTTCAGGTCATCGCAGCTAAGGCCAGAACCCACAAGCCTGGTACAATTGTTGCTTGGCTCCACGAAATCTGGAGGTAATTCATTACGTAGCAGTAGATAGTTGGAACAGGCCACTTCCATGTTAATCTTCATTTACAAAGTTATGCTTTCTTATTTCTTATTCTTTTGTGAATTCTATCACTGTTTCCCCCAAACCTTTCTTTTCTCAATTACCTCATTTCCAAGTTTTCCTAAGCTTATTAGAATCTAATCTTATTAGTGCTACTATTTCATAACATCATTTTTCTTAATTTACTTTAGTTCACAGAGTAGATTAGGTTACAAGTTTTATCTTTTGTGGGCGCATCTTTCCAGAATGCCTTCATTATCTCTAGAGACGGTATTCCGTCCTGTACTTTCTTTTCTCTTACGGCGACTTGATGTGGGATTTACTCATGATCATTTACCATTGCTCGTTTTAATGAGAAGAATTTTCGGTACTCTTAGGAGGGAAAGGTGGGTGAGGCTAACTGTCCTAGATTCACTACCCTGGAAGTCCTTCTGCCACTTGTTCCAAAAAAATGATTAGACATGTATACATATCATATCTCCAAGTATTTTCTGAGCTGTTTCACCACTACTCTTCTCTCTCGCCTTTATCTGAACCTTCTCTTCCTCTTTTCTTGTCCCTGTGATGCTCAGTTTAAATTCGGCTCCCAGCAGGTACTTTTTAGCACAGGACTTTATCCTAGAACAAAGTTTGGTTAGTTTGGAAATGTCCAGAAGGCCTAGACTATACCAACACCTTCGACCTTCTGGAATCCCCTTGCATTTACGTGCCAATGGGAGCCAATGAAACTCCCTCCGGCTTTTGACTGGTGGTTTCAGATTGGGCTACCAAGATTCCCAAGCCAATTTGCGGGTTCTCAGGCTCTCGGGGCTAGTGGAGCCCATTTGCTCTTCTCCCAGTCCTCTCATAATTGCCCAAATCATATTGTCTTGTAGCTTATACCCACCTGCTCATACTTAGGAGTCAGTTATGATACCTACTCATATCGGTGAGATCAGTGGTTCTCATCCTTTATTTTGTTTAATGTTTATTTATTTATTTTGAGAGAGAGAAAGAGAGCAGTGGTGGAGGGACAGAGAGACAGGGAGAGAGAGAGAGAGAGAGAGAGAGTATCCCAAGCAGATCTTGCACTGTCAGCACGGAGTCCTGACACAGGGCTCGTTCTTATGATCCGCGAGATCATGGCCTGAGCTGAAATCAAGAGTCTGACGCTCAACCAACTGAGCCACCCTGGGGCCCCAGTTCTCACACTTTAGAATTGGCATCACCAGAGTCGCCTGGGAGGGCTTGTTAAAGTGCAGTTGCAGAGGTCCAGTGTGGGCCTCAAGATCTGTGTGTCCGCACATTCTCAGGTGGCACAGACGCTTCTGGTTCAGAGAATCCCCTTTTAGAACCATTGTTATCCATGTTTGTGAACGGGTTTGTTTTGCTGTCCTCAGTGTTGCATCTATTTTTATGGAGGACCCTGGGAAGGTCAAAAATTATGCTGCTCTCGCTTTGGGAAACAATGTGGGCATTCCTCAGAAGGTGAAACATAGAGTTACCGTATGGTCCGGCAGTCCTCTTCCTGGGGTATATACCCAAGAGAGATGAAAACATGAGTCCACACAAAAACTTATACATGAACGCTTACAGCAGCATTATTCATAAGAGCTAAAAGGTGCAAACAGCCCACCTGTCCCTTAACAGCTGAATGGATAAACAAAATGTGGTATATCCATACAAGGGAATATTATTTAGCCTTAAAAAGGAAGGAAATTCTAACACAACCTACAAAACAGAGGAACTTCAAAGATATCACGCTAAGGGAAATAAGCTAGACCTAGAGGACAAATATAATGATTCCATTTCTAGCAAATGTTTACAGAGGCAGAAAAGAGATTAGTGGTTGCCTAGGACTAGGGAGTGTGGGGAGAATGGAGAGCGACCGCTGTGGTGTACGGCTGATGAAAGCGTTCCAAACCGATTGTAGTAATACTTGCACAACTCTGAATATACTAAAAGCTCTTCAATCATGTAGTATAGTGTGTGAATCATATCTCAATAAGAGGTTAAAAAAAGCAACCATGTTACCGCAACCTCCAGAAGGCTCTTCTGCTTTAAAATATTAATTATTCACAAAGGTTGGGGCTTCCATCCATGGCAACAAGTTTCTTGCAACGTCCCTTGCAAACAGTCGCAGCACGGGCGGCTCCGGAGGGCGCCGCGATTGAGGCTGGGGGCGGAGGGCACACTGAGCGAGGCTTTGTGGCCCCAGAGGGTTGCTCCCAGTACGAGCTGTGGTGATGTAAAGTGGGGTTCCCCATGGTGAAGCCGTGCGTCTGGCCTCAGAACAAAGCCTCTGTGCCCTGGGCATCCTGGCCCCTCCCTGGCCCTCGGTGCAGCCCCACAGCCGGTTGTCATGAAAGGAAACAGACACCTTCATCCCCACTTCTTCTTTCCCACTGCAGACTCCTTCCCAGCCCTTCCCTTGGCTCCAAGGGCTGTCAGGGTCACACACACCCCCCCCCTTTCCCTAAATCCCCCACCCCCTGCCCCGCCACGACTCATTCTGCTTTCCATCTTGTCAGACAACAAAGACACTGGAGGAATTTATTTATACCTCCAGCCAGCTAATGAGACAATTCAATGAAAAGCAGCCCCAGCTTGCTGGAGCCTCCTCAGGCCTTTGATGGCCTCTTCTGTGTTCCAATTCCCAGCATTTACTCTACATATAAATTTTCCACGCTGAATAGGCACCATTCTTCCGGGAAACGCATTTGTTCCCCCGACTATTTCATTTCAATCCCTTGTTTTGCTTTTTATATTTATTGTTCAACTGTAATTAATTCTTCTATCAGCTTCTCTTTAGTGGACAAAGCCTAATGCAGCATGGAGTGTCTTCGCTTGCCCCCAACTACACACCTATTCTTCAGAAAAAGGAAGGCTCTGACATTTTAAAAAACACACAAGCTGCTAGCTCCTTGCCTCTGCAGAATGGGAGTGGGGGAGGGAGGGAGGAAGGTTTTGCGCGGGTGGAGCTGAAATGGTTTCACGGTCAAGGGACCGTGGATTTCAATTTAGCAGAGATCGTTCTGCTTTTTAACAGACAGACGCTTGAAGGGTTAAAAGAGTCATGATGGGAGCCTGAGAGAAAAGCCAAAATGCACTTTAAAGTCTATGTAGGTGTACATACCTCTGTGATGGTGGCCCCCGGATATGTCCATGTCCTAATCCCCAGAATCTACAAATGTGACCTGACCTGGAAAAAAAGGCTTGGCAGATGCTATTAAGAATCTTGAGATGAGGGGCACCTGGGAGGCTCAGTTGGTTAAGTGTCTGACTCTTGATTTCGACTCAGGTCACGATCTCACAGTCATGAGATTGAGCCCAAATGGGGCTCTGCTCTGGGCATGGAGCCTGCTTAAGATTCTCTCTCCCCATCTCCTTCTTCCCAATTCCCCACTGGTGCTCTGTCATGTGCGTGCTCTCTAAATAAATAAATAAATAAATAAATAAATAAATAAATAAAATCTTAAAAGTATAAAAAGAACCTTTAGATGAGGAGATTATCCTGGATTATCTGGCTAAACCCTAAAGCCAATGACCAGTGCCCTTGACACAGACCCACAGAAGAGAACGACAGAAGAGAAGGCGATGGGAAGAAGGAGGCAGAGATTGGAGGGATGTGGCTACAAGCCAAGGAATGCCGAGGGTTGGGAAGGATTGCCGGGCAGCCAGCAGAAGCCAGAAGAGGCAAGGAACAGGTTCTCTCCCAGAGCCTCCACAGGGCTGTGGTCCTGCTGATTTCAGACTTCCCACTTCCAGAACTGTGAGAGAATACATTTCTGTTGTTTTAAGTCACCCGTGTGTGTGTGTGGTAATTTGTTACAGCAGCCACGAGAAACTGACACCGCATCCATGGTTTGCCAGCTCACGATGAACAGAAAACACAGAGGTAAGAGAAACTGGAGAACAGCAAGTCACGTAACCCTCCAACATCAGGCTGTTCCCTTCAGAGGGTGACAAGCTGAGCTGTCAGATCCGATGAGGCTGTCCACATAACTCAAGCCTAAAGCATGGATTGGACGCAAGAAATGAATTCCAACAACTCAGAGCTGCCAGTGCCGGCTGTCCACAGCTTGGCTTTTGAGGAACGCCGTTTCCCTGGTGCATATGTGACACGGCACGTAGTGGCGGAGCTGTGACTTGGTGCCGATACATAAGATTCCTCCATCCAAAAGATTCTACACTTGAGGTTTCTGTACTTCCATTTCCTGTATTTCATTTAGTGGCTAGAAAGAACACATTTATGAGTACAGAAATGTCCTGGAATCACAGGTCTGCATGGGATCTTTCCGAGAAGTCGTGCTGTCTGTGAGCTGGTGGCCCTGCCTGGGTCTCAGAAAGTGGCCTGTCCCAGCAGGCCAGGTCACTAGCTGGGTGTCCTATTCTGCCACCTTCGAATCAGGCTCATTCTTCATTCATTCATTCATTCAAAAAATGCTTGTTTTTGAATATTATAATTTTCCCCATCAGTTGGTGATACCTTGCTGGCATGCACTTTTCTTCCTCACTCTATTGGTTCAGGCAGTTTCTGGTCATTCTCCCTATAAGTTCCTTAGTTCACTTGCTTCCTACTGCCAACCTCTCATGCAATCTCTAATACGTTTCCTTGTCCAGCCCCCCGGATGTAAGCTGAGCTAGTTTGGGTCCATATTCTTCACGCTCAGTGGAATCAGCGCCTACAGGGGACGTGGCTTACAGTAGGTCCTCATAAACAACTTGCAGAACTAAAGACCAAGTTTCTAGATGTTCTAGCCACATATAGTTGTACCGCTTGGTCATACTTTGATTTTATCTTGTGGGAAAACGTTTGAAGATTTAGATTTAAATTGTTTCTATTATTTTAAAGAACTTCCTCTGGCAGCTTATAGAGTGAGTTTTCATCCTAAATGACTAGCTATGCATGCCTGTTTGACTTGGCGTGTGTGTGTGTGTGTGTGCGCATGCGTGTGCATTTGTGTGTGTTTGCACGCAAAATCCCTCCGGTAACAGAAAGTTTATTTTTCTTCTTCCCATAACTCAGAGTCCACTGACTGAATGAATTTAACTTAAATTACCTCTCCTGACCCAAATAAATAAATAAATAAGATATCAACAGGATAAATTATGGCCTAAATGTTATTTGTTTCCAAAAAGCGAAAAGGTGAGCATAATTGAGTTTGCTGCTCAAATCACAGCCCTGGCTCTTGGCAACACCCTAAAATAACACTTTCCACCTCAATTCTGTAGCCCAAACACAGCAGCAGCCAGACCCCGCTTCTCCACTGATGAAAGGTTTTCATTTCTGGCAGGGCACGCCGTAAACTGAGGCCCACGGAAGTGAGCAAGAGGTGGTGTGGAATTTACAAAGCTCAGAGGGGCAATCTACATCCATTTGTGGTGATTAATATCTCCTTCCTTTGGGTTGCACGCCGGCCTTCAATTATACACAGAAACAGAACCTTGCTCTTTATGGAGCAGCCCCCCAAGTCCCCCTGGGGGGGCCTGCCATGGGAAAGGAAGGCCTGGTTAAAATCAGAAAAGAAGAAGAGCTGAAACCCACCTCTGTTAGCAGACGGCATTTGCATTTCCTGGGCACTTCCTGTGTCTTCCAGGCCACCCCCTGCTGGGCACCTTACAACATGGCGGGAGTGACCTTAAGAAGGTGAGGACGTGAGGAAAGAAAAAGACTTACTGAACTTCTTATTTCATTTTCTGGGTTTATTTTTATTAAAAAAAAAAAAAAAGCCCAGGGGTCTGAAGGAAAGTTCCTAAGTCCCCCCATCCAGCCACTTTCCTCCACTGAATTCAGGAACTCACCAGCTAGGTCAGGCCCACGTGGGGTTCTTCCACTTCCAGTTGGGGCTGAGGCTGATATCTCCAAGGCCAAGGCCAGTTAAGGGGAGAACAGGATCATCTTGAACAAAAATTTTCAAATTTTTTTATTTGTTGTGGGTGTGTGAAAAATAGCACAAGTTCCAAACCACCCCAACAGCCCATTCTCATTTCCCCAATTTTTCCTCTCTCTTTGGGTTAAAATGTGAACTTGCAGTTCTGGCAGATGAGTTGATAATATTCTCCAGTTAAAAAAAATTTTTTTTATTGTTTGTTTATTTTTGAGAGAGAGAGAGAGAGAGACAGAGCATGAGTGGGGGAGGAGCAGAGAGAGAAAGGGAGACACAGAATCTGAAGCAGGCTCCAGGCTCTGAACTGTCAGCGCAGAGCCCACTGCGGGGCTCGAACTCGTGGACTGCGAGATCGTGACCTAAGCCAAAGCTGGACACTTAACCAACTGAGCCACCCAGGTGCCCCAGTACTCTTCAGCTTTTAAAAAAAGTTTATTTACTTCAAGAGAGAGCGCAAGCAGGAGAGGGGCAGACAGAGAGAGAGAGAGAGAGTGTCCCACGCAGGCTCTGCACTATCAGCGCACAGCCCAACATGGGGCTTGAACCCACAAACCGAACTGTGAGATTAACCTGAGCCGAAATCCAGAGTCGGATGCTTAACTGACCAAACCAGCCAGGCACCCCATAGTCAATAGTACTCTTTTTTTTTTTTAATAAATTTTTTTAACGTTTTTATTCATTTTTGAGAAATGGAGAGAGACAGAGCATGAGCGGGGGATGGGCAGAGAGAGGGAGATACAGAATCTGAAGCAGGCTCCAGGCTCTGAGCTGTCAGCACAGAGCCTGATGCAGGGCTCCAACTCGAGAACTGTGAGATCATGACCTGAGCCGAAGCTGGACGCTCAACCAACTGAGCCGCCCAGGCGCCCCAATAGTACTCTTATAAAAAGGCTTGGAGGGAGGTCACGGCTCAGATCTGACCAGAACTCGTTGGTGAGGGTGGATTTCTCTTCCTGGGGATTGGGGCGGATGTTAATTGGTTGCCCCCACTCTTCCACATTCATTCCCCACTTCCTCTTTCACAATAGTATGTACGGGCTCTGGGATTACAAGAGGGGATAAGACGAGTAAACCCCCTACCCCCATGGAGTGTGTCTCCTAGTTAGGGAGACACACACAGCACATATCAATCACTTCAGGTGGTTCTAAGCAATATGGAAAAAAAAATGAAACGGGTTAACATAATATAGAGTAACTAGGAGGTGAACTAAGTGGTTTTTTTTAATGTTTTTATTTATTTGTGTGAGAGAGAGAGACAGAGAATGAGCGGGGAAGGGGCGGAGAGAGAGGGAGAATCTGAAGCAGGCTCCAGGCTCTGAGCTGTCAGCACAGAGCCCAACGTGGGACTTGAACTTGCAACCGTGAGATCATGACCTGAGCCGAAGTTGGATGCTCAATCGACTGAGCCCCCTGGGCGCCCCTGAGCTGGGTGTTTTTTAGGTGGATGAGGAAAGGTTTCTCTGACAAAGTGATATCTGAGCTTGGACCCTCCCTGATAATATGCCTCTCACCTCTAGCTAACGCAGAGCTAGTCCTGAGAGGTCATGCACCAGGCCTAAAGTGAGAGTGGCCAGGTGTTTGGGTCTATGGCCGGAAAGCCAAAGCGGTATGGATTTCATCCTACGTCACTGCCACCCCCAGCTCCCTCAGCTGCAGACACTGATTCTGCTGATGCCTGCAGGTCAGGCAGCACCCCATTTTGGAGCCAGGCCTTCGCTGGGCATCGGGACCACCTCCAGTGGTTCCATAAGCCATGCTCGCTCCTTGGGGCCCCAGTGCATGCGGTCCTTGCAGAAAGAGCTGCAATGGAGGCCATGCATGGCCTTGGCCCTGAGCTACAGTTCTCTACCCCCTCGTCACAGCTGTCCAGTGAGGAGGACACGACCTGGCACGCTGTCTACACACAGTTATTATCCGGTGTGCTACGTGCAGGGGTAGTGCACTGAGGGCCCAGCAGGGCAGGGGCTGCAAGAGGAAGGGTGTGAGGGAGGCGTCCCAGAGAAGCTGGATCACTCCTGTGCATCTACAGTCTGTCTTCAGTCTTGACTGTTTGTCGTCCCTTCCAGCAGTCATCCGGGCTCTACTCTGGTTCAGCATCAGGTTGGGTCACCGTGGCAAGTACACCACCAAATCTGACCAGCTCTGGGAGGCCCGTCCTCCCTCCTCCCCCAGTTCTGCTCTTAGGAGGTGTTCTCACGGACTGTTCCCCAAGCCCTGGGGAGAAAGCTGGAGAGTCCTCCCTGGGTCAGGCACAAGTCCCGAGCCTTCCACGCTCCACAGACACAGGCCCCAGCCTGGCCCAGTCACACGCTGGGCTGCTCTCCCAGTTTCCTGCCCAGCACCCTGCTGGGATTTATATCTAGCACAAAACCCGGCCCACAGACTGGAGTTCAGTGGGCCCTGAGAAAACATTCCTGAGGTAGTCACTCCAGGCTGGGCTGGGCTGGGCCACCCAGGATGGCTCGGTCCCGTGGGCCTCAGGGATGCAAACTGCCCACTTGATCCTTTGTGCTGAGCACAGGGCTTGGTCATGAAGAGAAACTCTAGTCGGGGTTGGGGCAGCCCCCCACCCCCCAGGAACCACCGTCCCAGAGGAAGCCAGGAACTGCTGACCTGGGACCCTGAGCGTTTGTGCATGTTGGGAGTTTTGCCCCCTGGTCTGGGTCTCCACAATGAGCAGCTTTTAAGTCCAAAAGGCTCCTGGGCTTGCGTTCAAGTTCAGTGAAGGAGAGAGAGGTGGTTCCGCACTTCACTCCAGAGCCAGACCAGAGGGCCCAGGTCCAAGTCTTTGGAAGGACACTAGGGCTCAGCATAGAAATCTAGCAAGGGGCAGAGGGTTGTGACCCACTCTTACCTTCCGTCCTATCTGCTGGCTGTGGGGTGACTCCCTTCATGAAGCATAACTCACTATCTCCCTACCGATGGGCATATAGGCAGTTTCCTAATGGAACATTCCTGAATCTGAATGATGCCGGCATGGACACATCCAAAAGATGGGTTGTTATCAATAAAACAGCAACTGTAGAACAAGACACACATGATGAATTTATAAACAGACTCTGCACACGAGTGAAAACTGTATCTATTTCCATACGCATGTGAACACGTTGAAAAGGGCCCGGGAGGCAACGCCTGGAATGACAGTGGTCCTCCTCCCGGGAGGGGCAGGCTCGTAGGAGGGAGTAGAAAGCATGGTCTGTGTGGTTTGAATTTTTTACCGCCAGGATGTTTTCAGGTACTTCTTAGGTAAAAATTTAAAAACCAAACATTTCAAAACAACTCCCTGTTGTTCGTGTTGGGAGGGGCGTCAGCCCAGGACGGCTGACTGGGGTGGGCGGCTCTACCGATTAGGGCATTCCTCAGTGGGCTTTTTGGTTCTGAAAAGGATTATCTAAATAGAAGAAAATTGAAACCAAAGAGGGCTAGATTCCTCTGAAAAGATTTGCTAGGGAGAGTCTCCAAGGTCCTGGAATGGGAGGAAGATCTAGAAAGGGGAGAGTAGACAGAAAGAGAGGGCAGGCCCAAGGAATGGCTGCTGCTGGGGCCCAGTGAAAACACTGGCCATGGGACAGCCCTATGGAGGGTATGGTCCAGGTCCGTAAGATCCCAGAAGCCTAAAATTCTACTTGCTTCCTGCTCAGTACTATCCTTTAGACTCCTTGGATATCCCCGAGTCTTTAGAAAAAAAGTGCAATGTGTGGAACATTCTGACAGTAGAGCTTTAGAAAACAAAAGAGAATGTGAAATGATTACATATGGTGACAAGGGAGGCTCAGGATTTCAGAGGGATCAGGAATTTGAGGTGAGGTAACCGGGAGAACGTGAAACGTCTTGGGATCCCTCATAAATCCTGGGAAGAGCAGTAAACGTTCCAGGGTATGTGGGATGGAGGCTCAAACGAGCTTAACTGGCCACTAGAGTAGCAGTGATTCCAAAAACTGAAGATCCCGAGGCGGAGTGAATAGAAGTAAAAACATGCTAATTGATTTTTAAAAATCAGAAGCCTATAAAAGCAGCAAAAATTGCCAGTGAAGCATTTCCATCCATTTGGTGTAATACGTTCACGCATTAAAGAGTAAACTCACGCACTGCCCCCTCCAACGTTTCCCTCTGCAACCGCGTCTGATGGTCCAGCTTTTACAGTGATGCGGTCCATGGAGTCAGAAGCCCGGAGATCCATAAACCATCCAGACATCTAATAGTACTTTAAAAGGGGCCCTGAACACTGGAGGGTAAGTGGCCGGTAATGGCTGAGCTGGGTACGGAGGGGGAGGAGACAGGGCCTTGGGCTTCAGGGGAAAGTGAAGTAGCAAGTGTAAGGAGAATTTTTACAGCAGCTATAAAAACAAGCCCCGTGTGCATACAGCTAGATTCTGAGCTGGCCAAATAAACTCGGGCCTCTCGTGGTTCATGTTGCCAGCCCTGGCTTCAGTTCCGGCAGCTACTGTCTTAGAGATCCAGTAAAAAGGCTTCAAGAGAGAAAGACACCAGCATCGCATTATGGAGCCAGCACAGAGATGGCTCTCGAAGGGCTCCCTGTTACCAGGAGTTACAGGCAGCAGGCAGCCCTCCTGGTCAATAGGCTCCTGGCAGGTGATTATTACTATTCAGCACCAGCCTTTGGTTCCTGGGAAGCAAACAATGGTGTAGGCTTCTGAGTGAGGGTCACGCTTTGCACACATGGAAGGGAAAGTCTGTATTTGCAAAAGGCTACGATTTAGGGTTGCTGACCCCGCAGCCCATTCCCATAGGCTCTCCACATGGAAATGCTCACCCATCAGTACTCCCTAAACTCCCGGCTTTCAACTAGTCACTGGGGACAAATGGAAATTTCTTGCCCCAGCTCTGCTCTGGAGAGGCCAGAGCACACTCCCTGGCTTCACTGAAACCCCCAGTTTAGATGTACCAGGGAAGGAAGGCTGGGCCCAGCCTGATAAATGTTCAATCACCCGTTCTTTAGTAGACAAAAGCTCTGATTGGTAGCATTTGCTGACTGCCATGGACCAAAGACTCCCGCCGGCTGCAAATCATGTCCCTGGATGGAGTTGGGAAGAGGTGTTCAGTAGCACGCCATGCTCTGTAAGAGACGGAAATAACCCCAAGAACATTATTAATCGTAAAATAAAGCCAGAGAATTATGAAGTGATGTACTTTGAGTGTTCACAAACTTTGTCTTTGATATAGTTTACATATAAGCTTATATAATTTTTAAATTTTAAACATTTTTAAAGTTTATTTATTTATTGGGGGGGAGGGGTAGACAGAGAGAAGAGAAAGAATCCCAAGTAGGCTTCCTGCCGTCAGCACAGAGCCTGATGCAGGGCTCAATCCCACAAACCACGAGATCATGGCCTGAGCTGAAATCAAGAGTCAGATGCTTAACTGACTGAGCCACCCAGGCGTTCCACTAAGCTTATATAATTTTTCAATTATATAACTAGTTTGCAAAATTCCTGAATATTTAGCAATGGACTCTCATGAACTAGTATGTGAGCCAGCTCCCGCGCACCACTAGCTGTGTCCTGGGGCTTTCTGGCTTTGGGTTCTGGATCTCATTGCTTTCTATACATTTCTAGCATGCTTCTCTCTTCTTTCTTTCCTCCTTACTGTCTCTGGGCTTTCCTCCTTCTTTTTCCTCTATTCGTTGAGCACTGAGCCCCTGTGCTGAGCATGGTGCCTGTGTGATTAGAGAGACCCTCTGCGGTGGGTCCTTCTAGTGCTCACCCAGACCCAGCCATGCTCTCTTTTGGCACCAGAAGGATGATCCTCCTCGGCTCCCCAGCAGTTGGGCAGAGCTGTATGACCATCTCTGGTCACTGGTTGTGAATGGAAGTGACATGTGTCGCTTCAAGACTGAGGCATTTGATTGATGGTGTGAGACCTTCCGATGTTCTCTTTCCCAGCTGCAGCAATCCTGGAGAACAACCACCAGCCTTGCGTTAGGTTGGCAGGGCCAAAAGAGGGAGGAGCACAGGTTATGGGGCCACCACATGGAGGATGGTTGCCCTGAAGGATCACCTGGGCTCTTGGTAGATTCATATGAGTAAAAAATAAGCATTTGTGTGTTGAGCCACAGTGCTTTCGGTGTTTCTTGTTAATGTAGCATAAGCTAGTCTATCCTAACTAGGAGTCCTCCTTATAGTAATAGCCAACCATATGCTCGTATTATCAAGAAATCTGATGTACCAACTTTAAGGCCCCTTCTCCTACCAACATCTTCGTCTAGGAATTTCCATGTGCTATAAGTGTTTTGGGGGTTCTTCTTCTTCTCCTCCTTCTCCTTCTGCTTCTTCTCCTTCTCCTTCTTCTAATATAATTAATTGTCAAATTTGTTTCCATACAACACCCAGTGCTCATCCTAACAAGTGCCCTCCTCAATGCCCATCACCCTTGGGGGTTGTTTTTCTTAAAGAGTTGGACATACCAGTCAGTTTGAGCTTTATATTAGTTGGGATATAGACAACAAAACAAACAAAAACGCCAAAGAGAAAAAAAGGTGATTTAAATAAGATCAAACTCTCAGATGCCTATTTCTTTTATACATAAAAGTCAGCAATAAAGGGTTGGCGAGGTACATTCTGAATACATGACTTCCATCTCTAGGTCCAAGGCATTTGACTCATTTGTTACTCTTTCCTACCCAGAATGGAGAAGAAAAGGGGCTGGGAAAGGGAAACCCAATTCTTTTAAGCCGAGACCCCAAAGTGACATATATCAGTTCTGCTCACATCTCATTGGCCAAATTCATAGTCGTGTGGATATATCTAGCTGCAAGGGAGGCTGGGAGATGTAGTCTCTAGCTGTTAGCCACATGCCGTGCTGATACTAGGTGGAGCATTTCTGTTACTAAAAGGAAGAGAGGGAGAAAGGATACAGGGAGAAAAGACCCAGTCTCTGCCATCATCTGTTGTGTTGTCCTAGCAGGGGAGGAACTCTAGCTGGTGTGGAAAAGCTGGTGTCCCAAGCAGAATTAACTGGTTCTTTCTGGCTTCCACCATCAAATAGATCATTTGGGGCAGGCCTTTTGGGATATAGTTGATTCCACTTCTCCAGTATTATGGCTCCATCCCAAACTGTCCAAAGCCTTCAAAGTCACAGTCCTGCCCATTTCTTCCCCCAGCCTTGGCCAGGATGAGCATCTGTTCCAATGAAGCTGATTGCCACAGAGGGCACGGCAGACAGACTATGCAGGATGATGGTCCAGGTGTGGTAAGGAGTGTGGGCTCTGGAGTCAGACGCCCTTGGGCAAAGTGCTTAATTTCTCCTACCCCAGCTTTGTCATCTGTAAGCTGGGATAATAATGGTACCAAGCTCATAGGATTGTTGGGAGTATTAAAGGGAATAATGATGTAAATGTGCTTAGCCCAGTGCTTTAATAACCATGAGCAGTGACTGCTGCTGCAGTTACTTCAGCGATCTGGCTGTCCGAACCGGCTGTCCCCGTGATGGGGAGCGATGGATGGCTCTTTCACACACAGTTGCTACTGTGAGGAGGCAGTCTCCACTAGAAGGGGTACAGCACACTCCAGCATGCCTTGTGTCCTAAATCCGGAACCATTCTCCCCTTCCTCCTTCTTGACTTGTCCAGAGCAGCCTGCTGGTCTATGTTTGCTCTCACGGTACCTTTGTTTCAGGGATCTTCTTGTTCCTCCGTGGCACTGGGCCTTGGTCAGGGAAGAGCCCCAGGTCTCAGAGAGGACAGGGGCTATTAGATCATTCCTTCCAGCAGGTTCTCTGAGCGCCTTCTGCAAATTGATTCTCCTACTCCCAAGTTCTGCATACTCAGGGGATCTCTGGCTTTGCTGCATCAAATGAACGTCCTGTTATATCTTTTCCCAAAGGCTGGCCTGACAATTTGCATAACTAAGAGGGGGTAGTGAGGTGATCCCTGTTCCTATCTAGACTGCAGCTGACAGCTTTCCTTAAAATTAGTCAATCAAAACAATGACAGATAAAAATTTTGGTAAGACAATCCTGCTGGGTCACTCATTACATAAGTTTTAGGTTTTTTTTTTAATGTGTATTTATTTTTGAGAGAGAGAGACATACACACACACACACACACACACACACACACACACACACAGAGTGTGAGTGGGAGAGGGGCAGAAAGAGAGGGAGACAGAATCTGGAGCAGGCTCTGAGCTGTCAGCACAGAGCCTGACATGGGGCTTGAACTCACAAGCTGTGAGATCATGACCTGAACCGAAGCCAGATGCTTAACCTACTGAGCCACCCAGGCACCCCTCACTATGTAAGTTTTAACTAATGAGTTTCCCCATAGCAAATCTGTGGGGTAGGCATCATAGAGTCAGTTTATTTAAGTCCAAAATTTTGCCTTGCTCTAATAATTAACCTATTTAAGCAGAACTAACACAAGAGAAGGAGGAAATTTTACAACCATCAGAGCTTATTTTCAAGGTTTTGAGAAATATTCTTAGATAGGATTCTTGCAGATGCAACTGACAAACTCAAATCAAATTGGACTAAACAAAACATGCAATTTATTGGCTCAATAAGGGTGAAATCCAGGGGGCTCTGCCTTCAGGCAGAGCTGGAACCAGGTGCTCATATGATGTCACTAGTGCCGTGGCTTTTCTGCTCTATCTCTGCTCTCCCTGTGTTGGCTTCCTTTCCAAGCCCACCTTCTCTTCGTAGTCGACCCAGAAACTCCAGGCCACAGGCTATCAGCTTCCAGTTCCAGAGAAAGAGAATTTCTCTTTCCTGATAGCTTCAGAGAAAGTCCAAGGTTTGTGGCTCATTGAGCCCTACTAAATCCATCTGGGCTATGCCCACCCCAGAATTTTGGGGAATCGGGAGAGAGTACACAGAAATGGAAAGGATGGTTTCCCAAAGGAAAGCTGGGGTGGTACTATCAGAAGGTAAAGCAAAACCGACAGATGAACCTGTGTGCACCTGTAAGAAGTAGAACGATGGGAGGTCATACTTTCACTCCCTGCAATATAAAGTGCTTTTCTCTCACTCTCTCTAATTCAGGGGTTCTCTTTCTTGGCCGCACAGTGGTCTTAAAAATCCTGGTGCTCAGGCACATCCTACAGGGAAATCAGAATCTCTGGGGGAGGAGTCTAGGCATCAGGACTTAAAAACACAACATACCAGGTGATTACAACGTGCAACCAGCATCGAAAACCAGTGCTCCAATTTCCTGGTCTTATTATTATTAAAGCTTATGAATACATTGATTATGCCAAGTTCCAGCCCAGGAATTCCAAGTGCTGTTGTGAGCCGTGCACCCAAGGGGTGTATCTGAGCCCCCTCTCTCCTAAATGCTGAGCCAAGGGCAGGCCATGTGGAGCCCAAGGGGTCTCTGGACACTCACAGTGACAAGAACCAGACTTGGCTCCTCAAGAGAAGGGATGGCACCCAAAAGTCTCACAGGCCAGGGAGCTGGTCACCACCTCTCAGCACAGCTGTGGTCCTCAGTGTGACCCATGACTTCTGTGGGCCCCAGGAGGCCTGGTTCTGGCTGCCCCAGCATAAAGTCCTGACAGGATGCCAAGGGGGAGAGGAGGTGGTGTCCCCTGTGAGAGGGTAAAGTTGTATCCAGAGTAATGTGAGATTTAAGAAACAGAAGTCATTTGCTTACCCTACTGGACCAGTGAGTCTCCTAGCTGAATGGGGTCTGAGCTGGCAAACACAGATTCAGCCTTCCTGCACCCACACTGATGGATAAGTGCTGGGAAGACAGCTGGAAGACTTGTTTTCTGGGTGGTTGCTCGTCAGAGCCCTCTTGCTCTCTGGACCCCCTTTCCCCTCATTATAACTAAGGGTCTTTCCTAGAGATTGTTGTAGGTCCACTGTGATACCTGGTGGATGGTTTCCTTTTGAGAGACTATGTGTCTGTACTCTGTTCTAAGATCTGTCCAGAGGGGAGAGACTCAAGATACCTCCTATCCTCTTATATTCCAAGGCAACTGCCCTGGTCTGATGGTCAACCAGTCCCAATTCACTCCTTTGGCTGAGCCCCCAGATGCTCCAAGGGAGTTTCCTCACAAGTCTATCTCAAGAACACTGGGTTTTGAGCAGTGCAGGGGTCTCCTCTGCTGCCAGCTTGAGGCTGTCCCCAAAGTCCAGGGTCTCATGGCAGCTCTCCCAAGCTACACACTTCTCTGGCCCCATAGGACTATCATAGGGTCGAGGATACATCTCAGGATTTCTCTTGGCTCCCCACAAAGCCTGTTCCTCCCAGGCTCAGACCTCCTGAGTAACCAGCTAGCCCTATATGTCCCTTGAAGTTTCTACCCCTGACCCTAACCAGAAACCTTATTTCTCATCTGGAACCCTGGTCTCACAGTTCTAGGACCTGACACAGGGGGTTTTTGCATCTGTACCTGGATCACTGCAACAGACCCTTAACCTATCTCTTAAAGGCACTCTCTCTCCTCTAGCCCTACACTATACTTTGAGATTCATCTTCCTAAAACAGCCTGCCATTGGTCAGCTTGCTTTTTTGCTCAAGAGACCTCTGCACTCAGTACAAATTCTCTGCTCACTGTTCAGGGCCCTGAGGCTTAGCACTACTCTATGGAGACAGCCTCCTTTCAGGCTGGCCCAGGGAGCCTCTTCATCCAGCCAGCTGCCTGCATCCTGTGGTGCCCTGTGTAGACAGTAGTCTTGTCCTCATGCCCCATTGTCTTAGTCCGTGCATGCTTCCCCAGTTTGGAATGTCCTCTATTTTTAAAATCCCACTATCCATTCCAGGCTCTTGCTATACGTCCCCACTACCTCCCAAAGTCTTTTCCAGCTATTGCAGCACACACTGGTCTCTTCATCTTTTTACTTCTTTTCTAACACAGAGTCAGCACTATTATTCTGATTGCACTTAACAGATACTGAGCTTCTTGTGGGTAGAAACCATGGTTTGTACTTGTTTGGGATCTCACCATGAAGCCTAACATCAGGCTTTGTGCATAGTAGGGTGGAAGACACTCTTGGCTGCCCACCCAACAGCAACACTTTCTTGCTGGCCAAGCCAGCTTTCCAGTATAGGAGGGGATCAAGGAGGGAACCTGAGAGGTGGTGCATTTCCCAGCCTTCCATGTAGCAAGGGCACTGATACCCAAGCCAATCCTTGCTACTGGAGCTTACTGATGGGGCAGGGAAATATTCCTTCCTGTATGAGGCAGAAAATTCCCTTACTTGTCAATCTGTGGAAATCAGAATAGCACCAATAGACACTGACCTCAATACCAGCCCCGGCCTTCTCCCAGCCTTGAGCTAGGACCACTGAACTGCAGCTTTTCCCAAGGTTCATAGTAAGTTGGTGAGACCTTGGGAACAAGCCCAAGACTATATAAATACATAGGGCTTTGTTTGTTTCATTTCTGATAATATCATCAAGCCAGTGACCAACAATCAATGCTTCAGAAGAAGCTAACAGTCTTTGACAATGACCTACCTACTAGTGTAATTCTAGAAAATAGGCTTTCATGACCCCTCCAGGAAATCAGCTCATACCATGAAATATGAAATCCACACATGCATAACTGTGAATTTTACTAATGATCATAAAACCATCCAACTCCTTTGAAAATCTAAGCCTTATTTCTGACACAATTAGCCCCTACAGCAGACTAGTTATTCATGGTGGAAAGATGTATTTCCTTTACTCTGTTAAACTTTACTAGTCATTAACTCTACTAAATGGGAAGCTTCTTGTGTTATGAACAAGTTGAAGCTTTTCCAAGAAGGGAGAGCTGCACACAAAGTCTTCCTGCCTGGGTCTGGAGGTGAGTTGGTAAGTTAGAAGAGTTTTGTTTGTCAGATCCACTAATACCCATCTAGAAGAGTAAGTTGGTATCTTGGCTAGACAGGATCTGGAAATTGTATGTTCTTGGGGATTGGAGTGAGGTAACACAACCTTCACCCCTAACTCAGTATCTACTTGCATGTGTGGATTAATATAACTGAGGAAACGGTTTGATAAGCTATAGAACCTATATCCATAGGGTAACCTATGTCCACACAGGTGGTCTGACAGACTCTGCCTGTCTCAGCATTCTGGAATCCCACTCACCCTTCTCATTCATTTCAATAGGAAGAGCCAGGTTCCTACCAAATGATCCTGGTCCCTCTTCCCATTGTTAATTGGATCAAGTCAGCACCTGATCAAAATTGGGCCAATCAGGGCATCTTTCCAAATAATTGAAACTAGAACTGAGGGGGATCAGCTTCTCTCTGGAGTTTCTGGATATGTAAACTCAGGAATAGTCAAGGGTCACATTCCTGAAAAAGCCAGTCTAAAAAACAGGAGACGCTGGAGGAGAAGTACAGAAGGAAACAGAAGCAAGTTGAAGGGAGGGACTTCCTGGATTCCCCATGCTCTAGGTCTTGGTCTGTTCATAACCTAGTCCTGAGGTCTGGCTGCATCTCTGCCTTTAGTTTCCAGAAACATCCCTGAATCCTCATTACAAATGTCTTACATTAAAGAAAAATTTATACTTGCTTGAGTAGGTTTCTGTGACTTTCAATCAAAGACTCCTGACTATTATATATACCACTGGATAATATGCAACCATTAAAGATTGCTCATAAATAATATTTAGTGTCAAGGGAGAATGCTTATGATAAATGGTGAGTCATTAAAAAACAGCCTGTAAAATTATATAAACAATGTGATCTTAATAGTGTGAAACAATGGAGGAGTGTAAACCGTCAAGACATAATTTGTGATTATTTCTAAGTAGTAGGATTAAAGGTGGGTTTCATTTTCTTCACGGTGTCTTTCTCTCTATATATTTTACATTTTTTCATAAACGTATGTACTAATTTTATAATTATAAAATAAGACTTATTTATTTAAGAGTAAAAATACCTAGGAATCTTTACCTGCTTCCCTCCTGCCCGCCCCCCACCAGCAATGGAAGGCACCACTTGGGTGTAAGTGTACTCACCAATAAATTCTAAACACATCTAGAGAACTTGTGAGGAGCATGAGGGGTTGAAGAGCCTGCTCAGAGAGAACTCACTCAGCAGGAGTCAAGTATACTAAGCTGGTTCATTAATGGAGCCCTGGATTTCAGGGAAGAGAGAAAATTCCAAAGATAGCTGGGTACCCATCCCTCGCACCTGCTCCAGCCAGTCTCCTGTGGCTCGGGTCACAGCAACAGTGTAACTTAAAAGGAAAAGACTCTTTTGCTAGATACTCAGGGATGCAGAAGGGTATGAGCAGCCCTCACCTGGAGATCCTTTAACAGAGTGTGACATATCAAGGGGTAGAAGCACTTTCTCCTCATTTACTATAGACCTCTATACAGCTGTGACCCTTGAGGTCTGAGATATTGGCAATAGCGTTGATGGTAGTGGCAGCAACACATGCCAGGGGTGGCCGTGTTCAGGAGCAGCAGCAATCATGCATGCACACTACAGCAGGGCCAGCAGATGCAACGCCAATCTCCAATTAATGCAGGGGAGTGAAGGAGTCCCACAGAATCTATAGTGATGTCTGGCAAAGCCAGCAATGCCCAGGAGGTATGGCAGGTCCAGTGGTATATAAGAAGTAAAGAAATAAGAACAAAGGAATAAAATGTTGGTAATTCACTGAACAGCTAAAATGGAAACTGAAGGCTAAGACAATCCCAGAAACCCTCAGTAGACTACCAATGCTTCATTGACCAGAACTTTGTTAAATGGCCACCCTTGCTAAAGAGAAGGTTGAAAAAGCAAGTTTCCAACTTTTCTGTTCTTAATCTAGATGCAAGCAAGGAAGAGGAGTAATGGAACGAATCTTGACTCGATAAAGGTAAGTTTAAAATCAGTATCAAATTAAATATAGATAAATGTTATGGAGAAAAATCTAGAAGAATTCTGCACTCAGATTGTAGGTTTATGACACAGAAAAATAAAATGTCTTATCCCTAAATCAAAAAACAGTGAACGGGTGTTCATTTATATGTTATAAATTGAAACCGATTGTTTAACATATGTCCGTGTCATTCTTTATGATTCCCCACAGTCGCTGCCATTTTCCACTTGTCAGCGCTGGATCTCATCACATCTGGTAGATCGAGTAGAATTCTACCACATTTGTTCTTCCTTTATTTTGAAAAGAGCTTTATTCTGCTAAAATTCACGTTCATTATAAATATTGAAATATACAGAGAATAAAGTAAAATACAACCGTTGGGGTGAACATCCCTCCAGACAGCTCTCTCTGTGCACCTATTAAAATATTACACCAATGGGATCATGCTGTTCTGTCGTCTCCCTTTTTGCACTCAGTTACATGTGTCCTAGGCAAATTCCCATGTCATCAAATAAAGATTTACATCATCATTTATATATTAGCTATATAAATGTGCCATAATTTCTTTAACCAATCTTTTAGCCCTATTCATGACTACTTAGGTGAACACCCACTTTTCACTATTATAAATGAAATTGAGATGAAATCCTTGTCTTTAGATCATTGTATGTGTTGGCAATTATTGTCTTGAGGAAAATTACAAGAAGTGGGATTGCTGGGTCAAAGGTACACTTGTTTAAAATGTGCATTCCTTCCATCCTAGTGCACTCTGAAAAGGCTGGACCAATTTATGTCACCGCCAGCAGAGCATGAAAGGGCTGAGTGCCAGCCCCTCACTAGTCCAAGGTTTTGCCATTCTTCTGCTTCCTAGAGTAAAATTTCAGAAGAATTCTCTTCATTCATCTTTTATCTACTGTGGGCTTTTTTGTAGGTGCTCTTTTGCATAGGTTACCTGCTGTGTTTTTACCTGCTCGCTTATCTCTAATTGAGGGCAGTTCTATTGGGGCTACCATTTGCTTAAAAATGGTATGAGCGAAATCTCCTGGACTCTTTTCCCTGTTGGCTTGGTTATTACTTGGATCTTCTTATATGATTTGAGTTGAAAGGCTAGACTCTGATCATGATTTGCATTCACCAATTTATCAATTTGCCAGAAAGATTTGGTGAAGGGATAGAACCTGATTTCCCTCCTAACTTGTCAGCACTCTTGCTCCCTAGGGGAGTTTGGGTTTCTGAAGAGGCTGTCCACTTCGGTGAGAAGTTGGGCGATGAGGCCTCATGATCATCAGATGGATCTACTTCTCTTTCATAAAGAGGGTGGGTGATTAAGATAAACACAAAGCTGGATTGGGGTAAAATCCAGCTACAACAATATCCTCCTGGCTCACTGGGTTCTCCCCAAGAAAGACCAACTTCTAGATCGCTGGTGTCCAAGCACTGTCCCCAGGGGGCCCCTTAGGAAGGGTTGGGCCTGTCCTTGACTAACCCCACAGCTCAGAATTAACACAATTCTATCTGACCCCGTCTCCAGGAAGAAGAGCTGATGTCTCTGACCTCGGGACCTAGAACCACACCCTCAAAGTCAATTTGACAATTGATTGCCACAGCTCTGTCCTTTTGGGGCACAATATGCTGTAAGGTCAAAGGGCTGCACTGGAAATGCCTATTTCCTGCCCACGACCACTCTTTCTGCTTGGAAGGCCTCAGGTCAAATATGAGACCCCTTCACTCACAAAGCCATTTGTTAGCAGGTGAACAAGACCAGGGTTGCCACAGGATGGGCCAGACATCATCCATGACAATAACTATGCATGAGCAATGGGCAAAGTTTTCTCTTCAGAACCAGAGCCTCAAGAGGCTGGCAGAGAGAGCATCCCTGTGAGAATCAGTTTGGGTTTTAGGAATCCCATCTACCAGCCCTTTAAGAAAGTATAGATGGCCAAGGGCACTCTAAGACCAGGGCTGCGGACTGATTCAGTAATATCTCTAAGCCTTCCACCTCTGTACGAGTTTTCTATAGAGATTACCAAAACACACAGGGGCTAAACACAACACCCATTTATTATGTCCTAGCTTGTAGGTCTGGAGTTTGACATAGATCTCAGCAGACTAAATTCAAGGTGACAGCGGGGACCATGCTCCTTGCTGGAGGCTCTGGGGTAGCATCACGTCCAGGCTCACACAGCTTGTTGGCAGAATCCAGTTACATGCAGTTGTAGGACTGAGGTCCCCATTTCCTTGATGGCTGTTGGCCAGGGATTCTTAGCTTTCAGAAGCTACCCACATTCCTTGGCTCATGGTCCCCTTCATCTTCAAAGCCAACATCGGAGGTTCAAGTCTTATCTTCCCTGACTTCTATTCTGCCATATCTCTCTGTTTGGCTGGGAAATTTTCTTCTCTTTTGAGGGCTTATGTGATTACATTCAGCACACCCATATAATCCAGGATAATCTTTCCATTTTAAGATTCATAGCCTTAATTATATCTGCAAAGTCCCATTTGCCCTGTAACTTAACATACTCACAGGTTCCAGGGATGAGACATGGACATCCTTGGGCATGGGGTATTATTTGGGCTACCAAGACCTTTTGGGCCAGGATTAATCCAGGAGCAAGAATCTCTTCAGAGATCAGTCCAAGGAAGACCTGTATGGTTCCGCCCGCTTTCGTCTCCCTTTCTACACACACCCACTTCTCTGGGACCAGTTGGCTCAGGCCTCCCAGCTGAAAATGTCACCGACTAATGCCACAATGTGTCATGCCCCAGGAGAGGCTGAGCAGCTGGCATAGCCCACTGCCTCTGGAGAGCTGGGAGCAAGGCTGGAACTTTCACCCCAAGCCCAGAGCTGCCTAATCTGTCAGTTCACTGTTGTTTCCTGAAGCTGAGCCAATATGCCTAGAAGGATCCCAAGGACTTTGGGCTCTAGTCCAATGTGCCCATAAGCGGAAGGCTCTGCTTTCCCTTTAGAGGGGACCATTAAAGGCTGGGGTTATAACTTTCAGTATAAATATTGTAAGGGTATTACAGCCAGGAAGGCTAAAATACTACCCTGCCAATCAGCCTGCTCCTTGATATCCCATATAAGGAAGAGTAGCAGGATAAGAATAAAAAATGCCATTTTTTTTATTAACCTTGTTAGTGACTGATACTCAAATGAAGGAACTGGTGAAGGGATCATTGTATGAGATGGCTGAACTCATCCTGCCCCAACCCTCCTCCTGAATCTAAAGTCAGGGGGCAGCAAATGCAGATACATGTGCCAGAGAGTGAGGAAGCCCCAATCTAACTGACTCATTTAACTACATGTTCAGGGAGACAGAGACATGGCCAGGCCCATGCTGAGGTGGCAGCGTGGCCTGGGGTGCTTACCACACACCTTCAGGAAGCATAAGCACCATAGGCCCCAAAGACCAAGACCTTCCTGGGCACAAGGTAGGAATTTGAAGAGAGAGAGCTGAACCTGAGGTGGGTGCCATTCAAGTACAGTAACCCCACTCACCAATACAATGTGGCCTGATGGATATTCTGGACTCTGACCCATCAGGCTAGCAACTTTTCTTCCTTTGAGCAGGGTGGGGAACTAGGAAGAAGTTAGAAAGAGGCTGTGCTGGGGTGTGAAGAATAGGCAATAAGGTGTTTCCCCAGGGCACACCTTCATCTACTTCTGGTCTCAACTCACTGGCTGCCCTGCAATTTCTGGGTATAGAGGGTGTGGGTGCTTATTGACCCACGTGTTTGTGAGTCCAGACTCTTGAAAACCATGTTCCCTGCCATCGTGACTTCTAGCTGACCACACCTGCCTGTGGAGGGACACTTCATCCAGAGAGAGCCACTCAGCCAGAGACCTGCAATGGTTTAGCCACTTTGAGACCTCCTGGTTTATAATGCAGGGGAGTAGCTGCTCCCCGAAATGTCAAGGACATCCTAAATTTCTGAGACTCTATGGACCATACAGGATTTTTGTGCCAAATTGCTGCACTGAGATCTTTCTGGCTTGGCTTTGGGGAACACAGATGGTTTCTCAACAAATTATCAGTATTCTCTCCAGGAAGTTTTCACTGATGCCCAGGTGAGAGGTGTACAACCTGGTGCTTCCCTGCCTTCCCCTGTACTCTGCTGAGATCATCTTTATTGCGCTGTCTGTCCTAATAACTGAATTCCTTGAGGCCAGGGACTGTGCTTTTTCTCCCTTATTTCCCTAGCCTAATGTAAGATATCACATAGTAGGGACTCAGCTAACAGCTGTTGATGAATACTTAGTGGCTGAAATACCCTTCCTACTCCACCCTTGGAGGGGCAGTCCCCATCCATATAACCCTGCCCAACCTCAAGCTCCCCAGGCTTGGCACCTTTTAGAAGGACAGCTTTTGTCATGCTCTGTACAGTCTTTCAGAAGCTCTCCTTGACTCACACAATCTGAACCAGTCATAATCCATAGCAGGCATTCTACATTGAAACTCCTTAGGACCTAACTCAGCTAAAAGAGGCCTATTTCTTGCCATTTCTTCAAATTGTTGAACACACCAGAACTGTGGGGCCAATGATTGCTCTTAGAAGTTGCAACGCTTGGCCAGCCTGCTGTTCAGTTCTCCTCCTGGCATTTTGCTGCCACTCCACCTGCTTGACCCTCTTTACTGTGCTCTGCTGATGCCAATCACTCAGTGTTTTCTTCTATGAAGAACTAAGGAGGGGATCAGATGCTCTGTTGCTTCTACTTTTAAACCAGATGGGGAGGAGGATCATGTAAAGATTCCCTGGAGAGAGCCAAGCCTGATGCCCTAAGCAGTGAGTCTTACCCAACCTCATTGCTTCATGGAATATCATTGACTCCATACCCTCACAATACCACCTGCTCCACCCAGGCAACTACCCAGTGCCTATAATTTACCCCTTTACACACTCTCCTTGGCCTTAGACCCAGCTGTAATTTCTAAAGGGTCTTGCTCCTCATTTTCTGCTTTGCCTTCCTGGAACTGATTTTATTCCAATGAGTAGGTTAGACCCTTGGGTGCATATTTCTGACTATTCTCCAGTCCCTAGCTTCCTTGCTTTCCCTAGAATCCTCTTCCAGTCCCCCCTGAGTTGGCCAAGCTTAGAAAGAGGGAGGAATTGGGTGACTAGGAGGAACATGGACCAGGCAGATGAAAAACATTAGGTATGTAGGACACTTATTGATACCATGCTGGGGTGAATGGAGACTAACATAAAATATAGAAGGCCTTCTGCCTTTTAATCTGCCTTCCCTACCCTCCAAGTACTGTTTCATTATCTGCTCGTATTGGAAGTCTTATATCCTTCTTATTCATTTTTTTCTTACTCTACCCATACATTGGTAAGAAATTGCAGGGGGTAAGGAGAAATTTGTTACTAAAGGGTTTTGAGCAAAAATGATGTGATCAGAGTTGCTCTGTGGTAAAACCACTGTGGCAGCAGAGAATGGAGGAAAGTGAAGACCAGGTTGGGGGTACTGGTCCAGGCCATGCGAGAGATCTAAACTTGAAAAGAAGTAGGGCATGGAAACATGGCAATGATGGCGGTACAACAGACACAAAATAGTATGGAAGTAAAGCTGCAGGATATAGGAAGCGATTGGAGGTCAAATTTTGGGACAGGGAAAAATCAATGAAAACATCGAGATGAACAGCCTAGGGCGTGGGGCTGTGGTGGTGCCATTAACAAAAATACTGGCCACAAGAAATACAAGTTTCTAGTAGACCATGTTGAGGTTTTTTGGTGATATACTGAGTTCATGGCTTGGATAGGATACTTAGAGCTGTCTCAGAAGCAGCGGAGACTACCTCACATCAGTTTGGGAGAGCAGAGGATTGTAGTTCCAGCTACAGGAGTTGTCTGCATAGAAAGGACAGATGGAAATGAAAAAGAAAGAATACTTGAAAGGAAAAATGCTCAGACTCTCTTTGTGACTGGAATGTTCTTCCTTCTATACCAGGTGGCTCTAGCTCTCCATTGTTGAGTAACAACTGACCTCCAAACGTAGTGGCTTAAAACAACAACAGTTAATTTTACTGTTAACTGTTCTGGTTCTGAGGATTGGCTGGGCTTAGCTGGGTGGTTCCAGCTCAGGATGTCTCAAGTAGCTGTCATCAGCCTGTGACTAGGGAGGACATAATCTAAAGGCACCTTCCTCACATGTCTAGAGCTCAGGCTGGGAAGAATTCAACAGGTGGGGACTGAAAGAGCTGGAGCTCCTCTGATGTCTCCCTCTCTTCCTCCCTTCCTTCCTTCCTCTCTCTCTCTCTCTCTCTCTCTCTGGTCTTCCTGGCATGGTGGCTCACGTACGAGTGTAACCAGACTTCTCACATGGTGGCTCCAAAGGTTCCTGTCTCAAGTGAGAAAGAGAGCCAGGAGGAAGCCCCATCCTTTGTGTGTGTGTGCGTGTGCGTGTGTGTGTCCCATCACTTTTTATGACCTGCCTCAGAAGTCACGCTGTGTTACATCTGCTACATTCCATTCCTCAAAGCAATCATAAAATCCCACTCAGGTTCAAGAGGAGGGGAATAGACACCACCTCTCAATAGGTAAGTGAAAATGTTCTATAAGAACATGGGAGACCACAAATATTTCTCAGTTATTCCAGGAAAAAAAGCCTGCCCTTTCTTCCAAAACACAGCGTAAGAAACGTCTCCAAATCTCATGGTTGGTGTAACTCCCACTCATCAGTATCCTAGCATTTTATAGCCCAATAGCAACACTTGGCACTGGAGGCATTTCAATCTAATTATATATGCAGGCATCTGTCTAAATTGTAAGGCTTTGTAAGACAAAGCCCATGTCTTGTTTTGTTTTGGTGAAGCACAGAGAAGCAGGTAGATACGACTTACTGATTTAGATTTAATCTCAAGACAAGAAGAGGGTGCTGAGTGCAGAACCCTCGGGAAAACCTATATTTTTGGGTCATAGGAAGCAAAATAGCCAATGAAGCAGTCTTTGGAGAGTGTATTTTCAAAACCACACCGTAATAGTCTTTGTAAAAATACCGTGGGCATTTTCCCTATCTATGAAAATTGTCACTAAAAAAGGCTAATCATGTCTATGACAATTAGCAACATCTGAAAACCCTCCACAATTAATACTTTGTAAGTAATAGCTGCCAAATAAGTTCCTTCTTTTCATAGCAGGTAACTTCTCGATAGTTAAACTTTGGAAGAAATCCTAACCAAAATCTGAACCAGAGGCTGCGAGGAAATTTTTTCTGGCCCAAAAACTTATGGTATGACAGGGCATAATTTCAGCAATAATAAAATTGTCTTAAAATAATACAGAGATACTATTTTATACCTATTAAATTGGGAAAGCTTTTTAAAAAACATTTTGTAAAATGATTTAGTGCTACCAAAAGGACTTCTACTTTTCTGACACAAAGGTGAGTCGGCCAAGCCTTCTGAAAGATATTATTGTTATTATTATTATATTTATTTTTTATTTTTGAGAGAGAGAGAGAGAGAGAGAGAGAGTGCAAGTGGGGAAGGGGCATAGAGAGAGGAAGACAGAATCTGAAGCAGGCTCCAGGCTCTGAGCTATCAGTGCAGAGCCTGACTTGGGGCTGGAACTCATGATCTGCGAGATTATGACCCGAACTGGTCAGACACTTAACCGACTGAGCCACCAGGTGCCCCATGGAAGATAAAAGGCTGTAAAGAGTTTGTTCCCTGTGATGTAGTAATTCCACCCTAGAAATTTATCCTATTTATAATAATCCTGGTAGGGCAAAAATTCATGTTGAGAATGTTCAACAAAGCATATCTTACGATAATAAAATACTGGAAACAAGCGAAATGTTCAGAGATTGGTTAAATAGAATATGGTTAATTTATTTGAAGTTATGTGGCCGTTTAAAAATATTTTTGAAAATACTTGACAAGAGTATGCTCACAATATGATGTTCTCTGTAAGAAAGAATTCAAGCTGCATAAATTACAGGAAGTATATACGTATTATATACATATTATAAAAACTATAACGTATAAAAGAAAATAATAAAAGCAAATTCCACAAAATGTTGACAGTAGTTACGTCTGAGTGATGGAATTACAGGCAGTTCACATTTTTTTCTCTATGCTTTTCTGCCTTTATTTTTTTTTTACAACAAATACGTAATATTTTTGTAATCTAGAGGGAAACGGATTTTTCAAAAAAGACCCAGTAACTGCTTCTGTGATCGGCTAGGCGACGAACAAAGGGGAGAAATGTTTTCCTGGAAAAGAAATTAAATAATTTATGACAAAGGTCTTGGTATAGAATAACTTGCACTTTAAAAAAAAAACAACGAACATGCAAGAAAGCAGTCTGGACACACACAGAAGTGCTATCTCCGAGGTGTGAAATTTCACACATGCCAAAGCTTGTGCGGTCCCACTGAGTATTTCCTTCAATGACACATGGGAACTTGGAGTCCTCTGGCTGTAACTAAGACAGACTCTAATGGGCGGCAGGAGTGCTGAGCTGTGCCTTTCTGGTTGTGCCTCAGACTTCCTGGGCAGCAAGGAACAAGTCCATTAACCTCTGGAGCTCCTTAAGTCCCTTTCGGATATGGAAATCCACTAACATCAATAGGGCGCCTGGGGGCAAAAGTGGAAGAGAATAAAAGCCACAAATAAGGTGGCTTTAGACAGACACTTAGGCCAGTGGGATGGGGACACTACACATCTGCCTCCAACTGAACTGCTAAGATCCTTGGCTGGGGACCAGCCCAGGTTCCCACGTTACAAGCCCTCTCGTGGCACCACTGCTGCGGAAGGCGCCCAGGGAATGGCTGAGGTTTCTGCACAGGCAGAAGAAGCTGCTTGGGACCCACCAGTGCTCTTCTGATAGGAGGAGCCTCTACTGCAGGAACTAGTTACCGTAATGCCATAAAACTGTCTACTCTTGGCAATGCATCATGCAGTGGTGACAGGCTCATAAAACCTGACTTCCCAGCGGACACCGAATGCTAGCCCTGAAGGCATGTATGGTCAGCACTCAGGCCCTTCCCAACTTGCAAATGAGGCAGGACCCTAAACCTTGTTTGTAAAGCAGTTCTGAGGAACCGGGAGTGCCAGGAAAACCATGGTATAAATATAGCACAGTACCCGGCACATAGTATATACTCAGTAAATATTTGATGACCAGCGATAGCCAGGTGGGAGCCAAGGTCTGGTTCTAGCCCTTCGATACACTTGAACCGAATGCAGCCAAAAGCTGCATATTTTTTCAGTATAGGAAACAATTTTGCTTAATGCTAGCAATTAAAATAACAGACCAACCACTGCATTAAATAATTCAATAATTAGTCTTACATGTATTTATCTTAATGTGTTTGTTGAGAAGAAAGCAGGCTCACCTAGAAGGAGTTGAAAATGCAGTTTGCAGCAGAGACTAGGGAAAAATCTAGACAGTCTAGAGATGGAGTTCAGAGATGAGAGGGTTTTTATTATTTTGCGTTTATACCTTTTGTAGAAATGAAAAAGTACTTCCTTTTTGGTTGACGGCCAAGATCTGGGTTATTTCACAACGATTACAAGAAAAAAGAGGAGGAAGGAGAGCGAGAGAAAAAAGACAGTGTTAACCCGCAGTAAGACTTTTCGGAGTCACGTCACCCTCCTGCCGCACACCTGGGCGGGAGGCAGGACCAGCACACAAATCGAAGATTTAGGACCTGGTTTTAGTTACTCACCGGCCCTGTGACTTGGACATCCCTGCCTGAGCCTCGGTTGCTGAAATAGAAGAGTACCTGTTTCCTAGAGCTATCGGGAGATTAAGGAAGATCATGCTGGCACATAATAAAGGCGAAATAATGTTTATTACAATATTATCATCATTATTATTATGACATTGAGTTTTCCTGCCCTCTTCCTCTAAACGCTGAGTCCCATGAGGAGGGCCTGTGTCCGGCCTGCACACTACCGTAGACCCAGCAGGTAGCGAACCTGGCACGTGTGTGAGGAGGGGAGAATTACCTCGTTCTCACTGTTCCTTATGGTCCGTGGCAAAATTTTTTTGATTTTGCTTCTTCCGTCTCGTTTTTGGCTCAAGTGTTTTATGATAAATTATGGATCTGACGACACTTCACCCCTAAATAGCATAGGACACATCTCTAAGGGCTTTTTCTCTCTAACCATGATATCATTATCATAACCAATAAAATTAACGGAAATTCCTAAATATCATATAATATCTAGTCCATATTCAGATTTCTTCAATTGTTCCCAGGTATCCCATATGGCTGATCTCTTCGTATTAGGACCAAGCAAAGGATCAAAACTACATTTGGTAATTAGCGCTTTTGAGTCTCTTTTGATCTGGGGCATCTGGGTGGCTCTGCTGATTAAATGTCCAACTTCAGCTCAGGTCATGCTCTCACAGTTCCCTGGGTTCGAGCCCCACGTCGGGCTCTGTGCTGACAGCTTAGAGCCTGGAGTCTCCTTCTGATTCTGTGCATGCATCTCCCTCTCTCTCTGCCCCACCACCCACTCTCACTCAGGTCATGCTCTCACAGTTCCCTGGGTTCGAGCCCCACGTCGGGCTCTGTGCTGACAGCTTAGAGCCTGGAGTCTCCTTCTGATTCTGTGCATGCATCTCCCTCTCTCTCTGCCCCACCACCCACTCTCACTCTGTATCTCTCTCTCTCTCAAAAATAAATCAACATTAAAAAAAAAAACCTTAAAAAAACTCTTTTGATCTAATTCTGCACTCCCTTTTTTTTCTCTGACACTGACTTACTGAAGATACTATAGAACAGCTCATCTCTTAGATTTGCCTGCTTGCTTCATTGAGGCAATACCTAACATACTGGTGTCCAGGAAGCTAAATGTAAAGTCCTGATATGATTCGGGTCAAACGGTTTTATCCAGAAAAGCTCATAGATGATGCTGCGTACTTAGCAGTGTGTCACACCAGGAGGCACATAGTGTCAGGCTGGCCTTCTATTAGTGATGCTAAGATTGATCTCTGGGTTATGGTGGTGATGGCTTAATCCCTTCGTTGCAAAGTAAGCCCCCCATGCCCCCTTGGAACTAGCAAGTAAACTGTGGGGTGATAATTGGTACCCTGCAAATATGTAATCCACTATCAACCTTTGCTGGATGATTTTAGCATCCCCTGATGATCCTGGCCTGAATCGATTATCCCAACAGGGGATGCAAAATGTTAATTTTCCAATTTTATCATTCCTTCTTCGTTTATTAGCCTCTCTTCTTCTGTAAAACGGAGCATTCTCTTGTCAGCAGGGGCTATTTTGTTACTCTGAAATATAGCTCCTGAAGTATAGATAGGATTTGTATGTTTGATTCTTCTATAATCAGTTTTTAAAAGGAAAGTTATTGGTAAATAGTGATTTATTTTAAATAAAGAAGTCAGAGCAAAGCTTGTAAAAGGGTTTTCCTTTTTCGTCTGGCCCCAGTAAGCATCTTAGCATTAGCCTGGCAAGGGATTGGGGGGTTAAGGACTATGGAGGTTGCCCAGACTGGTTGCTTAGGTGGAAATCACACCTCCAGTCTTGCCCCCTCCGTTCCCCACATTCCTTCTCCGGTTGGCTGATCCTAAATCCAAGATAAAACGTGGGCTCTTGTGTCTCTGCGGGTCTTGGTTGTGAAATTTATGAATTTGGTGCTAATCTCCCCTCGATAATTAGAAGTATCTCCTAATGTGATTTTCCAGTGCTTCTCTCACAAGAGAATTCCACAAGCTGAGGGGATTCAAAGTTCCTTATTTTTCTCTTTGGCTGAAAATTTTTATTTTAAGCATTCCAGTGAGAACTCTTCATTCTGAAACCTCAAATCAGAGTAAATAACTCCCCTCCTTCCCCGCAGACTACACCATGTCCGTGTGGCTGGGCTGTCCTAGTGTAAAAGCTTGCTTGCCTTCCCGCCAGGCCAGAGCAACACAGATTGCTCTGAGTTCTGGAACAGCCCGAGCCAGCCTCCCCCGCGCCCTGTGTAGGCCTGCCCTCCCCGGCCCGTCTCCAGGCCCACTCCCCCCATGAAATCAGATGCACAGTGTCCTACCCTCTCTCTGACCCCTTTGCCGCCACGCTGCAATATAAGCCCCCATCTAATTGCCGCTCTGCCTCTCTCAGCAGTACTTGACCTCTTTCTGGGTTCCTCTCTTAAAGCAACTGTCTGTGTTTTTCCTTATGTTTGCCAGGATGTATTAGCTCGAACTTTTCCCGGATGAGGCTCGTTTTGCTACTTTGTCTTCAAACCTCTGAGGCAGCAGGTTCAAGAATGCAGCCTAATGGGGAAAGTTTTTAATCCGGGAGCCTGCAGCCAACACAGGTGAGCTCTCCCGACTGTCCCCCTGGTGCCTTGTGAGTGCTGGCCCTTTAAGAAGGGGACACTTTCTGGTTCCAACTGAAAACCTCGGTTGGAAGTTCAAGCCGCAATTGGAACACACTGGTCCTGCCCAGAAAGCTGCCCGGCCTTGAGTTGACTTTCTCCTACAAAGCTGTCATCCTCAAACTCATCCCACGCAAACACAAACATCTCCTTTTAAACCCTGCAGTCTGGGAGCCTCCACCCTGAAAAGGAAGTCGCGAGCCAAGTTCCGGGCACCCTCAGCTTCTCGAGGCTGTCAGCTGCTTGCCCAAATCAATGCCCCCCAGGATTCCTTTATGACCACTGGGAAGATGTCATCTCTGTGTCTCAGCTAATCCTCAAGGGACAGAGAGTAGAGAGGGGAAATGCCTTGTGATAAGAATGCTAATCAGAATGAAGGGAGTTTTCCAGCATTTGCCTTGCTAGCAAAAAAAAAAAAAAAAAAAGTCATCTATAAAAAGCGCTGGAAGGCTCTTTCTTGCAGCCTGGGGCCTTTGCCAGGGAACAGATTTCTCTCCCTCATCTCAGTTTCTTCTAGGCTCTGTTCTTGAATGTTCTCCTTTTTTCTTTCTTCCTTTCTTCTTTCTTTCTTTTTGACAAGTCCTCTCTGTCTGGGAAAGGAATCCAGGATAGCCAGAGGGGCTGGCCTGTGCAGGACCTGGAAACAGAGGAGGCCAACTTCCCGCTGACTGGGAATGCTGGACCATTTGTGGGTTGCAGTAGGGAGATCCCACTCCTCTGCCTGGTGGGGTCCCGTTCAGGTCCATACCCGGAGCTCCCCGCTGCTTTTTTTCTATCCCCTTCCCTGCTGTTTCATTCCCATTTTCTTCTCCTTGACTTCCCTCCAGTGCAAGCCCTTGACTTTGGGGGCAAGATGACCAAGGGAGTCAGCAGGCCCGAGTCGGCCTCCTCACACCCTGTCCCTTCACTTGGTTTATGACAAGGCTGATCTGTGCAGCTCAGCACATCCAAGGATGGCCTTCTGCCTCACTCCATTGTCCGGATGCACGACCTCAATGTCTTTGTAAATAATATACTCTCAAGAGGCCTGCTGCTGTAGAGAGAGGAATAAATAAATCAATATGTAAATAAATCCACAAGAGCAGGGGAATGTACTAGGACTTTGCACAACTGTGACAAAGCATTTTAGAAGATGGATGTTGCCGTATTTCTGGGGAGCTCTGATTGAAGGGCTAGGATTCCAGCCGAGGGCTGTGGGAGACAGAAAGTGAGCCGTGACTGAAATTCCCTCGTGCATTGATTTGACTTAAATATATTCCAGGAGCCAGTCTAATTGCTGGTTCAGTCTCAGACTTTGATTTTCCTTCTCTCAATTCCCTGCATTTCAAATAGTTTTTTATCAAGAAGCCCTAAGCTGCCCTCAGTCCTATTGAGAATCTGTCTGGATTCATGATCAACTCTTCTGAGAACACGGAGCTGGGAATTCTGCCCTTGGTCAAAGGAAGAACCAGACATTCCCTATCTGGCAGAAGCGTGCTGGTAATTTCCAGAGGAAAAGGTAGTTAATTCTCATTTTACACTGGAGATCCAAGTGGCAGGCTCTTACTGTTCACATAGACTCAGAGCCACATTGCTATTGGGGTGGAGTCCAGGAGAAGGTGGAAGGAGAGCTTCCAGTCCTGTGAGTCCCCTTGCACCACCCAGCCAGCACAGAGGCCACAGACACTGACCTCTGGAGTCTGACCGCATGACCCTCTTGCCAATTCACCCTGACTATCATCATGCAGTTTGGTGCTTGGGGACCCAGTTAGTGGGCCCCGTGTCCATCTGCAAAAAGTGAGAGGAGAGGGATCAACTGGCTCTTGAACTTTCTACCCACCACCTTGAGTTCCTTTGTGAGCAGAGAATGTTCTGGCCTCTCCCCAAAAATGCAAGGAGATTTTGATTACAATTCCATCTATTCCAAATTTGTAAGCAGAATCCTGGCTCCACAGACCCTCCAAAACCACTGATCCCAGGCCAGGTGGTTGTACCTGCTGAGCACTCACAACGGGGGCAGAACAGTAGGAGGGAGAATAGACCCCTCTCCTGTAAGCTACTTGGAGTCTTACCTGTGGATTTTGAGGTGGATGGCTAGAGTTGGAGGGAAACCCAGGAGAGGTTAGGTTTATTGCTCACCTTATGTTCATGTTTTTATTTCCTGCTATTCATGTATCTATTCCCCTCCATGAGTCCCATGGCCCTGCCAGCTTCACTCCAGCATCCTGGTATCTACTGCTTTTGCAAATACTCTTATAGCCCACCTCGATAGGAACCAAGCGAACCTGCAATCTCGGAGGCATACTGGCACAGGTCTTGCCAAGTATAAAGACTGGTTTTCAAAGCCTATACCCTGGTCTGCAGGGGCTCGAAAGCACATCAGATCTTTGCCATATCATGGGGCTTTCTTTGCAGAAAGGACAAACCAGGCTTGCCAGGAGTTAATGTGATGACGATATGGGGTTGCCATTTGCTTCTACTTGACACAATCTCTTGGATCAACTCAGATCATTCCGAGGATTCACAAAAGTGGCCTTGCTGGGAGCACAGCGTCATTCACATCAGGAACCAGTAGAAAACACTAAGTGTGGCAGTCATTAATGCTATTCACCAAATAATCTTGGTTCTTTGCCTTTTGGACACATGGCACAATTGTCTTTCCTGATCCCATTGTGTTTGAGTGTGAACACGTGACTGGGTTTGACCAATGAATTAAAATAAGTGATATATGTCACTTCAAAGCCCAAGTATTTAATTGCTTGGCAAGACACTCCTCTGCCACCATGACCTCTATCTGTCTTTCTTCCATAACAATTGGTGACATTTGAAATGGTGGTTGCTCTGTCAGCCTGAGTCTCAGAGTTAGGAGCACAGAGTGGAGCTCTGCTGACCCATGATGGATGTGTAGCATTACCCAATAAACATTAGTTCTTATAAGCTACCAAGATTTGGAAATTATTTATTACTACAACATAAATTAGACTATCCTACTGATACGCAGATCAGACAGGCTTCAGGCAAAGTGGCTGTCTAGGGTGGCCTTGAGACTATTTAGCCTGCTTGAAGTTCCAGGGTCTGATGTAAGCTCCTCCTAATCTCTTGGACTAGGAGTGATCATCCATTCTAGTGACACATCCACAGACCTCCTGGTCTGGCTCCCTCTAGATACCCAGAATAGTGCCCTGGACTTCTGAAACCTTGCATGATCTCTCTCATGATATCCTGGACTGTCTGCAGGGCATGAGCCGAACGACAGGCCCAGGAAGCCCAAGGTATAGTGAGCAGAATGCCCCCCCCCCAACAAGATGTCCGTATCCTGATCCCCAGGACCTGTGAGTATGCTACCTTACATGACAAAGAGGACTTTACAGATGTGATTAAGTGATGGATGCTGAGATACAGAGATTAGTCTGGATTATCTGGGTGACCCAATGTAATGACAAGTGTCCTTACAAGTGAAAGAGGGAGGTAGGAGTGTCAAAGTCAGGGAGAGATTTAAAGATGTTATGCGGCTGGCTTTGAAGATGGAGAAAGGGGACAATTTGCCAAGGAAGGCAGGTGGCTTCTAGAAACCAGAAAAGGCAAGGAAACAGATTCTCCCCTACAGTCTTCAGAAGGAATGCAACCCTGCCAAAATTTTGATTTTAGTCTAGTAAGACCCATTTCAGACTCCTGATCTCCATAATTATAAGATAATATATTTGCGGTGTTTTAAGCAACTCAGTCTATGGTGATTTATCACAGAAGCAGCAGGAAACTAATACACAATGAAAACCCCATTCCTGCTCCTGAGCGCTCTCAGGGGACCATCACCCAAACTTGCCACGAAACGTGTTGGATGGAGCACCTGGAGGCCTGTCCACAGACCCTCCTTCTTATAGCGATTATGGTAGATCTTCTTCAAGATCCTTCAAGTTTGAATCTTCTGCCCAGTGCCCAGCACTCTCAAATCACTAAGGGCCTTTGAACAAATGCCCTGTGTCTTCCTTATTCCTTGTTTTATGTTGAGCATGTAACAGACACCAGTGAGTAGTAGGTAGATGGAAGAATGAATTAGTGAATGAATGTCATGAGGGTTTATCTGATTATGTATATAGTTCTTGATGATCTTCTCAAAATCTCCGGCAAGAAACACATCGATTTGAGTTACTCACAGTAAAAAAATTCAAACAAAACAGCAAATGAATACAAAAAAGAATGTAATGCTTTGCCCACTCGCAGTTTTGTCAGGTGCAAACAATCTCTATGATTCTCCTTAGTTGGCTGATTCTTTTCATTCCTTCTGCCGTGCATGTTTTATGTGTGTGTTTGCTGGCAGAGGGGTGTTCTGACAGTGCAACAGATCCATCCTCCCCGGGCACCTGCTTCCTCCAGCTTATTAAAATTTCACTCATTTTTTAGAGATGGAGCATGATTTTGTTAGCAAGGATGCTCACTGGGACTAAAATGAAGCAAAAAAAATACCACCCTTCAAATTTTAGTGACCTGGATATAGTTTCATCCATTCATATTTAATGCGACCCTGATACTGAACAATAGTTATGAAAAGAGAGAGTTTATGCTGCCATCAAACAACATTTTGGATGAGAGACAGGTAAAGTCCCATTGTAACAAAAACAAGTGTATCTCACTCACCATCAATAATCTATTCCTGAAAAAAGGTGTTCTGCTCCAAACGCTAATAATTATTTTAAATGGGGATAATATATCCCATAACAACCCTCATTCCAAACTTCTAAAATATAATTGAAACATGGCAAAATGCCTATATACATATATAACAACTATTATCTTTGCCTGTAAAGTACTTAAACATCTCTCTCTCCGATCACTGATCTAACACTTCAATGAAAAATCTAAACCCACATAACTAGAAGAAAATATTTATGACTCTGAATTAGGTAAAGATTTCTCAGATAGGACACAAAAACACAGTTTATACAAGAAAAAAGATTGCAAAATTGAACTTCATCAAAATTAAGAACTTCTCTTCTCCCCCAAAAAAACTCTATTAAGAGAATGAAGACTAGCCACAGATTAGGAAGAAAACATTTTCAAGTTAATACATCTGATAAGAGACTTGACTTAGGAACGTACAAAGAACTTCCAAAACTCAATATTTGAAAGTATAAATAATCCAATTAAAAATGGGCAAAAGATATAATGGGGACTTCATCAGAGAAGATATACGGATGACAAACACATGAAAAGATGCAGATCCTTGTTAGTTTAGGGAAATGTACTATACATCTACTAGAAGAACTAACAATTAAACAAAAAAGTTGATAACATCAAGTGGTGACGAGCATACAGAGCAATAGGAATTCTCATTCATTGCCGGGAGAAACCTAAAATGGCAGTCACTTCGGAAGACAGTTTGACAGTCTCCTATAAGGTTAAACATCCAATAAACACACGATCCAGAGATGAAAATTTATGTCTACCCAAAACCTGTATGTGAATATTTACAGCATCTTTATTCGTAAGAATCAAAATCTGGAAACAACTCCATTGCTCCTCAGTTGGGGAATGGCTAAATGGACCCATACAATTGAATGTTAATAGCAATAAGAAGAATCAGACTATGACACACACATCAACACAAATGAATCTCAAATGCCTTACGAAAGAAGCCAGAAGTCTACCTACTGTATGGTTCCATTTCTATGTCATTCTGAAAAGGCAAACTATGGGAACAGAAAATAGATCAGAGTTTGCCAGGGACTAAGGGTTGGGGGTGGAGTTGACCACAAACGGGGAAGGGGAATTTTGGGACGGACAGAAATATTCTATATCTTGATTATGGTGGCAGATAGGTTTGTCAAAACTTGCAGAGCTGGATACTTTTTTTTAGAGGGTGAATTTTACTATATATAAATCATGCCTTAATAAACAACAGCAACAAATAAAGGCAGTTGCTCAGTATGCAGCAGCATGTATGGTTCCCACGACCCTTGAGGACACTTGGCGTGCTTTGCAAAACTTTTGCACGTGACACTGATATTCCACTATTTGTATTTAGAAAGTGAGTTAGGGCGTTATTGAATGTTGTTCTGTTAAAATGTTGAATTGAGGTTTTGGTAGGTAAATATGATTCTCTCTTATGTAAACTTTGGCCAAAAAATATATTGACAAATACATGTGTTCAATAAGGTTTGGGTATTAAAACCCTAGATGGTTTCTACTGGGAAAACAAACTGTAGACATTCTTCAGGGCATGCCAGTCTCATGATACTGCTGCACTCTATTTTTATATCCTGGCCGACAGCCTGTACCATCAGTGTTCAACTGACATGTATACAACAAATCCTGTTGAATAAAAAATCATCTCTACTTACAATATCCTTTTCAGTCACTGACGGTTAAACTAGCAAAATGGAGAAATCCAAAGGACCTGAAATCCAAATAAGGATGATCTAATATTGATTTATCCTAATATTGATTTCAGGATTCCCAGTCTTCTCATGTCCATTGAATATTTACAAAACTTGACAGCTAAGTCTATGAGACATTAAAAAATGTACAAATAGAACAAACTATAGTCTCTGATTATAATTCAGTGCGGCTATAAATAGATAATGGGAGAATAACCAAAAACTTCAAACTGCTTGGAACAAAAACTGGAATTACAGAATGTTTGGTAAATATCAATATTGCAAACACTACATGTTAAAACTCTTAGATGTAGCCAAAGCTGTACTTGGAAGGAAATGTATAGACTTGAACGCTTCAATTACCAAATTAGAAAAGATGAAAATGAGCAATGAACTAAGTAATCCACCGACTACGTCTGGCACATATTAAGCAATCAATAAACATTTAGCGAGTGAAAAAATTAGAGAAAAATGATGAAATGAACTTAGGGAATATAGGATAAAAGAAAACATTTAAAAACCTTAACTACTAGTTTGGGAACAGAGAAATTAAGTCAGATACCTGGGCGGGGAAGGAGACGGGAGTAAAAAAATGGACTCAGTAGTCAATTCAAGGAAGAAGAGAAAGCATAACTATACAAAATTTAAGGGTAAGTAGATTCAGTCATAAATACAGATGAAATTTAAAGACTTATAAGAGAATATTCTCTATAATATGCTAGATACTTGATAACCTAGATGAAATGAGAGATTTTCTAAGAAAACATAAATGACTAAGTGTATGCAAGAAGTGTAAAACCAGGAGATGTCATTAAAGCAAAGACACTCCTCCTTTCAGGTCTCAGCTCTGCCTTTTCATAGCTATGGAAACTTAGCAAATTACTTAAGGTCTTTACCCTCAGTTTTCCTATTTGTAAAATGGCACACACAACAGAATTTACCCCCATGTTTAAGAATATTGTATGGGGATTAAAAGATCCATGTAAACAGCTTATCTGATGCACTGTGATCACTGAAATTTGAAAAGACCATGGAAGAAATCAAGAATGTGGTCAAAGAGCTACCCTTATCAGAACACTGGAAACACTTGAGTTCTACTGCTTCTATTGCTATTTAAGCTGTTCTGGAACTTAGAAAAAGAAGGAAGGTATCTGATTTCTTTTTAAGAGGCTGGTGAATCCTGATACCAAAATCTGACAAAGATAGTACATGGAAGAAAAGCACAGACCAACTCCTTGAGGAATACAGGTACGCACTTTCCAAATAAAATCTTAGAACTCAACCTTAGTGGTATTTATATACAGCTATGTATCAAATTAATATTATTTCATTATGTTTCTGATCATACAGTGGTTTAGTTTCCTATTGCTGCTGTAACAAATTCACACAAACTTGGGGCTTTAAAACACCCAAATTTATTCTTTTCCAGTTTTGGAGGCCAGAAGTCTGACAGATTCATGGGGCCGAAGCCAGGGTGTCTGCCAGGACCCGGCTGCTTCCAGAGATTCTAGGAGAGAATCCATTTCCTGCCTTTTCCAACTTCTAGAGCTACATTCCTTGCCTTTTCCAGCTTCTCGTTTCTGGCTATACTCCTTGGCTCCTGACTTCTTTCTCCATCTTCAAAACCCAAAATATCTTCAAATTTTTCTCTCTCTGCCTACGTCATCAAATGCGAAGTTTTCTCTTCTGTGTGTGAAAACCTCTCGGCTCCTCCTTCCTCTGATAAGGATATTGTGATTGCCTTAGGGTTCACCCTAATAATAGGGGATAATCTTCCCATCTCAAGAACCTCATCTCAAGACCCTTAACTTAATCACATCTGCAAAGACCTTCCTTTTTTCCCATATAAAGTAAATTGGGATATGGAAATATTTAGGGGAGCATTTTCAGTCTATCACTGAAGTCTGTCCTTTGGATCTCCAAGATACCTGTCTGTCACACATGCAAAATATCGCCCCATCCCCACATCCCTAAAGTTTCAACCCAGCACATCGCCAACCACATCCAAAATCCTATCAGCAATATCAGGAATGGGTGAAACCCTTGGTATAAACCGTCCTGGGGCAAAATGCATCACTATTTGTGCACTTGTGAAACTAGAAAAATAGTTCTCTGTTTCCAAAATACAGTGGTGGTACAGGCTCAGTATAATAGCTGTAGATCTTCCCATGGCAAAGGGAGAAATAAGAGGAATAAAGGGGTCACCGCTCCGGAGCAATTTCAAAGTCCGGCAAGGCAGATGCCATTAGGTTTCAAGGCCTGGGAGTCATCTTCTGTGGTCAAGGTTGTGCCCTCAGGGCCCGGGGCTCCTGTGTCTACCTTCTGACCCACGTTCTTGTAGCTTCAAGCCCAAGACTCTGCCTTCTGAGTTATCCGTGTTTTCCCCTGTTTGCTGCTCAGCCGTTTGGAGGACCGACAAGCTTCTTTTATTTCATCCTCTCTCTGTCCCTTTCGGCACAAGTCAGCAGTGTTCTGCTCGCATACTTTGCTCAGAAACTTCATGGGTCTCCCTATACCTCCCAGAAACTCATGCCATCATACAAGACGGTCCTGCACAGATCATTCCCGATAATCCCACAATCCACTCCTGGCTTCTGTTGCTGTGACTGAGAGCATTCATGAGTCACACCTCTGACTGCTTTAATACTAGTGAATGGTTATCTAGCCATGTCCCAGACTTTCTCTCCAAGAAAGAGAGAGAAGCCTGTCCCTTCCTAACAGGGAATCTTTTAATACCAGCTTTTTTTTTTTTTTTTCCAATCTGGATAGACCAAGAATTTCCCAACTCAACAAGTGTTAATTTCTTTTTGCTTATTAATTCTTTTAATCCATGTCTTTCCTCACACATTTTACATAAGCAGTAGGAAGAAACCGGGCTCCGGCTTCGACACTTTAGAAATCTCTTCAACTAAACATCCAAGCTCAGTGCTTACAAGCTCGGCTTTCCACACAACCAGAGGACGTGATTCAGCTAGGCTTTTGGCCACTGTGTGAGCAGGATCTCCTCTCCTTCATGTTCCAATAGCATGTTCCTCGTTTGTTTCTCAACCCTCACCAGCAACACCTCTGAAATTCATATTTCTACCCCCCTTCTATTTATGAGGACATGTGGATACTCTTAGGTAATAGGCTTTCTCCACCGTCTACCTTACTTCCTCTTGAGCCCTCCCTGGCAGTCTTCAACGTCCATATTTCCACCAACAGTCTATTCAAGGCAGTCTAGCGTTTTCATATCATGTGCCCCCAAATTCTACCAGCCTCGACCCATTATCCAATTCCAGAGCCACATCCATACTTTTTGGTATTTGTTACAGCAACTCTACTAGAGAAACAGAACCAGTTTTTAAAAAAATAATACACACACATATGCATGCACACACACACACACAGATTTACTGCAAGGAATTGGCTTGTACAATTGTGGGGCTGGCTGGACACGTCTAAAATTCATAGGGCACGAAGGGGAAGATGGAACGCTCAGGCACGAAGGGAAGCTGCAGTCCACAGGTGGAATTTCTTCTCCTTCAGGGAAATCTCAGCTCCGCTCTTAGGGCCTTTCAACTGATTAAATCCCCACCCCACCAAAATTAGCAAGGATAATCTTCTTTATTTGAAGATAACTGATTAAAGACATCAATCACATCTATAAAACACCTTCGCAGCCGCACGCCCAGGCTAGCGATTGATTGAATAACTGGAGACTACAGCCTGGCCACACTGACACGGAAAAGTGATCATCACACATCGCAAAATATTTAGACAACCCAGAAATATGAAATAATGTAATGAGAACTCTCAGGAGACCTACCGTCCAGAAATAGCACTGCTAACCTCTCAGTGAGTATCCTTCCAGACTTTATTCCATGCACATATAAATACACATATCTTAAAATGAGATCATGATATAAATTTTGTTCATTTTTGTAAAAGAAAAAAATATATATATGTAAGTTCTTTTTTTAGTAAGAGAGAGGAGAGTCCATGCGTGGGGTAGGGGTGGAGGAGGGGGAGAAGTAGGGAGAATCGTAAGCAGGCTCCATGCCCAGTGTGGAGTCTGATGCGGGGCTCAATCTCATGCCCCTGAGATCCTGACCTGAGTCAAACTTAAGAGTTGGACACTTAACCGGCTCAACCACCCAGGCACCCCTATGTTTATTTTAGAAGTAATACCTGTTCATTATGCAGCATTCGGAAAGATCTAAAGAAGAAAGTAAAGATCATTGGAAGTCCTATCACTCAGATAAATCACCATGAACATTTTGGCTCATTGTAACATATAGACAGAGATAAACATATCTCTATTGTTATACACATCTAATTTTAATAGATGTATTTATTTTATTCTAAGGATGTACCATTATTTATTTAACCAATCTTCTTGCGTGATCTTTGCATTGCTCTGAATGAACTCTTTCTAATGCAAATGACAAAAACCCAAGTCAAACAAGCCTGTAAGAAACAAAGGAATGTATCAGCATAAGTAGTAGCTGGGAGGTTAAGACACAGCTGAACCAGCCGTCCACTGATGTCACAGTTCTGTCTCTCCAGTTCTTGGTAGGCTCTCTCCATCTGCCGTGCACAGTGGCTACCGGGTGCTCCAGACTTACTTTTTTAAAAAAATATTTTTATTTATTTGAGAGAGAGAGTGCATACAGACACACATTGGCACGAGTTGGGGAGGGGCAAAGAGGGGAGGAGGAAACGGAGGATCCGAAGTGGGCTCTATGCTGACAGCAGAGAGCCTGATGTGGGGCTTGAACTCGAGAACCACGAGATCGTGACCTGAGCCGAGGTCAGACACTTAACCAATGGAGCCACCCAGGCACCCCTCCAGACTTACTTTTTATAGACTTAATCTGTGGTGGAGACCACTATTAGTCTGCCCAGTACCCCAACAGAACCCCGGTTTTATTTTGGGAATCAATGTGCCCAAGTGTGAAAAACCACATATTTGAGACTCCCTTGCAGGCAGGATGCAGGGCTGACCAAAAACAAAAGTCGTAAGAGGGGGCCGCAGCCAGACTTTAAAAGGGTATTGACTCAGCATGCATCCTGCCCTTTCACTTCTCATTTTCCCCACCTGGCAAATGGATAGGATTGCTGGAATTGCAGCAGCCACCTTACGACTAGGAGGTACCTTTGAGGAGTGAAACTCCATGCTAAGAAAGAGTAGAAAAGAAAGAAGGATTGTGGGTAATTGATAGTAATATGGAACTGCTAGCCTATTCTGGTCTGCTTATGGCAAACTTCTTTTACGTGAGGAAATAAGTTTATGCCACCGTCATCTGAGTTTTCTGTTACGTGTAGCTGAGCCCTAACTAATGTACGACCCTAGTAGAAAGAGTAGGTCTGTCCAGATGACTCTGGCATAAAAGCCCCAAGGAAGAATCTGACCAGCCTCACTTAGATCTAGACTCGACTCCCCTTGAATCCATGGAAATGGTATACCAATTAGGATACATGCTGTCCCAAGAAACAGAAAAGCCCAACTTGAAACACCAGCCAACTCAAATGGAACCTTCTGCAGCGTTCGTGGGCATGTAAAAGGGTGCAGCCTCTATAGAAAACAGTATGGTGGTTCCTCAAAAAAATGAAAAAGAGAATTACCATCTGATCCAGCAATTCTACTTCCAAAAGAATTGAAAGCCAGGACTCAAAATCATATTTGTACACCCATGTTCATCCCATTATTCACAATGTACAAAAGGTGAAAGCAACCAAAATGTCCATTAGTGGGTGAGTGGATAAACAAAATGTGATGTATACATACAACCGAACATTACCGAGCTGTATAAAGGAAGCGAATTCAGACACAAGCTGTGACATGGACGAACCTTGACCATTACGGCAAAGGAGATGAGCCCATCACGGAAGGATAAATACTGTATGGTTCTACTTACAGGAGGTACTTTGAATAATCAAAGACAAAAACTAGAATGGCGGCTGCCAGAGCCTGAGGGGAGGAGGTATAGGGGCATTATTATTTGATGGATACAGAGTTTCAGGGTTTTTTAAATTTTTTTTTAACTTTTATTAATTTTTGAGAGACAGAGAGACAGAGCGTGAGCAGGGAAGGGCAGAGAGAGAGCGGCAGACACAGAATGTGAGGCAGGCTTCAGGCTCTGAGCCAGTCAGCACAGAGCCCGATGTGGGGCTAGAACTCACAGACCGTAAGATCATGACCCGAGCCGAAGTCGGCCGCCCTAACCGACTGAGCCACCAGGCGCCCCCAGAGTTTTATAAGACAGAAAGAATTCTGGACACGGATGCTAGAGAAGCATTACACAACAATGTTAATGTACTTAATATCACCGAACTGTACACTTAAAAATGGCAAAAAATGGTAAATACTTTTTAATGTTTTTATTTATCTTTGAGACAGAGGGAGACAGAGTGTGAGCAGGGGAGGGGCAGAGAGAGAGGGAGACACAGAATCACAAGCAGACTCCAGGCTGTGAGCTGTCAGCACACAGCCTGAAGCGGGGCTCAAACTCGCTGACCACGAGATCATGATCTGAGCCGAAGTCGGATGCTTAACAGACTGAGCCACCCAGGCCCCCCTTGGTAAATACTTTTTATGGTAAAATATATTTTACTACAATAATCAATCAATCAATCAATAAAACACAGAAACACCAGCTTAACAGATGCCACCACTACCACTTCTGCCTCATTGGCCAGAGCTGGTCACACACACAGAGTTGGCACATAAAATTTAGCATTCCCACAAACTGAGTGTTGCTGGAGGGGAAGTGGGTGAAGGATGGGCTGAATGGGTGATGGGCATTAAGGAGGGCACTTGTTGGGATGAGCACTGGGTGTTACATGGAAGTGATGAATCACCAAATTCTACTCCTGAAACCATTTTTATACTATATGTTAACTAACTTGATTTAAACGAAATTTTAAAAAATACAGAATTCCCAGTTCAATTTGAATTTCAGGTAAATAAACACACTGTTTTTTCACGTAAGTATGTCCCAAACATCGGCCAAGACATACTCGTATGAAAAAATTATTTATTGATCTGAAATACAAATTTAATTGGGCATCCTGTGTTTTGATTCGCTAAGTCTGACGACCCTATTCCTGTGGCCATTCGAGCTCTAAGGGAGGTTAGGAATGTGAATTGAACAGTTAGCTTTTCTAGCCTCTGTGTTAGAGGAAGGAAGTGGAGGAGTTGGCAGTCATGTTAGGTCATCTAACCAATAGTGCCTGCTCTCAGACCGCCTTGCCCATTTAGCCTCACACTCTTCTTTGTCTGAAATCCGTTTTGGGACTCAGATTTTTGTTGTTATTTTGACGCAGAATATATTCATCCATATTTCTATTTTCAAACTGGCTATGTCGTTTTGGTCTAGGTAGAGCTCTGGACTGTAGTTCATAGCTTGTTTTGTTTCATTTTTAAAAAGAATCCCAATCTCAATCTTTATCTTTCCACAGAGGGAGTCAGCCCTCTTATGCATTTTATGGTATTTGCCCCTTAGTGGACTATTTTTGGTTTTTTTTTTCTTCCTCCTTTTCTGTCACTCCTGACCGCCATAATGGCTGTTTCCTTCTCTTTTCTTTTTTGCTTTATATTTGTGAATTTGAAAGACACATATTCTATTTCTGATTTACCGATGGGTATCTTTACTTTGCAATTTGTAACCAAAAATATTTGAGCACATGTTTCCCTGAGCACTCCCCACTCAACAAGAAAAGACTCTTGGCAGCTGCCAATTTCTCCCCTCTCTGTGACCTTACGGTCTGGCTGAAGAATTCCAGCGCATGACTGATTTGGTTTGCCATCCTAGATCCTTCTCTTCCAAGAAACTTTCAAAAACATTTCCGTCGTAACTTACAACCTCAGTATCAGCATTGGGATTTAACTCTGTTCTTTTCAGACTCCTTCACCTTTTTCTTGATTCCGTTATTCTTACTCATTGTTTCATTTGGATGGAACTCTTCTTTGAGAAAATTTTCTGAAAGGATGTGTGAGTGGCATTCTTCCCAAGTCTTTGCACGTGTGAGCATGTGTTCCTTTTCCTTACATAGGAACCATCATTGGCTTGGCATAGAATCTGCCGGCACAGTCCTCTCCCCTCGGGTGTCTGTTAACATCGCCCGTCCTCTCTCAACATGTAATACTGCAGAGGAAAAGTCTAGCACCAATCTGCTTCACTTTTCATGGTAGGAAATGCACTGTTTCCTGACAGAAGAATTTTAGAATATTCTTTGTTCCTTGGAATCCATAAGGTGTGAGGCTTAAAAATAAACCAACCATTGGGGCGCCTGGGTGGCTCCTTCAGTTGAGCATCCGACTTCGGCTCAGGCCATGATCACACAGTTGGTGGGTTCGAGCCCCATGTCAGGCTCTGTGCTGACAGCTCGGAGCCTGGAGCCTGCTTTGAATTCTGTGTCTCCCTCTCTCTCTCTCTCTCTCTGCCCCTCCCCTACTCATGCACACAGGTGCACGCATGCACTCTCTCTCTTTCAAAAATAAACATTAAAAAAAATAAATCAACCATTGTTTGTGATAAAAATACTCAAAGCGGGAATAGAGTGTATAATTGTTTTCTATTGCTGCTGCAACAAGAAACTTAGTGTCTACAAACAGCACAACTGCATTACCTTATAGCTCTGAGGTCAGAATCCTGATATTTGTCGGCTACTGGGAAAAAAGGTGTAAGCAGGAGGGTGCCTGGGTGGCTCAGTCAGTTAAGCGGCCAACTTCAGTTCAGGTCATGATCTCACGGTCTGTGAGTTCAAGCCCCATGTCGGGCTCTGTGCTGATGGCTCGGAGCCTGGAGCCTGCTTCAGATTCTGTGTCTCCCTCTCTCTCTGCCCTTCCCCTGCTCATGCTCTGTCTCTATGTCTCTCAAAAATAAATAAATGTTAAAAAAAAAAAAGTGTAAGCAGGGCTGTGTTCCATCTGGAGGCTCTAGGGGAATATTCATTTTCTTGCATTTCTGAGCTTCTAGAAGGTGTGCGCACTCCTTGGCTAGTGGCCTCCTTCTCCCACCTTCACAGCCAGCAACAGAGCACTTCTCTGGCTCGGCTTCCATCATCGCACCTCTTACCCCTCTGCCCTCCTCTTCCACATTTAAGGACATTTGGGGTTGTACTGGCCCCACCTAGATAATCCAGGATAATCTATTTTAAATCCAGTTGATTTGCAAACATTAATGGCATCTGCTAACTGAATCTCCCTTTGCCACGCCACCTACCATAGTCACAAGTTACAGGGATGTAGGCATCTTTGGGGAGTCACTCTTCTGCCTGCCACAAAAGGAAACTCCTTCAACCTGGATACGGGGCATCTGCTAAACACTTAGTTAAGGGTGAAAGACTGAAATATTCTCCCCTAAAATCAGGAATACGACAAAAGGGTCTGCTTTCATAGACATTGTGTTGGAGGTTCTAGTGAGGGCGATTAGGCAATAAAAACAAAAGCTATCCCGATTTGGGGCACCCGGGTAGCTCAGTTATTTAAGTGTCTGGTTCTTGGTTTTGGCTCAGGGCATGGTCTCACAGTTTATGAGTTTGAGCCCCACATCGAGCTCTGCACTGACAGTGCAGAGCCTACTTGGAATTCTCTCTCTCTCTCTCTCTCTCTGTCTCCCCCCCTTTCTCTGCCTCTCCCTGCTTGTGCTCACTCTATTTCCCTCTCTCTCTCTCTCTCAAAACAATAAACTTTTTAATAAAGATATCCAGATGGTAAAGGAATAAATACAACTATTTTCATCTAGATGACATGTATATATAGACACAAATTCCTAAGGAATACACTAAAAACTACTACAACTAATTAACGAGTCCAGCAAAGTTACAGGATACAGAGTCAATATACAAAAATCAATCGTATTTCTATACACTAGCCATGAAAAAAATCTGAAAATAAAATTAACAATTCTGTTTATAAGAGCATCGAAGAATAAAATACGTAGGGAATACTTTAATAAAAAGACAAAATTTTATTCTCAAAATTACAAAAACGGTTTTGAAAGAAATTAAGAACCACCTCAATAAATGTTCATAGATCCCAAGACTTAACATTGTTAAGGCGGTCATACTCCTCAAAGCGATCTTCAGAGTCTACATATTACCTGGCGAAATCCCAGCTGCCTTTTTTCTTTTTGGCAGAAACTGACAAGGTGACCCTGAAATGTATATAAAAATACAAGAGCCCTAGAATATGAAAACAATCCTGAAAAAGAACAAAGAATACACTCCCCGATTTAAAACTTACCAGAAAGCCACAGTAATCAAGACTCTCATTAGAGTAGATGTATAGGTCAATGAAACAGAATTGAGAATCCAGAAATAAATTCTTACACTTATGGTCAATTGGTTTTCACAAAAGGCGCCAACACAGTAGAATAAGGGAAACAATGGTGTTTCCAACCAATGGCGCTGGGACGGCGAGGTATCCACGTGCAAAACAATGAGTGTGGTCTCGTATCGTATAACACAAACTTTAAGTCAAAATGGACACTTAACTGCAGGAAAGAGTTAAAACTATAAAACTCTAAGAAAACAAAGGAATACATCTTTGTGACCATGGGTTGGACAAATCCTTTCTAGGTAGAATACCAAAAGCGCAAAACAAAAAAGTTTTAGCAAGCTAAAACTTTTGCGCTCCAAAGGACACTCTTAAGAAAATGAAGACAACCCAACAGAATGGGAGAAAATATTGGCAAATGATTTATCTGAGAGGGGTCTAGTATCTAGGATATATAAAGAAGTCTTACAACTCAATAAAAGGTCAATCAAACCCATTTAAAAATAAGCAAATGATTTGAGTACAAATTTCTCCAAAGATATACGAGTGACTGATAAGCACTTGAAAAGACGCTAAACACCATGAGCATCAAGGAACTGTAAGTCAAAACCAGGAGATAGAATTTCACACCCACCAAGATGGTTAAAACCAAAAGACAAGGCATAACAACTGTTGGCGAGGATGTGGAGAAACTGAAATGCTCATATATCACTAGTGGGATTGTAAAATGGGACAGCCACTTTGGAAAACAGTTTGGCAGTTCTCGCGAGGCTAAACATAGAGATACCAGATGATCCAGAATTTCCACTCCTAGGTGTGTGCCCAAGAGAAATGAAAACATGTGTCCACACAACAAACTGGACACAAATGTTCATCGCAGCATTATTCATCACAGCCCCAAAGTGGAAACAACCCGAATTTTCAACAAGTAATGAAAGGATTCATAAAATGTGGTATATCTATACAATGGAACATTCAGCCATAAAAAGAAATGGAGTACTTATCCATGTTACGACGTGAATGGACCTTGAAAACACACTAAGTGAAAGAAGCCAGTTCCAAAGGACCAATATTGTATGATTCCGTTTATACGAAAGGTCCCAACTAGCTGCTAAAAAAGAAATAAAGCTAGACTTGCATCTGCTGTCCCTTTTTATCTGAAGATGCTCTTTTATTATTTACTTGATAATTTCATCTGCACTTGCTCAGTTATCTACTTCTGGAACTTCTGTTACAAAGAGCGTAGTTCCAACACCCGTCCTCCATTCAAAGCCACATCACACCGTTTACATGTGACAGGTGCACCAGCACCCCACCTCCCGTTCCAGCCCCTGCCCCAATGGAGTTTTGCAACATTATGGCCTGTTCTGTGTCCCCTATTTTTTCCTTCTCTGAAATTTCCTCTGCCTCTTTCTTAGGGGTTTTGAGAGAATCCCTTAGACCTGTCTTCTAATTGACTAGTCCCTAAATTTTTAATGCAGCTAGTTGGGGGTTTGGAAATGACTTTTATAATCCACTCATTCCTGATTCTGCAATATCCATTCTCTCATTTACTGCTCTATTGAGCATTTTGTTTTAACGATGTTTCTCATCTCCACGAACCCTTCGTTGTTCTCAGATTGCTCCTTTTTCATGACAGTTTTTTTTTTCTATTTTAGCACTGCAATGTCCTCTCCAATCCCACTGAGAATACTAATTAGAGTTGGTTTTTTTTTTCCCCTTTAATTCTTTTTTTTTTTTCTGTATTAGTTTCCGGGCACGTCCAGAGTACTCACATTTTAAGAGGCGTCTTCCTTGGCCAGTGGCATCAGGGCTGTGAATGTCCTGTGGGTCTGTGGGGACAAGTCAGAGGTAACTCAGCAGGAAGAAGACTCAAGCTAGAGTGACGATATCTCCCTAGCATTGCTGGAAATTTCCATTAATAGTCACCCAACAAATGCTTCTACAGTATTTGTTTTTCAGCGGTGGTCCTCCACTTCGGCTACATAGTAGAATCACCTGGGGACGTTTATTTATTTGTTTTTTTCTTTAAAGTTTTTATTTACTTATGGGGGGGCAGGGAGAGAATTCCAAACAGGCTCCATACTGTCAGCACAGAGCCCGATGCAGGGCTTGATCCCACAAACTGTGAGATCATGACCTGAGCCAAAACCAAGAGTCAAACGCTCAATCAACTGAGCCACCCTGGTGCCCCTCACTGGAGACTTTTAAAAATCCCAAAGCCAGGCCTGCACCCGGAGCAATGAAACCAGAAATCTGTGCAGCTGGGTCCCAGGGATCAGTTCGTTCTAAAAGCCTCACAGTGATTCCCACGTATACTTACGGCCGCAAACTGCTTGTTATAGTCCGACAACACTCTCAAACTTTCACGTGACTCGCATCACTTGGGGATTTTAGTAAGAAGCAGATCCTGATTCATAAAGTGTGGCACGGAGCTTGAGATTCTGCATTTCTTTCTTTCTTTTTTCAATTATTAATGTTTTACTTATTTTTAAGTGAGAGAGACCTGCACAGACTCTGAAGCAAGCTCTAGGCTCTGAGCTGTCAGCACAGAGCCCGTCGCGGGGCGCAAACTCACGAACCGCGAGATCATGACCTGAGCCGAAGGCGGAAGCTCAACCGACCGAGCCACCGAGGCGCCCTGAGAGTCTGCCTTGCTAACAAGCTTCGGAGCGATGCTAACGCTGCTGGTTTCTAGCGACGGTATTTTAAATACAGATCAGGATCTAAAGCAGTGTGTCACACAGTGCGAGGTGTGGACCACGCAGCAGCAGTATCACGTTAGATAATTCAAGTTCTCCACGAACTTCTCCTGCATCAGAAACCCAGGGGTGGGGCCCAGTATCTGTGTTTTAAAAACCTCTCTGGCGATTCTGATGCTTGCCCAAGTTTGAAAACCTACAGGATACTTCTCTGAGCGTGAGCTGCTGACGCACCTTCATCAGAATCACCTGGCTTTAGGGCGCGCACATTCAGTAAACCCACCTTAGCCTCAGAGGAGTGAAACCCATATTCCGCATTTTTCACAAGCTTTCCCCGGTGATGCTAATGCCTGCTGACTTTAAGAACGACGGTCTCGGGTGCCTCACCTTTGCTAGGCCTCTGAAGATGTTTCAATGTCCCAACACTGAAGCACTTTTGGTTATTTGGATGCCCCAGGCTATTTCTACCTGGTTAATTACCTGTGGAGAAGCCGTAACATGATTAATTCAGGCGGATACCATCTTGGAAGTCCCATAGAACCCTATAATTATGTGTGAAATACACATTTAATTTAAGCAGAGGGGTAAAGATTACCCCTATGATGCTCGGGGACCTAAGGGTGTGCAGAGCATATTCTGAGCAGGTCATAGAGCCCTTCTTCTCTCGGCTTCCTCGGCCATAGCCATCTGGTGTCGGTAGAATGTCTCTGACTTTCAAGTCAGTCTTTATAGCATCCAATTAAGTCTTAATGCCGCTAGTTTGCTAAGCTCAGAAAAAAAAAGAAAAAGCCGAATCCTTGTAGGTAATACCTAGCAGAGATCTAGATATAATTATTTGGATAACTTGGCCACGAAATGTGCCAAATGAAATGCAAGTTTCCGTCTCCCACATAAATTTTGGGGGTCTTAAGTGATCAAAACCTCGTTGGCCTCTTATTTTGGCTCTTGCAGAGACTGGGTCTCTAAGTGTTTGTTTTTCGCAAATTATACATTTCAACGTGTTATGCTGTGACGTGTTAAACAAATGGAGAGATTTTGGTTCAGCGATCCTTTTTTTCCTTCTGTCCTGGCCAAGCATTTCAAATAATTTGGCTTTGGCTTCAGTGTTCCTTTGGAGAGCTGATTATTTTTTATTTTTATTTTTTTGGTAATGCCTTAGGCAAAAAAAAAAAAAAAATCCAAAGTGCCAAAGGAACAGCCAAAGCAACTCTATAACCGCCACCCCACCCCTGGGCAGAAAAAGTAGAATCCAAACAACACAAAACAGCTCAACAGGCCATCCCCTAACTAACTGAAAACAGTTTTTCAAGGGGACGTTTCTAACCTGGTTCTTTCCCTCCACTCCTGGGTCCTGGCTGAAACTGGAAAGGCTCCAGGCTTCAGCACCTCCTTGCTTTTGATTGCTGTTTATCCCCTGAAACATGATTGTCTATAATTATGTATAATCTCTCCCTTGTTTACTCTTTTTCACCAAAGCTTGAACACGGTTCAATTGTGTCTCTGTCTTTGCTCTGCCTGGGCTCCGCACAGAAACATTTCCTGTAGTTTCAACTTTTTTTCTTTTTAAAGAAATAAAAGGCATCGGCTCTCCGTTTGTCCCTTCATTCTCCACAACCTGACATTCTGGCCATTCCTGAACTGATTCATTCAACGGCAGTTGAGTGCCAAGGGCCGTGCTAAGTGCCTTGGAGGGAATAATGCCGCTCATCCCTTCTTGACCACCAACATATCAGTTGTCAATATTTTCCTCTCAGTCGCTTGCCGGTTTAATGCCTGCCCCTGAATTAATCATTAATGGCTGAGTTTATTAGAGGCAGGTGTCTGTGAGTATCCTCTTTGGCTTTTTCCATCCCAGGTCAGCGCTACTCTCCTGTTTTCAAGAAAGCAAAGGGGAATTTTACATGCAAAGTAGATCCCTAAAACCAGAACAGCTTACAAGAATCTGAATTACACATGCAGACTTGATGGACACACGAGACCCCACGCTCAGCCCCTGTGCGTGGTTTAACGCCCCGCTGTCACCACTGCGACATCCTTAATAAATTTTTAACAAGGAACAGGCATTTTTTCTTTTGCCGTGTCCCACAAACTGTGTACCTGTTCCTACAGATACCCCGGGACCTATCTTCCTGCGGCATTCTCGTCCGACTTGAAACAAAAATGAACGAAAGTGCTTCCAGAATCCGATGGCACAGAGGAACAGGGAAAGAGAGAAAAGTTTGTGTGTGTTTGCGTGCTAATGACTCTTGTGGCGCTGCTCCAGCCCGTGTTTGGATTTCTTTAACGTGCGTATTAATCTTGTCACGTTTCAGCTTAGCTCCTCTAAGACAGAACTGACCCCAGAAATAGCCTGGCAGTGAGCTGTTCAGACCCTGCTATGTTTTCGAGGGCGCCGTTTAGGGGTTTTCCGACTCCTCCAGAGAGAGGCTGCTAATTCTCAGGGTTGAGCCAGGAGGACAGACTCGGGGTGCGGTGATGGAACGGGGAAGAGTTTGATAAACTATGTCCCCAGGGGGGAGAGGCAGAGCCTGTTGACTAAGTCACCAGAGAATTATATAAAGAGAAACCGGGGTCCACTCCCCAGAACCTTAACTGATAGATTCCAAAAGGAGAGAGGGGAAGGTTCCTTCCCAAGCCGGGAAGGACTGGGAAGAGAAAGAGGCCCCCCGGGGCTGTCTGCAGGGCCCAGTGGTGGTTGGGAAAAGTGCATTTTCCTTTGACACACCCTTTCGAGTTTCTTATAAGGTTTGCTTTGTGTTGGGTGAGGCAAATATTGGCAAAGGAATCAATCTCTTAAAAGAGAGAGAGCGAGAGCAAAATATTGAAAGCCAACGTTTTGGGATGATGGCCGGGATTCCCCACTCCCCTTCTTTTTAGCTTTTTTTGTTCCAAAAAGTGTACCAAGAGACCTCGTAAGTTTCATACTCTAAAACAGAAGTCTAGCAACTATTTTAAGACGGAGGGCTCCGAATTTTTAAAATCAAATGGCCCTTCCCACTCCCACATTTTTAATTCTCAGGGGATATTTGTATGCAAACAGGAGCGTGAGCTCCTAGCTGGCAGAACTCATTTATACCTGCTGATCATTCCCCCCCGAACCTCCAGTCATGTCTACACGGTCTCCAGAGCAGAGGGAGTCAGAGCCACAAAAAGCGGCCGTCGAAAGGCACGACTGTCGTCTGGAGAAACTGGGTTCCCCGCTTTCGCACAGGCAGGAGAGGCAGCGGGACTATTGCCACAAATTACCTGGCCCGTGGAAGTACTGGTGTTTGCAAGAAAGTCTTTCAACCTGTTTTTCTGAGGAGTTCTGGTGGCTCTCTCAAGTACCAATTATAAATTTCCAAGCCCCAGACATTTGGGTGCCGGTCTGAAACAGGGACGGTTCGTGCTGAGACTTGTAGTAAATTGCAACAGCGTGGAAAGTGGGCGGTTTGTTTCCCAGAGTTCAAGCGGGGACTGCAACTGCCAGTGGCACCTTCGAGATGCTTCTACCCGGGGCTCCCGGCTGTTCCAAGATAGGGAGTGGTTTTCATCGGCTCCTGAAAGGGGCTGGCCAGAGGAGTGACCAGGAGGAGACAGAACGCTCAGGCCTGCAGGCTCTCCGCGCATCAATAGAAAAGTAACTGCTTAATGCTGCTTCCAGCTAAGAGAGGAATATAAATGAACGCTGTGTTCTTCCAAAGGCCTCTAATCTGAGGCGCCGGGGGATGATACATATGCATGTGTTAAATTTATCTATAAAGCGTCAGGACTTGTGGCTGTCCCTTTATGGCTTACAAGTCAAAATGTGTGCCGCGTCGGAAGTTAACTTCACAGATACGGCCTTGTTTCGGACAAAAGGTCACTGGGCTGTCACTGAGAGACTCAGTAAGGAAAAAAAACAAAACAAAACAAAACTGACGCGAAGCGCCTCAGGATGGCAGCGCATTAGCTTGGGTGAACACCGGCGTGTGGTGTGTTTTACACATGTATATACATGTATGTTTATGCTTCGGTGAGATGAATAGCACCACAAAACTGGTGTTTAAGTGATTAAGTGTATTTGATATTTTATTGATTCTAGAAGAGATGGCATTTAAAGGGAGGGCTGGGCAGGCAGAAAGGAGTGTGTAGGTTGGAAATAAGAGGGAAATATGCTGTCCGTATGGGTGCTGGGAAGTGCTGGGCCCCGAGGGAAATGCTCGAATTAGTTCCCGCCATCCGGAACCAGATCAAATATGGCTGCGGGCTTATCGAAGGTCTAGAGGGAAATCTAGCCATCCAGCCCAGCATCTCGAGGGCTGGCATTGAGACCCACGAACTAGCAGAGAGGAGATGAAATCAGAAAGACCTTCTACCTCAAGATAAAGCCTCTAAGTCAAAGAGAAGGCACAGGCTTCTTCCTAACCCATCGGGGAGTTCCCTGAAGCAATAAGCAAGAGACCAGTCAGCAGGAGGGGTGGGAAGCCTGGACTCCACCGGCAATGGCAGGAGATGAAGGATGACATGAATTTTGACATAAGGTAGTACCACTCATACTGGGAACCAAGAGTCCCAGAGCAAATTCCTCAAAAGAAAAAGCTCTAAAAGCACCCCCAAACCCTGAGAGGCGATAGTCATCGTTTCAGTGGGCTTCTGCAAGAGTGGTAACACCGGCTGCAGGTGAGGCCCGGGCCAGGGCAGGGGGAGGTCAAGGGCCAGCAGGAAAAACACAGGAAGAGGCGTGACCCTAGGAGCTCTGGCTGGCGAAGATCAGGCTTGGAAGTCTTCACGGCTTCCTCTGTTGGTGGAAGCTGAGACTGGGGGCCAGGAGAAAGAAGGGCTAAACTGGACGAGCCTGTTGCTAAATATGGATTCAAAAGTTACAGTACAAAAAGCACAGACCGTGGCACCGAAGAAATCTGACTTCATCGCATGCAACCTTCCTGAGCTTGGCTTAGATAACCTACTTAAGCCTCAGTTTCCTCTTCTTTCACATGGATATGATAAAACCTACCTCGTGGGGCTGTTGGGAGAATTTAACAACAAAACACAAAATACCAGCAAACAGTAGACACTCAAAAAAACATTAGTTCTCTTCTCCTTCCTCCTCCCTCCCTATTTAATCCTCTGGATTCAGGCCACTTCCTCGTTTCCTCACTTAAGCGTTTTTCTCAATCTCAGCAGCTCCCTCCGTTAGTTTCCAAAGAATGATGGCAGCCAAAGGTACACACCAACCCTCAACCCTCGACGTGCCTCCACGTCGCCCTTGTTGCCTGATGGTTGGACATGCACAGGGCTCTCGAATGCCTCAGAGCTGACAGTGGACCCCATGTTGGCTTGGACCTGTGGCTCTATTCTGGAATAATCTGAAGAACTGCATTTCTCTTGGAACAGGCCACATACAACTTTAAATTGGATCCTTGTCCTTCTTTGGCCTAAGAAGTCTCAGTTCTAAGGCTCTTCCAAAATCCTTAAGGAATTGTCCTGCTCAGCCTCTACTGTCTGCACTCTTGGACCGAATACGACTGACCTCATTCTAATTTGCACGGTTGATAACTGAGATCTGTTCGCTGTTTTGAAGATGGATCAAAACTAGGTCAGTCTCTGTTACCCCAGGCTAAAATCAGCACATGGTGTTGTCTTGGTGTTCTATCGCACCCATGTGAAAGCAGCCGACAAACATATGTAGAGACAACTAAGTACTTTGAGTTATTTTATTTTTTATTAGATAATACATACTCGTGGGTAAAAATAAAAACAATATAAAAAGTTACAGGGTGACAGTTTTCTCTCCCATTCTCCATTGACTTTGTTTTCCACTCCTCCACCCCAAGAGACAGTTTTTCTATTTTACATTTCTCTCCAGTTTTCTTTATGCCAATGTGAATACATATTTCTATTTTCTCCCTTTCTTATTGAAAGGTAAAGAACCATATACCTTCTTCTGTGCCTTGCTTTTTTCATGTGGCAATATGCTTTGTATATTTTAAAAAAATCAATATATGGAGAGGTCCCTATGTGTTTTTCCTTTTACTTGATAAATGCACAATTCTTCATTGTGTGCAGTTACCCTAGGTTAGTCAGATTCCAAACGATGGGCTCTTGAGTTGTTTCCAATCTGCCAAGGCAAACAATGCTGCAATGGCTTACCTTAGGCATCTGTTGTTTTATATGTACGCAGGTAGGATGAATTCTCAGAAGTGGATTTGTTGGGTTAGAAGGTGGGTACATCTGTGTTTTAATAGATTTTGTCCGATTGCCCTCCACAGGGTTGTGAACTCCCGCCAGTGACGTATGGGGAGATGCCTGTTTGCCCAGAGCCTCACCAACGGAGTATGTTGTCAAATGTTTGGATTTTTGCCTATCAGATACGTGACACATGGTATCTCAACATCATTTCCAATGGCAGCTCATTACGTTTCTCTTATTCTGAGTTAGGGTGGGAATCTTTTCACTTATTTAAGAATCATTTGCATTTTTTTCTCTGTCAACAGCCCGTGTCTTTGGCCTAACTTTTTTACTGAATCATTGGTCTTTGGCTTATCAATTTTTAAGCTTGTTTATATAATCAGAGATTAGTCCTTTTTCCGATAGCAGTTCGTTTTTTCCCCATTTTTGTCATTTGCCTTTTGACTTTTTTACGTAATAAAACTTACCATAGTTTTCATTTATGACTTGAGTCATTGTTAGAAAGGCTTTTCCTCTGCAGTGTTATAAAGGAATTTGTGTGTTTTCATCTAATGTGTGTATGATTTTATGTTTATGTTGAAACATATTTGATTCATATAAAGCTTGTCCTAGTGTATAGTGTGAGGTAGGGATCCAACTTGACCTCTCTCTGGATGGCTGCACACTCGTCCCAGTACCATTTGTTTATAAATCCATTTTTACCTGCACTTTTAAAAGATATACCCTTTATCATACATAAAACAGTCATATGTATTTATTTGGATCTATTTCTGGACTGTCTATTCTGTTTCGTGCAACCCTGAAGATATATGAGGAGTGATAACCAAGCCGCCTAGATTAAATTTAAATACATGCATGCTGTGTGTGCGACCTAGACAATTTGCTATCTCAACCCGTAAAATGGGATTAATTGCGCCTTGCACTGTGCCCAGCACATGGGCATAATCGTCATCAACAATGAGAATAATTATGTTGATATGGTTCCCACCCATTACAGTGGGTGACGTGTGTTACCTAAGAAGCTACTGTGTGTATGTATGGCAGCGGGGGCAGAGTGCCTCGTCCTTGCTCCCTTTGACCCCTTTTGCTGGGTCCTCTGTGAGAAAGCTGCTCCGGTACCACAAGTCCATTTCCCTTGTGTTCCTGAAGTTTCCAAGGAAGGCCCACACCGGCAGAGCCCCTTACTGTGTCAGAACCACCCAGTGATCTCTGAGTATTCCAAACTCTGTGGAAACCATTATTTCTGCGAGTTCCTCTCTTCACACACCTCAGGCCTGAGGCCTCAGGAGGAGGCTGTGAAGCAAGTTTCCAAGCCGCCACCATGTTCTAGCCTCATGAGCGCCAACAACTGCCTTATCTTTCATACTAAACCTTCATATAAATCAACTCCTTGAAAATCCATCCTTCAGTTCATCAGACATTTCTGGATAGGTGTGGATCCTATGTCACACCCAAGACAGGTCTCTGTCCCTGTCGCACGCACACATACTCCCACAGAGACCTGTGGATCTAAGAATGTGAGTGAGCGAGTCCCTAGGGATTAAAGAGAAAGGCCATTTTTGCAATTGGAGATTGCAAAGCATTGAGATAATAGAATGCAATCCAGTCTTAAGGTGTTCAACCAGCTAACCCAGTAGAGACCACAAGTAGATTGCGTGGACGAGCGCACTTTTGTTTGTTGGTTTGTTTTGTTTATCTCAATGTGTTTCCAGTTTAACGGGTGAGCAAAAACTCTACAGACTTACGTACATCAAGCAAAAGAGAAACAGATATCTCAGAGCAGCCCGCCCATGATACACACAAACTCGGGTCTGGTTCCAATTCCTTCAGCAGTGGCCACCCGACTGGAAATCCATATTGAGCAGGGCACAATACTTTTCAGTTGATAATAATGGTCAAGTATGCTCTAAAAGTCCCAAAATACCAAAGCAGTGAAAGGACACACAGGTAAATCAACTTTATATATAGAAGTACAGAGTTAAGGTCTCTCGTGAATCACTGATCAATTTGGGCCAAGTCAATGAAAACAGAGCTATTTCACAGACCAAGCACATAAAACATAGGTAGACATTTACTTTGTTTCTTAATCCCTCGGGCTCTGTCTTGGACACTCCGCAGTTTTAGCCCCTCGGCAACTTCAAGGACACAACATAGTCATTGAAAATTCAGAGTCCAAATGGTCCATACTACGCATTTGGGGGCAGGGTGAAAGTTAAGTGATTATCCTCTTATGAAGGATTTCTCACAGTACATAAGCCTTATTATATAATTTGGGTGAAAATACTAACCATTATAATAGCAGTGTTTATTCCTAGTAGAGTCCTTGCTGTGGCCCAAGAACTGTGCTCAGGTGCTAAATGTTTGACTAGAGTTTTCATTCAACCCTATCAGCAGCTATCTGAAGCAAACACTATTATTATTTCTGTTTCATGAGTGAGGATATTGAGGCCTAGATAGTTTAAGTGACTCTCCCAAGGTCTCAGAGCTACTAAGTGGCAGAGTTTGAGCTCAGGTTTGTCAACGTGCATTGACTGATTGCATTTGGCCTTCAGTTACAAGGACTAATTGAATCAGGCCTGCTCCCAGGGCTGGGAGGCGCCAGTTACAGAGCAGTAGCCGGGCAGGTGGTTTGGCCTTATTCTGTTCCAGTTCATATGGGTGAGCTCATTGCTAAACACTCTCTTTGCCTAAAAATATCAGGCAGTCCACACCCTGGAGCCCCACAGCTGCTCACGGCAGATGCTCAGAGCTAGAAAGTGCTTCATAAGCCTTTACGAAGGCTTCTTGACCATGGTGCTCATGCTGGTAGTGAGAGCAAAGGGAGGGAAGTGGAAGCAAGAGAAGCTGAGACACAGTGTGGTTGTGTAAACAAGGGACGGACCCCCCATCAACTGCTTCCCTAATTCCCTGCTACCTTTACCTCTCCCCAGGCTTCACGGATCCTTCTGAGTTCCAAGGGATAGCTAACGGTGGCACAATCATTCAATTCATTCAACAAATATTTATTAAACTTCTACTATGTGCCGGGTATTGTTAGAGATGCTGGAGCCACAGCAACAGACAACTGACCCTCCCTTCCCCCCAACAAATCCTTGTGTGGGCATTCTGGACGGGAAAGAGGAAATCCAGCAAACAATAATAATTTTTTTTTTTAAAGTATATATCAAGGGCACCTGGGTGGCTCAGTTGGTTAAGCCTCCAATTCTTGATCTCCTTGGGTCTTGATCTAAGGGTTGTGAGTTCAAGCCCCATATTGGGCTCCGTGCTGAGTATGAAGCCTACTTAAAAAAAAAAGGTACATATTATAGGTCAGATGTGACAAGGGCTATGTAGAAAAATAGAGCAGGCAGGGAGGATGGAAAGTGGGGTGGGGCGAGAGGGAGGAGAAGGAGAAAATTCTGTTTCAGGGAGGGTGATCAGGGGAGGCTGCCTGTGATAGGTAACTCCCGCCCAGGTACCCAAGGCCCTGAGGAAGTGAATCATGCTGCTCTCCAAGTAAGTGTGTTCTGGCCAGAGGGAAGAGATAGGGCGGAGGCCCAAAGGCAGGGACACACCTAGCTTATTTTATGAGTAACAGGAGGTCAGTGGGTCTGAAATGAAGTAAGGCAGGGAAAGTGAAAGGAGATAAAGTAAGTGAAATGAAGGCCCAATTAAGTAACACCTTGTAGGCTGGAGGTAAGGACTTTGGCTTTTGTTCTGAGCGGATGGAAGGTAATTGAAGGGCTCTGAGCAGAGAGGTGACACAGTCTTGGGTTTTAAAGAGACCACTCTGGGGTCGCCTGGGTGGCTCAATTGGTTAAGGGTCCGACTTCAGCTCAGGGCATGATCTCATGGCTCGTGGGTTTGAGGCCTGAGTGAGACTCTGTGTTGACAGCTTGGAGCCTGGAGCCTGCTATGGATTCTGTGTCTCCCTCTCTCTCTCTGCCCCTCCCCTGCTTGTGCGCTCTCTTTCTCTCAAAAATAAATAAATAAACATTAAAAAAAATAAGGAGACCGTTGTTCTGGCTGTTCTACTGAGGGCAGGAAAGACCAACTGTAAAGGTATTGCAATCATCCAGATGAGAGATAAGATAATGACTTGGACCAGGGTGGCAACTGAAAAGTGACACAAGGTGATTGGATCTGGGCTGTATGTTGGAGGGAGGTCAGAATGTGCTGAAAGAGAAGAGGCAGGTGTGGAAGAATGGAGGGAGTCAAGAAAAACTCCATGGTTTTTGACTTGAACAATTGGAAGAATGGAGTTATCATTTATAGAAGTTGGAGATTGCCAGAACAGATTTGGGGATGAAGGAGGAATGTGGTTTTGAAAATCTATTAGATATCCAGTGAAGACATTCAGCAGGTAGCTTGCCATTCAGTGAAGCCTGGGCAGTTACCTGGGCCCGTGTGTGCAGTTTGCCCACAAAGACACCCATTTTCATTCATTCTCACTAGTACAGCTCATTGAATAATTTTGCTGCTAGGTTGTAGTAGTACAAAAAGATTCATTATTGTTGAATTTCATCACAGATGAAATATTTTCTATTAGCATTTATATTTTGCTGAGTTCAACTTTATCTGAAGATAATATTTCAATCTCTGTATCTTCTTTGTTTGTTTGCTTTCCTAGCACATCCTTTCCCGTCTTTTTCCATTTTTCATTTTTTTTAATTTTTAATGTTTATTTATTTTTGAAAGAGAGAGAGACAGAGCACAAGCAGGGGAGGGGCAGAGAAAAAGGGAGACTCAGAATCGAAGCTGGCTCCAGGCTGTCAGCACAGAGCCCGGTGCGAGGCTTGAACTCACAAACTGTGAGATCGTGACCTGAGCCAAAGTTGGATGTTTAACTGATGGAGCCATCCAGGTGCCCACCCCCCATTTTTTCCCCATTTTTCAGAGTCACAATGCTGAAAAGTGTCTCAAATAGATAACCTGTATGATATCATTTAAAAAATCAAAACCCAGTCTGTGAGTCTTTTCCTGGGTAATTTTATCTCATTTACATTCATTGCCATTGAATCAGAACAGTCTGGGTAAGATTTCCACTAGTTCACTTGTGATAAGGAGCAAGAACTCGATTTCAAACCCCACCAAATATATTTAGGCTTAAAAAATAATGGTATATAGTCTCATTTCAGAATGCAGTTTTATTAGCTCAACCCCTTACCTTCTTTTATAAAGTTCTTCCAGAAATTACAATACGTACATCTCTGGATAGGAGGTCAGCACTCTGGTGAGTGCAGTCAAGGTCCTGGGTCCCAGCATTCACAAAACCTGGTAAGTAGCTTCTTGTTCAGAATGTTAGCTGTGCTCATTTTCATCTGGGTGTACAGCGCATTCTAGGAATGATCGATTAAGTCCAACTGGTTGAGAGGGATTTGAAAAGGTTTTTCGAAGGAGAGGGCTTTTGAACTGAAGCATGAAAGATGTCGAGGATATGCATATGAGAAAGTGAAGGGTATTTCTAAGAAAGGGGACACCATGAATGCAGGCATACTCCTGGAATCTATTTGAATAGTTCATTGTGGTGGCAAAGCAGGGTGATTAGTAAAGTGATATAAGGCTATAGCAGACCAGAAGGTTAGAAAGGTAAATCCAGGGGCGCCTGGGTGGCTCAGTCGGTTAAGCAGCTGACTTCAACTCAGGTCATGATCTCGCAGTCTGAGTTCGAGCCCCGCGTCAGGCTCTGTGCTGACGGCTCGGAGTCTGGAGCCTGCTTCTGATTCTGTGTCTCCCTCTCTCTCTCTGCCCCTCCCCTGCTCACACTCTGTCTCTATGTCTCTCAAAAATAAATAAATGTTAAAAAAAAATTTTTTTTTTAAAAAAAGAAAGGTAAAGCCAGAGTGTGATGGCCTTGAATGCCATACTAACAAGACCAGACTTCTCACCTAAGAACTAAGGAGCCATAAGAGGTGTATGGGGGAGAGTGAAGATTCTTAACTATTTTAGGATGATAATATTCTACAGGCAAGAGACTAAAGATAAGAAGATAGTGGAGAGGTTGTTAAAATAGCCAGGGATGGTACATGCATTGCTTTACTGGATACTGGCCCTTCTCCCATATCCACGGGAGGCATCACCGTACTATTTTGACATTCTTTCCCTATGGACCAGCTCGATGCCTCAAAATCCTTTTCAGTGCAGTGCCCCAGTCCATTCGAACTGGCACAGGAGTTAAATTTATCTTCTATCCCTGGCTTAGACAAGAGGTATAGAGAGTCAAAGCTGGGCAGATCCAAGATATATTGTGTTGGCAAAATAAAAAAGAATAGAAAGAGGTGGATGAGAAGGGTGTCTAGGGTGAGTGGAAGAAAAGGGTGTCTAGGACATTAGCTTTGCAGAAATTCTGTCACAAAGCGTGCCGTGAAGCATCCTCTCCGGGGCTCTGATTCTACGCTGCGAATGCTTTGGGCTATGCTGAGGGAAAAGGAAGGGTGTTCAATAGTAAATATGCAAATCAACAAACCAGCCACTCATTTTGAAATTAATCGGTATGAAAATGCAATGCGAAAAAAAATTTTTAAATTATTTTTATGTCTTTTCCAGTCTGTAATTGATTCTTTCATTGAGTGTTTTATGCTAAGTGCTTTATGACATGGGGTATTAAGGATATTGCATAAAAATAAAATGGACTACCCTGGGTAGCCTCATATACATAACCCAAACCCGACTCCATTTGTCATCGACTTAAATTAAGTTCGGCTATTACAAATTTTCTTTCTTTCTTTTGCAGCTCGTCATTGATTTTTCCTTCCATCTCCTCTCAGTGACCTTTATTACACAGTCCTTTCTGATGCTAGTCCCTCCTACTCCATTTCATCTTTTCAATTTCTCCCTGATGAGATACCTTATCTTGCTGGTCCTGTTTCAGACGGAGACTGAATTATATAGATTCCCCAGAGAGCCTGCATCGAACCAAGGAAGTGACTGATATTTCTACCATAATATATCTGAGTTTGTAAAAATATTCTTCCACTTCCACCCTATTACTGAAAATTGGCTATCACTTAATTGGTTAACATAGCAAATAATTATTTGGCACATTCTACGTTCTAGGCATTCTACCCTTGGCCCTGGAAATACAAGTGTCTGTCCTCAAGCTTCATGTCACGATTTTTGTGCTATTGACATTTGTAACGGACTCAAAAATTTATGTGTACTCCAGTTCAGACATGCAAAGGGAATGTTGCTTCTTCATGTTGTCCAGAACAGATATTCATGAGATCCAACCTGCTGGAAGCTAGAAAAAACTCCTACATTTTCATCAATCTTTGTATTAAATCTGGTGTATACGATGATTGTGGTACAAGCAGTGAAACCATATCTTTGAGAAAATGCTCAATCCCTTTAGAAAATGCTCTGCCTCTCAGATTTTCAGCTGTCCTCTCTGCTCTTTGCCAAGATGGTGCCTAGGCGTATGAGGAAGGGGTATGGCTGAGTGACCTTGGCGGCAGGAAAGAAGGTCCTAGATCCAGATCTATGTGTCTATATGGCTCTCCAACTCCTGGCTGGCCTCTGTGGCAATGTCTCTTTCTGACTTATCTCCACATAATCTGTAAACTTCCTCTGTCATTGTCTGTGATCGGGTCTTCAGCCTGACCATGCCACATTGGTCCTCCCTGGCTGACTGGCTCCTCAGCTTTCGTGGGCATTGCAGACACAGCTGAGGGGCTGCCTCATCTTCCACCCAGCCCCCGGGCAATCTGACTCTTTGCCCCTCACCATCACAGGCCCCACTGCAGACCCGTAGGCTCTCACCTCAGTGATGTTCCAAACATGCTCCCACTCTGAGGCATGTGGGACCTTCCAGGTCTTACCCAGGGCACGCCGAAACCAGCAGTTATTCGAGAACACCAAACCCCAGTTCTCCCTCTGCAAATCATGCCGCCCAACCGAGCGTCCTCTGATGCGACCCCCACAGGCCGGAGCAGCGCAAACTTCGAGATGAAGCTCCTTCCAGACTGCAAACAGAAGCAAACTAACATCTGATTCCCCCTAGTATTCCTTGTAACCCATCTAACGCTCCTCCCTATTCTGAGCTGAGGCCTCCAGGAAGATTTCTGAACACACTCTCTATTCTCCTGCTTTTCTGACCCTTCTTCTTTCTAGACTCTGAGGCCAGAGGAGGCGGTGTTTGTTTTACTTGCCCTTCCTGTTTGGGCCGGACTTCTGTCTCAATAACCCGGGCCAGGAGAGGTGAGTACCCTCTTTCTCTTCCTCCATATAATTCTTTCTCCTTAACCCAGCCTCATGGCTAAGCCTTAACAGCAAATGGGGAGGGTAGGGGAGAGAGGAGGGCTTAATGGTAAGCTAACCTAAATGAAAGGTATTTTTTAATGTTTACTTATTTTTGAGAGAGCAAGCAGGGGAGGAGCAGAGACAGAGAGGGAGACACAAAATCTGAAGCAGGCTCCAGGGTCTGAGCTGACCATACAGAGCCTGATACAGGGCTGGAACTCATGGACCCCTAGATCACGACCTGAGCCGAAGTCAGATGCTTAACCAACTGAGCCACCCAGGTGCCCGTAAATTGAAAGGTATTTTGAAAATTAGACATCGAAAAAACTAGGATTTTTAAAAAATGTTTGTTGATTTTTGAGAGAGAGACAGAGTGCGAGTGGGGGGAGGGGCAGAGAGAGACAAGGAGACACGGAATCTGAAGCAGGCTCCAGGCTCTGAGCTGTCAGCACAGAGCCCGATGCGGGGCTTGAACCCACAAACCGTGAGATCATGACCTGAAGTCAGCCACTTAACCAACTGAGCCACCCAGGCACCCCTGGGATTTTTTTTTTTTTTAACTGTCTAAAGATTGAATCACAAAAATTTTGTTCCGAAATTCTGGAATAAAGAAGCAGCCTCTGAGATTTCCTCGTGATTCAGATCCTCCATAATAACACGTTTCTACTATAGCACGGTCTGATTGTACATAAAAGTATTATATGAATTTGAATACTATGATGTTTCAGTTATAAAATCTCATCGTGTGAAAGGAAAGTAGAATAGAAATCACGGAGTTAGAAGGAACATTAGAGATGATGTAATTATTTGTTCCTTCCAAATGGGAATCCTGACCTGTATCTCCAGAGTCTCTGCCAACACGTAAACTCTAAAAATGAAGACTCTGTAGGCATTCTTTCTTCCCCAAAACTACCCCCATTGTGAGAAAATCCTGCCTCACTTTGAGTCAAACTTGTCCCCCGGAGACTTCCAGGCGTTACTGCGGAGCCCGCCCCCTGAAGCTACAGAGGCAAATTGTAACATCTTTTCTCCATCGTGTGGCTTAAAATATTCTAAATCTAAGATATTCTGCCTCTTCCTCAATCTGTTCTCCAATTCATTGTGTGGGTGTGTTTTCTTTCTTTTTAATTTCTGCCACCTGGATACTCTTTCCCAGGCTCATCTCATTCTCTCGGCGCAGCGTCCCTCTTAAAACGAGGTGCCTGGCTCTGAGCACGGTGCCTCCGCGGGTCCCCTAGCACGGAGTCCAGCAGCATCTGGATCACAGATTTCTGCTGTCAGAGTCTATTAACAGAGATTAATATATGTTTGTTTCCCACTCTCCACTCTCAAGACCCAGTGGCTCGCCGAGACTCCCAGAGAAATCTGCTGTCACCTGCAACACACTTCCTTTCCCCCGGGTATTCCTGCCTTTCTCTACGGTTTATGGAACTCAGGTGCAGGACTTACCCAGGCTCGTATAGTTAGTAGAGGCAGAGTTATAAAAACGAGTACTAAAATAACAAAGCTGAGGACTACTGAGCTTCATAGCAAAGAAACCATTTGATGGGGGGAGGAGGCAGTTTAGGAAAAGAATTAAAATTTTATTTTCTCTTTGTTGTCTCGGTATCTCAGTATCAAAATCTCTTTTCACATTGGTAGGTACTATGCCAAGACTCCTTAAAATAAAACTCCTGATATCCCACCAGGAGAAACCCCCCAATACAGTACTATACTTTCTTAAAATGAGACACCATTATGGTTAGTACGAATCATTCCGAAATGGATGTGTTTGCTGACCTCCCCCCACCAGTACAGTATTAAGATGGCCACTGTTAGTATGCACATCTGTAAATACTTAATTCAAGTCTAATGAAATATTAACCTATGACTATTGCATTAATACATGTAAAGTAGAAAGTATCTTAGATTACTACTCGGCCTCTTAAGTGAAATACCTTAAGCGAATGCAAAGGTGGTGATATAATATTCCCACAAGAACTGCAAATTTTGCATTTCCTGAGCTGCGTAGGTTTTTAGTTACATCATTTACTTTGAAAAAAATATAGAGAGATGTTTTCTGGGTTAGCATGGCAGTAGCATGCTGCCCCTGATACTATTCTTCCTGCCTCCCTGTTAAAATGCCAGGAACAAAATACAAAACTAGTGATGGCGTTAGAAACCATAAATGAGACAATATCATAGGTCTGCAGCAGGGCAGACAAAAAGAAGGATTAAGAAGCCTATTATTTGATTTGCCTCCTGCATGCTCCATTCTCTAAAGGCAAACAGGGCAGATGTCCCTAGAGAAGGAAGGAATTATAAAGTCTTCCTTTATTATCTATACATAATTTAGGCACAGATTGGACAATCTAGACGAACAAATTGCCATTTCCTAACTGGGCTGGAGTCAGGTAGTGAATGAGCTGGGCTCTGCCCCCCGTCACCCTGTCAGCATTGCTCTCCGCTGTTATCTGGGGACTGTCACGCCCAGCATGCCATAGAACCGGAAGTGGTAGAAGCAAGCTGAGAAGCACCACATCCTAGAACAGAGCCACCTTACCTTGTGAGCAGGAGTGGAAATAGGAAGACCGGAGGAGGTGCGTGGCCCTCAAGTCCGACACTGTTTAAGGAAAACCACCAACTGCATCTGACTCTTGTTTAGAAACAGTGCAGATTGGAATGGGTTGAGGTTGATTGGAGCGTATCTTTGGATCCAGCAGAAATATAACAACAGAGGTCTGGTAGAGGCTCTTCTATCGGCCCAAACTATGGGTTTTGAGCTGAAAGAGCAAAGTAAACTCCAGACTGGCAAACCTTGAGTCTGAATCTATTTACTTCATTCATCGATGACTAAACAGAAAAAAAAAAACCAACAAAAAACCAACATAGGGTTATGAAAAGGTTTATGTTCTTGCCATTGACAAAGAAAAAAAGATTTAAGGATTGCTTTTCTAAGCTTAAACACTTTAATAGGATAATTAAAAATAGAATTTCTGAATTCTAAATTACCACAGAGAATTCAAGCAAATAACACATTTCTTGTCTTTTTAATACAACATTAAATATAGAATAAAATAGAAAACAAAGGCAACACCTAGATAACACAAAAAGCAGCAGAGTTGATAAAAACAATCTCTTTAACAAAAGATATAAATAAATTTAAGTGTTTAATTTCTGTGAAGAAAACAATAAACTTTACTTCGGGGTCATGGGAAAACACCTGCTAATGGAGAGTCATGCTCTCTTTCTGATGAAAGAAACTTACGTTAGGAGATACTAAACATTTTTCAAAGCTGTAGAAACTAAAATAGTCTGGTCATGGCATAAAGACAGATAAAGGGATAGAATTCAAGTTAGTGGAAATCAGATAACATTCCACAAATGATGTTGAGCCATCTTGCTGGCCATTTTGGTGAAAGAAAAAAAAAAGGACCGGATCTACACTGTACTCGTTTATATCAAAGTAAATTCATGAGACATTACCAATTAAAAACGTAGAAGCTTGAACCATCTAAAGAACAAATGGGGATGTTCTTTTGAAGCTTGTTGCCAAGGGTAGGAAGCAGAAAGGATTGCTAAGGTAGATATCTTAAAATGAAAAATTCCTAGAGAGGGAAAAACACTCCATAATCAAAGTTAAAGCACAAATATGTATTTGCAATATATGTAACAAGGACCTAATATCTTTAATACACCGAGTTTTTATCAATTGATAAGAAAAGATGAGCACCCAAATGTAAATATAGGCCAAGGACATTGACAAACAATTCACAAAAGAATACACATGACCAACCACCATATAAAAAGGTGTTCAGCTGTACTAGTGATCAGACGTACAAATTAAAGAGGCAGTGAGGAAGTACTTTTCTAGCATATTGGTAAAGATAAGAAAGACTAATATTCCTTAGTGGTGTCAAGGATGTAGGGAAATCAAATATAACTCCATTGCCAACTCTGCCGACATGACACCAAGCCACCTCTAATACCAGATGCCACTTTTGACATTAATGTCTCTGGAAACAGAATGCTTTTTCTGGTAAAGGAGCTGATAGACAAAGAGAAACCCAAAAGGTCCAAAGAGTAGCTCCAATGAGGCCCCAATATTGTTGAAGGGCAGATACAGGGGAAGTCATTAGGTGAACAAGATGGAAAGATAAGAGGTTGTGACCGCATAGCAGGATGTTGAAATTAGTGGCACGGTCATTGGCACAGTCTCTGAAAAATGACAGGATCCAAGTTGAGACTGTGGGCAGAGAAGGCAGGGGTGGTTTGGGAGGGAAGGCCTTTGGTAATGAGGGAGTTGGTGACAGAGAAACCGAGATTTTTGGATGGTTGTTCATGTGGACCTCGAGGTCCCCTAGGATGATGGCATGAGTTGGGATAGAGAGGGAATCTGTGAGTCAGGAGCAAATGTCACCTCTGAATGAGGAGGCCATACTAGGAGAGCAGTAAAAGACAGAATCAAGATGAGGAGGGGGGGGTAGGGCCCTTTTGGGGGCCCTATGTTATTTTCACATCATGGTAAGAAGATAACGGTCTAGAAGTAGCATTTTGGAACAAGGAGAACAAGATGTCAATTTCTGACCCAGACATACCTGAAACATATATAACTGAGCAGCCTCCAGTTAAGATGGCCACAGAAGAAGCAATGTTCTCGGGAGAAAGTTTGGTACCAGTCAAGACCGAAGATGGAGGAAATGCTCAATGAAAACATTGAGGATATAGAGAAATTTGGTAATGAAGGAATGGGAGCTTCAGAGGAAAAGTAGAATTTAAGTAAGAGAGTGAGTACGGAGTTGTAGAGGGATGAATGGTCAGGCAGAGAACTTATCCTAGGAAAGAATCAAAAGCTTCGCCCCCGAACATGGCTTTGGCCAATGCAGATGGTGAGGGATGGCTCAGAGCAGTGTCTTTCACCTGGGTTTATTTCCCGTCACAGCCCACCGTGAACTCAGGTATAAAGAGGGATGGGGATTAAAGACTGAAAGATAGGTGTCATGGCGTGGTGAGTGTACTTGGCTTACAAGTAACAGGAACCCAGGGACACCTCAATGGCTCAGTTGGTTAAGGGTCTGACTTCAAATCAGATCATGTTCTTGCGTTTCGTGAGTTCAAGCCACCTTTCTAGCTCTGTGCTCACAGCTCAGAGCCTGGAGCCTGCTTCGATTTATGTGTCTCCCTCTCTCTCTCTCTGCCCCTCCCCCACTCTTGCTCGCTCTCTCTCTCTCTCTCTCTCTCTCAAAATAAATAAACATTTAAAAAAAATTTTTAAAGTGCCCAGGGAACCCATATTAAATTAGCTTAAGCAAATTCAACTCACATAACCAAACCGTAGGAAGGACAGGGGTACAGCTGGGCCTGAAATCCAGGTTCTATCTGTATGCTGATTTTCTCGTCTCAAACCAGTTCTAGAAATTTAGCTGCCAGATTTACCACTCTAGACACCAGAGCGCTCCAAGTTCAAACATTTCTGGGAAGAGTCTTGACTGGCTCTGTTTAGATTAACTGCCCATTTCTAGTGAGTGGGGGGGGGGGAGTAAAAACACAGCAACAGCGTAGGCCAAAGAGGGAGATAGTTATTCCCCCAGGCCGCAGGAGAACACAGGACAACCACATACTAGCAGAAGCAGGCAGAGGAAGTAGCAGCCGTGTCTGGCTAAACGCCAGCGCCGGCTAGATTTGAGCACTCCCAGTGGAAGGATGTCAGACCAAAGCGGGGGAGGAGGGAATACCAGAACCTCATACAGTGGCCCTAACTTATTCTGAAGGCATGAGAGACACCTCAGGTAAACTCAGAGATGCTTGCTTGCCAATTGAGCAGCAACCGTGCAGTCAGGTCCTGAGATTGCAATCGGGTCCTGAGACTGGGGTTAGGGCAAACTAGCAAAATACAGGTTCTGGTCAAAGTAACCTCCTATACACACACACACACACACACACACACACACACACACACACACACACACACACGCAAGCAGAACAACAGCAGGGAAACTTTGCTACAAAGAAATAAATTAGCATATGAATGATTGTTATCACACTCTTGTTATACAGAAAACAGCAAATTGTAGGTTAATAAGGAACAGTTTGCTCTTAAACTAAACACCTCTCTCTTGTCCTTTCCCGCACAATGTTCTTCAGATCCAAGCCTTTCCATAGGTATAAAAGGGTGCCTGAAAATCAGCCACTTTATTTAAGAGCAAGACCCATCAGAGAGATGAGCTGTGTATTCCAAATCCCTCAGCAGGCTGTCCTTTTCCTTAAATAAGAAACACCCTCCCCCCCCATTTCTCGCTGAATCTAAAATACCATTGTTTGTAAGACATACCACTGTTTCGTGTTCTGCTAAGAAATGATGAAGGGTGCCAATAAAACTCCGATATGCTGCTTTCACTTGAATTGTTTATACTCATTGAAAGATCTCTTTAAACTTATTTAGACACAGATTTTTATTCTACATTACTCTTGTATGCACATTTAAAAACAGAAAAAAACCTAAGCAAAGCAAATGGTCACAATATTCTTAAAACGTTTTCATGTTTAAAATTTGCCTCTTCAAAATCATTTTTCGAATTAGAGTTGAAGACTTCTCCTTTCTCCTCCTTACACACACTCGTACAACCATCATCATCATCCTTGCTGTTGCAACATTAAAGAAAAATGTTTTTAACATTTCTTTATTTTTGAGAGACAGAGACAGAGCATGAGTGGGGAGGAACAGAGAGAGAGGGAGACACAGAATCCGAAGCAGGCTCCAGGCTCTGAGGTGTCAGCACAGAACCTGACACGGGGCTCGAACCCATCCACTGTGAGATCGTGACTGAGCCAAAGTCAGACGCTTAACCGACTGAGCCATCCCGGCTCAGTGGCAAATGGTTGCAACATTAAAAAAAAAAAAAAGAATTCTTCACTAATTTTACTAATATCTCCTGGATTTTCTTCCCAGTCCCTGGCCAAATCTTGTTGTGCACGTGTGGGCAATGACAGCCCCCTCACCAACTGCCACCTGGCTGACACATCCTGATTTCAGCGCTGTTAAATAGGACTTAAATAAAAAACAAAAGGGTTTCAGAATCCGTGAAGCACAGCGTCCATAAGAGGTTATCCCCGTGCGTCGTAGGTTAGAGTGGGGAGGGTTATGTTAATGTCAAGGGCAAAATTTCTAGTGACATGGAGTAGTCATATCACTTTAGTAGGGACAGTCTTCTCCACCACACCGTTGCCAAGTCTGTGACTTCTCTCCGTGCCTTTTCTGAGGAGACCAGGTCCCCGTGGTGATGGCCTGGCGATTACTTTCGAATGAGGCTCACGTGACCTAAATGAGAAAGACAAGTCGTGCTATACATAGCTTGCTTTTTTTTTCCCACTTAATAATACATTCTGCAGACTGTCTGATATAAGCGCTTTGTAAAATGAGTTCATTTTTTGTGATGTCTATAGAGCCTCCCATCGTATGACTGAACCATGATTTATTTTGCTAGGGCCCTGCCGATGGGCACTTCACTAATTTCTGGCCTTTTTGTTATTACAAAAATTGCTGCGGTGGGCATCTTTGGAAACCTAAGAAACCATTAGTAGAGGTTGCCTTTCGAAAATGGGCCCAGAGATTTGGAACAAGAGGGAGAGTTCTGGGGCGCCTGGGTGGCTCGGTTGGTTCCGCGGTCAAGCGTCTGACTTCGGCTCAGGTCATGATCTTGCGGTTGGTGAGTTGGAGCCCCCGGAGCCTGCTTCGGATTCCGTGTGTGTGTATGTGTGCGTGTGTGTCTCTCTCTGCCCCCACCTGCTCATGCTCTCTCTCTCTCTCTCTTAAAAAAGATAAACGTTAAAAAAATGTTCTTAAAAAAAGGAGAGTTCTTTCTCGTTATATACCCCGTTGACTGTATTTATTTTTGCAGTGTATTGTTTTTGTTTTTAAATTAAAAGTAAATATTTTTAAAAATGTTTTTCTGGCTTCGTTTTGTCTGGTGGCTTCCCTTTTTGCCTTGGGTTTGGAAGGAATGTTCGTCTTCAGCCTCCTCACTGATTCTGCTCTGATCTGGGAAGCCTCTGGTTCCCTGTTGCTTGGTCCTTTGCCTTGTTGGACTTTTCCAAAGAACAACTGGCTTCTGCCAATCCAGCCAAGTGCTCTCTTCCAAGCCAAGCTGGAAAGAGGCACTCTTTCTTCAAGGGAACCTCCAGGATGCCTGTATCACATGCCGCTTTTTTCCCCCCTATGTTTCTGGATAGGAGAAGGGTTATCTCTGGCCGCAGTCTGTTTTGTGAAACAGACTTTCCTTTTTCTTTTCTTTATAACTCAGAGAATTAGGATTCACGTTTTGCAAAAAACAACATCATTTTTGCCCTGAAAGCTCCCCTCTGCAGCCTTAATTCAGAAGTAATCTCCAGTCGTTAGCAAGGCCGTTACAATGGACATCTCGGGGTTCGAGATCCTTTCTAACAGTGAGGATATATTACAAAGCAGTTAGAGACTGTTCTTCTGTTGGTACAGTGCAATTAAAGCATTATTTTAAAAAGTCTTCACTATAAATTTCAAAATGCTATGATTTTCTGATGTTTTATTTAGATAGCATTCGATGCCTTTATTCTCTCTCGGTGCTCTTGTCTGAGAGTGCTTGACTTTGCTGTTTCAGACCAGAAACATTGAATTTACAAAGTGTCTCTTGTGATTTTTTAAATGCATGTTTCAGGGGCGCCTGGGTGGCTCAGTCGGTTAAGCGTCTGACTTCGGCTCAGGTCATGATCTCACGGTTCATGGGTTCGAGTCCCGAATCGGGCTCTGTGCTGACAGCTCAGACTCTGGAGCCTGCTTCGAATTCTGTCTCCCTCTCTCTCTGCCCCTTCCTGGCTCCCACTCTGTCTGTCTGTCTCTCTCATTCAAAAATAAATAAACATTAAAAAATGTAAATGCATGTTTCATAAATAAATAGGGAAGAAGAGACAAGTCTTCCCAAATAATGTATGTGGGTACTCCCGCCTCTCATCCCCCACCACCCAGGATGAGTAGGACTTAGTGACTCACTTCCAAAGAAAAGAGTATGAGAAGGGAAACAGCAGCTATCCAGTGAAGAAACCTGCCAAATATCACCTGTACCATGTGACCAAGGTTTACGTCATCAGCGGTATCATGTGGCTACCAGATAACGAGAAGGGCACATGACCTCAGCGGTATTCTTTCCAAAAACACAAAAACAAAAACCAAAACCACACACACACACACACACACACACACACACACACCCAAACAAACAAAAAAGAAAAAACAAAACTAAATACCCAATTTCCACAACCCCAATTTAATCATGAGAAAATACATCAGATGAACCCAAATTGAGAGACATTCTACAAAATACCTGACCACTATTTTTCAAAAATGCCAAGGGCATGAAAGATAGAGAAAGGCTACGGAATTGTAACAGATTAGAAGATCCTAAGACGATGATGACAGTTAAGCATGGGGTGGTCCCCAGATTGGATCCTGGAACAGAGAGGACATTAGTGGAAAGCCTGGTGAGATCTGAATAAAGTAAGAATTTGGTTAATGGTAACGTACCATTTGTTAATTTGACAAGTATACCTCAGCGATGGGAGATAATGTTAGGGAACTCTGGAACTAGCTGAGGGGTATGTGGAATTCCCTGTACTATCTGTGCAACTTTCCTGTAAATCTACAATTATTCCAAAATTAAAAGTTTATTTTAAAAATTGTGTTTGTATTTTCCCTTTTCTTCCTTCCTTCCTTCCTTCCTTCCTTCCTTCCTTCCTTTCTTTCTTTTTTATTTTTGTTTTGGAGAGAGAGAGAGAGTGTGAGCAGGGGAGAAGGGCAGAGGGAGAGAAAGAGAGAGAGAATCCTAAGCAGGCTCCATGCTTAGCGTAGAGCTCAGTCTCACAACCCTGGGATCATGACCAGAGCCCAAATCAAAAGTCAGGCGCTCAACCCACTGAGCCAAGAGGTGCCCCTATTTTAAAAAATTTTAGTTCTAGTAGAATTAACATACAGTGTTATATTGTTTGTTATAGGTGTATGATACAGTGATTCAACAATTCCGTACATCACCCAGTGCTTATCACAAGTGGTCTACTTTACTTATTTAACTCATCCCCCCATCCACTTCCCTCTGGTAACCATCAGTTTGTTCTCTAAGTTAAGAGTCTGTTTGTTGCTTTGCCTCTCTCTTTCTTGTTTTGCCCCGCTTTGCTCATTTGTTTTGTTTCTTAAATTCCATGTATGAGTCCAGTCATATCGTATTTGTCTTTCTCGGACTGACTCATTTCACTTAGCATGATACTCTCTAGCTCCATCCATATTGTTGCCATCGTACCGTTCTGTTTTGATTACCCCAGCTTCATAATATAACTTGAAGTCTGGAATTGTGGTGCCTCCAGATTTGCTTTTCGTTTTCAGGATGGTTTTGGCTCTTCGAGGTGTTTTGTTGTTCCACACACATTTTAGGATTGTCGGTTCTAGCTCTGTGAAAAATGCTGTTGGCATTTTGATAGAGATTGTATTAAACGTGGAGATTGCTGGGAAGGACAGACATTTTAACAATAATTGGTTCTCCCAACCCATGAGCATGGAACATCTTTTGATTTCTTTGTGTTGTCTTCAATGTCTTTCATCAGTGTTCTATAGTTTTCCAAGTACACGTCTTCGACCTCTTTGGTTAGGTTTATCCCTAAGTATCTTGTATTTTCCCTTTTCAAGATCATACGCCTGTGAAGTTAGGACTTTGCCTCCGTCTGTCCAGAGCCTTGCATCATAGGCTGGAAAACTGTTACAGCTGTTGCAAAGCCAAGACCTCATCTCCCCCCTCAGTCTGACAACCAGGACAAAGGGAGAAGATGACATTGCCAGCCAGGGCAAGAGTGAGGGGGCATGTGTGTCCTGGAAGGCCCCCTGTCTGGGCTTCCTGGTTGCTGGAGTACTCGGGTACCACCATGGCTGCTGCCGCTGCTCTCTACGGTGGTGATAAAGGGGGTCACTCGGAAATTCCCAGCTACCACATCTGTCCCACGGAGAACAGGCTGCTGATAACTGTGCTGTGATAAGAAGGCAGCTGCAATCTCCTCTATGGCATTTTTAGACCCTGTCTTTACTAGCCGAGTCTTTTAGAACAATCATGCTCATTGTTTGAACACAATTAAGATGATAAAGATGCTATAAAACACAGAGTATCAGTCACCTCTTTCAAAGGATTCCAATCCACAAAGGAGAGAGGGAAACACAAACAAATTTTAATCACTGGCCCACATTTCCTGACCCATAGTTTAAAGACTGGCCTCCCTCTCCAGCCAAGGGGGACTCCGCAGGGTTTCTGAGTAGGTGAGAAGACTCTCTTCCCTCTATCCCGGAGGAGAATGAATGCTGTGGACCGAATTGTGCTCCCCTCCCCACTATTCATATGTTGCAGCCCTAACCCCCCCCCACTGCACCCCTCCCTGCAAGTGACTTTGGAGATTGGATGTTTTTGCTACGTGAGGCCAGGAGGGTTGGTAGAACGGATGCCCTTATCAGAAGATGAAGAGACCCAAAGCTCTCTCTCCCCCATGTGAGAACACGGTGAGAAGGCAGCTGTCTGCAAGCCAGAAGAAAGCCTTCAACCAGAACCCGACTCAGCCAGACCTTGACCTGGGACTTCCTGGAGTCTAGAACTGTGAGAAATCAGTTCCACTGGTTAAGCTGCCTGGCCTGTGGTAGTTGGTTGTGGAAGCCTGAGCGGACTAGTCCGGCATACTAATAATGACTTCTCCACTCTTCTTTTCCTCTTTCGATCAGAAGAGAAGAATGTTATAGGTAAAACTCGAAATGAGGTGGTTCGAAACAAAGATAATTCCGTCAATTTTAATACCAGTAGTGACTCCTGGGGAAGGGACGAGAATGATAAAGCAGGAGAGAGAAAGAGAATCCATCACCTTTTCTGGGCTTCACTCACACTCGCAGGCACAATGGCAGAGGTTAGCTGGCCGGAACCCTAACTTACTAAGAGTAAGAATAATAATAATAATAGTAATAGACCGATGTTTGGGATTTTCCCCGCATTTATTTTTTTTCCCGTACTAAGTCAATGACCTTGAGTTTCTTCTTGGGTTCTTTCAAAGCATCTCAGAGAGAACTCATAAAATTTCCCTATCTGTTTTCCCCACCGTGGAGGTCTCTCAAGGCTCCGGTGGGGAACCGCATGAGGTAATGGATGCAAAAGTGTTTTGTACAATACAAAGCATTCCACCCATGCAAGCTATTATTGGAAGGAAGCAGAAGGATGAATTTAAATCACAAGATCCCCTGAAAAATGTGTGAAAGGTGGCCCCATTTAGATTGTCGTCCTCACTGTGAATTTACAGACCATTTAGCAATTTCTCCAAGTGCTCACACCCGTTCCCTCGGTGACATCCTTGCCCTGTGCTGGGGAGAGCAGAGAGAGAGGCCGGCTCTCCCCAGCCTGGCCCGGTGGACGGCAGCCGCGGTGCCTGCAGAGGAAGGGGCTTGGTTGCTAGGAGACCAGCAAAAGTGGGCAGCCAGCTCCCAAGCAGGTTAGAATCCGGCGAGGAAGGATTTTAAAAGCCTATTTCCGTCTGCTTCTGTGAGAATTGAAATTCTCTTCAGGGTCCAGCCACCAGTGATACAATCTGCTTGCATTACTGGTGTTGAGAGGCCCTTGAAAGGGATCTATTTGGCCGTTTCTCGTGTCTCCTCCCTCCCACGTTGCCTAGAAAGACAGGCACTTAAAAAAAAGGTGTGTGTGTGTGGGGGGGGGGTGGAGTCCATAGCACAAGCTGAGAAGCGACAGTGAGACTTAACCCAAGCACATCTGATCATGACCCTGAGACCCCAAAGAGGAAATAATTGCACCCAAGCATCGTCGAATTGCAGCACGCCTTCCACTGCTGCTACCAACATCAAGGTGGGCGGCCGCACGGCCCCAAAAGTGTTTCTCAAGTCCGCAAGAGGTGTGTCAAACAGGTCTTTTCTTCCGGAGTTTATCTTCACAGAAACAGCCTGACATGTGCTCCGGGGCTAATTAGACGAGGTTGACACTGGAGTTAAGTCTTCCCTTGGAGGATTATGAAAAGAATCTGGTTTTCAAATAAGAATTGTTGCGTTGGGTTGGGTTTTCCCAAAGCACGAAGCACACCCAAGAAATCAAATGCTCCCTCCAACCCCGCGAGCCTTCAGCAAGATATACTGATGCACACAACTGCCTGGAACACAGTATTGAACTCAGGAGAATCAGCTGGAAAAACAGTGGGATAATAGGTGCATTTAGAGTCATTTATGGGCTGCAGCTTGACAGTCTTTGTGCCTTGTTACCGCGGGAGCATCGAGAGCCAGGCGGCAGTGCTGATTCATCAGGAAGAAAGAAGCTCGCGGGGCGTATGAAAATAAACCATCTCTGAAGAGAGGTTCCCGTGCCTTCAGCAGACACCCTTTATTTGGGTAATGCGTCATGTCCAATGACAAAACGCAACAACAATTTCAGTGTTTAACTGGGACACTGGCTTCCAGTCTGCTTTTATAGGCAGTTGGGGGGGGGGGGACTTCCAGGGGACACAGTAATTGGTTGAGAAAAGAAAGGTTCAGGAACGTTGAGGACATGCATAGGACAGTGCCTGTCTAATGGAGGTGAAGAGGAGGGCAGACCTGAAATCTGAGAACAGCGTGCATCAAGAAAGACCAAAGACCCTTCCTTGACTAATAGTAGAACGTGTGAGAAACACAATGAGGATGCGCTGCGGGGAATTACAGCAAGGTGGGGAGATGAAGTATCATGACACTATGCATATAAATGAGAAAGAACTGAATCTCGAATATGCTTCTGAACTGACTCACTGAATGAAGCGATGGAGCCCTAATTTCTTCATCGTATAAAGTGGAAATAAGTCCCTTGTAAATGGAGGCTATTTTGATGAGAGGAACAGTCGTGGGCTTTGGGGTCACATAGACCTGGGGTTCAGATCCTGGCTCTGCCATTAAAAATTTATTTTTGAGAGAGAGAGAGAGAGAGAGAGAGAGAGAGAGAGCAGGGGAGGGGCAGGGAGAGAGGGAAACAGAATCCAAAGCAGGCTCCAGGCTCCGAGCTGTCATCACAGAGCCCGCCGTGGGGCTCGAACTCACGGACCACGCGATCGTGACCTGAGCCGAAATTGGGCATTTACCAACTGAGCACTCCAGGCGCCCCATGGCTCTGCCATTTATTAGTGTGGGATTTCAGAAAAGGTGTTTAATTTTCTGAGTCTGTTTTCTCATCGGTAACACAAAGGAGCTGCCGCCTCCTTCCTGTGTGACAGTATTTTGGGAATGCTCAGTTCCATCCGTCATCGGGCTCTGTGTTCCAGCTCCAGACTCAAACACCCAGGAGAAAGGGTCTGACTAGGGACTGTGACGCAAGAGGCAGGGCCCCCTGGTTTGTAGCTTTCCCCAGAATCACACAAGAGGATTTCTCCAAGAGGAAAGATGCCTGGCCGACGAAAGCATAACTCAAACAAAACACATTAAAAGGAATTGTTGAATACCATGGACTGAAGACCGGGTAAAACTGTGCTTCTCCAGAGGTCTGTAACAGAGTGGGGGTAATTTCAAAGGAGCCACCCCAGGATTTGGGGCACCCTGACAACGTTGTCCGCATCTCCTAAGAGACCCAGGAACCTGTCATTAGTGTTCTCCAGAGTTTCTCACGACAAGCCTAAGTACCCAAATCCACCCACTAGCCTGGGTCCTGAAGGGCTAACTTACTGGCCTCTGCTGGGTGGTGGAACCCACAGAGCCAAGTTTCCCCTGGGGATGCCTTCTCCTCCTTCCTCCATGAATGAACACAGTTCTGCAGGCTTGGCTGCTCCCCTTAGAGACTCAGCTTGGGAGCACTGGCCCCTTGGCCAGAGGGGCAAATAGGAGCAGGCATCGGCTCTCAGCAAATGCTGTATTTGGGCCAGGTTAGCAGGTGGGACCTCAGCTCGCTTGTCTTTTCTCTGCGAACGGCACCAGGACCTTAGCAAGAGCAGCTGAGTCTAGGTCAGAAGGCACCCCAGGGCTGAACCTGGGGTGAGGCTCTAATTGGAACTGGAGGAAGAAGGCAGCTCCTTGGCTTTCCGCTCCCAGAGGGCCAGTCCACGTGCTCTGGGATCATCTGAGCTCCAGGAGGGGAGCAGGCTAAGAGTCCCCCGGGAGAGAAGGCAGCTGTCTGCCCAGGTGCAGGTGACTGTGGCCACAGTCCAGGTCTTCTGGGCTCAAGCTTCTTAACCTAGGCATAACCTAACCACCCAATCAGTGGCCAGGGGTGTTTCAGAAAAGAGTCTCATTTGTCCCTCCATCTCTTTCTTCCCAGCCTGGGCCTGACGAACTCTCGCCATGCCTAAGGGAGCCGGTGGCCAAATAAGTTATCTGTGCCTGCCTATCTAGCCACACACGAGGATGACCTGCTTTTTATCCCTTCCAGGCAGAAACCCAAAAAGGCCACCAGGATGGTTGACTTTATGTGTCGCCCTGACTGGCCACGGGGTGCCTGGATTAGACGTTTCCGAGCGTATCTGCGAGGGAGTTTCTGGATGAGGTTGGCATTTGGATCAGCAGACTCAGTAAATCGCCCTCCCTAATGTGAATGGCATCATGCAACCCACCGAGGGCTGAATAGAACAAAAGGCAGAGGCAGGAAGAATTCGCCCCTTTTATGGGTCCTCACTCTTGGAACTGGAGTATCTCATCTCATCTTCTCCTGCCCTCGGACTAGGATTTACACCACAGCTCCCCAGGTTCTCAGGCCTTTGGACTTGGACTCAGTTACACCACTGGCTTTCCTGGGGCTGCAGCTCGCAAACAGCGGATTACGGGACTTCGCGGCCTCCATAATCATGTGAGCCAACTTCTCGTTTTATAAGCCCTTTATATGTGTCTGTATATATAGATATCAGGTCTACTTCTCTGGACAGCCCTGCCTAATACAGCCATTCTCTTGGTCCCCATGAGAATTATAAAGTGTATAGGGTTGTAAGTCAGCTGTGCTAGAACTTTCGCTACTGCATTCACCAAAAGCTAAAACCTCTTCCCTGTACTAACCCGGTTCATCACACCTTTGTGCTCAAGACTGATCAGTGCGTCCCAGACGGATCAGGAAGGGGCTGCCACGGGGGAGCAGATGGGTGGAGAGATACCGGGGGTCAAGTCAAGTGTGACCTGGGAAGCATGTCTTGGGACTCGTGAGCCAAGGGGCGGAGATCTGAAGGCAGTAGTGAGGGAGTTGAACTGAAGTCAGAAGCCAAGAGGAGGAAATGGTTTATGAAGAAGCATTAATGGAAGATAGGTCTAGGGGCGGGTAACAAAGAAACCAGAGGGAGCTGCCATTTTTCCAGGGCAGCTGTGTGTGTGTGTATGTTTAGAAGAGTCAGACCGGGTGAGACAGTGATGGAGGAGCTGATTCAAGGCTGGAGAGGGCGGAGGTGAGGCTGGGTGGGGAGGACACAGTCCTGGTTTCAGATCCCAGAGGCTGGGCAGGCAGGGAGGGAGGGACCCCTGAGAGAGTGCCAGCAGCTGGCAGCCACATGCAGCCTGTGCTACAGGAGTCTCAGAACACCTGCCACACCTGAAGCTACCTTTTAATGAAAGTGGCCCAAACCGGTTCTTTCCTGTGTCTGTGGCTATTGCTTTATGACATGTTTTGAGTGAAACCGACTCAGTGCCCTCACCATAACTGGCTTTACCAGACACTGATGCCAAGCTCAAGGCAACCACCCATGAGCCGGGCACGGCACCTGCCTCTAAGGTGGCACGGCATAGAATCTGCCCAGTGAGAGCACTTCGTGTTGGAAGTCTTAGGTTGAATTGTGTCTTCCCCAAATTCCTATGTCAAAGCCTTAAACCAGGCTGCCTCAGAACGTGACTGTATTTGGAGACAGAGCCTTTAAAGGGGGGGTGATTAAATTAAAGGGAGGTCATTCGAGAGGGTCCTAATCCAATCTGACTGGTGTTCTTACAAAAAGAGGAAATTTAGATACGCACAGAGAGACCCCATGGGCATGCAGGCGAACAGGAGAGACCGTGTGAGAACACAGCAAGAGGTGGCCGTCTATAAGCCAAGGAGAGAGGCTCCGGAAGAAATGAAACCTGGTAACACCTTGATCTTGGACTTCCAGATCCACGAACCGTGAGGAAATACGTTTCTGTTGTTTAAGTCACCCAGCGTGTGGTATTTTGTTAGGACAGCCCTAGCACAGTGATACACCCCCAATTCAGTTCTCCCTCCGGGAGAGACTAAGCCCAAGCTTAGGATCTCTCACAGTCCAGTTGGAAGGACTGGAATCTAGACAGAGACCCGCTGAGAAGACAGGCAAGACCAAGAGTGCAGGTAATGGGCTTGGTGTGGGGCACCTAGGCCGGGCTGGGCTGGGCCAGGCAGAGGCTGACAAGGTGCCAGGCCCTGACCAGGAAGAGGAGGCACTCTGAGAAAGAGAAACAAGAGAAGATAAAAGAGTGAAAACGTGTACTCCTATTTATAAGAAACATTAAGATGAGGGGAGCTTGGGTGGCTCAGGTGGTTGAGCGTCCAACTTCAGCTCAGGTCATGATCTCACGGTTCCTGAGTTCGAGCCCTGCATGAGGCTCTGCGCTGATGGTTCGGAGCCTGCCTGGGATTCTCTCTCTCTCTCTCTCTCTCTCTCTCTGCCCTCCCCTACTCCCCCCTCTCAAAATAAATAAATAAACTTTTTTAAACACCTAAAAAAAGAAACATTAAGATGTTAATGGAGCTCTCACTGGGCTTGGAAACTGGGAGCAAGCAAGCATGTCCCATATCGGCACTGAGCCAGTGACTAGGGTCCACAGAGAGTGGATATTTGAGTCTTGGGGGCTCCGGGGGCTCTGGAAGTGTCCCTGAGGCCGGAATTCTATATCAGAAATTCCTGGTGAGGACAAGGCTTGCCCAGTGGTGCAGTAGATTCTAACTCTTAAGGCTGAATGTCACCTAATTGTTTCCCCTCTCTTCTCACAGAAAAAATAAAATTAGATTTCTTCTTCTATAATCAGCTCACACAACAGATAAGCTAGTTATTTGCGCATGCTTGTTTTTCCCTCTTTCTTACAATGTTGTTTGGAAGTATATTATGAAACAATGGAGGGGGGGAGAAATATTGATATTTTGTTACTCCACAACAGATTTTCTTTTCCTGGACAGATGGGAATCCAGAGAAAGGGAGATAAACTCCGGTTACCCTTTCAAATGAATTCTGGCAACTGTGTAAAGGAATTTAAGCCCATGCAGAGCCATCCAGGTGGATGGTGAGGCGGAGCGAAGAAAAGGGTCCTCGCGTTTTACAGCCTCCCACATGTGGTCCGCAGTTTCACTCTGTCTTCTTTGCTTGGATGGGATTTTCTGGATTTGCTCGGCATGAGGAGGGACCGGCAGGAGGACCGGAAGAGGGCGTGGGGACGGGCATGTTGGACTGAACGCGCAGGATCGAGGAGACCATCTCCATCACTCGCTGTGAAGTCTGTCCTTCCTATTCTCTTGTTCCTCGAGGGATAGGTCAGTGCTCTGGGGGCTGGGGAGGATGGGCAGGGGATGAATAAAAGTTAAGAGTAAAGCTGGTTTACAACAGACCGTGAGAATCTTCATTCCAATGGGGGTGCCCAGAAGAGCATAGCACTCTTGCCAACAGCTAAATTTATCTTTCTTCTGCCCTCCCAGAAAACGAAGGTCTCTGGAAATCGCCTATGGTCCCAAGGACAAGAGGTACCAAGTAGGCAGTCAGCCTGGTACCTGCTGGGCTGTGGTGGGCAAGCATGGGAGGCCTCTTCAGAGCAGGGGAAGGGGAGCCTGGAGGAAGTAGAGCTGGTCCCATGGACTTGAGGGGCATGTGACACAGAGTTTCTTGACAAGTTTTCTAAGATCATATGCCTCACGCCTTCCCTGGGAAGGAAAATAAACAGGATCCTTCTTATTTGTGGGAATTCCCACGAGGTTGTTTGGTTGGTGGTAAGAAAACAACCTGAGGGGCGCCTGGGTGGCTCAGTCGGTTACGCGGCCGACTTCGGCTCAGGTCATGATCTCACGGTCTGTGAGTTCGAGCCCCGCATCGGGCTCTGTGCTGACGGTTCGGAGCCTGGAGCCTGCTTCGGATTCTGTGTCTCCCTCTCTCTCTCTGCCCTTCCCCTGCTCATACTCTGTCTCTATGTCTCTCAAAAATAAATAAACGTTAAAAAAAATGTCCTATTAAAAAAAAAAAGAAAACGACTTGAGATACGTTAACAACTTCACAGCAGAAGAGAGACCTTCAATAAGGGAACATCAACCCTCAATTCTGATTAGTTTAGACATTCCCTCTGCTTACAGATGGCTAGGCAGGCCGATAGGATGATCTCTGGAGAACTCTCTCAGATCTACAGGGCTCTGTTTTCTCTGGGGTGGGTAACATTCCCATCGCCCTACTTGAATTCACGATAAAGGAAATGAGTGACAAGTATCTTTTTTATTACGAGTTCTGCCTAAATACGTGTGTTATGTATGCATGCTGTACTGTAAATCTACTTGCCCACACATGTATTTTTCACCCTGGTGCAACACCGTGACCATGCATTTCGAATGACCTAAATAAAGATAGTTTTTAAGACTTGCGTGTATTTCTGGACAGGCACGGAAGAATGACCTCTTTAAAAGCACCAAATCCTTTGGCAGCGATTCATTTCAGGGCCTCCCCATGGGCTGCACCCGTTCCGTGTGTGTGACGAGGGTGCATGAAAGGCTGAGTGCAGGGCCGTTCAAATCAGAATTTGTTAGAGGGATGTTAGGAAAGCCGCAGTACCATGGGATCAGTCACCGAAACCCAGAAAGCAGCCAGTAGCACGTCACTCTCGAGCACCAGAAGCCAGGGGACTGGGAGCCCATCTGCCTGGATGCCACCACAGCTGCCCTGTCTCATCTGTGAGAACCAGATTTCACAGTCGAGGTACGCAGCGGAGTTGAGGACATTCGTCCTGAACTTCCAAAGAGCATATGGAACACACAGGAATCTCGCCAGAGGCAGGATGCATGGAGACCAGCGGGAGCACAGAAATGCAAGGGGCAGAAACAGCCAAATGGAAGACCTAGCACGGAGAAAGGTGGCAGAAGAGGTTACACTACAAAGAAATCCAGAGTCGGTAAAAGGATAAGGTGTGTACAAATCAAAAGGGCAGAGACGCAGGAGGAAGTTATTCTAGGAGGCCGGGATAGCACAAAGAGCCTTAGAATTGCAGTCAAAGGGCTTGACCTCTCTTCACCAATCACTGACTGTTTTATCTTGGGGAAATTGCTTTACCCCTTCTTACCACCGCTTCCTCAGCAGTAAAAAGAAGAGGAAGAGAAAAGCAAGCCAATCCTGCCACCTGCCATGAGCAAATGCTTTATACACACTTGAGTGCGACCTCACGTAGGGGGCACGATCCCCCCCATTTTACAGATGAAGACTTGGAGGCATGAAGAAAATAACTTGTAGAGGAAGCTCAAAGAGATGAAATAATCTCTCCAAGTTCACGCGGGTGGGAATTGGCTCCCAGATCTACCTGGCCAAAGTCTGGGCTCTTGCCGCTGGAAAATGCCACCCCTCCCTGCCTTACATAAATGAGAGTTTAAAAAGGATAGCGTATGTGAAAGCGTTTTGACCACGGCGAAAAGCGAGAGATGTAAAGAATTTTTATTATTTAAAATCAAATCTCTCCAGACGAGCCCATGATGAGATAGTGGAAAACTGTGGTTCAGAGAAAAGCTCTCCACTTGCCAAGTCAATGACACTCCTTCCCAGATCACCGACAGTAATAAAGCGAGTTAATGACGGAATAAAGCTTTTAATGGTGGGTTGGGCCAGATGACCTCCAAGGTCCTGCCAAGTCAGTATTTCTGAGAATCAGGAATTTTATCAAAGCAGTAAGAATGCGGCCCCGTGCTGAATCTGACCTCAGAGCAAAAAACTGGAAAGTCAGCAAAATGTTCCCTTTTCGTCTCTCATTTCATGGCTCTGTTCTTGCCCCTCAATTTCAACCCTCTTGCCGGGCAGTCCTCACACTCGAGGCTATCCTTACTTAGGGTTCGTGTGCCACAGAGGAGAGGCGTTTGAGAAATGAATTCAGACTAAGGGAGAGAAAGGTCGCTTTTGACTATCGGCTCCAGCATCGGAGGCTGTGTGATGTCGGAGTTTGTCATTTCACGTCTCTGGGCCCCAGATTCCTCATCAATAAGATGAGAAAACCTACCCCTCGAGATCGTCTCAGGAATTAACCAATGTGCGTAGCATGTAGTTTAAACCTTGAAGTGTTAGCTCCCTGCGATCGTCTCGATGCGGTGACTGTTAGCCGAGTGTGACAATCTTCCAGGAGGCAGCTGCGTAGTTTAAAAGTGATACCTAGAGAAGACAATTCAGTCCAGGGTAATAACCAGTCCAGTGATGAATTCCGCCCCCCCCCCCCCCCGCCCATGAGACATCTAGGTAGAAGTGACAGATTGGGGGTAGTAGGGAGAGGGGGATGTGGGTAGATGGGACTTCCCTGGGCTTCTCCCAGTTGACTCCGTAACTCATGCCCTTCTTCAGCATTGTTCTTTCAAGACCAACACAGGTGCAACGATGTGAGACTATTTCCTCACTTAATTAAGTTTCAGTTCCTAAAACTTCTTTTTCGTATACCAGAGACGTTCGAGGAATGGTTGGTGCAGGCGAATAATCAGATAAACCTGAAAAGTTATTGGGCATGTATATAAAGAAATCATTCCAAGGATTCAGATGTTCTTTTCCAGGTATAGGCCATCACGGTTCCAACAAGCTATTGATGGTTTTAACAAACACCAATCTGGGCAGAGGAGGAGTTCGGAGATGAATGCCTCTCGGTCCTTCCTTTAGGAGGGAACCGCCCAGAAAGGGATTCACAGTCTGGCTGGGAAGCCTGGATTTCTTTGGATTCTAGTAATCTTTTATGTTCTGTACTTACTTTTAATAAGCTGATACTGTTAAAGAAACGGAGAGCTTCTTCTCACAGCTGTCAAGCGCAGGGATTTTTCTCGATTTGTTTACTTCTCTATTTCCAGTCCTAAAACAGTGCTAGGCAAGAAACATTTGTGAAGCAAATGAATTGTGAAGGTGCTACTTACAAGAAGCAATTTTTCAGATTCACAATAGAGACGCATTTTAGCAGGTACTTGGTTAACAAATTCTTAGAAATAAGGTCTAAGCGGCATGATTTCTCGGATTTCTTTTCTTTCCTCCTGGGCGTAGGGATACTTAAATGCTTTTACTAAGATCTCACGTGTGTGACACAGAGTCTTCTATTACAGCCTTTGCCTTTTTTTTTTTTTTTAATAAACAATAAATAATTCCTTGGAAACATCTGCCCTTTATGGGTAATTGGAGAAATGTTTACTTTGGTGATAGGATGAGAAAGATGTGACCTTTTAACTTTTATTCAATTGGTAAATGAGGAAAAAAAAGGAATAAAATTATACACTGGAGAAGATACATATTCTGGCCAGCTTTCAAAAAATGAGAAACCCGTATAGTTTAATACAGCCCCAAAGCTTTGTAGGTTCCAGCTCTTTTTGGCAAAAATATTTCTTAGTTCAAAACAGAGGAAACTGCTCAAGAATTCAAGAGGCTCCTTAGATATCAAACAGGATTTTAAAACTCCCTTATTAAGAGAAGAGGAATGATAATCATTATTAAATGTCCTTTGAAACACATCTGTACTTAAAAAAAATTTCTTTTAGTGTTTATTTATTTTTGAGAGAGACAGAGAAAGATTGAGAGAGAGAGAGCTTGCTTGCGCGTGGGGGAGGGGCAGAGAGAGACGGAGACACAGACCTCGAAGCAGGTTCCAGCCTCCAAGCTGTCAGCACAGAGCCTGATGTGGGGCTGAAACCCACAGACCATGAGATTATGACCTGAGCCGAAGTCAGGCGCTTACACGACTGAGTCACCCAGGAGTCCCAAAACACATCTGTACTTTAAAAATTAGGAGACCAGGGGCGCCTGGGTGGCTCAGTCGGTTAAGCGTCCGACTTCGGCTCAGGTCATGATCTCACTGTCTGTGAGTTCGAGCCCTGCGTCGGGCTCTGTGCTGACAGCTCAGAGCCTGGACCCTGCTTCAGATTCTGTGTCTCCCTCTCTCTCTCTGATCCTTCCCCACTCATGCTTTGTCTCTCCTGCTCTCAAAAAAATAAATAAAAAAAAAACATAAAAGAAAAAAATAAAATTAGGAGACCAATGGTAGAAAGACCACATTTTGCTTTCTGTTAAAAACGAAACATTTGAAAATAGTTCTAAATAGTCGGTTGAATACACACTTCTGCTATCTGTATAGCTCCCTAACATACATATATTGTTTTGAAAAACAACAGAGCAAGTTACTGCACACTTTTAAATTAAAAGGGGAGGAGGTTCGATATTCAACAATAATTTAGGTTTCTAGGTTTTTCCTATAAAAGTACCAAAACTGCAGTTTGGGGTGGGCCTCAGGGGAAAATGGGGGTGATGTAAAAATTGATTTAAGTAATGAATCTGCCCATTTCAATACGCATATATTAGAAATAGTTCTTTTACTTCATAACTATTCAGAAAATATGTGCTTCCTTAACATTTTTTTTTTTTTTTGCTTTAACTAGACAGGAAGTTAAAATACCAAATTGTCTGGTTGAATACCAGACACCTGGCAAACCTATTATAACTTTCTCAGTTCTTCTAGTTCTTTTCCTGGAAACTGCGAATTTGTTTTGGGCCACCTGAGTGACGGCAAAGGGTGGGGGGATGGGAGATACCCACCAGGCAGGTCCCAGGCAGGGGCCTTTCCACAGCTGAGGCAAAGCAAGGCCACCAAAGCCAAGAAAGGGGACTCCCAAAGCAGTGGCAAACTTGACAGTGAGGCATAGAGGCGAGGCCTTGATTCTGAGGGCTAGCACTCCAAAGGCAGAGCCAGGTCCAAATGGACAGCGGTCAACCGGGCAAGACAGACGCGAGTGTTAAACTCAACAAGGAACAGACAGAGTACAGACCGGGAAGAGACCCAGAGCAGAGCTGCAGTCGGCCATCTCAACTCTATGGTCAGTCTCCGAGGTCACTATGGCCCATCCCTCAGACTTAAAGGTACTGGTGATGGATGGACACGTTTGAAATTTCCTTATACACTGTCATTCAAGGAGAGTGATTTGGTGACATGGGACCCATCACTCTCAATGAGTGGTCCTGGCTGAATGGAAGCAGCAGGGCCTCCCCCAAAGAGGAGCGCGGCACATGGGCCCTGTCCTCGGGAAATGGCTGGGTGTGGCTAAAGAAGGGTAACCAAAAGAGGCCGCCAAAGCTAGGAAGGGCCAAGGCGAGTATGGCTTCGTTGCTGAAGATCAGAGAAAAAGGAAGGAGGTCAATGAAACAGGAGGTGAGAGTAGGGAGTAGCGGGTTAAAGAAACGGAGTTAGGAAGTAGCCTCAGTGAACTCTGGAGATTGGGCCAGCACTGATTCACGGAGGTGAAGAAGGAAGGCTGTACCGGAAGGTATACTAGAGGATTGCCTAGTAGGGAAAAGACTAGATGTTGTTCGGCGTCTCATGGGGCGGGAATAAGACCCTCAGGGAATGGGCTTACGTAGCAATAGGTGGTTACTAACTCGCCTTCCAAAAAGGGTGATAGGTCCACTGACTGCAAAGCCATTACTGAGGGGACGGTGCAAGTTGAGCTGAATTTAGAGGGGCGTGGGAGACGGTAGGAGAGACCTGGTAAAGAGAGAAATGCAATGCTCACGGGATGATGGTGTCTGGGGGCGCGCTTCTGTGTGTCATGGAGTCCTTCGTCTCCCTAATTAAATCTTTGGCAAAGTGTATGTTAATTGCTGGGGGTTTTGTACCAGGGAATGAAAGGGGGGGGGTGGTGCTGGGAGCACAGAAAGGTGCCGCGGCTGCATCACAGTGCTGCGTGGCGGAAACAGCACACACATGGTGACAGCTGACAGAGCAGACAGCGCTCCTGGCCCTATGAGCCCTTTTCCTTGGATGAGTTTCAACGAGGGTTCCCCCTGGGAACCTGGTAGAAGGTCCAAATGTTCCCTAAGATAGAGTGCAAGGTGAGCTGTCACTGCCACCTGTCTGACCTATGTCCCCCCAGCGGTCCAGACAGAGAGCCGGCAGAGGCTCACCGGGGCTTTAGCAACTTTTCCACGACCGTCAGCTTTGGATTTTGGTGCGCTGAATGTAGAAATGAATGAAAAGGAGACGAACGCCTGGAGAGGGGCAACTGACATTTTATAAAAGGTTCGTATTGGGTGATTTTCATTACCTCTAATGGCCCAACAGTAAGCTCCTTCAGTTAGTAGGTTGGGCAGACCAAATATGTTGTGGGGTTTTTTGGTTCGTTTGTGTGTTTTGTTTTGTTCTGTGTTGTTGCCGTAATGGGAATATAATCCCTTCTGCATAAAGAGAACAACCCAGTGATGATAACTTGCAGAGTGGAGTAGAGTAAGGAAAGAGCCAGTCCTTGTTAAGAAGGAGACAATCTGATACTAGCAGAGTGGATTCTTTGTGCCAATAAGTTGTGTTCAGCACTCACGGCTGGAGCGCATCTATCCCTTCCCCCGCACCCCCCTTCCCAGTCCACGAGAACAAACTGGAGTGAGACCACACCATCTGCTCGTTTCACACTCAGTGGCGAAGCACGTCAACTCCTTCTCAAGGTTAGGAAGTCCAAACTCCAAAAGGCACTCTTGTAACGATGCCGTCCAAATGCCTCCGGAAGAAAGCAGGAACTCGGCAAGCTTAAAAAGAGGCCACTATTTCCCCCCCAAACATGACTTTTAAGGGCCGGGCCGATCGGGGCTAAAAAGCTGAGGGCTTTCTGACAGGGGAGGCGCACGGGGCTTTCCTTCGTGGCACGAAGCCCCGTTTCAGCAGCCGATTGCATTTCTGGGATTTGGGGCCTCTGATTGAGGTGAGGTGCGGACGGCAGTAGACGAGACCGTCCTAATCACCCTAGTACTAGCGTCCAGTGCTGAGAGAGGGAGAAGGAAGTAGAAAGATAAGCCTTGCTCAGTTTGAGATCCCATTTTGTTCTGCTATTTTCCTTTGGTGTAGGAACCGCTTTTTTTTTTTTTTTTTTGGCTATCACTCAAAAAAATGTAAATCCATAATTAAACTCTGTTATTCTATTCAGAGATGATTAGAATTAGAGAAGAAGCTTACCCCTGTTTGCTTTACTCAACTCAAAGATAAGGGAGTGTTCTTACTAAGTCACATGAATGCCTCCAGAGGTTAGAAGGAGTGCACCCTTTTAGCTTTTGCAACAAATCTTAAGCTCCACCTGGTTCTAACTAGTCACCCGTTCTAACTAGCCACCAGTAAATAATGCTGCTCCCAAGAGGACCCCTGGAACAGTAAGGAGCCGCACTTGTCTTAGAGATCAGACACTTGCAACGCAAAGTCTGAGAAGAATCAGATTTCATGCCACTTACAGCACGCCTCACTGGTGTATGTGTCGGCAATTTATGATCTCCTGGGAGAAAAAGGAAATTAATAAAAAGGGATAAATTGCGACATGCCAAGTACCAAATAAGCATACATTATGTAAAATTCTACCTCTTTTTGTTCATAAAGCTTCCGTACCAGAGTTTTGAGATTTGGTGAACAAGACCTCATTAACCTGAATTCATCCATCCATTCAACCATCTGCTGGTGTGTCCATCTGCCCAAAAACGTTACTCCAGTGCCTACAGCGCCGGCCCTCGGAATTACCAAGACAAATAAGTCGTGGTCCCTGCCCTCGTTGGGGAAGCAGACCTGCAAATCATAATTTGGCCATAAGTGTAACACAGAACAGTGTTCAAAGTGGACAGGTAGCCAAAAAAGAGGGAGCAGTTGGCTATGCGAGAGTGGAATTGTGGGGGCTTAGGGTTCTAAGGACAAAAAACTTCCCAGAAGAGTTGAAATTTAAAAGAGGAGTTGGAATTTGCCAGGGACATTCTAATCAGAGGGCACAGCTTGAGCAAAGGCATGGAGGCATATAAGAGCATGGGCTATCTAAGGGGCTAGAAGCCATGTAATATTGCTGCAGGCGTTTGTGTGGCCATGATAGGAGACGAGCCTGGAGAAGGAGACACAGGCTAGAGCAAGGCAAACCTTACAGGTCATGTTTAGATATTTCCTATAGACAATGGGCATCATTGGTGGGATTTCGGTAGGACATGTATTTAGAATAATCTCTAAGATGGCTATAAGGAAAATGGATAGGAGGAGGGTGAGAACAGAATAAGACACCCAAGAAGGGCAAGTTGTCACTGTGTCCATACCATGCCTTTTTAAAGCTTTGTTCCTTTTTTCTTTTAATTAAAAAAATTTTTTTAATGTTTATTTTTGAGAGAGAGAGAGAGAGAGAGAGACAGAGCGTGAGCAGGGGAGGGGCAGAGAGAGAGGGAGACACGGAATCTGAAGTAGGTTCCAGGCTCTGAGCTGTCAGCACAGAGCCCAGTGTGGGGCTCAAACTCACTAACTCTGAGATCATGACCTGAGCAGAAGTCAGACACTTAACCGACTGAGCCAACAAGGTGCCCCAGCTTTGTTTCTTTTTCTTTTTTTTTTTTTAATAGGGTTTTGGGGCGCTTGGGTTGCTCAATCAATTGAGTATCCGACTTCGGCCCAGATCATGATCTCACGGTTTGTAGGTTCGAGCCCCACATCAGGCTCTGTGCTGACAGCTCAGAGCCTAGAGCCTACTTCAGATTCCATGTCTCCCTCTCTCTCTTCCCCTCCCCCACAGCTGCTCTGTCTCTCTCTCTCTCAAAAAATGAATAAACATTAAAAAAAATTTAGGGGCACCTTGGTAGCTCAGTCGGTTAAGCTGCCAACTTCAGCTCAGGTCATGATCTCACGGTCTGTGAGTTCGAGCCCCGTCAGGCTCTGTGCTGATGGCTCAGAGCCTAAAGCCTGCTTCAGATTCTGTGTCTGCCTCTCCCTCTGCCCCTCCCCTGCTTACACTCTGTCTCTCTGTCTCTCAAAAATAAATAAACATTTTTAAAAAATTTAAAAAAACAGGATTTTTTTAAAGGCAGTTTTAGGTTCGCAGTGAAATTGAGTGGAAGGTCCAGGGATCCCCCACAAATGCCCTGCCCCCACACATGGATGGCCTACCCTCTATGCACACCTGCACCAGACGAATACATTAGTTATACTAACAAACCTACATTGACACATACTCACCCCACGGTCCGTAGTTTCAGCCTTTGTGCGTCTAGACTGAGAAATGCCAATGTTAGTCAATCCAGTATTTTTAATATCATGGATCTCATAGAAACTCGTCATATTTTTACCATATCTGGTATTTTTGCCATGAGCATTTTCTCAGCAAACATTTTCACTGTTTAATTGGCCGTAAAGCATTTTTGCCCTAAAAGATTAAAAAAAATAATAACTGATTGACACTTTATCAACTGGTTGACAGTTCGGCCTCATTTCTTCCTTGACATCATACTCTTGTTCTTAGAGTATATACATCGTAGTCCTCGTAATGGTCTATAGAACAGAGCAGAGCTTTGAACTCACATTTCCCATAGAACTTTGGAACATCCGTCAGCGGACACGTGACAATATGCCAAGAACAAACAACAGCGTAGAAGGCTTTCACGACACGATGCGAGGCTCAGTTACAAATATGCATTCTCGAAGGAAGACATTTTAGTGAAAAAAGAAAAAGTGCAATGCTGAATGAGGAGCCAAACCAACAAGCAAAAAAAAAAAATGTATGGTACTATGAACGAAGGCCTTTGAAGACAGGTGCTTAGGTATAATCCATAAAATAAAATCAGTTATTTGTGCACTATTTCTATGAATCTGTACTGGGCATTGTAAATGTACTCAAATATTTTGTATTTCACAATAAAGTCTGTTTAATTTTGTTGTTCATTTTGATGTTTCCTTATGTCCTCTCTTATTTTTCATGATTTTATCTTGTATGGCAAAACTGCCTCATAGCCAATTAGTTATGCAGCAAAAATGTGACAAAAATGCTTGCGGCAAAGATGCTTTTATGGCGAAGATAGACAGAACCGTTTTCACAGCACACTGGGGTTGAGCACACTATTGAGTCTGCTTGTTGCCACTCAGCCAGTCCAAAGGCTGAGCGAATCAGCAGCTCAGCCTCACCCATAAAGACTTGTGCCTCAGCGGCATTCAGTCGACCTGTTTTGAAAATTGATTAAGTAATAATAAACGAGCTTCTCTCGAATGGATCTGGAAGCCGAGCTTTGGTGTTCTAATTCCAATTACACGGTCCTTCTCTAATTCAACCGTGCTTGAGGAGAATTTCTCTCTCGAGGTATACAAAAAGGGTAAATAGTCCATAACAGCCAATCAAGGTTGCTGGGGGATATTTAAGACTGACAACCTAAAAGATCATCACGTTTGCTCTTAAAATACCTTTCAGAGTCAAAGTCGTGAAGTCTATGTTGTTCAGGGCCACGCTATTGTTCGCGGTTGGCAAAGTCTCTCTGGGATCTGGCACACGTAGATACAGGGCTTTGGAATAATCTAGAAAGGTTAAGTGAATGAGTAGAAAAGCTAGAAATAAAAAATACCCAATTCTTTTGAGTTACAGCTGAAGTACCCTATCTGCCATGGTTACCCTTTTTTTCTCTCCATTTAGAGTTTTTGTGTTGGCAAAAAAAGGATCATGCAATAATGTTATTTTTAATTTGCTATTTGGTCTATGAATAATTCATTTAAAGAGAAATCTCAATATCGTGTGAGCTTATTTTAGGGTCCTAAGCATTGATTAAAATATCAGCCTGTTTAACATAACAGCACAGTGCATGGCAATCTTCAGGAAAACGTCTTCCCTCTCTGTGCTGTTACACACTTCTGGTGGATTCCTTTTGCATTATGTCACATTGCATTATACTACAGGACTTTCTTCTTGCCGTTAACTTTACAGTCCAATTACTAAAGGAATTTTCTAATTTTTTCCCTTAATGTTTGTTTCGTTGTGATTAAAAAGAGTTCAATCAAATGTTTTGAAGGTAACTGCCAAGTTGACAGAAATGGTAAAAGTTATTTGTCCTCACCTCATTTTTGTCCTCAAAGCACCACGTCTAGCTAGGAGTAAGAAAGGAATGTATGCTGTTGGTAACATTATACTTCTTAGTTGCCCTGCTCAGACTGCCAACACAGTAGCCAAACAACTGTAATAATTTCTGGAAGGCATTTGTGACATTGACACTTGGCCCATTACGAACTGCACCAAACCCCTGAAATCATTTCATAGGGTCTGAAAGCTGCTGTCAGGCGATAAAAGCTCTCAATTGTTACTGACTTGTGCTAGATTTGCGTTCCACTCACAAATTGCTATTTGGCGTTTCTGTTTGTGTTTGAATCAGGGCAAAGCTACGTTTGGCATCTTAAAATTCATTCCATATTTCTTTTCATCGATACAAATCAAAAGCAGTCTCAGAAATGCCTAGTTGTCAATATGTCCAGCCAGGTCAGAAGTAGATGTCCTGTCTTCTGAGAGTTGCATTTTCTCAAGGAAGCAGTGTTCGGGCTAGTCTGAGTTAGTGGTTCGGTCAGTGAGCAAGGGCCTCTGGCACTCAGCAGAATAATTCGATTTCTAAGCTGCTGGGAAGGGACTAAAAGCCACCCAAAACGGTAACTCCACGTCCTGAAAGCAGGTGTACAGATCTTGACATTCTTGGTGGCATATGTCGGGGAAGCGTGCTGGTCTAGGACTAGCGCCCCTCAGTGTCACATGCCTTGACCATCGGTTCCCTGAGAAGGCTGGGAAGGGTGTTCCTTTTGGAAAGTCCGTTCCCTTAGGTGATTCTTTTTCTTCTCTATTGCCTTTAGCTGGGGAAAGGTCTAGGCTGACAGCCCTGGAGACGGTACTGCAGGGCATGTTTTAGAAAGAGAGCCTGTTATTCTCGAAGGCTATCAATCTCGTCTCTTTCCCCCTCACTTCATCCAGAGGCCGTGAAATCAATCTTCTACTGCTCAGACATGTGCTTTGGAAAAGTGGTCACATTGAGACCGGGACTACTTAAGGACCCCAATCCAATGGCAGAAATGGCGGCTCGCGTGCTCTACATTAGAGATGAGGAGCATGGGACCAAGATGATCTAAAGTAGCGGACTGCATTCTCCTCTCTCTTCATCCCCTGCTGAACTGATCTGGCCAATGCAACATCAAAAAGGACAAAGTTTAAAAATAAAAACAAAGCAAAGATACATTACGAACAAATAAACCAAACAGAGGTCAAGAAAGTAAAATTTAAGGCCAAAGCCACTTAGCAAAGAGCGTAGTTTTATTTTGATAAGAGGTGTATTTCAAAATAAAAACGTAACAGTAATAAATCCTAAAACATCAGGTAACGTCAAAAACATAGAGTAAAACCTGTTAGAAACACTGTATAAGAGGAAATAAGCGGTACATCCCTAAAACCAAAGAGATGCCATAAAAAGCTACTGAATTGATAAAGAGTTCAATAAAATGGTGGGATTAGACAAATATACAAAAATCAATAAATAAAATAGCGAGCCTGTATAACAGCAATAATGTATCAACAATGTGATGAAAAAGGAAATCCCATTCCTAACAGCGTCGAAAATACAAAAATGGTAGGGAGCCGACTGTGATGAATATTTGATGAAATTAGTATAAAATTATCTAGAAGAATAAATCATAAAGAGTAACAAAAGAATATACGTTAAAGGTAAGCATAATGAGGGAGAATTAGCCCTGACAGATATTCGAATGTCTTATACTCAAATAACTACACAGTGCGGTATTGATGCAAAACAGACAGATGAATGAGCGAGGTAAGTAACCTTGACATAGATTCTGATAGACTTCAAAATGTTAATGTATAATAAATGCAACTGCCCAAACCAATGTATGTGGAAAAAAAAAAACGCTTCGGCAAGGGGTGTTGGGACAGCTGGTAGTTATGTGGAGAGAGGAGCGCCCCACCAAAGTTAGGGGTCAACCAAGAATCTGGAAAAGTTACTCACAGCAAACATGATACAAGTTAAACTTGTACTCTTTTAAAAGCTCATTCAAACCAATAAGAAATTCAAAGCAGCAAAGATTACAAAATAGTATAAGTGCCCAGTGATCCCATCTCAAAGGTGGGAATACAAATTGGTCCAACCCTTTGGAATGTAATTGCCAATATGTATCAACGAATAGGAAAAATATTCACACTCCTCGATTCGGTCACTCTTTCTCTGGTTAAAGTATCTTGGCAAAACAGTTTGAAAAACTTAAAAGTATTATGAACCACTGTACTCATTGCAGTATTGTTTGTGTTAACCATGCTACATACAATAGCAGCTGTGTCCTCCTTTATAGTTTTTCCCTGCTTTTCTCAGGGGGTGGGACGGAGCGGGCATTTCTTCTCACCTGACGTTTATTTATTGCCTCTCTTCCCCTTGCTAGAACGTAAGCTGTATGAGAATTTGCCTGCTTTCTTCCCTCCTGTATTTCTAGGCGCCAGAACTCTGCCCAGCACATAGTAGGAAATTAATAAACATTTGTGGAATGAATAAACAACAGCAAATATCCAACACTAAGACAATGGTAGGGGCGCCTGAGTGGCTCAGTCTGTTAGGCTTCTGACTCTTGATTTCAGCTCAGGTCATGATCTCACGGTTCATGAGCCTTGGGATTCTCTCTCTCTCTCCCTCTCTCTTCGCTCCTCCCCTGTTCTCTCTCTCTCTCTCTCAAAATAAATGAATAAGCAAATAAAAAAAAATGGTATAGGCAATTATGATTATCTACTCACATAAAATCGTCGACTATTGCATATATTTTTAAGAATAATAATTTATACCATAGGAAAGCATTTATGGTAAGTTTAAGTTCAAGAAAGCAGAATATAGAAGTTTAAGAAAACAGAATATGTATTTACATATATAGTTTGATTACAAATTTTCTTCCCCTAGTTTCTTACAAAGTTACAAAATTAAAAACTAGTGTAGTTTTTATTTATTAATTTATTAATATTTTTATGTGTATTTTTGAGAGAGAGAGAGCACGAGTAGGGAAGAGGCAGAGAGAGAGGGAGACAGAGGAGCTGTAGCGGACTCTGTGCTGACAGCAGCAAGCCCGATGTGGGTTGAACTCAGGAACCGCGAGATCGTGACCTGAGCTGAAGTCGGACAGTCAACTGACTGAGCCATCCACGCCCCCCTAGTGGACTTTTTAAAAGAGAAAAAGATTACAAAATTTCTTTCTATATATGTTATAATTACAAATATAGAAAAAAACCTTCGTGGAGAGAAATAAAAATGGAAGGAGATACAGCCAAACATGAAGAGTGGCGTGGGAAGAAGGAATACAGGTAATTTTCCTCTTCTATTTACTTTTGGGCATTTTCCACATGTTCCAAAGCATGCATTCCTTTAATTTTGGGAAATACGATAAATGCAGCATCAAACAGGATGGTTTTTAAAATCACCAGTGAGAAGAAGGTATGATTTCAAATGAAAATAACGACAAGAAGGAAAGAGAGAGGAGGAGGAAAAAAGCGCTAAATAAAGGGAGTTACAAGTTAACGCCTTGGCTTATTCTAATGCAATTAGAGAAGTTTGGGTTTAAGGATATGAAAATCTATGAAGCCGACTATCGTTTGAGTCACTGCTTTCTTCTGTTATTCAATGACATCACCAGCCTTAAGTTCCTGTTATAAATAAATTCTGAAGCCATCTAGCGATTTCTCAAAAATACATACACCCAGGGCCCATCTCTAGGGTGAAGCCTAGGAATCTTTACGTGTTTTATTAGTTAGCATGTAGTGCAATAATGTTTTCAGGAGTAGATTCCAGTGATTCATCCCCTTTGTATAACACCCAGTGCTCATCCCAACAAGTGTCCTCCTTAATGCCCCTCTCCCCACCCATAGCCCCTCCAGCAACCCTCAGTTGTTCTCTGCATTTAAGAGTCTGTGTTTTGTCCCCCTCCCTGTTTTTATATTCTTTTTAATTCCCTTCTCTTATGTTCATCTGTTTTGTATCTTAAATTCCTCATATGAGTGAAGTCATATGATATTTGTCTTTCTCTGACTGACTTACTTCACTTAGCATAATATCCTCTAGTTCCGTCCACATTGTTGTAAAGGGCAAGATTTCATTCTTTTAGATTGCCGAGTAATACTCTCTCTCTCTCTCTTTCTCTCCATCTTCTTTATCCATTCATCTGTTGATGGACATTTGGGCTCTTTCCGTACTTTGGCTATTGTTGATAGTACTGCTATAAACATTGGGGTGCACGTGTCCCTTCAAAACAGCACACCTGTATCCCTTGGACCAATGGCTAGCAGTGCAATTGCTGAGGCACAGGGTAGTTCTATTTTTAACTTTTTGAGGAACCTCCATACTGTTTTCCAGAGTGGCTGCACTGCACCAGTTTCTCTATGTGTTTTAAATATATTCCTTGATGATTCCTTAGTGTGATCTCTGCACTAAGTTATCAGGGAGGTTACCTCTCCTGAGAGCAGCACCCTTGAACTTCTGGAGGGGAGAGACTCTCCTATCTGCTCTTGGGTTACTACTGCTTCTGCAGTGTTGCCCAGCTGCTGTGGTTGTGGCTGTCCACCTGAGGGTACACGTGCAGAATCTAGAATCCGCATGCGAGCAGCCAACGGACTGGCCTTCCTCTGGCCATCAGGCCTCCACCGACTGAGTCAAACGCCACAAGCTGTGTCAGGCTGGGCTGGGATCCTCACAGGCCACAGTCCTCATCATGGCACATTGGCTTAGTGTCGCCACAGATTCAGAACCTCTCATCCCCGTGGTCCCTTATTCTGCAGGCTTCTTTTATGAAGTTTTGCATTTCCTCCCCATTGCTGCAAGCTCCCAGTGCTCAGCCTCTCTTCCAAACATCTTCTCTGTTCCCTTGGAAGTCCCGCTGGGTTGGAAACAAATGCCTCCATTTACCCACTCTCTGCTGGGGCATTCCGTGTATCTCCTGTTTTGTCATAGTTTTTTAAATTTAACTTTCTCCCGAGGCCACTTCTGTGGACCTCATTTGTTCAGATCTCAAGTGACCAGTAGGTGGTGTTAATATTCATCTGGAATCCCTCTATCATTTCCCACCATTTCACTTACATTTTGGGCCTGAGACAAAAATTCCTAAGGAAAACAAGGATTCCGTTTGATTTTGAGAATCATGGCAAATGTCTTTCTGTTGTTGTTATATAATGATCGACTACTGAGTCATTTCTCCGATATGTTAAGTGTCAAGTGGCTTATACTCTTTCTCTCTATTCTAACTGCTTCATGCCAGCCACCCTGGGTCACTTCATTGGCTTTGTGGATGGCGTGTCTCTTAGCCACGCTGACCCTGCTCTCCTCTCTTTCCCTTCCCACCATCTTCAACACTGGAGAGGAGACTGCATGGCAACACCCAGTGCAGGAAAATGCCAATATAGGCTCGCAATCCCATTGATTCCTATTAGCAGTAAGGTTGAGAATGCCTTCTGCTTGGCAGAGTTTCTCAGAGCTAATAGAAGGGGACCAAAACACAGGTAGCCCTGGTATAGGACATAAGCTAAAGGAAAAAATGAGCTTCTTGAGGTTTTCATGTTATCAAATTCAGCTCCCTTAGTGCTGGAGAGCGGACCATGTGTTGTGGTGGTGGTGGTGGTGGTGGTGGTGGTGGTGGTGGTGGGTGGGTGGGGAGGGCTGTAGCTGGGAAGAGGAGCTAGCCTCTCCTCTGCTCCTCTGGTAATCTATTATTTTGGCCACTTCAACTCCTTTGTGGAAAGTGGCTTGGTGTGTGTGTGTGTGTGTGTGTCAAAGACAGAGAAAGTGAGAGAGAGAGTGAGAGAGCGCGCGAGAGAGATACAAGCTTCATGGCAGGAAACTGGATAGAGCTGAGTCCACAGCAAGGAGAAGGAAACTCCCAACATTTCCAAAACATGGAAGCCAAGCACCAAAAAGTGATGCACCAAACACTGTTGCCTAAAAGTTTCTTGGCTTCCTTGACTCTTCTGAAACAGTAAACTTTACTAGTCTCAAATACACAACCTTCCATCTTTATGCTCCTACTTCCTTCCTCATACACAGTACATCTACTCTTGGGTCTTCTTGAGTGCTCCAATATGTTGACACTCTTATTCTGTCCCAGTCATTCTGCCCAGTCTGGATGGATTTCCTTCCCTATTTAGTCTAGACCATGTGATTTACCACTTTAATAATTCACTTTTCAGCATCCTTGAGTGCCTCAATGCTTTGTCCTTTTACCTCTTCGCCCACTCCTCGAAATCCCCAACTCTGAGTCAATACAACCATCCACATTCTCTCCTCTTACTATATACAGCCTTTGAGATACTAGATGGACAAAAAAAAATCACAAATGTATCACTAAGAATTTCAGCTGGACCCATGTATACTTCCCTCTTTTAATCTCTTCTGTGACTCTTCCAAACATTTGCCACTCTCCTTAAGCACCTTACCACACTCCTTCTCTTCTTGCAGTAGAAGTCCTTGCTCCTATTTCATGGAGAATATCAAGACCCTCAAAAATGAATTTTGTATCCTCTTGCCTATGAACCTATCTGCACACATGCATTTTTGTTTTCTTCTTTTCTGGCCTTTCTCATGCAAGCAAATACCTTGACCTATATCTAAACTCCCTTCCACAGTTTAATAAATCTTTATTATTTTCTTAACGTTTGTTTATTTTTGAGAGGGGGGAAGGGCAGAGAGAGAGAGGGAGACAGAATCCTTTGCAGGCTCCAGGCTCTGAGCTGTCAGCCCAGAGCCCGACATGGGGTTTGGTTTGAACCCACAAGCCGTGGGATCATGACCAGAGCTGAAGTCGGACGCTTAACCGACTGAGCCATCCAGGCACCCCAATAAATCTTTATATCAACATCAAATATGTATGCCTTAGAAAGATATTTATTAAACACCGGGTACCAGGTTGGGCAATTGGGAGAGTGCTAAATGGAACCCAGCTGCAATCGATGCTGCTGAATTACTTTGGCACCTCTTTTCCATGAGTTGCACGTTCCTCTTTTATTTACTTAGTTGCAGTGGGAGCTGCCATATTACAGCCTGCCTGGGTTAGAGTGGGCGCCTAAACTAAGGTTGGCAATGGTCCTTTCACTGGGAAGTTTGTAACTGGGACTGACGGTCAGAAGCAGAGTGTAACAGGGTAACTTGGAAATGGTTGGTAATGGCTATTTTCTGCCCTGTGGACTAGGACACAGAGCTATTCTGCGACAGATGTGAAGCTGAGGCAGATTCAGAAAGCTGCGCAGAGACAAGAGATTCTCCGAAAGAGGATTTTTCTGAGTTCCTTAACACGCTGCAGTTTCTAGTTCCATTCCTGAGGTTCGGTTGCATCCTTGTCCTGAGATTGCAGCGTCCTTCCAATAAAATTTCTTTCTGCTGAAGACAGTATTTTGTGTTGGGTTTCTGTCCCTTGCAGCCAAAAAGCAAAATCCTGTCATTCTTGCCGGAAAGCTGGACTGCCCTGTTTTGTGACTGCTGTCTACTGGGACCCAGCCATGTGTCCTTGGAGGAGAAGAGCCCTGGGTAGCAAATGTCAGGATGTCGTTTCTTATTTTCATTCTTCATTAAGGTGTTGCAAGGACAACACAGCCTCAAATACAGCTGAAAGCTGCCTGGAAACCACAGGGCCAGGGTGTAACTCTATTCTGTGAAGTCCTTTTTGCATATTGCTAGTTGCTTGAGACTGCTGAGGTCAGATAATCACGGGCCTTGCTGAATGACAGCTGCCAAATTATCTACTACACTGTTTCTAAGCTATCAATTATCCCCTTGCTCTCTTGAATCTTCAACACTTCCCTCTCTATTGGCTCCTTGGATCAGCGCTGAAGTTCACTCCCCTCTTAACAAAATCCATTCTCGACTCCCCAACTCTTCCTTCCTATTGGAGGAAATTGTTCATCCTCAGTGGACGAACGAGCCAGAGCAACCAAGTGGCCTTACTCTTCCTGCAACTGCACTTGCTACGGTCGTCTGTGACCACCTTCTCTCTAAATGCAACAGCTGGTTTTCAGATCCGCCTTACTTGACCTCTCAGGAGCACGTGACTCTATTGACCACTCCTGTGTTCCTGAAGCACTTTCTTTTCTTGGCTTCTATGACACTACATGCTTTCTGGTTTTCTTTTTATATGTCTGCTTGTTTCTTCGCAGGTTCCTTTTCTTATCCTGTACCTTAAATGTGTTGGCGTTCCCCCGGGGTTTGGTGCTAGTCCTAAATCCTCCTCTCTGGTCTGAAACTTTCCTGGGGCGATCTCAACTACTTCCTTGGCAATACCGTATATACTGGAATGTAATTAGCAACCCTTCCCCAACCCCCAACAATAATCTCTTAGAAAAGGGAGAGTCACCTTACATTCTCATCTTTAAAAAGTCCTTCACAGGGATGACTGGGTGACTCAGTTGGTCAAGCGTCTGACTCTTGATTTCGGCTCCGGTGGTGATCTCACAGTTTCGTGGGTTTGAGCCCCGCGTCAGGCTTCGCCCTGGCAGTTCGAAGCCTGCTTGGGATTCTACCTCTCTCTCTGCCCTTCCCCCACTCACACTGTCTCTGTCTCTCTCAAAAATAAGTAAATAAACTTTAAAAGATAATTTTTTTTAACGTTTATTTATTTTTGAGAGACATAGAGACAGAGAGTGAGCAGGGGAAGGGCAGAGAGAGGGGGAGACACAGAATCTGAAGCAGGCTCCAGGCTCTGAGCCGTCAGCACAGAGCCCGACGCGGGGCTCAAACTCACAGACTGTGAGATCATGACCTGAGCCGAAGTCGGCCACTTAACCAACTGAGCCACCCAGGCGCCCCAAAAGATAATTTTTAAAAAGTCCCTCATATTACCGGATGTTCTCTCAATTATTTTGAACATCGAAATGCTCTTTAGGGGAATATGGGTTAGCATGAAGTAATCTCATTCAATGTTCATCCAGAAGCCATCTGACAAAATCAGTAAGAAAGGAAACAAAAAATTTAACACCGATTTAGAAATTACTTCCAGGGAAATACCTTCAAATTTGCCAAGCGTTGGATGTCCTTGTAAACAAACCTAAGGGTTTCTCTTAAGAGAGCCATTATGAAAAAAATATATAAGTGCACATGAGTACAGGATGAGTGATGTAGCGTGATTAGATACTAGGGCCTGGAATAAAATTCCCAGTGACAACGTCATGTATAAAGTCAAAAATTTAGGTGGAAGTCAAGATCATCTGTCTTGGGAAACCAAGTCGGAGACTCCAAATGTGACTCTGGTGACAATAAAAATATGTGAAGAGCTTCAATGAAATCATTTTTAAAATTATATTTCCCGAATAAAGTAAGTATAATAAAGATAACACATTAAATATTATCAGATCTCTGATGATTTCATCTACATCTCTAAAAGTTCACATATTTAAGCTGGTGCCAAAGTTTTACTGGGGATGGATTTTAATTGGGAAAACGGGGCTCGATCTCTATTCAGAGGTGCCTTATATTTAGGCATAGATGGTGTATGTTGGTGACTCATCTCTAGCCCAGTTCTCCCTGCTAAACCCCAGACCCAAGTAACAGTTGCCCGAGATTTCTACTTAGATGTCCCTTAGGCACTTTAAACTAAACTTGTCTGAAGTTACTCACATTTCCTCCCATCTGCTCCTCTTCCTAGCTCCCCTTTCAGGGAATGTCACCCCCTTCTGACGCCCAAGCTGAAATCTGAGTCACACTCACCTCCGTCTCCCACACACCTCTGTTGTTTCTATCTCCTAAATCTCTTATCTGCTCACTTCTCTGAACCCCCTCTGCTTTCCTCCATCCAGGCCACCAGCATCTCCTCCCCAGACTACTGTTAACAAAACCCAAACTGGTTTCGTAGGTCTTGTCTCCTTCCAACCTACACTTCAAGAAGCAGCCTGAGGGATCCTTCTAAAATGCAAATCCGATGTCATTTCTCACTGCAGGAGAGCTAACTCCTGCCCATCTCCTTCCATTTGGCTCAGTTTAGAGACGGATGCTTCTTCCCTAATTCCCCCACCCTCCCCCACCCCTTCCTTCTGCTCCCACAAACAATTTAATCAGGTTAGATGCTCTTCCTGTGTTTCCCACACTCCTTATCTTTCCTTACCATAACACTCTTCACACTTCTTTGTTATAACTGTTTATCTTTCCTGCTAGACCGGGAACCTTGTCTATCTGGCTCACCATTGCGTTCCTCCAACACAGGGCAGAACATGAGCCGCGGTGTTTTATAAATATTAAATTATTGAACCAATAATTTTGTAATCTCAGCACCCAGCACAATATCAGGCAAACAACGGGTCTTCGATAATATTTGTTGAATTAACAGATTGTTGCGGAACTAAAGATATATGATTAACTAAGCAACACGTAATGTGCAAATTAATATTGTATAGGTGCTTTGTCTTTACGGAGCACATATCCTTCTTAATTAGGCTTAATTTAGAGATGGCTCCCTAGGACAGGTAGCTTTTGGAAGAGAAAGGGAGAAATAAATTGTTACCTAGCGAAATGTAAAGGGCAAATGTAAAAATGTCAACACCTGTGTAGAAGAAAATCTTGTTTTTGTGACATGGGTAACTCCTAGTTAAAATTTTCTGAGACTAGAAAGTGTTCTATACTGGGATCTACTAGGCAGGGGGCTTTCTTCTTTACCTTGGATACTGGTATTCAGCCAGGGAATCAGCTGCAGAATCTAATTACTGCTAGCAATTAAACACTGAAATATACTGCCTCGCTAAAGTTGGAAAGTAATCCTTTTACTATAGAGAATATGATTCTTACCAAGTTTTATATTCATAGGCTGTATTAATTTTTCATTTAATTTTTATATCAAAGTACACTTAGAATAAATTTCACAGAAATATTTGGTCCAGTTATTTTTGGCCTGCACTTTGATAACTTATACTAACATACAATGGCCAGTCTGTTTTCTTTGCTCTAAAACTTTCTTTGTGCACTATTCCTTGAACACGAGCCTCGTGTTCTAACTCAGATGGAAAAAAGTGTTAATTTCACGAATGGTTTAATATCTCTCCATAGATTAGTAGTTTAGACTACATAAAATATGTTGATTAGCAGTATAAATGTGGATTGAAGTATTAGCTGAAAATCTTGTTGGGAGAATGAAAGTGATACATAAGATTCCTAAGAAAATCTCTCAGAGATGCCTTACTAAAGAGGTTAAGGACTTCAAATGCTGATTTTTTAAAGGGAGTATCTACAATGTCAGTTACATTGAAACAAGGCAAAGGATCTGAATTCAAGTGTGTGCTTGGGTTACTTGAACTTCCTCTTGAACTGAACTCGAATCTGCAACTTTTTATTCGGGGCTCCATGTATTAGTGGTTTATTAGAGTGGGTTTAATTAAAATTGTGATTTAATCACAAGGCAGAAATACATGATTTAAGTCACCCTCTTTTATAGAAAGTGCTTTAAACTTTTTTTTTTTTTTTGAGTTAACCCTGATGTACAGGGTGGGCTGAGACAGTAGTGAGACAGTGCACAAAAGTCATACCTGAAACTCAGTCTGATTACTAGCCACAACTCCTATTTCTTCAACTTGGAGATAAATGTAACTTAAGCTTCGTTTGAGAAGTCATATTACGTATTTCATAGTTTTACTAATGAAAATTTTTCAGACTTAGAAGATATCTGAAAATTAATATTTGGAAGGCATTTTATAGTTTTTTCCAAAGGGTTTTTTTTCATTAATTATCTCAGAAAACTGAATAATGATGTGATTATTAAAGGTTAATTAAGCAAATACTTGTGAAGTAATTGGGAGGTAGTCTATTTCTAATTTAACAGGTCAATCAGGGGTATTTGGAAAATATTTTTGCAGGCTAACAACTCTAACCAAAACAAAAATATTTAAATTGTTTCCCAAGTGGAAAACAATAAGCATGTTTGTTCTTTTAGGAGTTAATTGTTTCAAAGAACTGGGATGAGGGCTCCTAATTCCACCGTTTTGATGACCTAAGAGGTTTTACGAGGAGTCTGAGCTCTTCCCTCCTAATGTTAACGCAAGCCTTACGTTGCTTATTTTGGCACTTCAGAATGAAAGAAAATATCTGAAGAAAATAATTACGAGAAGGCACGCAAAGATGTGGACATCAAAGAAATAGTCATCTGTGGCAAGCAACAGATTTTGGTTATTGACTACCCAGGGTAGTGAACAGAAATCCAAACCATAGCAACAAGACACGACTCTTCAAGTGAATAACCACACAAAGAGATTTTTCTTAAATTTTCCATAGCAGTAGGACTATAAACTGCTTTCCCCCAACTCTGGTGCTGCCTCACGATGACCAGACCAAGTGTTTAAAATCACATTCCTCTCGCTCCCGGTTTACCGGCTAAAGACGTGATTTCCAGATTGGAGAAAGCGAAGTACCCGGCAGAGGTATAGGTAAAAGGGCTGCTACAGCGAGAGTACAAGCCCCGGGCCCCCGCTGCTCGGGCTGCAGGGGTGGACACCGGGCACCTTTGTCTGCGCCCTGCTTCCCTGGACCCGGGCCGAGCGGCACGGGTGGGGGCGCGGGCCCCGGCCCGGTCCGGGGAAACGCGCGGCGAGGGCGGCCCGGCCTGGAAGCTGGAGGTCAGCGGCGGCGCGGTGGGCTCCCTCCCACGGGAGCCGCGCCAGGTCCCAGCAAGAGCCGGGCGGGATCGCTATTGTTTTTGGCGAGCACATAAATCCCCGCGCCGACCCTCTGTGCACCCAGGTTTCCTCCCGGAGGCCATTCGGTTTCCTCTGAGGCCCTATATAGAGGCCCTGGGCCCAGGCTGAGGACAGTGCACGCCCGCTCCGGCCTCCCGGACAAGTCTGGGCTCGGCGCGCCTCTCGCCCCAGGTCTCCGCAGCCCGAGGCGTCAGGGGAGGTGAGAGAGGGGGATTGCTCCCTGGGGGGAGAAGGCGGCGGGGGGACGAGGGGCTGCGGCGTGCTGCCAGGCCGTGGGGAGGAGGAGGATCCGCTTCTCCGGGGTTTCCCTGACGCCAGCAGCAGCGCCCGGCGCGCGCGCCCCGCGACGGTCCGCGGCTCCGGAGAGAGGGGGAGGGGAGCGGGCCCGCCGCCACGGCCGGCGAGGCGGCAGCCGGGATTGGAGCGGGGGCGGGCCGCTCGCGGAGCGGAGGGGGTGCGGGCGACAGAGGCGCGCGCTTGCGCGTGCGCGTGTGTGCGCGCCCCGGGCCCCCGCCCCCCACCCCCGCCGCCCGCGGTCTCCGCCCCCCTCGCGCTGGTGTGTGGAGTCGGAGTCGGCGGCGGGTGGCGGCGCCTGGAACCTGGAGACCGACCCCCCCCTCCCCGGCCCGGAATGTACTGACTCCCCCTTCTCTGCTCTCCTCCCCTCTCCGCCCCGCTGCAGGAGGGAGGCGCCCCCGAGTCTCCCCTCCCGCGAGAGGGGCCGCGCGGGCCGGGCCGGGCGGAACAGCGGCGGCGGCGGCCGCGGGAGCCGAGCCTGCAGCGAGGGACCGGCTGAAGCGCGCGGGAGGGAAGGAGGCGAGGGCTCCGCGGCGCTGGCGCCGCCGCCGCTGCCGCCGCTCGCGGGGCAGAGATGGCGGCGGAGCGGGGAGCCCGGCGACTCCTCAGCACCTCCTCCTTCTGGCTCTGCTGCCTGCTGCTGCTCGGGCGCCCGGCGCCCGCCGCGGCCGCCAGGAGCGGCTCCCCGCCGCAGTCCCCAGGTAAGCGGTGGCGCGGGCCTGAGAGGAACGGGGTGGGGGTGGGGGCGCGGCACCCGCACCCGCACCGGCGGCTGCGGTGTTTTTGTTTAGGATCCTGGAGGAAACGTGCAGGAACTTCTCTGCCGCGGCTCAGGTTGCCAAAGAGAAAGGGGGTCGCGCGGGGCGGAGAGTGAAGTAGGCGGGCAGGGGCGCCGCCAGGGGAGGGGGGTCGCGCGTCGGGGGCTCCCGGGTTTAGTTCTGCGCTTTGTACCCGGAGGCAGGTTCACCCCTCGCCTCCCTCCCCTCCCCCCCCAGGCTCATCCCACTTGTAAGAGTGGGACATTCTTGTGCTCACACAAGCACCAGTAGAGGCCACTACACACCTCATTAAATAAACAATCGCACGGCCAATTCATTAATTTTCAGGAAAGGAAGGGGGAGGGGGCTTGAACTCCACATTCCCTGGATAGGGATTTCCCAGCCGAAGTCCCAGGGAAGCGCTGGCTGATCTCGAGGGACTCCTCGTGCGGGGATTGTAGCCCCAAGGCTGCGGAAGAGAGGGTGTCAGAGGGGCACATTGCCCTCCTCACAATCCCTGGGGTTGACTTAACTATGAGGGCGCCTTGGAGAACCGCTCCAACTGATTATATCTGTTAGTGTTTCCGTTATGAGATGCCTCCTCTTTCCTGGGGATTACAAGGATATTTACAGCCTGGTGACTGCTCTTAACCTAGGGAATTGTCTAAACGTTGGATTTTAAGTACTTTATGTTTCCAAGTGGAAATATATATATTTAGCCTGAAAAGCCTTTTTCAGGTGTTACTTTTAACTATTATTGATTGTTGAAATTACCTGCATTCCTGTTTATTTAAGGGGGCGAATGGACAAAACGCCAAGCCTGCCAGTAGTATAGTTGAGAAGCAGGGCACGCGCAGCAGGTGAAGGGCAAATTAGCCTGTGATTTGTTTAAATTGTTTGACTAAGGTGGTATATCACAAAACTCGACAGAGCTCTCACCTGCTAGTATGAGATCTGAAATTTTTGCATTTGAAAGTCATCTGATGCGCAGTGGCAGCTTCTAATCGCTAAACCTTTACTTGTTTTCCCCATTCATAGTGTTTAAAATCACACTGCTGATAAACTTTCTTTTGATGTTCTTGCAAAATATTATTAGCTCATGGCTGTTGCCAGTGTTAAAGAAAAGCTTTAACTCTGAATACCAACGGGCATTATCTAAACAGCAATACAACAACTGTGTTAGTATCAAACTTGCACTTGCACATTCAGCCTGTACCTAGTTCAGAATATGCATTTTGGGCCTGAAATATATAGGTAACTGATCCAACCTTTGTATTCTTGTAGATGGGCAAGTAACATGTGACTATTTTGGAAGACAAATTCCTTCTTGCTCTTAATTTTTATATGTAGTTCATCTTATGTATGTTTTAGGTAATTGGTGGAGTTTAGAGTTTTGTCGGTAATTTTGAAAGTAAAGTGCTAATAATTAGGTTAATGAAAGTAATGCAAGCAGCCTATTAGAAGTGGTTGGAATATCTATTTCAACATTGATTCAGCTGATGAGCTTTTATTTTGTGCTGATGAGGTGCAGGCATTGCTTAAAATGTGCGTCCTACCTTCCCGGAGCTTTGAGTCAGGTGAGTGGGTGGGAAGGATAGTTATTAAACTGCTGATTATGTAATTAAGTAATTGTGATAAACCTTGGAAAGGAGAAGAAGAGGTTTTGAGAAAGTGTATACTGCAGGGACCTAACCTATTCTGGTGTCAGGGTGTCTGAGAAGTGAGATCCGAAGGGTGAGGAGGACCGGAGGCTGGGAAGCTCACAACTAGTTAGTGGTATAGTGATGACTAGAACACAGATCTGATTCTTTTTTCCCCCAATGAGTTTTGATTCTTTTTTTTTTTTTCCTTCCAATGCTTATTTATTTATTTTTGAGAGAGAAAGAGTACAAGCAGGGGAGAGACAGAGAGAGGGAGACACAGAATCCAAAGCAAGCTCCAGGCTCTGAGCTATCAGCACAGAGCCCCATGTGGGGCTTGAACTCCCCGAACTGTGAGATCATGACCTGAACTGAAGTTGGACGCTTAGCTGACTGAGCCACCCAGGCGCCCCAGTACACAGATCTGATTCTTGGTTCAGTGTGCTTTTCACAAGCCACCTCGCCTCATTTCAAAAGTGAAAGGAATAACTGCAACGAGGAGGGGCTGGTCAGTGCTCTCATACACTGCGGAGAGCTCAAGGGAATTGAAAACTGAGTTAAGTGGCAACGGAAACAAATGGTCGGTAAATCGCATGTCATTTGTCAGTGGTTTTAATTTTTTCTTTTTGTAGAGAGACAGTAGACTCAGAAACCTTTTCGGTAGGGGATTAGAGTGAGTAAGTGGTAGGGGGATGGAGGTATTTGGTAGAAAAAGGAGAAAATTGTAGAGCGTGGGACAACAGGATAAATGGAGTGGTTTTCCGGTTTACAGTAGACGTTGAGGAGGACAGGGAAGGGGAGGAACTGGTGATAGAAAACGGTCAGCTGTGGTGGAGGGTTAGAAATGCTTAGGCACGCCATTTTAGGAAGGAAGGAAGGGGAGATTTCTGAAAAGATGGGTAGGGACCTAGGGAAAGACATCGGGACAGAGCAGCCCGGCTGTACAGTACCAGTCTTCTCTAATCAGAGCGAGGGTTAAGGAACGGCGATTCCGTAGAATTGAGATGCAAGAATGGAGAAAGTTGGGAAGTCAGCTCAGTTAAAATCAGTTTGAATATAAAGTAGACTAGATCAGCTATTTCCACACTTTCTCCAGCAACTTTCCGTACGCCAACAACAGAATTAGTGAAGTTTTAATCCAGTTTTGGTTGCTTATGAGTTACTTGAAATACGTAGAAACCTTTGAAAAAAACTTTTATTAGGGTAGTCAAATATTCCATTCCTTGGTCAGAATGCAAAGAAGTATTTGATGCAGTGTCACAGTGGTGGCGACCTAGACATCAGAGGTGTAACTGTAGAGGGTCCTGTAGCTGCAGTTCTCACTTAAGGGAAGAATCCTCTTGGCAGCATCTCGCCTAGATGTCTCTGTCTACGCTGTTTACTTGATGATGTGATTCGTTACCTCACAAGGTGGTCTGTTCCTGTTTTGAGTAACTTCTGCTAGTAAAACTGCTTTATGCAGTACATTTAACTTTAATTTTCACCCTTCCCACCCTTCTTGATTTTTTCCCCTTTCTCTTGCCTTTTTTGACATCACCCTATCTCTTGATTCACCTCTTAGTTTTGTGATCAGTTCTTTGTTATTCAAGTTTTTCTTTCTTTCCCTCACTAAATTTTGGTATCAAAGTTGATTTCATTCTGCTTGTCTTCAGTTGCTACCTGTAAGCTAATGACTCTCCTAGCCCACCCTTCTTTACATACCACTCAGTAGCTTCACTGAATAGTCAGCTTACATCACACAAGGCTAAAGGTAAAACTCATTTTCGTTCCTCTTCCCTCTTCCTTCCATCTCCTCTTTCGCTAGACAATAACAAATTAATTCCTGGCCCGGAGCGCTCACGTTTTTGAATGATTGCATGGACTTGTCTTCCTGTGTTACCTGTCTTGGGCATCTGTTTGCCATAAGTTGAGGTCTAGAAGTCATCCTGGACCCTCCCATTTCCCTCATTCCTGTAGCCAATGCTTCTATTTGATTTTTACCTACTTGATCTTTCTTGAATCTGTATCTTTTCATCATCATCCCCACCAAGACTAACAATAGTGGCTTTGTAATTAATCTCTTTATCTCCACTGTTACCCTCCAGACATCTGTCCTCCAGCTGGAATGAGTTTTCTTATATCCTTTTCCAAGCTTTCCACACTCCTACGTACAATCTCTTATTAGTGTTCCACAGGTTAGGTGTTAAGAGTCTAAACTCCTTGGCCTGGAGATTGTGAAGGCCCTTTGTGTTTTTTACCACTGGCTCTCCCGCTCCCCAGTTTAGAGCCTTGTCCGTTGGCACCTCTAATGTGTGCCTGGTGTTCTGCCACCTCAGATTTACTTCAGAGTTTCATGTTCCCGTGCCTTTGACATACTGTCCTTTCTTCCTGTTAACGCCACTTCCCATCTGTCTATTTCTGAAATTCTTGTTCATCATTCAGTGAATTTTTCTCCGCCATCCTGCTGCCCAAAGAGAGTTAGAGTTATCATTTGCTGTGTTCCCATAGCTTTTGAGTAGTTTTTGTGTACTGTCCCAGCACTTTTGAGTACTATTTTGTGTTATTTTCTTGTTGCCTCCAATAGTCTGAACCTCTTGAGGATTGAGACTTTCCTTATTTACCTTTTGTCTAGCTAGTGTAGAATAAGTATCTGGCACAGAGGGGATAACCAGTAAATGTTGGTTGAATGAATGTTGAATTGCCTTTGTTTCTACCCCTTAGGGCCATATAGCACACATCTGGTTGCTTTATATGATGGCCTTTCATGTGTCTAATCACAACATTTGTGTGTGAGTATGTCACTTTCTCCTCCTCTCCTTTCTAAATTAATTGCCTTTTATTCCTTCAGCCACTCTTCACATTACTTAGTTTTCTAACCCTTCGTGAGTTTGGTCATCCTCTTAATATGCTACAGTTTCAGCATTTATTTTGTCATCTTTGGAAAGATAATGATTTTAGTGAGTCTTCTGTAAATAGAGACTGATGCCCTGCTCTGCTTGCCTAACAGGATGAGGTATGAAAGAGTTTGTAGATTTCCAGGAGGAATGTTCCAAGGAGATCAGGAATGTGGCTATACTTAGCAGACTTTATGAAAATTAGTATGTGATATGGGATAGTGAAAAAAGACTTAGGCTATGAGGCAGAGGATTTGGGATATGACTCATGGTTCCAGACCTTTTATATACGATGGGGGCTCTAGGCAGGCAAGAATAACACCTTGCTTGTCAGAAAAGTGAAATGTAAAACTACTTATAAACTGTAAAGTACTGTATCTTTGTGGGGTGGTTTTAATATTTCTTTATGAACTTTTAAAAACTGTAATTCTATTAAATTTTTGAAAGTGTAGATTTTCAGTTGGCTTAATTGATCATTGTTGGTTTCTTTAGAAGTTTTCTCTACATTAATAAAAAATATTGAGGTAACATTAATCTCATTATAGTCTTTTCCCAAATACTGTGTTTTATTACTGACTTCTGTGTGGCTGGGAGGTATTTGCTCTGTCATTGGTAGGTATTTTGGCTTCTAGGTAAAATCACATCAGTGTAGGAGAACAGAAGAAATGAACATAGATAAGATCAGATTGACCAGATTAGCTACACGATGTAAGGAAAAGTCTGGTGTTTATGATTTTAAAACTTTGCCATGGAACACAAGCCAGTGAAAGAAATTAAAATACAACCCAAATTTTGGATTCATTTAGAATGAAAAGGGTTTTTTGATTAAAAAATTTTGGATGTGGATACAAAGGTCATTTAGAACCACAGGTATAATTTTGGTATATTTCTAGTTTCCATTAATATGGGACATCATTGTTACATTGCAGTCTTGGTATTTGTACAACTTTATATGTAGACGTTCTCCCTTAATGCTTATGCCAGCCAGGTTTTGGTTCCTACGTTATCATTCATTAATTAATTTTAATTTTTAATTTTCGTTTATTTTTGAGAGAGAAAGTGTGAGTGGAGAGGTGCCGAGAGAGTGGGGAAAGAGGATCTGAAGCGGGCTCTGTGCTGACAGTAGAGAGCCCACTGTGGGGCTTAAACTCACCAACCGTGAGATCGTGACCTGAGCCGAAGTCGGACCCTCAACCGACTGAGCCTTAAATAATTTTATTTTAAAAAACTTATTTTAAGACTATTTAAATATATGTTCGAAGTAAAGCAACATAAAGTAAAGTATCACTTCTACCAACAAATCCCTTTTTTACCCATAAATAACCACTCATAGTACTTTTTCTCCTGCATTTACATATGTATGTGTAGTTTTACTTTTTACACATTAGCAGGATCATACTATCTGTTGTTTTCCAACTTGATTTTTTTAATAAGTGCATTCATTTTTTTAAGTTTATTTGAGAGAGAGAGTTTTTTTTAAGTTTATTTGAGAGAGTGCACGTGCACGAGTGGGGGAGGGACAGAGAGCAAGGGAGAGAGAGAATCCCAAGCAGGCTCTACGCTGTCAGTGCAGAGCCTGATGCGGGGCTTGATCTCATGACCATGAGGTCATGACCGGAGCCGAAATCAAGAGTCAGATGCTTAACTAACTGAGCCACCCAGGTGCCTTGATTTTTTTTTACTTAACCATGTGTTGGAAATCTTTCCAGTATGTATAGATTTTCCTATAACCATTACTGAAAATGTATAATATTCCAGTGAGTGCATATGACATTAATAGTGACCAATAAAAGTGATATTTATTGAACACTCACTAAACTCTAGGCACTTTGCCAAGCTCTTTTATATGCATTTAATTCTTTATGCCACCTTATAAGGCAGATGGTAACATCGGCCCATTCTACAAATGTGGAGAAATTGGCATTTGAATCCAACTCTTTTCAGCTCCAGAGCTATGCTCTTGGTTATACTGCATTACCTCTGCTAATTGTTTATGCTCTTGTTACGGACGTTGAGGTTGTTTTTAGCATTGTGTCTTAAGAAAGAATGCTGTCATGATCATCTTCCTGCCTGTGGTCTTCTGTTTTATATTTTGGATCCCCACATGTGGGCTTATTGGTGACAAGATAATCTTTGTGTGTATATGAGAGTCATGGTTGCATTTATTTTAGAAGAGTACTGATATCATTAAGAATAAGATCATTTACTAGGACTTTACAACTTTTTCAAGACAGTTTCACCTCTGATTTGAACTTTGAGTGTTTAAGTCCATTATTTTAAAACGCAGGTGCTATAGCTTTTCTGTTTCATCTGTTAACTGCAGGGGTTAATCACCTAATTAATAGGTAATCTCAAAGGTCCTTTCTGCCTCCAAGTTTCTGTAACTCTGAAGTCTATAAAATTGAGTGGTGGATATCTAAATGACCTCTATTCAGTTCTTGTGCTTGAACACTGATCATTTCTGTTCTTGGATGCAAGAATTAACCTTTTGTCATTCTTTAGAGGTCGAGTTATTGTACGTATTTTTTTTTTCTGCCGTGAAGTTGAATATGATTGGAGAACTCTTTTAAGTTGCTTGTAAAGGATTGTGTATGATTTTGTGTAAAAATGGATTTATGGGTGATTTCAAGAAATAAAGATTTAAGTGTTAAGAAATTGTGAGATATTTTGAGTTGCAGTATTACTTGCAATATTAGATGCTTACTCTTAGGCTTATAAGGGCTACAAAGTAAATTGCCCAGGTTACAGATCTGACCGAAACAAGCAGGTTTGGATTCCTCCTTTGGATTCCCTTATGTAGAGAAAGGGGGGAGGGGGATTAATGTTTTATGTTGTGGAAATCAGTACTTAAATTCTTCTTGAAAGGAGTTTGTAGTTGGGCAGTATGAAAATCAGATGTATGGCTTTTTTTTTTCTTTTCTTTTCCTCTTAAAAAGAATCATGAAGGGGCACCTGGGCGGCCCAGTTGGTTAAGCGTCTGACTTCAGCTCAGGTCTTGATCTTGTGGTTCGTGGGTTCAAGCCCTACATCGGGCTCTGTGCTGACAGATCAGAGCCTGGAGCTTGCTTCAGTTTCTGGGTCTCCCTCCCTCTCTGTTCCTACCCTGTTTTCTCTCTCTCTTTTTCAAAAATAAACAAACATTAAAAAAATTTAAGACAAAAGAACCATGAAAATAACCTCTTTAAAATTGTTTTATAGCAAGAATTTTTATTTTTTAAATGTTTGAGAGACAGAGATAGCACAAGTAGGGGATGGGCAGAGAGGGAGGGAGAGAGAGAGAGAGAAAGAATCCCAAGTAGCTCAGAGCCCGACGTGGGGCTCGAACCCACAAAATCACGAGACCGTGTCCTGAGTCAAAACCAAGAGTCAGATGCTTAACTGAGCCATCCAGGCATTCCTATAACAAGAATTTTTAAATTTAATTTTCCAGTCAGACAGTTTTTCTGTAGCCAAGACTAAAAATTTAGGTATTTTGGCTAGTTGTAAACATTTTATTGATGGCTCATGATGCTCTGTAGAGGTACTAAGGTGTATTGGACATGGTTTCTCTCCTTAGGAAGCCTTGGTCTTATAGCAGAGATAAGACCTACTCAGAGATAACAGATAACTTGATTTGGAGGGAGAAAGTGTCATTGCTGCTGTAGGTGGAAAAACAAATTCTGGAATCACTGTATTACTGTTTATCAAGTAAGAGTGCTACTTTTCTCATAATGTTGGTTCTGTAGCTTTAGAATAGTCCTTAGTTTTACCAAGTCAGTAGACTAGAATTCTCAGAGGGGGTTACTGGAATGTTTGAATATATGAGAATGCTAATAATGGAGCCGTCCGGGGGTGCAGCCACTTCCATGACTTCGGGAATCCTGAGGTTGATTATACTGGTTTTCAGGATTTATTATTGGTCAGTAATAGCCAGTTAAACTTGGTGATAAGTCCTGAGCAGAGTGAATTTTTAACATGATACTCCATGGAAATTGGATACAGAATATTTGTTTTTCAGCTACTTAGATATATTTATATATATAAGGTCTAGTTAAGATGGTAGCATTATAATGTATAAGTTTAGGGACAAAATAACAAATTATGTTTTACTGATAGCTTTTTATTCATAGCATAACTTTTAAAGTGACATTAAAATTTATGTAAAATTTAAGGATATTTTTGGCTAATTCTTGAATGCATTCCAGATTTGAGGTGGGGTTATTGTGTTAAACTGATGTAGTGTTACCTTACGTATCCAAGGGATTGTGGGTACACTTCTTATGGCAATAACCCCTTTATTAATAATCCACCTCACCCACATAGAATTCAACCAGCATGCACTCTTATCTCTAGAATATAACTGAAGATTAGAGAGTAAAAGAAATAATTTTCAAAGTCTGTACAACCAAGTAAGTTTTTCAGAATCCCAGAGGTTCTCGTTCAGAGCCTATTTCCCTCTAATTCAGATGCAGCTCTAGCAGACTCTACTATCTGAGTTTTAAGCCCATTGCTGATGAAAAGCGGGTAGAGGCTGTCTTGGGAATGCCCCGTAGCAACAGCAAGTTGCGTCCTTTGTAAGGAGGAGGAACGTAAGAACGCAGAGATCTTCCCTAAACAGAAATAATTGTCCCAGATACGTTGAGGAGCGTTTCTTACCCTTTCTCTCACTGTTAATGGGTTTTGCCTGCCCCTTGCTCTTTCTTTTCCCCTCACACTATAAATCAGTTGCTCTCTGGGAGATATATCTTCCCTTAGAAATCTTTCGAGTCTCAAAAACAAAACAAAACAAAAACAAAAAGAAGAAAAATTTCTGGAGTCTCCTCTCATCTCGAAATAATATGGGCCAAGTTGACCCCTGAGGCGGGAGAGCAGGAACTGTGGACAGGCAGAGAGGTGAGGGGGCGGGGCAGGGCTCCTTCTCTGCATGGGCCATTCGGCCATGGGATTTATTTTTCCTAGCAGCATCTCTAACCCTTGTTGCTAAAATACATACTGGATTTGAATTTTTAATTTTTGGGTATAAAGGTAATGGTCGGCTTGACTTGAAAAAAAATGCAAAACATTATACAACTTCTAACAATATGTAAAATAAAAAGTGAAATCATACATTTCAACCTTTCCCCAGGGATAATCACTCTTAATAGCTGTGGACTTTCTGTTTTATAGGTACAATCATCTTAACTATGTAATACATATATAATAACTAATACATATATAAATTAATAAGTTGGGTTGTGCTGTGCGTACCGTCTTCCATCTGGTTTTAAAGACATCTTTCCATGTGAGTGCATATAAATTTATCACAGCTGTTTTGATAGCCATATGGTATTTTATAGATTTTTTAATTTATTTAACCAGCTTCATTTTGATGCCCCCCATTTTTTTTTATTGTGAACATATTCAGTGAACTCACTTCTACAGACGTCTCATGCACATGTTCAAGTGTATTACAGAATGAGTTTGTAGTTGTGGAATTGTAGGGTAAAAGAGCACGTGTATTAAAATGTTCAATAGTTATTTTCCAAATTTTTCTCCGAAAGACTGACTTACTCTCCTATCAGCAGCAAGTGAGACAGTGCTTGTTCACCTACGTTTGCCAACATACTAGTTACTTTTAGCCTTCTTAGTCTTGCCAGTTTGATAGACGAAAAAAGTATGATCTCTTTAAATTTTATATTTTAAAATTGTGAATGGGGGTGCCTGGGCATCTCAGTCAGTTAAGCATCCAGTTCTTGATTTTGGATCAGGTCATGGTCTCACGGTTCCTGGGATTGAGTCCTGTGTTGGGCTGTCAGCACAGAACCTCCTTGGGATTCTCTCTTCCTTTCTCTCTGCCCCTCCCTCCCACTCTCTCTCTCAAAATAAATAAGCGTAAAAAATTGTTAATGGACTTGAACATCTTTTCAGATTTTTTTAATGGTTTGTTTCTGAGAATTGTCTTTTCAGGTTTTTTGTTCATATTCCTATATTATTTCTTGAATCATAGGTTCACTTATAAACATAAATTAAACACTACAGAATTAAGAATAGGAACGATTTAAAATTATATAGTTGTTAAAACTCGCATGGTTGCTTATGGTTTGTAACTTAATGAAGACGTGAGCTGAGTAATCAAGTCAGTCTGCTATCTGTCTGACTTCTGCTGACCACTGCTCACGTTCACTTGATACGGATTCCTAAGGCCTCAAACTGTTCTATTTTGAAGGAAAATAAGTTAAATATTTTATTCATTGATTTCAGTGAAAAATAGGAATTGAAACAGAGCCAAATACCTCTTTTCAGACAGGACGAGCAGTTTTGGTTCAGAGTGAGTAAGTTCAGTTAATCAAATACTTGCATGTCAGTTTGGCTCAAGGTACTGAAGTGGTTTCAAGTGGAAAATGGGTTAAGAATGTAGCAGGAGAGACAAGTTTGAGGGACAGGGTATGGTTTCCATTTTGGACACCTTGAGCCTGAGGTGCCAACGGGACATCTCTCTAAAGGCATTACAGAATTAGGCTCAGGTGAGAAGCCTGACTAGACCCCTGGCTAGAAATGTAGGTTCAGGGAGCAACTGGGGGTGGCTCAGGTCAGTTAAGCGTCCAACTTCAGCTCAGGTCATGATCTCATGATGGGTGAGTTTGAGCCCCACATTGGGCTCCGAGCTGACAGAGCCTGCTTGGGATTCCCCTCCTCCCCCACCAGATAAACTTAAAAAAAAATGTAGGTTCAGGAATTATATGGATAGAGCTTCAACTCATGAGGCTAGATCATATCACCGAAGATGGAAAAAGGAAACAGAGGGCAAAGACTTGAGCATAGTTGGGTGTCCAAAGGAAGGGAAATATTACCTTATCTACAGAAGAAAAAGACCTAGAGTCAGAGATATGTAACATAATAAAGTTCCATTTCACTTGTGGATAGCTTATTCACAAACATCTGTGTGACCAAATGGGATAGTGCAAAAGTAATACTGGTTATTTTTCCTACATGCATGGTGTATGTAACCCAGGGTTAGAGTGCTAGGCAAGAAGAGGGGAGGCTTACAAAGACCATTCTGAACAACTTTAAATTAAAAAATATATGTATATATGTATATGCATGTATTTGTATATGTGTGTATATACTCACTCACCATCCTGCTGGACTGAGCTAAAAGAGGAATGAGTAAATATATGTCTGCTTAGAACAGAACCTAGTTTATCTTGAGCACTCATTAAATGTAAACCATTTTTGTTGTTTTTATTTTATAAACTGGATAGTTAAAAATACGTGAACATTAGATAGTGCTTATATAATTTCATGTTTTTTACTTGATGACTGTATATATAATTAGATTGTTATAAGGGTGCCTATGCTGAGGAGGATAAGGGTTTGTTTAGTTTGGAGTATTTGGTTAAAATCTTAGAGGAAGTAGGACTTGACTTGGTTTTGAAGGCTTTTCAGAGGGGCAGGTGTTTTTGGCAGGGAGGATGAGGTAGAGAGCAGTAGGAGTCCAGGCAGAGTAAAGGCAAAATCCGCTGAAATGTTCTTGATCAGTAAGCCATTTCTTGGAAAGTTCTTTTTTCTTTTTTATTCTAAAGTTTATCATTTCTTGTGAAGTGAAGAGGCGATTTCTCATCTACTGAGAAGGTCATAGGCCAGATCATCTTTTAAAGATCGTGATGCTAAAAAAGAAGCTGGAGACAGTGTTTATTGCAATATAACACCTGAAAATTAACCTTATCATTGCATATCTGCTTTTTAAGACTCCATTTATTTCCTGATAGATGTTGTAGGCATCTTTTATGAAACACTGATTTGTCTGAAGTTTGTTCAAAGTCACAGAAATAAACTTTGGGATAATGTGTATTGTGAAGTTCTGAGAAGTAAATTTTTTCCACTTTCTGAAGAAACCTTTGTTTTTAAAAAGATTTTGTGGAAGCTTTGTGAGAGCGTGAACTTCTTTCTTCAGAGTAGCTGTAGTTAAGTAGAGATTTTACAGCTTCAGAATTAGTTTTACTTGTCAGTCATTACAATTTGAAATATCAGATAATACTGTGGTAATAACTTGGTAGTTCCATTTCGTTCACACTTCAGTTTTAAAATTTGCCTCTGCATGTGCATGACAACTTGACCTTGATAGAAAATTCCTGTGTCATAGTCTTTTTCTTTCAAAACTCCTTTAACAGTTCTTTCCCTCCCCTCTACATTTAATGTTGTACATAGTATTAATATCTATTAGATCTCTTTAATTTTTTAATCTGAATATTTGTAGAATTTTTTTAGTGTGTGGGACTTTGAGATCTAGAAATTTCACCAGGATCCGACTAGGTGGGAGTTTATTAATTGATTTTTTTTTTTCAACCTGGTATAGTGGAGCCGCATTTTAGTTAGGCATTAGATTTAAAGTCTATAAAGTGAAGATGGCATATTCTTATATTTCGCTTTAACATTCCTTAGAAAAGTCCACCTTGGAGGCTGATCATTCATCTCTCAGTATGTAGGGAATAGATAGTTTTTCTTTCTGGTATTGGAACAAATTATTGCCTTTGTTAAGTCCTGAACAGAGAGGAACACTTACATTTATATTGTTCAAAAACTTTTCTTTTAAAACGCTAGAACTGTGGTGTGATGAGATACTCATGCTAAGGCACACTGGAGCTGAGCTCAACTGGCAGAGTAAGTTCATGTCAGATTGCATGCTCATATTGAATGGCAGGAAGAATGGCTTGTTCTATGTATATTATTTCACATTTTCTCTCATATATGGTTGAATTCTTAAAATGTCTGTATGATGCGACTTCTCTGTTTAGTGTGTCTTTTTGTTCTGAATGCACACATCTCTGTTAGGGTAGGACAGTTTTATTTGTTTGTTACCTGAACTCTGTTTTCTTTTTCTGGAATTCCAGAGACCGTTTGCTTTCTTGTGTCTTTCCTCCATGACGCTATGTCTCCCTTTTTGGTGTGTGTCACTTGAGAACTGTATTAGATGGATACAGATTTGGAATGTTATCTTTCTGGTGAAAGTAATACTATTTACCTTAAAGTCTACTTTTTCTGGTGTTAATATGGCCCTATCAGCTGACTTTTTAGTGGCTTAAGGGTTTCTGTTCTTTTATTTTCAGCCTTTTGGTAGTCTTTATGTTGCTTGTGTGGTGTATTGTTAGGTTCTCTTTTTTATTTAGTTTGAGTTTTTGTCTTTTTGCTAGAGTGTTCAGTCTATTTACATTTAATGATATATTAATGGTATATTTGGTTGTTATATTTGGCTTTAAATCTTCCATTTCATTATTTACTATTTGCTTTGCCTGTTCTGTTTTCATTTCTCTCTTATTCTTGCCTTTTTTGGATTAATTTTCAGTTGTGCAGTTTTTCTCTTTTAGCTTACCAGATATATATATTCTTTTTTTTAATTTTTATTATTTTTGAGAGACAGAGAGCTTGGGTTGGGGAGGGGCAAACAGAGAGGGGGAGAGAAAGAGAGAGAGACAGATTGAGAGAGAGAGAGAGAGAGAGAGAGAGAGAGAGAATCCCAAGCAGACTCCGTGCTGCCAGTGCAGAGCCTGACTCAGGGCTTGAGCCCATGAACCATGAGATCATGACCTGAGCTGAAATTAAGAGTCAGACACTTAACTGACTGAGCTTCTCAGGCACCTGTACCAGATGTATATTCTTTTGCTCTTCATTTAATGGTTCCTAAACGTATCTTTGACTTAACTACTTTTCCCATTTTTTGGACAATGCAAGGCTTTTAGAATACCTTAATTCTATTTGTTCTTCACCTCTGATTTTTGTTATTCTTGTTATGTATTTTCTCTTTATATTTAAGACTTAACAAGACATTATTATTTCATAAGTCATAATTTATTTAGATTTACACATTTATTAATTTTTTAAATTGCTTTTCCTTTCCTTCTGCATCTCTGAGCTCCTACCTGGGATGATTTCCTTAGGCTTAGAGAATATCCTTTAGTATTTAGTTAGGAGTTATGTCTGCTGGAGGTGAATTAACTCAGTTTTCGTATGTTCGAAAACATCTTTATTTTACCTTCAGTTTTTTTGGCAGGGGTGGGGAGCACTGGGTGTAGAATTCTAGTAGATAGTTTTTTCTTTCAGTCCTTTAAATATGCTGTTCCATTGTCACTGTGCTCCATCAGTTCTCATGAGAAGTTAGCTGTCAGTCTTAATTTCCTCTTTTTGTAGATAATGTTCTTCCATCTTTGATCACTTCTAAGATTTGTTCTTTTTAATTGTTTTAAGTTTATTTATTTTGAGAGAGACAGAGTGTGAGCAGGTGAGGGGCAGAGAGAGGGAGAATCTCAAGCAGGCTCTGCATTGACTGTTAGGGGCTCGAAGTCATGAAACTGAGATCATGACCTGAGCCGAAATCAGGAGTTGGACTGGACACGCAACTGACTGAGCCGCCTGGGTGCTCCAAAATTCGTTTCTTTATCTGTGGTTTTCAGAAGTGTGACTGTGATGTGCTTAGTTGAGCTTTTTGTATCTATGGGATGATCACTTTAATTAGTTTTGGAAAGTTCTTGGCCATTATCTCTTCAAGACCTTCACTTAGGTCTTTGAATCCTTATCACACTGATGGGTTCAGAATGACTGTGGTTTTTGAAGCTTATGCACGCTGTTTTGGCTGTTAGGGTAAGGGCAACGGTCTCTTGTGACTTTCCACATTCTAGCCAGAGGCAGCACTCCTTTTACTGATTTCTAAGTTATATTTATTGTATTCTTCAGTCACAGAATTTCCATTCTGTTTTCTTCTGTGGTATCTAGGTTCCTGCTGAAATTCTCCATCTTGTATCTTTATTCCTTTAACCCATTCTGTCATATGTGTTCCCATGAATGTTTGCCCCTCTGCTATTTCTCCTCACTTGGAGATTGCTTTGTCTTATGTGCCTTTTTGTGATTGAGGGCCAGGAATTATGTATGAAAAATTATAGAAATAGTCTGAATGATGGTATCTTCTTCCAGAAAGGATTTGCCATTGCTTCTCTTCTGGTATATGGTTATACTAGAGACACTGACGATGTCAGATCACTTTAACCGATTCGTGACTGCATTTGCGATGATTTAAAATTGAGCTTCAGACCCTACCAGTTGAAATATTTTAGGTTTACCTTTACCTCTTGGATGTAGCCCTTTGAGGTCCTAATCCACAGCTTAAGGGGTCTCCCCCACTACCTTGACAGGCCCTCACTCTCATTTTTGTCCCCATAGGGCTTGAGTTTGCCAGAAGCTAAGCTCATCTTTTCAGGCTCTGCAGCAGTAGTGGCCTTTAGAATCTGCAGATATATCTAGACAAAACACAGCTTCAAATACCAGATTTGTCTCTTTGGATTTTCTCATTTTCCTGATATTGGCCCCTTAATTCCTCATCACTTTAATTGCACACAGATATTTTCTATTTTGTCTAGTTTTTTGTTTTTGTTTTGGTTTTTCAGTAGTTCCATTGGAAGATTTGGTCAGAGCCACCTAATCTGTCATTCCTGGGAGCCGAACTCTCACAGTGCCCTGTCATCTTTTCACTTATTTGTGTTCTGTGAGGAATATTCAAGCTTGTCTAGTTTCTTGTCATGTGCAATCTGCAATTTATTGTCCCCGTTGTATTTTTTTGAAAAATCATTCAGTTGTTTTGTGGCCGAAAGCAGTCTTGCCTTATTCCAGATTGTTCTGTCTTCATATACACAGCATTTTCTTAAATTTGAGGGGGAGGGATTTCTACAGTTGAGATTTCTGTATTTGGAAATTCTAATGATATTTAAAGTTTGTTCTCTCTCAGTAAATATTCTAGGGAAAAATTTTGCTCCAGTTAATAGAAAAATCACTCTTTTAGCTTCTGGGTGTTTTCAGGTATCCATGGGGTGGGAGGTAATTGTGATGGTGGCATAGTGTCTGTGTATGCTCAGATTGCTGGTAGAGGCGGTCTCTTTTGAACTTGTGTGGATTCCTGTTCTAGTGTTTCAGGTCCATATGAAAAAATGGAAAATTTTAGATTTGTAGTAATTTTACATTGCTAGATCATTGGTTTGCTGATAGTCAGATAGCTGCGAAACAGGGAGGTTTACTGATAAAGCTTTTGTTTTCCGCGTTGAAGTAAAAAAATTTACAATTCAGTGTTGGCAGTTGGTTGTGGAGTTAGCCGTAGTGCCTCTTCTCTTTTTGCTCCATCATTGAACTTCACTTAGCACATTATCTGCAGCATGAATGCTTTGTCAGCCTTTTTACTCAGTGACTTCCTAGTCCATATAGGGTTGGCACTTTTCTGTGATTTTCCCAAGTGGTGGTGTTGTTTTTTTTAATTTATTCCTTTGGTTATTTCAGTGGATATTGGGGTGGAGTGTTAGGTGGACATTGGTTAAATTCATGAGCTCAGTTTTGCTGTCTTGAACTGATAATTATTCTCCACTGTGTATTGTTTTGTCTTTTTCATTTGGCTTGCTTTGGTGTCTGACTCAAGAATAGTTTTTTATTATTTTTACTTTTATGTACATATAGATTATAATAAAGCAGTTACTGAAGAACTGTAAGAGACTAACTTTTAACATTTTTTTTAAAGTTTACTTATTTATTTTGAGAGAGAGAGAGAAAGGGAGAATGAGCTGAGGAAGAGAGAATTCCAAGCAGGCTCCATGCTGTAAGCGCAGAGCTTGATGTGGGGCTCGAACCCATGAACTGTTAGATCATGACCTGAGCTGAGATTGAGTTGGATGCTTAACCAACTGAGCCACCCAGGCACCCCGAGACTAATTAACTCTTATATAAAAAGAACTCTTTGGTAGAATGGGGCATGTTTTTATTCTAAATTTTTGTGAATGCCGACTGTGTTCCCAGGGCTGTGCCAGGTTTTGTTTGGGATTACAGGCATGGGCAGAGATTATGTATCTGTTCTTGAGGCAGAGATTCCTTTCTCTGAGGCTGAGAGACTTTTCTTTGGGAAAATGAAAGCACCAGTGTTCATTTAAAATTTTGATTTTTTTAACCCATTGTTACATTGTTGAATATAAATATAAAGATGTTGATAATAATTTAAAAAAATTTTAAAAAAATGTAATGTTTATTTCTTTTTGAGAGAGAGAGCGTGCGCGAGCAGGGGAGGGGCAGTGAGAGAGGGAGACACAGAATCCGAAGCAGGCTCCAGGCTCTCTGGCATGGGCTTGGACTCAAGAGCTGTGAGATCATGACCTGAGCTGAAGTTGGACTTAACCGACTGAGCCACCCAGGCACCCCAAGATGTTAATAGTAATTTTTATGTATGTGGAAAATGTTCCAGTTAAAATCTTATTTATAATTTTGGTTTTGTTCCTTATTTTGTATATATACGATACATTTTATATATATATGATACATATACGATACATTTCAGTTTATTCTCTGACCAGGTGATCATATATTATCAAATGTAAGGGTTTATGTTCTTTGTGTGATTGAATTTACTCCTGTATTACACATATATGAAAGGACGAGGGCATGGCTTACTTTTTTTTCTTTGATAAGGCATCCAGTTCAGAATTTAGTAAGGTAGGACATGAAACAGAGAAAAATAGAAGCATTGCATATTCATTTTGCAACTTTTTACTCAGGGAAAGAATTAGAAATTTGCTTTAGCCTTATATGTAGAGTTTGCCAGCCTGGAAATCATGCTTTGGAAGTGGTTTGATAGATTGGATAAAGAAGGAATTAGGAAAAGCAGGCAGCTGGGGCCAAAAGGTGCATTGGAAAAGAAAATGGCTAGCTTCATTATGCTGTTTCAAGAAGAATCAGGTTATTTCTGTTATAGATATAAAATGCACTGTAAGGAGAGTTGGCGGTCTTCATTTTACATCCAACAGGAATAGTACAATTTAGGGAAAGCTATTAATTGTCTCTTCCTAATGCTTTGTCATGTTAGGTAATTTTCTTTATATGTTGTTCATGTTAGGGTTAAATACATTATTTATGTAATGTTACAAACTTTATATGACAAAGTACACTTGCTGCCAAGTTTTCAGATTTTAATGCAATAGCTTTCACGCTTTTTCATGTGTTAGAACATCTGGGAGTAGTGGAGTGCTTTGTGAGATGTAAACTATTAATACGTTTAATTACATTAAACAAATGTATAATTTTATAAATTGTCAATATGACTTATATGAAGACAGTTCAACTCAGTTCAATTCAGAAAATATTTAGAGAACATTTTTGTGTACCATAACACAGGATAATTTCATGATGAAAATGAATCTTGGAAGAAGTAGAAGAAAATAGAAGTGAGGTTTTCTCCTCCCAAACATCAATGGCTTATGTATCCTTTAAGCTTAGTTTGAGATCTTCAGAGGTGCTGTTTCCTTCAGCCAATAGCAGCGTGACTGATTGATTCCTTAAGTGTAGTCACTACTTTCAGGGTGTCATTATACATCTACTGGGATAAAATTTGTGGTTCAGGATCCTGGGAATCTGCATTTTAAGAGCGTCTGAGTGGTTTCTTCTACACAAAGCTGGGGACATATTTTCTAAATTTGACTGAGGAAAAACTCAGAATATTGCTTCTGATTTTAAAAGGAATAATATTTTAAGATGAACTTCCTCTCCAAGGAATAATATAATCCATATGATTGGGGTAGTTGCTATTTATTCATTTGTATTTAAGAAATGTCTTTTTATAGCTATGAACATTTGGAAGATTGAAAGAATTTGATTTCTCAGGAAGTCTTATATTTTAGTTCTTTTTCCATGGAAATAATCATATTATATCTAATGGCTTCTAATAGCTTTTCAACTATAAAATGTCATTAGAATTTTGACAGTATTCTATTAATAGAATATCTGGAAGATTCAAAATTACAATATATTTTTAAAAGTTTTTTGCTTTATTGACTACTTCAGCTTTTGGTAGTGGGAACATAAAATAAACTGAAAGTCCTATGTATATAAACTTAAAAAAAATCTTTTTCCCAAACAGTGAATTTCAGACTGATTTACTCAGTAAAGTTTTAGGAGTACATGCTGCATGCCAAACTCCATATTGGGGCCATGAAGACGAATAAAACTTAAACCCTGTCCTGGTAAGGTTCAGGCTCTGGTGGGAATAAGAGGAAGAAGGACTTATATGTGAACAGGTGATTTGTGCTGTGCCTATAACTTTAAGGAGTTTGAAACTTAGGTAAAAGGTAATTAACTAACCTAACCATTATGCTACATGCAAGAAAAAACCTGAGTGTGTTTGTGTGTGTGGTGGGCGGTGGTCATGGTGTCGTCTCACACTTAGGCCATTACATTAATCTAGGGAGCCTCCAAAGATAACTTGGATTAGGATGATGAAGGTGGGGAAAAGTTTATGGAGTGGAAAGATATTTAGATGATAAAATAGAATTTAGTGACGGATTGGATATTGTGGTAAGAGACATGTCCAAAATGGTTCCTGATGTTCTTTAGGGTTTATATAGTAGTAAGGATGGTAGTATTTTGGGAAAGAAATAAGTTTCTAGGGGACAAAAAGAGCATGAGTTTAATTGTGGGCTTAATGCATTTGATACGCCTTTGAGTTATCCAGGAGGCCATTGGTTCCAATCTGGAAAATAGAAGACCTGGGCTGTAGATTTATGCCATCATAGCAAGAGAAGTGAGTGGAGAAATAGGAAAACCAGGGGGAGGGTTGTATCATAGAAGTCAAGAAAGGAGTCTCAGGTTTTGTTGGAAGAAGGTCTTTTGCATTTATCTATCCACAAATTATTGGTGGCCTTACTAAGAGCTTTGAGTGGAATTTAGAAGCAGGTTGAGGGATAAGTGGGAATGGAGGAAATGAAGACTGATAAGCTTCAGAAATTTAGCTGCAAAGAGAGATGGCTTGAATGTAGTGGTTGAGGTCTGCTAAGAATGAGTTTTTATGTGTTTAATCGGGTGAGACTGTTGAGTATGTTTTAAAGGCAGTGGAAGACTATTTGAGGAGGTTAGTTTGAATATACAAGGAAAATGATGAAATAATAGTATAAGTTTCCTGGGGAAGATGGGGTTTGTTCTGAGCATAAATAGAAAAACTTGGTTTAGATCTGAGAGGAGGAAGGGTAAGGCCACTCTTTGCCTGGAGGGAAGGAGCATGAGAATAGGTGAATATTCTTAGTAAGGAAGCAAGACCTTCTGCTGTGCATGAAGATGATTGAAGTGTCAGGAATAGTTTCCAGGAGAGTTGGGGAGTTAGTTGACCAGAGAGGAACCCTCCTCATATAGTTTTTAAAGTATATGAGAATTTATCATACTGGAAGAGTTAACAAGATTTTAAGTTCCATGGGGACAGCGTTGTTTTCTATGCTCCCCCCCCCCCCATCTGCTGGGGGAGGTGGTCCATGAGCATCTTGGCAACAGTAGGTTCTCAGTAAATATTTACCTTAAATTATAATCTTAAATGAAAAATGCATAAACAGTAACTAACTCTTGACTGACAATGATAGAATTAATAAATGAAAGAGGCCTCTTCCTATAACAGTGCTTAATATACCATTTCAACAAATTTCTCCCTGCAGCCTACTAAGCTTTTCTCTTTAATTAAGTACCTGATTTACACAGCAGATTTTGCTCATTTGAGGCCTCAATCCTCTTCTAAACAGATAAAGGTAACAGATCCGGCATAGTTAAGATACATTGTAAATGCAGTCAGAATTTCACCTCTGGGCAATTCACTTCAGAGACATCCATCTCTAAAAACCTGTTGTGTCTAAAAGTGGGACTTTTATAACCAATTCTCAGTTATTCAGGGGCTAATTAACTATTTTATTTGTCTCAAGATTAGGTAATCCCTTTGCTTCTCATTCTCTTCTAACCTGGCCCTCTGTTTGGCTATTTTGTTATTCTAAACTCATGAGTAAGACAGGGAAAAGAAAAACAGAATATAGATAAATTAATGGCTAAAATGAAGTGTTCTTTGGCTTGTTAGTTTTTCTTCAGTGTTTGTTTCTGTGGTTCGTTGGAAGCTGTGGGGAATGACTATACTATTCAGAGTAATAAAATGAGTTTTCAACATGTGATGTTATTTAGATTATAAAGACAATTAACAGTCCCAGGCAGATAGAATTATTTTCTTATGTTTGAAGTAGTATAGGCATATGGCCCATTATGAGCAAGGAGTAGCCCTTTCCTCTGTGTCCATTTTCACACCCCTCTCTGTGTGACTGTCTCCTTTTCTCTCAGTCTTCTCCATTGCCCCAGGCACCCCCAGCCTCCTTCCTTGCTTTGCAATTGTATGAAGTGCTGGCATCTGGTGACCCAGGCTGACTACAACGAAGGTCAGGCAGGGTGCAGAGGCCAGGTAGAGGAATTCAAACTAGGATCACTAGACCATGACCTTCTAGATAGTGGCCGTGAGTTTTATCTCCAAATCCTTAAGAACTAACACAATACTTGGCATATAATTTGTCTAGAAATATTTATTTTTGAATGAAGGACTTTCAAAGACCTGGGGATCCCAAGTTAAGTAGAAAGTCAAGCAACCATTTATCTTAGCAGAGCTCTTTTTTTTTTTTTTTTTCCTTTTTTTGTGCAGAGTAGGGGTGGTTGGTTGGTGGTGGTGTTTTGTTTTTGGTGCTTGATTTGCAGAGTACTGTTGTAGCAGATACAGAGTTGCTTGAGACATAGCTTTGCCCTTGAGGAATTTGTCTTCTGTAACATAAAAATCAGTATGTCTCAGAACAGGATGTGATTAAATATCAAATGAGTGGTATACTTTTATATATGCCAACTTCATAAAATGAAAAAAAAAAATAAAGCTAGTGATCCATCGTCAGGAAAACATGCATTTTTAGTTACTTTTCTAGAAGTGGAAACAGATTTGAGTTGGGAAAACTCTATATTTGGAAGTACATACTGATGATTATTGTCCACTAGGTAAGAGATGATGGGAGGGTGTTTCTTAGTGAAAGCTGTCCATGAGATCGAGCCAGTTGATGGCTTCTTTTGTGCCATGTGATGTGATGCCGTGTCAGCAGCTAAGGCGTTTGTTCGTCCCATTCACTTAAGTTGAATAGTGCTAACCTGTCGTAAAATTAGTTTATCCATCTGTGTGTTTGCATTGTGAAACTCATAAATCCTAGGTTTTTTTGTTTTTTTTTTTTTTTTGACTGGAAGGGGACCTTTAAGATCATCCGCTTACCCCTTCCCTTCTCTCTGGTCCAGAGAGGTTGCATCACTTGATTATGTCACACATGAGTTGAACTGTAACTGGTGCGATGGCATGTCCTCTTGTAAGTTGTACCTTATTTTTCTGTTGAATTTCTTTTCTTGCTAAATTTAGCAAGACGGTCCCCGGGTATAAAATAATGTCTCATATTTACACAGATTTGGGGGATAGTGTGGAAGGAGAGGGTAGAAATCTGGGGAGGGAAATGGTGACATGTTGCTTCCAGTAAGTTTAGCAGAGGTATGGAGAACCAAGAATATAGGTACAGCTCTGGGCTCCCTTTTGGCCGCTTTCGGTTTGTGATGGTGTAACTCTGCCTGCAAACAGCCGTGATGAATATTTTCCTTTTTATCAGCAACGCGGGGGTATGAGTAGATCCTGTGACATATCTAGCTAAAAGGAGCTGAAGATAATGACTCTTAGTATATGTTATTTACCCTGCTCTCCAGGTATTTGTAATCTCTTTGAGAGATACTGCCTTCAGAAGGTTTACAGTCAGATGGGGGGTTAAAGCACCTAAAGAAGTTAGATAACAATACCGTACATCTTTGTTCCAAATGAATGCTGATTACAGCTTTCCCAGTGTCTAGAACAGCGCTCGGACACATAACTCATTATCAGTAAGTGTTGGTTGCGTGAACAAATAGAGGCACTGACAGGAGAGGGCCTGGGATCTCCTACGGCGTGAAGGGTAAGTACGTCATTCTCTGATCCTGCGTTTCTAACTTCTGACCTCAGCACTTCCCCACTACCTCCTCAGAACCTGAAGCAGTCTCTTCCTTTGGATAACTGAGTTTTTTCTTTGCCTGACTTCTCTCACTTTTATTTTGCTACTGCTTTGGCCACCTCCTTAACTCTTCCTTTCTTCACTCCTCAGGGTTTAGAAGGATCATGTTTTGGTTTGTAAGTTGGTTGTGTTTTCTTAGGTCTTAGTTCCCTCTTCTCCCGAAGAGGTGAGGTACTACCTGGGAAAGACCTAAGTTATCAGAAAAAGTTCAGAAACATCTTGTATGATTATTAATAGGAAAATTCTGTAGGATAAGTGATACCTTACAATAACATACCATTTTTTGAGCCACATTTTCAGGCTGTCATAACTCCATTTTAATTGGCTGCATTTTAGAAAACAAACTAGTTCTCCACCCTCCTCAATTTTTGGCAGTATAAAGGCCTGTTTCACAGAGGACACGTAAACAAGTAAGTACAAGGCAGCTTGTGTGAATGCAGTTCTGCTGTATAGCGCAGTGACTTTCTCTAGTTTAAGATGTAGCTCTTGGCAACTTTAAATAATTTGTGTTCTCTGAGGGAGAAGTCCAGTCTATTTTGCTGTGTTTCATGAAAGCTAATTATTCTCCAATGGGAAATAGACTCTCAGAGTCTATTTAACATGCATTTATTGAGTAGTTACCATGTGGCAGGCACTGTGCTAGGAGGTTTTAGAAGATGGGAGAAATAAGAGTATTCAGTCTGATAAAGGGTATATCCTGTACAAAAATGATAATTCTGTGTAGAAAGTGATGTGTGCCATGAAAAGGATGCAGAGTGCCCTGGGAGTTTCTTATTTATTTACTTATTTTTAGAGAGAGTGAGCAAGTATGCATGGGCTGGGGGAGAAGGGACGAGGGAGAGAGAGAATCCCAAGTGCTTTCTGAATGTGGAGCCTAACGCGGGGCTCGATCCCACAACCCTGGGATCATGACATGAGCTGAAACCAAGAGTCGAATGCTTAACTGACTGAGTCACCCAGGTGCCCCAGTGGGAGTCGTAAAGATGGAGAGGTTACTTCCAGACACATTAACTCGGGGTGGAATTGGAGATAGGCCGTGCAGGTTGAGTACATGGACCTGTATCGGCAGCACAGGCCATTGTTGCAGGATGTTGGCCCTGGCCGAGTGGAGGATGTGGACCTGTGGAGATGGGAAGGGAGAGAGGAAATAAAATGGGCGGATGTCTATGAGCTGGACCACATTGGTGATACGGTCAACAGTAAGTAGTTTCCTTTGAGATTCAGTGTATTAATGTGAAGTGGTACAAGATAGGGATGGAAAGTTTCCGTGCTTGATCTGACAGTTGGGTATGTTATGAATTGGAGGGGTGGGTTAAGTCTAGGCTGTTTACAAAAAATTAGTGTTTTGTGGACCATTGTTCCACTCGTCTAGTTAATAGTTTTATCATGAAGAAAAAGTGTTCTCTGTTCAAATAAAGTGGAGAATCCTGCAGGAGAGGGAGAAAGATTGATATTTTAGAGTGATTTGTGTGGTAATACTGTATTCTTTTGTGTTGCTGCATTAAAATTAAAAATGTATCGTCCTATAGATTTTATCAGTTGAAATCTTGCAGTTTTTCATGTTGGTGTCTTCAAGGATGATTGAAGAGCAGCAGTGCAAGTGATTGGGCTGGGCTTATCCCCCCTTCTCACTCCACAGAGATCTCTGTTAGATTGTGGCAGTGCTTTCCACCTTTCGCTAGAAAAGAAGTCCAACACGTAGTAAAAGGGTCCTAAATGGTTTCAGGGACACCGATGTAGGGTGAGGCATGGGCAGCTGTTGGTTACACAGATATAGTAAACGGCCTGTTTTTCCGATGCGTTAAGAGATAGTTGGCTATATTTTCCTTGTGTCTTCTGTAAATCTCTTCATCACGTCTACTCACTGGCACTGTTGGGTGTTTACAAGGTTTTGGGAACCTGAGACAAGCTGGGTAACTTTTCTATGCCTCGGTTTTCTCATGTGGAAAGCACTACATTTAAACTGGGGTTATATACCTAGTAAGTGACAAGCAGGAGTTTGAACCCAAGCCAGGCTATTAACCAGCTGGCTCTACTGCAGTATCCTAAACAGTGTGGTTTTTCCCTTCTGGATTGCTGGCTCTTTTCCTCTCTAATGTGCACTCATTCCCAGCTCCCCTCTGTTTAGTCAAAAAGCTTCCCCTTTTCCAGTGAGAGAGGAAAGTAGCTCTTTGTATTTTATTTTTATTTTTTATTGTAGTGGACACACAATGTTACTTTAGTTTCAGTGTATGAAGTAGTGCTTAGACACCTCTATATATTATGTTATGCTCACCACAAGTGTAGCTACCGTCTGTCACCATATAACTCTTCTTACAGTACCATTGACTATATTCCCAATGCTGTATCTTTTATCTCCATGACTTACTCATTCAGTAACTGGAAGTCTGTATCTCCCACTCCCCTTCACCCATTTTGCCCATTCTTCTACCCGTATCCCCTCTAGCAACCACCAGTTCGTTCTCTGTGTTTATGGATCTGTTTCTGCTTTTTATTTGTTTTTCTTAAATTCCACATATGAGTGAAATCATATGGTATTTGTTTTTCTCTGAACTGTTTCACCTAGCTTTATGTATGTTCTTTAGATTCTCCCACGTTGTTGCATGTGGCAAGATCTCATTCTTTGTTATGGCTGAGTAATATTCCATTGTATGTATATGTGTGGGTGTGGGTGTGTATATATATAGCATCTTTATCCATGCATCTATCAATGGACACTTGGGTTGCCTCCATATCTAGGCTTTTTTTTTTTTAGTATTTAATTTTTTATTTTTGTGGAGAGTACAGGTGGGGGAGGGGCAGAGAGAGGGGGACGTTGGATCCGAAGCAGGCTTTGCAGTGACAGGGTGACAGCAGTGAGCCCTATGTGGGTCTCGAACTCAACCGCGAGGTCATGACTTGAGCCAAAGTCACATGCTCCACTGACTGAGCCACCCAGGTGCCCCCCCATATCTTACATGTAAATATCTTGTTTTGTAAATAATGCTGCAGTAAACATAGTGTCTATCTTTTCGAATTAGTGTTTTCATTTTCTCTGGGTAAATACTAGTAGTGGAATTACTGGATTATATGGTATTTCCCTTTTTAAGGAACCTCTATACTGTTTTCATACAGTGGCAGCATCAAGTTATACTTCCACCAACAGTGCCCAAGAGTTCCTTTTTCTTCACATCTTCGCCAGTACTTGTTTCTGACAAGAAACTAGCCTGGCCACTCTGATAGGTGTAAGGCGATGTCTCTTTGTGGTTTTGATTGGCGTAAGAAGCTCTCCTTAAATTGTTTCAAAGTGTATATGGCAAAGAGAATGCCAAAATAGATTTTACTTCAGAGTCTTGTTACTAGTTATTTAATGCCCCAAATCCTTCGCTCCAAAGAGCAGAGGTTTTACTGTGAAAAGTTTGGCGTGTATTATGTGTTATTATGCCGTACAATCGGCCCATAATTGTGACTCTAGGAATACAAATGATGTATTAAAAATACCCTGGAGTTAAAACACACAAGATAATTTCTGTCAATATTTTCCCCTGAAACCAGAGTTAAAAAAGAGTACCAATAATTTTTCTCGTTAGTGGGGAAAATTTCCTCTTACTCTTGGACTTTCTTTTTGATTTAATTTTTTAAAATTCAGGTGTACTTGAAATGTAGATATAGTTGAAATGAAGATGTAGATCTCAAGTGTACTATTCACTCCGTTTTGATGATCGTACCATTTTATTTTGTGCTTATTTTTAATTGGCATGTGAAAATATATTCTGAATTTAATTGTGTCCCTTTGTTTTCTTTGTGTTAAAAATATCCATATGTATTTTCAACTCCTATCTTTTTTACTCAGATATGTCGTCAAACCATAACCTTGTAGTGGAGGTAATCTTTTATATGAGCTTCTGGTATACTTGAATAATTTCCCTTCAAAAAAGAACTGTTAGTGTTGGAGCTACATGGAGTGAATAAATTTCCTGGGAGGAAACGATAATAAAATATTCAGGAAGTTATTAGGAAATGAGAACTTGTGTTCTTGTTCATTCAGATAAGCTGCTGAGACCTGTGTGTATATCAGAACAGTTTTGTATCAGAGGAAGGACTGAGAGGTTTGGCAATTTTTTTCTAATAGTGTTAGAGACTTTGGGCTATAGAAAGATGGAACGTATGACGTATGATGTGTAATTGAAAGAAAAATTTCCCAAGCTAAGTTGTTTGAGAATTGTTTTTTCTCTAGTTGAATGCTTCTGTCAGGGAAGAAAAGTGAGAGCTTTCTGAAGCTGGGTTGTATGAGTAAGAACCCAGTGGGGAACAGTGCTCCTGGGGGAGCCCGATGCAGCGTGCTTTTATTTAAGAGTATACAGGAAGCAGATGAGTATACATTAGCCCCGCTTGGATATAACAGTTTTCTTCCCTGTGCTTTTCTCTATGTCATTAGACAGTTTGGCTCTGTCCTCAATTTTAGCCACTTTGTTCTAGAGTGACTGTGACCACTGTAACTCTCTAAGCAGTAGTTTTCCTTTTACTAACTGGAATTGGTGAACCATTTGTTTTGTTTTATTTAACAAACCAGGTTTAGAGGCTTGTTTTTTCCTCAGCATGTGTCCGTGACTGGGAGAAGTTACCCTTAAGGTGATGAGTCTGGATCTCCTCACTTACAGAGTCCTCTCTGGAACCTGGGAGAGGCTCTAGCAATGTGTTCAGTATTTATATATTTCTCTAAAGTCTGCAGTATTGAATTTTTCCCCCTATTCCTATTCCTATTCCTTAAAAAGGGCCCCCAAATTATATATTCTTCAAACACTACAAAACTCCGTTCATCCCTGGTTTATGTGGCACGTTGGGTGTCGATTTCCACTTGAGACTGAGGTAGATTTGAAGGATTAAAAAAAGGAAGGAAATAGTAGTCAGGATGTTGAGCTATTGCCTGGTGTTTGTAGTGGTCCGGGGTCTCTTTCTGAGTGTCAGGATCCATGGTTCCTTCTCCTGCAAACAGGCCCGGAGGAGGCAGGAGAAGTAGGGATAGGAGCGGTAGAGGGGAGGGTGTGCCACGGGCAGGGGAGTGAGAAGATAAGGATGTCTCCTTAGGTTGAAAGGATGCATTTGCAAATACAGTTTTGGAGAGCATTTAAAATAGCAGAAGAGTCATCCTAAGATCATCTGTTTGTCCTAAAATTTAATAACACCTTTTTAGAATTTTAGGATAATTTTATTGAAAATTCTGAAAAATCAATTTCTTAATTAACGGGTTGATTTGAGATTAAAGTCTTTATTGATGAGAAGAATATTTTTCTGGAGACACAAAAATGTCACTGGTTCTTTCGGGTTGCTGTTAACTTGGGTTTTGACAGGTTCTAGATTTGAGAGGTGTTTTCTTCTTGTTTTCTAGTCGTCTTTTCTCATCATGGCTTTTCCCACACTTCTTTTATCTCTTGCTTTTTAAACTTTTGCATTCAGAACTCACTCTTAACACTTCAATTGAGCTGGATAATCACATTTTAAAATTGTTTTTTAAAAAAGGTAAAATCATATTTTAGCATTCTTTATTTAAGGATAATTGTTGCTCTGAGTGGCCTGGAGCCAGATTTATAGTTAAATAGGCATGTAATGTTCTGAGAAGTAATCAGGTTCAAATATGTTTAAAATTATTTCACTTTTTCTAAATTTTTTTTCTAATTGGACTAACTTCTCAGGACTGATAAAGCATTTCTAGAAAGTTGTATGGATCTGCCACCTGGTGGTGAAATTATAGCAAGTACTGAATATTTGATGTGTTTAATAGTGGATTCTTGCCTTAGTGGACATCATGTTTAGATTTAGAGTCTACTCAGGCTCTTTAGATGTATGATAATTTCCTCTAAGTTTTTTTTCTTTTTTGATTGAGAAAATGTTACTTAAATGCGATAGAATTGGGAAATTTTGACTAATGTGTTTGTGTCGACTGAAAATGTATAAGACTCTTCCTGGCTCATAAAATTTGTTTATTACTGAGTTGAAATAAACTCTGAGTATTCCAAGAATGTACTTTCTTAAATTCAAAAGAGATATGAGCTTTTGAGAAGAGAAGATTGTCGTTAATTATTCTAAATCTTTTAATATGGATAGTCCTTCTGAGAAAAACAAAGATCACAAGACAAAGGCAATTTTTTAGAGAGTATTTTGTTTATTTCCTTCAAAGAACAGCATTTTAAAGATTTTTTTTTCTTTTTAGCAAATATAAAGATTAACAGTACTTTATGACCCTCAATTGGATTATTAAAACAAATAAGTATTCTATACTGAGCACTTTGTTAGGTGTAGAGGAGAAGGTAGTGAGTGAATTTTGTCCTCATGGAGTTTATAATCTAGCTAGAGGCAGATATTAAGGAAGTACTTATAGAAATAATTGATTACAATATTGGTAAGTGCTATAAAGGCCAAGTACGTCACCAAGAGACTTAAGTCAAGCTAGTCAGGGAGAGCTTCTGTAAGAAGATGTCATTTCAGCTGAGATCTGACAGATACAGATCTGGTCAAATGTGGGTGTGTATCCCCCTGAAGCAGGAGGGAGGTTGGCAAGTATGAGGAGTTGAAAGAAGATCAGATGGCTGGACTGGAGTGAGAGAGAGAGAGAGATTGTGGTGTGAAAGAAAACAGGAAAGGGAGTATAGGAGTAAATCAAGGCCTTGCTGGGTGTGTCTGGGACTTCAGACTTCACCATAAGAGTAGTGAGAAGCTGTTGAAGTGTGTAGGCAAGGAGTATTAGAATCGGATTAATGATGAATCAATTGGACAGGGCAAGACTGAGGAGAGGGCAATTGGTTAGAAAGCCATTATGGTAGTTCTGGCTTGGACCAGAGGGTGTTATTGATGTTGTGAGAGGCTGACATATTGGGAATGTAATTGAAGTAGGATAGACAAGACTTGGTGAATGATTGGATGTGGTGGTCCATTTTCAGGTCTTAGTTTCCTCCTCCATAAAATGAGGATGGGCCGCCTGGGTAGCTCAGTTGGTTAAGCATCTGACTCTTGATTTCGGCTCAGGTCATGATCTCATGGCTCATAAAATTGAGCCCTGTGTTGTCAGCACAGAGCCTACTTGGGATTCTCTCTCCCTCTCTCTGCTGCCCCTACCCTGCTCACATGCACACACTCTCTCAGACATTAAAAAAAACAATAAAAATAAAAATAATAATATTACTTAGATTATAGGGTTGTTGGGAGTATTAAAAGAGTGAAGTTCTATAAAAAACTATGGTTTTTACTTTTTCCCATTTCGTTCAACATGGTGCTTTCAGGACGTATCTATCCTTGTTGTTATATGTGCGCTCACTTAGTTGCCTCTGATTGCTGCCATAGTTTTCACAGTATGCATTTTACTTACCCATTTTGTAAGTTGTGCATTCCTAGCTTTGCCCCAGCTTCCACTGCCACAGATACAACGATGATCTAAGTTTTTAAAATGTGAATCCTTACTGAGCTTTGCATAGATTTCTCTGAGATAGAAATCCAGGAATGGGATTGAGATTGTTGTAACATACGGCATACGCATAATTTAATTTCACGAAATGTAGCCTATTTTCTAGAATGTTTGCACTAGTAACTCTCACCGTCTCCTCTATCCTTGCTAGTATTTGTTAGGATTTACCTTCTAAACTTTGCCATTTTGACATGGGTATAAGAGTTATTTCAGTATTGATTGAATTTGCATTTTTCTGATTACTAATGAGACTTGTAGTGATTGCAGCCGTTCAGTTGTCTGCTTCTGTGGTTTTCCTATTTATATCCTCTATTCATTTTTGTGTCAGTTTTCTAGCCTGTCTTGTTGATTTGCAGTTCTTTGTATATCCCGGATACCATCCCTGTTGGTTCTAGGCATTGCAAATCATTTTTCACTGTCATCTGTTTACTTTGCCTATTGTGTTCTTTGAACAGAGATCCTCAGTTTTAATGTGGTTATCCATTGATTTTTTAAAATTTCTACTCTTTGAGCTTTTTGTATTAGTGACCCTAGGTCTCCTACATTTTCTTCTTTCTTAATATAGTTTTAGATTTCACATTTAGATAACAAATATTTTTTGAGAACCTCCCATATTCTAGACATTAGGGGATAGAACTGTGAACCAGATATAAAGAGTGCTTAGCTGATCCATGGAGCTTATGAAAGAGCAACTTTACTGATTTAGGAAACATGAGTGATGAGGAAATTTGGAATAGGTGTGGGGGGTTGTATGGCATATACAGACCTTTAGCACAGTTAAAATTTTAAGTTAACATATTATAAAATTAATTGTGTGTGTGTGTTGTCTACACTTGCACACACACTTCTGAGTTTTATCATGTGTATGGATTCCTTTAACCATAATCAGGATACAGAACAGTTTCCAAAAACTTACCTCAAGCTGGCCCTTTGTAATCAAACTCTGCCTCCACTCCCAACTCCCGCTGATCTCCATCCCTATATATGGTTTTGCCTTTCCCAGGATGTCATGCGAGTAGAATCATATAGCCTTTTGAGACTGACTTCTTTCACTAAGCATAGTCCCTTTGAGATTCATCCATGTTATTGTGTGTATCTATAGTTTATTCTTTTTATTGCTGAGTAATATCCTGTTGTCTGGAGGCAGTGCAGTTTATCCACTCACCTGGTGAAGGACAACTGTGTTGTCTTCAGTGTGTGGGTATATGTCAACATGTTTTCATTCTTTAGGGTAAATATCCCAGAGCAAGATTCTTGGGCCATGTGTTAAGAGTTTACCTTTATAAGAAACTGCCAAACTGTTCTCCAGAGTGACCATACCTTTTTGTATTCCCTTTAGCAGTATGTGAGAGTCGGAGTTGCGTGGCATCCTCACCAGTATATTTAGTATTGTCAGTTTGTTGTTTTTTTTTCTTGCCACTGTAATAGCAGAGGTATCATGGTGTATTGTAGTTTTAGTTTGTATTTCTGTAATGACTAATGTTGTTGAACATCTGTTTACTTGCCAGGATTGGCGAGATATCTAGTTAAATCTTTTGCTCAGTAAAAAAAAAACTGGGTTGTTTTCTTATGGTTGAATTTTTAGTTTTTTTGTATATTGTATATACAGTTTCCTTTGTTAGTGGCTTGCAGTTATATTCCCCAGTCTGTCTATTTATACTTTCAGTGTCTTTTGCAGAACAAAAGCTTTACGTTTTGGTGAGGTTCAATTGACCAGTTTTGTCTCTTTATGAATTATGCTTTTAGTGTCATGTCTAAGAACTCTGATCCAGGGTTACAAAAATTTTTCTTCCTGATTTTTGTAAGGAATTTTATAATTTACATTTTGACAAGTAGATTTTGATCCATTTTGAGTTAATTTTTATATAAAGTCAAGGCCTGTTCTTTCTCTCTCTTTTTTTCCCCCTAGCATATGGATGTCCAATTGTTTGAACCCTATTTGTTGAAAAGACTCTCCTTACTTCCTTGAATTGTATTTGCACCAATGTCAAAAATCAGTTACCATAATTGTATGGGTTTATCTCTGTATTCTCTGCTTGCTTCCAGTGATCTGTGTGTCTGTCCTCTTTCTTGCCAATCCCACATTGTCTTAATTCCTGTAGCTTTGTAAGTCTTAAAATGAGGTAGTTTGAGTGCTCCAGCTTTGTTTCTCTTTTTTGAAATTCTTTATTCTACATCATTTGCTTTTTCATACAACTTTAGTTATTTTGTCTTTATCTACAAAGTTTCTGGGCAGGATTATGATTGGAATTTTATTAAATCCATAGAACAGTTTGGGAAGAATTGGCATTTTAACTATGTGAATCTTTCAATCCAGACATATAATGTTTTTGCATTTATTTAGGTAGCCTTTGATTTTTTCATGAGCATTTTGTAGTTCTGAGATACCTAAGTATTTCATTTTTTGGAGCAGTTGTAAATATTTTTTTCTCATAGTTGATTGCCAGTATAGGAAAATATGATTGATTTTTTGTATGTTAACCTTGTGCCTTATGACCTTGCTTAAGTCATTTAATAGTTCTAAAAGCTTTTTTGTTGACTCGTGATTTTTAATGTAGGCAATCATGTTCTCTGCAATAATGATGATTTTGTTTCTTTTTGATCTGTTTGCCTTCTATTAATTTTCCTTGCCTTATTACTTTGGCTAAGATTTCCAATACAGTGCTGACTAACGGTGGTGAGTATAGACATTCTTACCTTGTTCCTTATCTAATGGGGGAAGAAATTCAGTCTCACTGTGAAGTATGATTTTAACTTAAGGTACTTTGTTTGTTTGCTTTAGATACCTTTATCAAGTTAAGAAGTTTCTTTCTATTCCTAGTTTGCTGAGTTTTAAGCATGAATGGGAGTTGAATTTGACAAAGCTTTTCTACCTCTGTCGAAAGATCATGCAGTTTCCTCTTTAAGTTTCTCATTCTGATGGACTAATTGATTTCTGAATATCAGTCCAATCTAACATTCCTGGGATAAACCTCCACTTGGTCATGATTTACTAATCTTTTTATATTGGCGGATTTGATTTGCTAACATTTTGTTGAAGTTTATTCCAACTGTGTTGATGAGGAATTTTGGTCTATAGTTTCCTTGAACTATATTTGTCTGGTTTTAGTATCAGGGTAATACTGGCCTCATTAAAATTAAAATTAGTTGTGGCATGTTCCTTCCTTTTCTGTTTTATGGAAGAGATTGCACAGAATGTTATTTCTTCCTTAATGTTTGGTAGAATTCAGTATTGAAACCAATGAGTCTTTTAAAATGGAAAAACTTTTGGGGCTTCTGGGTGTCTCAGTTGGTTAAGCATCCAACTCTTGATTTTGGCTGAGGTCGTGGTCCCAGGGTTGTGAGATCAGGCCCTGCGTTGGGCTTCGTGTGGGGCGTAGAGCCTGTTTGAGAGTCTCTTCCCCTCTGCCCTTCTCCTGCTTGCACGTGCTTGTTGGTGCTCTCTCTCAAATAAATAAAACACAAAAACTTTCATAAGCAGAATAGTAACATTTGTATTGTAGAAAACTTAGGAAATATTGTTTAAAACTTAGTAACTATAGAAATGAATAAAGAAAATAAAAATCATGTATCTCACAATTTAGATGATTTGGTTATCATTTTGGTATTTTTTTTTCTAGTTTTCCTGCTCTGCATATATACTTGTATATTTTTAAACTGCATGTATGTGTGTTTAAAACAAAATTGGGGATCATATTACAAACACCATTTTATGCCTGGATCCAGCATTGCTACCTAAGTTTACTGTATGCCATAATTTTACATAAACATTCTGTTGAATATTTAAGTGTGATAAATGCCTTTTATGTAAATTTTTTTCTCACAAATTACTTAAGATGTGTTTCTGGAACTAGAAAGGGTCTGACATATTTAAGACTCTTTATACACATTACCAAATTGCTTTTTAGAAAGGTTGTATAAAATTTTAGTCACTAATAGACACTTTAAAAAGTATGTACATATTTATATTTTATGTATTTATGTGTAAATATGTGTATAATATATTAATATATTTTCTGTTTCTGTGTGTATACACGGTTTATTTTAACCAATTTTAAGGAATGGAGTATATTATTCTTAAAAATTTAGTTTCCCAAGTGAGTGTGATTATATTTTATGATTATATACACTTACAGAGATAGTTTTGATATAGAAATGAAAGTTTTTAAGTTATGGATATGCCAAAATGCTGGTAAGAGGTTATTCTTATAACAATGTGATCTGTGGTTGTCTTGAATTTTATTCTCTGTTGATTTTTATCATTAAATAAGTTTGCACAATATAATTTTAATGAAATCATCCCTGAAAATATGTGTGTTAACTTTTTTATAGGAAATACTTATTTGTGTCAGATATTTTTTTTCTTCATGAATTGTTTTTAATAGTTTATTTTCACATTGGTTTACATGTAACACCCGGTGTTCATCCCAACACGTGCCCTCTTTAATGCCCGTCACCCCCTCTCCCCCCTCCCTCACCCTCCCCACCCTCAGTTTGTTCTTAGTCTTTGAGAGTCTCTTACTTTTTTTTAAATTTTTTTTTAACATTTATTTATTTTTGAGAGACATAGAGACAGAGTGTGAGCAGGGGAAGGGCAGAGGGAGAGGGAGACACATAATCCGAAGCAGGCTCCAGGCTCTGATGAGCCGTCAGCACAGAGCCCGATGTGGGGCTCGAACTCACAGACCGTGAGATCATGACCTGAGCCGAAGTCGGCCGCTTAACCAACTGAGCCACCCAGGCGCCCCAAGAGTCTCTTACTTTTTATCTCCCTCCCTCTCTGTGTCTTTTTTTCCTTTCCCCTCTTCCCCTCCCCCATGGGTTTTGCTAAGTCTCAGAGAGGTATTTTGATTTACAAGGTTAGTAAAACAGATTTCTTTGGTATAAAAAAGTGTGGAAGGCTCACCAAATAGAAGTAGTCAGGAATCAGTTTTCATGTATATGTAGAGTTACTATAGGTCCTGGTTTGCTTGTTGTTTCTGGTATAATTATGTTTAGCACCCCGTCTCGCCCTCAGAAATGTCCTGGTTTGGACAATAAATTATATATTAGGCCTGTATTTATCATAAATTGGGCCTTTCCAGAATATAAACTTGTCAAAAGCCTTGAACCAAGTTTAACAAGCCAAGGAACTTTCAAATTAGTGTTCAGTGTTTAGGAAATTATGTGTGCTCAAGAAAAATGGCATTTTTGGACTTCTGGTAACACTTTGTCAACCATGGTTTTTAGTAGTGGTTTTGAAAAAATCTGGTTTTGTATTTGTATACCAACATTTTAAAATTTGCCATCTCAAAGTATGTTCGGTTCCATTTATTTCCCATTAACAAAGTAACAGGATAGCAATTATTGCTGCTTCTCTCCCACTGTAGAATTTGTTTTCAGGTCTCTGAGGCAGTGCAAAGAGCAGAGATTTTATTTTCATACTAGTCTTGGTATGTATAGATAGAATTCTAGACTCAAAAAATGAACTTAAATCCTGCTTAATTTGTGACAAGCATTTGGCCAACATTTGCAAAATGATAGAAGAATCCATATACAAAGAATACTCTATTTCAGGACAGTAAGAAAAGAAATACTACAGTCTGTATAACAAAATTATGGGAAATTTAATAAATTTATTTTATGTATACTATATTCTAGATACTATTCTGGGCTCTGGGATGATCGCTGAATAAGACACAGTCCTTGCCCGTATGGAGCATGAAATCTCGTGGGGGAAGACCGAACATTTAAGCATGTAATTATAGTGAAACGTGATAGATGTTTATGGATAATGGTAAGGGGATACTTAAAATGCCTAAGCACTTCTCATATACTTTACTAAAATTAGGAATTAGGTACCTAGAACTTAAAATAAGTCCTGAAACCCTAATATCCTGGTGTGATATGTTAGGCATTCACTCATTCCTGTATAATTTACATGAACCTACCCAGAGAATAGATGTGCCCAAGTCTTGCTTGGAATTTAATCAAGCTAGGTACATTTTTACAGTTGTTCTTACTTATACATTTTATGTGAGTTGTTATGCAGGCTTAACTTGGGCCACCTGAGTGGCTCAGTTGGGTTAAGTATCTGACTCTTGATTTCAACTCAGTGACCTCATGGTTCGTGGAACCTGTGTTGAACTCTGAGCTGGCCGTGAGGAAACCGCTTGGGATTTCTCTCTCTGCCCCACTCCCCACTTGTGCATGCTTTCTTTCTCAAAATAAATAAATAAACATTTAAAAAAAACGATCAAAATCCTAGTATTATAGTAACAACTTTTTTTTTTTTTTAATCAATGACATCAGTTGTAAGTCCAGTTACAGAGAAGCTTTATTCTGGGTCTGCTTAAGTGAATTCATCTGGATCAAGTATTAGGAAAATCTTCTGACCACAAATAACAAAAAGTTGCTCATAAGATATTTTCATGAAAATTCTGTGTAACTAATAACATGACAATTCTAACATTTTTCTCAACTAGCATAATGAAAAATGACCAGTTCAGATTTTCCTATTTTGAGCTGAAATATAAATATTGCTAATATTGTTGGCATGTTAACTAAGACTTATTAACATAATTATCTAGGGCAACTCTTAGAAAATTTCCATGTAACTGGTCAGAACATTGGTGGTTGGTATTATTTGTAGGTTATCAGATTGTGCCTACTCATCTTGCAGCCATATAGAAGTTATAAAATATTAATATTTTTATACTTTAAAAAGTGATATTAAAGCATTTTTACAAAGGAAAGATTTGTTTTTTGTTTTTTAAAAAAATTTTATTTATTTTAAGTGAGAGAGAGAGAGAGTGCATGAGAGAAGGGCAGAGAGAGAGGGAGAGAGGGAATCCCAAGCAGGCTCCAGTCTGTCAATGCAGAGCCCAACATGGAGCTCAAACTCATGAACTGTGAGATCATGACCCTGAACCAAAATCAGGAGTCAGACACTTAACCGAGTGAGCCATCCAGGCACCCCACAAAGGACAGATTTGAAGCCATCAGAATATAAATTTTTGGATAATCACCGGGTTATGGCTAGCACGATGGAGAAATCTAATTGTCATCCCTGATTTGGACTTTTCCATGAAGCGGAAAGAGAATTTAGTAAGCCGACTCCAGGAGCTGTTTAATACTTCAGATCAGAATATAAATTTTTGAGACTGAGGCTGATTTTAGAAAACCGGTAGAGATTTGATACAAAGTTACTGAGAATCACTAATACGTAATTACATCTTGGCCCAGGTGCCTTTCGTGTAGGATCCTGAAAAGGATGCAAACGAAACGCAAAAACAAATGAAGGTACAAATAACAAGTAGGAATAGCAAAACAGGACTTTTATGAAGTCTGGCCTTCTACCAGGGAAGAGAGGCCTTAAAAACAGAGAGAAAGTGAATTCCTGGAAAGAGCACCTGAAGGGTAGGATTAGGAGACTGGGACCTTCACAGAGATAGTGGTCAGAGAAGGCCTCTGTAGAAGTGACCGTTGCAACATGGAGGATGAGAAGAAGCTAGCTGTGTGACGGAAGAGTGGGTGCAGAGCAAGTTCAGGCAGAGGGGACAGCAAATGCAAAGACTTTCATATGGGAAAGAACATGGTTTGTTCAAGAAATTGAATACTGTGCCTAGAGCTTATTGAGTTAGAGGGAGCATGGTGTGAGACTCGGCTGTGGAGAGGCAGGGACCAGATCCTGAGGCCCTTTTGAATGCCGTGGTAATGAATTTACGTTCTGCGTTTGCTGTAATGGGGGAGTTGTATAAAACTTAGGCAGAGGAGAAAGATGATCAGATGATGAGATTTGAATTTTAAGATCACTTGGTATTATTTTATATGTAATTGTAATCGTCAAAGTGTGGTTCAAAATGAAAAAATAAGGTCCATGTTATGCATGGCACTTTCCAAAATGTGATTGGTGAAAACTGAGGTGCTAGGTGTTAGTTTGGGAGAAAATACTGTAGGCTTTTGAACTATTGAACTTTTTTTTTTCTGTTTTTCTTCCAAATATTAATGTAAATATTAGTCAACATTAGTTTCAGGTGTAGAATCTAGTGATTCATCACCTAATACTCATCACAACAAGTACCGTCCTTAATTGAATAGTTAACTTTTTATTGAGGACTTGTTACCTGCCAGGCAATGAGGTATGTGCTTTATACCTGTCTTCACGGAGATTTCCGTGCAAGGAGGGCACGGCATTCTTTTTCCTGTTTTATAAGAGAGAGAATTTTAGGCACAGAGAAATTAACTAGAACAGCAGAGCTAGAATTCAAAATTCTAGCTTGACTTCATTTTATGAAAGAGTTTTCCACCATGTCTTTTTTTTTTTTTTTAATGTTTATTGATTTTTGAGAGACATAGAGGCACAGCGTAAACAGGGGAAGGGCAGAGAGAGAGGGAGACACAGAATCAGAAGCAGGTTCCAGGCTCTGAGCCATCAGCACAGAGTCTGACACGGGGCTCGAACTCACAGACCGCGAGATCATGACCTGAGCTGAAGTCGGCCGCCCAACCGACTGAGCCACCCAGGCGCCCCGACCATGTCTGTTTTTTTTTTTGTTTTTTTGTGGGGAGGAGAGCCTGAATAATGAAGAAAAGGAAGGTACTCTTATATAACAGATGTTTTTTGAATAAACACATTCAGATATACTTTGTTTTGGGGAAATAGTTTGGAAAGTAGATGCTATAAATTGAATTTCCCTGTTAGGATATTAGTAGCCTGAAAAAGAATTTCAGATCCAGCTTTGCTTACAGGTTGACATCAACTGTTTTTAATATTTTAACCAGTATCAGAGTTTTTCAAAGCATATGTTTATCAGGCAAGTAAGACCATCTACGTATAATATTAAAAAGTAACCACTTGCCTTACTCGAAATCCCAAGAAAAGAGTTCTGCATGTTCTGTTATTGAGTCTTTGGAAGAACTGGCAGTTCAGGGCAGGCAGGGGCTGAGCTCCGGAACTGGGAGCACTAATTGTTGTGTAGCAAAACGGGGTGGAAGACATTTAACTCTGAAGTATTGCTTGTTCTTGGACATTTTTTAAAATGGTTTATTTATTTTGAGAGAGAGAGTATGTGCAAGTAGGGGAGGGGCTGAGAGAGGGGTGAGAGAGAATCCCAAGTAGGCTCCAGACTGACAGTGCAGAGCCTGACACAGGGCACACCAACTCACCAACCATGAGATCATGACCTGAGCTGAAATCACAAGCCAGATGCTTAACCGACTGAGCCACCCAGGCGCCCCAAGAATTGCTTGTTCTTAATCAATAACGTGAATGTATTATTTTGTTGAGTCCTTTGAATGGAGTATTATTTTAACTTCCTAATTTTTATACTTTTTGATTATAAATTGAGGTTGAAGCAGGAGAGCCTGGATCAGGAAGGATGAAATGTAGGATTTATAGACTGACAGGATAAGATAGGATAATCAGAAATAGTGTTATTAAGGCATAAAGTATGAAGTCCCTTTGACGTTAGTCTCTTAGTTTATAATGAAGACATAGTTTTCAAAGTGTGAATAACAGTTATACAGAATGCTACATTTGTAGGTGTGTAAAAAAGGCTTGGTTATCTTTCTGTCCTGCATTTCTGCTACCATCAAACCTTGAACTTCTGTGGGTGATAAGACATTTTATTTCTGCCTGTATTCAAATACTGTATGTTATTTTTTTACTCTGGGCACGATAAAATTTAGAATTATTGCCCATGCTGGTGTGCAGTGAGTGTATGATTTGTTGATATTTGGGGTTTGGGGAAGTACAACTGAAATAAGTTCCCTGTGGATATTTTCCTTTCATGAGATGGAATTCTATCAAGAAGTGTGAAATATTTTATCAAAAAGCGAGGAATATTCTATCAAGAAGTGAGAGCTATTCCATTAAAATGTGAGAAATTTGCAGAGACCTGGGAACGTAGAAGAGATCAGACAGGATCATTAAGCCTGTTTCAGAATAATGTATAGTGACTCTGGTCATAGTAAACTAAAATTAAGCAAACTTAAGTGGATAGGGAATGAGGACCCTGGTGGGAAGTATAGGCCAGTTTTTATACAGAGTCAGTTGAAGAGTTAGCGTCTGATAACTCTTCTAAACTGTGACAAAGGAAAAGTGGTTAGAAAAATGGTGATCTTTAGAAAAAATCTTCTGTTCCTAACAAAGGATTATTTACCACCACCACCAAGAAGATACTTTATTATTAAAAAATAAAAGGATGACAAGAAGAATGGGTGAGCAGTGGTTCATATTTTAAGAAGTAAGCAGTACAGAAATCCATGGAGTAAAAAGCCTTCCCCTGTATGCTCTCTGTCAGTATCTGAATCGAGTACTTTCTGCAGAATTGTTATACTGCTCAGTGTTTATTCTTCTAGCCTTTCCCCTACATTATTTACATTTAAATATATACATGCACACTTATGTGTATGTGTATATGTTTTTATATTTTATGTATATATTTATATTTTATGTCATACACATTTTGAACTTGAGTATTTTTTATTTAACAGTATATATATTTTGACAAGTTTTGAATGTTGATATGTAAATATGCCCCAGACTTTTCCTACTGTCCCCCTCTTGTACAGACTACATATAAAAATGAAAATAGTTTTTTTTCTGCTTCAGCAGCACTATGTTTTATGGAGAATATTCATGCAATAGCAAAAGTGAAAGAAAGAATTAAAAGTTAACTGAAATCTCACCACCCTGAGATAATCTGCGTTTTAATGACTCGTTTTTAAAAAATGTATCCCTTTACATATTCACACAGCGTGAACATACAGAACCACCACATACATGTATAATATTTATAAAGGGATTATACACACAAGCTGATTTTTGTCATGAAATTATTTTCTGTGTGCTTGAGGATTTTGACCTACCCACCCCTCCATGTCCTTCCATCCTTCCTCTCCCAGTAAGTCAGTGGTGATAACACTTTCCTACCTTCTCAGTGCTCATACAGTCATATGAACACAGGACAGTTCGTTATTTGTACTTATCCGTATTGTTCACTTTTCACAGAATTCATTCCACTTCAGCTCAAACATAGCTGACTTATTTTTTGCTGGCTAAATATTCTAAGGCAGGAGTCAGTAAACTATAGTCAGCGGATCAAATCCATCCTGCTGTTTGTTTTTATAAAGTTTTTTGGAACACAGACTCCATTTTTCTATTGAGTAGTGTGACTTTTTATATTCTTTGTTATGTATGATATATTTCCTCCCAGCCTTGTCGTATTTTGCTTTGTTATAATATTTTGCCGTAAAAATTTTTTTTTTTTTAATTTAAATGTGGAGTGCCTATGTGGCTCAGTCGGTTGAGCATTCAACTCTTGATTTTGACTCAGATCGTGATCCCAGGCCCCATGTTGGGCTCTGTGCTGAGCATGGAGCCTGCTTAAGATCCTTCCTCTCTCCCTCTGCCCATCTCTCCCACTTGCATGTGCTCTCGCTCAAAAAAAATTAAATGCAATGAAGTGAAACATATCTATTCTAGCTTTGAATTTCCCTATTTTGACTTAAAAGGTTACCTGACTCTAAGGTTATCCTTGAATTTTCTTAAAATTCTTAAGTTTTTCATAGGCCTGGAATATATTTTTCTATACGTATATGAGTGACATGTTATTGTAGTGTAGTTAATATCACAGGCTCTGGTTCTGTTATTTACTACCTGTGTGACCTTGGACAAGAGAAGATTTCTGTGCCTCAGTTTTCTCCTCTAAAATAAGAATAATAGTACCTATCCAATAAGATAGTAGTGGAGATTAAATGAGTAGTTAGTTTGTAGAGAATGTTAACATTAGGCTTCTTGTTTTTCTCCCATGTGGATAACCAGTTGTCCTAGTAACATTTGTCGAGTAGTTCATCTTTTTCCCCAGTCGATATAAAATGCTACCTCTTTTGCATATTAAGTTTCTAAATATATATATAGCTCTATCTTGTGGCTCTCTAGCCTGTTATGTGGCTCTGTTTATCCCTGCTCTGGAGCCACAGTGGCTTAATAAATACTGAAAACCGATGAGTGCAGTCCCTTTACTTTGTTATTCTAAATTATTTTGGCTCTTCTTGGCTTTCTTTGCTCTTCTGTATAACTTTTTAGAGACTCATCAAAATTTGCAAAAACCAGTTCATTAGTAAATTTTATCATAGAAGATAGTGATACTAGTTGGCTAGTATTGGAATGGAGCCTGTGGTCTCATAAATACTTCAAGCTATGGAAGTTTTTAAAAGCTGGTAAGGATTGATACCATCCATTGTGGTAAGTCAACATTAGCAATATGGAGAATAAAGATACGTAGAGAGATTGTAAGCCTCTAGTTCCCAGACTATATCCTGACATACCCCCGGCACCTCACAGAACTCCCAGGGGTATTTTAAACTTTCTAGGGAAACACAGCCACATCTGTTGGACACTGTGCAGACTCGTAGGTCAAAGTAGTTCACAGTTTCAATATTTGATCGTGCTGCCTTCATTTCAATGCTGTGATGTTTGTCAAATTGGGTTTTGGTGGTTGCTGGGATAAAAACCAAGTGCCATGCAAAAATCACTGTGGAACAGGAAATGAGGATGGCGGTATTCAATCTGATTTCAAGGTGTCAGAACTCATGCAGTGTCCGATAGGTCTACACACCCCATAATAACTAATTGTGGTTAATTAAAAGTTGAAGTGTTTTTCAATTTATGTGTACTATTTTTTCAGTAAGGTGCTAACTTGTTAGGACATAAATATTTATTCGTTTGAACCTACCTAATTCATAAACAGAACTGTTAGGTATTTCTTTTAGCCTAGGGAATTCACGAAAAAAATTACTAAGAAAAAGGCACCAGGAATGAAGAAGCTATGGGAACTTCTGCGTCTTAAAAAACAAGTTGTTATAAATAGGCACCAGGAATGAAGAAAATATGGGAACTTCTGTGTCTTAAAAAACAAGTTATTGTAAATATTTAAAGATTAAGAACATTCAAAGTGTTATTTAGATAGAGTACTGTATGCCCTGCCTGCTTGTGACATGGCAAGACTAATATTGTCTGGACACCTGGGACAGACAGCATCTGAGGAAGTTGTATTGAAGCTGAGCCTGAAGGAGGACTGGGAGTTAATTGGAGAGGGATAGTGGTGGGAATGGCTTGTGTGAAGAGGGCAGGAGCCACAGGAGCTAATGGGAGAGCAGCATACCTTACAGGGTGAGGGGACAGTGGTGCTGGGGGATGGCTGGAGATTAGGCAGAGGCCAAGGTCACACAGTGACATCGCAGTCCAGTTAGGGAGTTTATTTAGATTGTTTTGTAAAAGACAGTGGCAAGCCTTTCAGGGATTTTAAGCGAAGAAACAATATCTTAGGTCACTACCTGCTTCCTGAGAGAATAAAATACAAAAAGGATATATGCACATATTTAAGTAATGCTGTATTCTAAGTAATGTAAAGTGCATATTTGTAAAATTTTGAAGTGCCTTGATTTTCAAAGGCATTTGTAAACTTTCATATAGTTAAAAAAAACTTTTGGAAGACATAGACTCTTGTTCAACTTGATTGATATGGACTTTTAAAATGAAGGAAAATCAAAAGTAAGATCGAGTGTTAAGCTGTAAAACATTTACATTTATGTAATTATTATATTTTTAAATGGCAGAAACTGTGTCCAGATTTTAAAATTTTATTTTGTTTATTAATAATTATTTAAAATTGTGAATTTGCATATTTTGACTGCTAGTCTAATACTTTCCTCTCTTAAATTCTTGAATCGTTCAATCTGGGTGGTATAATAAAGATTTAATGTTATACAGGAATGGTATAAAAGTAATTTCTTTTAGTTTAGCTATCATTTTGTTCTGTCCTGTAGTTGATATTTTTTTTTGCCGTAGTATCAATGTAACATTTTTTACTGTAATAAGCAAATCACCTCAGCATACTTTTGAAAAATTCCTAAGGTTATTTTCAAGAATTTTAAGACCTGAAGAATCCATTTCATAATCATCAAATAGGGATGGGACCTATCTCTGGTGTTTGGGGAAGGATGATTAGTCTGTTTGGAATTTGATTAGCATTGTGTTAGAAAATCTTAAAACAAGTGAATATTATTTCCTTTCCTCTGCCAGTGTGTTTCATATTTATTTAGAACCACTCCTTCATTATGTAATAAAGAGCTAGTTGCATCCTTAAATTCACGATGTAAATAGATTTAGATAAAGGGATATGTAGATATATTTTTAAAAACAGTGCTAGTTTCATTTATTCAACTAAGCCTCCCTAATTGTTCACATGAAGAAATCTGATTACAACTGATTATAATCTGATTGCAAGGGAGTTGGTTAGTACTTTTCTTGAAAAGAGGTAAACCTTGGACTTGGAAAGCTTTCTGTGGCTGAAAATACAAGGTTTATAGCAAATATAAGGTTTATAGCAAAAAAAAATTTTAATGAAATTTTGTACTAGCAAAACAAACCTGAAATTTTTTATAGTCTTGGGATGAAAATCTTTTTAAGTGTAACAGATGCATTTTTATGTCGTTAAGATTTATTTTCTTATGATAAAAATAAGTTCAAAATGGAAAAACATAACATGTATTTGCAAAACATAATAGCTAATGCCCAAAGATTGTCAAAGCAATAGGATGAGTAATCCACTAGAAAAATGGACAAAGTATGTATGGTGAATTTATGAAAGATGTAATACAGCCAGTAAACAAACCTTATTACTTACTAACAAAGAATCATTTCAATTTTATGCTTCCTTTATGTTTCATAGAAAATTTCACTTCAAATACAATAATTTTAAATATTTATACATCCCATTGTAGGGTTTGAAATAAAGCTTTTATTAAATATTCATGTACTCTAACAAGGTTTGATTATCTCATCTGGCAGGGTCTTTTTTCCTCAACTTCTAAATGGGTCAAGTTTTGATTTCCTCATAAAAGAAATTTTATTAGACACTCATAGTGAAATGACTGTTATCATGTATCATATCCAAACAGTATAATTATTCAACAATAATTTTTGTACAAATTATATTTTCTTACAGAAATAGAAGAAGAAAGTTTTGCTTAACTTTGTTCTTTTCATTCTTTTTGTAGGATCCGGCGTTCGAACATTCACTCCATTTTATTTTCTGGTGGAACCAGTGGACACACTCTCAATTAGAGGCTCTTCTGTTATATTGAACTGTTCAGCATATTCTGAGCCTTCTCCAAAAATTGAATGGAAAAAAGATGGAACTTTTTTAAACTTAGTATCTGATGACCGACGCCAGCTTCTCCCAGATGGGTCTTTATTTATCAGCAGTGTGGTGCATTCCAAACACAATAAACCTGACGAAGGTTATTATCAGTGTGTGGCCACTGTTGAGAGTCTTGGAACGATTGTCAGCAGAACAGCTAAGCTTACAGTAGCGGGTAAGTTTTTTTTAAGTAATTTATTTATATTTTCAAATTTATGAAAAGTGTATCTTGATAAAAAGCAGTATTATCCTAGAGTTTTCACTTAACCAGTTACTGTAAATAAACTCCTGTAACAAATACCAATTGAGCATCTAGTGTGTTCATGGGATTGTGCTAAGACTTGCTTAGTGCTGTAGGAAGTAAAATGCAGCACTTCGCCTCTTTCTATTATTTAAATTGCTTACAGTTGCCATCAGAAGTATTGAGTCACTTCTTTTTTTTTCTAACTTGGGAATGACAGAGGAAGTTGTATAGGAAAACTGGTTCACTTTGATTGCTAACTTACCTCCCCCAGCATAACCATTTAGTGTGGCTTTTGTAAGACTTGTGGGATAGTCAGAATCTTGGTTCCTTTATGCCCCAACCAAGGAACTGACATTTAATTGGATTATTTAAAAACCTATAGGATATAGATACTAACGTGAAGAACAGAAAGTGGTAAAGAGAGAAACATTCACTCCGTTTTAGAGCATTCTTATTTGAAGAATAATGGAAGGTGTAAGCTGAAAGGCCATGCTTGTTTTAGAGTAGATACTGATATTCCTCAGGTCCGTGTTTTTTCACTCGAGTACTAGATGAAGTAGTTTTTGTTAAGGGTCACACTGTACAAAAATTGTATTCTGTTGGGGTGCTTAGGTGGCTCGGTCGGTTAAGCGTCCAACTTCAGCTCAGGTCATGATCTCACGGGTCATGAGTTTGAGCCCCACATTGGGCTCTGTGCTGACAGCTTGGAACCTGAACCTGCTTCAGATTCTGTGTCTCCCTCTCTCTCTGTCCCTCTTTCTCTGCCCCTCTCTTGCTTACACTCTGTCTCTCTCTCTCTCTCTCTCAAAAATAAACATTGAAAAGTTTTTTTAATTGTATTATGTTTAAGTCTTATATATATATACTCGTCTTGGTAAAATGGTAACATGTAAAAAAATACAACTACAAGAATAGTTTCCCATTTCACGGCCACTCTAGGGTGATGGTTCCCTATCTCCCGCTCACTTCACAGTATACTTGCTCACTCATTCAGAGTATGATGACTCTTTTTCTCTTTGGAACCAGATACTCAAAGCTGAATTTGAGTGTGATATAGAGCTACTGTAATTATTCCATAATCACAGGTTGAGGATGGAAAAAGAAAAGGGTGAAAGAGTCACTTCTTTTGATAATTAGCCTTTCCCCCCTTTTTTTTCCTTCTTTCTTTCATTTTTCCTTTTCCCCCTCTCCCTTCCTTTCTTCCTCTAATCTACTTGTCAGGCTTTCTCCACCACGTTGATAGAAAAGTTGGCATGATGACTGCACCTGTACTGTTACGTAGGGGAGCTCCTGTGTATCATTTATGGTTTTAAGCTGGGCTTTGATTTAGTCTTCACTCCTTCCTCTCTCAGCTGTCTCCCACAGCCAGTCACCAAATCCAGGGAATTCTGCTTCCTAGTTTCTCTGTATGTGACCCGGAGGCCACGTCTCACCATCCCCACTGTCTGCTGCCTCACTCTTCCCTCTTCCAGGCCAGTGGCCCGGGCTCTCTTCTCACCCGTCAGTAGCTCTTCAGGGACATCAAGCCGATGTCTAAACTCTTACAGGCCTTGTGTCTTTTCACGAGCTAGCCTCCTCTTCTCCAGCTTCATTTCTTAACATCCCACCCTGCCCGTCTCTGGCCTCCACCATCAGCAGCAGGACCACCTTCAGCACATTTTGAGCTCTGCCAGTACTGAACGTTTTCGAATCCCTTTTATTCTTGGTCTCTGGCCTTTGCTCGTGGCTGCCCCACTGCCTGTCAAGCCTGTCAAGCCTGTCCTCTACATTTTCCTCTCTCCCTACTCTGCTAGGTTTGTCCAGCTTACTTTTCAGCCTTCATCGGCTTCAGGAAACATTTTTGGCCTAATGTCTTAGTAAACAGCCAATTTTAATATAGTATAATCAGTTCTTTAGCTGCAGACAAGGTTCCATAGGAGAGTTATTTAACTCACTCATGGCCGTCAGTATCAGAAGGTAATAATATCTGAGCTAAGAGATGAATGGAAGTTCTTTTAATAGTTGCATAGTATCCATCGTATAGGTATCCTGTGATTTATCTAAAGATTCCCTTTTTATGAACAGTTACATGGATAAAAATTGTTTGATATTACAGATAGTACTATAGTGAACACCCTTTTATAAATCTTTTCTGTAGAATAGATTACTGGAATAAGTAATTCTTTTTTTTTAATAGTTTATTTTCAAATTGGTTTACATATAACACCCAGTGTTCATCCCAACACGTGCCCTCTTTAATGCCCGTCACCCCCTCTCCCCCCTCACTCACCCCCCTCACCCTCAGTTTGTTCTTAGTCTTTGAGAGTCTCTTATGTTTTATCTCCCTCCCTCTCTGTGTCTTTTTTTCCTGTCCCCTCTTCCCCTCCCCCCTGGTTTTTGCTTAATCTCTCAAAATCCACCTATGCATGGAAACATACGGTATCTGTCTTTTTCTGACTGACTTATTTCACTTAACATAATACCCTCCAGTTCCATCCATGTTGCTACGCATGGCCAGATTTCATTTTTTCTCATTGCCATGTAGTAGTCCATTGTATATATGTGCCACAACTTCTTTATCCACTCGTCAGTTGATGGGCACTTGGTCTCTTTCCATGATTTGGCTATTGTCGAAAGTGCTGCTATGAACGTTGGGGTACACGTGGCCTTATGCATCAGCATTCCTGTGTCTCTTGGGTAGATTCCTAGCAGTGCTATTGCTGGGTCATAGGGTAGCTCTATTTTCATTTTTTTGAGGAACCTCCACACCGTTTTCCAGAGTGGCTGCACCGGTTTGCATTCCCACCAACAGTGTAGGAGGGTGCCTGCTTCTCCACATCCCCGCCAGCATCTATAGTTTCCTGATTTATTCATTTTAGCCACTCTAACCAGTGTAAGGTAGTATCTCAGTGTGGTTTTGATTTGTGTTTCCCTGATGATGAGTGACTTTGAGCATCGTTTCATGTGTCTGTTGGCCATCTGAATGTCCTCTTTGGAGAAGTGTCTATTCATATCTTCCGCCTATTTCTTCACTGGATTATTTGTTTTTCAGGTGTAGAGTTTGGTAAGTTCTTTATAGATTTTAGATACTACTCCTTTATCCGATATGTCATTTGCAATTATCCTTTCCCATTCTGTCGGTTATCTGTTAGTTTTGTTGGTTGTTTCCTTTGCTGTGCAGAAGGTTTTTTTCTTGATGAGGTCTCAATAGTTCATTTTTTCTTTAAATTCCCTCACCTTTGGAGATGTGTTGCATAGGAAATTGCTGTGGCTCAGGTCAAAGAGGTTTTTTCCTGCTTTCTCCTCTAGGATTTTGATGGTTTCCTGTCTCACATTCAGGTGCTTCATCCATTTAGAGTTTATTTTTGTGAGTGGTGTAAGGAAGTGATCTAGTTTCATTCTTCTGCATGTTGTTGTCCAGTTCTCCCAGCACCATTTGTTAAAGAGGCTGTCTTTTTTCCATTGGATACTCTTTCCTGCTTTGTCAAAGATTAGATGGCCATATGCTTGTGGGTCCATTTTTAGGTTCTCTAATCTATTCCATTGGTCTATGTGTCTGTTCTTGTGCCAATACCATGCTGTCTTGATGACTACTGCCTTGTAGTAGAGGTTAAAATCTGGGATTGTGATGCCTCTCGCTTTGGTTTTATTCTTCGGTATTACTTTGGCTATTTGGGGTCTTTTTGTTGTTCCCTACAAATTTTAGGATTGTTTGCTCTAGCTTTGAGAATTCTGGTGCAATTTTGATTGAGATTGCATTGAATGTATAGATTGCTTTGGGTAGTATTGCCATTTTAACAATATTCTTCCAATCCATGAGCATGGGATGTTTTTCCATTTCCTTGTGTCTTCCTCAATTTCTTGCATAAGTTTTTTATAGTTTTCTGCATCAAGGTCTTTTACATCTTTGGTTAGGTTTATTCCTAGGTATTTGATGGTTTTTGGTGCAATTGTGAATGGGATTCGCTTCTTTATTTCTCTTTCTATTGCTTCATTGTTGGTATAAAGGAATGCAACCGATTTCTGTACGTTGATTTTGTATCCTGCAACTTTGCCAAATTCATGGATCAGTTCTAGTAGGCTTTCGGTGGATTCTGTTGGGTTTTCCATGTAAAGTATCATGTCGTCTGCAAAAAGTGAAAGTTTGACTTCATCCTTGCCTATCCTGATGCCTTTTATTTTGATTTCTTGTCTGATTGCTGATGCTAGGACCTCCAACACTATGTTAAATAGCAGTGGTGAGAGTGGACATCCCTGTCGTGTTCCTGATCTCAGGGGGAAGGCTCTCAGTTTTTCCCCATTGAGGATGATATGAGCTGTGGGCTTTTCATAAATGGCTTTTATGATGTCTAAGTATGTTCCTTCTATCCCGACTTTCTCGAGAGTTTTTAAGAAGGGATGCTGTATTTTGTCAAATGCCTTTTCTGCATCAATCAACAGGATCATATGGTTCTTATCTTTCCTTTGTTAATGTGATGTATCATGTTGATTGATTTCTGAATGTTGAACCATCCCTGCAACCCAGGGATTAATCCTCCTTGATCGTGGTGGATAATTCTTTTTATATGCCGTTGGATTCTATTCGCTAATATCTTGTTAAGAATTTTTGCATCCATGTTCATCAAGGATATCGGCCTGTAGTTCTCTTTTTTTGCTGGGTCTCTATCTGGTTTGGGAATCAAAGTGATGCTGGCTTCATAGAATGAGTCCGGGAATTTTCCTTCCATCTCAGTTTTTTGGAACAGCTTGAGGAGGATAGGTATTAACTCTGTTTTAAATGTCTGGTAAAATTCCACAGGGAAGCCATCTAGCCCTGGACTTTTATTTGCTGGGAGATTTTTGATAACTGATTCAATTTCTTCACTAGTTATGGGTCTGTTCAAGTTTTCTGTATCTTCCCGTTTGAGTTTTGGTAGCGTGTGGTTGTTTAGGAATTTGTCTATTTCTTCCAGGTTGTTCAATTTGACAGCATATAGTTTTTCATAACATTCTCTGATAATTGCTTGTATTTCTGAGGGATTGGTTGTAATCACTCCATTTTCGTTCGTGATTATATTGATTTGGTTTCTGTCTCTTTTCTTTTTGAGGAGCCTGGCTATTTATCAGTTTTGTTTAGTTTTTCAAAGAACCAGCTCTTGGTTTCATTGATCTGTTCCACTACTTTTTCTGTTTCCATATGATTAATTTGTGCCCTAATCTTTGTTATTTCTCTCTTTCTGCTAGGTTTGGACTGTCTTAGCTGTTCTGCTTCTAGTTCCTTTAGAATTTGTGTCAGGAATTTTTCTTGTTTCTTGAGATGGGCCTGGATTGCAATATATTTCCCTCTCAAGACTGGCTTTGCCACATCCCAAAGCGTTTGGATTGTTGTATTTTCATTTTCATTTGTTTCCATGTATTTTTAAATTTCTTCTCTGATTGCTTGGTTGACCCATTCGTCTCTTAGTAGGTTGTTCTTTAGCCTCCGTGTATGGGGGTTTCCCAGACTTTTTCCTGTGGTTGATTTCAAGTTTCAAAGCATTGTGGTCTGAAATTGTGCATGGTGTGATCTCAATTTTTTTATACTTCTTCAGCGCTTCCTTGTGCCCCAAAATGTGGTCTATCTTGGAAAATGTACCATGCGCATTTGAGAAGAATGTAAATTCCTTTGCTTCTGGATGAAGGGCCCTGAAGATACCTGTCAGGCCCATCTGTTCCAACGTGTCGTTCAGGTCCATTGTTTCTATGTGGATTCTCTGTTTAGTGGATCTATCCAGCGCTGTGAGTGGGGTATTAAGGTCTCCTGCCACTAGCACATTCTTATCAGTAAGATAGCTTACGTTTGTAATTAGTTGCTTTACAAATTTGGGTGCCCCCGAATTTGGCACGTAGATATTTTTAATTGTTAGCTCTTCCTGTTGGATAGTCCCTGTGATTATTATATAATGCCCTTCTTCATCTCTTATTACATCTTTTACTTTAAAGTCCAGTTTGTCCAATATAAGTGTGGCTACTCCAGCTTTCTTCTGAGTTCCTGTAGCATGGTAGATAGTTCTCCATCCCCTCACTTTCAGTCTGAAGGTGTTCTCAGGTTTAAAAACGGTCGAAGATAGCAGATAGATGAGTCTTGTTTTCTAATCCATTCTGTTACCCTGTGTCTTTTAATTGAAACGTTTAGTCCGTTTACATTCAGCGTTAATATTGAAAAATATAGGTTTAGAGTCAAGGTGTTGTCTGTAGGTTTCATGTTTGTAAGGATGTCTCTGGTGCTCTGTGTTCCTTGCAACCTTTCCTTCATAGAGTCCCCCTCAGGATCTCTTGTAAGATTGGTTTATTTGTGATGTATTCCTTCAGTTTTTGTTTGTTTGGGAAGACCTTTATCTCTGCATCCATTTTGAATGACAGGCTGGCCAGGTAAAGGATTCTTGGCTGCATGTCCTTCCTGTTCATCACATTGAAGATTTCCTGCCATTCCTTTCTGGCTTGCCAAGTTTCTGTGGATAAGTCCTCTACTACCCTAATGTGTTTGCCTTTGTACGTCAAGGCCCGTTTATCCCTAGCTGCTTTCAGGATTCTCTCTTTATCTTTGTATTTCCCAGCTTCACTATGATGTGTCGTGCTGAGGGTCTGTTCGGGTTACGTCTGAGGGAAGTTCTCTGTGCCTCTTGGACTTCAGTGCCCATTTCCTTCTTCATGTTGGGGAAGTTCTCATCGAATTTGTTCAAGTACGCCTTCGACTCCTTTCTCTCTCTCTTCTTCCTCTGGAATGGAATAAGTAATTCTACTAATTGCTGGATCATAGGATATACTTTGTGTGTGTGTATAATTTTAAAAAGAGCACTGAACTGTTTGGCTCTCCCTCAAAATTTTAACCATAAAGTTACCATATGACTGAGCTGTTCCATTTTCTGTTATCTACCCAAGAGAAATAAAAAGATAATCTTTACAGCAGTTGTACATGACTTGTTATAGCAGCATTATCTGTAACAGCCAAAAAGTGAAAACAGCCAACTTGTCTGTCAAGTGTTGAATGGATAACCAAAATGTGGTATATACATACATGGAATGTTATTCAGCAATAAAGAGGAATGAAATTGTGCTATGTACTGCAACGTGGATGAACCCAAAAAACATGATGCTAAGTGAAAGGAGATCTTGTGATATGATATATGTATGAAATGTCCAGAATAGGCAAATACAGGGAGCCAAAAAGTAGGTAGGTGGTGTTTTAGAGCTGAGGATGGGGGAGAGGAGACAAGAGCACAAGGGGTTGGGTAGGTGAGTACAGGGATTGCGGAATGATTGCAAGTGAGTGCAAAGTTTCTTTGGGGAATGATGAAAATGTTCTAAAATTAAATTATAGTGATAGTTGCACAACCTCGTGTGTGAACTAGAAGCTATTGAATTGTGGATTTTAAATGGTAAACTTTATGGTATATAAATGGTATCTCAATGAATTTTTTTTTTTTTTTTTTGAAGAGACTGTCAAATTGCCATTCTAAAAGAACATTGGTTAGTGTTCTTTGGTTACAAGCAGTACAAACTGATTTTGGCCAAGTCATGAAAGAAGGAGTATTTTTGAAAGAACACTAAGTAGGTAGCTCATAAAATTAAATATGAGAAGTCTTCTCTGCACTTACTTCTCCACAGTAGAAATTTTTGTTTTAATGTCTGGGCAGTAGCCTGGCTGTGTTTTGTGCCTAAAGGTGGAGGAATTGGGTGATCTCAGTACAGACTGTTAATCTCTTCTTGTCAAGCCTGTGTCTCACTCCCACTCTTTTCTCTTCTTCAAGTCTCCAGAAGTAGCAGGACAAACTGGCCTCCTACTTGTGAGTGCGGGAAGCCAGCGATTTCTGCCTCATATATCCATACTCGTTCCTCCATCTGCTTTCCCCATTCAGAAACTTTTAGAAGTCTCTTGTCTGCTGATTCTACATATGTTGTAGGTTTATATTTTTAAAAATTTACTAATTGTCATGAGACCTCAGGAGGGAAGAATATTTTGACTTTTTAAAAATAGAATTAGCTCTTGGTTTTATTTCAGCTTCCTGTTTTTACTACTTTATTAGTTTCTCTGTTTATCTTTGTTAAGTCTATTCTTCTAATTTTTTTTTGGTTTCTTTAAAGTAGGCATATGGCTAATTTTTATCTTTCTTTCCTTTAAAAATCTCCTTGAAATAAAAAATAGGAAAAAATTTGTAAGAAAGCTAGACAACCTATAAGTGTGCCGTTTCCATATGGACTAATTCACCATCATAAAACTACAAAACTGAGAGCTGTTTCCCATAATTTACTATGTTTGTTAGTCTTTAAACATTTTGTTGTGTTCTTAGCATCTCAGAATCTTTTTAGATGTTACTGTTAATAATAATAGTAGCTAGTGTTTGAGTATGTACCAGATCGAATGCTTTATGTGAAGTATTAACCTTTTTAATATCCTGAGGCCTCTAATTGTTCTCATTTCACTGAAGAAGAAACTGAGGCTTCCAGGTTAAGTAACTCGCTAATGTCACACAGCCATGAAGTGGTAGAGTTGGGATTCATATTCAGATTATGTGACTCCAGAATTCAGGCACTTAACAACTACATTCTGTGTATCTGTAGGGTATTTATGACCGCCTTTTCGTTAATATCTTATTTTAAAATAATTTCAAGCTTATACACTTATTGCCAGAATGAAACCAAGAAATCACATCTGCTCTTTACTCCGATTACCCAGTTGTTAACGTTTTACCATGTCTCCCTTAGTATCCCCTAATAAGCACATACCCAAATCAATTTTTTTTTCTGAACCAGTATGTGTAAATTGCAGACACGACCTTCACCTAAATACTCCCATGTATATTTCCCAAAAACAAAGATATTCTTCTAAATAACTGTCCATCAATTCTAGGAAATTAACCTTAATACAATGCTACTGTAGATACCATTGAGATTTCACTGGTTGACTCAATAGTGTTCTTAATAGCAAAAAACAAAATTAGTACCTTTGCCCCTCCCCCACTCCTTTCTGGTCCAGGATTGCATGTTTTACTTAGTAGTTGTGTCTCTTTAGGCTCTTTTAGTCTCAAATCATTCTTTAGTTTATCCGTGTCTCAGTTTGTGTTTTCTGGTTTTCCCCTTATGAATAGAGTCAGGTTTTGCATTTTGGGGAGGAATATCACAGAAGTAAGTGATGCTGTGTTCTTAGTGTATCTTATCAGGAAGCATACGATGTTTTGTTCCATCACTGGTGATGTTAACTTTTATTACTTTGTTAACAGGGACTGTATTTGTAACAGTCCATGGACTGTGTTAACTAAATGGACTATGGACTATGGACTATGTTAACAAAATAATAAAAGTTAACAGTGCTCTGTTTCTCCACTGTAAAGTTAAATATTTTGTACTTTCATTAATTAGTAATATGTATCTTGGGAAGAGCTAATTTGATACTCTATAAATATCTTATTTGTCATCCAACTTTCACCAACAAGTTTAACATCTGTTCATTATTCTTCTCTGCATTAATTATCATTATCCCAGATTTAGCCAGACGAAACCCCCTTCAGTCTGACCTCTGTGTGCTTTTTGATGTGTCCATATTGTTTTCTGGATGCTTCCTTACTTCTGTCACCAGTATGTTCCAGGTTTATCTTGTACTTTCCTTACTATGGTCCTAGAATGAGCTTCTTCTCCAAGGAGCATGGGTTCCTTGTAGTGAAGAATGGTATTTAGAAATCAAGGTTGTGTCACCATATCTACTCATTGCTACTCAGGTGGCATTGATTTTGAGCTCTCTCTGGATAGAGCTAGGAAATGTATATATAGACATTTACATATGTATTTATATTTATACATGCGTACCCATATCTCATATACTTATGTACACACACATATACTTATATACACACACATATGTATATATCTCCTAGCTCTGTCCATAGGGTCCAGAATGTATATATATATACACACACACATCTATATATATATATGTATGTAATGACTGTGAAATGTATATATATTATATACACATACATTTACATCTATATATACATTTAACTGTATTTGTATAATTGTATAAAACTAAGTTTATACTGATACCTCAGTTCTACCAATGCCATGGGATTTATTCTATCCTGCTTTTCCATATATATATATACCTTGCTTCTCCAAATGTGAGGAATCTGATTCCATTTATCCCTAGTACATTTACTTATTTGACCTGTATCCCTGTTGTAGCCACTTTCCTAACCCATGGACCTTCATCTTGACCCTGGTTCTACCCGTGGCCACAGGGACTGACTTGCTCCTGGTTCCCATGACTACATTTTAAAGTAACATTTAACTACATTTTATTTCTTTTCTTTTCCTTTATTGTCTAGGTCTTCCAAGATTTGCCAGCCAACCAGAACCTTCTTCAGTTTATGCCGGGAACAGTGCAGTTCTGAATTGCGAAGTTAATGTAGATTTGGTCCCGTTTGTGAGGTGGGAGCAGAACAGACAGCCTCTTCTTCTGGATGAGAGAGTCATCAAACTTCCAAGTGGGACACTGGTTATCAGCAACGCCACTGAAGGAGATGGGGGACTCTATCGCTGCATAATCGAAAGTGGTGGGCCACCAAAGTATAGCGATGAAGCTGAATTAAAAGTTCTACCAGGTATTAATTTATTATCAGGACTCATGGTTTTATGTTTATTAACGGATAAAAATTGTCGTTTTAGAATTTTCTTTTTTTTAATCAAACACTGTTAAATGTGTGGTGTGACAAATTAACGTCAGCATAGGAGTTTCAGTTTCTTAGATGGGGAGAAAAGAAGAAAATGTGCCAGAAAGATCCTCTCTTTAGTGAATACATTAGTCAGTAAAAATTTATCAAAGTGTATTTAATATTTATGGCATTCTTCTTGGCCAAATACTAGCCCTGTGTCTTTTGTCAAGCCTCCATCTGCTACTTCCCTGTCACAGGACACTTCCTACAGTTAGGCGTCTTCACCCGTCGGAATCAGGGACTCACTCAGGCCAGTTCATAAAAGGGATGGGCAGAGTGGTAACTAGTACAGCAGCTCTGGAGACGCTGGTAAGCAAGAGTCCTTGGATCTCTGTAACGCTCCTTTATTTTAATGTAAGCCCAGCTCCTTCTCCCTTCTCCCTTCTCCCTCTCTCCGCCCCTGCTGGCTGTCCTCATCATCTTGTTCCGTGTGTCTCTTCCTGGCTGTGTCTCTTCGCTCATAACGGCCTCTCGCTTGTGGCTCACCACAGCCCTTCCAGCCTCCCGACGTCTCACCTCTCAGCTTCCACTCCCACCGCTGGGTGCCTGATTCTCTCCACGTTTCTTCCTTAGACCTGAGCTTATGGATATAGACGGGCCATCCTTTATGTTGTCTGGGCAAATTTTTTATATACAGCTACTTCATAGGCTGATTTTTTGGTCTATGGATTGGCTTGCAAAGTGAGACCAGTGTTTGAGCAGCAACGCTTGAGGGCGTTTCTGATGAGCTTTGAACTAAACTTTTTTTAAAGGCAGTTTCTTTCTTTGTCTTCATCATCCATGTCCTTGGCATTCATTTCCCTGTGTTTTTACACCTCAGGAGCCACAGTTATTTTTTAAAATGTGTATTAGATCATGGTACATCTTTGTTCAGAACCTAATGGTTTCTCATTTCAGAGTAAAGTTTAAAGTCCTTGGCCTGTAAGGATTTATATAATCTTAATGCCACCTCTCTTCCCATATCTCTCCTTCCATCTGGTACTCTTCTTTCCCTCACTCTGTGATTGTGGCCACCTTATGTTTCTAGAACACTCCAAATACTGTTTTGCTTTAGGTCTTTCTACTTGCCGTTTGCTCTGCCTGGAGTCCTCTCTTCCCTCGATGTCTGCCTGAATCAGCTGTCTTATTTTTTTGCTCAAATGTCACTGTATTAGTTAAGCCTTCCTTGACCACTGTTTAAAACAGCAGTCTTCCGTTTCTACCCTGTACTTTCCTCTTCGCCTTCATTTTACTTCAGAACATATCACTATCTGACATACACTGTCTTGTTTCTTGTCTCTCTCCCCTAGTAGTAGGTAAGGAATTTTGTCTGCTTCCAAGAATGGTAATTGGCACACAGAAGACAATAAATATTTGTTCAAATTTGTCTGTTTCTATCAAAATTTGATTAAATGTAGCTAGATCCAAGTGGGAAGGGGGGAAGGACTATTGCCATATTGCAGTGTCTTCCAGCCTGCTTCCTGACTGGCTTTTACATGGCAGAGGTCCTGTTTCTTCTCCGTGCCTGGGGTACCCCTCAAGCAGATCCTTAAAACCAGATCCAAGGAAACAAGATTTTCACTGTCAAAGGATGAGCCACCACTGAATATCTGAAATGTAAACACAGTACTGAATGTTTTACTTACTTAAGTAAGGGAAAACCGTACTTTCAAGCACAGTCTTCTTGAATAATGCAAACTGCGGATCTCGTATGGAATTTGGGGGAAGACGTTTTTGGTATGTTGGTTAAGAGGCAAGGGTGGATTGATGGCAGCCAAAGAAGCATGTTTTATGGTTGGTTACAGAGGTGAGAGCAGGTTAATGTCAGCTGTAGAAGCAAGTGATTCCACTGTTGAATGGCTGACTTTTAAAGCCTGAGGCTGTCATTCATGGCTGACTTTCAAAGGCACGTTCACTGAAGCGAGTTGTCACTGATCTGTTAGACCTTGTTTACTTGTTACCATGGCTACAGAACTGTCATTGATGAGTTACACAAGTTTAAAGCCAGTCCTGGTAGTTGTTACCATGGCTATAGAATATCTTTTCCTAAGAGTACGGAGACAAGAGTCACATCTCTTTACCTGAGAATAGCCTTCTGTCTCAAAACTTAACACTGGAAATACTTCCCCATTAAGTAGAGAACCCTGTCTTCTACCCATGAAAGTGTAGCCTTTTCAGATGTCCATAAGAGGGCAGCTATGTAAAGTGAGCACACTCGGAGTGGTAGCCTAATAGCTATACCATTGTAAAAATCAGAGGATTGGCAGACTAAGTAAGCTAAAGAGACAAAACTCAGATTTTTATAAGTAACACAGGTATAGGGATGTAAAGGACACCTCTTGTGATATCCCTGTGCATGGAGAGGATGCTGTTAAGGACTTGAACTTGCTCAGTCTTTTCTCTTTGTACCACTCATGAAACATTTACTTATCCAGTCTTTTATTTTTTATTTTTAAAGCATATTTATTTGAGAGAGACAGAGACAGCACGAGTGGGGGAGGGGCAGAGAGAGAGGGAGAGATATAATCCCAAGCAGCAGAGCCTGACACGGGGCTCGAACTCAAAAACCACGAGATCATGACCTGAGCCAAAACTAAGAGTTGGTTGCTTATCTGACTGAGACACCCAGGTGCCCCTTATCTCGTCTTTTAAAGTGAAGGGGATTCATGTTAAATATCTTCCAGTTGATCAGTAAGCACCTTAAGGTTAGGAGCTATAATTTGTACATTTTTAAGGCCCCCAGAGAGCCTAGCACAACGTTTTGCACATTGAAATGACCTAAGAAATGTTTGCTAATTTAATTGGAATTTTCTTGTGTCACTGTTTCTTAAAATATTTTGTTATATAAAGCCAAACAGTGTACCTGGCTGGCTCATTCCGTAAAGCGTGCAGCTCTTAAACTCAGGGTCATGAGTTCAAGCCCCACATTGGGCATGGAGCCTACTTAAAAAAATAAATAAAACCACACGGACTGAATAGGAAATTGCCATTCCTCATCGTCAGTGATAAAGTGCTTTCTTAATTGTTGTCTTTTATTTTTTAGATCCTGAGTTCACATCAAACTTGGTATTTCTGAAACAACCTTCTTCCTTAGTCAGAGTCCTTGGTCAGAGTGCAGTGTTGCCGTGTGTCGCTTCAGGACTTCCTACTCCAGCCATTAGATGGATGAAAAATGAGGAGGCACTTGACACAGAGAGGTAATGTGCCTAAAAGCCTTTTTCAGCCTTAGCTTCTGACTTGGTCTAATCTTGTTTGGGACTACTGATTAATAATGAAAAAAAAAATGGCCATCTACTTTGCTTTTTATTTAAACACCTCATAATGCTCATTTGTAATTCTTGAAATAGTTTCTATGCTGTCTATGATTAGGATATTTAAAGAAAAAAGTGCTTTCAAAATATTAAGGGCTAGTTATTCCATTTGTTCTTTCTGAGCTACAGTATACTTAGCTTAAGGCCTCAAGACCTCCTTCCCTAAACTGTTGCAAGAGTTTTTGGTTCTGACTAGCCTGAGACTTACTCATTTTCATGTACATTTTGTTGGTAGTAGTTTTCTTTACTCTAACAATAAAAGAGAATGTGTTTCTCATCCTTTTGTTTTTGCCTTTTAAACTCCTTCCACCCTTCTTCTATGATCAAAATTCTTCCTCTTCCACAAAAACCTTTCTGTTAACATCAGTTACCCTGTCATCCATCATTACTTCCTTATGTAGTGGGTACTTGACCTATGTAGTGGGTGCTTTTCTCTGTTGTAGTCTGATAAAAGAACTGAGGTAGTGGTGGTGGTGGTATTTAGGTATATTTTGTTTCCAAGACAAAATTATCTTGTGTGTTGTAGAATGTTTAGTATCATCTTTGGCCTCTGTCTGCTAGATGCCAATAGCACTTCCAGGTTGTGACAACCACAAATGTTTCCAGATCTTGCCAGATGTCCCCTGGAGGACAAAATGGTCCCTAATTGAGGACCACTGTTGCAGAACAGTGTTGTCTAATAGAAATATGATGCAAGCCACATATATAATTTAAAATTTTTGGTAGCTAGGTTAAAAAAAACTAAGATATACATGTGTACTACTAAATATAATAATAATTTATACAGTGCACCAGTTAAAGTGAAATGTAGTTCTACCAAAACAGTAAAGTCATGGTTAGTGTTACTTTAGCTTTTCCATTTTTTATTTTTGAAACTTGATGTATTTTTTTTTAAGAGAGAGAGAGAGAATATCTCAAGTAGGTCCTGCACTGCCAGTGTGGAGCCTGACACTGGGTTTGAACCCACAAACCATGAGATCATGACCTGAGCTGAAATCAAGAGTCAGATGCTCAACCATCTGAGTCACCCACGTGCCCCTGGGTCATTTATGCTTTTATATTTAAATAAAAATTAGAGAAAATTTAGAGTTCAGTTCTTTAGTCATTCTAGCTGCATTTTAAGTGTCAGAAGCCACCTCTGGCTCATGGTTATTGATTTGGACCAAGCAGGTCTAAAGATTACCAACTGAGTAGTCCAAAGTAAGCAGACAGTCTTATTTTGTGTACTTCAGTAACCAAGACCTGGGAAGGGGTATCTGTCTAGTCAGCTTGGTGATTGACCTTTAGTCATAGGTGGAGATGATAGAATGCAGTAAGGTGTTCCATTACCAAAACTAATGGTATCATCTCCAATATCACCTCTTTCTTTCTCAGCACCCATCAAGTCACCAACTACTTCTGCCTCTATTTTACTTCCTTTCTTGCCACTCCTTTCTCCAGCTAAATATTAGCAAAGAAATTATAAGACCTCAATGAAATATTTAAAACTTATGCTAACTGAAACATAGGGAACCTTTGAAAAGGGAATAAAAATTTGAAGCTCTTAGAGTAGCAGTTTTAATTGGCTACATCTTAGAACATAATCTTTATCAGGAGTAGGAAAGCTGAAATAGGTTATTTTAAAAGACTTTGTATTTTATCATCATAGAAGGACATCCTGAGGATAAACAATGATAAAGGAGGGTGATTTCTTGTATAAGAAATAAAAGTGAGGATTGCCATGATTCTCATTTGCTTATTCAATAATTATCCAGCATATTGAATGCCAATTATGTTAAGCACTGTTCTCGGCACTGGGAACAGAGTAGTGAACCAAATAGAGTTTTGCTGTTATGAATTTCATATTCTAGTGGGGAAGAGTCAGACAGTAATCATATAAACATGTAAAATTTCAGTTTATGCTAAGCGCTATGAAGTACATTAAGACAGAGTATGCCATAGCTGGATAGTTGTTCTGTTGGTAAAGTGATTCTTGACTGGGTCTAGATGTGGGTTGGGATATACAAGTCATGGTAGAAATGTTACATGTCTTTTATGTTGCATAAAATCGTTACATTCGATTTTATTCAAAGATATTTCTTAGGGGAAAATTTTTTTATATTTTTAAAAAATATTCTTGAGAGAGAGCACAAGAGAGAAGAGTTGAGGAGGGGCAGAGAGAGAGACACACACACACAGAATCTGAAGCGGACTCCAGGCTCTGAGATGTCAGCACCGAGCCCAACGTGGGGTTTGAACCCATGAACTGTGAGATGATGAGTTGAGGCGAAGTCAGATGCTTAACCAACTGAGCCGCCCAGGTGCCCCTCTACCAAACATTTAAAGAAGAGTTAACACCTATTCTTCTCAAACTGTTTCAAAAAATACAAATGGAAGGAAAACTTCCAAACTCATTCTGTGAGGCCGGAATTACATTGATTCCAAAACCAGACAAAGACCCTACTAAAAAAGAGAATTCTAGGCCAGTATCCCTGATGAACATGCATACAAAAATTCTCAACAAATCAAATCCAACAGTACATTAAAAGAATCATTCACCACAATCAAATAGAATTTATTCCTGGGTTGAAGGGGTCTTTCATTATTGGCAAATGAATCAACATGATACACGATATCAGTAAAAGAAAGGATAAGAACCATATGATCCTCTCAATAGAAGCAGAAAAAGCACTTGACAAAGTACAACATCCATTCTTGATAAAAATCTTCAATAAAGTAAGGATAGAGGGAACATACCTCCACATCATAAAGGCCATATATGAAAAGACCCACAGCTAATATCATTCTCAATGGGGAAAAACCGAAAGCTTTTCCTGGGTCAGGAGCAAGACAGCGTTGTCCACCCTCACCATTACTATTTAACATAGTACTGGAAGTCCTAGCCTCAGCAGTCAGACAACAAAAAGAAATAAAAGGCATCCAAAATGCCAAGGAAGAAATCACATTTTCACTATTTGCAGATGACATGATACTCTATGTAGAAAACCCAAAAGCATCCACCAAAAAGTTGTTAGAATTGATCCACAAATTCAGTAAAGTTGCAGAATATAAAAATCAACGTACAGAAATCTGTTGGATTTCTATACACAAATGATGAAGCAGCAGAAAGAGAAAGTAAGGAATAGATCCAATTTACAACTGCACCGGAAACATAAGATACTTAGGAATAAATTTAACCAAAGAGGTAAAAGATCTGTATGCCAAAAACTATGGAATAGTCTTGAAAGAAATTGAAGATGACACACAAAGAAGTGGAAAAACATTCCATGCGCGTGGATCGGAAGAACAATTATTGTTAAAATGTCTAAACTACCCAAAGCAATCTACACATTTAATGCAGTCCCTGTCAAAATACCACCAGCATTTTTCACAGCTAGAACAAACAGTCCTCAAGTTTGTATGGACCCACAAAAGACCCCAAATAGCCAAAGCAGTCCTTAAAAAGATAAGCAAAGTTGGAGGCATCGTGATTCTGGACATCAAGCTATATCACAAAGCTGTAGTCATCAAGACAGTGTGGTGATGGCACAAAAACAGACACATAGACCAATGGAACAGAACAGAAAATCTAGAAATGGACCCATAACTATATGGTCAACTCATCTTCAACAATACAGGAAAGAATATCCAATGGAAGAAGGTCTGGCAGCAAATGGTGTTTGGAAAACTGAACAGCTACTTGGAGAAGAATGAAACTGGACCATTTCTTACACCACACACAATAATAAATTCAAAATGTATGGAAGACCTCAGTGTGAGATAGGAAACCATTAAAATCCTAGAGGAGAACACCGGCAGCAACCTCTTTGACTTTGGCTCTAGCAACTTCTTACTAGACACATCTCCAGAGGCAAGGGAAATGAAAGCAAACATGAACTACTGGGACTAGACACATCTCCAGAGGCAAGGGAAACAAAAGCAAACATGAACTATTGGGACTTCATCAAGATAAAAAAACCTCTTGCATAGGGAAGGAAACAATCAACAAGACTAAAAGACAGCTGACAGAATGGGAGAAGATATTTGCAAATGATCTATCTGATAAAGGATTAGTATTCAAAATCTATGAAGAACTTCTCAAACTCAACACCTAAAAACCAAATAATCCAGTTAATAAATGGTCCGAAGACATGAATAGACATTTTTCCACATACAGATGACTAACTGGTACATGAAAAAATGCTCAACATCACCTATCATCAGGGAAATACAAATCCAAACCACATTGAGATACTACCTCACACCTGTCAAAATGGCTAAAATTAACACAAGACAGCAGAGTTTGGCAAGGATGCAGAGTTGGTGGGAATTCCATTGTTGGTGGGAATGCAAACTGGTGCAGCCACTCTGGAAAACAGTATGGAGGTTCCTCAAAAAGTTAAAAATAGAAGTGCCCTATGATCCATCAGTTGCACCACTAGGTATTTACCCAAAGGATACAAAAATACTGATTCATAGGGGCACATGTACCCTTATGTTTATAGCAGAATTATCAACAATAGCCAAATTATGGAAAGAGCTCAAATGGAGCTTTCCATCAGTGGAGGAATAAAGAAGATGTGGTATACATGCAGTGCAGTATTACTCAGCCATCAAAAACAATGAAGTCTTGCCATTTACAGTGATGTGGATGGAGCTAGAGAGTTTATGCTAAGTGAAATCAGTCAAAGAAAGACATATACTATATGATTTCACTTACATGTGAAAGAGATGGACATAGTGTGGGGAGAGGAGGCAAACCATAGAACAGACTCTTTTATTTTTAATGTTTATTTATTTTTGAGAGAGGGGCATAGAGAGAGGAAGATGCAGAATCCAAATCAGGCTCCAGGCTCTGAGCTGTCAGCACAGAGCCCGATCTAGGGTTTGAACTCATGAGCCATGAGATCATGACCTGAGCTGAAGTCACATGCTTAACCAACTGAGCCACCCAGGTGCCCCAAAACAGACTGTTAACTCTAGAGAACAAACTGAAGGTTGCTGGAAGGAAGGTGGGTAAGAGATAGGTTGGATTGATGATGGGTATTAGGAAGGCACTTGTTGTGATGAGCACTGGGTGTTATATGGAAGTGATGAATGACTAAATACTAGTCCTGAAACTAATGTTATGCTATATGTTAACTAAATGGAATTTAAATAAAAAATTGAAATAAACTAAATACATATTTTTGACCATTAAATTAAATAAATGAAGCCTTACTTACCATGGCTTTTGTATCTAAGAATTGATACATTTATTTAATCTTTTGATCAAATTTGTTTACTTAAATTAAGCATAGTATTGAGGGAATGGTGGTGGAAATGTATCCCATTCATTGAGTTATTTTATTTTAAAGGGAGAGAATTGAGAAAATGTAAATGCTAAAGTGTAGAGGAACTGACAGCACAAGGTAATTTAGTAACCATGTAATTTCTATTTTGGTGCAATGATAGATCTGAACCCAGCTGTAAGTGAACAGGTTACAGCTATAAAAATGCTTAATGTTATTATAATTGACAATAGTAGAAAAATTAGATTACTTGAAAAGACAAATGGAGGACTTCCATTTCTGGGAAGATGGAATAGATATATTTTTTCCTGTTCTTCCTACTACTAAAAACCCCAGACATTATATATAAAACAAACGTAAGAGTCTGAAAGCGGGAGAGAGGAAGACTGACTGGTTAGAGACCTTGGGACCCAAGTAACAACATGATGGTGAGTTCCTTGGTTTAACATATCTCAACTTGAGCTGAAGAAGCCAGCAATCTGGAAATGCCAAGAGGCACATTCAAAAATGCTCTGAACAAAAGTATACTCTCTCTAGGTAGAGGACCAGGAAAGGGGAAGTGTAGCAAGACAAAAAGTATTAGACTATAATCACACCTATTTCTACAACAGAAGAAACTGTGGCCCCACCTTCACTCATGCCAGTAAAGGCCATGTGGGAAGCCTAGGCTTCCACCCTTACCAGGTTGTAATGAGATCCACCAACCTATATGGTATCAGAGGCTAAGTAAGGAACCAAAACTTTCATCTCAACCAGTCCATATCAGGGCCTCCTCTTCTGCTGTATTAATAGAAACCACATGGGGAGTATGGGCTTTTATCCTGTCTGGCAATAAAAGACAGTTCTTTCCTTCCACACTGGGATGGTATCAAAGGAGACCTCGTGGAGAGTCAGAACTTTCACCATCATGTAGTATCGAGCCCCTCCCCGCCATGGTCAGTGGATACCATATGGAGAATGATAATGAGACATTCCTTCTGCACCCATCCAGAAGGTAGAATCAGTCGGTGGAGGCCTAATGGGAGTTCTGGCTGTTAAGGAATAATAAGGAATCCCCTTGGGTGTTAAAATGGAGACTGAGTGATGAACCTGAACTTTTGCCTCCATCTGACAGTAATGAGGTGGTACCTCCCCCTTCCTCTGCTTTAGCAGTGTCAGAAGAAGCCAGCTAAAACAAATGGTTTAATGAGATCCAGAGTCTTAAAATACCCCAAATATCCAGATTTCAGTTTAAAATCATTCATCAGGGGCTCCTGGGTGGCTCTGTCATTTGGATGTCTGACTTCGGTTCAGGTCATGATCTTGCAGCTTGTGGGTTCGAGCCCTGTGTTGGGCTCTGTGCTAACAGCTCAGAGCCTGGAGCCTGCTTCGGATTCTGTGTCTCTCTCTCTCTCTGCCCCTCCCTAGCTTGCACTCTGTCTCTCCTTCAGAAATAAACATTAAAAAAATTTATTTTAAGTCACTCATCATACCAAGAACCAGGAAGATCTCAAATGAGAAAAGATAATAGATGCTAACACTGAGATGGCAGGTTTTAGAATTATCAGTTAGATTTTAAACCAGTCACCATAAAAATGCTTCAGTAAGCAATTACAAACATGTTTGAAACATATGAAAAAATAGAGTACCTCCAGAAAGGGGCACCTGGGTGGCTCAGTTGGTTAAGTGTCTGACTCTTGATACTGCCTCAGGTCATCTTGTGGTGGTGAGATCGAGCCCTGAGTTGGGCTTTGTCCTGAGCGTGGAGCCTGCTTGGGATTCTCTCTCTGCCCTTCCCCCACTCACTGGCATACACATGCATTCCCTCTCTTTCTCTCCAAATAAATAAACTTTAAAAAAAAAAGTATCTCAGCAAATACATAGAAAAGTCTCCTCAAATAAATAGTTTTAAGGAACCTAGTGGAAAATTTTGAACTGAGACATTAAAAAAAATTAAAAATTCAGTGGATGGTCTCAGCAGCAGACTGGATGGGACAGAGGAAAGAATCCTGAACTACAAAAAAAACAAGATGCAATGATCAGTATTAGGACTGAAATGGGATGCTACCGCAGATCCTGCAGGCATCAACATGGTAGTAAGAAACACTATGAGCAACTATACACATGTAAATTTGACAGCTTGTACAAAATAAACTGCTCAAAAATGCAACCTACCACATCTATCCCAATATGAAATAGATAATTTGAATAGGTCTCCGTTAAGGAGATTGAGTTTGTAATTTTGAAACTCTCAAAAAAGAGAGGCACCCGCATCACACTTTGTGCTTTATTGGCATGGAGCCTGCTTGAAATTCTCTCTCCCTCTCTCTCTACCCCCTGCTCACCCACGTGCGTGCTCTCTCTCTCTCTCAAGTAAAGAGAGAAGGAATTGAAGCTAGTATCACTCTGATAACAAAACCAGACAAAGATAGTACAAAAAGGAAAACTGCGGGCCAGTATATCTCATGAATATAAACATAAAAATTCTCATTTTGTTTTTTTTTTTCCTTCCAAATTTTTACTTACATTCTAGTTAGTCAACATACAGTGCAGTATTGGTTTCAGGAGTAGAATGCAGTGATTCACCACTTACCTACAACACCTAGTGCTCGTCACGGCAAGTGCCCTCCTTGTTACTCATCACCCATCTAGCCCATCCCCCCCCATCTCCTTCGGTTTGTTCTCTGTCTTTATAAGTCTTTTATAGTTTGTTTACCTTTCTCTCACCTAAGTGTTCATGGATAAAGATGTGGTATATATATGTATATATAATGGATTATTATTTAGTCCTAGAATGAAATCTTGCATTTGCAATGACATGGATGGAGCTAGAGAGTATGATGCTAAGGGAAATAGCTCAGAGAAAGACAAATACTGGATGATCTCATGTGTAATTTAAGAAACAAAACAAATAAGCAAAGATTAAAAAAAAAAAGACAAACCAAGAAACAGACTCTTAACTATAGAGAACAAGATGATGGTTACCACATGGGAAGTGTGTGTGTGGGGGGTGGGAAATGGGTGAAATAGGTGATGGGGATTAAAGAGCAAACTTACCATGGTGGAGAAAAAAAAAGAACCTAGGTTACAAAACAGAAATTAGACACCAAGAAACAAGAGTAAGTAAACAGACCCCAGCAGCAGAGGAAAAAGCCAAGCCAGAGTAAGCCAGTAGGTATGTTTTGAGAAGGGCAATTCTCAGTCATTGAAGGAAAGAGATAACCTATCTCTTTGGCTAATTGAAAAAGAATTAAGACAGCTTTAGTCCTTAAGAACAAGGAGGAGAAATGGAGACTGTTCCTGGCCACTAGGAACCAACTGGATGATCACCCTTCAGAAATTGAGGAAAATTGCCCAAGACGACCTGACTCTTTATAATGAACAAATGCACAGAGATAAGTTTATACAAAGGAGTTTGCATTTTTGGAACTCTTGTTTGTGTAGTGATTCTAATAAGCATATAAGTGTGTATCTTTCCATTTAAAAATAATCTTGTAGAAAAAAATCAATTATATTTCTATACACTAACAATGAATATGTGAACACTGAAGTTACAGATATAATAGCATTTACAATCACTCACAAAAAATTGAAATATTTAGGTATGAATAAAACAAAACTTATTAGATTTGTATATGAAAAACTATGAAATGCTAATGAAAGCTACCAAAGATCTAAATGAGTAGACCTACGGTATCTTTGGATCAGAAGACTCAGGAGTAAAGATGTCAGTTCTTTTCAAGTTGACACACAAGTTACCTCAATTCCTGTCAAAATTCCAGCAAGATCTTTTGTATATTCAGACAAGATTATTTTAAAATATATGTGGAAAAGCAAAGGAACTGGAATAATTAACAGGTTTTTTTGTAAGTGAGAGGAGTCAGTGTACCTGATTTCAGGACTTACTATACAACTACAGTGATCAAGATTGTATGGTGTTGTGGGGGTATAGTCACATATATCTATCATCGGGACAGGATAGAGAATCCAAGTGTAGACCCAAACAAAAATGCCTAATTAATTTTTGACATAGACATAAAAGCAGATCAGTGGAGGAAAGATAGCCTTTTTACAGTTGCCGCTGGAACAGTTGGTTACCCATCCATAGACCAACAAATCGAACCTCACCTGTGTCTCACACCTCATATACAAAAAATTAACTCATGGACCCAAATGTGAAATGCAAAATGGAAGTTGAGAAAAGAAATACAAGAGAAAACCAGGAGCTAGGTCTAGGCAAAGAGTTACTAGATTTAACACCAAAGTATTAAAATTGGACATCATCAGAATTAAAAACTTGTGCTCTGCCAAAGACCCTGTGGAGAGGATGAAAAGATAGGCTACAGAGTGGAAGAAAATACTTGCAAACCACATCTTCAACAAAGGACTAGTGTCTAAAATGTATAAAGATGTTTCAAATTCAACAGTACCAAAGCATATTATCTAATTAGAAATAGGCAAAACGAATGAATAAATGTTTCACTGGAGAATATATACAGATGACTGATAAGTACAAGAGAAGTTGTTTAACGTCATTAGCCATTAGAGAAGTGCAAATTAAAATCACAGTAAGATACTGGTGTTTATCTATCAGAATAGCTAAACTTTTAAAAAAGTGACAGCATCAAATGTTGTCGAGGATGTGGAGAAATGGGATCACTCTGGCAGTGCTTGTAGGAATGCGAAATGGTATAGTCACTCTGAAAAACTGGCAGTTTCTTTAAAAGCTTAACATGTTGCAACTGCGGTATGATCTAACATTTACACTCCTGGGCATTTATCATATAGAAATGAACTTAATGTTCACACAAAAGTCTGTATATGTATACTTACAGCAGCTTTATTTATAATAGCCCCAAACTAGAAACAACCCAGATGTCCTTAATTGAGCAAATGGTTAAAAAAAACTGTGGTATATCCATACTGTGGAATTAATGCTGAGCAGTAAAAGGAATAAACCACTGATACATGCGACAACTTGGATGAATCTCTGGAGAATTATGCTGAGTGAGAGAAGCCATCCCCAAAGGTTATATACTGTATGATACTATTTATATAACATTCTTCTTGAAATGACAAAATTACTGAAATGGAGAACAGATTAGTGGTTGCCAGGGGTGAGTGAAGAGGGGAGTAGGAGGGAAGAGTGTGGTTGTAAATGGCCGTGTGAGGGGTCCTTGTGGTTATGAAAGTGCCAGTATCCCGGTTGTGATATTGTCTTCTACAAGGTTAGATCTCTCTGTATTATTTCTTAGAATTGCAGTTACCTCGTAATAAAAAGTTGGACGAAAAAAACTAGAAGAGAATAAATCTGTGCAAGAAAGTATGTAAGACTTAGCTTTCACCTACCCTTCCTTTTCTGCCGTTTTAAAGGAAGAGACATCTAAGAAGCCCTTCTGTGCTCTAGATCTTACTGCTTTCCGTTTTTCTCCAGCACTCAAATGAATCCTCTTTTCAAAATTTCCCCTCTCTATTGGCCCTTCTCTTTTGCCTATAAAAAGACTTATCTCTCTCTCACTCAAATAACAACACACAAAAAAACAAATTAAACATATTTCCTTTGGTTTTCTCCTTCACACACACTATCCTAACCTTAAGAATCTTCCTTGGCATGTGTCTTTTCCTCAGCTTCTCTGTGAGCTCTACGAGATCTCCGTCTACGAGATCTGTCGTGGTCCCTCCTGACTATCTCTGAAAGCCATCTGTGTTGCTACCACCCTCTTCCAAGGTACTGTCCGCTGTCACCTCAGTTACTCCAGTTGTCTCCTGTTCTTCCCATACGTACTCTGGCCTCATTCCAGATACATCTTCACACTCCGGCCAGAGTGATCTTTTCAAAGCTTGAATCTCATAACATCGTTGTCAGCCCCCTACCCACTTTTTAAAATGTTTAATGGATTTTCGTTGTTTTTAGATTAAAGACTCAAATTATTAAAATGGCTTTCAAAACCTCGTGTGGTCTCGCTTCATTCTCTTCTTTCTTTTTTCTTTCTCAGACCAGACCACACTGATTTTCACATCCCCAAATACACTGTGGTCTTTTCTGCCACTGTTCCTTTGCATATGCTATTCCTTTCTTCTGCAGTCTTTATCTCCTTCTCATTATTGGTTAGCTCCTCCTCATTCTTCAGATCTTAGTCCAAGGGTTACTGTAGTCAGAAAAATTCTTTATTTCTAATTTCCTGGTAGGTTCTTCTGGTATGCCATTTTGTAGAATTATCATCTTTTATGTGTGTCATTCCCACCGAGTTGCATGGGAGCACTGTTGTATTTTTTGCTCACTGCTACACCCCCAGCTACGACCTGACACATACAGGCAAACCAACAAACATTTGCTAAATGAGCAGATAAATCCCTCTCCTTACCTTCCCCTGCATCGTTTCTAAGAGTGATCAATACTTTTTGCTTTCTCTTGACCTCTGTTGTTATTGCCAATAGTTCATTTTCCCTTTAATTCTGGACCATTACAGTGACTTTACAACCAGACTTTCTCCTTCTAGTTTTTTCCTCCTCCTCCTCCTCCCCCTCCTCCTCCTCCTCCTCCTCCTCCTCCTCCTCCTCCTCCTCCCCCTCCTCCTCCTCCTCCCCCTCCTCCCTCCTCCTCCTCCTCCTCCTCCTCCTCCTCCTCCTCCTCCTCCTCCTCCTCCTCCTCCTCCTCCTCCTCCTCCTCCTCCTCCTCCTCCTCCTCCTCCTCCTCCTCCTCCTCCTCCTCCTCCTTCTTTTTTCACAAAATTATGTGATTTATCTGCTTAAAAGCCTTTTCCTCAGCGAAAGGGAAAAAAAAGTCTCTTTAGCACACTGAGCTCTCTTAGACTGACCCCGGCTACTCAGGGATACAGACACGTACTCCCTTTGTCCAGCAACACTCAGTCTAACTTGCATTCAGTGACCAGGCATAAACTTTTCACGTACTGTTCCTTTTGCTTGTATCTTTGAGTTTTGGAGTTCTAAAGACTTGATTGCCATCTTACTGTAAGCCAGTGTAGCATCATGTGAACAAGTTAAATGAATTCCGCCAAGCTAATGGACATTCTTCCTCCCAGGCTTCTTTTAAGGGAGTAAAATCAATTCCATTAGGAAAGATTGACATCTGTAGTGACACTCAGTTACGGCAAACATGAGGTAAAGCAAAAATCAGGAGTATTTTTGAGTGTAACTATTAGATATAAATTACTATCCCAGTTCAAAAGTACCATGCCAACTAGTATTTCAAGTTCTGTTCCCCTCAGCTGGGTATCATATGTATATATTGCCCAATTTCCACTCGTGAACATTGTTTTCCATTTCTTAAGATTAGTAGTGATTTCGTCTAAGGGTGAAATAGAGGATTTTAATTTGTGTGAATTTTTCCTGTTTTTTGAAGCGTGAAAACCCCATCTTATCCTTTGTCTTATCCTGGTAGTCCGTGCTCTGTTCCATGATATGTTCTATTGCTTCTCTGTCTCATCACATTAAATTGGGATTTGAGGGCATAATAGAGATGTTTCAGATTGGAAGGCCACTTGATAAAGTTTAGTCATGACCTTGCAGAGTATTTTTTAGAGAAGTCAACAAACCTCATTCTGGTTTTCCTCTTTCTTTGTTCAGAAACTTAATCTTGTTTATCAGATTCAGGAAGACTAATTACTCAGGCTAACAGTGTACTGACATTTAAGCCAGAATAGTACTTTACTTCGGTTGAGAATTTTAATTGTAGCACAGAATAAATAGTCATTTCCTCTGTTTTTTGCACAGCAGGAATTTTAGATGAAAAGCCAAATTATAATCAGAACATTTTTCGTTGAACATAGATACAGATAGGAAGTGTGAGTATTAAAATTTGGGAGAAAAAAATCTGCCTCTAAAAACCAAGTTAGACATAGAATCTCAAAATAAAAATAAAATTATAACTCCACAGACTCTCCAAATCAACTAAACTTGTTCACTTTATAAAAATTTGATGAGAATATTGATTTGTGATTTCTTCCTCGATGCTATAGGATCACTTTACTTTTTCTTTAAATACTCTCTTTAAAAGATATCAGTCATTCTGTAGATCTGTGATAGTGGGCAGCGTCCTTGTTGATAATGGCTGATTCTCGCCCGGCAACCACACCCAGGGAGCTTCTCCCTGGCAAAGGTGTTCTCTCCCTTCCCTGCCCTTTTCCTCCCATTCTAAGCCAGGCCACCATAGGAAACTTTCAGTAGGCACTATGGCCCCATGACTTGATGTTTCTGATCTGACATTTTACCCTCTCCGTTAGTCCTCTCAGTGGAGTGACACTCTGATTGATTCCAGGCTTCAAAATTACATAATTTGCACAAAAAAAAACAGGCAGAGTCAGGAGGCAGGGATGGACTATGAGGAATGGAATTGGTTTCAAAAGCAGTCTGTTTTTGAGAATAATTAGAAGTGTTGGAGATAATTCACTGTAACATTTTGATTTGTATTTGTGTTATTTATGCACATAAAATATGAGCAAAGCAAATGGACTAAATTATATTCTAATTTTATATTAGTCTCAGTCCTTCTGTAGCTATATAAATAGTGCTGTTTTAAGTGTTTTCTCTGTTTTACTGGAGAGTTTCTCAGGTATTATTTTCCTACCTCTGAAATGTATCAATATTTTTTATACAGCTCTGGAAAATTGGCGTTGCTGGCAGGTGGTAGTCTGGAGATCAGTGATGTCACTGAGGATGATGCGGGGACTTACTTTTGTGTAGCCGATAATGGAAATGAGACAATTGAAGCTCAAGCAGAGCTTACAGTACAAGGTATGTAACTATTTCCTATATAAATAAATTCTGTGTGCTTTATGGGTTTGCTAATTATTTAACATTAAAGTGAAAGTGGCAACACAGGATAAATAGTCAAAACCCTGAGCTTTAAGCCAGATTGCTTAGGTTCGTACTATAGGAAATTTTCTTAACTTCTCTGGCCTGCATTTACCTCGTCTGTAAAATGGAGATAATAAGAGTACTTACCTCATTGAGGTTGTTTTAAGGATTAAAAGAGTTAATATTTCAAACCTTCTATAACATGTGACTAGAATATGGTAAGAACTCAGTTGTTGGTAGTATTAGTGCTACTAGTGGTAGTAGTATGGGGAATGCTGTGTTCTGGGGCGTCCAGAAGGTTCAGTTCACTCTTGTGGTCTCAGGATGCCTTCCCACAGAGACTTCTTGTACTCTGACCTAGAACCACTTATCTCCTAAGTGTTGGCATTCCTTCCTTTCAGGAGAATAGATCCCCCAGGACAGAATGCTCTGCGACTCTCACTGTAACATGGTCATCTCTCTGATGATTCGATGATGTATTTCTTTCTGTTCACCTAATGTTGGTCATCACAGCATCTCCTCGTACAGGTTCTCTGGTTTAGAAGTCAGAGAAAATGAACATGGCGTGTGCGCATAATCTCTTCTTTATCCTATCTCCCTTGCTCTCCCTCCATATTGAAATGTACCCTCAGAGGAATATTTGCTCCCTCCTATGATTTGTCTGTGCCCTCATTTATCTTTGTTTCAAATAAAAAATTTTAAGGACTTTCCTAGTACTTTCAGGAAAATTCACCATTCTTGGATATGTAGAGGTATATGTTGGCTTATGATATTCATTATTACCTTGTCTCAAATTGTACTGTATTTGATAAAATACTTCCTGATCTGTGGTTTGGAGTTGTTTCATGTTTTTATGAAAGTCTCTCTTGGTACACTGGTGGGTTTTAGAGTAGGAATTAACCATAGCTACATTTGTACTCTCAACAGTCATGAGAGGACTCAAATTCGTTTTGTTTTGTTTTGTTTTGTTTTCACCCAACATGGGGCTTGAACTCATGACCCCAAGATCAAGAGTCGCATGCTCTTCTGACTGAACCAGCCAGGCGCCCCTCAAGTTTGTTTTTGATAGGAATTGGAGAATAGATTGCTTGAGATCTTATGCTGGCAAAGGCACAGGATGTTTATGTTTTCTTTTGCTGTTTGTGGGTGGATTCATAATCTTCGAAAATCAAAAGAGCAAGCCTTAGACTGTAACTGTTACAGTTAATTACATAACTGGTGCCTCAGTTGAGCTCAGCCATTGTTCTTGGCTAGGCGGAAGGTTGTCTATGACCAGTTGTAGAATGACCAGTTTATTTCTTTATCTCCCCATGAGTGGGATCATACAAGTAAAATATTAGTGAACTCCATCTTATTGGGCCCCGGTGCCTCCCTTAGTAGATGTTTTCTTCTCTTTTTGTTTTCACCATTAGTCAGATTCTTGGTCTAACACTCTCTTCCGTTTCCTACCTGTGCCTCAGTTTCTGCCACTGTGAAGTACCTTGTTGTTAACCTCAAAGGCAAGGCATAGTGTTCACCATTCATGTCAGTTGCATTTGTCCGTGTGCTTATTTTCTCCTTTTTAACTTTAATTCATTGTATGGAATCAAGACTCTTCCTATTAACTTAATTAACTATATACTTTTTTAGTTATAATACATACATCTTACAGTTTGTAACCAGTTACATCTTATTATCTGTGCCTATAGAAAGTACCCTTTAAATGTGTGCACTCTAGAAAACTGAGCAAAGAATAAGAGTGAGGAAACCTAGGTGTTAAAAATTATCACAGACCTTCTCTAATCAAAACAGCATGGTATTGGCCCAAGAGAAGTTAACGAAAAGGAATAAAATCTAGCTGTTATAAGTAATTACAGAACTTAAAAATATTATCAAAACGAGAATTCAGTTCAGAGGGAAAAACTTTTATTTAGTTTTCAAGTAGGAGAATATAAAATTGGATATGTTCTTCAAACCAAAGGTCAAAATGTGAAAAAGTGAAGAATATATGGGTTAATGTTTGTATTATCTCTGCTGGAAAAGACAGTCTCAGGAAAAACAGAAAAGAGAGTGTCAAGCAAAAACTGACAAATTTTGACAACATACAAAAAGTTGTCAAAAGTTGTATAGAAGGGCCTCTGTAAATAAAAGCTAAATGCAAGTGGTAAACTGGGAGAAAATAGTGTAACACATAATTGAAAAAGGGTCAGAATCCTAAAATTGCCTTTTTCTGAAAATGATTTTATTTTTAATGTTTAAATATTTATTTATTTTTGAGAGCATGTGAGAGCATGAACAAGGGAGGGGCAGAGAGAGAGGGAGAGAGAGATTTCCAGGCAGGCTCCATACTGTCACCACAGAGCCCAGCGTGGGGCTCGAATTCATGAACCATGAGATCATGACAAGCCGAAATCAAGAGTTGGTCGCTTAACTGACTGAGCCAGGTGCCCCTGGAAAATGATTAAAAAAAAAAAAGCCTAAGGAAAATGGATAAAAAATATGAACAGGCAGTTCACAAAGAGTTTATTAATTTGCATTTCTTTACAGCAGATAGTCAGCCATATTAGTGAGGAAAAATTAAAATTGAAAAGCTATCATTTTCCTCAACGATTATGTTGGCAGAAATTGAAAAGATTTTGACTTCCAGAGCATGTGGTATGGTGTTCAGAATTGAAAAATTATTATTGATAACATCTCAGCAGTTCAGAATAGAGCAAAAGCATTACCTCCTTGGTAGTAGATTTTGTATTCCTCAATGAATTAGCTTTTTGATACCCTTCTTATAAGGAACAACCAAATTCATGTATTAACCAAGTCTTACCAATTATCCACCAACTGTTTCTCTTCCTCCCATCCTCACTTGAGGAGGATGTATAAGGTTCTATGTTCGGTCTTTTCACTTCTTGCCTACTGTTGATAAGACTTCCTATATATGTGCTAACTTCTCTATTTCTACCACAGTTTCAGATCAACTTGAGGCTAATAGTTGTGCATGTGTGTTTGAGATTGACTGCTGTGGTGTTTGATCTGCAGTGGAGGACTGGGGAATTGTGGTGCAAGACACTTAGAATAGAGGTCAAGAATGTTGGTGAGCAGAAGAACTATAAAGGGTTGTTTTTGTTTTTGTTTTTTTTTTAATTTACCCAAAAGTTTATACAGAATGCTTTATAAGTCCATGGTTGATGAATAGTTAGAAAAAATAAATAAAATGTGTTTTCAGAGGTATGAAGGTAGAGTTGTTATGCGTGTCCATGAAAGAATTAGTTACTCTCTAACCTAGATACCCCAGGGTAAACCTTATGGTAAGGTGATACTACGTGAATAAATTCTAACTTTTATTCATCTGCCTGCACCATGTTTTTGAACTGAATTAGAAGTGGTTGAAATTCAGCAAAAGTTCTACACCATTGATAAATACTTTCTTAACTGGTGTCTATTTCCTGTCACACTGGTCCCAGCTGTTGACTCCTTTACCCAGCATCAACTCTGAAGAAACTAAAGGGAGGAGAGGAGGTGTAGGGACGCTAAGGCTGTCTTGAATCTGTACGTGTTTATGGGTGAGTGGGGTGTAATGCGTGAGGGTGGTGGCTGTAGCATGGGACTAAGGATTGCATGAGGTAGCAATGAGAAAATAGATTGGAAGTTTGTTTAAGTTCTATTGTTATTTCTCACTATTTCTTTCACTAGAGGAATAAGCATCGTTGGCCAGGCGTCCATGATTATTCAAAAGATCATTAATATAAATGGGTGTGGCCTGACTTAACTGCCCTTACGGGATAACTGCCTGTAATTCTCACACCTCCCAAACTCCTGAATTGGTGGGTTTCAACCTAGGAAGACTGTCTCTGCCCAGTGTTGTTTCTCCCTAAGAGTTTAAGCGTGAAACCCTGACCAGAGGAATTGTCTGTGAAACGCATAGCGAATTGGCGTCAACAACGGGAGCTCTGAGGCGCCTGCGGCTCTCTGCTCGGGCGCTCTCCGCTTCTCCCCGTCCTTAACTTGGATACGTTTGGATCTGGTAACCATACACGTTACTAGACAGAAATGTTTTCCCCAGAAAAGCATTAGTTTGCAGCCAATACAGTAGTCATTTGAATAGTATAATTACTCTCAAAGAAAGACAATAAGTGAATAACATATACCATTTAATGGAGAATTATTGGAAAAGATTGACCAAGAATTAAAAGTAAGCATAACAGGGATGCCTGGGTGGCCCAGTTGGTTGAGTAGCTGACTCCTGATATCGGTCAGGTTGTGATCTTGCAGTCGTGGGATCAAGCCCTGCCTCGGGCTCTGCGCTGAGCATAAAGTCTGCTTGGGATTCTGTCTGTCTCTGCCTTTCTTTCTCTCAAGAAGTAAATAAACCTTTAAAAAATAAGCATGACAGATATATTTCAGGAGATTAGAAAGATTTTAGCAATACTATGCAAAAACAAAACATGTAGAACCAAGTAGAATATTAGGTACGAAAAATGTAAAAATAAAAGCTACAGTAGCATGGATGGTAGTTGAAGGCGTACAGTAAGATGATGCTGAGAAACTCTGAGAATGCAACACTGAATGATAAAGAGTACACACAGAATAAAAGCCAAGAAGTATGAAAGTTAGATATCGAAGTTTCTTTCCAAGTAAACAGGAATCCTAGAAGGAGAATAAAAAGGGAGGAGAAAATATTTGAAGAAATAATTAAGATCAGTTTCTCAGATTTAAAAATTGATGGAAGGCCTTAGACTGAAGGGGCTTAAAGACTTCTGCATGTCACTGGGAAGGAAAACGCACCATTGGACCTACATACAGTGACAGATAATGCCAAAAACAAAGAATTCTAAAAGTTTCCAGTGACAAACAGCACATCACCTGCAAAGGAACGAGAATTGCACCTAGTGTTGATTTTGAGATCTCTGTTTTTAAAGTGTTAAAGGAAAAGAACATTGAATCCACATGGAATTTATATCCATCCAAAATGTGAGCTCTAATAAAAACCCTCATTATGTAAGACCTCAGAAGGTTTGCTACACAGAGATACACACTGAAAACTGGAATGCATACTTAAATAAGAAAAGACACTTTCGGGAAATGCTGCAAGAGATATAGCCCCCAAATTCTTTGGCAGTTCTCCTAATGAGTAGTGGGGTTTATATTCTTTGCCCTTGAATCTGAGTGGGCTTGGAGCTATTTGCATAGAGTATGGCAGAAGTGATGTCATGTGACTTCTGAGGCTTATAAATGGGCATGCAGATTCCTCCTGGTACTTTTGGAATTACTGCTCTCCGGTCACTTCTTGAGGTCTCCCTCTCAGAACCCTGCTGCTGTGCTGTGGGAAGCCCAGGCCACAAGGAAAGGCTGCATTTGTAGGTGCTCTGGTAGACAGCTCCCACTGAGCCCACTTTCGGGTCATCTATGTGAATGAAGACATATGAATGAAAAAGACCCCAGTTGATTTCAGCCCCCAGCTTTCTAGGTCACCACCACATATTCAGGTTTTCTTAGACATAGAGGAGCAGAGATCAGCTATTTCTGCTGTGTTGTCCTGATTGCTGACCCACAGGATCTTTGGGCATAAGAAAATGGTGGTGGTTTTATGCCACTAAGTTTTGGGCTGTGCAGCAGTAGTAACTTAGGACAGTTCATTATTATTTTTTAAAAGGCAAGAATCAAAGAAAAAGTGTATCAAAGTTAACCCAGAACTAAAAATTTTGATTTGATGGAGAATTATTGGAAAAGATTAACCAAGAATTGAAAATAATCATGATAAATATATTTCAGAAGATTAGAAAAATATTAGCAATATATTTGACATTGATAGGATACTGCACCAAACAAATGAATAAACTTTTGTGTGTGTGTGTGTGTGTGTGTTTTGTTTTTGTTTTTTAACGACTTTGTTTTTAAGCAATCTCTATACCCAGTGTGGGGCTCGAACTCACAACCCTGAAGTCAAGAGTCATATGCTCTACTGACTGAGCCAGCCAGGTGCTCTTAAACTGTTTTCTTATGGGTTTTTTTTGTTTTTTTGTTTGTTTGTTTTTTAGTAAGTGTCTGTTAAACAGTTACTAAAATATGCCATATACTGACCATAGAACAAATCTTAACAAATTTTAGAGAATTGAAATTCTATAGATTTGACTACTGTAGAATCTCATTTGGAGCCAGTTACAAAAAAGTAACTTTAAAGAATGGTAACTTGAAGATCTGCTAGTGTTTGGGCCTTAAGTGAATCACTTCAAAATAGTCCATGAGTCAGAAAAGAAATGATGATGAAAATAGAGAATAATTTGAACTAATAGAGATATGACCTATCAAAACTTACAGGATGCTTATAAGAAATTTATAACCTTAAGTACAGGTATAGAAAAGAAGAAAGACTGAAAAATCAGTGACTTGAATATCCATCTCAAAAAGCTTTAAAAAAATAGCAAATTTAACCCAAAGGAAATTGAAGAAGGGAAGTAATGGCAAGAGCAAAATTAATAAAATAGGAAAAACCATTCAAAACAGAGAGTTTGAACAAAGTCAAAAGTTGGTTCCTTGTAAAGCATAACAGCATCGATAGACACCTGACAAGAATTAAACACAAGTCTTGACAAAGGTCTTTATTTAGACCAAGAGCGTACAAAACTATAGCTTACAGACCAGATCTGTCTGACTGCTTGCTTTTGTATAGCCTGTGAGCTAAAAATAATTTATACAGTTTTAAATGGTTGAAATGAGAGAGTAATATTTAGTGATACATGAAAATTTTATGAAACTCAATTTTATTGTCCATAAATAAAGTTTTACTGGCCCACAGTCATATTCATTTGCATCTTGACTATGGCTGCTTCTGATGGAGTTGAGTAGTTGTGACAGAGACCACATCACCCATAGATTCTAAAATACTATCTGGTCCTTTTCAGAAAAAGTTTCAAGTCTTGATGTATACTCTATAAATTCTTACAGATCAACAGGGTGAACAGGTAAACAAAGATAAACCAGTAAAAAATCAGCAAAAGACTTGGTCTACCTCACAGATCTTCAGGTGGCTACTAAATATTTGCAGGAGTGGTTATCATCATTAGTTTTCTGAGATATGCAAATAAAAGCTGTAACTGTACTCCAGAGTGTCTAAAATTAAAGAGACTAACAATAGCAGTTGTTGGTAAGGATGAGGAACACGCTGAGGTAGTGCTGTTAGGACTGTACATTGATTAATCATTTTAGAATACCGTTTGGCAGAATATACTGAAATTGCACACAAACATACCTTATGATACAATGGTGGTATTCCTAGGAGTATACTTAACAGAAATGTATAAGTATATGCATCAAAGAACACACAATAGTGTTCTCATCGGCGTATTCACAGTAAATCAAAACTGGAAACAATTCTAACATCTGTCAACAGTAGAAAGGATGAGTAGTGTTTTTAATCCTACAGTGCCACATTCTCACTGACAGACCACTGCTCCATTCAGCAACATGGATAAATCTCATAAATGCCGTTGAAAGAAGCAAGGCACAAAAGAATACATAGTGTATGATTCCATTTTTATAAAGTTCAAAAATAGGCAAAACTAATCTATGGTTTGGGAAATCAGGATGATGATTACTTTTGGACAAGGACAGGGACTGAATAAGGCACAACAGGACTTCTGGTGTGTTCTGTTTCTTAATCTGGATGGTAATTAAAATAATTGAACCTGTACTGTTAATGTGTGTCACATGAGGTCTTCTCTTTTTTATTCTTTACAGATAAGAAGTCATTATGTACAGAAAAAGTTTGGAAAATTTTATTTTGAAATTTGTCCCATAACTGAAAGTATTTTCTTTCTCAAATGGGGTAACCAGGTTATGAGAAATAGTTGGAGATTATGTACATAAATGCTTTATAGTTATTGCTATATATAAATGGTGATACCTGCCTGACTTCTGTTATTTTTAAAGAAATTACAGCCACAGGAAATGCCATAGTGAGTGTTAATGCAGAAAAAGGTTATAAGTTCGTACTTCATCTGTTAAATATTTCAAATGTATTTTTTTTTATCATTAACTCTTGGGACTTCTACACATGCTGTGACGTGAGTTAGCCCATCGTGTATTTCCTGTCATCTCAGATTGCGGATAACACCCATTGGTCATGAGTTGTTTTTTTTTTTAAAGAGGAATTTTTCCTTTTCTCTTCCAACATTCATAACAGTCCGTGATACACATCTCCACTCCCTCCCCCATGCACAAAAGAAGAAAATTTTCCATTTGTGTTCTTGTGAGCTAAATTGATAAATTCTAAGTTGGCCACCTCCTTGACTTTGTCAATACTCGTAATAAATGTGTCACTGAAGTTTTAAATTCTACCATCTTTCTCTGAAGTCAGAGCCTTAGGTCATTCTACATTTACTCTTCTCCTATGTCTGCTCTCTATCCACGTCAAGACATTGATCTCCCCTCTTGGGCCAGTCTTCTGCTTGATTTTATTTCCCTTTAGTTCAAGAGGAGTTACAATATTCTGCTCTCATTTATTAGAACTCTCAGTTCTCTTGGCTTAGGATAAAATAAACTCCTTGTGGTGTGTATAAAGCACCACCAGACCGGGGGCACCTGGGTAACTCAGTCAGCTGAGCGTGTGACTCTTGATTTCAGCTCAGGTCATGAGCCCAGGATCTTGGGATCGTGCTCTGCATCAGGCTCTGTACTGGGTGTGGAGCCTGCTTGGGTTTCTCTCTCTCCCTCTTCCTCTACCCCTCTCCCCAAGTCACACACTCGGTCTCTCTCTGTCTCTCTAAAAAAGAAGGGAAAAAAACCATAGCCAGACCACTCATATAAAGTCAACTCTTCGCTCTTTCCTTCCCTTCCCCTTCTTCCCCTTCTTCCCCTTCTTCCCCTTCTTCCCCTTCTTCCCCTTCTTCCCCTTCTTCCCCTTCTTCCCCTTCTTCCCCTTCTTCCCCTTCTTCCCCTTCCTGTTTATTTGAGAGAGAGAAAGCGCACACAAGCATGGGAGGGGCAGAGAGAGACACAGACAGAATCCGAAGCAGGCTCCAGGCTCTGAGCTGTCAGCAAAGAGCCTGATGTGGAGCCTGAACTCACGAGCCATGAGATCATCACCTGAGCCGAAGTCAGATGCCTAACCTACTGAGCTACCCAGACACCCCTAAAGTCAACTTTTTCATTGTTAACTGAGAGGCACCGCAGAGGAGTTAAGAGCTGTCTTTGGACCCAGCATGCTTGGGTTCCAGTCTCATTTCTGTCACTTACAGAAATGAGAACATGGGCAAATTATGTAACTTACCTTTGTCTCAGTTTCTTTTATCAGTTCAGTAACTTGTTATAAGGATTAATTAAATAAACTTCTGGCATTCTTCCACCTGAACCTGGGATGGAAATAGAGGTCATCTTTACCAAACCGGACGTAGTTTCCTAAACATACTGTGATACTCGATAGCTCTGTTCCCTGTATCCTCATAACCTCAGCTAAAATTTTCTGATAGTCCTTCAAGATTAGTTCTAACCTTATCCCTGCTATCTTTTCACAACCAACCTCTTACCCTCAGGTAATTATTATGTCTCTCACAGTAGTTCTCTTTTTACCAGTGCTTCTTATTGACTTGTTTGTATGCCTTTTCCCACTATGTTAGACTGGGGTCCTTATCAGAGACTGGTCTTAATAATGATTTATCATAATGGATTATCAGTAAATAGTAATTGTATGAATGAACGAAACTTTGTATTAAAATTGTGAAATGTGACAAGTAGGATGAGTTCATGTTTGTGGTTCCTTTATTACTCCTGTTTTCCTTTGCACCTTGTTTTTCATAGACTTGTAGCATAAAAGAAATTATGATTTAAAAAAGTCTTCTAGGGATATCTGGGTGGCCTAGTCAGTTGAACATCTCACTCTTGATCTCTGCTCAGGTTGTAACCTCACAGTCATGAGATTGAGCCCCGCCTCCAGCTCAGCACTGACAGCAGGGAGCCTGCTGGGGAATCTTTCTCTCCCTCTGCCCGCTCCCCTGCTCACATGCTCTCATGTTCTCTCTCTCTCTCTCTCTCAAAATAAATAATAAATAAATTTTAAAAATCTTCTAAAAGCTTATCCTGGAGGAAGATGAATCATTACCCTAATTTATATAATTGAGGTCATAAATGCCACATTTATGTGTGTGTGTGTGTCTCCCTCTCCCTCCCCCTCCCCCTGCCCCTCCTCTGCATGCATGTATAGTCTCTCACTCTCTTAAAATAAATAAACTTTAAGGGAAAAAAAAACCCCTTATATTCCTTATTTGCGGTCATAGTTCAAGATTTCGTGCATTGAATCCCTTCATCTTTACTTCCAACCCAATGAGATGCTCCACTGCTCTGTCTCGAGCACACTGTATTATCCTGCTTCTCCTTGTATTTGTCCATTCCTCTGCTTTTCTGAGCATCTTTTCTTCACTTCAATGTGCTCATTAAAATATTAGTGTTCCACAAAGTTCTGTCTTCAGCTATGCCTCTTTGTACTCATACTTTCTGGTATAACTTATGTAACAGTAACTCCCAAATTCCTACAGCAGACCTTTTGCTGAGCCTCAGACATTTCCACCTGGGCTCCTTCAAACTTCACGTGTCCAAAATTGAACTTAACTTTCTTCCTTCAAAATCTTTCTCTGATTTTCTCTTCACTTGTGCTAGAAACATGGGAATCATTTTTGATCATTTCAGTCTTTTTTTTTATTTCTTCCCACATCTAATACATTAGGTTCTTTCTCCTTGTCTTTACTCACCTACTTCAAGTTCAGTTAATCTCTTTCCTAGGCTACCTTGGTATCCTAACTGGTCGTTCTTGTTCTAACTTGATTTTTCTTCAAGTCAGTTTTATCAGAATGGCAGAAATGACCAAAATCCTTCCATTGCAATATTGGAAAAATAACTGCCACAAATAAAAGTGGAATGTATAAATTAACAAGAACCAAAAGAACGCCTCTGTTGTAAAAAGGGGAAAGAGAAAATAGTCTGTTTAAAAAAACGAGATGAAAATGGAAAGTCGACCTGAAAAAGTTCAACTTCACAAATAGTAGAGGAAACGCAGGTTAAAGTAGCCCTTTCTTGGCCCAGAGTGCCATATATGTGCTGCCGAAGGAAGCACTCTTTTCTTTAAGAGAGAGAGAGAACACAAGTCAAGGAGAGGGGCATAGAGGGGTGAGAGAGTGAGAGAGAATCTTAAGCAGGTTCCATGCTCAGCACGGAGCCTGAGATGGGGCTCAATCCCGCAAACCGTGAGATCATGACTTGAGCCCGAAATCAAGAGTCAGATGCTCAACTGACTGAGCCACCCAGGGACCCCTGTAGAGTCTTAAAATAATCATCTACTCTTGGCAAAATTCTAGTAAAATGAAGATTCCCATACATTGCGGTAGTAGTACAAATTGGTGTAACCGTTTTGTTAGGGCAATTTGGTAATATAATCAGAAGTCTTAAAATTTGCACATCCTTTGGCCCACAATTCTTCTAGTAATTTCTTTTAATGAAATAATCTGGGATGTGTGCAAAGATTTATGCATAGAAATTGCAGTGATACTTATTTTTTGAAGTGATACATATTTAACGGAGAAGAATTATAAACCACCTAAATGGCCAACCACAGGTGATTGATAAAATGAGTTATGCCCTATCCATATATCAGAATACTGTGCAACTAACAAAAATCTTATTTTAGAAGACTGTTAATGTCAAGATCATATGGTTTGAATATTTTAAATAATATTTGTGTCATGAAGTTACATAAATTGGGTCATACCTTTGACTTTCACTTACAGATTACCACAATTAGCAAGAAGCCTTAAATGTCTTACTTTTGAGATCTTATATGTAATTTTCAGAATATTGGACGTTTACTTATCTTGATGGGGTCATTTTTCTTCTAAATGTCAAGCAGACAGAGAACTAGAGTCTGAGTCTGATCAGTTCAGTATTGCCATTTCTTTTTTTAATGTTTATTTTTGAGAGAGAGAGAGCACAAACAGGGAAGGGGCAGAGAGAGAGGGAGACACAGAATCTGAAGCAGGCTCTAGACCCTGAGCTGTCAGCACAGAGCTTGACGCAGGTCTTAAACTCACGAACCGTAAGATCATGACCTGAGCCAAAGTCTGATGCTTAACCAGCTGAGCTACCCAGGCACCCCTAATATTGGCATTGCTTCTTAAGGTATTTTAATGTCAAGGGCAACAGCTAGCTGCTTAGAATTCCCATGTATTTCTTTTGTTTGTGCTGTTCCTTCTGCCTAGAGTTTTTCCTCTTTCCACCCTCTTTCCTGGCTTTTCTCAGAAATCTCTGAAGCTCTTGCTCCTGTATACTCCCCTTGTTTGCATGGACCCATTTTCTCCCCACCTTCTTCCATTAGGTACTCTTTGATTTTGCATGTACACCTTGCATATATCTTTCTCACTTTACTTGTCACATTTAAGTTTAATTTTTTGTCTATGTATCTTTCCTACCAGGTCCTCGAGGACAGGTCTGCATCATTTTCAACTTTTTGATCCATAGCACCTAATATAGTGTCTGACACTGCATTTTAAAAAAATGTTCATTTATTTGGAGGGAGAGAGTGAACGTGTGAGCAGGGGAGAGGGACAGGGGGAAAGCAGAGACTCCCAAGCAGGCTCCACACTGCCAGCATGGAGCCTGATGTGGGACTCAATCTCATCAACTGTGAGATCATGACTTGAGGTGAAGTCAAGAGTCAGCCTCCCAACCGAGCCACCCAGGTGCCCCCTGACACTGCATTTTTTACAACAAATGGGTAAGATAATTTGGACATTTTTATCATATGCTATCTATATCCAGAATTTTTCATAATTCACTTTATGGATGTTCCATTTTTGAAGCCATTGCTGTAAGTCAGAAGTTGTTTTGCAGTTGTTTTATAATCTTTATTGGGATCTGAATCACTTTGAATTGGTTTGCAGTTCTTACATTTTTATCATACCAGCGGTCATGTTAGCTTTCAGGTAAATCCCATATTTTACAAGCTTGAAATAATTTTCTAATAGTTATGTAAATTTATTCCGAAGTACAACCGCCTCATTTCCATGGTAACTAAGCACCTTCAGGAGATAACCTGCAGGTGTTCTAGACGAGATGAGGAATATCCACACGAGATAAAATGAAATATGATGTAAGGTTAGAAGCTAGATTTATGTGGAAACAGATGCATGTTTCAGACCATGAAAATGCTGCAAAATAGAAGAGCCATTCACGGGCCTAAAGATCCTTGCTGTTTGTCCATTAGTCAGAGTGCAACATGAGAAGAATTCAACTCTGTTGTGCTTTTATGTTACCAAATAACTGTAATTAGGAGGAAGCTTTGTGGGACAAATAAGCAGGAATCATGGTATAGAAATAGGTCCCTGGTTTCTGTAAGACCACTGAGAGATCACGGGCACCTGGGGGGCTCAGTCGGTTAAGCATCTGACTTTGGCTCAGTTTATGATCTCGCAGTTTTAGCCCCGAATCGGCTCTGCACTGATGGTGTGGAGCCTGCTTGGGATTCTCTCTCTCCCTCTCCCTCTCTCGCTGCCCCTTCCCCACTTGCAGTCTCTCTTTCTCTCAAAATAAATAAACTTGAAAAAAAAAATCACTTGAAGAGATCAGCATTATCTCATATAAGGAATATGGTATGAAAAGAGCTATGTTTTTGGAGCCATGTCCCTGTTTCTCAGTCTCTGGCCACGTAACCCGGATAAATTAATCAGTTTACTTGGGCCCCATTTTTCTTGTTTGTAAACTGGAGATGAGAATGCCTCTTTTTGGTGATGAAGTAAAGAAGTTGCCTAATACAGTGCCTGGCGCTCTGTGGGCATTTAGTGAATTGCCTCTGCTGATGTCCCTGGGGTTCAAAGACTGTTTCCCTTCTACCTGAATCCTCTTTACGGGATTCTTTCTTTGATTTCTTTTTTGTCTGTTTACCTAGATTCTACTTCCTCCTTAGATTATTCAAATGGACATCTCAGATGACTTTCTGTTTTGGTTTTGTCCCATTCCACAACCCTCAGATACCCTTGGCTCCATGTTTTGTTATCCGTGAGCCAGGCCAGTCGCCCTCCACTCTTCGGCCCAATTTAGCTTCTTAGGCTCTCCTGCTTATCTGCCCTAGCAGATTGGACAAAATATTAGTATACAGTTTTAGTATTTGTTTAAAGAACATAAGAATTGCAGTATTTGGACAAAGTCATGCCTTTTCCAGTTTCGACACCAGGGAGAAGGTTTGGCTGTCATCCTTGGCATTACTCTACTTCCTAGTAAAGCTGTCTGTCTTGACCTCATGATTTCAAGCTTAGCTTACTCCGGGTCTCCTGTTCATCAGTTTTAGCTGTCTTTTCTTGAATCTCTTAGACATTCAGTCTTTTTGAGTGAATGTGTTCCACATAATATTTACTGTCTTACTAGCTATATTTCTTTTACTTCAAGGGATGCTATTGAATTTACCAGATTTGGTAAAGAGATCTGTTTTAGTAATTTTAGTCATATTGGCAGTAGGCCTCTCATATTAAATATATTGAATCTCTTAAACTTCCCATTCTCTTAATTTTAGTTGTTTTTCTCTTTCTTCATTAAAGAGGTGATAGCCGGAATTAGGAACAGCAGGAAAAGTGGAACAACTTTATGAATTAAAAACTGCCGCCTTCTACTAAAAATTGAATTCAGAAGCTCCAGAATTGTCAATAGAAAGATATGTCCCAGTGTGAAGAATATGTGAGACAGATTTCTTCCCTGTTTGTCCACTCCCACCCCCTACCATTAAGTGTTTATTGTTCACTTTTAGGTGAACCCGTTTATGCATAGGAAAGGAATCTTGCCCCAACCAGAATATCTTATCAGTACAGCACAGTTACTTACCCTTAATGTATCTGAAAGTTAACTGCCCTGCATTGATCTAAATTCTGAGAACTGACAGAAAGCTTAAATGAAATTAAATCTGTTCTGCTTTTTCCCCAATCCCCATTGTTAATGAACACTTTATTGGTCTTTTTGTCCAGAGGAATTTCTGAAGGTGAGAGGGAACTTGTCAGTGCTTTTCAAACTTTTTGGAGGTGGGAGGATGGAGGGAACTCAAGAAAAATTGACTTTGTAAGCAAGAAACTTAAAATAGATAAACATGGAACTTCTCTAATGGAAGCTGAATAGGATGGGGATAGTATTCACCTCCCATCTCCTCCATTCCTTGTGTTAATATTTTTCTCGTCTGTGATTACAAATACAGCATTTCATGACTATCTTAAAAGTAATATCAAAGTGGGTGCCTGGTGGCTCAGTCAGTTAAGTGTCTGACTTTGGCTCAGGCCGTGATCTCTTAATCCATGGGTTCAAGCCCCGCGTCAGGCTCTATGCTGACAGCTCAGAGCCTTGAGCCTGCTTTGGATTCTGTGTCTCCTTCTCTCTCTGCCCCCCACCTTGCACTCTGTCTCCTTTTTCTCAAAAATAAACATTTTAAAAACATTTTAAAAAGTATTATCAAAGATATTTTTCAAGCAATATTTATTCAATACTCACTGCAAGTTAAGCAGAGGGCAGAATCTAGTGTCACTGGAGATAGAATGGTAAATAGGGTGCAGTCTTCATCCTCAAGGGTACCGTAGGTGACACAGTGAAGTCATGAGGCATTTCTAGCCCAGGGGGGTAAAAGCTGCGATATTATATGTCAGCTTTGTCTCTGAGACTCATTCTTGTCTAGTTGATTTCAGTGATTCTTGCTCAGAAAGTAGAAGAAAAAACATGAGGCTAGATGTTTTTAACAGATAAATCTAATTGCTTGAATTCTCGGCATCACATTGTGAATCAGAAATGGACAATCAGTCTAGACTTTATTTAAGCATTGTTTTTTGTGTTTTTTTTTTTTTTGTCATTTTCAATGACATGAATGGGCCCTGATGGCATTTTGCTAAGTGAAATAAATCACTGATTTGTGGAATCTAAAAAAAATTTATAGATACAGAGAATATCTAGGTTGCTGATTGTCAGAGGTGGGACGTGTGTGTTTGTGAAATGGGTGAAGGTCGTCGGTACTTACTTATGTGAGGCTTCTTTCACAAAGCATCTTAAATTCATCCACATGTGGTAGGTCTGTCTTTTTGTTGATAAACAGTATTCCTGTTATGGCTGATCTTTCCCCAGAGTGGTTGTACCAGTTTATATTTCTGCCAACAGTGTATGTGAGTTCTTGTTCCGCATCCTGGCCAGCATTGAGGGTTGTCCATCTTTTTAATTTTTTTAATCTTTATTATTTTTGAGAGAGAGAGACAGAGAGTAAGCAGGGAAGGGACAGAGAGAGAGGGAGACACAGAATCAGAAGCAGGCCCCAGGCTCTGAGCTGTCAGCATAGAGCCTGACATGGGGCTCGAACTCAGACGGCGAGATCATATTCTGAGCTGAAGTCGGCCATTCACCCGACTGAGCCACCCAGGTGCCCCCCCTTTTTTTTTTTCATTTTTATTTTTAGAGGGTTGTCCACCTTTTTAATTGTAGTCATCCTGGTGGGTGTGAAATGGTATCCCTCTCACTTTAATTTGGATTTCCCTGATGATTAATGATGCTTATTGGTCATTTTTGTATCTTCCTTTGTGAAATCTCTGAGTTTTTTAGAGTGTTGATTTTGTTTGTAGATGATGCATCTGTTTGTCCATCGTATTAGAGGATTCTTTGTTAAGGAAAAGTCTATTGGTACCTGAAAGATGTGGGAAATAGAAAAGTTAAAATATTTTTTTTAATTTTTTCTTATTAAAAATTTTTTTTAATATTTCTTTATTTTTGAGAGAGAGAGAGAGTGAGCAGAGTGTGAGCAGGGGAGGGGCAGAGAGAGAGGGAGACACAGGATCCTAAGCAGGCTCCAAGCTCTGGGCACAGATTCCCATGCAGGGCTCAAACCCTCAAACAGTGAGATCATGACTTGAGCCGAAGTCGTGTGCTTAACTGACTGAGCCACCCAGGCGCCCCCTAAAATATTAAATAATACTAATTTCAGGCCTTTGCTTTATATGTCTTTAGAAATAGTTGAATTTTAGCTCCCTATCATTACTACTTCTATTATTTTTAGATTTGAAAATTTTGTCAATATAGCTGTTTGAATTTCTCTTGAGGAACCAAAAGAATAATGTCAAATGTGCAATGAAATATCTGTAATTTCCAATTCAATTCCAAGTATGTTTGCCTCTGTAAACTGCTATTTCATAATATCTGTATCTAGAGTAAATAATTAAATTGGCCTAATATATTAGTCTTCATCTAATTATAAGTATCTTTAAAAAATCTAATTACAAAATCTAATCCTCACATTAGCAGAGGTAAAATACCATTTCCCCAAAACCATTGAGAATTTTTATAGTTTATTTATTTATTTTGAGAGAGAGAGAGAGGAGAGCAAAGAGAAAGGGAGAGGGAGAGAATCCCACGCAGGCTTCTCGCTCTCAGTGTGAAGTCCAACGTGGGGCTGGAACTCACGAACTGTGAGATCATGACCCAAGACAAAAATCAAGATTCAGAAGCTCAACTTACTGAGCCACCCAGGTGCCCCAGAGAATTTTTTATTTCAGTACTTGTGAGGTGAATTATTTATGAAGCATTGATCTCGAGTTCCCGATCAAAGAGAGCTGTAGAATATACACTGCATCACACCAAGATGTTCAAGTGTGAAAGCAGTATGTAGGCAGGTACATTGGCCAGAGTTCTTACTGTCGGCCCTTTTCAGGGGATCATGAGGACTAATTTCCAGTGAGTGTGTAACAGAATTGTACCTATCAATGCATTTTACATTTCGAGACTCTAGGGGATTTAATAGATAAAGCACATGTTATCATATTTGACTCATAGCTAATACTTTACAAAATTTAGTTCCCTTTTCGCTTATAAAATCCTGGAGGGGGGGATATTACTAATCTATTGATTGATAAAGCTTCCTTAAGTCCCCAAATTATATTTTCCTCTTAAACTTTTTTTTGGGGATACTGAAAATAGTTGCCGCTGAATTTTTAAAAAATTAGGACAGTGGAATTATGAGACTTTTTTATATGCCAAGAAATTGTAGTAGAAATGTCACCTTTTATTCACAAAATATAATCTATACGTTGTCACTTTTACATTGTATGAGTATACCTGGCAAATTCTTTAAATACCTTTGTATTAACAGAGTTTTCACATGCATATGTCTTATATCCTTTCAAGGAAAAGTAATTTCCCTAAAGTCACAAAACGCACTTGAAGGCAAAGCTAGCATTAAAAGCCTGGAACTTGTGATTCCTAGTCGAGTTCTCTTCAAGCAGTGTATGCCACTTCCTGAGGGCCTTTATTTTCTCCCAGAGCCTTTTCAACATTTTTAACTACTACAAATAGGAAGAAATACATTTTATGCCACCATCCAATATATGTATTGGATCCTGCACCTTTCTATTTATCTATAGCTGTTACATAGAGAGGTTATAGATAAATACTGATATATCTCTCTGTCTCTGAAGCAAACGTTTTACAAAACATTATCTACTTACGCTATCTAAGATGCACTGTTTTCTGTTCACCCCATCCTCTCTTCCTGTTCCGTATTTTTAAACATTGATTTCATGAAACATCAATAGGTCAGCTAACAAAGTAGGAGTTGGGGAGTCCACTCTGATGGAAAGGAAGTTTGTGTCACTGACATTGTGGAGAATTGCTGGCACGTGGTGGTAATAAAAACCAGACCAGCTTTAACTTTTTGGGTTGATTATTGTTTTTCTTCTCTTTTTAAAAAAATTTTTTTTATTCTTTATTTTTGAGAGAGGGAAGTGAGACAGAGTGTGAGCTGGGGAGGAACAGAGAGGGAGACACAGAATCCAAAGCGGGATCCAGGCTCTGAGCTGTCAGCACAGAGCTCAACACAGGGCTTGGACTTACGAACTGCGAGATCATGACCTGAGCCGAAGTTGGAGGCTCAACTGACTGAGCCGCCCAGGCACCCCAGGTTGATTATCGTTTTTAACCTCTACAGACAGTGTCCTTTCTCAGTGCCTGCGCCAGAGTTGACACTGCCCACTGGCTGCCCTAGGTACGCCAGTGAGTCAGCGGTTTGAAAAACAGATATTCTGCTTTGTACTGAACTGCTGAAGCTTGTGATTTACTGAACTTCTATAAGAACTAAAATGCTATTTTCAGCTGCTGTGTGGAATATTCAAATGAATATACTCTAATTTGCATATGGACAAAGGAAGCAAGGATTTTTCTAAGTTAGGCCAATTTGGAGAATTTTCATGATTAGTAAAGAGTGAAAAACAAATATGCCAGTAGCAGTTTGATAAATCAAGAAAATGTTTAAGAACAAGCTTTTCATCTTTGGAGATGAGGAATTAGTTCAGAATAAGCTTAATGATCATTTGCTGGATTTGATTGGATTATTCTTCAGAGAACTGTATTCACTCATTCAAGGTTTCTGTAATGAGATTATAAAATTATTTCCCTAGAATGTAAATTGATATTACAAAAATAATTTTATCACTTTTTTAGATTATAAGAAATAATTGATATTATATATTCCCTCTGCAAAAGCAGAGGAAATCTAGAAAGCTAAGAAAAATAAGTCACTTTTAATTTCATCACCCACAAATAGCATTATGGTTAACAGTTTATATATATTTATAAATTTATTTAGTTTATATATATTTTTTAGTTTATATATATTGGTGAAATATATTAACTATTTCATCAATAAATTCATGTTTCTTAAAATATGAAATGATACCATTAATTCTTATATTTGCATGTTTTTATTGGGTATCATGGTTGCATCTCTCTGTGTCAGGACACACGAATATACGTTATATATAGTGGCTTACGGCAGTCAGTAAACTTTTCTTTAAAGGACTGGATAATAAGTGTTTTAGTCTCATGTGCCTTTTAGTCCCTGTCACAACTACTCATTTTTGCCATCGTAGCAGAAAAACAGCTATAGACTGTACCTAAACTAATGAGCATGACTGTATTCCATTAAAACTTTATTGATAAAAATGGAACATACTTTGCTGGCCCCTGTGATATAGTATTTCAGTGTTTCCATGTATTTATCCAGGCCCTTAATAAATATTTAGGTGCCTTCCAGTGTTTTATTATCAATTACACTGCTATGAACATCCTTGTACATATCCATTTGTACACTTTATCTTTTTACGATAATTCCTAGGACTATTATTGCTAAAATAAAAGGTATTCATGTTTTAAATATTGATACATCCTGCTAGGTTGCAGTTCAGAAAGGTGGCATCACTTTATTTACTCCCCAGTAGTGGCTTTTTAATTCAGAAGAGGCTTGACCTCTTTCAGATTTTTATTGACTTTTTATTTTCGTTAATTGTCCGTTCATAATGGACAGTGTTTGAATTGTCTTTTATTGACTTGTAGAATTTTTTAATGTCTTCTGAATGCCAATTCTTTGACATAAGAATTACAAATAATTTATTCAGATCTTTCACTTGTCTTTTTTAACAGCTGCATTGAAATACAGTTGACATCAATGTACTGTACATATTTAAAATGTACAGTTTGATAAATTTTATGTTTACATGCATGAAACCATGACCAAGATCTAGGTAATTAACTTATTCATTACTCCCAAAGTTTTCTGATGCCTCTTGGCACTCCCACCTGCCCTTCATACACCCCTTATCTCTGAATAACCACTAGTCTCCTTTCTGTCTTTATAGATTCATTTATGTCTCTGGAGTTTCACACACATGGAATTGCATAGTATATGCTCTGTTTTTGTCTTGCTCATTCCATTCAACATATTATTTGAGATCAGCCATGCTATTGCATATATCAATGGTTTGTTCCTTTTTTTTTTGCTGACTAGTATTCTACTGTATGATATACCATAATCGTTTATTCATTTTGATGGACATATGAGTTGCTTCCAATTTTTAGCAACCTAAAGCTGCCATGAACATTCCTGTAATTTGTCTTTTAATTTTAAAGTGTATTTTATCATACAGAGAATTTTATTTCTGTGTAGTCAACTATGTTGGAATTTTTCCTTTCGAAATTGTATCTTGGTCCCCCTTATTCAAAAAAGACATTCTTTTCTATTTTCTTCTATTACTTTGCAGTTAATTTTACTTTTTGATTTTTGATCCGTCTGGAGTTTTTTTTGTTTTGGTGGTTTTTGTGGAGTTTTTTTTTTGCTATGTGGTAATATTTCCCCAAATGGATTACCTGTTGCCCCACCACTGTTCTTGCCCCTCCCAGTTATTTGAAATATCACCCTTTGTAATCCAGATTTCCAAACTATGTAGGTCTTACTTCTAGACTCTGTTTTATTGATTAATCTGTCTGTTCCTACATCAGTACTATATACTGTTTCAGTTCCTGTTCCTCACTTTGTTAAGAGGATCCCCCTCACTGTTCTTCACAAAAAATTATTTTTCTCAACGTTTTTTCATCTAGGTGTACTGTGGAATCAGCTTGTCAGGTATTCTTAAAATCTCTCTTGGGATATTAAATTGCATTTTATTGAATTATAGATTGACTTTAAAAGAGTTATGATTGACCTTTTGGCACAAGCAAGTCTGCCTAGTCAGGTGTATGTATGTCTTTCCACTTTTATTATTTTTAACTAAACATTTTTAATAGATAGTATAGATAGGAGATAAATGATGTATAATGAAATATTACCTAATGTCCTATCCCCCTTTAGAGAAGCAACCACTACAATTAATTTCTTTTGTATCCTTCCAGAAATATTCTGTGCCTATTCAAGCAAATATGTGTGTAAAAATAGCATTAAATATAATGAGCAGATCTAGCTTCTATGGGGCCTCAAGTGAAGACTAAGGCCTTCTATAAGAAAATGAGTATTGAATTAGGTACAAAACGCATCGTTATTTACAATGAGAAAAGAAACCACAACAAATATTTTTTGAAAGAACTGATAGGAGTATAAACAAGGCAAAAATCCAGAAAAATGGCACTTCTTTTTTAGTGTCTTATATACACTTATATTATTTGTTGTGCCTGTATTTTATTTGATTGTCTCCTCATATAACAGTGATTTTTTAAAGTCATTCTCTGTGAGAATAGAAAGTTCATTTGGTCTTTTTCCTCCAGTGTTTAGAATTTGGTCATGTGACATGACTCTGCACCTTTGTGTCTCAGCTGTTTAATTATTTTTGTAATGCAAATTAGATTTTTTAATTTACCTTTTTTTGGTTCTATAAGAATATGAGTGACATTGAAAAGCGTGGTAATCATTTTTTTGTTAGTTTACAAAAATTTATTCATCTCTAATCACTTTTCAGTGTATTTGGTTTTTGTTTTTCTTTTCTAAATTATGTAAGTGATATAATAACATTATTAAAGGATCAAACTGTATCAACAAAGTAAATCATCTCCATTTCTCCTTTCTCATTCCCACCCCATTTCTCAGAGGTAACCTTTACCATTAGTTTATATATATATATAAATACGTACTGCTAGATGTCTTTAAAAAGCATTTGTGTACATGTACATCTAGAAATATGTTGTTTTTTTGCTAGCAAGTAGGATCATACCATGTGTTACTCTCCAAATTGCTCGACTTTTTGATCTTTTTAGTTTTCTCATGTTTGTACATATAAGACTACATCAGTATTTAAATGCTTGAAAGCAGTGCTTGTCAAATTTTTAACATGCTGCAAATCACCTAGAGATCTTGTAAAAATGCCAATACTGATTCAGACAGAGGGTTTAGGGTAAGGTACAGAGGCTGTGTTTCTAACAAATTCCCAAATGATGCCAATGCCGTCGTTCTCTGTACTTTGAGTAGGAAGACTGTAATGTATACTTTAACTAGATGTACCATAGTTTAATTATCAGCCACTTGATTACATTATTGTCCTGCCCCCACCTAAATAGTACAGCAATGCACTTTGAAATTTCTCCGTGAGAGGGATTTTTTTCATTGTTCCAAGTAGACATTCATTGTCGTGGTATACTGGAGAGAGGGGAGTGGCAGGGAGCGATTTCTCCAGCCCTACCCTTCTATTTCTATTTCTTTTCTTTTTCTTATTTCATTGCATTATTAGAACTTCCAGTAGCTTATTGAATAGCCTCATCGATAGTGATTCTCTGACAGGAATATAAAACTGATAACAGCCATTGGTAATATTTATAAAGTTTTTAAATATGAGAACACCTTGACCTAGTTATTCCTTTTAGGAATCTAGTCTTCTGAAACGCTTAGACATGTGTACAAAGATCTTTGTATAGAATGCATATTAAAGCATTACTGGTAAAATAAATTATGGTATAGTCAGTCCGTGGACTACTGTGCTGCTGTCAAAAAAGAGATGGTCATATATACTGATAAGTGAGAGAAACACAGGTTGCAGAAGAGTATTTATTGGCTGATCCATTCTAAATTTTAAAGTGTGTGTGTGTGAGAGAGAGTGAGAGAGAGAGAGAGAGACAGAGAGAAAGTAAGAGAGAGATGTGTTTGGAATGCATAGAAAAAAGTTCGGGAAGCTTACCCACCAAAAATATTAATAACGTTTCTCTCTGGGGGCAGATCATGGTATTGACAGGTAGTTTGGGGCTTGGTATAGAGAAGGCTTTTTTTTGTTTTCTGTTTTGTTTCTTTTTTTGTATTGTTTACACCTTCTATATTGTCTACTTATTCAGCTTTTAAAATTAGAAAATGAGGAAGTAGAGAGAAGGAGAAAAGAAAGCAAAAGACACTTTCAGTCAACAGAAAGAACTAGTGAAAGAATACTAGGGAGAAGCAGGGAGCAGACAAATCCAAACCAGGAGTCAATAAGCTTTTCTTATATAGGCAGTCCACGAACCTAGAAAAAGTCAAATGGTTCAAAAACATATATGGTGCAAATAAAATACCACCTCACACCAATTAGGATGGCTACTCTCAAGAAAACAAGACAAAAGAAAATAATAAGTATAGGCGAGGATGTGGAGAAATTGATTGGAACCCTTCTCTACAATTAGTGGGAATGTGTAGCCACGTCTAAAACAGTATGATGGTTCTTAAATAAATTAAAAATAGAATTACCATATGATCCAGCAGTTCCATTTCTGCATATAAACTCAAAAAGAATTGAAAGCACGGTCTCCAGGGTTAACTATACACTCATTCACAGCAGTATTATTCCTGATAGCTAAAATGTTAGAAGCAACCCAATTGTGGCAGATGAGTGGACAAGCAAAACATAGTATACACATACAGTGGAATGTTTTTCAGCCTTGTAAAGGAAGGAAATCCTGACACATGCTTTATCACGTGGATGTACCTTGACATTATGCTAAGGCAAAATAGGATTCATTTCATATGAAGTGCTTAGAGTAGTCAGAATCATAGAGACAGAAAGTAGAAGGGTTGCCAGTGTCTGGTAGGGAGAGAAGGAAAGGGGTGTTCCTGTTTAATGGGTATAGAGTTTCAGTTTTACAAGATGGAAAGAGTTCTGGAGGTGGATTATGGTGATGGTTGCCCAACAGTGTAAATGTACTTAATACCACTGAGCTGTATACTTAAAAGTAGATTGTACATTTTCTGTAATGTTTATTTTGCCACAGTTTTAAAAATCAACGGGAAGAGTATGTGGTAACAAGTCACTGTCCATCTTTATTTGCCAGTTTCCCAGTTACCTTCTTGACAGGTAACCACTGGACCAATTTTTTATGTATTCCTCAATGCATCAGTAGTTAGTCATATCTATATAACACTTACTAAGCATGTCTCTATTACCTTTCTCCTTCACAGCATCCTTTAAAATGTTTTTGTAACTTAGTAGTTACTTATTAAATATTTGTTTAATGCGTGAGCAAATGAATGAATTCAGTGGTCCCAGAAGGCACAAGAATTGGGGCACTTTCTGTCTATGTAAATTTGATAATGTACACAGTTATCTCCTTGAGTGATTAACCCCTCATCTAGGGTTCTCACACTTTACCATGGTTGAGAATAATCTCAGAGAGCTTGTTAAAATGTGGATTTTGTGGCCTGTCTTTTGCACTTCTCAAGTATTGTGGTAAGAGGCCCAATACTCAATGTTTTTCTAAGGCCCAATACTTAACTTTGTGTATCTCTTCAAATACTGTGTGGATCTCCCTGGGAGAAACCTTATCCTAAGTCATTTGTATGCGGCTACAAGGCTAAAAGCAGAGAACTGACAAATTGAGTACAGCTATTAAGGGAGCATTTCTAATGTACTTAGAAAGTAAAAGTAAGTAACCAACCGCGAGGCCCTCGTACCTTTGTCTAGGTGTGGTCCACAGCTGGTGTTCATCATGGTAATATCATGACCCCATGCAGGGGCTAAGTATGTTCAGTCTTATAGAAGAAGGGGAGTTTATGTTTAGTAAAGATTTTTGTGAATTCTTAAAAAAAAATTACTTGTAGAGCAGTTTCTCAAGTTTAAGATCTTAAGGACCATAAGACCCAAAGTTTGAGTAACATTGCATTGGGATTGAATTCTGCAGTTACAGAGCCAACTGGGAAACATGAACATGAACGTGAGTGCTGAAATAATATGCTTATTAAAAGTTTTAAATTATCATAAACATTTAAAGGCAACATTTAAAGTTCATGCAGAAAATTCACAGATAGCAAAGAATAAATTTATCAACTCTTGTTGGAGAAACAATGGTATGAAACATTGAATATGTGAAAAACTTGAGAATCCTTGAGAAAAATTATTATCTGAACATCTTTTCTCTTACAGTGCTGATTATTGGAAGTTTTAGAATTCAAATAACCATTCATACCAACAAATAGACATTGAGCATCTGTTATGGTTTAGACTGCTGTGTTTTCAATGGCAAATAGGGCAGTGATAGCCAAGGATGGGGGGGAAGTGGATCAGGAAATATTTTTAGTTAAGATCCTAACGATGAGTTAGTTACCTGTTAGCTAAGTTGAGGGGTAGAGTTAAGGAAATGCATGAAGCTGGAAGCTGGAGGTGTGGGGAAGGAAGGAGAGAAAACTTCAAGGTCATGTGGCAACTTTGTCACATAGTTACTCCATAGTTATAATTTCTCCGATTTCCTCCTGGAGATTAAGGAAAACCTATTTACCTTCATTGGAATGAGAGGCTTTCTTGAGAAATGTTGGAGGGCTCTAGTGCATTTTTGCTTTGTTAGTTGAGACAGTACTTACAGCCGACTCATTGATTACATTGCCTAACGACATCCTGAAGGAATTTAAGCTTGTTAAAACGCTTGGGTTTTGTTCGTTGGTTTTTTTTTTAAGGACTTACATGTAATTTTGTGAATTATTGAAAAGAAGCTTAAGAACAGCAAGTGTGCAGTTTAAATAAAATGGACAGAATTGATTTATTTCTCTACTCAAAGAGCTTTTTAAGAATTCTAGTGCTTAAACCTTTAAAATCAAACAATAGAAATTCCAACAATTCGGAGGTAATGTAAATGAAAACTGTTGTAATCTTTTAAATAGGAGCATAATAAAGTAACCTTGAAAGATCGGTGTTGGCCCTACATTGTTTTCTGCTTGAATTGAGTGGCAATTTCCAACGTTGCAAAACAGTGATGGAATTAAGTGATGTTTCCAGCAAAAGAATTTTGCAAGTATAATATGTTTTAGTATTAAATTCTACTTGTGCATTTAGCAATTAAAATTATTCTTGTAATGATGATGGCATTAGAAGGGATAGGGAGCTGTCAAAGAGAATTTGAGGCTTAATTATCTCTTTGGTAACAAAATGCATGATCTTCCATTACAACGCTTATTTTCTTATGGTAATTGACTCATTTGCTCCCTGGTTATCAATTTAACTTCCCAACCACAAACATCTGCTCTTACATTGTGTTTAATTGGTGTGAATACTATCTACAGAGAAGTTAAAATCCAGAGAACATTTTAAAGGCTATATTTTGTAATTCATGAAAGGGAAAAGTAAATGATGAATCGAACATTGCAATAATTTTTTCTAATAGTCTTTGAAAGTCTGTTTACTAAAAATGCAAGCCAAAATTATATTAATTGGGTTTTTTTTTTTTGGTTTTCTGTTTTTTTTTTTGAAGAGGATTTTGCTGTGTTTTCCAGAATTACTTACTCTGCCTTAGGGAGAGTCTCAGTCCTTGAGACTCAAGAAATACATCATTTCCTCAGAAACATGATACCCTAGTGGTTAAGATCACAGGCTTTAAAGGCCACAATTGTTCATTGTGTTACTGATGAGGTTTTGGGGTGATGGTGGGATGGTCTGGAGCCAACAGCCAAGAAAGAATTCTTGAAGATGTCTTTGGTGCAAAAAGGTGATTTTATTAAAGCATGGGGACAGGACCCATGGGCAGGAAGAGCTATACTGGGGTTGTGAAGAATGGCTGGTTTTATACTATGGAGGTAGGGAGGTAAAGTCAAATGGGAGGCCTCCAGAGGGACTTTGATCTGCTAAAGCGGACTCCGAAAATACTTGAGGCCTTGCTATTATCAAGCTAGGGTGGTTTCCCCCTAGTAAGGCATTAACATTGTGATGACAGGGGGTTCCTGGAGAAATGTTATATTCTGTATTCGCCTCAAGTATTTGCAATGGGTTACAGGTTATAAGGAAATGTAATTTTACCTGCTATTTCCTTCTTGCCTTTTTTCACCTCAAAGTGGGGGCTTGTTGTTGGGGCTCCAGGAAACTGAGTCTACAGGTTTCTGGAGATGAGGCTACTGATAAGATTGCTTTTTTTCTTGTAATTTACCAAGATATTGGCAAACTGATGGAGACTCATGTCCTGTATGGCTGTGATCTCTATCAGTTAGCCATTTGTTTTCTTTTCTTTCCTTTCCTTTGTCCTTGGGCATCCAGGAGTGCCTGAAGACTATCACACATATCCCACCTGGGGGGGCCGGGTCAGCTAGCTTGCACTTTGTCCTTAGCTGCTCCCTCATTACTATCTAATCTAAAGAAGAGGGGCGGGGACAAATTGTGTGTATTTGCTTATAAGTTTTAAAATGCGAGGCTAAACCTTAAACATTTTTTAAATGGTTCCCTGATATGAGAAGAGAGAGAGCAGAGTAGAGAAAGCAGGGTTAGAAAGAAGACTTGTTTGAATATATCTTCATTTTGTAGATTTGAGATTTTATGAAGTAATTTCATAAAGGGAAAAGTAAAATGAAGCAAATGACTCTAAATGTGTATCTAGTTGGTAGTGTAGCCACACAGAAAGTTACAATTCCAAGTAAAAGTTATTATGGGCACCTGGGTGGCTCAGTCAGTTAAGCATCTGACTCTTCATTTCAGTTTAGGTCATAATCTCACCGGTTTGTGGGATTGAGCCTCACATCGAGCTCTGCACTGACAGCATGGAGACTGCTTGGGATTCATTCTTTCTCAAATAAACAAACATTTTTTTTTAAGTTATTATTTCATTTTATTATTTAAAATGGTAATTGGAATACATATCATAATAATACAATGGTATTATTGGAATATATATCTAATGGAATATACGTTGAGGACAAAAAAAACTACAGAAATCTTCAGCTGCCTTCTGGTATTATATCGTTGGTGGAAATATTGGTATTGTTATTCTGAGCCTACTGAGTGTAAGGTAAAACATGAGAAAAGAAATACAGATGTAAAATTATTAAGATCTAGTTAAAACCTATGGTTCTGGGGCGCCTGGGTGGCCCAGTCGGTTGAGCGTCCGACTTCGGCTCAGGTCATGATCTTGCGGTCTGTGAGTTTGAGCCCCGCATCGGGCTCTGTGCTGACGGCTCAGAGCCTGGAGCCTGCTTCGGATTCTGTGTCTCCCTCTCTCTCTGCCCCTCCCCTACTCATGCTCTGTCTCTCTCTGTCTCAAAAATAAATAAACATTAAAAAAAAAACCAAAACCTATGGTTCTGAATTTAATTGGATAACAGAATGAAATCATGATAAATTTTATATTTAAAAAGTACATAATTGCTAGCCTTGTCCACAAATAAGGCCTAAAACTGTGACCAGAACATTCTAAAGACTACTAGGATCATGTCAAAAAGGACTCAGGGACTTTCAGTGGGCTCAGGCTTCCAGTAGTCAGAAATGGGATAGTTTGAGAATCAAAAGAATAATAACTTGCATGGATTGAAACATATCTATTTTAATCCATGAAATCATAAGAATACTTTTAAAAAAAAAACCTTTCAATGATTGCCTTCGGTTGGGAGGATATTAGAGGGCCAGACCACTATTTTGAAAAATCGATAAGGGAGAACAGTCAAGCATGTATCCTGCTCTTTCTTTGAGAGGTATGTTTAAGGATAACCAAATAATCGACGAGGGAATATGTTTTACAGAAGGAATGACAGAATAAGAATATTACTATTTCACGGTATCTAAGACTGCTGACATCACAAAGAGAGAGATCATCACACGTTATGAACGCTCCTGATGGAAGGACCATGCACTACTTATGAAGTAGTCTTGAAAAAATAAAAAGAGGGAGCCTACCTCCAGTCAAGCTTCTACATTTAACTGCGAAATGCAGGATGAGTATGTTTAAATACCACCATGGTCTGCAGTCAGCAGAAGACAGACCGCAGGAAATTTTCCAGAGAAGATGACTTCTACAGCAAGTTAACTGCAAACAAAGATAGGACATAAAGAAGGAACATGTAGGTTAAAAGAAAGGTAGAAACACATTAATACCAATGAATACACCTTGTGTACCCAGTTCAAATAAATCATTTTTTTTTAAATGTAGGCCAGTTAATATTAACTAATTGACGACTAATTGATGATATTGAGAAATTATTGTAGAAACCAACCTGATGATGGTATTATAGTTTTGTTTAAAAATGGGAATTCTTGGGGGGCCTGGGGGGCCATATCGGTTATGCATCTGACTTTGGCTCAGGTCATGATCTCGCGGTTTGTGGGTTCGAGCCTCACGTCAGGCTCTGTGCTAACAGCTCAGAGCCTGCAGCCTGCTTCAGATTCTGTGTCTCCCTCTCTCTCTGCCCCTCCCCTGCTCCCACTCTGTCTCTCTCTCAAAAATAAATATACAGGGGCACCTGGGTGGCTCAGTCGGTTGAGCGTCCGACTTCAGCTCAGGTCATGATCTCGCAGTCCGTGAGTTCGAGCCCCGCGTCGGGCTCTGTGCTGACAGCTCAGAGCCTGGAGCCTGCTTCGGTTTCTGTGTCTCCCTCTCTCTCTGCCCCTCCCCCACTCATGCTCTGTCTCTCTCTGTCTCAAAAATAATAAACATTAAAAAAAATTAAAACAAATAAATAAATAAATAAATATACATTAAAAAATTAAAAACAAATAAAACTAAAAATGGGAATTCTTGTTTTATAGAGGACCTACTTGAATATTTATATATGAAATAATGAAATACCTGGGATTTGCTTTCAGAGTAATCTGGGGAAAGACATGGGTTTCTGGGTTAGGATATAGATGATGAAATAGCATTGGCTATGAGTTGATAATTGTGGAAGCTATAAGCTACATGACAGGTACATGGGGTTTATTATTTTCTCTAAAGTAAAAAGAACATGGGGTTTAAAGTCAGACTGCCTAGGTTCAAAATCCAGATCTGTCACTAAGCTTTGTGACCTCGTGGAGCTACTTAGTCTCTCTCTGCGTTAGTGTCCTTGTCTATAAAATGGACATACTATAATAATACCTAAATAATAGGATTGTTGTGGGAAATAATAAGTGAAAAGTACTCATGAATGTTAGCTATCATCATACATCAAATATATAAACTAAAATCATAGTGTTGGGTTGGTTAGAGACCTCGATGTATTTAGGAATAGTCCAGTTGAGTTCCTCATTTGGTATAGGAGCAGACTGAAACCCACGGTCAACAAAATGTCCACTGGTAAAACCAGAACTCAACTGTAAATCTCTTGACTTCAGTCATTGCAGTGTCTTTACAATAAATTATTATTGAATAATGTTCAAATAAATATCTGATCTTAAATAGGGATCACTCAGGATTCAAAGTATGTTATTTTTTCCTGCATCTAAAATTTACTGCGCTCAAATAAAAACTCTGGGTTGTTCTTGTATGTCTGTTTTCTTTAAGGAAGAACAGATAAACTTGACCAAAGGTGAGTCTAAATTCATCTGGAATTTAAAAAAACAAAAACCTAAACTAACAATATGAGGAAAGTTTTGAGGAAATAAATGTTTTAAAATATTGTATAGTTACAATCATTAAGTTTTTGGTTCTGGTACAGGAATAGACAGAGCAGTGAAACCACATAGTATCCAGAAATAACTCCCCCTCAAGAGTACATAGGATTTTAATATTGAAACGATTTCGGGGTGTCCAGGTGGCTTTCAGTTGAGTGTCCAACTCTTGATTTCGGCTTAGGTCATGATCTCAGGGTTGTGGGATCGAGCTCGCCTCAGGCTCTTGAGATTCTCTCTCTCCCTTTCTCTCTGTCCCTCCCCTACTGGTCACCCCCCCAATATAAAAATAAAAATTAAAAAAAAAAGTTTAAAACAAAAAAACTATTTCAAATCAGGTGCTCTTATTGGGATTACTGAAGTTGCCATTTAGAAAAATGTAAAGCTGCATACTTGGTGAAGTCCAGATTGTTTCACAGACATACTAGAAGAAATTGTAAGTGAAGATTTTTATAGTATGGAGGCAGGGAAAACCACTGGAGCAAAATAGTAAAATATAGATGCCAAAAAAGGGAGAACTGATCAATTTTACCACATACAAATTGAAAACTTTGGTAGAAAAACAGGTGCCTTAAGTTAAAAGACAAGAAAAAACTGAGAAGAAATATTGGCAGCGTGTATGAGACTGCTGTTAGTAGATTAGTGTATTATGGGTCCAGTCAGGAGCTAAAAATCACACCAGGAATTTGAACAAGGAAATATTAATATAAAGAATTATTAACGAGTAAAAGTGTTTTAACTATTAAAAAGGACAAAGTAGGACTTAAGGAATACAGAAGGATCAGGTACTCCCTCTAGAGCAAAAAGGAGAGAATCTAAAAAGTGAACAAACTTGGAAAAGGGCATCCCTGTCTAAGGTTGCAAATTCAGACCTTGGGGAGGGTATAATTGCTGCCAGAGAACACAGCCATGGGCCAGGCTGGTCCACAGGAGATCTTCTAGATTCCACAGACCTGAGCTTGTGTGTGGAAAGTTACCTGCTGGGGTACCATGGGTCCGACCGATGATGAGCAGGAAGTTGCTTCTCAGGATTATGCATTCTTTCCAGCCTCGGCTCCTACCAGTTTCTGGGGTTCTTCCTGCTTTCTGTACTCTTGTTCTTCATTAACCCAAATTATAAAGCTTGTCTGAACTTCTTCCCAGGACCTGCCCCCATCTAGCCTAGCCAGTGGAGTAGGCAAGAAAATGAAAAAAAGACCAAAGCAGATTGGAGAGGAAGGAATAAAACTGTCTGTATTCACAAACAACATGATAATTTATGTAGATAATCCCCTAATTGTCTACAAAAAGCTACTAGAACTAATGAGTGAGTTTAGCATGAGCATAGGATAAAAAGTTATATACATAAATCATTTTACCTCTACATATTAGCAGTGAACAATTGGAAACTAAAAAAAAAAAAATTAAGTATGAGAAAAGTAGCACCAAAATACTATTGAAAACTAGGAAACAATGATGAGAGAAACCACAGAACTAAATAAATGGAAAGGTAAACCAAATTCAGGGATGGGAAGATTCAGTATAGTTAAAAAGTCAAATTGCCACAAATTTAACAATCCCAATCAAAATCCCAACGGGCTAGGCACATTTTAGCTTAACTATTAAAAAACCAAACAAAACAAGACCAACTGCTGTTGTCATTGTTGCTTTTTTAATAGAACTAGCCTACAGTGGAGCTTGCTGCTTTCTGATACAGGGAGGCTTATCATTCAAAATTTTGAAATAGGGATTAATGATACTCCTTGTCAAGGATGTTGTATAGGAAATTACAGCGTTATCCTTCTAATTCAGGGTCTTACTCTGTTATTTATAAGTCAGTGATTTACAATTTTAGGGCAGGGAGAGAGAGATCCTAGAACGTTCAGACATTTTCAAATATACTTAGCTTTTCTGCCCAAGATCCTGTCACTCTCCCACTCTTTCTTAAAAACTATTTCATGCAGTGAGGGATGTTACTAATGAGAGGTGTTACATGAGTGAATTATTTAAGGTCTCTAATATGACATTTGTATTTGTTTTTCGTTTTGGGGTTTTTTGTTGTCGTTACTCAGCTGATTGACAAGAAAAATAATGTCAATTTTCTCAGTTTTTTTTTTGAATTTTGATTCTGGTTCTTCTGAAATGGTATAAATGTTAGGGAAGCAGTCTTTCAGTTTTCATTTTTAGACAACCTAGAATATTCATATTATCAATTTCTTCAATGTAGTCAATTTAGTAAATATTTATCAACAAGAAATCTCAGATATTATAATTGTTCTTCCAGTTAATTGTACCAAAATACAATTCTTAAAGATACTGTGTTCTAGCATATATTTTAAATATATATTTGTTACATGCTTTTGTAAAACTATGTGAAAGTCTCAAATAATAAGTGAAAATACTGTGAATTCTGTGATTTAAAAAAATTGCTTGAAATATGAATAGCTAGCTATTTTTATTTTTATTAATATCCTAATTTCCTTTCTATTTTAAAGTCCAACCCGAATTCTTGAAACAGCCTACAAACATATATGCTCATGAGTCCATGGATATCATATTCGAATGCGAAGTGACTGGGAAACCAACTCCAACCGTGAAGTGGGTCAAGAATGGGGATGTTGTTATCCCGAGTGATTACTTTAAGATTGTAGTAAGTATTTTTCAGAGGACCCTTATCTCTGAAACCTTTATGTGTCTTTATTTTTTTTAATTTTTTTAGTGTTTATTTATTTTTGAGTGAGAGAGAGACAGACAGACAGAGCTCGAGCGGGGGAGGAGAGGGAGAGACACAGAATCTGAAGCAGACTCCAGGCTCTGAGCTGTCAGCACAGAGCCTGATGCAAGGCCCGAATTCATGAGCCGTGAGATCATGACCTGAGCTGAGTCAGACGCTTAACCAACTGAACCACCCAGGTGCCGCTTTACGTGTCTTTAAATGCAGTCACTAAGAGATCTCTTGTCTTCCACATGCCAGTTTATGTACTGCAGATGAAGATAGAAAAATATGCATAGAATGTAATCTCTTCACTGGCTGATAAGAAAGCTGAGCCTAGGGGCGCCTGGGTGGCTCAGTTGGTTGTGCGTCCGACTTCGGCTCAGGTCATGATCTCGCTCATGGGTTCGACCCCGCATCAGGCTCTGTGCTGACAGCTCAGAGCCTGGAGCTTGCTTCAGATTCTGTGTCTCCCTTTCTCTCTGCCCTTCCCCTGCTCATACTCTGTCTCTATGTCTCTCAAAAATAAATAAACATTAAAAAAGAAAAAAGAAAGAAAGCTGAGCCTAGACATGTTTTGATAGTTTACATAGATCACAGAGCAAGTCAGTAGTTGAACTAAGCGCAGCATCCAGATCTCCTGACCAGCAGTCTAGTATTCCTACTTAAACATGCTAGCACTCTTAAACACAGCTGTCACTCTTTTCTTGGTAATGATTAGCCCGTGTGTGCACCTCCGGTCCTCGTAACTCTGTTCAAGGAGCGGAAGTCTGTCCTTCATATGTACTGACGCTCAGGCCCTTCAAAATAAGTATGACCTAGAGTTGTGGCAATAGATAAAAAGATTCTTAAGAAGTAAAAAGCATTAAATTTATTTAAGAATACTGTGACATTAATTGCTTTTTGGTTTTTATATAGGGTTAAATGCTTAGTAAATATTGTCTATTACTATTATCATTATTTTAGTCCTAGTAATAGAAATATCTAGGTTTTGGTAATAAGGATTCATATCTTAAGGTGCATATGTGACATTCATAGAAATAATCAGGAGTAATTATGCTTAATGATGTAATGTCTTATAAATTTCTCACATTAGTGATTCATTCTTAGTAAGAATATATTTTCTATTTTGAAGTGCATAATCTTGCATGTTACAAAAAATAATTCACAAGTATTTAATTAAGAAGCAGTGTGTTAGAGCTAAATTGGCATTTTTTTAACTTTTTAATCATTTTTACAGTATTCTTAAAAATCTTAAAATCATATTAATAACAACAACATTTGACATTTATATTACTTTATAATTTAAGGGAAGCTGTATATATGTGGCCTTATTTAACTTGTTGTAGTCTAATCTGTTAGAACTAATGATATTAGAGATAATATTCAGAAAGTGCCTTGAATTCACAAATTCAGACTTTGGCTATGGTCACATGGTATTGTAGGTCAGGTATTTTTCCAGGCCAAGGGGTAGATTTGCAGATGTTGTGAGTATAACTTTCCATAAGGATTAAGGTCTTAATTGGTTAGTTATAGTGTTTCCTGTTCTCGTCCGTTAAATCAGTACCTTGTCAGTAAAATTCAGTTAACAGGTACATAGATAGATAATATTTTGATAGCCGAATCATACAATTTTACTTCTTCCTCCTCCCCAGAAAGAGCATATCCTTGAGATTTTCATGTTCATCAGTTGAATCATAACATTTTATATATGTTTTTGTTTCTCAGAAGGAACATAATCTTCAAGTTTTGGGTCTGGTGAAATCAGATGAAGGGTTCTACCAGTGCATTGCTGAGAACGATGTTGGAAATGTACAAGCCGGAGCCCAACTGATAATCCTTGAACATGGTAAGAGGGGCTGAAACAGTAAAATGAAAGAGGCTGACTGTGTTGAGGAACTAGTACCTATCCCAGTACCTGCTACTCTAGGATACCTCATGATTAATAACCTGTTTGTAAAGGCCAGTGTATGGCATAGCTAAGAGGAAGAGAAAGCAGTCTAAATAATTGCTTTTGCTTAAAATGGCCTAGAAACACAACTTTGGATAATGCTGAAAAGAAAAACTGTAAAATTACAGTCTTACACGAATGTTCTTTACATTTCAGTCATTTTAATCTCACAAATATATTTCTGCTCTATTAAAATAGAAAAATTTTACTTAAAGTAATGTTTATTTTGCATTGAATTTTTTCCAAAATAAAAATAACTTGCCTTTTCTGATTATCACACACAAAAATTTTTTGTAAGTTCAGACAACATCGAAAAGTAAAAAGGGGGGAAAAAAAGCCCTACCCTATATCAGTCAGAGTCAATGAGGAAAGCGAACAATAATTTAAACAGATGATCTTTAATACACAGAACCGTGAACTGTAATGGCATTAAAGTAACAAGGGGTTGGCTAGCAAGAAGTAAAGAGAACTCTAGTGAGTATAAGAATGGCAGATATAAAGAGCACCCACAACCTATAGGTGTGAGACAGTGTTTGACCCCTCAGGACTAAAATCTAGATGGTGTTGGAGAGGGGGTGGTCATGTCTCACTGGACAACAGAGAAATCGCTGTGCTGTTATGCTGTTGAAATCTGCTCGAAACTCAGTGTCTAGTGTGCTAGAGAAGACCAGTCACAAGGGGGTGTCTCACTGAAGGCTTTGTGCTACAAAACCACCTGACGGGTTGGAGTGTTGGGAGAAGCACCCTCTACTGATAAAATTTAAAACATACGTCCTCTGCAAAGAAAAGGTAGATAAACGAAGTATGAATTTGGAGTTGAGAGGCAATAAATTGGTAGTGGCCCGCATGCTCCATATCGTGTCTTCTAGGAGTCCTGCATATGAGCATGCACAGATGTGTACATGGTTGGGTAACACATTTTCTTAGACCAACATGCTGTGGACATCTTCTCGTGTCAGTAAATATATAGATCTATATCGACACTTTCCATTGTTGAACAGTATATATGCACCTCGTTTTGTATAAGTGATTCCCTATTAATATTTAGATTGTTTCTTATGTTTTACTATTAGGAACAATGCTGTGTCGAACTTCTTTATATGATTATTTTCTCACACTAAATTACTAGAAGTTGCATTGTTGGATAACAGTGTCAAATTGATAAGGATATCTGTTGGGTGTATTGTTTATTTGTTTTAGCATGGAGCATTTTTCATTTTGTGCAATTGTCAAGAGTACATGGAAAAGATAATGCTTTAGACATGTAATCTGGTATCTGAGTCAAATCAAGTTCAGGTTCCAGTGTGGCCCCAGCTATATACCCTAGTTGGGAAAGCTAAGTGGCAAAGAAGGTGCCTACTCTGGCTTTTCACTAAAACAGCATATAGGATTTTTCTGTGCTCTTTCTTGAAAATGTATTTGCGAGTACTACTATAAAGAGGAATAAAATATTAGAACTGCTCTTTTTCTTCCTGTATTTGTGATTATACCTTTCCCTATTTATTGAAAATGATTTAGTAGACACTTCTCACTATTCCATCTTGGCAAAGTGCCTCAGTATGATTACCAAACCAGGCACGAAGGTAGATAGGCTTGTTTCTTTTTATTAGTGGCAGTGGTTTTCCTTGGTAAAATTTGTGAGACTCTTGGAGTGATTTACATGGAACTAATAAATAAAGAGATTTCACTATATTTGTGTTTGGGATTACCATTATAGATTTATCTCTAATAGTATAAGTGGTTGGCTTTGCTAGGAGGTCCCTAAGCTAAACCTAATTGGGTTTTCCTCTGAAAATGGGTGGCATGATAATTATAGTTGCAGTGTGTGTTTTTTCCTTTTTGAGACAACATTTCAAAAACAGACAACATTTTTGGGCTGGCACAATTTTTTAGTAACCTTGTCAGGGATGAATTAAGAATGCATGATTATAGGGAAGAAAGTGGCATGTTACTAATTTTGCTATTTTAATTTGCAAGATAAATATTTATGTGGGAAAGCTAAAAAGAGAGAGTATAACAGTTTATAAGATCTGATCTCTGTCTTTCTGGAGTTTGTAATATTGTCAGGGATGTAAGAGATGTGTACAATTTAATACCAGTCCGTGATAAGTGTTATTTTTATAGTACAAATAAAGCAGCAAAGCAGCATACAGTTTGGAAGAGAAGAATTCTGTCTGTCTGTGTGATCAGGGAAGTTTTTTCATGGAAAGTCCCCTTTGTAATGGGCCTTGAATTATAAGATTTCCATATGTTAAAAAAAAAAAGGCTTGGGTCAGTATGGAAATAGAGTAGAATACCTGTTCCTGTAGGAAGGTAGCCTGTAAAGGCAGAATAAGATCAGATTGATGATCAGATTGATATGGCCTTGACTGTAAATAGAACAATACTGTAGTAAGGCAGTCTGACGGTAAAGTCAGATTTATTTAGAAGAAGTCCATCTGAAACTTCTATAATACTGTATATTAACTAACTGGAATTAAAATAAAAACTTAAAAAGCCAAAAAATAAAAATACAACCATTCCCCCACACACAAGAAATAGGTGGCAGATTGGAGGGGGCATCTACTTAAAGGAATATTGTTATAAAAGACCGTTGTGAGATAAGTAGTTATACTAGAAAGATAGAAAGGATCCTAATAAAAAAGATATTAGTGATTTATTTAATCCAGATTTTATCAACCGATTGGATATGAAACATTATTATAGAGAAGTCAGACATACTTCCAGGCTTTCTCTGGGTGACTAGCAGAGTGGTGATGCCTTTCCAAAATAGAGAAGGAAGGTGAACAGAAGTGGAAAGGGGCTTCTACTCAAGTATAGAGAGTGAACATACATCCCACTCTGACTTACAATAAAAAGCTGGATGATTTACAAAATCATAATTTTTCTGAGTCCATCAGAGAGCTGAGCTTGCAGTGCAACCAAGTAAACTAAATTCCAAAGAATTGAACACCTTCCTGCCCCTAAAGAATGGGTCATTAATTGTTTCACCTTTGACAGAGCATGAAAGAGATGGCTGCCCTAAAAGTGGATAAGAAGAAATCAGCTAAAGTTGTAACTGATAGTTAAAGACTACATATGAACTAGTTTGGAATACCTCAGGACCCCAGATGAAAGGGGAGTACATACAGGCTTGCGAGTACATATCCCTGGAACTCTACAAGATAATCATTGTGAAGACTGGAGGCAAGTCAGCGACTCGAGAAAAGTCATTTTGGGGAGTGCCTGGGTGGCTCAGTCAGTTAAGCTGACTTTGGCTCAGGTCATGATCTCGCAGTTTGTGGTTTTGAGCCCCAGGTCAGGCTCTGTGCTGACAGCTTGAAGCCTTGAGCCTACTTTAGATTCTGTGTCTCCCTCTTCCTCTGCCCCTTCCTGACTCACACTCTGTCTCTGTCTCTCTCAAAAATAAATAGACATTATAAAGGAAAAAAGAACAGTCGTTTTGGTAATGAAGAGGTAAAAGAGGTAGTAATCTGTAGATCCTGGGAGATAGGTGCAAAACCCCTCTCATTAACTCAAATTTCTTTAAAAGTCAAACCAATGGAGGAGGAGCAGAAAGCCTTATTTTATAAATTTCTGGGAGGAGATTAGAAGTAAAATCCTTCTGCTTCCCGAGGGAGGAACCCTCTGATGCACAGGACCTACCTAACACTGAGGCTGAACAAGGACAACTGAAAATCCTACCTGCCCTACCACTGAGTCATAGACAAAAGCTTTCTACCGCTGGGGGAAGGACAAGAATATAGTGAGATCCCTGTGTCATGGAGTTAGGTAGAAATAGTTGAAAGCTGAGAGGAAAACAGGCAAATTGAGAAAAACTTTCCTTCATCTCTCTTCTTAAGCACAAAATAATGGTAATCCACCATTAGAAGAATTTGAAACCTATGGCGTGCTGAAGGTAACTAAAACAATAGTAAAATCTAAACAAAAGTCAATTCCTGTCTAAATTGATTTAACTCATCCACACTAATGGCTTGACAAAATAGATATGCCATGTTCCAAGTATAAATAATAATTATCTCAGTTTCTGCTATTCTGGATAGCATGTTCAGCATTCAATCAAAAATTGTTGGACATAAACAGAGCAAGGGAAAATTGGCCTATTGTTGATAGATAAAGCATTCAACAGAACCAAATTAAGGAGGCCCAGATTTTGGAACTATCAGATGGGGACTTTAATTATTAGTAGTATGTTAAAGGATTTGGTGGAAAAGGTAGATAACTTGAATGAACAGAGGGGGAATTTTGGCAGAAAGATGGAAACCATAAAGAAGTCGAAGATACTGTATTTGCATTTGTCCAGAGAGTGAAAGGATTCTATAACCCGAGGGAAGGAAACTATTAAAAATAATAGTATCAGAGATGAAGCATTTACTCAGGGTCATTAGCCTCAACACAGCTGAGAAAATAGTCCACCAACATGAAGACAGTTCAAGGTAAATTGTTTAAACTGAAGTAAAAGAAAAAGACAGGATGAACAGAGTAAGATGGGAAAATATAAGATGATTTAACATAAAAATTGGAGTCTTCACAAAGAAAAGAGAACAAGAACAGAACAGAAAAAAATAAATATTAGATAATGGCCAAAATTTTTAAATAAAACACATGAACAAGATCATACCACAGGTCAAAGAAGAAGCTCAGATAGCCCTACATATACTAATGATAACAATAGTAGTAGTAGGTAGTAATAAAAGAAGACACACCTATATGCATCATAGTTAAATTACTGAAAACCAAACATAATGAAGAAGTCTTGAAGGCAGCCAGAAAGATTTAAAATAACACACAGGACTTTTTCCTTTTGGTGGCACGCAGTGGCAAGATGGTGGTACAGATTTCTAAGAAGAGGAATTTGTTGCCAGTGGCCTCTTCAACGCTGGACTGAACAAGTTACTCACTTAGGAGCTGGCCGATGATGGCTCCTCCAGAGTTGAGGTCTCAGTTACAACAACCAGGACTGAAATCATTATCTTGGCCACCAGGACACAGAATGTTCTTGGTGAGAAGGGCCCGTGGATCTAGGAATTGACCACTGTGGTTCAGAAGAGGTTTGGCTCCCCTGGGAGCATTGTAGAGCTTTATGCGAAAAAGGTGGTCACAAGAGGTCTGCATGCTATCCCCAGGCAGTCTCTGTGTTACAAACTCCTAGGACGCCGTGCTGTATGGAGGCCTGCTTATGGTGTGCTGTGGTTCATCATGGAGAGTGAGTCTGAAGGCTGTGATGTCGTGGTGTCTGGGAAACTCTGAGAACAGAGGGCTAAATCCATGAAGTTTGTAGATGGCCCGATGATTCACAGTGGGGAACCTGTTAATTACTACATTGAGACTGCTGTGTGCCATGTGCTGCTCCGACAGAGTGTGCTGGGCATCAAAATGAAGATCATGCTTCCTTGAGATCCACGTGGTAAGATTGGCCCTACAAAGCCCCTGCCTGATCCTGTGAGCACTGTGGAACCCATGAGGAGTTCTTGCCCACCACTTCCATCTTGGAATAGAAGAGTAGGAAGCCAGAGCTACCTGACATGCTGCAGCCAGGACCCACAGCATAACAGGGTCTTCTTGGCAGCTCGATCTAGAGTTTGGGTGGTGCTCTGGAAAGATATTTAATAAAATCTTTGAAAAAGACACCCGGCCTGAATAGACTGTGCATCCACTATTTGGACTGAGGGTTCTTTTCCTCCAAGAGAATATTACTTGATTGATTCTTAGGGCTGCCTCGTTCATAATGCTTCTGTGCTTTCCCTGAAATCCTTGGTTTCAAGTGTGATTGTGAGGCAAGAGCCAGAACAGGAGGATCCAGACAGAGCTAACCAGAGGGATAGCTTGTGGGGGAGTAAGTCTGGTGATGGGGAAGCACCTTGATCAGTTCATCTGCGGTTTGGGATTATAGGTTTAGAACAGGGGTACGTTTGAAATGGTTTTTCTTTACCTTTTATATAAGTAAATCTGTATTGCACATAGAAAATAAATATAGTGCCAATTAAAAAAAGTATATAGAGGAACAAAAATAAACATTACTGCAGACATTTTACCAGAAATGGTGCAAGCCAGAAGGCAATGGAGCAGCACTTTTAAAGTCCTAAAAAAGAAAGTCAACCCAAATAATATACCCAGCAAAAATATCTTTCAAAAATGAAAGTAAAATGAAGATCTTTTCAGAACAAAAGCTGAGAAAATTCATGGTCAGCAGACCTGTGCTACAAGTAAAATTAAAGTTCTTTAGGTAGAAGCAGTATGATACCCAACAGAAACTTATAGGGTCTTCACAAAGAAACAAAGCAGGCCAGAATGGTTTAAAAACAGAAAAGTGAATATAAAATTCTTTCTTATTTTCAGCAGTTTACAAAATAACTTACTATCTAAACAAGGGACCACCAACATTTCATTAAAAGTCTAGACAATAAACGTTTTAGATTTTATGGGCTAGTATCTGTCACAGCTACTCAGTTCTGCCCTTGTAGCATGAAATCAACCGTATAAATCAACTTTGACTTTTCACTGAAACTTTATTTGCAGAAACAGGTGGCAGGTCCTTGTTTGCTGCTCTCTGGTCTAAAGGTTAATAGTTTATAACCTAGAAAGTTAAAATATATGACAAAACAGAGCAGAGTACAGTGGGGTTAAAAATAAACTGTTACAAGATTCTTATGTTACATATCAAATTATAATATATAAAGTAGACTGGTAATTTAAAAACGCATACCTAAAAGGGAAACTACTAAAAAGTAGAGAAAGAGATTTGGCTGATAAGTAAGTAGTGGAAATATAGCGGAACCTTAGAAATTACTCAGTCTAAAATAAGGAAAAGAGGAGAAAAAAGGAACAAAGAACATGTAGACAAATAAAAAACAACTAGCACAATAGTAAATTCAAATCTGTATATCAGTTACTGTGTTGAATGTAAATGGTTTAGGCCTTAAAACAAGTCTCAAAACATTTATCCGCTTTCAAATCATCCAAAGTATATTCTTTGACTTCAGTGGAATTAAACTAAAACTGCGGATAGTTTCGTCTCAATAGTAGAGACTGGAAAATCTTGAAATATTTGAGAATTAAACAGCCTTCTAAATAATCGAGGTGTCAAAGAACAAGTCACAACAAATTAAAAGATACTTTTAACTAAATGAAAATACTACTTAATCAAAATTCGTAGAATGCAGATAACGTAGCATTTTGAAGGAAGCTTGTAAAAGCTAGATAAAAAAGAGCAAATTAAATCTAAAGCATTCAGAAGAAGAAAATGATGAACACAAGTGAAACAAAAAGTAAAGGATGTTAACAGCTAGTATTTTGAAAAGATCCATTTAACTGGAATATATTTAACCACACTCATCAAGAAAAACAAAAAATTATCAATATCCAGGAATGAAAAGGAGGAAGTCATTATAAATCCTATAGGCTTTAAGAGGACATAAGGGAATATTAGAAACAACTTCATGCCAATAAATTTGAAAAGGAAGGTAATAGAGCCAGTTTGGTCAGGAGGCAAAGCATCAGTTTAAGATACAGTGTTGAGTTTACGTTATAATAGAAAACTAGATAAAAATGTCTAGAATCAGAGCGCAGTTCATGTCACAAGCTCAGGAAAGGTTGAAGAAGAATATAGCAGGCTTTGGTTTTGATAGATTTTTTTTTAGGAGTTTTACCCAAAGTCTTGCTATAAATTAAGGCAGCTAAATATTTTTATTTTTTTTTATGTAGAGAATGTTTTGCCCCCACTTTTAATGTGATGGTCTTTCACACTATTGTAAATTAAAACTCCCTAACTCTATCCTTCATAAATGGAGTTATAAGGGATCATATATTACCTAGTTCTATTTTTCTGCCTCCAGATGATTGTCTTAGTCAACTGAAGTTCATCCTTGCGAACTGTCTTGAAGATCTGCATGGGTACCATCACTATAATCTTTGGATAAGTTTTTTGCCATGTATTATTTTCTTACTGATCAAAAAATTCATTCTTGTTTCTACCTCAAATCACCACAATTTTCCGTGGACTTACATCTCAGCCTCTTATTTTATCTCCTTAATGATAACATTTATTGGGGCGCCTGGGTGGCTCAGTCAGTTAAGCATCCGACTTCAGCTCAGGCGACAATCTCACAGTTCATGAATTTGGGCCCTGCATCACGGGCCCTGCATCTGTGCTGACAGCTCAGAGCCAGGAGCCTGCTTTGGATTCTGTGTCTCCTCCTCTCTCTGCCCCTCCCTGGATTGTGCTCTGTCACTGTCTCTCTGTCTCAAAAATAAACATTAAAAAAAAGAAAAGAGTGTTTATTCCCTTACTGTTTTTTTCTTTCTTACCAATTCCAGTTATTTAAATTATTTCTGATAGAACCTCTTCTATCTTGATGATTTTAAACATTCTCTTTTGGGGCACCTGGATGACGCAGTCAGTTAACTGTCCGACTTTGGCTCAGGTCATGATCTTGCGGTTTTTGAGTTCAAGCTCCCCATCAGACTTTCTGCTGTCAGCACAGAGCCCACTTGGGATCTTCTGTGTACCTCTCTCTGCCCCTCCGCATACTTTCTCTCTCTAAAAAATAAATATTAAAAAAATAAATCTCAGTCTTATATCCATCATTTAAGAAATGATGGTCTGTAAGAAGCTAGGAAAAGAAATTTATATAGCAGAAATAGCACTTTATAATATTTGAATGTATGAAAACATGAAATCACAAATCAGTGTGGATTGAAAGACTCCTATGTTACTTGATATGTGGATAATTGGTGATTTGTAAAGAATTAAATTATGTGTTTACCTTAATGTCAAAGTAAAATAGACAGTTAAAAGTTTTAATTGAATCCATAAAAATGTTGAAAGATGATAGAAGAATCTTGCTACTTGCTTTTACGTATGAAAGAGGTAAGAGAGAATACAGATGGAAATTTGGTATTTTAGGGTATAAAAACTTAATTCTTCTGCATATAAAGTATGAGAAATACCTTAACTAAATTAAAGAAGAGACAAGGTAGGGAGAAAGTTTAATATTTCGAATACAGAAGAATGTACACAAATAACTGACATAAACACACAATTCACAATAGAGCAAAGATAAAGGTAATTTCTAAACATGACAAATGTTCCACTTCACAATCAAAGATATAAGATTAAGTCATTGAGATGTCTTTTTTGCCTAATGAAGATTTTATATCTTTTAATAAACATTACTTTATAATGGTTAGTGTGTGATTAGGGTGGTGCCTTTTTTTCACTCAGTGAAAATATAAATTGTTACATCACTTACTAACACCATGTTGACAATTATATGTTAAACATTACTGACTCAATCCATTAATTGTTCTTTTAGGATTTTTTCCTAAGGAAGAAATCAACGATTTGAACAAAGACTGTTAATATTAGCATTTGTATTTTAAAACAAAAAGATAGGGCTAAAGAGAGAAAGAATAGGAAATGACTTACATGTCCCAAAATAAAGGAAGTAGTTAAAATAATTATAGTACAATATTGTGATGGAAAAGTTATTTGGCCTTTAAAAACCGTGTCTTTGAACACTCTTTAATGACATCGGGAAAATCTCCGGATGTAATGTCAAGCAGAGAAGTAAAATACAAAGTAGTTATGTATACCAAATAATCTGAATTTAGTTAAAAAACTTATATACACACATGTAGACTTTCCCATACCAAAACATTAACAGTGGTTATCTTTGGATACTAATGTTTAGTATCCAATATACTATATATTTCTATACTATAGTAATTACTATACTATACTACAGTAATATACTATAGATCTATAATATACTATATTCCTTCTATACTCAGTAAAGGTTTTTTTTTTTTAAACTTAATACTAAAGCTATCTTTCAGTGCTAAAATTTAGAAAATATATCAAACACATAATTTTGAGGACTCTCTGCCAAAAACGTCATAGAATTATAAACACTTCCTTCACAAGAGTTGGGTTGTATTGCATGAAGTGAACAGAGCAATTTCCAGTAGACTCACTGCTACCCCTGATTTGGTAGGACAAGTACTAGAGGCCTGAGCAACATGGAGGAGGAAGGATGAAAACTGGCCCACTTTGAGCCTCTTTCCCTTTGCATTCATTACCGTTGTGAATCTCTAAGAGTAAAATAGAATGCAAGTATATAGCATTCCCAAATCTGTTTGACAGCACTTTTGTCTTTTTTTAAGTAGACTCATTAATATCTTCAAGGGCGCAATTTGGGAAACATTGATGTAGAGATATTCAAAGGCGGATGGACAAAATCGAAGGTGGCAAACAGTAGCCCACAGGCCAAGTCCAGCCAACCTCCTGTTTTTGTAAGTAAAGCTCTACTGAGACACAGCCTTGTTTACTGATTGTCTGTGTCTGGTCTGTAGTTGTTTTTCACACTACAGTGGCAGAGATGAGTAGTCTAAACACAGACCATATGTCCCACCATGCCTGAAATATTTACTGTAGCCCTTTACAGAAGTTTGCCGAACACAGACATAAATGATAGGAATCATTCATCCCTGATAGTTAGTGATTCTGAGTTATTTCTGGTCACTGGAAGTCTGTTTCAGTTAAAAGTTTTAAAATGAAAAAGTGGGGGTAAGTGGAAAAAGGCAGAAGAAGGGCAGGAGAGTGAAGAACATAAGGATAACTGAGGAACATCAGACGTGGTGTGTAACTAGATGTGCCATGGTGACAGACTCCAGGGAGGAGCTGTTAACAGGAGAACTACAAATCACAAGAGAGTTTGCTAGCACATCTTCGTAGCTGACATCTGAGAGACACCGAAGTACTAGAAACCCCATGGCGTAAATTATTGAAAGTACAAGGAAATCTCTTATGATGATGTTTACCTTCATGCATCAGGTTTAAGAATAATGTTGAAAGTATTTGAGCATCTTATTTTTGTAGAGGGAATTTTCTGCGCTCACTGGCTACTGCCTGGTGGCTAGTACTTCATTGCAAGGAGGTAGTTTGGAGCACCCTCAGTTGACCTCTGATATAATTTGAATGGCATGGTTTTTAAGTTCATTATCACCTTTGAACATTAAATGAAACTTTATAGTTAAAATATACAAAACCATGTATGCAACAGCACTAGAAAACAGAATTTCTAATTGGGAATTATAATTTGAGAATGAGTATGTTTTTTAAACATACCTTTCTTTTTTTTCCTCCAGCTTTATTGAGATGTAATTAATATTTAACATTGTGTAAATTTAAGGTGTAAAATGTGATGATTCGTACATATTGCAAAATGTTGAGCACAGTAGGGTTCGTACCATTCTCTACCTCACACAACCGCCATTTTGTTATTGTTCTGTTATTCTCCTACAACTTTCAGGTACATAGTACATATTGTTTACTAGAGTCACCGTGCTGCTCATTACAGCCCCAGATCTTATTCCTTTGTAAGTGGAAGTTTGTACCTTTTGACCAACATTTCCCTATTTCCCCCAGTTCAGTCCCTAGTAATCATTATTCTGCTCTGTTTCTCATGCAATATGAGTCAATGCCAAGCATACCGTTCTTAAAATATTTAATTTCATGTGTGTGTGAGTACTTTTTTAAAATTTTGGTTAACATACGGTGCAAGATTGGTTTCAGGAGTAGAATTCAGTGATTCATCACTTATATGCAAACTCAGCGCTCATCACAACCAGTGCCCTTAGTACCCATCACCCATCTAGCCCATCTCCCTCCCACCTCCCTCTGTCACCCACAGTTTGTTCTCTATCATTCAGGAGTCTCTCGTGGTTTGTTTCCCTCTTCTCTTCCGCCACCATTCTGTTTTTAATATTTACTTTCATGCATTTCGAGAACAGCAACTCTTGATTTTAGGGTCTCTTGTAGTTTTAAAAATATTTAGTCATAACAGTATTAATTTTATTTGCTGCCAGTTAAATTAATATTGTTGTCATTTTGTGCCAAAATATTTTCTAGGTCTTCTTATCTATTAAATGATTTTTCTAAGTATTGATATTATAAATTATTGTAGTTAAGAGTATTAAGAATTAAGTAAAATGTGTTTTGTCTATTAACTTATTAGCCTTTCTTCCTGTCAGTTTGAATTTAAAAATAGATTCCAAAATTATCTTCTAAGATTTAAATTTAAAAACACAAGAGTTTTTTTTCTTTGTACATTCATTCATATCAAGTCTGATACTTGGCAGTTTTAGTTCCAGTAAGGGAAGAAGGGCTGGTAGAAAGGGAGTAACATGAACTTGTTTTTAGTAAAGGAAATTCATACTTCACCAGCTCATTAAATGACTTCTAGGATATTATGGCCATGGTAGATAAGGATGCATATTGAACTTCACTTTTTTTGTGTGTGACAGAAACATTTGCAAAAAATTCCATGTAGTATCTACGGTAAATATTGAATAATAGAAGTTCTGGAATAAGTGAGTAAGGCCTGGCATGATTAAAAGTTGGCTAGATAGCAGGAAATCATTAGTCATTAGTGGAATATTTTAAATCTGAAGCACTACGATGTATGATAGTTGGTGTTGATTTTAATCAAAGGATAAATTCTAATCAGTTATTTTGCCTTTTTGTAGCAGTAATTATAAATTAAGAAAAGTTTTAACTCCAGACAACTCTGATGAAATTTGACTTCTTAATCATGAATTCCATGTCCAGGAACTTTCTGGAATTGAAAATGCATCTAAGGTCAATGCCTAGGTTCTAGTTCTTGTCTGCCATTAACTTGCTGACTGATTGGATCAGGTGCTGAAATTCTCTGGTTTTTATTTTCTGTAAAATGAAGGACTTAGATTATATGACTTCCTTATCACTCAAATATTCTATTAAATGCAGCTGTTACAGAAACATATGCATTAAATATAAGATGCATTTCAAAATATATTTTAAGTATTAAAATAGATACATTGTTTGCAGAAAGATTTGTGGCCAGTTACCTGCCACAGTGTGTGTAATGACACAAACCTCCTCCTAACAACTCGAATTATTGGCTTCATGTCCCAACCCCACTGTAGATGAGGTAGTTAATCTCCCTGAGTATCATTTTCCTTATCCGTAAGTATAAAGAGTAATCTCTGCACAGCACACCTCTGAGGGACAAATCGACTAATAAAGTTGACCCTTGAACAACATGGAGATTAGGGGCACTGACCTCTCTGCACAATCAAAAATCTGTGTATAATTTGAACCCCCAAAAACTTAACTAGTAATAACCTGCTCTTAGCTGGAAACCTTTACCAGTAAACAGTCAACACATATTTTATATGTTATGTGTATTTTAGACTAAATTCTTGCAATAAAGTTAGAGGATAGAAACTGTTAAGAAAATAATGAGGGACACCTGGATAGCTCAGTCAGTTGAGCATCTGATTCTTGATGTCAGCTCAGGTCTTGAGTTCAGGCCCTGCATTGGGCTCTGTGCCAGGCACGAAGCCTACTTAAAAAGAGTAAGGAAGAGAAAACACACTTGCAGTACTCTACTGTATTTATATTTAAAAAAATTGTGTGTAAGAGTCAGCTGTATATGTAAAGCATTTCGTAAATCATAAGTGCTCTGTAACTCTACGGTAATAGTAATTTGAAAGAATGTACAAAGGCAAAGCTACTGAATGGGAATTTAGTAGTCAACATTAAACTAAATTAAAATGGAAATAGAAGGTTAACTTCATGGAAGCACCTAGGTGGCTCAGTCAGTTAAGTGTCCCAATTTCAGCTCAGCTCATGAACCCATAGTTCACGAGTTCCAGCCACACATTGGGCTCTCTGCTATCAGCACAGAGTCCGCTTTTGATCCTCTGTCCCCTTCTCTGTCTGCCCCTCCCACACTCGCTCTCTCTCTCACAAAAATAAGTAAACATTAAAAAAAAGGTTAACTTCATAAAGCAAGGTTTGAGAATTTTTTCAAGTAGACAGTAATAATCTATTTAATATTTAGTTAGATCATTTAAATTTGCCAACTAGAAAAAAATCTTATGTGACCAGATTGCAAGGTATCTGAAATGGTTTGCTTAAAACTATATTTGCGTAAAATAGTTTTAAATAAGTATAACCCATGTTCATTGTCAAAATGAGAATGTGTAACTGACCAAAATAAATTACCTTTTACTCCTTCCCTTAATCCCACTTCCTAGAGATAGCCCATGTTAGCAAACATTGTGTATTTATTCAGTAAGTATTTGTTGAGCAAAAAATCTATATGCTATTTAAAATTGTGTACTCAGCTGCACCAAGTGGTGGAGATGACGTAGCCAACTAACAGGCGTGATTCCCTGCTCTTACAGTCTTTATGTAGTATACGTAGAGACAGACGTCGAGCAGATAAATAAATAATTATCGATTTTATACCTATTTGCAGGAAATGAATATTAGGCTTTGATAAAGAATTGAGGGTATATTAAGAGTGACTTCAAATAGGATGGACAGAAAGGGCCTTTCTGATGAGATGTATAAGTTGAGACTTGAGCATTAGAAGAAGCCTGTGGGTGTACATTTTATACTGCTATGTGTATATGCATGTGTAACCTTTTATTTGCAGAAGTGAAATCATATTTTTTGATGACTTTACTGAATAGTATTTTGTGGACATGCTGGTATTTACAGGCTTACTTTTTTTTTCTTTTCTCTTTTTACCTGCTCTGTTAGCATCAGACCAGAGTGTGAGGACACTTGTGTTTTCATGCTCTTGATGGCAGTGTAAATTTTTTTGAAATGCAGTTTTATGATTTTATGATTCCTCAAATAACCCTATTTATAATAATTTATCTTACATGTATAGCTACCAAATATTTAAAGATATTTATGTTAGACTAGGATAAATCTGGAAGCAGTGCAGTCAATACAATTAGTAAGGGGGATGATTAAATAACATGAATGCAATGGAATGCTAGGTAGCTGTTAAAATATAAGGTAGATATGGAAAACTATCTGAGTTATATTATTATTTAAAATTTTTTTTTAACCGTTATATTTAATTTTGAGAGAGAGAGCGTGAGCAGGGGAGGAGCAGAGAGAGAGGGAGACACAGAATCCGAAGCAGGCTCCAGGCTCTGAGCTGTCAGCACAAAGCCCGACACGGGGTTCGAATTCATGAGCAGTGAGATCATGACCTGAGCGAAAGTCGGACGCTTAACTGACTGAGCCACCCAGGCGCCCTGTGAGTTATATTATTATTAAAGCAAGTTGCAGCAAAGTATGTGTAGTCTGATTTCATTGGTGGAAAAGGTAAGATAGAAGGATATTTAAACAATACCTTTGAGCAGGGGTTAGGGGTACCAACTCCTGTGCAGTCAAAAATCTGCCTGTAGCTTTTGACTCTCTAAAAACTTCACTAATTGTGAGAACCATGAGAGATGACTTTTTACTGCAGTACACAATTTGAAGGAAAGATGAACCGCTTACACAAAGATGATTGGTGTCGTTCGACCCTCATTAGCTTCACACAGCATTTTAAGCGGATACTTGCAACACCTTAGCTCACCACAATGGCGACAAGAGGTGGCTACTAAATTATTACAGTAGTACAGTATGTACTGCAGTTAATTTTATGTAGTTACAATTTTTTTTAATTTTCAAAGCATTTAATTTTTAAAAATATTTTTAAAAATTTATTATTTTTGAGAGAGAGTGCATATGAGCGGGGTAAGGGGTAGAGAGAGAGAGGGTGATAGAGGATCCAAAGCAGCCTTTGTGATGACAGCAAAGAATAAACTTTTTTTTTTAACATTTATTCAGTTTTGGGAGACAGAGACAGACTGTAAGCTGGGGAGGTACAGAGAGAGGAGGAGACACAGACTCTGAAGCAGGCTCCAGGCTCTGAGCTTTCAGCACAGAGCCCGACGTGGGGCTTGAACTCACAGACCGTGGTATCATGACCTGAGCTGAAGTTGGAGGCTTGATCAGCTGAACTACCCAGGCACCTCAGCAGTTACAATTTAATACTGTCTTTACGTTTGTTTACATTTCTCTCAACTGCACATGGCACCATGTATATAGTCTGTGCATAAGTTTTAATAAATTTTAACTTGGTGTATTTTAAGTTTGTGTGTATTTTATAGTAGTAAATTATAAAATAGACTAGTATTTACATATATTCTATGTATTTCTGACATATCTAACTTTTTCTTAACTTTTTGGGTATTTCTAGGCTATATATAAGTTCACCTGCAGGTTTTTTCAAATTGTTTACAAATCTCCAAAATAATTTCCAATATATTTATTGAAAAAAAATTCATGTATAAGTGAACCCATGCAGTTCCAACCTGTGTTGTTCAAGGGTCTACTGTGGATGTATATATGCTTATAAGAAAGTTTTATAAATCTACACAACAGTCTGTTAATTGTGCTTAAATCTGAGGAATGGGGTTGGAAATGTCAGAAGATGGGGAGGGAAGGGACAGTGTTTTTATAAGTATTTGAAAAGCCAAATAAAAAAGTCTGTTAGAAATTAAATTTGGAATATTGCAGTTAGGTGTGTATACATAGTGGTTTTTATTTTGTTCTGGATAGTTGAAAACTTTTTGAGTTTTTTGTTTCTTGAAAACCAAATGCTATCAGAGGGAGAAAAAATAGGTATTTAAAGTATTTGGCAACTATCTCCAAATATTTTCTTATCTTTAAATATCTTCTGTTATAAATGCTTTTTTTTCCTAGAAGATGAATCATGTCATATAAATGCTAAGGCAATTAGATATAGTTTATTAAAATATTAAAGCAAATTTGTTAAACCAACAACTATTTTATTATGTGTACCATGTAAATAGAGCTTCCTAGTTACCTGGCAGAGACCCTATCACATAGGCCAGCAGGAGAGAAAATGTAAAGTCATAGAGTCCAGTTTAGCTGAGTTGGAGACTCAGTAAAGTGATTTCCTTACACTGCTACTTAGCATCAAAGTCAGGACTGATATCTATGTTTTCAGTTTCAGAATTCACTGTGCCACTTTAGCAAATTTGAGGTTTTTAAGACAAAGATCATCCACTTTCTCTTAATTTCAAATTCATTCCTTTGAGTCTGCTGTTGTACTTATTGACAAGGCTGGTCACGTGTACCACTTTGCAAGGGTGACCATGCGTCTGGTGTGCCTGAGACAGCCCTAGCTGATGTCTGTTGTCCCAGCATAATTACCAAAAGTGCTCTCTTTTCACTCTCCAAGTTGTCTGGCTGTGGACAGTATATCCTGCAGTTGCTCCAATTATTGCCAATCTGTTGAATCTGAAAAGCCGTGAACAATACCAGGGTAGAGATTCGAGATTATGACTGTGAAGAATTGCAGTGCCTGCTGTGCTAAATGCCAGAGCGCTGCCGTTATTCTGAACGGGGAAAAATGACTGCTGCTTGGTTGGACAGACAAGGATGGCTCCTTGAGGAACATGGCATTTGAGCCGAACACAGAAGGAAGAGCAGAACCGTAGATTGGTCAGGCTACACAAAGATGAGAGAGGGTGACGTTTCAGACGTATAAGTAGAAGGCTCAAAGTGCATTTGAGGAATACCAAGCAGCTTAGTTTCCCAGTATTCAGAAAGTAGGAATATAAGAATATACATCCTAGAATCTAGATAGGCCAGATTATTTAGTACCAGCTCAAAAGATTGAGATTTGTTGAGTAGCTAAAATACCCCAACAATTTTCAGGTACACAAAGAAATAAGTAGCACTTTGTGTACAAGTAGTACACAAGGATTAGTCTATTGGAGGTGTGTTGAGTGAGTTTAGAGAGGAAAATAGGAAATCTCTGTGATACTGATTAGAATCTGTGCCATATCAGGTGTGATGTTTAAGACTCTCCACTAGGCACTGACAGTGGGAGGAGAAACTCTTTTTATCCCTCAGTGGTAAACATTTAATAAACGTTGGATAGATGTTCCTACATAGGAAGAGAGGACAAGATTTGTGATTTTGAGGCGGGGGGATATTTAGGGTAAGGGAGAGAAGATTTAAGTTTCACACTAAATTCAAGTAGACAGATTCTCTGTATAAGTCCAAGGTTATCTCAGTCTAGTTCGGTTAAGAAAGTTTGTCCCCTATTACAGTTGAGTTGTGCTGTAATGAGTGTTCTGTTTTTAGAGAGCTTTGGAGAGGTAGAAATATAATTAAAGTATGATTTATTTGTTGAATGCTTAACATTTCATCTTTGACAAAAGTCATGAATTTTGAGGCCAGAACTTGTGAGGTCCAGGTAATAACTTAGTGCCTCAGTTATAGATTTTTGGTCTCAAGCAATTAAATAGAAGTTCTGCCAATGACCTTTCCGGACACAAAGATGGATTTAGACATTATCAGAGAGCGAGCTTGAATTTGAATTTAATGCTGTTATTTTGTTATAAAGAAAGAATCTATTATGCAGTGCTAAAACACCAGAAGGAAGATAGTATGTCTGAATATCTTTTAATTGGTAGCTATATTTAAGAGATGATAAATTATACAATAATACCATAGTTGGCAGAATATTATTTAGGACTGAAAGACATCACTGACAATCTGGCTGCTTGTAGACTTTATTTCATATAGTTTCAGTGCTGGATCAGTGTATCTTTCATTTTAGGTTATAGTGTTGTTGGTGTTGAGAACATCTCCCATTTGATGCATGCTGAAGAGAGCACCAGAAATTAAAAAGTATAATATAATTTGATATGCATTTTGAGTTACATTTTCTACAGTATTAGCATTTTAAATGCTACTGCTACCTCATAACTACTATAATATTGTCCTTATATATGTGTGTGTTTAAAAAAAAAAAAACTCCACCTTTGTTCACTACCAGAATCACTCTGAGTTTCTTCGTATACATTGTGTACCCGTGTGTTGTAGACCTCAAACGACAAAAAGAATGTGAGAGACTTTTTAGCTGGATTCTAGTTGGATGACAATTTTCTCCTATTTTTTAGACTCTCTCTTCACTTTACACTCCTTTACACATTTGAGTAGGTGCAGCTTCTTGTCAAACTTGGTTGAAGATCCAGATTAGGTACTACTTAATTCTATCACTTTTTACACAATCTGAGGAAATAAAAACTGGTAGAATTGGGGCTTCTAAATCTGAATCTTAAAAAGTGCTAATGCATTATTATCTTTTGACTATGTCTTGGAAGACTTGTTATGGTCAGAGTTCATGTAGATCATTAAGCACATTGGAACAAAGTCAGTTTTCTCTTTTTATTGGTCTAAATGGGTAATGAACAAAAATACCTTCACTCATTTTATCTTTCCTTTTTTCCGGAGTGTTACAATCGTATTGAGGAGACAGCATTTTGATTTAGGATGAAAGGAGAGAAGGCTATCTTTTTTCTGGGCTCACCGCTGTGGCAGGTGCGTCACTAGCATCTGGCACACCTTTTTTAATGAGTGCCTTTGATGTCAGGAAAATGTCAGATGACTTCCTTAAAATTGAAACATATCTCCCGCACACAAGAATGGGAGGAGTATTTGTGTTCATTTTATTTTATAACTTCCTTCAGTTGTTTATATAAGTCATTTATTTAAACCAGCAGTTCACTGCAGGGGCTGCTTATCTGAACACACACCTACTAAAACTCTCCAATAGAGTACGCTCCTCCGGTATCAGATTAGTTCTTCTCTACCTTTGGGATTTAGTTCCTCAGAGGAAGAGCTCTAAAGTCTGTGGAATCATCACGTGCAACTTTTATTTCCTTGCTTTGAAATTATTCGAATACTCCAAACACGTACCTCGACAGAGTATTTTTGTGAGTTTATGTCCACATTGCATTGTGCCCCTACCCAGTCGCCTGCCTAGCTGTTTAACGACTGTCCTGGTGGATATTTAACATATTGCATAGTTTCAAATTATTTCATGTTAGACTATGCTCTTCTCTTACAGAAGACCATTGATAAATTCATAAGCACCAACTTCAGTCGGACCTCAGACTCCTGGGCAACCCTATTAGGTTTTTCTAGTCTGCTTCCTCCCTCTTTCTTGTATATCAATTATTTTAAACCTTCATGCTCTTCAGACGTACTATTTTAATGCCGGAAGGTGACCACATTTCTCATTTCATTGGAATTTGAGATTATTTTTGTGATGTAATACATGGTCAGTTTTTTGGTGAGAGTTCTGCGGGTATCATGTTTGCTAGATGGTACCGCTTTGTATCTTACTAGCTCAAATTTATTAATTGTGTTTGTAAAATCCTTTAGAACCTTACCTGATTTTTGTCTACTTAGTCTGCCAATCTCTAAGAAAATATATTTCTAAGAAAGGTATGAATACAAATTTGTTCAATTCTTGTATTTCTAACTATTCTTGCATCGTGTATTCAGAAGCTGTTATTAATGCATTAGGAATCATAACTTATTTTCCTGGTAGATTACTGTGTTTCATCAAATCTAAGATAATAAGATGTATCCTGATTTCAGAGATCTTAACATGTAAAAAAGCATACTGTAGAATCTAGAAAACGTATTTAATTTTATCAGTAGAAAACATTCATTTTGTCCTAATTCTTGTTACCTTCAACTATGTTTTGTTGGATATTGACATTACTATACCTCATTTCTTTTTTTTTTTAAGTTTATTTATTTATTTTGAGAAAGAGAGAGCGAGAGTGTGGGCACAAGTGAGGGAGAGGCAGAGAGAGGGGAGAAAGAGAGAATCTCAAGCAGTCTCTGCTCTGTGCTGTCAGCACAGAGCCCGGTGCCAGGCTCCATCTTACAAACTGTAAGATCATGACCTAAGCCAAAATCAGGAGTCAGACACTTAACCAACTGAGCCACCCAAGCGCCCCTACCTGCTTTCTTTTTAATAATATTGCCTGGTATATATTTTCTTTTGTTTTCAAACTTTTGGTATTCTCTTGTTTTATTAACTATAGACAGTTTTACACTTACTGTTTTTATATCCTTATGAGTCCTGCTGACCCATCCTAATTTGTTTCTATTTATCAAATGGTTATCCTTAAAACTTTTATACCATAGTTTTTTTGTTTGTTTGTTTTTGTTTTTTTTAGCAGCACTTAGGGTTAACTATAATCTCTCCCCTCTCACCAAATAATTAAAAAGCTTATCATACTTTCACTGCCTCCTTCCTCATACACTGTGCCTTTCTCCCAGATGTATTCTTTGGATTACAGTTTCTGCTTTCTTGGATTTGTTTAAATTTACTTTGCTAGAGTGTACCTTGTAGTAGTACATTTCTCAGAAAGGATGTGTGAAAAGTAAATTTAAGACTGCATATCTGAAAATATATTCTTTGCTCTCATATAAAGCTTCATTATCTTTTTAGCATACTGTTTGGAATCTTTTTCTTGTTCATATTTTGGATAATGGTCGTCTGTTTTATTCTCTGTAAGCTTTTGTAACTTTTGTCTCTCATTCTTTGAATTCTGCAGTTTCGTGACACTGATTTCTTTCTTTCTTCACCTCCAATTCATACTGTTCAGCAGTGAGTGGTCCCTTTAAAACAGACTTACATCTGTTTAGTGCCAGAAAAGTGTTATGATGTTACCTACTTGACCACTTACTGCTCTTGCTGCTTGTTCTTTCGTCTCCTCTTAAACTTTTCCTTTACATGTCACTTCTCGTACTTGAGTGTTTTGTCCTAGTTTACTTTGCAGTTACTAATTTTATCTTTATTTTAGTCCAGTTTTCTTTTCTGTCTATATTTTTAAATACATTATACATTTAATACATTCCACATTCCACACCATTTCCATTGTTGTTCCCTTTTTATATTAGTATGTTTTTCATGGTTAAACAGTACAATGTAAACATATTTATTAACTGAAGTTCATATTTTACTCAGATTTCCTTAGTTTTTATCTAATGTCCTTTTTCTATCCCAGGATCCTATCTAGAATACACATTATATTTAGTCTTCATATCTTGTCCGACTCCTCTTGCTAAGACAGTTTCTCAGACTTTCCTTGTTTTTGATGACCTTAACAGTTTTAACGAGCATTGGTCAAATATTATGTAGAATGTCTTTCTATTAAGAGTTGTCTGATATTTTGCTCATGATCATATTGGGAATATTATTTGGGGGGAGGAGGATCAAAGAAGTAAATTTCCATTCTCATCACGTTGTATCGACATGATATGCTATCAACATGACTGATGACTGTGGATGTTGACGCTGATCACCTAGTTATGGATAGTACTTCTCAGTACTTCTTTCTGACTTTTCTATATACTGTTTTTTGAATAAGTCACTTCTTCCAGATTTATGGGATAAAGCCCAGATTTATGGAATGGGGAGTTATGTGCCACCTCCTTATGGGTAGAGTAACTACATAAACTATTTTAAATTATTCCGTGCAGGAGATTTGTCTCTTCTTCTCCAATATTCATTTATTCAGTCATTTGCTAATATTTTCTTATGTATTTTACATCCGTGTTGATATATCATGAGATATATTGGTTTGTAGATTTCTGGTAGTGCCTCTCTGGTTTTGATATTAGGATAATGCTTTCTTTATACAGTGACTTACAAAGTGTTCTTTCTGTTTCTATTTTCTCAAGAAATTGTGGGGAATTCATATTATGTGTCCTTTAAATGTTTGGTAGAATTCACCAGTGAAACCGTATGGGCCTAGTGCTTTCTTTATAGAAGGTTTCAAATTATTGACTTCATTTAATAGTCATAGGATTGTTGAAGTTCTCTATTTCTTCTTGTGTAAGTTCTCATAGTTTGTGTTTTTTAAGGAATTTGTTTCATCCAAGTTATTAAAATATGGTCGTAGTGTTTTTGTAGTATCCCCTTATTATCCTTTTTTTGGTAAGTTTATTTATTTTGAGAGAGAGAGAGAGGGAGAGGGGCAAAGAGAGGGGGAGAGAATCCCAAGCAGGCCCTACGCTGTCAGCCCAGCACAAGGCTCTAACTTATGAACCGTCAGATCCTGATCTGAGCCGAAACCAAGAATTGGACACTCAACTAACTGACCCACCCAGGCACCTCCCCCTTTATTATTTTAATGCCTGTGAGATCATGAGTGATGGCCCTCCTTTCATATCTGATACTAGTAATTTGTGGCTTTTTGTTTTTTTCTTGATGCCTGACTAGAGTTTATCAATGTATTGATATCTTCAAATAAACAGCTTTTAGTCTTGTTTTTTTCTGTTGTTTTCTTGTTTTATTTTCATTGGTTGCTGCTCTAGTTTTTATTATTTCATTTTTTTCTTCTTGATTTAGGCTTAATTTGCTCTTTTTTTTCTAGTTTCCTAAGGTAGAAATTTAGGTTATAGATTTTAGATTTGTTTTTCTTTTTTAATATCTGCATTAATGCTGTAAATTTCTCTCAATACTGCTTTCATTGTATCCCACAAAGTTTAAGAAGCTGTGTTTTTGTTTTCATTAAGTTCAAAATATTTTCTAATTTTCTGTGTGACTCCCCCATTGACCCTCAAATTATTTAGATGTACATTTATTTTTAAATATATGGGGGGGGGGTTACATCTATATTTGTGTTACTTATTTTTAGATTAACTCTGTTGTGGTCAGAGAACAAGTTGTTTTATGATTTTTATTCTTTTAAATTTGTTAAAATGTGTTTCATGGCCCAGATATTGTCCTAAAGAATTCCTATATAAGTTTTTGAACAATGTACATTATGCTGTTGTTGGCTGTTTTATAAATGTCAATTAGATCAAGGTGATTGATAATACTGGTCAGGTCATCTATAGTCTTACTAATTTTTTTCCTGTTTGGTCTGCAATTTATTGATGGAAAGTTGTTTAATCTCTTCAGTTATGATAGTGAGTTTACCTATTTCTCCTTGTAGTTCTGTCCATTTTTGCTTTACATACCTTGGCACCCTTTTTGGGGTATATATGTGTGTAGGATTGTTGTATTGTCTTAGACAGTTGCCAACTTTTTCGTTATATAATGTCCCTCTTTATCCCTAATAATCTTCCTTGTTCTGAAGCCTGCTTTGTCTAAAATTAATATAGTTAGCTATTCTAGTTTTCTTTTGATTAGTGTTAGCATTGTATATCATTCTTCCCTTTACTTTTTGTTTACTGAATTCATTCTAACTTTTACTCATGTAGTCTTCTAATGAAAGGATTTATTTTATGTTATTTAGTTTTGAAAGAGAGAGAGAGCAAGCACAAGCAGGGAAGGGGCAGAAAGAGAGAGAAAGAGAGACACAGAGTTCAAAGCAGGCTCCAGGCTAGGATCTGTCAGTGCAGAGCCTGATACAGGACTCAAAACCGCAAACCATGAGATCATGACCTGAGCTGAAGTTGAATGCTTAACCAACTGAGCCATTCAGGTGCCCCCTAATCAAGGGATATTTAAACTTGAAGATCTTTAACAAAAACCTGTATTTAAAAAGAGATCCTCCTCAAGATTTTGGAGTTGTTGTCCTAATCTGTAACAAAAAGATGTTTCTAACTCAGATGAGCCTCCTTGGACAAGCCTGAGAAGAGAATTTATAGTCTGATTCCTATTCACAGCCCCTTAATCCCGTGAATATTATTATAAACTAGAATTGCCCTAGCCCATGGTTTTTATGTTCTAGCTGTTTTTATCCTTTACTTTTTCTCTATCTTATCTTCTCCTGCCAGTGTTCTTTTCTTAAGGTTTTTATTGCAATGAAATTTACTTTCATTTGGTTGGGGGGGGGGTGTCTTTTTTTTTAGTAGTTTATTTATTTTTAATTTACATCCAAGTTAGTTAGCATATAGTGCAACAATGATTTCAGGAGTAGATTCTTTAATTTAGCCCATCTCCCCTCCCACAACCCCTCCAGCAACCCTCTGTTTGTTCTCTATATTTAAGAGTTTCTTATGTTTTGTCCCTCTCCCAGTTTTTATATTATTTTTACTTCCCTTCCCCTATTTTCATCTGTTTTGTATCTAAAAGTCCTCATATGAGTGAAATCATATGATATTTGTCTTTCTTTGACTAATTTCACTTAATGTAATAACCTCTAGTTCCATCCACACAGTTGCGAATGGCAAGATTTCATTCTTTTCAATTGCTGCATAATACTCCATCATATTATATATATGTTATATATATGTAATATATATATAACACATCTTCTATATCCATTCATCCATCAATGAACATTTGGGTTCTTTCCATACTTGGCTATTGTTGATAGTGCTGCTATAAACATTGGGGTGCATGTGCCTCTTCGAAACAGCACACCTGCATCCCTTGGATAAATACCCAGTAGTGCAGTTGCTGGGTCGTAGGATGGTTCTATTTTTAATTTTTCGAGGAACCCTTCATATTGTTTTCCAGAGTGCCTGCACCAGTTTGCATTCCCACCAGTGGTTCAAAAGAGATTTTCTTTCTTCATATCCTTGCCAACATCGTTGTTGCTTGAGCGTTAATTTTAGGCATTCTGACAGGTGTGAGGTGGTATCTCATTGTGGTTTTGATTTGTATTTGCCTGATGATGAGTGATGTTGAGCATCATTTCATGTGTCAGTTGGATGTCTTCTTTGGAGAAGTATCTATTCATGTCTTTTGCCCATTTCCTCACTGGATTATTTGGTTTTTGGGTGTTGAGTTTGGTAAGTTCTTTATAGATTTTAGATACTCACCCTTTATCTGATATGTCGTTTGCAAATATCTTCTCCCATTCCGTCAGTTGCCTTTTAGTTTTGCTGATTATTTCCTTTGCTGTACAGAAGAAGTTTTTTATTTTGATGAAGTCTGAATAGTACATTTTTGCTTTTGTTTGAAATTTACTTTCTTAACCATTTTTAAGTGTACAGTTCACTGGCATTAAGTGCATTCATATTGTTGTACACCTGTTACCACAGTTCATCTCCAGAACTCTTTTCATCTTGCAAAACTGTAACTCTCACACAGTGTTTGTCTTTTTGTGATTAGCTTATTTTACTTAGCCTAATGTCCTCAAGGTTCATCCATGTTGTTACATATGTCAGTATTTCCTGCCTTTTTAAAGCTAAATAATATAACACTTTATGTATATATCACATTATGTTTATCCATTCATCTGTCAGTGGATACTTGGGTTGCTTCCACATTTTATTTATTATGGATTATGCTGCTATGAACATGGGTGTACAATTCTTTGGTGTTTATACCTAGTGGAATTGCTAGATCCTATGAATTCTATTTTTAACTTTTTTAGTAACTGCCATACTGTTTTTCATTGTGGCTGTACCATTTTACATTCCCACTAGCAGTGTACAAGGGTTCCATTTTCTATTCATTCTTCCCAACACTTGTTATTTTCTGTTGTTGTTGTTGATAATAGCTGTACTAATAGATAGGAAGTGCTCATCTCTTTACTTTAAATGGGTTTAAAATGGGTTTCGTATATACAACATGTAGTTGTGTCTTTTTTTTAATCCAATCTGTCTCTACCATTTAATAGGTGCATTTAAATGATTTATATTTATGTTTAAATTGATTACTGATGTAGTCAGATTAGTATCTACCATGTTTGTAACTGTTTTCTTTCTATTCATTGAATTTTTTGTTGTTTATTTCTACTCTCTCTTTCTGCCTTTTATGGTTTTGAGTATTTTACATGATTCTATTTTAGCTCCACTCTGTCAGTTATATTTATTTAGGGGCACCTGGGTGGCTCATTCAGTTGAGCGTCCTACTTCAGCTCAGGTCGTGGTCATGACCTCATTGGTTCGTGGGTTCCAGCCCCGTGTTAGGCTCTGTGCTGACAACTCAGAACCTGGAGCCTGCTTCTGATTCTGGGTCTCCCTCTCTCTCTGCCCCTTCCCTGCCTGCACTCTGTCTCTCTCCATCTCTCAAAAATAAATAAACATTAAAAAAATGAAAAAAAAAAAAACCTATTATACTTCTTTCAAAAAGCTTTTGGTGGTTGCCCTAGATTTTACAAATGCCTTTTTAACTAATCTAAGTTTGTCTTCAAATAACACTATTACTGCTTCCTCTAGTGTAAGTACTTTATAACAGAGTATTTCCAATTTCCCTCCTTCCTGTTCCTCCACACGGCAGTCATTTATTTCATTTATCCATATTACTGCTTTAAACAGTTACCTTTTAGATCAGTTAAGAATATGAAAAAAGATTTCTTTCACTGTCTACTTTCTCCTTTTATATAGTTGTTGGATGCATACAGTTTATTCTGTACTAAACTGTAAGATCTCTGGGCAAAGTATTTGTGCCTTTTATCATTTGTGTCCCTTATCTGTAGGATGCTTAACCAACCGAGCCACCTAGGCGCTCCGACATTCTCATAATACATCCCATTCTACTGTTGAATAGAACTTTATGTTTAAAAAATTATTCCTTACTTTAAATAAAATCTTCTTTTAAAATCTATTTTCTAGAGATTCTTTCTTACCTGTAGTTTGAACCTTTAGAATCTATAAAAACCTTAAGATTTTTAACACCAGGCCTCACGTGGAGCATCCAGCAGAATGGGATAGAACATAGGCAGTGGTGCTGTAGCTGTTTCCTTAGAGGAGTCTCCTGAAAGCAGATGTTTATAAACCAGATTGTGACAGTATAAGAGGAGGCTAAGCCTAAATCATCACCATCGTGTACCATTATTCCTCTGCTTTAGTTTTCCTAATTCAGTATCATTATATTTTAAAATTGGAAATAGTGGCGAATTATGTTTGTTTGAGAAAGGGGGAAGAAATCTGTCTTTTTCTTATGCTTTTCAGTTATGAGCTTCGATGAAATATGCCTAATCTGTTGAGAGACACCATTGGGAACAACCAGTGCACAGCTTTGAAGTCATTGTAACTGCCACATATTTTTCAGTGGCTCCTTTATGTGATGGATTACTCTCAGGAGCAAATAATGTGTAGCTCTTCTCACATTGTGTTAGAGATTTTATTTTTAATAAAGTGCTATGATTAATAGTCTAATGTAATTGTTGTTTCCCCGTTGAGTATAAATGCTTCATTTGAATGTCTTTAATCTGAAGAACAGTTGTTTTATTGGACTCTTGTTTTTCTGTGCTTCTCAAGGTTTTTTGATTGCTTTCTTTGGGCTGTTTACAGTGAGAGGAGGAAATGAATTTCTCCATCAGAGTTGTGGAGTAGGACCCAATAGAGAAATGTTAGGGATGAATACTGAGATACTCGAACATTCGTGCGTATATTTTTATGATAATTTAGGAATGGGACAAGCATTTATTGCAATTTTGATTGATTTTCCAATGGCAGTTATGAAAATACATTGTCTCTTTGCTCTACTGGTATTATGATGACATTTATGTTATAGATGCTTTCTGAAATGCCAGGGTGCTTTCACTAAATTGTTTTGTTTTTGTTTTTGATTTTGTTTTTTCGTTTTTGCAAATTAGACTTAAAGTATAAGGTAAGACAAGACGGTGAGAAGAATCATTGAAAAATTGAGAAATTGTGTACTGAGCTTTTATAAGAATCTGGTGCCCCCTTGTCAATGGAACAGTTGTTGTTCTTTCTCTTGAAGTGGTGACACTCTTCAGCCTGGTCATACCTACATCCATTCTCAGAATCCTGACTGGGAACAGAAGTGTAGGAAACACCTCTGTGTAACCACAGAGCAATATCCCTTTAGTTCAGAAATCCAGAGTTTCAGGTTAGGCTTCTTTGGCACTAAACAGTGACTACTTCATTAGCCCTAACCGGGAACCAGCTGCATATTTAACGGTGTACTGGGATTGGAAAGGTAGAGCCTGTTAGAATTCAAAACTAATAAGAAAGTTCAAAAGCTTATCTTGTGAAATTCGTGTTGAATGCATCTAGCTTTATTTGAAAAATAAGTTAGGTGAAACTTTTACATATTGAGGAAAAATTGTTTAAGATTAATTTGGAAATCGAATAGCATATGTTTGCTTATATCTACACAGACATCATTCTGGCCTTTTTGCTGATAAGGGTATCACTTTTACTTTGTCTTAGAATTTAGGGAGAGCTGCTTGTTTTGGTGTAGTTAAGAGTCTTTTTATTTTCATGTAAACTAAGTTCTCTTTAGAAATTAAGCTTCAAAAGTTTTCTTTATGATATCAATTGATATTTTAAAATCTTCCATATCTCCACAATTATATATTTTTGTTCTCAAATGTTTTCTTAGTTTTTATTTATGTATTCAGTCACTAAATAAACATTTATTGAATTACAGTAGATATTAGTTTCTACAAAGGAAACTAATGAACATATGGCAATTTAAGTAAAAATAAATGTTTTCTGTAATGACTAGAGCTTCGAAGTGTTTTTAACACAGTGGTTTTTTATTGCAGTGGTACTTTGAGAGTATTTTAAATATTGTTATACCTTTTTTAAACTTATTTTTTGTTTTAATTTTTTTAAATTAGATAAATCATGCATACATAATTAGATAAAGAAATTGAAATAAGCGGGAAAGAGGGCAGAGGGAGACAGAGAGAGAATGTTAAGCAGACCATGGTCAGCATGAAGCCCATATGATATGGGGCTCAATCCAGCAACCCTGGGATCATGACCTGAGCCAAAATCAAGAGTCAGATGCTCAACCAACTGAGCCACGACCCAGGCACCCCTAATTATCATAAAAGCTTGTAAGTACTTGGAACTTACATTTCCGGCCATGACAGAGTAACTAGTACTAGACTAGCCCTATTGATCTAAACAGCTAGAAAATTGGACAAAATGTATGTAACAAGTACTTTTAGACATTTGAAAACCTGCAAGTCCATAATCCCTAAGAGATGGGAAACAAATGAGATGAGCCTCATAGTCACCCCCAGCTTTCTGCCTGGAAGCACTTTCCAAACTGCAGTACAGGATTGAGAGAAGGAAACAGACAGCTTAGCAATCTCAATGAGCTAAGGAGACAGAGATCAGAGTTTAGGGTGAGAAAGGTAATTGGAATTTGTGGAGGAGACCAGTGGAGAGAAATGAAATGTGCAGAAAAGCTCAAGAAAGCTGTATAGGGTTCCCTTTGAGTCTTTTACTGATAAATACTAAGCTGCATATACATAGAGCAAGACTCTACAAGTTTAGAAAAGAACATCTACTAAGGAAAGAACAATTACTAGAAAGCTGGAAAATTCTTGGAGCATACACGTGGTTGAGAAATGTTTATATTCTATCCAGTCAGAGTAGAGAGAACTTACTGAACACCCCAGGTCTTCAGTAGAAACCACAGAAAAGCTGTATTTTGAGAGTAGGGCTAATATAGCTCTAGATACAAGGCTACTGTAGAACCATCAGTAACAGTTTAAAACAAATCTTGAACATGTTGATCTGTGAGGTAACTGCCAGCCAGAAAAAGTTCAACACTCTACTAAGGAAGACAACAAAATCCAAACAACGAACAGGCTAGCATACATAATGTGTAACATATAATCACAATTAATTGTGAGGCAAAGAAAGGGAAAAGAAAAGAAGGGAGGAGAGAGTGGGGAGGGGAGGAGAGAAAATAGAGAAGAACAGGGAAAGAGAGAAGAGAAAAGGAAAGGAAAAAGGTTAAATTAACCTAGGGAAAAAATTCAGTAGAAAACAAACTCATAAATGGCATTAGCACATAAGGTATTTAAAGTAGCTATTATGAGTATGTCCGAGGATATAAAGGAAAACATGAACACACTGAGGGAACAAATGGTGGCTCAGTAAAGAAATGGAAATATAATAAATAGCTAAATGGGAATTTGACTACAGTAAAACACTATATCATAAGGAATACTTAGAAGAGCATAAGATTTCTGGGGAAAAAAAATTAAGGAAAATCAATGATGCTAACAAGTACAATTTTTCTTTTCAACTATCTTGTTGAACTGTGCCTAAAGGTTTACATAAGTTAAAGCTAATATAATCACTAATAATGTAGAGATCTACACATTTGGAATATTCTTATATAGCCCTGTACATGCAGTATAAAATTAATTTTAAACAGTTACATAAGCGCTGAATAGGATAGCGAAATAAACTTATTACATGTGATATTGTAATTGTATGACCTTTAGGTTATTGATAGCTCAGTAGGTCTCATAGATATGATATAAATGCCAAGAATCTATTTTAACCTTTGAATACAAATATATAGTATTCTTATTTATGTTTCAGCCACTTTATTTCGAGAGTTTATAGAAAGGTTTTGAAACCATATTTTAAAGGGAATAGAAGAAAGAACTGGCAAAAAAGAAGACGACTACCCTCAAATACTTTAGTCATTGGCAGTTCATTCATATTTAAGAGTATGGTACTAAAAAATATTGAAAGCTCTGTTTATATGAAAGGGGCTTTTAACCACTTTTCAAAGTAATTTTAGAATTGCAAAAGTGTTAGAAAAGAGTCCAGAGAGCTCTCATAGTATATTCTCCACCCAACTTCATCTAGTGTTAACATCTTAAATAACCCTATACAGTAAACAAAACTAAGAAATTGATATCAGTTAACTATTAACTACACCTTTATTCTGATTTTACCAGTTTTCCCACTAATGTCCTTTTTCTGTTCTAGGATCCAGTTTTGGGTCCCATATTGCATTTAGTTGTCATATTTTCTTAGTCTTTTCAGGCTGTGACTATACTTTGTCTTTCATGCCCTTGACTCTTCTGACTCTTTAGAAAAATATGGATCAGATATTTTGTATATTCTCAATTTTCGTTTGCCTGGAATCTTCTCATGATTACATTAGGTTAATGGATTACATTAAGGTTATGAATTTTTTTGACAAATACAAAATTGATGTGCCCTTTTCAACATACACATATTAGGGTTATATTGTACCAATACGTCTTGTTATTTGGTAGTGTCAACTTGATCATGTGGTTAAGGTGTTGGTCAGATTTCTCCATTGTAAAATTATTTTTCTTTTCATAATTAATAGATATTTTAGAAGATGTACCTTGAGGCTACGCAGATCCCCTATTTTCCCTTAAACTTTTGAGATGAAGTCTTTTAACTGCTAGGCTTTATTATAGAACAATTGGGCAGTCATTCTTCTTCTTTTTTTTTTTTTTTAAAGTAGGCTCCACACCCAGTGCGGAGCCCAATACAGGGCTTGAACTCACGACCCTAAGATCAAGCTTCGGATGCTTAACCCACTGAGCCATGCCGGTGCTCCAAGTCATTCTTTTTTGTTATTCTTGCTAGAGCTTTACCAGATAGCAATATTTATCAGTCTCCTCGGCTGATCAGCTTATCCAGAGAAGAATGCTTTACTCCCCTGCTTAATGATAGGAAGCCTGGTTGCCAGCCTTCTGGAACTTGCTGAGGAGAGTGCCAGGGAGTTTCGTGTTTTAATATGTGGTCTTAATCCGCTGTTGGTTACCTCTGAGCCCAGAGCCTCTCTGATTTAGTTTCTCCCGAGTATAAACTTCTTATTTCCAAGGGTGAGGTGAAGGTTGAATAGCTCCTAATTCCTTTGTGCCCCGCATCGTCCCTGTCTCCTCAAGTGCTGCCAGTTCCTCAAGGCCGGTTTGTTTGAGTCTCATCAGTCCTGTCCCTGTAAGAGTACTGTTTCAACTCTGCTCCTTAATTAATCTGTCCACTTTCTCTTTGCATACGTTTTGGGGTGGGATTACAGGTATCTCTTAATTTTCTTCAGTATGGAGTTTGTGTTCATATTTCTTGTCCTGTTTGTTGTTTGAAGGTGTTTATAAAGTGGTGGGCCCGCAAGTATATTTGACTTTCTGTCCTAAAACTGAGGCCAAAATAGGTTTTCAGAAGATTATTTGGCATCGCCTCTGAAGTGTTCAAATACACAAATCTTTGGCTCCACATTTCACTTCTAAGAATCCATCTTACAGAAATATTTACACACGTGCACAAAGATACACAGATAGGAAAGTTTTCAAAAACATCATCCATAACAGCCAAAATAAGTAAATAATGAAATCAGTCTAAATGTAACTAATGATAAAGAAATTACTAAATTGATTGTGATATGTTTGTAGTATAGGACAGTGGGCAGCAGTTGGGAATAATGAGGTTTGTTTTCATATACTGATGTGCGAAGCTCTTAAAGACGTCTTGCATCATACAGCCGTTTGCGTAGCAGCGTTTTTGGTAGCGTTCTATTCTTATATTTATGTGTATATACAAGAGTACAATTGAAGAGGAAAATATTGGAAGAATATGAGCCAAACCTTTAATAGTGGTATTTTGGTGATGATGAAAAGTGGAAATTTAATCTTTTGGCCTTGTATACTTCTGTATTGTATAAATTACTTTTATAACAAGCTTATTTCATTTTGATTTTTAAATAAAAATATGAAATAGACCACCTAAAGAAGTTGTTGAACAATGACTGGATTTCAGACACACTCTTTGAAAGAACTGTCTGCTAGACACTATCTCGGGTATTATTAAAGATTGCCCAAACTGGATTAGGTTTGGGGGAAAGAGATTTCACGATCACATAAGAATGGGAAAGTCTAGGTTAACACACTGTATTCTTCTACAGAACTGCCGAGAGTCTTTAACATACTAAAAAAGTATGACAAATCTACCAGTCTCACAAATATGATCGTTCTCTTCTTTTATGGTTTACTTGCTAACATCTCCCAAAAGAAATGCTTTGTGGAACTGGACTTTTGTTGACATTGGTATTATGTCTAGAGCAATAAGCACCATGTTAATCTGGCTCAGTTTTGAACAATGAATTCTGAATAATGCTACTATGAACGTTCCTGGGAAATACCACTTTAGTAAATTCCTTCGTGCAAGGAAATGAAGGGCTTGAAAGATAGAAATTTTTCCCAAGATACCTTCAAAACCTTCTGAACTCCTTCACAAGGTAAGAAAGAAAGATTATGAAAAAGGAACAAAATTTGGATATCAAAAGAAAACTTAAATGTGCCTATTCACAGCTCACTTGGCTGGTATGAGTGGGTGTCAGATTAGGATAATTGGTGCCACGTAACTGAGGGCAGCATGCCCAGCACAGGATTTAATGATCTCTACCTAGAAACTGTTTTCAGTGCATAAATGTATTGGTTAAACTCATAATTATAAACTACTAAAAGTGACACATCCTCAATCACAAATCTAATGTATCATTAAAACTGGATCCAGCAACCACAGCGTAGCTGGATTTTGAAAATGATTTCTCAGAAAAACGAAAATATCTCTGATGATTTCCTCAAGTAGCATACTACATCGGGAGGCAGATAATCCTCAGTGTCTCGCACAGATCACTTCAATTAGTTCCACTTCAGAGCCTGTGGAGGTCGTTAGGTTTCAGTGCCAGTGCCAGTGCAAGTGTGGAGCTGCTGCCAGGAGTTTGAGCAGCAGGTCAAAGCTCACAGCTTTTTTGATGTTCAGATTTTGAAAGTTTGATACCTTTTCTCAAACATATTTCTAAGTTGCCTTTGACTTGCATCAGATTTACATGACGAGTATAGTAGCAGCGGGAACACAGGTGCAGGAGCCAAACAGCCCTTTCTTGTTCAGTAACCAGGCAAACCTAGAGCATGGCATGTGGGACCTTGACCCCTGTACTGAGGCGTTTGGACTTCATTCTGGAGCTAATTTGGGAGTGATGTGACGAGATCTTTTATTTTCTGGAGTGAACTTTGGTGGCAGAAGGGAAAGGAAGCGGCGTAACTCTTAATAGAATCAGACTTCTTCTTTTAAAGGAAGATTTCACTTATGCTTTGGGACTCTTGATGACTAATTGGCATTTGTAAAATCTTTGAGTGATTTCTGGACACTTTATTTTTTTGCGAAGACTTCAGATAGGTTGGTTTTAAGCTCTGATGTCTTGAGCAACAGAAATGCCTTAGGATTCTGTCACTATTACTGTTGTAACTCTATAACTATTTTAACTATACACTAGAAAAAAGTATGTTGAATAGTTTCAGATAGCCAGGTTAAGCCATTTCATTCTGTTTAGTGATTTTATTGTAGTGTGATTTACATACAATAAAACTCATGCATTGTAAGTGTACACTTTAGTAATTTTTAGTGAATTTATAGAGCTGTGTCGTCAGCATCACAGTATAGACACAGAACGTTTCCATCCCCCCAAATCACGTAACATCTGTTGGCAGTCAATACTTACTCCCGTCCCCAGCTGTAGATAATCAGTTATTTGCTTTCTGTTGCTATAAAAGTGTGTTTCGTAGTTCTTTTACATAGAAATGGAATATGTAATACGTAGTCTTTTACAACTGGTTTTTTTCATTTAGGGTAATATTTTTGAAATCATCCACATTGTGGCATATATCAGTATTGTTTACCTTTTTGTTGCTGAATAAGGTTTTTTATAGAGTTATACCTCATTGTGTTTACCTATGTCCCAGTGGATAGATAGTTGGATTTTTTCTAGTTTTTGAGTATTCTGAATAATGTTACTATGAACATTCGTGTGTGAATCTTTATGAGGACATTTGTTTTCATTTCTCTTGGGTAGATTCTAAGAGTAGAATTTCTGGGTCATGTGCTAAATCTGTGTCTAACTTTTTAAGAAACTACCGGTAAAACTCTCTATAGATGACATCATCTTGTATATAGGAAATCACAAGAAATGCACAAATAAACTATTAGAACTAATAAATGAGTTCAGCAAGAGTCACTATCTGTATGCAGAAATCATTTGCATTTCTGTATACTTAGAAGTGAACAATCTGAGATTAAAATTAAAAGAATTTCATTTCAAAAAGAAAATACTTAGTAAATTAACAAAAGAAGTATAACATTATGCTCTGAAAAGTACGGAGCATTTTTGAAAGAAATTAAAGATCTAAATAATAAATGGAGACCATTCATATTCATCAGTTGGAAGACTTAATGCATCCCCGCCAATCACGTATGAGGATTCCAGTTCTTTGTGCCCTCACCAGCACTTGTGTTGTTCAATACCTAGTTACCCTTTTTGATTATATACATTCTAGTGAGTGTGTCATTGTGTTTTACTGTACATTTCCCTAATGACTAAAGGTGTTTGCACATTTTCGTTGTTGTTGTTACTGATTTGTAAGAGTTCATTTTATATTCTGGTCCTTAATGTATATTCTGACTTGTATGTTCAAGTTCTTTATCAGATGTATGATTTGGAAATAATTCCTGCCAGTCTGCGGCTTGGCTTGTTATTTACTTAGTTGTGTTTTTCTTAAAATGAAGAAGTTTTTATTTTTAATAGAATGCAATTTATCCATTTTTTTCTTTTATGTCTTGTGCTTTTTGTTGTCCTATCTAAGAACACATTTCTAACCCAAGACACAAAGACTTCCTCCTGTATTTTCTTCCAGAAGTTTTCATTCTTCCATTAAATCTGTGAGGCCTTTTGGTTAATTTTTGTATGTGGCATTAAGTAAGGATCTAAGTTCATTACTTTGCATACGGATGTGTAGTCGTACTAGCACCGGTTGTTGAAAAGACTGTTCTTCCCACATTAAGATTTCTTGACACCTCGGCCAAAAATCAGTGGACCACAAACTTAGGGGTTTATTTGTGGACTCTGAGTTCTCTTCCATTGATCCATGTGCCTATTCATACGCCAATTCCAGACCGTCTTGATTCCTGGAGCTGTATTGTAGGTTTTGAAATGGGGTTTGCGAGTCCTCCAGCCCTTTTTTCTTTTTCAGAATTGATTCTGCTATTCTAGGCTTTGTGCCTTTCTGTTACATTTTAGGAGCAGCTTGTCATCTTAACAACATTGTCCTCTAATCCATGAGCATTTATTTATTTAGATTTTCTTTTTATTTAGATATCTTTATTTTAGATATTGTTTAATTTCTCTCAGCAATGTGTTGTGGTTTTGAGGGTATAAATCTTACACTTCTTTTGTTAAATTTATTCCTAAGTATTTTGTTCTTTTTCGATGCTATCATGAATGGAGTTGTTTTCTTATTCCATTTTTAGGTAGTTCATTCCTAGTTTATAGAACTAGAGTTCATTTTTGTATATTGACTTTGTATTCTGTTTCCTTGCTAAACTTATTAATTCTAGTAGGGTTTTTTGTTTTGTTTTGTGTTAATGTTGTTTTTTGGGAGAGAGAGAGGGTGCAAATGAGCAAGGGGCAGGGAGAGAGAGAGAATCCCAGGAGGGGCAGAGAGAGAGAGAGAGAGAGAAGCATTGCTCATGTGAAGTGGGGCTCACCTGAAGCGGGGCTCATCTGAAGCAGAGTTCACCCTGATGTGGGCCTCGAGCTCACCCAATGTGGGACTCAGACTCACCAACTGTGAGATCATGACCTGAGCTGAAGTTGGATGCTTAATGACTGAACCACCCAGGTGCCCTTTATTTACTTGTTCTTTATTTCCCACCTTCTTGCACTGGCTAGACCTCTCAGTACAATGCTTAATATAAGAAATGAGAGCTGGTACCTTTGTCTTGTATCCAACCTTAGGGGAAAAGCATTTACTCTTTAACCATTTAGTATCATTTCATTGTAGATTTTTCAGGATGAAGAACTTCGGTTCTTAGTTTGCTGAGAGTTTTTATCATGAATAGGTAGGTGTTTGATTTTGTCGGATGCTTTTTCTGAATATATTAAGGTGCTCATTTATTCTTTTTTGTCTCAATGTAGTGCATTACATTGGTTTTTGGATGTTAAACTAGTCCTGAATTCCTGTGATAAATCCTACTTGGTCTTAATGTATAATCCTTTTAATATGCTACTAAATATGGTTTGCTAGTATTTTATTAAGGGTTATTGTATCTGTGATCATGAGGGATATCTATCCCTAGTGTCTTTACCTTTGGCTTTGATAGTAGAGTAATACTGGCCTCACAGAATGAGCTCGAAGTGTTTCTCTTCTATTTTCTAAAAGAATTACAAAGGATTAGTTTTTCTTGTTTTAAATATTTCATAGCACTTACCGGTGAAGCCATCTGGACGAGGACTTCTCTATGTGGGAAGATTTTTAATTACTAATTAAATGTCTCTATTTGTTTTAGTTTTACCCAGATTTTGTGTTTCTTCATGAGTACGTATGGTAATTTTTGTTTCTCTGGGAATTTTTCTGTTTCCTCTGAGTGCTCCGATTTATTGATATAAATTTTTTCATAATTTTACCTTATAACTTACCAATCTATAGGGCTGGTAGTATTGTCCCTTCTTTGATTCTTGATTTAGGCAGTTGATGTCTTTTATTAATTTCTTAGTCTTGTGTCTTTTTTTTAAAGAACTTAGCTAAAATATTATTCAATTTTTCCGAGCTTTATTGAGGTATGACTGGCAAATGGTAATATATTTAAAATGTCCAACATGATGATTTGATACATGTATACATTGTGAAAGGATTCCCATAATTAAGTTAACAAGTTAATACACCCATCACCTTACATGGTTACTTTGTGTGTATGTGTGAGAGAATGCTTCAGGTCTGCACTCTTCACTAAATAGGAGATTAGGTTTCTCATGTGAGGCTTCTCTTCTGATAAAGGTATTTAAATTTCCCTTTAAGCATCGCTTTAGCTGCATCTCATAATTTTTAATTTGTGTGTTTTTGTTTTCATTCAGTTAAAAATATTATTTAACTTTTCTGTGTGATTTCTTCTTTGACCCTTGGGTTACTTAGAAGTGGGTTGTTTGATTTCCAAAAATTTGGGGTTTCCCCATATTTCTTTCAATTCATGTGTTTGGGGGCTCTATTGTTAGATGTATATATATTTATAATTGATCTATTCAAAGAGATATATAATTCAATGATAATGGTTGGAGATTTTAATAGTCTACTCTCAAAAACTGATTAAAACAATTAGAAAAAGCTAAGAGTATAGAAGATTTAAACATTCCTAGCAACCACTTTGACCTAACTGATATAGAATCTCCACACAACATCTATATAAAACATAGAACAAACATAAAACAAGTCTCAGGAAATTTTAAAAGACTGTAGCCATACATAGTATGTCTCTGACCACTTCAGAATCAAATAAAATATCCACAGTAGGCCTGTTCTTTGTCAGGGGCTTGCTATAGAAGTAGTAAACCCTCTGGGCACCTGGGTGGCTCAGTCAGTTGAGTGTCTGATTTTGGCTTAGGTCTGCTCTGCTATCAGTGCGGAGCCCGCTTTGGAGTCTCTGTCTCCCTCTCTCTCCACCCCTCCCCCACTTGTCCTGTCTCTAAAATAAAATAAAAAATAAAAATATATATTAAATAGAAGTAAATAAAATAAAATGGTAAATCCCTCAAGCTCAGGTTCTTCTCCTGTTCTAACCTGCTACAGGTGTAAGCATCCGTCCTGGGCCTTTACATTGCCTTTGTGGCACTTGGGGGACATGGAGAACTGAGGAAAACAAACAGGAAGCTCAGACCATTGCCCTTGCCCTTGCCTTGAGTAATGAAGTTCTTTGTCTCTGATGGGAGACTTGTGTTTTTGCCAGCGCCCATGAAACAGTAAAAGGATGTCTGGTTAGCTCAAAAGTAAGGTAAATCTCAGACTCTGCGTAGTTCCTGACAGTTTCCTTTAGTTCTTTGAACATATTTTTAACAATTCCACTGAAGTCTTTGTTAAATCTAATATCTGGGGCGCCTGGGTGGCTCAGTCGGTTAAGCGGCCGACTTCGGCTCAGGTCATGATCTCACTGATCTGTGAGTTCGAGCCCCACGTCGGGCTCTTTGCTGATGTCTTAGAGCCTGGAACCTGCTTTGGATTCTGTGTCTCCCTCTCTTTCTGCCCTTCCCCTGCTCACTCTCTGTCTCTCAAAAATGAATAAACCTTCAAAAAAAATTAAATCTAATATCTAAGGACCCCAAGACCTTTTTATTATTTTTTTACATTAGCCTCTAAGTATAAGTTACGCTTTGTTTCTTTGCATGTCTCTTCATTTTTTGTTGAATATTATATGTTTTGGGTAGCATATTGTAGCAACTGTGGGTTCCGATTCCTCCCCCCCACCCCCACCCCCCGAGCTGTTCTTGTTTTGTTAGTGTAGTAGCTTGCCTGGACTAAATCTGTGACATCCATCTTCCCCACGCGGTGTGACCGCTGATGTTTCTGCTCAGCTTTTGTTTTCTATTGTTTTGTTTTTATTTTTAAGCCTGGATTTCTAGGGTAACCCCTGTGTCTGTATGTATTAGTGTTTAGCCAACTCTCAGTCAGAAGTTGTGCTCAAGTATTTGAAGCCAGTAAGCCTGCCACTCTTAGCTGATGCATCTGTGTGTGGTTTGGGCAGTGCATTCAAAGTTCCGGTCATTTCTTAGTCTGCCTCAGCATCAGCATCTGCTTTCTGCAGGGCTCTCTCACTTGGCTCTGGATACACACGTAGGTTCCGCTGGCTGGGGCTATGTGGGTCGCCTCTTCTTGGCTCTGCTGCCCATACGCATGGCTTTCAGTCTTCCGGGTTATGTGGAGAGCTTCTCAAGCCTTATTGTTTTTCACCTCGTCAAAATCTCAGGCTAGCAGAGACGCTGGCCCTTCCTTTTCACTTGCCACCAAGATTGCCACTTTAGCTGGCAGCACTACACATCGAGTGAGCCCCTCGATGGCAGCAGCAGGGCCACTGGCTTCTGGGTCCTGCTGTACCCTGGTTGGACACTACTCCAGCAGAGCTGGGCAGCTTGGAACAGCCCCAGGCAAGAGCGGCACACATAGACTTACTGTTCTTACCCGAATTATGGTAATTTTCATGAATAAATGCTTCTTGGTTTGTTGTATGCCTTTGGCCAGTTTCCAGGTTTGACAGTTTTGTCTAGCTGTATAGTTGCTTTTGGGGAAGAGCATTTGTTGACATCCTAAAATTGCTAAAATTCTAAAGTCCCAATCTGTATCATTTTGCCATTGATCCTGGTATAACTTTACTGCCTATTTGATTCTCTGGGATCACATAAAACCCTTTCCCTTACCTCCCCAGCTAGAACATCAAACACCAGCAAGAGAACCAATTTGGGGAAAGTGGCTGTAAAACACTAGGACCACAGTGGACATGGATTTTTCCCATAGTTAACTAGGAATCATTTCCAATGATCTGCCAGTATTTGTACTTTGATTCTGTGTATAACTGGTAAATACATTTGCATAGCAAACGTTTATATAACATCATTATATTTGTATATATTCGTGTCAGCCAAAAAGATCAAAATGTGTGTGTGTGTGTGTGTGTGTGTGTGTGTGAGATGAGCTTCGAGAAACACTTGTCCGCATCATACTAACATTCTCCCTGGATCTTTTTTCACTTATTAATTCAGTAAATACATGCTTATTGATTATCTAATGATAATCACAATGAGTGATGCCAAGAGGAAACAGATACAGATTTCATCCTCAAGGAGCTTGCAGATTACCATGATTCATCGTGAACATGAAAAATATAAGTGGGAAGTACTGGAGACCATTAAAAACTTACAGATGTGAACCCTAGAAGTTCTGTAGACTCATTGAAGTTTCCGTGTCTGACCAGTTTTTAGTTATCACCCATTACTTCTATCACCTGGTCCATCCTGCTTACATTCTTCTCCTGGTTGCCTTTATACTTAGATTTTTCTGTCACCCACTCAAGCTAACTGCAGTGACAGCATGCACCCGGTGCTTCCACATGCACTTTTCTTACTGGTGATATCCACGTGGTTCGTTCGCATCAGCCTGGGACATGGGTAGGGAAGCGTTTCCAGTTACAGACAAGGAAACTGTGATCAGAGAGACAATGTGACTTGCCCAACCTCACATTATTAGGAAGTGGCAGAGTCAAGTTTTGAACATAAGGTCTTTGTACCTGAAATCCTGGGCTTTTTCCAGTATGCTATACTGCCTCTCACGTTACAAATTTTCTCTCCTCTCCAGCCAACAGATAGTTGGGAAAATTTTAGCTTAGTGGGTCGGGTCAGACTTGGAAGCAGCCTTTACTTAGTGTGTTTCTGGATAGATACAGAAGTGAGGCAGCAAGCAAGACTGTATTCAGGCTACTCTTTGAACCATTTCCCTTAAAGGTTTTTAGTGATGTAATTTTACAATAGTCAGATATTCCTATTTCCAGTTGCTGCTTACACATTTCTCTAGCACATATTGGATCATTACTTTGGACACAGCATGTTCAGAACCGGATTTGCCATCTCTCCCTCAGCCTCTAGTCTCTTTTAATGTTGCCGTTCTCCGTGAATGACACCCCCAACCACCCATTCTCCAAGCCAGAAACTCGAGGGTTCTTGCCTCCTTTCTAACCTTCACCCCAACTTCTAATCCTGTCATTCCCATCCTACCTCATAGGGTTGTCAGGTGAATAAACTGGCACATGAAAAAGAACTCTGCAAGCTGTGAAGGAGAGGCATTTCTTTTCTCTGAGGCAACACATCTGTTCAGGCATCAGGGATAAGAATGGGGCCTTAGAGGCCATTCAGACGTAACTTTCTTACAATATTGACACTTGTGTCTGTGAAATGTGGACTTCTGTCTTCTGTGACTGTGGCTGTGACCCCTTACATTCTGACAGCACTCTGTTCTCTCCAAAGTACTTTCTCAGAAGGAGGAGGAAAGAGAGTAGGTGACGTGCTCGAGGATGACACAATTAATAAGAGGCATAGCAGGAGCAGAGCTCCGATAGGCTAAACACAGAGGCCTCTTAAACTAGAAATCAAAGATGATTTTTACACTCCATCACTTACCGTCTGTGACCTAGGATGAGTGGTATAGCCCTCTTAACTGTCAGTCTCTACATAGAAGATAGAAATAAAAGTTTTCATAGAGTTGCTGTAAGGACTCCTGCGAGTCCACAGAAAGAGTGCCACGTAGAAATGGTGGCTGTCGGATGACTTCTGCCCTCTGCCCCACCGAACCGCAACTGTACTCTACTTTCCTCTGTACTTTCCCTTAGAGAACTCATTCTCTCTGCCTCACTTTAGATTCTCTTGCAGTTCACAGACCTTTCCTGGAGATTGTCGACCTACCATTTCATTGAAAACCAGCTTCCAGAATTTTCTTGTTTTCCTCTCTGCCTCTCTCCTTCTGATTTTCTCATTAAGGTTTTGACAGAATTCTGATAAACTCGTTTAGTTAAAAATTGGAAAATTGTCTTTATACTTTCTGGCCCCAAGATGAAGGAGATTTTAGGTTCACTATTAAGAAAAAATCAGAAGTGTCCAGCAACAGAATGGACTGCCTCAGCGAGTAATAAAGTTACCCATGACTGCAACTGTGCGAACAGAGGCTCTTGTCAAGCAGAGCTTTGACTTGCCTTTGGTTCATCTGTCCCACCCAGTTCCTGAGTTCTGCATGAGCTACCTAAGTGTTGTATTTTTATGACTTTAGAATTTTTGATTCATGTTTTTATACTGTTACAGTGAAGCGAATTGATAAAGATAGCACATGAACTATTAGTGAAGTGAGGAAGGTTGTCAGACTTCCCTGGAGATTGCCAAATTACAGAGAGCAGAGTTTCGTATTAGCCTGACGTTAAAGATGGGGCTCTTGAGTCTCCTGCAGAGCTGAAGAAGCCACAGCTCTGCCGTAAGGCTCGCGGTAGCCTGGGCCTCCGCCTCCGTGCTACACGTGTTATTCCATATCTGATAAGGTAGCTAAGATTACTGAGGTTTTATCAATAGGTGAGACTTTTATGTGAAAACCTTGACAGATGTTGCATGCTGCTTTCAGGATTAAAGAAAATTACTTGGTCACTGCTGTGTCCTGTGAGATGTTTTATTCTCAGCTGTCACCCTCCCTGTCCCTTGCCCACAACCATTATAGTGACCAAAAAGTCTGCTTGCTCTGCAGTGATGTGTCTTGAATAGTGCCCATTAGTTTTCAGCAGTTACCCCTGCCTGCATGTTAGCCTTCAGTTTAATGGCCTTTTTTATGTTCATTCATTTTATTTTATTTCCCATCGTGGTTTTGTTTATTTCTTTTTTGTTTTTTGTTTTTCTGTTCTCTTTTTTAAAACCGTCGTGGTTTGCCCTTCATATTCCCCAATGTTTGCACATGACAAGATGTTGCCATCCCAACATTACCTCCCACTTCACTGACCAGTGCCACTACTGACCATCTAGCACCAGCCACAACGGGACCACTGCCTTCAGCTCCTCGCGACGTCGTGGCCTCCCTGGTCTCTACCCGCTTCATCAAACTGACATGGCGGACACCTGCCTCAGATCCTCACGGGGACAACCTCACCTATTCTGTCTTCTACACCAAGGAAGGCATTGTTAGGTAAGTGTCTACATGTCTGGAGCCAGCTGGTTGCTTCTTGGTTTACCCCAGAGCAGTCATGTTCACCCTGGCTCTTTGTTGTGCAGAATCTGTACCAATTTTCAGTCCAGAAAATATGATCACCAAAATGCGCATTTCCCAATTTTAGGTCATTAAAATTTATCCCAAACACACTTGAGTCCTGGTATTCTTTCCTGCCTCCCTGGAATGACCTGGGGAGAGGGTGGACAGAGCTTTTTAGGTCGAAGTATTAAAATGTAACGAGGGCTATTTTTTTTCCATAAGATTTAGCCAGCACAGCCTATAGGATGTGGCTTACATAGAACATTCAGACTTAGAAATTAAGGTAGACTTAATTTATGGAAGTAATCATAAATGAAGGTTTGCCTGCCCCTTATGTGGACGTGGCTGCCAAGCTCCAGGGGGTCTCCTTGATGACACAAGAGTAATTAGTAGCTAATTTTCCTAAAACAACATTTTCATTAAATTCTTCTCCATCTCCACTTCTTTTGGGAGCTCACTTTGCTTCTCCATTGCTTATGGGAGATTTTCCAGAATCCCCAGGCCGCTTTACCTGTAGTCCAGCTTTATGTAACCTTCCAGCCTTACTTGCCTCACCTTCCAGTTTAATTCACTTTCTAATGAAACCAGTCTAATTCCTATCACTGTGCTACCTTTCTTCGAGGGTGTTCTCTTCAGTCACTTCCCCCTTTTCCAACTGAAGCTGAAGTCCGTGAATCCTTTGTGGCCCAGATTAAGCCCCATGAAGTCCTCGTGCATTTTTCTCCACCTTTTTCACATAGCCACTAATATTGGCACTTAATTATGATAACACAGGATCTTATACCCCCATAAGTTGTTACTCTTCTATTTTATGCATATTTGTGTTGTTTTCCCAACCAAATTATAACACCTTTGAGAAGAACCAAACTGCGTGCTGTGTACTCTTAGCATTGCTAAGTTGATTCTTCATATCAAAATAAGAAAGCTAAAATCTCTGTTTGGGCTAGGGCCCTCACAGATGAAATAGAGCTTGTGTTTCTCCCAGGGTGCTTACATCTGGTACATATTGTATTTAATAACTAGACTGTCAAGTTCCACAAGTATAAGAACCTTAATCATAACCCCTTGACATAATACTTTTGAGAACTCTGAGTGACTTAATTTGAGCCAGATGGAGATAGATGGAGCTTCTCCTAGAATGTTTATCTAAATACTGTACCAGATGTTTTGGGCATTACAAAGGTAAAGAAACATGGTTCTAGACACAAAAAGGCAAGACATTACTACCTGATGGCATCTCTGTTAAAATGTCTCCAATGGTCTTTCACATTTCCTTGCTAATTTCATAATATTTCCAAAAGGAAAAACCATTTAGTAATTCCTCAGAATAACAAACTTCTTTCCATTATAGGCCCTTTGCCCTTGCTGTTCCTTCTACCAGAAGTGCATTTCCCTCACTAACAACTGTCCCTGGCTTCTTGCCAGTCATCTTCAGATGATACCTCCATAGGCCTTCCGTGAATACCCACCTGGCTTAGCCTCCTCCGGCCCTCTCACACAGAGGTGTTCTGGAGCCAGCTTGTTTCCAAGCCAGTTGTTAGATTTTCAGGAAATTTTGCAAACCCATGACGACTTGGTGGCTCAGAATGGGGCATGGCATGAGTACTTACTGGAACAAGTGCTGCAAACCAGAGCTGGTTATTAGACGTTGACCAGAACACCACTGCTGTCACGTCACCCTGCTTTGTCTTTCCGCTTTTGTTTCCAGGACACAGAACATTCTGAAAATTTCTCTCTTTGTTAACTGATTTCTGGTGTCTGTCATATCAATAGAATATTACCAGCACCTGGAACAAGGCCTAGCATATAATAGCACTAAATAAATGCTTGTCCAGGGAATAAATACATGTCAGTCAATGGAGAAGTAATAGCTTATTCAAGAAGTCATGTTGAGATAATTGACTCCATTTGGTGGAAAGGATGGAAGTTACACAGCTCCGTCTTGTGTATGACGATAAATTTTAGATAGATAAAGAGATTTTAAAGCTTATAAATGTATTAGAAGAAAATACAGCAACTGTTTTATCATTTGAGTGTGAAAGGCATTTTTAAGGGAAGACAGGAAATCCAGAAGCCATAAAAGGAGAGGTTGACAAAGCTTATTATACAACAGTGTAAAATTCCATGTGATAAGATATCATAAACAAAATCAAACCATCAAGTGATAAGCTGGGGAAATTTATAACATTTATAGAAAATGATAACATTTATAAAAAAATTATAAACAATAATATTGCGATCTGATCCATACAAAGTGCTCCTGTAAGTCATACCTAAAAGATAGATACTCCCGAGAGGCAAATGATGCAAGCGGATGATTAACAGAAGTTAATGGAAGCCTGTTAAAGTTAAAAAAGGTTTTGCCATCCCTTGTGGTCTTGGAGATACATGTGATAATACAAAAAGTGCAACCATTTTTCACTTACAAGGTTGGCAAAAATTTTAAATTGCTAGTGGTAACCAAGTTAAATGCTGGGAAGAAATCCACTCTAGGCTTTTGGTGGCAATATAAGCGTAGCCTCTGGAGAAAGTGATTTGGCAGAATTTTTTTTTTTATCTTCTTAATGCATATACCCGTAAACCCAACAATTACACTTCTGGATGCTCTATAGATAACAGGTATGCATAGGGCACTCATAAAAATGTTTACTGTAGCATCGTGTGTAAGAATGAAAAAAGGAATGAAAGTAAATGCCCTTTCATGGAGAAATGAGCACATAATTAACATATGTATACCCACATGAAATGCGATACTGGAATTTTTTAATGACGTGTCTATATATTTTGATGTGTATGTCAATGCTTAGAGCAGTGATTCTCCAACAGGCAGTTTGCCCCATCCCTCAGGAGACATTGGGCAATGTCTGGTCACATTTTTGGTTATTAAAACTGAGATGAGAGGATGCTTATTGACGTCCCGTGAGTAGAAGCCACAGATGCTGCTGAGCGTCCTGCAGTGTGCCGGACAGCCCCTTACAACAGAGAACCATCCGGCCCTGCAGCTCACTAGTGCTGAGGCTGAGAAAAGCTGACATGGAGAGATGTGGTAAGGTACGGGGCAGTACGTGCCACAGTTAGGTGTCAGGGAAGGACGAGCTTAGAGGAGAGAGAAAAACTGGGACTTTCAGATTTTTTTTTAACTATATATACTTTTGTTTTTAATGAGAATCTGTCACTTCAATTTAAAATTAAATTGTCAGGCAGGAAGACAAGGCAAGTATATATAAAGGAAGAAGAGATGCAAGGAGGATCCAATTTAATTTGTCTGTCTGGTGTTTGAAGGATGGGAAAGTAAGAAATCTGGCTTAACTGGCCCAGAGTTTTGGTAGGAATTAGTAAAGGATTATAGTAAAGTGGAACTTTAGAGCCAAATGTCATAATGCCAGTAAGAATTTGGACATAATCAGTTAAGAAGGGACCATTTTAGACTCCTGAGCAAGTGCTCACTGTGATTTTATTAAATAGCTTTTCTTAGTAGTTTACAAGTACTACATAGAAAGGAGAAGAAACAAAAAGTCAGTGAGACAAATCAGGTAGTTAATCTAGTCATGTGGTAGGTGAAAAGGAGCTGGATGAAAGGGAGAGCAGTGGCTCGGAGTGGACAGAATAAATCTAGGGGATATTTCAAAGGAAGATTCTTGGAAACTGTAATCTTTTCGTTTGTTTTCATTTGTGAACGAAGCTTATAATTTATGAATACAAGCAATGAAGGAGTAGAAAGAACACTTAAGTTAGAAGACTAAATCCCGCTTGTTTTATAAACAGAATTTATTTAACCTTTATAAGCTTAACTTTTCTCATCTAAAAAATGAGGGTAGTAACTTTTCTTCACAGTCTGATAATAAGAATTCAGTGTGAGGATGTATATGCCACTACCTATTACTACCAATCCTATTACTTCCTGCATTTGAAAAATCAACCACCAGGGGGCATCACGTATCTTGGTCATGGATTGGTCATGTGTATTGGGTGCCAGAGTTTCTGGAGATTTCAAAGGGTCCTTCCTCTGTCTTTTCAGCTATGAAATGTTCGCCTTTTTTTTTTTTTCAATGCCTGTAGTGTAAATAGGAGTACTTTTCTGATATTAGCCACTAAATGGAAAAAACAAAGTAAGTTATTCCAAAATTAATAACATTTCAGAGATGGAAGAAGGCTGAGGTACAAGTTGAGCCCAGGAGTTGGCAAGGTATGGATGGACCTTGGACCAAATCAGACTTGTTATTTTTATGACCCAGGAGCTAAGAATATTTTTACGTTTTCAAATGGCTACATTTTAATAGATTATATAAGTAACTACATAATATTTTCCATTTAGTCTGTAAATATTTACTTTCTGGCTCAGAAGGAATTAGTGATTTGCCTATGGTCCCCTAGCAAGCTAGTAGCTTGCCAAAAGTAGAATTGGAGCTCTTATCGCCTAACCCAGCCTGTCTTCATATAAAAAGTACCTTTGTCTTTCTCCCTTGATTCTTAGCTCACACATTCTAACCTGAGTTCCACGGTAACCTCACACATTCATGAGAATTGTGCTTTGTAACTCACCCTGGATCTTGTCCCAAAGTCAAAAGTTTTTTTCTAGACATACATATGGTTCTGGGACCGCAAACCAATTTAGTGTTACAAGCTTTTGCAGGTACTGGGTATTTATTTCATCTGAAGGAATCATACCTATTACTGATTTTTTTTAATTGTAATGCTTCTATAGAAGTTTATTACAGATTTTTAGTTCTCTTCACTCATTTCTTTTGCTTTTTTTTTCCCCCTTTCACATAGGAACAAACAAAAAATATGCACGATGTTATTACTATACAGGGTTTACATACAGAAGACGAATTTCCATTCATGCATTTCACACACGTTTGTGAGTGCTGCTTCACGTATGAGCATTCTGCTAAGTTCTTATGTAATATGTGAACGTGAATGAGACACTCACTTCAACTTAAACTAAAATAGTGCCTCCCCCAACTGTCTTTCTCAGGGTAGTTTCAGCTTTTTGTGCGGTTAAACTTTTTGTTTGAACCTCTACGTACAGAGTGAGCAGAACAATCCGTGCTCTCACATGGAGCTTTTAGTTTAGCGAAGTGTAAAATACCAGACAGCAGTCATTTGTGATCAGACCAAAGGTCAGAAACTTCAAAGTGTAAGAAATCAGCTGATATCCTCCATTTAAATGTGATTTGGAGGGTTAGCTGAAAAGTACCTGTTAGATGGATGGACCTGGAGGGTATTATGCTAAGTGAAATAAGTCAGTCAGAGAAAGACAGATACCATATGTTTCCACACATAGGTGGATTTTGAGAGACTTAGCAGAAAACCATGGGGGAGGGGAAGAGGGGAAAAGAAAAAAGACCCAGAGAGGGAGGGAGATAAAACATAAGAGACTCTCAAAGACTAAGAACAAACTGGAGGGGGGGAGGGAGGAGAGTGGGTGACGGGCACAGAGGAAGGCATTTGTTGGGATGAGCACTGGGTGTTGTATGGAAACCAATTTGACAATAAAGTATTAAAAAAAAGGAAGAAAGAAAGGTACCTGTTGGTACCTCAGGTATCTTAGAGCAGTAACTATTCCCATAATGCTCTTCTCCAACAGACCTATCTGCTCCTATAGAGACAGACATTATAAATATGATGTGGGTACTGTTTGTTTATTTTAAATTAAAGTAAGGTAGTTTAAAAACTACAGAAAGCTATTGAAGAACACAAATCTCTAAAATGTAAATGTTCACTTACAATCAGGCCAGTTGGCATACGGTCATGTAGAACTAAAAGTGATTTCAGGGAAAATTACCAATATTTTAAAGTAAAAATTTTAATTCAATAGATTTTTGTAGTTTCAAGTAATTTCTTCCACGGAGTAGTTTTGGGCCTTTTTTATTACTGTCTGGATAGATACAGAGCCCTCCTTCCATGATCGGTGATCCATAAAGGCCAGCTATTTGTCTAAAACAGTGAGTGAATACTTCCACAATATTTGTTGAAAATGCTCGTGTAATACAAACTGGTTTTTATTACAGTACATACAGTAGGCTGAGCATAGTTATGGACCCAAGTGTGGACACACAGACCCCCAGGATAAAGAAAACAGATAACTGCTTTTATGTTTTCAGTTCAAAGCACTAGACTGCTAGGTTCATTTGTGCTGTTTGTTATAAAATTTATCAGACATTTCAAATCAGTTTGGAAATCATTCAAAAAGAGTATTTGTTTTAACAAGTAAATTATAAAAAGCAGTATTACGGTTAGCTTATTTTAAAGATTGGATTACTTAAGATTCATATAAATGTTTAATGTTCCCAACTTTAAAAGTGATAATCTCTAGTTTTCTTTTTATTGAAATATACATAGAATTCCTCGATATTTTCTTTGAAAATTGGGTCATACCTATAATTAGCTTCTGTTTGTCTCCCTGGAAATCACTCCTTAAAAACTCCATGATTCCTAAAGCCTACAAAATTGATGACCAGCAGTCCCATTTGAAATGGCAGTGAGAAGACCCTCGTCCGTGCCTTCTCTGAAAGGAAGTCGTGGTTCTGACCAGCAGAGTCAGTCGTGTTTAAGCAAAATGTCAGCAAGTTGTCAGACATGTGTGACGCTGCTCTTTGCCAGTGTCTGTATTCTACTGTGCCCTGTTACACCCCCAAAGGCTTGCTATTTTGAGAATTAACTTGACTTATATTAAGATTTTGATGTGGTATTATAGGACTTGCAATGAAAATGAAAGTGCACATTCTAGAAATATTCATAATTGATGCTGTTTCTTTCCAAATCCCTCTTTGTCTAAAGGGAACGCGTTGAGAATACCAGTCGCCCAGGGGAAATGCAAGTAACCATTCAAAACCTAATGCCAGCGACTGTGTACATCTTTAGAGTTACGGCTCAAAATAAACATGGCTCCGGAGAGAGTTCAGCTCCACTCCGCGTAGAAACACAGCCTGAGGGTAAGTCTTCCACCTGTCTGTCGGCCTGCAAAGTCTGTCTTCTGCGTAGCCTTGCATACTATAGCAGTGCCAAAGGTACCAGTTCCTTGCCAACAAGGACCTTATGAATTAGGCGAGATAAAATTAATTCCCATCAAACAGTAGCAAATTGTGTAAGGCAGTATGATTCTGCCGGTACACACTCAAATTTTGTTGATCCTGTAAGACCTACCTGAGATGCCTTCTAGAATCTTTCCTCTGATCCTTTCTACCTAATATTGTACCTCTGTTATTCTCAGGAAAGTAGGCAGCACAATCTTTTGGTCAAGGAGTTTGATTAGAAGAAAGAGACTAAATAAGAATGTAGGTGGAATGTAGGTGGAACCTGACTCTCTTAAGGGTATTTTAGGGATGGGAAGTGACTATAACATGTTTTGGCAAAAGACAAGTTAGTGGAAAGAGACTTGGACTTCATTTGGAGGTGTTCAGCCTGTGGCGGGGGGAGGTGTAAGTATTGAAGTCAGCTCTCAAAAATATTTCACCTATTTAGGCTGAACAAACCATCTTAAAGATGTTTCCATTTATTCACTGTGCAGGTCAAATGAAAGAATTTCTTAGTGCCTTTGAAGGATCGTGCTTCTATTTATCCAGTGAATATATTGAAAGTGGTTTCAAAGGAATTGGGGGACTGTTTTGTTTTCCTTTGAGAAGTTAGAGGAAAGTTTTCCATAGCAGCAGAAGTGTGACAGATCCCACCTGTCAGGCTGCACAAAATGATGCTCTTAACATTAAGTCGAATAACATGATTCACGACTAAAGAAACAACTGTCAGAATAACTACATTCAGGGTTCTCTACTTAGGTATCAAAACTGTCAGGCTGTAGTGCTGTTATTTAAGAAAGCCTATTCGTTTTACATTTTGCTAGTTTTTTCCCCTCTCCTAAAATCTAACGGATTCTGTTACAGAAACACTGGCACCAGAGAAATTGTTTTCAAATATAGAACGTCTATCAAAGTGTAGGCGTAGGTAGCCTCCAGAATTTGTGTATAAATTGGAACTGAAATTTATCAGTCAGATGAAAACACAGTAAAAAGGTATGGGAGCTGTCGTAGGAGGCGGAGCTGGACCGTCCGTGGACCAGCCGCCCCACAGAGGGTGTTGTGATACTCTCCTGACTGGTCTCCTCGAGGCCACGCGTCAGAGTCAGAAAGTGTGCGACTCCTGGCTCCACTGCTCACTGACTTTCCCTTCACTGAAGAACAGTTCTTAATCTCAACCTCATTTGTAAATGGGGATGACAGTAGTGTCCTCTCGTGTGGGTTAGTATGAAGAGTAAATAAGACATAATCTGAATACATGTAAGGCATAAAGCACTTGAAGCCGGGCTGATTATAAGCATTCAGTAAATGGTAGCTATTTTTAAAATCATTATTCTTTTATCTAGTCTTATTCCTGTACTGTTTTTCTTCCATGCATGTATTCACATGTCCTTTCTAAATACAGATCTGATCATGATATGTCCTGTTCCTGCTCATAATTTTTCAGTAATTACCTAACACCTACAAGAGGGAACTCAGACTCCACAGCAGCACATTAGAAGCTCTTTGCCTCGTGTCCTTTTCAGCTTTCTCCCTCCCACATGTGTTCAGTGTTCAGCCTGAACCGTATTATACTGTCTTCTCACGTATCATCCCCATTGACTGGAGTAATTTTTCCCTTGGTGTCTGAGAAGGCTGTTCCCCTTTTTGCCTCCCGGAAGTCTTTCTGAGTCCTTCCCTTGCCTACCCACCCCCTCCCAAAGCAAAGTTGTATATTCTCTTTATGTTTTTGTTATGATCATTATGAAATCTGTTAGCACTTGGGACATTATTTGCAACATTTATATGTCTGACTTCTCTCTAGACTGGGAATTCTTTGTGGGCAGGGACCCTGTCCATCATCATTTCCCCAGTACCTGGCAAAAAAAAGACTCTCTTTTTCTTTTTTAAGAAGGTTTTTACTTTAATCCCAGTATAACTACACTGTTTATTAGTTACAGGTGTACAATACAGCGATTTAGCAATTCTGTACATTACTTAGTGATCGTCATGATAAGTGTACCCTTAATCTCCAGAAGGCTCTCTTTTTGTGATGGCTGCTTCTATGTGCTGCAGTCCTACTGAAAAATTAGGATTTTATAAACCATAGGAAAAACTCTGCAGTGTTTATTTTTTTCATTGAATACATTTGAGATACTTCACAGATCATTTTTGATTATAATTTGAGTCATAAACAGGGAAATGCATTTAAGTATATAGTATCCTAAAGCCACTTCCATCAAATCATTTTCTCAGTTTTTATTGTTTTTAAAAACATGGCTAATGTGACATTACTGCTGAGAATGGTTATTGAGGAGCATAGTAAATTTCATTCATAACTCGCTGTCTCAAAATTTCCCTTCTAGTTCAGCTCCCTGGCCCAGCACCTAACATCCGAGCACACGCAGCTTCCCCGACGTCCATCACTGTCACCTGGGAAACACCGCTGTCTGGCAATGGGGAGATTCAGAATTACAAATTGTACTACATGGAAAAAGGGACTGATAAAGAACAGGTATACGATAAAGCCATTTTTCAATCCATTGATTGGAATAATAGAGTTGTGTGCTCGCTTCGGCAGCACATATACTAAAATTGGAATAGTAGAGTTATTTCTGAAACTCAGTACTTGCTTGTGTAGAAATCTCAGAATAAAAAAGATGCATATAGGAAACGAAAAGTCAGCAGACTTATTTCTTTGTACCAAGTTTTATTCTGTATTTTTTATCAGCAAGGGTCACCAAACATCAAGCAGTATTTCTCAGTAAATTGCCAGTGTTTATGATTAATCCGCTTTGTTAAGTAGCATTCTGTGAAAGATAAAAATCTGCATTGTATCAAATATAGAATTTGTATGGTTAATTATTTCACAGCATGTCTTTTGGCTTGAGTTGTATACATGTAAATTGTTTTGTTTTATTCAAGGATGTTGACGTTTCAAGTCACTCCCATACCATTAGTGGGTTGAAAAAATACACAGAGTATAGTTTCCGAGTGGTAGCTTACAACAAACATGGTCCTGGAGTCTCCACACAAGATGTTGCTGTTCGAACGTTGTCAGATGGTGAGTCCTTCTTCCTTTGGAACGCATGCCATGCTCGGGGGCCCTGGCGGCCTAGTAGCAAGGCCATGGGCTCTGATGTCAAGAAGATTCAGTTCAAACCCGGTTCTACTCCTTTTCTGGACTTCAGTCACTTAATATGTCTAAGCGTGCTTCCTTATGCATAAAATGTAGATAATACCAACTTCATTGGGTTGCTGTAAAGATTTACTGAGAGAGCGTAGAACATGTAGTGCCTGGTATTGAATAGTTTCTTACGTTTTTATTTTTAGAAGGGGCTTTTGTGTAAGTAAGTGGTGTTGCTTGTTCGTAACACAGACCATTTCAGGACTGATGGAAGGCTGTCTTTCCTTGACTTAGCAATTGTATTTGTATTCTGAACAGCTCTATTTAATTCCTGAGTATTTTGTGACAGTTTCATTTCTGTCTGCATTTTGAAGCTAAGTTATATTCATAAAACCATGACCTAGAGCAGTATTTTTTAAACTACAGTTTGCCAAGGGAATTGAGTAGGTTAAGACCAGCATTTATAAAAAGAAAATTTTTTTTATAACAGAAGATAACAGCGTTTATTGCAATTAATAAGTGCATGTACTGTTTTCTGAAAGCCAGCAGTATTTTTTAAGAATTCAGTCCAGATAGTTTGTTTATAGAATTTTCCTTAGTTTGGATATGTCTAATAGGAAAATTCTACAAAAAAATAAACTAAACTGGCCTGAATTCTTAAAAAATATGAGTCTCATGAAAGAAAAGGTGGGGGGGGGCAATAAAAAAAAGTAAAGAGACTAAATGAGGAATATCATGGGCACCTGTGTGGCTCAGTCAGTTGTCAGTTCAGCTCAGGTCATGATCTCCCCATGAGTTCGAGCCCCGCGTCGGGCTCTGTGCTGACAGCTCAGTACCTGAAGCCTGCTTTGGATTCTGTGTCTCCCTCTCTCTCTGTCCCTCCTCCACTTTCTCTCCTTCTCCCTCTCTCTCTCTCAAAAAATAAATAAAAGTTAAAAATGGGGAGTATCATACTAGAGTCTAGAATAAAGACATGAAATACCATACTAGAATACCATACTAGAATAAAGACATATGAAATAAAAAATGTATATTATCTTCAACTGGCTTCTGAATCTGGGAGTAAAATTAGCTATAAAGTGGGATATCTGGGTGGCTCAGTTGGTTAAACATCCAGCTTCAGCTCAGGTCATGATTTCACGGTTTGTAAGTTCAGGCCCCACATCGGGCCCTGTGCTGACAGCTTAGAGCCTGGAGCCTGCTGTGTGTCTCCCTTTCTCTCTGGCCCTCCCCTGCTCACGCTCTGTCTCTCAAAAATAAACATTAAAAAATATTAGCTATAAAGAATAGTATTGGTACAATTACTTAATGTTAGGTAGGTGTACTGTTAGACAATTTTAAGTATTAGATGTGTTATTATGTTACATAATTTTTTAATGTATTTTAAATATTTAAAAATTTTAATTCCAGTATAGTTAACATACAGTGTTACATTAGTTTCAAGTGTACAATACAGTAATTCAGTAATTCCATACACATTGCTCAGCACTCATGATAAATGTACCCTTAATCTCCTTCACCTATTTCACCCATCCCCACACCCAACTCCACTCTGGTAACCAGGAGTTTGTTCTCTGTAGTTAAAAGTATGGGTTTTTTGTTATTGTTTTGGGGTCTTTTTGTTTGTCTCTTTTTTTCTTTGTTCATTTGTTTGGTTTCTTAAATTCCACATATGAATGCAATCCTGTGGTATTTGTCTTTGACTGACTGACTTCACTCAGCGTTATACTCTCTAGCCCCATCCATGTTGTTGCAAATGGTAAGACTTCATTCTTTTTCGTGGCTGAGTGGGTGTGTATACATACCTCATCTTTATCCATTCATCTATATGTGAACGCTTGGGATACTTTGTTTTGTTATTGTGAATAATGCAGCAGTAAACATAGGGGTGCGAATATCTTTTTGAATTAGTTTTTTTGTATTCTTTGGGTAAATATCTGGTAGTGAAATTACTAGATCATATGGTAATTCTATTTTTAACTTTTTGAGAACCTCCATACTATTTTCCAGAGTAGGGGCACCAGTTTGGATTACCACCAGCAGCGCAAGGGGATTCCTTTTCTCCACATCCTTTCCTACACTTGTCGTTTCTTGTGGTTTTGATTTCAGCCATTTTGACAGGTGTGAGGTGATATCTTATTGTGGTTTTGATTTGCATTTCCCTGATGATGAGTGATGTTGAGCATCTTTTCACTTATCTGTTAGCCATCTGTATGTCTTTTTTGGAGAAATGTCTGTTCATGTCTTCTGCCCATTTCTTAATTGGGTTATTTGGTCTTTTTGGCATTGAGTTATATAAATTCTTCTTATATTTTGAATACTAACCCTTTATTAGGTATGTCATTTGCAAATACCTTTTCCCATCGAGTAAATTGTCTTTTAGCTTTGTTGATTATTTCCTTCGCTGTGCAGAAGTTTTCATTCTGAAGTAGTCCCTGCAGTTTATTTTGCTTTTGTTTCCCTCGCCTCAGGAGACATTTTTTCTAGAAAACTGTTGCTATGGCTGATATCAGAGATTAGTGCCTATGCTCTCTTCTAGGATTTTTATGGTTTCGAGTCTCACATTTAGGTCTTTAATCCATTTTGAGTTTATTTTTGTGTATGATATAAGAAAATGGTCCACTTTCATTCTTTTGCAAGTAGCGGTCTAGTTTTCCTAGGAACATTTGTTGAAAAGACTCTTTTTCCCATTGCATATTTTTGCCTCATTTGTTGAAGATTAATTGACCATATAATTGTTGGTTTAGTTTTGGACTCTCTGTTCTGTTGATCTGTGTATCTGTTTCTGTGCCAGTATGATACTGTTTTGATTACTAAAGGTTTGTAGGATAATTTGAAATCTGGGATTGGATACCTTGGTTCTTTTTAAAATTGCTTTAGCTATTCTAGGAGTCTTTTGTGTTCCGCACCAATTTTAGGATTATTTATTCTAGTTCTATGAAAAATGCTGTCTGTATTTTGATAGGGATTGCATTAAATTTCTAGGTTGCTTTGGTTAGGGTAGACATTTAGCAATATTATTGTTCCAATCCATGAACATGGAATATCTTTCCATTTGTTTGTGTTGTCTTCAATTTCTGTCATCTGTGTTTTATAGTTTTCAGAGTACAGGTCTTTCATCTTCTTGTTAAGTTTATTCATAGGTATTTTATTGTTTTTGGTGCAATTGTAATTGGGATTGTTTTCTTAATTTCTCTTTCTGCTACTTTATTACCAGTGTATAGAAATGCAGCTGCTTTCTAGATAATATTTTTGAGTTCAGATTAAATTTTATGAATGTGATTGTTTTATTGTAGTTTTGTTGGAGAATATCTTTGTTCTTAGGAGATATATACTATAGTATTTAGGAGCGAACTATAATGATGACTACAGCTGTTCCTCAGATGATTCAGAAACAGTATTTAGATATATAAATATGCATGTATAAGTATAATGAGAGAAATAAAGCAGATGTGCCAGAACATTAACAATTTGTGAATCCAAGAAAAGAATATGTAGAGATCATATCCTATTCTTGCCACTGTTTTCTGTGTGCTTGATATTTTCCAGGATAAAAAGTTGGGGAAAATAAATACAAATTATAGTTTGGTTAGCCAACTACATAAGCCATTTGGTCAGGACTTCTGAGAAAAGTTGAGAGAAAAAATGTTTAATGTAGGCTTTTAAATTTACACATGAACCAGTTTCAGTTCCACTGAGTGGGTTGGCATGCTGACTACAGTGCCTGTCATGAGAACCAAATGTGTCTGAGCATGGTGGTTAAGGGCAGCACTATGGATTAAGACAAATCTTTTCCTGTACTAGTGAAACAAATAACTTGGTCAGGTTCACTGCCCTGAACGTCATCTATAGTTTTCTCATCTATACCATGGGAATAATTGTAGAAACTCCTTTGTGGGATTGTTGTAAGGATTAACTACCCGCCATGTAGGAACATGCAGCAAATCTTAGTCATGATGATGATGAAGATGAAGACACCAACAACAGTTATGTTGGCTGCCTCTGCAACTAAGTCAGAGGTTCTTAACTATTGGTTAAGAGGTTGGAACCATTCACAGACTTTTTTCAAAACACACTGGAGTTCTACTCCAGGCCTTCCGTGCCTAAATCTCTGGCTTGAGGCCTGATGTATTTTGTTTAGCACAGGATCCAACACTGAGCAAGAAATAGTCTCTGTCCTCCAGAAGCATATAGCACAGTGGGCACCAAGTCATGTATGTGGTCACCAAATGTCAGAGAAAGGGAGACAGAAATTTCCATGGATGGATTAGGAGAAAAGAGCTAACGTCAGCATTTTGTGAGTGAAGAAGAAATTATCAGGTTTACTTAAATTCTTTTTGTTTGCTGTAGTTACTACAAAGAGGGATGCTAGAAGGTGTGTAGATCATAAAATTTGAGATAGCCCTGTCTTGTGTTCTCATACAAGAGAAATTAAAGTTATGCAGCTGTTTGTTTAACCAGCAGTCCCAAACCTGTCACATCAAAATGAGTGTTCCTGCAATAGAAGTTGTCTTGGGAAAACAGACGGCCCCTTTACTGAAGCTTTCTTTGTATATATCTCTTTACTCTACTTGGGAATTGGCTTCAAAACCAGTTTGGGAACCCCACAAGAATCCAGAACTCACTGATTTATGTACCTCATATTTGGGGCTCATAACGACATTACCCAGTACATTTACTTGCCATATTTGTTAGACGTGTTTCCAGAAAATTTGAGATCATAGAAATACCCTAGGTAAAGATATGCTATCACCAAGAATATTCTAAATGATACGTCGAAGGTTCAGAATGTGTATGGATGGGGTCTAGAAAAGTTTAGAGTCAGTGTCATTTCCTTGAAATGACTTCCCAAAGGTGCAACCTAACTTGGATATGGGTGCCTTTATATGAATGTGTCTCATTTTTTTCAGTCAGTCAAATATGGCCACACCTTATGCACATACTGCTGTCGACATGAGGGCATTGGCAGCTAGGTTTAGACCTGCAGGTTGTATAGTCCATGTTTGAGATGCACATTTGTATAAAGTCTGGCCAGGAATATCACAGAATTTTCTTTTTTGTTTTCCTTTTTTGCCTGTCCAGTTCCCAGTGCTGCTCCTCAGAATCTGTCCTTAGAAGTAAGAAATTCAAAGGTAAACTCTATGTTGCTACTCATTTTTACTAGCATGCTGTTAAGTCTCAGGGATTATAGAGAGGGAGAGTCTATGTCAAAAGAATCATAATCAAGCAGAGAAATAAGACGTCATGGATATTCCACTTGCCAGTAAAGCTGGACATAACTCCTTTTCTGTCATGCCAAAATTACTCTAGTCTTTCCGCAGATGTATTGCAGTTATGCAAACCACGACATTGTAGATCTTCGCAGTTCAGAACATCAGTGATAAGGTAGAAAGAAGTAAGTTTATGATATCGTAGCCCCCCCAGTACTGTGAGTTGAGCCCAATGTGAAGCCGAAGGCAGACATCCATCTGAACGTTGCATGTGCTCAGAGTCCCTCATAGTCAAGTCCACTGTACACTGGAGGCCACGTGTGCCTCTCAAAGGCCCAGAGCCCCTTCTGGGGTACATTGACACCTGAGACACTCACTCCTTTCAAAAAGTACCATAGGACCCCTTTTCCTTTCATCAAAAACCAGCTATTCCTTTCTTGAAGAGTTTTTGGCAGAAATTGTCCAATTTCAGCTGGTTCCCAATGGAGATAGAAGAGCACCTTACACTAACCATAGTTTACTTCCTAATGCCTGTACCTCCGACCTTGTATTTTCCTTCTGAAAACTTTTCTGAGACTTTCACCTGATGTCTAAATGCCCAGGAGAATAAGGCTCCAGAACATACTGCCTGCAGCTGTAATTTGATCCTTAAAGATTTTAAAATTAAAAAGCAATTTTGAGTGATCCTTAAGTAAAACTCTGAGCACCGTGCTGCCTTTAAAATGTCAGTGAATTCAGGATGATAATATATAAAACAGGACCAAGCTTTTGATGGATTTGGTCTTTTCCCATTAACCTTGTCTTTCCCAGAGTATTGTGATTCACTGGCAGCCACCTCCTCCAGCCGCACAGAACGGTCAGATCACTGGCTACAAGATTCGCTACCGAAAGGCCTCCCGAAAGAGCGACGTCACTGAGACCTTGGTATCCGGGACACAGCTGTCTCAGCTGATTGAAGGTAAGCTGCCCTGCGCGCAGGCGGAAGTTAGGAGACAGCGTCTTTCGCAGGTGTTGAATTATGCTAGTCTAATGACCACCCTGAGCTGGTGACTTAAGGTGAAAATAGGGCAAAAGAATTTGTGGCGGTTCAGTCTACTTCCGACCCGATCATCAAGTTAATGGAAAACAGTATTACCGGTTCTGTCATCTGAGTGTTGAGATGGTATTTGAGTTTTACTTCTTTACTTGTGGTTTTCTGTATTCTCCACATTTTCTTTTTTGAATATTTAGATATATACAGATCTTCCTCAACTTACAATGGGGTTATGTCCCAATAAACCCATAAAAATTTGAAAATATCCTAACTCGAAAGTGCATTTAATACACCTAGCCTAGCAAACCTCATAGCTTAGCCTAGCCTACCCTAATGATGCCCGGAGCACTCACATCAGCCTACAGTTGGGCCAAACCATCTGACACAAAACCCATCTTATAACAGATTGTTGGATATCTCATGTACTTTATTGAATACTGTACCGAAAGTGAAAAGCAGAACGTTGTATATATATCAGTTGTTTACCCTCGTGATCACAAGGCCGACTGGGAGCTGCCACTGCCCCTGCCCAGCATCACAAGAGAAGACCACGCCTCATATCACCAGCCCAGGAAAAGATCACAATTCAGAATTCAAAGTACAGTTTCTACTGCATGTGTATCACTTTTGTATCATTGCAAAGTCAAAAAATAATAAGTTGAACCATCCCAAGTCTGTATTGGCTTTTTGTAATCTCAAAAGAAAGTGAAACCAAGCTATCTATGCCAAGAATCCGCCCAACCTAGCCGTTAGCAGAGGTCCACATCACACTGACACCACTCGTGTATGTGTGGCCTGAAGGACACTTGTGAATAGCTGTAGCAGTGCAGTCATCATTCTGCTACTTCTCGATACATGATACAGTTTTAGAAAGTTCTGTCAGGAATAGCTCCTTTTGGACAGTTTTCCCTTTTTGTGCAGCAGAGCAGGTGGCATACTTGGTAAAAATGGACCCTCCTGCGTCTCTAATATGGATTCCCTCTACAGATGACAGAATGTCTCCTTCTTCTTTCTTCATGTAGGGGAGTAGGATGGGCTCAGCAAGGGCCAGTTGGCTTTGCAGGAGAAGCATGAGAAGAAGCATGAAGTGCTTTTTACTCTTTGGATATTGGGACAATGCTTACAAAGAATAGAGGCAGATGCCCCTAACAAGCCATTTTGGACTTCCTAGCAGAGCTGGCAGAAAAAACTACCAAGAATTGGAGATATTGTCATCATTATCTAAGCCCTGAGAATTAGTTTCATCACCTGTGGGGAGCTCTCAACTTCTCTTATTTGCCTCCTTCCTTGGCAGAGAAGCTTGACATCAACCACTTTCCTGTGCCCCAGAGGCCACGTTCTTGGCAGAACCAAGATCTAGGGTTGGAAAGTATACTGGTAATTTCTAACAGTTCTAACAATTACTAGGTAATGGTAATTTCTAACAATTAAGTGAGTCTCTGGTAGTGGAAACTTGTGCTCTGGTAATCCAGCAAGCTTTTCTCCTTACTCCCCATCTCACAGATGGGATTGACTTCTTTCAAAATAGGGGAATGTTTGTCTCCTAGGGTAGCTTTCAGTCTTTTAGTTTATTCACAGGAACCCCACAGCTCTAAGCTGCAGCGAGTAAACACAATTGGAGTAGTGTTGCTGAGATAGCTCACCAAAGGAGTGTCTCAGATGTCTTAAAAATCAGTTTCTGGGGGCAGCTGGGTGGTTCAGTAGGTTGAGCATCTGACTTTGGCTCAGGTCATGATCTTGTGGTTCACAAGTTGGAGCCCTGCATCGGGCTGTGTGTTGACAGCTTGGAGCCGGGAGCCTGCTTCAGATTCTGTGTCCCCCCCTCTCTCTGCCCCTCCCCATCTCGCGTTCTCTCTCTCTCTCTCTCTCTCTCTCTCTCATAAATAAATAAACATTAAAAAATTTTTTTAAAGATTTCTGATTTTATACCAAATACAGATAACATTTCCCATCTGCAAGGCCTTTATTTTGAATATTTATTGTAGGTATTTACTGTGTAGCAGGTACCGTTCCTGTTACTAATATAAAAACAGAGTGTAGTCCTGGACCATGAGGAGACTGTTCATTTTCTCAGTGAAACATTTGACACGTAAGCCAAGTAATCACCTTCATGGTAAAAATAGCGTTTTCTTTATCGAGAAAATTCTTGGATTTTAAAATCATATATAGATTCATTTGTCTAGCGGACTATACTGAACTTTTATTCATGTGTGCTGGCACTAGGTACACAATGGGGAGCAAAAATGGACACCTTTGCTCTCTTGAAGCATTAACTCGAAGTTCGATAGTTACTAGAGAGCAATGTGGACTACCAGGATCCTGTAGCGAACCCCAGATACGACTCAGTGTTAGCCAGAAGTAACTGTTTCTTCATTTCGTGTCACTACAGCACTTAGCACATTCTGCCGTGTCTTTGTAATGAAGTGTGGGCCTTAGTTTTAGTCTGTGAACTCTGTGGGTTACTTGTGGGGAGAGAAACTCAGCCTCTTTGCACACATGTCTCTTGCTCACACGTGTGTGTGCACTCTCTCTCACTTGCTCACGTGCTCTCTTACATTCTAACTCTTACCAAGGGGGAGGGAATGATGATCTGATGGGTTGAATTCTTTTAGGACCTCAGTTGAGCCATGTTTGCCAGGAGTCCATGTTATTTGTCTGTTAACAGTTATAAACACATGCACAGCCCTCTCTGGCACTTTTGGGTTCAGTGTATGCAGGGAGGTGACAGGTGAAATGACTTGGGCCGTCATTTTCCTTCTCCTCCTGCCTTGCTTGTGGCTGTCTTGTGGGCACACAGCTTCAGGGTGAGCCTGCTGAGAACAGAACCTCCCGTCCCTCCTCTCACACGTGACAGGATTGTTTAACTGAGCCATCCTGCATCCTGGCCACGTTCTCCCTCGCGTTTTCTCTCTTTAGAAGCTTCTATACTCTGCTGCTGGCCAAGGAACCCAGTATATCAATATGGGGAGGTAGGGTCATTTCTCATAACCTTATGAGATCTCATGCAATATTTAGTATTTAAGTAAGCGCTAAAATGTATACATGTGAGCTGTACACTGAAAAATAGTTAAGATGGTAAATTTTATGTTACATGTTTTAACAGAATAAAAAAAAAGAAAAATGGATGTGTAAATAATATGAAAAGCTGACCATATTACTGGCTGTTGCCCTATTTTGTAGGGTACACTTTTACATGTGGGTTTTTGTTGCCTTCAATACATTGGCAAATTTATTACTTATAGTCATTATGAAAAACCGCGAAATAGAAAGGGTTTATTCCTAAGTTTATGGACAAGTAGGCTGTTTGTGAAAAAGATTTCCAGGCCATATTTGGTGTTTCAAATTGTTCTGCTCTTGTTATGGGATGACTCAAAGAACAGAGGTGAGGTAACCCAGCAGGAGTTACATCTTTGAATTATTTTCTGGTCTTGGGTATCTTCTGAGACCAACTGACTTTGCTCCTTTGTTATGATTCTTTCATTATCCTCAACCTCTTTTTTGACCTTAGCTGCCTTAGTAACAGAGCGAAGAGATTACATTAAATGATCTCTGAGGGGCCTTCAAGCTCTTATAAAAAAAGGGGGGGCGTAATCTCCTGGGACTTTCACTCATTGGTTTTCCTCTTGACTGTGTGGGCTTCAGCCTCTACTGGAGACATGGGGGAGCTCTCTGTGCTGTGTTGATGTATTGCTTGTACTACGTTAACTTTAACTGAAACTTAACTTTAACTGAAACGTTAGCAAGACAGTAGCTGTGTACGGAGTTGGTGGATGGGATTCTTGCTTCATGCCAAGTTGTTAATCTTTTGTTTTCCAAATCTGTTTCAACTTGTCTTTTTTTTTTTTTTTTTTTTCTCATTTGGGTCTCAGGTCTTGATCGGGGAACTGAGTATAATTTCCGAGTGGCTGCTCTAACCGTCAATGGTACAGGCCCGGCTACTGACTGGCTGTCTGCTGAAACTTTTGAAAGTGACTTAGATGGTAAGAACAACAATCAACAGGATTGGCAGAAGCTAGATACTAACTAACTGTAGTTAAATTAGTTAAACTGGAAAGCCACGGATTTGGAGGGTATCTGTGGCTTCGATCTGTGAACTTCAATATGTTGTAGTGCTGTCCTTGCTGTAATGCAGCAAGTCTCCGAGATTGCCTTTTTTTTTCCCCCAGTGACTTTTAGAGACCTGTCCCTTTAAGCAGAACTGGAACAAATAAAATGTACAGGTGCTTTAAGTCTAGTTTTTATCAAGGCCATTGAGTAGATGGATGATCTAAAATTTAACACTGAGCCACATCAATCCCGCCGTTTTCAGCTGCAGTTCTCGTAGTCCTGGACACCTTGCCCTTTTTCTCAGCTCTGTTCAGTGAGTACCTTCATTATAGGTGTTTATATGCTTTTATCAGACACAGGTGCTACACTCGGAGACAAAAGATCCCCGGTCCTTATTCTCATTCTTGGTTCACTAATTTTTAAATTTAGATAGCAGGTTATGCCTTGAAGTAATGGATTTGAAAGATACTATAAATTGCTCCCTTTTTTAAGCCTATTAGTCTCCCACCATTTAAATCAATATGTAGTTCTGAAGTTTCCTGTTTTCTGACTTATATTACTTAGGGGAGTAAATAATTGAGACAGTTGCTACAATGCGATACTTGATCATCTGTTGATAACAGGCTTCTAATTAGTTGGTGTTATGCCTTTCGCATTCCACCTAGTTGAGTCTGGGACTCAGATGTGGGACCAAGAGGAATGAGTAGTTATTGAAAGGCAGTTTATTTGTTTTTCCCCACTGGGCAGAGGTTCTTAGATTCCTTTGCCTTCCCCTCTAAATTAATATTGTATTGTCTCGTATTTCAGGCTGTTTGGGTTTTGCTTTCTTCTTAGAATGTAGTAAAACCACAGACCATATTTCACTGTATATCCAGATTCCCTGTGAATTCTTGGCTGTAATGGAAAAATCTTAGCCCCAAAGAATAGGCAGGAGGCTAAACACCATGCCCCAAGGATGGTGAAATATTCTAAAGTCTTGTTTTTTCTATTTTCCTTCCCAGAAACTCGTGTTCCTGAAGTGCCTAGTTCTCTTCACGTCCGGCCACTTGTCACTAGCATTGTAGTAAGCTGGACTCCTCCAGAGAATCAGAACATTGTGGTCAGAGGTTATGCCATTGGTTATGGCATTGGCAGCCCTCATGCCCAGACCATCAAAGTGGACTACAAACAGCGCTATTACACCATTGAAAATCTGGGTATGTCTGCTGAGTAGAGGAAGTAATCGCACATGGGATTTCTTTCCTTAACTTTTTTAAACATTTTTAAAATTTTTATTTGAGAGAGAGAGAGAGAGATGGGGGAGAAGGGCAGGGAGGAGAGAGAGAGAGAGAGAGGGGGGGGGGAGAGAATCTTAAGCTGGCTCCATGTTCAGCACAGAGCCTGACACGGGGCTTGATCTCACCATCCTGGGATCATGACCTGAGCTGAAATCAAGAGTGTTGGACGGTCTACCGACTGAGCCACCCAGGTGCTCCTTAACTTTTTATTGTATGATAATTTTATTTTTACAGAAAACTTTTAAAAATGCTACAAAGAATTCCTTATAAATCCTTCACCAAGAGACCCCAAAGGCTAACATTTTACCACATGTGCTTTATCACTGTATCTTCCTACATGTGCATATTTTTTCTCTGAAACATTTGAGAATAAGTTACACATGTGGTGCCCTCTACCCTCTGACACTTTAATGTGAGTTTCCTAAAGATTGAGGGCATTTTCTAATGTAACCACAGTACATTTATCGAAGTCAGCAAATTTACACCGAGACAATACCTATATTTTGCTAGTTGTCTCATTAATGTCCTTCATAACAAAAAGAAAAACATTGTTTTCTGGTCCAGGATCACTTATCGAATTTAGTTATTATGTCTCATTAGTTTTCTTTGATATAGAGCAGTGCCTTGGTTTTTTCTTAAATTTTATGACTGATGTTTTTGATAAGTATAGACCATTTATGTTTTGTAGAGTGTCTCCCGGTTTAGAGTTGTATAACTTTTCCTCACTACAGTCAGCTTATGCATTTTTGGAAGGAGCGGCATCCCCACGTTGTGTTCTTGTCGGTGCATCACAACAGGAGGCACATGAAAGGCTGTTGCCGGGTGATGTTAACCTTAATCACTCGGTTCAGAGGGTATCTGCCACATTTCTCCAACATCAAGTTATTGGGTTTTTTCTTCATAATTAATAAATACCTTGTGGGGGAGATAGCTTGAGTCTTGGTAAATATCTTATTTTTCTTCAAACTTTCACTCACTTGTTTTAACATTTTAGTGACCGTCACTATGGTGGTGTTTCTCGAGTGAAGTTCTAATTCTCTTATGTCTCCTACATTTATCAGCATTCTTTGATAAAGAAGAGCTTTCCTTTTCTTCCTTAGTGAAAGAATGGCCAGTGGGAATCTCTTTATAACTGGTTCCTCTGTTTGACATCTTCCAGCTTTCTCTGAGTATTTTCTTCCTTTTTGACACAGTAAGCTATTCCCTCCTCTTAGCCCTTGAATCAGTCATTTCTCCAAGGAACACTGGAGTCATTTATGTAAAATGATATTTAGAAACCAGGATCTGCACTGTACATACTCCTTGTTATCAGGGTAGAAAATCCTGAGGAATCTACAAAAACTATAAGTGAGTTTAACAAAGTCACAAGAGATAAAGTTGATATACAAAAACAGGTGCATTCTCATGTTCTCACAACAAACAGAAGTGGGAATTAAAATGACAGTACTACTTACATAGATCTGAAAACATGAAATACTTAGGGATAAACTTTAAAAATATGTACAAAGTCTATACTGCAAATTGGAAAATTGCTGAGAGAAATTAAAGATGACCTAAATAAATAGAGGTACCATGTTTATAAATTGGATAATATTATTAAAGGAAGATATTATTAAAATGACAGTTCTTCTCAGTACTATTCCAAGTAAAATCCTGGTGGACTTTTTAATAGAAATTGATAAACTTTAATTCTAAAAATCAAAGGAAGTAGAATTGCCAAACATTTTTTTTTAAATGAAGAAACAGGTAATGTGGTCTTTTCAACATTTATTTACGTGTTTTCTAAAGACCCACACTGCCTGGCTTCAGTACTTATTATAAAGCTACAGTAATGAAGACATTGTGGTGGTATTGGTACAAAGGTAGGTGTTATAGATCAGTAGAACAGAATGGAGTCCAGAAATAGATACATAGGTAGGTAGGTAGGTAGGTCGCTTTGTCAAAAGATAGATAGATAGGTAGATAGAGTTAAATGATTTTTTTGCTGGAGTTAATTGATTTTTTTTTTTTTTTTGACAAACACCATACCGAGATAATTTAGTAGGGAGAGGGTAGTCTTTTCAACAAAAGGTGTGGGAGTAATTAGATATCTGTATGAGAAAGAAAAAAGAAAAGGAACTTTCCTTGGCCTTTATCTCATACCATACACAAAAATCTAAATGCAAGACCTAAAACTATAAGACTTCTAGAAAAAGACAGGGGAAAAAAAAAAACCTTCACAACTTTGAGGTAGACAAGGAGCTCTTAAGATATAAAAAAGCATAAGTTACAAAATTAAAAAATTAATCTATTACACTTCATCAAAATTTAAATTTTTATCTTTGGGAAAGACACCATTAAAGTGAAAAGATGAGCCACAGACTAGGAGAAAATACTCATCATTCAAATATCTGGCAAAGAATTTGAGTCCAGAAAACATAAAAACTCATACAACTTAATAAAAGATTTGGATGGACAGTATACCAAAGAAGATATGTGAGTGGACAGTCAGCACATGAAAAGTTTCTCAGCATCACTAATCATCAGAGAAATGCAAATAAAACCACAACAAATTACTACTCACATGCTCTACAATTGCCAAAATGTAATAGTCTGGTCATAAAATCAAAGTTCAGCAGAACTGGAACTCTTATTCTTGCTGGTGGGAATATCTGATGTTACAGCCACTTGGAACAGTTGGGAGAGTTCTTAACAAGTTGACCATACAACCCAACATTCCCACTTAGTAAGTATTTAGCCAAGAGGAATAAAAATACATATCTAGAGAGTGTGTCATACACTTATGCTCATAATAGCTTTACAATAAGCTAAAAGGGGAAACGGGTAACTGGTAAATTGTGTCTATACAGTGGAGTACTCGGCAGTTGAAAGGGACAAGCTGTGGATAGACAGCAACATAACTAATCTCACAGCAGTATGTTGAGCAAAAGAAGCAAAACACAAACCCTGTGTTACTACTTTTCTATGAAATTACAGAGTTGGCAACATTTATCTGTAGTGACAGAACAGGATCAATAGTTGCCAGAGGAAACGGGTGGTGAGAATTGACTGCAGGGGACACGAAGGAACTATTTGCAGTGTTGAAAATATTCTGTCTGGATTGTGGTAGTGATCACACAGGCAGGTATATATGTTTGTCAAAAGTCAAAACGTACACTTAAGTGGGTACATTTTATTGTATGCTAATTACACCTCAGAGTTGATTTACAAAGCAAAAACTTTTGAGAAATAGTAATACTTTATAATAGAAAATGAATTGATTTTGGTGGATAGAATTACTTTTCCAAATTAGGTTATCATCATAGAGAGCTTTCTTTGAAGGACTTCTCTTTAAATTCAGAGTCTACCCCGACCAACTTTTTTATTCACATCATTTCTTTGTAAATATCTTTCCTAAGAACGACTTTAGGTGCCTACCAAATGAATTACCATCATCTTTTCTGGTAGAAAATAAGCAGCAATTTAATGCTTTATTCAAAAACATTTTACTCTTTTTCCTTTAAAGAAGAAACCGCACAGCCAACCTAGGAAGTAGTACCCATGTGAACAGTCTTATAAGGCAGTTGCAGGAGAGCAAACAAAAAGCTTCGCTGGTACGATAAAAATGTCTCTGTGGTGTTTCCTTTGTGAAACTACTAAAATGAAGATCCTCTGCAATACATAGTCCTTGACCTTCAGGTGCTTTCAGTCTAAGAGGAAAACACAAGAAACAATGAAATGAGTTGTTATCAAGTATGTTCAGAGAAGGGAGAGCTAGTTAAGGTAGCAGTGGAGCAGTCAAGGAAGAAACTCAGCCTGTACTTGAGAGACATGATTGTGTTTGAAAACGAGATGAGAAGGATCAGTGCATGTGCTGGAGAATAAACAGACTTTATTAGGAAAGAGAGTGGACCTTAAAAAGTAGCAAAAACATTTAATTTGGCATAAAGTAAAATAAGCTCGAGCTATGTTTATCAACACAGATAGATCAAAGACGCATGTAATGTTGAACAAAAGAAGAATGTCAGACGTGGAAAAAGTACATTTAGGAATTCATTAATCAACCTAGAGCTCTCTCCTGAGCCTCCAGCTGATGTAAACCTCTGCTAACTGGGTATCCGCACTGGGATATATCCCATATTCTATCATAATTTAACCCAAATTAAAGTTAGTGTCTTCTACAAACCTTCAATCAGTTAATATTTAATGAACACCTACAATTTCCCAGACTCTCAAACAGACATTGCAATTATTAGAAATAATACAATTTTGAGACAATTGAAATTGTTTAGAGTGCTGAGGAAGAGAAATGAGGTCCTACAGGCTCTAACCAGAGAGGCTAATCCAGTCTAGGATGAGCCCTCTTGGAGGAATAGGCACTGTCCAGGCGAAGAAGGGTGGCTGTATCATCAGCACACGGGACAGCTGCACATATTAAGGCCCAGCAGTAGGAGAGCTCCTGGCACTCAGGAACTGAAAGACAGCTGATACAGAGCACAGAGCACAAAACAGTGGTGGGAGGCAAGTCAAGACTTGACCACTCACATGTAGGGGAGGAGGGAGAGACAGGTCTTATGACTCCCGAGTTTCTGTCTTGAGCAGCAGGATACACAGTGCCATTTACGAACTAGAGAACACCGGAGCAGACCTGAAGTAGGGAGAGAGGGAGATGCCAAGTGGAGCATGCCAAACGGGCAGTTGAACACAGAGATCCGGTGCTCAGAAGAAAGGTCTAGATTGGAGATATGTATTTGCATTTGATGGCACGTGTGTGGCTCATTCAGACTAAGTACGTAGGGAAAAAATGAAGAGTGGGAATTGAAGGGGGCCTAGAATCAAGCCTTGAAAATGTGTACATGGTTGCTCTGCCTCTGTCTCTGATCCTAGTTAGTGACATCCCCATCTACCTTGTTGCCCAAACCAGCACCTTTTCCTTTTTCTTCACCCATCAAGCACTAAGTCTTGCTGATTCCATTTGTTATCACTTCTTCCTGACATTGAAGACCAGGGGCCTTTATATATTTCCCACTGGTAACTAGAGAGTGGGCCACCAAGCAGACCAGCTCTGTTAAGACTTTGAAGTAATGGGGGCTACTTGAGATGTGGCCTCTTGGAAAACTGCCCAACTTCACCAGAAGTAAGTGGTGCGGGTCACCTCCTTACCTTGCAGCACTTCAGTGGAGCCCAAGTCCCATTTCTGGAACTGGACTTTGAAGTGTGAATACTAAGCCTTGCCTAGATCAGGAATGTGATGAAGTAGAGCCTGCCTGATATACAACAGGTGAACAAATGCTGCTCCAACTGTTTTCTACCCCCCTTCCCACCAGGTCTCACTAGCAGCATTTTACATGATCATTAAATGTTTCCATCTTCATTTCCTGAAGCATCACCTCCAGGCCAGTTGAAATTTGGGACCATGTCTTATTCAACTGAAACGTCTCCCTGAAGGCTAGATGGGGTGGCAGCCCCTGGATTTGGGGGCCCCCACTTGCCAGGTTAACAGTTCTGCTACTTCTCCACTTGGTTGGCTGTTCCATTCACTGTCCTCCTCTTTGAGAATGTAAGGGGTTTAATTCTAAGCTCCACCTGCGGGCTTACAACACATGAAAATCCTATTTACTCATTCTCATCTGAGCCCCTCACTGTAGAGTAACATCATTAAACCATTGGTTAGTTGAAGCCAAGCCAAGAAAGGATTCAGGCACAGCCACCCTCACTCCTGGAACTGACTCCAGGAAGTTGATCCCAGCCAGCTTTTCTGTGCTGTGTATGCTGCCATCTCTACGTTTCCTCACACCCCAGAAGAATCCCACATAAAATTCTTAAAATCTTTCCTAACTTCCTCTGCATTTAAGATCATGCATAGTCACCCTTGGATTTTTAAAATTCTGGAGTGGGAATTTTTTTCTAAGTGTTTCCGCTTGTTTCTTTCCTTCAGATCCCAGCTCTCACTACGTGATAACGCTGAAAGCCTTTAACAACGTGGGCGAAGGCATCCCACTGTACGAGAGCGCCGTGACCAGGCCTCACACAGGTAAGCCGTCCTGACCGTCTCCCGTCTTCAGCATGTTTCCAGCAGCCGATGTGGAATGTTAGCACGAGGTCTGCCCCGTAGGTATCAGTGGAAGGGAAGGTATAGACTTCATGTAGGAAGATGGGCTTTCAGCAGGGAGATTTCTGTTAATTTCTGGTTTTCTCTTTTTAGAGAATATTAACAGTCCTGTTGTGCAGATAATTCTGTGTAGATATATAGCAAATGTTTTTAATGCGTTGGGCTCTAGAAAGCATAGTTGCGAGAGAATTAAAAGTGGTTTTCATCTTTTGGTCATGTGAGTTATAACTAAAAGGAGTGAAAAAAAGGAAAGGATCTCCTGTACCTCCGGAGGAATTCTGTAGGTTACTGAGGGTGGCAGTAAACGTGTATGATTGGTGACGCCAGCGTTTTCTTCACTAGCCGCCTGAGTTGGTTGGGGAAGTACTTTTCAGTTTGCTTTTCATCAACTTTATTTATATACAGAGTACAGAGTCAGTCGTACTATCCATTTGTTCAACTGTACGCTTATTACAAGAGACCAAAATAGTCCTTATTTTTTGTAATAAAGGAATACAGGTACAATGTAAAATTTCTGTAGGTAAATAAAACATCTCATTTAGAGCTGAAGGAGAAAGCTTATTGAAATAAATACATATATGACTTGTAGATTTTTCTAAGGGGTATTGAAAACCCAAGAGTTTTTCATTTTCAGAGATGCTCTTTTCCGTTTGTTTTCCAGAACTGTGAATCTCTGTTGCCTGCTGTATTTTCTGGATACTGTGTAGAATAGTGCAAATTTGACATTATTCTTTTTAAAAAGATAATCTCTGTCCCTTTTATTCTTTAATGCTTTTACTTGACAAGACCAACAGCCTTACTGCATGTTTGGTAGTTCTGTCCTGTCTTCTCCTGTGTGCTTGCAATTTATAAGTTCTTTTTCTAGAAAGGAAAAAAATGTAAGATGAAAAAGGGAATATTTAAATAAGTGTTTTGCTACTTTCTTGAATTTGCCTATAATAGAAAAAATTTTTTGAGGTTATTTTCTCTTATGCGACTTAAAAATAATAGCCTTCTGGCGAGAAATATACAAGAAAATGTTCCTAAGTCATGTAGCCTTATTATCTTTTCTAAGAGTTATTACAAATAAAAAAAATTCTCAAGTCTAATGATTTTTGCACCTGAAGGTGCATCTTCTGTAACTAATTGGTTTGTGTGCTGATCTTTGAACAAAGCCCTTGACTACAATGTGTGCTCTTCCTCTTATTTTTAGTACTCATTGTGTAGGAATGCACAAACGGAGACTGTTACATTAGTTTGACAATTATTCACGAACAAGGTCCATGCCATTTCAGATTTTGAGTTACAGGAAGGGCTAGTCTCCATAACCATGTGGGAAACCCATTTTAAAACCTTAACCTAAAATAAGTCAATCTGTGTATACTTAGAAAACCTGACCAAGAGCTGGTGAGGCCCAGTGGATCCTGCTGTATCGCCCTGGGTTCATGGTCCTTGGTGCCTTGGCACACATTCTAGCCTCTCTTCTGACGTTGAGTTTAGAGGAGGTGTCTGTTGCATATAGTGCAGGACATACACGAGTATAGACTTTCATCAGATAAGGGCTCTTATTTCTAAAGTTCATAAAGGCTGTCATTTGGACCCATAACTATGTCATTTCCCATAACTGATTGGGATTCATTAGGTGGGTTGTTTTCTGACCCTGCTGGAGAAAGTGCAGCAGATGTTCCTGCATGGTATCAGCTTACCTTTTCCCCAGGAAGAGTAATACCCTCGAGAGTTACTTCTGCTTTATTTGGATATGCGCCATCTTGCTGTACTGCTTATAGACCCAAGACATCAGTAGACCTGAACTGGACCCAGTGGGTGTCAGATAACCGTAACACCAAGGCCAGGTTAAGTTGCCATTGGCTGGCATTCAGGACTCAGGTTTGAGAGCAGGACCCTTACGTGCTCGTTGGCATTGATAAGCCATGTCCCCCAAATTCAGCCACATTCACTGAAATATCAAGACAGATCGTAAGCTTTGTGTTGCTTGTTCTGAAATTACACTCTTGATTTTAAAAAGCAGTTTGTATCTTCCCACAGTCCTTTTTCGGAAAGGTGGTAGAATTTTCAAGTAATTAAAAACAATTCAAGTATGATTATGTTAGTATCAGTGGATTACCAAACTTTAATATACATACAGAATACAGTAGAGAATATAGTTAATTACTTCCCTAGACATTTTCCTGCAAATTTTTCCTGAAAGAACACAAGTGGAAATAATTCTTTTTAATGAATGGTGGTTACCTATTAACTCCGGATTCTCTTTCTCTTTCTCCATTTCTCATCTTTCATTCCATTATGTTATCCTGCATTTCTTTTTCTTTTATTTTTGTTTATGTTAAAATGCCACTTCCCTTTTTTAATTACTTTTTACCCAGACACTTCTGAAGTTGATTTATTTGTTATTAATGCTCCATACACTCCAGTGCCAGATCCCACTCCCATGATGCCACCTGTGGGAGTTCAGGCTTCCATTCTGAGTCATGACACCATAAGGATCACGTGGGCAGACAACTCCCTGCCCAAACACCAGAAGATTACGGATTCCCGGTACTACACAGTCCGATGGAAAACCAACATCCCAGCAAACACCAAGTACAAGGTACTGGCGCATTCGCTCTGGGTGAGAAAAGCCAACTATTGATATTTCCTACTTCTGAAATTCTTCATTCATATGCTTCCAGAATGCAAATGCAACGACTTTAAGTTATTTGGTGACTGGTTTAAAAGCAAACACACTGTACGAATTCTCCGTGATGGTGACCAAGGGTCGAAGATCAAGCACGTGGAGCATGACAGCCCATGGGACCACCTTTGAATTCGGTATGTTCTGTCTGAATCGTACATCACATGGCATTTCTTCTCTTAGCAAGACGTGAAAGCCAGCGGGAGTCCATGCGAGTGCTGTGCCACATCCCAGGTCCTGGGACTCTCATCACCTGCTTCTCCTACCTCTTCTACTTTCCAAGGAAAGCTACCGAGGGTGCGAATTAACGCATTTACAGAACACAGTAAGCAGCTACAGCTGGAGTTTGGTGTTTGAATTATGTTTTCTTCATCACTGAACAAGAACGTTAGCAAAGAATAGGATAATATAATGCAAAGTATACTAGATTTTAGAAATCAAGGGACTTGAGTTCAATCCCAGATCCACCAAACATTGACTGTGTAAGTCATAAGTAAGTCATCCAGCCTCTCCATCTGTTTCTTCCATCTGTAAAAGAGGGGTAATAATATCTGCCTTTCACACCTTCCAGGGTTATCGTAAGGGTAAAATGAGCAGATGAGAGAGCACATGGTGATTATAAAGCACTGGGTAGATGTAGAGGATTACCGTCATTAATCCTGCTTTACTGCTAAATTGAGAGAGAAAAACAAGTTGCCCTTCACCAAGCAGCTGCCAATGCCATGCTTGCTGGAGCCTCAGAACTTTACCAGTAGACCACAGAGCCGCCCCAGCAGCCATCTTACAAACCAGTTACTATCTGGTAAATCTCCCGTTGGCTCAGCCTAAGTGGTTTTGTCTGTAAGTAAACATGAAAGGTGAAAGACACCTGAACAAATTAAGAGAAAAGCAGGCTATCCGAGTTTGAGATTCCTTTTGCCCTTTGCTCATTCATAGGCCTCCCTTCTGCCTCTTGTACTTTTCTAGCCTGTGGATATGTGTAACCATTGGGAGTCTCTGTCTCTTCTGGCCTCCTGTGGCTTTTTTTCTCCTGTATATAATGAAAAAAATGGAGCTATTAAGTTTCTCCGGCCTGGCCCTGGCCCTAATGCCTTTTTGTCTTCTGCACAGTTGATTGGACTTCCTACAGAGAAAAAGAGTTGAATTTGGAGAGCTTAGAATTAACAGTGCACAAAAGTTTAGATAGACACTGAGTTTGTTTTCTTGACTAGTTTTAAGAATATCTTTTTGCTTAATTCCAACCTATTAGTTAATAAATGAGACTATGTATCCCCTTAGGATGTCTGCATTTCACCAGGCTTCCTTCCATTTTATACTAGGAGAATTCTAGTATTTTAGGTAGAGAAGAGTAAATTTAATTTGCTCATTTCTCTATTAGTACATTAATAGTTATCAGCCATAACATGGAAATACAAGAAATGCTGTGTCGTTTTTATTCTGTTGGTTTTTCTGTTTCATAAACAACTTTACATTTCAGAACAATAATCTCAAATAGTTGGCAGTGTGTGTTTAGTGCAGACTTAAAAACATCAGTTTGTAAATCATTTATGTTTTGAGGGAATAGGGGTTTTAAACATTATATTTGGTTTGGAGAGCCAGCTATAAATGAAAGAGAATTATTTTACACTTGAAAATATTCGAACAAAATAATCCAAATTTGAGGGGGAGTGTCATCTTGTGCAAATTATCTAACTTTTTTCATTGCCAGTGCCTTGATCTGTCAAGCAGGGATAGTGGTGACTGCCTTTCAAGTTGCCTTAAATATTAAGTGAAATACTGTTTGTAAAATGGCTGGCATATAGTAGATACTTGGTAACTAACTACAGAGGTCTTTTGATTTCCCTAAGTAGCCTGTGAATCCCTGACCCCCCAGCCAAGATAACAATTCTGTATCCTCACAGTATGGTATTTTCTCTTTGGTACTTGGCATGTTCTTCTCTTGATTGGAGCTATTTACAGGTAGACTTTGAGCCTTTATCTTTTTTGCCTGATACCTCTTATTATGCCTTATAAATGGAAAGGGTTGAGGAAATGGTGACTTAAATTAAAATGGACAGGAACTAATGAAAGTCTTATTATTTTGTAGTTCCTACTTCTCCACCCAAGGATGTGACAGTTGTGAGTAAAGAGGGAAAACCTAGGACCATAATTGTAAATTGGCAGCCTCCCTCAGAAGCCAATGGCAAAATTACAGGTAAGACGCCTTTGAATGTGTGTCTGCCCTCTGTTCCTGCCTGGTAGAAGCTTCCCAGCAGAGTGCTGTGTGGTTGGGTGAAGCGGGAGTCCGAAAGCTGGCTTGGTCATTTTATGAGGTACAGAGACAGTCATGACGATCCTGGAAAGTGGACCAAGGGGGGTGCTGTTGCTCACATTAAGGCACAAATGAATGGCTAGGTTCGTTGTTCTGACTCACTTTGGGTGAAAGTCTGATGGGTGTTGTTACATTAGACAGTCTTTAGCTACAGTGGAACCTTAAGAATGTATTTATTTTAGGGGCGCCTGGGTGGCTCAGTCGGTTGAGCGTCCGACTTCAGCTCAGGTCATGATCTTACGGTCTTTGAGTTCGAGCCCCGTGTCGGGCTCTGTGCTGACAGCTCGGAGCCTGGAGCCTGCTTCGGATTCTGTGTCTCCCTCTCTCTCTGCCCTTCCCCTGCTCATACTGTGTCTCTCTCTGTCTCAAAAATAAATAAAAACATTAAAAAAAAATTAAAAAAAAAAGAGAATGTATTCATTTTAATCAGAAAAGCTCTTCTTCTCTGCCTCTGACTGGATGATCAGCTTTGGTGTCAAAGACCCTGCCTGATTCTACAGGGTAATACCCAGTAAATATAGATTCGGTCTTTTACCCTGAAGACCCAAAAAGCGCATTAGACTTTTTTTTTTTTTTTTGACGTTTATTTATTTTCGAGAGACATAGAGACAGAGCATAAACAGGGGAAGGGCAGAGAGAGAGGGAGATACAGAATCTGAAGCAGGCTCCAGGCTCTGAGCCATCAGCACAGAGCCCGACGCTAGGCTCGAACTCATGAACTATGAGATCATGACCTGAGCTGAAGTCGGCCACTCAACCGACTGAGCTACTCAGGAGCCCCCCATTAGACTTTTAATACAGCTTTTGTCTCCAGGCCTGCTACCTCAGCTTCCTGTGCTCTTAACACTGAAGTTAGAAGGTTGAATTGGCCTAGGCCTTTGAAAGGACCTGGGATTTTTCCTTGGACTTCCAGAGAACTTTCCACAGTAGAGGACACTACGTCTTCAACTTTGTCAGGGAGGAAAGCCTAACGGGATTTAGCGCTTAATCATTCCCCTGGGAACCTCTGCTCCACGTAGGCGCATGCCGAGGAACCGAGGAACCAGAGTTTGCTTTCAGATGTGCCTGTGCGTGAATAAGAGGGCCCAGGGGAACTGACGGCACTTCTCGGTGTTGTCCTGCTTCCACTTTCAGTTAGAATCCCTCTCCATAAATCCCTGGGCTTTCTCATTTTGTTTCTTTTTTTAACCTCCCCGTTCCTTAAAAGAATGCAGCATGACTTGACTTGGATCGCATTTCGTTTTGTCTTTAAAAACCAGTAATGATGCAGTGCATTTTTGCGCTGTGTAGATCAGGTAGGCATGTGAGTGGCTCTTCCTGCCTCAGCCGTGGAGACCGAGTGCCCCCTGGTGGGAATATCAGGTGATGTTTCACTAGGACTTCACCCACTTCAAGTCTGCCTGGCGTTAGTAAAGGTACCGCCCACATCTCCTGGGAGTTTTTCTCCTGGGAAATCATGTTGGTACGAGCTTAAATAGCACTTCAGATCAGTGTCTGTTTTCAAAAGTGCATTATTTTAATTGTAGACCCTTGATGTGCACGTTATTCAAATATTAAGATGTTGAAGTGATTGGATTGTTTTCTTTCTGAAGAGTTCTTAGCCTTGTATTATTATCTTACAATAGTTATTATATAACTGCTTTTATCACCTCAACTGCTGATACAGATGATTATCGAGATTTCGGTTTTCTCTATGTTATGTTTAGTGTAGCATTTTGAATGCATTTTACCCTTGACTCCCCTTTTTTTTTTTAAGTTTCTTTTGAGAGAGAGAGAGAAAGTACGTTTATTTTGAGAGAGAAAAGAGGGGCAGAGAGCTGGAGAGAGAGAGAATCTCAAGCAGGCTCTGCACGTCAGCATGGAGTCTGACCGGGGGCTCGATCTCACAAACTGTGATATCATGACCTGAGCTGAAATGGGAGCCAGACGCTTAACTGACTGAGCCACCCAGGCGCCCCACCATTGCTCTTTAATCAGTAAATCAGTAGCTGGTTCTCCACTTGTATATGCTATAACGTATATCTTTACTGACTTACCAATTGCAAAAGAAAAAGCAGGAATAAGATATCTCTTCTCGTTTCCTCCTTTGGACAGGTTACATCATATATTACAGTACGGATGTGAATGCAGAGATACACGACTGGGTTATCGAGCCTGTTGTGGGAAACAGGCTGACTCACCAGATCCAAGAGCTAACACTTGACACACCATACTACTTTAAAATCCAGGCCCGAAACTCAAAGGGCATGGGGCCCATGTCTGAAGCTGTCCAATTCAGAACGCCTAAAGGTAAAACTCCACTAAACAGCATTTCATTATATGTCTCTTCAGTGAGGCAATGCTTGCACTTACCACTTTAGCATATAGAGACTGTGGAAAATATAAGAAGTCCTGATGATGAGTTTATGAGCCGCAGCGTGAACATTTATCTCAGAATGATCCTTCGCTCACCCATCGACCACCAACTCTGTGCTCCCTGGCTTATTGGCCTAACCATATCACTTACAGGGCTGTTTGAGGCAGATGAATTGCAATGATCCTGAAGTTTTTATCAGTCAGATCAGATGTGATTCTCTTAGTTCCCAGGTAGAATAATAGCATGTTAATTTCCTTTCAACACATGCAGGCTCTCAACCTGAAAGGCTTATGGACCTTTGTAGAGAGAAAGACACTAACGGGGGATGTTTGAAGAAAACTCTAGCTAAAAAAGTAAAGATCAACTACTGAACCAAGAGAGATTAGGAATAAAATTTAGCTGGGGACTGAGTCTGGAAATTTCTTTTCTGTTAGTACTGAAAACAAGACTCAATTAGTTTGGAAGTTTGTGGGGTTTTTTGTTGTTTTTTTTTCCTTTAAAACTTCTGCCTGTCCCATCTTCAAAGCTTGTGATCCTTGCTCTTGTTCTTTCTCCCCTGTGCTTGGCCTGTTAGCGGACTCCTCTGATAAAATGCCTAATGATCAAGGTAACTCACTAGATGGCCTCTCTTTCCTTGCCTCTCTTTTGTGACCTATTATTACTAGCTTTTTGTTGTTTTTCTTTTTTTTTTCTTCTCCTGAAAAATCAGTAGTCTGTGTTAAAAACCACATATTTATTGGCCAAAGTGGAGTCGAGTCCATGTTTGTGGCACTTGGGGTATCTGAAAAGCTGGGAATCTACTTAGAAGCTAAACAGGGAGAAAAACAGAGCCAATTAAATGGAATTCTGCAGCTGTAGGAGACTGGCCTTCAGTGTGGGTCAGTTTGTCCTTTGTGCTAAGATACTGAAATTCCGTAACAATGACAAGCACTTGGGCCATGATGAGAACCCACACACCAGTCTGTCATATTTGTGGCATCTAAGATTGTATTAGTATTTCTAAATGAAAAGTTGTAGTCAAATTCAGCAAATACCGTATTTCCCTCTGCCCACAAAGAATCTATCCTAATGAAATGTATGATCATCCAGACAAAATTAGTGCTATTTATTCTGTTACCCTAAGCTTAATTCAGAGCTCTCTCCATTTCTTCCCTTAAATATACCTGCTCATTTCAAAAGAGATAGAAACAGTTTAAAATAGAAATTTCAGAAGCACAGGCCTCAGTGTCAATTCTTGAAATTATCTGTCCACATGGTTTTTCCACTGTAATTACTATGGTGTAGAGGTACCTGGACTGTGGTTTTCATCTCTAGGGAGTCTTGTTTTCTATACCAAGAGCAATGGAAGGAAAGTCGATGGTTGCTTTCAAGATTTCAGAGTAATTTTTAGAAATAAAAACTGGTGAGTGGCAAGGAAGAGTCAGAACTTGAGGTTATATGTTTCGGGCTTTGGAAATGTGTTTGCACTCAGTGAGTCTTTCTTAGTATGTTGGAGAAACTGCATACGTGCTTGTGTATATGTGTGAGCCGTCCTGTTGATGGTAGACGTTTTGACTTAAGCGTGAGAACAGAAGGAAAACCCTACTGTGTGCACACATTACAGATGTGCTCAATTGTCCTTCCTCCACGTCATTTAGTAAGTTAGAGTCTTCGCTTCACCACCTCTCCAGCCTTTAAATTCCTTACCCATGTTTATTTTTGGTCTTTGGTTAATCCTTGGAATTTCTTATTCATAGGTTATATTTAAAAGGAAAAAAAAATGCTGGAAATACAGGAATTCAGCCAACCAGTTTATTGGCAAAGTGTGTTCTTTGGCAGTTAGTTACATACTATGATACTCTAGATAATTGGGCTTTTAGGTGGGCTAACCAGAAAAAAAGGCAGACCTAAGTCTGAAGAGTCTTGCAAGTATTAAGTCATCCCCTCCAACTAGACTTTATCGCAGGGAAAAGAACAACTGAAATCATGAGCTATGGTGTGTGCCATTTGGCAGGAATGATGGCAATAGAAATAAGGGGATAAAGTAACAAGTTTGGGCAACAGAAAAGGTATCAGGGACTCTGAGTTAAATATGCCTTTTTGGATACCCAAACTTTGGGTGTTACTTTGGGAGTTTTGAGCTTCTGGAGACGTAGAAAACATTGTTTTCATCTAGATATTTATTTTGTTAAATGAACTAAATACAGAAATGTTCAGATTTTAATTTTTCACTTAGTCCAATGCTGATAATTTATAGAAGTACTTGACATTAGCTGTAATATTTTATAGAAACGCATCTAGTTTATGCATTTCTAGTCGAGCTTTGTTTGTAGAAATAACTCATTTTTAAGTGTTTTCTGAAGCTTCATGCTCTGTGCCTTTGCAAAGGGAAAGATTATATTCCTCCCTAAAGATTTATTATATTTGTAATAATAGTAAATATTTGTTGAACATTTGCTATGTGTCAGTGGTATTCAGAATATTTTATAGGATTAAATTTCCATTTAATCCTCAATACCATTTGAGATATTTCATGAATTAGAAACCATTATTATCACTGTTTTACAATGAAGAAACTGAGACCCAAAGATAATAAATAACTTGCCAAAAGTCAAGTACATGAAAGGCCAGTGTTCAAGTGCAGGCAGTGTGCTATATTAACCTTGAGGGGCAGCTCTGACTTTGCAGTTGTTTCAGACTTCTTCAGAAGTCCAAACCTTGAATTGAGGAATACCTTTGATTTATTGGGAAAGGACTCCTTCCATTTGCTTTCCCCAAGCAGCTTTTTCTATAAATGTGAAGAATAAAATCCCAGACCAAGAATATGAATCATTAAAAAACTGATCTTTGTATTTTATGAAGTCTGTTTGTGAGGTGGTCCCAAGCCTAAGGTCAACAGCCTCACTCATTGTGTTTCATGATGATGGATTAGGAAACCGTGTCTTGATGAGCAACTAGAGGGAAGACTTTATTTTTCCATCCTTGGGCATTCAGATGGTTGAGCAGGAACTGAGAACCTGATTTGAACCTCCACTTGTTTTCCTGCTCCCACTTAGGGCAACTTTTTACTGGGAAAGGCAGCTTTATAATTTGAGGGAAAAAATCCAAACACTCCTGACACCTGCTAGGCCAGATCAACGTAGCCAGGTCGTTTGGAAAAGCCCACTTCTGTAATGCAGAAGTCAACCTAACTGGTACCTCCGTTCCTTTTCTGAGAGAAGCTACTTTTCCCATAAGTGCTCTGAGCAGTCTTTCAGGAACTGTCTCCTGGGCGAGAGGAATGGGTGTGTTGCCACCTTACGAACAGCAAGTGGCAGTCTAGTTACGTGCTAGATATAGCCATGAAACAAGGGTGTCAGCCTTTCAGATGCCTCATTGCATAGAAAGCTATATGCCTTAGTTTGCCTATTTTTTCCCCTGTTGTTTATGTGCTACTTCGTTTTGTCATGGACAGAGTAGACTGGAAATATTTTTTGTAGAAAACACTCACTTGCTATGGAGTGGACTCATCACACCAATGGCTTGGTTCCTTGCTGACATGATTTCTTCTCCTTCAGCCTCAGGGTCTGCAGGAAAAGGAAGCCGGCTGCCAGACCTGGGATCCGACTACAAACCTCCAATGAGTGGTAAAGCCTTTCTTACGGCTCTTCTGGCCTCCTGTGGGCGTGACACGGTTCTGCTTGAGTCTCAATAAGTCTTTTGTAGCTGGTTTGTGGTGGATTGTGGCATGCTACCTAGTTCTTCTTGTTTAATAGAGTTTAACTTTAGGCATTTTCTGGCAAATGTTTGCTGAATTACTGCAAACCCATTCGTTATAGGATCCGTAAGTAAAATCATTTCGCCACATACCCAACTTAAGATTAATTCTAAACAAATGAGTCTTCCTTTGCCCACTGCCTGCCTCTATAAAAGAATTAGAATCTCGCTTTCAAAATAAACCCTCTAATGTGATTATCCATCCCATACAACAGGCCAAAAAATGCTTCAGAATCATGAATTTCTCCCGCACACTGCTTACCGTGCTGTTTTTAATTTGGGAATTCTAAAACATTCTTCCCAGTTTCCTAGCCAGTCTAAGAGCTGGTGCCTTCTAATTACTTAACTGACGACACCCACTTGTCTATAGAACTTCACCGTTTTAAGTTACTTTCACATGTGAAATTACATCTGATCCTCATAACACTGTGAAGCAGGGAGAACAGGTGTCATTCCCATTTTATACATCAAGAGACTGAGCGAAGTGAGTGCCTGGATCCGCCCTCTAATTATGGAAACCCTAGAACCACAATCCAGGTCTGACTGTGCCTTTTCCACTCTCACATGCAGCCTAAGAGGCGTGGGGTGCTGTGCCAGATGTGGGCATCTGAGTCCTAGGCCGAGTTCTAGGACCCTTGACTTTTCCCTCCTGGGACGCACAAGTTACATTTATGTGCTGTCCACATATAATGTTGATGACTGTGAGAAAGGCAATTACTTCCTTGTCTTTTCTTTCATTCATACTTTCATTCATTCACACATATTTTTAAAGGTTCAGGTTCTGTGGAACAGGCTATGGGAGCAAAAGGAATGGGTAACAAACCAGCCGACAGAGAAAAGGGAAAGCTTCATAGAAGAAGTGATGACTGACCCAGATATGAAAGGATGCGTGGAGGATGGCTAAATGTCAAGGAGGGGGGATGGACATTTCAGGAAACAATAACAGCATGTGCGAACAAAAAACAGCCGGCTCTCTCCAGGGATCACGCTGCCTAGAGACAGGATAGAGAGTCTCACATTAGAGAAGGTAGTGGGTTAGAACCAGCCTGCCAAAAGCTCAGGTATCCGCACTCCAAAATGTGAGCTTCATCCTGTACATAGCACATGGAAGATACCTCCTACCGCAGAGACCGGGGATTTCCTTTTATTGAGTCTCTAGTGTTATTACTCTGATAAATGAAGATGAGTCAGGGGCTAAGATCATGAAGTCAGAATGAGGGGGTTAAGAAGCTGTTGCATGGTCCAGATGAGGCTTAGCAAATGGCCTATCATCACGTCCCTAACAGGACTCACTCCCTTGGCAGCTCACTCTTACTCTACCTTCCCTGGGGGTTTTTGGCCCTCTCGCAAGTTAGAATTCAAATGCAGTTCAATGAGAATTCATCTCTGTTGAGAACAGAGAGGAGCTGCCCCCACCACCCCTGCCAGCCTCCACACCGCAGGACCCTAACCTCTGATTCCCACCACCTGCCCCACCACACACCCTACCCTGTAACTCAGCACTGCTGTTAATGAAAGTTATTTATGCAAAGCCCCAATATGGTCTAATTTTATTAGCTGCTAGCTCTGCAGTCTTTCCCAAATATCAAAATGTTGTTTTATTAAAGGTCATTATGTACAGTATAAGTTGTCTGTCTGCTTACCTTTCTCTCAGATGAATGAAAATGATCAAACCAAATGTAGAAGAATCAGCGCTTAAGCCCTCCTAAATCAGCCCTGTGCTTAGATGTAGCACATAAAATCATAGAATCAGAAGTTGGAAGGTCAGCTAATGGGATGTTCTGGACAGGTTTCCCACAATAGGTAAAGTTTGAATTAGATCCTAAGTTTAAAAACCAGGGTTGTATAGAGAATCACTTTTCTAAAAACACAGATTCCCAGGCAGTAACTTCATTAAGAATTTCTTCCACAGTCTCCCAGACGGGTAGAATGACTCTTCCTAGGCACTTCTAGAAACTAAACACTCATTACTTGGTAAGACAGCGCATTCATCATTGTGCATTGATTGTTAGGTAGGGGAGAGAGAATCACTAGAAGGAAAGACATCAGATATCTATGATCGTCAGAGCTGTTTGGTGGGATTTCCCATATTTTATAATATGAGCATGCATAACTTTTATAATGACGTGGAAAGCAAAGCAGTGTGTTCGAGAAAGTTAGAAGAGCAAGACTTAGAATAGAGATAGATTACAAAAGGCCTTGGATGCAGAGTTTGGCATCCTTGGATGCAGAGTTACTCATCCTGGAAGCAGTGGGGAAATAAGAAGAAAAGCTAAATTTCCTCAGGGTCTTAAATGATCCAGCCTCTGCACACTCATCTCTGTCTGTCTGTGCTCACTTCCTTCCCTGTAACTTTGTGTCTCTCTACTTGCTTGAACAACACTGACCGCCTCCCTCTTCCTCGGACATGCCAAGGCTCATTCCTGCCTTAGGATCCTTCCACTTCTGTTCCCTCTCTCTCAAATGTTCTTCCTCCAGATCTTTGTATGGTGGGATCTTCCTTGTCCTTCAAATCTCAGCTCAAATGCCATTTCCTCAAAGAAGCTTTTTCCAGTCATTCAATCTAAAATAGCCACCCTGTCACTCTGTATCATATCCGCTCATTTTATTTTTTTCACAGCACTTATTACTAATAATTTCTTATTTGTAAATTTTCTGCCCCTGCCCCAGCAGTCACATCTTTGTTGTTCACTGTTGCATCCTTAGTAACTAGAACAATGCCTGGCGCATAGTAACTGCTCAGTAAATGTTTGTTGAATTAATGCATATGTACAGAGCTGCTTTTTCCTGAAACTGAATAAAAGAATTGACTTTGCAAAAAGCAAAGTGTATTTTTTCACATACTTTTTTCTGATCACAGACATCTATATTTTGGGGAAAACTTTAGCTTTCCATGAGTGTACATTTTTTAAATGCTTTTGAATGTCAGAAAACTAAGTGATTTACAAATGGTGCTTTAGAACACAAATTTATGAGACCATGAGGGGCAGACCCTTTATTTGTCCAAGTGTAACATTTAGTATAATTTGAGAAGCTTCCATTGAACCAGCTTTGTGCAAGGCACTGTATTAAGAACTATACATAGTTCAGAATCCTGACTCTCTAGATTTCATGAGACACGTGTATCAAAGGCTCGGCAAGGAGTGTATTACAGAGAAGTTCACATGAAGTTTCCATAGCCTGAGCGTATACGTTTTTGGAATTCTCTTACACTAATAAATGTACCGGTTTTCCCTCTCCAGGCAGTAACAGCCCGCACGGAAGCCCCACCTCTCCCCTGGACAGTAGCATGCTGCTGGTCATCATTGTTTCTGTTGGCGTTGTCACCATCGTGGTGGTTGTGGTCATTGCTGTCTTTTGTACCAGGCGCACCACCTCTCACCAGAAAAAGTAAGGAGCCCCAAATGTGGCCCATGATTTTTGCTGTTGATACTTTTGCTACTATGTGACTTCTGCATTTGGAGTTATACAATGAGGTAAAACAAAATGCACTTTGCCCTTGAAAAATGTGGGGATTAGGGACACTGACCCCTGCATGCTGTCAGAATTCTGCGTGTAAATTTCGACTCCCCCCAAATTTAACTACCAGTAGTTTACTTTGGACAGAAAGCCTTACTGATAACGTGAACTGTTGATTAACACCTATTTTGTATGTTATATATTATATACTGTATTCCTTCAGTTCAGGTAGAAAAAAGAAAATGATTAAGAAAGTCATAAGGAAGAGAAAATACATTCACAGCACTGTACTGTATTTATCAAAAAACGTCTGCATGGTGGATGCCAAATGTATACCCTCTCCCTGGCCCCAACCTAGATCTGAGAAAGGGGTTCCTGAACACACAGTAAGAAAAGCCGAGAAGCAGCCTAGTTATTCTGGAGAAGACCCCAAATATTTAAGAATCAGTAATATTTCTGAAAATGGGTATGAAAGTAGAGGTAAACACAGCAGGAATAATTGACTATCTATTTAGCGTATTCAGAGCCCGAAATCCCCCCCTTGCCTCAGTTCAGTAGGTGGCTGCCATGTCTGTTTTTAGCCAAGCAGAAGTCTGGGGTTTTATTCTGGAGAGGTCTCTGAACTGTAGGATGCCAGGCGCGAACCCTCATGCTCACCCTAACCCTAGATCCACGGGGAAGAAAAGGAAGATATGGTATGTGTATACAATGGAATATTACTCAACCGTAAAAAAGAAAGAAATCTTGCCATGTTCAGTGACATGGATGGAGCTAGAAGAGTATCATGCTAAATGAATTAAGTCAGAGAAAGACAACCATATGATTTCACTCATTTGGAATTAGAAGCAAAACAAATGAGCAAAGGTGGGGAGGGGGAGCGGAGAGAAGGGCGAACCAAGAAACAGACTCTTAACTGTAGAGAACAAACCAGTGGTTACCAGAAGGGAGGTGGGTGGGGGATAGGTTAAATAGGCGATAAGGTTTAAGGCGTGCACTTGTGATGAGCACCAGGTGGTGTATGGAAGTGTTGAGTCACTACTTTGTACACCTGAAACTAATATTACACTGTATGTTAACAAGTTTAAAAATTTTTAAAAAGTCTGCATGTAAGTGGACCCCTGCTGTTCAGTCCCATGTTGTTCAGGGGTTAACCCTACATAAAAAATGATGTTTTAATTGTTTTTAAAGGAAAAGAAGAATGGTTCTCATAAATGTGTTCACTCAGTGTCCTGGCAGGAAAGAGGTGGCACACTCAAAAGGGGTGAAAGGAAGTTTCTCTTTCCTAACCTAACTTCCCTCAATGGTCGCTTGAGGACCATTCACAAAGTCATAGGTGGGGTTATTAGGAAACGAAGCAGAGATGTTCTGGGACCAGCAGCCATGACACACACTGTCACCCTGAGGCCTAAAAGGGCAAGAGGCCTTTCTGAAGAATAGAGAGCTGTGTTCGGAGGTGTGAAGCAGTAGGTGAGGGCTTCCCGATAGGAACTGGGTGTGGTCGTGGGAATGTAGTCTCTGCCAACATCTAGCCCAGCAAGGAGGGGACAGGCTCTGGCCCATGTCTTCAGTTGACCAAATCCATTGGAAGCCAAGTAAAGCAGATATAGTTCATTTAACTCAACCTCTCGAGTCACAGAGCCACATAGAGAAGAGATCCGGAGAGGAAAATGGACTGTGTCCAGCCTTGGTGGTTTGGAGTACTGTTTAGAGGTGCACACAGTGAACCAGATTGTACAGGAGTTTATAGACATTCTTACAAGCTTTTTCATGGCACAGATACCACCTGAAATAGAAGACCACAGCCCTCTTATTCTACATCTAAGTTTAAGAATATTTTTCAGAAAGTGCTACCAAGTGTGAAGTTGAGTTAGGACTGACAGGGGCAGGTTGGGAGTCAGTAGGGAGAGAGATTGATTTAGGGAATCAGAAAGCCTCATTCATAATCTGCATATCAAATTAGCAGAGGGGTCAGGTGACTGCTAGCCCTGAACTCCTCTGGATATTGAGGGTCGTGGTAATTGTTTAAAGCAGATAGCCGGGTGATTGAGTTACATACTGCTTGATAACAGCCTACACTCCTGAGCTTGACAGAATCCCTGACCCAACACTACTTTCAACTCCTATGTAGTATCTGGCCAGCAAGACAGATACCAAAAATAAAAAGATCCTGAGTTACCCCTAATAGCAAAACATACATTATGGGCCATAAAACGACTTCACTTGTAGTATTCTAAAAGATCATAAGATGGAGATACTGCTGCACAAAAGAGAAAGACCAGTTCATGTTTGTGTTTGTGATTATCCCTCAACCTTGGTCTGCCCAAGGCAAGATGCGTGTGTTTGATAACAGTGAATTTGTCTTTAGTACAGAGGACAAGTACAGACTACGCCGTCACTGCCACTAGTGACGGCTTCATTTTGTGTTCGTTATGTGAGGTGTTCAGTCTTTCATTTGCCCAAACAAAACAGCCTTCTAGATCTTGCATCGCATCTCTTTTCCAAGAGAACGGGAGCTCCATTTATAAGTCTCCTGGTCACTGCCTCTTACACCCCTCCCTGTCTTCTTTTGATTATAGAAAACAGTTTTTCTTAAAAGCCTCAGAGATGACATTATTTCTACTCTAGAATACTTTCCCGCAAGCTTCTTTGTTTAGCTTTTCACATTTATTTACCTTTATGAACTTAGTTTTATATCTAGTTCCAGAAATCTTGAGATCTTTATTTAAAAGAATCTAAAAAAACAAAGTGACATAATCCCTTAGTGCTTTGGGGAATTTAAAATTCAAAGTAAATAAAAAATACTTCAGATTGAGAGGTAGGAAACTGAGTGCATAATAGGCGCTGTACTTTGTACTTGAATCTGCATGTCCTACAGATTTGGGTCCTTTTGTTTAAAAAGAATTGTATCGAGGGGTGCCTGGGTGCCTCAGTTGGTTAAGTGTCCGACCTCAGCTCAGGTAGCGAGTTCAAGCCCCGCGTCGGGCTCACTGCTGTCAGCACAGAGCCCACTTTGGATCCTCTGTCCTTTTCCCTTCTTGCCCCTCCCCACTCACACTGTCTCTCAAATATTAATAAACATTTAAAAACAATTGTATTGAGTCTTCATGGAGCTTTCATGACCATCTTTCCAGGTGTTCCATGAATACTGAAAAATATACATGAGCTTTTCTTACTACTTTTCTTCCTCTCTGATACCTGAAGTACCTCCCATTTCAATTATAGCTGTTTATAGACTCTTACAACATCAGTGATGACCGAGCATTTAGGGCCTCATCGCTGCTCAACACGTTCCTCATTAGCTGCGTTACCCTTGGCAGATGAGAACTACCTCTGGGTACCACCATTGGATCCAAAAACCTTCCTCAGCACACTTCCTCCTACCTGGAGCCAGTTCTCCATTTATCCTCTGGATCTCAGTGGCTCTCATCTTTCTAAGACCTTCTGCTTGCTGTTACCCCCTCTCTAGCACAGCCAGCCTTTCACTCTCTCTTGGTTCTGTCCCTTCAATAGTTAAGTGTGCTCAGACCTCTTTCATCTTAAGAAATCAGTGTAATTATAACCCTTATTCTACTGCGTAGTCCTTACCACTGGCCATTTACAAACCCTTGTCTTCCCCTTCACCACAGAATTTCTCGATTACTGCGTACACTCATCCATTCTTCCATTGCTTACTCATGCTTCAGTCCTTTTCAGTCTGGATTCTGCTCCTACCACTTTATCAAAATTGCTTTTGCTAAGAACCAGTGACCTCCATATTGCTGAAGCCAGGAGACATTTTTTAGTCTGCATCTTAATCTCTCAACAATGTTTAACTCAACTACTTCCTTTTGAAACATTCTCTTTTGCATTTCATGATCGAATTGGTTTTTTTCACAGCTCCTCCTATCTACCCCATACAAATCTTCCTTATGGTCTGGTCCTAGACTTACTTCTCCCTCTGTGCTCTTCCCCAGTGATATCTGCTCCCATGGCTTCATTTACTGTCAGCATTCCAGTTACTTCTAGCCAAGGCCTCTCTTCTGAGTCTCGGACTTGTACACCAGTCGCCTCTTCTGCATTTCTTCTTGAGTGTCTCAGAGGTACTCAACATGTCCAAGACAGAATTTGTAATCTTTTCTGTCAAACCTCCTTCTGCCACATTAATCCCAATGTTAATAAGTGGCTTAGCCTCAGACGTTGTCTTCATCATCTGCTTCTCTTGCTTCTTTACTCCCTCCCCACATTATTTATTCACCAAATCTTGTCATTTATGCCTCCTGAATAGCTGTCAAGTGTGCCCCTTTCCTTCATTCCACTGTCCTGGACCACCATCAGTCATGGCTCAGAGTATTGCAGTAGCATCCCGTTTGGTCTCCCGTTCCGTCCCCCACCCCATAAATCCATTCTTCACACCACAGCATAAATTTTTAACTCAAATTTGACCTCCTTACTCTCCTGCTTAAAACCATGTAGCAGTTTCTTATTACCCATAGAGGAAAATTAAACTCTTGGCATGTCTCTAAAAGCCCTTTATGATCTGGGCTCCCTTTCCACCATCATATCCTGTCATTCTTCCCATGGTTCAGTGTGCTCCCACCACTCAGGACTTCCTACAGTCCCTCTGATACATCAGGCTGTTGTGCTCTGCTGCAGGGCTCGGACAGAAGCTGATTCCTTCACCTCATTTTCCACCCTTCCTCCTTTAAGTCTTAACTTCAGTGTCACCTCTTCCTCTCCACCTTATGTGCAGCTATTAAGAAGTAACTGTAACTCTTGGCATTTCATTAAGGTCAGAATATTTTAAAATACTTAGTTCCATATCTGTCTGCCTCACTTGACCGGAAATGCTGTGGGCACAGCAAGCCAGCACAGGGATTGACTGGCATACAGTGGGTACTTAATAAATGCTTACTGAGTGGGTGAGTGAGTGAATGGAGAAATTAAGGCACAGAGGAGTAGACACTGTCACCCGCTTTCATGACTTTACCTGTTTGGTCGTCCTGGTTTGGGTGACCTAAAACGTTCCCTTCATCTTTTATGAGCCACAGACTGTACCTCTCCTCCACTGTTACACCTCTAGCTAATGTTTTCTGTCCATTGGAACTGAAGGAGAATCTCTTCTGCTTTAGAGATTGTTTAATCTTAAAATGCTGTCTAATCTGTCGATACTAAAATAAAAATAATCACAAGCAGTAGTCAAATAAGCCCTTGTATGTATCTCTAAATATGTGTGGACGAAGCAGAGATGCACTTAGTATCCCAGAAGTGAACTTATTGCCCCAGTTTTTTGTTGTTGCCTTTGTATGTTTTTAAGTTTCTGCCTTTGCCTGAAGCATCTCTCAGAAGAGCAGTTTTAGTACAGTTGAGCCTTTGACAAATATATTCAAAAGCATTACTTTTTTAAAAAACCCTCTTATGTATTCATTTTAGCTGCTCTAACCAGTGTAAGGTGGTATCTCAGCGTCGTTTTCATTTGTGTTTCCACCTTACACCGGTTCGAGAGGCTAAAATGAATAAATCAGGAAACTGTAGATGCTGGCGGAGATGTGGAGAAGCAGGCACCCTCCTACACTGTTGGTGGGAATGCAAACTGGTGCAGCCACTCTGGAAAACGGTGTGGAGGTTCCTCAAAAAAAATGAAAATAGAGCTACCCTATGACCCAGCAATAGCACTGCTAAGAATCTACCCAAGAGACACAGGAATGCTGATGCATAGGGGCACATGTACCCCACTGTTCATAGCAGCACTTTCGACAATAGCCAAAGTCATGGAAAGAGACCAAGTGCCCATCAACTGAAGAATGGATAAAGAAGTTGTGGCACATATATACAATGGACAACTACGTGGCAATGAGAAAAAATGAAATCTGGCCATGTGTAGCAACATGGATGGAACTGGAGGGTATTATGTTAAGTGAAATAAGTCAGTCAGAAAAAGACAGATACCATATGTTTCCACGCATAGGTGGATTTCGAGAGACTAAGCAAAAACCAGGGGGGAGGGGAAGAGGGGAAAGGAAAAAAAGACACAGAGAGGGAGGGAGATAAAACATAATAGACTCTCAAAGACTAAGAACAAACTGAGGGTGAGGGGAGCGAGGGAGGGGGGAGAGGGGGTGATGGGCATTAAAGAGGGCACGTGTTGGGATGAGCACTGGGTGTTATATGTAAACCAATTTGAAAATAAACTATTAAAACAAAAAGAGGAAAAAAAATAAAAACCCTCTTAAATTTACGCCTAGGAAACGAGCTGCTTGCAAATCAGTGAATGGCTCCCACAAGTACAAAGGGAACTCCAAAGACGTCAAACCCCCAGACCTCTGGATCCATCATGAGAGGCTGGAGCTCAAACCCATCGATAAGTCTCCAGACCCAAATCCCATCATGACTGATACTCCGATTCCTCGGAACTCTCAAGATATCACGCCAGTTGACAATTCCATGGACAGCAACATCCATCAAAGGCGGAACTCGTATAGAGGTACAGGTTATCCCCAAATGTGAGGAGACTTTCCACTTAAATTATTTTCCATTTTCTACAGTTACCTCAATTTGGTGATTCCTGTGTGAGGTTAGGTTTAAAGAAATGTGTGTGGTAGGATTTGGTCATCAAGTTGACATAGCTAACCTGAAGAAAACAAAATAATAGTTTGCTGTGAGGGAGAGGTTCCATACCCCGATGAGATAGCTTTCTAGATCTGTTAGGTCTCCTCTCATGTATCACCAACTTGATACTCAAACATTTGAGACAACCTAGCCCATGTCTGTACATTTCATCCTGTCCTTCGTTTGGAGTCCACCTGTCATTGTGGTTTTCAGAGTGTTCTGGTCTGGATGCCTTACTCACAGACACCACACTGAAGCATGGTAGACAGCGTTGTGTCAACTGTATTCACTCTCAGCAGAGACTTCCTGTAACATGCTACTGATCGTTCACCTCTTTATTTCACTTCCTGCAGAAACACCTCATCCCCATTATGTTGTTTTTGAGTCCTGAGTCCCCCACTGGAGATGTTTTACTGCTGAGCTTACTGAATGGCCTAGGGCACACGCTTGTAACTAACCTCCATATTTGATGTCTAGGGCATGAGTCAGAGGACAGCATGTCTACACTGGCTGGAAGGCGAGGAATGAGACCAAAAATGATGATGCCTTTTGACTCCCAGCCACCCCAGCGTAAGTTAAAAGCCTCCCACTCGCCCTGTGCTACCAGCGTATCTAGTCATTCTGACACTTAACCGACTGAGCCACCGAGGCGCCCCTGTATCTAGTCATTCCGGGGAGCAACTATGGACGATCTCTGACTTCACTTGATCCTAACACAAAAGCGGGCATCTTGAGGGAAGAAATGCCAAACATATTTTGCAATCAATATTATTCTTGGGACCATTATTCTGTAGACAAATAAGCTATAAAGCGAACTACCTCAGTCTCTCAGGAACAGGGAAGTCACCAGTCTCCCTGACAGTGCGCATAACATCTCTATGGGAGAAATGGCGAAGCCAGATTTCACAGTATTCCCTAGGCTTCCTGATACACACTCAGTGGTGACTGGGCGCCCGTGGAATTTTTTTTAAGGACTTTATATTTCAGAGGATTTTTAAATTTATAAAACAGAGTTTTTAAAACACAATTTTTCAACCTTATTTGACTATTCCTCACTTTGATAAGCGTAAAAGTTACCTAACTTCCTTTAATGATATTTCAAATCTGAAGTTAAATATCATGATTGAAAACCCAAAAGCAATGAGAAAGACCAATTTCTTTTTTCAAACTACTCTGTCTTCTCCCTTGTCACTGTTTTCAAGGTAGGGAAGCTATTCAGACTGACTGGCACAGTCGGGCTCTCAGTTGCAGGTCCCTGCACTATCCTAGAGTGAACAAAACGACCTGCCTACTAATAGCAAGTTTAAAAAACTTGGACGTATTTGCTCTAAGCTGAACAGGTGCCCAGGAAGCCTTAACACTGCCTATCCTGAAAATGCCCATTAGATCACTTCTCAATGTAAATGAGCCTCTGAACTTGTTATTCATTTCTTAAGATGTCTGATTTCAGAACTCTCAGCCATCTCTCTGTCAACCAGTGGCAGAGATTTAAATCCCAGATCCCCACACACAAAGAAGTGACCCATGGCTCCCTACACTTGGAAACTGGTGAAACACCCAAGTGTGTAAATGCCCACACACACGCACACACACTCACACTCACTGTGCACAAATGTGTAGGCACTGGACTCTAAAAATCAGCTTTGGAAGAGAAAGGGCCGATTCATTAATAGGTCATTTCTGCACAAAGTAGTTTTTGCTTCTGGATCGTGATGAAAAATGAAGAGTCTGAACTTGGAAACATGCAGGGAAAAACATGGGTTTCCTCTTGTAAGAGGTGCCCAGGATGGGGTCCCCTAGGTTTAAAAACATAAATGCCTGAAAAGAGTAAATTAATCTATTCCAGTTGCTTTTAATTTACAGGAAGATGGTAACTTGACTGCTTATTTGTTTTATGTAAGATTTTAGTTTTTACCTGAACTGGCTTATTTTTAAATGGTAAGGAGAAAAGATGTGTTGTACCAGTTGGTAACGGTTCTTTTTTTCTGTTTTGGGGGATAGGTAAGGTGTACACATAAACGTAAGTGTTAAGTTGTGCCTCAATGGTTGGGTGAGTGAATAGAATCTTTAATTCAAGAATCTGAAACCAGGTACCCCAGTATTCTTGTGACCTTCAGGTTTTGAGATCTCCTTTTCCACCCGTGGCCCCAGTCCTTTTTCTCAAGCTGGGACTCGCTGGAGCCTGTCTTCTCCATCCACCTTCCTATTGCCAGGATTGGGCTGGGCTCAGTCAGCCTGTTCAAGGCCTTGCTCAGAAACATCAGGATCCAGGTCAGCTGACAGCTAGTGACTGCCAGCTGTATTCTGGGCAGGCACTTTGACATTGCTTTCTTTTTCTACTTACTCCGCTTGGAAATACCGGAACTGCCTTTAAAAAGAGGAAGTCTTTGTTTTTATTTGTTAGAGTCCTGCATACCTAGAATGCTCTTCAGGTTGTACTTTCTAGGTAAAAATAAGGAGGCTTCTTCCCCTCGTCCTAGCCTTGATTCTAGAAAACGCTGATTCTGAAGCTCCTTGCTCCTAAAAACCACCTGTCTTCCCCTAAAGGAAATGCTGGCTCCCAGACTGCCCTGGACCCTGCTCTGCCAGCGTTTCGAAGTTTTTTATTCCAAAGGACCACCTGAGCCTTCTGGTCTCTTGGTTGAATCATCTGCTTGTCTAGCAAGTGGCCAGGACAGGAAATAGCTGGAGAATAAAAGCATCTAGTTTATTGACTAGGATTTTTCCTCACCACAGTAATTCTGAGTGGCCCCACAAAGATCTAGGAAGATCCTTGATGACAGAGACATTTAATAGACTCCAAAGGCTAATTAAGCTTTATCATAGTTTGTGAAGCCCTTACTTAGAGAAAAAAAAGATCCCCTGTGTTCCTCGTCAGCGCCACCTGTTTGCCTGTTTGAGGGGTTTAGAGCTGACCGTGCTGGTCTCAAACGTTCTGTTTCTAAAAGTGCTCTAAAGGAGGACCTAAGAGAAGCTTATTCCCCCGCTGGGCTTCTGATTTCGTTTGCATCTCGATCGATAACGAAGCCTCATTAAAGAAGTGTTTTGTCTTCATAGAAAGTTGTACATGGAATATCTGTGTGGAAATTTGGATTCTTGGCTAAATGCCGCAAATTTAATTCCTTAGCCTTTGTGGGAAGGAAAGAGGCAATTAGGCAAGATCCATTTATATTTTAAAATGTGAATGGATGTGGCTGAGCTCCCAGACGAGAAGTGGTCAGAGATGGTGTCAGAGGCCTGTGTGCCATACTTCCATCCTACAGTGGAGTTCAGTTCTGCTTGCATCCTTTTGAGATACGAAAACTGATTAAGCAGCTGGTCATTCATTCAGCCTCAGTGCCTATTGCACGCCTCACTCAGCGGTGAGGCAAAGCAGCATGTGTTAGGAATATAAGGAAAAGAGACTTCTATTTTTTTAGCAGGAGAAAAAATGATAGAAACCTAAACCATCATTTGTTCGCTTATGGATTTATATTTTGTGACACATTCAAATAGATATTTTTAACAACACATGTAATCCGTGTTTATTGTAGAAGAATTGGAAAATACAGATGAACCAAAAGAATTTTTTTTGACTCCTGACCACTCTTCCCCACGAGATAATCCCCATTAACATTTTAGTACATATTCCTCCAAGGGTTTTTTTTTTCTGTGTGTGTGTGTGTGTGTGTGTGTGTGTGTGTGTGTGTGTAGACAGATACATAGCAGTGTGTTGATTCTTTAAAAAACAAACGTAAAATCCATGGCTAATTGTTCACATCCAGCTGCCACCCAGGAGCCAAGGGAACGGTCGTACCGCATGGGAGGGGCAGGGGCGGCTTTGCTCTTGAACTGTACTGTGTGTGTGCAAGCACGTTAAGCACTTCTCTGTCTTGTGTTCGTTCACAGCTGTGATTAGTGCCCATCCCATCCATCCCCTCGATAACCCTCACCATCATTTCCACTCCAGCAGCCTCGCTCCTCCAGCCCGCAGTCATCTCTACCACCCGGGCAGCCCGTGGCCCGTTGGCACATCCCTGTCCCTTTCAGACAGGGCCAATTCCACAGGTGAGAGATGAGGCTCGAGCCCCCGCTGGAAAGCATTCCGGGAGTTGGCAAGCCCAGACGGGGAAGGACTTGCCCTGCTTAGTAGGATTTGGAATTTTTCTTTGTTATTTATGTATCATAACATTTCTGTTACTGACTCAAAGTTGTTTCTGTAAGATTTACCCCATTTTTTTCTCCCTAAGTTGTTAAGTGCTCAGTGCAAGGTGTTCTTTCAGTAAAAACACAGTAACTCGAATCACATAACCACATCCTGTTCCATCAAGTTGTATCTTAATTCCGTCATGTTTTCAGTTTATTTAATCTTGCAGTCTGAAAGGAAAACTCATTCTGGGTGATTTTCAGACACTAGAGGTAGCCTTTGTCTCTCAGTCACTCCGATGTTGGGAGGGTCTGGAGGGCAGCCGTAAGGTAATTCTCATTTGAGGTCTCAGTGCATACACCTGCTGTGGCCCAGAGTGAGGGGAACACCACCGGGCCACATTGAATTCTGTGCCTCAGGTGGTAAACCTCAGGCTGTGCCCAGTGGACGATTGAAGTTAGAAGGGGCTGTGCAGACTTAGATCGTCCCTAAAAAAACAGGCAGGGAATTAGCCTAAAAATCTGCAGTGCATTTAAAGCAATACATTGCCAGACGAACATGCCCCAGTTGGGATATCTCAGGAAGCAGCACTATCAGAGCAGTTTTAAGGAGGAAATCATGAAGGTGAAGAGACAGTAAATGGAACAAACACTATTATTCCTCGTTAGATGAGAATGAACCGCCATCTTCTCAGTTTTAAGGTAAAAATCTAGTAGCTCCTTATATGTACAGTATGTTCTTTTCCCACCATTTGAAACTTGTCTGTTATTAGTTATGATGTTACTAGTGGAACTAAATTTTGGTTGTTTTGGAAAATAAGGGAATTTCAAGTGAATTCCATTTTAAAAGCACCTCAAAACCTCACACTAGAAGTTTAGGTTGCCAGTAACATTCCTCTTCCCCTTTAAGTTTTGATCAATTTGAAACATACCCAAAACCTCAAATGAAGGTCAAAGCTTTATGTAGGGATCTACTGACTCCCAAAATTACCTCTCCCAAACCTTTACTTGGTTTGGGGTCCTGCCCCAGGGAAAGACCGTCTGCTGGAGGCTGGATCGAGAACGACCCTCTGCCTCACAGACCTAGTCTCGGAGCAGGGGCCAGAGAGCAGCCCTCCAGATCTGCTCTTAGAAAGCATTTTTGTGTCCTGACTCTGTTTCTATTTTTAAGGCAGAGGAATCCCACCCACTAGGATGTGGGCCTGCCAGAGCACACGGCAGGCTCTTCCCAACCAGATTAGCCCACTTCCTTCCTCTGAGATTAGGAGGGGGTTGAAGGTTGGCAAGAAGCAGGGCAGCCCCCGCCCAGCCCTCACTCAGGTGGCCAAGTGCTGCTGAAGGCACTAGTCCGTACGGACTTAGGCAGAGAGTGAGGAGAGGACAAAATAGCGGTCTGCATCACGAGAGGGTTCCTCGAGGGATAAAGAAGGTAAACTAATGACCGGGAAGTCACTGAAGAGAGATTTGAAACATAGAGCAAGTCTCTAGGAATATCTGTATTCTCTCACTGTTAATTTTCTGTGTCTCTGGAGCTCCGTGCTGCCTGTACATGTGAGCTAGGCGTGACTAGGACTGGCCAGGGCAGTCCTTGCTCTGGAGACCATTTACTGTGACACCATCACTTGCCGTAGGAAGAGCACTTTCCCTTTGTCCAAGCCCTTGGCCAGTGTGAACTTTGTGTCTTAAACTCTGAGAGGGAAGTCAGTCAGGAAGTAGACCCCTCACTAAGCAGAAGTTTAGTCACAGCATAGTTTTCCTTGTGAGCCAGCAGTGTTGCACCCTTTCAGGACCCACCCTTCACTGAGACTATAGTGTGCCTGGTGCCCTTTGCGGCCACAAGGCGGCCCTGGTCTGTGGCAGCAGGCCAGGGCTCTGACTCTTGTAGGCAACCCTATCTTCCTTTTTTATGTTTTCCACCTTCTCTTTGGCCCTCAGAAGCTTATATGTGAAATTAAGGCAGTTGAGGCAGCCAAGATAGGCCTGTGTGCCCAGAGCTGACCTAATCCGTCTGCCGATACAGACTGACAGGGTCCGGGCTGGAGCCTGCCTTTCTCTCTGCTACCCCCTGCAACCCTCCCTGACCAGCTTCTCCCCAGCCCAGGATCACACCGAGTGGGGCCAGCAGCTCCCAGCTGTGGCTGCTTAAGCAAGCACAAGAAGGTCCTCCGTGCACCTCTTGAGAGGAAGAGAAGTGACCTAGGCCACTAGGGTTATCACAGCCAGGCTTTCAGCACTGGAGAGAGGGTGTGTGAGTCCCTCATCCCTGAGACCCAAGGTCTTTAAGCCAAGAGAGTAGCACTCATGACTGGTGTGACTTGCCTCCTAAGAGCCCAAGGGAAAGATTCAGTGATACCTCAGCAACAAAGGCAGAGAAATAGATTGGATTTCTGCAGACTGCTCATGCATTACTCCTTAGAAGAGTTTATTTTCCTTTTTAAGGTCGAGGACTCCAGGAGTCAGGGGAGGCCCTCCTTCTGGCTAGCTGGTGCAGCGTATTTTCACCAGGTGCCTCCAGGCCCCTCCTCAGGACAGGGACATTGGCCTGCACCAGCTCACACTGTTTGAAAGGGCTTCCTCGTATGGTCGGCTGGGTCTTGGTGCTGCTTCTACTCCTGCAGGGGCAGGGGCCACGTGGTATTGGAAATGGAAGGGCAGTTTGATGCGGTAGTTCAGAGCATGGGCTTGGGAGTCAGAGCACAGGGGTTCCGATCCCTGCCCTACCCATTCCATCTGCGTCCTTGGCCGGTGCCTAACCTCCCGGTGCCTTCTGAGTTACTATGAGGACTGAGTGAGCTAATGAATATGAAGGGCATAGCATAGGGGCTGGCTCAGCGTAAGCACTCAGTAATTTACAAAGAAAAGAGCTTTATCAGTTATTCAGGTCCTGCGTTCAGCACACTTCATAAATCTTCTCAATCCTCCGTGAATTGTTTTATTCTCTCTGTTGTGTAGGTGAAGAAACAGACTCAGAGAGTTCCCGTGACTGCCATCTTCACCCAGCTAGTATGCCAGGGTCAGAGTCCAGGTTTATCAGACTCCAGAGCCAGTGCTTTTTCCATACCCGCATGCTGCCTTTTAGAACGGCTGACCCCTCTTCAGATACTTTGAGATTATCATGTTCTTCCTTAGTCTTCCCCTTCTCCCAGCTGATCTACCCCTGTTTTTCCCTCTGGACCCAAACACGCTTCACAGGGCATGCTCTAAAGCTGTCGCAGACCTCTGGACGATCTGGTTGTCCAGGTGTCACTCGAGCTGTGGGGCTGTTGCACAGTCCACAGAGGGCATTCACCAAACCTGTGGCATTGCCTCTCCTGTAGGAACCACCAGGCCTTGTGGGCAGATATTTGTCAGGTACCCAGCCAGCCTTAGTGACTAGACGTGTTCTCTGTGAAAGACCAGCTTCTAAAACTGTCGGTCAAGGAGTGAGGTTTTTAATCTCCTTTTATACTTATTTACATATTAACAGACAGGCTCAGGAACCTTTCTGTGTACTCCACAGTAAGTACCAAGGAGACCTTTAAATCTGTAAAATTGTGACCACTTAGCTGTGTAGGTGAGAAGGTTCCAGCTGAGCAGCTAGTTGACAAAATTTTGGGGGACTCTTTTAGATTAGTCCATTCCTACCTGGCTCTGGCAGTGGTGCTAAACCACATTCCCTTGGACTAGCACTGATCCTAAGTGCTTATCGAACTGGTCTCAGGGGCCCTTAGAAGTAGCCAGAACCCTACTATGTACGTATGTTTAATGGTAGAAGAAACGCTAACATTTAGACTTTCCTGCTATAGAATCCGTTCGAAATACCCCCAGCACTGACACCATGCCAGCCTCCTCGTCTCAAACATGCTGTACTGACCACCAGGATCCTGAAGGTGCTACCAGTTCGTCTTACTTGGCCAGCTCCCAAGAGGAAGATTCAGGCCAGAGTCTTCCTACAGCCCACGTTCGCCCTTCCCACCCATTGAAGAGCTTTGCTGTGCCGGCAATCCCGCCCCCAGGTCCTCCCACCTATGATCCCGCGTTGCCAAGCACACCATTACTGTCCCAGCAAGGTGAGTGAGGACGGCAGCACCACTGGAGGGACCCTTCGGCTCTGGCTTATGGCAAAAGTTACCTCTTCTTTGAAAATAACAAAGCAAGTATCTTCCAAGCTTATCTGAGCAATTTAGAGTAGCTGGAAATCATTGCCCCTCTCAGGAAGTACATGGGCTCCCCTCTCGGGGGAATGCATACGAACCTGAGAATAGTTTGGTGGGGAGTGAGGGCTGACTTTTCGAATCATGTTTTGGGTGCAGAATCCTTGATGGTAAAATCCAGTGGCCATGGGTATGGGCACCAGATCTAAGCCACTCAGCCTCCCAGAAGGGCTTCACTCTGTGGGGTTCCTACAAGCTAGAGAAGGACCTAGGGAGTCCAAGACTTGGAAGTGAGGGGACCCTTTGGATGGGAAGTCTGTATTCCTCAAATTCACGTGGCCCACCAAAGTCCCCTGACCTGAGAGACACTTTTCCCCACTTCTCCACATTAGTATCTGTTATGACGGTTTGTTTTAGAATAAGTCAGTGGTTTTTAAGCTTTTTGGTCTCAGGACCCTTTTATACTCTTAAAAGCTATTGAGACCATGAGAGAGCTTTTCTTTACATGATCAATATGTATTGGCTGTCAATAATTTCCTATATTCGAAATTAAAACGGAGAAAATTTTAAACTATTTTACTAATGCATTTAAAATAGCAATAAATCTATCATTTTAAGATAAATAGCCGATTTTTATGAAAAATAACTTTTCAAAACAAAAATATAGTTAGAAAAGTGACACCGTCATATATTTTTGCAAATCTCTGTAATGTCTGGCTTAATGGAAGGGAGCTGGATTCTCATACCTGCTTCCACACTCAGTCTATTGCAGTATGTTATTTTGGTTGAAATATAAGAAAACCTTGGCCTCACAGATAAGAAGCTGGAAATTGGAAGAGTATTTTTGTAACCTTTTCAGATAACTGAGTATTCTTTTTTTGATACTATAGCAAAACGCAGGAAGTTGTAGTTTCTTACAGGTTTGTTTGTAATGTGGAATCAGAAACCATATCCATGAACTGTTTGTACTCTGTTCCATTAAAATCCATCTATCTTGTACTTTGCGTGATACCAAACATCACACGGTAGTCATTTGGAAAATACTGGTTCAGTAAGTTATACAGGTCCTCCAAGTCTTGACCTATTTCATTATACAATATCTAAAAATACATTTATTAATATCCCCAAAGGCTGTAAGTATTGGGAGGCTCTGAAGCTCACGATGGCAGACACAAGTTTTTCAGAATTCTAATTTTCACTTGAAACTTAAATTTTATCATTGGCAATGAGTACCGTCCATTGTTTTGCTTGAAGCGATCAGCTTTATGTACTTTCTAGAAAATGTCTACAAATGCTTAAGTCTGAATAACTGGTTTGTCAGTCTTTCTTTGAACTAACGGTGGTGTTTCGTGATAAAAGCCACAGTCACGCTTGTAACTCAGGCTGTCACAAATGCCTTACTTGAGACAGCCACCCTCCTTGAGTATGTAGCAGGGATTCTTTATGCAGACTTTCCATCGTGTCACATGGAATATTGAAAAGATGTGTAATCAAGGTTGAGATTTAATAAAATAATTTTTCCTACTTCAAGGATGATAAGCTGGGCTTTTTTCCTTTTCATTGCAAGGCGTGTCAGCGAATGACGTTGGCGCCCCTGCCTTAATTCATGCTGACGCCCCAGCGGTTTTACCCCTGTTGCTTTCATACCATCAGTGCAAAGGCGAAAAGTGTCTTCGTATTATCATGAAAAGAATTTTGACCTCCTAGACATCCCACAAGGGTTCCATGGACCACCACACTTTGAAAACCATCAGAGTAGATTAGTTTTCCAAAGCCAAATGGAATATTTTCTGTGACCTCTGAGATGCCTCACTTTCTCCCTCCTTCCATCTAGTGCAGCCTTTTCAGAGCAGGGTCTGTGCATTGGGTCTGGGGGCGTCCCTCACCCTGAAGCAGCATCTGGACCTTAGTTGCCTTGGTGCAGGATGGGGGGAGCGGGCTCGGCCGTACGCCTGACGGTGCGCTTTCCCCCTCAGCTCTGAACCATCACATTCACTCGGTGAAGACAGCCTCCATTGGGACTTTGGGAAGGAGCCGGCCTCCTATGCCAGTGGTGGTTCCCAGTGCTCCTGAAGTGCAGGAGACCACAAGGATGCTGGAAGACTCCGAGAGTGTAAGTCCCTGGGCCGCCAGCCCAGCCGCGATGTCTAGGTGCACAGCCCCCGGCCCACGAGTGTGCTGGTCACGCCGATCCTCTGCGCTGGCCCAGAGAGTGAAGCGGACCCTCTCACTCATTGAGCAGATGTACACTGAGCGTCTCCTCTGAGCCAGGAACCGTGCTGAGGGTTTATCTGCTTTCTCTTCCCTGTAGAGCTATGAACCAGATGAGCTGACCAAAGAGATGGCCCACCTGGAAGGACTAATGAAGGACCTAAACGCCATCACGACAGCATGACGACCTTCCCCAGGACATGACTGCAGACCTGGGTCTAGAAGTCTTGGGACGCAGCCTGGAAAGCAAGGATTGTACAGAGCACGTGAGGACAGCACTTGAGAACACAGAGCGAGCGAGCAGACCGGCCGGCGCCCCTGTGTGGGGCTGGCTCTGGGCATGGCCACCTGCCTTCTCCTGGTCAGCCTGGAAGAAGCCTGTGTCGAGGCGGCTTCCCTTTGCCTGCTGACACCCTGCAGGACTGGGCACCATGGGCCAAACTTTTGTGTCCAGGGAAGAGGCAAGAAGTGCAACGACCTACATTTCACTTCGTGGTCAGGCTGTGTCTTCGTGCTGCGACTGCATCGCCTCTATGGAGTGTAGACATTGGCATTTGTGTACAATTTTATTTGTGTCCTATTTTATTTTACCTTCAAAAGAAAAACACTATCAAAAACCAAGGGAGTCCATGGTGTTCTCCACAAGTGGTTGACATTTGACTGCTTGTTCGAATTATGTATGGAAAGTCATTGACAGTGTGGGTTGTTCCAGGGGTTGGCTTGTTTGTTTTTGTTTTTATTTTTGAATTCCGAGTCATTGCATCCTCTACCAGCTGTTAATCCAGCACTTTGAGGGGGGAGGAAATGTTGCATTGCTGTTTGTAAGCTTTTTTATTATTTTTTTATTATAATTATTAAAGGCCTGACTTTCTCCTCTCATCACTGTGAGATTACAGATCTATTTGAATGAAATGTAACATTGAAAAGACTTGTTTGTTGCTTTCTGTGCAGTTTCAAAGTATTGGGGTGGGGGTGGGCTGGGGGGTCGGGAATAGGAAGCGGAGGGGCTGCTGAGGTCTGTGAATGTTTCGGTTGATGTACTTTCTTCCAGAAGCCTGCAGAGAATGGAAGCATCTTCTTTATTGTCCTTTCTTGGCATGTCCATCTCTCTTGTCACTAAGTTGCAACTGGAGTTTCATTTGGATCTAGTTTAAAAAAGTTCTTCTGTGCAATAGGTGAGTTCGAGAACTTAGCTGCCCTGAGGTCTTGGTCATATCCTGGTAAGAATGTCCGTGTATCTCCAGCTACCGGAGTGAGGCCGGAACAGGACAAGAGCCCGAGCCTGTTCCTGGGAATCGGGAAAGATGGCGCCCCTTTCCTGCTGTTATCACGTGTTCCCTGGGGGAGGCCGGAGGTGAAGGAAGGAACTTTGTTTCCACACAGGACTCCTTGCTTCTCTCCACCTCCTGTCCTCCACCAGCCTGGCTGTCGCTGCCGTGTTTCAGAGCCGCTTAGGAAGAGCGTTCCCAGGATGAGACAGGCAGGGGCTGCAGCACCCACTAGGCTCTCCTTTCTGAACACTGTAGATAGCAGGGGACAGGGACAGCAAAAAGGGACAGAAGAGGCGGCTGCCCCCTCCTCCATCCCAGCAGCTCAGCGAAGCCCCTGATTAGAACGGGGTAGCAGGAGGTTGCTGAAGTAGTGCTGAGAGGCCCGGCCACACACACAGAAGCCTTTGCCTTTGCAAACAGTTCTCACGTTCTTTGTCTTAAAAAGGTAAGGAGCTGAGGTGGTTTTTCGTTTCGTTTTTTTTATCATTGAGAATCTATTCCAACAACACACAGGACTGACCCTCAAGCATCTTCCCCTACTCCCCACCACTCCCCAGAAGACTGTGTGGAAGGCAGTGTAGGAGGCACACCAGGCTTTGGTTCTGTAAAGCCAAGAAGAGGTCAGCTCGCTGAGACCACCAGGGGGCGCCCTGCCCTGGCCCTGCAGGCACCCCGCTTGCCTTTGTACATTGGTCACTTCCCCTTTTTAGGTCTTAACACATATTTGCTTTTTTAAAAGATGAACTCTTTGTATTTATTATTTTGGGGGCTATGAAAAGTGCAATGCCGGAACTCCCGCCGCCGCGCCGGCCTGTCGCAGAGGGCAGTGGCGGGGCGGGGTTCTGGAAAACCAGTGCACTTCGACTGATCCTGAACAAAGCACTCAGAGCACTCTGGACACCAGGAGGGCTAGATTCCCCAGAAACTGTCTTACCTTTTGCCCAAAGAAACGTGCTCGGTATTCGGGGCATTCCCTCCCGTGAACCCTGACACTCGTGTTACCTCAGGGCCTTGGAACCTGATACTGCCACAGAGCTGGGGCGGGGGGGCGGGGCCTATTTTTAAATAAAATAACTGTTCAAAGTCGGGGGATTTTTTAAAATTAAAAAGGAAAGCTATTCTGTATTGCACCTTTTCACAATTTAATACATTTTCTTACATTTTCCTGTGATTTTTGAAATTAAACCATTGTGTGTCTTGTAACGTCCTAGCTGAGCTGCTGTTCAGCAGCTTCCTTCGGGGGGACTGGGAACACGTGCGTCTGTTGCCCTGTCGCCTGCCGGAGGGGGGCCTGGAGGACTGCTGGGGACTCGTCTCTGTACACACTTGTTTGGCCTTTTCTGTAGTTGATGCTGTAAACTCTATGGCTTTTTAAAAAAACGATTTCATGTTTTTATTTAGTATTGGAAATCCAATACACTTTTTTAATCCAATCAAACTCTGGTGTGGTCAAAGAGTTTCTTTCCTTAAGAAAACAGAACCGCGGGGTCCCCTGTGCCCTGCCACAAAACGGACATCACCTTAGCCCTCGCCACCTCCAAGGCAGGAGTGTGAGGGGCACGCAGGGAGGTGTGGCCGGTGAGCCGGGAGCCCGCAGGCAGCGGGTCCGGTTCTCCTCCAGCCCCGAAGGGGAGTCCTGTCCCCGTCCCCGACCGCTCCCCCTCACTGCCCTGCAGGGAAGAGCAGCCCAAGGAACAGGAGGTGACACCTGGTAGAAAGGGCCAAGTGGCCCCAGCAGAGAAGTGCAGCCGCCCCTGGAAGGTGTGGAGAGGCCAGGTCGCTGCTGTGGCGGTGTCCTCGGACAAACTGGGCACCCGGCGGACCTGCGCCCTCCCCTCCTGCCCCGCCTCTCATGGGTTCTGCCTGGAGCCCCACCTTTCCCAGGCCACCTCACTCTCAGCCTCCACCCGGGGTCTTAGATTGGGCCGCTGTGACAAAAATACCGTAGACTGGGGGACTTAAATGGCAAACAATTACTTCTCACAATCCTGGGTGCCGGGAAGTCCAAGCATAAGGTAGAAGCAGATGTGGTGTCTGGTGAAGACCTGCTGCTTGGTTTGTAGATGCCATCTCACTGTGTCCTCACATCGGAGAAGGGGCAAGGGAGCACGTGGGGCTCTCCTAAGAGCACTGATCCCATTCATGGGGCTCCACCCTCGTGACCTAATTAATCACTTCCCCAAAGACCCCACGTTCAAGCAATGCATTGGGAATTAGGGTTTCAGTATATGAATTTGGGGACACACACATTCACTCCATAAAGCTGTGAGGCCTCTCATGGTGCACGAGGGTCTGGGCTTGGAATAATGGGGAACACGGCAGCCACAGGCCCTCCCCTGCGTGAACTTGGAATAGCGTAGGGGATACGGAGCCCAGCCTCCCTACCGACTGCCCTGACCCGGACACCGCTTCCGCTCTGCGCTGCTGCCGCGTGCACCTTACGAAACACAAATCTCATCCTTCCCATTAGCGGCCCCAGGACGGAGTCCGAGCTCTCGGGGCTCAAGTCTGGGCTGGTCTCAGCCGCCCGGGCAAGGCTGCCATCGCCTCGCGTTCCCAGGATTCCAGCCACAGAAAGCTCCTGTATAAACACTTCGTAGGCATTGCACGTGGCCCGTCCTCTCTACCACTGCCCCTGTTCCACCAGAGCTGGCCCTCCGCTGTCTCCCTAGATGGAGCTCTCGGCGCATTTTATCAGTTTGAGTCGTTTCCCACTGGCCTGCGGGGACGTCGGTGGGGACGTATTAATTACTCCTCTCCTGCTGTCAGGAGCAGTTTCTGGCAACAAGAGATGCTTGTCTCCTGGATGGATGGACAGACAGCCATGAGGACTCACGGCACAGAGCATGTTAGAAGGCTTCCCATGCAAACACCACACGCCCGTCCTTTGGAGGGGGTCCTAATAGATCTCTCTTGTTACTGGTGCCGGGACCCTACCATTCCAGCAGACATGGCCCTGTGGTGTCCTGGCTGAACTTTAAAGGCAACACCTGTCTGCCTGGCAAGCAAAGATGCCGATGCCACGGTGACCAACCAGATCCTGGGAACTAGGGCGAGGAGGTCCTCCAGACTGGCTCTAAGATGAACATTATGAGCAAGGCTCTACGTGACGAAGCACCCTCTTTCCCCAGTCCATCGGCCTCTCCCGAGTTCAGCCGTCTTCCGCTTAGGGGTGTGATACCGTCATGAGAGACCAGAGAACGTCACTGAACCGTTGGGGATGGGCGCACGGGCAGGGGTAAAGAAGCAGGGAGCCAAGAGGGGCCCCAGACAGCAGGGTGACTCTTCATCTTGGGTTTCCAGCTATCAAAGGAGGGGAGAAGAGGTGAGAGAGACTAATTGAAGGAAAATACTACTTTATATTTTTGATAATCTTTTAAACATATGTAACATTGAAAAAGTGCTACTTAAAACAATTCCTCTCTAAGCAGAGTGGTTGCTGTTCATCTCAAGATGCTCTTTTACTCAACTAGGAATGTGATGGTTTTGAAAATGAAAAAGTAGGCCTGGAGCTGAGTTGAGAAGCAGTTAGAGGGGCCTCTTGCACTCTAAGAGGAAGAGGAATTCAGAATTTCTTGAAATGGAGTGGGGGGAGGTATGCTGGCAGCAGGTATAATCAACAAGATGGTGAGAGAGTTAGGAGCTAGGTGGGAAGGTACCCCCAGTGGGAAATGGCTGCACTCAAGGTACCCAAAGGGCATTTTCAAATGGGAAGATCCAAGAGGTAATTTAATGCTGTTTGCTCCTTGCACAACACGGACACAAACCCCTCCAACTCCCCAAATCTTGCATGACGTCTGCCATGTGCATAAAGTCTGGCATGAGTTACTGGCTTCCCCCCAGCAAGGAAAGGGGCATGGGGGCCGACACAGTGGTAGACAGACCACAACTCAGGCATGGTGAGGGTGACCATAAATGGGATTGGTTCACCAGAAACAGAAGCCCAGAGCCAGAAATGACAAAAAGAATCTAAACCTGAGAATTCACAGAAGTCCAGGGGGCAGAGGGGAGGGCATGAGACCTTTCACATGTCAAGAGACCTGAATGCCAATCAGCTTTGTTCAGATTTTAAGAGGCAGGCTGATCTCAGCTGGTGTCCAGGTTGCGATCAAAGATTTCCACACCCTCCATCAGTGTCCTGGAGCCATGCCCTGTCACCTGACATAGGAATGTATGTTCAGTGCCTCCTCTTCACTAAGCCTTCTATGGCTACCTTCTAGTCCTGGGTCTAGAATGGGTCTACCTTCTCTGGCCCTGGTCTCCCAAAGAAGAAATCTGGGAGCCATTCCAAACTCTTCCCTCAACACCAAAGCACGGTCCTCAGCAAATCCTGCAGCTCTCTCTCCAGTGTCCCCCAAAGTGGCTCCTCTTTGTCACGTGTTGGGCAAATTCCTTGCTGACACCCCTGCCTCTGCCTCACCGGCAGTCCAGCCTCCACACAACAATGGGGGTGATTTTTCTAACTCAAATCGGGCCTCTCTCCTCTGCTCAACACCATACATTCTCATTCCTGTCACCTGCCCTGCAGAAAAGAGACCAGGGCGGCCCTGTTTGCCTCTTCACAATTATTTTGGCCCTCAGTCTGTCCTCTTGCCCACACGTGGCCCTAGCATTAGAAAAGTTTGCACTTACAGCATAAGCCCCAGTGTCCAACCTCTGTACCATTCCCTTTGCCTCAAACCATCACCCTACCCACTACCATCACTACTGGCTTTCCATGGCTAATAAATTTCTATTCATCTTTAAGGAGCCAACCTAACCATCCGGTCTTCTGATTGTTCTTATCGTATTTCTGTCTCATCCAACACACTGTGCACTCCTCAAAGAGTTTTTGGATCCTCTATCCCAGGGTCTAACACAATGTAGGTGTTCACTAAATGAACTTACCTGAGGAAGATGGACTTGAAGTTACCATGACCCAGTGCTGGGGGGATTGGGCAGCACCCTAACTCATCCTGGGAGCACACACAGGTTTTGCAGAGGAGGTAAGGCTGAGATGAGTGTGGGAATTACCATGAGCCCATCGATCTGGAGGAAGGAGGAGCCACTACAGAGCTGGGCAGCTGCTCCCCTCACATGGCCGTCAGCTGACCTTGAGGAGCACAGATCCCAGCCATCCTGTTTCCTGCTGAGGCTGGGGCCTCTAGGACTGTGCTCAGCCTGCTGCCATCGGATTAAGGGCTGGAGTCCCAGCAGGCCAGACCAGAGGGTATGGAGGATGACAGAGCCGGTGCCGCCCTCCCCAGAGTCCCTGGGACACTGCAAGGGGGATTCTGGGCCCCGTCGAGCTGGGTTTGGTTGGCCAGGTACCACATGTGGGAGGCAGTCCTAGCGAGTGAAGAAGGTAGGGTTCCTTTCATAAACTCAAAACCCAGGTCTTACTGAGAATTCTAGGCAGCTTTCTGAAAGAACATAGGAAGATCTACTCGTGAAAGCAAAATGATGGATCGAACTCCCACAGACAAAGTTGCCTGGGACGTGGCAGGAGAACTGGCTAAAGAACATTGTAGACTAACACACAGAAGGGAAACTGATGGGAGCTGGAGCCAAAGAGGTCTTGGCAGGTGGTGTGAGAAAAGGAATATTTGGGCCCAGTCAGAAAAGGGTATTCCTCACCCAAGAAGCCGGGAATCACTCACAACTTCACAAACATCCCCGAGGCTCCACCGTGTGTCAGGCACTGAGGATGCGAAATGAGTCAGACAGTCTCTGTTGGTGTGTTCACAGTCTAGAGGGGAACACGGACATTTAACACACAGAAATTACCATCCAGCATAGGTGCTGAGACCCACCAGAGTGATCTGGTAAAGCAGGGAAGGAATGTCCAACCCCAGCTGCAGAATGCGGGGTCACAGAGTAACTAACACGAGGATGGGAGGTGGGGTGGAATTCACTAGAGATAGGAACTTGAGTTTCTTCTAACCCAGCTTGCCCTAGATCCGAAGATCAGGAAAGATTCAAATATAGCTTAATTGCAACTTTTAAATACTTTTAAATGATCTGCTCAGGAGAAAGTAAAGGATTTCCCTAACAGAGGACCAAAAAACCGACCCTAAGTGGTAAATGAAAAGGGAGGCTGGTGCTTCCTTCTAAGGAAATCCTAACACCAAGAACCAGGAAGGAGGGAGAGGAGGTCTCTACCAGAGGAAGGAGGCAGCCAGCAGACACCACAACCAGCAGGACACTGAAAATGAAGCTCCCAGGCCAGGGGTGCCCAGGAGAAACCCGTCAGGAAGGAAAACCAAAGGGAAGCCTGACTAGCACTGACATGTTTTTAAAATAAGCAAAAGTTCTTATCTCCCTTGAGAATTTGTTAAAGATTTTTGTGTCTATATTCATAAGGGATATTGGTATGTAAGCGTTTTTATTTTTCATGTTTTTTAATGTTTATTTTTGAGAGAACAAGAGTGAGGGAGGGAGGGGCAGACAGAGAGGGAGACAGAGAATCCCAAGTAGGCTCTGCACTGTCAGCGCAGAGCCCATCATGGGGCTTGAACCCACAAACTGAGATCATGACCTGAGCCAAAATCAAGAGTCAGATGCTCAACCAACTGAGCCACCCGGACGTTCCTTTTTATATTTTTTTAAAATCTCGTTTTGCTTATCAGTATAAACTGGCCTCATAGGGTGAGGGAAGAATTCCCTCCTCTTCTACTTTGAAGGACTGGTGTTAATTGTTCTTTAAACGCTTGGTAGAATCCTCCGTCGAGGTCATCTGGTTCTGGACTTTTCTTTATGACAAGTTTTATCACTAATTTAATCTCTACTTATCATAGATCTGTTCAGATTTCTTCTTGATTCTAGATCTATTCTCTATTTCTTCTTGATTCAGTTTTGGCAGTTTGTGTGTTTCTAAGAATTTGCCCAGTTTCTCAGGGCTATCTAATTTGTTGGCATACAGCCATTCATAGAGTTCCCCTATATTCCTTTGTATTTCTTAAAGGTTGGTAGTAATATCCCTTTTTTCCTTCCTGTTAGTATTTTAAGTCTCTCGTACGTTCTCGCTTTCTCTCTCACTCTCTTGTTTTTTTGCCACTCTGGCTTTTAAAAAAAAAGCAAGTAGTAAGTTTATTTTCTTTGTTATAGAATTAACAGGGTCAATTTGATGTCATGCTCCAAACGAGGTAAACGTGTAAAATTTGCCTATGTGGGACACCTGGGTGGCTCAGTCGGTTGAGCGTCCGACTTCAGCTCAGGTCATGATCTCACAGTTTGGGAGTTCGAGTCCCATGTCGAGCTCTGTGCTGACAGTTTGAAGCCTGCTTCTGATTCTGTGCCTCCCTCTCTCTCTGCCCCCACCTCCCTGCTTGTGCTCTGTCTCTCTGTCTCTCTCTCCCTCTCAACAATAAATAAAAACATTTAAAAAAATCTGCCTATGAAAACTTCCCTTGAAATAGATCTTTGTAAAAGTTATTGATGGTCAGATCAAAGAAACTACAATTCGGAGGAACCAAGAGGGCAGAAGAGCATGGAAGTCTTTTTTCTGTCTCGTGTACATGAAATATAGCCAGATCAACACTAAACCATCCTGCACACCTAGAAAACAGATCTGAGGAATAACACAACAATCTGCACAACCTGAACCACAGAACTCAGCAGGTACACGGCGCAGAGAGGTGAAATAGGGGAGAGAGAAGCCGTGGAGGTCAGAGAGCTGTTTTTGTTTGTGGAGAGAAGACAGAGAGGGGGAAGAGTACGGGAAAAGCACCCTGCACAAAATCAGCTGGAGAGAAAGTGGAAACAGCTGCAGGGACTGACTAAAAAGGGAGAAAGGAAAAGGGAGAAGGGAGAAGGGAGAAGGGAGAAGGGAGAAGGGAGAAGGGAGAAGGGAGAAGGGAGAAAGGAGAAAGGAGAAAGGAGAGGGTTTAAATCCCATTAAGACTCTATAAACAGGTGGTGCACAGAGTCTGAAACTCCACGGCTCAAATACCTGACAGTGCTCTGCCAGGAAGGGCAAATTCCCACGAGAAGAGTGGGTCTGGGAGGTCCTTAGGCCATGCGCGATTTTAATAATCCTGGAAACGCTCCTACTACACAATAGCGGGAAATTTTTCTGGGGTGGGCTTGCACCCAGCTGCAAGTCTCTGGACATTGGCAGCAGCAAGGTTCGGGAAGCATTCCTGGGTGCAGCTGACACCCAGCCATTGCTTGGTGAGACCCTCACCCAGAGGCTCTGAATGGGTCAAAGCCACAGTCCTCAGAAGGGAGGTTTTGGGAAACATAGCCACATCTCAGATAAAACTCAGGAGGGAGGTGCCGCCTGGCGACCTGATGGTGTGGTCATGGACAGTGTACAAGCAGGGACTGACGGAAACTGGAGACAAAAGACTGGTGCATGATTCCTGGCCAGGGAGAGCACAGAATTCTGATAGTGGACTGGGTAACTGGGTGACGCCATTTTCACCCCACCCATGCATGTGCACACACACCTATGGGTGCCACCACGATCAACCCAGTAAGCCAAGCAGCACCATCTAGTGGAGAACAGAGCCATTACACTAAGCCCCGCCCAACTGGGCCAACCTCGCTCTTCAGGAACACCACAAATCTCTCCGCCTGCTTAGTTTATGGACTATAAAGTGCTTCATAGTTTGACCTCTAGAGGAAAATGATGTAATATCAATTCTATTTCAGTCGATTCACTGGTCCAGCTATTCAATTTTCTTATTTCTTCTTTCTTTTTTGCTTTTTTCCTTTACTTGAATACAGAAAGAGAAAAAATTTATTTTTATTTTCCATTTTTATTAAAAATATTTTCCTTTTTTTCTGTATTTTTCACTTTTTTGAAAATTTTTAAATTCTTATACTTCCATCATTTCAGGTTATTCTATTTCATCGCATTCATATTCTCAAAATTTCAAATGTTTTCTCTTTTTTCTTCTCTTTTTCCTTTTTTCTCTAATCAATCAAGCTCCTTTCAATAACCAAACCAAACACACCTAGAATCTAGCATCAATTATTTGATTTGTGTGTGTGTGTGTGTGTGTGTTGTTTTCAATTTTTTAATTTAAAACCTTTTTTACCTTATTAATTCCTTTTCTTCCTTCAAAATGACAAAACGAAGGAATTCACCCCAAAAGAAAGAGCGGAAGAAATGACAACCAGGGACTTAATCAACACAGATACAAGCAAGATGTCTGAACCAGAATTTAGAATCATGATAATAAGAATATTAGCTGGGGTCAAAAATCGATTAGAATCCCTCTCTACGGAGATAAAAGAAGTAAAAGCTAGTCAGGATGAAATGAAAAATGCTATAATTGAGCTCCAATCTCGAATGGATGCCACGGCAGCAAAGTGGATGAGGCAGAACAGCAAATCAGCAATATAGAGGAAAAACTTATGGAGAATAATGAAGCAGAAAAAAAGAGTGCAAGTAAAGCAAAAGAGCACAATTTAAGAATAAGGGAAATCAGTGACTCATTAAAAAGGAAAACATCAGAATCATAGGGGTCCCAGAAGATGAAGAGAGAGAAAAAGGGGTAGAAGAGTTAAGTGAGCAAATCATATCAGAAAATTTCCTAACCTGGGGAAAGACACAGACATCAAAATCCAGGAAGCACAGAGGACTCCCACAAGATTCAACAAAAACCGACGATCGACAAGGCATACCATAGTCAAATTCACAAGATACTCAGGCAAAGAAAGAATCATGAAAGCAGCAAGGGGAAAAAAAAGTCCTTAACCTACAAAGGAAGACAGATTATGTTTGCAGCAGACCTATCCAGAGAAATTTGGCAGGCCTGAAAGGAGTGGCAGGACATATTCAAGGTGCTGAATGAGAAAAACATGCAGTCAAGAATTCTGTATCCAGGAAGGCTGTAATTCAAAATAGGAGAGATAAAAAGTTTTCCAGACAAAAATTAAAGGAGTTCGTGACCACTAAACCAGATCTGCAAGAAATTTTAAGGGAGACTCTCTAAAGGGAGAAAAGATGGAGGGAAAAAAAAGGACCAAAAGCAACAAAGACTAGAAAAGACCAGAGAACACCACCAGAAACTCCAACTCTACAAGAAACATAATGGCAATAAACTCTTATCTTTCAGTACTCAAAGTGAAAGTAAAGATATCAAAAGATATAGGGTAAGAATGGATAAGAAAAAAAGATCCATCTATATGCTGTTTACAAGAGACCCACTTTAGACCTAAAGACACCTTCAGATTGAAAGTAAGGGAATGGAGAACCATCTATCATGCGAATGGTCACCAAAAGAAAAAGAAAGCTGGAGTAGCCATACTTATATCAGACAATCTAGACTTTAAAATAAAAACTGTAACAAGAGATGAAGGGCACTATATCATAATTAAGGGGTCTATCCACCAAGAAGACCTAACAATTGTAAACATTTATGCTCCAAATGTGAAAGCACTCAAATATATAAATCAATTAATCACAAACATAAAGAAACTCATTGAGGATGTTGACCAACATGGCGGAGAAGTAGGGGGACCTGGTCTTCCCGCGTCTCTCAAACAAAGGACTGAAGCCAAAGGACTCTCACCCCCAAGAGTCTGGGAGGAAATGAATTGCAGTCTACAAGGAAGAAAATCCGAAATCCAGGAAGCACCTGTGTGAGTGCAAACTGGGGGAGATAAAACAGAACACGGAGGTACAGAGAGGAGGGAGCCCCTTCTACAGAAAGACAAAGGGAAGAGAAAGAGCGGATGGGGAAGCATAGGACTGTATCTGGACGGGGACAGAGAATGAGCCTATCATCCAGTCCCTAACCACAGGGCTTTTGAAGAGAAGTCCCGTTTCTAACGGCGGAACTCTCTTCAGACTGGGGCCAGCAGTGGCGGCCCAGAACGCATCCCTGGGAGGTGGGGAGTCACCTCGGGATTGGTGTTATGCCAGGGATGCAATCTACACCAGGAAAACTGGGCGTAGCAATCGGATTGAGTTTAAAAACTCAGATAAGGGGCGCCTGGGTGGCTCAGTCGGTTAGGCGTCCGACTTCAGCTCAGGTCATGATCTCAAAGTTTGTGAGTTCGAGCCCCACATTGGGCTCTGTGCTGACAGCTCAGAGCCTGGAGCCTGCTTCGAATTCTGTGTCTCCCTCTCTCTCTCTGCCCCTCCCCTGCTCATGCTGTGTGTGCCTCTCTCTCAAAAGTAAAATAAACATTAAAAAAAAAAGAACTCAGATAAGCGTGGGACACGGGACCGCGCAACAAATCGCACTGTGCCTGCATCCCTGGCAGAGTGAGGACTGAAACAAAGGGGTGATTTGGGGTTCCTGGTCCGTGAAGGGAGACTGGGGGGATGCCACTTTTGTCCCCCAAACCAGCAACACCAGACCCAGGGTTAGGACCGTTGGCTGGCAGTGGAGGAAGGACCCACCTACACCAAGCCACACCCACCTCGCAGGAGAGCCACTTTTCTACTGGAGCCAGATGGACGCTCTGAAACAAGTACTGCAGCATTGCCTAGATTAACTCCTGGTCGATTCTTGTTATTTAGATAAATTCTCCCTTTTCTCCTTATTTCTCCCCTCCACTAAGCTGGTTACCCGGGGTATTGGTTTGCTTAAACAGACATTTAACCCATTCTCTCAATGCGTGTTCTACACCTCCGTCTTTACTTTCCTATTTCTCCCTCTGGAAAAATCAAGCCACATAGTTCCTCTGGGTAACTTTATCTTCATTTCTTTTTCTTCGCCGCCTTCCTTATTCTGATTTCTCTCTCTCTGGATTAAGCCTTTCAGTCTCTCTACCTGGTCAAAGTTCATTTTCTCATTCTCCCTTCCCCTGTCATTACTCTCTCTGCATATGCTCTTCCATCAGCACAGCGCACACACTGTCCTTAACTCTTAGCTGGTATTTCAGGTTGTATGCCTTCAGAGTGTCCATCGTTATTTTTTCTGTTTTGATCTGCTTGCCTGTTTTATTTGTTGGTACATCTGCGTGTTTTTGTTTCCTGTTTGTCCGTCTGTTTTCCTTTCCAGGGCTACCTCAGGGAACAAACCAAAGCATACCTGGCAGAGGACAACCAAAGTCACAACAACACAGAGCAAGTAACACTCTAAAAAACAAAACCAAAAAAAAAAAAAAACACCTCTCGAAAGGCCAGGCCCTGGACAGTATATGAGCCCTCCTTAATATAGCATTACCTGCAGAGGCAGAGTACATAACAAGCTTTTAAAACTTATAAGGGGCAGAAAACTAGCCAAAAGGATGAAACAGAAAAATTCTCCTAAAAATAAATTACAGGAAGTAGTGATAGCCCAAGAACTGATCAAAACAGATATAAGCAACATAACAGAACACGAATATACAATGACAGTCATAAAACTAATTGCTGGGCTTGAAAAAAAGCAAGAAGACAGCTGGGAGTCCCTTGCTACAGAGATCAAGGACCTTAAATGAGGTGCAAAACAAATTGGGAGTGGCCACAGCATGGATTGAAGAGGCAGAAGAGAGAATAGGTGAATTAGAAGATAAAATTATATAAAAAGAGGAAGCTGAGAAAAAGAGAGATAATCTGATCCAGAAACAGGAAAGGAGAATTTCAGAGCTGAGCGATGCAATCAAACAGAACAACATCTGTATCATAGGAATTCTAGAGGAAGAAGAGAGAGTGAAAGGGTACTTGAACAAATCATTGCTGAGAACTTCCCCAATATGGGGAAGGAAACAGGCATTGAAATCCAAGAGGCACAGAGAACTCCCCTCAGACGTAACTTGGATAGACCTTCTGCATGACACATCATAGTGAAACTGGCAAAATACAAGAATGAAGAGAGAATTCTGAAAGCAGCTAGGGATAAACGGGCCTTAACATACAAAGGTAGATACATAAGGGTAGTAGCAGACCTATCTACAGAAACTTGGCAGGCCAGAAAGGAATGGCAGGAAATCTTCAATGTGATGAACAGGAAAGATATGCAGCCAAGAATCCTTTAACTGGCCAGCCTGTAATTCAGAATGGAAGGAGAGATAAAGATTCTCCCAAACAAACAAAAACTGAAGGAATTCATCGCAAATAAACTAGCCTTACAAGAGATTCTGAGGGGGACTCTATGAAAGAAATGCTGCAAGGAACACAAATTACCAGAGATATCCTTACAAGCATGAAACCTAGAGATAACACAATGACTCTAAACCCATATTTTTCAATATTAACACTGAATGTAAATGAACTAAAGGCTCCAATTAAGAGACATAGGGTATCAGAATGGATTAAAAAACAAGACCACTCTATTTACTGTCTACAAGAGACTCATTTTAGACCTGAGGACACCTTCAGATTGCAAGTGAGGGGATAGAGAACTATCTACCATGTTACAGGAAGTCAAAATAAAGCTGAGTAGCCACACTTGTATTAGACAAACTGGACTTTAAAGTAAAGGCTGTAACAAGAGATGAAGAAAAGCATTATATAATAATCACAGGAACTATCCATCAGAAAGAGCTAACAATTATAAATGTCTACATGCCAAATTCAGGAGCACCCATATTTATAAAACAATTAATTACAAACATAAGCAATCTAATTGATAAAAATGTGCTCATTGCAGGGGACTTTAATACTCCACTTACAGCAATGGATAGATCAACTAGACAGAGAATCACTAAAGAAACAATGGCCCTGAATGACACATTGGAACAGATGGGCCTAACTGACATCTTCAGGGTCCTTCATCCAGAAGCAAAGATTTTACATTCTTCTCAAATGCACATGGTACATTTTCCAAGATAGACCACATTCTGGGGCATAAGGAAGCTCTTACTAAATATAAAAGAATTGAGATCATACCATGCACACTTTCAGATCACAATGCTATGAAACTTGAAATCAACCACAGGAGAAAGTATGGAAAACCCCCAAAATATAGAGGCTAAAGAACAATCCACTAAAGAACAAATGGGTCAAGTAGGCAATTAGAGAGAAATTAAAAAATACATGGAAACAAATGAAAATGAAAATACAACAATCTAAACCCTTTGGTGTGGCAAAGGCAGTCCTGAGAGGAAAATACATTGCGGTCTAGGCCTATCTCAAGAAATGAGAAAATCTCTAGCATAAAATCTAACAGCACACCTAAAGGAACTAGAATCAGAACAGCAAAGACACCCCAAACCCAGCAGAAAGAGAGAAATAACAAAAATCAGAGCATAAATTAATAATATAGAAACCGAAAAACTAGTAGAACAGATCAGTGAAACCAAGAGCTGGTTTTTTGAAAAAATAAAGAAAATTGATAAACCTCTAGTCAGGCTTCTCAAAAAAAAAGAGAGGGGACCCAAATAGATAACATCATGAATGAAAACGGATTGATTACAACCAATCCCTCAGAAATACAAGCAATTATCAGGAAATACTATGAAAAATTATATGTCATCAAACTGGACAACCTGGAAGAAATGAACAAATTCCTAAACAGCCACACACTACCAAAACTCAAACGGGAAGAGATAGAAAATTTGAACAGACCTATAACTAGTGAAGAAATTGAATCAGTTATCAAAAGTCTCCCAACAAATAAAAGTCCTGGACCAGATGGCTTCCCTGGGGAATTCTACCAGACATTTAAAACAGAGTTAATACCTATCCTCCTCAAGCTGTTCCAAAAAATTGAAACGGAAGGAAAACTCCTGGACTAATTCTATGAAGCCAGCATCACTTTGATTCCCAAACCAGATAGAGACCCAGCAAAAAAAGAGAACTACAGGCCAATATCCCTGATGAATATGGATGCAAAAATTCTCAACAAGATACTAGCAAATCGAATTCAATAGCATATAAAAAGAATTATTCACCATGATCAAGTAGGATTCATTGCTGGGTTGCAGGGCTGGTTCAACACTCGTAAATCAATCAATATGATACATCACATTAACAAAAGAAAAGAACCATATGATCCTGTCAATAGATGCAGAGAAAGCATTTGATAAAATCCACCTTCCTTTCTTAATAAAAACCCTTGGGAAAGTTGGGATAGAAGGAACATACTTAAACATCATAAAAGCCATTTATGAAAAGCCCATAGCTAATATCATCCTCAATGGGGAAAAACTGAGAGCCTTCCCCCTGAGATCAGGAACACGACAGGGATGTCCACTCTCACCACTGCTATTTAACATAGTGTTGGAGGTCCTAGCATCAGCAATCAGACAACAAAATGAAATAAAAGGCATCAGGACTGGCAAGGATGAAGTCAAACTTTCACTTTTCGCAGACGACATGATACTGTACATGGAAAACCAGACGTAATCTGCCAAAAGCCTGCTAGAACTGATCCATGAATTCAGCAAAGTTGAAGGGTACAAAATCAATGTACAGAAATCAGTTGCATTTCTATACACCAATAATGAAGCAACAGAAAGAGAAATAAAGAAGCTAATCCCATTCACAATAAAAACCAAAAACCATAAAATACCTAGGGACAAACCTAATCAAAGATGTAAAATATCTCTAGGCTGAAAACTATCAAAAAGTTATGAAGGAAAATGAAGAAGACACAAGGAAATGGAAAAACATTCCATGCTGTTGGATTCAAAGAATAAATATTGTTTAAATGTCAATACTACCCAAAGCAATCTACACATTCAATGCAATCCCAATCAAAATTGCACCAGCATTCTTCTCAAAGCTAGAGCAAACAATCCTAAAATTTGTATGGAACCACAGAAGACCCCGAATAGCCAAAGTAATATTGAAGAAGAAAACTAAAATGGGAGGCATCACAATCCCAGACTTTACCCTCTCCTACAAAGCTGTAATCATCAAGACAGTATGGTAATGGCACAAAAACAGACACATAGACCAATGGAATAGAATAGAGAGCCAAGAGATGGACCCACAAACGTATGGCCAACTAATCTTTGACAAAGCGGGAAAGAATATTCAATGGAATAAAGACAATCTCTTTAACAAATGGTGCTGAGAGAACTGGACAGCAACATGCCGAAGAATGAAACTAGACCACTTTCTTTCACCACTCACAAAAATAAACTCAAAATGGATGAGGGACCTGAATATGAGACAGGAAGCCATCAAAACCCTCCAGGAGAAAGCAGGAAAAAACATTTTTGACCTCAGTTGCAACAATTTCTTACTCAACATATCTCCAAAGGCAAGGGAATTAAAAGCAAAAATGAACTATTGGGACCTCACCAAAATAAAAAGCTTCTGCACAGCGAAGGAAACAATCAGCAAAACTAAAAGGCAACTGACAGAATAGGAGAAGACATCCGGATGGCCAACAGACACATAAAACAATGCTCAACATCACTCATCATCAGGGAAATACAAATCAAAACCACAATGAGATACCACCTCACACCAGTCAGCAAGGCTAACATTAATAACTCAGGCAACAACAGATGCTGGGGAGGATGAGGATAAAGAAGATCTCTGTTGCACTACTGGTGGGAATGCAAGCTGGTGCAGCCACTCTGGAAAATGGTGTGGAGGTTCCTCAAAAAAATGGAAGTAGAACTATCCTATGACCCAGCAATTGCACTACTAGGAATTTACCCAAGAGATACAGAATTGCTGATGCATAGGGCCACATGTATCCCAATGTTTAGAGCAGCACTTTATACAATAGCCAAATAATGGAAAGAGACTAAGTGTCTATCAACTGTTGAATGGATAAAGAAATGGTATGTATATATACAATGAAATACTAGGCAGCAATGAGAAAGAATGAAATCTGGCCATTTGTAGCAATGTGGATGGAACTGGAAGGTATTATGCTAAGTGAAATAAGTCAGTCAGAGAAAGACAGATACCATATGTTTTCACTCATATGTGGATTTTGAGAGACTTAGTAGAAAACCATGGGGAAGGGGAAGAGGGGAATAATAAAAAAGCCACAGAGAGGGAGGGAGGCAAAACATAAGAGACTCTTAAATACTAAGAACAAACTGAGGGTTGATGGGGGATATGGGAGAGGGGAGAGTGGGTGACGAGCATTGAGGAGGGCACTTGTTGGGATGAGCACTGGGTGTTGTATGAAAACCAATTTGAAAATAAATTATATATTTAAAAAATCATATTGTTGGGGCTCCTGGGTGGCTCAGTCAGTGGAGCATCTGACTTCAGCTGAAGTCATGATCTCACAGTTCATAAGTTCGAGCCCCGTGTCAGGCTCTGTGCTGACAACTCAGAGCCTGGAGCCTGCTTCAGATTCTGTGTCTTCCTCTCTCTATGCCTCTCTCCCACTCATACTCTGTCTGTCTCCCTCTCTCTCAAAAATAAACATTTAAATTTTTTTGAAAAAAAAAGATACTCATTGATAATAATACCATAATAGTAGGGGACTTCAACATTCCACTTACAGCAATGGACAGATCATCTAAACAGAAAATCAATAAGGAAACGATGGCTTTGAATGACACACTGGACCAGAGGGACTTAACAGATATATTTAGAACATTTCATCCCAAAGCAGCAGAATATACATTCTTCTCCAGTGCACATGGAACATTCTCCAGAACAGACCACATACTGGGACACAAATCAGTCCTCATAAAAGACAAAAAGATGGAGATCATGCCATGTAGATTTTCAGACCACAACGCTATGAAACTTGAAATCAACCACAAGGGGCGCCTGGGTGGCTCAGTCAGTTAAGCATCCGACTTCAGCTCAGGTCATGGTCTCACAGTTCGTGGGTTTTAGCACCGCGTCAGGCTCTGTGCTGACAGCTCAGAGCCTGGAGCATGCTTTGGATTCTGTGTCTCCCTCTCTCTCTGCCCCTCCCTTCCTTATGTTCTGTCTCTCTCTTTCTCTCGAAAAATAAATAAACCTTAAAAAAGTTAAAAGAAAAGAAAGGAAAAGAAAAGAAATCAACCACAAGAAAACATTTGGAAAGATAAAAAATACCTGGAAACTAAAGAACATCCTACTAAAGAACAAATGGCCTAACCAAGAAGTTAAGGAGGAAATTAAAAAGTGCATGGAAGCCAATGAAAATTATAACACCACAGCCCAAAACCTCTGAGACGCAGCAAAGGAAGTCACAAGAGGGCAGTATATAGCAATCCAGGTCTTCCTAAAGAAGGAAGTAAGGTCTCAGATACACAACCTAATCTTACACTTCAAAGAGCTGGAAAAAGAACAGCAAATAAAACCCCAAACCAGCAGAAGTCAGGAAATAATAAAGATTAGAGCAGAAATCAATGCTATTGAAATCAGAAAAAAAAAAAAAAAAAAGAGAACAGATCAATGAAACCAGAAGTGGTTCTTTGAAAGAATTAACAAAATTGATAAACCACTAGCCAGTTTGATCAAAAAGATAAAGGAAAGGACCCAAATAAATAAAATCAAGAATGAAAGAGGAGAGATCACAACCAACACAGAAGACATAAAAACAATAATAAGAGAATATTATGAGCAATTATATGCCAATAAAATGGGCAATCTGGAAGAAATGGACAAATTCCTAGAAACATATAAACTACCAAAACTGAAACAGGAAGAAATAGAAAATGTGAACAGACCCATAACCAGTAAAGAAATCAAATTAGTAATCAAAAACCTCCCAAAAAGACAAGAGACCAGGGACAGATGGCTTTCCAGGGGAATTCAACCAAACATTTAAGGAAGAGTTAACACTTATTCTCTTGAAGCTGTTCCAAAAAGTAGAAATGGAAGGAAAACTTCCAAATTCTTTCTATGAAGCCAGCATTACCTTGATTCCAAAACCAGACAAAGACCTTACTAAAAAACAGAACTATAGACCAATCTCCCTGATTAAGATGGATGCAAAAATCCTCAAAAAGATATTAGCCAACCGGATCCAACAATAAATCAAAAAAATTATTCACCATGACCAAGTTGGGGATTTATACTTGGGATGCAGGGCTGGTTCAATATCCACAAAATAATCAATGTGATTCATCACGTCAATAAAAGAAAGGACAAGAATCACATGATCTTCTCATTAGATACAGAGAAAGCATTTGACAAAATACAGCATCCTTTCTTGATAAAAACCCTTAAGAAGGTAGGGATAGAAGGATCGTAACTTGAGATCATAAAAGCCATATATGAAAGACCCAACGCTAATATCATCCTCAATGGGGAAAAACTGAGAGCTTTTCCCCTAAGGTCAGGGACAAGACAGCGATGTCCACTCTCGCCACTGTTATTCAACGTAGTATTGGAAGTCTTAGCCTCAGCAATCAGACAACACAAAGAAATAAAAGGTATCCGAATCGGCCAGGAGGAGGTCAAACTTTCACTCTTCGCAGATCACATGATACTCTCTATGGAAAACCCAAAGATTCCACCAAAAACCTGCTAGAACTGATCCATGAACTCAGCAAAATGGCAGGATATAAAATCAATGCACAGAAATCGGTTGCATTCCTATACACCAACAATGAAGCAACAGAACGAGAAATCAAGAAATCAATCTCGGAGAGAGGACCAAGATGGCGGAGGAGTAGGGAGGACCAAAGTTTCCCTTGTTTCTTTGAATTGAGAGGGACCGAAACAGAGAGATTCTCAACTCCAAGAACCTGGCAGAAAAGGTGTAGCAGCTTACAAGGAACGCAAGAAACATAGACAACGCCCTAAGACCGTGAGTCTAACCGAGAACGGACAAAACGAACTCGGGAAACTGAGCTGGGGGGAGGGTGAGCCGGGGACAGCGGGGAAAGTCCCCAACATCCGAAGGAGAGCTACAGAGAGGGGGAGTCCACCAACATCCAGCCCCTAAAGACAGGGCTTAGGAGGAGAAGCTCTGTGTCTAACAGCAGAACCCAGCAGAACTCTCCTTGTGCTGGACCGCGGACGGAGGCACAGTCAGCCCGCCCGGCCCAGAGTTGCTTAGCCGCCAGCAGCGTGAGGAGGGAGCAATAGCGGGACCTCTGCCGCTGCTATCGCTGGAGCGGGGAGTGCGCGCCAGGCACCGCTGCCGCCTCCCGCCCCCTGAGCGAACAACGGAGGGATCGCGGGCTGCTGCCGGCCGAACGGGGAGTGCGCGCTGGTCGCTGCTGCGCCCAGTGGAGAGCGAAAAACCGCTGGGACAGACACACGGCTGCCGGCGGAGCGGGGAGTGCGCGCTAGTCGCCGCCGCACTCGGTGGGGAGCAAAAAACCGCTGGACCGCCACGCTGCTGCTGGCGGAACCGGGAGTGCGCGCTAGTCGCCGCTGGGGCGCCGGGTGGAAAGCGAAAAACTGCTGGGACCGCTGCATCGCTGGGACCACCTCAACAGGGATTGTGCGCCAGTCGCGCCACCATCCCCTGGAGAGCCGGCGACCGGGGACCATTGCCGCTGCCCGCCGGAGCCCGGATCAGGCGCTAGTCGCCGCGGAGGGCCCTGTGGGGTGCGATCAAACGCTGGGACTGCCGCTACCGCGGTCGCCTGAGTGGGGAGTGCGCACAAGTCGCCCCGGCCAGGCGAGCGGGGAGCCCTCAGCGCGACTGGCTGCTGGGGGTGCCCTCAGTCGCCTGTGGAGCACCTCTAACCCTGACACATTTGCAGAAGGTTGGGGGGTGGCAAGCAGGCAGGCGCCCACCTTCCAGTGGACCGCACTGCGCCCGTGCCCATAGCGGAGTAAGGACACAAACAAGGGGGCGAGTGGAAGCCCTGGGACTGGGAACAAAGGACGGAAGGGACGCCATTGTCGTCTTAGGCCCACAAGCACCAGCCCCAGGAAGTCACTCCCAGAGCCATCCCTGCCTCAGTGGAGAACTCCCGCCTACACTAAACCACGCCCATCTGCGCAGGAGTGACACTTCTCCGCGGGAGCTACAGAGGCCAAGTCCAGACCGCTGCCTGGAGTAACTCCAGGTCATTTCTTTTTAAAATAGATGCTCCCCGTTATTCTTCTTACTGATCCCCACTCCTGAGCTGACTATCCAGAGGCCTGGCTGACTTAAACAAAATCTTATTCCACTCTCTAAAGGCATGTTTTTCATCTCCTTCTGTACTTCCCTTATTCTCTCTCTGGAATAACCAGGCCACATAATCTCACCCGAGCAATTTCTGTCTTCATTCCTTTTTCCTTGTAACCGTCCTTATTCTGATTTCTCTCAGTCTGGATTAAGCTCTTTAGCCACTCTACCCGGGCAAAGACCATTTCCTTCTTTCCCCCGGAACTGTCATTATTCTCTCTGTAGACGCTCTGCCACCAGCACAGTACACACCCTGTCCTTACCGTGTAGCTGGTATTTTAGGACATTGTCCTCAGAGTGTCATTTGTTATTCTTTTTGCTGTTGTGAACCGCTTGTCTGTATCATTTGTTAGTACGTTTGAGTATTTCTGTTTTCTGTTTGTCTGTCAGTCTGTTTTCCTTTCCAGGGCAACTTCAAGAAACAACCCAAAACACATCCAGCCAAAATGACGAGACGGAAGAATTCTCCTCAAAAGAATCCACAAGAAGCAGTGACAGCTCAAGAATTAATGAAAACAGATATAAGCAACATAACAGAACATGAATATAGAATGACAATCATAAAACTAATCGCTGGCCTTGGAAAAAGGCTTAGAAGAATGCAAGGGGTCCCGCGCGGCAGAGTTCAAGGACCTTAAAAACGGGCAGGAAGAATTAAAGAAGAAATTAGAAGAAATACAGGGGAAACTGGAAGCAGCCACAGCACGGATTGAAGAGGTAGAGGAAAGAGTTAGTGCCTTAGAAGACAAAATCATTGAAAAAGAGGAAGCAGATAAAAAGAGAGAGAAGCTGATCCAGGAACAGGAAAGGAGAATTCGAGAGCTGAGCGATGAACTCAAAAGAAACAATATCCGTATCATAGGAGTCCCAGAGGAAGAAGAGAGAGAGAAAGGAGTCAAAGGGGTTCTTGAACAAATCATTGCCGAGAACTTCACCAACATGAGGAAGGAAAAGGGCATGGAAATCCAAGAGGCACAGAGAACTCCCCTCAGACGTAACTTGAATAGACCTTCTGCACGGCACATCATAGTGAAGCTGGCAAAATACAAAGATAGGGAGAGAATCCTGAAAGCAGCTAGGGACAAAAGAACCCTAACATACAAAGGGAGACCTATAAGGGTAGTAGCAGACTTATCTACAGAAACTTGGCAAGCCAGAAAGGAATGGCAGGATATCTTCAATGTGATGAGCAAGAAGGACCTGCAACCAAGAATTCTGTACCCGGCTAGCCTGTCGTTCAGAATAGAAGGAGAGATCAAGGTTTTTCCCAACAAACAAAAACTGAAAGAATTTATCACAAATAAGCCAGCACTACAAGAGATCCTGAGGGGCATTCTATGAAGGCAAACCTGCAAAGAACACAAACTGCCAGGGACAGCCTTACAAACATGAAACTTACAGATAATACAGTGACTGTAAGCCCATATTTTTCAATATTAACACTGAATGTAAATGGACTAAATGCGCCAATCAAAAGACACAGGATAACAGAATGGATTAAAAAACAAGACCCATCTATTTGCTGTCTTCAAGAAACTCATCTTAAACCTGAAGACACCTTCAGATTGAAAGTGAGGGGATGGAGAACTATCTACCATGCTACTGGAAGGCAGAAGAAAGCCGGAGTAGCCACACTTATATCAGACAAATTAGACTTTAAAATGAACGCTGTAATAAGAGATGAAGAAGGACATTATATAATAGTCTCAGGGACCATCCAGCAGGAAGAGCTAACAATTGTAAATATCTACGCACCGAGTTTGGGGGCACCCAAGTTTGTAAAACAACTAATTACAAACATTAGCAACCTCATCGATAAAAATGTCCTAATAGTAGGGGATCTCAACACTCCACTCTCAGCATTGGATAGATCCACAAATCAGAAAATCTCCACAGAAACAATAGCCCTGAACGACACATTAGAACAGATGGGCCTCACAGACATCTTTAGGGTCCTTCATCCAGAAGCAAAGAAATTTACATTCTTCTCAACTGCACATGGTACATTTTCCAAGATAGATCACATTCTGGGGCACAGGGAAGCTCTGAATAAATATAAAAGAATTGAGATCATACCGTGTACACTGTCAGACCACAATGCTTTGAAACTTGAAATCAACCACAGGAGAAAGCCTGGAAAATACCCAAGAACATGGCGGCTAAGAAATAACCTACTAAAAGATGACTGGGTCAACCAAGCCATCAGAGAAGAAATTAAAAAATACATGGAAACAAATGAAAATGAAAATACAACAATCCAAACTCTCTGGGATGCAGCAAAAGCAGTCCTGAGAGGGAAATATATTGCAATCCAGGCCCATCTCAAGAAACAAGACAAATCAATAACACAAATTCTAACAGCGCGCCTAAAGGAACTAGAAGCAGAACAAATAAAACAACCCAAGCCCAGCAGAAAGAGAGAAATAACTAAGATCAGAGCACAAATTAACCATATGGAGACAGAAAAGGTAGTGGAACAGATCAATGAAACCAAGAGCTGGTTCTTTGAAAAAATAAACAAAATAGACAAACCTCTAGCCAGGCTTCTCAAAAAGAAAAGAGAGAGAACTCAAATAGATAAAATCGTGAATGAAAAGGGAGAAATTACAACCAATCCCTCAGAGATACAAACAATTATCAGAGAATACTATGAAAAATTATATGCCACCAAACTTGGCAATCTGGAAGAAATGGACAGCTTCCTAAATAGCCACACGCTACCAAAACTCAAACGGGAAGAAATAGAAAAATTGAACAGACCCATAACTAGTGAAGAAATAGAATCAGTTATCAAAAATCTCCCAGCAAATAAAAGCCCTGGACCAGACGGCTTTCCTGCGGAATTTTACCAGACATTTAAAACAGAGTTAATTCCTATCCTCCTCAAGCTGTTCCAAAAAATTGAAACGGAAGGAAAACTCCCGGACTCATTCTATGAAGCCAGCATCACTTTGATTCCCAAACCAGATAGAGATCCAGCAAAGAAGGAGAATTACAGGCCAATATCCCTGATGAATATGGATGCAAAAATTTTCAATAAGATACTAGCAAATCGAATCCAACAACACATAAAGAGAATTATCCACCATGATCAAGTAGGATTCATCCCTGGGTTGCAGGGCTGGTTCAATATTCGCAAATCAATCAACGTGATACATCACATCAACAAAAGAAAAGATAAGAACCATATGATCCTGTCAATAGATGCAGAAAAAGCATTTGACAAAATACAGCATCCTTTCTTAATAAAAACTCTCGAGAAAGTCGGGATAGAAGGAACATACTTAAACATCATAAAAGCCATATATGAAAAGCCCACAGCTAACATCATCTTCAATGGGGAAAAATTGAAAGCCTTCCCCCTGAGATCAGGAACACGACAGGGGTGTCCACTCTCGCCACTGCTATTTAACATAGTGCTGGAAGTCTTAGCATCAGCAATCAGACAACAAAACAAAATAAAAGGCATCAAGATTGGCAAGGAGGAAGTCAAACTTTCACTTTTTGCAGATGACATGATACTTTACATGGAAAACCCGACGGAATCTACCAAAAGCCTACTAGAACTGATCCGTGATTTCAGCAAAGTTGCAGGATACAAAATCAATGTACAGAAATCGGTGGCATTTCTATACACCAACAATGAAGCAGAAAGAGAAATAAAGAAGCTAATCCCTTTCACAATTGCACCAAAAACCATAAAATACCTAGGAATAAACCTAACCAAAGATGTGAAAGACCTCTACACTGAAAACTATAAAAAACTTATGAAGGAAATTGAGGAAGACACAAGGAAATGGAAAAACATCCCATGCTCATGGATTGGAAGAATAAATATCGTGAAAATGGCAATACTACCCAAAGCAATCTACACATTCAATGCAATCCCAATCAAAATTGCACCAGCATTCTTCTCAAAGCTAGAGCAAACAATCCTAAAATTTGTATGGAATCACAAAAGACCTCGAATAGCCAAAATAATACTGAAGAATAAAACCAAGGCGGGAGGCATCACAATCCCAGACTTTAACCTCTACTACACAGCGGTGGTCATCAAGACTGTATGGTATTGGCACAAAAACAGACACATAGACCAATGGAATAGAATAGAAAACTCAGAAATGGACCCGCAAGTATATGGCCAACTAATCTTTGATAAAGCGGGAAAATGTATCCAATGGAAAAAAGACAGCCTCTTTAATAAATGGTGCTGGGAGAATTGGACAGCAACTTGCAAAAGAATGAAACTAGACCACTTTCTTACACCACTCACAAAAATAAATTCTAAATGGATAAAAGATCTGAATGTGAGACAGGAAACCGTCAAAATCCTAGAGGAAAAAGCAGGGAAAAGCCTCTTTGACCTAAGACGCACCAATTTCTTACTTGACACGTCTCCAAAGGCAAGGGAATTAAAAGCAAAGATGAACTATTGGGACCTCATCAAGATAAAAAGCTTCTGCACAGCAAAAGAAACAACCAACAAAACGAATAGGCAACCAACGGAATGGGAAAAGATCATCGCAAATGACATATCGGATAAAGGACTAATATCTAAAATCTATAAAGAACTTACCAAACTCCACACCCGAAAAACAAACAACCCAGTGAAGAAATGGGCGGAAGATATGAATAGACACTTCTCCAAAGAGGACATTCAGATGGCAAACAGACACTTGAAACGATGTTCAATGTCACTCATCATCAGGGAAATACAAATCAAAACCACACTGCGATACCACCTCACACCAGTCAGAGTGGCTAAAATAAACAAATCAGGAAACTATAGATGCTGGCGAGGATGTGGAGAAGTAGGCACCCTCCTACATTGTTGGTGGGAATGCAAACTGGTGCAGGCCACTCTGGAAAACGGTGTGGAGGTTCCTCAAAAAAATGAAAATAGAGCTACCCTATGATCCAGCAATAGCCCTGCTAGGAATCTACCCAAGAGACACAGGATTGCTGATGCATAGGAGCACGTGTACCCCAATGTTCATAGCAGCACTTTCGACAATAGCCAAAACATGGAAAGAAACTAAGTGCCCATCAACTGACGAGTGGATAAAGAAGATGTGGTACATATATACAATGGACTACTATGTGGCAATGAGAAAAAATGAAATCTGGCCATGCGTAGCAACATGGATGGAACTGGAGGGTATTATGTTAAGTGAAATAAGTCAGTCAGAAAAAGACAGATACCATATGTTTCCACGAATAGGTGGACTTGGTGAGACTAAGCAAAAACCAGGGGGAGGGGAAGAGGGGAAAGAAAAAAAAGACACAGAGAGGGAGGGAGATAAAACATAAGAGACTCTCAAAGACTAAGAACAAACTGAGGGTGAGGGAGATGGGGGGGGGGAGAGGGGGTGATGGGCATTAAAAAAGGGCACATGTTGGGATGAACACTGGGTGTTTTATGTAAACCAATTTGAAAATAAACTATTTTAAATTAAAAAAAATTTTAAAAAAAAAATAAATATATATAAAAAAAAAGAAATCAATCTCATTTACATTTACACCTAAAACCATAAAATACCTAGGAATAAATCTAACCACAGAGGTGAAAAATCTATACACTGAAAACTATAGAAAGCTATGAAAGAAATTGTGGAAGCCACAAAAAAAAGGAAAAATATTCCATGCTCCTGGATAGGAAGAACAAATATTGTTAAAATGTCAATACTACCCAAAGCGATCTACATTTTCAATGCAATCCCTATCAAAATAACACCAGAATTCTCCACAGTGCTGGAGCAAACAGTCCTAAAATCAGTATGGAATCAGAAAAGACCCCCAAATAGCCAAAGCAATATTGAAAAAGAAAACCAAAGCAGGAGGCATCACAATCCCAGACTTCAAACTATATTACAAAGCTGTAATCATCAAGACATTATGGTACTGGCACAAGAACAGACACTTAGATCAATGGAACAAAATAAAGAACCCATAAATGGACCAACAAACGTATGGCCAACTCATCTTTGACAAAGCAGGAAAGAATATTCAATGGAATAAAGACAGTCTCTTCAGCAAGTGGTGATGGGAAAACTGGGCAGAGACAAGCAGAAAAATGAACCTGGACCACTTTCTTACACCATACACAAAAATAAACTCAAAATGGATGAAGGACCTAAATGTGAGACAGGAAGCCATCAAAATCCTCGAGGAGAAAGTAGGCAAGAACCTCTTTGACCTTGGCCGCAGCAACTTCTTACTCAACACGTCTCAGAGGCAAGGGATACAAAAGCAAAAATGAACTATTGGAACCTCATCAAAATAAAAAGCTTCTGCACAGTGAAGGAAACAATCAGCAAAACTAAAAGGCAACTGACGGAATGGGAGAAGATATTTGCAAATGACATATCAGATAAAGGGTTAGTATCCAAAATCTATAAAGAACTTATCAAACTCACACCCAAAAAACAAATAATCCAGTGAAGAAATGAGCCAAAGACATGAACAGACACTTCTCCCAAGAAGACATCCAGATGGCCAACAGACACATGAAACAATGCTCAAAGTCACTCATCATCAGGGAAATACAAATCAAAACCACAATGAGATACCACCTCACACCAGTCAGCATGGCTAACATTAACAACTCAGGCAACAACAGATATTGGCAAAGATGCGGAGAAAGAGGATCTCTTTTGCACTGTTGGTGGGAATGCAAGCTGGTGCAGCCACTCTGGAAAAACACTATAGTTGGTTCCTCAAAAAAATAAAAATAGAACTACTCTACGACTCAGCAATTGCAGTACTAAGTATTTATCCAAGGGATACAGATATGCTGTTTCAAAGAGACACATGTGCCCCAAAGTTTATAGCAGCACTATCAACAATAGCCAAAGAATGGAAAGAGCCCAAATGTCCATCGATGGATGAATGGATAATGAAGATGTGGTATATATATACAATGGAGTATTACTCAGCAATCAAATAGAATGAAATCTTGCCATTTGCAACTACGTGGATGGAACTAGAGGGTATCATGCTAAGTGAATTTGTCAGTCAGAGAAAGAGAAATATCATATGACTTCACTCATGTGAGGACTTTAAGATACAAAGCAGATGATGGGCACCTGGGTGGCTCAGTCGGTTAAGTGGCTGACTTCGGCTCAGGTCATGATCTCCCATTCATGAGCTGGAGCCCCGCGTCAGGCTGTGCTGACAGCTCAGAGCCTGGAGCCTACTTCGGATCCTTTATCTCCCTTTCTTTCTGTGACCGCCCCCCGCTTGTGCTCTTTCTCTCTCAAAAATGAATAAACATTAAAAAAAAAAGAGAGACACGAAGCAGATGAACATAAGGGAAGGGAAGCAAAAATAATATAAAAACAGGGAGGGGGACAAAAACATAAGAGACTCTTAAATATAGAGAACAAACAGAAGGTTATGGGGAGAGGGTTGGAGGAGCGGGGATGGGCTAAATGGGTAAGGGGCATTAAGAAATCTACTCTTGAAATCATTGTTGCACTATATGCTAACTAACTTGGATGTAAACTTTTTAAAAATTTAATAAAAAAAGAATTCAAGTTTTTTCACAGAAATTAAAAAAAAATGTTATCTGGAAAGTTTCAAAATGGCAATTCTGTGCCAGCATCATAATTGCTGGGGTGGGGGGGGGTGCAGAACACTGTCTCTGCTGAGAGTGTGTCAACAGCACTTTAATACTATATATATCCACTTTATAGGAAAGCATCTGCATTTTGCAAAGAGAATGCATACATACCTATTACCTCATTTTTGGAAATGAACTCAATTGCCTTATAGTCTCCAACAAGGTCAGTTGTCAAAATGAAAATTTGTCAATTTCATTGATCTCTTCAAAGAACCATCCTTCAGTTTTGCTGACTGTATCATTTTTCTATATTGCATTTATTTCTGCTCTAATTATTTGTTATATTTATTATTTCCTTCCTTCTACTTGATTTGTTTAGTTTGCTTTTATCTTCCTAGTTTCCTAAGGTGAATGTTCAGGTTATTTATTGACTTAAGATCTTTTTTAAATTTAGGAGCCCATTTGCTATAAATTTCTCTCTGAGCTCTGCTTTGGCTGCACCCCTTAAGTTTGGGGATTTTGTTTTGTAAGTTTTGGGGTTTTGTTTCCATTCATCTCAATTTACTTTCTAATATTCTTTGAGATTTCTTCTTTGACCCTTTTGTTCTTTAGAAGTGTGTTGTTTAATTTTCATATATTTGCAAATTTTGCGAATTTCTTTGTTATGAATTTCTTTTAAAAATTTTTTACCGTTTTTATTCATTTTTGAGAGACAGAGACAGAGCATGAGCAGGGGAGAGGCAGAGAGAGTGGGAGACACAGGATCCAAAGTCCTGAGCCATCAGCACAGAGCCCAATGCGGGGCTCAAACCCACAAACCGTGAGATCATAACCTGAGCCAAAGTCACACTTAACTGACCAAGCCAGCCAGGCGCCCCTTATTTCTAATTTCACTATATGGTGGTCAGGGAACATACTTTGTATGATTTCAATTCTTTTAAATCTACTGAGATGATCTATTCTGTAGAATGTTCCATGGGCACTTGAGAAAAATATAAATCTTGCTCCTGTCAGGTGGGGTGTTCCAGATGCCTATGAGATCTAATTTATATTGTTGTTCAAATTTTCTATTTCCCTGCTGGTCCAGTTGTTCTACCATTATTGGAAGTGGGTATTAAAGACTACAACTATTACTGTTGAGTTATCTATTTCTCCCTTCCATTATGTCAGGTGTGTTTCATGGATTTGTGGCTCTGCTGATAGGTGTATGTATAATTGTTAAATCTTCTTGATAGATTGACCCTTTTGGCATTTTAAAATATTCTTTGTCTTTAGTAATGATTTCTGTCTTAAAATCTACTTTGTCTGATATTAATGTAGCCACTCCAGCTCCCCTTTGGCTAAAATTGGTACAAAGTGTCTTTTCACATTCTTTCAACTTACATGTGTATTTGAATATAAGCTGTGTCTCTCACAGACAGTATAGAGTTGGATTTTATATATACAAGACATATTTAATATATTAAATATCAATAAATAGTATTATATATAATTTAATGTTAATATATTAAGTAATATATTTATATTATATATTTTATATATTAAGATCAAAATTATATACTTATTATTCGTTCTGCCGATTTCTGGTTTTTAATTTGATTATTTAATCTATTTACATTTTATGTGACTGATGATAAGGTAGGATTTACATTTGGCATTTTGCTATTGGTTTTCTATGTCTTTATTCTTTTGGTCCTTCTTTTACTCTGTTACTGCCTTCCTTTGTGTTAAGTAAATATTTTCCAGTGTGCCCTTCCATTCCCTTGTCAAAGGCACAAATCTTAAAACAAAAACTTGATAAGTTGAACATCATCAAAATTAAAAGTGTTTATCTTTCCCAGACATGGTTAAGAAAATGAAAAGGCAAGCCATGAACTGGGAGAAAATATTTACAAAACATACATATCACGAAGGGCTTGTATTTTGAATATATTTTTTATAATTCCATACGAAGAAAACTAAGAAAAAAATGACCCAGTAAAAACCAACGAGTAAGGGTGGGAACAGTCAGTTTACCGAAGAACACATGTGGATAGCAAATAAACGCCTGAAAATCTCCTCGACGTCTTTAGCCATTATGCAAATGCAAATTAAACCGAGGAGACAAACATTACACACCCTTTTGATGATAAAAATAAAAGACTGACAATATCAAGCGTTGCCAGGATGGGCGGTAACCAGAGCTCTCATATAATTGCTGGTGGATGGCAACGCACAACAGTATTTCAGCGCGAAAAAATATTCTAGCAGTTTCTTATAAAGGTAAACACATACTTAGGGTATGACCCAACAGTGCTACTCCTGGATACTTATTCAAGATAAATGAAAATCCGTGTCCACAGGAAGACTTGAACATGAGTGTTCATTGGAGCTTTATTTTTTTTTTTTTTAGGAGAAAGAGAGAGAGAGCATGCGCAAGTGGGGGAGGGGCAGAGAGAGAGGGAGTGAGAGAACCCCAAGCAGGCTCCACACTGTCAGCACAGAGCCCGGCGCAGGGCTCGAACCCACGAACCATGATCATGACCTGAGCCGAAATCGAGAGTCAGATGCTTAACTGACTGAGCCACCCAAGCGCCTCCAGAGTTTTATTCTTAATGACCAAAAACTAGAAACAGCCAATTGTTCATCACTTGGTGAATGAGTAAGCCAATTGTGGCATCTCCATAAAGGGAGTGTTTGCTGTACCATACACACAACGCGGACAGATCTTAGAAACTTGAGACGAATGGAAAGAAATCAGATGCAAGAGGGACATATTTCAGGATTCATTCCATTTATATGAAATTTCTAGAAAAAACCAAAACGTTAGTGACAGAGGCAGACCACCAGGGGCCAGGAGTGGGAGGGCAGGGTTTGACTGCGAAGGGTTACCAGGGTCGGAGGGGTGAGGGACATGTTCATACATTTGTCAAAATTCAGCCTCCATAAAAAGCAAATAGATACAGTTAGCCGTCGCAACATAAAAACACGGTACGAGGAATGAATCTAACAAAAGGTACAAACCGCCGTGAACTGTAAAGCCGTGTGAGAAATTTGGCAGAGGCGGTGAATGCCCAGCAAACATTCCGCACGGCTTCCTCACGTATCACAGCCTCCTGGGCAGTTACATGGTGACCAGGTGACCGTGGACCACCGTGAGAGGAAGTGACGGGTGTCCCGGCTGGTGAGAGGTGGCAAAGGATCACTCACCTCTTCCTGTTGCCTCTGCTCCTTCCGCAGCGAACTTGGAGAGCAGGTTCCAGCTGATATCAGCGGTTCCAGCTGATATCAGCGAGGAGAGTGGCCGCCTGGCCAGCAGGAGACTTTACCTGCGCAGGAATAAACCCTTCTTGTGGGGAAGCATTGAAACGCGGAGCTTTTCCTGGTGGGGCAGCTAGTGCTAATTACCCTGATGAGTATAAAAAAAAAAATTTAAAGAAGACCCAGGTGTGGGGAGAGTTATACTCCGTTCATTCATAGGAATACAAATTTTAATAATAATGCTCATGTAATTTCAAATGAGAAGTCCATGGAATTCTTCATGCATCTTAACAAACTGATCATACAATGTATACGGGACTACAAAGAGACTAGAATAGGCAACGCGTTCTTTAAGAGGAAGAAGGTGGGACTTGCTCAACTAGGTAGCAACGTACTTTTAAAGCTATAGTGAGTAAGACACGTACTGTTTGAATGAGGACAGGCAAGGACAGGTACCGAACACAGAGCCTCAACGTAGAGCCAGAGATGATATAGAAGTGACATTGTCAATTAGTAGGAACAATCGGTTATCCGTGTGGAGCAAAAATAAAACTGAATTCTGTCCCGATACCATACCAAAGTTAAGGTCAGGTAGGTTAAGCAAGACTTCACGTTTTCGCAAATTAACATAGAAAAATATCTTCAGAACATCAGGGGAAGATAGGTTTCTTAAACCAGCAAAGAAGACACTGAGAAAGTACCAGACATTTTTTTAATATTGCTAAACTTGATCTCATTAAAATGTCAAACTTCTGTTTATCAAAGAACACCAAAAAAAGTGAAAATAAAAGCCATAAAGAGGGAGATGCTTGTAACACATCTAAGGAACAAAGAACTTGTTCCCCAAATAGATGTGTGTGTGTATATGCATGTGTGTAAAAACTACTACAAATCAATAAATAGATCATAGGAAATCAGGCAAAATACATTGAAAAAAAATATTTCTCAGAGGAGGAATACAAATCTCAAATGAATATATGAGAAAACATTCAACCGTACTAGGAATCAGGGATTTGCACAGTACAACAAATCAGGTATCACCAGATTGCGAAAAATAACAAAGTCTGACGATTCTAATTATTGGCAAGAACGTGGAGCAGGAGTAAGTCATACCCCGCAGGTGGGAGGTATAAATTGTTAAAAACGCTTACAACTGTTTGGCATTGTCTTGCAGAGCCAAGAGTAATTCACCCTATGACTCAGTTATTCCGCCCCTAGATATAGAGCCTAGAGATCTTTTTATACTTCTTTATCTGGAGTCACAAAGAAGAATGTCTCTAGTAGCCACGTTTGTAATAACAGGACCTGGAACTGACCAAAATAGCTGTCTCCAGCATACCTAGGAACACGGCGGCGTATTCATATACTGGAATGCTACACAGCAGAGAAAACGAGCTAACTAGCTCTATGCATCAACGGGGTCTCAAAATTACAATATTGACCCAAAACAGCAAATTACTAAAGAATACATACAGCATGATACCGCTTATGCCAAGTTCAGAATTTTACAAATGTATTTAGTGGTGTACAAAAGTGGAGGGGGCAGGCGATGAAAAAAAGGGAGCTCATTTGTAAAGAAATTGAAAACAAGAAAATGAACTAAACCTCAGTCTCCTTTTTATTATCACCGTCTATCAGCAATTCTGAATGTGATTATTGATAAAACCCCCTCTCCCTGCAAAGACAGCTACTTCCAATCCCTATACCCCAACCTTGGTAAGCAACCGAACATCGTTTAGAGACGCTTTATTTCGGTAGTAAAAGTGTGCATGATAGAATTGAAGTTCAGATGAGTGGTTTTCCTTGGAGGGAGCGAGAGGGATACAGTTGGGGACCAGCACGGATGCCTTCGAAGGAATTCCTTGTGGTCTATATTTTAAACAGAGTGATTGGTACCTGGCTGCTTTATCATAGTTTTAATGTCTTATTTATGTATTTAGTATGTGTTTATTTATATCTTCTTCTGTGTGTGTGAAATATTTGACCTTGAGGAAGCAAGACCAGCAAGGGGCGGACGGGAGAGGACCAGTCTGTAGTGCCGTCTTTGTCTAGTGCTGTTGGTGGGGAGGAGGTGGGAGTCAGATTATGGTGGAGGAAGAAGTGACTCAGAGGAAAGGAGAGGAGGGTGGGGAACAGAGACAACTCCGAGAAGTTTGGCTGAGCAGACAGACATCAACAGCTGGGAAGAAGCATGGAGTTGAGGAGGGATTTTATTCAACTTTTTAAGTGTTTTTTTCAAAAAGGTCAATCTGGCTTATCCCCACAAAGGCAGAAAGGGTGTTCTGGGCCCGCCCACGTGGAACCGAAGCCTGGGGTGCGGCGACACTTCTGGGGGTGGGGGGCACTGCCTGTAGGGAGGGGAGACGACATTGTTCAGAATCTCTGGTAGATGGTGATGATGACAGAGAAGAGGAAGCGAACCGGCATTTAGTCATTTTTATTCTTGCTTTTAAATTCTTACAGACGACACAACTTTTCTTGCCTGCGCCAGACAGACTCCTCCTGCCGTCAGCCCCTTGGCATGTCACCACGGAGAGGGGCGGGGTTGGAGTCCCCAGCGCCAGGTGTGCGTCCCGGTCCCTGCGCATGCTCGCGGACTGGTCTGGGCCAAGTTCCTTGCCCTGTTGCGCGTCGGTGCCCTTTGGGTCACTGTAACTGAGGTGGATTCTGAGCGGCCAGGGTCGTGTGGGTACAAGGAGAGGAGGGAGAAACACCCAGCGCCTGGCACACGGCGGGGACTTACTAAGGGGCCTTTTAGAGTCAGGGAACAGAGAAGATTGTGACTGGGGTCGCCTGCATCCCTCAGTGGAGGAGCAACGCCCTGCGCTGGGCAAGTACCTGGGGTGACGCGTCCTGAGTGGGCCGGGGGGTGGGTGTGGGTGAGTATCCTTGGGGCCGCCTAGGCGCACATCTGCCCCTCGAGGTTTGGCTGGACTAAATTACTCTTCTTCGAAAAGTCTTCCCCATAGCCTCAGAGGCCAGGCCTGTGTCCCACCTCTGCCCTCCACGCGGTCCCTGAGGAAGTGCCTGCTGCCTGGGCCGCAGGGGGCAGTTGTCATGGGGACGCTGGGCCTGCCGAGCTACCTCCTTAGCAACGGGACTCCGGGGCCGGTTACCATGGAAACAACATCCACTTGGCAATCCGTGATGGGGACCGGGTTCCCTGCCCTTTGCCGAGGACTTTCCCCTCCTCCCGCAGGCGGCCCGCGGCTGTCCCCGCGCCCAGCAGGGAACCCCGGGGACTTCGCTTTTCCAGCCATGGATGGCTGTCTCTCCCCTACCGGCGAGGTCGCAGAGCTGGTGGGGACCGTCTGCGGCCTGGCGGGAAGAGGGGGCACCTGCCTGAGGGCTTCACAGAGAGTCTGGGGGCCAAGCCCGCAGGGGCCCCCACCCCTCAGCAAGGAGCGGGTGCCACACCTCCTAACAGCGAAGCTGCCACTCCCGAGTGTCCTCTCAAGGCTCCCCAACCCACACGGGAGCCCAGCAGCCGCGCTCCACCCTTGGCCATTCTGAAAGGCAACCCTCTGTCCTGGCCAAGACACCCTACCCTCGGCCTGGTCACCTTCTGTCACCCAGCCCCCCCTCCAGTTGCTGAGGGCCCATCTGATCAGGCTAAGCTGGCATTTCCCTCTTCGGTGTCCAGCTGGAGTCCACGTGCCCACCGACTATCCTCCTTCCCCGATGGGGAGCAGCAAGGAGTCCCAGGGACTCAGGAGCCCTGACAGCTGGCGTGGGAAGGGTCTGAGTCAGGGTCTCACACTTCCACCCGGCTACAAAGGACACACGCTCTCTCTCACTCCTCCTTAATGACTCACCAGCCCATAAACAGCGCACACCGGCACCCACAGCCAGACCTCTCACGCTCCCTCGTCCCTGGGCCCCCCTGCTCTGGGGCACAGATTCGCGCACACAAGGGCCCACACGTGCTGCAGGGGCCATGCCCCACCGCCTGCCCCAGCCTGGCTCCTGACTCATAACCTTACTCTCCAATCCCAATCCCTGACCCCTGGAATAAGACAGCATCCGCTGGAATTTTTTTATTTAAATAAAATATACAACACGGTGCATTTACCGTTTTCTGTTTTAAAAGTGGTAGATTTGAAAATTGCTTGTGGGGGGTTGGGGATGGGCGGGCCTGCTGACTTGACCTGGGTTCCCCAGTGTCTGAGGAGTGGCTGGGCGGGGTCAGAGCTTTTATAAAATGTGTGTGTGTGTGTGTGTGTGTGTGTGTGTGTGTGTGTGTGTGAAGAGGGTGGTGAGGCCAGGCCCTGATGGCAAGGAGGGTGGTCCTCACTCCTCATGGCCCTGTACCCCCCACCCCTACTCTTCTCCTCTCCCCCACCTCCAGGACTAGACTGGCTTTGGATCAAGTCCCACTCCCTTCCTTGGGGGGACAGTGGGACAGGAGTGTGTGCAGAACACAGGTTGAGGCTGCCACTTAAATCTTTCCAGTTCTGAGAACCCTCTGGGCCTAAGGGGGAAGGACCCTTCCCCCACCTTCTCTCCTGGATGACTGCCTCCCTCTCCCCATGGCCCAATCATGGAGAAATTGGCCTGCCCTATATCCCAGGATGACTCAGGACAAAACCTGATTGTGGCATCATTCTGGTTAGAGCATGGAGGGGGTTCCTAGATGGACAAGGCGGGACCAGCCCTCCTCACTGTACAGGTCTTGGCAGCCAAACCTGCTCCCGCCTGAGAGGCAGAGGCAGACCATTAACCTTGGCCCTGGCAGGGTGCTGTCGGGGAGGAGGGGCGCGCCTCAGGAGGCATCCGAGCAGCTTTCACATCGGCCCCCACCCCGAACCTGCTTCTGGCTCCCAGGTGCCTTCAGAGTCAAGGCCAATCCCCTCAGCCTGTCATCCAGGGCCTTCTCTTGTACAAGCAGCCCCCGATCTCCACCCAAAGCCCCTAACTCTATAATTGCACGTCCACCTCCGTCCCGTCCTCATGGGTACTCCATCCCACCCCCCCACTCTCCTCTTCTTGACACTCCCCTTCTTTGCTTCCCTTTCCTTCCTTCTTCCTTTCTTCCCTCTAACATTTCCACCTCTCAAAGAAGGCCTGGCTCAAGCCCACCACCGGCCACAGGAGGCCCTTCAGGAGGCCCAGGCACCTCCTGTGTCCTGAGATCATAAGGTCCTGGAGCCCTCAGCCAAAGTTCTCTGGGCTCTCACCATAGCTTGTGGGAGCAACGGCTAGGCGCATGAGGGATCAGAGGACACGTGATTTATTGAGCACCTACTACGGTGTGTGCCAGGCACTGGGCTGGGCATTTCACACCGACTACTTTTCTCATCTGGTCCTCGTAGGTCCTTGTGAGGCAGTACCATGATTATTCCCATTTCACAAATGAGGTAACAGACTCAGAAAGGTCGGATAGCTTGCCCAAGGTCATACAGCTAAGTGGCAGGGCTGGGATTTGAACCCGGGTCTCACTGCTTCCCAAATCTGGTCTCTTCCCACAGCACTGCGCTCGAAGACTAACTCAGCCCCGTTCTACAGTTGGTTATGGAAGGAACATAGGATTTGGCCACAGGCAGGTGTGGATTTAAGCCTCAGGTCAGTCCTGGCTCCGCCACTCCTAGTTACAGGATTCTGGAAAAATTACCCTCGAACTCAGCTTCCTCACTTGTGAAACGGGGAGAATCAAGGTACCCACCTCATGGTCTTTGTGAAATCGAGGGAGCTGAAGTGCATACAGTGGTAAACCAGTGCTTGGCACAGAGCAGACTCAATAAATAGAAGCTCCCCTCACCTCCCACTGTTCGGATGGGCCATGGAGGTGACAGGATGTGCTTGAGGCCCCACAGGGAAGGAGGAGACTTCCGCCTCCATGTGGTGAGAGGTTGGGCTAGGACTGGATTTGAGACCGGAGATGGGGCGAAAGGGAGCCTGCCGAGAGGTCCTGGGGCCGTCTTCCCTGAGGACTGCAAAGAACACTTCCCCCAGACCTTGTGGCGCCCAGCCTGAGGGCCCAGGCGTGTTGCTGGATGTACGGTGACCTGGGTGTCCTGGCGACATGGGGTTAAAATGTGCACACATGTGAGTGGCTATCTACACGGCTCTACGGAGCGCTACATAGCTATACATATACACATCTTACATACATATACATATACATATACATGTTCATATACATATCTTGCTAAGTTTGCAGTAGAAAAAATGCCAAGATTCTCAGGGCCCTGGCCCCATTTTGTCTCAAGGACTCAGGCCACTGAGGCTCCCCAGAAACACATCCAAGGGCAACCCCTTCCTGGGGGAAACAAAATGACACCCCCCCCCCCGAAGAATGGGGCTCCAAGTTCACGGCTAGGGGGCTAGTGGTGACTGGTGCCCTAAAACAAATACAGTAACAGATCTGCTCTAAGAACCCCAAACATGGGTCACCCCCACCCCGCCAAGCCCCAGAGACCCCTCCTGCCTTCTGGCTTTTGCGTTTTGGGCCCTGCCTGCTTCCCTCCCCCCTCCCTCCCTCTAGTGCTGAGTATTAAAATAGTCTATAAAAGCAAGTGACCAAAAATCTATAGCTCTAAGAATACCTGGTTATTTTCTGCTGTCTTTTTTTTTTTTCTGGTGTGGTTTTTTTTTTTTTAAATGATAATTATTATTGTTATTGGTATATCTCCTAATCACAGTTAAACCTGAAGGAAGAAAGAAGGGAGAAAAAAGGAGAGAAGAGGGAGGGAGGGGCCCCAGCTCATAGATTGGACGGCAGTTTGGAGCGCACCGGCTCGGACCTGGCCCCAGGTTCCCTCTGGGGGGCAACAGTCAGAGGGGGGCCCCCAGAAGAGGCGGCTCTTGCCCCAAACAAAGAAAGAGGGGGTGGCAAAGAACCTGAGGATGTCTTCCGAGGCAGAGTGACATGCTGGCCGGGGACGGCACCATAGGGCCTCCCCGGGGGACCGAGGCCCCCGCTGCCCCCGCCGGCGCCGCCAGCTCTGGGGACCAGCGGGAAGGCAGCCACGGACTCCCCCGAGGAGTGCGGAGAGGCTCTGCGGAGAGTCTGCGCCCCGTCTTGGGGCAGGGCCGGCTGAGAGGCTGAGATGAGCTTGAGGTCCTGGGTGAGGCGGCCTGGGGTGAGGGGTGGCGTGCCCCGGCGCTGGGGGACCTGGGGGGCCGGGGGGCTGGATGCGGGCGGGAGGAGCAAGGAACCGTGGGAGCCCGAGGCCCGAGGGGGGGCACTTGGGAAAGTTCTCGGGGGGCCTGGGCTGTGGCCGGGAGGGCTGAGACCTCCGCGGGGGGTAAAGGCGACCGGAGAAGCCCCCCCGGAGGCCCCGGCCACGAAGCACGGCCGCTCCGGTTGCCGCGGGGGCGTCTCTGGCGTACTTGGCGGGCCGGCGCCCAGACCTGGGGACAACTCCCCGGGAGGCTGGCCCAGCTGCCCGGGGCTGGACGACGGGGACCTGGACGAGGGCGGCGGCGGCAGGAAGTGCTCCAGGAGTCCCAGGCCCCCGCGGGCCCCCGGCAGCGGCGGCGGCGGCTGGTTGGCCTGCGGCGAGCGGGCGCCGGGCTGCAGCGGGGTGAGCAGCGGAGAGTCGGACGACGACAGGGAGCCGCCCAGCGCCTTGTGGAAGTGGCCGAAGCCGGCGGCGGTGGCGGCGGCGGCGGCGGCGGAGGCGGAAGGCGTGGGGGCGGGGGAGGAGCCGCCGAGCCCGGGGGGCGGGGAAGAGCTGGACGAGGGCAGGAGGGGGCTCAGCCCGGCGGGCGCGGAGAATCCGGCCAGCTGCTGGATGTGGAAGGAGGAGGAGGACGGCGTGTCCACCTGCGACGGGCTGCTGGCGGGCGAGGCGGAGCCCAGCGCCGACGGGATCAGGGACTGCAGCCGCTTCAGGTGCCTGGGCGTCTGTCCCGCCCCGAGGCCGCCTAGCCCGGGGCCGGGAGGAGGGCGGAAGATGGCAGCGGGCAGGCGGGGGTGGTGGGTGAGCGCGATGGCCACCGAGGTGGTGGCCGCGGCGGCCTGCAGCGGCGCCTGGATCAGCGGGGTCCAGATGACCGGCGTGGGGGTCGGGGTGGCGGAGGCGGCGGCCTGCACGCGGTGAGCGCAGTGGGCCATCTCGCGGTCGTGCTGCACGATCTGCTGGATGATCTCGTTCTCCTGGTAGTTGAAGACGCCTGAGTTGAGGTCGTGCTGGACTTTGTGGAGGAGGATGGAGTTCTTCTTGCCTGGGCCGCAGAACAAGAGCAGGGGCTCAGGCCAGAGCAGGAGGCGGGGCTGGGGAGGGGGAAGGTCCCAGCCCAGCCGCCCTCCTGCCCCGCCCCTCACCGATGCGGTCCAGGCGGTCCAGGGCCACCGTCTCGAAGGCCCGCCGCATCATGGGGTACTCCTCCAGCACCTCGTTGAAGTTGTCCACGCTCAGGGAGTAGAGGCGGCAGTAGGTGTCGGCCCTCACGCTGGCCGTGCGCCGGCCCCGAGTCAGCAGGCAGATCTCTGCCGGGACAGCAGGAGTGGGGAGGGGGCTCGGAGGGGCCTCCTGCTAGACCCTGACCTGGGTCCCCACTGTCTGGTACAGAAGCTTAACGGTCACGAGACTCCATCCCCGGCTGTGACCACACTAAATGTCCCCAAGTGGGTGCCAGGCTCTTCCAGTTCTGGGACCCCTATACTGGACCACAGACACCCACCTCCAGGCAGTGGCCATGAAGGGCTCCAAACATCATCCTTGGTGTCTCTCCTGTCCATTCCCCTGTCCCCTGCCCCGCCCCCCCCCCCCAGGGCTCCAGGGCTGCCTCACCTCCAAAGTAGGAGCCATCTGCCAGCTTGGTCTCCTTGTTGCCCTTGGTGAGCACGCTGACCACGCCGTGCTGGATGAAATACATCTTCTTGCCAATGGTGCCTTCGCGGATGATATAGTCCCCTGGCTGAAAGACCTCGAAACGCAGCTTGGTCAGCATGGAGGTCACGAAGTTGGGGTCCGCGTTGGCAAACAGCGGCATGGAGGCCACCAGCTTCCGGCAGTTAAAGTTGATGATCTCCTGCTCAGACAGGGCGGACGGGGAGAGAGGGAGAAGGTGAGGGAGTCGCCCAGCAGGAAGGAAGCCCCCTCCCCAGCCGCCCCCGCCCTGCTCACCTCCCTCAGGGGCTCGCTCAGCTCGCCCAGGATGCTCTCCTCGTCGAACATCTTGCCCTGGTAGCGGTGCTCATAGTAGTCATGGATGCGCTGGCGGGTGTCGGGCGGGAGCTTGTGGAAGGACATGTACTGCTCCACCTGCTTGTACTGAATCCCGGGAGAGAGGGGGAGGGCGTCACCTCCTGAGCAGCCTCTGGCCTGCTGGTGACCAGAGCTGGCGCAGACCCGGTGGGCCTTCTTGGCTGTCCCTGGCTCCTTGAGGTTGAGATTCTGGGTGTGGGTGTGCCCCAAACAATGGCCCTGACTCCCAGCTGCTTGGGGGGGGGAGGGGCTCTGTCAGCATGTTCAATACTATGGAGATGGCCGGGCTCAACAGGGACTGTCCAAAGCCCAGTTACAGGCCAACTGACCAGGAGGTCAATCAAGTTTCCTCTGCGCATGAGCATTTTCTGTGTCATGCCATGGACCACAGAGGCCTCACTGACCTCCTTGGGAAGGAGCTCCTTCCCACCAGTGGTAACACTGGCATAGGCAGCAGGGCTGGGCTGCAATGGGTTAGGAGGACTGGAGGCTGTGGTTGGCATGCCTGACCCGTCATATGGCGTGCCTTGAAATGTGGCCCCAGCTGGGTCCAAGTCATTTTGTTGAAGAGTGACTCCAGCCCCACGGGAGGGCCAGGGTAGAGCGAGGTCCTTAATCAGAGGCTGAGATTTGTGAGTCTAAGTGCCGAGGGCTCAAACCAATAAGAAACGCTCCTGCCCACCCTGGGGTGAAGGATGGGTGCGCTGCAGCCATCCCGGAACTGTGGGTGGAGAGTAGGGTCCACAGGAGCGCAGGAGGCAGAAACAGACAATCAATAAATTTTCCCCACACTGAGATGTCAGGGAAGTTTCTCTACCCCAAGACCAAGCAGAATGGGGAGCCTGTTCTCATACATTAGTACTTCCAAGAGGTACAGGGGGGTGGAAGGGGGGACGGACAGGACACAGTATGGCTACAGACAGATGCCAATAGACAACTGAGAGCGGGGAGATGAAGTTTCCTAACGTTCTTCCAGCCAAGCTGGCTCTGTCTGCTCAAAGTTGTGCCCAGCCCCAGGGGACAGGACAGCTAGAGCTATGTCTGAGAGCATTCCCCATGCCTAGAGAATCAATAGTGGTGAAGAGGCAAGGTCTGGAGACAGGGATGGAGTCGGAAGGTTGCTGAGGTGGGCCATGTGAGAGTTAGTAGTGGGGACGAAGGGGAGGTAATACATTTCGGGGAGACCGATGGGTGAATCATATTGGAGAGCCATTAGCTAAAGAACAAAATAAAGACAACTCTCAAAGGGAAAGTCACAAGAGGCTTGACACTGCCCTAAAATGAACCCTGGTGCTTTTTCTAAACTATCCCTGACTGTAGTCCCGGACTGAGGCCCTATCCTGGCCACACACTGAGCCTTCGGCCTGGTCACACACTCAACCCTAATCCTGGTCACACACTGGGCCCTCGCACTGATCCTTCAGTGAGCCCGATCCTGGTCACATGGGGAGCCCTGATCCTGGTCACACACTGGGCTCTGGCCCTAGTCACGCACTGAAATCTGACCCTAGTCACACACTGAGTCCTGACCTGGACACAGGCTGGGCCCAGCCCCATGGACTCCTCACCTGGCCCTAGACTAAGCCCCTGGCCTTTATAACCCGACTCCTTCTGTCCTTCCCCTTTCCAGCACCCTCATTCCCAACCCAGACCCTTTGTTCGAATCAGCTGATTTCTCTCCCACCCATCTACATACCTTCACTGCTGCTCATCACGACGACTGGCCTAGAATTCTACTCTTCTACCTTCTCCTCCCTCTGCCTCCCCAAACTGACCCTCCCACCCTGCCCTGGCTCTGCAGGCTCTCCCGAGCTCTCCTTTTGGCAGCATGGGACCTGAGCCACCATTTCTTGGTCACTCCACCAGGGGACAGCACCTGGAGCGGGCAGGTAGCCAGTTAATCAATACATACTGAGCCCTGCTAGGTGCCGGACACTGAAAAATTCAATGGGGACGGACAGACGTGGGTCCTGCCCTCATGGAGCCACAGCCTGGGTGGGGAAGAGGGGACGTTAAACAACCCGATCACACATTTTAATTAAATAATGGCAGGCGTGCCAAGTGTGGTGAAAGGGAATTAGAAGGCATAGTGGGGTCACGTGATCGTCAGGTGAAAAGGAGAGAGGAGAGTTCCAAGCTAGTGTCTGTGCCAAGGCCCTGTGGCAGGACATGTGTAGGGCTCTGGCATGGCTGGAATAGAGGGCTGTGGGCCCATGGCATGATCTGGGCATGAGAAGGGCAGGGGCCAGGGGTGCCTGGATGGCTTAGTTGGTTGAACATCCAGCTCTTGATTTGGGCTGAAAGCCTACTTGGGATCTCTCTTTCTCTCTCTCTCTGCCCCTCTCCCCGACACCCACACTCTCTGTTTTTCTCTCTCTCTAAAAAATAAAATAAATAGGGGTGCCACGGTGGCTCAGTTGGTTAAGCATCTGACTTCGGCTCACGATTTCACAGTTTGTGGGCTCGAGCCCCACTTTGGGCTCTGTGCTGACAGCTTGGAGCCTGGAGCCTGCTTCGGATTCTGTGTCTCCCTCTCTCTCTGCCCCTCCCTCGCTTGTGCTCGTCTGTCTCAAAAATAAATAAATAAACATTTTAAATAAATAAATAAATAAAATAAAAACATATGAAAAAAAAAAAAAAAGACACAAGGGCAGGGGCCAAATTATGCCCCCTTAAATGCAAAGCTGAGCAAACACACCCCAGAGTTCCCCTGCATCTAGGGGTAACGTGAAGACTCTAACAAGTTGGAAGCAGGGCGCTCTGATCAGCTTTACGTGTTTTAAATGCCTGCTCTATCTGCCATGTAGAAAATGGAGTAGAAGGTGGCAGATGGAGCCCACTTGGCCAATAAATATTGAAGAGCTTGCTCTGTGCTAACACAGTCTTAGTGGTTGGCATGGACCACTCGGTCCTCATAACCCCCACGCTATGACTGACCCCTTCTAACGTCCCCATCTTACGGAGGAGCGAATGGGGCACGGAGACGTGAAGCGACATGCCCGCGCTCCATGGACAGCTGGCTATGTCATTTGGGCCCCACTGCACAGAGGTGGCCGTACAGCATGGTGGTGGGAGTAGCACCTAGGAAGACAGGAGACTTCAGGAGGAGCAGAGAGCAAGGCCTGAGCCACCAGGGACCCAACGTGCGACAACTGAGAAAACACGCCAGCCAAGGAGAGCAGCAGAGTCGGCCAGAGAGGGAGGAGGAAAGCCGAGAGTGTGCGGTGGCGGAAACCAAGTGCGAAGCCAAGGAGGGCGTGGTAACTGTCTAATGCCACGGACAAGCTGAGGTGTTTATTGTAGGGATTTGCTCCACAAAAAGGAGGCAGACAACTGAAAAGTCACAGCCGAAGCCAGATGATGGTAGAGGGCAGAACCCGGGGAGGGGGGGGGCGCTGCAGGCCTGTGCTCCCCAGGAACCAACAGTCAGGTTCTCCCGAGAACACCCAGGATGGACCACGGCTTTCTGACCTACCTTTTCCTGGTACTGGCGCCGGGAGGAGTCCAGGGACTGGATGAGGGCGGTGGCGTGGCCGATGAACATGGCGTAGCAGGTGGCGCCCACGATCATGCTGAGCATGGTGAGCCAGACGTCCGACATGCCCACGGGTGCCTGCCGTCCGTACCCGATGCACAGCATGTGGCTCATGGCTTTGAAGAGGGCATAGGAATACTGCTTTCCCCAGGAGTTGTTCTGTGGACAGATTGTGGGGTGGGTAGTGCGTGGCCCGCCCTCTCACTAGCACCTAGAAAGATCCCTGCCACCTTCCACCCGTCAACCTCGTTCCCAGTGTCTGAGCCCCGGGCTTCCAATCTGGCTGTTGGCTAAAAGCCTTAGGTGAGGGACAGGAGGTCCACGCTGGCTGTAGTGACAGTAAGTCCCCGACTTGGGCCTTCCACTTGCTATGGGGGACAGGGATCAGATTGGCAGCCCCAGCAAAGGGAGGGGAGCCAGCCTCTCAGCCCCCAGGGGGCAGCCTGGAGCCCCTCCCCCACCCAGCAGCCAAAGGCTCCAGGCTGAGCCACCCTGCTGTCCTCTGCTTGCTGAAATGGCTCTGTCCCCCCACCAAACTACTGCCCAGCGAAGCCCATTTCCCCACTGACCTCAATTATAAAACCAGATACGCTTCCCCTGGGGGGACGAGCTCTGGCAGCCTGAGCCAAAAACACTGTCCTCGTTTTGGGTGAGCGGAGTTTAGGCACCGCAGAGCTACCTCGCCTCCTGGGTGTGCCCCGCCGGAATCGGTCCAGGGCCGAGGCCACTAGTTCTCCTCCTCCACAGGGAGGCGGACTGTCTGGAACACACCATGCTTGGGGGCAGGAGGAGGGACCAAGGGAGCGAGCGAGGCTCCTGGCTATTTTTGTCTCTGAAGCTAGTCAGTGTCTCAAGGAAGTCTCCGTGTGGGAACGTTGGGCGCAGAAGGGCCATCTTCTGAATTTAGTGCATGTGTGGGCCTGTCACCCTCACACGGAGGAAACTGTCCCCAAAGAGGAACCTGCCACCTCCCCAGGGCCTCCCTGTTCACACAGGGGGTGTGTTAGTAACGGTGCGCACGACCTAGTGCAGAACCCACAGAGCCCCTGTCCAGAGCCCCAAACCCTTCCGCAGTCACCAGGCTGCTCCTGGCACCTGGAGATAGGCACAGGAGCCGCGTGCCATGTTCAAGGTCACTCAGACGGTCCTAGAAAAGCTGGGCTGGTCTGGTGGCTCTCAGTCCAGACCAGGTTGGGAGGTCAGCGGGGCTGATCCAGGGGTGCTGGCCTGTGCTCCCGGTCTGGGGAGCTGGGGTGGCCCCCCAGCTGTCATGGCTTCTGGCCTTACTGCGGAACCTCTGGGGACCCGGAAACTCAATCCATATGGCCGATTCATTTACACTTAGCTCATCAAAAGGCTGTTTTGTAAAGGTCTATTTGATGCTGAAAGATGCCTCAGGGTCTCTTTCACCTCGTTCAAAGCTGGTTTTTCCTCCCCTGGGGCCCTGGGGATTTGCCAACAGACCAAACCAAACTGACTGGAGGAGGGAGGCAGGGGTTCGCCAGACCCACAGAGATGCTCACAGGTCCAGGGGGTCCTCGCTCCACCTGGTGCCCGATCTGTCTGCGGCAGGCTGAGGGACTCAACGCTATGGCTTCCCAGCCCCCATTCCATCTTCCCTCACCCACCACACGGTTGGTGGTAGGGAAGTGGTAAGCCCTCCCGCCTGAGGACCCCACCTGTGAGCAGCGGGGGTATATCTGAGGGGTGGGGAGTGGGGGTGGAATGGGAGGTAGGGGACAGCCCGGTTCAGCTGCTGGAGCAGAAGGGGGCCCTGTGTGATCTGGGAGTCCGGGCACTGCCAACAGTGCCCCTCACAGGTTTCTCTTTCCTTGGGCTCAGCTTTTAGGACTGGTCTGCCTCTGGGGAGCAGACGTGGGACGGGAGCCCCCAGCCCAGCTTTGCCACACTTGATATAGTCTGGGGAAGGCCAAGGCTTCGTCTCCCTGGGTGAAGTCGGGGCGAACGCGAGGCTCGCAGCCGCGGTGGAGGCCGTAAGAAGGCATGGGGAGCCGCACGCAGCCCCGCGCTCTGGGACGGACCTGGCGAGAGCCATGCGCCCTCGGGCACCAGGCTGGCACCGCAGGCGTCCCAAGCCCTAGACCTACTCTGCCCACCTGTGCCTCGCTGGCTCCCCTCTTCCCAACGCCCAGCAGGAGGGCTGGGCCGCGCGCTCACCACCATGTTGTTGATGGACACCCAGCAGTCGTCGGGGAAGTCCTGCAGCATGGGCACCAGGAACTGCAGGCAGCCGTCCCAGTGGCAGAGCAGGAGCATCATCCCGATGAGATTCACTATGCGCACCACGGCGCTGGCCAGGTCGTAGGTCATGTGGAAGATCTGCAGGCGGAGGGCAAGAAATTGGCCTGGGTAGGTGGGCGGTCGGGAGGGGGCTCAGCCCGCCCCTGCAGCTGCGTGTGGGCACCGCTCGACAGGACTTGGCAGGGCACCGAGCTGGGTGCAGGTGCAGGCTGTGGCAAGGGTGGGAAGGTGTCAGGCCAGGCGCCGGAAGCACACGGCAGGCGGTAGGGCCCCAGAGGGACGCCTCCTGGGTTGTGGGGGCCTCCCGCAGCCAGCTATGTGGAGGGAGGGCAACTGGAGCCCCACAGAGCCCCAAAGTGCGCAGAGAAGCTGCTTCATCTGCTTGCCTAGGCCGTGAGGACAACCGGGAGGAAGCCAGAGCCAGCGTGAGGCTCCTCAGGGGACCACGGTCTGTAGTCACGCCAGGGGCATAGTGTTCCCCTAAATCTGCCACTAGACGCTGAGGACCTACAGGGCCAGTGGGCTCTGCTTAAGGCAGCCACGGAACTGAAGGAGAAGCAGGACAGACACCAGGCTCCAAGTTCACACAGACCTTGATCCCAGGCCCGCTTCTATGCCATTCCAAGCTATGTGACCTTGAGAAAGTCCCTGAACCTCTCTGAACATGCCTCCTCATCTGGAAAATGGCAATGGAAACTCTTACCTGGATGGATTGTCAAAAGGATTAAATTATGCATATAAAGTGCTTGGTACGGGCTATAGAAGTGTTCTATAAATTGCAAACCATTATTAATTGAAAAGTTGTTAATAATTGATCTTTATGATTAGTTAATATGCAGTCGTAGTAATGCTCTCCCGTATCGTTTAATAAAGCACAGCCCCTCTGCTCAGGTGGCTCAGTCGGTTAAGCATCTGTGTCTGGATTTCAGCTGAGATTGTGATCTCACTCACGGTTCGTGGGTTCAAGCCCCTCATCGGGCTCTGAGCTAACAGTGCGGAGCTTGCTTGAGAGTCTCTCTCTCTCTCCCTCCCCCACTCGTTCTCTTTCCCCACCTCTCAATAAATAAATAAAATTTAAAAAATAAAAACAAAATAAAATATAGTACAGCCCCCTCAACCCCAGGCCAGTGGCACCGTGCATCCCCGCTCCGGTGGTTTCTAGTGAGAGGCTGAAGCACGGCTGGGCAGGGCCGGGGTGGGCACGTCAGCCCAGCATCCCCTCCCACCACCCTCCTTCCAGAACTGCTACTTTGTCTGGTTTCAACAGGGCTCGCCATGCTGACAGGGCAGTGAGGGGACGGAGAGATGGAAGGAACTCTAGAAGGAGGTCTCGGGAAGATCTGGGCTTGCCTCTGGCCTGGTAGACTCTGGGGGCAGCGAGGGGTAGACTTCAGTAGCTGGTGGCAGGATATTCTGCTACTAGTGACCTCAGTTTCCCCTTCTGAAATGTGGGCCTAGTTTGGGTCTAGGTTCTGAAAGGCGAACGTGACTCCTACTTGTCCATCACCTCCAGGGTTGTCCCCACCCGTGGCCCCCTTAGTAGCATGACTCTGGATATTCCAGCTGGAAGGCTACGGAGCCTTTTCAGGGTGAAGCGGACCTTGGAAAGGTTGGTGGAGGATGGTCTGCACCACCCCCCTGGCCCCGGTGACAGAGGGACAATAACACCACATCTGAGTGTGGGCACGTGGGCCCACAGTCACCACCTCATTAAGCTCACCCTTTGCTGAAAATATCATTAATCCATTTTACACCAAGGCTCGGAGAAGCGAAGGGATTTGCCAAAGTCATGGCGGCAGTGGAAGAGGCATATCTGACGTCAGGGCTGCCTGCGGATTCTGAGAGGGGCCCGGGGAGGGAGGGATGATTTTCAGTAGTTCTGTTTTGCAGGTGAGACAACTCAAACCCAAAGTGACTGGGTGATGCGGCTGGATTCACACAAGCGGGACCCAGGGCTAGCTGGAACGCCCCAGCATCTCGCCTCCATAGCCCAGTGCACAGGGCAATGCTGTAGACAGAGCTGTGTGTGCTGCAGCCTAGCCGCTCTGGGGCCCCAAACCGGCCCAGGGCCACCAGCGTGCCGGCTCCCAGCCAAACTGATACATTAGTGCAAGGAGCGGCAGGCACTAGCAACCGGGCAGGGCAGCTTGGGACTGGGGTCTAGGAGGGAGAGCAGGCCTGAGCATGACACCAGGGCCTCTGGCCATCTGTCCACTGCCAGCTGTGCCCTGGGGGCTGGATCCTGAGCCCGGGAAGCTCCTCAGCCTCTCCCCACCATCCCCAGCAGCTCCTGAGTACCAGCACCACATCTGGGGCTCTGAGGGGAGATTCCTCCTTTGGCCTCTTCAGTGCTTAGGTGAACACAACAGCTCTATGACCTCGGGCAGGTCACTAACCTTTCAAAGTCTCAGTTGACCAGGATGCCACCAGCTCTCCAGACTCAGAAGATGGAGAAAGCAAGTGACATCAGGACCATCCAGTCTCAGAAATGGCCAGCACCTGCCCTCACAGTCCCACCACATCTGAGCCTCCCCTCAGCTAAGACGAGCCAGGCATCTGACCCCGCCCCCCTTTTCTCAAGGTTGCTGGAGAAATGAAACTGGCCACGAAAGTCCTCTGGGCCTTGAAGACAACACGGCTGGGGTCATTATTACGAAGCTCCTTCATTTCCCAGCTGCCACAGACTGGATGTTTGTGTCCCGAGTCATATGTTGAAGCCCGAATCCCCAGTGTGATGGCATTAGGAGGTGGGGCCTTTCCAAGCTGTTTAGGTTGTTACGGTGGCGCCCCCATGAATGGGGTCTGTGCCCTTGGAAGAAGAGACACAAGAAGGAAGATCTCTCTCCACCATGTGAAGACACAGCAAGAAGGTGACCGTCCACAAACCAGGATGTGGGCCTTAGGCAGAACGCGACCACGCTGGCACCCTGATCCGCTCTTCCAGCCTCCAGAACTTTGAGAAATCACTGTTTGTGGTTTAAGCCCCCCACATCTGTGGTATTCTGTTATGACAGCCTGAGCTGGATGGTACATACGGTGTCTATGGCATAGAGTACCATGTAGCATCGGCTGGAGAGTATAGCATACTCTATAGTATGTAGTATATAATACAATACTTGATCTGAAGGAAGCCTCGGACTCCTTTCAGAAAGTGTCCCAGGGGTGCTTGGGTGGCTCAGTCAGTTAGGTCGCCAGCTCTTGATTTTGGCTCAGGTCATGATCTCATGGTCATGGGATCAAGGCCCACATTGGGCTCCATGATTCTCTCTCCCTCTGCCCCTCCCCTGATTTCTCTCTCTGAAAGAAAGAAAGAAAGAAAGAAAGAAAGAAAGAAAGAAAGAAAGAAAGAAAGAAAGAAAAGGAAAAAGAAGGAAAAGGAAAAAGAAAGAAAAGGAAAAAGAAAGAAAAGAGGAAAGGAAAGGAAAGGAAAGGAAAGGAAAGGAAAGGAAGCATCCCAGACCGGGGCAGTCCCCAAAACTGCTCCTCTACATGAATCACTCTGGGTCTTAGAGACAGAAGTATCAAGGTTGGCACATTTTTATGCAATATTTTCTTTTCCTTTGGCATCATCTATGTTTTTTGTTCCTTCGTAGCTAATTTCTTCCAGGATCAGGTGCTTGTCTAGCTTTGCCTTTATTGTGACCTCAGCAATGAATATGGGAGAACACAACCTAGGGTCTCAGGAACTGAGAAGTGCTTAGTGACAAGGCTAAAGGTGAAGGTGACGATGACCGTGATGGAGATGATTGCGATCGGGCTGCCACGAGTGTATACAGTGGTATTTGGGAAAGGCCCCGCTCTGGGCAGGTGCGGCCTACAGGGATTCCGTCTGACTTTGCGGGAAGCAAATGGTGCCTTTTCCGGCAGGTGGGCATAGGCTCGTGTGTCCTGCGCAGAGCACAGTGGTGGTGGTGGAGCCTGCTGTCAGGCTGAAGAAGCACGTGGATGCAAGGAAGGCCCGGGGTGGGGGTGGGGGTGGGGGAAGGTGCTGGGAGCGGTGGGAGAGTGGGAATTTTCAGTGGTGGTGAGGGGTATTGTGGCTGACTCTACACCAACAAGGCAAAGTCTGAGCTTCCTGCCAAGGGCTGGGTGGGGGGCACATCCATTCAGGCTAAGAGGGCACCCCAGATGGTGAGGTCACTCACCTCGCCCCCAACACTATGGCACCCAGGTGTGGTCGCTGAGAGTAAGGCTGGATGTTGCTGGGAGAGGCTCCTAAACACTTGTGTGTCCCTGCTGTGGGCTGGAGCCACAGGCCACCCGCAAGTCAGCTGCTCTACACAAATATTTGTTTTGCTCTTTATACCTCATTAAAACCCCCTTTTACGATGTTGGTTCTGACTGTGGGAGTTGAGTATTTCATTTCCAGGCCCGGCAAGTTTAATCGTGTGGGCAGCCTGGGCAGCTTGCTCTCTGTGCCCTGTGTGGCACTTGGAGACAGAGCGACACGCCCTCCACCTTGGCCAAGTGCCTTCTCTGCTCTGAGCCTGTTTCCTCATCTGTGTAATGGGTCAGTAACTGCCAGCTCCCAGGGCTGTCTTGGGGATCAGGAGAGATGATGTCCACAGCTGGTACACAGTAGGTACTAAATGCATGTTGGTTCCTCTCCTTCCCTCTCTACCCCAGCCTTCTAACAAAGAGTTGATTTCTCAGTCCTGGGGAGAGACCAGAAACTGGAGTTTTTGAGCCAAGGCCTCTTCGTGGGGCCTGGTTCAGTTCCCTCCCGGGGACTTGTTTTCTCCTCGGGGAAAAGGAATAGCTTCTCCTTGTGTCTCAGGGACCAGTGGCCACACTGAGGTCAGCAATCCCAGGCCCAAGAGGATGGCCGCTGCGTGTGTATCCCGGGAGGAGCCTGGAGGTGCCCAAACTGAGGGTCACACTGAGTCCCTTCCTGAGGCCCATGTCGATTCTGGGAGATAGAACAATTGAGGCTTATCAATGATGAGAGAAGACTCATCAGGAGGCTCGGCCTCGGCCCTGCCTCCTGCCTCCAGCCTTCCTCCCATGGCTTCCCAGCTCCCGAGGGAAAGAAGAGGATTCTGGGATGGGTCGCTGGGGTGCTGCGCCTGCAGGGGAACATCCGGAGTGGGGGGCGACCAAGGTTTCTAACAATAGCCTCCGTGCCTGTAACAAGCTCACACCTCAGAGGGAGGAAAGAGGCTTGGCTGGGAGAGGCTTGGGAGGAGGATGCTGACCTAGATTGCCTGGGATAAAGGCAGAGGCTGGCGTCCTCTGAGAGGGTGGCCGACACCTGCCGAGACCCTCCACCTACCCTAACTCCCAACACGTGCTAATAACACTGGAGAATTCTCTGACGGGGGGCTGAAGCCTGGGGCTCAGGAGTCTAGTATCTTGCAGCTTCACCAGGGCTATTTCTTCTTCACAGGTGGCTGCCATTCTAGCCCCTACCCGGGGCCATGACCATGTCCTCAGGATCAGCTAACATGATCCTTGCTGAGAGGGTGGCTGAAGTGGGGACCAAGCTCCAACCTCCTAGAACATCAGAGCACATCTGACAGTTGGGGAAAGTGAGGCCTAGAAAAGGAAAGAGTCAGGTATGGGGTTAGAGGAGGACATAGAGCAGTTTCCTCTACTAAATACCTCCTTTCCCAGGTTTCGTGTAGACCTGGGACCTCAAGGGTCTCCCTGCTGTTGCCTCCAGGCCAAGTTGAGGCTAGAAGCCCCAGGGCTGGGGCAGGCTATTGAGGATGTGGAGACAGGATTTCTGGGACCTGCTGGGAAAACCCAATTCAATCCCAGGGGTCCAATGGGAGCCCTTGGTGGGGCGATGTGCCCGGCAGAAGCCAGCTCAAAGCAATTTCCTCCCCAGCTGGTAGGCAAGATAACGGTGTATGTGGAGGGGGTGGGGAGTCATCCGCCTGGCCTCCTGGGATCTCCCTTCCTGCCCACGAGATTGAGTACCAAGTCTAGTTCAGGGCGCTGACCTGAGGCCTCCTGGGGCCTCTATCTGCCCCAGGGAAGGGCCAGGGCAAGAGCCTGCCTGGGAGCCAGGCCAGAGAGGCAGTAGGGACAGCAGCCCTGGACAGAGCTCCCAGGATGTATGGCACAGGGACAGTAAAAGAAGCACTTAGTTTCTATTCCCAGGCTCGCCCTGCTGGGCACTGGCAATTCTGCCAATCCTCCCCAAATATGGCCCTCAGGGCCTGGGCATAAGGAAGGAGCAAGGGTGGCTCCTAGGGGGCTGGGGCCTGGAGACATGAACCAATGCCAGAGAAGGCAAAGAGTGGCTATTTCTCTGCTTTTAATGACAGTCTAGCTGTAAGTTCAAGACGAACACAAGATAGGGGTGCAGTGGTGTCTTAGAGACTGAGGGAACTGACATGATCCAGCATTTCTACTTGGACGAGCCTGTCAGGGGGGCATTCTAGGAAATAGGCCTCCATTCATTCTCCGCAGTCACTCAGAGGGGCCCCAGCCACCGCCCCCCCCCCAACACTGTCCCCTCTCAGGCCTGAGCTCAGACCCGCATGCCAACATATCTCTGCAGCTGGATGTCCCAGAGTTATCTCAAACCCGACCTGTCCATACAGAATGCCTCGCCCCACCCCTCAACTCGCTCCGCTGCCTGCCTTCCCAATCTCAGCTGGGAGTGGTCCCTAACAGAGGGACAGATAATAGAATCGAAGTCACCCTGCATTCAGGCAACCTAAGAACACAGGGAGTGCATGGAACCCGAAATCAGGAGGCCCACGTCCAGAACCCAAACGCTGGGGCAGCTGGCTCTTCTGACCCTTGTCCTCACTGACAAACAGAAATAATAAATGCCGCCTGGCTTGCCTTGCCGCCTCAGTGTGAGAAGCCAATAAAATAAGGGTAAAAACTATTTGAGAAAAGCAAACCGCCTATAGAGGTATAGTGGATTACTAAGACAAATGATTGGGGAAGAGCATTTATCAGACAGTTCACCAGGCTTCCTGCTAAGCATTTGATAAATATCATCCCATTTAATTCCCAAGACAATCCAGTGAGGATTAGACCCCCTTTGCAGATAAGAGACTGAGGCTCAGGGAGGCAAGGTGGCTCCAAGGTCACATAGCTAGAGAGTGTGGAGCCAGGATCTTCATCCGGGTCTCACAGGTGTAAAGCCCTGTGCCTGTCCACTGCACCAGACAGGGACTTCTCATTGCTGGGAGTCAAGAGAGCTAACTGCTCTCCAGCTCTTCCAGAGGCCTGCCACATGACCTTGGGCAAGTCACTGCCCCTCCTCTGTCAGCAGGATTAATGCAAATTTTCCTAGGCAAAGAAAATTTCTGCCCCGCAGTCATGCTGCCAGGCTGGTGTAGGCACTTCTGCAGCGCAGGTGTTCATGACACCTCTGACCTCGATCTGCCGGTGCCCCAACCATCAGCCATGTGTGCTATTTGCCCAGGGCCCCAGGCTGCTGCTGGGGTGGGGTGGGGGCTTTGTGTCCTGAGCATAGGAACTTCTGTCCAACCAAGCAGAGGGGTCCTGGAGACCAGAAGACCAGCAAGTGAGCCGTGGCAAGGAACGTAGAAGCTTCCCCAGGCTACCACCTGCTCCAGACCCCAAGGTGGGCAGCCTCACAGAGTATGCCTACCTCCACCCTGGCACGTGCAGGCTGGCCTGCCTGCCGCCGCCGCCAAAAGGTATAAGGTGGATGGTGGCAGACACAGACAGAAGCGCTTGCAAGGTCACCTGCTTTTTCTCAAATGCCAGCCCATAGCCCTCCTCTTGTCCTTCCCACAGATGACTGCATTCAGCCCATGGCTGAGTTAGGTTTGTTCAGAACGGTGTTTTTTTTACACCCAGTCCTTTTCCAATTTTTTATTTAGTTTCTGTAGCTAGTGCTCTGCCCACGGCCCCTAGGATCCCTTTACAGATTGTGCACACACAACTCCTGGCTCCTCGGGTGCTTTTCACTCACTAGAGCTAGCACCTGCGGCTCTTTGTCAGAGACCCGCCCCAGGCTGCTGGAAGCCGCTTCGCCTGCTAGCATTGAGCGCAGGAAGTGCCCTGAACCAATGACAGACATGCAAGGGGATATAAAAACTCCAGCTTCTTTGCCCTGACTGGGACAACTCTGAGGTGTGAGGTAAGCTGTCCCCAGAGCTCCCCATGGGACTTGGCTTGGTGTCACCCTTGTTTGGCCTCCTTCCCTCTTTCGTGTGTTTCTCTTCCTTAGTCCCTCACTAGATGATTCCTGGAAACACTCCCCACCTCAACCCCGCTGAGAAAAAAAAAGCCACTTTCATGCAAATCCTCACCTCAGGGTCTGCTCCAGGAGAACTCCCAGGATACCTAATAGAGTTGACTACAAAATTTGCACAAATGTCCAGATTTCTGGTTCTCAGGATCAACCTGTAGATCTAGCAACCTGGACCCTTTCTCACTTGGCAACGAGTGACTAGAGTGGAGTAGAGGCAGATGGAAAATGTATTATTCAGTTTTCCCCAGTCTACCACACTCTCTACTGCCTGCAGCTGGCCCTTTTCACCCATTCGTGTTCCCTGCCTGCCCCTGCCGGCTCATGAGTTTGCATTCCCTACAATATGGTTAACGGTGCAGGCTCTGGAATCCAGGTTCACCAACTACTGATTCTGTGACTTCATATAAATCCCTTAAACTTTCTGCCTCTCAGTTTCCTTGTGTAAGGGAAATACAGTTGTTAGAGACTTTAATGGGATACTTACTGTAAAATGAGTTTTACAGTATCTAGCACATAAGAGGTCAAGAAATTACTAATATTTGTCCTCTTGGAACAGATGTGCCCGCTACAATCTGACAGCCCAAATCCAACTATCTGAGGTTACCTGGGGGCCCCTTACTCCCCCTGGGGGTAAGATACGCCTTCCCCCAAGACATTTGGGTCTGATCACTCACCTCTTCCCACTGATGAATATATCGAATGAGGCGGGAGAGACGCAAGAGGCGCAGGAGACTGAGGATCTTGGTGAAGCGGACAATGCGCAAGGCCCGGGCAGTCTTATAGACCTCTGAGTCAATGCGTGTCTCCACGATGAGGAAAATGTAGTCCACGGGGATGGAGGAGATGAAATCCACCACGAACCAGCTTTTGAGGTACTTCATCTTAATCCGCTGCGGGTCCAGGATGATCTCTGTGTTGTCCTCCACCACGATCCCTGTGCGGAAGTTGAGGACCAAGTCGATGAGGAAGAACGTGTCCGACACCACATTGAAGACGATCCAGGGTGTGGTGTTCTCATCCTTGAAGAAGGTGATGCCCACGGGAATGATGATTAGGTTTCCAACCATCAGCAGCAGCATGGTCAGGTCCCAATAAAATCTGCCCAGAGACACAGGGGTCAGTCGCCAGGAGGACAGACAGAATGAGTTACAGACTACAGGAGAAGACTCCAAGGGACAGCAAATGTGGAAGAGGGAGGTCTCGGGAGGTCCTGAGTCACTGGATGGGAAATTCAAATGAGTACCAGGGCAAGATACGGAGATTGGCATAGAAAGACTCTTTCTTCACTAAGGATACCCTCTGCCTGCCCCTCTGTCTGCTCCCCCCTCCATCCCCACTCCCCAGCAGGAGTCAGGCTGAAAAGCAAACCAAACAATGATATCCAGAGAGAAGTGCGAAGTTCTTTTAGCAGCAGGAGTAGCTTGCCCCACAACACCCCAGGCTCAGGCTCAGCTGCTCCATCCTCCCTGGGGGCCAGCTGTGGTCTGAGACAGGCTGGCAGGCAGACATGCTACAGACCGTGACCAGAGAGCAGGGGAGGTTCAGACACACAACAGGTGCCTGGGTGGCAGGACGCCTTGGATCCAGTCCCAGCTCTGTCAATGACATGCTGTGTGACATCAAGTAGGTGGCCTCCCGCTCTGGGCCTCAGTTTCCTCACTGTGCAATCAGGGGTGGAGCCTCTAAACTAGCCCTCACCCACACTGGCTTTCTGGCCCCCCCCCCAACTTAGTCTATTTCCTATTGCCATAAAATGTCTGACCATCTCTCTCCCCCCGAGGTTTGCATGCTAACACAGGGTTAGGGAAGGACAGCGAAATTTTCAAGGACAGGAAGTGTTAATGAGGGGATTTCAGGCACCAGTGAGGTACCACTCAATGCAATGCAGTGAGATCAGTGGGGGCTTTAGAGTATCATTTCTCCTAAGGTGTCAAAGCAACTGCAAGTGTTTCTTGAGGGAGGTGGGGAGGGCCCCTCAGGGTGAAGCCACCTGGCTTAGCAGGAGCCCCTCTGGAGTGTGCAGACAGCACAGATAGGCACAGACCCATGTCCAGAAGGTATGACCAATCAATGCCAGGGACCCTGCTGAAGTACCGGCCACCCTAGGGCTGGCTCCAAGATCTAACACTTGCACTGCACAGCTATTTCCCTTTGCTATTAATTTAGATAGTTACACAATGACAGATAAAGGTATTAGTCAGGAAGAAATAAGCATGTCCTCTCCCAAGAGAAATAACCTTTTGGCCATCTTTAATTGTCTACTACACAAAAGCCAGGGAGTGGGAGAGAGTGGGAGACAAAAATACAAGCTTTCCTTGAGCCTTCAGAGGGTCCAAAGTGCTCCTGCCAGAAGAGTTTCAGGTTTGAAAAAATATTACTTCACAGCAAAATGGTTCCTTTGCGAGATGCAAAATGGTGCTATGAGTCGAGAGGTAGGGCCCGCTTCACTTGAGATGGGCGAGACAGCTGTCCCACAACACACAGCTTAGGGAAGCACAGCTTCTGGAAAGGCAGCTTTGGGGAGCCCCTTTGAAAGCCATGCCATTCAGGGCCTAAGACAGGACCTCAAGGCAGGAACCTCTCAGGCTGAAGATTCTCATTCTAAGGCTAGTGCCAAGAGGTCAACTTCAGCTCCTTCCTTGCTCTACAACCCACCATCCTTTTTCCTGCCCCAAACCCCCTATGCCATCTGGGAGACGCCAACTACAACCCAAGAACCCACCCCAGTCATCACACCCACCACACAGAAGACAGCACATCCTGCTAATGACTTGTGGGCCCCAGAGAATGGTTTCAGCTTCTATGGGGTGTTCCTGAGCTGTGTACACTCTCTACTTGGCCTCATGCACGTCATTCAAAGACAGCTGCAGACACTCATTAGAACCCACAAACAGGTATCCCCATTCACACACACAGTGTGCAAACACCCCTATATACACACGGCCACCATTCCTCTTTAATTATTCTCTTAGGGAAAACAAAGGGTCCTGTGGCCCTCTGTACATAAATCTAATAATACACGCAGGCTAGAAGAGTTTCTAAAATTAACAGAGCGGGCGCAAAGCGGCTGGGAGTGCTGACTCGGGCAGGCCTGCCACTCCGGCGGGTTTCTACACTTTCCCCAGCTCTAGTTCCCTCAATTACAGACCAAATTTGAGACAGTAATTAACAGGAGAATGTTTGCATTTAGTGGTCTTCATAAAACCAAATTACATGAGGGAAAAACAACCATTTCCTTGCATTCTGACTAATTATTTCAATCGTGAGTTTCCAGATGCGAAGGGATATTTCTGGTGCCTGATCTGGGCTAGGGTCGGAATACCAGAGCACTCCTTCCCACAAACCACTATCCTGAAGCATCACAGAGCTACCCACAAGGCAGCATAATATAGTGGGAAGAAAGGCTTTCAGAGCCAGCCAACCCTGGGTTCATTTCCTGGTTCCATCATTTACTAGCAAGTCACTTAATCTCTCCATGCCTCAGTTTCCTTTTCTGCTCAATGAGGATAATAACAGTACCAAACTGGTATAATTGTTGTAAGAATTAAATGAATTGCCATTTGTAAAATGCTCCGACCTATGCCTATCTGTATTACTAAATGAGTCAATAAGTAATTCAAGTCAACAAATTCACAGGAAAGATGAAATCTTTCAAGGAAGAGCCAAAGCAAAGCATCTACTAGGGGATGGGGGTCGAAGGGAGCTTAATGGTCCTGGGAGAGTCCAGTAATGGAAGTCAAGGATCACAATATTCTGTAAACAGTCAGACAACAGAACCAATCTACCTTGGCAGGTGCCCTGATCTCGGGGAGCTCATGGTCCAGTCAAAAGACAAGGCTTAGTTAGAACACAAGTTGGGCAATGATGTAAGAGACCATCCCTGGCGGCAGCCCATGCAGCTGAGAAGGTGAGCTCCTGGTGGCCAGGAAGGTGAGGCCAGAAAGTGTTCCTGGAGGAGCTGGCCTTTGGGAACTGTCCTTAGACAGACTGCCTTAGAGACAATCTCTCCTTACTCTTTTGCCAAGATGTTTCCACAGACATTCAAAAGCAGGGCTGGTGACGGGTGAGGAAAGGGTTCAGCACCACGGACAGCTCCCAGCGCCTGCCAGCCCCGTCCTGTTGGTCTAGCCAGGGACACCAGCTTCCCTCCTGCATCCTCTGCTCCCTGGGCCCCTCTTCTTGCCAACCCCAGTGATTAGAAGCATCTCAAGTGGTTCCTCAATGTCCCTAGGCTTTTTTACGGGGGATCCTTGGTGACTGAATTCATAAAGACTCCAAAACATATCACATGTATCAAGCACTTGCTCCGTGCTTTCCATGCATTACTTCATTTAATCCACACCAGCACTGAGGTGGTTGCTGACATCTGTATTTTGCAGATAATGCCACTGAGGCTCAGAGAGAAATATCTACCCAGGACCACACAGGTAGTGAGGAAAAGACCCTTCAGAGAGGTCTGGGGGACTGGCGAGACTGACCGCTTAGGATTTTCGGCACCTCGATGGGATGCGGGGAGGGACACAAGCCTTACTGGCATCTCCGCATCACCCTGGGGAGGTGGCCTATCACAGCAGGTGTGGTCCTCTCTTGTACATGAGAGAGGAGAAGAGATGTGGTGACAGATGGTGACAACACTTAGAGTGGCGAGCACTGAATAATGTATAGAATTGTCGAATCACTGTGTTCTACACCTGAAAGGAATATAACATCGTATGTCTGCTAAACCTCAAAAATAAAATTTTTAAAAGAGAGAGAAAAGAGAGTTGTGAAGACGTTTTGAGGGGACCCATCCTCCTGACGCCAGAGACCTCTGAGATGCTTCCTGGGTGGGGGAAGTAGCACACCTTTCAAATATTAAAAGCACCCTGGTCATCAGCAGTCAGTCAGGCACAGTTGTGCGTAACAGAGGAAAACTAAGGTTCGTGGAGGAACAGTAAAATTTTCCAAAACCTTAAGCTGGAGGCCCCATATTTCCCTAGCACCTCACTGCCCCAAGAGTCATGCATAACTAAATCCCACGATCCAGGGTACATGCTCCATGGTAGCGTGTGGCAGGCCCTGGCAGAGATGCCATGGATGGCCAGACCCAGACATGCTGGAGTTGGTACATGCCTGAATTAGAGGCCTTGTTCTCTCTGAAACCAGAGGACCCTCCCCTATCCCAGTGTTCTCGAAGGTAAAAGGAAGTCCTGGCCAGCAACACACCTCACCGAGGTTTCAGCCCCAGGATCCCAGGCCTGCCTCCCTCAGTCCTGGACCTTCCTTCCCACCTGGCCATCCAAGCAGGCAGGTGGCCTCTCAGCAGGCGGATGTGGCCTATAGGCCAGCTTTGGAGGAGGTCTCATGTGCGGAAGGAACGGGGGATGGCAAAAAGCCAAGCGGCCCTTTTACACAGACACCTGGAGCATTTCATCGTTTGGTCTAAGAGGAAGGTTACGGTCTCAAGGGAGCTGAGGGAAGAGAAGATAGGAGGCTCCTGATCCTGAACTCAGAGACTCAAGGACCAGACCGAGGGCCCTCTTCTTTCCTAGAGAATGAAGAGGAGTGAAGGGTAATAAAATGGGGGCAGGAGAAGTGCAAGTGGAACAGGGATGACCTCCTTTGGCCTCCTCTTGCCCACACATGCCCACGCTTGCGTGAGCACATATGCTCACACACGCAAATGCACGCACATGTACACACGTGCACACACCTGCACACAGGTGCACATGCACACGCCCACCTCTGAATACATTTTTGTGCACATTTCATCTATGTGCTCCTGTTCATTTTTGCCCTCGTACACACATGTTTGCACACATTCACTGGGACTCCTGCCAGCTGGAAGAAAGAGTGTCGGGTTTTTGCCCATTACATTCTTTTCCATCCTTCAGGATTCATCCGAAGGGCTACTTCTCCCAGGCCTCTCCAACCTCACAGCCCAGCCTGAGGCTGGCTTTGGACCTCCCAGAACGCTGCCTCTCCCTGAAGGCGGCAGCCTTGTCCCAGACGGTGCTGACTGCAGGCCAGGGTCCCCATGCTTTCTCCCCGGTGAGCGGCACACCCAGAGCCTCATCTTCTACCCCCTCCCTCTGTGTAGACACCTCCCCTAGCATCAGGCCTGCATTCCCACCTGCCGCCTGGAGGGCCTGCTGGATCCTACACCCAAGTCCAAGGCTGCACTCAGCCTCTTCCTCCTCAGAGCTGAATGGTCCAGTCAGCATTTCAGTCACCTGGGCTTAAAACCGCAAAGCCATCCTCAGCTGCTTTCTCTTTCCCGCAGGCCCCCCACACAGTGACAACTCTTGTCTAGCATCCTCTAATGATGGCTTCTGAATCTGTCCCTGACTGCTCTGTTCTAGATCAGTTCCTCACTGTGCCTCACCTGGACCCACGTCCCAGCTGCCTCCCTGCACCTAGCCTCCACACTCTTTCCTTCCAACTCACATAATCTCTGGGTTATCTTTCCAAATATTATGATTGTATCACCCCTTATTTGGGCAGACTCCCGTGACTACAGAAGAAAGTTGAAGCTCCAAGGTCTGGCATTGCCTCTGCCCCGCTTCCCTGATCCCCCTCTGCTTCCTTCCCAGTAGCCACCAGACACCAGATCCTGGCTCTGTCTCCATCCACATTCTCGCTTCTCCTCCTCCTGAGAACCACCCCTGTCTCCTGAACCCCCATCTTGTGAAATCCCTTCCCTCAGTCTGACTGCCTCCTCCTCCGGGAAGTTTGCCTAGCTGTGCTACGTGTCTGGGACAGCTGTCACATCCTGCCCCTTCCAGCAGGCACCACCTAGCTCGCAACAAATCACAGAAACCAGGAATCCAGGAGTCCTCGTGTCTGAGACAGGGATGGGAGCGGGGAGATCCCCCTGGGTTCCCAAGCCATCCCTTGCTTTTCCAGGCTCAGCACAGACAGCCCAATGTGACAGTGAAGACAATGAAACTGGAAGGGGACAGCAGCTAGTGTCCCCAGCAGCCACTTACTATTTGCAGCCACTCCTCTGAATATCTTATATGGATTATCTTATTTAATCCTCATAAAAACTCCATGAGGGAAATACTCTGATTATGCCTATTTTACAGATGAAGAGACTAAGGCACGAGAAGTTGAGAAATTTGCTAGAGATGGTGGATCAAGAAATTAAAGCCAAAGGGCCTACCTCCTGAATCCCACTTTTTTTTTTTTAATTGTTAATGTTTATTTATTTTTGAGACAGGGAGAGACAGAGCATGAGTGGGGGAGGGGCAGAGAGAGAGGGAGACACAGAATCGGAAGCAGGCTCCAGGCTCTGAGCTGTCAGCACAGAGCCCGACGTGGGGCTCGAACTCACAGACCGCGAGATCATGACCTGAGCCGAAGTCGGACACTCAACCGACTGAGCCACCCAGGCGCCCCCCGAATCCCACTTTTAACCACCCGACAGAAATATCAATCTGCCTCGTGATATTTTTCTCTCTCCCAAACTCCTTCTGCTTCTCCTCCCCCTCACTGACCTTCTCTCCTGGGCTCTGTCCACCTCCACCTCTTTGCTCCCTGACCGCTCCACCACTTCCCTTAAACAAGCCTTCGCTGTGTGCTAAGGAAACCTCTCTCCCAGACCCCACACACCTCAGCGTCGGGGGTGGGGTCGGCAGCCCCTCCCATCCACACTGGTGCCACTTCCTGCCTGCGCTGGAATGTTTACAAGATCTTGAGAGCATCCTGTCATTTTCTGGCCATCTTGCCAGCATCCATCTGCCACCCTCGGGGACGCTGGCAGCACTGACACCCGGTTCACAACCTCCCATTCCACTCCAAACTCTGCCATCGCCCTGGGTGACTTCTACTCCATATATCAACCCCAGACACACGGCCCCTCCATGGCTTGGTGCTCTGACCCTAATGACGGCACATCGGTCACCCTCTCCTGCAGTGTGGGACGGACACCGTCCCCAGTTCTTCCATCTCTCACCCCACCCTCCTTTCCCTCCAGCTCTCTTAGCCAGTCATGCTAAGTCTATTCCTTAGTGTCTGTCCCAGGAACCGTGAGTCACAGAACCCTTCTGCCCCCTTCCCTCCCCTGAGACATACTAGCCCAGCTCATCCACCCATCTTGCCCGGTCTTTCTGGCACCCACGTCACAAGATCACGCCCTGGCTCAGGACCACCATTCACCCTTTTCATGTTTCATGAAACCGCAGAAAAATCCCACAACCTCAAACCTGTCCTACTACATACTTAGGCACCTCGGCTCCTGTGCCTCAATTTCCTCATCAAGGCTCCCATACTCAGCTGGCCTTCCCCTCCACCAGCCCGGCCTCCCAAGAGACCCTAGGAAACATTCCCCACCATGCTCCTCCAGCAGCCGTTTCAAATCATCACCTCTCCTCAAAGCTCTGAAACCACTTTTCCACCCCATCTCAGCAGAGAACACCGCCTTCTACTTCACAGAGAAAAGAGAAGCCACCAGAATGTCCCCTTTCTCTTTCTGCCACCAGACTCCTACCCTGCTTGCCTCTCCCTCATCCGCCTCCCTCCTCCAGTCCCAAAGGCACCGGTGACTCCTCCACCTGCCTCTTGACCCTCGTCCCCTCTTTCTCCCCAGGGATGCTGACCCCTAAGTTGCCCCTCTCTTGTCGGTATCTTCAGTCTCCCTCTCCACCCATGCCTTCCCATCAGCTTGTTCTTTTAAGCTCCCTTCATTTAAAAAATAAATAAAATGGAACCACTTGGAATCCCCGCTGCCTTATCTCTTCTCCTATCAGAGCTTCCTGGAAAAGGCGTTGCTCTCTCACTTCCGCTTCCGCTTCCCACGCTCCTGCCGGCCCCCCAGGACAGGGCCGGGGCACCCCCTGCTGCACCACCCACCGGGTGCCGGGTTGGCTGACCCTCGCTGTGGGCCACTCTGCGGAGGCCCCCCGCCCTGCTGGGCTTTCTCCCTTTTCTTAGCCTCTCTTTTTCCTTCCCCTGAAGGGGCTCTCTTCCTCCGCATGACCTTTAAGTGCTTTTGTTCCTTTGTGCCCTGGCCCCTTCTCTCTCTACGCTGTCCCTGGGTGACCTCGCCAACTCCTAAGGCCTCCATCATTCGGCTGGCTTTCAAACCAGACCTCTCTCTTAAGCTCCACACCTGCCGACTCCCCCTTTTACGCCTGCATGTCGTGCAGGAACCTCATTCTCACCACATCCAGATAGAACGTAACAGCTTTTCCTCCAGACCCTGGTGCTCTCAGCACGTGTTCTTCCAGCCAGCCACATGCTCGATCTAGAAACGTGGGAGATACCCTCCATCTCCCTCCCCTACCACCCACCCACCCGGAGAGTCTCAGCAGCACACCACCTGGCCTACCCGTGGCTCCCTAACTGGGCTCCTGGTCTGCCCAGGACCCCAGATACCTCAGGGCGCTGGGTGAGGTCCACGTCCTGTCACCAATCCACTCTCCGTGTGTTGCCAAGCCCAGAGGCCTTCCGTGCTTCCCGCTGAGTTCCTCGCTGTCATCCCCCAGGCCCGTCCTGACCTGGACTCTGCCTCCTCCCCGGGTCTCATTACCCTTCCTCCTCTCATCGCTCTGTTCTAGACATACCGGCAGCTTCCAGTGCCCCACATGCACCATGCTTCCTGTCTGGGCTTGCCGACACGCTGGTGTCTGCCTGGGACTCTTCTCCCCACCGCTGCCCACCCCGGGCTCCTTGGCTCAGAGGAGGCGTCATTTCTTTATGTCCTAGGAAATCCGGTGAGGTGCCCCTTATGTGTGTTGCCCTAGCACAGTATTTACCACGCCATGATGAAATGGTGTGTTTGGTTTGCGTGTTTTTACCTTGTGGTCTATGCCACTCTCTGAACTCAGCACGGGGCATTCAGAGCCTTTTACACAGTAGGTCCTAACGAATGTGTGAATGGATAGGCAGGCGAATGAATGAAGGAATGCTTGCCTTGGGGAACAAAGCTGAATGACAGGCGGTACAGCAGAAGCTGCATGAAACGGCAGCTCGCTGAGACTCATGAGGCTTTCACAGACCTCGGACGATCACGGTGGAACTTATTCTGTCCAAACCCCAAAGACTCCAAGACTGCCAGGAACATCCATCAGAGAATGCCCCCCCGCCCCACCTGGTGCTGAAAACCATGCATGTTGGGAAAAGTCACAGAGAAGGAAGGGCAGAGCTGGGGATGGGGAATGGGGAGTCAATGAATGAGAGGCCAGGAGAAGCATGGGGGTTGGGGTTTCTGACAGAGCGGGATGACGGGGGTGCTGGGTGGGGGACACACAGTGGCTTCAACATAGGCATGACTATTTCCAGCATGACCAGCGCGGCCGCCTGGTGGTAGAACACCCCCTCATTAAGGGCGTGGCCTCTCAGTGAGGATTTTAAGGATTCTCCCTTCTCCCCAAATAGGCCTAGCACAGAGATCCAGGAGGTGGGGGTGGGCGAGGGGAGGGGGCGAAGGGCAGGAGAAGTAAGGAGGCTTCTCCTAGGATCTTCTGGAATCCCCGTGCTGCCCCCACCTTGCAGACCCAGTATGAGTCCTCCCCAAGAGCAGAAACCGATTGTTCTTCCTCTTCTGAGATGTGAACCCATGGCTGGGCCCTAGGGGTGGGGGTGGGGTGAGCGGGGCAGTGGCCTCTCAGTAAAACCGGCTTATTGCTAAGGAGATGGGTGGACTAACGGCTGTTGCCAGTGGGGAAACAACTGCTAAAAATAAAAATTAAAAAAACGACCCTAAAATGTTATCACCAATCATTGCTATGTGGTGGGATTCTGAGTGATTTTGTTTTCTCCGTCACACCTTTCTATATTTCCTACATTCTGCTCTATTTCTAAACTCTCTATATTTTTTAAGACGGGCAAATATTCTCTTTATAATCCAAACTCTGAAACCTGCCTTTAGCCGATGACCAGGGCCCCATGCTGGGAAGAGTCGCCTCCCGTGTGTCAGGAGAGAGACACGCTGGGTCCCCGGGAAACTCTTGGGCAGCCAGAGTAAACACACGGGAAACGTGTCAGCGTGCTGGGGAGGTCAGGCTGAGCAGATTTTTCGGAGGAGGGCAGTGAGGAAGGAGGGAGGGAGGCCATTTGAAGGGCAGGTGTGATCGGCAAAGGAGACCACGTGCCCGCCCACGACACACACGTGGCCACGCACACAGGAGAGCTGCCTTCCTGGTCTTCTCTCCCGCCCAGCCTTAAAAACTGGATCTTCGACCAATCCTTCCCTGCCCCCCTCCCCTTCCAGGCTCCCGTTCCTTATTCGCTGAGGCGGAGCTACAAGCCCAGCCCCCTCACCACCTTACCCCCTTATCAGAAGAAGCTGCCAGCTGCCCGCCTAAGGGTTGGACGGGGTCCTCCCTGCCTGTGCCCTGGGGCTGGCATTTTAGACTCGCCCTCTCCCCCGGGCTGCAACTCCGCCATCCCACCACCTTCCAGGGCCAGGCTGGGCCCACAGCTCTGGCCTCTGAGGGCAAAACCCCCCACCCTCACCGCCCCCTCTTCTGGCCCAACCTCCCTGACTTGGGGTCTCCCCTGCTATAAAAGATGAATTGCTCCCTTCCTCTCACCAGCCTCTGGCCACTAGGGTTCTATTTTTAACCCACCTCGAACTCTCTGACTCAGAATCACAGGGTTCCCAGGTAGCTGCTCCCTCGGCCGGCCGCCTGGGGCTGCCTCCAAAACAGACTCAGCACCAAGGGCATCTAGTGCTCGGTTTGTGGGTGGCTAGCTGGGATTTGGGCGGATTTTCATTCTCTAATTTTTCTGTGTGACTCGAGGAACAAAATTTGTTTTCCTTTTTGAAGTCCCCAAGAAGACCCATTCCCCCTGTCTCTTTGCACAGTCCCTCCCTGTCCTGGGGCTGACGCCCTAGCCTTTCATCAGGCGGTGAGGGCTAGACTCAGATACTCCCCGAACAGAGGTGAGCCGAGGGCTGTAACTGATGGAACCTTCCCCTTCTGTGATCCTCCAATCATACAGCACAGCGCTTGGCGAACCAAAATAGGCACACGAATCACCAGGGGCTTTTACCAAGACACAGACTGGGGTGTACTCGGTATGGGGCGGGGGCATCTGCAATGCTCAGAGGCTCTCTAGTGACTCTGAGGCGGCGGGTCCAGGGACTACACCAAGGAGCCAGGCTAGAGCAGATGGTAGGGAGGTTAGGCATTCTAGTGTTTAACTACCTGGCTGTGTGGCCTGGCACAGATCGCTTAACCTCTCTGAGCCTGTTTTCTCATGTGCAGAATGAGAACATTAATGCCACCTCACAGGCTTCTTGAGATATTTATAATCTGCTACACAGTGTAAATACTCAGTACTTGCAGGCTGTGGTCATCACCGTTATTATTCTCGTGACCACTAAGATGCAGGTCCGGGCCTGAGGGCTAGGGGGATACTGACGTGCGTGGACTGGTCCCACCACAAGGAGCCTTCAGTGTTGTGGCTGGACAGACCCGCCCCACGTGGGAGCTGATGATCCAGACCACTGCGTGGGCAGATGAGGCCATACACCAGTGGGGGCGGGTGGTGAGGGGACTGGCTCTGTGGCGTGGGCTGGGGATGGCCGGAGGGGAAATTCAGCCAGCCTTGAGAACGTGGACAGAGAAACAGGGAACGAACGGCATGGCCTGCTGGGCACTGAGGCCCCAAACAGGACGAGGCCAGAGTGTGTCCCCTGGTCAGGAAGGTCAGTGTTGCGGTTCCGGGAAGGAGGGTCACGCTGCACAGCGGAAGGGATCTAGGCCAGGGGTGTACGAGTCTTTGGTTCCAGTGCCCTCTCCTTCTCTCACTTGCTGTGTGCCCTGAACAAGTCCCTGCCTCTCACGAGCCTTTTCTCAGTTTCCCCATCGATAAGAGAGGATGGAGCCAGGCGATCTCTAAAGACTCGCCAACTCCACGCATCTCTGCAGTGCGGAGGCTAACGAGGCCAGCCAAGGGCAGCTGGCCAGACGGAAAGCTCACCGAGAGAAGAGTATCAACCTTAGAGAACTCTGACACCCTGTCCCCCGACCCAACGCTGGTCTGCGGAGAAGACGGGGACGTCCCCAAGGCCAGCCCGAGCAGTCAGGGCTCTTCTGGGGCCGTGGGAAGCCAGGAAGGCTGCAGAGGCAGAAAGTTCCTCCCGGGAAGGGATTGTGGCTGCACCTCCTCTGAGCACGGGCCCGGCCATAAAGAATACCGAGACATCAGTCCATTGCTCCTCTGATGGGCTCGGGCTTCCTCCGGAGACCCTAAGCCTGTGCACGCACGGTTGCACTAAGAGTAGCGCACACAGAGACACACACGCGTACAGCAGGCGTCATCTGCTCCATAGCGCTCCGAGCTGCCTGGATGCTGGGTGCCTTCAGCCTAGTGGCCTACCCTCGCTGAGCTTCGCCCAGCTCGCAAGACCATTTGGGGGGAAATGGGGAGGGAACTAGCAGTTGGAGGACTCACCCACCCAGCTTACAGGGAAACAAAGAAGGCTCAAGCACAGCTGTCCCCTCTCAGGAGAATGGAACAAAAATAGCGCACTGCCGTGGAGTAGCACGTGAACTCGACCTCAGGGGAACTCAGGTAGGCGCGCTCACCTGCTCCCGAGCGAGGGAGCGCCGGTGTGAAGGGGGAAATGAGATGGATTCAGGGCAGAAGTGGCGCTCTGGTGACAGGAGGCTAACGAGGACAAGGACGCCGCGGGAGGGCTGCCCCACAGACAGTAGCTAAATATTGACTCCGGGAGGGTCTACACGGCCCCTTCGTGCTGGGATGGGGGGTTCCCTGGAGGACGTGAGCCCAGATGGGACTCCGCTGCCTTCCGTCTAGGAAAACACAGTGTGACAAGGACGCAGAGTGAGGGCCGTGTTCCCTGGGGTCCCTCCAGCCTCGGAGTTTTACGATTCCGATTGCTAACAGAAGAAAAGGTAACGACTCCCTGGAGTGGGGCCTCTCATAAATGGGCTCGGATGGCAGGTTGGGGAGCAAAGCGTTTCACCCCCAGGCTCTGGGGAGCACTGGAGGGCTGAGGCAGACGTGGTGCCATCTGACTGTTCACGTGGAGAGGGCCTTGGGGCGCCCAGCACCCTGGCTCGTAAAGTGACAGAAGTAGAATCATCTGGGTGCCCCCCACAATTCTACCCACTCGGGGCCCCCACACCGGGAGGCCCAGGTATCGGTAATTGCATACAGCTCCCAGGGGACTCTGCAGCCTGCCAATTTCAGCTCTGGGGTCTTGCTGAAACCCACCCCCTCTCCGGAAGCATTTTCAGGATGAGGAAAGCCAGGCGCAGGGAGGTGAGGCCTCGGCTCAGTCCTCACAGCTGGCTGGGGCAGGGCAGAGCATTCACTGGCCTCTTATTCATGACAGCCGGGGCGGCGGGGCGGCTCGGCTCTGTCCCCAGAAGCTGTGGAGCAGCACAGCGGGATGAGGGCTCCTCAGAGCCTCTGGGACAGGATGGACAGCTTGTCGCGTCTCCTTCCCCTGCCAGTTCCAAAGCCGACAGTGCCGCTGGCCTGCCCCAGGACCCCTCCGGTCACAGCTGTCTACTGCGACCCGTGCTCTCCACGGATCCGCACATGTGGACTCCTCTGAGGCCAGGCCTGAGCTTCCAGGAGGGGAAGGCTGATCCCCAGGAGAGATGGCTGGGAGGACAAGGGGGCTGGGGTTTGCCCAGGGAACAAGGAAAAGAAAGTGTGCTCTGCACTCCCGCCAGGGCCATGATCTAAGGGGCAGCTCAGCAGACCACACGGATGCCACACGACCTGCGGGGGAGCCTCGGCCCTGGCCCCCAGCACGGAGGGCTAGCAGAGCCTCCGCAGAAAGAAGCCCGCGTGTCAGGGATTCCCACGGCCCCAGGAGCTGCACAACTCCAGGATCATGCCTGGATAGGCCTCGGCAGAGTCTCTGGCAAGAGGGCGGGAGGTTCTCATCAGCTCCACTCATCAGCAGCGCGGTCCCTGCCCTGCTGGCTCAATTTGTACTAATGGGGTCAGGATTACGGGTTCAATACCTATTTGGGCAATTAGCTTTGCTCTCTTGTCAGCCTCAGATAGAGAGGCCTGACCCTGGACACTGAGACAGGAAAGGACTTTGCTGAGGCCATACGGCGGAACAGGAGGAGGGACAGGAGGGCAAAGTCGGCATGGAAGGGGTGGGCAGTTACAAGCGAGGAAAGCTCAGGACAAGAGGAGGGGGGGCGGGCTCCAGGGTGGGCCGGCCCCGATGCTGCACACACAGGCGCTAGCTGCGGAGTCTTCCCTGCTAGACCATGTTTCTTCTAAAAGGTGCTGGTGGCCCTGTGGGCTTGAGGGTCTTTCCTGTCCCTGCAGAAAAGAACAAGCACCTCGTATCCTCTGACGGACTATCGGTGGGAGAAACCCCCGGCTGGCTTTGGCGATGAGTGGCTGGGGACACACGTTAATCATTGACAGGGGCTGCTCCGGCCTGCAACAGGGAACTGCAGCGTAATTACTTCTGGGCTCCAGGCCACACGCTCAGTGACATTAATGCGGTGGCAACACCTGCCTTCTGGGCTGAGTACAGCAGGGAAAGAGGGTCTTCTCAGAGGGTGTATAGCTGGGGCCGGGAGAGCCGCCTGGGCCACCAGAACCCAGAGAATCCAGAGACAGCATCAGGGGCAAGACACGGGGGAGGGGGGTCACAGTCATGAAGGGTGAAGGGCAGAGCTTAATGAGTACAGGTCCAAAAAGGCAGATTTGGGGGCACCTGGGTGGCTCAGTCAGTTAAGCATCCAACTTTCGCTCAGGTCACGATCTCGCAGTTTGTGAGTTCAAGGTCCGCATCAAGCGATACTGAGCCCTGCTCCGGGGGAGCTCAGGCCCTGCTTGGGGCTAGGCACTGACAGTGCAGAGCCTGTGTGGGACTCTCTCTCAATCCCTCTCTCTCCACCCCTGGCTCATTCGTACTCGCTTGCTCTCTTTCTCTCAAACAAATAAATAAATCTTTTTTAAAAGGTAGAGTTTGAGTAACCGGCTCTTAGTGCTTGCCGACACCCACCCCAGCCCCTTAGTTCCATCTCCTAGAAACCTACTTCCAATGTGCTGAATGGGTCTCTTTTTCCTTCAAATCCAGCTCAGATTTGCTTCCTCCAGGAAGCCTTCCCTGACCATCCATTCATACCGGTCTACCCTAAGAGGAGCTGAAATCCTATTCTCTTCTTTGCCAGGTAGGCAGTGACCCCCATTCTCCATAGTGGGTGAAAACAGTCTTGGAGCATCTGGTGTCTGAAGGGACATGAGCCCCTCACCCCCCCCCACCTTAAGCTTGCCCCTCCTCAGGCCCAGAAGACAGTATATTAGCCAGCCGCATGTTATGTATTAATTTCTGAAAGCCTCTCCACGCAGACATAACACGTCCACCCACACAGATAAATGCTTAGACAGACACAAAATCATCAGCAGCCAATTATCAGGCCCCCACAGCTGCCGTGAGCAGACCCGGAGGCCCCGCTGCTGGCTCCACGGTTTGTGGGGCGGGGAGTGCAGGTGGGGTGCGGGGAGCCCCCTCCGTCAAGCCGGCGCACGCCTCTGCCCAGCCCTGAGCACCGCTGTGCGGGAGCCGCGAGCTGGCTGCCTGGCTGGGAAGCCAGACGCCAGCCCCAAACAATGCGAGAGCGGAGTGGGGCGGGGAGCCGTCACGTGTGAGATTTGGTGGCTCCGGCGTCGGCAGCAGTGGCACTGTTGTTTATTTATAATTTGTACTTTACCTCCCAGAGAGGACCGGAGGCAGCTGGCTCGGATGCTAAGAGGTGTAGCAGCTCAGGGAGCCCGAAGAAGGGGGAAGGACACAAGGCGGGGTGGGCCGCATGCCTACTTTGCCCCAAGCCCCGGGTGCCTCAGGAAGGTGCTGGCCTTGGTCCTAAGGCTATGGGAGGGCTCCAGTTACTGACCTCAGACCAAGGCCTTCTCTTGGACCCAGGCTGAACCCTGATCCTGGTCACAGCGTGGGCCCAGACGGCGGCCTCAGACAGAGCCTCGACTTTGGACACACGCTGAGTCCTAAAGCAGGACTCCCGCTCCCTCACGTCTCTGAAGGATGTGAGGAACAGACCACGTGACCGCCTATTTCTCTGGTGAGAGAACACAGACACCACTGGCTACTCGTCCCCTCCCCCCAGGAACCCTAATCCTGAAGAACAGGTGCATCGACAACATCTGGATGTGGTTCCAAAATCCCAACGGCCTCCGCACCAGCCAGGACCCTGATCCAGCGTCCTTCAGGGGGGCGGGGTGTGCTGGGGGGGAGGGGTGGAGCGGCCCCGGCGTTGGGGGTCAAGGCAAGCACGTGTCTTGGCCTGGAGATGCTGCATCTTCAGACGTGGAAAGACTCCCTTCTCACTGGATAAGCTTAAGTTAAGAAGGACTCTGAAAATACCTATCATCTCAAAATTCAGGCATGGAGCTGGGGCAACCCGAAAAAGCTCCAGTGACAAGACCATTGAGGACCTCTGGCTGGGGTCGAGGGGTGGACCGTGGGACCTTATGATCTTTGCAGCCAGGTGTTACATAACCCACTTGGGTTCCGGTGTCCTCTCTGACACGGATTTATTCTGTGACCCCTGGGCCAGTGGCATCCCCCCTCTAGTTCTCTGCTCCCCCTTTTATTTTAATTGTTTCTTCTTATTAGAGACAGAAAGAAGGCATGAGCGGGGGAGGGGGCAGCAGGAAAGGGAGAGAGAATCCTAAGCACCCTCCACACTCCGGGCCACAGGCTGATCGGGGGCTCTATCCCACGACCCTGGGATCCTCACCTGAGCTGAAATCAAGAGTCGGATGCTCAACCAACTGAGCCACCAAGGCACCCCTCTGCTCCCCTTTTATAAAGCCAAGGCCTTAGACCAGGAGCTTGCTAAGGCCTGTCGAGATCTGGTGTTCTGAGGTCTGTCAACTTTCCCTTGCCAGCTCAGCCCCAGCTCCCTGCAGCCCCTCCTCGCCTGTAATGCGTGGTCAAACATTATCTCCTGTTTTTATTCTCAGGAGACGGTTTCCTTGAACTACTTTTGTAATCTAGCTTCTTAAAGCTAAGATAAAAAGAAGAAGGAGACAAAGAGGAAGGAAGGGAGGAGGAAGGAAGAAAGGAAAGGAGGAGGAAAAGAAGGAAGGAAGAGGGAAAAAGAGGCACAAGAATGTCTTTACGGTCCTAGCGACCAGGTGCAAATTCCAGTTCTGGTACTTCATGGCTGCAGGCTGCGGGGCAAGTCTTTTTTTCTCCCATCGGAGACTCAGTTTCTTTATCTGGAAACTGGGGGTAAGAGAACTTATCGTTCAGGCCACTGTGAAGAGTAAATAAAATAGGAGACATAAAGCTTCTCACAGTTTGGTACCTGGTATAGACAGTTCGCGAGCGGTAGCTATTGACCTGCGAATCCACGGGGCTTTAGTCTCTGTTGGTTTGAATCTAGGGTTGTGAGCTCAGAGGCCTACGGGGGGTCAGGCAGCTAGCTAACTGTGCGTGAATGACACGGCTGGGTACAGGACCTTAGGGACAGTGGGCAGCTGGCGAGCCAAAGTCAGATTAAAGGGGGCAGCCTCTAGTCGGCTCCAGCTGCCTGCGATGGTGTGGGAACGTGGGGCCGGAACTGCCAGAGTTCCAAGTTTTCAGGAGAAGCCCGGAAGCTACATTTTTATGTTTCATCTTTCCATTTTAAAACACTGTCTCTGATTTGTTATGACACACGATGCTGCCTGAACGGAACACATCTGGGTGTTGTGTTTGGTCCGCGGGATGCTGCTTAGCAACTTCTTGTCTGAGTACTGCTGTTACATCTTGAGTCCCCTTGGCGACGGGGAGCTCACCACCTCTTTGTGCTGCTTCTGCCCCAGTTCTGGGCAGGTGCTGATGATTAAGAGTGTCTTTGAGGGGCGCCTGGGTGGCTCAGTCGGTTGAGCGGCCGACTTCAGCTCAGGTCATGATCTCACGGTCTGTGAGTTCGAGCCCCGCGTCGGGCTCTGTGCTGACGGCTCAGAGCCTGGAGCCTGCTTCAGATTCTGTGTCTCCCTCTCTCTCTGCCCTTCCCTTGCTCACACTCTCTCTCTATGTCTCTCAAAAATAAAAAAAAATAAAAAAAATAAAAGAGTGTCTTTGAGTGGCCGCCTAGGCTTTGGGATTACAGATTTCCAGGGCCCTGGCAATGCCGTCTCGGTAAAGCCTGGCTGGCAGAGAACACCCTCTCCAAAGCCAAGGCGATGCCCCTGCCCTCCCCACGGCCTGCTCTGGCTGGGAAACACGATTCTTCAACATCCCCTGGGCCCAAGCAGGACCGCCTGGCCGGCCTTCGTAGCCCTTCTATTAATTAGCAACCAGCAGTAGCAGCTCTGTCAGAGTCCTGGAGCCAAGGGGTGCATGTGCTGGAGCTGGCTGCCTCCTCGGCTGAACGACGAGCCCCTCCTCCCCGCCGGGGCGGCCAGGGCTGCACCTTCTACTCTGGGTGAATTCCCCCACGATGGCCGGTGTTGTGACAAGGGCCACTCAGGCTGCGAGGACACTGCCAGCTCTGTCATCTGTATGTACACTTGTGCCTTCCAGGGTGGGAGGGGGCAGAGAGAAGTGACAAGTGCAGCCCACCAGGGAGGCTGCAGGGCATGGTGGGGGGCAGTGGAGGGGGCGTTAAGGTTCAGACAGCCCCCCTTCACCACAATCTCGAGGCGCCGAGGCCGCTGCTGTTACTGGATGTCTCTTCCTCTCCCCAGGCTGCCACTGTCAGAGCCACCTCGCACCGACTCTCTTACCCTGATACCTCTCTGGACTCTCTCACTGACATCTGTTCCCTCCCAGAAACCTCCCTGCAGCACAGCAGCCACTGCGCTCCCCGCCCGTGCTCCTCCAGCCGGGCCCTTTCCTTTGGCCCTGTGAATGGGAGAGAAGGCACCCGGGCAAGGGGACAGGATGGATTCATGAGGGCCTCTGGCCCCCTGGCCTGCCCGTCTTCATCCCATGCCAACAACCAGCACCCAGGACCAGCAGGGGCCAAGCCGCAGTGCAGGCGGGGAAGGGGGTCTGTGGATCCAACATGCCCAGGCTTGCAGCTGACCTCTGTGGCTGAGGGCTGCTCAACCCAGTTCACAGAACTCACCCTGCTGTGCTCAGTGCTAGAGGCCAACAGGAGAAGACAGAGTCTCTGCCCTCAGGGAACTCAGTCAGGAAGCCAAGCATAGAATATACCCACGATCTGAACCCTGGTCCTACAAGCCTGGTTCTGGGCTGGGCACCAGCGGCATCGGCATCGCCTGAGCACTTACCAGAGACGTGGAATGTCAAACCCCACCCCTAATTCTGACCTAACGCGCCCGACCCTATAGTTTAACAGGGTGCCCAGGTGAGTCGGATGCCACGATAATGTGAGAAGCACGGCATTAGAACAAACACAGGGCTCCATGCAAATGCCCGGAGGTGTGTCGGGCAGGGACGGCTGGATGATGGTGGCCGGGGTGGCCTGAGAGGGCATCCCAGAAGACCCAGGGGCCCTAGGCACGGGAGAGGAGGGCAGATGGACAAGCAGACAGGCAGACAGACATCCCAGCACTGTGTGAGACCGACCACCCGACAGCCCGAAGCGTCACAGCTCCCAGAAGCTAAGGGAACAAGCAGGGGCAGGGAGGGGCAGGGGTGCAGCCCCCAGCCTCATCATGCAGTAGTCAGACCACAAACTGATGCCTTACAAGAGTAGAACCTGGAGCCCGGCTCTCCCCACCCAGGCGATGCAAGGGGCCTGGCCCCATGGGCCTTCTGTGCACCGCGCATCCCGGGAGCGCCTCGGCCACGAGCTGGGTGCTGGCTTTTGCCACCAGCCCAGCCTCATCAGGTCAGGCACGTCCTCATCCCTGGAGAATCCCGCTGCCCACTGTGCCAGCTGACAGCACCGCCCAGGCAGCTCACCTTGGAATTCCCCTCTGCACCAAGGCGCCCTTCCCCCTCCCCTGGCGCCGCAAGGCCTGCAGCTCCTTTCCGCCTGGCTTTCTACCCTACAACACATGGAGGGAGCACCTATAGTCCTCTGTTCCCGCTAGCAGGAGCAGCATTCTTGCCCAATGGCCTCCAGGAAGGCCCACCCAGGGAGGGGCCTCGGAGCCATCCCCAGCCCCCCCCCCCCCCCAGAGCCAGGCTGCTCCCTCCTTCCTCCTGTGGAAACAGTCCTGCCCTGGGGCTTAAGGGGAGAGGATGGGTGTGGGACTGAGAAAACACGAAAGTAACCAGTCCCCAGAGTGCCTTCTTCAGGCCCCTGACTCTGCTCCATTTTCACTTCCATCTGCCAGCAGCGGGAGGCCGGGGCCTCAGGTTACCGAGGGCCCCAGGGAAGGCTAGCCCTAAGCGGCTAGCACTTGCCCCAGCCAGACCAGGACTCTTTTCTGGGATGGTCTAGATAGAGTGGGGTTCACAAGCTCCATGGTTTTCAACTTAGGGAGTCCCCAGTCCCCAGAAATTGAGCGTCATGTGGTGTCTGGGTACATGTGCAGTTTTCTCAATAGAGACCCTATCGTTTCCAGCAGGTCCTCACTTAGGTCTCTGACAGAACCCCTGGTCTGAGCCAAGGACAGAGGCCCATCTGAGGGAGTCCGCTCGGGACTGAGGCAAGGAGGCAGTGAGAGCGGGGGCGGTGTGGCTCGCAGCGGCATCGCTGGGCTCTGGCGGCGCACCGGAGCTGCTTACCTCCACAGGGCGATCACAGTTGTACGAGTCGTGTCCGGCACGGGTGACAAGATTCCCATTTCTCTAGTGGGAAAGCTGAGGCTCAGAAAAAGCTCATAACCCCAGCAGGGCCCCACAGCGGACAGGGCTGGGCGGGTAAGAGGAGGTGGGCAATGGCAGTGCCTGGGGCCAGGGACCAGCACAAGAATTCCGTTTTAGGCCACCTTTGGGACTTCGTCGGGGCACTGGCCGGGTTTCCATGACTTCAGACCCCAGCTGTTTCTGCCCCAAGGAAAGGACCTTTTTTTCCTTTCCCTTCCTCGCTGCTTCAAAAGGCTCAGGCTAGAAGAGGGAGGGACAGAGGGCTGAGAAGGGCCAAGCTTCCATCTGCCTCCACTCTCACGGCCAAACTAGAGTTTGAGGCACCGGAGTAGCTCCAGAACTAACATTCCATATGGGGACTTCCATACCAGCCCACATGTCTACCCACACAGCCTCAAGACACCTGCACAGACAGACACCTAGGCGTCCACACCGCCAGGCAGACCCCCCGAGCCTGACACTTAAAAGCTCACTGGGTCCCCGCTCCCTTCCTCTCTCTCTTTGAAAACACACTGGTTTATTTGTTCCAGGTTCCCACTGCCAAGCCCGGGTCCCAGGACATGACTCACATGGAAGGAAGGACCCATCCGGGACCCAAGAGCCCAACGGAACCTTAAAAGGCGACTGGGGAAAGGGAGGCCAGACAAACCCACGAAACCTGGAGGCGGCATGGAGTAGCTGGGGTTATGGTAAGGAAAAGCACAGGAAGCCAAGAAAAGCCAAGTGTTAGACATGGCCCAGGTTCTGCGGGTCCCTCCAAGCACAGTCTGCACCTGCCCTTGGAAAAGGCACCCAACCTTCCTCCCCCAGGAACGGGAGATGCCAGAAGCAGCCCATGACAGTGAGCCCTGAACTCCAAACCGCAAACTCAATCCATCATGGTTTGCTGGCGATTCTTTATTAAACCAATTCTGCTGGATCAATGCTTCCTGCCCGTCAAAATGATGAATAAATCCTCAACTGGCCTGAGCCATGCTTGCAGAAGCTCTTGTGAAGGCTGAGCTGGGCAGTGGGGATTGGCTCTATACAGAAGCCCAAGGCCAGAGGCTGAAACTCAAGGGACTGAGACTTGGGGTGCTGGGGGTGGGGGTGACACTAGTTTGGTGGGTTTCCTAAGCTCAGAAGACTTCGCCAGGCCCTTGCCCCTTTGACCTTGTGCAGATGAGACCCGCTATTTTGACCTAGAGGTATGACCACTGCTCCTTCAGACACACTCAGACGGTCTTTCCTGGATTTCTTTTCTTACGCTTCACCCAGCACCAGCAGCCACAAGGCGTGGGAGCTTCCATCTACCTACCTGTCCCTGTTGCTTGGTGCACAAACCCAAACTCAAAGCCCAGTCGGACCCTTATGCTGTTGCCCATTTATCAATCCTACTGCATCCAACCCTTCCCTAACCCCCACCCCCATCCCCGCTCCGCCATGTCCTGGGCGGCCTGCAGTTCATGAGAGATTCTGCAGTAGGGGGACTGCAGGCAGACATGCCAAGACAGGCAGAGTAAGATCAGGAAGGCGGCGGGGAGCTCCCCATTGATGCAATCAACCCAGCTCTTCGCATCCAGGGTAAGGAAGGTCCAGTGCCCAGAAGGTGCTCAATCAAAGCCCATTGTCTGCGGAGGCCAGGGGCGTGCCTGGGTCTTCCCCCTTGCACCCCCACATGCCAGGGGAATGGAGCACCTTAAACAGAGGCTTTCAGTCATCGAAGATGGCGAGGAAATGAACAAGGGGAGGGAAGGCCCCTCAACAATCTCAAGTGGTTGATCCTGGCACAGCCCACCTGCCACCACCTCCCAGAAGTTGAGCGGGAAGAGCAGAAAGCCAGGACGCCCAGAGGGTGCAGGAGATACAACCCCTGCCCACTCTTCCCTAGCTCGGGCTGGGATCCTTAAGTCCCAGTACTGACCAGAGGGAAGGCCGCACTTTAGAAACCCGGCCCTGGGAACCAGCCACAGCTCCTCAGGGGAGGATCCACTCCGCTTACTCAGCTTGAAGACTGTGCTTGTCTGTTTAGCCTGTCCGCTGGCCTCCCACACCTTCTAGATTGGGAACCCTGGATATTAGGGTTAGGAAGAACAGCCCCTCAGAAAAAGAAAGGTGGCAGGGGGGCTCTGTTCCCCACGATTTTAAGCCATCGAGTGTTGCCTGACTGGTCGCTCCCAGCACGAGAAATCTCTCTCATTGGATGGAAAAATGGCTTTGCTCTCATTACAAACCTGGCTTCCCTGGAGTTTGCAAAGAGGGCTCTGGGTTGGCAAAATGCTCATTTATATTGGCAGGCAAGCAGGGTAGGCAGGGAAGGGAGCTAAATAGGGGGCAGGGCTCAGAGAGAGAGAGAGAGAGGAGAATGAATTAGACCCAGTTTTAAAGGGTGAATGTTTTTCAGACCCTCACTTCTTCTGTCCTTTGTATCAGGAAAACTGAGGGGGAGACTGGGGGACCTTAAGATCTTGCCTGGGATGGGGGGGACATCCCTTATTTCAACTTTAGAGGCAATCGCCAATCTCCTGTTTGGCAGATACCCCCACAGGCTCCAAGTGGTATCTGCTCGGTCAGTGGCTTCTGACTCAGGTGATGGGGGAGGGGGCAGGGTCCTTCTCCCTGACTGGCAGTTACACCATGTGTTTGGGGACCCGTGGCTGACCCATGAGAGTCCTAGTAGCTGCTGGAGCTTGGACCACTGGGGTGGCGATGGGGCACAGGATGAGCCTGGGGTCACAGGACAACTGCCTGTCAGTCAGGACACCAGGCATCTTCCCTGACCACTAAGAGCAAGGTCATTCTGTCCTGCCAGTCCGGATGCCACTTGGCATGAGGGTCCGGGCCCAGGGTTAAGGTGGGCATGGTGGGCTTTTATCCTGGACTTGAGGCCCTAGTGACCTCACTCCTCCGGGGGCCTAGCTCTCCCTCCCCAGCTGCAGCTTCCCAAGGCACCAGAAGGAGATACTGATGCTTGGGGTCAGTGCTCAAGGAGCCGGCCCCTCTGCCAAGAAGTCTGTCTCCCTTCATGGCCCTGCTCTTCTGGCCGAATGACCTGGAACTGCCTCTAGGATGGCCACCCTGACTCTGCAGCCCGGAACAGGGAGGTGGGATGTGTGGCTTAAAGTGGCAGAGCCTTATCCTGGCTGCCGGCAGGGCTAGGCCAGCCTCGGCACACCTTTGTAGCCTGCCTCTAATGTGGCCCAGACCCCAAGAGGGCAAGAGCTGGAGCCTGGAACAGAGAAGAAAGTTCCCAGCGGGGTGCAGCAGGAGGTCTGGGGGTGCCTTGGTGCCCAGAGGCGCCCCACTTCTCTCGGAGCTCCCCGCGCAAAGAAGGAAAGTTAACTCTGGCTGAGAGGCAGGGCTGAGAGAGGAAGCATGCCTGCGACCGCTCAGGGAACCCACAGGATCGCCTCGGCCTTCTTACCTGAAGTCGCTGTAGGGGTGGATAATCCAAAATCCGGCCGACTTCACCCTCTCCTGCTCGCGCTCCACGGCTTTCTGGCTGCCAAACATCCTCAGGGAGAATTTGTTGACCCCGGGCTGGAGCATTGCCCCGAACTGGCGCTGCATGAAGCCGGCCTGGCCCAGGCGCACCTCGGCCTCGGGGAGGATCTGGTCGCCTGCGGCCGCGCCTCCCTCCACTTTGATAGCGGTGTCCGCCGAGGGCTGCTCGCAGGAGGCGGAGGCCGGCTGCGGCTGCTGCTGGGGCGGCGGCGGCGAGGCTGCGGGCTGCGCCGAGGCGCCGGGGCGCTCCGGCTCGGCCGCCAGGCCCGGGGGCGTCCTGTCCTCACCGGGGGACGCGTCGCCCTCGGCGATGAGCCGCCGCTCCTCCGCGGAGTCATGCAGGTGCCCGTGACTGCTGCCGCCCCCCGCTCCGGAGCCGCCGCTGCCGCCCCGGCTGCCCAGCGAGGCCAGGCTCCCGCGGAAGCGCCTGCAGTCGCCGTTGGTGCTGGACTTGCCCGCGCCGCGGGCCGGCCCCTCGCCGTCCGCCGCCCCGAGGGCCGCGCCCCGGGGCTCCGTGCCGCCCGCGGCCGCCGAGGGTGAGGGCGAGGGCGAGGGCGAGGGCAGCGGCCGCAGCCGGATGCTCCTGCGGCTGGGGTCCTGGCGGCCCCCAGCCCCCTCCTCCTCGGCGTCCTCTTCCTCGTCCATGATCCACGCCTTGGCCCCCACCTGCTGCGGAAGGCTGTACAGCCGCTTGCGCATGGACGGCGGCAGCTTGTCCATGGCGCCGGGGGCCGGGGCCCGGCCGGGGCAGGGGCGCGGGTGCGGCGCCGCCGACCGGCTCCAGGTCCGCCCGCCGGTCGGTCCGCCAGCTGGGACGCGTCCTCCGCCGCCTGCTCCGGGCCGCCTCAGGCGCCCATGCTCCGGGAGGCTGGGTGCCGCGGGGAGGCTCCCAGTCCCGCTCCGGGTCCCCCGGCTCGCCGCGCTGCGCCTCCTCCCGGGCCGGGCTGGGCGCGGGGACCCTGCGCTCCCTCCCTCCCTCCCTCCCGCGTTCGGGGGCGCGGCGCGCGGCCCGGCTCCAGGCGCCCCGCCCCCGCGGGGAACAATGGGCGCGGGTAGAAGCGGCGCTGCGGCCGCGGCGCTCGGAGAACCGCTCTGGAGCGCAGAGCGCACGACCCGCGCGCCTCCCGGGCGTGCGTCCCGCGGGCCGGCGGGCTATCGGTCTGTCCCGCCGACCCGGCTTTGTGGCCAGCCACTCGCGAGCTCGCCTCGCCTCTTCTGGCCGAGCCCGGCCGGCCCGTCCCGGGGCTCCCGCCGCAGCCGAGCGGAGCCCAGCGGCCCGCCGGTCTTACATCAGCGGCCGCCTCCCCCGGAGCGCCCTCCGGCAGCGCTGGGCTCCCGCGCCCCGGAATATTCATGAAGCCGCCGCAGCTCGCGGGTTGCCATAGGAGCGGCTCCCGCAGCCGGGCCTGCCTACCTGGGCTTCTTAAAGGAGCAGCGGCGCGCGGGCCGGGGGCTCGGAGGGGGGCGGAGGGTGGGGGGCGGGACCCGCGGGCGCGCGGGGTGGACCCTCGCCTGACCTTAGGGGCTGGGGTGAGGGGTGTCCTGAATCCTACACCCTCGAATACCTTTCCTTGGCCAAGGCTGGGAGCGCGCCCCAAGTCTAGGATTCCAGCTTGGGTTGCGAATTTCCACCCCAAGACTGGGCGGGGGAAAGTGGCGGGGGGTGGGGGTGGGGGGACGGGGTTTCCTGATCTCTCCTTCTCCGAGCTCTAGGCTCGCCTTTCTCCGGTGGTTTAGCTTCTCAGCTGAGTCTCCGACCCAGCTCCCGGGAGGCGGGCGGGTCTTCTGGATGCGGAACCCCAGGCCTTTCCGCAAGGCGCCTGGAGAGGGGGTTTCCAGGAAATGCGCTGCCTCCGGGCTGCTCCCGGGGTTTTCCTGTGACAAGGGCGAGGGGCGAACCCCCCGCCGGTCTTTCCCCTGCGGAACCTCGCTGCTGCCTGGCAAGGAGGGAGTGGGGAAAACTCCGGGAGACACCGGGCGCGCGGGTGAGACCCAGCCCTTCGAGGTAAGACTTCGAGGAAATGCGCCCGCAGCGGGCGCGGACTGGGGGTCCGATCCCCGCGCGCACCTCTTCCGATGCGGTTGCGATGGGGGTTTCCGAGGCCAGCGGGGCTGCAGCGGGGAGCCAATAGGCAGGCTCCTCTGGAGGCCTGGCACTCTGGCACACCTTCTCCCATCCAAATTGTGACACCCCTATATGGACCCACGCTGAAGAAGTTCCCGCTCCACCCTACCCCCTACCCCCAAGCAGCTGTACAACCGCCTCCCCCTTTGAGCCTGCTCCCCACCCCCACCCCCGGGCCAGCAGGCCCTCCAGCTGTGGGTCCTCTCTCTCCCTGTACGTTCTCGGGGCTTATGGACAAATCCCACCAGCTCAGCCAAAGCTATCGCTCTCTTTCCCTCCGCACCCCAGGACAGCCTGACACAAACACCCCCCACCCCCATCCACACAGGCAGGGCTGCCACACCCCCTCTCCTTGGCCTGGGGGCCACCAAGATGGCTCAGGGGATCCTCAGATCCTGTCAGCCCCAACATCCCAGATTAGTTCAGAAATGAGGACGGGGCATTAGAGGGAAGGGGTTGGCCAGGGAAGCCTGGAGTTTGGGTTAATGCCGAAGCGGACCCTCAGCAAAGTCTGACAGCAGAGAGGCAAAAAGGTCCCCTAGGCTTGCCGTCTCTCTGAGGAAGAGCATGAAGTTTTTCTTCAAAGGATGTTTTACTCTCATTCTTAGCCCACTTGGGACCACCTCCCCCACCCCGTTCAGAGCAGAAATTTCGGGAGCAAGATGGGAGGAAGCAGCCTGCCGGGTGCTTTTCTGCTCTACCCACTGGACCACAGGACCTCCCATGGGGGGAGGGAATGACTAGCGGTGATGTCATCACCGCTAGCTGGCATTTCTACTTTTGAGCAGCTCTGAGCTGACAGTTCTCTGCACAGATGCTGGGAGGCCTAATCCCTGAATGTCCTTGGGTCTCCTTGAGAAGGAGTGTTCTTAACAGGCTGGGAGCCCCGCCTGCTCTCATGTACCAGCCATAGAGAGAAGACCTCCATTTAACTCCCTTCTTTGGGCTTCTGGATACAACCAGGAGCCAGTCCGCCCTACCCCACTTCCGGAAGTCAGCCCAAACAGGCTTCCCAGTCGCCTGTGGTCAGGGCAACCTCTCCTCTAGGAGATTTTGGCCACCCAGATCTTGGCCATGTCCCACCGTTTAGTCCCCATGGCCCACGATCTCCCATGAACCTGAACACTGATCACACAGTGCGGTCTGTGTCCCCTTCAGGACTGAGCTCCCTGAGGGGAGGACAGATTCAATTCCTCTCAGGGACCTCATACCGGAACAAGGAGGGACAGAGAGCAGATCAATAAATGTCAACTACGGATGAGTGACCCTAGAAGTCAGCTGTGCCACCAAAGGGGATCCTTGAAGTAGATGGAGGATACGACCAAGGTTTCTGCTTCCTGGGTTACAGGCTGGCCAGGGCTCAGGGCCCTCAGATCCCTCTCCCTCTAGCCCCTCACCTACCCTCGGTTTGGTTAGTACCACTAAGCTAGGACCATGTAGGATCACTGTTGGGTGCAGAAATGACCATTGGGTAAAGTGGGCATATGGTGATGCTGGCCTCTTCTGTCTCCTCTGTGTGAAAACCCTAATGGAGGACAGCTGTGGATGCGGCAGCGTGGGGCATTGATGGGCTGTAACCGTGGGGAATCTTAGACACATCCTTAGGAAAGACGAGAAGACGCAAGCTAGGAAAGAAGTGTGTCCTAAATCGTGCCTCCACCACGGAGCGATTCGAGGAGGGGAACCTCGCTGAGCTGGGGGTAGCTAGGGAGGACTCCCTGGAGAAAGGAGGCAGGTTTGGTGAGAGATATGTATCCGGCACTTTAGAGCTGACACCGTATCTGTTAAACCACGTGAAATTTCCGTGGGCCGAATATGGTCAGGTTGTTACGATTTCAATGGTTCTACCTAACATTCTTGCTCCCACTTGCAAGAGAACTAAAGCGCTGAGACGTTAAGTGACTTGCCAAATGTCTCATGGCAAGAAAATGGTGGAGCTGGACCTCCAGCCAAGGGCCCCACAGGTCAGGCTCTTCCCAGCTGCCCAGCTGACTCACACACGTAGGGTGCAGTTGCGAGTGCGTGGTGGAAGCAGAGAGGAGGTGAAGAATGGAGCCCCCACATTCTGTATTCTCCTCATCGCTCCAGCCAAGTCTCATGCCTTCTCATTTCCAGTGCCACCTAGAGAGAGCCCAGGGTCTGTTCTGATTCCTCTGGTGACACAGTAGATGGGGACCTGGGGACCCCAGCAAGGGGAAGACCCTGCCTCTGGCCTGAGACAGAGACCTGTGACTCTCAGCGTCAGTGGGGAACCGAGTGTCTTTGGGAGACAGATGTGTCTCTGCAGGACTATGGGGGCGGGGGGGGGGGCTGGGTATTCCTGGAATGCAAACCCAGAAAAAATCTGGGTCTAAGAGAGAAGAGGCTGTGGGGGATGGGCTTCCTTCCCTGGAAGGGATACTGAATTCAGAAGATCAGCTGGGAGTGGGGTGGGGATAGAGCTGATTATTATAGATTAACCTCAGACCTTATTTGGTGGGAACCTGGATGGGCAGATGGGCAGAAGGGGTTGAGAAATTCTGCAGGTTATTTGCTTGTGGGGCAAGGGCACTGTTTTGGCTTAAAGAAGTGGCTCTGAGGTAGGGCTGTGGCTCCCATACCTTGTAATGCCAAGGTTTTAGCCAGTCTTGCTCGAAATTTAACCAAAAGAGAGAGAAAGAGAGAGGGAGAGAGAGAACAATGTAGGCTATTTTAGGGTAAGGTTGCCAACTGCCCTTCTTAGAAGTCTGTCTTTATTCTAACATTACATCCTTGCCGCATTTTCTGTGTTGAAATGCCCTTTTATGAAATCATAGTGCTGGGAGATGGTATTTTTTATGTCCTCGGCTAAATAAAAAGTTGGCATGGGATTCTGTGTTTGTTCCCAAAAATCATTTCCGAAATGTTTTTGGTCTGTGAATTCCAAAAGTCTGGGAGCCCCCGCCATAAACAATAGAGCGTGAGACTGGAAAACAAAACCCGTGGAATTAAATACGTCTCTGTCATTTACTGCCTGCGTACGCCTCAGTCTGCCTCATGTGTAAGATGGGTTTAATGGCGTGTACATCATAAGCTGTTGTGAAGACCAAATGAGAGTGAACGCACAGAGTATGACATCTCATTTGTAGTAAGTTCTCCATAAACGCGAATGATGGCATAGTGAATAAAACCACCGCAGGGGCGCCTGGGTGGCTGTGTCAGTTAGGCGTCTGACTCTTGGTTTCAGCTCAGGTCATGATCTCACGGCTCATGGGTTTGAGCCTCATATCAGGGTCTGTGCTGGCAGCGAGGAACCTGCTTGGGATTATCTGTCTCTCTCTCTCTCTCTCTCTCTCTCTCTCTGCCCTTTCCCTGATTGCACTCTTACTCTTTATCAAAACAAATAAGTAAATGTAAAAAAAAACCAAACCGTAATAGCCAATGGAGAGGAGACAGCCTTTGGAATCCAATTTAGGTCTTATATTTGTCTTAAAAATTGCTGTAGGGACGAAAAGGAAGTCTCGCTCTGCAGGAATGCTTTGTTTTGAATTCTTCATCCCTGGTACGTCTTGACCGAGTCTCCAGAAGGCAAACTGTCTTCTTTCTGGGATGAACACTTGCTAAGTGGGATCAGAGGAAATCGACTCAGAGGTCACGCCCTCGACCCCATGCTCAGGGCCCCCTATACACAGGTGCAACTTCTTCTTTCTGGTTAGGATAGATATGGGCCTTTCAGTGCGCCTTCTGCTCTGCCCTGAGGCGGGTCTGCTCTGCGCCGGAATCAGGGGACATGCAAATTTCCTGCTGGTGGTCCTGAACTGGGGACGAGGCCCCCAAGAAGTAATACTGGAATCTGCTACATTCCCTCAGGTTTCCCGCTTCCAGGCTTCCCGATGAAGAAACCGGAAGGGGGAAGGACCATGGGAGCAAGCCCGATTGGATATAGATGTGTGGAGAGCACGAATCAACCACCCGGTCTTGACCGAGCCTGGGCGCCCATCCCTGAGCACAGCCACCAATAGATGGAAGCTGAGAATGGGGCGCCTGGGTGGCTCAGTTGGTTGACCGTCCAGCTCTCGATTTCAGCTCAGGTCCTGATCCCAGGGTTGTGGGGTCAAGCCTCATGCTGAGTGTGGAGCCTGCTTAAGATTCTCTCTCTCTTTCTTTCTGCCCCTCTCCCTCATGCCTGCTCTCTCCCTCTCTCCCTGAAAAAAAAAAAAAAAATGGAGGCTGAGAAGACAGAGAGATGCCCTATTTGGGACCAGTTCTCGGTCTGGTCAAAGCAGTGAAAGACCATACCAGATATTTGTAATCAAGGGGCAGAGTAAGTGGTTCAGAAGCTCAGAGCAATGGTGTTCCTGAGTGTGGTCAAGGTGGGCTTCCTGGAGGGGGTGGAAAATGAACTGGGTTTTCTCAACAGTGGTTAGTGTGTGTGTGTGTGTGTGTGTGTGTGTGTGTGTTATGGGGGAAACAGTGAATGGAGCAGCCTGGCAGGGGTGAGGCCTGCTGTATTCTCTGTGGGGTTAATGAGGCATTGCCAAAGGATAGGCCTAGGGTAAGGGTCCACCTTAGGGGACTGCTACATGCTTGCTCTAAGCCGGCCCTAGAAGAAAGTCGGCTATCCCCATAGAAGGAGGGTATTGGGTCCTTTTGACCCCCTCCTCCCAATACCCTCATGCTCAGAGTCTGGCTGCAAAAGCTCTGAGAGCCCACGAGCTCCCCCTTCCCCAGTGGCATGAAGGCACTACTGAACGTCCCTACAGGCTCAGTTTCTGCTTGGATTTGCCATCTGCTTTCTTCTCAGCTCTGCCTGGTTTTTTAGGATCTGGGACTGTGGGCTGTGGCATTGTCCCCTGCTGCACCCCCTGCCTCTGCAGGACCCCACCTGTGAGTGCCCAGAGCCTGGCAGAGCCCGAAGCCCTTTCACCTCCAGGCCGGGCCTTCATCTCTCCGTTCTTCCCGTCCTGCACTCCTGGCTACTCCCTCAGGACTCAGCCAAGGCACCGGCAGGGACGTCATGGTCCTTTCCTCTCAGGAAGGCAGAAGAAAGACGTGCTGACAGCTCAGCCAGGCCTGGACTGTGTCTCTGTGTCCCACCAGGGCTCCGGGACGTCGGGGCCACCTGGCCTCTGCGCCAGGCTGGAGAGTGAGGCGCTTGGGGGCAGGGGAGACTCCCGAGGTGCCGGCTGAGCCGAGCTGCCAAAAAGTTAAGTACCAGAGACTCCTCTGTCCCAAGTCTGGAATTCACCATATATCAGGGCTGAAGTGGGTTCAGACGGGGGCTCCGGAATGGTTCCAACAGCCTGCGCTGGAGGAGTTAGGGAGCGAAAGGAAGAGGCAGGATGGCCTTGGGAGGGGGGAGGAGGCAAAAGAAGCTTGGCAAGGAGGGCAAGGTGGACGGTTGGGGGGGAATGAGGAGCGAGGTGGGGGGAGGCGGGGATAGGGCTTCCCCGGGGAAGCCTGAGGTGGCCCTTACTGATGCCGGGCTCCTCCCTCCTGCCAAGCCTTGTTCGTGCTGTCCTGCTCCCTGTCCTCTCCCCGCCCCCACGTACCCTTCTTCCCCCGATTTCACATTGTTCCTGTGTTCCTTCGACCATTCCCCCATTTATTTATCGAGCCGACTCGTGGAGTACCTACTGTATAACACTACCGATCCAGCCCCTAATCTCCAGGCTGTGACAAGAATGAGACAGAGACAGAAACTCTTGTAAAGAAGCCAGGGACAAGGGCCATGCGATGCGGACAAGTGGCTGCAGAGCCCGGGAAGGAGGAGGAAGGGAGCAGGGGGAGATGGGCCTGCTCGAATCGGCTTTTGCAGAAGGCATGTGTGACTCGGAAAAGCGGAAGCAGAGGGGTGACGCGCGACGGGCAAAGGGCACAGGGTGAGCAAAAGAGGGGCGAAGGGGAGCCTGTGCACTGGGGTGGCGGAGCAGTCTGGGGGACAGCGGCCCCGGCGGTCGGGGCGGGACCCAAAGATAGGTTGGTTCTGGAGGCAAAAGGGGAGTGACTGACCTGCCTAAGACAGGCCAGGACTTTGGGGACAATGGCAGGCTGTGCCCCGGGGTGCCCAGCCCTGTCCGCAGTTCTGCAGCGAGTGAACAAGAATAAGATCCAATCCCTGCTCTTGGAAGCTCACGGTGGGGTCAAAGAGATTAAAGTAATGGCACGAAACCATTGGGTCATCCTGCCAGAGGCAAGGACCCGGCCCCCAGACGCCCGTGGGCACATACGGGGAGCCACAGCCAGGGTTGGCAGCCGGTTTGGGAGCTCTGCTCTCCAGCTCCCTGCAAAGCCCTGAGGCCCAGCCTCCCTCCCACGAGCCCTGCGCATCGGGATAACCTGCTATTACATGAGCCTTTCGCTGGACGCCTTCCAGAGAGAGACGGTTCCGCTGTGTAATGAGAGCCGTGCCCCACAGGCCACCCTGCAGGGTCCAGAGCAGAGGCAGTGCCAGGGAGAGGGTGATAGACGCTGTGATAGAGGCTATGACAGGGGCTGTGACAGGGGTCTATGACAAGGCTGAGGTAAAATCTGTGATAGAGCCTGTGACAGGGGCTGTGACAGAAGCTGTGATAGAGGCTGTGATGGGGCTGTGACAGGCTGTGATAGAGGTTGTGACAGGTACTGTGACAGGAGCTGCAACAGAGGCTGTGACAGGTTGAAACAGGAGCTAGGACAGAGGCTTCTACAGAGGCTGTGACAGGGTCTGTGACAAGACTGAGGCAGAATCTGTGGTAGAGGCTGTGGTAGAGGCTGTGACAGAGACTGTGATGGGCTGTGACTGGGGCTGTGACTGAGTCTGTGACAGGCTATGATGGAGGCTGTGACATGGGCTCTGACAGAGTCTGTGACAGAGGCCATGACAGGAGCTGTGACAGGGACTATGACAGGGGCTGTGATGGGGATGTGACAGGGTCTGTGACAAGACTGAGACAGAATCTGTGACAGAGGCTGTGACAGGGGCTGAGGCTGTGACAGGAGCTGTGACAGGGGCTATGGTAGAGACTCTAACAGGGACTATGACAGAGGCCAGAACTGAGGCTGCGAAAGAGGCTACAACAAGGGGCTGTGACAGGGGTTGCGACAGGGGCTGTGACAGGTATTGTGACAGGCTGTGGCAGGTACTATGACAGATGCTGCCACAGTGCTGTGTCAAAGGCCGAGACAGGGACTGTGAGAGAGCCTGGGACAGAAATGTGACTAAGTCTGGAATCACAATCAGAGTTGGGACAACAGCTCCTGGAGCCCAGGCCCACACTCCCACGGTTGACAGAGCAGTTGGCGGTGACAGCAGCAACACAGCAAACACATGGGCCCAGCCAGGCCCAGGCACTTGTGGAACCGCCAACAGGCTGAAGCTGCCACAGGGGAGCGAGAGGAGGGGAGCGAGGCCGGTTCCCAGACCCCCCACCCCCCGCCATGTGTTCCCGTGTGTCCGTGGGTAAGCTCCTGGGCCTCAGTTTCCTTGGTAATGCCTCCCTTGGGGAGAGGCCAGATCACAGAATGAGACAGGAGACGATGTAGACTGACCGAGGATCCCCGTGAGACTCCAAGCTTTTGCAAGGGGTCTCGGAGTCTCCCCAGCCACCGCCAAGCACAGCCTGCTGACTGAATAAGGAACGCACCCTCCACCTATACGGACAACCATCCCCCCCCATGTGTGGGTGCTAGCGTGATGAATAAAACCCCGATCTGTTCTGAAGTAGAACTGAATTCAGAGTCATGATCACTGACATTTATGGAGAGCGAGCTCTGTGCCAGGCGCCACGCCAAGTGCTTAGCATGGATTAGCTCATGTAATCCCTGCTAGAGTGCTGGTCAGGTAAGTGGTATTATCTCCATTTTACAGAAGACCAAATCGAGGCTAGTGAGGTTGACTAACTTACCCAAGCTCCCACGGGCAGAGGAAGAGCCAGGGTTTGCTGGCAGTTACGTCTGACCCAGGGTCTTATCCTGGTCCACCTTTGGCCGCTTCCTCAATCACAACTACTATCACGTCAGATGTATTTTGAAGCTTCAAATCTAGAGATTATTTTCAGTGAAAAAGAGGTCCTTGTTCTCGAATGGGCTGGGACCTACTGTATACAAGCTACAGCAGACCTGCCGAAATCACACGGGGGCCCTGATTTGCGCTTCCTCAAGTTCATGGTGCACCTCAGTGCATCCTGGTGATCCCACTGTATTTTCCTATCGGCCTTGTCCTCATGCTGTTCCATCGATTACCATTTTCCCGAACTTTTCACCTCTTCCTACAGGGTCCTTCTCATCAGCACTGAAGCCTGAGCAGATGTCTTCGATCCAAAAAGGTCCTCTTTGAATCCTGTTGTCTCCCTCCTTCCCACCACACCTAATCTTCCTGAAAAGAAGGGTTCCCTCGTCTTCGTCTCTCCACTGCCACTCATTCCTTAGCGCACAGAGATCAGGCTTCGCTACCCCTGTGTCTTCGGCAAGACCAAGTCCACCTTTCGTTCCCTTCCTTACTTCCCTCCTCTTGAAACATCGTGTTCCCTTGCCTTTAGGAGCACACACTCTCCCGATTTCCTCTCCATCTCCGGCAGTCCTCAGTTTCCCGTGTGTGGGGAGGAGGGCTTCCTCTGCTGACTCCGCACCTGTTGGCGTCATTCCTGACTCTGTTGCACGTGCTTTCTTTTCTTATGTGATCTCTCTCCTGGGACACTGTCACCCAGGCCCTTGGGTTTGGTTCGCATCCATGCCCTCAGCCCAAACCTCTCCCATGAGCTCCAGACCGGATTGTTCAATGGCCTCTTGGGTGTCTCACGAGCACCTTGCATCCCACATACTCTTCTCCAAAGACCCCTCTTCTTCCCACTCAGTGAATGACCACCATCCTTCCAGTGGCTAAAGCCAGAAACACAGGCATCATTCCTGACTCCTTCTACCACCAACGCCACCATCAGCCCCCGTATCCAATCAATTGCAACGACCTCCTGTTTCTCCTTCATAAATATCTCTCAAGTACGTCTACTCCTTACCACATCCACTGATATGACTCCAGATTACTTCTTGCCTGGGCCATGACAGCAGTCTCCTGATGGACCTCCCTACCCCCAGCCCTTGCCTTGTTATAACCCTTTATCCATGATGCATCCAAAGTGGTTTTCCAAAATATAACTCTGGCATATCTGCTTAAGACTCTTAATCTGCTTAATGACTTCCACTGGGATGGGATAAAGACCAATAGGCTTTTTAATGGCCTGGCCACCATTATTTCCTCAGCCTTCCATCTCAACAGTGCCTTCCTTCCCTTGGCACTCTGCGCTCATGCACTTTCCTAGACTTTCTGCCTGTCGTGATGGCGACACTGCTGTTAATGGCTGCGGTGGGGATCATGGAGATGTTAGTGGTTGTTGATTAAAGTGGAGTGGCAAGTTTAAAACACTGCCTACTGCATTTTAAAAGCAGTCATTGGAGCAGAAACCATCTCACATGGTTGGTAATGTATGCCCATCTCAGGACCATCTGCCCTGGGGGTTGCTTGGGGACTCTAGTCAGGGCACAGGCTGTCTTCCCATGGTGACTCTTGGATGTCAGCCTGAACCTATGTCCAGTGTTCGTCTCTTTCAGCCTTGAGTCGAGCCCAACAAGTTGGTGCAGTAGTGGCGAGGGTGATGGTTGTAGAGGGACCAGGTGATAAGTGTGAAGATGCCACTGCTGTCAGCCCTTAGCAAGGACACAGGCGAGGTTAGCCATGGGGCCAGAGAAGAGCAGCTCCAGCCAGTCGGTGCCCCAAGCCCTGTCATTTCGGTGAGTCTCTCAGTGACCAGCTGAGGTAGCACTTTGACTTTCTCAGAAGCTTAGCTCTGTAGCCCGGACCAACCACCCAGGTTCCATGCATGCCCAAGGCTGGTGGCCTGGCCTCCATCACAGGGCCCTGGTTTGCCAAGCAGAGCTTCTGACACCCCTGGTATAGACAACATTCCTCCCCAATATCAGCAGTTATTTGCATCTATAAATATGCATAGGGGCTCTTTTCCTAAACTTGGGAAAGAGATTGGGGGTAAGAAGAAAGGAGATGAGCAGTCTGGAGGATGGTTAGATGGCATCTGACCCTGTGGCAGTCTGAGAAATGGTACCCAAAAATAATCGAGTCCTAATCCCCGGAACCTGTGACTGTTACCTGATATCACAAGACACTCCACAGATGTGATTAAGGGTCCTGAAAATGGGGTGATGATTTTGGATTATCTGGGGGAGGCCCTAAGGGCAACCATTAGTGTCCTTGTAGGAGGGAAGCAGAGGGAGATTTGACACAGAACAAGAAAGCAATGTAACCATTGAAGCATGATGCTATGCTGCTGGCTTTGAAGATGGATGAAGGGGCCATGAGCCAAGGAACACAAAGAAGGCAGATCTAGACGCTGCGAATGGCAAGGAAAAGATTCTCCCTGAGAGCCTCTGGAGGGAGTACAGCCAAACCTGCCAGCACGTCGCTTTCAGCTCAGTGAGACTGACTTGGGACTCCTGGCCTCCAGAGCTATAAGAAAATAAGTAGTACCGCCTTAAGCCAATGGGCTTGTGGTCATTAGTTACAGCAGCAGAGGAAACGAAACAGTCCCGTTTTGTCCTCCTTCTCCATCCCCTCTCTCTTCCTCTTGAGTTGGCTTAATCCCCTTGGTGTTAGCAGGGAGGCCAGGCAGGAGCGGTAGACCAAGCCATTCTCCTCACCTCTACTCGGGGTCCAGTGGCCTCTGGTTCCAGGAAATGGAGGCTTTGGGCACATTGGAAAGTGGGCACCGCCTCCGAGCAGTAGTCACACATGGGTCACTGTTGGAGTGGCTTTGCTGGCAGCAGGCGCTGAACCAGGAGAGGAGAATTCCAGAGAAGCCATATGGGGATTGTAGCTGACGGGGTGACGCTTCAGCATATGTGGGCTCCCTTTTTGGAACTCCCAGAAATACTTGAGGCAGAGGAGGAAGAGGGCAGAGGTCTTGTAGGTGCCAGAAGAGAAACAGCAGGAACTTTGGATGATAGATGTTAATGGAACTTTATTTATAGCCCCAGACTGGGAGGGCCTGATAACATTTGTGTTATATTGTTCTTCTAGCCCGCTACTCTCGCCCTGCCTTTACACCAGGTGGCTGATTAAGCAAGTGATGATTCCCAAACTCTTGTCATCCCCTTTCCCCATTTCCGTTCAGTTTTTTTTTGTGTTTTTTTTTTTAATCTTTTTTCCTATGGAGTTGAAGGAGCACTTTCTATATTCAGAAGAGTTTTCCCTTTTCTATCATTTCTTGCTACAAATATTCCTCCCCCCATTTGTTGTTTGTTACTTGCCATGCCAGAAATTTTCATATTTTATGTAGTGAAGCATATCAACCTTTTCTTTTAAAAATTTTTAATGTTTATTCATTTTTGAAAGAGAGAGAGAGAGAGAGGGAGAGAGAGAGAGAGAGTGGGGGAGGAGGGGCAGAAAGAGAGGGAGACACAATCTGAAGCAGGATCCAGGCTCTGAGCTCTCAGCACAGAGCCTGATGCGGGGCTCGAACACACAGACCATGAGATCATGACCTGAGCCCAAGTCTGATGCTTAACCAACTGAGCCAACCAGGCACCCCAACCTTTTCTTTTATCTCTGACCTAGATCCCACCCTTAAAGAGCTCTTCCTCACCTCAAGAAATATTCATTTACATTCTCCTGTTTATAAACATGTGTCATATGAATATGTAATCAATCTTTCCCCTATTAATTAGCAGTGCCCTTTTCCTCACACAGTACATTTCTATCGGTATGGATATATATTCTGGATTCTATACCCATTCCGTGATTTGCTTCCTTTTCCTGTTCTTATAACACAACCCTTTCCCCAAATTACTGTAATGTACTATTATTTAAAAAAAAAAAAAAAGATAAAGAATCTCCTCTCCTGCTCATCTCTTTCGGAATTCTCCTAGCTATTTCCCATGAGATTAACTATATAATTATTCGATGTTGGTATTTTGATTAGGATTGTACTGGATTTACGAATTAATTCAGAGGAAATAGGTATCTTTAGATCATGCTATCTTCCCTTCCAAGAGGAAGGTCTGTCTCTATTTAAATCTTCTTTTGTGTCTGAGAAGAATCATGCCATGGTTTCAGCCCTGGTGCAGCCTTTTCTCTCATTTTTGTTTCTTTTTGTTCACTTCTGTCAAGTTTGGGGAGGGTAGTTTTGTAAACCTGCATTTAAGCCACCACGATTCCCAGAAGCCTTTAGATTTGCACTGCGTCGGGGGCGAAGGCGGAGATGATGATCCGAGGCTGTGGATGGGGGTGAAATTCAGGAGATTAAATGCTAAATGAAAGAAACAGAACCTCACAAAGCTCCAGCATGGGGGGGGGCGGGGAGTGAATGTGGTGGAAGTGGTTGAGAGAGAGCACACAGAAGGGAGAGGCAAGAACTAGCCAAGGGGTGTCAAGCAAGACAGAGAACAGAGGACATTTCAAGAAGGGCACAGTCAACAGAGCCTTGTGGAGGTTGTGGAGAAGAGCTGCGACGAAGCCGTGGGATGTGTTGGTTGTGGCTGGTTCGAGGTCAGGCGATCCTATCACTCCGTGTTTAAACTGGTACGTTGAAGAAGATTCTGGGACAACTGGGGGAAACTAGGGTTATTTCTGGCAAACCGGGACACAGGGTGCCCCTGATTATGGTGACCTCTGAGAAAGTGGTCTCAGCAGATGGCGTCCACGGTGCTCATCGTGTGTCAGTTGAGGAGTCAAGACAGTGAGACGAGATTGTTACTTTTAGAAGTCTGGCCAAAAAGGTAAGGAGACAGTCGGGTCATAGCTGGAGAGAAATTATGATTGGAGGGTTTACTTGCTTGTCAGTTTTCTACACTTGATAGATTTGTCTGTCTGGGGAGGAAAAGGATGTAGCAAAGAGGGAGAGATTGAAGATGCAGGGTATAGAAGGAAAAATTAATAAAGACAGGAGACCTAGGAGGGAAGGAAGCAGCACCAAGAGCCTACAGAAGACACGAGGTTAGCCTGGAAGAGAAGGAAGGACAGTTCCTGATATGAGAGGCAAGTAAAAGAATGCATGACAGGCCAGGGGAAAGCTGAGGTGCAGAGAAGGAATCTGAGACAACTCATTTAACTTCTCAAGGATGGTTGCTGAGAAGGAGATGGGCAGATCCATACGGGGCCAAGAGGAAAGGCCCCTTGGCCTCTTGGCTTTGGGGATCAACATGGTAATCCCTTCTCCGATGGATTGAGATGATCCTAAATGAGGTCCACTCGTGGTGGGAACCTTGAAAAATTGTCTAAGCTCAGTACCAGGCCCTAAGCTGGCAGGGTTCTGGCCGGTGTGCGTCTGGGACTGGAAGCTTCTCTCGCCCTAGCCTCTTTGACAGGTTGGGGGTCTTTCTCTACTGGAGAACTATGTAAGAAATCCCTTGGAAAGCTGTACCATTGAGGACATCACGTCACTGCCTTGCTGGACAAAGATGCTGAGATTGTGCAGGACCAGGTTCTCCAGGGATACCTTGGTGTGGCAACAGAAGCCACAGCTAATCAGAGGATTCGGTGCTCTCATCTGTCACCTGGCTTTGGATGAACCAGCCCTTTTGAGGAAGTCCTTGTATGCTTTGGCAATTCAGGGTGGAGAAAAAACGCAAGACAGAGAGACCATACTTCTTTTCACTTCAGATGGGCTTGAGTAGTTAGTATGAATATTTATAAAATATTTACCTTATTTCTTCCCCAACTTGATAATGCAGGTTCACATAACAGAATGTTCGACATCCATTCGAAATGACATTAGAAAATAGAATGTTTGACACCCATTCGAAATGACATGAAAAAATATTTAGGGCACATTAATTGAAAAACTAGTATGAATATGGCGATCTGATTTTTTAAAAGAATATGTAGTATGTGCATATATGGACAGATAGAAGACTGTAAGTATATACCAGTTAGCAGTGGCTGTTTCCAAGTGGTGGAATGCGGAATTAAGGGTGACTTTTCTTTTTCCCTTACCTTTATTTTAAGAATTTTTGACAGAGTGTATTGCTTTTTTTTTTTTGTAAGTTAAATAATGTGGTTATTTTTTTTTTGAATGATTGCCAAGCAGCAGTGGGACCCCACCTGAACCTGAAAGAGAAATCTGTCAAGGGGCCCATGTATCAGGTTGAGTTTACTCCCTCCAGCTGCACTCAGCAGCTTCCCTTTCCAAAGGGAAAACAACCTGGCCAAATTTAGCAATGTCCCTAGCCCAGTGCTGCTCACAGGTCGCCCATGGGACACATCCAGGAAGAGCTGCCCTACATTCCCCACCTGGGGCTCCATAGACAGCCCACCGTCACTGAGCTGGCATCTTCGATCTAGATACATAAATGAAACTTTCCCCCTTCCTTGACCCTCAGACGACTGTCTGGAGACCATTTGTACCCAGACCAAAGGGAAAAGGCACATTGCCATACCGGAATCCAGCACTTAGAAGGATGGCCCTTTTAGCTCTAGCTGGAATCTTTGATGAGTCCTCTACAATATTCAAATATGAGTTGGATGGTGGGCCCACTCATCCTGGCCTAGTTTGTTGGTCCATCCTCCGTGCATCAGTGAGTTTGACTCAAGAAAGGCCCTAGGGGCAGTTGCTGGACTCAGAGGCTTTGCTCCAGGTGAGCCCCATTGAAGAGGAGCTTAGTGACGCTTCCTACCTTATTTGGCTGGTGTGTATAGGGGCATAGTTGGTAGATATGAGGGGGTCTCCATTGGGCCATGCAGAAAGGTCTGGGCCTTCACTTAGCGCTCTACTCTTTCCAGATCCCTGAGCTTTTGATCCCTAAATCAGACGTCACCTCCTGCCCCGTGGGAAGCACGATAGGCAGCCAGACCTCTCTGTTCCTGACAACAGGGCCACCTCTCCCAGGCACCTTTGCTGGAACAGCAGGAGTGAAGTGGGACAGGTGATGAGGGAGGGGCCCACCTCTGTGTCCATGTGAAGATTTCATGCCATCTCTGGTACGTAACTTTCTACAGAAAGCTTTCTGGTAGCTTTCTCTGAGCTTCTCGCAAAGACAGCGAAGGAAATACACAATTCATCTCTGACCTGTGATAGGCATTCCGTAAATATTTGTTCAATGAACAAATGGGTGAAGAAGTGAATTAATCAATTACCTAGTTTTGTGGGCACAGAGGCCTTACGTGGATGGATGAAGGCATCGACTCTTTTTAGACTAGGGACATGTAGATAAAAATACCTACCATGCTTGGCTATGAGTAAAAAAGAAAGGCTAAGATGCCAAGTTTTGTGACTGCAATTCAAAATTTGTACGTATTAATCATTTGTATGTATTAATCATGATACTTTAAAAAGTCTTTCCTTGGCACTGGAACCACAGATTGTCAAGTCCAAGTTTCAGATAAGCAACACCAACATCTAGAACAAGAAGGGAATGAGCAAAGCCAGCAGCCTGGTGAAATTTAAAGCACAGTTCAGTCCTCTCGGCCCCTGGCCCTGCAGGGCTCTTCCCGCTATCTACGCCAGTGTTGCTGGAGGTGTTCTGCTCTGGGGCAGCGGAGGGGGGCAGTTTCTCTTATAAATAGATATTGGTTGGGCACTGTGTGTGCCAAGCAAGCTGCTAGCTGCTGGTGATATAATGATGGATTAGATGGTGTTTCGACCAGAGTATGGTAAGGAAAGTGCACCTGGCTTTGGAAGCCTAGAGGAGGGACACCTACCCCAGACTTGGGGTGAAGGGTCAGATGGGGGGAGCTTGGGATGGAAGCAAAAACTCCACATGTTCCTCTTAGAGCTCTCCAAGGACAATCCCCCCTGCTGCCATCGCTGAGCCACTCTGTCTCCTGCTTCAATGAGAGCACCAGATAAGAGTAACACCTCTGGGCCTAGGGGACAGATAAGCAAGAAAGGCTGCTCAAATGAAAGAGGCCCCAGGCAGAGGTGGGTCTCAGGCTCCAGTGGGAGGCCCTGTGAAGGAAGGGGCCTGCTGTCCTGTTTGAGGGGGTGTGGGAGATGGCGTGGACCTCATGGCAGAGGCCTGAACTCCAGGACAATTTCAGCAGGCCCTCCAACCCCTGGGCAGTCAAACTGGGTTCTGATCTTCAACCTCAGATCCGTCTTGTCTGGAGGCCAGAGCTTCTCTAGGAGGCCCTCGATGACTCTTACACTCTGTCTTGTTTCCCACCTCCTTCCTCCCATTCACTGAGTCTCCACCTCACTAACGACTCATCCCTCCTGCTTCATCAGCCCACCCTGAGCTATTTCTTCCATCCTTCCTCATTTGGATAGCTCCTGGAATTCAGTTTCTTCTGAAGAAGATTGGAGGCAGAAGCAGAGGTGGTGAGAAAGGAACATCCGTGATCTCCCATGCCTGTGGTACTACCGATTGGACTAGTCTGGGCAGGAGCTTGTATATCAGGACAGGGGAGGCATTTTCACACTAGGTCATGGAGGAAAGCCAAGTAAAGAGTATCTATAAGAAGAAACCAACAAGAAACAGGGCAGCACCCCAACAAGAAACGACAGGAAGCAGCTTCCACTTCAAGGCCTAAAGGGGCATATGGAACAAGTTACTGGAACTTGGAGTGAGGAGCTCTCCAAAGAGGGCCACCTGACAATGCTGTGGCCTTTCATAGAGGGACATAGCCCACCCACAATGGCCTGGTAGGGAGAATGCCACAAAACAAACACCCCAACGTCTCTCCCTTCCTGCCCTCTGATGTTCTGTGGTGCCTTCCAATGGCCAAATTCAACCAGAAGACAGAGGACAAGGAAACCCATTGATGTAATCCACAAAGGTCAGGTTCACAGGCACAGAGCAGGGTGGAGAAGAGTGGATGGTGGATCTAGAGGGGCAAACTGAAGACATCCAGCTTACCTGGCTATGTGAGGGGCACCGTGCTGAAGTGTCAAATGGCTTAACTCATTTAAGGACCATGATAACCTTATGAGGATACTATTATTATCCCCATTTTAGAGAGAAGGGATCAGAATCCCAGAGAAGCTAAGAAATTTACCCTAATCCTAGCTAGTGAATGGTATACTACAGATTCGAAGCAAGGCAACCTGACTCCAGGATTATGGCTTTGTTCAGAATCTGTCTGATCTAGACCAGTGGTGTCCAATAGAACTTTCTGCAGTGATGGGAAGGCTCTATATCTACATTGCCCAATGCAGCAGTCACTAGCTACATGTGGCTACTGAGCCCACAAAACGTGGCTAGGGTGGCTGACTAAGGAAATGAGTTTTAAATTTTGTTTTACTTTAATACATTTTAATTAAAATGACCACATGTGACTACCCTATTGGACCACACAGGTCTACTCTGTGGGTCTTGGCTTGTTGGACCCTAGAGAGAAGAATTGCTGCCAGCCTTAACTTTGGGGAGGGAGAATTGATTGACAATGTCATGGGGATGCAGGTTGGGGTAGCCATGGACTGAGAAAAGATGTGGGGGTAGGTGTCCTCCATCTCAGGCCGCCAAAGTTCATCAGATACTTCCCTCCACCCTCACCTGGGGAGGAACAGCCATGGAGGTAGAAGAGGAGGTCATCAAAATGCTGGGGGGCAGGGTTTTAAGAGAGAGGGGACAAAGACGCTTGGTCACCTTCTCCAGCTAGACATGCTGGTTAAAATAATTGACTGTGGTAGGTCTGCATCTCTGAAATTTTATTGCTACAGCTACTTGGCCTGGGGCGGGCCCCCGAGCATTTTTCAATGCTTCTCGATCAGGAGTTCTGAGCAAATGGACTTCCATGCATTGCTCCACAGGGCAGGGGGTAGGGGGGTCTCTGAAGACCCTAAAGTTGTGTGCAAAACATCGCACATGTGTCTTTGTTTTCAGGAGACGGTCTACGATGCCATCAGATTCCCAAAGGCATCTGTGACTCACAAGACAATAGAGACCCTGATCCAGGTCTTTGGAGGAAGAAGTGCCTTCCGCTCCCCTGTGCCCTCCCTCAAGGCTCTGCCCGCCCCTCCTCTGGGTTTCTTCCACTGCTATGGTTCTGCAAGCAGACTGTCCCCAGAGCCATCTGGCGCTGTGTGCCTCGCTGCTCACCTGGACACAGTGCTGCACCTCTATCGACTGCCCTAGTTAAGAGCTATTGAGCTGACTGCGGAGACCAAGTCTGCATCTGCCCCCTCCAGTGGTGGCCAGGCTTTGAGGTGGGGGGTAGGCAAAAGCCCTCTGAATCCCTGGGCTTGCAGGAAGGAGCAGGAGTCCTGGAGCCAAAAAGACGCACACTTTACCTTGGAGCTATGCCTCTTTGAAAGTTAAGGAGCCTCCCTGAGACTCTGCAGCCTCATCTATAAAATGGGGGGGGGGGCGGGGAATAATGCCTCCCTACAGGGGTGTTGTGAAGATTAACTAAGATAATGGCTCTAAAGCACCAGGAACTTGATAAATGTTAGCTGTTATCTGGCACAACTTGGTCCGGGAGTTTTCTCTACAGTGTTCTGGCAGGAGGCTGGGCAGCTCTGCCCTGGGGAACTACAGCCTCGTGAGGCGACCTAGCCTCCATTTGGACAGCCCTGTGAGAAAGTTCTTACGTCAGTCAGGAACCCTTTGCGTTGAAGTGACAGAAATTCAACTCAAACAGCTCACCAAAAAAGGGACTTTATTGGTCTAAGAAATTGGAAAGGGCAGGAGTTGAGGTGATCTCAAGGGCTCTTGAGACCCAAATAGCTTTGTTAGGACTTTCCTTCTCTCCCTTTTTCGCAACTCTTGGTTCTTTCTGTCTCGCCATGTAATTGAGGAGAAGGCGGCCCACAATGTTCAGCATACATTGTCACATCTCAGCGAATCAGAAGACAGAGCTTTTGTGTCCCATGGATGACATAGAAATTCTTAGACAAGGACTGGGGCTGCCCAGCCTTGGGTCACATGACCAAGCGGAGCCAATCACGATAGGCAGGGTCATGGGCAATTATGATTGGCCAGGCCCTGTCACATGACCCGAGAATAGGTAATGCTAAATGGTAGCCCTATTGGAACCAGTTAGAGTGTGCAAGAGCAGTCTCCCCAAAGGGAGGAATGCTGTTTCTAGAAGCCTATAGAAAACCAGAGGGTGTTCACTAACTCTTCTTCCCTTACTTTGGCTCTGATTCTCTGTCTCTCTGACCGCCTCCAGGCCCGCAATGTCCTAGTTCTGTCCAGGCGGGCACAGGACATGGCTGTTCACAGCGGAGCCAGCCGCTTAGAGATACAAAGTGTCAGTATGGCTTCCCCAATCTTCTTTCCTCCAAGCGAAGTTGTTCTAGTTCCTCCATCTCTCTGAGTGCAATAGGTTTCCAGCCCTCTTCCTGGGCGGAAGGCAGCAATCTGGTGCAAGTTGGAATGGGGGCCTGACCTGCGATGTGTCTGCAGGAATGCTGATGAAAATCATGGAGGGATGCAGTACCCCTGGGTGCCAGTGGCCAGCCTGCTGTTTCCTTTGGCCAAGCAAGGGAGTTGACTAGGGAGGAAGCGCAAAGAAGGAAGAGAATGTGGAGAAGAGGAGGAAGGAGAGAAGAGGGAAGAGTGGGAGGAGGGAGGGAGGCAGATGCAGAAATGGAAGGAAAGGAGACAAGGAGACAAGGAAGAGAACAAGGAGGAAGCTTCAGCTCTCTAGGAGCATCAAATACTTTAAAAAGTATCCAGCTTGGGTGGCATAGACTGTACCTGCAGGAGCTGACCAGTCAAGGGAGGCTTCCTGTAAGAGGGGGCCTGGAAAGAAGAAGAGGCTTGCAAAGCTGGTGCTTGGCTCAGAGAGCTTGCTACAAGAAGTGCAGAACCTTCTCTGAATGTCCAGCTGGGCAGTAGAGGGCAGGCTGGCAGGGGAGGGGACTTGTGCTCCCTTCTCACCACCCGCATTCTTCCTTTCCCAATTGGCTGCTCTGCAGAGGTCACCCCTAGGGTAATGAGGAATCTTCCTGAAGTTTAAAACCAATTAAGCAACGAACGGCTTCTGATCAGTTATTTCTCTTGATGTGAATTTTAATGAACAGCCTCCTCTCCCCTCCTTACCTCCCAAGCACCCCTGGAGGTTAACCAGCTGTTGGTCCGCCTTGAAGAGCCTGCAGGGGGTGTCTGGGAAGGCTAGAGGAGAAGGGGAGAGGGGCTAAGGTGGGGTCCAAGCAGTTTCCACTGCACAGCAAGCCCCGCCAGTTGGCCTGCATTTCCCCTTACATTTCAGAGTTCCACTCTGTCCTACGAGAGAGTCCCAGTGTGTCTGTTGGAGGGGAAGGGATGAGGGGAGGGGCCACAGAGAGGCAAAGAAACACACAACCACTGACCTCTGCCAGCTCACCTTAGTCCTAGAGGCTGAGCAAAGTGTAACAAGTTAGTGCATGATGAACCTAGAAGTGCCTGGTGCAAGACATGGGAATGGGGGCAGTGCCAAGTTTCAGGGGGCACAGAGGTGGGGACAAGGCTACAGGAGAAGCCAAAATGGCGCAAGGGCAGAACTCAGTTCTGTAGGGGTTCACTGAGTGCTTTTGAGCTCCCCACTCTCACCACTTATCCTTCCAGGAATGTAGAGATGCTAGCTGTTGCTTGGCCTTTCTCTGGGGACTCTTGGGTCCCTCCTATGAGATGACACAAGGGAAAGTCCACCGTAAGCCAAAAAAGAGACTGGGTGTTGGGGAGGGAGTGTGCGAGAGATGGCAGGGCACTGTCTTCTTTACTGCCCTGAACGCTCGCCAGGAGAACCCCAGCACAACAGCAGTGTGACCCTGTTCAGTTCCATACCATCCCCTTTTCGCAGGCAGCAAACTGAGGCCAACATACTCAGCTCTGTCTCCAGCATGGACAAAAGGGCCAGCTGTAGAGTCTCAGGGTCCAGCTCTCTCTGTCCTAAAATGGGCATCCTCTAGGACCCTCCCCTGGGATCTAGAAGCCCAGAGGGGTGGTTCAGGAGCTCGGTAAAGCCTTGCTGTCCAGCCCCACACTCCTGACTACTCCTTCCAGCTGAACAGAAAAGCTCTTTCTTGAAAGGAGAATAAAGTCCGTGGTGTGTGCTGGAAGAAGGAAAGGGAGGGGGAAGCTCCTCTTGAGAATTGCTGACAAAATAAATAAAGACAGATTTTTCTGCAGGTTCCTCTTTACCATCTCCCTTCTCTTCTCTCCTCCCAGAGTATCTATTTCTCCTCTCCCTCTCCTCCCTGTCCCTCTCCTTCCCATCTTCTCTTCCCTTCTCAGTCCGTGTTGGCTCTGAGGGGCATCTGGCTGAAGGATTCCAGAAGGGTCTGACAGGCCCTGGACTCCCAAGAATAGCCCATTGAGTTTCATAGTGATTCCCTGAAAGTCAGCCCTGCTGTCCAGGTCAGAGGAAAGACATCATTTCTGGCTCGGGCATCTGAGCGATGACAAATTTAGAGCAGCCACCCCTAAGCCCAATCTCTTTGGCTTCCGTTTTGGGTACCAGGAGCCAGCCTGGCCCAGCAGGTTGGCTTCCAACCAGGGCTCTGCAGTCCAGAGTGGGGCCAGCTGTTCCAGGCCTGAGATTCCCCTGCAAGTGTCCCCATGTCACCATCAGGCACCTGGGCCCCTCTGGTTTGCTTCACTGCCTCAACATTCTGGACCGTGTCCTCCTCATGGTGATGGATGAGGAGACAGATGAGTCAGGTCACTTGGTGGCAGGACCATTCATACCTACATGGGCACAAAAAGGGACTTCGTTGGTAGATGTTGTGATACCAAGTGGTTCCTTTTGAGAAGCAAACCAGGGTCAGGTATGGGATCTTGGCAAACATCCCAACTAAGAGAAGGGTTGAACAGCCAACCCGGAGAAAGTAGGGATACCTCTCAGGAACACCTGAACTCAGTCTCGAATGCTGCCAGGAATCCATCTTCCTCCTTACATCTCCATCCTCCTTACGTCCCTGCTTCTCTCTGACACTAGATTGGCCTCCTATACCTCCTGAGCTTCATTCGTCACAACCTCAGCTCCTGGAGAGAGATGGGCTCTTTATCTTAGTTTAAAGAATCCCAGCAAAAGGTGTGACTGGCTCAGCTTGGATGGCAGTCCTGCCCCTGGAGCACTCAACTCTGGCCAGTGGATGGAATAGCAAAATGGCTGCTCCCAATGGGAACCTTATGATTGGAAAGAGACAATAAGTTGGAGGTAAGGGGGTGGGGAGTGGTGCTCACCCCAGAAACTGAGAGGAGAGATGGAGAGACAAATCGGTAGGTATCTTTCTCATCTTCTCTCTGACCACGAGGAGAGTGGATTTCAAAAAAAATTTTTTGCAAGTCCTATTACAGAGACTTTGTGAATATTACTCTCACCACCTCTGGTTTGTTAGGACCACAGACGGTTGGATGTCTTTTCTTCCCTCACCCACTGCTCCTGACCTGTCATCTTGACTCATGGACTGCTCTCACATGTCACTCCACGTGTGGCCCTGGTAACCTACCCTGTCATCTTGTTCTGGCATCATCTTATCTGGGCCAGCTTTTCTTAGCAGTTGAAATAGAGCCCAAAGATGGAAGCCTAGGATTTGGAATTCAACCTACCCGAGTTTGGATTAAGTGCCATCATTTACTATCTGTTGGATCTTAGCTTCTCTTGTCTAATTCCCCGTGGTTCCTCACATGTAAAATAGTACCTAGCCAACAGGGTTATGGTACAGGATAAAACAACAGAGTGTAAGCTCATGGCACACAGTAGGCATTCAAAAGGGGCAGCTTGGAAAAAAGCCATGCTAAGGTTTAGAGCCTTCTCAGCTTCTTTTTCAAATAGCAAGACCACTATATCTGAGCAGATGCTGTTTGTGGTAGGTGAGGGATGGGTGGTGGGGATTTCCTTCAAGTCCCAGGGTCCCAGATGCAGGGTAAGGGAGAGAACTTCAATCCCCTTCTCCAGGTAAGCCCACACACACCCCTTCAGGCTAACTCTGGGGAGCCCTCTCTTTCCTGGGTGAATGCTATGGCCCTGATAAAGCCTTGAGGCCCGCCATCGGCCTCAGGGGAAAGGACCGATCCCCTAGAGTCGTCCTGAAAGCAGAGTGGATAGGGGGAGGCGGATCTTGCATGGGATCCTGGCCACATCCGTCCTGAGGAAGCTCCAGCTTCCAAATATCTCAGGCCGCAGGGAGAACCCTGAATACAGGCTCCCATGTGACCACGATCTGCGTCTGTTTTCAAATCAGTCTTGTGTATCAGAGCAAGCTGTCCCTTCTGAGGAGCTGGCCGCGACTGGGGATGAGATATTGGCAAACACGTCCCAGCTTCATCCCTCCCCCTTGTTTGGACCAGCATCTCTGCGCTCCGGATGGTAGTCATAGTATTGGTGAGGGCGGGGGACCCTGCAAGAAGGATCAAAGACGTGGGCACACACGTGCAAGCACACTCGCAGACACACACTCACCCTCGCACATGCTGGCCTTGTGAGCGGAGGGAAACAGATGGCCAAGACCAGAAGCCCTACCTGATGTCTAAGCCTCCCAGATGCCTAATAATAGTAATTGAAACTGCACTGACAGAGCACTGAGCACGTGCCAGGCGCTGGGCTCACAGCTTCACCTTCATCGTTGATTGACTCTTTTCCATGATCCCTGGACATGGGCATTAGTCTATAAAACTACAGATGAGGGAATGGAAGCCCAAGGGTTAAGTAATTTGCCCAAGGTCATACAGAATGTGACAAAGCCAGCATTCAATCCCAGACTGACTTCAAAGCCCTGTTATCCTGCACCCACCTAGGTACTAGAGCAGACACAGTTTTCCCAAGGAGAGATTCAAAGGGGACAGATGAATCTTCAAGCAGATGCACTGGTTCTTGGAGAGAGGCCTGGAGAGAACCAGCCTCAAAGTCACCTGGGGAAGTTGTTGGCGGTGCAAGTTCTTGGGTGCCAGCCCCTCCTTCCCTGTACTCCTTTCCTTCAGGTATTGATTCCATGAAGTGGGGCGGCCTAAGAATATGCATTTTAACAAGCTGCCTAACCCCCATGAAAATAGGAGTTTTCTCCTTCTCCATTGTAAAATAATAACACTGTTCACTGGAAGATGTTTGAATCCATGTGGGGCCCAGAACTCTGCATTTTAGATACATTCTCCAGGAGAGACCTATGTTCACTAAAGTTTAAAAACACTTTCTCAGGGATTTAAGCCCATGCCCTTCTTTAGGTCAATCCCAGGGATCTGCACTGAGGACTGTGGGGCCTCCACAGTCTGGAGTTGGGAGCAGCACCCCCTCCAGCTCACACCCGGCCCCTCAGGCTCCTCTAGGTACTTTGGACACAGCTTCACAAGGAGGGTGGAATGGGTGAGCTCTGCTCAGAGGGGACTCTACAAAGGCTTTCCATTCACCGGGGATGTACCAGCAGCTTCTGCAAGAACCTGCCCTCCCTCTGCTGCTCTGCCCAGGACCCTCTCCTTGGGAAGCCTGGACCCACCCCTTGGCTCCCTACTTGCTGAGCCCCACCCCATTCCGCCAGACTTACAAAACTCCTCTTCCAAGAATGTCCTCCCCTGGGTAATTGGACCCTCAGGCCATTGACATTTAAAGAAATGTTCTTGACCTTTTCAGCAGTTCCATAAAATCACAAAATAGAACGCTAAATATTACTGCAGACTCCTACTTGCCCAGACTCTGGCAGAGACTCATTTTCCAGGCTAACTCAAGAATGAGAGAAAATAGCAAAATTGCCAGAAAAAAAAAAAAAGTTCTTCTCAAACATATCCTTTTTGGTAATCATCCCATTATGGACCGCTATTATCTGCATCAAGACTCTGCCCTCCTCCACCACCACCACCACCACCACCACCACCACCATATCTTCCCGTCATTATCACCCATGACCACCATTGCATGGTTCACCATTATCCCACCTCAATACCATCAATACACAAAACATGTAGGATTTGTGCTCTTAAGTCCTCACAGTGTGCAAAGTTTGCTTGCGCTTCAAGTCTTTGATCCAGGACCTTCTTTCCTCATTTCTATGGAACTAGGTGGAATAGTGGATGGAGAAGGACCCTACTAATGGCTCTGGAGGGAGACACAAGAGAGGACAGACGTTGGGGGAGAGACAGTGAAATGTGTTAAAGACATCTTGAGAAAATCAAGAATGTTTAAAAATAGATTAGATAGTGGATCAGGACCATCTCTTACGTTTACAGAGCTTGGATCAAGGGTAGAAATTTAAATTATTTTTCCCATAGATTTCAAAAAATGTTTTATCATCCACAGACTTGAGTCTACATGTCGAATCCAGCCCTTGGCCCATTTTTATATGGTCCTTGAGCTTAAAGAATGCTTTTTACACTTTTAAATAGCAGCTTTGTTGAGATATAATTCACACACCATAAAGATAAAGTTCACCTTTTTAGAGTGTACAATTCAGTGGTTTTCAGTGTATTCACAGAATTATACATCTATCACCACTCTTTAATTCCAGAATATTTCATCACTCACATCCATTAGCAGTCATTCCCCATTCCCCCATCTCCCCCCCACCCCCACCCCCCGTCCTTGGCAACCAATAATCTACTTTCTGTCCCTATAAATTTATCTGGACATTGTTCTGGACATTTCATATAAATAGAATCATACAATATGAGGCCTGTTCTATCTGAATTCTTTTGCTTAGCATAATATTCTCAAGGTTCATCTGTGTTGTAGCATGTATCATATATATAACATGTATGAGTAGTATTTTGTTGTGTGGATATAAGTGTGATGTTTTCTGATACCACCTTTGATACCAAATGCATGGGTTTTTTTCTTTCATGGAAAATATGTCATTTTTTCCACACCAACAACAACCAATTCTCAGACACCGACTGGGTGTCCAACAATTCAATTCACTTCTGACACAGTCCAGGGTTAGCACAGATCCCACAGGTTAAGGGCTTGGTCCCATGAGACTGCTTCCATTCAGATGCCAGCTATAAATGGGGTGCCCAGGCTACTAACACTTCTACCTGTCTGAATACAAATTCACGAGCTTCTGCAATCCCTTTCAACTTCCACAATTCACTAGAACAACCCACAGAACTCAGGAAAATCCTTTACTTGGAATTACTGGCTTATTGGAATAGATACAAATAAATAGCCGAATGGAAAAGATGCATCAGGCTGGATATGGGGGTGAGGCATGGAGCTCCCATGCCCTCTCCAGGTGCGCCATTTTTCCAGCACATCAGTGTATCCACCAACACAGAAGCATTTGAGATCTCCTTGTTGGAGGGTTTTTATGACCTTGTCTCCAGTTCCCCTCTCCTCCTTCGAGGTCAGGGATGGGGCTGAAAGTTTCCACCCTCTAATCATGTATTTGGTCTTTTTGGTGACCAGCTACCATCCTGAAAAGGTTCAAGGGCCCCACTCTGACTCACCTCATTAATATAAACTCAGCCTTGTTTCTGAAAGAGTGCTAATGAATAACAAAAGATACTCCTATCACTCAGGACATTGTATGAATTTTAGGGGTTCTATATTAGGAACTGCAAACAAAGACCAAATGTATATTTGATTATGCCACAATATACCACATTTTACTATCCATTGACGAACAGATAGCTAACAGACATTTGGATTGTTTCCACTTTGGACTATAATGAATAATACGGCTATGAATATGTACACGCAATTTTTTTTTATGAACGTTATGTTTTCAATTCTCTTAGGTACACACCCTGGAGTCATGTTCACTTCTTGGGGAATTGCCAAATTGTTTTCCAAAGAGGTTTTACCTTTTATGTTTCCACCATCAATGTGCGATGGGTGCAATTTCTCCACATCCTTATCAACACTTATTATTGTCTGGTTTTCTTACTTTAGCTATCCTACAGGCTATGACATGGTATCTCAGTGTGGTTGGCTTTTACATTTTTAAAGGGCTGCAAGGCCAAACAAAAACAAAGAAGCCTGCTATTTGTAGCCTGCAAAACCTTAAATTTTTAGTGTCTGGATCTTTATAGAAAAAGTTTAGAGCCCTTGGTCTGAGATATTCTAAATTATCTTTTGAATTAAAGGCAAAATACAAGTCATAATTACAAGTGAATATCAAGAGTTGAAATCCAAATTATTTAAAGCTGAAATTCATATTTAAAACAAAGCACTTATATATTAAGTATTTTTATTAAAAAATATTCACTGGGGTGCCTGGCTAGCTCAGTCAGTAGTTTCTTGCATATGATTCTTGATCTCAGAATCCTGAGTTCAAGCCCCATGTTGGGTGTCAAGCCTACTTAAAAATTTAAAAAAGAATTAAAAATATTCACAATTTTAGCATTATTTGCTTTTCTAGTTGCCTAAATTAAGGATCATACTTCAAGGATATTACATCTAGATCTAGTATATACAGATTTAGGAGTATAATGAATTGTTTAACTTCGCAAAATATTCCTCAGTCATCATGTACAACTATTGCATATACTGTGCTAATTCATGAGTGCCTCCAGAGCCATGTACTGGAATATGGTTCATATTCTTGGAGAAGCAAGAAATGGTTCATTGGCATTACGGGAACAGACCATTTATTATGCGAGAATCTACCACATCCATGATCTCTAAGAGGAGGGATGTGATAAGTTAATTAGTCTTTACTTACGAGCTTCTGTTGCTAAAATTCTGCAGACTCTCCGCAGTGGACCCATCTCCAACCTCTGGAGCTGCACAGCTCAGATGCCTACTAAGTAGGTAGAGGTCCTAGGGAAAGAAGGGTGAAAAAGTGATTCCCCAGAGCCTGAACTGTGTTAGTCACAAAAGTGGATGTTAGGGCGATGGGTCACTCAGTTCAGTGCAATAGCCACGGTGACAGTGGTGCAATGATTTCTCTAAAAAAATTTATTTTCTGTGTGTTTGAAATATGTGGGAACTTCTAAATAACAGGGTATTGCTCAGGTCTGAAAGTAATATTGTATTCTTGTATTAGAAGATATTGAGGGATTATTATTAATTTTGTTAGGTGTGATAATGGTATTATGGTAATTTTTAAAAGTCATCTGCCAACACTGAAGTATTTATGGATGAAATGAAATGATGTCTAGGATTTGCTTTATAATACTGTGGCAAAAAAATCAGGGAGATAGATGAAATAAGATTGACAAAGTATTAATATTAATAGTTGTTGAAACCGAGTGATGATATGACTTCATTTTACCATTCTCTCTACTTTGTTTGAAATTTTTTATAATACAGTGTTAAAAATAGTGAAATGAAATGTAAAAAGACAGGAAGAATGTCAAAGAAAGGACAGGGTGCAGAGAAGATGTCCCTGGCGTCCCGGGAGGGCAGCCACATGCTTCCCTGTGAGAGTGCAAGGACACCCATCAAGGGAGCTGTAGTCAGATGCAAGAATCTTTCCTGCCAACCAGCTCCATGAAAATGGTATGAAAATACTTATACCTGAAGGAAAGGACTAATTAAACGTTTCCAGGATTCCAGCTGTGCATGTAACCAGCTGAGGGTATGGCTACTTTGATATAGGCTGTTCCATTCCTATTCCAGGAAGAGGGATCTATTTAGGGTCAGGTTACACCAAGAAGACTGGGAGATGAAGAGAAGACAAGGCATGCCTGGGATGACAGAAGAGTCCCTGAGAACCCATGGACTGAACCCCATATTAGCTGTGTTCTACATAATTTTCAAAATTAAGAGATAGTTTGAACACCAAAAAAATTGTGTAAATACCTTAGTAGACATCCATGTACCTACCACTCAGCTTGTGAAATCTTAACATTTTGCCATCTTTGCTTTAGACCTTTTTAACACATTAAAATACAATATTTTAGATACAGTTGAAGCTTTTATGAACCAGTTTGCAATTCTCTTCTCCCTTTTTCCTCAGAGGTAACCGTGAGCTTTGGTGTTCATCATTCCCATGCATGTTTTATACCTAAACTCCATAGGTATGCATCTGTAAAGAGTATAGATGAAATAAGATAATAACATTATATTGCATGTTTCTAAACTTTATATAAATTATATCCTACCTAGATATCCTTTGGCAATTTGGTCTTTTCACTCACATTCTGCAAGATCTATCTATGTTGATTCTAATCATGTCACAATTTATTTATTCACTTTCCTGTTGATGGACATTTGTGTTGATTCCAATATTTGTCTATAACAAACTGTGCTAAAATGAAAATTTTGTAGCAATCCCTATCAAAATAACACCAGCATTCTTCACGGAGCTAGAACAAACCATCTTAAAATTTGTATGGAACCACAAAAGACCTTGAATAACAAAAGCAATCCTGAAAAAGAAAACCAAAGCTGGAGGAATCACAATTATGGACTTTAAGGTGTATTACAAAGCTGTAATCATCAAGACAGTATGGTACTGGCACAAAAACAGACACATGGATCACTGGAACAGAATAGAGAACTCAAAAATGGACCCACAAACGTACGGCCAACTAATCTTTGACAAAGCAGGAAAGAATATCCAATGGAAAAAAGACAGTCTTTTCAAGCAAATGGTGTTGGGAAAACTGGACAGCGACATGCAGAAGAACGAACCTGGACCACTCTTACACCATAAACAAAAATAAACTCAAAATGGATGAAAGACCCTAGAGGAGACAACAAGCAACAACCTTTTTGACCTCGGCCACAGCAACTTCTTACTCAACATGTCTCTGGAGGCCAGGGAAACAAAAGCAAAAATAAACTATTTACCTTATCAAGATAAAAAGCTTCTGCACAGTGAAGGAAACAATCAGCAAAACTAAAAGGCAACCAAAGAAATGGGAGAAGATATTTGCAAACGACATATCAGATAAAGGGTTAGTATCCAAAATCTATAAAGAACTTATCAAACTCAACACACAAAAAATAAAATAATCTAGTGAAGAAATGGGCAAAAGACATGAATAGACACTTTTCCAAAGAAGACATCCAGATCACCAACTGACACATGAAAAAATGCTCAACATCACTCATTATCAGGAAAATACAAATCAAAACCACAATGAGATACTACATTACACCAGTCAGAATGGCTAAAATTAACAACTCATGCATCGACAGATGTCAGCCAGGATGTAGAGGAAGAGGAACTCTTTTGCACTGTTGGTGGGAATGCAAACAGGTGCAGCCATTCTGGAAAACAGTATGGAGGTTCCTCAAAAAATTAAACACAGAACTACCCTATGACCTAGCAATTACACTACTAGGTATTTATCCAAAGGATACAGGGGTATCCTGTTTCTAAGAGGCACATGAACCCTGATGTTTTTAGCAGCTCTATTGACAAAAGCCAAAGAATGAAAAGAGCCCAAATGCCCATCGACCGATAAATGGATAAAGAAGTTGTGGTGTATATTTACATAATGGAATATTACTCGGTGATCAAAAAGAATAAATCTTGACATTTGCAACAATGTGGATGGAACTAAAGTATATTATGCTAAGCAAAATAAGTCAGAGAAAGACAAATATATGATTTCACTCATTTGTGGAATTTAAGATACAAAACGAAAGATCATAAGGGAAGGGGGGGCAAAATAATATAAAAACAGAGAGGGAGACAAACCATAAGAGACTCTTAAATACGGAGAACAAACTAAGGTTTGCTGAAGAGGTGTCAGGTAGCGGATGAGCTGAATGGGTGAGGGGCATTAAGGAACACACTTGTTGGGGTGAGCACTGGGTATTATAGGTAAATGATGAATCACTAAATTCTATTCCTGAAATCATTATTACACCGTATGTTAACTAACTTGGATCTAATTTTTTTTAATTTAAAAATAAATGAATTTTTTTAAAATGACAATTTTGTAGATATTTTCTTATGCACACGTATGAGAGTTTCTATATAGCTGATGGTAAAATAATCGTTGATTTCTAGGGTATATGCAACTCATATGTTGCAGTTCCTCCTCGAAGTGGTGGTATGAGAGTCCCAGTTGCATCAGACTTCCTAATTTTTGCATTCGTTGAGTATGAACGGTATGTCAAATTTTTTTTTTTACTTTAGGGAGAGAATGCATGAGTTGGGGAGAGCAGCAGAGGAAGAGAGAAAGAGAAAGAGAGAGAATTTTAAGCAGATTCCACACTCAGCACAGAGCCTTTCTTGGGGCTCCACCCCATGACGCTGGAATCATGGGCTGAGCCAAAATTAAGAGTCAGATGTTCAACTAACTGATCCACCCAGGTGCCCCATGGTATGTCGAATTGTTTTAATTGTGCATATCTCTGATTATTTGTGAGGCTGTGCATCTTTTCCTCTCTACTCCTAAAGCTTTGTTTTCTGTGAATTCTGTTTGACCAGCTTTTATCCTTTACACCGTTGGTCCTTTTCTCATTGCTTTGTAGAAGTTCTTTGTATATTCTCTATACTGACCCTTTAATGGTTTTATGCACTATATAGATCTTCTCTCAGTCAATAACCTGACTTCTCAATTGTGGTATCTGTTTTGTACAAAAGTTTTTATTTCTAATGCAGTTGAATTTATCCATTATTCCCATTATGGTTGATGTTTTCTTCCTTAAGACATCTTTTCCTACTCCAAGGTCATATAGATATTCTTTTATATTTTCCTCTAAAAGCGTTCAAGTTTTGCCTTTCATAATAGGGCCTTTAATCCATCTGGAATTTATTTTTGTGTGTATGCTATGAGCTACAGTTCTAATTTGTTACATGTGGATAACCAATGTTTTCAGCACCACTTGCTTCTGATTCAAAAATTCTACCTCTATCATATATCAAATATCCATATAGGCAGAGATATGTTGGTGGGTTCTCTATTACATAGAGTTTTCAATTTGTCAGCATTAATTCCAAGAACACACTCTCTTAGCTACCATAGCTTTATACTAAATCTTGATATCTAGTTGGAGGAATAGCTCCTTCAAAATTCCCTCGGTTGTTTATATACTCACTATTATAAACTCGCTTGGTTGTATATACTCACTATTCCATATAAATGTGAGGATCAGATTGTTCAGTCCCAGGCAAAACTCTGTTCATATGTTGTGTGAAACTTTATTGACTGTCGATATCAATTTAGGGTTAACTGCCATCTTTACAATTTTGGGTCTTCCCAAATATAAATATGAAATATATCTCTATTTATTTACATTTATTTAGGTTTGTTTTGAAATCTTTCAATATATTTTTTTAATTTTTATTTAAATTCTAGTTAGTTAACAATTAGCGCAATATTGGTTTCAGGAGTAGAATTCAGTGATTCATCACTTACATACAACATCCAGTGCTCATCATCAATAATGTTTCTTAGTTTTTCTCCACTAAAGGCCCTGAATGTTTTGGTTATGTTTGTTCCTAGTTAATCAATAGTTTTGATTTGCTGTTTTGCTTATATTTTTACATTATACTTTATAAGTTTTTAATGCTATAGTATATGAATAAAATTGATATTTGAATATTTTTACCTTCCCCTACTCTTAGTCCTAATAATTTTGTAGGTTGTCTTAGATTTTTCTATGCAAATAATATTCTGCAAATAATGGTGGTTTTTCTTCTTTACTTTCAATATATTTTTTGACAGCTCTGTACCGATTGCTTTATGTTTTATTAGAGGGATGATTTTTTTTTCCTTTCCTTCTGTACTGGCTGCAATCTCCATTACCTCATTGAAAAGAAGTGGTATTAGCAGGCATCCTTGTCTTATTTATGACTTTAAAAGGAATGCTTCTAACACACATGCTGTAGGTTTCTAATTAATATCCTTTATTATGTTGAGGATGCTCTCTCCTATTCCTATTGTGCTGAGTTACTTTTCCGAGTGGGTGTTGGGTCAGCTGCTTTTCTCTGCTTCTCTTAAGAAGATCACATGGATTTTCTCCTTTAATGTGCTGATGTTTCAGAGTCTGAGAGTTTCAGCATGGGCTGGCATGCAGGTTAGATTCATCTAGAGAGGATGCGGGAGAATGGCTGCGGTTAGATAGCTACTCTCAGAACAGGATGCATTTGCTCCTTATCCAGCTACAGTTGATATATAGACACACAGTTAATGATGGAGATCAGATTCCTAGGAGGCAGTGTTCTCAGGCTTTACGGCCACTTCTCTAATCAACCTTTTTCCCTCTCACTGAAATACCAGGAGAATTTCTCTGAGAGACACTCACACAAGCAGAAGATCTTCATCTGGGAGTTTTTATGCAAATGGAAGGCCTCACTGTGTCGTGGGAGGCATGTACCTTTGAGACATTAAGGTGAACTAAGTTGGAGGAAGACTGGAATGGAACAAGAGTGGTGGTCATTGGATACATCCTTATTATGGGGAAGTCAGTAGTCCACCAAGAATAGCAGTGCAAGAGAGAGGACAAGAGAATTTGAAAAGAACCATGTTAACCACATGAGGCTAAGGACCAGTGACTCATGGGATCCAAGTATGGCCCAGTAGTGGTAGCAAAGGAGCCAAAGCACTAAAGTAGATGTGGTGAGCACATCCTTATATGTCAAAGGGTTGGGGTACTCAGAGACTGATTTATTTTGGCCTACGAAAATAAAGAAATCTGAAAACCCCTGCATCTGAGGGTCATGGCTCTCATTTATATCTATTATACAGGCAAATAGTTTTGTTTCCTTTGTCCACCTGGAGCAGAGCCTACTACATAAAAGACATTCTACCTTTCCAATATTTGTTACATGAGGGTTTGCTGACCATTGACTGAAACTCCCCCACACAAAGCAATTAACACAGGGCCTGGTCCACAGTGATGCAGAAACCATAATGGCAGCTCTGGGGGCTGGTTGGCGAGATCCTGGGTGAGCAGAGACCTTCACAGACTTTCCTGCCAAGTGTCAGACAGATAGTGTCTCCCTGACCAAGTCCAGGATGAGAGAGCAGGGCGAGAGAGTAGCGCCCGCCTCCCTCTCCGCCCCATCTCTTATGCAGTCTCTGATGTGGGCCAGAGCCAGACAAAGGAAAAGTGCCTGGAGCATGGCGATTCACAGAGGCTGCTCTCCTTGGTATGCCTTCCCATGGCTCAGCCTTATTTGCTTCAGTTTCACTAAGAGAATGAGACCCATTTGAGCATGTGTTCTGCTTCACTCCTTCTCTAGGAGCTGTCAGCTCGCCTGTCAGAATTTATTCTTGCAAAACCATCAATGATCAGGCAATACTGTCATTGGTCCCCGTTCCTTGCTGCCTCCAACAGGACTAAGGGAAAAACACGGATCACATCTATCCCTCCCTCCCCTCCTATTACCCATCTCTGCTTCTCTCTGTGTCCCTGCGGGGGAGATTGGCTTCTCAACCTCCATTCCACCTTTTTCTAGTTAGAGAGGTTGAAAAGGTAAAAACTGCATTTCTCAGATTGCTTTGTGGCTTGGCTCCCGGAATTAAAGTTCCTTTCCTCAGTAAATGCACTCAAATTGCATTTGGAGGTAAGTAGGGGAGGCCGTCTTATTCCTGCTGACGGTAAGCAAGGCTGAGTGTGTACATGCCGGCGGCTGGGTTCGAAGTTCTAGTCCAGCTGGGGCGTCTGCAGAAGTGGCAGCAGCAGCAGGTTCCTAGTGTGGGTTCAGCGGTATGTTTGCTTATTCAATAGCCTGAAACCAGAACCCTGACTTCCACACCACAAATCTCTTCCGAAAACATACCTAATTCCTTCTATTAAATCTCTTTCTGCATGAAATACTTGGAGTGATTTCCGTTAATTGCACTGAACTGATTAATGCATCCATCCTCTGTGAGATCCTCTAAGTATATAACATTTTGCCCAGTTCGGCTCAGTCTGTACTGACCTTCCTTGTGTGCCCAGTTCATTTTCTTGGGCCTTGTCTTCAGGAAATTCTTAATCTGTCTGAAATAGGGGCAGACTCACACACAAGGGTCTGTTAATAACAGCTGCCATTTACTGAGCAACCACATAGCAGGAAGTACTGTTGGGGCTTTACATACACTGTCTTTATTTCCCATCACAACCCTGTGATGGAAGTTTATTAGAAGTGCTTTTGGTCATGAACATTAGACAACCTTTCTACAGGGGCAACTGAGTGACTCAGTCTGTTAAGCTTCTGACTTCAGCTCAGGTCATGATCTCGAGGTTCATGAGTTCAAGCCCCACGTCAGACTCTGTGCTGAAGCTCAGAACCTGGAGTCTGCTTTGGATTCTGTGTCTCCCTCTCTCTCTACCCCTTGTCTGCTCACAGTCTGTCTGTCTCTCTCTCTCTCTAAAATAAATAATAAACATTAAAACAAAGTTTTTTAAAGAAAATCCTCCCTCCTACTCAGATAAGAGAAGTTCGTCTTTTCCCATACAAATAGGTGTCAGGTTAGAAAATTCAGGACTGGACTGTTGGTGAAGGTCATTATGAAGAATCAGGTTTCTCTATCTACCAGTTCCGCCACCGTTAGTGTGCTTTCCTCCCTTAAATAGAACAGATGCTGTGCCCTCAGACATCCCATCCAAGTTCCAGGCAAAAAGAAGGGGGATTAGGGAGGCAAAAAGTAAATAGTAAAGAGCGAAAGCCTCCTCCTTGTCAGACATTGCCTGAAAGGCATTCTGGAAGAAAGGCCTCCCGTCGGGTGGGGTCTTCTGCCTGCATCTCATTAGCTAGAGCTGTGTTATATCATGGCCACCTCCATCTGAAAAAGAGACAGGACTATAAGTATTTCACTTGCCAGCTTCTGTAGTAGAGGAAGGCAGGAGAGGAAGGCAGGAGATCATAAGGTCGACCGGGATGCTGAGTCAGCGAATCTACTCGCGGGGCAGGTGTTATCCTAATTTTGCAGATGAGGAATCTAAAGCTGAGAAAAGACATATAATAGGCCTGAGTTACCTAAAGGAAGGTGGGCCACAGAAGAGATGTCAGTCTGTCCTTGTGGAGAATCTGTGCATTGCCCTGAGAGGGGTGAAAGGTTACCTTTCTTCAGTGTTCACCTCAGCCTCCTTGGCCTCAGTGCCTCCTGCAGGTATCCCCAAACCTTGGATGGGAAGTGTAGACTTAGAGAATTCTTAAGGTCACTAAATGTAAAGATTGTGAAACTAACTTTCCGGTGCTGGAGCATTGCCATGGGGATGCACAGGCCACCATGAGAAGAAATTCAAGGGAAGTATAGACAGCAAGTACCACCAACACCAACTTGTTGGCACCAGCAAGGAGCATGAGGGGGCTAACAGAGGATGGTGGTCATTGTTGAGTTGGTGTAGAGGTGGCCTACAGCCTTTGGGATAACTTAAAAGAGAAATGAACAGGTAAATGGTTTGGGAAGGTAGAGGCAGAGGAAGGGTCTTTGTCCCCATTGGATTGGCTTAGGCTTGAGGGAAGAGTAAAACTGTGGACAAGGAGACCTGGGGTGAATGGTGGCCCCAGTGAGGAACTCTGAAACAGATAAGCACTTGATATATGACAAAAATAACATTGCAGAGCACAAGGAAAAGATAGCCTTTCCAATAAGAGGTAATCATGCAATCAGGTATTTATGTGGGAAAAAAAAAACCCTGATCCTTATCCTCGCACCCTCCACAAAAAATGAATTTCAAATGGATTGGAAAATTCCAGATAGACTGGAGTTATAAAAATTAAACAGAGAATAATAAAGCCTTTAAAAGATAACATAGGAAAATACCTTCGTGACCTTCACAAAGGAAAAAATTTTATAAGACACACAAAAGTACCAACCCTAAAACGGGGGAGCCCTCATCAAAGGCACTATTAGGAGGGTGAAAAAGCAAGCCATAGAATGGGGAAAGAGGAGGGATTTTCCACACATATAACGGACCATAAAGAACACCTGCCAATTGATAAGAAAAAGACAACAGAATTTAAAAAATGGCAAAGTACTTGAACAGGCATGTCACAAAAAAGGAAGTCTAAATGGTGAATATACTTAAGGAAAGGGACTCAATCTTATTAAAATCAAGGAAATGCAAATTAAAGCCACACTGAGATTCTACTACACACCCATCATATGGGTACATTTTTTAGAAGTCTGGTAGACATTAGGCATTGGCTAGGGTGTAGTGCAAGGGGAACTTTCTTACACTATTGACTGGAGTACAAATTGGCACAACCACTTTGGAAAACTGGCATTTTCTAATAAAGTATGCCCCATGACTCAGAAATTCCTGTACAAGAATGTACATGGGCAAAAATGTTCATAGCAGCACTTCCTGCAAAAGCCTCAAATTGGAAAAAGCCCACACATCCGGGGTGCCTAGGTGGCTCAGTAGGTTAAGCATCTGACTTCAGTTAAGGTCATGATCTCACAGTTCGTGGGTTCGAGCCCCGTGTGGGGCCCTGTGCTGACAGCTCAGAGCCTGAATCCCACTTTGGATTCTGTGGCTCCCTCTCTCTCTGCCCCTCCACCACCCATGCTCTGTCTCTCACGAAAATAAATATTAAAAATTTTAAAAAAAAAGAAAAAACCCACACATCCATCAACAGTAAAACAGATAAACTGCGGTATAATTCATATGAGATAATGTTATATAGCAAGACATGAACCCAGCTACCCTACAACATAGATGAACCTCACAAACACAATTTTGATCAAAAAAAGCCATATATAGAGTGCCTGGCTAGCTCAGCCAGTAGAGTATACAACTCTTGATCTCAGGGTTGTGAGTGCAAGCCCCACATTGTGCATAGAGCTTATTAAAAAAAAAAAAAAAAAGCCAGATACAAAGGAACAAACACTACGTGATTCCATCCATATGGCATTTAAAAACTCAAAAAACTAAGCTACCTCTTATAGGCTTGCATGCTTAGGTAGGATGTGATTACTGTAAGTATCAGAATAGTGTATAACTCTTGCGGGAGAAGGAGCTTGGGATTAGGAAGGGGCTCACAGAGGTGCTTCAATGGTGGCTGGAAATACTCTTTTGACCTGTTGATTACCTGGATGGTCAGTACGTAAGAAGATTAAAGTCTATGTTTCTTATTTCATGTGCTTTCCTGGGTATTCTTCAGAACAAAAACATGAAAAAATATATCTTAGCTTTAGAAAGGACTTTAAAAGACCCTCTGGTTTAGGTCCACTCCAACAAGCATATCAGGTATCTTTCACACCCACTTTCATTTATTTTGTTTTTTTTTTAAGATTTTATTTTTAAGTAATCTCCACACCAACATGGGGCTTGAACTCATATCCCCAAGATCAAGAGTCTCATGTTTTTCTGAATGAGCCAGGCAGGCATCCCTCATGCCCGCTTTCAGATGAGACAACTGAATGTGAGAGCTTTAAATGACTCATCCAAGGCCATTCATTGGTAGTCATCAAAACCAAGAGTAAAACACAGTCCTGCCACCCAGGTAAAAACTCTTTCCTCTCAGCCCACATATACGTGGTTCAGTTTGGAAAGGTTTAAGCAACATACTGAGGGAAGAGCCTTCCTGAGTGGTCCGGGTCATTACTAGGGTCCTAGCCTCTTGCAGTGTGGCAGCTGGAGCTGGAGAGTTGACCCTGATGCTCTTAAAGACTGAGTTCCCATTATTACCCTTCTCTGCTCCACATTCTCTGGATGGCCCCTCTGCCCTTGAAAGCCTTGGATGGTGTGATTAACTCTTGTGATTTGTAGGTTACCTCTTGGTCAGGAAGGGAACTGCGTAAAAGATATACAGTATAAGCTCTGGGAAGGCAGGAACCATATCAGCCTTATTCACTAGGCACTATATTCTCAGTGTTTAGCACAAGGCCTGGCACAAAGAAAGAGCTCAAGTAACATTGATTGCTCATTTGGGTTTTTAAAATTTATTTATTTGTATTTGTTTATTTACTTATTTATTGAGAGAGTGTGCATGTGTGTGAATAGGGGAGGGCCAGAGGGAGAGAAAGAATTCTAAGCAGGCTCCACCCAGTGCAGAACCCTACTGTGGGGCCCTTCACGTGGGGTAGGGGGGAGCCTCCCCTCAGGGCTCAATCTACCCACCCTGTGATCATGACCTGAGCAGAAATCAAGAGTCAGACACTTAACCAACGGGGCTACCCAGGTGCCCGACTGGTCATTCATTGAATCAGTAGTCTAGATGGGCTGTTGGGGAAGTGAGATGGGGAGGAATGGAGCTGAATAAAGATCCCATTCCTTACCCAAGGCATTCATGACCAGTCTATGGGTTTTGTAAGCCAACTATACTTGATGGAGCAAGAGAGCAATGTAGGCTATCTGGCCCAAGAAATCGCATTTGAACTGAGTCTTGAATGATAAACAGGAATTGGTAGGTGGAACAGGAAAGGAAAGCGTGGACAATGACAGTGATGTAGGGAACTCTGACCAATATAGGGACAGCGATCAATTCGACCTCAGCACATTGTTTATGTTGGAGTATATCAGTAGCAGTTCAGTCAGTGTGTCTCTCTGCCCTCTCTGATATGGCATTCTGCAGGGCTTTGCCCCAGGGCTGCCCCTCCTCACAGCAGAGACCCTTGCAGGGTGAGGTCATGCCTTCTGTTTGGAGCCCAGCCTAGAGTTCTGCCCTCAGTGGTTTGGCTGAATCCCCCTCTGATCTTCAGGGTCTCAGTCAGCAGCGTTCTTGCCCCTTACCATCTCTGGGCTCCACGTGACAGCTCTCCCAGACACCGTGGTTTGCATATTTTACAAGTTGAAGTACACTGCTCCATCCTGGCTGTCCCATAGGCCTCAACCCTTCTGCATTTGGTCCCCCTGGCCCCCATATTTTCAGCGATCAATGTAATTAATGTACTATCTAATTTGTTTTCCTGGAACTGTGATTACGCTCAAGGTATTTCAAAGCTTTTTATAGTAATTACTGGGAAAAGGCTTGGAGAGTATGAGCTGTGAGAGTGGAGTGAGCTGTAATCTGGCCCTTGGACACTTAGATATTAAAAATCTCTCTGACTGTGTCTGCTTTCATTTGCATTTCCAAATTTTCAGGTTAGAGGGCCTTTCAGCTGATTGAATAATGGGTTAACGGCATCCTCTCTCTAATTAAATCCAGATTGTCTCTTTGTGAAAGTGCACATTTAATAGTCTCTATCTAGATCATTCTAATTGCATTCCGAGGGTGCCATGGGGGCTGCTTTGAAGAAGTGAATGTCCTATATGGGGGTAAAAGCTCTGTGCAAGAGGGAGAGGAACAGGTCCAGAATACTTGGAGGCTATCTGGTTCTGCGTATTGCCACGACATAAGACTCAGGAGAGCAGGGACTGGCTCTGTCTTGTTGGCCACCATAAACACTGTGTCTAGAACAATATTCTCAGTGCTGGCCCTTGATGCTTGATGACTAGTTCTTGAACAAATGAATGAGTGAGTAAATGAATTACAGTTGTGTTGTCATGCTGACAACCTGCTGGAGTAGTCTGGATGGCCAGTCACTTGGGTATAGTTTTAATCCCATATCGAACCTAGAGCAAGAGAAGGTTTTGGACATAGGACAAGCTAGGCTTGAGAGCCTTTATCTAAATATACATTCCCACAATGAGCCTTCTGTTGTGACCAGGTAGGCCATCTCCTGCACAAACACTTACCTTGTGGATAGTCATCTCATTTCTATGTTAGTTATTCCATATGTCAAAAACTTGTATATGAAGTTCTTTCCTAGTACCAATTCTAGGATATCTAAAACCTGTGGCTGCTCCCTCTAGACATGCATCTCTGTGCTTACGTCTCATCTTTTTTTTCTTAACTCTAATAATGGTCCTTGACTACAAAGAAAGGCTCCACATTGTGGTGGTAAAAGTATTCTGGGTAGGTTAAATACAAACACTTAGACATAAAATATAAGAAACGTCACTTTTTAGAATGTATGGTCAAGCTTACAAGAAAGAAGAGTGGATCGTTCACTAGCCATCAGGGGAACTCATATCAAAACCACAATGAGATACTATTCCACACACACTAGGATGACTATAATAATTAGAAAAAAGAAACAGAAAAATAAGAGCTGGTGAGGACGTGGAGAAATTGGAACCCTTATACATTACCGGTGAGAATATAAAATGGTGCAACTGTTGTGGAATAGTGTGTCAGTTCCCTCTGCCCCCAAATTAAACATAGAATTATTATATGATATGACCCAGCGATTCAACTCAAGAGAATTGAAAAATACATGTTGAAATGAAAACTTGTACACGAATGTTCATAAGAGCGCTATTAATAATAATCAAAAAGTGAAAACGACCTCAATGCTCATCAGCTCATGAGTGCACAAACAAAAGGTGGGGGAGTCTTACAACAGAAAATTAATATACTTCTCTCAGGCCACTTCTCCTAGCACAAAAGTTGATGACCAGGTGTACTGCATACAGCTTTGTCTGCTAGAAGTTTTATGGTGTTGAGTTGAGTGGAAATGGGTCAGCAGTCCGTTTATGGCTCACAGAAACAAATCAAGGCATTCCATTTAGGAACCAGACCCAATTGTTTCCTGCTTATATTAGCTGGTTATACAGAACTTCTCATGAGGTCTTAGGTCTGAGTAGATGTTGGTGCAACAGAGGGCATGGAGATGGCACGGAGATTCGAAACATCCGATAATGTAAATTATTTGAACTCTCAGTTTTGTTTGAGCACGATTCCACCATATGATTGATTGTTGCTGTGCCTTTCAAGCTTATGACTTGGTGGATGTGACAGGATCCAACTTATGAAGTTCAGATCCAGTGACAGAGTCACCTGATGCCCCATGATTATACACTCAGTCCCTGCCCAAGCTCAGTGGCATGCGAGGAGCTGTCGTTTAAATGATGGATATCTGTCTACTGCAGATAGCCTTGCTCCAGAATCGTAGCTATTCATGGTGCTACTCCTCTAATAAAACTCGCTGGAGATTCCTCACAGTACCCTTAACTACCACAGATATATTTAGCCTCATTGATCCTGCCGGGTTATATGATTCTAGGGACTTCGGTTACAGCCTGGATCTGGTGAAAAGTCCTGTCTTACTCTGGACCCCACTCAAACTTGGCAGCTTTCTGACTCATCTGATAAATAAGATTGAATAACAGTCCCATGGTATGTTCTGTCTCTAAAATTCAATGAGGCCTCTCAAGGACTGTGCCTCCTGTTTTATGCCAGGGGGTACAAAGCACAATAGTTTCTTCTTTACTTCAGAGGGGATATTCCAGCATGCCCCAGACTATTGGACACCTAAATGCTTAATAGATGTGTTAGGCCCCCTAAATTTTTGTAAGATTTATCTCCCACCCTCTGGCACTCAGGTGTCTCGCCAGGGCTTCCAGGATACTTCTCATCCCCACTTGCCGACTTTGGTTAATGTGATTTCATCAGTGTGGTAGACCAGCATGAGGTTCTGTGGAATGTCAAGATGATCAAGGTCACTTTGAATTACGTTGTGACAGAAAGTAAGAGAGTTGATCTAGCTCTGGGGCAAGACAATGAATGTGTACTGCTGTCTGTCCTAGAGAATGGAAACTTCTGTTGATCCATTTTCCTTTTGGGGATTTAAAATAACATGGTCACTAGCTCAATAGATGTATACCAAGTACCATAGTCTGTGTTGATTTCAGTAAAGATGCTGTATTTGGCATAGCGACTGGGATTGGGACTACCACTTGTTTAAATTTATGGTAATCCACCATCAATTCACCTTGATTCGTTTGATTTTTAGGTCCTTTACAGTGGCATTAATCCCTGCTATCCCACGGGATGCAGTATTATGTCTAATTTACTATCTTGGTTGGAGGGCAGTAGCATAAGGGACTTCCATTTTGCCTTACATACCATAATGACTCTTATCCTACAGGCCAGGGAACCAGCTGCTAAGTATATCCATCTCAATTATGCAATTAGAGACAGATAAAATGAACTTAGACTAGGACTCCACGTAACACCTGGCCTCCATATACACCATCCCTAAGCATAGGGCCTATGATAGCATTTTTGGGTCCCCATAGTATCAGTGTCAGCTCAGATCCTATAAAAAACAGCCTCAAAGATCTGGATATTCCCTTTTCCTCAGTGTACAATGACTCTGTTGTAAGATTGTAGGTCCCTTTGAAGGAAGAATTGGAAGAATCTCTGCTACATAAACTTGATGTGACATTGCAGGTTTCTTCTTCAAGGGACCAAGCCCCCTGCAATCAAATACTCTAAAACTGGCTCAGTTCTGGAAAACAGTCAAGTAATCATGACATCTTTCCATTGCAACCAATCTTTTGTTCGCTCTTTCTTGATTTTTTGATAGTGAGATTTAAGCAACATCCTTGTTGGCTGTCCATTTATCTCACTCCTAGAAACATTGTCTATTAGCCATTGTCCTGATCCTCCAAGATCAAGGCCCTTGATTTCCATCTGGTCTTGTTGTTCATTATGGTAATGACACTCACGTGGCCTCTGACAGTTAAGTGCTACTTCCTGGCCTCCCTGTTTCAGAATTCTATCATCTCGTTGACATAGGGACCCCAGGTCCACAGCAGCATCTAGTACCATCAACACTGGCCTACAGAAGACAGGAAACACCGAGCCACTTCATTAGCACATTTCTTATTTCTTTAGTGGAGAAAGTGTTTTCAGAGCCTTCCCAGGGAATACAGTCACCTGCAAGCTCTCTGGTATTACATAATAAATCCATTTTAACATGCTTATCCCTCTAAGGTTTGGTTTTTTTAACTGAGGTAGTTGACATCAATATTAGTTTCAGATATACGACATAGTGATTTGACACTACATACATTACAAAATGATCACCATGATATCTAGTTACCCTCTGTCACGATACAAAGTTATTACAATACTGTTGACTATATTCCCTATGCTGTGCTTTTCATCCCTGTGACTTATTTATTTCATAACTGGAACTTTGTACCTCTTAATCTCCTTTACTTATTTTGTCCACTCTTCCACACCCTCCAGCAACCACCAGTTTGTTCTCCTGTATTTCTGAGTCTATTTCTATTTTGTTCTGTTTCTTATTTTTATTTCTATTTCATTTGTTTTGTTTTTTAGAATCACATAAAAATGAAATCATACAGTATTTGTCTTTCTCTGTCAGACTTATTTCACTTAGCATCATACCCTCCAGTCCATCCATGTTGTTTCAAATGGCAAGATCTCATTCTCTTTTATGGCTGAGTAATATCCCATAATATGTGTGTATATATCACATCTTCTTTATTGATAGATGAAGGTTGCTTCCATATCTTGGCTATTGTGAGTAATGCTGCAGTAAACATAGGGGTGCATATATCTCTTTTTTAAAAATAATTTATTGTCAAATTGGTTTCCATATAACACCTAGTGCTCATCCCAACAAGTGCCCTCCTCTGTGCCCGTCACCCACTCTCCCCCCTCCCACACTCCTCTCACCCCTCAGTTTGTTCTTAGTCTTTGAGAGTCTCTCATGTATTGTCTCCTTCCCTCTCTGTGTCTTTTTTCTTTTCCTCTCTTCTCCTCCCCCATGGTTTTCTGCTAAGTCTCTCAAAATCCACCTATGCATGGAAACATATGGTATCTGTCTTTCTCTGACTGACTTATTTCACTTAGCATAATAACCTCCAGTTTCATCCATGTTGCTACACATGGCCAGATTTCATTCTTTCTCATTGCCACGTAGTATTCCATTGTATATATACACCACATCTTCTTTAACCATTCGTCAGTCGATGGACACTTAGTCTCTTTCCATGATTTGGCTATTGTCGAAAGTGCTGCTATGAATATTGGGGTACACGTGCCCCTATGCATCAGCACTCCTGTGTCTCTTGGGTAGATTCCTTGCAGTGCAATTGCTGGGTCATAGGGTAGCTCTATTTTCATTTTATTGAGGAACCTCCACACTGTTTTCCAGAGCAGCTGCACTAGTTTGCATTCTCACCAACAGTGCAAGAGGGTGCCTGTTTCTCCACATCCTCGCCAGCATCTATAGTTTCCTGATTTATTTATTTTAGCCACTCTAACTGGTGTGAGGTGGTTATCTCATTGTGGTTTTGATTCATATTTCCCTGATGATGAGTGACATTGAGCATAGTTTCATGTGTCTGTTGGCCATCTGGATGTCTTCTTTGGAGAAGCGTCTATTCATATCTTCTGCCCATTTCTTCACTAGATTATTTGTTTTTTGGGTATGGAGTTTGGTAAGGGGTGCATATATCTTTTTAAGTTTTGTTTTCACAGGTAAGTATCCAGAACTGGAATTGCTGGATTGTATAGTAGTTCCATTTTTATTGTGGAGGGAATCTCCATACTGTTTTCCATGGTGGCTGCACCAATTTTATTCCCACCAACAGTGCATGAGGGATCCCTTTTCACCTCCAATGTATCCTCTCCAATACTTGTTATTTCTTGTCTTTTTTGATAATAGCCATTCTGACATATGTGAGGTGATGTTTCATTGTGGTTTTGATTTGTATTTCCCTGATGATGGGTGATGTTGAGCATCTTTTCACATGTCTGTGGGCCATCTGTATGTCTCCTTTGGGAAAATATTTATTCTGGTCTGGAGCCCATTTCTTAAACAGATTGTTTTTTGGTGTTGAGGTTTTTTTGTAAATGTTTATTTACCCATTTTCAAAAGAGAGAGAGAGAGAGAGAGAGAGAGAGAGAGAGATCACAGGCAGGGGAGGGGCAGAGAGAGAGGGGGAGACACAGAGAAACCAAAGCAGTCTCTGAGCTATCAGCACAGGGCCCGGTGCAGGGTTCAAACCTACAAACTGTGAGATCATGACCTGAGCCTAAGTCAGATGCTTAACCAACTGAGCCACCGGGCACTCCAGTGTTGACTTTTTTTGACCTCCTCTTTAATACCCTGCTAAGGCATGCCCGCCTTATTTCCTATAGACCATCATTGGTTTCAAGCTTCAATGAATCAATCCATATGAAGACTTCCTCCAGGCTGGTTGTTGAACAGTTCCTTGTCAGGATGTTAAATTTGAAGTCATAGAAGTGGGTCTGTAACATTAAATCTTGCATACCAGATTTATATTTCAAGTTCTTTTGTCCAGCAATCTTGAAATCCACTCACACCTAAATTTTTTTTCACATGTTTGCCATGTCCTACATCTCTATGGGGAAATAATCCCTTTTATTCCACAACAAGGACAATACTTCCTTAATGAAGCCAACCTGAGACCTGACCACAGTTATCAATCTAGGGTTGGCAATAGGAGGCGAGCTGTTCTCCTGGCAAATGGACAGGACCTCTGCTGGCCCAGAGATTTCTAGGTTCTCAGAGGCATCTACCCAAATATCCCTATCCCACGTATCAGAGTCCTGATCTCACCTTGCCAGGGCCTTGATTTCATCACAGACTTGTTAGGGCTGTGAATTCATCTTCCTTTGCAATCAAATCTTGGCCTGATTTTTAAGCACAATCTGTCTCCTCTATCTGGAGGAGATGAAGGTCACTTGAAACATTGCGATGCAGGCCCTATGACCTTCATTAAGTGTCTTGATTTGAGAGTAGACTGACATGAGCTTGCTTTTTTTTTTCCTGCAGGTTTCTATGGAGTCAACAAATAGACAACCAACTCTGCATTCAGTTGTAAGAAATGAAAAACCCAATTCAAACTGGCTCAAAAAATGAAGGGGATTTATGGGCTCACACGACTGAAAGGCCAGTGATAGGGTGAGCCAAAACAGAGCTGATTTCGTTCAGAGATTCAGCAATGCAGTTCCTCTTCAGGGATCTGTGTCCTTCTCTCTTTCCGTTCTGCCTTCGAAGGCTCCAGCTTTACCCCAGGTTGGCTCCCTTCATGATGCCAAAATGGCTACAGAAGTTCCGGGTTTTGCATTTACTTACCTTGCTGTTCCAGAGAGAAGACCTCTCTCCTGGTATCTCAGAAGAAGAAAATTTCTTTCTCATGTGACTCAGACAACTAGCACCTGAGTCTCCTTGACCAGATTGTGTCACACCGCCATCTCTGAATCATTATCCTGATTATCTCAGAACAGGCAGGGCCAATCCAAAGCAGATGGGCTACAACGGGGAGGGGTAGATACCTGGAAGAAAAGTCTGGGTGTTGCTAGAATGCTGGCTAGACATCTGACAAATAAATGTATTTAAGTGTATTCCAAATTTTTACAATGAGCTTGTACTTATTTGGGAACTTTAGAAACCATAAATGTGAAAATACTCTTTTATACTCATAATAATATTGTTCCATATGCAGCAAAAGTAACAAACCTCTTTCTCTAGTCTTTTCCATATTAGTATATAGAATAAGCTCAGCATTCTGAAATCAGGCTTGATAATGACCTTGATAATACCTTTAGGGGTGATATTCAATGTATTTAATGAACAGTATGGCACAATTATCAATCAATCTGAGGGGTCATCTGATCAAGCAGGGGGTCACTGGTCATCATGCTGCATCAGGGACTTCGGCCACTAAGCAGTCACCATTCAGCTCAGAGGATCACATATAACTGTCCGATCTACCCTTAGCCACCTTATTGGGAGCCTGTAGCCAGGGGATCCTCACTGACACCCAGTCCATCACTGTGCCTGGACAGAGGGATTCCCCACCTTCACAATTTCAAGGGAGGTCAGGACTGTCATTGTGAAACACCAAATGAAGTTCACGTTCAAGGGAACAAAAATAAAACTCCTCAAAAGCCTCCCTGGCCTTCTGTTTCATGTAGTGAAGAGAGGCAGCATGGGAGTCAAGACACACCAATGTCAAAATGAGCTTGATCATTTATTTACAGCTGTGTCATTTTGGACAAGCTGCTCCACTTGCCAAGCTTCAGTGTTCGCATCCGTAAAGTAATACAAGAATTGCTTTGAAAATGGTCTATGAACGCCTAGAAGTAGTGTGAATAAGGTGTCTAGCTCAGTGCTAGACACTTTACTTAGTCATTTGGTTAATCAATGATAAGCATCACTTCTTAGATCTCAAGGAGACGGGCTGAAAAACCTCAGACAACACAAGGGCTTGCAAACATCCTTGTAGGAAGATTAGCTCTCTGATTTCTGACATAAGGAAACTCAGCCACTGGACTCTCCATAATTTCACCCCCATTTTGGGCTTGAACCATCCATTCATCCATGCTGCCCCTGTCTCTATAAATATATTGGGCTGTCAGCCACTAGGGCTGGAAACTGCTCTTCTCGAGCTGGAATCTCTAACAGCTCAACCTCCACAAGCTGTTCATGAGTTATTTCAAGGGACATTTTACTGTCAATCACTTATCCTTGAAGTGGACTGCACAGGCCTGCTCTGCACCCAGAAGCATGAGGGGGTGGGAGCAACATTTGCTTCTTGGGAATTAGTACACTAGTTCATGACCCATAGCAGGAAGTCAAGAAAAGGATTGTGATGCTAAACAAGGAAAGGAAACTATTCTTACCAAGAGCTCCATATATGTCAGGCACTATGTTACTTGCAGAATCCTCCAAGAATCCTGGGAGGCAGGTAATAGATCCCCATCTTACAGGTAAAGAAACTGAAGCTCAAAAATGCTAACTTCTCTGGGGTGTCTGGGTGGCTCAGTTGGTTAAGTGTCTGGCACTTGATCTCAACTCAGTTCTTGATCTCAGATTTGTGAGTTCAAGCTCCACATTGGGTTTCGCACTGAGCATGAACCCTACTTTGAAAAAAATGCTAACTTGTCTATCTGGTAAGGGGAGGAGCCGAGTTTCCCTAGGGCTCTCTCTCTCTCTCTTTTTTTTTAATGTTTATTTATTCTTGACAGAAAGATAGAATGCAAGTGGGGGAGGGGCAGGGAGAGAGGAGACACAGAATCTGAAGCCGACTCCAAGCTCTGAGCTGTCAGCACAGAGCCTGATGTGGGGCTCAACCCACAAACCATGAGATCATGACCTGACCCAAAGTTGGACGCTTAACCAGCTGAGCCGCCCAGGCGCTGCCCTTCAAACCTATGGCTCTTTGACTACGTAGTTCTCCCAATATTTCTGAGAGGTGGTGCTGTCGTATTTGGGTCAGGATAGTTTTTTTATTGCACAAAGTTTAGCAACTCTGGTCCCTGGGTATTAAGTCAATAGCATGCCTGGGTCATTGTAACAACTAAAATTGCCTCTGCACATTTTAAACCTCACCTTATGGAGGTGGGATAACCCAGGCTAAGGACTACTTAGATTAGATTAGATCGATAGATGATAGATAGATAGATAGATAGATAGATAGATAGATAGATAGATAGATAGATAGATAATCTATAATCGACCTATCTGTAATAGAACAACATCTTGTTTCAGAACCGGATTCTGACAGAGGGTATGAGGAGAAAGGGAGCTTTGCAGCTGTGGCTGCGAGGGCTCTCACCTAGCATGGAAATAAAATACATTCGTGAATCTGAGCATGTGTGTTTCTACCTGAAGTTAATAATGTTTCTTTATGCATGGTGTGGGCATGCAAATAATTATGCACGTGCGTGAGGTGTGCCCTTGAGCATGCGCGGGAGTGATCGGGTCCCAAGGACCTGGCCCCCTCCTCTCTTCCTCCACATTCAGTCAGTTTCTTCTGTCCTGGCGAGTCTCACTCCTAAATATATCTCACATCCATTCCCACTACTCTGCTCTCCATCAAAACTCTTCATCTCTCCTCGGGACCATGGCGACCACCGCCTCTAGTAGCAGATACCACCAACTCATTCTCCACACCGCTGCCGGCATGATCTTTCTAAATGGCAAATCAGACTACATCCCTCTCTAGCTCAAGATTCCTCTGTCATTGCCATTGCCTATAGCGGCTTGAGACGCAGACCCTGTATCTAAATGAAATCTTCACGCAGAAGTGCAGTATGTAAAACAGATAAATGCAGGACCGCTTGTTGAATTATGTAGACTCCTAAGTGAGGCATACAAGGTCTTTCTTGCTCTGTCCCCTGCCGACCTTTCCAGCACATCTCTTAGTTCTACAGAATCAGTGTGGCTTGGTAGCTACATTCGAGGACTCGGGACCCAAGCTTTCTGCCTTCAAATCCTCTGCCATTCACTAACTGTACAAACTTGGGCACATTGTTTTACCTCTCTGTGCCTGGGTTTCCTTATTGATAAAATAAGGTTAATAGCACATCATGGGGTTCTTTTAAGGATCAGATTAGTTTGTATTTGTGAAGCACTTAAAACAGTTTCCGGCACATAGTAAGCACTCAGTAAATGTTAGCTCTTATGACCTTCCTTATATCTCACCTTAAAGTGCTCTAAACTTCTACGAGTTCCCTGAAATGTTATGCTCCCCCACCCTCCCTTGCTTTGCACTCTGTACACATACATGAGCAGGTGTGCAGAGCTTGGCTACAAGACCTGGAGTCATGAGGCTGCTTGAGAAAGGAAGGAACTTTATTATAAGAACACATGGGGACTGGATCTGGCATCAAAAAAGCTATCCAGGACCTAAGGGGACTCTAGGCACCAGGTGTTCTCACCTGACCTCTGATTCTCTCTGAAGGATCTCTTTTCATCATCCTACTACACAGACTGAGCAGTCCAATCTGTATTCTCTAAATCGTTGGGGGGTGGGGGGTCCAATCTGATTGGCCAAATTCATTTCCCGTGCTTCCTAACTGGGTAAAGCCTTTTGTGCCTAGCTACTTCATAGGACATTACCTTCTTGTCATGAGGCTGTCTCTGGTCCAATCAATGGCCACCATGCTTCAGAGAATGACTTTGCTCTCTTCTCTGAGGGAGGTGTGGTGGGATGAGGCAGTGCGGCTGGAAGAGACATTACGATCAGGCCTCTATAACATCCTGTAGCCTCCACTGAAATGGTTTCCCTCACACTTCCCTGTCTGGCAAATGTTTTATTTACCTATCAAATTTCCACTCAAAGACTAATTCCTAGGTCTCTCTTCCCTGATTTTCCCAGGCAGAATGGGGTTCTGTGTTTACACATGTAGGACCTGAATATCAGCATCTGTAAACTATCTCTGGAGGCCTTTTCTTATCAGTGTCTATATTTCTGTCAGTCCATCTTTTTTTAAAAAACAAAAACAAAAACAAAAAAAACCCTGACATATAATTGGAGCTCCTGGGTGGCTCAGTCAGTTAAGCGTCCAACCTCATCTCCAGTCATGATGTCGTGGTTCGTGGGTTCAAGCCCTGCATCAGGTTCTCCGCTGTCAGTGTGGAACCTGCTTTGGATCCCGTGTTTCCCTCTCTCTCGCTCTCTCTCTGCTCCTTCTGTGGGCACTCTCTCTCTAGAAAATAAATAAATATTTAAAAAGAATTTTAAATTGATATGTAATTGACATACAACAGTGTATTAATTTTAGGTACGCAACATGCCTGGTTTTCCCCAGGAATTCCTTGTGTACCTGGCACATGGTGGTGATTGACCAAGAATTTTTGTAGATGAATGAAAGGAATCTGGACATACATGCAAAAGAAGGTAAATTTCAGTTCATGTTTGTTTTCTCTGTTGAAATTGGGTCTCTTCTTCAGAACTAAGACAGGTTCATACTGAAAAGGAGAAATAGATGTTGTTTCTATGACATTTTCAAACCTTCTTCTACTATCTGGAGGCACAATTGCCTCTCATGTCTGATTTCTCTGCTCCCTCCAATGGGGATGTCCTTCAAAGATTCTTCCTGTCCACCCATCTACTGGTGAACTACTATTCGCCGCTGAATAATCCATTGCATGTTAGCTTCTCTAGGAACATCCCCTTGACCTCCGCCTCTCCCCAACAATGATTCTTCATTCCTCCTTCCTCAGCACTGAGTTTGTGTGGTGTCCCATAGCTGCTTTTATGTTTATTACATAGAAAGGAGACTTGTTTCCTTATATATTTATGGGGTTTTTGCCTAGAAAGGAACTCTTCAAAGGTAAGAGAGGGATTTATTCCTCTTTACAGCTCTCATGCATCCAAGATAGTCCTTAAAATGGAGTTCATGTTCAATACATATTTTTTGAATGAATGAATAAATGAATAAATGCACAGGGTGCACAGCTATTCCAAGACAGCAGAAAATCCCTTTGTTACGGCTTAGTCTTTGAAATGTGATTTTCTTGCTGCAGACCTCCCTTTTCATCATGTTTCCTTCAGACTAAAGCTACTTCTTTTCTCATAGTTTTCACAGTTTCCCTGAGGATATTACAACTGACTAATGGGCATAAGGGGCTCCAAAATTATTCGTGAATGTGCCACCGTAAACAACTAAGACCTACTGTAAACCTTTCTAAAGTGGTTTTGTATGATCCCTTTGCCCAAAAAAGGTCTTAGTACTCACATCTGGAAATGTGAAATTTCTCTGGTGTCCCTGGTTTCTTTGTGTTTCCCCCATCCTCTGTTACCTTCCTGCCATTTCTAGGTCTGACAAATGTGCATTATGCAAAAATGCCAAGACATCGTAGCAAGAAGCATTTTTTAAAGCAAAGAGAAACTTCTTCTCAATGCTTGTTAGCTCAAAAACGCTGATTTCTCACACTATGCCTGAAAATAAATTCCAGATATATTAAAGATCTAGTCGTGAAATCAAACTTTAAAACTATGAGGAGGGACAATAAATAAATATCATGAACTTCCATGAAAAGAAGGATCTTTTAAGACACAGGGGCACCTGGATGGCTCAGTTGGTTAAGCATCCGACTCTTGATTTCAGCTCAGGTCATGATCTCAAGTTTTGTGGGATCGAGCCCCGAGTCAAGCTCTGTGCTGACAGCACGGAGCCTGCTTGGGATTCTCTCTCTCCCTCTCCCTCTCCCTCTCTCTCTGCCTCTTCCCCTCTCATGCTCCTCTCTCTCTCTCTCTCTCTCTCTCTCTCTCTCAGAATAAATAAAAAGACATAAAAAATCGCAAACCATAAAGGAAAAAAAATTTTTTGCAAGTAACTTTTCAATTTCTAATAAAATTAGAAATGCATGTATTATGTGACTGAGCAATTCTACTTTCAGGTTTACACACTAGAGAATAACTTACACACGGTCACTTGGAAATGTATAAGAGAATAAAGCAAGATTCTTTTGTAATCGTAAAAAGTTTGGAAACCTTTTATGTCACAGCTTAGATTCCCCCCAAAGGCAGAAGTAAGACATAGTCTTGCATGAGAGTTGTTTATTTAGGGAAGTGAGTCCAGGAAATAGAGATGGGGGGATGGAGAAAGTGTAAGGGGGTAGGAGGAAAAACCAATCCAAGAGTGTTTATCTAGCCAGTCACCACTGTAGAGAACTCTAGTGGGCTCTATCCTACTAGAGATTTCTTTGGAAACCATACAGAAAGCACCATGGAAATCATTTGCCCCAGGGATAGAAGATGAGTGCATTTATTCATGGGCTTCCAACTTCCATTGGTCAAGGATTGCCCTATGGTATGTTAACTCTTTTGCATTTCTAGGCTGTACACAGGTCACAATGGCTGAGTAGGATCCCACTGGAGCTCCCAGATTGTCCTTATCTTTTCTATTGTTTTTTTAAATGTTTTATTATTTGTTTATTTATTTTTAATTTACATCCAAGTTAGTTAGCATATAGTGCAGTAGTGATTTCAGGAGTAGAATCCAGTGATTCATCGCCTACATATAACACCCGGTGTTCATCCCAACAAGTGTCCTCCTTGATGCTTCTAGGCCATTTAGCCCCTGCCCCCCACCAAAAACCCCTCCAACAACCCGCAGTTTGTTTTCTCTATTTAAGAGTCTTTTATGTTTTGTTCCTCTCTCTGTTTTTATATTATTTTTGCTTCACTGCCCTTATGTTCATCTGTTTTGTATCTTAAATTCCATATATGAGTGAAGTTGTATATTTGTCTTTCTCTGACTGACTTATCTCACTTAGCATTAATACACTCTAGTTCCATCCATGTTGTTGCAAATGGCAAGAGTTTCATTCTTTTTGACTGCTGAGTAATATTCCATTGTGTATATATACCACATCTTCTTTATCCATTCATCAGCTGATGGACACAAAGTGCTCTTTCCATTCTTTGGCTATTGTCCATAGTGCTGCTAAAAACATTGGGGTGCATGTGCCCCTTTGAAACAGTACTGCTATATCTCTTGGATAAATACTGTAGTGTAATTGCCGGGGTCATAGGGTAATTCTATTTCTAATTTTTTGAGGAACCTCCATATGTTTTCCAGAATGGCTGCACCAGTTTGCATTCTCACCAACAGTGCAAAAGTGTTCCTCTTCCTCTACATCCTTGCCAACATCTGTCATTGCCTGAGTTGTTAATTTTAGCCATTCTGACTGGTGTGAAGTGGTATCTCATTGTGTTCTTGATTTGTATTTTCCCGATGATGTGCGCTGTTGAGCATTTTTTCACGTCTCTGTTAGCCATCTGGATGTCTTCTTTGGAAAAGTGTCTATTCATGTCTTTCCTCCATTTCTTCACTAGATTATTTGATTTTTATGTGAGTGTGATAAGTTCTTTGTAGATTTTGGATACTAACCCTTTATCTGATATGTTATTTGCAAATATCGTCTCCTATTCCATTGGTTGCCTTTTAGTTTTGCTGATTGTTTTCTTCGCCGTGCAGAAAATTTTTATCTTGATAAGGTTCCAATAGTTCATTTTTGCTTTTGTTTCCCTGGCCTCCAGAGACATGTTGAGTAAGAAGTTGCTGTGGCCGAGGTCAAAGAGGTTGTTGCCTATTGTCTCCTCTAGGATTTTGATGGCTTCCTGTCTCACATTTAGGTCTTTCACCCATTTTGAGTTTATTTTTGTTTATGGTGTAAGAGTGGTCCAAGTTCATTCTTCTGCATGTCGCTGTACTGTTTTCCCAACACCATTTGCTAAAGAGACTGACTTTTTTCCATTGGATATTCTTTCCTGTTTTGTCCAAGATTAGTTGACCATATGGTTGTGGTTCATTTCTGGGTTCTCTATTCCATTGCTTTGATCCATGTGTCTGTTTTTGTGCCAGTACCATACTGTTTGATTACAGCTTTGTAATACATCTCAAAGTCTGGAATTGTGATTGCTCCACCTTTGGTTTTCTTTTTCAGGATTTCTTTGGCTATTCGAGGTCTTTTGTGGTTCCATATAAATTTTAGGAACATTTGTTCTAGCTCTATGAAGAATACTGGTGTTTTTTGATAGCGATTGCATAGAATATGTAGATTGTTTTGGGTAGTATCAACATCTTAACAGTATTTGTTCTTCCAATCCATGAGCATGGAATGTTTTTCCATTTTTTTATGTCTTCTTCAATTTCTTTCACAAGCTTTCTATAGTTTTCAGTGTATAGATTTTTAACCTCTTTGGTTAGGTTTATTCCAAGTTATTTTATGGTTTTTGGTGCAACTGTAAATGGGATTGATTCCTTGATTTATCTTTCTTCTGCTTCATTATTGGTGGATAGAAATGCAACCGATTTCTGTGCATTGATTTTATATCCTGTGACTTTGCTGAATTCATGGATCAGTTCTAGCAGTTTTTTTAGTGGAATCTTTTGGGTTCTCCACATAGAGTATCATGTCATCTGGAAAGTGTGAAAGTTTGGCTTCCTCCTTGCCAATTTGGATGCTTTTATTTCTTTGTGTTGTCTGATTGCTGAAGCTAGGACTTCCAACACTATGTTGAATAACAGTGGTGAGAGTGGACATCCTTGTCGTGTTCCTGACCTCAAGGGGAAAGCTCTCAGTTTTTCTCCATGGAGGATATAAGTAGTGTGTCTTTCATATATGGTTTTTATGATCTTGATGTATGATCCTTCTATCCCTACTTTCTTGAGGGTTTTTATTAAGAAAGGATGCTGTATTTTGTCAAATGCTTTCTCTGTGTCTATTGAAAGGACCACGTGGTTCTTATTCTTTATTTTATTAATGTGATGTATCACATCGATTTGCAAATATTGAAGCAGTCTTGCATCCCGGGTATAAATCCCACTTGATCGTGATGAATAATTCTTTTAATATATTATTGGATCCAGTTGACTAGTATCTTGTTGAGAATTTTTGCATCCATGTTCATCAGGGAAATTGGTCTGAAGTTCTCCTTTTCAGTGGTGTCTTTGTCTGGTTTTGGAATCAAGGTAATGCTGGCCTTGTAGAATGAGTTTGGAAGTTTTCTTTCCATTTCTATATTTTGGAACAGCTTCAAAAGATAGGTGTTAACTCTTCTTTAAATGTTTGGTGGAATTCCCCTGTAAATCTATCTGGCCCTGTACTCTTGTTTTTGGGAAGATTCTTTATTACTAATTCAATTTCTTTACTGGTTATGGGTCTGTTCACATTTTCTATTTCTTCCTGTTTCTTTCTGTTTCTTCCTGTTTTGGTAGTTTATATGTTTCTAAGAATTTGTCCATTTCTTCCAGATTGCCCATTTTATTGGCATATAATTGCTCTTAATACTCTCTTGTTATTGTTTGTATTTCTGCAGCGTTGGTGTGATCTCTTCTCTTTCATTCTTGATTTTATATATTTGAGTCCTTTCCTTTTTTCTTTTTGATCAATCTGACTGGGGTTTATCAATTTTTTTTTTATTCTTTCAAAGAACCATCTTGTTTCATTGATCCGTTCTACTGTTTTTTTTAGTTTCGATAGCATTGATTTCTGCTCTAAGCTTTATTATTTCCCATCTTTTGCTGGTCGTGGACTTATTTGCTGTTGTTTTTCCAGTTCTTTAAGGTGTAAGGTTAGGTTGTGTATCTGAGACCTTTCTACCTTCTTTTAGGAAGGCCTGGATTGCTATATACTTCTCTCTTATGACTGTTTTTGCTGCATCCCAAAGGTTTTGGGTCATCATTTTCATGGATTCCATGTACTTTTTAATTTCCTCTTTAATTTCGTGGTTGACCCATTCATTCTTTAGTTGGATATTTTTTAATCTCCAAGTATTTGTGATGTTTCCAATTTTTTTCTTGTGGCTGATTTCAAGTTTCATAGTGTCTTCGTCTGAAAATCTGCATGGTATGATCTTGATCTTTTTGTCTTTGTTGAGGGCTGATTTGTGTCCCAGTATGTGATCTGTTCTGGAGAATGTTCCATGCGCACTTGAGAAGAATATGTATTCTGCTGCTTTAGGATGAAATATTCTGAATATATCTGTGAAGTCCATCCGGTCCAGAGTGTCATTCAAAGACATTGTTTCCTCGTTGATTTTCTGCTTTGATGATCTGTCCATTGCTGTAAGTGAGGCATTGAAGTCCCCTACTATTATGGTATTACTATCAATGAGTTTCTTTATGTTTGTAATTTATTTATATATTTGGGTGCTTCCACACTGGGGGCATAAATGTTTACAATTGTTAGATCTTCTTGGTGGATAGGCCCGTTAATTATGATATAATGCCCTTCCTCATATCTTGTTATAGTCTTTATTTGAAAATCTAGTTTGTCTGATGTAAGTATGGCTACTCCAGACTTCTTATGGTGACCTTTAGCATGATAGATGGTTATCCATCCCCTTACTTTCAATCTGAAGGTGAAAGTAAGGTCTAAAATGGGTCTCTGGTAAACAGCATATAGATGGATCTTGTTTTCTTATCCATTCTGATTAGCTATGTCTTTTTATTGGAGCATTTAGTCCACTGACTTTTAGAGTGAGTAGTGAAAGATAATGAATTTAGTGCATTGTGTTGCCTGTAGAGTTGGAGTTTCTGGTGGTGTTCTCTGGTCCTTTCTAGTCTTTGTTGCTTTTAGTCTTTTTTGTTTTGTTTGTCTTTTCTCCCCTCAGAGAGTACCCCTTAAAATTTCTTACAGGGCTAGTTTAGTGGCTACGAACTCCTTTAGTTTTTGTTTGTCTGGGAAACTCTTTATCTCTCCTTATATTTTATTTTATATTTTTTAATGCTTATTTTTGAGAGGGAAAGAGACAGAATGCAAGTGGGGGAGGGGCAGAGAGAGAGAGAGAGAGAGAGAGGGAGACACAGAATTTGAAGCAGGCTCCAGGCTCTGAGCTGTCTGCACATGAATTGCAAGATCATGAATTGCAAGATCATGACCTAAGCATCCTAAGTCAGATGTTTAACTGACTGAGCCACCCAGGCTCTCCTGTCCTTTTATTTTAAATGACAGCCTTGCTGGATAAAGAATTATTGGATTCGTATTTTTCCAGTTCAGCATGTTAATATACACTGCCACTCCTTTCTGGCCTGTCAAGTTTCTGTGGATAGGTCTGCTGTGAACCTAATCTGTCTTCCTTATAGGTTAAGGACTTTTTTTTTTTTGCTGCTAATAATTCTTTCCTTGTCTGTGTATTTTGTGAATTTGACTATGATATACCTTGGCGATGGTCAGTTTTTGTTGAATCCAATGGATAGTTCTCTGTGCCACTTGGATTTTGATGTCTGTGTTATTTACCAGATTAGGAAAGTTTTCCACCATAATTTGCTCACATAAACTTTCTACCCCTTTTTCTCTTTCTTCATCTTCTAGGACTCCTATGACTCAGATGTTACTCCTTTTAAATACGTCACTGAGTTCTCTAAGTCTTGTGTTGTGCTAATTGCCTTAGTTTCCCTCCTTTTTTTCTGCTTCATTATTCTCTATAATTTTGTCTTCTATTTTGCTGATTTGCTGCACTGCTTCATCCATCCTTGCCACTGTGACATTCTTTTGAGATTGCATCTTGGTATAGACTAAATTTTACTTCTTTTATCTCCACAGAAAGGGATTCTATGCTTTTTGCAACCCCAGCTAATATTCTTATTATTGTGGTTCTAAATTCTAGTTCAGACATTTTGCTTGTATCTATGTTAATTAAGACCCTAGCTTCTTTCTTTTGCAGTGAATTCCTCTGTTTTGTCATTTTGGAGAAAGAAAAACAATTAATAAAATAAAAAATTAAAATCTTAAAAATAACTCAAAAAATCAAATAAAGGAAGCTAGATCCTAGGTGTGCTTGGGTCTGGTTGTTGAAAGAAGTTTAATAGAATAAAGAAAAAGGGAAAGAAAAGGGAAAAAAATAAAAAAGGTTAAAAATTTTTTAAATGTAAATAATAAAATAGAATAAAATGAAACGAAGACAATGAAATAGAATTTGAAAATTTACAATAAAATTAAAAACATAGCAAAAAGAATTAAAAAACAAAAAAATAAAAATAAGTAAAAATAAAATTTTCTCTTTCTGTATCCAAGAAAAAGAAAACGAAAATAAAGAAGAAAAAAAAAGCAATTTAAACAAAAGCAACAACAACAACAACAAAAACGAATAGATGGCAGCAAACAGAATGAACCCTGAATGAAGTTGCATCCAGTTTACTCTATAACTCATACCATGAAGCACTTTATAGCACTAAGCAGGCAGAGGGAATTGTGGTGGACCTCTAGGGCATGTGCTTAGAGGGCATAGTTGGGTGGGGTTTGGTCTAACCGTTCCATTCTCCACTAGGTGGCGCTACTTAGCTTACTGGGGTGGAGCAGAGTGTGGCACATGTGTACACGTATGTGCAGGAGAGCTGAAAATGGCTTCCCCAGTTTCTTAGTCTCTGGCACAGGAACTCTACACTCTCACCAACTGGCAATCAAGCACCCCTCTTTTGTCTCTGCCTTCTGTCTACTCCCTACTTCTACACTTCTTTGTCCAAGCCATCAGCCTGCCAGATGGCACCTCCCTCCCGAATTTTATCTCAGATGGGGCTGTGCTTTCCAACCCCTCACTACAGAGAACCCTGTGGTGCCGACCTGCTCCAACCCTCTGGGGCAGGGTCTCACTGAGCAATTGTTGGGTGCCAGCTTGCCTCAAAGTATGTTTGTGAAACTGCACAGTGGCTAGGTTCAGAATTTATGGCAAACCACAACACAGCCAGTGTCAAATTTCACCACTTTCTGGTATGTCTTCCAATATCAGCAAACGTGGCTGTTCTCCAGGGTCAACTGGGACCTTTGTCTGTCGGGGGGCTCTATGGCCTCTACCAAATGGTCTCCAAGACAGGGAACTGCTTCTCCCTGTGTGACCCACTGACTACCCCTGGGGATTCACCCTTCCTTCCCACCAGAGCACCACCAGGTATTGAACTCTGGAATTTCCAACTCGGTGCTCCCCTATTTACAGAGTCCTAATGGTCTTGAAACCCTCTCCTTTCTCCCTGTCAATGGTTTTGGGGAACAGATTTCTTATTCAGTCCCTTGTGAGTGTTTCCACTCTTTCTCTTTCTTTCCAGCTATTTTCAAGAGGAGTGCCTTTCCTGAAGTCTCCTCTACTTTCTCTGTCCTCTCTCCATGAAAATAGCTCCCTACCCTCTGTGGCTTCTCTCTTCCCTAGTTCACCTCCCTGCACCACATACCTGCTGAGTTCTGTGGCTCAAGTTATGTCCTTATCTTTTCTCCTTGTCTTTTGTCTTACTTTCTGAGAGTTCCTCAAATTTATTTTCCAACTCTTCTACTTTTTTTATATTTATCCATCATATCTTTTATTTTCTGAGAGCACTCTCTTTTCTCTAATTACCTTTTTTTCATAGCAACCTGTTCTTGTTTGATAGATGCACTAGCTTTTCATGTCTCTCAGATCTTAATATTATTTTTCTTCCCCTCTCCCCATTTTACTTTTTTCTTTAGGGTCATTTATTTTTTTCTCAAAGTCTTCTTTTTATGGTGGAAATTTTTCTCAAATGTCTGATAATATTGTTGGTTTTTATTTAAGTGTGAGGTACTAAAAAGCCGTTTGGAGATGCACAATGGGTTAGCTTTAGAATTGATGAACTTTGTCTTATGTTATCAGAGAGGAAGTTTGCTTTTACTATGAGTGGTCCCCAAAGGCCAGATAAATAGGAATTATTCAATTCTCCATGAAAGAACCCTCTGCCTGGGGAGAGATGCCCTATCGCTAGATGTTTTACATTTATGTTGTGAGAAGTGTTTCACTTGTAGACATTCAGTTAATCCATGTGTTTTCTGCCCCACATTTTACTCCTGCCCTTTGGGGATACATGCCATCTCTGTGGGCATGTTGGCTTTCTTCTAGGCTATGCTATTCTTCTGATATGCTCCAGGCTGCAAATTCCTTTGTCCTACTCTATCGATTACTCTTATTGATGTAATTTTCTTTCTTCAGAAACTTGTTGAAATCTCTCCTCCACTTTGCTTTGAGATCACAGTCTCCTCCCCAACCCCCCATGAGCTGACAATCTACATGATTAAAATGACAATATGTGGTCTTTTAAGTTATGCCTTTGTTTTTAATACTTTCTTGTTATTTTACTATGTTGATATTTCACTTTATATTCTGTGGTTTTTCTGGGAAATGTATGTGTACCTGCATATGTGGTGTTTTCATCTGGTAATTTGAATGTTTTACAGTCTACTGTTCTTGTAATTGATAATGTTATAATTCTAGCATTTAATTAAGGTTATGGAACATAATTAATTCTGGCATGTAACTAGATTAAAAATCCAATTTGATAATTCATGTTTTAATAAGTGTGTATAATCTATTTACATTTTTGTGAATATGTGCATATCTGAATTTTTAATACCAGTTTATGCAGACTTCTGTTTACCATTTTTTCCTTATTCTTTCTTTCTGTTGACAGATTTTTCTGTATCCCAATTCTCATGTTTTAGTCTACTCCTTTGAAACCTATAGATTGTACTTTACTTCTACTTCTTAGTAGTTTCTCTAATTTTTTGAACACATACACAATTTCTTACTTTTCTAACAAAATTAATGTTACTAAATATTTCAATTCTACCTTTGGACATTTGCTTTTTTTTTCTTTTAATTTTGTTTTAACGTTTATTTGTTTTTGAGAGAGAGAGACAGAGTGCAAGCAGGGGGAGGAGCAGAGAGAGAGGGAGACACAGAATCCCAGGCAGGCTCCAGGCTCCAAGCTGCCAGCACAGAGCCCGATGTGGGGCTTGAACTCACTAGCCGTGAGATCATGACCTGAGCCAACGTCAGACACTTAACCGACTGAGCCACCCAGGCGCCCCTGGACATTTTCTTAATTTAACTACTCTTTGAATAGTTAATATTCAAATTTCTATAATGAATAGAAAAAATTATTCATTTTATTATACTTCTTTAGAATTTCCCTTTTACATTTTTACACAAAAAGTATATTTTTTACACTCAATAGTTAAATTTCTCTACATTTTAATCAAGTTTCTGTGCTATCATTAAATGCATCCTGTAATAATTATTTTGGTGGGTGTTTAGAAATATAAACTCTCTTAATTGTTATTATATTTAAAATTTTGGGGGCACCTGGGTGGCTCAGTCGGTTAAGTACCCGACTTCAGCTCAGGTCATGATCTTGCAGTTTGAGTTCGAGCCCTGCATCAGGCTCTGTGCTGACAGCTCAGAACCTGGAGCCTGCTTCGGATTCTGTGTCTCCTCTCTCTTTGCCCCTCCTCCCCACTCAAAAATAAATAAACATTAAAAAATTGTTTAGAAATTTAAAAATGCATTTATTGCTTACATTGAATATTAAATTAGTGAATACCAAACCATTGCTCCAAGGGAAAATATAGGGTTAGGCTTGTGAGAACCTCTGGAAACGTTTAATAAACCAATCAACATGGAACTCTGCTCACTGTTTGTTTCTGCTTGATAATACCTTATTTAATACATATTGCTGACTCATTAACACAAAATTCATGGCCAACGGCACTATAACTAAGGTCTGAAAGAAGCTTATCTAACAAACATACTTTCTACATTAGGCATATCACAGCTTCTTCAGCTTACCAAGACTAGCCAGCATTTCTGCATTGTGCTCGAGAGCCATTGTAGACAGCTAAAAAAAAGCACAAAAGGCACAAAATATGAAAAATACGTGGCACTAGGTCGACTACAAAAAGGGTGATTGTTTACAATACGAAGATTGAAATAAGGAGGTGGAATGTCGCCTTGAGTTTGACCTCGGATGGGACCAAAAACATCTGATGACTCAAAATGTCCCCCTTACTGTTTATATCTGTGAATGACCACAAAGGGCACATGTATTGATTTGGGGGTTACAAATAAATTTTTGTGAGTAGGCAAATTCGCAAATACAAAATCTGCGAATAATGAAGATCGTATGTATAACACAGTGACTTTTCACAAAGGGAAGGCATCCATGCAGCAAGCACCCAAGTCAAGAAACAACATTTGCAGCATCTCTTTGGGCTCTTTTCCGAGAGTAACCACTGTCCTGACTTCTAACATCATAGTGGAGTTTACCTGGTTTTTCCAAATCATTGTAAGCATGAGTTGTGTGTTCTTGTGTCTGGCTTTTTTTTGTTCAATATTACATTATTTATCCATGTCTTTGTAGGTTGTAATAATATCGCTCATCTTAAAGCATTTTTATTAGTCTGTTCTGTAGAATTAATTTTTTCAGAAGTGAGTTTGTATTCTTATTGTTGCTTTGGTTGCCTTTCCTAGAATTGTATTTCCTCATGAATTTTGGATTTTCGATGTTCAAGTTCATTTTAAGTGGGAAGCATCCTGCTTCCTCATCTCTCCTTACTTTCTAGTAGTGTAGCTGGTGTACCAGTGCTTTCCCTGAACCTCCCCAGGCCCCAGTCCAGTCTTACAGGGATGTTTCTGCATACCTTCTCTGCAGCAACATTGGGGATATCCAGTCTCAGAGACTGCAGGAGACTTGGCTCGGGTCCTGTTTATGAGGCTGTGTCCATCCATCTGCCTCTGTAGGTCCCTATTTTCCTGCAAACAGTTACATTGAACCGCAGAGTGGCACCATTCTGAACCCCCTTCAAAGAAGGGGCTCCCCACTCCAGCCCCTAGCTGCAGGCACAATGCTGTGCATTGTGCAGAACTGTTTCATTCCTGCTTCTCTGCTGGAATCAGTCTCCTACCATCATTGTCTGGGTCCAGACCTGGAGCCCAGCATGCCCTACCTTCATCTTTGCTCACCTTTGTGGATTTCCGGTCCCAGAGATGCTTGCCTTGTCTTTCATCCCAGCTATCTATTTTTGGTTATCTCTTCTTGTCACTGCTGTGTCTAGAGATGGGAGAAATTGTTGAGGACTGAACTTTATTATGTTTTCTGGAAGTCTGTATTGCTTTGTTGTTGTTGTTGTTGTTTAATCAGCAAAGCATTTTTATTCTGAAATAAGTAAAGCACTGTTCAGGAGTCCTCATCCAGGTGGAAACAACCCAAATGTCCATCAGCCAATGAGTGGTAAACAAAATGGGATATATCTATACAATGTAATATTAGCGAACCATCGAAAAGAATGAAGTACTGGGGCACCTGGGTGGCTCAGTTGGTTGAGTGTCCAACTTTGGCTCAGGTCATGATCTCGCAATTTGTGAGTTCAGGCCCCATGTTGGGCTCTGTGCTGACAGCTCGGAGCCTGGAGCCTTCTTCAGATTCTGTGTCTCCCTCTCTCTCTCTGCCCCCCCCCGCCCCGTGTGCTCTGTCTCTCTCTCTCAAAAATAAATGAACGTTAAAAAAAATTAAAATGAATGAGGTACTGCTGCCACATGCTATAACATGGATGAACCTTGAAAAAATTATGCTGAATAAAAGAAGCCAAACAGGAAAGGCCAAATGTTGCATGATTCCATTTATATGAAATATCCACAATAGGCAAATCCATTGAGACGGAAAGCAGATGGGCAGTTTCTAGGAGCTGGGGGAAGGCGAAATGGGGGAGTGACTACCAACAGGTATGGGATTTCCTTCCGGGTTAGTGAAGACGGTCCAGAACCAGAGAGTGGTGATTGTTGTACAATATCGTAAATGTGCTAAATGCCGCTGACTTGTGTGCTTTAAAAGGGTTAAAATCATAGGGGCAACTGGGTGACTTGGTTGGTTAAACGTCTGACTCTTGGTTTTGGCTCAGGTCACGATCTCACAGTCTGTGAGTTGGAACTCCACCTTGGGCTCTGTGCTGATAGCGTAGAGCCTGCTTGGGAGTCTCTCTCTCTCTCTCTCTCTCTCTCTCTCTCTCTCTCTCTCTCCCCCCCTCTCTCTGCCCCTCCTCTGCTCACATTCTCTCTCCCTCAGAATAAATAAACTTAAAAAAATAAGCAAAATGGTTAAAATCGCGACTTCCATGTTGTGTGAATTTTATTGCAAGACACCTTACTGCCCACCTTCCTAACTGCTCCTATTTGGAAGCATCTCTCTTTCTTTGCACCAACACAATACCAGGTCCATACCTTCAGTGAGCATCTTTCACATTATATTGAGAATTATTTTTCTTCATGTCTGTCCCGCCACCAGACCACAAGCACTGGCAAGAGGGGAGTGTGTCCTCTTCAAATTGTTTCTCTGTTACCTTGCTTTGTGTCTGGCACAGAGCAAGCCCAAGAAATACTTGCCAAATAAATGAACGAACAAATTAGTTGAGCTCTTGTGACCACCCAGAAAAGAAATTCACTCTTTCTCTAGGTCTGTCAGTTTATTGTTAGAGTTATCCCCTGGGGAAAGGATCTTCATTCGGAAATATATTGTGGTGCACTCAGAGCCTTTGGTGTGAGGAAACCTGGCAAGCAGCCCTGACCATTCCCCGGGGGCCAGGGGGTCGGGGGGGTAGTCCTACAACTTTGACCTGCAAGCCTCCCCCAGTCCTCAGTGCTCGCCTAGCATCTGCTGGAGGTCCGTCGCAATGGCTGCAGGCTCGATTATTCAAAATATTCCCAACAACTAAGTGCAGAAACTTCTGCTGAGTCACCCTCCAGCACACAGAGTTTTTTACTAAGATGCTCTCATCTGTCCTCTGGGGCGTAAATTGCAAATATTGCAGCCTCACTCTACGGAGTGGGTTTAAATGACTTCTCCCGGCTTAGGCAACAAATGGTGAATAAACAATGCATCAGATTGGAAGAGACTTCAGGGGTGCGTCCTGTCTCTGCTCCTACAATTGACTACACATTTGTAGGCTTTGGGGTTACACATTTCCCAACTATACCACCTATCAGGTTAAGATTTTGAGATATAAAAATATCTTCCTTGGCTTTGGCTACAATTTTCTTTACAACATGGCCAAAGATGTTTCTTCTTGTTCCAGCTCATGTAGAGATAAGGGTGGGAAAAAGTCATTAACCGCTTCCCTCATGTTTGCCCTTTATATCCTCAAAGTGGCTTTTAAATGATCTCTTTCGCTCTCTCATATTAGAACTTGCAATCCTTGGGGTGCCTGGGTGGCTCAGTAGGTTGAGCTTCAACTTTGGCTCAGGTCATGATCTCATGGTTGGGTTTGTGAGTTTGAGCCCCGCAAGGGGCTTGTTGCTGTCAGCACAGAGCCCGCTTCAGGTCCTGTCTCCCTTTCTCTGCCCCTCCCCCACTCGCACTGTCTCAAAAATAAATAAAAACCATTAAAAAAGTTTGTAATCCTCTCGTAAAAAAAATTTAAGAACCTACCATGTGCCGGAAACTCTTGATTCCACCATAAGTAAAATATAATCCCTGTCTTCGAGGTATGAGTTCATAGTCTTTCTTTAGGATTTGCTCCAAGTTCCTATTCTGATTCTAACCCAGCTTTGTAAAACGTGCCCAGCTGGTAAACATTTTTGGCTACCCTACTATTCTCTGTGCTTTTTTTTTTAATGTTTAGTTATTTTGAGACAGAGGGACACAAAGTGCGAGCGGGGGAGGTGCAGAGAGAGAGGGAGACAGAGAATCCAAAGCAGGCTCCAGGCTCTGAGCTGTCAGCACAGAGCCCGACGCGGGGCTCAAACTCACAGACCGTGAGATCATGACCTGAGCCAAAGTCGGACGCTTAACAAACTGAGCCACCTAGATGCCCCTCTCCGTGCTTTTAATAAATGGAAAAAGTCACTGTTAATCTCTCCTCATGCTGTTGCAAATGCTCAGCAGCCTCTGGACAGGTTGGGATTGTCTGTGCCCAGTCAACTGAAATCTCTTCAATTATCTGAAATGGAGCAGTTAGTTTCTGCATGTGAAAGATACAGAGTAGACACTTGAAAATAATTGCTTTCTAGCAGGGAGTGTAGAGTTCCGTGGAAACGTGCCCTTCTTACACAGCATTCCCGGGTCTGACATCATGGCTTTTCTGGGAAACCCCACAGCCGTCAACAGTGCTCCGCAGTTCTCAGTCACTCTGTGCGGTCCCCAGAGCTGTTGTAAAGGGACATCGCGGGCAGAGTAAAGGTGCTTATCTCTCTATCATCTTGAAGACAAACCCAAGAGGCTGAAGCCGTCATTTCCTTTGCTGACTGAAGGTATGGAGTCCCTGGTCTGCTTTGAAAGGGATGTACTAGAATTCTGAAGCCAGCCCCACAGCCTGCCTCCAACAATGCTGACACTAACGCAGCCAAGATTTCTCTGTCATTCATAACCTGCAAAGTGGAGTTGCACAGGAAAAGAATCTGGGATCAAAAATGTTCAATGAGACAAACAAACTATTTCTTACTTTAGATGCTAGGTTTTCGGTTGTTTTTTTTTTGTTTGTTTTTTTGTTTTTTGTTTTTTTGTTTTGTTTTGTTTTGTTTTTGTTTTTTTTGTGAAAAACTGGTAATAGCCTCTGAAAAGGGAGAGAGATGTGCTCGCTCATAGTCACCTGTCATTCATTAGTCTTGACCACAAATGCTCTTTGTTCTGCTACTGTTGGTCAGCCTGACATTGGAAGGTCTGCTTTGGATTTGAGAGTGACTTCTCCTTCCTCTTACTGCCTTTTGTACTATCTTTTTGTATGCAACTGTAGTGTAGCAAAATACATGAAGGCATGGGAACTGTCCGTCTTGTTTGTCACTGTCTTAGTTTGGGTTCTCTCAGAAGCAGACCCTGGGACAAAGATTCCTGAAAGTAATTTATCTGAGAGGCAATTCCAGGAAACAGTGGTTGGGGAGGGAGAAAGGAGAGGGAGACAGAAAAGAGAAGGTAGCCAAAAACAGAAACATTATGAAGCAAGTTACTGGAGGCTAATCCCATGAGTGAACTCTCGGAAAGAAAGTATCACAAAATCTCAAAGTTATCCCATCTGAGGACTGAGGAAATTGGGGTGTTTACATGCCAACTTCCAACAGTCATTGGTAAAGGGTTGTTCGTATGTAACATTAATGATATAGCTGCATGATAAAAAAAAAACAAAAACACCTTAAGTCCTACTTCATTTCCTCCAAACAATTTAGGGCCATGTGCCTAGATGTAAAAGTTGGAACCATAAAATTTCTAGAAGAAAACATAGGAAAATATGTGAACAACCTTAGGGTAGGCAAAGATTTCTTAGGACACAAAAACCGCTAAAAAAAATAAGCACTTGAAAATTAATAAATTGGTTCCATTCAGAATTAAATACTCCTGCTCTTTGAAAAACATATGAAGAACATGAAAAGACAAATCACAGAACGGGAAAAATATTTTCACCACATGTATCTGACAAAAGCCTTATATCCAGAATATGCAAAGAACCCTTACAAATGAATAACGGCAAATGATTTGAACAGACATTTCATAAGATAAAATATGCAAATGGCCAGTAAGCCATTGGAAACGGGGCTCACTATTATTCATCATCAGGGAGATGCAAATTGAAACTACAATGAGACATTGCTATATATCCACTAGAATTGCTAAACTAAAAGGACCAGACAAAGCAAATGTCAGCAAGGACAACGGGACCTCTCATATTTTTTTTATTAGGAGTGTGAATTATACAAGCACTACTGCCACAAACTCTTTGATGTTTTTTTTTTTAAGTTTATTATTTGAGAGAAAAAGAGAGCAAGGAAGGGGCAGAGAGAGAGGAGAGGGAGAGAGAGAATCCCAAGCAGGCTCTGCACTGTCAGCGCAGAGCTGGATGTGGGGCTCGATCTCAGAAACTGCAAGGTCATGACCTGAGCCCAAATCAAGAGTCAGATGCTTAACCGACTGAGCCACCCAGGCGCCCCTCTTTGGCAGTTTTGTATCCGATAGAAATACATCTCTCTAGAATACAGCAATTTCACTTCTAAGTATATATTGAAGATAAAGGATGGTACACATGTACAAAAAATGTTCCTAACAGCTTTAAAAAAGCACCAAAAAAAACCCAAATGACCATCGACAGGTGAGGAACAAATTACAACACAATCATACAATAGAATGCTATTCAGCACTGAAAAGGAATGAGTTACTGATACACGTAACAACACGGGATGAAGATAAAAGACAAATTTACACTGACCAAAGGAAGCCTATATAAAAAGATACATTCTGTATGGTTTCATATGTGTTAAGTCCAGGAACAGAAAAGCCAAGCCATAGCGATAAAAATCAGACCAACAATTGCCCTCAGGAGTTGGAGATTGACAGGAATAAGGCGCTCCTAAGAGAACTTGGGGCTTTCGGAAATGTTTTATATCTTTTTTCGGATATATTTTTATAGGACTATAGAGAGGTATCCAGACTTCCTTAATTGAACATGTAAGATCTGTGCTTTCATTATATAAAATTGTACTTCAATAAATATTATAAATTTGTCTTTTAAAAAGAAAATACAATGACCATTAAAAATATGGAGTGATTTGCTCAGTGTTCTGCACCCCCTCCCCAACTCCCTCCGTCCTCCCGCTAGACCGTAAGCTTCAGGGAGGGTAGAAACCACACCTGGTTTGTTCTCTACTGTGTCCCCAGCACCGAGCGCAGCCTCTGGGACCTTTTGAAGGCTCAAGTCACATTTGTTAATGTCGGAAGTTTTTCAGAGCCTCCGTGCATTGTGCTATGGCTTTCCCACACCTCCCTCTGCAGACATGATCTGTTCTTGGCAGACACGGGTGGCCCCAGAAGCTCAAGCACAGGTGCATTGTCTAGGAAGGGAGCTTGCAGGTGGGAACCCAGCAGGGGCCCTGGGTGTCCTTGGGCACTGACAGGGTCCCAACTGTGAGCACCATCTGCTCCTGTGAAGGGTGTCTGACAGCCTCTACAGCCCTGGACCTGGAAGGTGAGCGCCTCTGAGAGCAAACGTCAGGCTCCCATTCCCATCCTCTTGCCTACGGGGAGCCCACGGAAAGTCACTTTAACCCTGCAAATAGAAAGCCCCAACATGTGTACTGCTTTGTAAGTTCCCAAGTATTTTCCCTCATCTGGTCTTATTTTATTCTTCCCGCAGCCCTGGAAGATAGGTATTTGCCAGCCCTGTTTTACAGGGAGGTTAAGTGACTTCCCCAAGGTCACACAGCTGGCAGGTGGTGGAACTGGGATTCCAACCAAATTTCTAACTATTTACTACACGAGGCACAGTAGTGCTGTGTCATTTGAGGACCTTCAAAAGCAGTTTCGGAAATCTGACCCTGTCAAGCTCTACTGGCTAATGGAAAGATAAGTAACATATATCCTTCGCCTTGAATGCAATTTATTCTGTGCGCCCCTGAAAAATCAGCCTGCCTAGACCACCATTATAACAGTGTCGCTTCCCTACACACATTTTCCAAGCTGCTTACCATCAACCAAGTAAAATTCACTCTTCTTTTTTTTTTAATTTTTTAATGTTATTTATTTTTTTTGAAAGCAAGAGAGACAGAGCACGAACAGGGGAGGGGCAGAGAGAGAGAGGGAGACACAGAATCTGAAGCAGGCTCCAGGCTCTGAGCTGCTGTCAACACAGAGCCCGAGGCAGGGACTTGAACTCACAGACCGCGAGAGCATGACCTGAGCTGTAGTCGGACCCTTAACCGACTGAGCCACCCGGGTGCCCCTAAAATTCACTCTTCTTAGCTGCTGTTCAGTGCTCCTGCTGTTCAGTGCTCTTGCCCAACTCAACCTTGTGGCTTCATCTTCCTTAAAACACCTTGCACCCTGGCTGGTTATGTCACTCTCTTCGTCCCTGAAACTTTGCTCCCAAGCTTGCCTTCCACATGGAATACCAGCTCTGTCTTCCCTTGTGAAAATTTCTCACCTTTCCAGTTCACACTGAAATGTCACTGCCATTCTTCCTCTGAATCCTTAGAGAACATGGTTTGTGCCTTTCACGTGGCAGTAACTATCGGGGATCATGAGTACCTCTCATCTTTCTTATAAGATCCTGAGGTTCTAGACGGCTAGATGTGTGCCTTAACCATTTCTGTAACCAACAGGTGACTAGCGTAACTACACACTGTGGATATGTAATCAGTGCTTTGAAGGGTGAATAAATTACCACCTCTGCAACCATTGTCTATGCATTTACTACCCTTTGATGTGCAGTTTTAAAAATTATTTGTGGGGTGCCTAGGTGGCTCAGTCTGTTGAGTGTCCGACTTCAGCTCAGGTCATGATCTCGCGTTCGTGAGTCCCACATCAGGCTCTGTGCTGACAGCTCAGAGCCTGGAGCCTGCTTCAGATTCTGTGTGTGTGTGTGTGTGTGTGTGTGTGTGTGTGTGTGTGTGTCTCTCTCTCTCTCTCTGCCCCTCCCCTGCTCACGCTCTGTCTCTCTCTCTCAAAAATAAATAAACATTAAAAAAATTATTTGCCCTGGGCACCTGGGTGGCTCAGTCAGTTAAGCGACCGACTTCAGCTCAGGTCATGATTTCGTGGCTTGTGAGTTCGAGCCCTGTGACAGGCTCTGTGCTGACGGCTCAGAGTCTGGAGCCTGCTTCAGATTCTGTCTCCATCTCTCTACCCCTCCCCCCCTCTCCCGCTTGCGCATGCGCTCGCTCTCTCTCTTAAATACAAATAAATGTTAAAAAATACTTGCACTATAACTCTATTTTATGTACCTAAACTCTTTGCAAGTGGGGTGACGCTTGGAGAGATTGTGGAGACCAGTTTTGCTCTGTTTGTGTAACTCAGGACAAATCGCTTTTACCCTCAGGGCCTTATTTCGCCTCCCATCTATTCAATGGGGGCAATTATCTCTGTTTTGCTTCTTTACTTCACAAGGTTGTTGGGAGGACAAATGAAATAACAGATGTAGAAGTGCTGTCGACCATAAATCACCCAAACCTGTTATTTAGTTGCACCTGCTGTTTGATGGAGGCCCACCTTTTATTGCCGGCAGCACGCTACTCATTTGCTTCTCTCTTTTGGAGAGAACTTGAGGGTCCCGAGGGAGGGTGTCCACGGGTCACAGGATGAGGAGAAAATAGCCTTACTTCCTGAATGGTGCGTGGAATTGATGCTGTGACGTGATGGGTCTGGGGTGGGCAGGGACGTTGTCATCTGAAAGGCTGCCGTGAGTAAGGGAAACACACTGGTCTACGCAGCCTCATTCAGCGGGCCTAGTCTCAGCGCGGAGAAGTTACAGGGAGTCAGCCATTTTCGGAAACGTCCCAGTCTGAGCGGCAGGACCGTGACATGGGCTGCCTGAGGGAAAGGGAGGGCCTAATGATGCAAAAGCGAGGCCAACTACTATCTACCAGCGCCCCAGCCCCTCCCCAAGGTGGAAGTTACTATCTCCACTTTGCCAACGGAGAGAAGGCCACAAGCGTTCAGAGGGATGCCCACAACCCCGGGGGCCTGCATTGGCTTCATCGGGTGCGTCCATTGGCTTCCACTTGTGGGGAAGGCGGGCTTTGGGCCATCTCGCTTCCTGATTGGTTGGTTGCACAGATTGGCAGGTGCACGCCTGCAGTGCAAGTCGGGAAGGTGGACATGGCGGAGGCGGGAAACGAGACCGCAGGCCTCGAGTTCCCGGGAGGAGACGCCGCTCAATGGCCTCTGCAGCGGTACGGGCGCTTCATGCCCTCGGGCACCGGAGAGCCTCCTGGTCCTGGTCAGGACGTGGGGACAGCCTCTTCTCTCACGTGGAAGGTGAGGCGTGAGGGCGGGAAAGGTCGCGAGGCGCTCACTGCCGCGCGGTGGGTGGGGGAGGGAGGGTAGACAGAGGTCAGATGCCACGAAGGGTCCAGTCTTGAATGCCATGCAGGCAGGAGGAGGGGACACCGCGAGACTGACAGGACTGGCTAGCCTACAGCTAACCAAAAAAAAAAAAAAAAAATCTATATAAAATCTCATGATTGGACCCACTGCATTCTCAAAATAATTATGCAAGGGAGTAGTTAAATATTTAATATAGATTATTTATTGAGCGTCAGTTATGTGTTACATTTTATTCAGGGTACTGGGGATATATATTAGTGAACAGGATCAAAATGGTCCCTACCCTTATTTATGTTTTCAGGCTAGCAGAGGACATAGTATTTATCCAAATAATTTTATAATTATTTAGACTGGGTCCACATCCCTTATGTGGAAGGGAGCGTTGAATAGTCCATAACTAAGTTGTCAGCTACAGGCAGTCAAGCACTCCCACAGAAGAAGGACTAAATTTGAATCCTTGCTTTGCCACTGAATTTCAGTGACCTTGGTTAAGTTATGGACCCTCTCCATACCTTATTTAACTTAAAATAGAGATGGTAATAACCACTTCACAGGATTGTTGCGAGCAATGAATAAATCAATATATATATAAATTACTTAAAACAGTGCCTCATAAATTTATAGAAGGGTTAGCTGTTCCTATTTTCTGTTGTGGTCGTGGTATATTTGGTATATTTTGACGCCAGGGGTTGTTAATCATTCATTTCCTTTCAGTCTGGTTTGACTATTAGATGTGGATCCTGAAGTTTTGGATTGTGCCTGTGTATGTGTATGGCAGTGTGGTTTGGGTAGCAGTGGGTAGGAAAAGAGTAAAAGAACAAATATTTCAGGTAGAGTTTGCAGCATGTGCAAAGGCCCTACACCTGGAAAACCTCGGCATGTATAATATGTAGAGAAAAAGAACAAGGCTGGTACATAGAGAACAAAGGGACTGATAGCATAAGGTGAGATTGTCTGGAGAGGTGTACAGGTGCCTTGTGAAATTTACCCTAAAACCAGTTGGAACCCACTGAAGGGTTTTAAGTAGGAGAATCTTCATATTTGAAAGATCATTGGTAAAGTCTGAAGACAGAGATGAAAGGGACTAGGAGTAGATTCAGGAAGATCACTTAGAATGCCATTGCAGCAGGCAGGTGATGATAATGACTTGGACTAGAGTGGGAGGGGGTGTCGTAGAGGATGGCAGTGAGGTTGGGGAAACTGGGCATATTAAAACTAGGGGCGCCTGGGTGGCTCAGTGGTTAAGCGTCCGACTTCGGCTCAGGTTGTGATCTCACAGTCTGTGGGTTCGAGCCCCGCGTCGGGCTCTGTGCTGACAGCTCTGAGCCTGGAGCCTGCTTCAGATTCTGTGTCTCCCTCTCTCTCTGCCCCTCTCCCACTCATGCTCTGTCTCTCCCTCAAAAATAAAAACATAAAAAAACAAAACAAAAACCATTTTGGAGGCCAAAATGATAGGATTTGGAGGTTGATTGGATATGGGTGGTGAGAGTAAAGGACTTCTAGGCTTCTAGCAGGAGCAGCTGGGTCGACGGTAAGGGAACTGAAAACATTGGAGGAGGAGGAACAGTGAGAGAAAGATCCAAGGCTTCAGTTTTGGATGTATTGAGTTTAAATGTATTTATGAAACATTCACGTGGCGATGTTGCATAGGTGTTGGGTATGTTGGTGTAGAAGAAAGATCTGGGCTGGAGATGTAAATGTGTTATCAGGATGAAGGTGTGCCATCCGCATGATGGTGATATTTACAGTTACGAGGTTACATGAAATCCCAGGACCAAGTCCCGAGATGGTCCAACATTTGTAGGTCAGTAGAGGAGACAGAGTCCCTAAAGAAGACTGACAAGGGACAGGCAGTTGGGAGGCACCCGGGAGCAAGCAGGTCCATCAAAGCTACAGAAAGTTATTTTAAGAGGGAGAGAATAGTGAACTTTGTTGAAGGATGCTGCAAAGTAGAGAAAAATGGTAACGAAGAGATGTCCATTGGATTTAGCCACATGAAGGTCCTTGTCGTCTTTACCAAGACAGGTTTCAGTGGAGTGAAGCGGTGCAAGCCAGCTGCGGTGGAGTGAGGAGTGAGGGAGTGGAGCCAACATGCCTAGACTATTCTGAGAGACCTGGCTGTGGATGAGAGTAGGGGTGGGGCAAATTCTTCACCAAACTCTTGAATATTAGAGCTAGGGGCACTACTTAAAGCTTGAAATCAATATATCTAGGCCATACAAAGGGAGTCCAGTACCTAGCTGTACTCTTGTAGAATGCTATCTATATTCTGAAAAATTATATAGGCTGCAAATGCAGAAAGCCATTGAGTAAAGTTAAATAGAAGGATGGCTGTTCCATAATTGTGTCTTATAAAAAAAACCTGGGTATGTTTGAGGACCTATTTAATTTCTGAGATTGCCCAACAGGTTCCTTCACACCTTCTCTTAACACCCCTTCAGACTCTTTCTCCTAAGGCATCCGTGTTGGGTGTGTTGGCTCAGATGTTTATGGTAACTCTTGGATTCTTATCCTGCAGCCCAGAGGCCATGGACATTTGGCTATTGTAAGGAGTTCATTGTTACTGCAGTTATTTTCCCCTTCTTTTTGCAAAACTCTTCATAATTGCTTATGAGGAATGGCACTTTTCAACAGTTCTCAAATGTTTGGCATAAAGCCACAGCTCCAGTGACAAGAGATGAAGTTGGCTTTTGCAGTGCTTTTGAAAAGTGAACATTTGTACCTTCCTTTGAATCTGTGCTGAAGCATCCTGCCTGCTGTGATCAGTTTCAGCCTAGGTCTGTCATTTTTCTTTTCGGAAAAACGAAAGAGAAAACAAGATTTGTTCTATTTTATGTGCACTGTGACTATTGTGTAATAGTAATAATAAAAGATGAGCCATCTAAAGAACTGTACTAAGTCCCATGTGAATTTCTTATTTTAAAAATATGTGGTACCTGCAGTAAAAAAATATGTGTTAGGTAAAGCATAAAAATATTTGTGGAGGATAGAGTCATTCTGGTCGTCTTTTCCCTAGGGAACTTTCAAGCTCAACTTTGGTTGAAACTATTTTGAGTTTTTCATTTTTTTCCTGAAATTATGGGAGGAACTGATCCGGCATTGTTCTATATAGTTGTTTAATTACAGAGAAGATTTCGTCCCAGTGGCCACATGCTAATGCTCACAAAAATGTTGACTCGAGAAAATACGGATCGTACAGCAAGTCTTCTCAGACTTGAAATCCTGGTTGAGAGGGGAGGTCAAGTCTGAGATATAAAATATTATATAGAGAACATATAATATATGTATATTGATTTGATTTATTTGTCTTATTTATTATTCTTTAAAAAAATATTTTTTTTTATTTTGAGGGTGGGCAGGGGCAGAGAAGGGGGAGAGAAGAGAATCCCAAGCAGGCTCTGCGCTGTCAGTGCAGAGCCTGATGCCGCTGAACTAAAAAACCGTGAGATCATGACCTGAGCTGAAACCAGGAGTCAGTCGCTCAACCAACTGAGCCACCCAGGCACCCCTGAATTGAATTATTCTTAATGAAGAGTTAACTATATGGAGATAAGTCAGTCAGCGTTTGGAAGCAAATAAACGTTTTGTAATACTGTAGAAAAAAAAATTATGGAAAAAGATCAAGGATTTAAAACTTTGCTATTCAGACTTCATTGTGCATAAAATCACCTGAGGAGGGGGCGCCTGGGTGGCTCGGTTGGTTAAGCGTCTAACTTTGGCTCAGGTCATGATCTCTGAGTTTGTGGGTCCAGCCCCACATCAGGCTCTGTGCTGACCGCTCAGAGCCTAGAGCCTGCTTCAGATTCCGTATTTCCCTCTTTCTCTGCTCCTTCCCCACTTGTGTTTTGTCTTTCTGTGTCTCTCAAAAATAAATAAATGTTAAAAACAAACAAGCAAGAACTCACTTGGAGATTCTTTTTTAATGCAAATCCGACTCAGTAGGTCTGGTATACAAAATGAAATTCTAACAAGTTTCCAGGTGATGCTGATGCTGCTGTTTCTAAGACCACACTTAGAGAGGCAAAGGTTTAGAAGACCTTGAATGAAATGGGCAGCCATACAGTAAAATTAGTAAAACGAATTTACGGGGTTATGAAGTAAGGCAAATAGATTCATAATGAAAGTGCAAATATTTTGTTAATAAGGTTAATAGTTAAGCCATCTGTCATTTAAGTAGAATGAGCAAATGAAATAAAAACTTGCACTTGATTTTAAATCCTTACATCTGTTAGCCCGAGCCTTTCTGAAAAGATTATCACAATAACAGATTGGTCCATTTTGTGTATTTAATGTCTGAATATAATTTGTTCTACTGATCTAAGAATAATTTTGAAAGGCGATGTTAATTGTAGGTTGCTTTTAAATTAAAGTTTTATCATGTTTTTCAGGTTTCAGGATTTCTTAGACATGCCCTAATTGGTTGAACCTGACAATTTCTTATTTTTTCCTTTCAAAGGGAAAAAAAAATCAACCTTTAATTTTTGTAGGAGGAACTTAAAATAATTGCCCTACTTAGAAATTAAGAAAAGAATATGAAGTTTTACTTGAGGTGAACTTCTAAATGCAGATTCAACGTAAGATATAATTCAGGTCCTCTTTATAGTGGCCTTTTTTTCACTGTATTCCTAGTGCCTACATACTAACTAGTATTTGATAGTTCCTCAATAAGTGTTTGAGTGTATGCTAACTTTTTTTTATGTTTATTAATTTTTTTTTGAGAGAGAGACAGAGACAGAACATGAGTGGGGTAGAGGCAGAGAGAGAGGGAGACACAGAATCTGAAGCAGGCTCCAGGCTCTGAGCTGTCAGCACAGAGACTGAGTTGGGGCTTGAACCCACGAACCGTGAGATCATGACCTGAGTTGAAGTCGGATGTTTAACCGACTGAGCCACCCAGGCGCCCCTATGCTAACTTTTCTAAACTTTTCTTATATGATAATTATGACATGATAGCTATTATTTATTATGTGTTTACTTTGGTATATTTCTTTTTTTTTTTAATGTTTATTTATTTTTGAGAGACATAGAGACAGAGTGTGAGCAGGGGAAGGGCAGAGAGAGAGAGGGAGACACAGAATCCGAAGCAGGCTCCAGGCTCTGAGCTGCCAGCACAGAACCCGATGCGGGGCTCGAACTCACAGACCGTGAGATCACGACCTGAGCCGAAGTCAGCCGTTTAACCGACTGAGCCACCCAGGCGCCCCTACTTTGGTATATTTCTTACAAAAGCCCTATGAAGCGAATATTATCATACCATTTTATAGATAAGTAAGCTAAAACTCAGAGAGTTTCAATGGCCTGCCCAGGAACACAGAGATAAGTATTCAGAGCCTGGGTTTTCTGCCTCTAAAGCTTATGCCTTTAACCACTTTGCTGTTTGTCTTTGAAGAGTTAATATTTCCTATGGGGAATAACAGCTCAATTATGTAAGATGAAGGATTTTTGAGATTAACACACAAGGCAAAAATGATAATGACTTTTTTTTTGAGGAAAATTTAAGATTGAGTAAAAAACCCTAAGAAAACTGTTTTTAAAATTAGAAAATAGTAGTTCTTCTTTACATGTATGGTAATTTTTGATTGGATGCCTGATGTTGTGAATTTTACCCTGTTGGATGCAGGATATTTTTGTATTCCTATAAATATTCTCGAGTTTTCTGGGATAAGTTATCTGGAAACAGTTTGATCCTTTCAGGTCTTGCTTTTTAAGCTTTGTCAGGCGGGACTAGAGCAGCCTTTGATCTGGGCTAATTTTTTCCCCCACTCCTAAGGCAAAACTCTTCAGACTATTCTACCCAATGCCCTATAAATTATGAGGGTTTTCACCTGAGCTGATGAGAACAGGCACTATCCCCTGCCCTATGTGAGGTCTCTGGATAGTTCTCTTAAATCCTTTCAGGTGTTTTTTGCCCGGCCTCATACACATACATGCTGAAGAGTTGAGTCTCGGCAGGCGTTGGGAGTTCTTTTTCTGGTATTCTGTGCTGTGAACTGTAGCCACGCTGTCCTTCCTGGACTTACGGCTCTGTTCAGGTTCTGCCTGGATTCCTCCTCTTTCTACTTCTGCCTGGAAACTTTCTCTAAGAAGTAATCTACGGCAATTGTAAGGCTCACTTTTGTTTCCTGTTATTTTTCAGGAATCATGTTTTTTATTACCTAATATCTAGTGTCTTAAAAACTGTTGTTTCCTCTGATTTGCCCTGTGTTTTAGTTGTTTCAGGCAGGAAGGTAAATTCGGTCCCTGTTATTCTATTGGCCAGAAATGGTCGTCCATGATGGGTCATTTGACTTGGCTCCCCTTTGTCATTCTCCACTTCAGTTCATCAGTTCAGCAAAATGTTATTATCTACTGGGAACTTAGCATTTAATGAGGCACTGGAGAGGCTATGGAGCTGTCCTTATGTTTTATCACAGTCTTTTTTTTTTTAATGTTTATTTTTGAGAGAGTACATGCCGGTGGGGGAGGGGCAGAGAGCGAGGGAGACAGAAGACCAAAGCAGACCCCCATGCTGACAGCAGAGAGCCCAAAGTGGGGCTTGAACCCATGAGCTGTTAAGTCATGATGCGAAGTTGAAGTCAGATGCTTAACAGACTAAGCCACCCACGTGTCCCTCATCACAGTCTTAAAACACCAGAGCATCAAGCACAGGATTACAAGGATGGGTAGGGCCGATCATAGCGCAGTGTTTCTCAAGGTGTAATGGGCACATTGCTTTCAACAGTCTCTTGGGTTGCGTGTTGAAAATGCAGTTTTATGGTTCCTGTGCTGGACCTCATGACCCAGTCTCTGGGGGTGATGCTCCAGGTTCCGTTTATGTACTGCAGTCCATTCTCATGCTCCAACTCTGAAGGAAGGGTGGGGAAGAGGGGGTAATGGACAGAGTAATACTGACACTCTAGCTCTTTACAATTTGTAGAGTATTTTTCTAAACTTCTTCCAATTCTCACAACTTTTTAGATCTGTCTTACTATCATTTTATAGAAGAAGCTGAGGCCTGCCTAGGTTAAATGGCTTGCCAGAGGTTTATGTAGGAAGTAGAAGAATTAGTTCTAAAACTCAAGTCTTAACACAAGCCAGTCCTCATTCTGCTCCACATTGCTGCTTCCTACGTTGGTATTTTCTCTTCATGTAGATGTAGGAATATCATTGAGAGTTATTATTCTTTTATGCAGCTTGCTTTTTTTAAAAGAGTAAACAGGTTATATTTTGTATTAATTAGAATTGATATTGACTCTGAGTAACAGAAAATATAAAATAACAGTGGATTAAATAAGATGAAAGTTTATTCTCTACATAAAAGTGCAGGGCTGGTGTGACACTCCACAGTGTCAGGAACTGAGGAGCCTTCTCTTTTGTTCCTCTGCCGCATGATGCTACCTCCTACCACACAGTGGCCAGGACTCGGACCTGTGGCCATCGCAACTGCATGGGCGGCTGGCAGCTGTGGTCTGTATTCCACACGATCATGTGTCTAGCTAAAACCTAGCAGCTGTGTTACCGTGTAGAAAGGAAAAATGCATGTTAGAGAACAGCTAGACGTCTGCCACACACTTTTCTCTTCTGAATCTGGAGACCGCTGAGAAACAAAGGCTTATTGCTGGAGTCCCTGGTTGGAACTCAAAGGCATTTTCTAATAATAATGGCAATAACCAAAAAACCCCCTGTTATTTAGTGCATAATTACTGTATGGCGATAGGTATATGTCATTGTTTTTTTGGTTTTTTGTCTGGGTGTTACGCTCTTGTAATTGCCTTTATTATTGTTACTGTTAACACTTAGCATTTTGATGAAACAGCAAAAATGAAATCCTGAATTTTACAGTTTGGTAGTGGGTATGTAGCAGGATCACTTTAATTAGCATATATACTCTACTAGTTTGTTGAAATAATTTATGAGGCACTTTAGCTACCAAGAGGGAAGCAGCTGATAGCCTACTTAGCAGTTTTGCCTGTTTTTCGTATTTTGCAATGCATAAATCCCTGAGGGCCAATGCGTAAAACTTTGACACTTTCTGAGGGGTCTCAAAAGCAGGAAAAAAAAAAAACCCTTAATTGATTACATAATTTGTCACATCTGAAGAGTAATGCTATTTTAACCTTTCATCTAAGAAATAAGTACATTTGAAATATTTTTTCTATATTTTCATATATTTTAACTGTTTTCTGTTTAAGTGTTATAGTGCAGTCTTGCATAAATGCATGCATATAAAATATTAGAATATAAAAATATATATATGATATAAAATATATCATATATAAAAATATATCATATATAAAAATATATATGATTTTTTTATTAAAAATTTTTAATGTTTATTTTTGAGACAGAGAGAGACTGAGCATGCGTGGGGGAGGGGCAGAGAGAGAGGGAGACACAGAATCCAGAGCAGGCTCCAGGCGCTGAGCTGTCAGCACAGAGCCCGACATGGGGCTTGAACCCACGGACCGCGAGATCATGACCTGAGCTGAAGTCGGACGCTAACCGACTGAGCCACCCAGGTGCCCCTGCATATATATGATGTAGCCAATGTATAAACTATGCCCGAAAGCCAACTTGTAATAGATAGGCTCTATATCTTAGTGCATCCTACTACACTGATGTCAAAATACTGCTATAGACCGGGGTCAGGTTGATGTAAATCGCCCCCGCCCAGTTTTATTGAGGTGTAATTGACATATAACATTAAGTTTTGGATATGCAACATAATGATTTGAAATACATAAATATTGTGAAATGATTACCACAGCAAGTTTAGTTAACGTCTGTAACCTTACATAGTTATACATTTTTTTCCTCATGATGAGAATTTTTAAGATCTACCCCCAGCAGTTTCCAAATATATAATACAGTGTTGTTAGCTGTAGTCATCATGTTGTATTTTATACCCCCAGAACTTGTAAGTGGAAGCTTGTACGTTTTGACCACCCTCACCTATTTTGCCCATCTCTATTCTCAACCGATCTGTTTTCTGTTTTTATGAGTTGAGCTTTTTTTAGATTTCACACGTAGGTAAGATCATCCAGTATTTATCTTTCCGTGTCTGATTTATTTCACTTAGCATAATGTCCTCCAGTTTCATCCATAATGTTGCAAATGGCAGGATTTCCTTCCTTTGTTATGGCTGAATAATTCCGTTGTGTCTATATGTCTCAAATTATCTTTATCCTTTCATCTGTCTCTTGACACTTAGATTGTTTCCATGTCTTGGGTGTTGTAAATAAAGGTACAGTAAACCTGGAGGTGCAGAGATCTCTTTAAGATAGTGATTTCATTTTCTTCAGATACAGACCCAGAAGTGGATTTGCTAGGAGATGTGGTAATTCTTTCAGTGTTTTGGGTTTTTTTTTTTTTGAGGAACCTCTATACTGTTTTCCTTTGTAGTTATACCAACTTACATTCCATCAACAGCATGCAAGGTTCCCTTTGCTCCATATCCCTGCCAGCACATGCTACCTCTTGCCTTTTTTATAATAGCCATTCTAACACATGCGAGGTGGTAACACATTGTGGTTTTGATTTATATTTCCCTGATGATTAGTGATATTGAGCCCTAGATCATGTACCTTTTGAACATCTTCAGGAAAATATCTTTTCAGGTCCTTTGCCCATTTAAAAATTGAATTATTTGCTTTTTTGCTATTGAGTTATATGAGCTGCCTGTATATTTTGGATGTTAACCCTTTGTTAGACATGTGATTTGCAAATATTTTGTCCCATTCATTGGTTGTCTTTTCATTTTGTTAATCATTTCTTTTGCTATGCAGAAACTTGTTAGTTTGTTGTAGCCTACTTGTTTATTTTTGCTTTTGTTTCTTGTGCTTTAGGTGTCATATCCAAAAATATCATTAGACCAGTGTCAGAGAGCTTTTCCCCTGTGTTTTCTTCTAGGAGTTTTATGATTTCAGGTCCTACAGTAGTTAAGTCTTCAATCCCTTTTGAGTTAATTTTTGTGAGTGATGTAAGGTGGGGTTCTAGTTTCATTTTTTTGCGTGTGAATATCCAGTTTTCCCAGCACCGTTTATTGAAGAGACTATCTTTTCTCCATTGAGTATTCTTGGCTCCCTCGTCAAATATTAGTTGACTGTATATGCATGGGTTTATTTCTAGGTTCTCTATTTTGTTCCATTGGTCTTTGTGTCTGTTTTTATGCCAATACCATGCGTAGTTTTTTGATGACCTAAATCTTAAGCCACGTCGAGGCTAGGAACTAGAAAGAAGAGAAGGTGTGAACATGATAAATGTTCTCTCTGACACATTAAAATTAATCTTTTTCTCTGATGACTTGGTCATTAGAGATAACATTTTTCTCTGAGCTTTCCATATTGTGCTAATGTGAACATTTCAGTAAAATGCTAAATCATCACTCATTAAAAATATTTCCCAAGAACCCAGAAATAAGTAATTTCTTTTCTCAGATGCCTGGATTCTATTAGGCATTATGATATGTGGAATTTGTAGAGTTACGACACTGCATGTAGTATCCCTGTCCTTTGTAGTAAGCCGAATGCTTTCCTTAACCATACTTCTCCCTAGTCAACAAAGAAAATGGAAGGCTCTTGTAGAACTTTTTGTTATAAAGAAATTCAAACATAATCAAAGATAGATAAAAGACATGTAAACTCACATGTATGTATCCCCAGCATCAACGGTTATCAACTCATGACCATCCTGGTTTCATCTATATCCTATCTGTGTTCATTGTGTTATTTTGAAGCAAATCTCAGGCAGCATACCTCATTTCATCGATTATTTCAATTATCTCTAAAATATAAGGACTGGTTGTTTTGTTTGTTTTCATTTTGTTCCTTTTTTAGAAAAAGTGTGCGCACATGTGCACATGCAAGCGAGCAGGGGAGGGGCAGAGAAAGGGAGAGGGAGAGAGCATCCCAAGCAGGCTCCATGCTGTTGGTGCAGAGCCAGACACAGGCTGGATTTCACAAATCTTGAGATTGTGACTAAGCTGAAATCAAGAGTCCCGACTTAATCAGCTGAGCCACCCAGGTGCCCCTGGATGCTGATTTTTCTTTCTTTCATTCTTTAAAAATGTTTACTTATTTTGAGAGAGAGAGAGAGAGAGTATACGTACACGCATGGGGGAGAGGCAGAGAGAGGGAGAGAGAGAATATCCCAAGCAGATTCTGTACCATCAGCATGGAGCCTGGTGTGGAGTTCAAACTCACCAACAATGAGATCATGACCTCAGCCAAAACCAAGAAGAGTTGGATGCTTAACCAGCTGAACCACTGAGGTACCCCTGGATGCTGATTTTTAATAACTGCTCAAGGAAAGGTAATTGGTATTTGGTTTGGATTTGGGAAGGAAAGACTGTAAGGACACAAATTACCATTTTTCTCTACTTACAGATCTTACAGATCTCTAATTAGACATTTTCTGAATGTATGCGCATACTTTTAAGACCTTTTAGATGAAGGATCACAACAAATAACTGAAAAATAGTATTATATTCCCAGAGATCTGTTTAACCCCCTCATGCGTTCAAGTCTTTTCTCAAACCTCATCTTCTCATGATGCCTACTCTGACCACATATTTATATTGTAACTTTCATGCCCTGTCTTTTCACTCCTGTTCTCTTGACCCTGCTTTACTGTTTCCCTACCTCCTAGCACTTTCTAATATACTAGGCTGGTTATTTATTTATTTATTTATTTATTTATTATGTTAAGTGATGTGCCTAGAGCGTCTGACACCCAGAGTGGATAATTTTTTAACACTCCACTCCCCTAAATGAGGACATTATTATCATAAAATTTTCACAAATGAAATTATTTATTATGTAGATAGTAAACTCTTTTATTGAGCTTCATCATTATACTCATGGCAGTAAAATCAATGAGAAAAGGAAATACATATTATAGTATAAGACAGGAAAAAAAGCACAGCTCCTTAGCCAATTGTTTTTGCATCTTGTTAACTGAACTTTGATTCTTTGGTTAAAGGCCGTACTTTATGTAATTAATCACCCACAAACTAACAAAAAGATTAAAAAATGAAAAAAAAAAAACAAACCTGAATCTCCAACGGTACAATCTAGGCAACTAATGATAAAATTGCTATTTTATTCTCTTTTTTGTTCTTTAGTTTGGAAACATTTAATAATTTAAAATGTTAATTTAAAGTGTTAAAGTTATTATTCAACTTTAGTAAAGTATTTTGAGTGTGAGCTAAAATTTGCACTTCAACAAAAATGTTCCATCTCGCTGGTTGCACTTACAATTTTTTAAAACACAGTTTTAAACACAAATATAAATACCAAGCGGTCCTAGATTTGGAGTAACTTAAATCCGCTTCTTTGTCTTTACAATCCCTGTGCTATCATCGTTTATTTTGAGTCTAGTTTAAATGGAGAAGAACAAAGTACTACAGGTTTGAAGTAAACTGCATCCCAAGAAAGGGTTGGAGACGGGCTTTGCATTAAACAAGCTAGAGAAGGTCAAATCTTTGTGAGCTATTCTTGAAACAAATGTATGTGGTTCAGTCTGTATATATGTGGGCCAACGTTATAACTGGGGTTTTTCCAAATGAATGTGTAAAGACCAGGTTTATTAAAGAATAATAAAAATATTTTTTTATAATTTGAAGCTTACTTATGTTTTATTTAAACTTAGCAGTAACTGTAACAGTTGTTTAGAACTAAGGCCAACAAAAGATTTTTTTTCAGGGAGGAGTATTTTCTCAGTGACATTGATTAGAATTGTGGGCTCATGGTGGTAGTAAAAAAGCAGATTGCTTGTTAGTCAGTTTGACTATTGTTTATAAATTCTTGCCAAAGCATTCCCTTATTGCCTGACCCAGTGTTGACTGTTCTCAACATCTCACCCTTAGAATGCCACTAATTATATCTGTTTATTGTAGTCTGTACCCTTGCCCTGCATCCCATCCCACCTTAGCTCCATGAGGGCAGTTAATGTTTTGTTCAGTGATGCATCCCATCTTAAAAAAATGCTTGGCATCTAGTAGATGCTCAATAAATATTCGTTGAATGAACAAATGAATGAACGAAGCTCAGGGTCAGAGAAATTCCTTGCCATGTTTATTTTTTCTTTCCCAAATGTTTATAAAAGAAATTGGTGTATAGTGGGTAGTACCTTGTTAATTTAACTTAGTGAAATACTTGATATATGGTGTCTTTAATCTCTACAGAAGAGTTTAGAATTGTTATTATTACTGCTGTAACAAATTGCCACAAACTTAGTGGCTTAAGACAGCTCAAACTTATTAGCTTATAGTTCCGGTGGTCAGAATAGGTCTTATGGGGCTAAAGTCAAGGTGTCAGGGCTGCATTCTTTCTGGAGGCTCTAGGAGAGAATCTTTTTCTTTCCTGTTTCAGCTTCTAGTGGCTACCTGAATCCCTTGCCTTGTACTACCTTCTCCAACTCTTCTGCCCCCTCTTTCCCTTATAAGAACTCTTGTGATTGTATTGGGCCCAGCTGGACAATCCAGCCTCCTCTCTCATCTCGGGATCTTTAACTCGAATTATGTCTTCAGAGTCCCCTTTGCCATGTAAGATAGCATAATCATAGGTCCTAGGGATTAAGACATGGAAATCTTTGAGGGACCACTATTCTGCCTCCCTCAGCATTGTACCAATACCAGATGTCCCTATCCACGAACGAACTATCTCGCTCCATATATTTACGTGTTCTTAAATTTCTGTCAATTTTCAGTGTGCAGATCTTTTACTTTTCCTCATATTTATCCCTAAGAATTTCATATTTTTGATGCTGTGATAAATTTTGATATTTTTAAAATTTCAAATTCTTTCTCTTAACATTTATTCATTTATTTTGAGGGAGAGAGAGAGTGTGTGAACAGGAGGGGCAGAGAGAGAATCCCAAGCAGGCTCCACACTGTCAGTGCAGAGTCCAGTGTGGGGCTCAAACCCATTAACTATGAGATCATGACCTGAGTCAAAACCAACAGTTGGACACTTAACCGACTGAGCCACCCAGGTGCCCCTAAAATTTCAAATTCTAATTCTAATTGTCCTCTACTCTACTAGTTTGTATACATTTAGTTTTCATTTATTTGCTCTTGTATCCTGCAACCTTTCTAAATTTAATTTATCCTAGGAAAATCAATTGGATTTTCCACATAAATGATCCTGTTGTTTGTGAATTAGGACAATTTTACTTCTTTCTTTCCAATCTGGGTGTTTTATTTCTTTTTCTTGCCTGATTGCAATGGTTAGAACCTCCAGGACAATGTTGAATAGGAGTAGTGAGACCTAATATTTTCTTGTTCTTTAGAGAGAAAGCTTTTAGTCTTTCACTCTTAAGTATGGTGTTAACTGTAGATTTTTCTTAGATGCCCTTTGTCGGCTTGAGGAATTTCTTTCTATTCCTGGTTTGCTGAGTTTTTAAGTCAGGAATGGATATTGGGTTTTGTCAGATGCTTTTTCTATATTCTCTCATTGAGGTGATCATATGGTTTTTATTTTTGAGTTTGTTATGGTGAATTACATTCATTTCAAAATACTTTCTAATTTCCCTTTTAATTTCTTATTTACCCATGGGTTATTTAGAAGTGTATTACTTAGTTTCAAAACATTTGGGGATTTTTTTCAGAGATACTTCTGTTATTGATTTCTTGTTTAATTGTGCTCGCAGAACATACTTATAAATTTACCAAGACTTGTTTTATGGCCCAGAATTTTTTCTGTCTTGGTAAATGCTCTCTGTACACTTGAGAAGAATGTGTACTTTTGCTGGTATTGGGCGAAGTATTCTATAACTGTCAGTCGGGTTATGTTGCGTGATAGTGTTGTTCAAGTCTACTATACATTTGCTTGATTTTCTACGTACTTGTTCTGTCGGTTTTTGAGAGAGGGGTATTGACATCTCTGAATGTAATTGTGGATTTGTCTGTATCCCTCTACAGTTTTATCAATTATTGCTTCATGTGTTTTTAAGCTCTGTTATTATGGGGACATAAATGTTTAGGATAATTATGTCTCTTGATTAATCTACTCCTTTATCAGTATGAAATGACCTTCTCTATACTTTTTGATACCCTTGCCTAATGTTAATATAGATACTTCAACTTTCTTTTGACTAATATTTGCATAATATTATATTTTTCCCACTCTTTTGTTTTTAACATGTTTATGTTTTATATTTAAAATATGGGGCACCTGGGTGGCTCAGTTGGTTAAGTGTCTGACTTCAGCTCAGGTCATGATCTCATATTTCGTGGGTTAGAGCCCCACTGACAGCTCAGAGCCTGGAGCCTGCTTTGGATTCTATGTCTCCCTCTCTTTCTGCCCCTTTTCCCCTCATTCTCTCTCTCTCTCTCTCTCTCTCTCACTCAAAAATGAATGAACATTAAAATAAAAATAAAATAAAATGCATTTCTTGTAGGCAGGATATTGTACCTTATCCTTTTGTCCTATTGTCACATTGCCTTTTATTGGGGTATTTGAGCAATTTACACTTAATGTGATCAGTCATTGGTAGGGTGGATATAAGTGTATAGTCTTGGTATTTGGTATTTGTCCCATCTGTTCTTCGTTCCCTTTTTATTCTTATTCTGATTTCAGATTGAGTATTGTTTATAATCCCATTTATTAATTACATTTTAAAGAAGATTGGTAGACAGATAACAAGTTATTATAAAGTAACAAAAGTGGAAAGAACTATGGAGGAAAGCATAGCTAGAAAAAGGAATAGGAGCCATCTGGTTTGGGTAATGAGAGAAATTTGCAACAGTTTCAGTAGGATGATCAGGAAAGGTATTACCTGAAAAGGTGACATTTAAGCAAAGACTTGAAGATGAAGGAGTGAGTTATGTGAATCTAAGAGAAGAGAATTTTAATTAAAAATTTTTTTAATGTTTATTTATTTTTGAGAGAGAGAGAGAGAGAGAGAGAGAGAGACAGAGCATGAATGGGAGAAGGGCAGAGACAGAGGGAGACCCAGAGTCTGAAGCAGGCTCCAGGCTTTGAGCTGTCAGCACAGAGCCCGATGCGAGGCTCAAACCCACACACCGTGAGATCATGACCTGAACTGAAGTTGGACACTCAACCGACTGAGCCACCCAGGCGCCCCAAGAGAAGAGAATTTTAGATAGAACAGGACTGAAAAATCTCTGAGATTTATAATCATGAATTTTCCTAGTAGGTTCAGGGAGCAGCAAGGAGGCCAGTGTGAATGGAGCAGAGTGCATAAGGGTGATGAGAGTGGAAGGTCAGTAGGGGCTGGATTGTAGAATACTTGGAATGAGCTACTGCAGGGCTTTGAGCTAGAACATGATCCAACTTAGGTTTTAAAAGGATCACTCTGGAGGGGGCTCCTGGGTGGCTCTGTTAGTTAAGTGTCTGACTCTTGATTTCAGCTCAGGTCATGATCTCACAGTTCACAGGATCAAGCCCCATGTAGGGCTCTGTGCTGATAGCACGGAGCTTGCTTGAGATTCTCTGTCTCCCTCTCTCTGTCCTTACCTGCTCACACTTACCCTCCCTCTCTCTCAAAATAAACAAACTTAAAAAAAAAAAAAAGGATTACTCTGGATACTTTATTGAGAATAAACTGTGGGGGGGGGAGGCGGGGAGCAAGAACACAAAGGGAAAGCCATTTAGGAGATTATGATGTTAATACAACTAGAGATGATAACTCAGACCAGACCTGTGAGAAGTGGTTGGATTCTGAATATTTTGAAGATAGACGTGAAGGATATGCTGATGGATTGATTTGGGTATGAGGAAAGGAGAGAATTTAAGAATGATTCCACAGTCGACCTAAGAATTATGTTCTTTGATGTGAAACTGTGGGAGTCCGATACCTACAACAGCCTGGCACATGGTATATGCTTTGTGTTGGGAAGACAGTCTTGTTCATGTAGTCTTTCAGCCCCTTTTGGCCAAGACCATAAGAATGGATCTGAAGCCTGGAACGCTTCCTGTACCAAGAGAGTTCTCACAGCCTATGTTCCTTCGTTCTGCCTAAATATTATATGGCACCCAGCCAACCCTACTGCTGTATCTGTCCCTTTGGGGGAGGGAATGGAGTCCTTCTGCTACAGCACCAGAGGGGTGAGCACAGGCCAACTGCTCTGTGTGGCTGCCAAGAGGGACCTGCTCTCTCTCTCTCTCCCCTGCCAGAGGGAACCGATCCCACTACTGATGCTGATCTTGCTCTGTTTATTCTGTATGAGTACGGTGCTGTTCCATCCAGTACTTGACTGTGTTGTGTTTTCCGTAGTGACTCCAGTACCAAAATGCGGTGGGGAGACATGTTTGGATTTCTTCTCCTGGTGATAGGCAACAGATGTCACTTGCTCGACACTTTGTAAATATGGAATGAATAAATGAATGAATGGAAGGTTCGGACTTGGAGTTAGGGGCTGTTAATTTTGAAATGACTATTGGACCTTTAAGAGGAGATCATGAGTGGGCAATTAGGTGTAGCAATTTGGAGCACAGGGGAGAAGTCTACTGGGATTCTCTTGGAAGTCACTAGTCCCCCACTTGAAAATTTTATAAAATAATTTGGAAAGAATTCGGGTCTCCATAGTGTTCCTACCCAACAAATGACATATATAAAAATGTTCATAACAGCATTGTTAGTGGTAGGCCTAAGCTGGCAAACAATATTCATCAACAAAGGAATGAAAAAAATGGATTGTGGTGTAGTCATAGAATGGTATTGTACAGTAATGAAAATGGATGAAGTAGGTACAAGCAACAACATTGATGAAGCCAGACATAAAATAATTTTTTCTATATGATTCTATTCTTATAAATAAAGCTAAACTATGGTGTTAGAAATCAAGTTGTCTTAGGGGGAGGAAGGAGCAGGTAGTGATTGGGAAACAGCACTAGGGTACCTTCTGGAAGGCTGGCGATGTTCTGTTTCTTCACCCAGGTGGTAATTACTATGTGTTTGCATTATCATCATTCACTGAGTTGTACGTTTAGGTGTGGAACACTTTTGGGGATAGTCTCAGAATGTATATTACGTTTCTAAAAAAATAAACTGTCATGTTAACATATTGCCTCCCAAAGAATTTGTTGACCAGGCTCTAGTTTTGAAAGCTCTTCTTGACTCTAGCTATCCTTGTGGTTTTAAATGGTCATGAAGCATAAAAGATAATCCATTTAAACTGTGGCAGGAAGAATATCATACAAATAGCTGAGTTCCTAATACTGGGAAAAAGGCAGAATAACAACCGCTGAAGTTTAGATTTGAGCATACCTTCCTTGACATCTAAAATACCTTCAGGTTTTTTTAAGGTTGGAAGTTAAAGTGAATTAGAGGAAACTCAGTAGGAAATCTTAAGTTTAAATATAGCATTAAAGCTGTAAACCTTACATGTGAAACTATAAGAACATTATTTCTCAATAGAATGTAGTAACCTCATAAAGTCATACTTGAGTTAGATATGTGTTAATTGTTTTGAGCTTTGAGCATTGAGGTGAATCCATAATTTCGTCTTCTTATTTATACAAGGATGTTTACCTTACAGTATATGGAAACCGCCTGTACAGGGTAGCCATTTAAGACCTGTCCTGCTCTTCTGTATCTCTCCGCCATGTCCTCCTGGGCATTTTTACTTCATTGCCTCAACTCCCCACCAAAACTATGGACCACATTTAACGAGATACAGTGTAATGAGAAGAAATTCAGGGTCTTACATTTAGGTTCAGATGAAGAAAACGGAAGTCTGATTTCCCAATATAAGCGACGAAGTTTCAGGAGGTTTTGCGGATATCAGATCATTCTTCAAATGGGACCACCCCCTCAAAAGGTTAATGGGATTGTAGGCTGCATTAGTGCAAGAAATAGGAGATAGACCACGCTAAGCGCATTATGGTCAGTTTTGGGCACCATATTTTAAGAGTGACATTGACAAATTAAAGTTCATGCAAAGGAAAGCACCAGGTTTTGAGGGACTGTAGACATGGATCACATGGCTGATGAAAGGAGGACTCTGAAGTCTCACAGCGTCGTAAGGCATTATCCCATTCTACAGAAAGGAAATTGAGGCTCAAAGATAATTAACGACTTATTAAAATGTTCCTGGAAAGTGGTCGGCTCAGGGCCCACATCTCCTTATTTTTAATCTAGTATTCTTTTCTTTTCAAAATATATGTTTTAGTTACGTTTTTTAAAAGCTGGCTGTTAGCCCCTGTAGAGGAAAAACTTGAAACTCTATGTAAATTATTACAGATTTGTAATTTTTTAAAATGTTTATTATTATTATTATCTTTTAGAGAGAGAGAGTATGAGCAGGGGAGGGCCAGAGAGAGAAAGGGAGACACCTCGGAATCTGAAGCAGGCTCCAGGCTCCAAGCTGTCAGCATAGAGCCTGACACGGGGCTCAAAGTCATGAATCACGAGATCATGACCTGAGCCCAAGTTGTACACCTAACAGACTGAGCCACCCAGGCGCCCCTACAGATTGAACAGAAAGAAAGGAAATGCTGAGGGTAGGAAGCTCAGGGTGAGACGATATTATATTTACTGATACTACAGAAATGTATTGTCTTATGCACATTTCTTTCACCATCTTTTTTTTTTCAAGGTTTTTGACTCCAGTGAAGAATCTGGGTATCTTGTTCTCACCATCGTTATATCAGGTCATTTCTTCATTTCCCAAGGACCCACACTGCTGGTAGGTTTTATGCATATAGTTTAATATGCAAGTATATTTCTTTTATCTTTGTAGCTTTACATTAATTTTTGTACCCTCAAGCTTCTTCAGTCTCACAGAAATTCATCAGGTTCAAAAAATTAAGCATTTATTGAATGTTCCTTAGCAGTAGGAAATACAGAAATACACTGAAGGGGTTTAGGGTTCTGTTTTGGGAATCAAAGTGGATCAAAGGATTGAGATTACCCAGTATTATAAAGGATTCTTAACTGGGGAAATTGGGTTGAGACCGGCTGAATTCATAGAGAAATGTGTGGAGGGTTTTTTCAAAGAGGGTAAAGAACATATGCAGAGGGATAGATCTGAGGAAACAGGAAACTTGAAACCTGCTGCTATTAACGTACATAGCGCTCTGTAAAACTAACTGTAAAAGGTGCGTTTGCTCTTTATTCTGAACACACACATATATTGTAGGAAATTTTTGAAATGAAGAAATAAAGGAGAAAGTAACAATCATTTCGCTTGAAAGTTTATGTTTGAATCGGTATTTAGAAACAAAATGAAGAAACAAGACAACTTCTAGTCAAAGAATTGTAAAAGAAAGGAAATATAAGAGAAGGTTATTACATAATTTACCTGTGAATAATATCTATGTAGACATAATAAGTTTATACAAATATTTACTGAATATCAACATAGGCATATTTTATTCACTTAACAGATATTTATTGAGCAATTATTATGTGGTAGGCATTGTTCTTGGTGCTAGGGATATCGCAGTAAACAAAGACAGAAAGCCCCATCATCGTGGAGTGTCGTCATTCTACCGGGGAGAAACGGCATAAACAAATGGTCACATGTATTTAAAAGATATGAATTTTCGGTGGGTCCCTCACACCTTCTATTTTATTAGGATGGCAGCATCCCACAGTTGTGTATTGTGATGATCCGTTTCTCCACTTAAGTAGAGTATAGCCTTATCCTTAAATAGGAAGTGACCTGAAAAGTCTCTTTGTGTTCCTTGTGATTTTTAAGACTGCAGCAGTGGTTGTACCATTTTCGCTTTATTTACCACTGTTAGTGCTTGTATCATTTGCAGAAGATAAGATGTCTTCTTCAGCTTTGAAGAATATTCCCAGTTGTGGACTGGGGGATGCCTGGTACACAGCTAAGTTTTCCTTTGTGAATATTGTGAGACTTCGCGGAATGATGACATTAGGGCAATTTGGCTTCCTCAGACATAAGAGGACATCCTGTGCTTTGTCCGCTTTGTCTGTCTGTACCGGTGGTAGATGTTGTTACAGCCTGATAGAGGTTTCTTTGTATCATACATGAAGTGATTTTTGCAGTGCAGTTACAAAACGAAGTTTATCAAATTCCAGAGACCCACTACTGAGAAACTCCAGTTTGTTGCATGTTGCCTATATGTATATACCTTATATATTGGATAATACTTTAAAAAAAATTCTAGGTAGATTTCACTTGGGCTTGAACTCATGATCCTGAGATCAAGAGTCACATGCTGTACTGACTGAGCCAGCCAGGCACCCCTATTGGATAATACTTTTTAAAAATCTTGGGGGTGCCTGGGCGGCTCAGTTGTTTAAGCCTCCAACTTTGGCTCAGGTCATGATCTCCCAGTTCGGGAGTGGGAGCCCTGTGTCGGGCTCTGTGCTGACAGCTCAGAAGCTGGAGCCTGCTTCGGATTATGTGTCTCCCTCTCTCTGCCCCTCCTTTCCTTACACTCTGTCTCTCTCAAAAATAAACATTAAAAAAATTTAAAAATCTTTATTAAACGCTTTTTAAATTATTTTTAAATGTTTATTTTTGAGAGAGAGAGAGAGACAGAGCGTGGGCGGGAGAGGGGCAGAGAGAGGAGACACAGAATCTGAAGCTTTAGGCTCCTAGCTGTCAGCACAGAGCTGGACGCGGGACTTGAACCCATGGATCATGAGATCATGACCTGAGCCAAAGCCAGATGCTTAACTGGCTGAGCCTCCCAGGCGCCACTGTTAAACACTTTTTAAAACTATTTTGTTGAGGTATAATTTACATAAAATCACTATTTTCAGTGTTCAGTTTGATGTTTTGAGAAATAGATATCGTTGTGTAACCACCACCACGGTTGCGATGTAGAACATTCCAAATAACCTTAAAAGTTTCCTTGTGCCCCGTTGTAGTCAGGCCCTCTGCCTACCCTCAGATCTGCTTTCTCTCTCTCTCTTTTTTTTTAAACGTTTATTTATTACTGACAGAGACAGAGCTCGAGCATGGGAGGGGCAGAGAGAGGGGGAGACACAGAATCCAAAGCAGGCTCCAGGCTCTGAGCTGTCAGCACAGAGCCTGATGCGGGGCTTGAACTCACAGACTGCGAGATCATGACCTGAGCCGAGGTCAGACGCTTAACTGACTGAGCCATCCACGTGCCCCAGATCTGCTTTCTGTAGCTACTGTTTTGCCTTCTATAAAATTTCATGTAAATGAAATCCTATAATATGTAGTCTTTTGTGTCTGGCTTTTTCCACTTTGCATAATGATTTTGAGACTCATCCATAGTTTTCATTCCTTTTCATTACTGAATAGCATTTAGTTGTCTATATAAACCTCATTTGCTTATACCCATTCACCTTTTGATAAACATTTGGGTTTTTTCCATTTTGTTAATACGAATGATGCTGGTGTAGCCATTTGTATACAAGCCTTTGTATGAACATATATTTTAATTTTTCTTTCATAAATTCCCAAGAGAGGAAGTGTTGCTGGGTCATATATAGTACATCTGTGTTTATAAGAAACTGCACAGCTGTTTTTCAAAGCATTCCCACAAGCAATGTATGAAGGTTCCAGTTCCATGTCCTCACTAACACCTGGTATTGTCAGTCTTAAGTTTAGCTGTTCTAATGGGTGTCTAGTGGCATCTCATGGTGGTTTTAATTTGCATTCCCTTAATGACTAACGGCATTGAATAACTTTTCATGTGTTGACAGGTGTACCTTACCTTGGAGATATTGCAGGTTAAGTACTAAACCACTGCAATAAACGAGCCCAATGAAGTGAATCAAATGAATTTTTTATTTCCCAGTGTATATATGTTGGGTTTACATTACACTGTAGTCTGTTAAGTGTGCCAGAGCATTGTGTTTAAAAAAAAAAAACAGTGTACAGGGACGCCTGGGTGACTCGGTTGGTTAAGCGTCCAACTCTATAGATTTTGGCTCAAGTCATGATTTCATAGTTTGTGAGATTGAGCCCCACATTGGGCTTTGTACTGACAGTGCAGAGCCTGCTTGGAATTCTCTCTCTACCTCCCTCTCTCTCTTCTCTAAGTAAATAAATAAACATTAAAAAAAATTAAAAACCGTGAATATACCTTAATTTAAAAAATACTCTATGGCTGAAGAATGTTAACCACCATCTAGGTTTTTTGGTGAGTCATAGTCTTCTTGCTGATGCGGGGGCGGGGGGGGGGGGTCTTGCCTTGATGACAATGGCTGCTGGCTGATCAGGGTGGTGGATGCTGAAGGGTGGGGTGGCTATGACAGTTTCTTAAAATAAGACAACAGTAAACTTTGCTGTATTGATCGACTCTGCCTTTCATGAATGACTTCTCTGTAGCAGTGACGCTGTGTGACAGCATCTTCCCCACAGTAACACTCCTTTCAAAATTGGAGCCCATCCTCTCAAACCCTGCCGCTGCTTCATCAACTAACTGTATGTCATATTCTAAATCCTTTGTTGTCATTTCAGCAGTCTTCACAGCATCTTCACCAGGAGCACTTTCCATCTCCAGAAACCACCTTTGCTTACTCTTAAGAAGCAATTTCTCATCCGTTGTATATGTGCTGCCGAAGCCAGCACAACTCCTCATCCGTTGAAGTCCTGTCACGATATTGCAGTAATTCAGCCCCATCTTTAGGCTCCACTTCTAGTTCTCTTGCCGTTCCCACCACATCTGTAGTTTCTCCCTCCACTCAAGTCCTGAACCCCTGAAAGTCCTCCACGAGGGTTGGAATCCACGTCTTCCAAACTCCTGTTCATGTTGATATTTTGACCTCTTCCTCTGAATCAGGAATGTTCTTAATGGCATCTAGAATGGTGAATCCTTTCCAGACGGTTTTCAATTTACTTTGTCACGATTCATCAGAAGACCCTCTAAGGCAGCTATCTCCTTATGAAGTATATTTCTTAAATAAAGCTTGAAAGTCAAAATGACTCCTTGATCCATGGGCGGCAGAATGACCATTGTGTTTGCAGGCATGAAAACAGCATTCATCTTGTCATACATATTCATGCATATTCTTCAGAGCTCTTGGGTGACCAGGCGCATTGTCAGTGTGCAGTCATATTTCAAAAGGAATCTTTCTCTGAGCAGTAGGTCTCAACAGTGGGTTTCAAATGTTCAGTAAACCATGCTGTAAACTGATAATGCCATCATCCAGGTATTGTTGTTGCATTTATAGAACACGGGCAGAGCAGATTTACCGTAATTCTGAAGGGCCCTAAGATTTTTGGGATGATAAATGAACATTGGCCTCAACTTCAAGTTACCAGCTGCATTAGCTCTTAGGAGAGCCAGCCTGTCCTTTGAAGCTTTGAGGCCTGGAATAGACTTCTCCTCTTTAGCTACGAAAGTCTGAGACAGCATCTTCTTCCAATCTAAGGCTGTTTCATCTACATTGAAAATCTTTCGTTTAGGGTAGCTGCCTTCATTATTATCTGAGCAGCATCTTCTGGATAACTTGCTGCTTCACCTTGCAATTTTATGTTATGTTTTCCTTACACCTCCTGTGCTAGCTTCAGACTTTTCTTCTGCAGCTTCCTCACCACTCTGAGCCTTCATAGAATTGAAAAGAGTTAGGGCCTTGCTCAGGATTAGGCTTTGGCTTCAGGGAATACTGTGGCTGGTTTGAACTTCTGTCCAGACCATTAAAACTTTCTCTAGATCAGCAATAAGACTGTTTCACTTTTGAATCATTCATGTGTTCACTGGAGTAGCACTGTTAATTACCTTCGAGAACTTTGCTTTGCATTCACAACGTGGCTAACTTGTTTGGCACCATTTGCTTGCACCACATGTTTGGTGCAAGTGGCCTAGCTTTCGACCTATTCAGTTTTCAACATGCCTTCCTCACTAAGCTTAATCATTTCAGCTTTTTTAAAAATAATTTATTGTCAAATTGGTTTCCATACAACACCCAGTACTCATCCCAACAAGTGCCCTCCTCTGTGCCCATCACCCACTCTCCCCCCTCAGTATGTTCTTAGTCTTTGAGAGTCTCTTATGTTGTGTCTTCCTCCCTCTCTGTGGCTTTTTTTTTCCCTTCCCCTCTTCCTCTCCCCACTGGTTTTCTGTTAGGTCTCACAAAGCCCACCTGTGCGTGGGAACATATGGCATCTTTCTTTCTCTGCCTGACTTATTTCACTCAGCATAATACCCTCCAATTCCATCCATGTTGCCACACATGGCCAGATTTCATTCTTTCTCATTGCTGCACAATATTCCATTGTATATATATACTACATCTTCTTTATCCATTCATCAGTTGATGGACACTTAGTCTCTTTCCGTGATTTGGCTATTGTCGAAAGTGCTGCTATGAACATCGGGGTACACGTGCCCCTATGCATCAGCATTTCTGTATCTCTTGGGTAGATTCCTAACAGTGCTATTGCTGGGTCATAGGGTAATTCTATTTTCATTTTTTTGACGAACTTCCACACAGTTCTCCAGAGTGGCTGCACTAGTTTGCATTCCCACCAACAGAGCAAGAAGGTGCCTGTTTCTCCACATCCTCGCCAGCATCTATAGTTTCCTGATTTGTTCATTTTAGGCACTCTGACTGGCGTGAGGTGGTATCTCAGTGTGGTTTTGATTTGTATTTCCCTGATGATGAGTGACTTTGAGCATTGTTTCATGTGTCTGTTGGCCATCTGGATGTCTTCTTTGGAGAAGTGTCTATTCATATCTTCTGCCCATTTCTTCACTGGATTATCCGTTTTTCGGGTGTGGAGTTTAGTAAGTTCTTTATAGATTTTAGATACTAATCCTTTATCCGATATGTCATTTGCGATTATCTTTTCCCATTCTGTTGGTTGCCTATCAGTTTTGTTGGTTGTTTCTTTTGCCCTGCAGAAGCTTTTTATTTTGATGAGGTCCTAGTAGTTCATTTTTGCTTTTAATTCCCTTGCCTTTGAAGATGTGTTGAGTAAGAAATTGGTGTGTCTTAGATCAAAGAGGCTTTTCCCTTTCTCCTTTAGGATTTTGATGGTTTCCTGTCTCACATTCAGGTTCCTTCATCCATTTAGAGTTTATTTTTGTGAGTGGTGTAAGGAAGTGGTCTAGTTTCATTCTTTTGCATGTTGTTGTCCAGTTCTCCCAGCACCATTTATTAAAGAGGCTGTCTTTTTTCCATTGGATACTCTTTCCCGCTTTGTCAAACATATACTTGCGGGTCCATTTCTGAGTTTTCTATTCTATTCCATTGGTCTATGGGTCTGTTTTTGTGCCAATACCATGCTGTCTTGATGACTGCTGCTTTATAGGAGAGGTAAAAGTCTGGGATTGTGATGCCTCCCGCCTTCGTTTTTTTCTTCAGTATTACTTTGGCTATTCGGGGTCTTTTGTGGATCTATACAAATTTTAGGATTGTTTGCTCTAGCTTTGAGAAGAATGCTGGTGCAATTTTGATTGGGATTGCATTGAATGTGTAGATTGCTTTGGGTAGTATTGCCATTTTGATGATATTTATTCTTCCAGCCCATGAGCATGGGATGTTTTTCCATTTCCTTGTGTCTTCCTCAATTTCCTTCATAAGTTTTTTATAGTTTTCAGCGTAAAGGTCTTTTACGTCTTTGGTTAGGTTTATTCCTAAGTATTTTATAGTTTTTGGTGTAATTGTGAAAGGGATTAGCTTCCTTATTTCTCTTTCTGCTACTTCATTGTTGGTGTATAGAAATGCCACTGATTTCTGTACATCGATTTTGTACCCTGCAACTTTGCCAAATTCATGGATCAGTTCTAGTAGGCTTTTGGTGGATTCTGTCGGGTTTTCCATGTAAAGTATCATGTCATCTGCAAAAAGTGAAAGCTTGACTTCCTCCTTGCCAATCTTGATGCCTTTTATTTTGTTTTGTGGTCTGATTGCTGATGCTAGGACTTCCAACACTATGTTAACACACCCTGTCGTGTTCCTGATCTTAGTAGAAAGGCTCTCAGTTTTTCCCCATTGAGGATGATATTAGCTGTGGGCTTTTCATATATGGCTTCTATGATGTTTAAGTATGTTCCTTCTATCCCAATTTTCTCTAGGGTTTTTGTTAGGAAGGAGGCTGTATTTTGTCAAATGTTTTTTCTGCATCTATTGACAGGATCATATGGTTCTTATCTTTTCTTTTGTTAATGTGATGTATCACGTTGATTGATTTGCGAATATTGAACCAACCCTGCAACCCAGGGATGAATCCTCCTTGATCATGGTGAATAATTCTCTTTATATGCTGTTGGATTCGGTTTGCTAGTATCTTTTTGAGAATTTTTGCATCCATATTCATCAGGGATATTGGCTTGTAATTCTCTTTTTTTGCTGGGTCTCTATCTTGTTTGGGAATCAAAGTGATGCTGGCTTCATAGAATGAGTCCGGGAGTCTTCCTTCCATTTCAATTTTTTGGAACAGCTTGAGGAGGATAGGTATTAACTCTGTTTTAAATGTCTAGTAAAATTCCGCAGGGAAGCCATCTGGTCCAGGGCTTTTATTTGCTGGGAGATTTTTGATAACTGATTCAATTTCTTCACTAGTTATGGGTCCGTTCAAATTTTCTATTTCTTCCCGTTTGAGTGTTGGTAGCATGTGGCTATTTAGGAATTTGTCCATTTCTTCCAGGTTGCCAAGTTTGGTGGCATATAATTTTTCATAGTATTCTCTGACAATTGCTTGTATTTCTGAGGGATTGATTGTAATTACTCCCTTTTCATTCATGATTTTATCTATTTGAGTTCTCTCTCTTTTCTTTTTGAGAAGCCTGGCTAGAGGTTTGTCTATTTTATTTTTTCAGAGAACCAGCTCTTGGTTTAATTGATCTGTTCCACTTCTTTTTCTGTTTCCATATGATATATTTGCGCCCTGATCTTTGTTATTTCTCTCTTTCTGCTGGGTTTGGGTTGTCTTAGTTGTTCTTCTAGTTCTTTTAGGTGTGCTGTTAGAATTTGTGTTAGTGATTTTTCTTGTTTCTTGAGGTGGGCCTGGATTGCAATATATTTCCCTCTCAGGACTGCCTTTGCCACATCCCAGAGTGTTTGGATTGTTGTATTTTCATTTTCATTTGTTTCCGTATATTTTTTAATTTCTTCTCCGATTGGTTGGTTGACCCACTCGTCTTTTAGTAGGTTGTTCCTTAGCCTCCATGTTTTTGGATATTTTCCAGAGTTTTTCCTGTGGTTGATTTCAAGTTTCAAAGCATTGTGGTCTGACAGTGTGCAAGGTATGATCTCAATTCTTTTATATTTATTCAGGGCTTCCCTGTGCCCCAGAATGTAGTCTATCTTGGAAAATGTACCATGTGCAGTTGAGAAGAATGTAAATTCCTTTGCTTCTGGATGAAGGACCCTGAAGATGTCAGTTAGGCCCATCTGTTCTAATGTGTCATTCAGGGCCATTGTTTCTGTGGTGATTTTCTGTTTTGTGGATCTATCCAGTGCTGAGAGTGGAGTGTTAAGGTCCCCTACTATTAGGACATATTTATCGATAAGGTTCTTATGTTTGTAATTAGTTGTTTTACAAATTTGGGGGCCCCCGAATTCGGCACGTAGATATTTATAATTGTTAGCTCTTCCTGCTGGATGGTCCCTGTGATTATTATATAATGTCCTTCTTCATCTCTTATTACATCGTTCATTTTAAAGTCTAGTTTGTCTGATATAAGTGTGGCTACTCCAGCTTTCTTCTGACTTCCAGTAGCATGGTAGGTAGTTCTCCATCCCCTCACTTTCAATCTGAAGGTGTCCTCAGGTTTAAAATGGGTCTCTTGAAGATAGCAGATAGATGGGTATTGTTTTTTAATCCATTCTGTTACCCTGTGTCTTTTGATTGGCACATTTAGTCCATTTACATTCAGTGTTAACACTGAAAAATAAGGGCTTATAGTCACTGTGTTATCTGTAGGTTTCATGCTTGTAAGGCTGTCTCTGGTAGTTTGTGTTCTTTGCAGTCTTTCCTTCATAGAGTGCCCCTCAGGATCTCTTGTAATGCTGGCTTATTTGTGATGAATTCCTTCAGTTTTTGTTTGTTGGGGAAAACCTTGATCTCTCCTTCTATTCTGAATGACAGGCTGGCCAGATACAGGATTCTTGGTTGCATATCCTTCCTGCTCATCACGTTGAAGATATCCTGCCATTCCTTTCTGGCTTGCCAAGTTTTCTGTAGATAGGTCTGCTACAACCCTTATGTGTCTACCTTTGTATGATAAGGCCCTTTTTTCCCTAGCTGCTTTCAGAATTCTCTCTCTGTCTTTATATTTTGCCAGTTTCACTATGATGTGTCATGCAGAAGGTCTGTTCAAGTTACATCTGAGGGGAGTTCTCTGTGCCTCTTGGATTTCCATGCCTGTTTCCTTCCTCATGTTGGGGACGTTCTCAGCAATGATTTGTTCAAGTACCCCTTCAACTCCTTTCTCTCTCTCGTCCTCTGGAATTCCTATGATATGGATATTGTTTTGTTTGAGTGCATCACTCAGCTCTTGAATTCTCCTTTCCTGTTCCTGGATCAGCCTCTCTCTATTTTTATCTGCTTCCTCTTTTTCCATAATTTTATCTTCTAATTCACTTACTCTCTCTTCTGCCTCTTCAATCCGTGCTGTGGCTGCCTCCAATTTGTTTTGCAATTCATTCAAGGCCTTTTTTAATTCTTCCTGACCATTTTTAAGGTCTTGAACTCTGCCACGTGGGATCCCTTGCATTCATCTATGCTTTTTTCAAGCCCAGCGATTAGTTTTATGATTATCATTCTATATTCATGTTCTGTTATGTTGCTTATATCTGTTTTCATCAATTCTTGAGCTGTCACTACTTCCTGTAGATTCTTTTGAGAATTCTTCCGTTTTGTCATTTTGGCTAGGTGTGTTTTGGATTGTTTCTAGAAGTCGCCCTGGAAAGGAAAACAGACTGACGGACAAACAAAAACAGAAATACTCAAACGTACCAACAAATGATACAGACAAGCAGTTCACAACAGAAAAAAGAATAACAAATGACACTCTGAGGGCAATGTCCTGAAGTACCAGCTACACGCTAAGGACAAAGGTATACAGTGTGCTGGTGGCAGAGCATATACAGAGAGAATAATGACAGGTGGGGGGGGGGCGGAGAAGAAAATGGACTTTGCCCGGGTAGAGCGACTAAAGGGCTTAATCCAGACTAAGAGAATTCAGAATACGGATGGATGGCAAAGAAAAAGGAATGAAGATAGATGTTGCCCAGATGAACTTACGTGGCCTGGTTATTCCAGAGAGAGAGAGAGAGGGAAGTACAGAAGGAGGTGAAGAACATGCCTTGAGAGAGTGGGTTAAAAGTCTGTTGAAGCCAGCCAATACCCTGGATAGCCAGCTCAGAGGTGGGGATCAGTAAGAGAGAGGGGAGCATATATCTTAAAATGGAGAAATGACCTGGAGTTACTCCAGGCAGCAGTCTGAACTTGGCCTCCGTAGCTCCTGCTGAAAGGTGTCACTCCTGTGAGGAGGGGCGTGGTTTGGTGTAGGCAGGTCCAGCCTCCACTGCTGCAGGGATGGCTTCGAAGGTGACTTCCTGGGGCCGGTGTTTGTGGTCTTATGAGACAGCAATGGCGTCTCTCCAGTCCCTCCTTCCCTCAGTTTGGCGCTTTATTTCTGTCCTCGCTCTGTAACGGGCGGCGACATAATGCGGTTTGCTGGGCGGCCGCGCGCGCACTCTCCCTGCCTGCTACACCAAGCTTCGCTGTGTATTGTGTGCCTGGGTTAGAAGCGATCCGCAGGCGGCGGATGTGATGTGATGTGGGCTGCTGCCGGCAGTCCCGGTGCAAGGAGAGTTCTGTTGAGTGTTCTGCTCAGCCACAGAACTTCTCTTCAAAAGCCCTGCACTTAGGGACTGGATGGTGGTGGTCTCACCCTCTCTGTCCCTCTCTTTCGGAAGTGGCCTGCTCTGCACTTTCCCGGCTATCTCCGAAGACGGCTCCCCCTCCCCTCGCTTAGTATGCTAGTCCGTTTTATCCGCGTCAGATTAAACTCACGGTTCCTGGGGCGTTTTCTGGGTTTCGCTTTCTGTTCCTTGTAGACTGCAACCCCTCCCCCACCCCCACTCGTGGTGTTGAGAGTCCTTTCATTTCAGTCCTTGGTTTAAAACACAAGGGGTATACTGGGTCCCCCTACTCCTCCGCCATGTTGGCCCCTGCCATTTCCAGCTTTTGATTCAGAGTGAGAGATGTGTGACTCCTTCACTTGAACACGTAGAGGCCATTTCACTGTGAGATTATTACTTGGCCTAATTTCAGTGCTGTTGTGTCTCAGGGAATTGAGAGGCCCAAGGAGACGGAGAGAGACGGGGAATTGCTGGTCAGCAGAGCGGTCAGAACACACACATTTATTAAGTTTGCTGTCTTAGATGAGTGTGGCTCATGACTCCTTAGAACAATAACAATAGTAATATCAAAGATCACTGATCACCCTAACAAATACAGTAATAATGAAATAACATGAAATATTGTGAGAATTACCAAGACATGACACAAAGACATGAAATGAGCAAATGCTCTTAGAAAAATGGCACCAATATACTTGGCTTTGCACAAGTTTGCCACAAACCTTCAATTTGTTATAAAAACAGTATTATATGTGAAGAACAGAAGTTACGTATTGCACAAAAGTGAAGTGCAGTAAAATCATGTATGCCATTTGTATGTCTCTTTGTATCTCTTAACCAATTTTAATTCAGTTGTCTTTTTATATTTGAATTAAAGGAGTTCTAATTCTGATTACAGCTCTTTTATCAGAAGTATGCTCTGCAAGTATCTCTCTGTGGCTTACCTTTTTATTTCTTAACAGTCTCTTGATGAGCAGAAGAAGCCTAAAATTTTGATGAAGTCCTTTTTTTCTTTATGGCTCATAAAGAAAATTTTTTTTCTTCCCAAAGTTCATTTATTTATTTTGGGGTGGGGATGGGGGGAGAGAGACAGAGAGTGCATGGGAGGAGGAGAGATAGAATCCCAAGCAGGCTCTGCACTCTCAGTACAGAGCCTGATGGAGGACTCCATCTCTCGAACTGCGAGATCATGACCTCAGCCAAAACTAACAGTTGGACACTTAACCAACTGAACCACTCAGATGCCCCTTTGGCTCATGCTTTTTTATGCTCTTTTAGAAACTTTTGTCAACTCCAAGATTGTAATAATAATTTTTCTATATTTTCTTCTGGAAATGTTAAAGTTTTAGTTCTTACATTTAGGCTTATGGTCGTATTATTGGATGACACTAATATTTATTAGGACCCCTTCTTCTGCTTAATTAGAGCAATGTGGTATTGAGAAAAATTACTGTATTTTGAAATGTGATCATGGGTCTTAGGGAATCTACTTCTGGAACCATTGAGTTACTTTTTAATGTATGGTGAGAATTAGGGGTCTGGATTAATTTTTTTGCAAATAGATAGCAAATGTTCCAGCACTATTTGTTGAAAGACTAGCCTTTGCTCATTGAATTACCTTGGTACCTTTATGTGTGGGCATATTTCTGGACTCTCTTTTCTATTCTATTGACCTATTTGTCTATCCTTATTCCAGGAAGAGACCGTCTTGATTACTTTAACTTTGTTGTAAGTTTTGAAGCAGGTAGTATAATTCCTTCAAATTTGTTCTTCCAAGTTGTTCTGGCTATTTTAGGTCATTTGCATTTCCATATAAACTTTAGAATCAGCGTTCCTATAAAAAAAAACAAACCCTGCTGGGTTTTCACTGTGATGCTTCGAATCTATAAATCATTTTGGGGAGAACTGATATCTTAATACTGAGTCCTCTGACCTGTGAACATGTTATAATTATTTATATTCGTTATTCCATTTGTTCTTTACTTTTCCTCAGCAGTGTTTCAAAGTTTTCTCAAAAGGTCTTGTATATATTTAACTAAATTTATCCATAAATACTTCATACTTTTTGTTATTATAAATAGAATTTTATAAATCTCAATGTCTAATAGTTTGTTGCTAATGTGTAGAAACACAACTGATTTTTTTTCATGTTGACTTTATATCCTTTGATGTTGCTAAACTCATTAGTTCCATACTTTTTTTGTAGATGTTTTTGTAGAATTTTCCATATAGATGATCTGTTGTCTCTGAGTACAGTTTTACATCTTTCTTTCTAATCTCCCTTGCCTCCCTCACTTCTTTTCCCCCAGATGACACTGGCTAGGACATCCTTTACTGTTGAATAGAAATGGTGAGAGTTGACGTCCTGGCCTGTTGCTGATCTTAGGGGGAAGCATTCATTCTGTTCACCAATAAGTATAATGTTAGCACTGAGATCTTTCTAGATACTTTATCAGGTTGAGGAAGTTTCCTTCTATTCGAGTTTGCTGAGAGTTTTAATCATGAATAGGAGTTGAATTTTGTTGAATGCTTTTTTCTTTATTTTTTTAGTTTTGTTTATGTAATACATTTTTCAAGATATTTAGTTCTTATTGAATCTTCCTTTATTGTAGAGTATTTGCTTTTTAAAATAATATACATGAGTAAGTGATTAAAAACAAGAATGCATATTAAAAAATGTACCACCTAAATTAAAGAAGAATTTTTGTCTGTTCATACTATTGTTTCACAGTATTTATGGGGTTCCATAAGAACCAAAGTATAGAAGACCAAGCCCATTGGAATTATAAAACATTTTAATTGCAATTTTATATTGGTATTATATTTACACACCCTCCCCCCTCATGCTAATCTGGGTTGTGATATATTTTTAGAATTTTTCCCATAAAAGGTAGGGACGTGACAGCTATGGAAAGTTTTAGCCACTTCCATTTTAGTAAGAGAATCCAATTGTTGGCATAGATTAAATTGTGCTATATTTGTACTATCAAATCTTGTGGAAGCTGCAGAAACCCCTAAAAAAGTCATTTATTTCAGAGAAGCTGATGCCTAGGGCCTAGTGACAGCTCCTGCTGTGGTGTTTTTGTAGAAATCCAAACAGGTCAACAAGACTGTGGGCCTTCTGCTTGGACCTGACCCCTGTTTAAACTTTATTTCCCTTGAAATTCATAGTTCTCGGATTGTCACCTCCTATTGCGGTTCATGGGAACTTAATGTTTCAGATTAAATGTAACTTGGTGTCCAGTAATACCATGGATTTTCATTTAGCTTGTTCAGTTAGCACTTGCACTCAGGCGATGACTCACTGTTGGAAGACTCTATGCATACCTACCACTGGGCCATTCTATTGTTACTTTTGGAGGAGGGTTAGTATGGCAAGAAGACAGGGAGACCTCGGCTCCATCCTCATTCTCCCTTGGACTTGAGCTCAACGGGTTTCCCCTTTCCAGTCTTGGTGTTGTGAACAGATTCTCCTTTGGCTATTTTGGGCTTTTAAAATTTGTTTTTATATAATTGTGGTAAAATGCACATAACATACAACTTACCATTGTAACCATTTAATTGTATGGTCCACTGGTATTAAGTACCTTCACATTATTGTGCAGCCGGCACTCCAGTCCATCTCCAGAAGTCTTTTCATTTGCAAAACTGAAACTCTGTACCATTAAACGATAGCTCCCCACCTGTAGCCTAGCACCTGGCAACAGTCGTTCTACCTTCCATCTCTGTGAATGTAACTACTGTAGGCACCTCATATAAGTGGCATCGTACAGTATTTGTCTTTTTGTGACTGGCTTATTTCACTTAGCAGAATGTCCTCAAGCTTTATCCAGCTGAAACATGTATCAGAATTTCCTTCCTTTTTATTTTTTTATTAATATTTTTTAAGTAGGCTCCACACCCAGTGTGGAGCCCAACATGGGGTTTCAACTTACAGTCTGAGCTGAGATCAAGAGTTGGATGTTCAACCAGCTGAGCCACCCAGGAGCCTGTCCTTCCTTTTTAAAGCTGAATAATATTCAATTTTATGTATACTACATTTTGTTTATCCATTTATCTGTCAAATAGACACAGGTTGTTTCTACCTTTGCCTACTGTGACTAATACTGCTATGAACATGGGTGTACAGATATCTCTGTGAGACCGTGCTTTCAGTTTTGGGGAGTATGTACCCAGAAGTGGGATTATTGGATCCTATAATAATTCTGTCTTAAAAAAGAACTGCCATACTTCTTTCCACAGTGGATACCGTATTTTACACTCCCACTAACACTGCACAAAGGTTCCAATTTCTCCACTAACACTTGTTATTTTGTTGTTGTTTCTTTAGTTGAGGTATCATTGACATAACATACTAGTTTCAGGTGTTATAACATAATAATTTGGTATTTGTGTACCCTGTTAAATGATCACCACAACCATCTAGTTAACATCTGTCACTTTATATTATTACAAAAAATAATTTTTCTTGTGATGAGAACTTAATAAGATTTACTCTTGCAATTATTAAATATGCAACACAGTATTATTAACTATAGTCACCATGGTATCCATTACATCTCCATGACTTATTTATTTTATAACTGGGGGTTTGTACCTTTTGACTCCATTTCTGTTTTTTTCCTTAAATTTTTTAATGTTTGTTTATTTTTGATTGAGAGAGAGACAGAGCATGAGCAAGGGAGGGGTAGAGAGAGAGGGAGACAGAGAACAGGAAGCAGGATCCAGGCTCTGAGCAGTCAGCACAGAGCCCGATGCAGGGCTCGAACTCATGAGCAACGAGATCATGGCCTGAGTTGAAGTCAGAAGCTTAACCAACTGAGCCACCCAGGTGCCCCCTTGACTCCTTTTTCTTATTCCTCCCCTGCCCCCCACCAGTATCCACTCCTGGCAGCCACCAATCTCTTTGCTGTATCTGTGAGCTTGTTTTTGTTTTTAGATTCCACATATAAATGAGGTTATATGGTGCTTGTCTTTCTCTGTAAGACTTACTTCACTTAGCGTAATACTCTCAGGTATATCCATGTTATCTCAAATGACAGGATTCTTTTTTATGACTGACTAATAGCCTTATGTGTGTGTGTGTGTGTGTGTGTGTGTGTGTGTGTGTGTGTAACATTTTCTTCATTCGTGGCTGAATGAATGGCCACTTAGGTTGTTTCCATAGCTTGGCTGTTGTAAATAATGATGCAGTGAACATGCATTTTTGTTTTCCTTATTTAATAACGCATACTTAATAGTTGCTTTTCATTTTCTTCAGATTAAATAACCAGAAGTAGTATTGCTGGGTCATATGGTAGTTCTAGTTTTAATTTTTTGGGGAACCTCCACAGTGTTTTCCATAGTGACTACATCAGCTTACATCCCCACCAGCAGTGCACAAAGGTTCCCTTTTCTCCGTATTGTTGCCAACACTTGCAATTTTATCTTTTTTGATAATAGCCATTTTAACAAGCATAAGGTGATATTTCAGTGTGGTTTTGATTTGCATGGTGTATGATCCTTTTAATGTGTTGTTGAATTTGGTTTGCTAGTATTTTATTGAGGATTTTGGCATCCGTTTTCCTCATAATATGTTACTGGCCCATAACTTTCTTTTCTTGTAGTGTCCTTGTCTGGTTTTGGTATCAGGGTAATGCCAGCATCATAAAAGGAGTCCGGAAGCATTCCCTCCTCTGTTTCTTTGTTTTGTTTTGTTTTTCAAAGAATTTTAGAAGGATTGGTATTAATTCTTTGAGTGTTTGGTGGAATTCACCAGTGAAGCAGACCGGTCCTGGACTATTGTCTTTTGAGAGGTTTTGATTATTGATCCAATCTTTTCACCAGTCGTTGATCTGTTCAGATATTCTGTCTCTTCTTGATTCAGTCTTGGTAGGTTGTATGTTTCTAAGAATTTATCCATTTCTTCTAGGTTGTCAAATTTGGTGGTGTGTTGTTCATAGTAGTCTCATGATTCTTTGTATTTCTATGGTATCAGTCATAAGGTCTCCTCTTTTATTTCTGATTTATTTAAGTCCTTGAGTCTAGCTAAATGTTTATCAGTTTTTGTATATATCTTTTCAAAGAACCAGCTCTTAGTTTCATTGATCTTTTCTGTTGTTATTTTACCCTCTATTTCTTTCTTTTTTTGTTTTTGATAGTAGCCATCAAAATGGGAGTGAGGTAGTATCTCAGTGTGGTTTGGTTTGTGTTCACTAATTATTAGTGACGTTGAACATCTTTTCATGTGCATTTTGGCAATTTGTAGATCATCTTAGAAATGTCTGTTCAAGTCTTTGCATATTTTCTGATTTTTAAATATTTCTGTCTTTTTTAATTTAAATTTTAGTTAATATACAGTATATTATTGTGTATTGGTTTCAGAAGTAGAATTCAGTAATTCCTCACTTACATACAATACCCAGTGCTCATCACAACTAGTGCCCTTCTTAATACCCATCACTCATCTGACCCATCCCCCGTCCACCTCCTCTATCAGCCATTAGTTTATTCTCTGTCTTTAAGAGTCTCTTCTGATTTGTTTCCCTTTGTTCTCTTTTCCCCCTTCCCATATGTTCATCTGTTTTGTTTCTTAAATTTCATATATGAGTGAAATCATGTGAATTTGTCTTTCTCTGATTGATGTATTTCACTTAGCCTAATACATTCTAACTCCATCCACGTTATTGCAAATGGCAAGATTTCATTCTTTTTGCTGACTGAGTAAAACATACACACACACACACACACACACACACACACACACACACACCATATCTTTACCTGTTCATCAGTTGATGAACATTTGAGCTCTCTCCATAGCTTGACTATTGTTGATTGTTTTTTGTTGTTGTTGTTGTTGTTGAGAGTAGTATTGAGTTTGTTATTGTTACTGAAGTACAATATCTCTCCAGACATTTAACACACACACACACACACACACACACACACACAGAGCAGCTGATGAAAGCAGCTTCTTTTTTACAAGGTCTTGTATGATTTCCTTTTTCTCCCTTGTTTCTTCTTTCAGCTTCAGTAAGTATAAGCACTGGGAGCCTTTTCTAGGGGGAGGCTGTGGAATAACGGCCTTTCGGGGGCACATCATTCTGCACCTTGCTGACCCTCACCCAGTCTCCAGTTTCCCTGCCTCTGTTCAGTCCTGCTTGGCTCCTGCACCAAGAGGAGCTGGAGCTCCGGGTCCGAGTGAATTTATCCTTCAGTGAGATGTCATCTGTTTTCTCTCTCTCAAACCCTTTAAAAAAATCTAGAATTTATAACTCCTTTTGGGATATTTCTCTAAAGTTAAAAACATACTCTGTATATAATTGTAGATCTATATAAACATCCACTTTTTATCAGCATCTCCCTTCTCAAGCTAGAAGTTGCAGAAACCAAAATTCTAAAGATATCCGAAAGGGGGAAATTATTTCCTAAGACTTTAGCCTTTATTTCCTTTAGCCACTCCTTTTTACCTCACTTCGTTCTGACCCAGAACAAGTGTCTTCACCTAAATAAAACTGTCTGAAACAACAGGAGTTAAAGGGTCTTGAGACAGTTTAAATTCTGTCTTCTTGGGTCATCCTGGAGATGATGGAGTTCATAGTTTATGTTCTGTTTTTCTTTTAACTTTTCACACCCAGCCCAAATATTATTCAAAAAGAAATTGTCTTACTGTTTACCAGTGGAAATGTTAAATTCCTATTTACGTGAACTCTGGAAACTTCAAACACTAATTTTAAAACCCAGTTAGTTTAAAAAATATTTGTTCACGTCAGTCTGAACTTAGGAATCTTCTGAGAGGAAAGACTCAGCAGAGAGTTCTGAAATCGGGTTATTGTTCATGCAGTTAAATACTTTAAATTAGAACCAGTCTTTTCTTTGGCCACCTTTTCAAGAAGGATCAAGGACAGCAGAGCTCTTCATAACTTTGTTATCACCCCCGTCCCACATTTAAAAGCATTGGCATCAACCGTATCACTGTTTTTTGTCTTTTATCTCCCCTCCAGAGAGAATTGAGTTAGCAAGAGTTAAAGCATTCCACTGGTCTATTTTTATACTTTCCCACATCTAAATAAACTTCAGCACCTATGCGGTACTGGCCTGAAAAGTTGCCGACTACCCATCTAAGAGGCCTGTGCAGGGCACCCTCCATCCTGCCTCCCCTGTCTCCCTGTGCTGCCTTTGGGAAACTGTGATCATTCCCACCACCTTCCTTAGTGAGATCTCTGTGACTTACACATTAGACCGTCTTGCCTTTCCTCTTTTAAATTACCCATTGGGCTCAACTTGTCAGTAAGTAAGAAAACAGTCTGTGAACTCCACTCTTATGACTACTCCAGAAAAAACAACTCTCATAGCTGCTGTAATTTCTCTCGACTCTGCCCAGACTTCCCTCAGGCGTCACTTTCCTCTCTTGCCTTCCCAACACTCTTTCCAAACTCGTTTAACAAGAGCGGTGGTGTGTCTTTGCCAGTGGGTGCATTGCAGGTGGGTGGAGGGAGAAAGCACACTACATGCATGCACAGTGGAGTTAAAGTTCCTTGGTAAATTGGCAGTAGGAATAGAATCTTACTGAAGTGAGGTGACCACACATGACGTAGTACATACAGTGAGTCTCAGCAGAGTCTCTCTCACTGTGTCTGATGACACTGGTTTTTGCCAGGCTCCAGAAATCTCACTTTTTGCTAAGCCATATTTTATATGTGAGACTTATGTTACCATTCCAGAAAAATGAATCAGTTATCTTCTGGTTAAGGAAATGTTGGCAAGCATCGGATTCACATCTGTATCTTTTTTGAGATGAAAAGCTGCCAGGGGCGCTTGGGTGGCTCAGTCGGTTAAGCATCTGACTTCACCTCAGGCCATGATTTCGCTGCTCGTGGGTTCGAGTGCTGCATCAGGCTCTGTGCTGACAGCTCAGAGCCTGGAGCCTGCTTCTTATTCTGTGTCTCCCTCTCTCTCTGCCCCTCTCTTGTTCACACTCTGTTGCCTTCTCTCAAAAATAAGTAAATGTTAAAAAAAATTTTAAAAAAATAAAAAGAAAGCTGTCAGTGCTCGGGGGTTTCTGCAAAGCTTTTCAGCATTCCAGAAGCCCGCAGTGTCTTTCACATTTTCTGTTGGGAAATTGGGGTTTTGTTGTTGGTATTATTGGCATTATCATTATAGAGTAAGAATATTAAATCTTTGAATGTATGTTGAAATGGTTTTTTTTTTCCTTTTTTAAAGTTTATTTATTTTGAGAGAGAGAGAGCATACATGCATGAGTCACAGGGGGGTAGAGAGAGAGGGAGGGAGAGAGAGAATCCCAAGCAGGTTCCATACTGTCAGCACAGAGCCCGACGTAGGGCTCAAATTCAACAAACCATGAAATCATGACCAGAGCTGAGGTCAGATGCTTAACCAACTGAGCCATTCAGGTGCCTGAAATCTTTTTTTTCTTGATTTGTCATTAGCTTTTTTGAAAATGATTGTAATTGGAAGGCGTATAACCGACATAAAATAAAATGTACTCATTGCGTGCATGGAGTTTCGATAAGTGTATACAGCTGTATAAAGCACCGTCACAAGCACGATATGGAACTTTTATCCCTCAGCATTCCCTAATGGCCACCCATCTCCATCCCCAGGCAACCACTTTCTTTCTGTCCTGCTTTCTGTCACTACAAATTAGTTTTGCCTTTGCTAACAATTCCAATTGTGAGTGGAATTATATAGTGTAAACTCTTTCTTGTCTGGTGTTTCTGACACAGCATAATGTTTTCGAGACTTGCCCCTGTTGTGTGTATCATGTGCTCTTTTATTGCTGATTAGAATTTCATTTTCTGAGTGTACCGCAATTTTTTTATCCATTCATCTGTTGATGGATATTTGATTATTTCCAGTTTGGATCAATTATGACTAAAGCAGCTATGAACATTTGTATACAAGCGTTTGTGTGAACTGATGTTTTAATTTCTCTTAGGTAATACCTAGGAGTGGAATGACTGGGTCACATGGATATTTAACCTTATAATAAACTACTGTACTGATTTCAGAGTAGTCTATGATTTTGCTTTCCCACCAGCTCTGTTTGTTAGTCCATGCTGCTCCATATTCTTGTTAACACTTGGAATTGTCTCTTTGTATAGTGTGAAGGATTCTAGTGTCTGTAAGTGGGACGTCATTGTAGTTTAATTCCCATTTCCTGAATGACTAATGATGTACATCTCTCATACATTAATTGTCCAGGTTAAGAAACAGAATGTTTTTTGAAGTATAATTGACATATAATGTTATGTTAGTTCCAAGCATATGATAATTGATTCAATATTTGTGTATAGTATGAAATAATCCCCAAATAAGTCCAGTCAGCATCCATCACCATACATAGTTACAAAGATTTTTTTTTGTGGTAAGAACTTGGAAGATCTACTCTTTTAGCAACTTTCAACTATGCAGTGCAGTATTGTTAGCTGTAGCCCCCGCGCTGTACGTTACATCCTTGTGACTTACTTATCTTAACAGCTGAAGTTTGTACCTAAGAAGAAGAGAACATTTTGAGCACCGCAGAAACCTCTCTCATGTTCCCCTCCAGTCACTACTGTATTTTACCACCCTCCTAAAGGCTAACCACATTCTGACTTCTAACAGGATAGATGAGTTTGCCTGGTTTTCCATTTTATATAAAATGAATAAATGCCTGGACTCTTCTATACCTGGCTTCTTTAACTCACCATCCTGTATACGAGACATTGTATTGTTGTGTGCAAATATAGATTATCCATTCTTGTTTTGTGAATATATCACAGTTTATTTATCCATTGTATTGTTGATGGGTATTTGGATAACTTCCAATTTTTAGCTGTTAGAAAGAGTGCTGCTGTGAATATTCTAGTATATATCTCTCAGTGAACACTTGTATATACTTTCGTTGGGCATGTAGGTAGGTGAGATGGGCAGCACTTCTGAAACTTTAATGTGCACATGTGTTACCTTGGCTCTTACTAAAATACCTATTGTGAATCAGCCGGTTTTGGGTGTGACCAAAGATTTTGCATCTTTTTTTTTTTTAAAGAATTTATTTATTTTAAAGAGGGAGAGAGAGAATCTTAATTAACTAGGCTTTACACTCAGCACAGAGCCAATGTGGGGTTTAATCTCACAACCCTGAGATCACGACCTGAGCTGAAATCAAAAGTTGGACACTTCGCCAACTGAGCCACCCAAGTGTCCCCATTTTAAAATAAAAAAAAAAAATAAACTTAAAAAATTAAAAAATGTTTATCTTTTAGAGAGAGAATGGAGGAGAGTAGCAGAGGGGAAGGGAGAGAGAGAGAGAGAGAGAGAGAGAATTTCAAGCAGGCTCCACGCTCATCGCAGAGCCTTACCCAGGGCTGGATCCCATGAACCCCGGGATCATGACCTGAGCCCAAATCAAGAATTGGACAGTCAACCGACTGAGCCACCCAAGCACCCCTACGATTTTGCGTTTCCAACAAACTCCAAGGTGATGCTGTTGCCACTGATCCCTAGACACACTCAGGGGTATGCCCATGTTCAGCTTTCGCAGATACCACCCAAGAGTTTCCAGGGCGATTGTGCCCAATTTTTACTAATTGTGTGAGAAGGCTTCACATTTTTGACAACACTTGGTTTTTTCTTTTTATTTTGGCAATTTTGGTAGGTGTGTGGTAATAATTGTGGTTTTAATTCATATTTTTCTACTTATTAATGAAATTGTGTCCTTTTTCTTATGTTTATCGGCAATCTAGATATTCTCTTCTGTGAAATAGATGTTGAAATCTGCTTATTTGTCTATTCGGTTATCATTGCTGTAGTTTTTACTTCTGCTATTACAGGTCTTACTCTCCTGTTAACATTTTTTTCCCAATTAAAAACTTTTTTAATGTTAATTCATTTTTGAGAGGTAGAGTATGAGTGGGGGAGGGGCAGAGAGAGAGGGAGACACAGAATCTGAAGCAGGCTCCCGGCTCTGAGCTGTCAGCACAGGGCTTGAACTCACAGACCATGAGATCATTACGTGAGCTGAAGTTGGATGCTTAACCAACGGAGCCACCCAGGCGCCCTGTCCTGTTAACATTTTTTTTTTATTCTATTACATCTCTTAGTCTTCTTTTTCCCCTCCCCTCCCCTTCCCTCTCTACTTAATTCTACCTGACTCTTAGCCAAACTTCAGTCTGTTATACAGTATCTGACCTGACATCTCTGGTTTCAGAAATCTTTTTTTTTTAATTTTATTAAATTTCATACAAACAACGTTAGTTAAAATTTACTTCTGTTTCCAGGTTTTTTTCAAAACTGTATGCCTTTTTCTGTATCTTGAGTGTTATATTTTCCTTTTTCCTTTTTGCTGCACAACAATTTCGTAGACCCAGCATGTGTGTTTTTTCTCCTCTTTCTGTTCACCTCTTCCCATCCTCTTTCTCTTCTTCCTCTTCGTCTTTCTCCTCCTTATTTTTATTTTATTAATTCTTATGCTTGGAGAAGTCTCATGTAGGACTTGTGGGTGGATTCATTTGCAACAACCTCACTGTCCTTGGATACTAACAGATTTTCCTTTCAAATATTACATAAGTGACCTGGTTGATAGAAACTTACATTTCTCTTCTTCTACCCAGAAGCCTAAGAGGAGTGGATTGGGAGCCTGTCCTAGCAGGAGTGCTGTCTCTGATTTTTTCTGTGAGGAATTAGACTCAGCCAGAAGCTATGAGGCTAGCTTTTGCTAGCCACAAGACCAGTTGTATACTATACAACTATAATTATTCATCCCCCTTCCTAGTAGATCTGCCCACTATTTCTGGGAGAAATTGCTAGATTTCCTAAAACATTGGTTGGTATACTGCAGTGTATATCCTGGGGTACAGTTGTTTCCAGCACTGTTGATCAGTAAAACAGATTTCACATGAAAAGTTTCTTATTTTTTCCTATGGTGTACCCGTTCCCTAGCTCTCGCCCTTCTTATTAATGGTATTTTTGCCAGTATCTCTGCTGCTTTCTCTCCCACTCACAGTTCTCTTTTCTCAAGAAGATAAGGCACTAGTTGGCTCTTGATATCTTTCTTCCATCCCAGTTTTATCTTTCCATGTCTTGCAGAAGTTCTTCAGCAGTTTTGTCATGTGGATGACATCCACTCCTAGTTTCTGGCATTGCTATAGTTCTCGCTTATTTTAGATTTGTTTTGGCATTTTAATTGTGATGGAGGTGATGAGTGATGAGTTTAATGCCGTTATTCAGATGTTATACCTGGGAGTATAAAAACCTTTTAGATAATTTTTATGATTTTTTTCCCACTAAAATATTTTATTCCACCAAAATGTACCTTTTGGTACTCCACCGTGGAGTAACAAACATAGAATTAAAGTCTGGCAATTCTCTGTGAGGTTTGGTTGTCCATAGTATCTCAGATGAGGCTGTGTTAGTAATTGGGCCATCTTCTATCAGTGGACTGGAATATCCAACTGTAAATCAAGAACATTTCTGTACCTGAAAGTATTTAACAGACTGTGGTGGATCAGACAGACGAGGTACTCTAAATGGTGATCTTTGACCTAAGCCTGAGCTACTTTGTTATCCTAAGTGTTTCGTGGTGAGTGAGTGTAAATATCTAGCTTCACTGATAAGGTAATGGCTCTGATAGGGAATTTAAGGGCTTCTCTAGCCAGCTTTGCTTTTAAAACTATATACTTCGGTTATGTTGGATTTCACTGGGGCTTTTATGTGTATTTCTTGTCCTTCTTAAGGGACTAATTCGTGACAATAATTTGTAAAAAAGCTTCTATTTTGTATTTAGTATGAAAAATCGTAAGCATGTGCAGCCCGTAATTCTGATCATTTCGGTTCTTCTCTCTTTTCTCTAAAGTGAGTCATAACTTTGGAATGATGCTTTTGAAGAGATATCAACTACTCACAAAGGGTAATTTTGACACTTGAAACCCAAATGCTTCCCCCACTACTTTTCATTTCCACACATCTTGGAGTCAAATATATTTGCCAGATTTTGTGGATTGTGTCTTTATTTTTAAAGCTCCCATTTAGTTTACCAGATTTGTAGTTTGGAAGAAAAAGTGCCTAAATTTTCTTCTCATGTTGTTTTTTACTGCAACAAATTAATTCTCCATTTAATTTGTATTCCTCTTCACTCTCTTATCAAATGACGTGGCATGAGTGTGGTCATAGGACTCAGCCAGGCTTCTAGATTCCTTCTCTGGTTAAGAGGTTATAGAATTTAGAGTTTTCTGAAAACACATCTTTGGTATAAAATTTTTTTTCAATTGAATCAGCTTTCCTTGGGTTGTTTTAAATTTTTTTTAATGTTTATTTATTTTTGAGAGACATAGAGGCACAGCGTGAACAGGGGAAGGGCAGAGAGAGGGAGACAAAGAATCGGAAGCAGGCTCCAGGCTCTGAGCCGTCGTCAGCACAGAGCCCGACACGGGGCTCGAACTCACAGACCGCGAGATCATGACCTGAGCTGAAGTCGGCCGCCCAACCGACTGAGCCACCCAGGTGCCCCTCTTTGGGTTGTTTTAAAATAGTAAATCTTTTACTATTATCGGAGAAAAGTCTTTTTTTGTGTCATTAATTAACGAAGAGGAAATGAGCAAATTTTACTTCAACCATTACTACTTAAACTCTTCTTTTTAATACTTGAGAATGTTTAGTTCTTCAGTGGAGCTTACTTAGGAGACAAAATTTATACACTTGAAACAAAGAAAATGCAACTCCAAGTGATGTGTAGATTATAAGCACCAGCACCGTAGCTTTTTTTAACTCGTTATCTGGAAATAATTTCATACTTAAACACTAAGATTACAAAAATAATACAAGGAATTCCCACATACCTTTCACTCAGCTTAAACAATTGTTAATATTTAGCATAGAACAATGATCAAAACCAGGAACCAGTTGACACTGACACAGTGCTATCGACGAATCTGCAGACTTTATTTTACCAGTTGTTCCTCTGGCCTAACTTAGGGTCCCACACTGTGTTCGGCTGTCCTGTCTCCTTGAGCTCCTTCAATCTGGGACACCTCCTCAGTCTTTTTCATGCATGTCTTTGATACTTTAATAAGAGTACCAGCCCGTTATTTTGTAAAATGTACTAAAAGGTGTTCAGCCTCCTCGGCTCGGCTCACCGTCTCAGGAGGTCCATGGTATTGATGTTTCATTACTGGTGATGATAACCTTGATCACTTGCTTAAGGTAGTATCTGCCAGCTTTCTCCGTTGTAAACTTACTGTTTTTCCTTTTGCGATGTGTATCCTGTGGGGAGATACTTTGAGGTATACAAGTTTCCTGTTTTCCATTATAGTCTTGTGCCCCAATTTTACCATCCACCTATGACTCTTGCCAGGAACAGTTATTACTCTAGTGTTTGCCAAATGATGGTTTTCTGTTTCTATTTTGTCCACATTTATTCATTGGAAGGAGTGTGCCTTTCTCCTTGTTTGTTTATTCATTTAGTTGATTGTATTGGTATGGACTCATGGATATTTATTCTGTAGATTATCATCCACAACTATTATTATTTATTTTGCCACTAGCCCCATTTTTTTGAGTTAGAATATCAGGGTTCTTAACTTTCCTGTGTACCATGAAATTTGACTTCAGGGAAAATGTTCAACTATTCTCACCCTCAGTGTGTTCAGCAGTAAAATGGAAATAATATCTGCTCCACTGTATACAAAATAGATTTGCAAACTCCAAAATGTGATACACATGTGAACACATTATTTTGTTGTTAAATGCCTATGGCTATTCAGAGAACAAAGGCTGTTTTCAAGGGGCAGACTTGAGAGTTCATTTGTTTAGACTTGGTCCCCAAGTCTCCTCCCCATAGGGAGGACCAAGTCTAAAAGAATAGAGGTGGAGAGAAATAGCTGTATGGAGATGAGAGGCAGAAGAAAGACCAAAGTAAATCATAGAAATACAGAGCAGCACACATTCTCACATTCTGCTGTGTGCAATAAATACTTTCCGAATGCCCTAGAATATTATGCAGTAGTAAAGGTATTTCTTTGACTATTCTTCTCAAAAACTCCCTTTTTTTCTATGTAGCAAAAATATGTTACCAGATTAAATATAAAAACAACATTAACTTAATTTTTTCTTGTATCCTAAACTGTTGTTTGGTTTGGAAACGTTATCTCTGGTGTACTTTATTAAGGATGTGTGAAACACATAAAACCATAGGTGTTGTGAATGTTCTTGCTCTTGGCTTTTTTTTTTTTTTTTCCAGTTTGCTTTGTGAGTCTTTTTTGGTACCTATGACAGTACTGTATGCAGAAGTACTTGATGTGACTTCCCCTTATTAAGTTTCTGAATCAATACATATATCCCCTGCCCAGGATCATTTGTTCCTCTATCCTGTTTGCTTTAGATATTTGGAAGATATATCGAACGTTTTTTAAATTTGTGACTTAAGATATCTCTTTTTTCGTCTTTGGGGATGAAGGTTTTATTTCTTCATGTCACCACAATCAGGCAAAAAATAGTAGACTAAGCTGCTAAGTAGGTCGACCTGCCTGAGCACGGTGAGGTGGCAAATTCTAATGAGATTTCCTGACTTCAGCAGTTACTAGTGATGGGAACAGGGAGTGGAAATAGCAGTACTGGAACTGCAAATAGTCAAGGAAGAATAAATGAGATTCCACTGTGTTCAGCATTGTAACTGAGGAGACAGAAGACTTCACATCACAGTACTTTTTTTCTATATCATGTTAAAGAATGTGGCCAGAAAAAGGCATGAAACCAGAATGAAATAAAGAGATCACACTAAATAATTATATTAGTGGATGGAGGACATTTCATTTGGTATATTTTGTGTTCTCTTCTACAGTAAAAGATTAGAAATAGACTTGCGTCATCATTGTGTATGTTTATAAAAGCAAACATGAGGTGTTGAAGCCATCAAAGGTTAATTTTGCATTTATTTCAGGGATGGCTATTTTACAAAGTCCAGAGACCTCAAAACCAACAATAAATGCAGTGAACTTCCAACTTTGGGTTTGGCTTATTAGCTTTTGATTTTAGCTTGGAATTTCATCTTTTGTTGTTGTTTTTCGGCTGTTGACTTGTTTGCACAATGGCACTCAGCTGAACCCTCCTCCTTGTCACTGCTGCTTTGACCTGGTCTTCCAAGTAGGTAAGATTCTCCAGCTGACCGTGAGGACGTTGGACACTCTCAAGGAACACCTGCAAAGGTGTTAGTACTTCTTTTTTTTTTTTTAATGTTTAATTTTATTTTTCGAGAGAGAGTGCAAGCAAGGGAGATACAAAGAGAGAAGGAAACACAGAATTAAAAGGAGGCTCCAGGCTCTGAGCTTCAGCACAAAGCCCTTCGCGGGGCCCTAAACCCATAAGCCATGAGATCATGACCTGAGCCGAAGTTGGATGCTTAACTGACTGAGCCACCCAGGCGCCCCAAGGCGTTAATACTTCTAAGTCAGTTAGTTTGATTCTTTTATTTAGTTGAACTGAAACCTATTATAAGGGGGAAAGTATTATGGAAAAATATATTTAATTGCTGTAAGGCTGTGTGGAGAATTTTTAAGTAGAAAAATTAAATATTCAGACTTCAGTTTGACCATTTGCTATTTAATGCAACCTTTTGTGCTAAATCTTTTAGGTTTGTATACAAAGAACAAAAAGCTAATTAAAAAGATTTTAATTGAAGTATAATTAACATACAAGGCTATATTAGTTGCAGGTACACAGCTGATGCTACAATTCTATACATTACGCCATGCTCACCACAGTAAGTGTAGTCCCCATTTGTCATCGTACAATATCAGTGACTGTATTCCCTATGCTGTACTTTTCATCTTGGAGATTTTTTTATTTTTTTTAATGTTTATTTTTGAAAGAGAGAGAGCTAGAGAGAGCGAGAGAGAGAGAGCACGAGCGCATGAGGAAGGGGCAGAGAGAGAAAGGGAGAATCTCAAGCAGCCTCTACACTGCCAGCGCAGAGCCTGACATGGGGCTCGAACTCACAAACTATGAGATTATGACTGGAGCTGAAATCAGGAGTTGGACACTTAACCAGCTGAACCACTTAGGTGTGCCTTGACTTATTTATTTTATAACTGGAAGTTTATAGTTTATAGCTCTTAACCCCTTTTCTATTTCACCCATCCTCCCACCCACTTCCTGTCTGGCAGCCAACAGTTCTCTGTATTTAAAAGTGTTTTGTTGTTGTTTCGTTTGTTCTTTTGTTGTTATTTTGTTTCTCAGATTCTACTTATAAGTGAACTTACACAGTATTTGTCTCAGTTTGACGTACTTCACTTAGCATAATAGCATCTAGGTCCATCTATATTGTCACAAATCCCCTTCTTTTTTATGGCTGAGTAAGATTCCATCATGTATACGTACCACATCTTCTTCCATTCATCTATAAATGGCCTAACATGTGATCTATCCTGGAGAACCTTCCATGTGTACTTGTAAAGAATGTGTATTCTGCTGGTTTTGGATGGACTATTCTGTGTATATCTAATAGGTCCATCTGGTCTACTGTGTTGTTCAAAGCCATTGTGTGGTTTTCTGTCTGGATGATCCACCCATTGATGTAAGTGAGGTGTTAAAATCCCTTACTGTTATTGCATTACCATCAGTTTCTCCCTGTTTTCTGTTAATATTTGCCTTAGAGGGGCGCCTAGGTGGCTCAATTGGTTGAGCGTCCGACTTAGGCTGAGGTCATGATCTCGCGGTCTGTGAGTTCGAGCCCCGCAGTCGGGCTCTGTGCTGACAGCTCAGAGCCTGGAGCCTGCTTCGGATTCTGTGTCTCCCTCTCTCTCTACCCCTCCCCCACTCATGCTCTGTCTCTCTCTGTCTCAAAAATAAACATTAAAAAAAATTAAAAAAAAATATTTGCTTTAGGTATTTAGGTGCTTCTGTGTTGGTTGCATAGATAGTTACAGCTGTCACATCCTCCTGTTGGATTGATCCCGTTATCATTATGTAGTGCCCTCCTTTTGTCTCTTGCTACAGTCTTTGTGTTAAAGCCTATTTTGTCTGATAGAAGTATATCACCTGGCTTTTTTTCTCTTCCATTTGCATGGTGTTTTTTCCATCCCTTCACTATGTATGCATCTTCAGGTCTGAGGTGAGCTTCTTGTACAGCACACAGGTGGGTCCTGTTTCTTCATTCAGTTACCCTGTGTCTTTTGATTGGGGCGTTTAGACTATTTATATTTAAAGTAATTGTTGATATGTATGTATTTGTTGCCATTTTAATTGTTTTCTGGTTGTTTTTGTAGTTTTTCTTTGTTCTTTTATTTTTATCTTGCTCTCTTCCCTTGCAGTTTGGTGGCTTTCTTTAGTGTTATGCTTGGATTCCTTTCTCTTTATTTTTTGTGCATCTATTACAGGCTTTTGATTTGTGGTTACCATTGGATTCATATATAACATCTTATGTGTATAGCAGTCTATATTAAGTTGATAATAATTAATATAAAGTTGGGCGCTTAAGTTCAAACACATTCTAAACGCACTAAATTTTTACTGCTCCCTCTATGTTATGTGTATATGATGTCATATTTTACATCTTTTTATTTTGTGTATCCCTTGACTAATTTTTGTAGCTATAATTGATTTTAATTAGTTTCGTGTTTAACCACAACACTGCTGGCTTTGTAAGTGATTAATTTACCTTTACTGTTTTATCTGTGAAATTCTTTCTTTTTATAATTTTCTTCTAATTATGGCCTTTTCTTTACCACTTAAAGGAGTCTCTTTAGCATTTCTCATAAGGCACTGGCTTAATGGTGATGAATTCCTTAACTTTTGTTTGGGAAACACTGTCCTTCAATTTTGAATAATTGCTGGGTGGAATATTCTTGGTTGTAGGTGTTTTCCTTTTCCTTTCAGCATTTTGAATATATCATGCTGCAAGATTTCTGAAAAAATCAGATGATAGCTTTTTGGGGTTTCCCTTTTATGTAACTGTTTTCTTTTGCTGCTTTTAAAATTCTCTCTTTGTCACTACTTTTTGCCATTTAAATTATGTGTCTTGGTGTGGACCTCCTTGGGTTAGTTTTGCTGGAGGCTCTCTGTGTTTCCTGGACCTTGATCTGTTTCCTTTCCCAGATTAGGGAAGTTTTCAGCTATTATTCTTCAGGTAAGTTTTCTGTCTTCTCTCTCTCTTCCCCTTCTGAGAGCCCTGTAATGTGAATGTTACTATACTTGATAATGTTGCTGAGTTTCCTTAACCTATTCTCTAGTCCCATTTTTAATTTTTTTTATTTTTGCTACAACATACTAATTTTTAGTTAATCTTGTTAACAACTGAACACCCTTAACAGTCATGTCCCCTTCATCTTCATCACCATTACCTCAGTTTAGGCCCTCATTATTTCTCTTTTTTTTTTTAACATTTAAAATGTTTCTTTATTTTGAGAGAAAGAGTATGAGTTGAGGGAGGAACAGAAAGAGACATGGAGAGAGAGAGAAGCCCCAGCTCTGTGCTGATAGCATGGAGCCCAACATGAGGCTTGATCCCACAAACCATGAAATCATGACCTGAGCCGAAATCAAGAGTTGGATGCTTAACTGACTGAGCCACCCAGGTGCCCCTCTTCTTTTTTTTTTTTTAATTGAAATTTTATTTTAAAATGATCATAGATTTTAGGCCCTCCTTATCCCCCATCAGAGTTACTTCAGTAACCTACCACTGATCACTTTTCTTTTGTCTCTTATTTAGTGTCTGTACTGGTATCTGAATGTCATATCTAAATGATCATTTTACTTTTATTTATTTTTATTTTAGAGAGAGAGTGCCCGTGAGCCTGGGGAGGGGCAGAGGAAGAGGGAAAAAGAGAATCATGAGCAGGCTCCATACCCAAGGTAGAGCCCAACACAAGGCTCGATCCCATGATCCTGAGCCAAAATCAGGAGTCGGATGCTCAACCAACTGAGCCATCCAGGCACCTCAAATGAGTATTTTATTTATTGATTTATAATTTTTTTTAACATTTATTCATTTTTGAGAAACAGAGAGAGAGCGCACAAGCAGGATAGAGGCAGAGAGGAAGAGGAAGACACAGAATCTAAAGCAGTCTCCAGGCTCTGAGCTGTCAGGACAGAGCCCAATGCAGGGCTCAAACCCATGACGATGAGATCATGACCAGACCCAAAGTCAGACACTCAACCAACTGAGCCACCCAGGCGCATCGATTATTTTAAAATACAGCTGTAATCAAATCATTCTCTTGCTTACGGTTGCTTCCGTAGCTCCTAGTCGCCTTAGGATAAAGCATGAGATACAAGGACCTTAATGATCTGCATGTCTCTTCTGCCTTAACACCTACACTCCCCAAATGACTTGTGGTTTTCTGAAAACTCTGTAGTTTTCCTCCTCACATTTGCTTTTAATATTTCTCTAGCTTGGGGCATCTGGGTGGCTCAGTCAGCTCAGTATCTGACTTTGGCTCAGGTCATAATCTCATGGTCTGTGAGTTCGAGCCCCACGTTGGGCTCTGTGCTGACAGCTCAGAGCCTGGAGCCTGCTTCAGATTCTGTGTCTCCCTCTCTCTCTGCCCCTCCCCTGCTCGTGCTCTGTCTCTGTCTCTCTCAAAAATAGATAAACATTAAAAAATTTTTTTAAATGTTTCTCTAGCTAGCATGCTCTTGTCTCATCTTACTGATTAGCTCCTATTTGTGCTTCAGGACAATAAAAACTTTATTATAGATATTGTCAAACATACACTAGAGAAAATACTGTAATGAACTCCCATGCATCTATGACTCATGTGCAGATTATCCACAGTTAGAAAGTCTTTCAACTTGTTCTTTTTTCCCAACTCAGTCTTAAATTAAAAAAACTTTTTTTTAATGTTTTTTTAAATGTATTTTTGAGAGAGACGGTAACAGAGTATGAGTGCGGTTGGGGCAGAGAGAGAGGAAGACAGAATCCATGAAGCAGACTTCAGGCTCCGAGCTGTCAGCACAGAGCCCGACATAGGGCTTGAACCCATGAACCATGAGATTATGACCTAAGCCAAAGTCGGACGCTTAACTGATTAAGACACCCAGGGGCCCCTCCAAATCAGTCTTTATTGGAGTCTTCTATAACCTTTTTAGGTAAAGTGAGCCATTTCTTTCCTGTGTTCTCCTTAGAGTGCTTGTAAGTTAATATAATTACTCATTTACCCGTCTCCCATCTAGATTGTAAGTCCCTTAAGAGTAGGTACCAACTAGGGGCGCCTGGGTGGCTCAGTTGGTTAAGTGTCTGATTTCAGCTCAGGTCATGATTCTACTGTTCATGAGTTCAAGCCCCATGTCAGGGCTCTGTGCTGACAGCTTAGGGTCTGGAGCTGCTTTGGATTCTGTATCTCCCTTTCTCTCTGCCCCTTCTCCACTCATGTTCTGTCTCTCTCTCTCTCAAAAATAAACAAACATTAAAAAAACAACAACACAGTAGGTACCAAGTTCCTTTTACCTGGTATGTTCTGTGCTTAATGTAGAGACTGACACATAACAGGTATTTAATAAAATGGAAAGTAATAAACCAACCTCATGTCTTTCTCCTACTTGCCATTACCCCATTCTCCCCTGCTTCCCAGAAATATATACATTGGGGAAATAAAACCTTTTCCCTCCCCAAAGAAACCAGATACAAAAGAATACATATATTAAGGACAGGCAAAACTAAGCTATGGCGATAGAAGCCAGAATAGTGGTTATCTTTGGCAGTAGGTGAGGGGGGGACATTGCTAACCAGGAGAGATCACTTGTGAAGGGAGGTTCTAGGTCCTGGGTATGTTCTATCCTGATCTGGATGATGGTTAGAAATATACGTGTATACAATGTATCAAGCTGTAAACTTGTGTGCTTTGCTTAACTTAAATCCTCCCTCAATTTAAAAAAAAAAAAAAAAAAAAGGAAAAAAAAACTCGCTCTCTTGCATTATTTTTTTCTGGCTGGTACCACCATTTTCTTGGTGACTCCAATTGGAAAACTGGGAGCTGCTCCAGACTCCCTGCTTCCTCTTCTGATTAATAACGCTTGATTCCTTCCCTCCCGTTCATCTCAGCACCTCTGTTCCTAGAATGCAGACCAGCCTGCAGAGGGGCCTATTCTGTCAGGTCACCTCCTGGCCTTTTGGGTTGAGGGAGGGAGCCATCGGACTTACTGCCCATTTAACAGGAGTTGTAGTTTGGGGAGGCAGTGATACACTCACCAACATAGATTACATGAGATTATAAGGCATGTTCATGAAGCCATTTTCAGTATCTAGGTGAGAGTGTCCATGTAAATGGTGTTTGATATTTGGCATAAAAAAAGACACCAAAACACTACTTTTACTAAGAATATTTCTCTTTTAAATGGTTTTTAAAAAATATTTATTTATCTTTGAGAGAAAGAGAGAGCACACACATATGAGCAGGGGAGGGACAGAAAAGGAGACAGAGAATCCAAATCAAGAGGCTCCTTGCTGTCATTGCAAAACCCAACATGGGGCTTGAACTCACGAACCGTGAGATCATGAACTGAGCTGAGGTGAGATGCTCAACCAACTGAGCCACCCAGGCGCCCCACTATAAGAATATTTCTTATTGCACGTTCGTGAAGATGTAACATTCAGTCTAGTTGAATAAATGTTAATTGAAGTCTAAAAGACACAACTTTATATATGTAGTGTATATATAGTAGAATTTGGCAAGATGCATTTATTGCTTGTCATTTCCTTCTTGGAGGGGAGGTAGCAAAAGTAAAAATCTATAGGAGGGCCCAAAATAAATAGTGAGAGTTTATGCTGTGGGTTTTGGCAGTTTTATTCTTGAGGAAGGACAGAATTGATTCACTTTTAAGTAAGCTGATTTTATGTTTTATTTTTCAGAATAAATGTTTCACCAGATAATCAGAGAGCAAGTGCAAAGGGCGCAGTGCAGTGACTCGAGCAGTAAATACTTACATATATACACTTCCGGCACAGAATTCACTTTCTTGTGAGATGAATTTCATTAAGAGCATATTCTTCATGCTCATGACTTAAGAAAGTTGTATTGTGAAAAGTACAATTCCAAGAATGATCTTAGTAAGGAGAGAAAGTAACTTTGGTTTATACGGGACGTGACACTTGTATACTTTGTGTTCTCCATGCCTATTAAATAATAAATCTTAAGAAAAAAATAACGCAAATAAAATATCAAGCTGAAGACTAAATTTCCATAGTAACATTATCTGTCACACTAAGTAAGAAAGATTAGATTAGGGGCGCCTGGGTAGCTCAGTCGGTTAAGTGGCCGACTTCGGCTCAGGTCATGATCTCGCAGTCTGTGAGTTCGAGCCCCACGTTGGGCTCTGTGCTGACAGTTCAGAGCCTGGAGCCTGCTTCAGATTCTGTGTCTTCCTCTCTCTCTCTGACCCTCCCCCACTCATGCTTTGTCTCTCCTGCTCTCAAAAATAAATAAAAACATTCTTAAGATTAGATTACATTTAAGGAAGTTTTGCTACTAAAATTTGTCAGGATATAAAAGGTTAAATTTTGCATTGATTTTTTAAAATGAAATTCTAGCCTATTGTTTAGAATACTATTGCCTCCCCAAAAAACTACTTGTAACTATTATTTGCAAAAAGGCTGATCTCTTCAAGACATGTATTGATACTAAAGTTAAATAATTTTGTTTTGGCCATTTATAAGAAATCGTAAGGGAAGATGTGGAGGCTATTTAAAGATACTTTTTTATGAGAATATTTCAAACAGAAAAACATAGGAGGGGGGGAAACCATTGTATCTACCACTCAGCTTTAACCAGACTTTAATATTTTTCCATTTGTGTCAATTCTTCCTGAATTGATTACATTAATTGAAGAAATGCAAATTAAAACCCCAAGGAGATACCACTGCATATCTATTAGAATGGCCAAGACTAAACAAACGAACTAAAATACTGTTTGCAAGAACGCAGAGTAAATGGAGTTTTCACACTTTGCTGTTGGGAATGCAAAATAGTACAGTCACAGAGGCAAAGGGTTTGGTGGTTTCTTGTAAAGTTAAATAGATGCTTATCATATGGCCCAGCAGGAGAGGCTCTCAGGTATTTACTAAAGTGAAATGAAAACCTGTTTTCACATGAAAATTGGTTCACAAATGCTTGCAGCAGCTTTATGCATTATCACCCCAAACTGGAAGACCCCAAGTTTTCCAGTTGGTGAACACAGAGACAAAACCATGGTATATCCGCGTGATATTCCTCAGCAACAAGTACCTGACTGCTGATAACATACAACAACATGGACGGATCTTAAATATATTTTGCAAGTGAAAGAAGTCAGCTCAAAAGAGTGTATGCCTTATCACTCCATTTACCTAACATTCTGGAAAAGGGAAAACTATAGAAGTGGAAAAAAATAGTGATTGCCAAGGGCTCAGTGTAGGAGTCGGGACTGAGTACAGACAGGCAGCAGACAACTTTGGGAGAGGATGAAAATACTATCTTGACTATGGTGGGTACACAACTGTGGTTATTAAATCCATAGAACTGTATGCCAAAAAGGGTGGATTTTACTGCATGTAAATTATACCTCAATAAATCTGACTAAAAATCTTCTCCATTTTTTAAGGATAGAGCTAAAATATTTACAGGAAAAAAATGCTACAATGCCTGGAATTCACTTCAAAATTATCTGGCATTCGAGGTATAGATGAAATAAGACCGACTGTAAGCGAATGGTTATTGGATTGGGGGACAGGTGCACGGATGTCATTTTACTACTCTTTTTCCATATATGCTTAAAATGTCCATTTGCAATAAAAAATTTTTAATGTTCCTTATTTGGTGGATGTGATAGAAGATTTCATGTTTTTAAATTTTATTTTTCCTGATTATAATGAGCTTTAACATCATTTCACATTGGCAACTGAGGTTTCCTTATGTATGGATTGGGTTTTTTCCCCCCATGCCTGTGTTCCTGCTGGTTTGTCTGATTTTTACTAACCAACATTAGATCTTTATGTATTCTGGATACTAGTCCCTTGCCATGGACTAGTATGTGAGTTGCAGACATCTTTTCCCAGTCTTTTGTTGACTTTTTCTAATTAGTTTGTGGTAACTTTTGCTGTACGTAAGTTTCTAATATTTATGTAGATGGGTTTGTCAATCTATTTCTTTGTGTTTTGTGCTTTTTATATCCTGTTTCAGAAATTCTTCCATAGAAATATTTTCATATTTGTTTGTTGCATTTATGTCTCTAATTCTCCTGGAATTTATCTTTGTGTTTAGCGTGATAAAGGAACCCAATATTATTTTTTTTCTGTGTGGATAACTAACTGTTCTAACACTGTCCTTTTCCTACTGATTTGGAATGCAGCCTGCGGTTCGTCATTGGGCCGCCTGCTGACACTGGTTCCCTTCCTGGCTCTGGTCCTGTTTGGCAAAAAGAATCCTAGCCTCTCCTTCCCGCGCACAGGCAGCAGTTGTTCCTCCTCCTCTTGAGTTTCTTCAGATACTCGATTTACAATCGTGGGCTTTGCCTCCCCTCCAGGTTTGGATGTGGATCATTTAACAATAATTTTTTTAAGGTATGTTTATTTTTGAGAGAGAGAGGGAGCGACAGAGCGTGATTGAGGGAGGCGCAGAGAGAGAGAGGAAGACACAGTATCTAAAGCAAACTCCAGGCTCTGAGCTGTCGGCACAGCCCAGTGCGGGGCTTGAACCCATGAACCGCGAGACCATGACCTGAGACCAAATCGGACGTTTAACTGACTGAGCCGCCCAGGCGCCCCAACGATGGATATGGATCATTTTTAATTCTTCTTCAGGAATATACTTGAGGGAGGAGGACAGGGAGGAACAAACAACTGGTTTTACAAGTTGGGCTGAGCCGTTTAATTTTTTTTGCTGTTATTTATTAAAACATTGTTTACATACATATTATCTGCTGCATGAAAATCTTGAGTTAGAGATTTTGTGGATTTTGTTAGAGAATATAGACATGTTATTGGGATCTGTTCTAATCCGGATTAAGAAATTCTGGACCGTGGGTTGCCTGAATTTCTACAAGAAAAAAATTAGATCCTATTCTGTAATCAACTAAATTAAATTCTGTTCCTTGTTCATAGCGTATTTCCTCCACTCCTCTGTACATTTGTATTTGCTGTCCTCACTTCCTGGAATGACTTTTTTTTTCTCTTTCTCTCCCTAGAACGTTTCTACGTGTCTACCTTCCTCATTAGCTCGTGAGCTCTCTCCATGCCGTATTTATCTTTTAATCCTCTTTACCTTGCACAGCCCCTGCAGTGTAATAGGAGCCCTATAAATGTTCACGAATGATCTTACGTTCACCATGTTTGTGGTATTCTTCATGTATCAAATTTTGTAAACGTCTCCCTAATTTGGACATTTGCCAGTTTAAGTTTATCAATTAAATATGTGTGTCTTGTTATTGTTCAGTTCCTACCATGTGTACTCAATCTGTTTGTCTCACATTTGCTAAATCCACAAAGATTCTTAGGAAAATAGTGTTTCGTTCCATCAGTATGTATACAAATTTTCTGACCATCTCTACGGCAGGCTAATTGGGAGCCTTTTATTAATGGTATTTTTTTAAGTTTGTTTTTCTATTATTTATTGAGAGAGAGAGAGAGAAGTGGGTGAGAGGCAGAGAGAGAGAGAGAGAGAGGGAGAGAGAGAGAGAATCCCAAGCAGGGATCTGCACTGTTAGCGCAGATGCTGACGTGGGGCTCAAACTCACAAACTGTGAGATCATGACCTGAGCTGAAACCGAGAGTCAGTTGCTTAACTGACTGAACCACCCAGGCGCCCCAGTGAGGTCCTTTGCACTAAATAGTGCCTTTTCTTATCCAACATTCAGCTCTAGTCCTTCTTAACCTGTAATATTTCAAAGAAAATTCCCTGCTTATTGTTGCTCTGTAATGTACTTTTAATTTGAAAAGGCTCTCTTTTTATTGCTGCAGATAGAACATTTGAGGAGAACACGCCTGAGAAGTGTGGTCTGTGCAGAGTGCATCCTTTCTGCGCTGACAAAGTTAACATTCCATTGCTTTTTTTTTCCTTTTCATAGAGATGTTTCATATTGATTTTGTCCTTTTACACAGAAAACTTAGAGTAGGCTCCATAAATTAAAGGTAAGGAAATCTTTGCTATTTCTTAGAGGCTAAAAGCTTTATGTTTTGCCTTCCTTGTCTTTTGTCACACATATTTTCTAATAATGGAAGATAGTGAGAACTGAATTGTGATCCTCCTTTTTTAAAAAAAAGCTTCTCCGTTTTGTCTCAATTGTACTTTTAATGTCACTCAGTATGTCTGAGTTGTACTGAAATAGCAAGAGGTGGCATTATACCTAGCTCAGCTGGTTCACTGCACCGTTATAATTACTACTGCTTGTGAAATCTAAAAATTAAAAGTTTAAAAAGATGCCTGTAGTGCTGACGTAACATGGCTGAAGTGCCACTAGAAATGAATGCAAGCGGAAGTGCTATATTTAATAATTCGGGAATTTGATTAGAAATTGGCATTAACTGTGAACAATGTGTATATGCTTGGTTCAATAAGGATTATAGTTTAGTTCAGCTATAAATATTCTTTATCAAAACTAAATTCAGTCAATGTAGAATCAATGTTACAATGGTAAATCTTTTGGAGGATAAATGTAAATTAATGAGTAGGTTTTAAGAATCCTGTCTTACATGCCTGAGAAGCCAGTGACCACATGAAACTTAGAGGTCCCTTGGAACATCAAAAGAAATACAGGTCTGAAAGAAGGTTGTGTACTAACTCCATAACTCTCTTACCTCTGAAAGGTTTTTCAAAATCACCAAGGAAAAGATCAAGAGATACTGACTACATAGAAGTGGAAAACTTTGGTTTTATGGATTTTATTGGACATAAAATGAACTAAAAAAATTTTGTATTTATTGTTTATTTATTTGCTTTAAGTTTATTTATTTATTTAGAGAGAGAAATCGCATGGGTCAGGGAGAGGCAGAGAGAGAGGGAGAGAGAAAATCCCAAGCAGGCTCTGTACTGTCAGTGCAGAGCCCAACATGGGGATCTAAGTTACAAAACTGAGATTGTGACCTGAGCTGAAACCAAGAGTTGGACACTTAACCGACTGAGCCACCCACGTGCCACAAACTAGAAAAATTTTAAAGTGGAGCAAGGAAGTCCTTTCTAATTAAGATGTAAAAACCCAGAATTTATAAAAGTTAGTGAAGTTTGCTAATAAAAAAAATCAGTACTTCTGCATGGAGAAAATACCATAAACAGAGTTTTTTTAAATAAAAAAGATGACAAATTCAACTCAAGGCAAAATGTTCATTTCTTGGGTAGTGAAGAATCTCTACAATTTAATTATGAAAACTATAACTCAAATATAGGCAAAGGCTGTACAGAGAAATACAGAGTATCCATGTCTGTAGAATGGAAACTGTGTATGTATATAACTTAGATAAAAGTATGTCATGTATAGATGTCTGGTTGTATATGCATAGAGTTTATCTGGAGGCTATATGAGAACTTGGTTTCAGTGTTTACCCCAGGTAGGGGACTGGATGGCTCAAGGATAGAGATGAGAGAAGGAATCACTCCTTACTTTCAAATCTTTATCCTTCGATATTTTCCCATTGGATGTTCAGTACGTACTGTATCTATATGTATACATACACATGTGTATATTTTATGTTAAAAGCCTAAAAACAGTATTTAGGCCACAAAATGACAGTATTTTTATCATAATAATGAGCTCACGCAAGTTAACAAAAACAAGACTGTTAATAGATAGAAGTAAGCAAACACACATGAACAAATAGTTCACAAAAAAGGAAAACAGAAAGAATAAATAAACATGCAGAACTGTGTTCAACCTCAGTAGTAATCAGAATGAAGCTGAGCTCTAACCTCTCAGGAAGTCATTCCTAAGCACCTAAAATCAAGGTAAGCACCATTTCCGTGTGTTTCTGGCACTTGGCCTTGTGGTTCTTATCTCCGTTGTAATTACTAGGGTATGTGTTGATGATGTTTTTGTGTCTACTTTTGCAGGCCCTTTGAGGTTAGAGAGTGTGTCTTTTGTCATTTTCCCCTGATTATGCCACAGTGTCTAGCACATAGAGGATTGTTCGTAGAATGAATAAATGAACAGAGTAAATAGCTAGTAATTAGAGGTAAAGATATTAAAATAAGATGTTTAGATTTCTTTAACAAGGAGAAATTAAATTTTAATATACAGTACGTTGATAAGAATGTGATGAAACTATTATGCTCATATTCCTGGTGACATAGCACATTGTTTTTCTAAAATATTTTCATCATTTGCCAGTATTATCAGATGCCTCCCCTCCACACCTTACAGGGCACAGTTGTTAACCTTTAATCCAATTCCATTTCTCAGAAGCTGTACTAGGCTAATAATCTTAAAAATATACATTCAAAGATGTTCATCATAGTGTTATTCATAATAGATACAGTGGAAGTATTCCTAATACCCAACACTGAATAGTGATTTTAAAGATTGTTGAATCCATATGGTAGGCATTAAAAATTATCTTTACAAAAATGTAACAGCATGAGAAATGCTTGTGATATAGTAATGTTAAGAAGGAGAATTTAGAATGTAAGTATACCTTAATAATACAAAATACAAAGACTAGATGGAGATACTTTATCTTTTCTAATGTTTACTTATTTATTTTTGAGAAAGAGAGAGAGCCCGCAAGTGGGAAAGGGGAAGAGAGAAAGGGAGAGAGAGAGAGAATTCCAAGCAGGCTCCGCATTGTCACTGCAGAGCCTGATGTGGGGCTCGGACTCACAAGTTGCAAGATCATGACCTGAGCCAAGAGTTGGATGTTCAACTGACTGAGCCACCCAGGTGCCCCAAGATGGAGATACTTTAAAATGAGAAAAAAATTTGTTGTAATTAGAATAATTTTAAGTACAGTGGCTAAAACTCCCTTCGTTTAGAAGGTTTTAGATGGGGGCGCCTGGGTGGCTCAGTCAGTTAGGTATCCATCTCTTGATCTCAGCTCAGGTCATGATCTCATGGTACATGGGTTCGAGCCCTGCATCAGGCTCCATGCTGACAGCATTGAGTCTGAGCCTGCTTGGGATTCTCTCTCTCCCTCTGTCTCAGCCCTCCCCTGCTCACTCGCTCTCCCTCTCAAAATAAATAAATATTTTTTAAAAATAGAAAGTGTTAGATGAGTACCATAGATATTTGCCTCTGATAGTCTGATAGGTTTTTCTTCTTTATATATTCAAATAACTTATCATATTATCTTTTATTTTTGCTATAATAAGTCTGGGATATTTATTTTGCAATAGGTTTATAGTATAGTTATATGATTTTTAAATTTAAAAATGTTTACATATCTCAACAAATGTAAGATCTATATTCTTGAGTTGCTGTAGTTAGTAATATATTGTCTGAGTGATGCCGTTTATGAATTCTGAAGGTATTTTGGCATATGACTTTTATGGGCTGTTACTGACTAAATTGTGTCCTCTCTGAATTCATGTGTTGAAGTCCGAGCCTCTAGTGTGATGGTATTTGGAGATGGGGCCTCGGGGAGGTAACTAGATTTAGGTTAGCTCATGAGGAGGGCCCTTCATGATGGGATTAGTACCCTTACCAGAAAAAGAGAGCATACACTCTCTTTCCTCTCCCCATGAGAAAAGTCCACGTGAGCACACAGCAGGAAGGTAGCTGTCTATAATCCAGAAAGCAGGTTCTCACCAGACACTGAACCTGCCGGAATCTTGATCTCAGACTTCTTAGCCTCCAGAACTGTGAGAAATAAATGTCTGTCGTTTAAGGCCCTCAGGCTGTGGTGTTTTGTTAAGCAACCTGAGCTAAGACAGCAGCTAACCTTTGTGAATATGGAATGCTGTTGAAGGCACACAATAGCTACCTTTTAGTTTTGCTCACAATCTATTTTATTCACAAGGAACTGAACATAAAGTCCAGTTTTTATAGCTTTTAAACTACCAGTAAAATTAAAGTTCTGATTCTTAGTGTTCTAAATATGCCAGGGCTTAAGAGAGGTACCCACCAACCTTGAAACGAGAAATGGAGCGTTAAACCATAACATCAAAGCACGGATATGGAAGAGTTTTCCCAGCGAGAGAAGATTGCTCCCAGGCTGAGTCTCCTCAGAAAGTGAATTAAGATAAACCAGCAGAACCTCGAGAGTGTATTGATGAGGCAGCCGTGCTGCGACAGTGAGACAGCGTTCTGGGCCAAGGCTTACTCCAAGAGAGTTGTCGTACAAGCTGTTCGTGGGCCCCAAAATGGCGACCTTTTCCATTGATCCCATTACTCCTGACCTCCATATTGGAGAAGGCCAGGAGGGTCCTGAAGAGATCCTTATCAGGACAGAGGCTGCTTCTGTGCTTTTAGACTTTTGTCTTGGGGTGTTTCAGGTCCCAAATGGTCCTTAAGATTTCTTGGAAGTTTATGATCTTCAATATCTTCTATTTACAAAGTAGATATGCAGATGTTCACATACTTCACCCTTCCCACTTAAGTCCTTCGCAGACCATAAAAAAGATTTGGTTTTTTTATCCTTAGAGAAATAGGGCGCTATCGAAGGATTCTAAGCAGAGGAGTGACAGGGCCAGTGTGCTTTTAGATTAAAATGACATCTCTCACAATAGTGTAGAGAAGGGGGGCGGGCAGAAGGTTACAGGAAGCCTACTTTAGGAGGCTATTTTAGTAAGTCAAGAAAGAAGATGTAGCTTATACTAGGATGGAAAGAAATGGATTGATTGAAGAGATATTTAAAAGCTAAAAATCAGTGACTAGCGGTGGTTTGGAAATGGTGGTGATGGGGAGAGAGTTGTGAAAGGAAACTTCTAGCTCCCTAGCTTATGCAGCTGAACTGAAGGCAGCCTCATTCATTGTGGTTAGGGAAGTCTGGAGAGGAGCCAGGCCCTGGCAGAGAGAGAGAGAGAGAGAGAGAGAGTGTGTTGTGTTGTGTGTGTGTGTGTGTGTCGACTGTGGCCCTGGTTTCATACGGTTTGAATGTGTGGTGACTTTGAGATACTCCAGCAGAGATGTCAGTTCCACACATCCTCATTTACTGTTTAACAACTAACCTCCTTATTCTCCGAAGGTTGGAGAGTGGTCTGCACTAGAGATCTGACTCAGGAATCAGAGATATTTATAAACAGTGAGACTGTGAATGTGGTGAAGATTGCCTGGGGAGAGGGTAACAAAATGAATAAGGGGAGGGAGAAATTAAGAAGAATAAAAAGGAAGCAGAGAAGGCACTGTCAGGGGCAGGAGGAAAACTACAAGAGTGTGGGATCATAAAGCCAAGCAGACATATTTCAAAAAGGAAAGAGTCAGCTGTGGTGAACACTCATAAGACATTGAGCAAGGGCAAGATAAAATTAATGTGTTAATTAGTGTATTGTTAAATGAGAAGATGTGAGGTTTTGAAAATGTTATGGCAATTGGACAGGGAAATTTGGATATGTATTTGAACTGTTAAAAAGTGAATTATGTGTGGGGGTACCTGAGTGGCTCAGTCGGATAAGTGTCCAACTTCAGCTCAGATCATGATCTCACAGTTTGTGAGTTGAAGCCCCACATCAGGCTCTATGCTGACAACTCAGAGCCTGGAGCCTGCTTCAGATTCTGTGTCTCTCTCTTGTTCTGTCCCTCCCTCACTCACACTCTGTCTCTCTCTCTCTCTCTCAAAAATAAATAAACATTTTAAAATTATGTTTGCTTTCAGCTGGATATTAATTAAATTCTTTGGGTTGCAAATAACAGAAACCCAACTCAGTTTCCTTTAAACAAAATAAATTTTTGCCTCAGGGAATTGAAATGTCCAGATAGGAGTGGCCGCTGGCACAGTTGAATCCAGGGGCTCAAATGATATCGTTAGCTATGCCTTTCTATTTCTGTCTCTCAGCTCTGCTTTTCTCTAAGGAAAGATCTCTCCTGGTGGTCCCTGGTAACTTCAGGCTTTTCTTATCCTTGCAATCCTAATGGAAAGAGTGTTCCTCCTTCCCAGTTCTAGCAAAAATCTCAGGATTTACTTGAATTTTACTAGTTTGTATCACGTGCTTATCCATAAATGAATCGCTTTGGTCAGAAGCAATTAGATATGCTGCCAGGCCAGGCCTAAGTCACCTGCTCAGGCCTGGAGCTGGGCCAGGTAAGGAAGCAGTCTAATCTGAATCACATGGGCTGTGAATAAGGGAGGAGCGATTTCCCAAAGGAAAATCAAGATGTGTTCCCAGAATAAGGAAAAATGTATGCTAGGCAGGCAGAAACAGCAGACATCTATTCCAGCTGTAAAAGTGGCCTTTCGCCCAATATATTTGAATACCTGCTTCGTGATACACTTTGTAGGTAGTCTTTTGGCTGAAAGGATGATTGGGTCTATGTGTTATTGTAATTTATAGAAAGAACCCCTGGATTTTATTCTTATGGCTAGAGAAAAGTTGGAATTATTTTGCTGTACGTGCTGTTACGTTTGGGCAGCTGAGTAGTAACTAAAAGACATGTTGAGATCAACAAACACAGGAAAAGATGCTCAGCATCACTAATTGCTAGAGAAGCGCAGATCAAAACCACGCTGGTTTGATACCACCTCACACCGGATGGCTACCATAAAACAGCAACACGGACAGAAACTAACAGGTGTTGATGAGGATGTGGAGAAATTGGAACCCATGTGCACTATTGGTGCACTGATTGTAAAATGGTGTTAACTGCTGTGGAAAACAATATGACTACTCAAAAAATTAAAAATAGATCTACTATATGATACAGCAATCCCACTCCTGGATATACATTCAAAAGAAGTGAAAGTAGGGTCTCAAACAGATATTTGTATACCATGTTCATAGCATCATTACTCACAGTGGGCCAAAGATGGAAGCAGCCTGACTGTCCATTGACAAATCAATGTATAAAATGTAGTATATACATACAATGGAATGTTGTTCATCCCTAAAAAGGAAGAAAGTTCTGATATAAACTACATGAATGAACCTTGAGGATGTTATGCTAAGAGGAATAAACCAGTCAGAAAAAGAGCACTTGGATGACTCCACTTACATGAGGTACCTAGAGTAGTCATATTTACAGATACCATATGTTTCCATGCATAGGTGAATTTTGAGACATTTAGCAGAAAACCATGGGGGAGGGGAAGAGGGGGAAAAAAAGCTACAGAGAGGGAGGGAGACAAAACATAAGAGACTCTTAAATACTAAGAACAAACAATACTAAGACAAAACATAAGAGACTCTTAAGTACTAAGAACAAACAAAACAAATATGGGAGGAGGGAGAGAGGGTGACAGGCACTGAGGAGGGCACTTGTTAGGATGAACACTGGGTGTTATATGGAAACCAATTTGACAACAAATTGATTTAAAAAATTAAAAAAAAAAATAGAGCAGTCAAATTTATAAAGATATAAAGTAGAATGCTGGTTGCCAGGGGCAGGGTAAGGGGGAATGAGGAATTGTTTGATGGGTGCAGAGTTTCAGTTTCGCAAGATATAAAAGTTCTGGAGACCTGAGGCAAAACAATGTGAATGTATTGAATACCACTGGAAAGTACACTTAAAAATGGTTAAGATGGTAAATTTTATGTTGCGTATTTTCATCCTAACTTAAAAAGTTTTTAAAGACACATTGACTACTCAACAAATTACAGATGTGCCTTAAGGACTAACTTAACTACTTTTGGAAATGAGGATTGATGCACCTAGCCAAAGGCAAGGGGATTTTAGGAGTTGAACATATCAAAAGCTGTCCCTAGCACCACCGTCACTGCCACCCCTGCTTCATTTTGCCTGGATATGACTCCGAAATATGTGGTGCTACTTGCAGTGGCATTGATAGATTTGTATGATCCATTAATTTAGTGTACTTTTCCCCAGTCTTCTTTTAAATAGTCCACCTGTATTATGTGTTACCAGTAACTATCTTTTAAAAGAGTACTTTTAATCTAGTGTCTAGGAATTTGTAAATTTTCATTATATTTGTTTGAGAAATGCACACTTTTTTATACCATTGGACATTTTTTCATTCATTCCACAAACATTTATAAGTGCCTATTGAATATTATTTTTTAAATATATTTTTAATGTTTATTTTTGAGAGACAGAGCATGAGCAGGGGAAGGGCAGAGAGAGAGGGAGACACAGAATCCGAAGCAGGCTCCAGGCTCCGAGCCGTCAGCACAGAGCCCGACGCGGGGCTCGAACTCACGAACTGTGAGATCATGACCTGAGCCGAAGTCGGCCGCCCAACCGACTGAGCCACCCAGGCGCCCCTAAATATTATTTTTTAAAATTGGGGCACCTGGGTGATTCAGTCAGTTGAGCCACTGACTCTTGATTTCAGCTTGGGTCATGATCCCAGGGTCTCTCTCTGTCTCTAAAATAAATTAAAAAAAAAATAAAATTGAAGTAGAGTCGATATACAATATTATGTTAGTAGCAGATGTACAACATGGTGATTCAACAATTATATATATTATAAAATGCTCACCACAATAAGGGTAGTTACCATCTATCACCATGCAAAGTTACTACAATATCATTGACTATGTTTCCTATGCTATGCTATACTATTCCTATATTTCCTATTTCATTCCTGTGACTTTTTTGTTTTATAACTAGAAATTTGTACCTCTTAATCCTCTTCGCCTATTTTGCTTATACCCCCCAAACTCCTCCCCTGTGGCAGTTTGTTCTCAGCATCATAGGTGTGTTTCTGTGTTTGTTGATTTAGAGTCCACATATAAGTGAAATCATGGTATTCATCTTTCTGTGTCTGACTAATTTTACTTTGTGTAATATCCTGTAGATCCATCTCTGTTGTCACAAACTGCAAGATCGTATTCTTTTTTATGGCTGAGTAATAGACTATCATGTATATATACCACATCTTTCTCCATTCATCTGTTGATGGGCACTTAGGTTTCTTTCACATCTTGGCTATTGTAAATAATACTGCAATAAATACAGAGTTGAATATGTCGTTTTGAATTAGCATTTTTGTTTTCTTTGGGTAAATAAAATTACGACCGCATGGTAGGTCTGTTTAATTTTTTGAGTAACTCCATACTGTTCTCCAGAGTGGCTGTATCAGATCAGAATCCCAGCAAACATGCCCAAGGGTTCCTTTTCTCCACATCTTTGCCAACACTCGTAATTTCTTATGTCTTTTATTCTAGACATTCTAACAGATATGAGGTGATCTCTCATTGTGGTTGTGATTTGCATTTCCCTGATGATGAGTGATGTTGAACATCTTTTCATTTATCTACTGTCCATCTTCTTTGGAAAAAGTGTCTGTTCAGGTCCTCTGCCCATTTTTTAATTGGACTCTTTGAGTTTTGGTGTTGAGTTGTGTAAGTTCTTTATATATTTTGGATATTAACCCTTTATTGGATATGTCAGATTAAAATATCTTCTCGTTCTGTAGGTTGCCTTTTTGTTTCGTTGATAGAAAAAGTGTTTTAGTTTGATGTAGTCCTAATTATTTTTTTATGCTTGTTTCCCTTGCTTGGGGAGGCAGGTCCAAAAAAATATTTCTAAGGCCGATGTCTAAGAGGTTACCACCTATGTTTTCTTTCAGAAGTTTTACAGTGTCTGGTATCACATTTAGATCTTTAATCCATTTTGAGTTTATTTTTGTATATGGTGCAATAAAGTAGTTTAGCTTCATTCTTATTCACATAGCCACCCAGTTTTTCCAGCACCATTTATTGAAGACTGTCCTTTCCCCATTGCATATTCTTGCCCCCTTTGATCATACATTAATTGACCTTAAAAATGTGGGTTTATTTTTGGGTTCTGTATTCTGTTCCATTGATCTGCGTGTCTATTTTTATGTCTGTACCATACTGTTTTGATGACTACAGCTTGGTAGTTTATCTTGAAATCTGGGATAGTGATACCTCTAGCTTTGTTCTTTCTGAAGATTGCTTTGGTTATTTGAGGTCTTTTGTGGTTACATACAAATTTTTAGGATTATTTGTTCCAGTTCTGTGACAAATACTGTTGGTATTTTGATAGAGATTGCATTGAATCGATAGATTGCTTTTGATAGTATGGAAATTTTAACAATATGATTCCTTTAATCCATGAACTTGGGATATTATTCCATCTGTTTGTGTCTTCTTTAATTTTTTTCATCAGTGTTTTATAGTTTTCAGAGTACAGGTCTTTCACCTCCTTGGTTAAGTTTATTCCTAGGTATTTCATTTTTTTTTGGTACAATTGTAAATGGGATTATTTTAATTTCTCTTTCTGCTACTTCATTAGTGTATAGAAATGCAGATGACTTATATGTATTTTAATTTTGTATCCTGCAATTTTACTGAATTCATTTATTATTTCCAATAGTTTTTTGGTGGAATCTTTAGGGTTTTCTATGTATAGTCTTATATCATCTGCAAATGCTGACGTTTAATTTTTTCTTCCCAAATTGGATGCCTTTCTTTTCTTGTCTGATTGCTATGACTAGGACTTCCAGTACTATGTTGAATAAAAGTGGCAGGAGTGGGCCTCCTTGTCTTATTCCTTATCTTAGAGGAAAAGGTTTCATCTTTTCAACATTGAATATGATTGATGTTAGCTGTTGGTTTGTCATATATGGCCTGTATCATGTTGAGGTATGTTCCGTTTAAACCACTTAATCGAGAGTTTTTATCATGAATGGATGTTGCATTTTGTGAAAGACTTTCTCTGCATCTCTTGAGATGATCATAGGATTTTTATTTTTTGTTCTGTTAGTGTGGTGCATTATGTTGATTGATTTGCAAATATTGAACCATCGTTGCATCCCCAGAATAACTTCCACTTCATTGTGATGAATGATCCATTTAATGTAGTTTCCTAATATTGAAACTTTTTGCATCTGTGTTCATTAGGAATATTGGTAGTTTTTATTTTTTTACTTTTTGTTTCTGTTTTTTACATGGTGTATCTTTTTCCATCCTTTCACTTTTAGTTTGTATGTGTCTTTATTTATTTATTTTTTTTAAGTAGGCTCCATGCCCATCATGGGGCTTGAACTCACAACTTTGAGATCAAGAGTGGCATACTCTACCAACTGAGCCAGCCAGGCTCCTCTTGTATGTGTCTTTAGGTTGAAGTGAATCTCTTGTATGCAGCACATAGATTGTCTTGTTTTTGTTTATTTGTTTTTAACCCATTCAGTAGCCCTGTCTGAAAAAAAAAAAGCCCATGTCTTTTAATTAGAGTATTTAGACTATTTACATTTAAAGTAATTACTGATAGGTATGTACTTACTGCCATTTCGTTAATTGTTTTCTGGTTGTTTTTGTGGTTCTCTGTTTTTCATCTCTTGCTCTCTTCTTGCCTTATGATTGATGACATTCTATAGTGTTATGCTTGGCTTTCTCTTAATTTTTTTGTGTATGTATTAGGTTTTGGGTTTGTGTTACCATGAATTTCATATGTAGGATCCTAAGTAGATAGCAGTTTATATTAAGTTGATAGTCATTTAAGTTTGAACACACTCTAAAAGGACTTCTTTTCTACTCCTTCCTTCATGTCTTTGTATATGTTGTCATATTTTACATCTTTTTATTCCTAATTTTCTTACTTCTAATTATGGCCTTTTCTTTTCCATTTAAAGAAGTCCCTTTAGCCTTTCTGGTAAAACCCGTTTACTGGTGATGAACTCTTCTTACTTTTGTCTGGGAAATTCTTTGTTTCCTTCCATTCTGAATGGTAACCTTGCTGGGCGTTCTTGTTTATAGGTTTCAGATCTTTAAGTATACCATGCCAACTCCCTTCTGGCCCGCAATTTTTCTGCAGAAAAATCAACTGATAACTTTGTGGTGTTTCCTTTGTACTTAAGGTTTTGTTTCTTGCTTAAAATTCTCTTTAAAAAATGTTTTAATTTATATTTATTTTTAATTTTTTAATTTATTTTGAGAGACTATGCAAAGCCCAATGCAGGACTTGAACTCATGCACCGTGAGATCATGACCTGAGCTGAGGTCAAGAGTCGGTACTTAACCAACTGAGCCACCCAGGCACCCCTAAAATGCTCTTTTTATCTTTAACTTTTGACACTTTGATTTTCATGTGTTGTGGTGGAGACCTCCCTTGGATTCAACTTGTTTGGAACTCTCTGTGATTCTGAACTTGAATGTCTGCTTTCTTCACTTGATTAGGGAAGTTTTTACCTATCATTTCTTCAAATAAGTTTTCTGCCCCTTTCTCTCTCTCTTCTCCTTCTGGGACCCATTTAATGCAAATGTTTGTTCACTTGATGTTATCCAAGGGATCCTTTTGCTATCCTCATTTTTAAAGTTCATTTTATTTTGAGAGAGAGACAGAACGTGCCCAAGTGGGGGAAGGGGTAGAGAGAGAATCCCAAGCAGGCTCTATACTGCCAGCACAGAGCCTGATTAGGGCTCAAACTCATGAACCACGAGATCATGACCTGAGCCAAAATCGGACGCTCAACGCACTGAGTCACGCAGGCATCCAAGCTATCCTCATTTTTAAAAATGATCTTCTTTTTTTGCTGTTTAGCTTAGATTCTTTCTATTGCCCTTTCTTCTTGTGCTAATCTGTTCTTCTATATCCACTAATCTATTGATTCCCTCTCCTACATTTTTCATTTCAGTTATTGTATTCTTCAACTGATTGGTTCTTTTTAATATTTTCTGTATCTTTGTTGAGCTTCTCACTGAATTCTACTCTCTGCAGTGTTGTGAGCATCTTTATGCTTGTTAAATTCTTTATCAGGCATAGTGCCTATCTCTGTTTCATTTAGTTCTTTTTCTGGGGTTTTGTCTTGTTCTTTCACATGGGGCATATTCTTCTGTCTCCCCATTTTGTTAAACTTTGTGTTTGTTTCTATAAATTAGGCAAAACAGCTACTTCTAAACTTGAAGGAATTGTCTCGTGTGTGGTAATCCTCCATGTAGACTGTGTGCCTGATGACTTTGGCTGGTTGACTGGAGCTGTGTCTGGTGTGGGCTGGGGGTTCAGGGTCACTCTATGCTGGGCTCCCTAGTGAGATGGCCAGAGATGAAGTGGGTATGGGCTGGGGTGGTCCTGGGGTTCTTTGAGCACAGCTGAACCTGAAGTAGGTGAGCTAGAGTATCCGGGGTTCTCCACGTAGAGAGTGCCCTGAAAGGGTAGCTGGAGCCAAGGCAGGGCGGCTGCGGGGATCTCAGGGTGCTCTACACAGGGATTGCCCTCACAGGACAGCTGTAGGGAGGTGGGTATAGACCACTGTGGTCCTGTGGCTCTTCCTACAGAGGGCACCCTGGAAGGACAGTTGAAGCTGAAATGGGTGCAAATTGAAATGTCTTGGGGTTCTCAGTGCAAAGGGTGTCCTGGCGGGGCAATTAAAGCTGAGACCTGCATGGGGTGGGGTGTCCTGGGGTGCTTTGTGCAGGGGATTCCCTGGTGGGGAAGCTGGCCAGGGGTTTCTGGGCCCTCCACAAAAGGGCTATGCTGGCAAGGTGGATGAAACCAATGCAGGCACAGGCTGAAGGTTCTCAGAGCACTCTGCACAGAGGGCACCCTGGCAGGGTGGATGGAACTAAAGTAGGTGTGAGCTAAGAGGTCCCAGAGTGCTCTGCTCCAGGCATGCCCTAGCAAGCTGTCTGGAACGGACACGGGGTGAGTCTGGAGTGTTTTGAAGTTTATGCCTATGTCACCTGGGCATTGGCTGGAAATGTCGTGAGTGCTGACCAGGGGCGTCCTGGTGTGTGTTGCACTGGGGCTGCCTTGATGAGACAGTTGGAGCCTGTGTGGGCTAGGGGCCTGGGGCATTAGATCTGAACCTTGCTCCTGTCCACACACTCAGGTTGCAGAGGTCGAGTAAACCATGGTGCTCACCATCCCCTCCAACTTAGAGAGTGTTCCTGCAGCTCTTCAGCTGTTTGGCCGAGTTCTAGGGCTGGATCTTTTATATTCTAGGTCTTTTAAGCTGTGGCTCTTTCCGTGGCCCAAGGCAGAGAAATCTGCTTATGGCTTTTCAGTATTGTCCCTCCCCATTGCAGTTTGCGGCATTGGGGTGGAGGTTCCTTTGTTACCGCGTCTCATCTGTTCCTCTTCTCCACGTGGTCTGTCTTTTGTTGCGCGGAAACTGTTGAGCCAGTCCTCCGTTCTTCAAGAGAAATTACTCTCTAAATAGGTATAGATTTGGTGTATCTGGTGTGTCTGTGCCGGAGGTGAGTTTAGGGTCTTCCTATGTTGCCATGGTTGACTAGAACCTCTAGTTTCATCCTTTGGTATATAGCTTTCCAGTTTTCCCCAATACTATTTATTTATTTATTTATTTATTTATTTATTTATTTATTTATTTATTCTTTAAATGTATATTTTACTTAGTACATTTCACAGCATTCAGCCCCTCATAAACATTTTATAGTGATCTCCATTCAATCCTGATATGAAGTATAGGATTCCAGTTGATTTCAGAGATTTCCTCTTTTCATTCCCAGCAGCGTTTATTAAAGATACTGTCTTTTATACTTGTATATTCTTACCTCCTTTTTAGTAGATTAGTTGATCATATAAACATGGGTTTATTTGGGGCTCTCTATTCTGTTCTGTTGACCTATGTGTCTGTTTTTGTGCCAGTACCATACTCTTTTGACTACTATAGCTTTATAGTATATCTTGAAATCTGAGATTGTGATACCTCCAGCTTTGTTCTTCACTCTCAAGATTTCTTTGGCCGTTCAGGGTCTTTTGTTGCTTCATACAAATTTAATTATTAGTTTTTAATAGTTTTTGGTATTTTCATAGGGATTGCATTGAATCTATAGATTGCTTTGGGTGGTATGGACATTTTAACATTATTCTTCCAATCCATGAGCTTGGGGCATCTTTCTATTTGTTTGTGTCATCTTTTATTACTCAGCCATAAAAAAGGACGAGATGCTGCCACTTGTGACAACAGGTATGGACCTAGAGGGTATTGTGTTAAGTGAAATGAGTCAGAAAGAGAAAGACAAATAAATGATTTTACTTATATGTGGAAATATGTAAGTATATTTTTGTTATATATAAGTATATATATTGAAATATATAAGTATATAACAAGAAAAATTGTTCTAAAAATATAGAACAAATGAATAAACAAAAAGCAGAATCGGACCTATACATAGAGAGAGGAAACTGATTGTTGCAGGGGGGAGGTTGTGGGAGGATGGGAAAAATGGGCGAAGAGGACTGGGACATACAGGCTACCAGGTATAGAATGAATAAGTCACAGGAATAAAAAGGTACAGCATGGGGAATATAGGCAATGGTATTGTAATACTGTTGTATGGTGACGGAGGGTAGCTATGCTTGCAGTGAGGGAAGCGTAAGTATAGTTGTTGGATCACTGTGTTGTACACCTGAAATTAATGTAATATTTTGTGTCAACTATACTCAAATTTTTAAAAATAGAGAAAAATACAATATTAGGAATGAAAAGAGGGATATCACTGTAGAGTCTACAGACATTAAAGAGGTAAAATATTTTTTAATATGTTTATTTTATACCATTTGATTGTTTGGATAAAATGCACCAGTTTCTTGAAAAAATACAACCTACCAAAGCTAACAGAAGAATGAATAGAAAGCCTGCATAATACAATGTCTATTAAGAAGACTGATTCCATTATTTAAACCTTCCCACAAAGAAAACCGCAAGCTATATAACTTATCCGGTGAATTCTTTCAGATATTTAAGGAAGAAACACCAGTCTTGCAAAACTCTTCCAGAAAACAGAAAAGGAGGGAGTAATACCTACCTCTTCTTGTAAGAAGGAAGTAATAGAATAATTTGCAAGGAAGGAAACTTGCAGACCAGTCTCTTAGTGACCTTATTTATGGATATAAAAGCTTTTAACACAATATTAGCAGATCGTATACATAAAAAAGATAGTGGGTTACAGCAAAGTAGGTTTATATCAAGTATGCATGGGTAGCTTAATATTTAAAAATCAATGTATTTCACCACATTGATAGAAAAAATAGACCAACCGTATGATCATTTTGATAGATACAAACTTTTAAGGTTAGCAGAAAAGGCCCTTTTCAAAGAATCTACCTTCCTCTGCAGCCCCCTCTCCTTGCACTGCCACACAGGCACAAATTCCTCCCGCCATTTATGGGACAATGTGCACTTTCTGAACCATGCCCTGTTATTTCTTGCTTCTCTGCCTTCGCACGTGTTGCACCACCTGTTCCTTTACCCGATAACTTAAACTTGTTCTTCAAAAGTCAGTCTAGGGTTTGGGGACGGTTTCAGAAATACAGTCTCCCCTCCCTGTATATACCATTAAAGGCATTTGGGTAACTTCCTGCATCACAGTCAATACGTAAAATGTTTTTATTACCCACAAAAAGATGCCTCTTCCCTGTAAATATCCCCCCACATCTAACCCTAGACAGCTACTGCTCTATCTGCTATTAATATGGATTAAATTTGTGTTTTCCAGATTTTCATATAATCAGGATCATATAGTATGACCTCTTATGTGTTTAGCTTTTTCATTCAGTATGCTTTTGAGATTGACCCATGTTGTTGTTTGCACCTGTAGCTCATTCTCTTGTTTCTGAGTTGTATTCCAGTGCATAATAGTCCACAACTGGTTCATTTAACCGGTTACGTGGTCATGGACATGGTTACGTGGTCATGGACATGTGAGTTGTTTCTAGGGCTATTGTGATTAAAGCTGTTATGAACATTAGTTTAGAGGCTTTTGTGTAGATGTATATTTTCATTTCCCCTGGGTAAAGTCCTAAGAGTGAAATTGCCAGGTAGTATGGGAGGTGTAAGAAACTGCCTGTTTGCCAAAGCAGTGCATGCGTATTCCAGTTGCTCTATATTCTTGCCAACACTTGGTATTTGTCAGTCTTTTAAATTTTAGCCAATCTAATGGGTATGTAGTGGTATCTTGTGATTTTAATTTACATTTCTCTGATAATGATGTTGAATACTTTTAATGTGTTTATTGGCCATTACTTTATCTTCCTTTGTGAAGTATCTGTTCAGATCTTTTGCCTACTGAGTTGTCTGTAAGAGGCTTATTAGCACACAATATTTTTTATATATTCTGTATTTAAGTCCTTCATCAGATATGTGTATTGTGAATATTTTCTCACAGTTTATGGCTTACTGTTTCATTTTCTTAACATTGTCTTTCAAGCTAAAGATTTAAAATTTTTATGAATTCTGATGTATGAACTGTTGATTCTTCTATGGTTTGTACTTTTTGTGTCTTATGTAAGAAATCTTTGGCTATCCCATATTTGCAAGGATCCTTTCCTATATTTTATTTCAGAAGCTTTATAGTTTTAGTATGTTTAGGCTTATGACTTATTTTCAGTTAATTTTTGTGAATAGAATGAGGGTAAGAGTCAAGGTTTACTTTTTCTCCCAAATAAGTAATTTTGTTGTCCCAGTACTTTCTTCAGTGAGTTATTGTGGCACTTTTATTGAAATCAATTGCCCATGCATGTGAGGGTCTGTTTCTGGACTCTATTCTGTGACATGGATCTATACTCTTAATCTTGGACCAAAACCGTGTTGTCTTGATTACTCTAATTTTATAATACTCTTGAAGATGGTGTTATAAGTCTTCCAACTTTGTCTATTTTCAAACTTGTTTTAGCTAAGCTAGGTCCTTTGCATTTCTGTATGAATTTTAGAATCCACTTGTTAATTTCTGAAAATTTCTGCAAGATTTTAATTGGAATTTTAACATATCTATATATCAACTAGGAGAGAACTGAATCTTAACAATATCATAATCCAGTCTGTGAACATGTATAACCCTCCATTTGCTTATAGCTTAGTTCATTTGTTATCCTTTTATGAAGTATCACAATCCTGTACTACCTACTTCCCATGTCTGAAAATAGCTGTTTCTAATAGTGTGTCCAGGTTTCTAGTTGTTTATGACAGGAGTATAATTTTTGACCCTCTTATTCTTTCTTGGCCAGAAATTGCATCCTAGCTTTTGAATCTCCTCAGATCATCCTATAAAAATAGATCAAATAAGACTACAAAGCCAAAAACCCATGGATAACATCTACAACAAAACTAGGTGACTAGGCATTTCTTTGACCCTCCAGATATGAATGGGGGAGGGTAAATCACTGACAGCTGAAGATCTGTGTGATCTCACCATCTGTGCAGGAGGAAACAAGGAGGCAGCCTAGCTTATGATACCTTAAGAAATAAGACTATGTCAGGAATCGGGAATCAACTTGAAAAGGTTCTTACCAGCCAAAGAGAGGTAGTTTTGAGAATCAGTAACTACAATGAATTGAAACAGCAAATATACTTAAATTTGTGAGTTTCAAATGATACTTAAAAAACTAAAGAAAACAAAAATCCTCTCATTGTTATTATTGGAGTATACCAAGGAACCATTTCATTATTTTGAAAGCTGACAAATGAAAGAAGCAAGCATTTATCCTGCCTTTTCAATTTTTACCTAGAGTGACAAAGTAGTTGATGAGGCAAAGTTCCTCTTTGTTGATGTACTTCAGCTCATAAATGAGTGAAGAATGAATGGAAAACTAACCCATCACTTTGCAGCCACTGATGAAATTAGTGGTTCTGGGCAGGGATGGTCAATGGCTGCTAATTTCACAAAAAAGGAAGAAAAGACATTCCTCCAGAATCACACATTGCCATCCAGGAAGTAGTCTCACAAAATCTGAAGAAAAAAAAAAAATCTGAACTGAATCTGATCAAGCTTACTGGTTCACCAGTCTACCAATCACAAGAGTACATATTAAAAGACACCTTGGGGATAGAATAACAAAATTTAGATTAGGTTTGGCAAACTTTGGCCCATGGGATAGATCTGACCCGTTGCCTGTTTTACCATGGCTTATGAAATAGGAATAGTTTTTACATTTTTAAATGGTTGAAAAAAATTCATGAAATGTGAAAATTATATAAAATTCAAATTTCAGTGTCTAAAAGTTATATTGAAACACAGCCATGTTCATTTGTTTATGTCTATGGCCACGTTCTTGCTACGGTGGCAGAGTTGAATAATTGCAACAGAGACTGTAAAGTCTGCAAAGCCTAAAATATTTACCCACTGGCCCTTCACAGAAAAAAATTTACTGATCCCTGATCTAGAGGACTAGTGACCTAGTTTCTTCAACAAAAAAAATGCAATGGAAAAAAAGAGATAAAAGAAAGAACCAATAGTTTGAAAGAGACTTAAGAAATGTACCAATTACCCCAAGATATAAATCTTATTTGGATCCCTATTCAAAAAAAATCAGGGATGCCTGGCTGGCTCAGTCCATTGAACATGTGACTTTTGATAGTGGGGTTGTGAGTTTGAGCCCCACGTTGGGTGTAGAGATTACTTAAAAATAGTCTTGTAAAAAAATGAATGTAAAAAAAAAATAAATATGAACATTGACAAATATATTTGATATTAAAGAATTGTTCATTTTTAAAGCTATGGTAAACATTTAGTGGTTATGTTTTAAAGAAGAGTCCTTAGCTTTTAGAGGTACATTCTGAAATATTTATAGATGTCTGGAGTTGCTTCAGAATAATCTGAGGAGTGGGGCTTATTGGGTGTGGGTGTAAAAGATTGGCCATGTTACGAAAATTGTTGAGACTAAAAGATGGGTGTGTGTTGGTTCATTATAATAGTTTATTGTTTACTATTGTGAATGTCTGAAAATCTACATTACAGACTTAAAAATAAATCAGTTATTTCAAAATAGAAGTTTTTAAAAAATTGATTCAAGGGCCATGTCCTCTGGGCCTTGTAACCTAATGCCTCTTTTATGTACTTCTGCAGAAACATGGGATTTACCACATCGATTGTTACTGTTAAATGATTGTTTGATTTCCCTATGAGTCCCTGAGGGCAGGGGTCATGTGTTATTTGACTTTGATCCCTAGTGCTAATCGTAGGACCTGGCATATAATAGATTTTTCATTAATATTTTTGGAATAAATTGTGACACTTCATAGCATATTTGGTTTCTAGATGTTAATGATTTCAAAACATAGTAATCCCTATTTTGTTGACATTATTCATTAGTTTTTATTTACTATATGCCTTCCAGACAGCCTGTATTTCATATGAAAGCAAACTGTTTATAGCTCTTATAAATCAGGAAAAATATAACTCTACAGTAAGTTACAGAATGGGCATGTTCATTTGAACTGCCTCAGTCTGAGACAGGATGTGGTTTATCTTCATGCTAAGTGTGGAGTAGTTCCTTCCAAATAAGACAGTAATTTTCTTCTGCAGGCACAATATTGTATATTTCTGAATGCAGGGAAAATACCCACATTCAAATCTAGGATAAAAATCTAATCATCAAGAAATGCAAATTGTGTGTGTGGCTACTATTGAAAATAGTATGGAGGTTCCTCAAACAATTGAAAATAGAGGGACTTCCAGGAGTAAGACATGCAGGGCAGAGTAGGAGGGTCCTAAGCTCACCTTGTCCCATGTATATCCCTAGATAACACCCACATTGGTGGAAATAACCCAGAAAATGACTCAAAGGCTGGCAGAATAGATTCTCTGTAGCTGAATGTAGAGAAGAAGGCCACATCAAAAAGGGTAGAAAGGGTAGAGATGCAGTTGGGAACCAAACTAACCTGTGAGACTATCCGCAGGAGGGAGGGATGCCATTGGAGCCGAGAAGGAAGAGAAGCAGACCCCACAACAGGTGCCCTGGGCATAGGGACCTATGCTGGGAGGATGAATTCCCACATTTGGCTTTGAAATCCAGAGGGGCTTAATTTTGTGAGTTTTGACAATCAGTGGAGCTTATCACTTGGAACTTTAAAAATCAGCGGGGGGCGCCTGGTGGCTCAGTTAGTTGAGCATCTCAGTCTTGATTTCGGCTCAGGTCATGATCTCATGGTTTGTGGCTTCAAGTCCTGTGTCAGGCTCCATGCTGGCTGTGTGGAGCCTGCTTGGGATTCTCTGTCTCTCTCTCTCTCTTTCTGCCTCTCCTCTGCTTGTTCTTTCTCTCTCTCTCAAAATAAATTAATTAAAAAACTGTTAAAAAAATTTTTTTAAAGACCCCCCCTAAAAAAAAGAAAAAATAATCAGTGGGATGGACCCTGGGAGACCCAGAGGGCATTAGGAAACTGAGTCCTCACCCTTAAAGAGAGCACAACAAACAGCTCCATTGAGATACAGCATGGAAGCAGCAGTTTGAAAAACACCTGGGTGGGATATAATATGGGAGGGAAATTTACTTACTAATCTCAGAACATGTGTTAGAGGGACAGAGATGTATAGGAGACTTCTCTAAGAACAAAAGAGCTGATGGTGCCATTTCCCTCCCACGCCCCCCACCCCCAGCCTAGATACATGGACACATGTAAAAACCAGTGCAGCATGAACACTCTCCACATAGTTTGCTAATAGCGCACCCTGTCCCCTTGCTCTTCTGCAGGCCTGCCCCCCAACCCATCCGCAGGAGTTCTCCAAAGCAGCTACAGGCCCCCTCCCTTAGCACACCTGTGCAAACCTTGCTAACACTGTGTACTCTGCCCCCCTGTTTGGTGGGCCTCCGACCTACCCTCCACAGAAGTCCAAAGTGGTGCCACAAGTGGGGCATGATACAAGCAGCCCTGACATGGACCAGCACCACTCCACAGTGACTCCTGCCCTGGGGAGAGAGGAAGATAACCACACAGACTAGTTCGTAGCCCCAGCGGTGTGCTGGGAAGACATCTGGTCTGACTGCAGGCCCTGCCCACTAGTGAAAGCTTCTTGGGGCACAACATGGGGAGAGTGCCCTGCAGTTGTGTGACCACCACTCTAAAAGATGCCTGGTCTGACCCAGCTCAAGTCCAAGGTGCCCCCAGACTGGCCCACTGACAACACAGGGATCAAACCCTGCCCACACAGGCAAAGAGAGCCTCTGAAGACAACTGGACTAAAAGCAAAGTGGCTTAGCCACAATAGGGCACATGCAACACATATAGGAGACACCCCTGAAGTTTCTAGTGAACAAGGAACATTGCACCGCAGGGCACTACAGGAACTCTTTTTCATAAGGCCACTACTTTCTTCTTTTTTTAAGATTTTATTTTTAAGTAATTCCACACTCAACATGGAGCTTACACTCACAACCCTGAGATTAAGAGTCTCACGCTTCACTAGCTAAGCCATCCAGGCCCCCAACGCCACTACTTTCAAGAGCAGAAGACCTAGCTGACTTTCCTAACACATAGAAACAGACACAGAGTTAGGCAAAATGAGACAGAGGAATATGCCCCAAATGAAAGAACAGGGCAAAAATCATAGCAAGAGATGGGGGCTCCTGGGTGGCTCAGTTGGTTAAGCATCGACTTCAACTCAGGTCATGATCTCATGGTTCATGAGTTCGAGCCCCACATAGGGCTCTGTGCAGACAGCTCAGTGCTTTGGATTCTGTGTCTCCTTCTCTCTCTTCCCCTTTCCTGCTCACTCTCTCTCTCACAAATAGACAAACATTAAAAAAAATTTTTTTTTAATCACAGCAAGAGAGTTAAACAAAATGGAGGTAAGTAGTATGCTTGATAGAGAATTTAAAGTAATGTCATAAAGATACTGATTGGAGAAAAGAGTGGAAGACCTCAGTGAGACCCTCAACAAAGAAATAGAAAACATAAAAAAGAACCAGAGATGAAGAACTCAGTAACTGAAATTAAAACTACACTAGAGGGACTAGATAGTAGACTAGAGGAAGCAGGACAGATCAACAATCTGGAGGACACAGTAATGGAAAGCAATCAAGTTGAACAAGAGAAAGAAAAAAGTAATAAAAAATGAGAATATATTAAGGGAACTCCGTGACACCATCAAGCATAATAACATTCTCATTATAGGGATCCCAGAAGGAGAAGAGAGAGAAAATGGGGCAGAAAATTTATTTGAAGAAATCGCTGAAAACTTCTCAAGTTTGGGGAAGGAAACCAACATCCAGATCCAGGAGGGACAGAGATCCCCTAACAAAATCAACTGAAAGAGGTCCACAACAAGACATATAGTAATTAAAATGGCAAAGAGTAATGATAAAGAGAGAATTTTAAAAGCAGCAAAAGATAACAGTTACATACGAGGGAAACCCCATAAGGCTGTCTGCTGATTTTTCAACAGAAACTTTGCAGGCCAAAAGGGAGTGGCATGATATATTCAAAGTACTGAAAGAAAGGAAAAAAAAAACACCCTGAAATGAAGAATCTCTGTCCAGCAAGGCTATCATTTAGACTAGGAGAGATCAAGAGTCTCCCAGACAAACGGAAATTAAAGGAATTCATCACCACTAAACCAGTCTTACAAAGTATGTTAAAGGGGGATTCTTTGAGTGGAAAGGCAGATCATAATTAGGAATCAGAAAAGTAGGAAGTACAAAATTAAATTAAAATAAAAAATTAAATATATCAATAAAAATTAGGGGATTCACAAAACAAAAGGACATGAAGTATAACACCATATACCTAAAATGTGGCGGCACTGGGGAGAGGAGTAAAAATTTAAGGCTTTTAGAATGGGTTCAAACTTAAGTGAACATCAACTTAAAATAGGCTCCTATATGTATGTTATATATAAACCTAATGGTAAACACAAATCAAAAACCAGTAATAGGCAAAAATAGAAAGGAATCTAATCACTAAAGAAGGGCAGCAAACCATGAGAGAGGAGAACAACAAAGAGCAGAGAAAAATTACAGAACAACTAAAAAGTAAGAAAATGGCAGTAAGTATGTACCTATCAATAATTACTTTGATTTAATTTTTTAATGTTTGTTTATTTTTGAGAGAGTGTGAGTAGGGGAGGGTCAAAGAGAGATGGAGACAGTATCTGAAGCAGGCCCTCGGCTCTGAGCTGTCAGCACAGAACCCGATGTGAGGCCTCAAACTCACAAGCCTTGAGTTCATAACCTGAGCCTAAGTCGGGCATTTAACTGACTGAGCCACCCAGGTGCCCCTATCAATAATTACTTTGAGTTTAAATGGACTAAATGCTCCAATCAAAAGATATAGTGTAACGGAATGGATAAAAAAGGAAGATCCATCTATATGCTTACCCACAAGACCTAAATGAAATGCAGCCTGAAAGTGAAAAGATAGAGAGGCATTTATCATGCAAATGGAAGTGAAAAGAAACCAGGATAGCAATACTTACATCGGACAAAGTAGACTTTAAAATAGGAACTATAATAAGAGACGAGGATACTGTATAATCATAAAGGGAACAATTCAACAAGAGATAATAATTGTAAATAGTTATGTACCTGACATGGGAAAAACCCACATACATAAAGCAAACATGAAGGAAGTAATCAATCGTAATACAATAATAGTAAGGGACATTAACACCTCACTTAAATCAATGGATAGATCATCCAAACAGAAAATCAACAAGGAAATCATGGTTTTGAATGACACATTGGACCAGATGGTTCTAACATATATTCAGAACATTCTGTCCTAAAACAGCAGAATACACACTCTTTTCAAGTGCATGTGGAGCCTTCTCCAGAATAAATTACCTGTTAGGCCACAAAACAAGGCTCAACAAATTCAAAAAGATTGAAGTCATATCTGCATCTTTTCTGATCACAACACTATGAAACTAGAAATAAACCACAAGAAAAAATCTGGAAAGAACATAAATACACTGGGGTTAAGCAACATACTATAAAACAATAAATGGGTCAACCAAGAAATCAAGGAGGAAATAAAAAAGTACAGGGAGACAGTTAAAATGAAAACACAATGGTCCAAAATCTTTGGGATGCAGTAAAAGCAGTTCTAAGAGGGAAATTTAAAGCATTATGAGCCTACCTCAAGAAGCAAGAAAAATCTCAAACAACCTAACCTTACTCCTAATAATGAAACAGCAGAAAAAGAAACTAAGAAAACAACCCCATTTATAATTGCACCAAAAATAATAAACTTCCTAGGAATAAACTTTAACGAAGGAGGTGAAAGACTTGTACTCTGAAAACTATAAAACATTGACGGAAGATACTGAAGATGACACAGACAAATGGGAAGACATTCTATGCTCATGGATTGGGAGAACAAATATTGTTAAAATGTCTATATTACCCAAAGCAATGCAATCCCTATCAAAATACCAACAGCATTTTTCACATAACTAGGACAAATAATCCTAATTTCTATGAAGCCACAAAAGGACTTGAATAACCAAACTAATCTTGAAAAAGAACAAAAATGCTGGAGGTGTTAACAATCCCAGATTTCATGATACAGTACAAAGCGATAGTAATCAAAATAGTATAGTACTGGCACAAAAATAGACACATAGATCATTGGAACAGAATAGAAAGCCCAGAAATAAACCCACGCTTTTATGGTCAGTTAATCTAGGACAAAGGAGGCAAGACTATGCATTGGGAAAAAGACAGCTTCAATAAGTGGTGTTGAGAAAGCTAGACAGCTGCATGCACAAGAATGTAACTGGACCACTTTCTTATACCATGCAGAAAAAAAAAAACCTCAAAATGGATTAAAGACCTAAATGAGAGACCTGAAACCATAAAAATCTTACAAGAGAGCAAAGGCAATAATTTATCTGACAATGGCCACAACAACTTTTTTCTGCATGTGTCTCCTTTGGCCAGAGAAACAAAAGCAAAATGAAACTCTTGGGACTATATCAAAACAAAAAGCTTCTGCACAGCAAAGAAAACAGTCAACAAAACTAAAAGACAACCTATGGAATAGGAGAAGATATTTGCAAAGACATATCTGATAAGGGGTTAATATCCAAAATATATAAGAACCTTATTCAACTCAACACCAAGAAAACCAAATACTCCAATTTAAAAATGGGCAGAACAGGACAAAGCACAGACATTTCTCCAAAGAAGGCACAGATGGCCAACAGACACATGAAAAGATGCTTAGCATTACTCATCATTAGGGAAATGCAAATCAAAACTACAGTGAAATATCGCCTCACACCTATCAGAAGAGCTAAAATCAAAAACAAAGCAAGTGTTGTCGAGGATATGGAGAAGAAGGAACCCTGGGGGTGCCTGGGTGGCTCAGTCGGTTGAGTGTCCGACTTTGGCTCAGGTCATGATGTCGTGGTCTGTGAGTTCGAGCCCCTCATCGGGCTCTGTGCTGACAGTTCAGAGCCTGGAGTCTGCTTCACATTCTGTGTCTCCCTCTCTCTCTGCCCCTCCCCCACTCATGCTCTGTCTCCCTCTGTCTCAAAAATAAACATTAAAAAAAATTTTTTTAAAGGAACCCTGGTACAGTGCTGGTGGGAATCCAAGCTGGTGAACCACCAGTGAAACAGAGTATGGAGGTTTCTCAAAGAATAAAAAATTAACTTAAGACCCAGTAATTCCTGTATTGGGTATTTACCCAAAGAATATGAACACAGTAATTTGAAGGGATACATGCACCCCTATATTTATTGTGACTTTACAATAGCCAAGTTATGGAAGCAGCCCAAGTGTCCTTCAATAGGTGATTGGATAAAGAAGAAGTGGTATATATATATATATATATATATATACACACACACACACACACACACACAATGGAATATTACTCAGCCACAAAAAAGAATGAGATCTCCCTATTTGCAACAACATGAATGGACCTGGAGAGTATTATGCTAAGTGAAATAAGACAAAGACAAAAACCAGATGATTTCACTCATGGCGAATTTAAGAAACAAAACTAATGAAGAAAGAAAGAAAAGACAAAAACACAGACTCTTAAATATGGAGAACAAACAGTGGCTGCCAACAGGGAGATGGGGGGGGGAATGCAGATAGGTGGAGAGGATTAAGAGTATACTCATCTGAGCACTGAGTAATGTACAAAATTGTTGAATCATATCGTATACCTGAAACTAATGTAACACGGTATGTTAATATACTTGAATTAAAAAATAATTTTTTAATGTTTATTTATTTTTGAGAGAGAGAGACAGAGCTGGACCAGGGGGGGAGCAGAGAGAGAGGGAGACACAGAATCCAAAGCAGGCTCCAGGCTCTGAGCTGCCAGCAGGCTCAAACTTACATACTGGGAGATCATGACCTAAGCTGAAGTCAGACGCTTAACCGACTGAGCCTCCCAGGTGCCCTGAATTAAAAAATAGTTTTAAAAATGTAAGCCTCAAACCAGCTGTTTTTTAATCTTTTTGTTCCCTTTTATTAATAAGCTTAATAAATAACAATTGGTTATGATTATTGAAAAATTAATTTTTAAAGATCCCAATTCTTTTGCTTGCTTTCTTCTCTGTGCTCATTGTCATCTTCATATTTTGTAGCAGTCTTTTCTCATGGATATTTTTTTCCTATTTTCAGTGTAACTTGAACCTCACAAACCTTGAGGTCCAGGCAAAGTGAGTCAGAAACACAACCCTGAAACTAAAGACAGGATCTAGTTTTTAAATACATCACCCAGCACCTAAACAGCTCACATTCATCAAGAAACCCTTTGGGTGTCCTGGGGTTGGGGACTAGGTAGGTTGTCTAATGGTTAGTCATCGAGTTATTTTTGTAACCATATTCTCCTCTGCTGTTTTCCTCTGAATCAGGGTATTTGTAGCAGGCGTGAGCATTTTTTAATTGTTTTTCCATAAAAGTAAAATGCTGTTCCTTCACAGCACTTATGATCATATCTGGCATGGTTTGAAAGCTAATTTATCTAGCTAAATGCCGACGGCCCCTGTGATGCCCTCATGGCTTGCCTGCTCAGACCTGAGAGGGGTCTGAACCACTAACGAAACTAGTTCAGTAATAGAATCAACAGCAAGGGAAACAGCTTAGTTAGGGTGAAGGTGTAGGGTTTTTTCCCCCCTATCATTCTTGGATATCAAATTATCTACCTCTGATCTCTCCATTAATTAGGTCCTTTTTCCTTCTTTTGAGTGGCTTCCTTTCTGGTAACTGTCAATTATTTATGTTAATGGAGGCCAAGGAGAAGGTGGATCACTGAAGTTTAGAAATGAACTTCATAATTTATAATACTTGAAAATTAAATTTGCACCTCTGTTTATGTATGCAGAAGTGTGGCGTGGCGCCCCTTGGAATCATGTGACTTTGTGCCACTGCACGGAGACTGTGCTGGAGCTGGACAGCAGGAGGGAGTAGGCTACAGGATGATCAGAGGACGTGGCGGGGGCATGGGGGGGGCAGAGATTGGCACTTCTTTTTTAATTCAACAGACATGCAAGATACAAAGATGGATGACACAGTTCTTGGTCTCATGGAGTTCGCAGTAAAGTGGGATCTAGGAGGAGAGTGAGGTAGAATGACACGTACACAGACCTAGTAGCATCTAGTCCCACCTGCCGAATTCAGTGCACACTTTATAGGCCTTATTTTCACTCCCTCCCTGTACTTCACCTGACACGGTCGAACGTTCTCTATTTGAAAGTCTCATTCAGTCTACGGCCATACCACCCTGAACGCGCCCGATCTCGTCTGAAAGTCTCATTCCCTTTAGCTTCCACATGCCTCTATCTGAGGCATGACTTCTTAGTCTTGGCTCTATTCTTTTGTCTGATGGGAGATTTGGTATTTCCCAGAGTACTCCTCTCTCTTTCCCCCTCTTACTCTATACTGTTAATTCCTAACCATTTTCCACCCCCCACACTTCAGAGGGATATGGCAGACCCTCATCAGGTAACAGTGGCTTCTTATGGCAGTGGTTTTTGACCAGGTGACAGAACAGTATCCTGAGCACCAGGAGAAGAAGCTTCCTTGGTGATTCTGATGCATTCTCCCTGCCCTTAGGCAGCTTCTGTCTTTTTTTAACCTATGGCACAGTAGTCGGCCGAGGTAGAGCTCAGTGATGGTGAGTGAGTCTTTAGTAGCAGCCAGTACAGTGTGCTGTAGGTGCACAGAGCAGTCCACTTAACTATCTGAGAAAGTCAGCAGAGGCTGCATGGAGGAGCCATCAGTTGTGCTAAACTGAATTCACCAGTTGGATAAGCCTTAAAGGAGATTCAAAGAAGTGGATTTTCAGAGACAGGGAGATGTATTATTAAAATCTAGGAATATATGAATGGCAAGTAGTTAGGTACACAGGCTTCTTTACTAAAGCCCAAAACATTAGGATGAAAATGTACTTTTTGAATCTTCAACAGGATTGGTGTAAGTCAAAAGTAAGATGTTCTGCATCATTGGACAGGTAATGAATTATGGGCCTCGTTGTTTCCAAGAAAAGTTGTTTCCAAGAAATACTGCCATGAAATATTCTGTTAATTTTAAGAAAGAGCTTCATTCTTTCATTCACTGAAAACTCATCGAAGCATCCTCCAGTGTCAAACTCTATTATAGGTGGTATATATCCAGGAGGGAGCAAAAAACAAATATAGCCCCTGCCTGCATGGGGCTTACAATAAGGGAAACAATAGACATAGAGCAAATCATCACCACAGACACACCAGCTGTGGTCAGTGCTGTGCGTGCTATGAGGAAGGCCAATAGGTGACCCAAGTGAGGTTAGGGATGAAATGAACAATGATTGGAGGTTAATTAGGCAAAACATCAGGGGAAGAGGCGGAGAGAAGAGATACACAAAGTTCTAAGGCAAAATGGTTTGGACAAGTTTATGAAGGGCTCGAATAAGAGACATTGTTGGGGAGGAGACAACACCTTTTCCCCCCATGGCCACTGCACAGAGTCCTAAGTGGAGTGGGCCACTGGTGCAGATCCAGTCCATTGTGCTAGTTGCTGCGGTTTCAAGAGGTAGTAAGACACATTCTAGAACCTGCCTTGCCTGCTCAGAGCTTCCTCCTCAGTCTATGAAATGTAACCACTTATGAGGTGAGAGCACAGAATTCTGAGGTCAGCCAACTTAGTCTTGTGGTGAGTGGTGGGATAAAGCTGGGTTTTCAGAAATCAGTGAAAAAGGAAGCCCTTTCAGGAATGAGCTGTACAACAAAATCCAGGTGTGAGGAACCTGGCATATTTGCAGAACTGCATGGAGCTTCGTATGTGGCTCTAATACAGCATTTATATGAGAATTGAAGGAAATAATCACGCATGAAAGGCAGAAGCCAAATGTTAGAAATTTATATGCACCGAGGAATTTGAACTCTATCTGGCAGGTGCTTCTTGCAGGCGGTGAGGGAGGGGATGAGGCAATGGCATCGAAACGGAATGACTTCATCCGATGTTTGTTTTATAAAGTACTATTCTGGCACTAGTAGAAATAGATGGAGAAATTAGGCCTGGAGGAAGGGGGACCAGAACCGAGGATGGTGCAGTAATTCTGGGGACAGCTGGTGGTGGCCTGATGCGGCAGCGGCAGTGTACATGGGGAGAGCGGTCGATGAAGAAGCCGTTTGGGGGTAGGATCTCGGAGACTTGAGGACTTCTTGGTGTTGAGGGAGGAGTGAGGAAAGGAAGAGTCCAGCATGATGCCCGGTGATCGCTTAGGTGACAGGCATGTTTGTGTGACACCATTTACCAATGGCAATGTGTGCGGAGGACAACTGTCGAGCTCCAGCTGGGCAAGCTTCCATGGAGAGATCTGTGGGCAGTCCAGTGAAGATGTCCCTTAGAGCCCAAACTGCACTGGAGACAGGAGCAGGTGAGTTCAGGGCAGGGCCAAGAGCTATTAGTTTCTTTTCTTTTCTTTTGTAATCAACTTTTTATTCTAGAATAGTTTTGGATTTACAGAAAAGTTGTAAAAATCGTATAGGGTTCCCATCGACTTATTTCTTTAGGTCTTCCACCTCTTCCTTGAGGTTTTGCTGTTTTCGAACGGGTGTCCTTGTTTTCACAGATATTCCCACGTAAATGCTTAATAGGCTTCTCTAGTTCAAAACACAAAACAATATAAAAAGATAGAGAGTAGGGGCACCTGGGTGGCTCAGTCGGTTGAGTGCCCAATTTTGGCTTAGGTCATGAACCTAAGGTTTGTAAGTTCGAGCCCCACATCGAGCTCACTGCTGTCCGCCTGTCAGCCCAGAGCCCGCTTCAGATCCTCTGTCCCACTCTCTCTGCTCCTCTCCCACTTGCACTCTTCCAAAAATAAGTATTTTTTTTAAAACAAAACAAAACAAAAGAGTAAAAAATCTTACTGTGTCCTCTGCCCCCATCTAAACTGTTCACTCCTACTCTGTACAGATAGCTTTTTTATTAGTCTATACTAATCCTTCTAATTTCTTTTTAATGTAAATACAAGCAAATAAGAATATACTTTGTATGTTTCCTCCTTTTCTTATCAAAAGGTACCATATTGTGGACACTGTTCTGTAGCTTGCTTCTTGCTGAACAGTATACCTTAGAGATCAGTACGTATCATAGAACTATACTGTCTGAGAAGGTAGCAACGGCCATATGTGGCTACTGAGCACTCGAAATGTGAACTAAAAACCAGAATTTTAAATTTAATTTAAAGTTAGATTTTAAAATGGAAGCAGTATTCATTGTTTTCCCATTAAATGTTATGTTTTGGTAGAATGACCTTTCACTTCAACCATCAAAAATGCAGTATCCAAATTAAGGCGTGGTGTAAGTGTAAACACACTGGGTGTCAGAGACTTAGTTTACAATTTTTTTACACTGCCGTAATATTTTACCGTGTTTACATGTTGACACGTTTCAACATGTTAATTAAAATATTAAAATTTTGCCAACTTCTTCTTGGTTTTAAAATGTGGCCGTGAGAAAATTTAAAATTACATATGCAGCTCAAGTTATATTCCTTCTGAACAGCACTGGTACAGAGCATAACTTTTTTACAGCTGTGAAGTATTCTGTTGTGAAGAGTACCATCCTTGATTTAACCAGTCCACTGTGGATGGATACTTGAATTGCTTCTAGTCTTTTCCTGTTAGAAATGCCGAAATGCTTAACCTTGCCCATGCATTGCTTCACGTGTGTGCAGACTGATCTGTGAAATGAATTCCCGGGATTGGAGCTGCCGGGCTAGAGAGTACTGCATTGGTAACCCTGATACTGCAAATCGCCCTCCGTAAGGGTTGTGGTGGTTCGCGCTTTCCACCAGCAAGGTGTGTGAGCGCCAGGGTCCTACGTGTGCTGACTGCCGTTGTACACCACAGTAGCTACGTGTTTGGGATCTGATCGTGAACACATTTCTTTTTGCTAATTCTGAGAGCGTTTTAAGAAATCACAGATGATTTGCCCTTTGTCATTAAAAAAATAAAAGCTACTGCTAATGATGAAACTCTTAGACTCAGCATGTTAGAAGTAACTCTTTTTTTCTTTTTCAAATGAAAGTGCCAAGGAATTAACACACAGTTTTCCCGGGCTTTTCATTTTTCTGGAAGTGGTGGTTTCACTGGGTATAGATGTAAGAAGAGACACTCTGTGAGGGCTCATATTTATAAGGGACATTTTCTTTTCTTTTCTCAGAGTAGGAGTTTTCTCAGATTCCTCCGGCAGCCTTCCCTGGCTGGGGCAGATTAACGCTACGAGGTGGACAGGCAGTGTGCGGGCAGGGTTTGTATACTGCTAGATTCTCGGTTCTCCAGGTTAGTGTTAGTGGGCCCTAAACACATTCTAACTTGACAGGCTTCCTGACCGAGGAAATCCACTGACATAATTGGAGCTTATAAGTGACCATAATGGTTAAATAATCAATTGTGTTTACTTTTAATAAGCCACAGAAAAAGTTCGTCTCTCTACCATAAGGAGCCAGCTGCCGTCTCTCTTTTGAGACTAGTGTGCCCTCTACTGCTCTCCTTGCCTTTTCTTTTTTCAGATTGAAATGAAGAACTAGACATTCAGCATCCAAAAACAAGTTGCTTCGATTTTTCCATTCATAGGAATCGGAAAATGAGATTGTCATGAAGAGAACTCTCACTGTATCGTTAGACATGTGTCAGATAAGTTAATAAAGTCTCCTAATGGAAATCCTTCACTTTCGAGGATGTATTGAATTACCAACATACTGGCAAATCCTAGAACTGTATTTTATAGCAAATATGACTATGGACATTAACAATCTTTAATATTTTGTTGATTTTCAATATGACAAGATTAAGCAATAAAAGCTGAGACTGTTACTGTCGATCAGGCAGGAAGAGCCCTAGGACTTATGGGAATGGTCACCCTTGGCAGTGGGTGATGTTGAGTTATTTCTCCTCTGCTTAATCTAAGAATCATTCTACAACTTTCTAATAGGAAGCAGCTGCACCATAGCTATTCTTCATGTCCCTTGTTGCTTCTGTAGCTAATTGTGCTTAATTGTTTTGTTTCAGGAAGGGTTTTCACTCATTGGTAGCAAGAAGTGGTTGAAGATTGTGAGACGCATGGACTGTCTGTTGTTTGGAACAACGATGAAGGCAAGATACTGTGCGGCCAACTGTTTTTAAGCAAATGATCATACCCTTGTCATCTGCTAAGTACTCATGGGAGGGGGGTGAGTGCGGGAGCTTCTCTTTGCAGGGGAAATGGTGCTGGGAAGAATACACATGGTAAAGAAAGGTTTGTATTGGGAACAGAACCTGAAACAAGGTCGGTGGAGAGGCAGCAGCCTGGTTGCGAGAGGATGTTGCTGACGAGCCAGGGCTTTGACTGATCTGCCGATGCCTGTCTGACAGAGCCGCGCGACCATCCTCCGGTCCCCAGGCGCTGCCTGGGACGAGGTGGGGTACGGCATTGTTTGCCTTACGATTTTCGAATGCTTTACTGAGTGTATGTCTTTTCATTTTCCCTCTTCAGTATTCAAAACTTTCCCTTTTATTTGCACTCTAGCTGCATTAAACATGAAGAATGATCCTCATCAAAGAAACATACAATACAGACTAATCACCCAGATTATTTTCTTTCGGAAATAACTATAAAAAACCAATCTGTTAACATTCACCGAGTAGATGATATTGAAATTTAGGTGAAAGCTCCTAATTTTTCATGGGCTCATAGACCGAGTTGGAAGGGCATCTAATAGAGCACCTTATAGAAGGGTCTTAGCCTGGGGTTCACGGACCCTCCAAAGGGTCCTTAAAGAATTCGGGGGACCGTGGACTGCATGGGTATTCACTGACCTCTAACTGAAATGTATCATTTCCTTCAGTTACAAATGTGGGCATCAGAGCCCAGTAGTAGTAGCCCATTAGACCTTTGCTCCAGTGGAAACCAGCTACTTTCATGCGGCAGGACAGTTGTCTCAGGTGTCTCCAGTGTCAGTCAGGCTCCTCACTGCCTCAGAATTATGGCGGTGACTAGTCCCTCCGCTAGAGCTTTTTTTTCATGTGTTACTAAGCATACATATCGTTAATTCACGAATTAGTGTTTTAATATTGTAGTAAACTATTTCAGTATAACTGGTTTCTTTTATAATCTAATGTATTTTATATGATTAAAAACATTGTTTTGAGGGGGGAACGCCTGGGTGGCTCAGTCGGTTGAGTGTCAGACTCCTGGTTTGGGGTCAGGTCGTTATCTCACACTTTGTGGGTTCAAACCCCACATTGGGCTGCGATGGCAGGCTTTGCTCTCTCAAAATAAATAAATAAACTTCATTTAAAAAACAACAACAACAACACATTGTTTTGAGAAGTGATTCACTGGCTTCAGCAGACTCCCAAAGGGGTCTGGAGCACAAATTCAAGAGCCCCTCTTTTCATCTCACACATGAGAGAATGGAATTCAACTTAGGCCAACAGTCAAGGTTACAACTGGCTGTCAGAGAACTGGGCCACCCACGCTGACTCCCAGCCCAGGACTGTGTCGTGCCGCAACAACAGGAGTTTGGACTCACAGGTTCGAACTTGCAGATTTTTTTTTCTGATAAATACTGTACGGCACCGTAAATATATTTTCCTTATGATTTTCTAACAGTTTCTCTTCTCTAGCTTACTTTATTATAAGAATACAGTATATACTACATGTAAGGTATAAAATGTGTTAATTGAGTGTTTATGTTATCAGTAAGCTTCCTGTTAATAGTAGGCTATTAGTAGCTAAGTTCTGGGGGAGTCACAAGTTATACTCAGAATTTCAACTGCATGGGGGTCGGCACCCCTCACTCCTACATTGCTCGAGAGTCAACTGTATATATCTTTCTAAGAGTTACACCCTGCTGTATGTCTGATATTTGAGGTTTTTTTCCTGATATACTGATTTCCTGATATATATACTACTATTACAATTTTTAACTATAAGGAGTAAAATAAAAACCAACCATAATTTGACCTCTGAAAAATAATCATTATCAACATTTTAAAGTTGCTACCTGGCATGTATATTATATCAGGATAGCATTCAAATAAATGCACGTGACAGAAAAATCCAGGCATAGAGGCCCCCAAATTTAGGGGTGTATTTTTTTTTCACTAAATAGCAAACAAATAGGGAGGTAGTAGCATTGGCTCAGCAATTTCACAGTGCCAAGGTCAATGTCTTAGCAGTTCCCTTGGCCTGTCTCTCACGTTTGCAAAATGGCTGCTCTAGCTCTATTGAATTTCTATTGAAGGAAAACCAGCTTCAGCCGTCCCTTTCATAAGGAAAGCATAAACTTTCTATAAAGCTTCTACCTTCCACACAACCCCTAGAATATGTCTAGTTATGTCTCATGGACCAGAACAATGTAATGTGGCCAATTCCAATCTGCTAATATTAGCAAAATGAGTGTTTGGCTTTTCCAGCCTCTTCTGTGTATCAGCTCATGGCGATGAACCCTGTGTCTGCTATATGGATGGTTTATAAACTCAAGATCGTAGTATACAGAGTGCTTTGTATTCTGCCCTCTCGTCATGTAACATTATATCGGGAACATTATACCAAGTCATTTCTTAATCTTTGAAAATGTGATTCTTTGTGGCTACATAGGATTTTATTAATTGGATGCAACATGATTGAGTTAAACTAATCCCCAAGTTTCCACTATTATAAAAATGTATTGATTTTCATAAGGATTTATTTGCAGGGTTCTTGAGACAGAAGCCCTAAAAGAACATATATTTATCGTGTACATTTGCCCTCGCTGTAGGTTATTCCTGTTTCTACAGCACTAGTGGTATGTAAGAATGCTCATTTATTCAAATTCTTTCTAATAGGGGGATATCATTTAATTTTGGCTCAGTTCGTGATCTCAGGGTTCATGAGATCGAGCCCCGTGTCAGACTCCATGCTGACAGCATGGAGCCTGCTTGAGATTCTCTCCCTCCTCTCTCTGCTCTTCCCCTGCTCGCTCCACACCCACCCACCCACACACTTCTCTCCCCAAGATAAATAACTATTGGGGTGCCTGGGTGGCTTAAGCATCTGATTATTTTGGCTCAAGTCATGATCTCACAGTTGTTGAGTCCAAGCCCCACATCAGGCTCTGTGCTGACAGCATGGAGCCTGCTTGGTATTCTCTGTCTCCCTCTCTCTCTGTCCCTCCCCTGCTCATGTACGCTGTGCACTCTTTAAAATAAATAAATAAACATTAAAAGATAAGTATTAAATATTTTTTAAAAGCTAGCTTCCAGACTGATGAGCAAAAATGAACATCTTCCTTTAATTTGCATTTCTTTGGTAACTAATGAGAATGAACATTTGTGTATTTGTTAGCCATCTATATTTCTTCCTTGAATCACCTACCAGCTATTTTTGACTTACTTTCCTCTTCAAAGTATTTAGACAGAATATGTATAGAGATTATGTATTATATGCATGTATAGATTACATGCTATGTAGAAATATATATGTTGTGTAGTTATTTTATATGTATTTGTATATATGTCATATATGTAGTTTTTAGAAATATTTCTACCTACTTTTGCCTACTGTTACTGGGAATGATATTCTTTATCCCAAAGATATTTCTATCTGCTTAGAAATTTAGATTAGATTTTTTCTGAATTAATTGAAATTTAGCTTCCTTACTAAACTTTTATTAACTGATAATTTGTTAGTTTTTTTAATTTCTAGGAAAGTGATTTTATAATCTACAATGACAGTTGTTCTATTTGTTTCTCGTAGTTTGTTTGTTACTTTTCTCATCTTACGGAATTATCTAGGGCCTTCAGAACAGTAATATTACGGTTACAGTGTCATCTTGCTGACCTGAATGGGAAGTAGTGTGCAGACATTGAGAACATTTCTAGCTATTGATCGGATGGGTGTTCTGTACCATGTAAGGAAAATATTCTTTCAGTTACAGTTTATTTACTAACACTTTTCTCAGGCTTACATATTAAGTTTTATCAAAAGCTTTTTGACACCTTATCCAGATCATGTGTTTCTTTTTCCTTCCTGTGATCTATTGACTTGACAACAGATTCTTCTTTTTGCCTTACCTGGAAAAGGGTATCTTTGGTGTTTCTTGCCTTAGATAACTTTTAATTAATCAAGTATTATGTAACAAACAGTTGATAAATGGAAGTATTTTGAAATAAAATTTTTATTCTGTTGATGGCAATTGAATATAGCTTAAATTCTGTGGATAATAAAAGATACTTCTTTTCCCTCTGGCTGAAAGAAGTAGATTATATAAGTTCTCCTATTTCTAAGTTGGGCTTCCTTTTTTTTCTTTCAGTAATTCTGATCAAAATGGTCCAGGCCAGTCGGCAAACAGTCAACATGTAATTACCTATCTGAAGGGACTTTGGTTTAAAGGAGTAAACATAAGCCACTGTCCTCTTTACCCCCAGTAACTCACTGAAGAATGTTCTTAACGATTTTGTCTGGCCTAGGCTTTGAGTATTGCCTCTTGGTTTCAAAGTAAAGGATCAAAGAAAGTGTTGAAGCCCCTTCTCTCATTAAGGCCTTTTTTTGTACTCCCCTCTCCTTCCTTTTCTTTTCCATGTAGAGGAATTCTCTACCAGTGGTGGGGAAAACTGCTCTGGTTGGGGTCCTAGTGAGGGGAGACTTCATATAGATCTGAGCATTCACTCTAAAACCAGCAGGAACACTGGCAGGCTGGTGAGGACTTGTATCTCCGTGGCCCTTTTCCCGCGTGGCGTTAACCAGGTGCCCGTCTTCCATGTATGCTGGCCCCGTAGAACATCAGCTCAAGTATCTCCAAAAGGAGATGCTGTTCATGCCCGTGAGTCCGAATTTACTGGGCCGACGCCTCCCAGCAGGTGGAGCCTGACTTTCACGTGAGTCCATGACGAGAAGTGTCAAGAGGCAAGCCCTTATCCTTGACTTTTCGTTTCCTCAAGGCATCTGTTTCCTCAGGGGGATTTTCTGTTTGTTGTAATAACTTGAAGTGTTCTAAAGTAGGAGAGAACAATCTAACATTAAGCCATCACCTAAAATACAGTAATTTTGAGTTCATCTCCTTAGATGATAGACTGTATATTTAGGCCAGTTCATGGCTGTTGGTATATACTTGAAAACTTGTCATTTCCCCACAAGGAGCCCTTTCTCGCTTTTAATTACGGCACAAGAATAAATCTGATTAAGACTTTCAACCTAGGAATCCTTTTTGTTACCTGGTGGCAGTTTTCCGTCGTGCCCCATGTCACTGAGGGTGTGGGATGGCGATGTAACTCACTGTCACATTTTTCCTGACCTACCTTAGTTTTATCTTGGGTCCACATGCATCGAGGTGACATTTCTGGCTTCAGATGATAAGCTCAAATTCTACCTGAGAATTTTCCAGAAGCAAACGTGAAGCCAGGCTTCAGTTAGGCTTTTTGGACATATAGCCTACCCTGTCATTCTGGGAACTACGTTCTAAAGAAACCCTGACTGTGCAGAATCCTCCTTATGCACCTCATATGTAGATACCTCTAGACTTACATGACTGGCCTGAGATTTTTGCCCTGATGATACACTTAATATTCTTCTGTTTCTGTATACAGCGTTCCATCCAGCTAAGAGGTACAATTTTTAATGTGATTGCTTCTCAAAAAGTTAATTATAGAATCAGGATGGAAATATCTAATATAAAGGCATTTCATATAGATGTCTTCATACAGAGTTTAAAGTAGTGTAGGTAAGTTGGGAACAGCTAATTACTTGTAAACAGGACATCAGGTCAGTTTATGAAAAAAGATTCACAGAATTCCCAAAAATGGAATGTATAGTTGTCTTATCAGTTCTTTTCCCTTCCTCAGGGAAAATCAGCTTTCAGTTACAACCTTTCAGTTAACAACCTGGGGACTTATTCATCCAAGAGAAAAATGGCTAAAGAAGTGACTAGGCAATACAGAAGAGAAAAGGGACAAATGACCAATTTGTAGAAGAAAAATATTCAACCTTATTTGTAATCAAAGAAATGAAATTCTACAGTAAAAATCTATGGTAATCTAGTAGACTTAAAATCATTTAAAAGAGGGTCGCCTGGGTGGCTCAGTCGGTTAAGTGTCCAACTTCAGCTCAGGTCAGGATCTCCTGGTTCATGAATTCGAGCCCCACATCGGGCTCTGTGCTGTCAGTGTGGAGCCTGTTTGGGAACCTCTGTCTCCCTCTCTCTGCCCTTGCTCCATGCCTGTGTGCATATTTGCCCATGCTCGCTCACTCGTTCTCTCTCTCAAAAATAAATAAACTTAAAAATTTTTTCCATTTAAAATAATAAGAATCTCCAGTTGGAGGATATGAGGCAGAGAGACTCTCAGTGGGAGTGAATTGACACTATCCCGCCCAGGGCAGTTTGGCAGTCCCAAAATACACAAGACCTTTTGACTGGGCAAATCTGATTTTAGGCATTTATGTACAAAGATGTATGTATGAGAGTGCCTACCCAGAGCCTCGTGGCCTGTCATGGGAAAAAAGGCTGTAAATAATGTCAGTAGGGGGCCAGTTAGTAAAGGAATGCTCCTCAGCCATTAAGAGCAATGGACTGTACTGCTATTTTATACTTACTAAATAAAAAAATCAGGTTTCTAAACAGTAGTATAGTCTACAATATATACATTCCTGTGTTTTCACTGTCGTAGGGGATAATGATAACGAAATATTTTATACTTCAGAAAAAGTTAGATGAATTAAAAGATGAAGAGCACCCAACAGTGTCGGGAAAGAGGGGGCAGTCGTCTGTTCTTCTAAACGCGCTACTACCGTCACTTAGCCGTGCCCAGGGTTTCCTCTCACGTAAATATGTGGCTTTGCCTACTGGCTTTATCTAAAAATTTAAGTAGTGCACATTGGGACTAGGAAACCAAATTTTTTACCTGTGGTAACTTACAGGATTTTGTGGACTGTGGTTAGAAACATTTTCCTGTTAGCAAACTGGTTTATGTGTTTAATAAATGGAAAGCATTGTCACTGGGCTAAGTTAGCATCTGGATTTCTTTCCAGAAGAAACTGAACAAAGGCACACAGTGCACACCTGTTTGGTATGTTTCGACTCCTCTAAACTAGATAGAATATTAGACTAGGAAAAACGGGAAACTATTGCTACTAAAACACTGGGTTTATCATTGTTACTGTTACAATTTAGTTCTATTTTTAAACTTAGAAGCCAGTAAGTTTGCTGTAGTTGCCAAATTTTTTACAATTTTAACTGCATGTCTCCCACATACGCTGATTTGCCAAGGGATGGAACTCATACAGTAAATGAAAGGCAGCAGGTGGTTTGTGTGGTAGTCTGGCTTCTTTAAGAATAAAGGACACTACAGGCTACTAATAGGAGCTTCGTTGGCTCTTAGCATCTGCCTGTCCCCTGCTCCCCAGTCTTGTTTGTCAGCTTCACTGGTTCGTTTCGTGTGCCATCTACCCAGTTTGCTCTTTTATATACTTCGGTTTAGAAAAATTGTGTTGAGCCAGCACTGATTTTCCACCTAAGGAATTAGAAGCTATGAAATCTTTATTCCAATGTAAGACAAAGCACTGAGCTTTTACTTTAGTCAGTAGTGACTCTCCTGGTCTTTATGATACGGGCTTTTCCATGTTTGCTGATGTCAGTTCCCCGAAGGAAACAAATTTAGTAGGAGTAGCTCCCCAAAGGGGTAAGAAAAGAAATTACTGCCTTTTCTCTCTCCACGTTAACAATCTAGAGTAACCACTCCCAGCAAAGGGAAGCACTCACCAGAGGTCCCCACAGTAAACAGAGTGAAGGGTCCTAGGGGGAACTTTGCGTCTGTCCGACAGAACAAGAGCCGCATGTTCCGGGTGCAGTTCAGAGGAGGGTCCAAGGAGCAGGCGCTGGAACGCTGCCGCAGCTGCGTGCAGAAGCTGGCCCAGTACGTGACCGTCCAGGAGCCTGACGGAGTCGGCCCGGAGCTCAGGCCGAGTCCTGGTCTGCCGGGGGCAGCTGAAAGCCCAGGGAAGGATTGTGCCCAGCGTGTCCCACCGCGACACCAGGTAAGTGGGCCAGTGTGTTGGCTGCATGAGAAACCCGACAAAGTATTGCTTTATGGGGCCGAAATCACAGTGGAATTTGTTGAGTCTACCCGGTTTATAGGTTAAAAGATATCTAATGTTGAGTGATATATTTAAAAAAATTTTTTTTCAAATGTTTATTCATTTTTGAGAGAGAGAGACAGAGCACAAGTGGGGAGGGGCAGAGAGAGAGAGGGAGACATAGAATCCGAAGCAGGCTCCAGGCTCTGAACTGGAGCTCAGCACAGAGCCTGGTGCGGGGCTCAGACTCTTGAACCATGAGATCATGACCTGAGCTGAAGTCGGATGCTCAACCAACTGAGCCACCCAGGGGCCCTGAGTGACATATTTTTAAAAATATTTTTAAGTTTGAGAGAGAGAGTGCACAAGGGGCAGAGAGAGAAGATCCCAAGCAGACCTCACGCCATCAGTGCAGAGCCCGATGTGGAGCTCGAACTCCAGAACTGGGAGATCATGACCTGAGCCAAAATCAAGAGTCAGAGGCTCAACCGATTGAACCACCCAGGCAACCTCATAATGTTGAGTGACTTATTTAGATTGAAGATTGATCCTCGTTTTTGCTACCTATGATCCTAGACATTAGATCAGCCAGGAGTCCCGGCGCATTCTGGGTGTCATTATAGACAGTGGTTCTCAAAGTATGGTCTGTGGACCCTTCCCTGAGACCTTTCACAAGGGATCCATAAGGTCACTATTAGAGACGTCATCTGCCCTTTTCACTCTGCGAACGTTTGCGTTAATCTGACAAAAGAACTGTGAGCAAAGCTGTTGTCAGCTGGATACCAGCCAAGGCAGTGGCGTCCCACTGTGAGGTGGTCCTCACCGTCTTCAGCAATCGCTCGCAGTAAGAACACAGGCAAAGCCGCTCTGCATCAGGACACATGGTGGCTCTTTCGAGGGGAAGTGCCCGTGGGCCTGTGCGGGGCGCAGAACCGGCCCCTGCTCCGTGGAACACCGTTAGTACTTGAAAGAACAAGATAGACTAGGGTTATTCATACTTGGGTATTTAGTGGACACTTTCTCAAATGAAGTGAGCCTATCATTTCAGGAAAACACCTACTAGTATTTGTCTACAATGATGAAATAAGCTTTTCAAGTGAAGATTGGATTCTTGGAAAACTTGTAGTGGCCACTTGACCTTCACAGCTTCCTAACTCAGAAGACTTTTCTGACAGTGTTTTCACATGAGTGTTTTTCTTTTTTAGATATAATTATGTGACGAGGTGTTTTAACATTTTGGAAGATCTATAGTCCAGCGAACCAGTATTTTCCAAATGACCAATCCATGATACTACAAAATCGTGTATTGATAAAAGATCCATTCAAAGTGCAGAATAGACCAGTGGTTTTATTATAACAGAGTATAACAGGTTCATTGCTGATTTCAGATTCTGTGTTACAGCTAACTTTTAAAAACCGATCACTTGTTGAGTTTTGGTGTTCTATCAAAGACTAGCCACAATTACCTGAAAAGGCGATTTTAAGAGACTTCTGCCTTTTCCATCTACGCATCTAGGTGAAGTCTTCCATTAAGCTAGACATTCCAGAGATTTGCAAAATCATGACATCTTTATTTTAGGAAATAGACTTTTCACAAAATATTTTATAACATATATCGTGTTCACTTTTAAGTGAATATTTTTAATTTTTGTTTTCATTTTTAGCATGTAAATATTAGATACCGCCTAAAAAGAAGCTGTCCGAGGGCCCTAATAGTTTGTCAGAGCATAGAGGGGGCTCGCGATCCTGAGTTTGAGAAGCGCTGTTACAGAGTTGCTCCAGGGAGTACATATTGTCGCGTTTCTGTGGCCTGATCCCAAGGGCCGCGAGCACAGGCATCTGCCTCTGCTCTTGAGATGAAATTCTAGTTTCAAGTTGGGTTTCTTATTTTCTACTTTAAGAAATGATTTTCCAAACCTGGCTGTCCAGCCCTTCATCCTGTAAGGGCCCTTAAACTCATGGAACAAGACCATGCATCGCTGCTGGTTTATCCCCAAGTTTCCTGTGGTTCGCAGTTTATCCAGGGGAACGTAAACTTCCGTTATTTATCGTAAGGTCTTTTTCTTTCAACAAGTGCTATATGATTTCCCTTGAACGTGGTCAGTTTGCCAAATAAGATTTCTAGAATTCTTTCCCTTCGTTTGTTTCTGTCCGATCTTTGTGAAGATTTCTTCATGCCGAAGCTGCATTTCTTACAAACCCTGGATCTAGTTTCATTTTGCCACATCAGCTCCTGCTATATTGAGAATCCCTTCCCTGCAAATGGGACAGAGTGGTTTATTACAAGGTACTTTATTCCTAATGATCCTTTGCTCCCTAAGTAGATTGTCTTCTTTCGTAGGTTTCATCAATCGTTATTAGATTCAGATTATGGTGCTCAGTGCATGGGATGGGAGAGGAGCCGAACAGGATGCTAGAATTTGGGAAGTAGGTCTGGAATGCCTTACAGAGGCATTGAAGACACACCAGGCTAGAACCGGACCAGGCTACACAGCTATCTAAGTGTAAGAAGAGAAATGGAGTCTGGAGCATGTAGGAGCAGACATAGCCTGAGGGTTCTGAGCGACAGCAGCAGATGGAGGTTCTAGCTCTCCGATTTCAAAGGCTGGTCCCAAATACCCAGGTAGAAAGACCCCCAGAGTGGCTAGAAATTCGTCCTTTCTCGAGTCTGTATTCGGGGACTTTTCCGATCTGTAGTTCGATGTTGCGCAATGTCGTGCAAAGACCACAGGCTTTGGAATCAAGATGGATCTGGGTTTGAATCCTGGCCCTGTGGCTGTGTGAGCTTGTGAGTCCCTGAACCTCATCTGTCACATGGCAAGACGGAGATGCTATGTATACACACATAGCACAATGCCTGGCAGACATCTAAACAACGTATTCATCATTATTATTGCTGCCAGTACCGTCACCCTCCCAGGTCTGTGTTGCCTTGCAAGGGAGCAAGTTAGCACGCTGGTCAGTAAGCAACCGTCAGAACTCCCAAGGCAAGGGGAGGCCATAAGATGGAATGTCTAAAGCTGCAGAGCAGAAAACAAGATAAAACCACTAGGTTAATTTGCCAGAGTGTAGACATTGTGAAGCACTGCTTAGAACATTCTAGTCTTCCTAATGGCAAAACATTCCCAGGTTTGCCATAGCTGCTCCTGTGCAAATTTGGTATCATGTTCGCTTTCTCAGAATCCATCTTGGAGTTGCAGGCGGTGGCCACATTCATCTTGCTGCTCTCCCATATCCAGGTGCGTCCTTTCCCCAATGCCCTGTGTGTGTGTGTGTGTGTGTGTGTGTGTGTGTGTGTGTGTGTGTGTGTACACATTTTGTCTGAGATCGTTATCTTCTTTGCAGGTAGAGATAATTCCATGTCTTTTCATTTCATGTTCTTGAGTCATTTCCCAGAACATTTTGTTTTTATTTTTCCTCAGCCTTGTAATTTTACCAATTGTGGCCTAACCAAGTGTTTCTTAACCTGAGGGCTTCTAAGGCAGCCCAGCCCACCCCAAAGAAGGGGGACAGGAAAGACAGGAAAGAGAATGGCAGTTCCTAGCCGAACTTTCCTTTGTTAATACAAGAAGTCCAGAAGAAGAAAGCAGCAGGGAGGCCCCAGTTCCTGTGTACACAGTGCTTTCCGTGTGTGCACTTGGGTGGAGGACGGTCTGACCCTCCCCTCACGCGCTTCCATCACACTGGGCTACTACACACTTGGTACTGCAGGAAAGCATCAAAAGTCGGAGCTGGAAGAAATGTCAGGCACTAGAGTCTTTTATTTTTACAGATGAGGAAACTGAATAGAGAAAGGGGGCTTTGCCTAAGGACTCCTGATTCATTAGAGTCCCTTATGTTTTTGTTCATTTTTAGTATTCCTGACTAGTCTTTTCTCTCTGTTCTTTCCTTCCTGTCTCCCTACCTCCCGTTTTTGACGCTTCCAGATCTCTTAGTACCTAGTATTTACTTTTCTGTTAATACCGACCACTAGCAATAGTCAGCTTCCACAGAGGAGACAAAATTTGGACCCTCTGACTTCTGGCAGCCATGACATGATGCCGATAGAGGCATCTTCTAGAGAGAGCCTGGTTTCTCTCTCTACACCACCAGCTGGCCTCTGGGGCGGGTGCAGCTGTGTGCAGTAGCCACGGGTATCCAAAACCTAGCCAGAGCTGCAGACACGTGGCTAGGACGGAGGGGTGGCGGGGCTTTGGAAACTGTGCTCTTAGGTAGAAGCAGCCTTCAGAGGACTTTTAGGGCTCCAGGCTGCCTCCTAAACTGGGTTTTTGCCTGGAAAACATCCCCTGTGCTCTACCCAAGAAAACCCCCTCACGTTGTAGATTCTTTTGAAGTTGATTCTGAAGCATTCTACACTTCATGTTTAGTGTACCGCCTACTGCGGCTCACCCCCTCCACTGTAAGCCCGAAGTCTTACACCTGCCTCCGTTCGAGCACCTCGTAGGTTGCGTGCTAATCAGTTTTACTTGTTAGGTTCTCACTGGGCTGTGGGTTCTTGAGGGCTGGACCACTACCTTGTTCTTCGTGGCCCCCTTCCCTTTCTCACCTGCGTCTAGTATACGGTAGGCACAAACACCGCCGAATGAAGAGATCGCGGTATTTTACTAACAGAAGGACTCATTTCCTCGGAATGTCTAAAATCAGATTTTTATTAAAAGTATATGGTTATTTTGAAATTATAGGGTCTATTTCTTCCCCTGCTTTGCTTTTCTGCAATGACCATGTATTACTTGAGTTATAACTCTCAGAAAGTAACAAATCGGGGGCGCCTAGTTGATTGAGCTCAGTCGGTTGAGCTCCCTGACTCTTGGTTTCAGCTTAGGTCATGATCTTGGCAGTTTGTGAGTTCAAGCTGTTAGCATGGGGCCCACTTGGGATTTTCTCTCTGTACCTCCCCCACATGCTCTCTCTTGCTCTCTCAAAACAAACTTTAAAAAGATCATTACCAGTATCTGGACAGTGTCCACTGCCCTCCAGCACCAGCACGTGGTCCTAGGCCGGGCCTCCGAAGACAGGCGAACACTGTGGGGTTGGACAGCCTGTTAGACACTGAGGAACACCAGGTACAGGGCAGAAACCTCAGAATGAAACTCTGTCCATAACCCTCCTGTGGTAAATCAAGGGACTGCCCAGCTGAAAGCAGGACAGACTCCAATGACAATGACTTTATGCCCTTTACTGACACTGATATTTTCTTTTCACACAAGTACATGTGTTGCCACTCCTGTGACGGCCAGTGGCATTTCTGATTACGTGCGGCTCGTCTCCTAATTGCAGTCACACCAGAACCCGGAGCAGCAGCAGCAGCAGCAGCATGGACCGGCCGGCACAGGCGCTTCAGGAGGAAGGACCTCAGTGAGTTGGTTAGCTCAGGTAGGACCTGTTTCCCTGTTGCCTCCCTTGGTCACGACCAACCGTGATCTTGAGGAGCTCGTGTCCCTTGTTCACCCTCTCGTGGAAAAGGAAGGTGAAGTGCGAGCGCAGAGGCCGGTCCGCCCGTGCGCTCCGCTGAAGAGCTGCCCTCCCGAGCAAGCGGGCGGGGCTGTTAGCCTCTCAGTGTGTGACGTAAAGAATGTAATTACCATTTTCCCAAAAAGAGGAATAAAGGGAAAAATTTCCATTTAATTTCGGAAATGAGACTGAGAACTATCCTAAGACACATATCAATATGGATCTGGAGCCAGATCAGTGATGGTTTCTGTAGCGGCAAACTCCCAGTGCTAAGAGCTACGGAGGTCCGGAAACCTGGGAGGACTGAGCCTTGTTACCGCAGACTTGCTTTCCCACGCTCCCCTCTCCCCTTGCAGCTGCTGTTACCAAAGAATCCCCCAAAACCTGTTCGTTCACACTCAGGGTTACCTGATTCCCTGCTCTGCTGGGAGCTCTTCGAGGCGGTCTCCTCACTGTGTTCCCTACTGTGCTTGACCGTGGCTCTCTGGCCAAGCGCTTATGCTTTCCACACAGTTCTGCATGGAAATCAATACTTAAGGATGAGTTTTCTTTTTAATGTATTTACTGAACTGTGCTAACAGTAGTATGAAACAAAATATGGGTGTTTTCTCCCTCTGGCTTACCACTCAAACAGACAGCCCTACAATTAAAAAGTTAAGACGATTAAATAAGAATTCATGTCTATTTCTTTTAATAACTTAGCAACCATAACAAAAAAAAATTAAAAGCCTCCTTGTCCAGGAGCAGGACAAACTCCATAGTACCCCAGTTTCTAGCCTCGTATGTGCACTGCGGTTAGAGGTTAACTGAGTGAGTGGCTGAGGAAAACATGGAAACGCGGCAGCGCGGGGCCCGGTGATTCAGGGAAGATCGGCCGCTGTACAGAAGGCGCGCCCCGGCCCCGTGTTTGCACACGCGAGCTGCGCAGCACGCCTGAGACCAGACGGGTCTCTCATTTGCTCTAACTTCTGGACAACTTGTTCCACGAATGTAAGTGTATAAAACATTTTAGGAACCAATTTAGCAATGTAGATCAAATTTAATGTTCATATTACCTATAATTCCATTTCAGCTACACAAACGTACATACAAGGATGCTCTCTTCACAGTGGTGTTCATAGTAACAAAATTGGAAACATAAATGTTCACTAATAGGATACTGAGTGGTTTTAGGTGTGGTATAACCACAAATGGGAGAACAATGCAGTCCGTGAAAGTGACGTATATCCTGTTGTTGACACAGAAGGGTATTTGTAATACATTCAGTTTTTTAAAAAGTTAAAAACCGCATGGATGATTTAATTTTTGTAGAAATACAATCACACAAAACAGGTTTGGAAAGAGGTACACTGACCTAACAGTGGCTCTCACTGGAGAACAGGGCTCCACGTTACTTTCAAGTTCTTCTTTCTACCTTTAAATAGAGCCTGAGAAGCTGGTTTGAATTTATTAAAGTACATTTCGATTGTAGTTTCTAGAGAAGTATCAGTGGAACACATACACACCAAACCATGCCACCCATAGAAAGGGCAGAAAATCACCTACCTAGTAGAATGAGTGTGAGGAGTGAATACGACAACTGAGTCAAAGCAGCAAATGTAGACGGTGGAGCCCACCGTTCTCACAGGAGACTGTGGATCTGCTGTTGCCTTATCTTCCGAATTGCCAGGCACAATCAAACTTCCGTTTGAGCTCTAATATCTGAATATTGGCAACTTACTCAGCTGGTTAGTTTTTAGTTTATTTTGAGACAGATACTGAGTGTGAGCAGGAGAGGGGAGGGGCGGGGGTGGGGGAGAGAATCCCAAGCAGGCTTCACTCTGTCAGCACAGAGTCCGACGTGGGGCTCGACCCCACAAACCATGAGATCATGACCTGAGCCAACATCAAGAGTTGGGACGCTTAACTGACTGAGCCACCCAGGCGGCCCTCAGTGTTTTAAAACACTGCCAGTTACCAACGAAGACATACAGGTGGCAAATAAGCATGTGAAAAAATGCTTGACATTATAGAATTTCCATTTATGACATTCTGGAAAAGGCAAAGCTACAAAGTAATGGAGAAAAGATCAGTGGTTGCTTGCCAGGGGTTGTTTTGACATTGAGAGTGTAGGCAGCATGAAGACATTTTTGGCGGGTGGGGCGGTATGGAAATGTCTGTGTCTTCACTGTGGGAATAGTTACAGGCCTCTCCCTGTCAAACTTCTAGGACTGGAAAGAGACATGAGTGAGCTAATTATGTCCTTTGGACAGTGAGTTTGTGACTGCTCTTTATTACATTCAGAACCCACCTTCCACACAGTGAACGGCTCACACCCGTTCATCTAGGAGGTGGGAAAGATGAACTAAGCTGGTGCATTTCATTCACTGACAACTTTCTTATCCATAAAATGTTGTAAACAGTATATTCTTCATTAAAGCAGGATCTTTGTGAATCATTTCATTAATTTAAAATACTTAAGGATACAAGTTTGAGACATTATATAAAGGAACCCTGTAAAGCTAATAAACACTCATTTTTGGCGTTCCCCTAATACTTCCTTAAAGCAAAGTTTTTCTGTGTTCTGTTATTCAGGCCATTGCTTTTGGTTATAATCGCTAATAAACTACTCTTCTGGAATCCCCATAGTCTCTCCTGGTGTCAGAGGAGCTGTCCCCGGTCTGTGAACAATCTGCGTGGGACACGGAAGAGTTAGGCCCCTTTCTACGCTTGTGCCTCATGGATCAGAATTTCCCTGCATTTGTGGAAGAGGTGGAAAAGGAACTTAAAAAGCTGACAGGGCTGAGAAATTAACCCGCCACATACATATAGAACTAAGGAACTTGAAAGCACTGAAAAAGCGCTTCCTCCTAAGATTAGATACAAAAATAAAGAGGATTATTCCAAACACCTTTTGTCAATGTTTTATTTTTAAAAACAGTGAATCCACTTTTTTATACATCATTGCACTTCAACACTTACACAAAACACAAGTACATGCATCTACGGTTACATACCGCATGAGAACCCTGCCGGGTGAGAAAATCTACACTCAGCCGTTTTAAATCAATGTGAAAAATACAGTGTCAACCCCAGAGGATAACTAGTTGCATAGAATACCATGCCATAACATTTCAAGGTCATTGAAAACAAAAGGTAAATTATAAAAGTTTGCCTTAATTGAATGTACAATAAGGTTCAACACATCAGTGCAAAAGGATTTAAGAATTTACATGATTTAACAAAAGAAAAAATAATCACTTAAAAAGCAATCATACATATATACCGCAATTCAACATATCCATTCAGTGGAGTGTTCCAGCTTTTTATCAAAGTCGTGTAGGTTAAGCCCTTAAAATTATAGATTTCAGTTTATATTACTCATCTTTATGTACCAGAACTGCACAATTTCCTCATTCTGACAACATACAATAAGGAATGAATATCAGCAGCTAAAAAATGAAACAAGCATTTATTTTATTTTGGATTTCTCCCACCCCCAAAAATATAAATATATATATATATATTTATATACTGTATATATCTGTAGGTTTTGCTGTACTTTACAAAAATGTTCTCACTAGATGGCAGCAGTGCGTTTGAGAGCTCTGCCAGTTTAACAGCTGCATTAAGTAAAAAATGGCGCATGCACGATCCGATCCTCGGAGGACCTTTTCACTTCTACTTAAATATTTTAACAAAGGGGGAGAAAAGCAACATTCACAGCACATCAAGCCCAAAATAGTTTACACCTTCTACACTGAAGCATTGTTTAAAATGTACCTGACTAGATCACCCTTACAGGAAAGGCTAAATAAGGCATGCTTTAGACAGTCATTTGTGGTGCTGCTCACTTAAAAGGGGAGAGAACCAAAGAGGTCCAAGCAGAAAATTTAGCAGATCATGTTGCCACCAGTTTCAGGAACCTAAAGATCTGTGAAGAAAAAGTATTTGGAAATTAAAGGGGAATATGCAGTGTCACCGAAGACTCCAACAAATCCCACATACAACAAAGCTCCGGCTCAGACAGCATGCTCAGGGATGGGGGTGAAGTTCTGATCTCCATGTGCCTGCACGGAAGGCCCTCGGGCCCTGCTACGCCCGGCCACCGTTCTTGCCTTGCCCTCGCAAGCAAAGTGGAATTAATTGGCCTCTGGGAATAATCCACCTAAGGTGACAATTTTTACCTCTTTTTCAAAGACATAAATAGTGGTGCAAAGTTTGTATTTTGAAACACCATACATATTCTGAAATGGCACTTATATAAAGTGGAACACCACTGCTGGAATGTTCCTTTCCAGCTGCTGCACTGGATCGAAGGCAGAACTTGTTCCCTCAGTAGCAGCAGCTCTGAAATGAACTAAAAGATCCTACGACATGCCACCAGCTACTGAAGAATATGTAACAAAGTCAACAGAGCCAACACTCATTTGCATATAATTTTTAAAATTTCTAAAGAAGGCCATACTTACATTATAAGCAGTATTTAATTTGTGTTTCTCTGGCGCAAGTTTTTATCTTTGTGATTGTTGGTAGAGTTGGTTTTCCTTTGGAGGAAAAATTGCATTGTAACAGTTAAAGTCAGTACAACTCTTGAAATTATAACACATGGAAATACAGGGATTCTTTCGCTTACTACCATCCCTGGTATAGTCCATTTTACTGCACATTACTCAATAAAAATACTCTTTGTGTAAAGTGCGTACACTGTAAAGTGCATACACACCTTCAGTCAATCTTGTGGACTCCCAAGGCAGACAATATACAGGTAACTTTCCATCCAGTTTACAAACCATCATTATTATAAAAGTGTACGAGTAGTAGTTTCTTCTCCACTGACCACCACAATCTCTTCTCAAATCATAAAAGACAGTTACATACAGGCGGTGCTGTGCCCTCTAGCACTTTGCCAATTTGGCATGTCTGCCTCTTACTCCTCAGTCCCCAAGTCTAGGAGCTTGGGCTTATCTTGGACGGATTCAAAATTTGCAGTACCATCTGTCTTGGACACATGCAATTGTTAACCGAGCCAGACAGTTTATCCATGCTTTAGTCCAGCTTGACATTACTTTCACAAAACTGGAAGTCTCTGCTATACTTAGTAGTCATTTCCCCCACATTATCAATTTAAGTATATAGGATGTGCAAAATTTTAAACAGTTTTTTGCACGGCATTCCACTTTATATTGTTACTGAAAACCAAACCACACACCCTGTCCTGGGAATCAAATGGCTGTCAGCTCCACGTCCGTGTAGCTAGGGAGCCTGCACCGCAACACTCATTTCCACTCGCTGGCTCCCCCACAACCTCGGCTACTTCATTCAATTAAACTGCAAATACAAAATAAAACAAACTACTGAATCAATATCCAACAAAATACTTACATTGGCCCAGCTGGTTCATCGTCTAAAAGGTATCCAGTTTTTTAATAATCCATTGAGAGATGGGAGGAGAAAGAAGAAAATCGTGAGACTCTACATAAGAATTAATAGAAGAGCAAACGGCAAGTGGCAAACATGGCTATTCATAGCATTTATTCAAGGCCATTGCATCTGGAGGTGCAAAACACTCATGGAGTTATTACTTCTAGATTCGAGTTTTTAATGGCGGGTATGTTGTTTCAATGGTTTTAGTTGACACTGGGAATGCTTGTCATGAAAAACTGCAACTGTAGCGGACAGACAGGCTGCGATATTATACTCATCTTGTCCCCAAGTTCCAGTGGTTCACTCTTAGAGAGATGAGAACACAAACCAACACTTCAGTTGTAAAATCCTGCTGTTTGTTTTCTCGTGGTGAACGCATGGCTCAGTCCTGCAGTGCGGATGGATGTGTATATTCTATACATTTAGCCACACATCCTCACTTCCCCAAAGGACACCGTTCTTGCTGTTTTGTAATCTTTAGGAGAGTCTTTAGTCTGGCGAATGAGATTGAGGGAGAGGAAGCCACAACACTTCAACCTAATACTGGGTCAGCCCAGCTGGGCTATGCCAGCACAAGTGTACGCATGACCAGAAGACGTTCTGTGACACATCAGGGAAAGCTGAATAGTGGTGACATCCCTCTAGAAAAAGACTTCAGACAGAAAGACAGGCTCAACTCGAGCCCTGGCCAAAACCAGAACCCGAATCCAGATGAGCCATGAGATAGCTTTTTTTTTTTTTTTTTAACCAAAAAGCTTACATTATCTGAGTTTAGAAGCCTTCTTAAATTGGTATTTCATGATTCTGATTTATAAGTTTTTCTTTCCTATTTCAACCAAGGGCAACTTGGTCCCCTTTAAGCAGGGATATACGTACATGGGGAGGGAACAAACAAGTGCTCTTAGTTTTTCTGTTTTACACCAGTCTGGTAGATTAAATGATTCAGAACAGTTTGGTTTCACTGAAGGCTTCTAGAAAAACTCTCAGCAGGATTCCACAAGGGGGCTTGGTGCACATGAAGCAGTTATGGAGATTACAGTCTCAGTGTAGGCATCTGCAGGCGCACACGTCAGGAGTAATGTCTGTTACAGGGAGACATTGCTCCACCTGGTCCTTCGAGGCAACGGAGAGGCAAAGCCACCGCCAGCACACACAGTGACTGGAGCAAAAAAGGGTTAAAAAAAACAAACGAACAAACAAACTAACCACAAACCAACGACTTCTCAGCCAAAACAATAGGCTAGCGACACAACAGTGTCCACAGGATTCTACTACTAACAGTACGCTCTCGAACAGGTACAAAGAACAAACTAAGACTCGAGGACACCCGAGACATCTGTGTGCTGTGTGTGCGGTGAAGATATACGAAGACGTATCAGGACTGAGACACACGAGCCCAGCCTAAATCTACCCTCACCACAACACCCAACTGCTCTCAGCCTCCAGGCCAAGCCGGCTCAGCTACATGCTCGGCACTAAGCACTTCAGGGACTTAAAGGAAAAGACACAGGCGCAAACAGGATTAGTTTTAGTGCTCTGGCGGTGCACCGGAAAACACAAAATTCTAAAGATAACTGACAAGAATACCGCCAATCTACTCCCAACGTGAAAAGAAAAAGCAGGGGTGGGGGGGACATCGCGATAGCCAAGCTACTCTTCTCAAAGCATGACACTGTCAACACCGACCCGAGCACTTTACACGCAAGCCTTTCTTTCAGTGGTGGGGGATATGCCCTCTACCCAGTGGGGTCGTCTTCCAGCCCGACAAGCCGGTAACGTGCAAAGGGCCGCATGTTGGGGTTTTAGCCACAGCGGCCCCGGTGCAGCTGCCATGCCTGCAAGTGGGCGCGGGTGCTATTCGCGCTAGTGTCTGCGTCTCACTGCATCTCTCCCCAGTCCATCTGCACATTTACAAGGATCAAGAAAAGAGCCTCGTGTCTCCTACTGTCCTGGACTGAGTCACTATCTGCAGCACCACTCTCCCTTGACAGGTCAGACAAAAAACAACCTGACCCTAACAGGGAAATCAGGAGAGAGGGAAAGAACAGAACTACAGAAAAAAAGGTACGAAAATCAAAAAGTAAATGAGGATTGAACAGCAAACTGAAATCCAAATTAGTTGTGAAAGTGATGAAGTAAACTTGAAGAAAGTGTTAACATCATGAACTGTGCATCGTATAGACTGAAGCGGAGATTAAACAAACTCCAAAAGCATGCATATCGCTCACTTACCACCATGTTTTAAGGGTTTGATGCGATTGAGGGGGGAAAAAAAAGAAGTCATAGTAACCGACAAAGATCAACATACCCCAAACCCTCAGGCCAAAAGATAGCTGCTTAAACAAGGGCTCCTCTCTTCGCCTGGGCATTACTCACAACCACTGGCTAGATGAGAGGAAGAGGACTGGGGAGAAGGGAAACAAGATGCTTCTGGAATCCACCTGAGAAGAGTGAAGTTCCTGGTGGAACTGCCGTCTTCCCACCCAGACGTATTCTGGCTCTCAGTCCCCTAGATCGCATGGCCGCGCCATCGGGAAGGGTGCTCTGCGGTGCCCACTAAAGAATGGGTTACCTGACATGGTAGTGCCTCCAAAAAGATGGCTTTCCAGTCAGAATGACCAAGAGGGGACTGTTTGGTCAAAGCTCCTTTTTCACTGCCTTCATCTGAGGATGGGCTTTTATAGTTTCTAAATCTGCTTAAATTTTGCCTCATCTCAGCAGAGTAGCATTAAACCAGAGAGTGATTAACAGTTACTTCCAGTTTCCTTTCATGTTTGGTCCTACTATATTTTCTCCATAAGGTGGCTTGTTACTGACTCAGATGACCCCTAGGTAAGAGACGACGAAAGGTGTGTTTTGTTTATCATTTTAAAAATCACATTTCTTTACCAACATTCCTGGCTTGTTGTAAAGCTTCATATTCCCAACTGATAGATTTTTCGAACATCAGAATAGCTCTGAATTGTGGAGTGTCTACAAGAGTTTGAATACGTCAGAGCCACTAAAAATGGTTCCCCCAAAACCTCGGATAGCTTCTCCACCAGTAACTTAAAAGAGTCCCTTTGAACTGCTTACAAAAATTATCTCCCTGACGTGAAAATAGAAAACTCTTTTTGATGCCACCACTGCTTTTCTTAAATCAGCTCCTATTGTTGTCACTTGCGGTCACTAAAATGTCCGGTAGGACTGAAGGCACCAACAAGGCGGGTGAGCGGGGAGGGGCAGGCTTGGAGGCGCACACTAACCCCCCCCCACCCCCTGCTTCAGTCAGCGGAGACCAGCACGCAATCTGCTCCAAGCATGTGAGCGGCAGGATGGGCGGAAGGCTAGGGGGTGCTGGCTGGACCCAGTCTTTTTAGAAAATTATCATTTAATATTTTCAGAGCATGTAGTCAAGAGCTGAGTAAAGTGAAAAAATGAAGCCCTTATTTGGCTCCATGATTCATCTGTTCCTGAAAACGCTGAAGGTAAAAAGGTGATACGCAAATGGTCTACCTAGAAGACAACCAGCCTGCTGGGCCTGGTCCTCAAAGAGACCACAACAAGGGCTTAAGGGGACTTAGTGTGAGTTTTGCTTATAAAATGTTCTGAGGAGACTCCAGACTAAGACTCAGAGGCTTTTTTCCCCCTTCCCCCTACTGGAGGCAGCTAACCCTTAACCCTAAGCATTTTCTACGTGAGAAATCTAAAGCAACATTTGCTTTTCTGGTGAAGCATACCCATAGTAAACTCTCAAAGTTCAAATTTGTAAACATATATAGTTTACAACTGTTCAGTTAGTGCCTTTCTGGTAAGGGGCTGAGTGACCGAGAACCCACGGATTACCCGATTATGAGTTTTATGGTAAATTTTTTCATGTAAGAAGAAGTTCAGTAAGTCAGAAATAAATCCTAGGTCTACCCTGATAATAAAAAGTACCTATTTTGGCAGAGAAAGCATGTCGGGCATATAAAAAAAAATCCATTTTCACAGTAGCATAAATAGGTCAACAGAGCCACAGATGGCCATCTGATAAAAATTCATCACCTCTAAAACTCCCAATTTGTATCGGCTATAAGGTACCTCTTCATTCATTCCACAAAGGAGTGCCTGCATCTCTCTATGCAGACCTGGGGACAGAGGGTGTGGGGAGAAAGCATACGAGGGCACTGCTCGTACACGGATGCACAGGAGTTGAGGGGAAACTGCCTGGAAAAAAAGCCACAGCATAAGGAAAATTCACTGAGGAACAATCAACTTTTTTTTTCTTTAATGATTAATTCCAGGAGGACAAGAAAATAAAGGGGCGCAGGAGCGGGGATGGGTTTGAGAGGAGGAGGCTGACAAAGGAGAAGACTTTGGGGTGGAGATGCCGGAGCGAGGCAGGGAAGTGGAGATGGAGAATGGAGCCCGGGCCGCACTGGCTGTCGGGAAGGGAGCAGAGAGGAGGCGAACACCGCAATAATTCCAGCATCCCAGGTCTGTCGCCCCAATTCAAGACCAAAAAAATAAACGCTGCTTGCATTACATTTCTTCCAAGAGACCAAAGAGATTTTACTTTGCACTTACCCACGTCTTGTATGTAGGATTCACCCATTGTCTATAATAGTTTAGCTTAAGAGAGGTACCTTCCCTTCAGGAAGCCGTTCAGAAGATTTGCAGGCCACAGAGCTCTCCTCTACTCAACTGGCCACCACTTGCATTCAATAGCCATGGAGCTCTGGCTCTTTTAGGATAGCCACTTCCCCAGGCAGCTGTCTGCACTTGTCAGAACCAATGCGAACCCAAATGTCTTCCGGACATACTGGGAGAGCGACCTGGCAATAAACAAAGTGGCTTCCTACGAGGAAGACCAGAATTTCTGATGGGCACAAACTAAGCCAATGCATCACTCTGCCACGAGAGCCCCAGCCAGCCTCATCGTCTTAAAATAAAAAATCAGGTTCTGAGCCCATCTCTGCCCTTTCCCACCTGATGTTTTGCTTCTCCACCTTTCCAAAGGGAAGGCTGAGCAAGGTGATACTTAGCAAAGCAAAAGCATTCTGAGGGGGTGAAAAGCCCTTTGCAGGACTGAGGCATAAATGCCTCTAAAGAGCTGTGCTGGAAACACAGACAACTTCCCTTTACTCTCAGGCCTAAATACAGGTATTCTGCCTTGGGAGTCCTAATTTGTAGCAGGAAAGAGAAAAATCTAGAGAAAAAAGCATTATGCATATGTGAAAATCCCAAGAATTCGGTTCACCTGGTAGAACAGTTCTGTGCACCCAGGAGAAGGAATGTAAGAACCCCGGGGGCACGCTTCTGTTGCAGGGCACCAGCTCGTTTAGGCCCACGGGCCCACCGACTTCCAGCTGGCGTCCGCCTCACTCCTCCATCTAGCTCGCTGCTGGATGTGCACCGGGAGGGGGTCTGCCAGGACTCCCTACACGCGTTGTTAGTTTCAACGACAAACCTTTTTGCCAGCCTCCCCAGAATACTCCCTTCTACTTAGTGCAGAGATTTGGAGGTGCTGAGAAGAAAGGGAAAGAGGGGAAGAGGCTGTGGCTCTCAAACACGGCCTTCCTGAGAGACGGAAGGCCCCGGCGTGCCTTCAGGGCTGCCTGCCTTCTGAGGGAGCAGCAGACCTCCCTTAGTAGTTCTCCACAGTCACGCATGGTCGGGACTGCATCCTGCTGGTCAGCCGCGGGGACAAGGACAACTCTGTGGGGCAGGGCACAGGACCACAGTGCACAAGCACAGGCCCAGAACAGTCACACCGGAGTTGGCATCCCCACCATCACCCAAGGCCCACCTCCACTGAACTTGGGCACACACCCTTCTCATCTAGTCAGCGACGGACGAGTGGAGGTAATCTCTGGCTGGCCGATTCATTTGCTGGTAACGTTACAGACAAGAGGGTGGGGAGCTAGAAAGCTGAAGGTACTACTGATACAAGTCTCCAACAGGAGCTGTCCCCTGACTGTAATCCCAGGGTTAGAAATGGAATACCCACGACTTAAAAAAACAAAACAAAACAAAACACAAAGATTTCCTAGGACTTTCCTGACTGTAAGCAAGTCTCGAAATCTAAGATTTTGTTCTTTCCAACACTTAACTGTTCACTGTAGTTCTAGTGCCGCTCTATCCACTCCCATCTCTGGCACTCCACCGGCCTGAGGGTGCCGCCCTGGGGCATGGGCTCCAGGTGTTACTGCTTAGCTATCTCTGTCTTAAAAGTGGGGGTGGTGGATGCATCAGACTCTACCATTTTGTCCATGAGACAGAAAAGCCAAATGCTAGGTGCCTGCTTCATCAAGAACCTTAAAAACCTATCAAAGGGACCAACCAAGGGAACCAAAGGCTGGCTCGTTCCAATGGCTTTTCTCAGAAACAGTTTGACTGGACTGGGGCAGTTACCTATAGGGGCTACACGAGGCAACCAGGTGACAACCAATTAGATACCTTAAATCTGCCTGAAAGGCCAGGTGGCCTGCGATCTTGGGGTGGCTTCTAGGCTTGACTTGGATTCTCCTCAAGCTCAATCTGCCTGATGATCTGTATTGAAGGAGGACAGAGCTGAACAAAGAGACTGACAGCTGCCCATTCCCCACATGGGGCCTGAAGGGCAGATGGGACTGGGGCTTGGAGAACACCCAAATGGAAGGACAGAGCTAATAATTATAGCTCCAGGTGGCTAATCTTAGGGGTAGGGATTAAGGACAGTATGAGAATTTTCCTTCTCTCCTTTTGGGATTGAACCCCAACATTCTTATAGTCCTCTTTGGGTGCTTGGAAACCATCCCAAGGAACCAACCCCAACATTATAGCTTTTTGTAGGGATGCTCTTACCATCAGGAACTTCATCTGGCCTCTTCCGCTTCTCATACACAACAATGATCACCACCAGGATGATGATTTCAGCCAGAATTCCCAAAAAAGGCCAGAGTGGGGCCAGGTGGCTCCGTACCCTGAGGATGGTGACAACGGAGGCAGAGCCAATGGAGTTGGTAGCATTGCATTCATACTCGCCAGGGTCTTCCGTGATCTGGAGATTCATGATGTTCAGCTCAGTATAATTTTCCTTGTTGATGATGAAGAAGCGGCCAGAGGTATTGACGATGTCCTGCTCAGGGGTGGAAAAAGGAAGAACACACAAAGGTCAGAGTAGTGGAGTCTGTGTCCAAGATAAGGTGGCACCGTTCTCCATTCCTAGCAAGACCACTGGCTGGGCTGAGGGGGCAGTATCTAGGACCATCTTTATCCAAGGAATTTATGAGCCCTTCATTACTAACTTCCTTTTAAGATCAACAACAACACATCAGTAAACTTCTGGTAGAGCCAGATTAAGGCCTCCCCCACCGTTGGTCCTCCAGACTTATCTAACTTTTATGAAGTGACTGGAATTCCTACCTTGTAGCCTCAGAAAAGACCGACTCAATCTAGAAAATCCTACTTCAAATACCATATTGTAAGAAAGCATAACACAGGAGGGAATGGAGAGGGATGGGTGTGACCTCCACAGCCAGGCATATATGCTAACCTCAGGCCTGTCTGATGACTTCAGAGTCCGCACATCTACTCTTCATGCTTGGTGAATTCTGGAAAGTCTCCTTAAGCTTCCTCCAGAAACAATGCTAAGAACTTGCTCCTAGTCAGAGTAGAGAAATTCGTAACTGCCCTTTCCTTTCAGAATTACAGGGTTAAAGGAAAGTCTATTCAATCAATCGACTATTTACTAATGGACGCTACATGTCTTATATCCTACCTACTAAGGGGAAGGTGAAATAGGGAAAAGTATGACACAAAAATGAACAAGGAGATTGGCCTCAAGAGGGTGAGTTCAATCAGACCTCCAAAGGGATGGTCATAGGAACGTGACAATAAGTCCCAACGGAGGGCATGTACGGAGTACTGTGGGGCAGAGTGAGTGGCCAGCTCCAGAAAGAGTCAGGGAAAGCTTCAAGAGAAGAGCCAGCTTATGCACTAGATTGTGGGGAGGAGAGGTGCTAAGTAGGACGGGAGGGCTCCAGGCCCGTGTGGGGAGGTGAGGTGAGTGCTCAGGCAGGGCTCTAGGTGGAGCTGGGACAGGCTTACAGCACTGATCCCCTGGGGTAACAGCAGGGGGAAAATGGACTCGTGCCAGTTGTTATGCAACAACTAAAGCGTAATCAGAAATAGTAGAGAGGAAAGGGGAAGATAATCCCCAGAATGACGTCTAGCTATAGCATACAGTCATGTCTGCAGTTCAGTGTGGGTATGGCTGAAATGGGAAGCTCAGCCTTCAAAACAAGTTATCCCATGAAGCTTTGACTCGGGAACTTGGAAAGATGCCAACTTCTCTCACCTCTGCTCTACTGGCTCACTAATTCCATATTCTTCACTTACAGTCAGAGGTGATTAGTGTCTTCTTTGATCCATAGGCCTTCACTGGTATTTTCTGAGTACCATCATATGCAAGAAACTTTAACCTTTTCAATCAATGCATAATAAGATATTGAGCGGGGACTTGTCCTATTGCTACAGATTTGATGACTAAGGAGGAGCATCAAAAGGACCCCATATTCTTTCTTGGATGAAAGCACAGCACAGGGAATAGCGTCAATACTACTGTAATGACGTGTATGGTAACAGATGGCATCTACACTTAACTGTGGTGAGCGCTGCATTACGTGTAGAACTGTCAAATCACTATGCTGTATACCTGAAACTATTATAACATTGTATGTCAACTGTACTTCAATAATAAAAATTTATATTTATATATATATATATATATATTTTTTTTTTTTTTTAAAGACTCAAATACCATTAACTTGCACTTAGGAAGTATTCACATACATTTATAACTGATAGTGACTGATACTTAGGTTTCAATATCAAGACTGTGTCACCTTAGTCATTAGATGTTCAAACCTTCTACAGTGTTGGTGATTTTCCATCTCATCTGTCAAAGACTAAAAATAATATATGTGAGTTTGCCACCAAGTAATTGTGCTTCTGGCTGTATTTCCAATTTTTGTTTCATCCATTTTGAAACTGTACTATGTAAAAAGATCATGACAGCTTTGTATTTATTACGGATTAACCCTCTTATCATGATAAGAAGGAACTCTTGTTTAATCTTTTCAAGGTATTATTTTTAAAATATTTATTTTTAATAATTAATATTTATCAACACAATATTATAAAATTAATATTTAATATTTATATTTTAAAATTTATTATTTTACAGAGTGTGTGTGTGTGTGTGTGAGAGAGAGAGAGAGAGAGAGAGAGAGAGAGAGAGAGAAGGAGGGGCAGAGAGAGAGACAGAGACAGACAGAAAATCTGAAGCCAGCTCTCTGACAGCATAGATAGAGCCCGATGCCGGGCTCGAACTCGTGATTATAACCTAAGCTGAAGTTGGACACTTAACTGACTGAGTCACCCAAGCACCCTGGTTTAATGTTTATTCGAATTTCACTTTCTGTGATGTTATATTTCCACTTTTCCTATTTATAGAACTTCATTATATTTTTGTCCATCATTTTCGTTTTAACATTTCTGTATTATTTTGTTATACGTAGATTAAGCAACATATCACTATGTTTTTGTTTCTTAAATCTGCCTTTTAATGAGGATACTTAAAACTTTGTATTTAATACTACTGTAGTTTTTACATTTATGGTCAGAAATTATGATTTACTTTAAAAAGAGTACCAATGTCTTAAAAAAAAAAAAAAAAGGTGCAAACAAATCAGGGGGCAAATAGTCCTGCTAGGGCTTCCTAAAAGGGAACCCATCAAGCTATCTTACCCTTGACATCATCACCACGTTAACCCTCGCCAGTCTATAAAAGAGAAGAGGATTATACTTGGCATTACACACAGCTTTCCACCCTGCAGCTGAGTGAACAGGCACCAAGAGAATCACTCAGAGACTGGGGGTGCCAAGAAGAAAATATCTTTTTCCAGTCGGTGTTTGTTTAGGCAGGAGACCTGTACAGGCAGAGTCGCCTACACTCCTGTTTGAAGAGCCGTGATGTTCATGTTTCCCTAAGAGGGCTGGCTGACTTCTGGGCAAGAAGACCCCAGCAGTAAAAATCATCTGTGGCCAGAGCTAAGCAGGAAACAGGGAGATTCAGTTAGAGTAGACCTCTCACAGCTGAAAACTGGTCCCCCGAGAGCTGATACAAGTTCCTAGAATACCCAGGATCTGGCCACCTGCCACTCGGAGGCTTGTTAGTTGAGGCTGCAGCAACAGCATTAACCATGAGTGGACTGCAGGATAAGGCAGATGGGGGATATTTGTCCTCCTTCCCACTCCATACAGAAGAAGGAAGAACCCAGACAGAATGAAGACAATCCTCTGCTCCCCTTGCAGCCTACGGAGAAGGGATGGGAGAGAAAACTGGAATTTTGGACTGGACTGGACTAAACTCTTTAAAAAACAGAGGTCCAAGAAAGTTATGGGATCTGTACTGAAATTAGTGTCTAGAAAAACACTGAAAGCATTTTATCTTAGCCCTCAACCAAGTTTAGGCTGTTGGAAAAACTGGTTTTCAAAGGCATCAACCTAGAAATTGCTTTTCTTTTTCCTATCCCTCTTTCATTAAAAGTTTTCTGTTTCCCGGGGCGCCTGGGTGGCTCAGTCGGTTGAGCGTCCGACTTCAGCCCAGGTCATGATCTCACGGTTTGTGAGTTCGGGCCCCGCATTGCGCTCTGTGCTGACAGCGCGGAGCCTGGAGCCTGTTTCAGATTCTGTGTCTCCCTCTCACTCTCTGCCCCTTCCCCACTTGTGTTGTCTCTCTCTCAAGAATGAATAAACATTAAAAAAAAAAAAAAAAAAAAGTTTTTTTTCCCAAATGATTCACAGCTTGAAAGCAAGAGGAAGTAATATTTGATTTCAAAGGTTTTCCACAATATAACAGATAATTAAGAGTTTGTGGGCATGAGGGGCGTCTGGGTGGCTCAGTAGGTTAAGCATACAGCTTTATCTCGCAGTTCTTGAGTTCAAGCCCCATGTCAAGAGAGTCTGTGCTGACAGCTCAGAGCCTGGAACCCACTTCGGATTTTGTGTCTCCCTCTCTCCCTCTGCCCCTCCCCCACTCATGCTCTGTCTCTCAAAAACAAACATTAAAAAAAAAAAGAGTTCATGGGCACGAGAGATGAAAGTATCCACTGAGAATCCCAATCTGCTGTGGCTAAAGCTCAAGGGCTCTCCTCCCAGAGACCAGAAGAGAATGGGCATTTGCTTCCCAGCACTTCAGGGAACTGAACTAAGTATATTTTGTTGACTTTTCAGGGCCTGCTCTGAAAACAACCTCTCCCTTCCTCATCATAATCCCTTATTAATGGGTTTCTGAAATCTAGCCATCATTGTTAATGTTAGAGTCCTTATCACCACTTGACATATTATTGAGAGATCACAGAATGGGAAGAATTACGGACTTGAAATTTAAAAACTGGATTTGACCTTGGTTTTGTCACTAATTTACCTTGGTTAATAATGCAACCTTTCTGAGGAAGCAGACTAGATTATCTCCAGGGTCCCTTCTGATTCTGATGATTGACAATCAAAGAGGATGCCTGAAAAGTATAGTGCTGGGCATGCAAGGCCTGGGGGCAGGAGGAATGTATGACACCTTCTCTGACAGAAAACCAGACTGGCCAAACATCACGAAATCAGAGAGACAGTGAGAGTCTACTAGACACTGGACTTCCCCAACACTGTCAAGAAGCATCCCACAGACTGAAAAAGAGGTCTTCTTTGACCTTTTCTGGAGCAGATCCTGTCAGATTTCCAATGTCTAAGGCTGCCCTTGAGCCTCACCATGTTGCTCCAATTCCTAACCAGTGCTTTCTGTGTCCCAGAAATATACTAGTTATTACCCTCATTGCCTTGTCTTCCCGAAAAACAAGAAAGGTATGTTAAGACTACACCAAGAACAATATTTTCTTTAGGACAAATGGACTAGAATAAAAAAAAAGTTTAAGATTGGGGTTAGCTCTTTCAGCTTCCTGTCTTGAAGGCAAACCAATCTAATCGCTTAGCAGACACAGTTTTAACAGATCATGTAGGGATTCCATGCTGGCAAGAGACTGTCGGTGACCTCCAGATTCGTTAACATAGCCATTCATGACTAGAAAGAGTAACCGAGGCTGCAGCAACTGGGCCAGATGTCTGGACCTCCCCAGGAGACACTCCAGCAACCACAGAGATGTAGGTATAGAGAAGCAGGGCTGCCTCCTACTCACCATGGGCATACCATTCTCCTTCTTGCGCCAGGTCCACTCTGGGTGCGGGTAGCCAACGGACCTGCAATACATCATGGCATCCTGCCCTTCATTCTTGTTCTCGCTCCGTTTATGGCCAGTGATGTCAGGAGCAGCTAGGAGAAAGAGTGTTGAACAGTTATCATTGGAGGCTACTCTGAAGAGGATATAAAGGCCCCACCTACTGACTCAGAGCCCCGCTTCTAATATAGCCAGTCTTTAGCCCATCCTCATATTTATCTTTGATAACATCCATTTCAGGTCAAAAGAGAGCAACGGAATCCAGCCATGCCCTAGCTCCCGCCCACCAAAGCAGTCAAAGCAGATACCAGGATTACTGTATGTGAAGTTCTGCTATTAATGTAGGTGGTTCTCTAACCCCTGGAAGAGAAGGCATAGGCTCAAGTGCCCTAAATTAAGACATCCTTTAAAAAAACATGCAAACAGAAGCTATTATCATCTCCTCTTCCCAGTCATGGCTTTTTCATGCCTGCACCAATAACAATTATGGATTATATCAAATGTCATATATTCCCTTAAGGAAATGAGAGATCCCTAAGATCAAACACTTAAAATCAAGTCAAAGATTGCAAGGTATATAAAAACAATGAATGCCTGGAGAAGCTATCTGATGGCTATCAATGGACAAGGCTCTTCCAGGAAGGAAAAGACGGGATCCAGCAAACTGGTCTTCACAAGGGGAAGAAAGGAATAAATAGGAAATTCAACCAGTGTCCCGAAAGATTTCATGAACAGTTTAAGAATCTGGCCTGTACACCTGATTTGCAGTAATCTCAATAAACCCATCGCTTCTCGGCCTTTTGGCTAAGATCAAGTGTAATAATCTCAATAAACCCAATCTTGGGGGAATTTCTAGACATGTTAGATGCTGCTGGTCTTCTCTGCTTTAAGAGAGCAGTTAGGAAGAAATAGCGCCTGAGGTTTAAAAATTAGGTAAGTTTCAAGGATCCAAGAAGCCTGAGATGGGGGCTAATTCTTTGAATTTAGCCTCCTTTGATCTTGACAATATCTTCCACCATACCTCACCGGTTACAGTAATGTGAAAGCAATAAAATTCAAAGTAGGCCAGATGTCACAGAGTTGGCCAAGATAGGAAAGAGAATCAACAGGTCTGGTCCAAATTCCAGGTTTTTTTTGTTTTTTTTTTCAAATTCCAGTTTTGCTAGTTCTTTAATTATTCTATGCTTCATTTCTACACCTTGTATCAAATGGAGGTAATTCTAGCCCCTGCCTACATCCAGTGTCCTTGGATAGGTAAGATTTAAAACACTCATTCTGAAACTATAAAAGCCTGTACAATTGTATTCTATCATGGGCTTATCCCACATTCCCCCTCAAAAGAGCTTGCTTTTTTCTTGGCTTAAAAAATTATCCAAAGTCCTGCTACTTCTCAGACTATGCTTCCAAGGCCACCTCCAGAGGCACTTGGGTAGAAATGGAACGAACAAGGTCCCAAGCACTCTCTATAACCGCTGCCGGCCAAACTGAAACCTGCTCAGTACTACTCAGTGTGAGGTGTTTTTCTAAAGTGGATGTTTTAAAGGAGGTGCCTTTTTGTTTTCCAGGCAAGCTTCCTCAATACAGAAGGGACTGGGCCAGGCTGGCTCACTCTTGCTGCCATTTTATCAGATTTCTCCCAAAGCACCTGGTTACACCTACTCACACCTACTGCTCCACCTGCTCACCCTTTCTCAGAGCTTTCTTCAGCCAGTAGAGAGTGAAGAAGATCTTAAGTACTCCAGGGAGCAAGCTCCATGGCAATACACTAAAACACCATCATGGGAAGACACAAGCAAGCAGAGGACTACCACATTTTGCTTCTAGTTGTATTTCATTCATCTGACAAAGATTTGCTGGGCACCCACCACCTGCCAGATACATCACTGAGTGGGGGCGGGGGGAGGTCTTTCTATTCAGGTGCATTTTAGCACAGTCATGAAGAACATTAAGGGAGGAGCACAGTCCTATATCTGTGGGAAGAGCACTCCAAATAAAGACAAAAAAGCTTTGAGGCACAGGTGTGCTTGTTATGTACAAGGAACAGCATGGAGGAATCTGACTGAAACATAGCAAGCAAGGCAAAGATGGTAGTTGATGAAATCAGAGTGGATGGAGCCCAGATTGACTAGGACTGTGCAGGCCACTGCAATGACTTTGGCATTTACTCTGAGTCAGCTGGGAAGCCACTGGTAAACACCAAACATAGGTATAAAATGATCTGCATGTTTTAACAGGCTTCCTCTGGCTACTATGTAGATGATTATACAGAGAGAACAGTGGAATCAAGACTATTTATTTAAGGAAGGTATCAGAGTAATCCAGGCAAGGAAGAAGGTGGTTTGGATGAGGGCAATAGCAGTGAAAGTGATTCTGATATCTTTTATAGGTTAAGGTATTTGTTAATAGATTGGATGTGGGATGTGAGAAAAAAAGAGTCAAGGATGACTCGAAAGCTTCTGGCTTGAATAACTGTAAGGATGGAGGTGCTAGTTACGAAGACAAGACTACAGAAGAATCAGGGCAGTTTTTTGTTGGCTTGTTTTTGTTTTGTTTTTGTTTAGGAGCAATGGCAGTACTGTAAAAAAAAAAAGTTCAAAGTTTAAGATATTTTAACTTTAAGGTTAAGATATTTCTTTAACCTTCAAGTGAAGTTGTCAAGTAGACAGCTGAGTATCAAGTCTGGAGTCCAGAGGAGTCGTCTAGGGTGGAGATATAAATTTTAGAAATCAGCTTATGTGTGACACATTTTTCCATTTTCCTTCTCCTCTGCCCCACAGAGAATACCCACTCTAACCCAGTTATCTAACTAATTACAACAGTACTGTGAATTCAGTACCATCAGCTTTTACCTTGGGACTCTTCCCAAGACTACACATTAGAACCACCCAGAAGGCTAAAAGTTGATTTGGTTTATGGCACCATGGTCTCCAATAAGTTGCTATTCTGTGCAAACTGGTGCAGTCACTCTGAAGCACATTATGGAGGTTCCTCAAAAAGTTAAAAATAGAACTACCCTGTGGTCCAGCAACTGCACTATCAGGGATTTACCCAAAGGACACAAAACTACAGGTTCTAAGGGGTAGATCCACCCTGATGTTTATGGCAGCATTATCAACAGTAGCCAAACTATGGAGAGAGCCCAAATGTCCATCAACTGATGAATGGATACAGAAGACATGATATTCACTCACACACACACACACACACACACACACACTGGAATATTACTCAGCCACCTAAAAGAATGAAATCTTGCCGTTTGCAAAATAAGTCAGAGAAAGACAAATACCATATGATTTCACTCATGTGGAATTTGAGAAACAAAACAGATGAACATATGGTGGGGGGAGGAAGAGAGACGGAAATAAACCATAAGAGACTCTTAAAGACAGACAACAAACGGAGGGTTAATGGAGGTGGGTGGGGGATGGACTTAGATAAGTCATATGTATAAAGGAGAGCACTTATTATGAGCACTGGGTGTTGTATATAAGTGATGAATCACTGAGTTCTACTCCTGAAATCAATATTGCACTGTATGTTAACTAGAATTTACATAAGTTTTGAAAAGAAAAAAAAGCAAAGAAGTCACTATCTATTCTAATAGAAAGAATGCAGACTAAAAGGCCAAGACCTGAGGAGAGAGATGGGGAGGGTCTTCACTCCTACCTTGGTGTTCAGGAGAACACTACTTCCCCTTTTCATTCATCTACCGTGGTATTCTACAGTGGCCTCTATTTACAGATGTGAACACGGCCTTAAAAGCTACTGTGCGCAGAGACTATCCAGGAATTTGGCTATCCCATCACACTTTGTTGGCCATATTTACATAGTATAAACCCCCGGGAAAGAGTTTTCAATGGTTAGATCTATTGCTGCTTTCTCCTCAGCTTAGCAAAGAATACTGAGTGAAGCCCTGGTTATTCACCCTTAGGACGGTGGAAGTATCACTAGTATTCTGAGCAGAGAAAAAACTAAGCCATATCACTCTATCCTTAAGGGAGTGATTATAACAACTATCACTTAGCCTTTGAATCCATGAAAGTTTTTTCATATCTCTCTTTCCTTTATGGTAAATCCTCAATCAAAAAGCACGTTCCTTAAGCCACACTTAAGGTGAAACACAGCATGATGCATAAACTTGTCAAATCACAAAGCTGTATACCTGAAACTAACGTAACATTTTATGTCAACCATACTCAAATAGTTAAAAAAAAAATGTTGGTTGGGGGTGGGGGACAAAAAGAAAGCAAGCCTGTTCCTGTCCCACCAGCTAAACCAGACAGTGGACCCACAGCAAGAAAGGTAACCGGGCTCTTAGAGCACATGTAAGCACAGGTCAGAGAGCAGAGGGGCCCTTAGGGCTCAGCATCCACCCATGGCCAAATCTTTGATGTTCTTCCCTTCAAAAGGTGAAGTGTAATAGCTCCGTCCCCTTGAGTGCGGGCTGGACTTACTGATGCAATTCAAATGAATGAAATAAAGCAGAAGAAAGGTATGCAACTATGTGAACTTGGATAGTTCACAAAGCCACAGTGTGGCTTTCTCCTTGCTCTTCCTCGGATCACACATTCTGGGGCAGGTGAGCCTGTCACACTGGGAGGCCACTCAAACAGCCCATGGAAAAGGCCCACGCAGTGAGGAACTGAGCAACGGCACCATGTCAGGCAGCCACTGAGGACACAGATCCTCCAGTCCCAGTTGAGCTTTCAGAAGACTGCTGCTTGTTAGTCACCCCACCAATCTGCTCCCTACTTTCTGACCCACAGAAACTATGAGGTAATAAGAGTTTCTTGTTTTAAGCCATTGATTTTGGGGGTAATTTAACGACCCAATGAAGAAGACACTACCCTATTTACATAAAATGGAAAACTCAAGTTTGGAAAAGTTATTTAACGTCTAAAATTACACTGCTAGTTAATGGTAAAGCTAGAAACCAAATTCAGGGCTGATTCCAGAGGCTATGTTTTTTATGTACTTTACCATATAGAAGAGAAATAAACCAAACTAAAACAGAGTCATAAAAATAAAAATATACAGCATACTTTATAAGGTGCATAACAAACTGTCCAAATGTTATCTTTGCTTGTAGAGGTACTGGAATATTCCAGAACTGCAGTGGACTGATTTACCTGTCAGAGTTTAACTACTCCATGCACTATAACATAAGTAAAAAAGCTTTGGACGTTAAGTCAGAGAAATTTAGGCTCTAATGAGACTATTACTCACCAACTGAGTAACCTAAGGCAGGTCATTTAAAGTCTTTTAAGTCATTTAAGTTTTATTACTCGCTTTTGTAAAACAGGAGTAATATTCACATACCTCATAGAGGTCTTGTGAGGATTAAATTATATCTCTGTATCAACTGAAGCTCAGGGTCAAAAATAAACACTTAAACTGAACTATTAGTAGTCAGGAAAAGGAAAGAAAAGGCTAGGCTTAGACTCTGGCCTTTGAGTTCTAAGAAATCAAAGAGATGCTGATTATTCTGTTCTCTGCTGACACAAACAAGACTTGTGCTTATAACTCTAATAACATTTAATCAGGTCAGTGACAAATTTTGATTAATGGCCTATTTATTTATATTGGTTAGCATGCCTTACCTTCTATGGGCTTGCCACTTAATAAAGAACTGCTTAACCAGGGTTTGCTGGTCTAAAGGAACCAGGGTTTGCTAGGTCTGAGGAGTCTGACATGGCAAATACCTTACTTCCCTTTGCCCTCTCAGGGAGGCAAGGACTAGGTGGCAAGGGAGTAAGAGAGAGACTTTTAAGAGCTCACAGACCCACTTGGAAATTAACTGGCTCTCTGGCCTCGTTAGTCACATACTCTAATGACATTGGTTGACATCCCTCCAGTATCCTAATGAATGGCAACACGGGTTCCAAAGAGTCTTAGTTCCCCATCAACACCTAACCCAATTTCATTATCCGGGTCTGTGGGTGAGGACAAACTCATGCTCCTCAATACCCTCTGTTGCCTGACCAGCCTACACTTAGAGCAGAGCGTCTAGCTTCTTTGTCAGACTGGTGGCTGTAGAAACTGTCCACTTAGGCAATGGGGGTATGTTCAGCTGAAGCTGATGCTAAATACAGTTATAAGCACAACAAAGCTGAGAAAGGGCTCAAGGTATGGGGTTTCTTCCATGGACTGCTTATTTTGTGCTCACATTTCAAAGCAAATTCATAACCTCACAACTCATTTTCAAAGAAACTCTATCCTTAAAGGTGTTGATGAGTAGCCTGTTTCTAAGTAAACATACGGATTCCGTATGATGATCTCATTGCTTCCTTTATGTAACCTATCATATCCCAGAGACACCTCATCTTTGCTGGAGGCAAAATTAAGAGGCTTGGCTGCAGAAGGCAGAGAGAACATCGAGGTTTACTGCTGGGGCGCCTGGGTGGCTCAGTTGGTTAAGTGTCCGACTTCACCTCAGGTCGTGATTTCGCAGTTCATGGGTTTGAGCCCTGCGTCCGGCTCTGTGCTGACAGCTTGGAGCCTGGAGACTGCTTCGGATTCTGTGTCTCCCTCTCTCTCTTCCAAAAATAACCAAACAAACATTTAAAAAAAAAAAAAAAAGATTTACTGTTAAGCCAAGGGCTAAGCCCAAGAAGTAATATGAGATTGGTCAAGATGGAAGCGAGACGGATGCTGGCTTATGGCTCAATAAGCCTTCTCCACAGAGAGTAGGTTCATCATCAACTGTAAGTATTAGAGCAGTCTGGGGCTTCTGCAAGTGAGGCTTTTCCCTTTCCTGCAGGAGAGAGCACTGAGTGGGTGGCAAGCGAAGTCTCCTCTAACACCATGATTCTAACCTTGGCTGCACACTATAATCACCTGGAGTGCTCCTAATAAAGCCTGATGTCAGGCCACGTTGTCTACACATTAAATCAAGTTTGAGAACCACTGCTTTCATAGCCTTCCTGGCACCAGCATTTGATACAAGGGGACTATAAGAAAGAAGTGTCCCCTTAAGAGAGGGAAATGAGTGAGTAGAGGTATGGGGGACACTGAAGTGACATTCTCAAAGTTGAGAAGTTGACACAGCCACTACCGTGAGAGCTTGAGATCATTTCCTTTAATAACCCAGCCTCTCATTTGTATCCATATAAGGGAACCACAGACTACTAGAGCCTTACAGGACCTCCAAGACCATCTATCTCATCCTGCTTCATCACATGCTTGTGGAAGCTGAGGCCCGAGGAAGGAGAGCAAATGGGTAGGGCCACAGCAAGTTTAATGTCAGGGCAGGATCAAAATCTAATTCCTCTACCTCTCAGTCCAAGGCCTTCTGTTATATGCTGCACATAGTAACACGGCTCAGCGCTCAGGAGCACAGGTGAGAACCCTCATTCTACTCTTTACCTGTCACACTAGGTAAGTCATCTAATTCTCTTGAAACTCCATTTTCTCCCCTGGAAAGTGGGAATAATAACAGCATTTCCAACCAAGAGTTGTGAAAACTATAGGGAGGACAGAAACAGCAGTGCACCTAGAATGGCGCCTGGCATACAGTTAATGTGCAATGTTAGCCATTCTTATTCTTATTAATGAAGGCGGGGTAGCACCCTGAAAAGAAAGAATAGGTACGGTTATTCGGGCTGAGGTTGATGCTCAAAGTGTTCCAGCAGCTTCAAGGTATTATTATTTTGCTCTCGAAGACTTTTCAGGTATGGGCAATTCTGAGTTGCCCTACTACTAATTTTGAGTCAGAACCAGCTATGACCTAAAGGATGTCATAACCTCCAAGCATCCTCGCCTACCAAACTAGCTGCCTATCAAATAAATAACCATGAAAACAATCCACATGCTAAACTGCCATACACATGGGAGATGTGTATTATTACCCTTAATGATATTCACTGTCCTCACCATGAGGTCCATCTCGGCCAGCCTGAACGTTAATATATTACTTGTAAGGCCACACAACAGAAGAGGAAACAGGGACGCCAGACAAGGTCACTTAAAGAGATCCTAACATTTAGTCGTAATATTAAAATACAAAGAAAGCTAAGAAGTATGGAGTTGGAAAAACAAGATCAGTCTTAGCTATGGTAGCCGCCAAAACTCACCTGGAGTGCCCAGTGAGCAGGGAGATATAGTAAGCCCAATGAGACCCTCGACCCAGACCTTGCTGGGGTCGGGATGTACCTTTCACGAGAGGCAGTGGCATGTTTGCTGCAGAGGATTTGATGACCACCAAAATCCTTTTCTAAAAACAGAGTAAAATTCAAATTCCTTGTTTCTTGGATTAATCAAAATAACTGAGTGATGAGGATATGGCTTGGGAGTCATGAGAGGGATTTTCTCCTGTTTTGCAAATTACAGAAACTTTTTATGTGCTTTTTTATGAGCACGTTTTTTAATTTTAGGAAAGGAAGAGAGGGGAAGAGGGAGAAAGTAAGAGAAAAGTTAAAGAATTATAGGAATAGAAAGTTCAATACCTATCCATTCACGAATGCTATAATAAGCTGTGGAGTCTCTGGAAGACAAAAGCCCTGAAGAGTCAAAAAGTTGGGGAAAGAGACGCCTCCCCAAAGAGGCTGGGCTATGGGGCAGGGGTCCCACTGAGGTCTAGCTGTTGCTGTTTCCTCTCCCCTGGCCAGGCCTGCTCTATCTTTCACCTCTTGCACCTGCTCAGGTCACCTGCCAGATACCTAAGAAATGGAATCCTAAACAGTAATACTATCTTCCTGTTTACACTGTGCCTCATTCTTGTCCTTTAAAAACAGTAAAAGAAAAAAACCCCTACTTCAGATGCAGGGCCTTCCCTACTACATGCAGATATTACCAACCTCAAAATCCCTTCCTGGCAGGCTAGGGTGGAGACCACTGCCGTCTCAGGTCTGTTGTAGGACACACGCCCCTCCCTGAGTCCTTCAGCCTTCTTTTCTCTTGCACACAAGGTGCCCAGTTCCAGCCTAGTGTAAGCCCTTCACTCCCCACAGTGCTGAGCCCAAACAACACCCCAGGGGGGAGGTGCTGAATTGCAGTAAAAGCCAGATGGGGAAGAAAAGGACTGAGTGCAGAACAGGTGTTGAAGAGATCTGTCTGTCTGGTGTAAATTCTATTGCCCTGACCCGCCGAGTTAGTTACACCACAAAGAAGACTCCCAAGAGACTCCTTTCAACAGAGGTCACTCATGTCCTTAAATCTCTCTCAAGTACACCACCTCTTACCTGTATGACTCAGCAGATTTTTTAAGTCGTTATACCTATCTATAAAATGTAACTGTCTCTAACCCCACCATAGAGGCACCGAGGAAATAAAACCAGAGGTTGTATGTTAATGCTTTGGGAATCAATCAATGTCTGTCTCTCCCTCCCACCCTCTTTCCATCCCCCTCCCTCCCTCTCTCTCAATGCAAGGCAGTTTGTGACCCTAATCACTTAGCTTAGAATATGATCCTGGGAGCACCCGGGTGGGCTTAGTCAGTTAAGCTCTCTGACTCTTGATTTAAGCTCAGGTCATTACATCATGGTTTCTGAATTCAGGCCCCAAGTTGGGCTCTGTGCTGACAGCGCAGAGTCGGCTTGGGATTTTCTCTCTCCCCCACTCTCTGTGCCCTACCCCACTCACTCACTGGAAAATATTGTTTAAAAAACAATACGATGTGGGCCTATGGCAAATATTTTTAAAGTTAAACAGAAAAAGTCAAATGTTCGGTCTTTACCATACGAAATTAATTATCACCTGAAAGACATTAAATGTTCAACTGTCTTCTATCTAGGTGTTAGGGGACAGAGAAGAGAAAAGACTGGAATTCCCTGTGAATTTTCTTGAAAGACTAACATATCTGTACAAGCTAATCACAGAATATGCTTAGGATTCTAAGAAAGAGAATTCTCTTAAGGTCCACTCCTTTGAAACCAGGATATCACCGCCCGCCCAATATTCCTCAGGGAGCTGCTGTGCAGTAAAATGCAACAGTGCATAGCACACCCAGTCACAACAGTAAGATGCCTGGAATGTTTTAACTTCCTCTGAAATCACTCCTGCCTGCAGCTTCCCATTCTATGCCTCCTGCCCCCCGCCCCCGATGCCCCCACTCCACTACCTCCTATCTGCTAAAGAAATGTGAGGAAAGATGCCTCAGGGGCCCCTGAAGCCCACCTCTCAAGCAGCCAAGCCAATGGGAAACCTCTTCTGTCTCCAGTCCTGAAAGTGCTGCTAGAAATCATGAGAGCCAAATCAGCACTATCATAGTGAAGCCAGGACTAGGAACTGCATGTAACTACCCTTTAGGCTTGGGGGGGCAGCTAACTACACACACCACTTTCCCTCCTTCACCCATCCTGTCACCTCCACACTTGGACTTTGTGCCAAACGCTCAGCCTGGAATGCTGCAGGGCCTCTGGTCTCTCATGGAGGAGCAAACCATCTCCCCGTGCAGGCCAGCTCATCCAGGTGACGAAAGACACATGGCAGACTTAGAGAAAAGGCCTTCTCATACCTTCATCCTCAAGCTGAACAAATGTGTCATCCTTCAAAAACAGAGATAAACCCAGATCTCTCCAAGAAAAGCCCTGAATTAATGAAATCCTAGGTTCCCTGGCCTGTGTGGACTATAACCAAGCCATTGTGACTAAACCCTTTCAGGCATTTAGAATTCAATCTGGCAGCGGGAGGAGACACTGGCTGTCCTTACGTCAACTTACAAATTAGCGCTGTGTCACCAAGACACTACTTTCATTTAATAACAAATCATTGAAACTTGGAATCTAAACCGTTCTTTAATCTGAATTTCGAGTCTTCTAAATATTTTAAGAAAGATCTGATACCTGCTATTATAGGACCTTCCCATTTCCTAAATTTATCCTTCCAGCTGCTAAGGATCACCTATGGATTTGAAAAACAAATCTGTATCCTTCCTAAGCAAAATAAAGACTGAAAAAATTTTTAAAAACCCTCATCTCTTCAATCTGACCTCAAACAGCAGCCCCACCTTACCCTGGTCATTTTATAAAATGGAAAAACATGGGATTGAGAGTCAAGATCTGGGTTCTAATGCTAGCTCTGCCACAAACCACCCTCTGCCCCCAGAGCTCATGGCTGTACTTTTCTGGGTCTCAGCTGCTTCTCTGAAGTAACACAGGAAAGCTGGGATTCATGATGTTAAGTCGCTTCAACTTTTACAGTTCTCTTGGCCCTTCTGGGAACTTTCAGCTACAGCCACATCTTTAAGATGCCATGTACCCAGGGTTTCTATTAAATATCTAATGAATGGGGCACCTGGGTTGGCAACCAACTTCAGCTCAGGTCATGATCTCACAGTTCCTGAATTCGAGCCCCACATTGGGCTCGCTACTGTCAGCACAAAGACCGCTTCAGATCCTCTGTCCCCTTCTCTCTGCCCCTCGCCTGCTTGTCCTCTCAAAAATAAACATTTTTAAAAAAATTCTAATGAATTATCCACAAATAGTTAATGTTCACTCTGCACACTGTACTTTGCCAAATTCTGCCGGTTCACTGGAAATCTATATAATATTTGTAAAGGCACTATTTGTTCTAATATACTTACAAAGGTTGGACCATATGAAGCTGCCAACATTCAAACATTTTTACCATACAAAAACAGCAATTTCATATGGTTTAAACTACTACATTAACTTATTTATTCCTCCTTACAATCCCATGATGTAGATTTTGTGAATGAGGAAACAGAAGCACAAAGAATCTAATAACTTGCCATAGTCACACAGCTAACAGATGATAGGGTTTGGATTTAACCTGGGCAGCTGAGTTCCTGAGCCTGTAGTCCTGCCAGAATGTTATATCGCCTCCCATAATGGGAACAAGAACAGCTTGAAGACTGGGAGTCCACACTAAGGTAGTGTCTCAGAAGGAGAGAGGCTCACGCTGCAGCCTCTGTTGGGTTGTACCTTTCACTTCAATGGTGGCATTTGCTTTAGGAGCACTGACAAAGTGATATACACAGTGGTATTCTCCTGAATCCTCAGCTCTCGGCTTATTGATCCTGCAGAGATGAGAAAAAAAAACCAAGTAAGGAAGCTGGGAACAAATATACAACAAAATACACAACAAAAGAACAAGTGTAACCAAGGACTCTTCTCTCCAAACTGTGTCCCTGAATGCAACTCCCCTCCTAACTAAAAGCAAAAGCCTCCCTCCATAAAACATTACTGCTTTACTCCTTACTGGGCACCTGGAATACAAAGATAGAATGATACATGGTCTCTAACCTTAAACAAGTAATCAAAATGGAGAGTTGTACAAAATACTACAGACTATATTTAGATATAGAAGATGGAGCCATCACCAAAAACTTTTTGCTCACCTTGTGGTTCTAGTCAAATAAATAAGACCAGAAAAAAGCCAATCTTTTTCTGTGCTTCCCTAAAGACCCTGTTTGGGTCGTCTTGTTCTTCCCACCCTATATTTCAGTAGCATGCCTTGCAGTAAGCCTACTCACCAACAGGACCCCAAGGGATAGTTTAAAAAAAAAAAAAAAATCGCCTCACAGCACCAACCGCAGAGATGCAACTAAACGTTTAATACTTAAGTGCAGCTAAAACTCCACAGCCCTGCATGATCTGTCGTACCCTCACCTCAGCCACTTTCTAGCCCTACTGGGCTCTTCTCAGTTTTTCAGCATGTTGCACTTGTTCCCATCTCGAAACCTTGACACGAGATGTTCCTTTACAGAGAATATTCTTCCCATCAATCTTAGCCTACTTTTGCATCAGTCTTGGCTCACATCACTTCTTCCTACCCCCAATCTAAGAGACGTCCCCTTCATGATATTCTCTCTCATACTACATTTTCATTCTTCCAAGCGTTCACCACAATGTGTAATTATATGTTTATGCAATTGTTTGATGAATGTCTGGGTTCCCAACAGACCAAGTTCTATGTGGACAGGCACTGTTTATTTTGTGAACAGATCTATACCCAGCGCATGGCCTGGCTGAAAATAGCAGGGGGATGAATAAACAAACGGGTAAATGACAGAGTGAATGTAAACTCAGAGTGCACAGCTGTGTGGAGATCCCAACCAAGTTCAGTAGGGGGACAAGAAGGACTGCAGGAAGTGCGTGTGGCCAGAACAGCACTTCCTCTCAATTCACAGGGTGATCCTTAACAAGCAGTCTTGCCCCCGATGACCAGCTTCACACCAGCTCAGTACACTATGGCCTACACACACCCCCAAACATATGCAGGAAAGCTGGTACATAATTACCAAAAATAGAGAAATCCACATCAGAGGATAACCATTATATAGCTCCTGCTCTTTTACTCAGTGGTTAAAACAGAATACGTGCAATGGTTAAAGCTCCACTGCACTAGTTAATGCCTGAGAAAAACTCAGAAAAACCTTGACCACTAAGTGGCCCAACGTATTTATCCACCTTACTGTTCAATCGTAAAAAAAGAAACATGGGTTATACCAGACCACAGATGAGGAGACACACAGTCTATCCCCAGGACTGTCTCAGCATACCCACGGCAGCCTAATATTCTAAGAGGAACCACCAAGACTCTTCTAAATTTTACACAAGTGGCTCTTCTTAAACCAACATCCTCCCATCTGGAAAACAGACACAAGTCAGCTGCTCTTAGCAAATGTTCCAGAGTTTGAAGGAAGAGCAGCAGCTGTATCTTCAGAGCTCAGACTGACTCTAAGTTCCTTGAAAAGACTTAGAAAGATGACTCCCAAGCTTGAGTCCATGCTTATGGGCTCAAAATCTCCCCACAACATTTTGGTCGACTAGCTACTGGGAAGCAACTGAAGCAAATGGAAAACGTCTCTTAGAGCTGAGCAGGAGCAAGGTCTGAGCCTGGCGCTATGGCTGACTAAACAGGTGGCTCAAGGGCTCATCAGCTGTTATTTTCACAAAATGTGGGAGAATACAGACTCCTTGAAAACTGACAAACAGAACACTCCTGGAGAGCTTCAAATTAACTAAGAGGAAGAAGAAAAAGAGGAAGAAGAGGAGGAAGACGAGGAGGAGGAGGAGGAAGAAGGGGAAGAAAGGGAGGAGGAGGAGCAGCAGCAGCATCAGCAGCATTTTATAAAGTCAGGCTCAAATTTGTAAAGTTACAGTTCAAATCCATATGGGTGACACAGTACAAGACCCAAGAGAAACACAACTGGATGTCAGGTACCTTGAAAGAGTTACTAAAAAAATACAAACTTGTAAAACTAAGAAACAGACCAGGAATATATGCCTTTCATTCCACCGAACACTTCTATTTGATTAACCCTTTCCAAACTGAGAATACAGCTGAAGCTGTATTTCCAATTTAATATGAGAAGAAACTACGGTGGAGGCAGATTAACTTACCACTAAAATGGCAGGGAAAAAAAAAAACAACAACAACCTAGATTCTGGAAAGTCAGAAGATCTGGAACCAACCCTTGCTTCTGAAATTCACTAGATACAGTATTTGGTCTTGAAAAGTCAGTTATTACTCTTTGAGTTTTAGTTTCCTCACTTGAGAAGAGGAGGAGGATCCAGAAATTAATGTGGGTCAATTAAATAAGGGGTATGAAAAGATCTAAATTTTGCAAAAACACTGCAGAATGTCCTTGCTACTACCGGGCACACAAGTTTTCCCGATCTCACTCCAGCACAGTCTTCTCACTGCATCATCCTGCCAAACAGGATTAGCCGATTCTTCTCGGGATTAGGTTTTAACCACAAACTATTCTGAAAGGTGAGGTGCCATGTGTTCTAGATATTCGAAAAAAGCACAAATGTTTGGGTGCCGGGTTAACTTCAGTCAGCAAATACCCCCCTTTCATCAAAGGATGTTTCCAGGCTACTAACCTTATTCCAGATCACCAAAGAGCCCTGTATCCACTGATCTTGATCCGGTTATGGTCATATTAATCACTCCTAAAAGGTAACTGGCTAGGAATTCTACCAAGTGGAAAGATCGCTTATGGTGTTCTTGCTCTAAGAGTCCTAATATAGATTTCAATCTGAGTCCTCAAACCACTGGATTAAATCAAGAGACCTGAATTCTAATTCTGACTTTCCCACTGACTGGCATGCTAACCCTAAGCAAATCACTCCTTACGCTCTCCGTTTCTCTATAATCATAGTGAGGGGAGCACCTATAGTTCTCAAGCCTAGGTATTCATTGGAATCCTTTGGAAATCTTTAATAGTTTCCTGGGCCTTACCCCAGATACACTGGATTAGATTCTCCAGAGAAGGACCATATATATCTTATGTGTCTCCCACATAACATAATTATGGATTATGAATGTCCATAGTAAGTTCACTGCTCCCTCCCATCTTCCTAGGAGCTGTTAGTCCCTCTCACCTGTATTCCATGTTGCTGGCATTCTTGCGAGTGGCAGTCAGCTCTACCCCATTCTTTGTCCAGTAGCTGTATGTAAGGGTGTGAGAGCTGGAGGTGAGGTTACACTGCAGGGTGACGGGGAGAACAGGGCTGTCTCGAAGAATGACCTCTTCACTGGTGACAATCCTTGGCTCTGTAATAAGAGTGCACAGTGATAGGGAGCCACAGCCTTCTGTTCTCTGTAGCCCTGGCCTGAGAATTGGATGGGGCAGGATGGGGAGACTAGAAGAAGAGGGAGGGCAGACAGGACCACATGAGGAATTTCACTTTACCACTTTGGAGGAAGTCAAGAAAGGAAGAACAATGATTATAAGCAAATGATCACTAGCGCAGACAACAGCCTGAAGACCAGTTGGCCTAGACGTGAAAAGAATGGGGGTATTATGGGTACTTATACTGGCAACAATCCACTTACACTTTGGAACACCTTGGTTTTATGATATAAGAACCACCAACCAAGTCAGCTTCAATTAGAAAGCCAGCCTCCACCTTGCAGTGCTGAAGACAAAGGCAACATCATTTATATAGCTAATAAACTCCCTATGGAGTCACTAGGCCTTGAAATGGTAATAGCTATAATTAGATAAAACATGTATGGCTTTTCCCACATTTGATTCTGATAAACCTATGGCAAACCAGTCATGGCCATTAATTATGCAGAAAAAAACAGCGTAGATCCTAAAAGCAAACTTCCTGCCAGAAGTCTATTGCATTTTCCAAATTTTGCCAAGGAAAAATTCTTAAGGAATCATCACAGTTCTTCTCTCCAGCCCATATTTATTCCCAAAACAAAACCTTTTCAGAACTGCTGTTTAAAACACATTCCACTCTGCAGATAATGTAACTAGAATGCAGTATGTGTTGGTATCATGGGCTCGAAGCATTTTAGAGCTCAGAGGCCCTTTGAGTTCACTGAACCCCACTCTTTAAGAGCTAGAGACAGAGAATGGCTTGTGCAAGGCCATAATTATTACTAGTGGCAAATCTGGGCCTAGAACACACATCTGACTGAATTCTCTATCTCTGCCTCCCTTTCCCAGCCCCAAACCCCCACACACACTTTCCACCCTACAGCAAGTTACATACTTCATCTTCTAGTTCTATACTGGGCTTAGATAACCTGGGGTCATTAGTTTAGAATCTACAAAAATAACCTATTTGGCCCAAATATTAGAACACACTGAGCGGAAATTTTGTAAGGCACTCTGTCATTCCTGGAAGGTTCATCCTCAAAGTCCTTTGAATTCCACCACTATATGAAAGTCAAGATGTTTGTTTGCGGTCTTTTTGTTGTTGTTACTTATCTCTAATCTTTTCCCACCCTTAGACATTTTCAGGTAAAGTCTAAACTTTTCCCATCCACAATTAGAGATATTTCCTCCTCTTGTACTCTTTTTCTACTTTTTTTTCAGAAATTCTTGACTATCTTCCCATTTCCCTGACCCTGGCAACTCTGTAGCAGCAACCTAACACCATTTTACGCAGTATAGTTAGTGCTGACTCTAACCCTTGAGGACAGAACTCTCTCCCTTCACTGGAACAAAGCTTTGTTCACTGTGCAGGGAGGAGGATGGGATGGAGAAGCCATGGGACACTTGAAAAATATAATGCCCAAGGACTTCCTAATCCATTCAACATTTCTGACTGTAGACTCATACCAAAGAAAACTGTGGCAAATAAAGCAAATCCTCAAGTTTCTTCAATTAAATTGCTTCTCACTATTTTCCAACTCGGGCAAAAGGATGACGGTTATCTTCCATTCAGCACTGATCCTTACTGGTAACATCAAACAGGGTCTCTATGTACAGATAATGGAGGCATAGCAGCCACTAAGACAGAAGCAGATGCATGTAAACACGTTAGCGCAGTGGTGTCCCATGGTTTCCAAAACACACTGGACAGAAGCCAAATCCCTGGGCCTTTAAGTCGAGCAGAACGGCTGCAAACCCTGCAACGGAAGGTGCACACACACCATCAGCAGAAAGCACCACAATTCCAAGAAAAATCAAAACCAAGCAAAAACAAAAAAAAGAGAACCAGTACTCCACAGAAATTAAAAATATAAAGGCAACATTAAAACCCAAACACACTTTTAGATTTTTACTAAATTTTTATTATCGAATTTTATTTTCTGTCCCATTTGAGATTCTTCTTCTGGTTCTTCTTCTCAGACTGCACTGAGAAAGGGTAAACTCTGAGAATGAGGCCAAGAGCGTCTAGATGTTTAAATACAAGGAGGCCAAAGTAAATGCTACTCTTACCTGTGACGATGCAAATGCCCAGGGCAGCTCAGGGAGATTAAGAAGTTGATGAGAGCAACCTGGTAGACTTTCTGCCAAGAACTCTTGGAAGGCAAAGGAAAGCACTTTTCCCCATAAGTGTTAAAGATCCAGGAGAGAGCCAGCTGGGAGCAAGTGGATAATTTAAATAGGTTTAAATATGATTCTGCACCACAGGAAGGTTGTGGGGTGTGGTAACCTCCCTCCAATGTATATGGAAACCAGTGCTAACCCAAGCTCCTTGGCCATGGTGCCACATCTGTGTTCTGCACCATGATGAAAGTGGAGCTTTTGTTTCTGTGGCTCAGCAATGACCATGAAAGTCCAAGAGAGATGAACATTTAGGAGAAGCCCCAAAATTTTTGCCTGCCACTGACTCCTACAAAGAAGCAGTGGATGGGAGACCCTTACCCTCACTGTCACACATGTGTAGAACATGCTATGGCCAGGGAGATACCCTAAAAACTGGACATATTTCTCATCCTGTCTTATTTTACTCAAGGAGCTTTGGGGGAAAATACTGTCAAGAAGTCATTTTAGCAGACTTCAACCTCACCCTGGAGGCAAATGTCCTTGGGATGCTAAGATCATAAAACAATCCAATTAGAGTGAATGCAGGGTGTTTTTTTAAAAGTAGCAGCAGCAGCTTGGCTCTCTAAAACAGTTCACTGGGATTAACTAATTGATGGGGAAGTCTGGGACGAGACTGAACTGGCCAGGATTTGGTTCAACCACCTACAGACACTTCTAAGTTAGGAAGTTTATTTCCAAGTAAAGTGGGGAAATGTTATGTATTCTCAGGATTGGTAGTAAGTACCCCAAAGACTCATCTTCTTCTAGCCCCAAGGCATGACATCTTAATTATGAGTCTACTTGAGTCAAGCTCCTGGAAGTACAAATACCAAGTGCCCAGCTCAGTCCATGCCTACAAACTTCTGCAGATCTTTGTGGCCATTTGGGTAATTCTGTTTTTATAAGGAAAGGAGCAGGGGGGCAGGAGAAGGAAGCGTGCAAGGGAAAAACTGTTAAATAAAAGGAAAATCGCTGGGTTAATATTCCCCATTTTCACATAGACAAGGTTTTCTTTTCCCCTTTCCAGAAGCAGGTTCTCTGATTGAACAGTGCCAGCTGCAGCAGCCTCTCCTATCTCTTCCCTAAGGCCTCTTCTTTCCATAAGCATCTTCTAAGGAACTATAAAGGACAACTAACCTGCTATCTTCCATATGAAGTGTACAGATAGATTCAGGGCCCATATCCTATTAATCCTATGTTATTACCAAATTCCTCATAAACGTGTTTTTGCTATTTTTACTTACTCTTTCTAAATCAATCAGTTCTTTAAGCCAGAACTGGCTACAGGTCTGAGTCCTTGAAGAGGTGAAAAACCCAGAGGATCTTTCCATTAAGCAGAGTATGCTCCCTCGATTACAATCAGGCCAGATGTGGGGCTAGAACTCTTCCTGGCCAGGAGTACTGGCTCTGTGGTGGCTTTTCCCTCCCTCTCCTTCCCACTATACAAGTAGCAAGACACCGGTTAGAAAGAGAGGTGGCCACGAAAGTCCCTGTGTCTAAAGTCTTACCTATACCTGCTACGACAGATAAAGAGAAGAATTCTAAGCCACCCGCTTAGCTTTCCCTCATCACCTAGTTGGAATTTAGTTTCTTCTTTTTTCAAAACACAAGGCCAATGTGAATGGCTTCCCAACTATTTCTAGGGTTGCCAGCTTCTGGGATGAGGAGCACTGTGCCAACAGTCAGTCATCAGAGTCAAACTATCTGTGAAACAGGAAGCAGATGCAACTCTGACTCTGAAACAGTATGATGGAATTAAAAAAAAAAATACTTTGCAGCTTGTGTCACCTGGTGCCTAATAGCAAGACATGTGGAGGAAATCTCGGGCTACTGCTTTTAAAAGAATGGGAGACTGGATGGGCAGGACGGGTAAGGAATGTACTGCTGTAATGCAGGGCTGTTATCAGAGAAGCACGTGCCACTGTTTTAGAAAAGAAAAAGAGCTGGAACTATGGAAATACCCAAGCTTACATGCCACCCAACAACCAAAACACACCACCACACCGCACCTATGGCGACATTCCCATCACAGAACAGGATGACACCAAGTCACAGTGAGGGAAGAGGCTGGGCAGACACAAACTTAAAATCATAGAGGTGAAGGCAGCTATTCAGAGAGCTTCAAACAGATGAACAGAAGAAATAAAAAGTAGTTAGACTGGGGAAAGAAACAAAAATAAAAAGGCACCAGAGAATAAATCAGCAAAAGGATAGCAGGAAACCTACTACAAAATTAAAGGGGAGGGAAAGAAACAATTCAACACTACCCTGTTTCAACTGCCTGGTCTTGTGAGTTTAAGTGGTTTTTTGAGCCTCCCCAGCTCTCCCTCCCCACCTCTTCCCATTGCAGATGATATTGGACAGGCACGGATTTCCCCAAATTCTTTGTTCCTGAGGAGAAAGACACAGAGAAGGGTTGGGGGATGAGGGAGGTAGAAAGGACGGCAAAGAAAAAAAAAGTTGCCACAGATGTTTTCATACACTACATCCAGAAGGGTTGTGGGTTTGAAAAAACGAAGACAAGGGGTGGGGTGAGCGATCATACTGGGGAAGAGGGAAAGGAAGCAGAAGGGAAGGGTCATCGGGCCACCTCTAATGACTACAGTACTACTACTGTAGGGTGCTGGACTCACTCTGAAGGACGCTTATGGTGGCCTGGGCTCGAATCCATGTTATGGAGGGGTTTTGCCTCAAGTCATTCCTCTTGGGGTCGTTGCTGGCCCTGCACTCGTAAGTCCCAGAGTCCTCCAAGGTGAGCCGGGTTATTCTCAGCACACTCACGCCGTTTGACCCGTAGGCGGTGTTTACGGTGACACGGCGCTTCCGAGCACCGTCCCACAGCTGTCTGAAAGACTCTGCCCGGTTGACTTCTGCGTACCACCACTGGATCTCTGGCGTGGGGCTCCCGACCACGTCACAGTACAGCTCAAAGGCGTCCCCAGTGAGCTTAGTTTCTGACATGGGCGACTTGACAAACCCAGCTAGAGGGAGGGGGAGCAGGAATGCAGTGACAGGCCAAGCAGAAAAAAAAGAATCAACAGGTGTTAATAGTAATTTAAAGAAAAGAAAAAAGCAAATGAGTTGCAAAGAACAAAAAGGATTCATTTTTAAACTATAAAGATATAAAGAGACAGTAAATAGCATTTCATACAAGCTTTTAGAAGAAGAACCACCCTGGGAAGCTTATGAAGCAAAGGCAGGCTAATTACAAGCTGGGACAGCCCAGGTGCTAGCCAGGCAGAAGCAAGCCCACTGGAAAGCATTTTAGCAATGGGCCCAGTTGGTAGGAATGAGAAAGCCTCAGGTCTCAGGCAAGAGTCTCTTTCCTTAGAGCACAAACCATTACCTTTTTAAATTCAGGCAAGTGATGAAAGATAAACACGAGTGGCAGTAGTTCTATATGCCAAGTCAGGATCTCTCTTTTGGATGGGGGAATACTTTGTTAGAGATGCAATGTCCTTTGTGGGCCTTAACAAGAAATATTAACTGACCTAACGACACCTTCTCTTGAGAATCAGAGTCCAAATTTCAACCAAAAAGGTAGCATATTTCTCTCTCATACAGGATTCCATCCTGCGCCCAGCATAGACTTCTCCCACATCCTATTCTTCCCTGGGCCTGTGGCAAACAAACAACCCAGCTGTCTGTGATTAGGTAGCCTCTACCTGAATGCAGACATTCAGACACAGGTAAATAAGACAGTCTACTTCAGAGTGAGAATTATTATGAGTGTCAGCTCAGGAGTGGAACCAATAGTAATAGCAACCCAACTCATTGCCAATGGAGAGACTATACCTTCCACAATTCCGTTAAGTTCATACAACTAGAAAACTCTCCTGAAAAAGTAGTCTTAAAAATAACTGTGGTACTTGATAGGCTCTGTCTACATAGTTTAGTTGCCTAGCTCCCAGAGGCCAGCTTATAAAGAATAAGAAACATATAATGATGAATTAAATTAAATTAAATTCTATGGTGAAGCTAGGCCTCAACATCATTGCCAGGCATTTCCCAGGAACTAAAGTTGATGCCTATTTCCACTTGTCCAGAATTTGCTTTAGGTTACACTCCCATAAGACAAGGAGGCAATGGCAGAAAGAGAGTAGAAACCCCAAACTTATTGGAAGAACTTGGAGCGGGGTCCACAGTAAATTAAATCACAGCAGAAGCGCACTCTCTCTCACCCATTTACTCCACTCAGGGTCCATCAGCATTTCTACCATTTCGGGCAGTATTCTAAGGTACAGGGTAAGAAGCTAAGAGAAGTACTCTCAGTGGCTGGGCAATTCCTCCTGGGACCAAGCTGGCCCTTCTGCAGTGAGCAGAGGGGGGCCAGGATCTACCAACATCAGGTTAAATACATTTCAGAGGAAAGGTATGAATTAAACGGAACAGTCTTCCTACAGTCCAGAAGCCAAGGACATAATGGAGCTGGCCAAAAATGGAGGTTGCTAAGTGGAAAATTTTCTGTTTATATCTATAGAAGTATTTGCTTTTGGAGATAAACTCCACCTCATGCACCTCAGAAGCCTAAGAGACGTACTATACTTATTCGAGTAGAGGTAAAGACCTCCAAATTCATACTAGTCTTTCAATTAATAACACATGCAAACTGTGGGGAGGACAGGAATCCAGTAATTAACAGCCTTAGACTAAATGTTCTGCCTTGCAAATGCTATTCTAAACTACCTCTTCAAATCATGTCAGTTCCTTGTAAGGAACTATCTACCAGAGGCTCCAAAAAGCCAAAAAGATGTCATTCTCAGATGCAAATAAAGTTTCAGAATTTCAGAAAGGAGACACCAACCCCTAGGAATGAAAAGCTGAGCTCACTTCCAGGTAAAGTGGTGATCAAAGACTAATGTCTTAGTCTCAAAAACTGCCACCTGCCAACTTGTCAAAGTCAATGTCAATACAGAAGGACAGGTTCCATTCATTTTACTACTGGTTTAACCACCATGGGAAACTGGTTATCAGTAAATCTCTAGGGAGCAGTAAGAGGAGCACTATTTTAATCACACTCTCCATCATTAAGTGGAAACTACAAGTGCTCTTATTCTCACATCCTCTGTGAACTGGGAGAGTTTATTCCCGCTCAAACACTGTGATTATACACAAACCATCCTCAACTTACAATGGCGTTCTATCCTAACACACCCATTGTAAGTTGAAATTTTAAATCAAAAATGCATTTAATACACCTAACCTACTGAACATCATAGCTTAGCCTAGCCTACCTTAAACATGCTCAGAACACTTACGTTAGCCTACAGTTGGGCAAAATCATGTAACACAAGCCTACTTTATAAGAGTGTTGAATATCTAACGTAATTTGTTGAATGTTGTACTGAGAATGAAAAATAGAATGGTTGTATGGGTCCAGGACAGTTTTAAGTTTACTGGCTGTTTACCCTTATGATAGCATGGCTGACTGGGAGCTGTGGCTGGCTGCCACTGCCCAGGACCATGAGGGAGAAACAAATTATAGATCACTGCCCAGGAAAAGATCAAAATTCAAAATATGGTGTCCACTGAATACATTATCACTTTTGCACCATCATAAAATTGAAAAACTTTCAACTGAACCATAGTAAGTCAGGGACCATCTACTTGATTATGCTCCAGAAATCTGTTAGCAGATTTGTTTTGTAGTTTTTCCCTTCTGAAATGTAGACTGATATTTAAGCCTCTTTATCAATCTACTGACCATGCTAATGTAAAGGAAATGCTTGCAAGTATGTCCAGAACCCCAAGAACTCATCCAATCCCAATGTAATCTCAAATCCCAACACCATACAATTCAAAGGTAGCTGAGAAACAGCCTGAACACAATTCCCACCACACAGAACCAACCAATCTCTCAACCTGACACTACCACCCCTGGGCAAGACTCACTTTCTAAGCAGGAAAGAACGCTGATCTGATTTAGTTTAATTTTCTACCTGCATACAGGAAAATGGGAGTAAGTCAAAAATAAATGTTCTTTGAATTTATTTATTTATTTGATATAACATATATTTAAACAAATGTATCTAAAACAAGATTTAAAATCCCTTAAAACACTAACAGACATCTATTTGCACTCTTTGAAAGCTATTATTAGACATGTACTTCAACAGGTAATACGTCCTAAGTCTGCGTTATGTGTTAGATAATATGCTAAGCATTTTATATTATCTCACTTAATCCTAAAACAGCCCTATAAGATAGGTGCTATTAGAATGCTCTTAAAGATGGAAACTGAGGCCCAAAAAAGTTAATTCCTTTGCCCACATTCGCAAGCTAATAATGCAAGAGTCTGGTCTGGAATCCAGGTGTATCCAAAGCCAAAGCATGGTCTCCTAATACTTTCCACAACCGCAGTCATTGTCCCTTACTACAAGAGAAAAAGTTTTTTGTAGTTATTTAAAAGTCAAAGATATTTTGTGTCACCACTTAAATATAATTAACAATTTCTGAGTAGAAAAAGCAATGATGTGTCCATTGGAATGTGCAGCACACTGTGATCACTAACGCCTTCAAATTATAATCCTAGTAAAGAATGGAGATAGTGGAACACAGGATCAAAGAGTTTCTCAAGCAATTGGGGGTGGGGGCGCATGTGTGTGTTGCGGGGCACGTGGGTGTTGCGGCGGGGGGGGGGCAGTGAGAAAACAAAAGAAAAGATGGTTCAGAAGCAAGATTACCCCCTAGCTCTGATGATTTCATCACCTGCTCTTGAGAAGGCTGGCTTCATAGTAGGGCAGAGTTTAAAAGGCATTAGATGTGGGGCACCCTTGGTTAAGCCTCCAACATCAGCTCAGGTCATGATCTCACAGTTCATGAGTTTGAGCCCCGCATCGGGCTCTGTGGTGACAGCTCAGCGCCTGGAGCCTGCTTTGGATTCTGTGTCTCCTTCTCTCTCTGCCCCTCCCTGATTGCACTCTGTCTCTCTCTCTCTCTCTCTCAAAAATAAACAAACATTAAAAACGACATTAGATGCATTTCTCTGGTATTGTGGTCAGTGGGCAGATTAACAAAGGGCAGTACCCGAAATTTTTATAAAACTTAACAGTTTACAAAGTGCTTCCACATATATCACATCTCCTTTCATTCACATAGTTTGACAAGGTCCACAGGGCAGGCACAGAGAGAGGTTCATGACTTGCCCAAGATTGACTGGGTGGCTAATCCCAAATGGAGATGGGATCAGAACGCAGGTCTTCAGCTCTTAGTCTATGGTTCTTTCCATTAAACTAGTGCCTCTAAACAAACCAAGCACAGGATTCCTTGACAGCTAAACATATATCAAAAATCATAAAAACAGATCTATTTCTCCTAGCAGCAAGGAAAAGAAAAAAAAAATCTTTTCACAGTATCGTGAAATCACAATTAGCAAAAGAAAATTATTAGCAACCATCTACCCCATTATCCATCCAAAATTAGCTCCAATTCAGAAGGAAAAAACCAGCTTACAGCAGCAGCAGCAGCAGCAGCAGCAGCACGAGGTGGCAGATAGCTCAGAGCCTGACTCACTGCCTTGCCTTTCATTACCAAGGGCTTTCAATCAAATTATCTGCCCTCAACATAAGAGCACATATCTGCCTAAAGTTGGGAGGCCAGTAGAAGCATCTGTTTGATCTCAAGCTCAAAGCCCATCCAATATTTTGGGAAAAGCCTGAATTTCAGAAATCCACTGTAATGTGTAACTTGGCTCAGACCTCAAACAGGTTTGAGAAAGTACTAATAAAATACATTAAGTTCAACCATGACAAAGAGGGAAGCTGAAAGGTGGTCACTGGTTTGGGGGAAGGGAGGGACTAGAAGCTGGAGATGAAGGAGAGCGTCAAACACGGTATAAAAAATAGAGACGGTAAAACCGGGAAAAGCGTAATGTAAAATTGCATAACTAGGGATGGGGGATGGGTGGCGATGACAGCTGGGGCTAGCAGCCGGAGAAAAGCAGGAGCTCTCTGGCAGGAAAAACTGGATGTGTAGATATGTAGCAGCGGGTGAGAAGAAAAAGGGAACACAGAAGAGCAAGTTGAGCCCAGCCCAAGAAAACTGCTTTTATATATGCCCTAAGGAAGCAAAAAAGCTAGCCTAGCCCCACACGAGAGAGACCATGACTGACTTTTACAACTAAAATTCTGACTTACTCCAGGGCAACCGCTGAACAGGTAACAGGACAAACTTCTCTCCGTTTCTCTCAGCTGACTACTGCCTGCTTTTGTCACCTTTTATTTACTTTTTAAACAGCTGTTCCCTTCAAGCTCCTGTTTACTACTAATTCCCAGTGAGTGGCTCAACCAATTAAGCTTCAAACTTTGGCTCAGGTCATGATCTCATGGTTCGTGGGTTCGAGCCCAGCATCAGGCTCTGTGCTGACAGCTCAGAGCCTGGAGCCTGCGAAGGATTCTGTCTCCTTCTCTCTCTGCCCCCACCCCACCCACCCCACCCCCTCATGCTTTGTCTCTGTCTCAAAAATAAACAAACGTTAAAAAAGAATTTAAATAAAGACAATGACAGCCTAGGACAAAACAGCATTTCTCTCCCTCTCATCCGTCACCCCAAACACACTCTCACATCATACACCTCCAAAAGAAGAAAGACTGAACTAGAGAAGCTGATGTCTAACTGTGGTTATAGGAACAGCATTTCAAATCTGCTGAAATGACCATGAAGAGCTGTGAGGCTGTATACACAGGCTGTACACATCTCACCTATCCTTGCTGTTAATTTAAGAATTATCATCACTATTCCTTAACAATAAAGATAGGTACATAAATCCACATGCACTCATTCTGTGTTTAACCATCAAGGGTAGGGCAGGCCTGAGGCCCTGGGAGTGAATGAAAACAACCACCTCATTTTCTGCAGGAAAAGGAAGTATCTGGGTCTGATCAGATGGATTAGTCTGAACTGTAGGTAGAGATGGCAGCAATTACAAAGCATTTCTCAGATTCAAACCTATTCCTTTCACAGCTAATCTCTACCAGGCAAACATGACAAAGGTTTAGGGTTGTCCCCATCACTAATTTCTAAGTCATGGCCCACCCTTCATTCAGAAAGTATACCATCCAGAAGGCTAGAGAAATCTGCTCAGCATTTTAGCCAGCCTTCTGCTTTGAAGAAACAGGGATAGCTAGTTCAAAGGAGACTATGTAGTTTGGTGATTAAAAGCAGCAAATTCTAAAATCAGATTTCCTGGAGGTGCAATCACTAACTATATGACCTCAGGCAAGTGACCTAACCTCTCCAAGCTTCTCCCTAATCTGTAGAAAGAGGCTAATAATAGTAGCAGCCTCACAGTGTTATTGCGAGGATTAAATGAAATAACACAGCTTAAATCAATACCTGGCACACAGTAAGCACCCGATAATGTTAGCTATTCTGTCTTCACAAAAATAATGCTGAACAGGCCACATGCAGTAGCCTTCAGCACTGCTCCGCAACAGTGAAGAAACAAAAACGCTACATCCAAAATGAGTTCTTCTTCTTTTTTTAATGTTTATTTTTTGAGGGAAAGAGAGAGCGAGAGAGCATGCGAGCGAGCACAGAGCCTGACTTGGACTGATCCCGCGAACCATGAGATCATGACCTGAGCTCAAATCAAGAGTCGGATGCTTAACCAACCCAGGTGGCACCTCAAAATGAGTTCTAACTTAGAACCAACTTCTTCAAGAAACAAAAAATTAACCCTTAAAATAAAATTAGAACCAAAATGGAAATACTGATTGTAGGAGGCAATGAAAAAGAAGGAAATTCTTCATCCCTTCCTACTCTTAGAGCCAACTAGAATGAGGAGAGTCATAACAGCAGTGAGGACTCCAGGAATCTGCAAATTTACTACAGTTATAAACCATTAAATCTGTGATACTATGAACAATGTAAAAAGTCCAAGAGGAATGACAATAAAAAGAGGCAGTATAAGATTTTCCTTAAAAAAAAAAAAAGTAAATAATAAACCTATCAATTACAAATCAAACCGTTTAGTAATGATACATGGAAAGATACTGAATATTGGGCAGGCCAAACTGTAAATTCACAAAATGTAAGATTAAATGGTAGTTATGGGATTTTGGACCATGTCAGATTAAGTTTATTAATTTCAGTGTAAGAGTGTCAGCTTTTGAGTCAGTACCTCCACACCTTAAATTCTCTTAACACTGAGCAGTTTCTTCAAACAGCAATGATTCCACCTTCTTTATACGGTAGTTGTGAAAGTCACTTAGTTCATATGGAAGAGACTTGTAAACTGTAAAGCTCTATCCAAATGCTACTGTAGGACAAAAAAGAGATAAGCATCTGAAATGGCTCTTTTCAACAAGGATTTTCATTCAGTTCTGTTGTCGATTCCCAGTGACAAGCTAAAAAAACATGATCTACCTAGATTCCTGGACCTAAAAACCAGTGACCACAAAAAAAAAAAAAAAAAAAAAAGGTTATAAGTATGATAAAAAGCCATGGGTTTCTCCATCTCAGAAAATACACTGAAACAAAACTTTGCTTATAATACAGGGGGAGTCCCAGACACCAGATTCGACATCTGTGTCCGAACTGTACTGCTAATGAATGAGTGGACAGATAAGGGTCTATTAAGCTGAGAGAGCTGCTCACCTTATAGGGAAATGAGGCATGGTTTACAACATCTGGGTTGGATTCTTTAACTTCTTCAAATTCAATCTCCTCATCTGAAAACTGGGGACAATAATCCCTACCTTCTTCATAAAGTCACGGCAAAAATTACTTTGTAACCTATCTGGCTGTAAATATAACAACATAGATGGCCATTTTATACAAGCATTCTAATCTGTAACAAAGGATGACATAAACCAGTCCTGGGTTCTAAGATTCACCCATGGGGGAAGAGGTGTTGTCCATTACTATGGTTTTTCTTAATTTTTCCATTTTCCAAAAGAATAAAAGCATTGAAAACTCACAGAAGTTTTTTTGTTTCAAGTAGAAAGTTACATTAAATAAGGTAGGGTTGCCAGCAATGAAGAATAAAATTTAGAATTCTGGTCCCTTCTTGCATTTCTTCATGGATATCTGGCACGCTCCAGGGGCTCAGTAACACTGGCCTCTGACCATGAATATCCTCGAAAGAGCTCTAACAGATTGAAAGCTCTGCTTATACGTTATTTATCAGAAAATTCTCATCACTTAAGTCTTTTACAGACCTCAAATAAAGAGCCTCATTATTAAAGACATTCCTTGCGACTAACATTTCCTCCTCAGTCCAAAAAGGAAAGAGGCATCTAATTTAATCTTGAAGAAAGTGAGACTGAGTATAACTGATCAGGTCCCACTTTGACTGTGATAGCAAAAGGACTATAACCTTAGTTTTTAAAAACTAAGGTTGCATCCAAGGAGAAAATGGCATAGCCACAAACTGCTGTCAAGCTAGTCTTTTTAGGAAATTTTAGGAAATCTACTCCACAAATAGTACTCTAGCTGCTAGTACACAAAGGAAAAAAAGCTAGTTTCATTAGCCATTAACAACCAAGGATATCTCATCCAAAGAAAATAGACAAATGCATATAAATCAGCTGTATCTCAAAGGGCAATCTTAAAGGTCTGATTTTAAACTGTGAAATCTTTATATATTTAAGTAAATGTTCATAAAAGTTCTCTTATTCCAACAGATTGCAAAAATAGCTATGCCCACCCCTACTCAAAAAAAATAGTGATGGGCCAATCTCGAACTATAACCAAATGGAACTTTGAAGCCAAAAACAATTTCTTTTGTGGTGGGGGGAACAGTTACAGAGCATTTTAAAAAAGTATCCCTCAGCTGATCCTCCAATTAGTATTTATTAAAGGCAAAATGAAAACAGTATGCTAGAAAGGTTGAATACTCCAGTTAAATAAATGATTCTCAAAAGCCACGGGTAATTACTAATGAAAAGCTAACCTCCACCAATTACTTTTTCTGTGAAATTCACTTGTCTATAGATTCAATATAACTTTTAATATCAAACTCACTTTCTGTCCCTGTTAACATCTAACAATCGCGATTTAAATGTTAAACATAATACAATTCATTTCATTCTTTCATCAACATATATCCCCCATGAGAGCAACAAAGGACATAACCAGTGCAAGCTGATAGTCTGGATAAAATCTAGAAGAGATTTTATCTGAAAGAGGTAGAAAACCCGCCTTCTTTTAAACAGCCATTCCCAGAAACCAAATACTTTGCACACGAGGAAATTTAATCTTTGAATCACATCCCAGAATGTTAGGTAATATAGTCCCAGTCTTCTTTTCTGATGAATTATTTCCAAAGCATAAATAGCTTATAGTGGAAACCACACTGGAAACTTTATTATATGTCTAAAGCAAAACTTTTCTTAGATGGCAGAATCCTAGAGCTGCTATTCTTAAACCTTATTACGTATCAGAATCATCTGGTAAAACACAGACTGCTATGCCCCATACCAAGATTCTGAGTCAATAGGTCTGAAGGAGGGCCTGGGCATGTGCATTTCTAACAAGTTCTCAGGTGATACTGGTGTTGCTTGTCCACAGATCACATTTCAACAACTAATGTCTTAGTCGGAAACTGTTAAATTTGTCAGCTTTTTCAAAGAGCAGGGAAATATGGGCATAGGAGCCACACAGGCTTGTTTCTAAAACCATCTATAATGCTCTCCCAGAAGCTGAGTCTGATTCATAACCAAAAAAGCAAACATGGCAAAAATGGTTGCTAAAAAACTGTATCACTCATTACAATTTGTGCTCACTTTGGCAGCACATATATTCTTTATGACTTCATGACTTTTGTCTTTACTCAACTTCTCCATCTATAAACTGTGAGTATGCTTTTAATTCAATTTACCATTTTTTGAGGGCCTATTTACTAAACACTGTACACAGGGGTAATTAAAATAAAGTTTGTTTTAAAAAATTTTATATAAACTTTGTTTCTAAAGAGAGCTCAACCTTGAAGACACGAGACAGAAAAACAATCAAAATACAACTGATAATGGTTACTTCTATAACAGATGTACAGAAGACAACAGGAACATACAGGAAATAACTAATTTTGCTGTGGGACAAGGCTGATTTATGCACAGAAAACTTATGCATGTCTGAGTCGAGCCTTGTCAGTTGTGTAGAGAGAAGAGATGGTCTGCTCTAGGCAAGAGGAAACAGTTACGAGCACAAGGTTGACAATGGCAGAACTGTTCCAGGTACAGCTGAAAAAATTCAACTTTTTTTGAGTGCTTTCACATGCCAAGCACCTGTTAAGTACTCATGCTACTCAGAAAAAATAAGACAGTCCATCACCTCAAGACCTCATAATTTAGGGAAAATGACAAGCATCCTGCAGGCTAAGCAGCCTGGGCCTCTTTCCATAGAACAAGCAGTGTGACCAATCTGGTGGCAGTATGAAGGATAAATGAGGGAAAAAAAGGAACTAGGAAACTCCTTCAATAGTCCAAATGAAAAAGGAGTCTGAACTAACTTAGAGTAGCCGCAGAAATGGTGAAAAGGTGATGGATGTGAGAAATGCTTAAGGGAATGAATCAACTGAAATTGTTGACCACTGGGTGGAGAGTGACACTGTAAATGGAACAAAGGAAGATGAACCAAGAGTTGGCTTTGGAGGCACATACAGGATAAGCTGTGCTGGTGAGATGTTCCGATGTAGTTAAAAATATGGATCTGTTATTCAGGAGAGAGGTGGAGGCTGGAAATACGCACTTGGGAATTATCAGCTTAGATGGAAGTTGAAGCCAAGGGAGGAGATGAGATCACTCAGGGAGGATGAAAAAGGAACTGAGAATGGAACTTTCTACATAATTACACTTCTTTCCAAATGATTCACCACTGAATGCAATGACTTTTGCTAGGATAAAATATACCAAAATAGGAATTAATTCCCTTCCTTTATCTGGACAACACTTCTAATAACATCAGGTAAATAATGTATTGTTCTGCTTTGGAAGATTTCAAAGAAGGGTCTTCTCATTTGTTGCTATTAATGACTCCGATAAAAGGTGCAGGATCCATGCCAGAAGCTCCCAAAGCAACAGCAGACCTTCCTTGAGTACACTGCCTAATGCTACTCACCTTTATAAAGAACCCCTAACCTTTCATAAGAACAGCACCCATTTGGTTCCAAAGATTATCTTGAGAAACGATAAAGCTAATACTTAATCCCAACCAAATTTCCTCAACTTTAAAAAAAGAAAATGTATGGAATCTCAGCCCAAAGCCCAAGACTAAACTAACTCACCCTGCATGCACTTCGCAGTAAAGTACTGAAAACAAAACCAATATGCCACAGACCAAATAAATCTAGATGGGGGAAAAAAAAGAAAAAGAAAATCAACAGAAATGTAGCTCCTATTTTCATGAAGTACTGCAATGTTTATGTTCTTTTCTCACCTTCTGGTCCTCTTCAACATTTCTATAAAGATTAACCAGATATGAATTTGGAAAATAAAGACAGTAACACACAGGCAAATTGCCAAGACATAGATTCTCCATTTCAACAGTGGCATGGAATGGGCATTTTCCTTCCCCAATCCAGGTCCCAATGGTCTCTCAATTTTAAAAAGTGAGGATATTCAATAAAACTATACTTTTATTTTGAATTTTTAAAAATGAGTTATGAAATGAGGCAAATTTGACTTCTTCACCTATTAACCATATCGACAATACATGTACTGAAATCGCAAACTTTCCCACTACTTAAGTCATGACAGTGGCAAAATTACTTACATGGTGAGATTAAGCAACAAAGACTAAAGGACATTTGGTATTATACACTTCATGGAAATCTGTATTTCTCTCCGAATTCTCAATAACTGACATAATTATAGTTCACTCCTGAAATTTCACTTGTATCCCCAAAAGGGGCATATAATATGAAGAAAGTTTTAAACAGGGAAAATCATTCTTAAAGCAATAAACAATTTCACCCCATAAATGGGACTTTAACATATATTCGATTTGCTATTAAAATTGAGAGCCTACTTGTGGAATTTAGTAAGCCTACTTATAAAGAGACTATCAAGAACACTTTCTTAGAATTAAATATACTCCAGACAATGAAATATTATTCAGTGTTAAAAAGAAATGAACTATCAAGCCATGAAAAGACACGGAGGAAACTTAATTGCATATCAGGAAGTGAAAAGGCCAATCTGAAAAGGTTACATACTGTATGATTCCAACTATATGTCACTCTAAAAAAAGGCAAAACTATGGAGACAGTAAGAAGATCAGTGGTTGCCAGGGGCTAAGGGAGGAGGGAAAGATGAACAGGTGGAACACAGAGGACTTTTAGGACTGTGAGACTATTCTCTATGATACTATAATAGTGGATACAGGTCATTACATGTCTCAAAACTCCTAGAATGTACAACACTGAGAATGAATCCTAACGTAAACTCTGGACTCTGATAATGTGGTGTCAGTGTGGGTTCACGAATTGTAACAAATGCACCACTCTGACAGAAATGGTATTAGTGGAGAAGGTTGTATGTGTGGGTGGGGGCAGGGGATATATGGTATTTCTCCGTACTCTTTGCTCAATTTTGCTGTGAACCTAAACTGCTCCAAAAAATAAAGTCCATTAAAAATAATTAAATATGCTAACTGAAAAATACTTATAACCATGTACTGAGATTTATTTGTCCTTGGGATTGAGTACCTGATTGCATATAAATTTTTTTAATAACGGGTACCTGGGTGTCTTAGTCAGTTAAGTCCAACTTTGGCTCAGGTCATGATCTCATAGTTCAGGCTCTGTGCTGATAGCTCAGAGACTGGAGCCTTCTCTCTCGCCCTCCCACTTGCGCTCTGACTCTCTCTCTCAAAAATAAACATTAAAAAAAATTTTTTAATAAAAATAAAAATGACACATAAATGCAAAATTATCTTTGAGCAATGAAAATTTAGTTTAATGCAGACAAGCTAAGTAATATCCACCCATCTTGTGTTTCTGATGCAAGCAAAGAACACATAGGGCTCTGTTCTAGTCTATAAATCATAAACCTTGAGATCACCCAGACTTCCATAGACTGTCTTTATCAATGCCCTCTTAACTCCACTAAACAGAAATCTCTCAACTTAGGGAAAAACATACTACTCAAAATAAGAATTTCATACACCTTCGTCATACTGAGTATACAGGGGCTGATATTATGCTCATGGGTAAGGCAACCACATAATTTGTTACCTAAACCAGGACACTTTTAAAAAAATTTTTTAAATGTCTGTTTATTCTTGAGAGAACGAGTGCGAGTGGGGGAGGGGCAGAGAGAAAGGGAGACAAGAATCCAAAGCAGGTTCATGCAGTCCAGATCCAGGGCTCGAACTCAAACCATGATATGATATCATCATGACCTGAGCCGAAGTCGGAAGCTTAACCGACTGAACCACCCAGGTGCCCCTAAACCAGGTAGCTTTTAAGAGTGAAAGAGATGCTGTGAATAATTGTGATGGACCAACAGACACCAACTGAGAATTATGGTTATCCCACTAATGGGGAACCTGGAGGTTGTACAGTGTAAAATCATGCAATTAGAATGGAGCTATCCTAGGATAAAACTCCAGGTCAATTAACTTTCAATTCTAAATACGATGTATTTGTGATTTACAAACTTTTCCCAAGAACTCTAAGCAATAATTTTCCAAGAACCCCTTTGACTGTTAAAACACCTATGTCTCAAATTAAAGTATATCTTGTCCTAAAAAGCATCTCCAAATTCCTGGGGGTTTCTGCCCCCCTCCATCAAAACTGTTAAGTCCTCAACCCTATTCCTCTACGTTCAATATTATTTGGTAGCTATACCACCCTTGGCTAAGATAATGTCCCCATTAACCAGAATCTCTTGCCTTACTATAAAGTGTGCATATATACCCAAACTCTACTGCCTTGGTTTCAAATGACAGAATACAAAGATCGATGAACCCTAATATTTGCAAAAGGTAGTTCCCTACTTGGTAGTCTGAGAGTACTATTTTATCTAGTAAAATTAGAAACCCTGGTACAAAACAGGCCAAGATTATGTAGGCTAGCACTGACTCTTTCAAATGTATTATTTAAGGTGCTTTCTGATACTGTTTCAGAATGGTAATAAAATGCTAGGCCTATCAATTTAAATTATGGCTTTGAGAAAAGTATAATAATGTATAGAAATTGTTCCATTTGACAATACAGATGTTTCACCTGAAACCTCAGTTCCTTGTGTATACAATCATTAGACTGGAATAGATAATTTCTAAGGTCTTTTCTAATATAACAGCTAATACTCTGTAAATCTGCATATTATAAATGGTTAATAAGTTGAAATACAGAATTCTCTGAATCCATGAAGATGCATAAAGCAATACTGTGCTTATGAGAGTATATTTTAATAGAATATGAATTATTTGGAAACCAGAACAGGTCTATAATTTTGTACCCCCACAATGGCTTGCTGCACATATTATAGTCAATAATAGTTGTTAAATGGTGAGAAGTACAATTTTCATTAACTGAGGATTAAGGATAAAACCCTTTTGTCAAATTTCAACCTATTAACAACTTAATATGTACTAGTAATTAGTATGATAATGAGCAGTATAATAAACGAAACCATACTATTTAAATTAGTAGAGTTTTTCATAGTATCAGTCATATTTCTGAGTACTGATGGAATCACAAATTCTAGAAAACTAGACTATGGTATATGTGAATTTACCACAGATGCCCCAGAAGTTACTGTTATTTAAAAAAAAAAAAAAAAAAAAACGCAAATCCCTAATGACCAGTGTTTTCTTGCCATGCATGCATATCCATTAATCCTAACAAGCAAGGGAATAAAAATGGAGTTAAAAAAAATGTTTTTAATGTTTATTATTTTGAGAGACAGACAGAGCACGAGCAGGGGAGGGGCAAAGAGGGGGAGACAGAACCCAAAGCAAGTTCCAGGCTCTAAGCTGTCAGCAGAGAGCCGAATGTGGGGCTCGAACTCACGCTGTGAGATCATGACCTGAGCCGAAGTCGGATGCTTAACTGACTGAGCCACTCAGGCGCCCCCAAAATTAAATAGACTTTTGAGATTTTACTTTACAGTTGGAATTCAACTTTCCCATTCTTTTCCAAATTAAGTAATGATGTTGCCCATCATCCATCCCAAAGGAGAAGGAATTAAGATTTCCCTGTAAACCTCCCAGAATCAAAAACAAACAGCCTAGAAATTTCTTCTTTGAAAAGATCATCTTTAAGAAATTCCTCTATGGAGGAAGGGGAAAAAAGTAGGACATTTTCTAACTATTCTTTAAAAAAAAAAATTCTAAAAAGATAGTAACAGTTAACTGAATGTCTCTGAAAACAAATTCATTATAACAGCACCTAACCTTTATTGATCACTTACATATGTCAAGCATAGTACAAAGTATATTACACAATCTAACTCATTAAACAACCTACTCCTTGAGGTTGTTATTGCCATTCTACAGATATGCAGAGGCAGGATGCACGCCCTGGTAGTTATGTTCCAAAGTTTAAAACATCTCACTATTTTGCCTCACTGACAGCAATACTTTATTACAGATAACCAGACTAAATAATATCCCATACACATTATGTAATCCAAAAACATTTTATCTTAGAATGACTATCACAGTGTTCTACTTCTTTTTCATCAATGTTACTAGTGCAGTCCTTTTTCAGTATACATCCATTCCCAATTATCTGTTACCTTTACAAAAATTCTATGTGTGCCTATGAATTTAAAAGGTCCTTGGTATTCCTAACTGTGACATATTGCTTTAAGCTGGTGTTCCTAACCAGTAAACTGGAACTTAGCAACTGGCAGATTTCCAAGGTGGTTCTAAAACCACACACACCCTGAAGATTTTCCTCCCGTGGAAATGGCACACTGAATCCATTTCCAGGCAGGGACTTAACAGCATGGCTCTGCACTCTCCTATCTTGTGCATATTCTTGGATTTCAAAACTCAACGCATATGACACACAGGTCTTTCTCACAGAGTCTGAGAAATACTGCAATAAAAATTATTTTAACAAGTCCATTTTACACAAGATGATTATCTTTGTGCTACTTTATAGATTCTGCCTTAAAGGGATCATCTTTTCCTTTGGTCTTATGTCAACCAGGGACAAATCTATTATTAGCATAAATACTTTAATCACTGACTTTGCCAAGTACCATCAAGACTGAGCAAATAGACTGTGAACTAAAGGTAAGATACATCCTTGTGCAAAAATTTCAGTAGTAGGTCTACAAAAAGGTCACCCATTTCATCAATTTTAAAATTCTACTCCTCCAACCCTAAGGATTCTGGGGAACAGTTAGGAATCTTCCACTCCCCCCAAACAGCTCTACTTGAGATTCTATTTGATCTTTAAATAAAGATTTGGTATTTTGATTTTTCAGCTGCTAAAAGTTGAACACTTAGGGATGCCTGGGTGGCTCAGCCAGTTGAGTGTCTGACTCTTGATTTCGGCTCAGGTCATGATCTCACGATTCGATTCATGAAATTGAGCCCTGGGTCAGGCTCTGTGCTGTCTCTCTCTCTCTCTCTGCCCCTCCTCCTCTCATACATAGGCTTTCTCTCTCTCACACAAAATAAACATTTTTAAAAAGTTGAAAACTTAAATCTAATTCTTGCCCCAATCTAACACTTGAAATATACCATGGTCCAAAGAGGCTCGAGTTAGTTGCAGCACCCTTAGTAGAAACCAAATATTCTGAATCCTATTCAGAATCCTCTAATGTTTTATCCATTACAGTCTGCTCCCTCTTCGATTCCTCAGTAAATCCCCAAATTCAGACAACTATCCAAATCTGTCCTTTTCTTCTTTCATAATTATTTTACTCTGATCATCTTGTTTCAAGTCTCCCAAACACTAGCAAAATATTGCTGCTTCTTTTGAAAAGGGACAGCAAATTATATCCAGAACGCCTTCACTAAAAACTAGCAAGAGTTGTCCAGGAATTATCCACATGGCTAAGATATTAAATGTGTGAACATCCAAGATTTCTGCCAAACAGTATGCCCCAGGATTAAAAATACAATAATATATTGTTCTTTTCCATTTAATAAAGCTTTTTTGCTATCTGGAATGAAAAAGGCCCTCTCAGTGGGCCAACTTCAGGTATCAAGTATTCAGTCATCATCAATGTAATTCCCTTCAGTGACAATGAGTAACAACAGATGTATTCTAAAGGCTCCATACACTTAATAAATTAAAATATCTATCATTCCAATTACCATATCTGAAAAAGGAAGGCTATAAATACCAAAGTAAATTATATCATAATTAATACTACTAGGGCTTTACAGCCTAAATTATATGTCTGCATAGAACAGGCTTTGTAAGAATACACAATAGACTACTAACAGTGCTTGCTCCTGGAGAGTGGGATCAAGACATAAAAGGAGGAAGTTTAATACTGTACCTTATACACCTGAGTATTATCTGAAATTACCATGTAAGTCCTTTCATAATTTTTCAATCCAGTAACTTTCTTCTTTTTTCAAAAACTTAAATGAAATAATTCCACATCAAAATGGTTAACCACTATCCAAGGCAGAAGGTTTATCTTCCCTATCTGCTAATATTCCCTCCTGTAGTAAATTATATCTATTTTTGAAAATTCAACCCAGTGAAAACTTCATTATATTTCAGGTAGAGGCTGACAAGTTTATGTATCCGGTTGCCTCAGGCTCCCCTAGTACTACTGGGCCTGTTAACTTTTTCCAGTGGTGAATTTTGATACAATTCTTGACCTGTTTCCCTGACAAGTGGATACTGTTGCAGAATGGTAAGGTGATACTCTAAGACACTACTGAAAACACATCCCCATTCTTTCTTTCCCATTCTGAGTTTAAAGCTGCTAAAATATACATACCTGTTACTGAAATACGAATGCTAGCCATCTCATACTTCTGGTAATTTCTCAATTTTCACTATACTTTAGTGTTGTCCCTAAAGTAAAAAATACTATTCTGTATACGCCGGTGTTTTTTCCTTTAATGAACATCAAAATTTGACCTTTTGTCCTATAAGCTGTAAACTCTGATTACCCCTAGCACCACCCCCACCCCATAACTGAATTTTAATGTCTACCTGCCACTGGATAGCAAATTACACGTTCTACAGGCAGACATTTCAGGATGTTTCATGTGCGCTCCACAGTAACTGGTAGCTTTGCAGGGAAGCACTAAAATTTATCAGCCTGCAGTAAGTAGTTCATAATCAATATTCATTACTAGCCACCTGCCTGGAATTCTGTCTGCCTTTATGTCTTCACTTCTATAAGGAATTAACTTCCTTCGTGACGAGGCCTCGAAGACTAGCTGAGCGGCTTCTGGAAAATATGGACATTAGGATCCTGTGGGAATTAAAAGATTTTAAGAGCATGTTAGAAAAATCTCCATCATATGAAGAAATATCATTAAACGGTTATTAGGAAAAGCAAAAATACCCAAAAGTCACTCCAGCTCAAAACCATGAGTCAACTAAACTTTATATATGACAAGGATAATCGAATTTGCCACCCCTCTGCCTCAAAGAGATTCAAATAAAACAAGACAAAGAATTTAAGTGTCAAATGTTTGTCTAGAAACAACGGAAAATACCAGAATGGACAAGACCAGGTAGGTATGGGTAAAAACTAAATTTAAGATAGAAAAAAATAGGAAAAAAAAAAACCCCAACATCTGTTGTTACTCATTGTCACTGAATGGAATTACATTGATGATGACTGAGTTCTTGATACCTGAAATTAGCCCACTGAGAGGGCCTTTTTCATCCCAAATAGGGGAAAAAAGGGACTTTATAAAAATTACATGTATATTAATATTACATATATTTCTTATTATACGTGTGTGTGTGTATACACACACATATGTAAAACTAAAGCACAGAGCTCTTCAAAATAACTCAAAATCATATTGTAGAGGAAAACAAAGACAAACAACTGAATTCTGAAGATGGGAATAAAGGAATAAAGTGCACATTTCTTGCCTTAATCATTTAGGCAATGTCTTAATGTCTAAAGTTAAAAAGAAAAAAAAACTTCCTGCTGCTAAAGTATGAAAACAAGATGTATATTATTTTAAAGCATTTTAGAAGAACAAAGAAAATGTGGAACCTTGAAAGCATTCAATGCACAACTGAAAGAAAATCATACATGTGAGTTTCCTAGTGAAAATCATGTTGCTAAATTTCTCACTCAAGCAACAACTATAAAAATATGTCACTACTATGGCATAATCTAATCTTGAAGGTGCAATGAGGTATTGTCTTACTAGTGATACTAGTCACTCTGTTACTTCCAAATTAAATACCACTGTTAAATAAACATCATTGCTAAGCTAAAATTGAAAGCTAATCTGAAAGACTAATAAGGAGATTGATCTACTGAAACAGTCTGGAATTAGCATGTTTAGTGTTACAAGCATCGAGTTCCAAATACCTTAAGTGGTAGATCATTTCACTATAAAACACAGCTAGCTCTGAGATTAAAAAGTAACCAAGATAACTGAAAGGTATTAGTGACAGAAAAGGTTACCCAGCACATATCTGTGTCCAGTATCATGCTAAGTGATTTACGTATGCAATCTCATTCTAATCACCACTGTGTGTGAGGTGTCTATTATTCCTAATTAACAGATAAGGAAACAGGGATTAGGAGAATTGCCAAAAATCCAGACTCTGAATCAATGTCTTAGGCTTCAAAATTCATAATATAATCCTCTTATAAAGAACATGCAAAACGGGGTCCACTGACAGTTTTATTTGACCAGTACAGTACTTTTAGAAGCCCACCTTGCAGTGTTTTCAGTCAAAGCATGTACTGAATTTACTAGTTTAGCAAACAGTACTTGCCTAGCTCCTACAATAAATGAATTTGCAGCCCCTGCTTTAATGCATGTTAACAAAAAGAGGGGCACCTGGGTGGCTCAGTCAGTTAAGCGTCCGACTTCAGCTCAGGTCACGATCTCATGGTTTGTGAGTTCAAGACCCGCATCGGTCTCTGTGCTGACAGTTCAGAGCCTGGAGCCTGCTTTGGATTCTGTCCTTCTTTCTCAGCCCCTCCCCTACTTGCGCTGTATCTCCTTCTCAAAAAATGAATAAACATTAAAAAAAATTTAATGCATGTTAACAAAAAGAATAAAAATAGTGAACAGCTGCTCTCCTTGACTTTCCAATTCCTAGAATAGTGTGGCTTTGACCAATGGTTGTCTGGGGGACTAGGTACTATCAATCCTCTAGCAGAGGATATTTATGAGTGGAGGGAACCATGGAGATATTTTCAAGGAGATTGCTCTGCCTTTTATGGAGCATTTTGGAAATCTGTGGGTGTATTTTTGATTGATACATGACTGAGATGGTACTACTAGCCTCTAGTAGGCCAAGTCCAGGGATCCTCAACATCCCACAAAGTAGAAATGTCTTGCACAACAGAGTTGTCCCCCTCTCCCTACATGACTTTCTTTTTTTTTTTTTTAATATTTATTTATTTTTGAGAGAGAGAGAGACAGACAGACAGAGCATGAGTGGGGGAGGGGCACAGACAGAGAGGGAGACAAAGAATCCAAAACAGGCTCCAGGCTCTGAGCTGTCAGCACAGAGCCCGATGCGGGGCTCGAATTCGGGAAAGGTGAGATCATGACCTGAGCTGAAGTCAGATGCTTAACCGACTAAGCCCCCCAGGTGCCCCACTACATGACTTTCAAATGACATTCAAGATGAAAACCTTGCTCTGAGCCTAGAAACTCTGTTTTACATATAACACAAAGTAAAAAATAATAAACAAATATTCTTACATGATTTTAATCATCATTCAGTTTCCCAGGAATGCAATTACCATGTAAAGTGAGGGTAAACTGGACTTTGTTGCATTTGGAACTTCACTTTCTCAGAAAATGACACTGTCAATGCCACCTGTGGTATCTGAATCACCTTTACAGCAGGACAGTATCAGCCTACATTTGTAGCTATCACATTCTTGGTTTTTCTACAGAAGAATATAAATGGCAGGCTACCTCACTGCCTTCCTATGCAGCCATGACTGAACATTCAGACTGACTAAATATTTATTTTCTCTTTTAATTTTTTTTATGTTTTTATTTATTTTTGAGACACAGAGACAGAGAGAGCATGAGTGGGGGAGGGGCAGAGAGAGAGGGAGACACAGAATGTGAAGCAGGCTCCAGACTCTGAGCTGTCACCACAGAGCCCAACGCGGGGCTCGAACTCACAGACCACGAGATCATGACCTGAGCCGAAGTCGGACGATCAACCGACTGAGCCACCCAGGCGCCCCTATTTTCTCTTTTATATTACAGTTGGGGAATTACACTTTTTTTTCCTTAATGTGTAGGAACCTTAAAACATCTATGAATTTCATGCAGGATAGTAAAGGAGATTTATGAAAATGTGTTAAAAATGAGGACACAAAATATACTTTACTTTCTGTCATCCATCTAGGGGAAGGAATGAATGGGGATGAGGTATAACAGGGTGTCCCCGTAACCAGATTTACTTGAGATGACAGCAGTACAGGGAAGCACACTTCAGAGACTATAGAAATTTAGTACCAGTCTTCCCCAGTAGATGGAGGATGATTCAGTGAAAAGGCTAGTCAGCTGACAACCAACTCAAATGCACATTCTAGGGGCACCTGGGTAGCTCAGTCAGTTGAGTGTCCAACTCTGGATTTCAGCTTGGGTCATAATGCCAGGGTAGTGAGATCAAGCCCTGCATCATGGAGCCTGCTTGGGATTCTCTCTCTCCCTCTGCCCTAACCCCTACTCACATGTACACACACTCTCTAAAATAATAAATAATAAACAAATAAAATGCAGATAAAGTAAAATGCACACTCTAAGATACAGTCATTATTTGTCAGAAAAACCAACCTTGAATTAATCTTGCCCTTCTCATTAGTACTTATTTCCCTCTTCAATTTCCCATTAACCACCAGAGTTGCAGTTAACCTATAAGGGTTAATACTCTATAGAGGACAAGACCCTGTAACTCAATGCTATACACACATGCCACTTTACAATATAGCAGTTTATAAAGCAGTATCTCACATATTATCAATCTAATGAAAAACCTATGGATTAAGTATTATACCAATTTTAAACAGAAACCATAGCAATTAAAATGGAAATAGGAATTCAAGGCTACTGCCAAATCCAGCGCTTTTTCTACTCAACCACAGTGTCCCACAAAATAACATTTTTAACATAGTTTTTATTTACATTTTACATTCACGAGGAGGAAAGAATCTATCAGTTTATTTATCCAACTGAATTTAGGCTTCAGATTTAAACTATACTAACTTTCTAGTTCCATAAAAACCATAAATTATTTTTAACACATCTTAAAACTGTCTTAAATATATTTCAAATAAATGTGTAAGTACAGTTATGATTATACTTTATGCTACTTTTTATCATTCACCCTGGAATCAATTACATTGTTCAATTCTTGTTATTTGTCTACTCGCCTCACTCCAGCCCACACCAAAAGGGCAGGAAGTAAAATCTCTTATACTGAACTATTAATATATAGTGACACACCTCTGGTCAAAGAGCTTATAATTAAAGCTCATGAAACCATGATTTTTCTTAGAATTAAAATTTAACTGCAGGGGCACCTGGGTGGCTCAGTCGGTTAGGTATCCGACTTTGGCTCAGGTCGTGATCTCAGTTTGTGGGTCTGAGCCCCGCATCAGGCTTTGTCCCAACAGCTCAGAGCCTGGAGTCTGCTTCAGATTCTGTGTCTCCCTCTCTCTCTGCCCTTCCCCCATTTGTGAGTACACAAGCAGGTGCTCACCCTCTCTCTCTCAAAAATAAACATTTTAAAAAATAAATAAATAAAATAAAATTTAACTGTAAAGAAATCACATCCCTAGACTGCAGAGCTAACATCTACTTTCTGACTGTCTACATCAGGTGGCTATAATTCAATAAGTGAAAATTATTCTGAACCCATTAGGAAGAAAAGGGTCTTATCTTCATTCATACCTTTTCTCTTCTTCCAAGCCAATAATGCGAATTTATTCCAAACTCCTGAGTAAAAATCTGAACGACAATCTTTGAACTAACAGTCCCAGAATCATCTTTGTCATATACCCTAAGGCAACAGTGCCTTAAATTTTAAAATATTTTAGGTAAGGAGAGAAGAGGGGAATTGCTAAAAAATCCAACCTGAGACCTTCTGCTCACATTCTTCCTGAAAATAACTTCAATTTTTAGAGAATAAAAAAATACTCTATCAAATATAACATAATTGAAGTACATATATAGAAATTTGACAGAACATAGGGCGCCTTGGTTAAGCATCTGACTTCGGCTCAGGCCATGATCTTACAGCCCGTGAGTTCAAGCCCCGCATCAGGCTCTGTGCTGACAGCTCAGACATGCTTCGGATTCTGTGTCTCCGTCTTTCTCTGCCCCTTCTCCACTCACGCTCTCTTAAAATGAATAAACATTAAAAAAAAAAATAAAAAAAAATAAAGAAATTTGATAGAACAAAAAAACAAAAAACATACCCTAGACTATATTTTCTCATACAAAATTTGCAATATAATACAACTTTGGTCATACTAAATCTAATTATAAAGATTTCTTTCGGGGTGCCTGGGTGGCTCAGTCAGTTAAGCATACATGTTATGTTGCTTTCTGCTTAGGTCATGGTCTCACAGTTCATGAGTTTTGAGCCCCGCATCAAATCCCCTGCTTGGGATTCTCTCTCCCTCTCTCTCTACTCCTCTCCTGAGTGCTCTTTCTCTCTCTCTCTCTCTCTCTCAAAATAAATAAATAAACTTAAAAAAATTTTTTCAAACTCACCAAATTACAAGACTCTTTGTCACTTAAGTTCCAAATGGAAAACCAAAATGGGGGGTGGGGGGAGGACATTCTTCTAGTGTTGCTAGATTTAGCAAATAAAAATTCCTCGTTGTTTATCTGAAATTCAAATATAACTGGGCATCCTGCATTTTATCTGGCAACCCTACACTCTGAACTAATTAAAGCGAGCCAAAGTATTACAGCACCAGCTCCCACTCAAAGAACAAGGAAGGGCTTCTATCTCAGCAGAATTTTGACCCATGAAATCTTAAAGAGAGTCCGTAAGTGCTCTTTTCCTGTTGCTAAGTCTTTCTTAATAGCTGACATTTACCATATAAAAGAAAAGCCTAATTTCTAAGAGCCAAAGGTTAAACTTCTACTAGGTTCCATGCAGTCTAGTGAATGAATTCCTACGAAACATACTTCCATGTGTAAAACACAAATTGGAAAAGTTTCATAGTGTAGGTTTTTGATAACTCAACAAAAAAAGTTGTTTATGAAGGTTATAATAAACAGAATCCTGTTTTCAGCATTACAGGGAGATTCTAAAAGCTACTTTTTAAGGGCACCTGGGTGGCTTAGACCACTGAGCATCTGACTCTTGATTTTTCTCCCCTTTTTCCTCCTTTTCTCCTTTTTAAAAAATGTAAATCAAGTTAGTTAACATATAGTGTAATAATGATTTCAGAAATAGAATTTAGTGATTCATCACTTCCATATAACACCCAGTGCTCACCCCAACAGTGCCCTCCTTAAATGTCCATCACCCATTTAGCCCATCCCCCACCAAAAAACACCCCACAAGCAACCCTTTGTTCTCTGTATTTAATAGTCTCTTATGGTTTGTCTCCCTCTCTGTTTTTATCTTATTTTTGCTTCCCTTCCCCTGTGTTCATCTGTTTTGTTTCTCAAATTCCACATATGAGTGAAACCATCTATTTGTCTTTCTCTGACTTATTTCATTTAGCATGATACACTCCAGTTCCATGCACATTGTTGCAAATGGTAAGATTTCATTCTTTTTGATCGTTGCTGACTCTTGATTTGGGCCTAGGTGTCAATTCCAGGGTCATGGAATTGAGCCTTCGCTGGGCTCCGAGCTGAGTGTGGAGCCTGCTTGGGATTCTTTCTCTCTCTCTCTCTCTCACTCTCTCTCTCTCTCTCTCTGAAAAAAAGATTTTTTCTTAATATATAAAAAGCTACTTTAATGGATTCCAAAGTTAACCTACCATTTTTCTTGAATTCATAATCATAGACGTTTAGTGTTGGAAACAAACTAATTTCTGACTCTTAGAAACTTCTGGACATCTCATTTCATTTCCATAAAGGTTTTTTTCTTCTTTTATTGAGCTCCTAACAAGTACTAGATATAACAGAAAAAGATCCTCCTGTTTGTTTTATGAGGTCTCTCTCCTCTCAGCCAGCTCTTTGTCCTACTTATAATGACTCTGACAATGAGTAAGTACAAATATATTCTTCTCCCAGTTTCATTAAAATCTTCTCAATACTAAACCTGTACATTTCTTCCTTGTGCTCTAGGCCACTGCTCTTTCATACACCCCATCCATCTTTGGAGACTGCCTAATTCCCTTACTTCATTTACACCGCTACCTTGAAGGTATTAATAGATAATCACATCCCCCTAGTGCTCCCTTTTCCTAAATTTAGATCCTTAAGGCTTTTTTCCTAAGTCTTATGCTACCATCAATGCAGAATTATCTGCATTTGATCTTAAATGTAGATAGAAAGTGTTCATAATTATTCGAAGTTCTATCCTAGTAAGAAAACAGTTAACACTGTTAGTAGTTCCATAATTTTGATATGTGATCACTAGGTTATTTGTCTAAGGGTAATTCAATGACAGTTCCCAGAAAGTTATAGCTGCTTTTTTTCCAGGTAGCAGTTTCCTGGTTTGCATTAAAATCATTTATTTCATCTTCCTTGGTGAATGATTTGATGTTCAGCATTAACAAATATAATTTCAATGTTGAAGCTACTATGCTATTTTCTCCAGTTGTTTCACAATGGTTTTCAACCCGCTAAACTTATATAACCGAAAAATCCTAAATTAAATGTAACATTCCTTCAATCTATGGACTGAAAGTATTTCAGGGATGCCTCACTGGCTCCATCAGTAGAGAATGATTCTTGATTTCAGGGCTATGAGTTCAAGCCTCAAGCAGGGTGTAGAGATTACTTTAAAAATAAGGTCTTTGGAAGGAAGGGAGGAAGGAAGGGAGGGAGGGAGGAAGGGAGGGAGGGAGGGAGGGAGGGAGGGAGGAGGGGAAGGAAAAAGAAAGAAAGAGAGTATTCCAATAGTTGCCAAAACAGAACAAGGACATATTGTTGCCTTTTTTTTTCTCCAAACAATGTTTAAAAATGAGAAAATAAATTTGCTACTCTAGGAACTTAAACATGAAAGGCCAATGATTCTTCTGTGATACTTCTTTCTTTTTCCCTCCCTTCCTGTGCTCAATGCTCAAGTCACTCTGTACTTACCAGCAAAGTGACAACAGTCTCAGAGTAAGCATTCAGCTCTAAATAAACAGGTAGAGTTATCAGCCCTGTATTCAACCAATAATTCGAAGGCAGGGCTAAGGAATAAGGAATGTAAGTTCTAATTTAAAAGGACAACTAAACATGCTACAAAACTTATGCTTTGATTATGATATTCAAATTACTGTAGCTTCCCCTATGTCCCAAGTCCAAATAGGAAAAATAAATCAGCATTATACAAGTAATGGCTAATGTATTAATTCGACAATGTTATATTTTCCTCATTAATAGTTACTAGTAACAGTACATGTTGATATTACTGACAGATACCCTGTGAAAATCCTTACTGTGTTTTTAAAAATCATCAGATTGTTCCAGACTAACATGGCATATAAAAAATAAAAACAAAACAACCCAAAACTACTCCATACTAGAAACTGCTGTTTTTCAAACAGGAGTCTCACCATCCATTAATGAACTATGGATCAAGCTAGAAGGTCACAATAGTTTTCTTCATACATATTATAAGAGTGCAGATATTATACAAAATGTTACATATTTTCACAAATAAAATCTATTTCTCCATCTGGGTCACAAACTAAAGTGTGAAAGCCTTTTTCTAAAGAGCTTTTATAATTTTAGAATCATTTCAACATAATTCTTAACTAAATTATTTCTATTTTACTTATATAAGCTAATCCTTACTAAGTGCATTTCAGCAACTAGAAAATTTTAATTTGTAATGTTAATTATGAAGTTATTTTTAAATTAATAAGCAGCAAGGATGTAGCTGATACACTTGAAATTAGATAATGATGATGAGAGTTTATTACATTACTCACTCTACTTTTTATGTTTGATATTCTAACAAAAACGTTTTCAAAAAAGCAAGGAAATGGATATGTCTAACAAATACAAAGAAGTATAATGAATAAATTCATAAATTGAGACTTTTGAGGGGGGTCTGGGTGGTTCAGTCGGTTAAGTGTCCACCTTTGGCTCAGGTCATGATCTCAAAGCTCGTGAGTGCTCTCTCTGCCCCTCCCCTGCTCACATCTGTCTCTCCCTCTCTTGCAAATAAATAAACATTAAAAAAATTGAGACTTTTCAACACACTGTTTCTAAGGACTATCTATCTAGGAACTTCCTTAGATTTAATTCTGGTAATACTTGGATTGCCTTGTTCAACTATAATGGAAAGGTTTAGAGATCTAAAAAAAATACTAAGAGACAGGAGAAATGAAGTCATAAAAAGAAAACAAATCTCCTCAAAGGATAATACAATTGTTTAATGTGCTTCTTCTTCTCTTCATTGCCACTACAAGGGTCAACTACTTTTTTTAAATTTTTTTAATGTTTATTTTTTGAGAGAGAAACAAAGTGTGAGCATGGAGGCAGGGCTAGGGGTGTGAAAGAGAGGGAGACACAGAATTTGAAGCAGGCTCCAGCCTCTGAGCTGTCAGCACAGAGCCCAATGCGGGGCTTGACCCCAGGAACCATGAGATCACGATCTGAGCCAAAGTTCAACGCTCAACTGACTAAGCCACCCTGGCGCCCCAGTCAACTACTTTTCAACCAACAGAAAGAACACAAAATATCTACCTACCTGGCAGTGATTTTCATTTTTTAAAATGTTTAATTCACATCTGCAATTTTCCCAGTGAGTTTCACATAAGATCTCTATTACACCATTCTGCCTTCCTTGAAACAAAAACTACAAAAGTCTGAAGTAGGTTTACAGGCAGTTGGGATTTCAAAGCAGTGCATGCCTCAAAGTCAATTTTTCTTATTTCCAAAAAGTAAGTTTCTAAAAACTTATTAAAACAAAGTATTCTCTCCCTCAGGTCTCCAAGTTTTAAGGTCAATAGAACTGTGTAATTTTAGAACTGGAAGCGAATTTAGACATCTAGTCAAAGTGGCTTTCAAATGCTATATCAGGAAGAAAAGAAAAATCAACGTCCTAACAATTTATATACACAAATACATGCTTACTTTTTTTTTACTGTTATCATGCATAGGGAACATTTTGCCTTGTTAGTATTCTATCAGAAAAGGACATGACCTTTTGTCTTACACATTATTTTATATTTAATCACTTTTAGAATGTGAGTATACATTTGGATATGATTTAAACAACTGGTACATTATGGAACTTAATGTTTTCCGATAATAGACTCTTACATAATATATAGAACCCTGACACTTCCAGAGTGATTTCACATTGTCTCATTTATATTTCACTGTATAGTCACTTTGAAGCGATACTTGGGTGTAACAACAATACAAACCAAGAAAAAGAGAAGCAAAGCATTATCTAAACTGATACATTTCTGGAAAAGACCATAAAACACACCATAAGTGTCTAGTAATTCAGATTATCTGGAAAGAAAGCCAGTCTTAAAACATCCCACAATTGTTTTCAGAAATGCAAAATACTATTCACAACTTTTTAGTACAAGTAACTTAACACAAGATTGTTTCCATTAAAGCTGACCACAATCTGTTTTAATAAAGAGATAGGACTGGGTTTTTTAAATTTGCAACTTAGTGACATTAAATATGTCCCCCACTGACTGTATGCAAATACTTATGAAATTCTTTAAACCCCATTTCTATACAGATGGACCAATTAAAAGTTCTGAGCAATCAGGTAAAAATAACCTCCAGTTAATTAGGTTTGATTAATAAATGTATATCTTTGTATCTACATAAAAACAGACAAAAGAGTTAGACCTACTTTCAGTTTTAGATAACACAGTAAATTGGAATTAGGTAAGTATAAATCTGGACTCCTCCTAAACTGAATAAATCCTTGAAAAATGGATAAATGTTTTACCCAGAAATAATGTTTTTACATAAGATCATGCAGTGTTTCACTTTAAACTCAGTGAGAGGCATATATAATATATATATAATATATACATATATATAATACATATGTATATACATATACATATATAACATACACATATATAATACATATGTATATACATATATAACATACACACATATATAACATATAACATGTATATACATATGTGTGTGTATATATATACACAATATATACATAACAGGCGAGGTTTGTTTCCTGCCTTTCCAAAGCTAATCCTTACCAACTAGAATTAGTAATTCTGAAAAAAAAAATCTACAAAAACCTCACAAACAAATTTAAAAATGCATTATCTAAGGTGTTTAAAATTAAACTCCACGTCATCAGGGGTGCCTGGGTGGCTCAGTCAGCTAGGCATCCAACTTTGGCTCAGGTCATGATCTCACCATCCGTGAGTTTGAGCCTTGCGTCAGGCTCTGTGTCGACAGCTCAGAGTCTGGAGTCTACTTCAGATTCTGAGTCTCCCTCTCTCTCTGCCCCTTCCCTGCTTTCTCTCTCTCAAAAATGAAATAAAAACATAAAAAAAAAAACCTCCATGTCATCAATGGTAGTTTTAACAATTCATGTAAAACAATACAATAATGTTTTATTTAAAGAGGCACACTGAAAGTCAAGCCAATTGTTCACAGGTGATTTTGCACCATTTTTTTTAATGTTGATGTGTGAATTTACTTTAGAAGTTCCTGCTCTGTTCTTTCTGACAGATTCTATTTTTCCAGATGCTTCTCAAATGAATATTTATTCCTCGGTCGTACATCCTACTTTTCTCCTTGTACTACTACAGACTTTCTTGCCTTTTCCTTTCTCTTAGAACTTCATTCTCTACTTCTGATCCTGTCCAGACTGTACTCTCAGTTTTGTAAACAAAAACTGAACAGATGCAGAAAATTTTTCACAGAATTCAACTCTTCCAAAACTTCTTTGCACAATTTTACCCAGTTTTATTGAACATCTCCTGTATGATATCCAACATAGTCGTTGTTTTTCTACCCACTTCATTTGTATAGATATTAACTACTCATTACCTCCCCAAATTGTCTTGCGAACGAAAACATTTACATAGATGCAGCAAGTATCAGATTTTACACACACCTTACTTTGAAAAAGTACCTCCAACTAAGGAAATGAGAAAGTGTTCAAACTGTCACAGCACTTATCTGATCACATCTGTTCATCTTTGCAGATTCCTGTTGAACAATTAATTTTATTTTAAAAAGGAAAAAGACAATACAGTAACATTTTGCCTTTTCCTAATGTCTAATAATATGCTCCACTGGAGAAAATGTTTCATATCAAACTGTATTGAGAAAAAGGGATTCCTTTAAGATATAATAGCCTAATTCCTCATGAAAATTTGTAGAACTCACTCAAAGTCAGATGTGTAATGATCTTCAACCTTAATTTTTGGGAAATGTTTGGACTGTGGAGCACATTTATATTTAACGGTTTTTATTTCCTTTTGTTGTTTTAAACCTTGGTTTATTATTAGCAGGTCAGCTCTATTAAGTCTCACAACACAAAAACCCCATCTGCATCTCTTTCTAATTTGAATCTAGTAACCCTGAAAGACAAAAACTAAGAGCACAGGACCAATCCTCACGGAGTCACAGGGCCTTTCCACCCCAGACCCAGGACCAATTTCTCAAGTCCGTGCTCCATGAGATCAGTAGTGACACTTTTGTCAGCTGCCTAAGAGACTAGAGGCTTATAATCTCCGTAGAAAATGCTTTATTGTGAAACAAACTATTTGTTCTGGTCATTTAAAATCTTATTTGGATTAATTACGTTAAGATGTGTTGCTTGACATCTGGCATGTCTTTTGTGCCACAGCTGCCATAGGTACATCTGTCTTCTGTCACTCGTTTCAGTTTACCCAAAGAAGAGATGCACAATCAACAGCGAATACATGTCTAAAAACACACTCAGAGAGAAAATTACCAAACCACTGAAGCAAACAGCACTTGAGAGAAAAGAAAAAGATTTGTGAATCATCTATTTCAAATAACTAGCACTGTTACAAATCACAATGTTCATAACTACCCAGTATCACACAATCAAAATAGTTTTTAAAATTTAGCTAATTAATAAAATTCATTAGACTCCTTATTTTCTCCCACTAAGCAGTGTTAATCATCCAATTTTAGATTTTCACTATGAACATATTACTTTTTTACACTGTATTCCACATTCATTCATCAGTTAACATCTCCAACACTCCTACTGTGTGCCAGGCACTGCATTCTGCTTCTCTTTTTCATAACAATGGAATTCTATGAAAAAATTCTAGATTCTACCTATCCCATATGAAAAGATATTTAGTTCACTGAAAGAAAAAGAAAGTCATGAAATCCCCCGGAAAATGAAATGGAAATATAAACTTCTCACCAGAATTGGCAATTGCAGAGGCAGCACAGCTGGTCACTTAAAGTTACATAAGCTCAAGTGCAAATTCCTCTGTTGAGGGCCTTCAAACTGGCCTACTTTACTTTATTCAAAATAGTGAACAGTATTAACTAACAAGTGTTCCACATATACATGACGAAAAATAATAATGCTACTTTTCAAAGGATAATAACAGTAACAGCTAACACTACAGTGAGCAAACATTTAGTACATATAGTACTGTTATACTACATAAAATGGCACATATAGTAACATACAGTAACATATGTTGCATATAGTAAAAATTCACTCTCTATTGACACTTACTCTCTATATGCCAGGCAGAAATCTAATCTTTATGGCCATCACCTCATTTAATCTTCACATCATTCCCTAGGAGACTGGCATTATTATGAATTCCAATTTACAGATGATAAAACTGAGATTTGGAAGTATTAAGCACTTTATTCAAGATCACTTAGCTAAAAGGGCTGGACTCAAACAGGTCTATCAGGATCCAAAGTCTGCGTTCTTGATCGCCATATAATGACACCTGGCTTACACTCATTCAATTTTAATTCTAAAGTCTAAAGTTCTTGAATGTCTTATCAAAAGGTTACTTTTTTGAGAAATTTACTTTCAAGATTTTATTTAAATTCTAGTTAGTTAACATATATGATTCCTCAGTTACTTATAACAACCAGTGCTCATCACGAGTGCCCTCCTTAATACCCACCACCCATTTAGCCCATTCCCCACCTTTAAAACAAGTTTCTTCCTTTAAAATGAATTACATCTTTTTTGATACATACAAAAACACCCAACGTCGTAACTAAGGATTTTAATTTAAACTGTGGTCCTACCAAGTCTAAATATTTGGATGAGAAACAAAGTCTATCTGAATGAAAGCGTTGAGTCCCTAAGGTAATGGGTCACACAGGTGAGAAGTAAGAGTCCTTAGGGGTCCAAAGTCTTCATTTTAGGAAAAAAAGACTTTTTGAAAAACATTTATACTCAGTCTAAACCACCACATACCTAATCCAGAAACACTTAGGTGTTTTTTTTTTTCCCTAAGCCATCATTTTAAATAAATATTCTAACATTTTGGTATCATATGAGCATGGTACCCAGTTCTGATGCACTAGAGAACAAAATACAAACTCCATGACAAGAGGTCGGACTATTGTAGGGCTATTACCGGTTGAAAGCATGAACCTTATAAGACACGTTATAGAAAGCTATAAAATGGCATCCTTACCTATATGGACTCAAACTCAAAAAAACAGGCATTTTTTTCCCCCTTAAGTTAAATTTACATTCATTTGGGTCAAGTACAAGCTCAGCTTCACTTCACCAGTCATGTCATATGACTGAATTCAAGCTCATTTCAAGGAAAAGCTGCACTATGCTGTATTTAGAACACATATTGCTGAGAATAGCCAGTTGAGTCTTTGGTAGGCCTATCCAAAAACCTTGCTTTAGTTGCTAAGAAACTACAATTTCACCGTATTATAAATCATTGAAAGAAGCCAAGCCACAGCTCAGATATTAAACATGTTAAGATCAAGAGTCCGTCACCTATTGTGCCAAACGAAACCATGCTATTTCCACAAATCAAATAGGTGAAACTAGTATTAGGCTCCTTTAAGGCACATTGTTAACCCAGACTAAAAACTGATGACACGAATCAGACTAACTTCTACCCTGCCTTGGATAGCAGCCTCATGCTTTGGAGGAAATCGAAAACTACCCAACAGACCTCGCATATTCAATGCTAGAGACAGAAGAGTACTTCCTTCCTGACCCCTGCAGTGATCATTCTAGGCCATGAAGCATACAAAAGATTTGATTAGTGCAATCTGTTACAACACTTATATTTAACTGATAATGGTTTTTCAATCCTTTATTGATGTATTTTCACGGTCTTCAGCCCGGACTCTCCTTAGAATGCTTAACTCCACTGGCTCTTTTTAAAAAATGAACTTTTTTTTTCATTTTCATAAAAAAATGAAAACCATTAAATTTCAACTCTGCCAACAAGAGTAATTTTAAGTTGTTCTAGCATAATGAAGACACTGAGGAATTGGCAAAAATGATTTATAGTTCACTCTCTAGTACTGACTTCTCAGAAATTATTTCCTATAAAAATATCTTAAAGGCTGTTTCCGCAAGAGCAGAAACTAGTTCACAATACTTTTCGGCGCCGAAAGATCCATTCGGCAGCTGAATTGCTAACACATGTCTTCACCAGTCAGAATCTTTTTTGTCCAGATCCCCCATCCCCGAGACTCCTCACGATTTCTCTCCAACTTCTCGGAAGAGCTGCAGTTCAAAGCCTAATTCTGTTTCCACTATCTCCTGCACACGTCTCAGCAACGACTTCTATGTTCCTTAGAAATAATGTCTCTTCTTCCCTGAAACTTTCAGATCTTAAAAATCCACTTCCTCCATCGCCTTGTCTCCAGTCTCTGATTCGGTCACACCGGGGCAGTTCCAGTTACGTGTCCCTGCCTCCCCGAAGGCCTAACCAATGTCCTCCAGCACTCGCCACGACTCCGTTCCTCCCACCCCTAATATGCCCCCGCACACTGCACACCAACATTACACCTCCGGCTTCCTGCATGTTACTCCCTTCGCCTCACCTCCATCCCTCTACCCAGGCACCCGAGTGCTCTAATAAATATTCCCCCTGCCTCAGTTTCAACCCTGTCTCCCATCCTCTGCTCGTTTTTCCTCTCCTTATTTAGACACTCCTTTCTGCTCTCCCAACCACTACCCCAGAATGCCCAACACTCCACCCTCCTTAGCAAACCCAGCCCTCTTCCCCCATCTCGTTGAGAGCCCCAGCTGCTCCTCTTTCCAGATCCCTTACTGCAGTCAACCCACTACCTTAGCATTCCACCTACCTTCCCTCCACCTCCACATCCAAGGTTCCCGGAGTCTTTACCCCTCCTCGGGGCTCTAGTACTCTGCTCAGTATTCTTCAGGACTCCCCTCCCCTCCCCCCAAAGTCTCCTTTATTTTTTTAAGAATGTCACCGGTCTCGCGGGGCTCCCACAGAATCCCAGATGACCCCAGCGCCCGGGACCCCCGCTCTCCTGGGCAGCCTGACATGACTTCCGTCGCCTTAACCACAAATACCTGTGTTCTACCGCCTTCCTTAAAAGCTGCGCCCCCTCCCCATCCGCCCCCGCTACTCCAGCTCCTCACGTCGGCTTCCTGGGTGTCCCCTCCCTGACTCGGAGCGACGAGCCCCAAGATGTGGAGCCTCTAAGTCTGCAACACCTTAGGCTCCTAACGGACGCCCCCACCTCTCGGACCGTCGCCTCGGTTCTCACACCCGCGCCTCTTGGAACTCCAGACCGGCATCTCCTCTCGGGTCCGCAGCCCCTCAGATTCGACCGGCCCTCTTCCCCTTGCTCCGGCACCTCCTCGGGCCCGGGACGGCCTGCTTCGGTCGCCGGCGTCTCTCAGCCCCCGCCCGGCCCGCCCCCGGCGCCCCACGCGCCCCACTTACCGTTCTGAGCGGCGCCTGGCCCTGGGAGGAGGGAGCCGGAGACGAGCAACAGAGAAAGGGCCAGGGCGCTGGGGAGCGACGAGCCCGACATCCTCCCTGCGGAAGACCGAACAGCGAATGGGCCAGGGCCGGGGCCGGAGCCGGGGCCGGGGAAGGGAGGGGAGGGAGGGAGGGGGCGGGCGAGTGCGCGAAGGAGTGAGCGAGGGAGGCAGCAACAGCTAGGCTCCGTCCTTCTCCGTCCTCCTCCTACCGCCGCAGCGCCCAAGCCTCGCGAGATCTTCACTCCGGGCCGTGGGCGGCTAAGGAGCGACGGCGGCAAGGCTCGCGAGAAGAAGCGGCCTCGACTGTCGCTGCCTCCCCTCAGACTCTGTGTCCCGCCCCTGCGGAGGCTGATTGGCCAGGAACGGGGTGGATCACGTGCCAACGGCGCTTCTGGCCACGTGACGGGGCGAGGCGGGGCTCCTCCACTCCCTTGGCCCTGAGGAACCGAGTAGTGTGCTTTCAGCTTACCTTCTGTGAAACGGGAGCGCCCATAAATAAGAGGAAGCTTTGGGGACACAATATATTTCCTCCTCTCATCCTGCTTTTCATTTGCTAGAGCTATTGGCCGCAGAACTTGATGCCCCACCGCCTTGTTTACGCCTTCCTCTCATTGTCTCCACTCGAAGTCCTGTTATTTCTTCTTTCTGGTCTTTGACCTTAGACCCCTACAGGCATCTGGCTCCAACCTCTCTCCTTAACCTTATGCTTTAATCTTCCAGGCATAGTGATGTCCAGCCCGCGCCCGATACTACCCTGTCCTTCCTGCCTCTCGTGCTCCCGCCGCTTGAAATGTCCTCCTTTTCTGTGCTTCTCCTCCTCCTCCCCCATTTTGACCTTGTTTTGGTTTCATAGAATCTCAGGGCCTGAAGTTCACCAGTTGAATTGCGCATCCATAGACACTAAATTCTACAAGGAAGTCATCATGTATTAACTTACATGATGAATTTTCAGAAGCATTTTTATGCAGCGAACATTAATTGAGTGCCTGCTGGGTACTCGATATATGCACATATTCAATGAAACCCAGGTGAAAAGATAGTCCCCATTTTCCCGAAGTTCACAGCCTTGTCTATCAGAAGATCTAGGAAGAGGACATATGGCCGCATAGGAAAATGACCCAGAGAAAAGGAGCCTGCGAAGTGCCCTGGTGGCGTGGTCACATGGTTTGTATGGAATTGAGAAATGTACCTTTTAAGGGTGTTTTTTGTACTGCTAGTAGCACCGTCAGTCCTTGGCTAACAGAGGAGTTTCTGTAGCTTAGCTCATCCCTGACTCAGAGCACACATCTTGGGGAGTGTCTGTGGGGTGAAATTGTGAGAAGCCAAGTAAACAGTCCTGGTGATCTTGATTCAAAGATAGAGCTTGGGTAACCCGGAGGAAGGATCACTCACCCGAACCCTCACACTCTTAAGCCAAAGCAGTCTCAAGCTTTCTACCCGAACTGGACAGCTGGTGGTTCCAGACTGAGCTTTCAAGCAAACACTGGCACTACAAATATGGCACGTTGATGACGGAAATGAAAACAATGTTCTCTGAGACGTTAGGTGTGTGAGTGACCAAAAGGTTGGCATGTGTCCTTGGAAAAAGGCCATTCTGCAGACAGCTCTGTGTGCAGGGCTACAGGGCTGCCTGCGGTGAGGCAAAGATTGTCAGCTAATGGAAGCTTTGGTGGGATGCCTCATTCTGCCTCCCCATAACCATCAGCAACATCCCCCATTGAGTTAGGGAGCCTCGTAACAGGGGAGTCATATAAAATGATTGTGCTCATTTTGTGGGTAGGGAAGCTGGGGCCAAGAGAGGCGTGACCCGCCCAGGGGCTGAGTGTTAGTGGTAATCACTAATACCTGACAGCTTGTTCGACTCCTTCTGCGCCCGTGGCAAGAGTGCACTCCCTTGCCCCTCCAAGCTGGGAGTGGCACATGGCTCCCTTTGGCTAGGGAAATCCGAGAAATGACACATACCGTTTTCAAGTAGAAGCAAATCATTTCAGTTGCAGACACGGTGGCGTACTCTTTTCTTTGTGTGGCCATCTGCGATGGTGGAAGCATGTTTCAAAATGAAGCTTATGTCAGCCTGGGTCCCTAAGTTAGCACAATAAGCCCAGGCCTCCTGCCAACCTACACAAAACAGGTAGCGTCAGTTGAGTTAAGCTATGGAGATTCAGAGGCGTTTGCTCCTACTGCAGATTCTGGACTATTCTGGTTAGGGGAAAAATGAAATTCAAGCCCAACCCACTACCCCCACCATCCCTATTAGCTGTGTGGCCTTGGTCAAGTGACCTAATCTCTCCCTATTCATCTACCAAATGGGGCTGATGATAGTATCTACCTCATAAAATTATAGGAGGAATAAATGATCAATTTATATACAATGTTTACATCAGTTTCTGGTTCACGGAACACTCAAATATTGATTATAATGATAATAAATACTATTGCTGCTGCTACGATTCTAACTCCCACCCTACGCTCTTCCTACTAAGTCATGCTAGTTACAAAAAGTGATTTCGTTGGGGGGGGGGAATCTAAGTACGGTGTTACCGTCCGCCCTCAAAATCTGCAGTTATGAGGACTTTCACTCAGGAGAAAATATAAAACCCTACGTGATAGTAGCTGTTACTTTTACATCTCTTTTATTGGAAAAAAAAATGATAACTAAAACCTTCCAATAATTCAGCAAAGGAAGTAGATTAAAGGAATTTAGGAATTCATTTTTGTTTTTTGTTTTTTGTTTAAGATTTACTTTTACTCTTAAGATCTCCCTACAGGTAAGCGCTGCTGTGTGGAAGGATGGCTGAGTTCCCTGCAATATCTCACAAGAGCCCTAGGGGTCCTCAGTGCTCAGGCTGAGACACACTGTCCTGGCCTCCAGGGACTGCTTGGAGGTCGGCTTTCCAGGATTGACGGTGCTTCCTGGTGGCAAGAGCTGTAATAAAGCATTGCCAGTTGAAATGTATCTGGTGGGTCGGTCTGATGTGGTTCATTGGCCATAGACAGGATGTCAGTACAATACAGTAGTGTTGCTAGAGTTGACTGTGAACTTCCTAATGGTTTCCCCCACACCTCCTGCAAAGATCTCTGCTCATTTGTTAAGTTGTTTCCATTCAGATATACCATCCTGACTGTCTTGATTGGTGTCGTCTTCTGACCCCCCACGTAATCTTTTTCCCTGCCCTTTCCAACTCCTAGCACCATGCTGGAACGCCATGGGTGAGTTCAGCATCCATGTTGGTGCTCTATTCAATATCCTAGCCTCTCAGCCCTTTGACCTTCTCCCCTCCAACAAACCCTTTCAACTTAGCTACCCTTTCCAAGTTTCCGCCCTTGACACTTCAATCACCCAAAAAAGGACCTCATCTTTGAAAGCTGAAAATATAATACCTCGCTCTTCATTTACCACCTCCTATCCTTTAAGTTCCGGGTGCTAGGACCCTGTTTGCTATAATTCTTCAACCTCATTGAGACCTCTTAATCCATTAATCCCACCAAGTCTTGTCCATTCTTCATTTCCCTCCTGATCCAGCTTAGAGTCCATGATTCATCATTACAATCATTTTCTTACCCACCTCACCCTCCAACATACTTTCCTGGAAAAAACACATAATCTGGCTAATTAAGCACTATGGTCTGAGATGAGGTTTCCTACCTGCACCTGAGCAGCTGGATGTTGCCGGAGAAAAATCGCACAAACAGGCTGAATGGCTTCATTTTAAATTCCCGGTCTCAAACCTCAAATGGGTACTCAACACCACCCAGCAGTCCTATTCTTCCCTATGTGGAAAGCATGAATTTGCAACCAAATGGTCACATGCAGGAAACGTGCGTTTCTTCATTTCTCTAAATCAAATTTAACCCGTTCTGAGCACAAGATGAGATGACAAGAAATTCCATTTTTGCATATTATGGACTTCCCTCCCTACTCCCTGGGGTAAGATGAAATTCCTGGGGTTTTATGCAGCCCAGGACATTACTGGGCTTTGTTTTGTTTGTTCATTTGTTTAGTTCACGCTGGTCACTGCCAGTGTGTGCGTTGCCCAGAGCCACATGGTCCCTCGAAGGTGAATGGTTCAGTGCTTCCCACCACTTACCTCCCTACCCTCACCCCACCCCACACTCCCTTTCAATTCTTTGTGATTGCTCTGCTCCTTCTCACCTTGGGGCCATTGCCCACTCTGTGATCTTTGCCCAGAATGCTAAGGATCACCCATCCTCTTCACCTCATCTGCTTCTCATCCTGCAGACATCAGCTTCAAATCATGCCTGCTTAGTGCGAAGGGGCATCTGGGTGGCTCAGTCGGTTGAGCGTTTGACTTTTGACTTCAGCTCAGGTTGTGGTCCCAGGGTCCTGGGATTAGGCCCACGTTGGGTTCCATACTGAGCATGAAGCCTGCTTAAGCGATTCTCTCCCTCTTTCTCTCTCTCTTTCCCTCCCCTTAAATTAAATAAACAAACAAACAAATAAATAAATAAATCTACGTGAGATACCACTTCACACACACACACATTTAATCATTTTTGAAACCTGACCATGTTACATACTGGCACGGAAATGAAGCCACTAGAACTCCCATACACTGCTGGTATGCGTATAAAAATAGCAGAACTACTTTGGAGAACTATTTTGCAGTTTCTCGTAAGGTTAAATAGATATCTAATCTATCACCAATAATTCTACTCTTGTATCCCCAGTAATAAATGAAACAAGATAAATGGAAACATAGGTCCACAAAATAATTTGTATAAGAATGTTCCTAGCAGCCTTATTCATAATACACGCAATAGGAATCAACCCAAATATTCATCAACAAGTGAATGGATAAGCCAACTATGGCATAGTCATACAATGGAATTCTACTCAACAATAAAAGAACAAAGAATGAACTACTGATATATGCAATAACCTGAATGAATCTCAGAAGCATAATGCTGAGCAAAAGGAGTGAGGTTTAAAAAAAAAGTATACATCGTATGATTCTGTTTATTCAAAATTCTAGATTAGGCAAAACTGATATATATTGATAGAAATCAGATCAGTTTCAGTGATTTCCTGATGTTGATTGCAAAGGCACATGTGGGAACTTTCTACGGTAATGGAAATTTTTGATATATTGATCTGGGTTATAGTTACGCTGCTGTATATATTTGTCAAAATTCATCGAAACTATACCTTAATACAAAAAATATCAGAAAGAAAACTATGTAATTGTCAGAAAAGTCTTCTCTGGGCCCCATAACCCAATTAAACCTCACTAGTGTATATATCCATTACTCCTCTTCTTCATGTCACTTATCACAATTGGGACCTTACATTTATTTGTGGGGTCATTTAATCACATCTGGCTCCTTCTCTGGATCTCCAGAAGGAGGTAACTATGACCAACTTGTTCACCGCTCTCTCTCCAGGGCTTAACACAGTGCCTGGCATTCAGCGGGTATTTAGTGAATATCTCTTGAGTGAACAGATAAGTCACTCAGCTGGACCGGGAATCTGGGATTCCTGACTCTCAATCCAGTGCTCCTTCTACTCTATCACTCTGACAAAGGAGTCCAGGACTGCCTCAAGGCCCAACTCTAAGCCTACTTGTGCTTGTAAACCATCTCTAGTCACCATTTATTCACCCCATAAATTCAAGTGCCTACTCTGTGCAAGGATATGCATTTACAATGGGAAACACCTTATATCATAGGGGGGAACATAGACAACGAACAATAATGATGCAAGTCCTTAATTATACTATAATTTTGATCTGGGCTACAAGCATATATATCAGATAATAAGAGAGTATGCTAGAGGGAAACCTAACTAAATCTGGAGTAGGAGAGCCGGCAAGAAAGGCTCTTGGAGGAAGGGACAGTGAAGCTGTGCTTTGAAGGAGGCTTAACAGTTAGCCAGGCAAGTATGGGACAAACATAGACAGAAGAGGTCTGCTCCAAGTGGGTCGAACTTCCAAGTGTGAAGGGTCCCAGGTGGGAGGGAGCAAGGGCTACAGAGAAGCCCAGTGTGCCTGGAACTCAGAGAGCAAGGGAGAGGATGTGTAGAAGGAGGCTGAAGTTGAAGGGCGGGCATTGGGGTCAGATCAGCAATGCCTCGAGGACCATGTGAAGGATTTGAGATTTTGGTCACCTATGAGTAAAGCTGTAGGTTGGCTTCTTCAACAAAACCTAGTCCAGAACCTCGTTGGTTAGAAGTCAAGCAAATCTCTCCATAGAGAGTGTTTGTTTAGCTGTCCTCACCAGGCTCAACTGTGTTGCAGGGAATTAAGGGAAGAGCCATTTGTTCCTTGGGTTAGAACATAAATGGGCAGGAGTCCTCCCTTAAGGCCCTCGTATGCTGTCCCTAAGGGGAAAGTGAATGAAGCACAGAGGACAGAGTCAGTGTGGTGGGTCTGGTCCTCACTTGGCGCAAGGAGAATTCTAGTTATTGCCAAGGTGGGTGACCATCCCTCAATTTTCCCCCCTCCAGATACCTATAAGGTATCTCTACCATTGAAAGCTGTTATAAAGTCTTACATGATGGGTTAATTTCATACATCTCCACATCCAACCTTCCCATCTAGAATATGAGCTCATTGTAACGACCTCTTATATTTCACAGCTTTTCCCAGATTACAAAGTATTTTCACATTCATTATCTCATTATTTCACTTGGTTATCAAAACTCTATTTCATAAACAAGATAACCCAATAACTTGCTGGCAAGTAATAAAGCCACATAGAATTTGAACCCGAGTCCTTTGAACTCCAAAGGAATGTGTTGAGAGTGGCTGAGTCACTAGCTTGAGGAAGACAATCTCAGTCTCCTAAATGACCCTCTTCAGACAGCAGGAGTCTTTTCTGACAATAAAGCAAGGTCTTTGGGCAAGATCTGCTGAGGTTAGTATAAGATTGGCTCGTCTCCTGGCCAGGAGTTTGGCATGCCATCATTTCTTCAGGAAGCACCTTGGGTACCATCTCTACTCTGATGGGGCAGGGCAACTCAACAGCCTAGTTAGGCTCTCCCTGGGGTTACAGATAGGGTTTTAGGGACTAATTAATACAGAACCTTCTTTTAATTCCTGCTCAAATTTGGAAACAGTTGAAAGACAGACATAGGAGTCAAGTATCTGACTGAATTAAGTTGGCCAAGGGCACCTGAGTGGCTCAGTCGGTTAAGCATCTGACTTCAGCTCAGGTCATGAGCTCACGGTTCGTGAGTTGGAGTCCCACATCGGGTGAGCCGCAGCCCTGCTTCAGATGAACTTGAGCCCCACCTCTCGGGTGAACACAAGCCCTGCCTTGAGGAAGCCCCGCTTCCCTCTCTCTCTCTCTCTCCCTCTCTCTCTCTCTCTCTGCCCCTCGCAGGACTCTCTCTCTCCCTCTCCCTCTGCCCTCTCTCTCTCTCTCTCTGTCTCTCCAAAAAAAAAAAAAAAGTTGACCAAGTTCAGGGGCAAAGTGTTAGCAAACCGATCTGGCTAACAGACTAATCCCCGTTCTCCAACATCACCTATACAAGGGGAATATTTTATCTCCAAAGCAACATTGGAGATGTGGATTAGCCTGCTAATTCACCTGTTAAAACTTTGCCCCTAACTTTGGCAGACTCTCCTGGCAGAGACACCGGCAATGGGAAAAAAATCACAATTCCCCCTCAGCCACTGGAAAACTTAGGGTACCATGGAGATACAGACAAACACCTGCTGTCTGTAGCTGCTGGCAGGTCCCCGGCCTGCTCACATCCTTCTCCCACACTCGCCCCAGAAAACTCACTCCTGAGCCCATGGAGAAAAGCAAGTAATAGGAGGCTAGGAGTGTTTCAATAATGAAGTAGTTCTCTGCCCTGATGGCACATTAGAATCATCATGGGAGCCTGAAGAAACACCAACGCCTATGTATAGACATATATTTGTTAATATCCAGGTCCCAGCCCCAGAGATTCGGACTCGTTTAACCTGGGGTGGGGCCCAGCACGTGTAGCCGTGTAATGCACTCTAATGTGCTGTAATGCGTGGCTTGCTGTAATGCGTGGCTTCGCAAATACAGAGGCACATGAGGTCACCTGGGAACTTTTAAAATTCCCAATCCCTAGACCGCAACGATGAAGCCAGACTCTCTGGTGGACGGACTCAAGCATCGGTGTATTTTTAAGACTCCCGAGGTGATTGCAATGTGCCGGTAAAATGGAGAGCAAGTGCTCAAATGCAATCTTTTTTTAAAAAAATTAGGCACGCAGCAGAATGACAAAGAAGGCCGTTCAAAAACAGATTTATGGGCCCCACTGTATTGGGGGACCTGTAACTGGTGTATTAAATTAGGAACCCGCGGATTATGATCTGCTGAATGAAGAGGCGCCAGCCACCCCCGTGGGGTCAGCAGGTAGCTCCCGGAGCACCTGGGCTCCCAGTTTGGGGAAGTGAAAACCCCAGGGGTCGTTTCGATCGAAGGCCCCGCTTTAATAAACTCACACAAAGAAAGTCAAGTCACAAGATTTATTGCTTACGGATCCCAGCAATGGGGATTGAGGAGGTGTGCAATGAGCCTGGGGCAGGGCAGTCCTCCGTCTCAGTCAGGAGCGTGCAAAATAGAAGAGAGCGGGGCAGCGAACCCCTACTATTTACCAGGTGGCTGGGGTGGAGGTCGCGGGCCGCACTCTGCGTGGTTAATGCAAAAGATGGCCCCGGAAGAGCAAAGCAGGAACCGGTGACAGAAATCCTAACCTCGGCTCCTTATCGAGATGTCCAGACTCGGGTGCGAGCAGGGTTGTCGTACCGGTAAAAGGAAACTCAAAATAGCTCTTTTCCTCATGACATTTAGCCCCAGAAATTCTGAGTCAGTCCGTAGGGGTGGAGCCTGAGAATTTGCATTTCGAACAAGCTCCTAGGTAGGGCAGATGCTCTTGGTTTTCCAAACCACACTTGGAGGCCTGTCCCGGCACAGGGCACAGCAGAGAAGCATTTCCTCCTTGGGGGGCCTGAGTGGCTCAGTTGGTTAGGCTTCCGACTTCGGCTCGGATCATGATCTGTGGTTCGTGAGTTTGAGCCATGCATCAGGCTCTGGGCTGACAGCTCGGAGCCTGGAGCCTGCTTCACATTCTGTGTCTCCCCGTCTCTTTGTTCCCCCCCCTGCTCACACTCTGTCTCTCTCTCTCAAAAATAAATAAAGATTAAAAATAATTAAAAAGAAAAAAAAAGAAGTATTTCCTCCTTTAGTCGACAGACCTATAAGGGAAGCCCGACGTGATAACTTTCATCCGTGGAGGTCCACAAAAAAATAATTTTTGGTAAAAAAAAAAATCATTCCTGTTGGCCCATGTGGGGTTTTAAAGAGGGTTAATTGGTTCTGGTTTTAAAAAGGTTGGACTCTGCACACTGGCTAGTCCCAGAATGTTCAAGATGTTCTTCAAGTCACTGATCTTCCCACAGATGGGAGACTCATTTCTGTTGTTTCCATCTTAATGACTGATTACAGCTGTAATTGCAGTGTCGTCTTGGTATTATCTCTTTTTCCTGAGAAATGCTCTGATCCACGTGGGTCTAGTGGGACCATTCCATTCTTGCAAAACCCTTTTTCCCTGTTTGATTCAAGGGAGGAGGCAAGACTCCAGCCAGGCTACTCAGGAGCCCTAGGAAATTTTTTGGATTATAATTTAGGAGAGTCGATCTCTCTCTGCTCAGGAGTATAAGTTATGAGATGCAAGAACTGAGGTGTCAGTGGCCAGGAGTCCTGCCATTTGCAGGAAGCGAGTCTGCAGAGAGAGGATGAAGCTGATGAGAGAAAGAAAGAAAGAAAGAAAGAAAGAAAGAAAGAAAGAAAGAAAGAAAGAAAGAAAGAAAGGAAGGAAGGAAGGAAGGAAGGAAGGAAGGAAGGAAGGAAGAGAGAGAGAGAGAGAAAGAAGGAAGGAAAGAAAGAAAGAAAGAAAGAAAGAAAGAAAGAAAGGAAGAAAGGAAGGAAGGAGGGAGGGAGGGAAGAAGGAAGGAAGGAAGGAAGAAAGGAAGAAGAAAAGAAGGAAGGAAGAAAGAAAGGAGGGAGGGAGGGAGGGAGGGAGAGAGGAAAAGAAGGCAGGCAGGAAGAGCAATGTTCTCTCTCCACTATGAACTTCTCAAGGAAGGGCATGACACACATACATTTTTATAGTATGAAGATCAGGCATAGTTAATAGCATAAAGGAGAGAGTCAATAAGTATCATAAACAGTTTTATTGAGGTATAATTAATAGACAATGAACTGCACATATTTAAAGGGTGCAGTCTGATACGTTTTGACATATTTATATACCTGTGAAATCATCACTGTTCATCACTCCCAGAAGTTTCCATTTGCTCCTTTATAGTCCTTCCTCCCACTTCTCCCCAGCTACCCGCCGGCAACCACTGATCTGCTCTCTGTCACTATTAGTTTGCTTCTTCTAGGGTTTTATATAAATGGAATCATATAATATATATTACTTTTGACAGCTCCTTTCAGATTCATTCATGCTGTGTGTGTCAATAGTTTCTTCTGTTTTACTGTAAGGAGTATTTCGTCGCATGGGCATGTCACAATTGTTTTATCCATTCACCTGTTGATGGATCTTTGGGTTGTTTGTAGGTAATGCCGGTCACAAATAAAGCTGCATGAGCACGCTTGTACAAGGCTTTGTATGGACACATGCTTTCATTTCTCTTGGGTAAATACCTAGGTGTGGAATGACTGAATCATACGATTCATACGATTCGTACAATTAACTTTTAAGAAACTGCCAAACTGCTTTCCAAAGGGGGTTACGCCATTGCATTCCTGTTTGAGGCTTCTAGTTCTCACACACTAACCCTTGGCAAGGTCAGTTTTTAAAATTTCAGCATTCTAATAAGTATGTGGCATACCACTGTGATTTTATTTGCATTTCTCTAATCATTAATGACATTGTACATCTTTTTATGAACTTATTGGCAATCCATGTAACTTCTTTGGTGAAATGTCCATGAACATCTTTTGCCCAATCTTCTTTGGGCTGTTTGTCTTACTATTGAGTCATAAAAGTTTTCTATATATTCTAAATATAAATACCAGATACATTTTACAGATATTTTCTTCCATTCTGTGCCCTGCGTTTTCATTTCCATAGGAGCGTCTTTTGAAGAGCAAAAGTTTTGATTTTGATCAAATCTATTTATCAACGTTTTCTTTTAACATTTATGTTTGTGTGCCCTATCTAAGAAAGCTTCGCCCACCCCACCCACATCACAGAGATTTTCTCCTATATTTTATTCTGGAAGCCTTAAGTTTTAGCTTCCACATTTATGTCTACGATCCATTCAGAGGTAATTTTTCCATATAGTATGAAGATCAAGGTCTTTTTTTTTTAGTGTCATTTGTTGAAAATACTATCCTACCCCATTAAATTACTTTGGCACCTTTGTTATGAATCAGCTGTCTATAAATGTATGGTCTATCTCTAGACTTTCTTTTGTTTCACTAATCTGTAGGTCTAGCCTTCCCCAAACCACAATGCCTGAACTACTTTAAATTTATTCTAGTCTTAAGATAGAAAAAAAATAAGATAGAGGAAGTCCTTTGGAAATAATAAATATGTAGGTAAATAAATATAAAAGACCTCTCATTTTAAAATACTTAAAACATTTTTTTAAGGTTTATTTATTATTGAGAGAGACAGTCAGAAGCGCAAGCAGGGGAGGGTTAAAGAGCGGGGGAGACACAGAAACTGAAGCAGGCTCCAGGCTCTGAGCTGTGAGCAAAGAGCCCAATATGGGGCTTGAACTCACAAACTGGGAACATGACATGAGCTGAAGTCAGAGGCTTAACCAGCTGAGGCACCCAGGTGCCCCTCATTTTAAAATATTTTAAAAGATAATTGACTTTTTAAAACAAAAATAATAGCAATGTATTATGAGGTTTATTATGTAGAAGTAAATGTATGACAATATATAAAGGGAGTGAGTGGAGAAAGGAAAGTACTGTTTTAAGTACTTACACTTTGTACATGAAGTGATATAATATTGTTTGGAGGAAAACTGTGATCAATTAAAGATTTAGTATAGCGACTTGTAAAAACTAAAAGAGATAGAATTAATAAGCAATGATGAGAATAAAATGGAATCCTAAAATATATTCGATTAATCCAAAAGAAGGCAAGAAAGATAAAAAGTTAACAAGGAAAAAGTGGGTCATATAGAAAACAAATAGTAACAAAATAGATTAAAACCCAACCAGGGACGTCTGGGTGGCTCAGTCGGTTAAGCATCTGACTTTGGCTCAGGTCATGATCTCATAAACTATGAGCCCTGCGCCAGGCTCTGTGCTGACGACTCAGAGCCTGGAGCCTGCTTTGGATTTTGTGTGTCTCTCTCTGTCTGCCCCTTCTCCACTTGTGTGACTAAATATTAAAAAAAAAAAAAAGAATTCCAAGCTGACATATTTTTTTCCCAATTCTTCAAAGATGCCATTGCATATGTTCTGGTTTGCATAGTTTCTGGTGAGATGTCTCCTGTAGTTCTTGCCTTTGTTCCTTTGAACACGTGTCTTTTTTTTTTTTCTTTCCTCGCAGCTGCTAAAATTTTCTCTTTATCACTGGGTTTCCAGAAATTTGATTATAATATATTTTGATGTTTTTTTGCTTTCTGTTTCATCTACTTGGAGTTCACTGAGCTTCTTGGATCTGTAGATTTATAGCTTTCATTGAATTTAATTAAATTTGGAAAACTTTTAGCTATCATTTCTTCTAATATGTTTCTGTCTTCCTCCTCTTCTGCAACTCAAATAATACCTATTTTAAATCACTTAAAAGTGTCTCATAGGATCACTAAGTTCTGCTAATTTTTTCCGTCTTTTTTTTTCCTCTGTGTGCTTCATTTTGGAAAGTTTTTTTTGCCATGTCTTTACATTCACTAGTCTCTTTTTTCCACTGCAGGGTTTAATCTGCTCTTAATCCAATCCCATATAAATTTCACCTCAGATCATTGTGTTTTTTCTCTTTCAAAATTCCATTTGGGCCTTTTTATGTCTTTCATTTGTCTCCTCCTTATTTTTATATTTCCCTTGCCGTTTTGAGTGTATACAAAATAGCTACTGTCTGTTGCTTCTGGATTTGTTTCTATTGATCAATTTTTCACTTAGCTATGTGCCACATTTTCCTTGCTTATATACATGCCTGGTGGTTTTTTTTATGCATGCTCTGCATGGTAAAATTTACCTCGTTTTATGTTGTATCTTGCTGTATTTCTTTAAAGAGCGTTGGGCTTTGTTTTGGCATCCAGTTAGGTTATTGTGGATCAGACTGATCATTTTGAGTCTTGCTTTTCCCTGTTGTTATGATATCGGAGCAACCATTTCTCTGGGTTTCATGAGGCCCTGTGCTGGCGGCTCCCTTCTTCGGATTTCCCATATATTACAAAGTCTCTTCACTCTGGCTGTCGGGAACAAAAACCAGTCTCAGCTGTGCGTGAGCTCCCGGAATTGTTTGACCTACTGCTTTCCAGTGCTTCCTTCCCCAGCCTTCTGGAGTTTCACCCCAAATATGTTCAGATCACCATTTGGCCAAAGATTAGTCTCTAGGATCCTTGTGCAGATCTCCAGAGCTTTCTGTGTGTGCCGCTGCCTCCCTTCCAGGATGGTGCCTCACGAATTCTAGCCACCTCTGTCTCTCCAAATTCCATCTCTGTCTCCTCAGTTTAGCTAGACTGATTCTATTTGAGTTCTTCCTCCCTGCATTGGAGTTAGAGAACTGCCTCAAGACAGCAAGCTGGGGAAATTTTAATTTTTAAAAAAAAATTTTTTTAATTTTTTTTAATGTTTATTTAATTTTGAGACAGAGAGAGACAGAGCATGAGTGGGGGAGGGGCAGAGAGAGAGGGAGACACAGAATCTGAAGCAGGCTCCAAGCTCTGAGCTGACAGCACAGAGCCCGACGCGGGGCTCGAACTCACAGACCGTGAGATCATGACCTGAGCCAAGTTGGACGCTCAACTGACTGAGCCACCCAGGCGCCCCAATTTTTTTTTAATTTTTAAAAATGTATTTATTGGCAGCTCTTTCTGCCCATGGATCCCGTCCCTGTGCTTTAATAAAATCATCTTTTTGTACCAAAGACAAAAATAAAATGAAATAATAAAATAAAAATAAAAATGTATTTACTTTGAGAAAGAAAACAAATCCCAAGCAGGCTCTGCACTGTTAGTGTGCAGAGCCTGATGCGGGGCTTGAACTCACAAACCATGAGATCATGAGTTGAGCTAAAGTCAGACGCTTAATGGACTGAGCCACACAGGTGCCCCAAGCTGGGGCAATTTTAGGGTTCACATGTTTGTTTCCCTTCTTTCAGTGATGACAGTCCTGGGCTGTGTGATCAACTTTACATTTCTGTCTTTACAAGATCACAGATATGAACCTGTGATACTTGAAAGAGACCAGGTCAAATGAATTCTCATTTGCTTCTGTTTGGATGATGACTTTTTTGTACACATTCTTCCCTAGAATTTCTAATTACCTTCCTCTGTTGTTGAGAAAACTCGTATGACCATACCACTAAGCTCTTCCAGCTTCTTTCCTACTATTTCTGCATGAAATCTATTCTAGTCTTCCTCTGAAAGACATTCTTATTGGATCCTTCTGGTATGTTATTCTAATAGGAAATGATTGGCTTCTAGATCTGTAACATTCAGTCTTAGTGAGACTTGTTTCCTCTGGTGAGCACAATAGAAAGTATTGTAGTGAACATTGGTTGATTCCTCAATTCACATTCCACTGAGATGAATAGTCTAGGTCAACAATGATAATCCCATTACTTTGCTAGTGATTGGCTCAGAAATGGGATTCAATTCTGGCTAATGAGACCCGTGAGGATAAATTAGCAAAGGGGCTTATGGGAAAGATTTTCTTGTTTCTATGAGGGGGAAAAATACAGAAAACAGTCCTTTTTCTTCCTCTGGACAGGCCATATGTAGATTTTTACACTGAAATCGTGGCAGCCATCTTGCTATCAGCTTGAGGCTGCTGGAACCACTAAGAAATGGCAGAGCAGAGATATGAAAAGAATCTAGCCTCCAGTTGGTATCATAGAGTTAATGAATCAACTAATTCTGGAATCATTACATCTGGACTTTCTTTTTCCTTATCGCTTAAGCCACTTTTTGTTTTGTAGAACCAAAATTATGTTTTATGTGGTAAACATTGTTGGCTGCCTGCCCAATATTTTTTCTCCCTTTTTTATTACTATGAGAACCTCACTTTTTTTTTTCTTCAAGAAAGGAAGGGCAGTGTACCTTAAAAATTCTTTTCTAAGCCAGCCTAAAAAATGCTTTTCTCCTTAGGTTCTTTTTCAGCTAGGGGTGGCAGGTCATATGATCCATTTAATTCTAGCTAATGAGATATAGATGAAAATTTCTGAGTGGGTCCTCAGGAAAGTATTTTTAATGGGAATAGATTTGGCTTTTACATTTGCTCCTTTCTTTTTCTCCATGGGAATGGAGATGTGATGTTTGGAGTTACTGTGACCATCTTGTTACAGGGAAGATCAAGATCAAATGTTAGAGTTGGTAGAACTGGAAAAAGAACGTGCCTAGAAACTCATGACACCCATAAGCTGCTAAATCAGCCATTGAATGCCTCCACCAAACTTTTTATGTGGAAAAAAACCCCACATTTATTTAAGCTGCCATTAGCTGTATTTTTAGAGAATACATCAAGAATCCAACATCTTCCTCTTCCATGGTTCTTACCTGCATTTTATTTCATTATATCCTCAAGATTCTACCTCCTAAAAAGTATATAGGAGGTTACTGTTCTTAGTCTTTGCGTATCTAAAGTGTCTTTGTTTTGTTCTCAAACTTGACTGATAGTTCCATAGTATAAATGATATACAGTTTTAACTTGAAGATAATTTTCCCTCAGAACTATTGAAACATTGCTCCATTTTTCTTTTAGAGTATAATGTTACCAATGTAAAGTCCACTATTAACTTGACATTCCACCAATGTCAGTGGCTTTAAAAAAACATATTTTAGGGGCGCCTGGGTGGCTCAGTCGGTTGGGCGGCCGACTTCAGCTCAGGTCATGTTCTCGCGGTCTGTGAGTTCGAGCCCCGCGTCGGGCTCTGTGCTGACAGCTCAGAGCCTGGAGCCTGCTTCCAATTCTGTGTCTCCTTCTCTCTCTGCCCTTCCCCTGTTCATGCTGTGCTTCTATGTCTCTCAAAAATAAATAAACATTAAAAAAAAAAAATAAAAAATAAAAAAACATATTTTAGAAAATAACAACAAAAAGTGAGAATAGCTTAAGAGAACTTAGCAACATTATCAAGCACAGTAACATTCATGTTATAGGGATACCAGAGGGAGAAAAGAGAGAGAAGGGGGCATAAAATTTGTTCGAAGAAATAACAGCTGAAAAATTCTCTAAACTGGGAAAAGAAACGGACATCCAGGTCCAGGAAGTACAGAGAGTTCCCAACAAGATTAACCCAAAGAGGTCCACACCAAGACATATAATGATTGAAATGGCAAAAAGTAGTGAAAAAAAGAGAATTTTAAAAGCAGGAAAAGAAAACAATTACATACAAGGAAAACCCCATAAGAGGATATCGGCTGATTTTTTTCAGCAGAAATTTAGCAGGCCAGAAGGGAGGGGCATGATACATTGAAAGTGCTGAAAGGAAAAAAAAAATAGCAGAATGCTCTATCTGGCAAGGTTATCATTTAGAATAGGAGAGATAAAGAGTTTCCCAGACAAACAAAAGATAAAGGAGTTTATCACTATGAAACTAGTATTTAAAAAAAAATTTTTTTTAATGTTTATTTCTGAGAGAGAAAGACAGCACAATTGGGGGAGGGACAGAGAGAGAGGGAGACAGAGAATCCAAAGCAGGCTCCAGGCTCTGAGCTGTCAGCACAGAGCCCAACACAAGGCTCAAACTCCTGAACTGCGAAATCATGACCTGAGCTGAAGTCAGATGCTTAACCTACTGAGCCATCAGGTGCCCCACTACTAAACTAGTCCTATAAGAAACATTAAAAGAAATTCTTTGAGTGGGGGGGAGGGAAAGGTCATAACTATAAGTAAGGAAATTGTGGAAGGGAAAAATGTCACAGGTAAACGAAAACATATAATAAAAGTAATAGATTAATTACTTATAAAACCAGTATGGAGAGGCACCTGAGTGGCTCAGTCAGTTGAGAGTCCAATGCTTGATTTCAGCTCAGGTTATGATCCCAGGATCGTGGGATCAAGTCCCATGTTGGGCTCCGCACTGAAAATGGAGCCTGCTTGAGATTCTCTCTTTTTCTCTGCCCTTCTTCCCTGTTCACACACACACACTCTCTATCTCTCTCTAAAGTAAAAATTTTTAAATACAAAAAACAAACAAACAAACAAAAAACAATATGGAGGTTAAAACACAAAAGCAGTAAAATCAATTGCATTGACAAAAATCAGTCAAAGGTTTCACAAAATTAAAAGATATAAAATATGACATCAGATAGATAAAATGTGGTGGAGGGAGTAAAAATTTAGTGCTTTTAGAATATGTTCATACTTAAGTGACTATCAGCTAGATGGATACATGCATAAGCTGTTATATATGAACCTAATATATGAATCAAAAACCTGTAATAAGTACACACACACAAAAAGAAAGGAATACAAGCATAATGATCTAGAAAGCCACCAAACCACAATGGAAGAGAACAATGGAAGAAGAAAGGAGCAGAGAACTACAAAAAGAACTGTAAAACAAATAACAAAATGACAATAAGTATATACGTATCAATAATTTCTTTAAATGTAAATGGACTAAATGCTCCAATCCAAACACATAGGGTGACCTGAATGGATAAAAAAACAAGACCTATGCTGTCTACAAGAGGCTCATTTCAGACCTAGTGACATACATATTGAAAGTGAAGGGATGGAAAAACATTTAACATAAAAATAGAAGCAAAAAGAAAGCTGGATAGTAATACTTATATCAGATAAAACAGACTTTAAGCAAAGACTTTAGCAGGAAACAAACAAGAACACTCTATAATGCTAAGGTAATAATCTAACAGGATTCAACAATTGTAAATATCTATGCACCCAACATGAGAGTACCTAAATACATAAAGCAATTATTAAAAGACATAAAGGAAGATGTTAACAACACAATAAGTAATACAATAACAGTAGAAACTTTAACCCTACTTACAACGATGGATAGAGACAAGATGGACCTAACAGATATACATAGAATATTCCTTCCAAAAACCGGAGGAGTACATATTCTTTTCAAGTGCACATGGAACATTCTCCAGAGTAGATCACATGTTAGGCCACACACACATAAATAAATAAATAAATGAATGAATAAATAAATAAATATCAATAAATTCAAGAACATTGAAATCATATCATGCATCTTTTCTGTATCAATCACAATAAAAAATCTAGAAAGAATACAAATACACTGGGGCTAAATAACATGTCACTAAACAATGAATGGCTCATCTGAAAAAATCAAAAAGGAAATTAAAAAATATATGAGACAAATGAAAATTAAAACCGCAATGGTCCAAAATAGAAGGAAGGAAATAATAAAGATTAGAGAAAAATAAATGCAATAGAAGCTAAAAAAGAAAAGACTACTAAAACCAGGAGCTGGTTCTTTGAAAAGATCTACAAAATTGATAACTCTTTAGCCAGACTCATCAAGAAAAAAAAAAAAATAGAGGATTCATGGGGCACCTGAGTGGCTCAGTCGGTTAACTGTCCGACTTTGACTCAGGTCATGATCTTACAGCTCGTGGGTTTGACCTCTGTGTCAGGCTCTGTGCTGACAGCTCAGAGTGTGGAGCCTGCTTCAGATTCTGCATCACCCTTTTTCTCCGCCCTTTCCTACTCATGCTCTGTCTCTCTCTCCTTCAAAAATAAATAAACACTTAAATAATTTCTAGTAATGAATTTGAATCAGTAATTTTTTTAAATTCCCAACAAAAGTCGAGGACCAGATGGATTCACAGGTGAATTCTACCAAACATTTAAAGAAATAATACCTATTCTTCTCAAACTATTCCAAAACAATAGAAGAGGAAGGAAAGTGGCGGTCCTAAATTGCCTTTAGGTTAGCCTCTTGTAGGCAGGTGGAAATTGTGGTCCAAATTTGTTCTATTTGTTCTTACCAGTATTACCCTACTACCAAAACCAGACAAAGACACTACAGAAAAAGATATACATAGACCAATAGCTCTGATGAACATAGAGGTAAAATTCCTCAACAAAATTTTAGCAAACTGGGTTCAGCAATACATTAAAAAAAATCATTTGCCACAATTAAGTGGATTTATTCCAGAGATATAAAGGTGATTCAATATTCACAAATCAATCCATGTGACACATCACATTAACAAGAGAAAGGACAAAAACCATATGATCATTTCAATAGATGCAGAAAAAGCATTTGACAAAGTACAATGTCCATTCATAATAAAAACTCTCAACAAATACTCTCCACAAATTAGGTTTTGAGGGAACATGCTGCAACCTATTAAAAGCCATATATGAAAAATCCACAGCCATATACGATGATCCACATCATACCCAATGATGAAAAACTGAGCTTTACTCTAAGGTCAGGTAAAAGACAAGGATGTCCACTCTCATCACTTTTATTCAACATAGTACTGGAAGTCCTAGCCACAGCAATCAGATAAGAAAAAGAAATAAAAGACATTCTAACTGGTAAGGAAGAGGTAAAACTCCCACTATTTGCAGATGACATGATATTATACATAGATACTATACTAAATATAGACACTATATATGGAAAACCCTAAAGACTCAATAAAAAAACTATTAGAATTGATTAAAAAATGTCACAGGATAAAAAATTAATACACAGAAATCTGTTGCATCTCTATACACTAATAATGAAGTAGCAGAAAGAGAAACTAAGAAAAAACTCCTGGGGCACCAGGATGGCTCAGTTGGTTGAGCATTTGACTCTTGATTTTGGCTTGGGTCATGATCCCAGGGCTGTGGTATCCATGCTGAGTGTGAAGCCTGCTTGAGATTCTCTCTCTCTCTCTCTCTCTCTCTCTCTCTCTCTCCCTCCCTATTCTCTCTCCCCTGCTCCCATTCTCTCTCTCTCTAAAGTAAATAAATAAAATTAAATTTAAAAATAATTTAAAAATCTCATTTACAGTTGCACGAAGGAGAATAAAATACCTAGGAATAAATTTAACCAAAGGGGTGAAAAACCTGAAAACTATAAAATATGATGAAAGGAATTAAAGATGACACAAACAGAAAGACATTCCAAGCTTATGGGTTGGAAGAATTAATATTGTCAAAATGTCCGTATTACACAAAGCAATCTACAGATTTAATGTGATCCCTATTAAAATACCAACAGCATTTTTTGCAGAAATAAAACAAATAAAAGACCCCAAAGTAATCTTGAGAATGAAGAACAAAGCTGAAGTTATCACATTCCCAGATTTTAAGATATATTACAAAATATTATAATCAAAACAATACAAAAATAAACACATAGGTATCAATGGAACAGAAGAGAGACACCCAGAAATTCATCCACTCTTTTATGGTCAATTCATCTATGACAAAGAGACAAGAATACGCAATGGGAAAAAGATAGTCTCTTCAATAAATGGTGTTGGGAAACTGGACAGCTATCCTACAAAAGAATGAAACTGGACCACTTTTTTACACCATACACAAAATAAACTCAAAATGGATTAAGGACCTACATGTGAGACCTGAAACCATAAAATTCCTAGAAGAAAACACAGGCAGTAGTTTCGTTGACATTGGCCATAGAAACGTTTTGCTAGATATGTTTCCTCAGGCAAGGGAAACAAACAAACAAAAAATTAAACTATTAGGACTACACTAAAATAAAAAGCTTTAGCACAGCAAAGGAAATGATCAACAAAACAAAAAAACAGCCTACTGAATGGGAGAAGATATTTGCAAATGATATATCTGAAAGAGGTTAGTATCCAAAATATGTAAAGAATTTATACAACTCAATACCAATAATAATAATAATAATAATCTGATTAAAAATGGACAGAGGACCTGAATAAACATTTTTCCAAAGAAGACATACAGATGGCCAAAAGATATACCAAAAGATGTTCAACACCTGTCAGTATGGCTAGAATCCAAAAACGACAACAACAACAACAACAACAAAAACAAAACAAAAAAACCCACAAGAATAATGAGCGTTGGTGAGGATATGGAGAAAAAGGAAACCTTGTGTACTCTTGGGGGGAATGAACATTGGTGCAACAACTGTGGAAAACAGTATGGAATTTCCTCAAAAAATGAAAAATAAAAATACCATATGATTTGGTAATTCCACTACTGAGGATTTACCCAAAGAAAACCAAAATAGTAATCTGCAAAGGATATACGCACGCCCACATAATTGCACTATTATTTACAATAGCCAAGATATGGAAGCAGCCCAAGTGTCCATCAGCAGATGAATGGATAAACCAGATGTGGTATATATGTACAATGGAATATCACTCAGCCATAAAAAAGAATGAGATCTCGCCATTTGCAACATGGATGGACCTAAAGGGTGTTGTGCTAAGTGAAATAAGCCAGACAGAGAAAGACAAATACCATATGGTTTCATTCATATATGAAATTAAGAAACAGAACAAAGGAACAAAGGGACAAAAAAACCCAGATTGCTAAATACAGAGCACAAGTTGTTGAAGAGGTGAGGGAGGAGATGAGTGCAGTACAAAAAGGGGATTAAAAGGTACAAATTTCCTGTTGCAAAATAAACAAGTCACAGAGATGAAAATACAGCATAGAGAATACAGTCAATAAGATGGTAATAACATTGGTGACAGAAAGTGACTACACTTATCATGATGAACCCTGAGTAATACGTAGAATTATTGAATCACGATATTGTGTACTTGAAATTGACATAACATGTATGCTAACTATACTTCAGTAAAAGGGGTTTTATTTGAAAGTTTTGGAAACTGCACTTATTTTTAGTGTTCTAAAATTTATACGGGTATGTCGAAGCGTGGGTCTTTTCCAGGTATTGTGCTTAATACTTGCTGGAATCTTTCAATTAGAAAACTACTGTCCACTACTTGGGATACATTCTGGCCCTCCATGTTTTCTCCCTCCCTTTCTGAATGTTAGACTTTCTGGATCAGTTTCCTTTGTCTCACGTCTTTCTCTCATATATCCCATGCCTTTTGCTTTTTGCTCTGTGTTCTAAGATATTTTCTTTATTTGCCAATTCTCCTATTAGATCTCTAACTTCAGTGGTTATATTCAAAATTCTAAGAGCAATATCTTATTCTATGATTGTTAACTTTATTATAGCAAGCTGTAATTCTTCTATGCATATATTATCTTTTAAACATCTCTCTGAATAGGTAGCTTTTAAAGGTTTTCTGTTCTCTGAATCCCTTATTCCTTTCAGGCCAGATTTTTTTAAAATCCTGATCTTTTTCTTCTATTTGTGTGTGCGGTGATCTATATTTGCTTTTCTATATTTAAGAGAGAAAAACCATGTTGGTATTTCTGTGTGGCTGGTATGAGTTTCCTGTGTACTGTATAAGTCTAGATCTGTTTCCCCATTCAGTATCGGTCTGAAGGGAAAAGCTGATCAGAGGCTCGAGGTTTGTTATCATGCCAAGGTAGGACTTGGAGCTGACTTTCAGAATTGAAGGGAGGGAAAGGAAGAGACACACAGGAGAAGACCTTGGGGCAGGGGTGGCTCAGCTGGTTAGGCATCTGGACTCTTGATTTTGGCTCAGTCATCATCTCATGGCTCTTGAATTTGAGCCCCATGTGGGGCTCTGTGTTGACAGTGCAGAGCCTGCTTGGGATTCTCTCTCTCTCCCTTCCCCACGTACATCACATTCTCTCTCTCTCCCTCTCTCTCTCTCAAAATAAATAAAATAAACTTTTTTTTTTTTTAAGAAGAAGACCTTATTCTGAAATTGTTACCCACCTGGCAACCTTTGTTCTCTGTGGTTGACCCTCTCTGGCAAGCTCTGTCTGAGTGCTGATAGCAGGGGGAGTGGTCCAAGGATGGCCTCTTGGGAAGTTGTTTATACAAAGACTTCCATGTAGCTTGCTATTCGCTCACCTTGTATCTCTTCTGTCCTCCCCTACCAACTCTTGGGCTCTGCTGGGCATTCCAGCTCCCTCCTCAGCTAACAGCCCCTTTCATCACTTATTCTGGACATTGGGTTCACTCATGTCTCATCCATCAACAGCTTCTCTCTACTCACAGTTTTCCAGAAATCTTAGCAAGTCTCTTGCTTGGTGATGGTCCATTCTCATTCTCTTTGCCGTATTAGGTTATTTTATTCTTTCTATCATGTTAATGGAGTTTTAGGAGGTAGAGTAGTCAAATGTGTGTGCTGAATCCACCATCTTTGCTAGTATTTTATTTCTAATTTTCCTTCTGTCTTCATAAATGAGATTGTTCTGATAGTTGTTCTTTTCTCTGTGATCTTTCTTTGGTTTTGGATTCAGGGCTACAATAACTTTAAAGAACGGCTGGTTCACATTCCAGGTTTTTCCATTTTTTTGGGCTAGTTTAAATTCATCCAAATATTGGTCCAAGGACTATTGCATCACCTGTGACCTGGGACTATATTTTTAAGTATAGATTCCATTTACTTTTGTACCAAGGCAAGAAAAATATGAAATAATATACACAAATTGATAAGATTTGTTAACTCAGAATCTCCCTCAGAAATGTGGAGATTTCATTTTTATTTTATGCATTTTTATTTTATGTCTTTATTGTTGGATTTTTTTTTTTTACACAACCACTGTATATAACATTTGAAAACAAAATCTTCATGGAAAAAATAGATTGCCAAGGCAAACTTTGGAGACTCTAGTTCATTGAGTCTGGGAAGCCAGGGAATTTATATACGTATTTTAAAACATACTCAGATAATTCTGATGTACTTGCATATTAAAACCTATGGGCCTGAGATTTGGAGGGGGAAGGCAGGGCAAGTGAAGGGAATGCAGCTCTTTGACTTCTTTTTTACTTGTCCTGTTTTTCTGCTCTTCTTGAGCCAGTTTTGGTACTATATGTATTTACTAGGGAATCTTACCCACTGTTTTAAATTTATTCATGGGAAATCAGATCTATTGATTTCTTATTACCTGTATAATCACCTTAACTTCCCTCCCTTCCTTCTTTCCTTCCTTCCTTCCTTCCTTCCTTCCTTCCTTCCTTCCTTCCTTCCTCTCTCTGTCTCCCTCTTCCTTCCTTCCTTCCTTCCTTCCTTCCTTCCTTCCTTCCTTCCTTCCTTTTCTTTCTTTCTTCCTTCCTTCCTCCTTCCTTCCTTCCTTCCTTCCTTCCTTCCTTCCTTCCTTCCTTCCTTCCTTTCTTTCTTTCTTTTTCTTTCTTTCTTTCTTTCTTTCTTTTGACAGACTTACTTTATAAACATCCAAAAGAAAGTTTTCTCATGCGTCTTCTCAAGATGTCCCCTGAGGGAGGGAGGGAGGGAGGGTGGAGCTGCTTGGAACAGAGCTACGATCAGGGCTACACCTGGTAGGGAGACTGTGGAACCTCAGTCAGGCCAAGCCAAGCCGATGGTTTCAGATGCTCCATGGGGTGCAGCAGGAGGGGGCCTTGGTGTCCCCAGGACAAGCCCTTCTCTTTATTGTGACTAACCCAGAAGCTGACAAGAGGGGGGAAGATGGGGAGGGAGTGCTCAGCCCCACTGGATGCTTTAGAGACCACTCCGGGTGGGGGTGCCCACAGGAATGGAGACAGCTCTTGGACTGGTGGCTAGCCTCTGGGCTAGAAGATGGTGGTTCTCATGGGCTCGTCCTTGCTGCTTGGGGCTGAGCTCAGCCGATTGGCTCTCTTTTCCAACCAGTCTTCCAGATGGCCCTCAGGGAGCTTGAGACATTTAGTGGCCCACCTCCCCTTCTCCACCTGGATACTCTGCTCCTGCAGGTCTCTCTGTGACATGTGGGGAAATCTGCATTTGGAGCCGATGTCACACTGGTCAGTCAGTAGAAACTTCCCGCAGGGCCGCTCGTTCTGTTCACCTAACAAGTTGGCAGAGGCACCTCAGAACAGGTCATACCAGACCTTCTTGGCCTTGAGGTGCTGCAGCCCATTCAGGTGTTTCTTGCGGGTGTGGAGCTTGTCCTGGAAGGAGTGGTGGCAGTAGTCCCAGAAGTAATGCTTTCCCCATGGCCGCCTATGCCAGGTGCTGGGACTGCCTGGCTCTCTGCAGGGCCCAAGCGCTCCGAGCTCCTCCTTCTTCTGTGCCTTCCACCTTCTTTAGCTTTCACTTTAACCCCTTTCTTTTTCCTATTTGTGGTTTTTCTATTAAAACGTTTTATTGTGGTAAAATATGCATAATGTAAAATTTTCCATTTTAACCGTTTTAAGTATGCAACTCAGTGGTATTTAAGAATATTCAATGTTGTGCAACCATCACCACCATCTATTTCTGGAATTTTTCATCGTCCTGAACATAAACTGTGTACTGTTAGTTAACCTTAAAAATAAAACTGCCGGTTCATTTTACCAGCAAAAATGGGTTTATTCAGGAATAGCGGAGAATTGCAATCTGGGACCAGCAAGCTACAGCAAAAACCATAGGCAAGTCTGGAGAACAAAGGAGAGAAACTGCTCTTTTACAGAAGAAAGAGGGGAAGTTGGGAGAGGTGTTATAAAAAAAAGAAAAAAAAAAAAAAGTCCAGTGAAGTAAACTAGGATTTGGAAGTATAGTAGCTTCTCATTGGCTGAGTAGTGATTGTCTCTCATTGGCTGGGTTGTTGCTAGGCGGGGAGGAGGGTAGCTTTTTTTTCTCCTGCCTGGATAGGAAAGCAGTATGGAGATGTGAGACCCATCTCTTCCTTTTGGATTAGCAATCAGCGATGGATGCTAGGACATGAGAGATCCCCCTACCAGCTTCCCGATTCCGTTTTAGTGGTTTCCTTTTATTACTTTTCATAGTGCCCATTAAACGGTAACTTCTCATTCCTTCCTACCCTTAAGCCTCTGCTAATCTCTAAACTACTTTCTGTCTCTATGAATTTGCCTATTCTAGGTACTGCATATAAGTGGGAACATACAATATTTGTCCTTTTGTGTCTGGTTTACTTCACTGAGCATATTTTCAAGGTTCATACATGTTGTATCAGAATTTCATTCTTTTTTAAGACTGAATAATACTCCATTAGATGTATATACCATATTTTGTTTTTCCATTCATCTGTTGATGAATATTTGGATTATTTCTACCTTTTGGCTATTGTCAATAATGCTGTTATGAAGATTAATGTGCAAGAATTTATTTCAGTCCTTGCTTTCGCTTCTTTTGGGTGGTGTACCTACAAGTAGAATTCCTGAACCATATGGTAATTTTATGTTTAACTTTGGAGGGACCAACAAACCATTTTCCATTGCAGGTGTACCATTTTGAATTCCTATCAGCAATGCGCAAGGGTTCCAATTTCTCCACATCCTCACCAATACTAGTTATTTTCTGGGCTTGTCTATTTATTTGCTTTTAATTGTAGCCATCCTAATGGTTGCAAAGAAGTATCTCATTGTGTTTCGATTTGCGTTTCTCTAATGGCTAATGATATTGAAAGTCTTTTCCTGTGTTTATTGGCCATTTGTTTATCGTCTTTCCCGAAAGTTCTATTCTTTTGCCCGTTTTTGAAGTGAGCTGTTGGTTTTTGTTCAGTTGTGAGAGTTTTTCTATTTTTTATTGACTTGGTTATGTGCCTCTCCTGAATTCCTAGAAGCGTATAGTGGATCTTCTCTATTTGTGCTGTCCAATATGGTAGCCACAAGCCACATGGGACTATTTAAATTTAATTTTTTAATGTTAATTTATTTTTGAGAGAGACAGAGTGTGAGCAGGGGAGGGGCAGAGAGAGACAGAGACACAGAATCTGAAGCACCGAGCCTGATGTGGGCCTTGAACTCACAAACTGCGAGATCAGGACCCGAGCTGAAGTCAGATGCTTAACTGACTGAGTCACTCAGCCACCAATTTTTATTTTCATTTTTATTTTTAATTTTATTTAATTTTGAGAGAGAGAGAAACACACACACACACAGAGCGTGAGCAGAGGAGGGGCAGAGAGAGGGAGACACAGAATCTGAAGCAGGCTCCAGGCTCCGAGGCTGTCAGCACAGAGCCCAATGCAGGGCTTGAACTCATGAACCGTGAAATTATGACCTGAGCCAAAGTTGCATGCTTAATCGACTGAGCCACCCAGGCACCCCGTTACTATTCAAATTTTAAATTTAATTGATTAAAATTAAATAAACTAAAAAATTCAATCCTTCAGTGGAATTAGACACATTCAACTTGTCAGTAATCACATGTGGCTGATGGCTACCATATTGGACAGCATGGAATGAACATTTTCATCGTCACAGAAAGTTCTATTAGACAACATCTACCTTCCATGTCTTTTTTTCCTAATATTCTGCACCTCTATTTTTATGGTCTTTATCCTGAGATATGCCCTTGACTTTATCATTCACACCTTGAGTTAGTCTTCGGTTATGCCCAATTACATTATTGACCTCTAATATTTCATTTTAAATCTCGTTTGGCAATTAGCTTTATAAATGTCAATATTTCCTTTTGTTCTCTTGTTGATACCTTTTCATAGTGGCATATTATTTTTTAAAATATTTATTTATTTATTTTGAGAGAGAGTAAGAGCGCGAGCAAGGGAGGAGCAGAGGGTGAGAGAGAGAGAAAGAGAGAGAGAGAGAGAGAGAGAGAGAGAGAGAGAATCCCAAGCAGGTTCCACACTCAGCACACCGAGCCCAAAGCAGGGCTCGAATTCATGACCATAAGATCATGACCTAAGCTAAATCAAGAATCAGATGCTTAACCGATCGAGCCACCTAGGTGCCCCCATAAGAGCATATTCTTAGAGATGCAGTTTGCTTTTGATTAACTACAGGGAATCTAATTCACTTAAAAAACTTTTTTTTGCTCTCGGTCTCCTGAATTAACTTTGTTTCCTCCAGGGTCGAATGTCCTATTTGCTCATCTTAGTTCTTCTCTTCCATGCTGTTGGTTTTCCTAATGTGTAGTGACTCTTAATTGTCATTTAAATTTTTTTAATGCAAGGCTAGGTTGATATATAGCTCATATGTATTATCTTAACAATCGAAGATCCATTTCCACAACCAAGCTCACTTCTTAATTGCAGGATTGATGGAAGGCTCTAGGTTGAGAACAGTCAGAAAAGCTACTGCAGGGGCACCTGGGTGGCTCAGTCGGTTGGGCGGCCAACTTCAGCTTAGGTCACGATCTCATGGTTCGTGAGTTCAAGCCTTGCATCGGGCTCTGTGCTGACAGCTCGGAGCCTGGAGACTGCTTCGGATTCTGTGTCTCTCTCTCTGCCCTTTCCCCACTCGCACTCTGTCTCTCAAAAATAAATAAATGTTAAAAAATATTAAAAAAAAAAGCTACTGCAGTTGTTAAAACAAATGGAAAGCTTTATTCTAGAGGTGAGTGTTTTGTTTCAGTCATGGGTGGGCTGTGTTCCGTTATTTTCTTTCTTCTTTTCATCCATGTATATTGTGAATGTACAGAATTATCTTTGGACTTAATTTGATTCTCTCGTGGCAAGAATTGACTAGGCAGGTTCTCCAAGTTGATTAGAGGGTGCTAATCACAGGTCTATCCTGGGGCCAAATGCTGCAGCCAGCTGCTCTAAATAGAGAGAGGACTCAGATGATCCAGGGCAGACCTTTAATTAGTTACTCCACGGTTCACTGGTGCTCCCTGCCCTTGCTGACTCCTTGAAGCTCTGAGAAAACTCATCTCTAGGTGTATGTTTAAGATTTCTGCTGCTTTTGTTTGTTGAGGAGGTGGATTTCTCTGCTGTGCTTTCTCTGTCAGATGAGTGACATCTGCCCATCTTTGTTAATCGATCTTGGCTTCTGTGGACCTCTGGTGCATAAGGCGCTATTAATCCCCAATTTATAATGATCAGTTGTCATCAGTACATTGTTCCATCATCGCTGTTATTATTATGATTTATTTCCATCATCATGAACCATCTCAACTCCTTTCTTATAGGATGAATGTATTTTTGCTCGATGTATGTTTGCATTTTTAACTGATACAAAGGGTACTAAAAGATTTGTTTTCTTTTTTTCAGTCAATGTTGTGTTTTAAATACATACCTATGATATCCTACAAATATCAAGTTAATGCTTTAGGATTCAGCCTGGTATTCCACTATAATCCTCCACTACATTCATTAATTTATTCTCTGGTGTTGGATACCTAGGTTACCTCCAACTCTCTACTCCTGCAAACGCTCGGTGGGGATTTCTATTTCCCCGTGTATTTCAACAACGCTTTCTATGCCTCTAGTTTTTAATTTTTGCCCATCGGACGGACCATGAAGTAGTATTTCATTGCTGCTTTAGTGTGTATTTCTTAAGCATCTCTTCCCATTTACGTGTTAACAACCTGGATTTCCCCTTCTGCAAATCGCCTATTATATTTGCCAAGTATACTAGATTATGCTGTCCTACCAAACAACCCAAAACACATTGGCTTAAAAGAAGAAATGTTTATTTCTTGTTCTTGTTAGTTGTCAGGGCAGTTCTAGTCCTCGGTCACTCAGGGACCCAGGATGAGGGGGCAGCCATAGTCTTAGATATTGCCAATCATTATCCCAGTGGGGAAAAAAAAATATCATGAATCGTGTATTGACTCTGGAGTTTCCATTCAGCAATGACACACATTATTTCTACTCGCACTTCACTGCCGGAGCTGGTTACTTGGCCATGTTGAACCTCTATTTTGGGATTTGCATTGTGGCTGATATGAATGCCCTCTCAAAACTTACTTTGATTCTTATTATCACAAAACCTAATAAATAAAATTATCAGGAAAAAAAAAGGAATTACTGATACCTCACCTTTAGTTGAACCCTCACTCTGAGACACCTTTATCCATTCATAGGTTTTTATCAATGGATAAAACAGCTACAGACTTGACATGCTCCGTCAAGAGGCTGAGATTTTAATCAGCCTCGTCCTTCCAAGACCTTATCATTTTTTCCTTTTCCTCGTGAGGGTTGAGAAACAGTTATCACTTCCAACTATGCAAGACCCTGATTTTCTGGTCCCTCTCAATCTCCTTCCATTCCTGCTGGGCAACGTGCCAATGATTTTCTGCGGATTCCCAATGCGGTCAACAGAAACGAATGCTCACTATCACCTTCCTTCCCTCCAAGGTTAGAAGTTTATTAGGTAGAAGACCTACCTTCCAAGTTATTGCAGCCGACAGGTTTACCCAGTATTTTGCCACTGCATAACATAGAGTGCTATCTCTCCAACATCTGCTCACAGGTTCCTTGCCACCTGGTGACCTGCTCCTAAACCATTGCCACACATTTTAGATTATGTTGTTGTGATGGGACCTTCCCCCCCCCCGCCCCCCGCCTTTCTGTATCAGTTAGGATAGATTCAATGAGGCTCGGTGACAGACAACCATAAAATCTTAATGGCTTGAAACCACAAAGGAGGGTTTCTGGGTCACTGCAAGTCAACAGGGGTCTCCACTTATCATAGCCACTCAGAGACGCAGGCTAATGGAGTGGCTATCATCTCTAACATTGCTTGTCATCAGGCCAAAGGGAAAGAAGATATGGTAAACCATACAATGATTCTTAGGCTTCTGCTTAGAAGTGATACTTGTCACTTCCGCTGAAATTTCATCTACCGATCAAGCTTTAAGGAGGTGGGAAAATGTAATCCTACCATGCATCCAGGAGGAAAACCAAATACGGTCACAGGATGTGATCATATATTTCCTTCTATTACCTCCATCTTATACTTTCCACATTTAGATTTTTAATGCATCTAGAGTTCGCTTTTTTAAAGGGTTATGTAGGACTAATTTATTTTAATCCTTAAAATAGCCAATATTCTCAATATTACCAACTATAATATTCTTTATTTCTCCCCGACTTATGATTCCATCTTCATCAATTTCAAATTCATGACATCTATTTTTGTTCCATTGACCTACTTGTTTGTTTCAATTCTGGTTCTACGTTATTTTTAGTGCTATGGCTTTGTAGACCGTGTTAATATGTATGAGGAAAAATCCTTGCTCTTCAAAGTTGTCTTAATTGTCTGTGAACTTCTAGTCTTCCCTATAAATTTCAGAATCGATGCTATGTTTCTAATTATTTTTTTAATGTTTATTTATTTTTGAGAGAGAGACAGAGTGATGGCAGGGGAGGGAAGAGAGAGAGGGAGACACAGAATCTGAAGCAGGCTCCAGGCTATGAGCTGTCAGCATAGAGCCCAATGCAGGGCTTGAACTCATGAACCGTGAGATCATGACCTTAGCCGAAGTCAGTCACCTAACCACCTGAGCCACCCAGGTGCCCCTCTAATTTATTTTGGATAGACATTCTATCAACTTTATTATTATTATTATTATTATTAATAATCACCCGTCACTAGCCCATCTCCCACCCACTTCGCTCCATCAACCCTTGTTTGTTCTCTATCCTTGAGTCTCTTGCAGCTTGTTTCCCTCTCTTCTCTCCCCTCCATTTGGCATATGTTCATCTGTTTTGTTTCTTAAATTCCACACGAGTGGGGTGCCTAGGTGGGTCAGTCTGTTAAGTATCCAACTTGTGCTCAGGTCACGATCTCATGGTTCGTGGGTTCGAGTCTTGTGTCACGCTCTGTGCTGACAGCATAGATTCTGTGTCTCCCTCTCTCTCCACCCCTCCCCCCTCGAGCTCTTTCTCTCTCTCCTCTCCTCGGAGACTCCAGTTGCGCATATGTTTGAGCTTTTGATTGTGCCCCACGTGTCTCTTGTGCTCTGTTCTTTTCATTCTTTTTTCTCCGTGGGCTTCAGTTTGGATATGTGAGTTCACTACACCTGTCTGTTCCTGTTAAACCCATCCAGCGAATTTGTAATTATAGAGATTGTATTTTGTAGTTTCAGAAAGTCCATTTGATATTTTTATAGGTTACAATTCTCTGCTCAAAGTTTTCTTTTTTTAACCAGTTTTTCATACTTTCTATTTTCCTCTTTGACATATTTATAATATTTAAAAGGTCTCAGGGCACCTGGGTGGCTCAGTCGGTTGGGCGGCCAACTTCAGCTCAGGTCATGATCTCGCAGTCTGTGAATTCGAGCGCCGCGTCGGGCTCTGTGCTGAAAGCTCAGAGCCTGGAGCCTGCTTCGGATTCTGTGTCTCCCTCTCTCTCTGCCCTTCTCCTGCTCACACTCTGTCTCTATGTCTCAAAAATAAATAAACATTAAAAGGTCTTATCCGTAAAATAAAATAATAAAATAAAATAAAATAAAATTTCTCGTCTGCTAACCGCAAAACCTGGGTCATCTGTAGGTCTTCTTCTATTATTATTTTTTCTCCTGAGAATGGGTGATCACATTTTCCTGCCTTTTCACATGCCTTATAATTATTTATTGTCCACTGGAGATCGTATACACATGAACTGAGGCTGAAGATGGTATTTTCCCCCAACAGGTTTTACCCTTTCTTTATTAGGCAGAGAAAATAAGGAGACAATCCCAATATGAGTAGAAAATAAACTGGATTGCGGTGGGCTTGTGGTTTGGTTAGTTTCTGCCTCTCTGGCTATAAGACACTGTGGGAAATTCCTTAATGCCTTTCAGAGGTTTGGGCTTAGCTCTTTAGCCTCCCAACCAACACAGCTTCAAAATTTGGCAACTATCATAAGAGTGAGCTGTATATTTGACAACCTTCCCCTTCCTCTAGCAGGACTTCCTCTAGCACTGTGAGCCTGTGGGAAATTTCACTTTGTTATTCCACTCCCTCCTCGCCCGCCACCACCACTGTCCCCAGCTTCCCGTACCACTGAAGCACTCAGCAAATGTTCTGTGGGAGAAAACTGCGGGCCGCCATTGATTTCCCGTCTCGCATCCTATTACTTCATTGTCGCCTCCTTCCCTCCAGCCCAAGGAAGGGGTGGCTCCCCCCAGGCTCTGAATCCTGTCCCTTTCTGCCTTCTCAGAGATCTTTACGTACCATATATCATACCCCTTCTCCCACCGTGCAACTTGTCTCCTTTCTTTCTTGGTACCTTACCGAGAGCACATAAGCTCATGTCTCTCGTATCTTGGAAAAAGCACTGCACTTATAGCATCTGTGCGCTCTTCAAGTACTGGTCCTTCCACTCACTCATCCACTTGTTCAACAAATTTTAAAAGATCACCTACTATGTGCCAAGCAGTATTCTAGGTGGAAGACAACACGAACAAAAGAAAGTCCTGATCTTAGGGAATTTATATTCTATGAAGCAATACAGAAAATAAATGCATAAATGAGTAATATAGTCAGAAGGTAAATAGATTTTAGGGGGGGGAATCAAGGAGAATAAAAGAGTTGGAGGTGACTGCGGATGGGGACTAGGTGCATATCACTTTATATAGGGTGGTCAGGGAAGCCTACCATGATAAGGTAACGTCTGAACAGAGACCTTGGAAAAAGTAAAGGGATAAGCTACAAGGACGCCTGGAGGAAGAGTGTCCTAGTCAGGGGGAATAGCAAATACAGAAGTCCTGAGGCAAATGTGCTGGGCGTATTCAAAGAATAACAAGGAAGGGAGCATGAAGAGGAAGCAAGGAGGCGAGTGGCAGATGAGATCACATGAATAGTAGGGCGTCAGGTCATGCAGGGCTTTGTAAGCCAACAGGAAGACTCAGCCTGTACCTTGGAGAAATCTGGGAGAATGAAAATTTACCCATATTTGAAAGGACCACTCAAGCTGTTGTGTAGAAAGTAAACTATAGACAGAAAGGAAAGCAAAGAGACCGATGAGGGTGCTATTGCAATACGTGCACGTGACGGAGATGGCTTGGACCAGGGTGGTGGCAGTGGAGATGAAAAGGGGTCATCTGGTTCTGAATATATTTCAAAAGTAGGCATAGTAGGATTGCCAATATGGGGTTTTTAAGAAAGAGAAAAATCAAGGATGACTGCAAGGCTTTTGGCTGAGCTACTCGAAGAACGAAGTTGTTATTACCTGAGATGGGGAAGGCTGCAGGAGATAAGGGTTTTTTTGGGGGGGGTTATTTTATTTTCTTTCCATAATGGGGGGGTGGGTGGATAGTATAAGTTTGAGTGGAGACAAGTGGAGATGTTGAGGAGGCAGTCAGACACACAGAATTCAAGGACACATTCCAAGGTAGCGATTTAAATTTGAGAGTTATCACCACATCGATAATATTTAAAGCCATTGGAAGATGAGATGGCCAAGGGAATGGGCATAGAGCCAGAAGAAAAGAGTTCTGGGGTGGTACATATATACAATGGACGACTACGTGGCAATGAGAAAGAATGAAATCTGGCCATGTATAGCAACCTGGATGGAACTGGAGGGTATTATGTTAAGTGAAATAAGTCAGTCAGAAAAAGACAGATACCATATGTTTCCACGAATAGGTGGACTTTGTGAGACTAAGAAAAAACCAGGGGGAGGGGAAGAGGGGAAAGGAAAAAAAGACACAGAGAGGGAGGGAGATAAAACATAAGAGACTCTCAAAGACTAAGAACAAACTGAGGGTAAGGGGGGTGAGGGAGGGGGGAGAGGGGGTGACGGGCATTAAAGAGGGCACGTGTTGGGATGAACACTGGGTGTTATATGGAAACCAATTTGAAAATAAACTATTATTAAAAAAAACAACCATAGACCAGTGCTTTGTCAAAGTGTGGTCCTCAAATTATGCTTGGGTTTGGCAAAGACTGGCAGTTTTCAAAGGAAAAAACAAATATTATAGATACCGTGTTCACACACACATCACACCCTTGAAATATATAACAATAATTATGCCTTTTATGGAAACCCTTTACATGTGATTTTCATGAAAAAAGATTATTTATGCACGATAAAGCAAGTACAGTTGGAATCTTCAGTGTCTTACAGTGGATACAAGTGTATCTTTGTGTAAAAATACAACTATGTATTTTATTCTCGCTTGCCTGTTTTGTAGTATTTTGTTCATATTGATTTTTCTTCTTAAAATTAAGTGTGGTATTATATTCTCACTGGAGATAATAGATTAATTGCTTGAGAGTGGTTCCTAGAAATAAAAATGTTAAAAAAAAAAAGAGTTCTGGGGACTAAGTCCTGGTATTCCCCATCACGAAGGTGTCAAGGGGGAAGAGAACGTCCCAGGCCAGGATCTTAGAAGGAGCAACCAGTGAAGGGAGAAGAAAGGCAAGAGAGGGGAATGTTCTAGAAGTAGAAAGTGCTTCAAGAAAGGGAGTGAATAAATCAGGGGAGAGAGAGAAAAGATCAATGATGCAAGAGAGAGGGAGAGTGACTGAAGTAATATCCTCGAGTAGGTGAGAGGACACAAGAGGGGGCCGGCCTCAGTGGGAGCACCCACTCTCACCCCCAGCACCAGGGGCGGGCAGAGCACGTGGGTCCAGTTGTTCTTTCTCCTCTTCTAGCTCTGCCGTCCTCAAGGGCGGCTTTCCCACCACCCGACCCCTTTCCTGGTCTCAGATCCTTGAGGCACACCCTCGGGGTAATCAGATCAGGGTCTTCCCACCCTGTGCGATGTCTTAGACCAGTGCCGGACTGGGGGAGACCCTGGTGTTACTCACTTGTCAGCTTCTTCCCATTCTTCAAGGTCATCTAGAAGCCCATCTCCTCCTGGTACCCTTCCCTAACCTTCACAGCCCCAGGCCACACTGCTTCCCCCGCTCCCCAGCCCTCCCACTTCCTCCTCCAACCCCAAGGCTGGCATCGAGGAGGAGGAGGATCCTTCTTGGAGACCCAGGGTGGAGTGAGGATGGCTGCCCTCTTCAGTTGCATTTCGACGTACCACCAGGAGGGGGCTCGGTGTAGCAAATGTGGTTGTCAACCACGGTGGGGAGAACTTGCGAAAGGGTGGTGAAGTCAGAAGCCATCTGTGAGCCCCTTCCTGACTTTGCAGACAGCTTGTGCAAGGGTTAGCCTGTTTCATTGGGCCTGCTGGCTTCAGGATCCGGGGGAAATCCCTCAGGTGCCCTCAGTGCGAAACAATCAGTAACTCAGCACGGCCTGGAGGGGACTGGGCAAGCCTCTTTCAGAGGAAAATGAGGCAGAGACCCAGAACCGCTAACCCATCTGGCAGGCCTGGGAGGGGGGGGCCCTGGTGTCCTGGTTTCCAGCTTACTGTCCTGCCTGTACCCCATTCCGCCTAGCCTGGGTTAAGGCATTCACTCCAGAGTTCCAGCTTCTTTCAACTACAACCTTCGAAGTGGTGGGGGCGGGGGAGGGGAGTCTGGCTGAGAAGCCTGGGGGAGGATGAGCCGGGGTCCTGCCCTGAGGAACTCTCATCGAAATTACACGGGACAGGCAGAGAACCCTGGGAAGCCCATGTCAAAACCAACCAGAGCTGAATTGGGCATGTGCTTCTTGAAGGAGAGAGAGAAGTTCAGTGGATTTGTCCAGCTTGAGAGGCCTCTTTCCCTGAGGGAAACTGAGGGCACTGAGCTGTGGGTGTAATTTACAGAGGCGCGGAGGGTGCGAAGGATGACAAAGCGACACCACATTTTGACAGCAACGCTGACCCCAACAGAATGGCGAAGGGCCGGCTGGCGAATTTCTAGGGTGAGTGGAGACACCCCAGGGGTGGCTGGGGTCATTCCTCGGAGGTGGCCAAGCATCTTCCTGAGCAGATAAAATCATTGCTGTGGCTAGAGGCCCTGCTTGGAAAGCCAAGGCCCATCACGGGTTTGTCTGTGGAGGTGTCGGGTTTCCTCGGCAAGTCTGGTTGTGGAGATTTCTTTAGAAGTTATATTTGTGATGATCTCATCGTGGGAAACGAGGAAAGCAGAAGAGATGCCAAATATGTTATTGTGCTGAAACTCCTGTTTTAAGAAAACAATCGCAAGATTGTATTCGTTAACAACTGCTAACCACGAAAGTGGAAAAAGCGGTTAAGCCCGTAAGAAATAATCCCCACGCCTGAAGAAGTGAGTGTCCTTGGGGGCTGGGCCAGTGGGGAGAGAGCCTCCTTCTGGTGGCAGAAGCTGGGAAGGAGGGACACTGTCTGAGGGCCGACTGGGGATGCTGCAGGTCATACAGCCTGCTCGCCTCGGACTGGGCTTTGCCCCAGGAGCAGTGACCTGAGTGGCCACCCAGCCGCAGCCAAGCCCTGCTCCAACAGGGGCCACTTCTGTCACACACTACTTATCTCCAGATGGGAGGGAGAGTGGGCTGGGGGAAGCCAACAAGAGAAAGGGTCTGGGCTTGACAGTCGTCCTGCCTCAGCAATGAGGGATTGGCATGAAGAACTGGCAGAGGGGGGCCCCCGGGTGGCTCAGTCAGTTGAACCTCCAGCTCTCGGTTTGGGCTCAGGTCATGACCTCATGGTTCGTGAGTTCGAGTCCCGCATCGGGCTCTGTGCTGACAGTGCAGAGCCTGCTTGGGATTCTTTTTCTCCCTCTCTCTCTGCCCCTCCCTTGCTTTCTCTCTCTCTCTCTCAAAAAAAAAAAAAAAAAGAACTGGATATGAAGAATGCCCCACTCGGGAGGACTGAATAAAACCTTCTCACTGTTGGGGCCGCTAAGCTTTCCCTTGTGTCCTTACCGGGGCTGGGACTCTGGTCAGATGTCCTGAAGATGGCCAGGCACAGTATCTCAAGTCCAACTAAAACCAAAGGACCGTCCTGGGTCCCCATAACCGAAGACGGCAACACTAGTATTCAAGATTTAGCGCCTGGATTGAGATTGGGGTTTCTGGATTTCGAGTGGTTTGTCCACTGTCTACCCTGGGAAGGTCTCCACTGCCGGTTTCTCCTGCGAGGCCCCTCGTTCTCTAAGCCAGGAGTCCTTGGTCTTGTCCTTCTAGCTGGAACTCTTACTCGTTCTGTTCTGTGCTCTCTTCTCTGAGCCGGTCATAGGCCAAACCTAGGAGCAGGGCCGGGGCCAGGGCCAGGGGGACAGAAATGAGGCCCCTGTGATGCAACCCTGAACAGGCACTCAGTCTCAGGGTTGTGCAAGTGCTGATAACTGGATTATTTGCACGTGACTAGAAGACATCAGAAAAAAAAAAACAACTCCCAAATGTTACGGAAACCATCTCCTGGCACCGCGGCGCTCTTTTACTTTTGTGGTTTTGTTTCTTAGCTCCATTCCAGCCCTCCCGTTAGGAGAACCACTGTGACCCTCCAGCAGCAGGACGGGTTCCAAGATGGATTCCTGGTAATGGGAGCGCCGTGAGCCTGGGGTGGAGAAGGAAGAGGAGAGGGGGGAGGAGGCCGAATGGCTCCGCCAGGGTTAGGGGAAGGAGGACAAATTCTGGAGATGGTGACCAGGAAAGAGGAGGGGACGGTGGGTCAGATGGGGGCACGAGCGGGTTACACAAGCTTGGTGCTGTTATTTTGCGGCGCGTACGTTGGATGGGGCCTGGGGGTGGGTGAAGCGCTCTGGAAGGAGCAGCTCCACGCTTTTTGCAGGCTGCTCCTGCCATGTTGCCGGCCAGATGCTTCCAGCTGGGAGTATTTGGGTCTAGACACCTGAAATCTACTCCAACACTTCAGCGCCGGGAATGAGAAAGCAGAAAGCAGGAATGGTCACAGAAGCTCCATATGCAACCCGACACGGGGTCCGGTCATTTAGGGAAACCTGGTTGCCTTAGACAGTCTGGGCTGGCCGGCTGGCTCCGGAGGGCAGCCCTGTCAGCCCTAAATGAGTGGGTGGGGCTGGGTGGGGTGGTCGCCTTTGCCCAAACATCAAGGTCTTGAGGCCTGAAAATGCAAACAACTCAGGAGGTAATGGGCAGCCTGAGTAGGGGGAGGGCCAAGGCCAAGATACTGGGACGCGGCACAAGGAACTTTGAAAAAATGCCCAGATGGGGCCTTAAGCCCCAGCATTGCCAAGATTCGAAGTTTTCTTTCTTATGGAAACAAATAGTTCTGGGTGTTGTTCTTAGGTGAGGCATGCCAACCTCCCCGAGCTGCTTGGCTGCTCAAAGGAGCCAAAAAGCCCCTACCTTAATGCTGGGTTAAGGTCGCCAGTTTGCTTGATTTAAAAGTGGATTCAAATAGAGGAGGAAGATACTTGATCTTTTGTATGTTAAAGAAGGCAAGAGGAAATTGTCTCTGAATTTTACTCAGCAACTCAGAATTTCTGTTCTGAGGAAGGTAAGAAGAGGGTCAGACCACGCCGTCCCTTTGCCAGAATGATGGTCCTCACAGGGAGCCTGGGGAGGACAGGACCGCCACTCATTCCCCATCAACACTGAGTGAGCAATGGCAACTCTGGGGACCAGGCCAAGGGCTGGAGGCAATCCGGGCTGGGGCGGGAGCCCCACATGCCTTCAGGAAGTCGACTTTTTCTGGCTTTCTTCTCATTGTCTTCAAAGTTGCAAGGCGGCCGCTTCACAACTGGTTTTGTGTCTGAGCTTTAGGCAGAAAGAAGAAAGGGCAAAAGGCAGAGGGCATGCCAGCTCAGCCTGTTCCTTTTTCTTATTTCTTAAAATATTTAGTGGTCCGGGCGCCCGCGTGGCTCAGTCGATTTAGCATCTGACTCTTGATTTAGGCTCCTATCATGACCTCATGGTTCATGCATGGGTTTGAGCCCCACAAAGTCAGGCTGTGTGCTGGCAGCTCAGAGTGTACTTGGGATTCTCCGACTCCCGCTCCCTCTCTTTCTCTGCCCCTCCCCCACTCATGCTCGCTCGCTGTGTCTCTCGAAAATAAATAAATAAACGTTAAAAAAATTTAACTGTGGGGGCACCTGGGCGGCTCAGGAAGGTCAGTTACACGTTCGACTCTTGATTTCGGCTCAGGTCATGATCTCACGGTTCATGAGATGGAGCCCTGAGTCAGGCTCTGTATTGACGGCAAAGAGCCCGGTTGGGCTTCTCTTTCTCCTCTCCCTCTCTCTCTACTTCTCCCCCATGTGAGTGCATGGCCTCTCTCTCTCTCTCAAAATAAATAAACTTAAAACATAATATTTAATTGCGGTAAAGTACACAGGAGATAAAATTTACCATCGTCACCATCCCTAAGTGCGCAGTTCAGCAGTGTAATGTACATTCACATTGTTGCACCGGGTGTCTCCAGAACTCTTTTCATCTTGTAAAAACTGAAGCTGTGTATTCACTAAACAGCACCTCCCCATCCCCTCCTCCCCCAGCTCCTGGCAACCACACTTCTCTCTTTCTGTATGAATTTGACTACATTTGGTAGGTACTTCACGTAAGTGGAATTATACAGTATTTATCTTTTTTTGTTTGTTTATTTATTTTTGAAAGAGAGAGAGCACAGCAGGGGAAGGGCAGACAGAGAGAGAGGGAGGGAGACACAGAATCCGAAGCAGGCTCCAGCCTCTGATGTCAGCACAGAGCCCAACGTGGGGCTCGAACCACAAACCGTGAGATCTTGACCTGAGCCAAAGTCTGACGCTTAGCTGACTGAGCCACCCAGGTGCTCCTGTCTTCTTGTGACTGGCTTAGTTTGCTTAGTATAATGCCCTCAGGGTTCATACTCCACATGGGAGTATGTATCAGAATTTCCTTCCTTGTTAAGGCTGAATAATATTCCATTATACATATTGCCGCATTTTGTTTATTCACTCCTTTACCAGAGGTCACTTGGGTTGTTTCTGCTTTTTGGTTCTTGTGAATAATGCTGTTATGGACATGGTTATACAAATATCTCTTTGAGAACTTGCTTTCAATTCTTTTGGGCTTATACCCAGAAGTGAGATTGCTGGATCCCACAGGGATTCTATTTTTAATTTTTTGAGGAGCCACCATGCTGTTTTCCATAGTAGAAGCCTGTTCCTTTAACAAGTTTTTCCCCAAGCCCCAACCAGTGAGTTTCACTTCCATCTCATTGGCCATAATGTGTCACGTGGCTACTTCTAGCTGCAAGGGAGTCTGGGAAATGATGTATTTTTGAGTAGGCACAGAATAAACATTCTCTCTGTACTGAGGAGATTGCTGCATACTGGGAGGGTCACTCTAGCTGTTTGTGTCAAGGCCAGGTGTCTGAGTCTCAGCTGAGCCTGTCCTGCAGACACTCATCTATTCCCTAGGTGTTTACCCTTCCAAGGAGATCAGCATCCTCTCAAGCCACTGCTTCCAGTAATGAGAGGCAATACTCATTTCCTTCCCTCTTGACCTGGTCTCTCAAGCAATTATGATAAAAATCTCCCCCCTCCTCCACACCAATATAAACTATCCTGTGCTCTTCCTTCACTGTCCAACATGGCTGAGTCACACGTCCGCTGCCAAATTATAAGTTCTCTGGGACAGGACCTGTATCACCCCTGCAGGGCACAAGGCACAGGGTTGACTCTTGGTGCAGGGAAGGAGAGTACCTTCTAGATTAGTTCAAATGCCACCTCTAAGGTCCTGCAGCAGGCATCCTGGCTCTCAGCCTAGGGCCACCTCTTCCTTGCCTGTTTCTCCCCAAATTGTGGGGCCTAGTGGGGGCTGCTCATCCTGAAATCTACGAGGCCAGGCCCAGGCTGGACAGGCCCTGACAGGGCAGGGGGAGCAGCATGGATTGGTGGGGAGGCCGATGACCTCTCCAAGGACCCTGGACCAGATGGCCAGGTCTCGAACCCCTGCTCTCTGCCCCCATCCCTAGAAGCAGTTACGCAGACAAACCAGCTGTCAAATTTATACTGAGAAACCATGTGCACAAAGACGCTAATACAGAATTGCTCACACACACACATATCCGTGCACCGCTGCCACACACACACATGCACACACACACATGCACACACACACACAGAGTTAAGTTTACATTCAGTACTTAAACTTAAGGGGACAAATCCTGTTTCTCCACTTAATAGTCTTACCCTCTAGTAAGTTATTAATCTGGGTCTTAATTCCTTTATTTGTAACGATGTTAATAATGGAAAATATTAGCTACCTGGTGGGGCTGTTATGAGGATCTCAAGAGGTCCAGCAAGGAAAGCTAGACTAGACTCTGGCTCACAGAAGCCTGGCTACAATGTAGGTGTTACTGTCTGTAGCTGTGGAAGGACGGGTCAGAGAACAGGTGCAGGGACAGGATGTGCCAAGGCAAGGACCTGACCCCCCGTCTCTTCCCACGCTGAGGCTGGGTCCTGTGAGGACAGAGCCCAGGCAAAGTGTTGGGGGCGGGGGTGTCAGAGCTGCTCCCCCTGTTGGAGCCTGGCCTGGGGCTGGGGACAGGGCTGGTCGGGTGGCTGCGGGTGGGAGGAAAAGAGGAAAACCAGCCCAGTGGAAATTACCCTGCGGTTGGCTCAGGCGCCCACGACACTGTATTTATAGAGAGCTCCCTGCAGCGTTTAATTCTCGCAGTCGAGTTAACCCTTTCCAGGCCGCAGTACCAAACTGGGGCGGAGGGAGAACACGGGGCTAGGGTCGGCCAGCGGGCTCTGGGCTCCGGCTCGGCCGCAGGCAGACTGGAGGGTGGGGGTTGTCAGTGGGCAGTCACCTGTCCCCTCTCGCGGAAAACACCCGTTGGCTCTCAGGAGTGCGGGAACCGGCGGGGGATGGGCACGATCAAACCAGCGCCCCCTGGCCCGAGTCCAGGGTATGGACTGGGGTCTGGGGCGGGGTCCCGGCCGATGCCCTGCCCAGCGGGCGGGCTCAGGGCTCGGGCCTCGCCCCGGACCACCGCGGAGGGGCCAATCCCGCCTCTGGGGCACACCCGGGCCGCCTTTCCGGGCCCGCGGCTTCCTCCAGCCAGCCCCGCCCCTCGGCCTCGCGGGGGCCGCCCCCGACCCCGAGCTCGGGCTCGGCCTCGCGGTGGCGGCGGCGGCGACTCGACAGCGCTCCGCCGCGTCCCCGCGTCCCCGCGTCCCCGCGTCGCGAGAGCCGACGCGGCGCGGTGAGTGCTTGCGTGGCGCGGGCCCGCGCGGGCGGGGGCGGCCTTTGTCTGCGGCGGAGCGGTGCGGGGCCGCCGGACCGCGTGCCGTGCCCGCCCTCGCCGGGCGCCCGCACCCGGCCGCCTCCCCGGGTCCGCGGCGCCGCCCGGCTCTGGGCCCCCGAGGCGCGGGGGCCGCCAGAATCCAACCCCGCCCCAACCTCGCCGCCGAGGAGGCTGGTGGGTCCTTGTGATTACCGGAGGCCCCAGGCGTGCAGGGGCGTGGGGACGGATCTGTCACTGTGTTGATTCTGGAAAGCCCAAGGAAGCCAGCCGGAGTTAGGAGGGCAGCGGGTTCTCCGGGGCCCTGCAGAGGGCCCTGTAGGGGAAAACGCCGAGTCCCATCCCTAGGAGGGAGAGCTGCCGGGGAGGGAGGGGAAGGGTGGGGTAGGGAAGGGGGCCCCGCTCCCCTTGGCCCTGAAGGACGGAGCGGAGGACTTGCACGGGCAGCAGCGGGAGCGAGGGGGACAGATTCGGAGAACCGGTAGGGACAGCCGACCGGGGTGAAGGGGTGGATAGGTGTCGGGGGTGGAAGGCGAACACGAGGGAGCAGGGAGGGGGCACTTTGGGCTCAGGAAGTGTCCAGGAGACGGTGGGTGAGGTAGGACGCAGAGACGGGGAACTCGGTGGCGGGAAGGTGGGGACCGGGGTGGGGACACACTAGAAGAGAGGGAGTTGAATCGCCGTGTCCCAAGGCCCTCAGTTGCTGTTTAGGGAGGGAGTTGGCAGGTTTGGTGGCCTGAGGCAGTGAACTGCCAGAAATGGGGATTTATTTCTAAGCCGGACCTGCCCTAATGAGAAATGCGTGACAGATGACTCAGATATGGATGGATCTATCGCCGAGGGAGAGAAAACGTTAGGCAAAACAGGAAAGCAGAAAAGATCGGGCGAAGAGGGAAAGGGTTTGTTTGACTTAATTGAGAAAAACTATTTACCTTCCAATTGGATGTGGATAATTGTAATGAGTCGATTTCATCATTAAATTAAGGCCCCACGTCCTTTTCTTCCAGGCATGTCTTTAGCAGTTAGCGCCTGTATTAGAAAGTCATGAAGCTGTTCTGTCTTTAAGAGAGTTCTTCATTTAGTTCCACTTCTTCTCATTCCCTCCGGCCTCCCAGAAATCTCTAGGAAGTCTGATGCCGTGCAGCCTTCCTTGTAGTTTTGGGGGCTGAGGGAAATTAAAGTCTCCCTCGAAATCGGGGTCGAAACTTGTCTGATGGGCTGGGCCCATCTGAGTGGCAGGGAGGGGTGGAGGGCTCGGGGGCTGTGGGGTATGAGTGATGGCTCATATTTCCAGCTCATTTGGGGGTGAGTACCTTTCCCTGATATCTGGAGTTCCCGAGCTTTAATGCTAAGATGTACGTTTAACTATTGAGCATGGAACTCTCTCTCTCTCATATTACATACTTCACAGTCTGACATCAGGACACTTCCGACGTCGGTGAAAATTTTCTTCCTGACTTTGGGTCAGTTTTCGCACTGAGGGGTTGTAGGGCAAGGGGACTCTTGAAGGAGTGAGCTTTGCACTAAGTGGCCTCAGCAATGCTTTTCTTGGTCCCATGACTGATGTGTGGAGTTCTTCCCTCTCTTCAGTGACAACAGTGGTGGTTTCTCCTGCTTGCCTTCAGTGAGCTTTCCAGTGTACTCCAAGAAATCAGACCATTGGGGGAGTGGCTTATTAGAGGTGAGAAGCCTGTGTTAATGCAAGCCTGAGGGTGGGGAGGGGTGCCTGGATTTGGGGACCTGCTTCTCTGTCCTGTTCCTGGCCCTCTGCAGCTCTGAGCAGGCCCCCGCTGGAGTCAGGCTGGCCAAATGTCGGAGACGCTCCGATGCCTGACAGCCAGGTCGGGTGCTTGCATGTTTGTGGAAAGGGCATTTATAGAAAGGTTGTCCCTTCTGAGGAGGCTGTGTCATTACTCTGGTGAGGTTGCCTTCGGAGCCTTCCTGGGGGGAAATTCCTCCATCCTTAACCTGTACTCTTGTCCTGTCTGGAGCCATACATCTTCATCCTTTGGAGCAGAGTTTGGCCTTGACAGTGAGCCGGGCAGTGCCGTTTGGGGTCAGACGGTCGGGATGATTCTAGAGCCGTGATTCCACAGCACCCAAGGAGATGCTTCTACAGTGTTGTAGGACAAGTCTCTGGCCTGCTGCTGGCTGGTTCTTGGTTGGACGGGTGGGGTTTTAAATGTGAAGAAAACGATCCAACTCCAAGCAGCCTCCAAGGTGATGACCACGTGGGGCCTGGGGCTGCGGACCTGAGTCATGGGGTCAGGGGAGGAGGAAGAAGGGCAGGCAGGATGATGTCACTGCCCATGAGCTTATCCTCTGAGTGGGCGCCCACTTCTCATTGCTGTCCTTTTCCCACACCCCGGGGCAGGAGGGAGCGGGGAGGGCTAGGGGAGGCCCACTAGCCGAAGGGGAAAGAAGGGGAAAGCAGGGGAAAGAAGGGGAAAGCGTCTTCGGGGCCTGGGGGAAGTAAGAGGGTGGGAACTGGTTGATGTGATCCTGGAGAAATTTCCTTTGGTCTCAAGGGGATCAAACATTTGGGAGAGGGCCACACGTGCCTTTATGCACCCTTTGGCTGCCGCATCCCGGTTTTGCCACCGCTGCAGATAGGAACGTGGAGTTTTCAGGTTGGGGGGTGGGAAATTGTGCTGGATGTTTAGTAGATATCCTCTCATGTAATCATATCCGTCCTATGGGTTAGGGTATCATTAGCTCTACTGTATAGATGGGCACGCCAAGGCCCAGAGAGGGGAAGTCACATGCCCGAGGACACACAGCTGGCAAATGCTGGAGCTGGAATGCTGTCTGTCCCAGCACAGGTTCTTTCTGCCACTCTGGAGGCAGGAAAAGGCTTTACCCCTCCTTCTGGAGTCTGGCAAGACGTTCTAAAGGTCCCATCCTTTAGATGGGGACTCATCCGGGAGGCTGGGGAGAGGGCAGGCCTGCCCCGGGTGTCCCAGTCGGGGCCATTGCTGAGAGTGCTTGCTTTTCCAGATGCCTAGTCCTCAGCACACTCGCGCCTCCAGAGTCCCTCCTCCGCTCTCCAGTCCTGACTGGTGCTCCCGGCCAGCGGCCCCCACTCTCCCTCTCATTCTCTTTGTGGTCCAGAGGATGGATGCTTCCTCCACACCCTGAATTCTTTTGGGCACCTGGCCTTCCCGAGGCATAGGGAGAGCGTATCAGAGGGAAACACACTAGGAGTGGGGAATGAGAAGCATTTTTTCTTGGGATCCTGGGAGTAGGAAGATATACTGTCCCTGGGAAGCAGGGCTCACAGGTCACCCTAAGGTCAACACGGGCTCCCAGGGACTGGGCCTTCCCTCAGGGGACACTAGAATTTGTGCCCTGTACTGGGGGATACGGTAGCAGCAGGGGCAGTAGGGGCTGGAGCCCAGGAGGCTTGGTGCTGTGATCTTGTATTCGGGAGGAGGAAAGGGGGAGAGGACCACTAGGGATGAGCCAGACACAGAGATGGAGCCAGGCTGTGATTCTGCTGTGTTGGAGCTGGGGTGCAGGTGGGATTCTTGGTGGAAAGGGGGTCATAGAAGGAGTGATGGTCTCAGGGACGTGACGTGTCACCCAACAGAGGAGCTCCTGGCAGGGGATGGGGTGATGCCCAGCGCAGAGGCTCCAGGAGCCTTCTCCCTATGCCTACGGCAGTAATAGCGACAGGAATAACAATGGTTACTGCTGTTTGCGGGTGCTAGGTGCTTTCCCAAGTCCTTTCTGTACACTGCCTTATTTTATTCTCATAGCAGCCCCCGTGGGGTAGAGATTGTTACTCCTGTTCCAGAGATGTGGAATCAAGTCTCAAAGAGGTTAAATCATTTACACTTGATCATGTGTCTAGCAAAACTTTCGAGTCAGAATTTGAACCCAGGGCCGCCTGCTCCTCAGCCCAAGCTGCATCCTGGGGCAGACAAGGAGGCCTAATGATTCCATTTAACGACACAAAAGGCCCAAACTGACTCAGATTATCAGGAAAAGGGAAGGTCATGGGCGGTGGGGGGAGGCTGTTCCCAGGCTGTCCTATAATCATCCTAGAGGGGTAACTTATAATCCTTATTATATAAACGTGCAAGCTGAGCCTCAGAGAGGCTGTTTCCTGAAAGTCTCATGACTAGGCAGTGGCGAGTCCGGATTTAAACCTGTATCTCTGACTCCAGCCTCATCTCCTGAAACACCAGGGCTCACTTCTTCCATGAAGTCTCTTCTGACTGCGGGAACTCAGCATGGGATCAAGGTCATAGCACGGGATGGTGGTGGGCCCTTCCTTTGAGGGCTGAGGAGATAAAGACCCAGAGAGGCATGGGTTTGCCCTACGGAGCCTAGCAAGTGAGTGATGGATCCCCGTCCAAAATCTAGAAGAATCTTTGAAGTTGCTGTTTTCTTTTTGTTAACTGTAAAAGAATTACGTGCTCATTGTCAAAGTTACCAAAAGATGTCAAGTAAGAAGCGGAAGTAGACGCTTACCCTCATTCCCCTGCCCCGGAGTTGGGTTCCCTGTCACACTCCCAGACCTTTTTCCCCACATACAAACATCCATCTATCTCTGTCTGTCGGAATACACGCGCACTCCTTCATCTCTGCCACAATGCATTGAGCGCTCGTTATGTGCCTGGACTTTGCTAGAATTAAGAGTCCAATAGTCCATAGAGCAGACGCCGTCGCTTCTCAAGGAGGTTCTAGTATGACGTGAGGAAAAGCAAACTGTGCAGTGAGTGACAGAGATTTCCTCAGAGGGGCAGATCTCTGCCTGGGTTTTCTGCCAAGGTGACGCTTAGGATAAAGAGATGTTACCTACGGGCCGCAGGAAGAAGGAATAGTGTTTGCGAAACCTCATGGGAAGAGGATCCCATGTTATAGGACATCAAAGAGGCCATTACGGTGAGGGGCAGAAGGGAGGAGGTGAGGCTGGGGAGGTGGAGGTGAGCAAGGCCGGACCGGGTAGGGCTCTGCGGGCCAAGGCGGAGCCGATGAAATATTGATTAAATATTGTGTTGGCCTGATGCAATTTATGTTTTTATAGCAGTTATTCGGGTTGCTGTGTAGAGTCAAGACTGGAAAGTAGAACTGGGTGGGGAGCCGAGAGAGAAAGCAGAGCGACCAGCGAAAAAGCTTTTGTGGTCATCCAGGCAAGAGGTGATGACGACTTGGCGGACCAGAGAGAACAGCCCAGGTGGAGAGAAACAGGAGTGAAACCATATCCGGAAAGTCGGCCGACTTTTTTCCACAGAGGGCCAGGAAGTAAATACTTCTGTGACTGCTGCAGCTGCTCCGTTCTGTCTGTAGTGCAGAGGCAGCCACAGACAATACCTAAACGAAATGCGGCTACGTTCCAATGAAACTTTATTTACAGACGCTGAAATCTGAATTTTGTGTCATTTCCGCGTCTCACGAGATATTCTTCTTTCGATTCCCAACGCTGGAAAAAAGCGAGCCCTTTCTTTACTGGCTAGCTGAACGAACCAGGCAGTGGGCCAGCTCTGGGGCTCAGGCTGTAGAGTGCCGACCCCTACGATATATCTGGGGGTTAGGAATGGTTGTTCTCGGTGGTGGATCGCAGAGGTGAGAGCAACTCAGGTTTCTAGCTCGAGCGGAGAGTGGAGAGCGGTGCCTTTCCTGCGCGGGGAGGCACAGGTGCGGGGGGAGGGGGAGATCAACAGGTTGAAGAGGGACAGGTTAGAAGGTGCCTGTGAGTCACTGGCACAGAGGTGTTGAGGGGACAGTTGGAGCTCAGACGAGAGAGGTGTGGGCTCGGAGAAGCACACCTGGGAGTTGCCAGCATGTACATGGTATTTAAAGCCATGGGAGTGGATGAGGTCATCCAGGGAAAAATAGTAGAGAGGTTGGAGGAGAAGGTCTAGGAGCCAACCCCGGGAGGTTCACCGCTGGAGGAGGAAGGGCCTGGACTGAAACAGAGGTGATACCGACACACAGAGAGAGGCAGGTGACCAGATCTGGGCTCACGGGACCATTCGTTACTACAGAAATGAGATCATACAGTTGACAGTTTACTGACATGAAATGCTGTGGAATTATCTCCATATTAGTACGCACGCTTTTCGAAAGCTGTGTGCCGTTCCCGGACACAGATGCACCGTAATTCATGTACCGGTTCCCCACCGTTTCCCATTTTGGCTGCCTGCTGGGCCTCTTTGAGACTCGAGCTGCTGGATCCGTAATCCAGTTCCTACAGGCAGCAGCCCATGGGCCAAGCCTTCTGCCGCTTGCTTTCGGAGAGCCCACAGCTAAGAATGGTTTTTACGTTTGCTGTGGTTGGAAAAAAAAGAAAATCACGTGATTCATGAAAATCACATGCAATTCAAATCTGGGTGTCCGTGAAAAAAAAAAAGTTCTGTTGGAACACAGCTCCGCTCATTCATTTATACATTGTCTATGACTGCCTCCCCGTACGATGGCAGAGTTTAGTAGTTGTGACAGGTCTCAGATGGCCTGCAAAGCCTAAAATATTTACTCTCCGGACCTTTACAGAAAGAGGCTTTTCTGCTAGCTCCCGCAGAACAGCCCTGGTCAGGCTGATCGGGTGTGGTTTGGCTCTGAGGCCTGTTCCAGAGCCAATCACTGAGGGTTGTCCAGTGATTCAGTTCCGGTCACCCGCTGAGGCCCAAGGCTGGGGGTCAGCCCCACCAGCCCTGTGTGGACTGCATTCCCTGCAGGACAGTGGAGCTCTGTTACTAGAAGGAGCCAGTGTAGAACAAGACAGAAGCATTCTAGAATAAAGGAGGCAGAGGAAAGTGACTAAGAGTGTCAAGACTGACTACTGAAAGCAGAGAAGGTCCGCTCAGCATCTGTTTTGTTTCTTTGTCAAAGGAGGAAGTTGCAGAAGCTGTGAAGAAGGGGTTCAGGCCAGGTGGGGGGGGGGTGACGGCTTCTGGCCCCTGTGATTGTCAGTCCTGCTGCTGAGTGAACTTGGAGATGCGGTAGCTGAGAAGCTGTCCGGGAGATTTCAGGACACCTGGAGTCGACAGAAGGGGCGGGGGGTCATAGCCTTCCACGCTTTCGCACTGTGTGCAGAACCAATCCTTGACCACCCCCTGACCACCTCCCGTGCCCCATCTCCCGACAGCCACTCCTCCGAGCCCCTGTCTCCTCAGAGTGTGCTGTGGGGGCCTACTCTTTTGCTCAAGCTGCCGGACCGCGGAAATGTCTCCTCCTCAGAGCTTCCCCACCCCTCCAGGGAACTGCGGGACCCTCTATCCTTGCAGCGCATGCCAGGACGCCTGAGATGAGCAGATAGCCAGTCGTACGGGGAAGAAGGCTGAGCCTGGGAACAGCAGATTGGTGATCGTGTCCTTAACCCTGACAAAGTCCTGGAACCAGTCATGAATTGAGCGCTTGAAGAAGAGTACATCTTCTTCAGATGAGCCTTTTTTTTTCCTGGTTCATCCACGTTTGGCTGGTCCTCCGCCAGAAGCAGTGACACCTTGCGGATAGACAGGTGATGGGCAGTTGGGTAGGAAGACTCCTAATCTCAAAGCCCTGAATAGTGGATGGACGTCGGTCCAGGGGCAGAACCTAGTGCTGTGGGGCCTTCCTATTCCTGTCCTCTTCCTGAGAACTTTGATGACACAAGGAACAAAGCAGGGAGAAGAGAGCCATCTTTCGGAGGCGACATTCATTTTTCTTGTTTTCGTCCACCAAAAAATCATCGAGCACCTTCTGTGTACCAGGAACTGTCAAGACAGTACTTCCCAAGATCATGGCATGGTTACACTACACTGTGACTGTACTTCACACCACTGAATTGTACATTAAAAATGGTCAAAATGGTAAACCTCACGTTCCATACGTTTTGCCGCAACTCGAAAGGAAAGAGCGTGGCAGTTGGAGGGATGGACTCAGCTCAGCTGGAGGAAAAGTGATGGTACCCCAAATGAAACATCCCACAAAGTTCCTCCCGTTCCCCATGGCTTCCGGTCATCGGCCACAACTTTGAGTCCATTATTTTGGGCTATATTGGTGAATAATACGGCATGGCTGCCCAGTGTGACCTTGTCAAGAGAGAAGAAGATCTAAAACTTGCAGGGAGGAGGCAGACTTGTTCTTCAAGGTTGAAGGAGGACCGTATGGGAGACAGACTTGGGCTCAAGATAGGGCAGAGCTTTCTACCAGAACCAGCAGGCTTCTTTGGGAGGTAGTGGGCGCCCATCACTGGAGGCGGCAAATGGGTTGTGAGGGTGGCCAGAGAGAGGTTCCCTGTGCTGACACCTGACCATTAACTTCTGCAATTTCTCCAGAATTTGTTGGGGGACCTATTCTCATTCCACAGTCTTCGAAGATCCCAGCTTTGGCTCCCATCCCAACTTTGGCTACCAGCGTGTGGATCCCCGTCCTGTTCTGAGTTCCTGCTCTGTGTGTCCAGGAGTCCATGTGACTGTAGCTCAAGCCTAATGATAATTGTTCTTCCTCTTAAACATGCTTCATCTCCAGGTCTCCCCATCTAACGACGGGTGCGCACGCGTGCCCATTTGTTCAAGCCTTCAGGACGTCCGTCCTTGCCTTTTTCAGCCCCCCGCTTCCATACAAACAATAGCTAAGCCAGGTCTCATTTACCCTTGAAATATCTCCTGAGCTGAGCCCAGGCATCATTAAGTGACTGAAATGACGTAGTGTCCAGTTCATATTTTGAAACACCTGTTTTAGATGTGGTTTCCTTTTGCTCCTCTGAAGAGTGGCAATTTTCATGGGGTGGGAAGAGCTGGGAGAGAGGGAAGGAAAGGAGAGGAGGGATGGCTCCTTAAATTAGTCACTTCAGATGCTGTTAAGAAAGACCCAAAATAACAGTGACGCTAGAGTAGATGTTTATTCTCACCCCATGTGACAGTCCGGGTAGGTCCAGGGCCGGTACTGCAGCCCCTCAGGGGGCCTTGTGTCACGCTGTTCTGAAGTCCCCAGAGTGTTGCCTTTGGCAGCATGGCCTCAGATGGTCACCACGGCTGTGTTCCAGCTGGCGGGAAGGGGGAGGAGAAGAGAGAGGGTATGCTCCCTCTCTTTAAGGGTATGACCCTGACACTGCACACGTCAGTTCCTCTCGTATCCTATTAGCCGAAGATGGTCACACGGACACACCTTTTCCCCGCAAGGCAGGCTGGGATCTGTAGTCTTTCTGAGTGGCCATGTGCCTAATTAAAATTCTACAGAAAAGGAGAGTAAGTAAAGGGGAAAACTGGGGGTTTCTGCTGCCGTCATTTTGTACATTTCAAGGTGAAATGTGTACCTCAAGGATACAGTACGTGGAAGTTCAACATACTGATGAGTTCCACTAGGATCCAGCAAAGCATTTCTCATCCCCCCTTTTTTTTTTTATTCATTCTGTTTTTTTTATTTATTCATTTTGAGGGGAGCGGTGTGCGTGGTGGGGAGGCGTAGAGAGGGAGAGAGAATCCCAAGCGGGCTCTGTGCTGTCAGCGCAGAGCCTGACACGGGGTTCAATCCCATGAATCGTGAGATCGTGACTTGAGCTGAGATCAAGAATTGGATGCTCAGCCGACCGAGCCGCCCAGGTGCCACGAGCAAAGTGTTTCTTTTATACATAGGAGTACTGAGCTCAGAGAGGGGGAGTCATCTGTTCAAAACTGCACAGCAATGTCAGAGCTGAGACCAGAACGCCAAACTTGGGACTCGTTTTCTACTATTTCAAAGGGTCTGGGGGAGAGGCGTACAGGCGGTGCCGAGAGGACAGGTCTCTTGGGGCTGGGGAGGAGCTAGCCTTCCCAGCCTGTCTCCCTGGGGAACTGCTCATCATTTTTCAGGACTCAGCTTTAGGGTTGTTATGTCTCCGAGGTGCTTCCAAGTAGCTCTTACAGCATCTTAAATAAAAATACTATATTGAAGTGCAGTGATCTACATGCACTTCCCTGTTGGAATGCAGGCTCCTCCAGGACAGACACAGCTTAGTCATCTGTCTCCAGACTAGGTCCTCAGTGAGGACTTAAATACACTACTGAATATACAAATGAATGTATAGTCAAGGAGTCCTTCAATTGCAGATAATAAAAACTTAGCTGAGACTAACTTGAGTGAAAAAAACCAAAAAGCTGGACTCAAGTATCTGGGCAGTCTAGGTGTGCTTCAGGCATAGCTTGATCCAGGTGCTAAACTGCTGTTTTCAGAAGCTCTGCCTTTGTGCTGTACTGATTAGCACAGATTGACACTAGTTGTGTGGCTTGACTACTCTTGCCCTCTTGGTGGGAAGCATTGTCCAAGCGGCCCCTGCAGGGATTGGAGGAGGCAGGGGGTTAAGAGAGAATGGGGTGGTCATCGTGGGGGCCAAGAGTTCCTCTTGAGCATCCCTAAGTTCAGGGTCTTTTGGTTTTGGCTTGATGGGGGCACATCTTGGGTCCTCTCTTGGGAGCTTCCCTGCGGCCACACCTCTGCTGGGGTGGGATGAACTTGCTGTCCCATCAGGCCAAGGGTGGCCTGGGCCCCTCGGTCCTGCTTCTCCGGGAAAGCCAAGGCACTCTGTGTTCTTTCCTGGTAGGACTCCTGGCAGGAGTTCCCACACTGGGCTGAGACTGGGATGAAGGAAGAGGAGGAGGGAGGGCTGGCTGGTGACTCACGGGGAGGGGCGGCACATGCTGACTCCAGGGCCGGTCCCTCCAGGGGATGAGAATTCCCCTCTGCAGAGAAGTTGGGGCAGGGCCGTGCAAATGCAGCGTGCGATCCGTGTGTCTCCCTGAGGCTCGGAGACGGAGCAGCCCCTCTCTCCCACTGGGCAGTGATTGGCCGTCTGTTCCCAGGCCAAGCCCCCATTCCCGGTGCGGCACCTTGTCTCCGAGATGCGTTTCTCCCTCCTGCCCTCGGCCCCTGGAGGCCCAGCTGTTGGGGTAGGAGCCTCTTGGTGGTGTGGAATTCTCAGGTCACCTTGGTTCTAGGCCGTCAGGCCTTTCCCGAGGGTAAGCCATGAGGGTGGGAACTTGCCTGGGTTCAGAATCTAGGAAGGTAACCAAAGTGGGCAAGCCCAGAGCCCATCCCTGGAGAGCCTCTCATTTCCCCTCTGGAGCGAAGGACAGCTTGGCCCCTTGGGGAGCTCTGATGGGTCTGATTAGGAGAGAGGTGCTCCCTGACCTCCCCTGCCCAGGAATGGCAGGCATTCCCAAGAGACCCCGGCTTAATGTCTGGAGCCTTCATAAGAAAGGTCTCGAGTGCCAGGCAGAGCCAAGTGGCTTTATTTCCGGGGTGAATGGGGAGCCACGAAAGGTTCTTGAGCCTGGGCAAGGATATGAGCAGACTCCTGTCATAGGTCCCGAGAGCAGATGTCGTAGACAGTGAGGCTGACGGGGGGAGAACAGAGACAGCAGGGCCACAGGAGGGTCAGAGGAGCGCTGACCCCATGGGTCAGGATGGCAGTGACAGGCATAGGCGGAGAGAGAGGGGTGGGGGCGGGGTGGCCTGGATAGAACAGATAGGCCTTGGTTTTGTCTGGGGGTGAAAGAGAGGAAGGGAGCCTTGGAATCTGGAAGCTTCTTAATCCGTAGTCCCTGGCTCATCCTCGAGGGTGGGGGTGGCGGGCAGTGCGGGAGGCCGCTGCCTGCTAGCTTTTCCTGTGGCCAGTGGTTGCCCTTGTGGGCAGGATGTGGTGCTCGCCAAAGGGTGCCTTTATGAATGAGCGAGAAGCCTGCTGACTCAGCCGGCGGCGAGGCTTTGAGGCTGCCAGGTTTGGGCCGGAAGTGTCTGGGAAGGAAGTGGCTGCTCAGGGCTTCCCCGCTGTGGACAGCTGGGGGGGGGGGCAGGATGCACCCGGTTTGGCTGAGGGACTCCCTCAGCCCAGCTGCCTGGTGTGTGTTGGGGGGAGGGCCGGGGGTGCTTGGCTGCAGCCGGAAGGCTTTGAGGCCGGGTCCCTGTGACCCGAGTGATGCTGACTGACAGCGGGCGGTGGGATTTGCCCCTGGGGAGAGGTGGAAAGGTGTGGCAGGAGGCCGGGCCCCCAGACCCTCCCCGGCTGTGCCAACCGGCAAATTATGTCACACTAACAGAGTCAGTCACCTCACTTGTATGGACTTCATTTTCTTTCTCGGGCAAAATGGGACCAGGTCAGCCCGCCCCTCTCCCTGGGTGGCTGCGAGAATGTGAAATCGTTTTGGTTTTTTTTTTTGCACTTGATGAACGGTGTTGGGTAGCCTAAATCCGCGCTGGCTGTGTGGCTCGATGGGACACGGCGTGAACAATCGGGCAGCAACTGTGGGACAGGGTATAGGTGGGTACGGCCTGCCCCAGTCAGACACCGTGGGGGGGCAGCCAGGATGGGGAGCAGGGCTGGCCCTGGGGAGGTCCGGGGGTCCCTGGCTCAGGCCTCACCTGCGGCCACAGACACACCTCCTCAGTCCCGAGCCCGGCTTCCGAGGTCCACCCCAGGCCTGGCCGCTTCCATTTCTGAGTGGTCTCCATAACTCAATACAAAGTGTCAGACTAGCAAAGATCCCCTCTCTCTTGGACCCCAGGCTCTTAACACCGGCCGCCTCCTAGAACCCTCCCCTGGAAGTTTCTGCACGAACACGGCTAACTTCACACACCATCCACCCAACGCCCCCACGTTCTGTCTCAGCGACTGTCCCACCCGCTCGCCGGGCTCACCACTGCGGCCGCCCTGAGTGCTCCCCGGCCCTCTCCCCACGTCCTCCAGGGCCGCCGTTCTCCACCCGGACCTGCTTTATCTCTTCTCCCGCATCCCGCAGATGCTATCGGAGTCATTTTTCTGGAGGACAGCTCTGACCGTATCCTTTCTCCTGTTCCAGAACCTTCAGTGGCTCCCAGTTGCCTTCGGGATAAACTTCAGAACTTGCAGCTTATCTCTCCGTCTGGCTCCAGCCGCAGCCCTCACTCCCCCCACCGGCTGTTGTTGTCTGGAGCCAAACTGAGCCAAACTCATCTGGCACATTCTTGCCCTGGGCCGGCCAGCCGTGCCTCTACTTGCCACCTCGCCTGTCTTCCTTACAGTTCATACCAGCATCTTAGTTCTGAAAGGGTGGGTCCCAGCTGCCCCCAGGTGCCCTTTTCTAGCCTCCCCAGTGACTCAGTGCCCTGCAGCCAGCATCTCAAAAAATCCCTCAAGTGGGGAGCCGGTCCGGGGGCGTGAGGTGAGGGAGGGCCCGGGGAGGACCGGTTGAGACAAAGGCCTCACTTCCTCTTCCTCGCAGGCAGGGGCGGCCTTCCACTACGGAGAGCCCAGCTGTCCGCTGGCCCTCGGGAAGATGCTGTGTCGCCGGGCCAGCGCGGGTGTGGGTGCGCGTGCGCGTCTGGCCACGGCCCTGGCAGTGCTGTGGTTCTGCGTCACAGGTGAGGGGAGCAGTGTGGGGACTGGAGGGCGGGGGAGGGCGCCCACTCCTGCCGGGCCTCCTGCCGGGGTCTAGCAGGGATGGGACAGGTTTGGGCGAACGTCCTCCCAGTCTCCCCTGTGCCCTGGCCACGCTCCTCTCCATCCCTGGGCTTCAACAGGCGACTCACTCGGCCCTTGCTAGCCTGTCTCCCCTTCTGTAAACTGGTAATGTGAGCACTAGCGTGTTTCTTGAACACACAGCGTGTGTTCCCTCCTGAGGGCCTTTGCACGTGCTGTTCCCTCTGCCTGGAGCCTTCTGTCCCCAGACATTTGCATGCCTAGCTCCTTTATTTTGTTCAGGTCTTTGCTCCTGTGTCACCTCCTCGGCGAAGCTTTCTTGGCTTCGTATAAAATAGCACCTCATCTCTGACTTGAAATCCTTAGCCTCAGGCCTGGGCCGAGGGAGAGACTGCCTTCCTCCGCCATAGGGGAAGACAAAGCTGAGTGTCTCGCGCCACCTGCTGGTCATAATGAGGAGCTAACTCTCTGGTCCCGGCTACTCTGATTTCTCTAGAGAAAGGGCTTTATCCGGGCGATTCCTCAGCTTTCATCCCCGAAGGCCCCTCACACGGAGCCCCAGGTGGAGACCTGGCCTGGGGGCTGGGATTGCCGCAAGAGATCCAGGGCCCCGTTAAGACTTTTAGAGATCTCTCCGCACCACAACGATGACGACACACTCTCCCTGCGTAGAATTCGCAATAAAAATACTAACCGTGAGGTGTTATTTTTCTCAATGCAAGAAACCTTTCATGGGTGCTGTCTCCCAGTCAGCTTTGTGTCCAGACGATTTGGTCCTCACGCTTTTTGAGTGCGCCTGCTTTGCTGGTGTCCAGAGCACACACTTACCCAAGAATGGCAGTGCCAGCGTAGGGGCCGTGCCTGCCCCTGGCTGTGGGGATGAGTTGACCCTAGGCTTCTGGGATTCGTGCCCCTGTTTCCCCCTCACCTCGAGCTCATCAGCGGGCCCTGTCGGTTCCCCCTCATCAGTAAACGTTGAATCTGTCCCATGCTGTCCGTTACCAGGGCCACCTGCTAGAGCTAAACCACTGTCACTACTTACAAGGACCACCGAAATAGTCCATTCTCCGCAGAGGAGCCAGAGTGAGTTGTAAGCATTGTTAGTCAGATTATGCCTGATTAACACCTCCCCCGCCACCCCGTGACTTCCCATGACATGTCCCAAACCTACATTCTTTACTGGCCTTACAAAGATCTCCCACCCAGACTCTCCTGCCGCGCTGCCTGAGACTTCCACTTAGGGAGCTGAATCTTGCCTCTGGGCCTCCCCACCCACTGTTCCTCTAGCTGGAACAGTCTTACAATGGCTCTCTCTCTCTCTCTCTCTCTCTTTTTTTTTAATGTTTATTTACTTTTGAGAGGGAGAGAGACAGGTCGTGAGCAGGGGAAGGGGAGAGAGAGAGGGAAACAGAAGATTCCAAGCAGGGTCCACGCTGCCAGCCCAGAGCCAGACTTGGGGCTGGAACCCACGAACCGTGAGATCATGACCTGAGCCGACTTCAGGCGTCAGATGCCCAACCGACTGAGTCACCCAGGCGCCCTGACACTAGTTTTTTGTCTGTCGAGCTCTTTTTCATTCGCTTTAAATCTCAACTTAATATCCTTTAAGGGAGAATGTGACTCACCACCACCTCGGAAGCTATGGGCATTCTTTCTTTCCGTGTATGAAAACTAATCATGTTTTTTTAGGAAAAAAAAAAAAACAACAACGAAAAAGCACTTGTTATCCTTTCTCATCCAGAGAAAACCACTATTAACATTTGATGTACACTCTCCTTTCCGATTAATAAAGATAATATACACTTCTGAGAAAATGCAACTACAGACAGGTGTAAAGTAAATTTCTGAAAAGCAACCGCCTCTAATCTTTTGGCGTATATATGAGCCACCAAGGAGCCGACAAGGACCTGCGGCTTTCATACTCCCAATCCCACGCTAATGGGAATTTGTGTCTTAGTTTAAACCCTCTCTCCCATTAAAAAGGTAAGCTTTGTAAGGGTGTGACCCTGGTCTTGTTCTCCGTTGCATTCCTCACTCTTACGTTCGACAAACAGTAGGCGCTTACTCTATAGTCCTGTTGGCTGAATGGGGACCACAAATAATTAAGTTGCTTCCCGTCTGGGGCCTTAAAGGAGGGTTGGACCGGCCTGGGGTTAACCCGGAAAGGGAGGAGAGCTAGGGAGGCCCCCAGTGTCCACACCCTTCCTCACTGCCGCATCCCGCCGCCCCCAGGCGCACTGGAGGTCCAGGTCCCCGAAGACCCCGTGGTGGCCCTGGTGGGCACCGACGCCACCCTGCGCTGCTCCTTCTCTCCCGAGCCGGGCTTCAGCCTGGCGCAGCTCAACCTCATCTGGCAGCTGACGGACACCAAGCAGCTGGTGCACAGCTTCGCCGAGGGCCGGGACCAGGGCAGCGCCTACGCCAACCGCACCGCGCTCTTTCCCGACCTGCTGGCGCAGGGCAACGCGTCCCTGAGGCTGCAGCGCGTGCGCGTGGCTGACGAGGGCAGCTTCACCTGCTTCGTGAGCATCCGGGACTTCGGCAGCGCCGCCGTCAGCCTGCAGGTGGCGGGTGAGCGCCGCGAGGGGGCGCCCTCCCCTGGACACGCGCCTCGCTTCCCGCCGCCGCGTGCCTCCTGCGCCATCACTGACCCCGTACATAACTCATAACTCCAGCCCCGTTCCCCGCCCCGTTCCTCCGGGTGCCCTATCCTCCCCCGCGGACCCCCTCCCCCGACCCTGCCTGACGTCGACCTCTGCCCTCTCCCCTCTGCCCCTCTCCAGCTCCCTACTCGGAGCCCAGCATGACCTTGGAGCCCAACAAGGACCTGCGGCCTGGGGACATGGTGACCATCACGTGCTCCAGCTACCGGGGCTATCCGGAGGCCGAGGTGTTGTGGCAGGACGGGCAGGGTGCCCCCCTGGCCGGCAACGTGACCACGTCGCAGATGGCCAACGAGCAGGGCCTGTTCGACATGCGCAGCGTCCTGAGGGTGGTGCTGGGCGCCAACGGCACCTACAGCTGCCTGGTGCGCAACCCCGTGCTGCGGCAGGACGCTCACGGCTCCGTCACCATCACGCCCCATAGAAGCCCCACAGGTTTTTGGTTTTGGCTTTGCCTTTGTTTGCTTAAATCCCCCGTGACGACGGAGGGAGGGTTTGGTCCTATCAGCAGGGGCTGCGGGGTTTGAACCTCGCTCGCTACCTTCAGTCTCCCAGACCGGTGACACTCCTTGTCATTTGATAAGAGGAAAGATAAACGGGGTGAGGAGGGGGGGAAACTCACGTTGGTGGTGGGGGATGAGGACAATGATCACAGGCCTTCTCCGCTCTCCGGGTTTCCTGACTCCGGGGCTCCGGAAACCTCTGGAAAGAATGGAGAAGCATTCGGATCTCAGCAGAGAGCGAAAGGATAGGAGAGGGAAACGGATCCATTGCAGGGGAGGGGGCATTGTGCTAGGGCTGGATGCTGCCCCAGGGCTGGCCCCCGGGACAGGCATTGTCCGGCCAAGGCCAAGCTGCTGTGATTCTTGTATGAGGGTGACCCTACGTCTGAGAATCTGGAAACTCAATCTGCTTTGGGGTCTAGAGAGAAGACGAGAAGATGGAACGGGTTGGGAGTTAATAGAGGAGATCTGTGAGGCTGTGGGTTGGTAGCCCAGCTTGTCCCCACCCCTCCTTACCGCCTGTCCAACCTTGCCTCCAGGCGCCGTGGAGGTCCAGGTCCCCGAAGACCCCGTGGTGGCCCTGGTGGGCACCGACGCCACCCTGCGCTGCTCCTTCTCACCCGAGCCGGGCTTCAGCCTGGCGCAGCTCAACCTCATCTGGCAGCTGACGGACACCAAGCAGCTGGTGCACAGCTTCGCCGAGGGCCGGGACCAGGGCAGCGCCTACGCCAACCGCACCGCGCTCTTCCCCGACCTGCTGGCGCAGGGCAACGCGTCCCTGAGGCTGCAGCGCGTGCGCGTGGCTGACGAGGGCAGCTTCACCTGTTTCGTGAGCATCCGGGACTTCGGCAGCGCCGCCGTCAGCCTGCAGGTGGCGGGTGAGCGCCGCGAGGGGGCGCCCTCCCCTGGACACGCGCCTCGCTTCCCGCCGCCGCGTGCCTCCTGCGCCATCACTGACCCCGTACATAACTCATAACTCCAGCCCCGCTACCGACCCCGTTCCTCCGGGTGCCCTATCCTCCACCGCGGACCCCCTCCCCCGACCCTGCCTTATATCGACCTCTGCCCTCTCCCCTCTGCCCCTCTCCAGCTCCCTACTCGAAGCCCAGCATGACCCTGGAGCCCAGCAAGGACCTGCGGCCTGGGGACATGGTGACCATCACGTGCTCCAGCTCCCGGGGCTATCCGGAGGCCGAGGTGTTGTGGCAGGACGGGCAGGGTGCCCCCCTGACCGGCAACGTGACCACGTCGCAGATGGCCAACGAGCAGGGCCTGTTCGACGTGCGCAGCGTCCTGAGGGTGGTGCTGGGCGCCAACGGCACCTACAGCTGCCTGGTGCGCAACCCCGTGCTGCGGCAGGACGCTCACGGCTCTGTCACCATCACAGGTAGGTGGGGGGCAGGGAAACGGATGGGGAGGACGGAGGGAGCCGCTGCCTTTATTCTGGACCGAAGGCTGCAATTCAGGTAGGTCTGGGTGGTCAGAAGCCTTTTTAAAAAACATTCTCAGATGTCTCAAAGTCTTCACCAAGTAGTGCTTAAGGGACTTGCTTTAACGGGCTGACAAGAGCCATGTGTAATATTCGCCGGCCTAAGAGCACCTTGGGTGGTGCGTATGCTTTGTGTTCGGAGGAGGGCATAAGCGCCCTGGCAGAGTTGCCTGGAACCTGGAGGTGCGAGTGGGAGTTCCAGAGCGGACGCAAAGCAGGACGAGGCCGCGCTTTTCTGCGGGAACTCCGCAGGGCGATGGGAGGGTGTTGCTGTGCCCATGGGCACCATCTAACCCGAGGCCGCGAGAGACAGCTGGGCCCGTCCAGGTGGTCAGTCCCCCTCACCCCGGCAGCGTCAGCTCCTGCAGACGTGAGCTCTCAGCCCAGGCAGCAGTTGCGGGGTGGGGGGAGGGAAGTCTCTGCTGCCCCCGTGCGGTCAAACAGCAGACTGATGCGGCCCGCTTGAGATTCCCTCAGTCTGGCCGGGGTTTTGTTTGGGGTCCGAGCCCAAACACCCTCCCTTCCTGTCGCGCCCACAACTGTGAAGAGGGGGGCCTCCCCACATACTCTGGTGTCAGGACGGCAGGTTCTGTCTGTCTAGTTGTCCTCTTTTCCCGGCCCATGACTTCCACCTGCCTGGTGTGTTGTTTCCTGAGAAGATAAGAAACCCCAGGTAGAGTGAGGTCGGCGGAGAAAGTGAAGCTTTTTGAGAGAGGGAGCAGGGGTCAGAACGGGCGGGAGCAGTCAGGAGAAGCCTCCAGGGAAAGGCCGGAGTTGAGAGGGTCTTGGAGGACGGGTAGACTTTGTGATAATCTGCACACTGGGCTGAACGGAAATTCTTGCCACGCTGCGCAGAAAGGGTCTATGGGTGTAAATGGGAATTGTAGGGAGGATGCTTACCCCACCTAGGAGGAAAAAAAAACCCACCTCTTTATTTTAAACTTTAGTAGGTAACATTGAAATAAAAGTAGGTGCTTTTATTTCAGAGATGAGGAAACCAAAGCCTGGCCAGGAGAGAGAACTTTCCCAAGTCTACAGACCAGCACCCTGGCTCTATTCTGGGCGTCCGGTGCCTCTTTGAAGATTGGGTCCATGATCGACACGATAGTTTGCGTTTACGTTTAGAGGGTGCGTGGCCCCTCAAAACTCATCCGTGGGGTCTGTGGCCCTTGGCTCCAGCGCCCTGCGGTGAGCGGACGAGGCACCGCCAGGATCCAACCTTTAGCCTCTCAGCCGAATTTTCCCTCCTCCCCGCCAGCCAGCCTCCTGGTTTGGGAAGCGCAGGTCTGGCCTACTTTGGAGCCCTTGGCCTGTATTTCACTTCAGGCAGCTTCGTGCCTTGTAAAACGTTCTGGGATTCAGGCTGTCAGTCCTCCAGCCCGGTCTCTCCCGCACCTGCTGGAGGTCAGCTGAATGTGCTGTGGGTGGGGGGGGGGGGCTTTGTGGAACTGGAGCCCCGACCCCCGGGTCTGAGCCCCGCTCTTTACTGTTTGGATGAGGGCCAGGCTGACCTGTGGTCCAGGCCCTGGTGCCAGTCAGGGGGTGAACATAGAAAGAGGTCCTCCCTCCTCCTCAGTGTTATGGGGCTCCGCACCCTCCTTTGCTGCAGGGGCCCCACCGAGGATCCCCAGGGGTTTCCTGCACAGGCTTCAGGGACTAGCCGTCCTGGCCTCTCATGTCACACCCTCTCCTGCTCCCCTGGGCAAGGTGTCCCTTTGCTTGCCATGTCCTGAGCGGCAGCTCTGCCAGCCATACCGGCTGTGGGGAACAGCGGCCGTCCATGCCTGCGTCCCTGCCACGGCCCCTGCCGCTGAAAGCCCTCCTGGCACGGCTCTGTGCAACGACGGTGACTTCTGCAGAACCAGCTGGCCCCCCTGGACTGCTGATGCCCTGGGCACTCATGGTCTCCAGAGAGCTGAGGAAAGCAGCTCTGTCTCTGGTTAGATCTGATGTCCCCAAGGCTTCTGCCCAGGACCCAGCAGGGGCCCAGGGCCGGGGCCGATGGCTGGCGTGCTCAGAGCAGCCCTCGGGACTGACCCCGGTGCGGGCGCCTCAAGCCCTTCCCTCTGCCGCGAGGTAGCTCACAGGAGGGCCCCCGCGCTGCCCGGAAACATTCCCCTGGGAAGTCTCCTCCTCTTGCGGAAACCCGGAACCCTCCGCGGGGCACCCGCAGTTCCCACCCCCAGCGACGTGTGCGGCTCCCCCGACACGTTCTGTAAAAAGGGCTGGAGAGTAAATATTTTAGGCTTTGTGGGCCACGTACTGTCTCGGTTGCTGCCGCTGCTTTGCCTTCCCCTTCTGCTCCTCCTGTTTCTTTTTTTGTAACCCTTTGCAAATATAAAAACTATTATTAGCCGGCAGCCTGTACAAAAACAGACCACAGGCCAGATCTGTAGGATGGGGGATAGCGCCCGGTGGGGTTGGACCGGCCAGGGAGGGCCTCCCGAGGAGGGGACTCTTAAACTAGGTGAGAGTTTGGGAGCACTTTTTAAGGTAGGGGAGCCCGAGAGGAGTGGTGTGGAGGCCGGAAGGAACCAGCTGTCTGTGCAGAGAATGGTCAGGACACCAGCTCGGCTGGAGCAGAGGTTCCCGGAGTGAAACTGGAAAGAAAGGCTGGGGGAGGGAGCCGTAGAAGGTTCTAGAACATCATCAACTTCAGACTCTTCGACCCTGCCAGGTTGAGGCCGGTGCACAGCAGCCATGGCTGTGTCAGGGTTTGGATGTGTCTCGGTGTGTGGGGACCGAAGTGAGCTCTCTTTGTAGTGTTGGAGGCCGGCAAGGGTGGGAGCCCCCGGCTCATACCTTGGGGCCCAGGGTGTGCTGTCCTCAGGGCCGTGGGCGCCGGGCATGACGGTCTCTTCCCATTCTCCCCACTTCCCAGGGCAGCCCATGACATTCCCTCCCGAGGCCCTGTGGGTGACCGTGGGGCTCTCTGTCTGTCTTGTCGCCCTGCTGGTGGCCCTGGCCTTCGTGTGCTGGAGAAAGATCAAACAGAGCTGTGAGGAGGAGAATGCAGGTGAGCGAGAGAGAGGGGGTGTGCGCGTGCGCACGCGTCTTGGGGTACGTGGGTGTGTCTGTGACATGAACAATCGGGTCGCTTCCTAGTGACAGAATGAGCACGAGCGTGCCCGTGGGTCTGCCTGCGTGCGTGCGACCTCGAGGCCGAATATGCCTTGTGTATGCGAACAGGTGTGAGCCCGCCTATCGGTGTGGGAATGCGGCTGGCTGAGCGTGGGCGTGCATGGGACTGGCAGGAAGTGGTGGGGACTTGTGGGTTCAAGTGTGATGGGGAGGGTGGAGGTCACATGAGCGTGTCTGCGAGCGGAAGTGCGGGTATAGAGCGTGCAAATTTAGCGGCACGCGTGTGAGTGCTGCACGGCTTTGGGCGTCACCGTGTGAAGGTGTGTCCGCCTCCCGGCGGGCAGAGTCTGAAGCAGCTGCCATTAGCTGGGCTGGGGTGAGTCCGGGTTGACTTCGGTGACCAGCAGGTGGTGAGTGGACATTGGTAGGTAGGTGGTTTGAGCTTGGTAGGTAAGTATGACGACTCTGGTGCGTGGCGGGTGGTGAGCGAGCACACACTGGTGAGCGGGGTGGGTGGGGGCTGCTGATGCTGGCGGACGGCGTGTGGGTACGCAGAACCTTCCAGGGGCAAAGGTGAACGCAGCTGGTGAGAGGTGGGAGCTGGCTGGGCGTTGGGAGGGAGGGTGCTTATGTGGAGGAGAAGGGACGGACAGGCGGGTGGTACTTGTGTTGGAGGCTGGTGGTGACGGGCTTGGTGAGTGAGTGGGCGGGTGAGTGACGGGGTCGGCGGGTGGCTGGAGGGGTGAGAAGCAGGTGCTTGGCGGGGCAAGCGGTGGGCTCTGCTCCGTGCCGGCCTCGGGCTTCTGTCCCGTGTCCCACGTCCGGACCACAGGTCAGGCCTCCGCAGCCCACTTACCTGCCTCCCGCACTCTCGGGTGGGGAAGTACAGTCATGAGAGTGGGTTGAGAGAGCCTTTCGTTCACTGCGTCCTTGTCTTCCAGGTGCCGAGGACCAGGACGGGGATGGAGAAGGGTCCAAAACAGGTGAGTCCGAGCTTAGGGCTGGCCTTACTGGCTGAGGGAAGGACCCAGGGACAGGGTCGGGGACTCTGGGACCTGGAGGAGCCACATTCGTTTGAGGTTTGAGTGTCCTGTGGACTGTGGCCTCCTACCCAGGTGAGTCCGGTCTTTAGCGTTAGGCCTGGATCTGGGTTTCCCTTGCCTCCCTCCCAGGGGCGGCTTCATCTTTCCTGCCTCCCTTACCTTCGTACCAGGGCCAGCTTCACTCTGTGTGACCCTGCGCCGGGGGGTCTGGTAGTCTGGTGGCAGAGCGAAGACTCAGGAGACAGGCCAGCCCCTGGTTGAAGTTCCAGCTCCAGCTCGTAGGCTGAGTGGCCTCAAGCAAGTCACTTTGCTTCTCTGGGCCTCAGTTTCTTCATCTTTGAGTTTCGGTTGCCTCCTAAGAACTGCCTCTCTTCATCGGTTGTGTGGGTTAAATTAAATGAGATAACGTGTATCAAGGGCCTAGTACCGTACCTGGTGCCCGGTAAGTGGTCGAGATCTTGGAATCGTGTTAGCGGGCGGTGTACCCTGCTTAGAGGCTGTGTGACTTCGGGCAAAGTGCTTTGCTGCCCTGGGCCTCGGTTTCCCATCCGTAAAGTGTTATCCTGAGCCCGCCTCGATAGCACCAGACGGCTGTTCTGAAGCTCTTTCAAGTGGCTAGATACACAGGTGGTTTGCGAAGGGTATGGGGCTTTGGGGACACCAACCTGGAGTTCAGCTTGGGGCGGGTGCCGAGGCACTGGCGTTTCGTGGCCCCTGGAGGCCTTGCTGCGCTGGGAGCTCCTGGGCTGGGGGAGGCAGGTTCCCGCTGAGCCATTCGGGATGGTGCCAGCTGACACCGACGCCCTCCCCACCCCCGCGGAAGGAAGAGCAGGAGACTGACACCTGGGGACGGCCGTAAATTATGCCAATTAATTCTCCGCCTTTGGTGTGGAGACCGCCCTGGGATCAGGCCTCCTTTTTCTCGCTCAGAGGCAGAGGTAGTTGATGGAGGGAGGGGGTCGGGGGAAGAGGGTGGCCTAGAGGTTCGTTCAGTGTCAGGTCTGCGTGACCTCAGACCCACCTTGGAACGTCTGCAGCCTCCTGGAACTCCTTACTTGGCCCTTCGCTGCAGGGCAAACTCGGCGTCCTTCCATGTTCTAGCTCACTGGAGGGCAGGGCGGCCGTTCCCATTGTATAGACGGAGAAGACGGAGGCCCGGAGACAGGAGTGACGGGCTACAGAGTGGACCCAGGACTTGGGACAGTGACCTAAGGCCCCTTCCCTGGTGCTGGGCTGTCGCCGTCATCCTCCCAGCCTCCCCCAGTCCACCCGGGCCTCCCTTCTTCCCCGGCTCCCGTCCCTCTGCCGGCCCCCTTCCTCCTCCCCTTCCCGTGGTTCCCCCTCACCATGTGCTTCTTCCTTTTTTGCAGCCCTGAGGCCTCTGAAACACGCGGAAAGCAAAGAAGGTAAAGACACGCGGCACCTGAGGTCACGTGTCTGTGTGTAGGAGGCTGGGGAGGGTCCTTGGCGGTGGGGGGGTGGCGATCACCTTTCCACTGGTGACCTGAAGCTCCCTCTGTTAACAAGCATTGTTATTCAGATTATACAACATCAGCAGTTACTTTAAGAAGGGGTTGGTTAGAAGGAAGTTGGAGATGCCTCTTCACTGAAAGTAACCAACAGCGACACTGAGTATGTGCCTTTGTACGGAGATGCACGTGTATCTGCGTGTGTGTCTTTCGCACAGAATGTTCTTTGATGCAGTATGGCCGCTAGATATGAATGGCTGCCGCCTAAAAATCAAAACTGGTTTCTAACGGGTAAGGAAACTTAAGGCTTGTTAAGGTTTCCTCGGCGTCCCTGTCAGGAAATAAACTTTCACCGAGCTCCTGGAGGCTCACCCCTGCCTTTAGGGGAGAAGAGAAGGACATAGGCCCCTGTCTTCAGGAAACTTCCAGAGGCAGGGGGCAACGGGGCCCTCAGAAACCTGCACAAAATACAGGATACTCGAAGGCCATGGACTCAGACCGTCACGAAAGGCAGGAAGAGGTGTTTCGGAAGGCAGCCTTGTGCAGAAGACAGAGGCCCCTGGGTCGGGAGGGGAGACCTTGGGTCTGGTCTCCGCCTCCGACCTTCCAGGAAGTTTCCTCATCTGCAGAATGCGCCCCTCCCTTACAAGACGGTTGTGAGGATTAGGCAGGGTGACAAACACAGAAGTGCTCTGTAAAGCGAGTCTTTTAAATGCCGTGGAATGTTCCATGGCAGTAATGGAGGCCTACGTGGAGGTATGGAAGGATGGAGATAAGTTATCTGCCTCCCTGTTGTTCTGAACCAAATGAGACAGAGAAGGATGGAGCAGATAGATGGAGATGAAAATGTCAGCTTGGTTCCAGAGGAGAGCCGCAGGATGGCCCGGGTGCGGGGTACGGGGGGCTTTCCAATCCCGTTCCCAGTGTGGCAGCCTGGCCCCCCAGTCTCTGGTCATGCTGGGTGAGCACAGAGGCAGTACCAGAAGGGAGGACTCCTTCCCTGGGACACACGGAGCCCAAAGGATGGGAGAGGGAGCGGTAGGGTCACACATGCCCCGGTCCTCCTTCTAAGCTCTCCGTTCAGGTCGGGGAGTGGGGCAAAGCCAAGGGTGTGCGTCCACTGGGTGCCCCCCATGTAGAGCCAAGAGCCAGAGGGAGGGAGGTTCCCCACAGCGCTGCTTTTGGGGAACTCCACGTGGAGGAGTAGCTGGGAAGGATTTCTTGCTAGTGGCGGGAGGGTACGGTGCAGGAGGGTAGAAAGGCGGGGGAGGTGGGACGGGACAAGTGTGCCAGGGAGGGGACGGTGGATGGGAAGGGGGTGGGGCGGGTGGACTGGCGAGGATCAGGCAGCCTCCCTCAGGCCCTTCAAGGTCTGTCTGACGCTCGGCTCCTGGGTTGGTGTCTGTCTGGGCCTCCAGAGCAGTGCTTAGCACAGGGAGCTAGCTGCTAGTCAGACTGCGGCGGCCACTCCCGGACACGCTCCGCACCCGGAAGTGTGGGGCCGTGTGCCTGGGGCTCTCGTGCACGCCCAAGAGTAGAACTCCTGCATTTATCGTCTTTTCCCTTGTTTTTCCTCTCCGTCGTGAAATGTAGATGATGGACAAGAAATAGCCTGATGGCGAGGACCAGGGAGCTGCCGCCCCCACCTGGGGGCTCCCAGCCCTGGCTGCACCGGGGGCCTCCATGTGAGCCCCGCCTCCCACAGAGGCCTCCCACCCTGGCGGGCCCTGCTCCCTCTCCAGAGGACAGAGAGACCACCCTGCAGCCTTACGCCTCCGACGGACGTGATTCCCAAGTCATCCTGCTGCCTCATTTCTCCCGGGATGGACCGCTGTCTTATTTCTGACGGACATGATGCAGACACCACCCCACCGCCTTATTTCTCCAGCGGATGTGCCGCACGGACCATCCGGCTGCCTTTATGTCTCCAAAGGACTCAGTGTTCAGACTGATCCTCGGCCTCATTTCTCCAAAGACAGGATACACGGTCACCCCGGCCCCGTTTCCCCAGCGGCCCTGCTATACTGGTTACCACTTCTCCGCCTTTCCTTCACACAAGGGCACTGCGCCAGCGGCGTCTCCTCGAGCCCAGAGCCGTCGCCCCTCCTGCCTGCTCCTCCAGTCCCCTCCCCTCGCTGAGTGAAGTCAGGGCCCTTCCCCCAGGCCTGCGGAGGCACACAGGTGCCGGTGGTGGGTCACGTGCTGGGACACGTGTGGACCTCCCTTAGCCCGGTCTCTTCCGTGGCGCCCTGGGCTGTGCCCCGGGAGCTCCCACCCCCACGGAAGCGTGTGCTGGTCACACTGGGTCTCCAGGGTGTCTGCGTGGGCCCTCTGGGGGTCGGCTTCTATCCCATTCCTTTCCCCTCCTTTCCTTTTGTTCATCCATTCTAGTAACAGCCATTGAGGATCCGAGGGGTGTCAGCACTGTGTTAGGTACCTGGGACCCAGAGAGGACAGGCCCCTCCTCCGAGAAGCTCGCCCTTCAGCTGGGGGACTGGCGGGAGACCTGCAACCGCCTGCTCGCCAGGGGCTCCCACCTGCTCTCTACTGTACCCCTTTTCTGTGCCCACAGCCTCCTGGATACCTCACTCCCGCCCCTCCCTAATCCTTACCCAGAGCAGGGGGTGCGGGCAGAAACCTGGAGAGACGGGCGGAGTCTCTTGCTACAACCGGAGAATCTGACGGTTTCCAAAGTCTCTCCGGGCGTGGGCAGGTGGCCGGGTGGCCATGGCACTCTGGACCCCGGAGAGCAGAAGCCCAAGTGAAGCCTGGGGACGGGGCAGGGGGGCTGCAGGGACACAGCCCCTCACCACCCCCACCCCTCACCCCCCACCACGGTGCTATTCTGGGGCCGGGAAGACATCTCCGGGCTTGTCTTTGGCAGGCCTCCAGCCTCCGGAAAACTTCTGATGTCCTCCCGCTGACATTTCTTCCTTCCCCAGGAATGGAAGAGGCGGCATGTCTAATTTAAATGTGGGACTCTGAGGAATTTTGTGAACTGGGGGTGTATTTTGGGAAAAATAAATGGCTTTGTAGAAAGCTTTTTTCTCCGAGAAGTGTGTGGAAGCAGGTTGGGCAGCGGGACTCGGCAGGAAGGATTCCCTCCCGGACATTTGAGGCCAGAGCGGGGATGCCTGCATCTCCTCCCTCTCGCCGTCCTCAAATCGCTGGATCCCTGCCGCCATGCAGCCCCTGCCTGGCCTCAGTTTCCTTCTCGGTAAAGTGAAGTTTGCCGTCCAGAAAACCAAGCTTTCGGTCAGTGGATGGGGCTCCTCCCGCTTCTGGAAGCACCGCCTAATTTCTTGGTCTGCAAAGACCCAGCTCTCAGGCTTGTTTAGGGCCACCTCTAGTGCGCCCATTTTACAGCTGTGGAAGCTGAGACCCAGTAAGAAGCTGGTGCCAGGGAAGGAGCTCTATGTGCCGCTGTTGGCTGACCCCGCTGGCATGGGTGCCAGGCTTGAATCAGAGCTCCAGGTCCGGGGCCTCATTCTGCCCTATGACTCTGAGCAGGGAATTTAGCTTCTCTGAACCTTACTTTTCTTATTGGAAAAATAGGCCCGAGGATTTCATCTTCTTCCGCCTCCAAAGACTGGGAAGAGAGGCAGCCACCGGGTTCAGGGATGTGGGAGCCTGCGGGGCGTCCTGTACCCGTCTGCCCCGGGGTGACGGTCCCAGCACCCGGCAGGCCGGTCATTCCCGGAGCTCCACAGCCCCTGGGGCAGCAGGGGAGCCTGGGCGGGAGATCTTTGACTTTTGTTCCCAGCTCCGCTACTGACTTGTGACAAAGGCCTTCATATCTCTGAACCTTAATTTCCTTATCTGTGAAGTAGGGTGCCGAGTCTTGTACCGGGGCTCTGCCTTTGCCCCTTGCTCCCCACTGCACCCTCGAGCTCGTCGCTCACCTCACTAGGCTCAACTCTACCTGCAACGTGGGGACAATGGTCATTCTTGTGTCACGGGAGCTCTCTGAGAGTTGGACCAGACGGGGTGAGAAGGCTGTAGGCTATAAAGTGCTGGGCGCGTGTAAGGGGTTATTTTCCGTCCCTGCTGTTGGGGCTACGGGTGTTCACTCCCTAAGCGATTTTGCAGACGGGGCACGGTGACCTCAGTTTGTCCATCTGCGAAATAGGCATGGTAACCAGCGGTTTTTCCTTCTGACGGGGGCAGGCTAAGCCTCAGACCCCAGATCAAGTGCTTTCGGGAGGGACCCAGCAGGTGGGGGGCGGTCCCGGGGGCGGAGGGGTGAGGAAGGTGGCCGCTAAGTCCCCTGTGATAAGCGCCCCCAGAGAGCAGTATTTTTAGCTGCCTTCCTGGGCAAAGCTCCAACTTCTGCATTTTAATGGAGAAGTAATTCTCACAGTGCGACAAGCTGTAGCCTGCAGGTGTCACATCCATATTAAAGAGGGGACAGAGCAAGGGTTCATTTGCCCGGCTCGAGGTGTGACCGGAATTCACCTCCAGGAGCATTTGTAACCAGGGCTGTGAAGACCAGTTAGTGGATCTGATCACTCGGAGGGAGGAGACCTGCGGGGAGTGGAAATAGCATGGGGGGGGGGGGGCTGAGTCATCCTGCCTTCTCTACCTGAGTGTTCCCTCTTTCAGAGCACTCTGCTTCTGCTCACAGGCAGGAACCATGCCTCCCAGGGGGTCTGTTCAGGGGGAGGACCTGACCCGGCTCATCCCAGGAGGCCGTGGCTGATAGTATGTTGGCCCATGAGCAGAGACCCTGGCAGCTTCCGAACTGGGCAGGATCCGAAGGTCCTTCTGCAAAGCCCAAGTCTTAAACGGAAACATGAAGCCAAAGTTTGCCCCAAGTAGCAGAAACCCAGGCCTCCAAGGGCAGGGGGTTCCCAGGGAAGCGGGAGCCAAGGAAGGCGGGAAGTGATGTGTTGCATTGTGGGGCAGGGCAGCCGCTGAAACATTATAAATGCGAACGATATCGTGTTAAACAAATAAGCAAGCAAAAACAAAGCCACGGGCCCCAAATGACATTGCTTTTAGGCCAAGTCCCGACACCGGGACTTACTACACAATCTAACTGCACTTTCGACCTCCCCCAGAAAGACGGTCTTAGCAGGGATTTCCTGATGCGGTTGTCGAACACCCTGCCACGTGGGCCCTTCCGTCCCCCAAAGGAAGGTGAGGTCATCTGCACGGGAAGACCCCTCGCTTTTCCCGCTGCCGTACCCCGCCCAGAGAAAGCCGCCTCGCCTGGCCCCAGCCTTTTCCCCAAAACTTGCTTGCCCCACCCTCCTGTAAAAAATCTCATTCTCGGCAACTCCTTGGAGCGGCCCCCTGCCGGTCAGATGGCCTGAATCGCTTAAGAAAGCCAATTCGATCTTCCGAACTTACTTGGTTAAGTTTCCTTATTTAACCACAGAAACCTGCCGAGTGGTCGTCTTCACCCCCAGTCCCCCTAGTCAGAGGGAAGCATTATTCAGGGTTTGCGATCCTTCTAGACCTTTCCCTGGGCTAACGCTTCTATAATAACCGAAACCGTCTGTCTTGTCCTGCAGCGAGTTTTCTGTTTTCATTACCCTTTCCCCCACATAGTTCTTCTTTCCCTTTACTTTTTATATTGAGGTGTAAATGCCTCTAGTGTTTAAAAGACGCTGCTCCTCAGTGTGCGGCCCCATGGACTGTACACATTTACCTGGGTAAGATACCCAGATCCAGATATAAAACACTCTCAGAAGCTAGAAAGTTCCCTCGTGCCTCTTCCCACTCAGTGGCCCCAACCGCAGCTATTATTCTGGCTGCTTTCACCATGGGCTGATTTTGCTTGTCCTTGAACCTCATGTAAATGGAATCCTACAGTGCATACTATTTTGTGTCTAGCTTCTTGCAAAGAAGTCCCTCCTTCTTTTTGGACGGCTACATAGTATCTCGGAGTACTGCCCTTCTAGAATATATTTTTGCTCTAGTTCCTATAGTTTGGATACAAATAATACCAATTTGTGCTTGAGTTTCTGTAGTAGGGAGCCCCAGAAGTGAGATCTCAGGGTCCTAGGCCTGTGTGTATTTTAAATGTTGGTACTGTTGCCGGTTGTTTGCACAGCCTGTTTAAACCAGTCCCCGTGGCAGTAAGAATGAGCCAGCAAAGAACACTGAGGGCCACTAGCAGAATGGATTCTAGATAGGGAGGGAAGGGCGCTGGGAATCCCCCCGGCTGGGCTTAAAGGGACCTCAGGGAAGGAGCCCTACTCAGGAGTAGTTGGGGGCCGGTGGTCATCGCTTCCTCCCCAGCCCACTCTGGACCAACCGCCTTCCCCTTCGGCATCTGCCTCGTGGCAGCCCGCTGCCTCTGTTCCCCAGCACCTAGCTGTCTTCGTGATTCTGGGACTCCAGTTCTGGAAGTGAGTGGGTCTGCCTCCTGCGGAATGGGGTGCGAGCAGCCTGGAGGTCTGAGTGTGTGCTGGGGCTAGGCTGTCTCCTGCATCCTGTCCCCAGAACACCTGACCGTAACGGATAGGGGGACGTTTATCAACACCTCACGGATGCAGATGCCTCAGGGCAAGTTAAATGGTTTGCACTTGTGTCTGAGGTTGCTCGTGACCTGCCACTTGGCTCCCCTGGCTCCGGCTAGTTATGGTGACTAGTTCACCACTAATGAGGTAGTGCTTGTTAGAACACAGGAAACAGGATCTCATGGGGTAGATAACATCCCAGCCCTCAAAGACAGAGACTCTCTGACCTTTGTTCCCAGCGTTTTCACCAGTGTTCAAGGAACAACACATCCTCTTCTCCTCAACCTCCCTTAGCGCGTGTGATCTCTCCACCCCCATCGCCCTCCCCTGGCCACGTTTCGTCATTGTCCTTCCAGATCCAGACCCTGGCCCGATAATGTTTCAGCTCATAATAGATCATTCTCTCACCTCCTTGATCCTGAGCACTATGCTTCTAGTGATACAACTCCAGATTCCATTCGTCTGGTAGTTCTTCACCCGGGCTGCAGTGTAGAATCACTTAGGAGATTTTTCACTGATACTGCTGCCTTGGCTCCGTCCCTAGAAGTTTTGATGCAACTGGTTGAGATCTGTGCTAAATATTTGATACGTGCGACCCAGAGGCTCTAGACCAGCTTATAAGTTAATGCAAAATAGGGCTCAGAGGGACACTCCTGAGCAGAGACCTTTGAGACCAGGCACCTGACACAAGCCAGATTCGTAGGTTCCCAGTCATCACTGTATCAGGCCACCGGGTGTTTGTTTTCTCACTAAAGGAAGCGCAGAAAATACAGGTGCAAAGGAGGCGGAGGCAATCTGTGATTCTATGTGCATGAAGAAAGGGGGCCCAGGGGAGAGGGGGAACCCCGAGTTCTTGCCCTCGGCCCAGGCACCCAGGCTCTGGGGGGTGCCATGAATGATAGCTCAGCTCAGTGCAGGAAACAGGGCCCCTCCCCTCTCCTCCTCCCACTGCCTGCCTTTCTCCTTCTCTCTCTCTCTCTTTCTCTCTCCCTCCGGTCGCCCCCAGGCCTCCAGATGTGCACAGCCACGTGGCTGGTTCTGGCTCCCTCCCTCCCTTGAGCACCGCGTTCTCCACGGAGGGAACGACCATCTGTCCTGCTCCCCGCGGCCTCAGTGCGCGCGCGTGTGCCCGGCTCAGAGCAGCAGCCTTGCTCTCTTCCAGCATCCTTCCCTTTGTGTCTCAGGCTCGCTTCTGCACCAGGGTACCCCGAGCCTCCACTGTACTGCAGACCAGCCAGACCTAGCATCCTTCCCCTGCCACTGCCCCCCACCCTCTTGTGGGGTGTCTGGCCTCCAGTCCTTCCTGAGTTTGCCTACCCGGTCCCCTAATTCCCTGGGCCATTGGGCTCTCGGGGGGCCTGGTCTGCACCCTACCCTGCTCTCATTGTTCAGTATTCTCTCCAAAATGGTTCCTGCAGAATGTGACCCCCATTCTTAGGGTGTTGGAGGAAGGACAGTCGTTGTCAGCGGCTGACCTGACATATTGCCTCATTCGCTAAGATAATTAGGTGTAATCTACGGCTAATGAATGAACGCCCTGTGTTTTTTTTTCCCTATGGCTTTCATAATTGCTTTGAAGTCCAGGTGCTCACTGATGGCCTTCAAAGAACCTTCCGGGAACCCGAAGGGGCCCAAGCATGCAAGATGGGGCTCAGCCTCCTTGGGTGACCATGCTAAGGGCCTGGGTGACACGGCCGGGGTGCCGATTTCCAGGGCCTCCAGACTTAGGGCGTTCGCGGAATGGGCTCTGCAGTGCTGAGCGCGAGGAGTGAGTGCTTTCTGCTCTGGAGGACAGAATGGGTGATGGGCGGTGATGGGTGATGAGGGGGAAGGGGGCAGAGATGACTGATAGAGCGCCAGAAGTTGCATGCACCGCATTCAATCCTATTTACAAGCCTTTGCTCAAGCTCCGCCCCCCACTGCCCCCCACCACCAGCCCCCATTCCCACGGGATCTGCCCTCTCTCTCCTCCGTCTTCGCAGATCCCCGCCGCATCTCTGACCGAACCTCAGGGTCTCACCGCCAGGGGGAGACGCTGGCTCCTTCACCATTCTCCGGGAGTTCATCGCCTCCTCCCCGGAGCCGCTCAGGATTCCCCTCCCCAGCCTCTAGGCATAGAGCAGACCCGTGCTTTGCAGGCCGGGAAGTGCCCAGACCACGTTAATCCAGTCTCCGCAGGGAAAGGACTGAGGCTGAGGTTGACTTCTGCACCATCCCCCCAAAAAAAGAATTTCCCAGCAAATGCGTAATGTAAATGAGGCTGCCAAAGGGTGCTTAACCTATTTAAAGGAATAATCTATTTTAAAAATCTCTTAGAAGTACCTATTTACCCAGAAACAATTGATATGGTAATTGCAAGTCATTCTCTCTCTCTCTCTTTCTTTCTTCTTTCTTTCTTCTTTCTTTCTTTCTTTCTTTCTTTCTTTCTTTCTTTCTTTCTTTCTTTCTTTCTTTCTTTCTTTCTTTCTTTCTTTCTTTCTTTCTTTCTTCCTATTTACCAGAGAAGTTTCCCTAAGCTCCCTTTGCCCACTCCCCTGTTCTGTGTAGAAAACGCCACCTGCTAACCCTTGGGGAGCTGGGTACTAAATGCTCTGTGTCCTCGTAGGCGATATCTGTAACAAGGGCGCAAGAGTAGCACCCTCCTTCCCCAGTTGACTGAGATGGAGATACATCGCCCAAAGGACAGTGGCTTCGTGGGGCCACCTCACCTGCCCTTACACAGTGCGAAAGGCTAAGTTCGAGCAGTTGGCGGTAGGCTCAGTGCAGACAAAGGAGACGGTTATGACTTGAGACCATAAGAGAGGGGACAGACAGTCAGACGGGGTGAGGGTGAGGTGAGGGAGGAGGGAGACAGGGGCGGGGAGGATTGCTCATCAGCTGAAGGAGCCCCAGGTGCAAGGGAGAAGCAGCCACGGCCCCCTGGGTACCAGCACTGCGGATCAATGTAATCCCTTGGCCTGCCGATCGATCCTGCTTTCTCGGGGTTTAATTGGCTTGTTGGCTTTGGCTTGGGGAAGAGAAAGAACCTCTTTCCAAAGGGAGAGCTGCATCAGAGGCAGCCACGGTGCCCCCATTCCTGCCCACCCCCTCCAGAGGGATGATGGGGCAGCAGGCAGATACCATTGTTACCCCCTCCCCAGGCCCTGCCCCCTGGAGTAGGGGGAGGCAAGCCGAGATTCTTCTGGGGGCAGGGGTGGGGGCAGTGGTCTATCCCTGTGCACCTGCTCTGGCCCTGCCGCTCCTGGTCCGACTTGGCCTTGGCTGGCGAGGGCAGGTTTGGGGTGTTGGGGGAGGAGGAAATGAGGGAGGAGGGGGAGGAGAGCAAAGGAGCATTCTGGGTATGTCAGCCTGCCCGGGAAGGGACCCTCAGCCTTTCTCTGTTGTACTGTTGAGCGCAGAGGAGGGCGCATTTGCCCAGCAACTCGAAGCAAAGCCTCAGAGGGAAACCAAGGAGACCCCTGCCTCCAGCTCAGTGCTGTGTCTATAGGATTCTGTTATATAGCCCCGTGGGGTTCAGTCTGAGGATAGGAGCATGGTATCTGAGCAGCCGCCTCCCTCCTGCAAAAGGTGGGGCTGCTCAACAGGGTGGACTTCTCTTTGCAGCCCCCCCACCCATGCCAGCCCCTTGGAAGGAGTACATGTTTCATTGGTGGTGGTGGCAGTGGCAGCTGAGACCTTTTGGGGCATCTCTTCTCCTGGCCTCAGCAGCCTCCTTTCCACTCCTGTAGTTTTCCTAATAAACACCTTTAAAATATTTATGAAGGCAACTTCAATGAAGTAGCACAACATTGCTTTAAAACGATTTTCTTCTACTCATAGGTAGCTTTGGCATGAGCTCCGCGTCCCAAGCTCCTGAGGACAGGAGGAAAGGGTTCTCCTTTAATGAGCTAAGCAGCGGGATCCCTTCCCTCTCTTGGGGGGCCTAACCTGGTGGCAGGTGTGGAGCTGAGACCGTTTGACAGGCCACAGGGACTGGAATCTGGAATCTGGAGGAATGATTCAAGGGAGGGAGGAGACTCAGAGGGGCCTGAAAACTGAAAGTTTCTCTGGAACCATGGACAGCACCTCTGCGCTCGGGTCCTGGGGGTCTGAGAAGCCCACAGGCTAGTACCTGGATCTGTGCCCCACTTTATTGACAGGAATGGGGAAGGACTGTGCTCTAGAAGGAAGTGTTGGATGCCATGGGTTGAGGGGGTGGGGCCAGGGGTGCCTTGGCCCCTGAATAGTAAGTGGCTGAGCTCAGCGACTGCCCAGCAGCCCTAGAGGGAAACGATATGATATCAACACCTTGTATGTTCATATTGGGGATGGGATTCGGCAGCTGGCCTCCAGATTCGTCTGTCTGGCCTTCGAAACCCCAAGGAGCCCCCACCTGCTCACCTTCTTGCACAAATGCCAGGACAGCACCTTGTCCCACCTCCTCCGGTACAGATGGGCACACGGATGCCCCTCCCCACGCCCCCACCTGTCTTCAAGCTAAAAGGAAAGCCTCTGTCCATATCTGGAATGGAGGGGAGGCCCTGATGGAGAATTCTGGAGAGAAAGGTTCTATCCTCATCCCGTTCGTGCCCAGAAAAGTCTCTTTCTAACAAGAACTGTTTTCATCACCATCACCTAAAGCCTGGAGCTGCTCTAATTACGTGTCAGGCTGGAATCTGACAGGAAGCATTTTAATTATTAATTTGAAGTGTGCTGAGTGCCGGGATGGAGGAGGGCTGGTTCCTTAAGCTCACTCACGCCCAGCTCCGTCTGTTGGGACCTCATTAGTGACACCTCAGGCCTTCCAGGCCTCCCTGCCTGGCCGGAGCCTCTTTCCTGCCATGGCCCCGGGGCCTGCCTCTCCCACCCCTCTGCCCTTCCTGACCCCTTGCTTGGCACGGCTCTTTCTGGCTTTTCCTCGTTCACAGAGTCCTTCAGCACAGAGTCTACAGCTCCCGCGTCTAGAGACGGAGGACACCGCGGGGGCAGGGGAAGGCGCCGCCCGATGTCACCGCACATGACAGCCACATGCAGGGCAGAAACTTTGGGTTTTCCAGTTCAGGCTCTTTAGTTCTTGCCTGCCAGTGGAGGCGGCCTTCTGGCAAGCTGTTCCTCCCCTCTCGCCCTGTCGTCATACTTACCTTATCTGTGCCAGCACGCAGACTTGGATCTGTTGCATGCATCTGACACTTTTAAGGACCATTTTCTTGCTCCATTTACACCCAGGCATGGGCGTCCCCTTTTGGGTTTGGGGGATGGACTGCTTGTCCCGTCCCAGGCAAGGTAGTCAGGGTCTGCCAGGGACTGGGGGGGGACATCATTTGGCCTGTTGCTTCTTCTGCACCCCGGTCAAGGGAGATCTGTCTTCTGCTCCCTGGTCTCTTTTCTAGAGTTGACCCTTCACACTACTGTGTATCAAGGCCTTGTCTTCCTATCATATTATCATCTTGCTGTATTTTGGGACTCAGAGCCACAAAGTTCAGACCGGGCAGCAGCTCTGGAGCTGAAGAACATACCGCCTCACATGTGTCTGCCTACTAATTTGCTTCGGTATCTGAAAATACCTTTGGCTTTTCCTCTGAGCCTCGCGGGCTTGTGGGGTTGAGATCGTGTTCCCCACCCCTGGCTTTCCCCCCTTGCGTTGCTGGCTGCCCAGGCAGCCTGGCCTCACCCTGGCTAATCCCTGTCCTTCCCGGGGCGTGCCTGCCTCTACCCGCATCCAAGGCCGAGGCTCAGGAAGTTGCTCTCAGCCAGTGGCCTCTGGTTCATTTCTTTATGCAGCCTGCCTTTATGTGAGAGCCCAGGCTATGGCTGGATGGAGCGGTCATGATTCACTAGGAGAGATAACATTTATACAAGCTTGAAGTAGGAAGAGCTGTGGGGTCCAGAGGAAGGAGGAAGAAGCCCTGGAAGAATGAGAGAAGACTCCCCAAAGACGGCAACATGCGAACGGAGTCTTGGAGGATACTTGGGATTTTGGTCATGGCTGGGTGCGGGAAACAGAAGCCCTGTATTTTAAGCAGAAAGAGGTTGAATACAGTGTCCTGGGTGTTTACAGAATCATTGGAAGGGCTGAGGGAGCCGGCTTGAATCTGGGTCTCCGAGAAGGACTCCCAGAATACCACGGAAGTGACCAGCCAGGACACAGCCAGGAAGGCATCGTGGTGGGCCGAATACTCTGCCAGATTCCCGGAAGCTGTGAGTGTCATTTATGTGGCCAGGGAGGCTTTGCAGTTGTTATTCAGTGAAGAACCTTGAGATGGAGAGAATATCCTGGATTAACCAGGTGAGCCCAGTAAAATCAAGGGTCCTTAAAAAAGGGAGGCAGGAAGCAGAATCTGAAGAGGGAGGGGGAAAAAAAAGAAGCAGTTGGGATGACGGCAGCAGAAACTGACTTGAAGATGGAGGAAGGGGCCATAAGCCAAGGAACGCAAATAGCCTCCAGAAATTGGAAAAGGCAAGGAAATGGATTCTCCGCGAGGGCCTCCGGAAGGAACACAGGACTGCTGATCTTGATTTTAGCTCGGCGAGATTGATTTTGGACTTCCGACCTCCCAAGCCATTAGAGAGTAAATCGTGTTGTGGTAAGCCTCTAAATTGTGGTAAGCAGTTATGGTAACAAAAGAATACGGGGTGTGGGGAGGAATCATTGATTGGTATCAGTGGGTTCAATGCTGCCACAGCCAGGCCCAGGGGTCAGAGATCGTGCCGCTGCCTCTCTGCGCCCTTGACTTTGAAGACTCCATGCTGAAATGTTCCTGCATTGCCACGACTGCGCTGCTGGCCGAAAACAGCCCGGAGCAGCCATCCCCAGCCTCCAAACCTGCCTTCCGAGTCTTGCCAAAGCACCTCTAATTGCTGGAACCTAGCTCGCACACAGCGTCTCAGCTGCAAGGGGGCCTGGGAAGTGTCGTTTTTAGCTTTCCAGTTGCAGACGGCCAGCAAGGCCACAGGGAGGGGGCAGGAATGGGATGCTGAGTGTTGATCAAACAGGTCAACCAGTGGGGAATAATGGATGATTACAATGAGCAATACGCCGTAAACCCTGTCCGTGGGCGTACTCTGAAAGCCTCGCCCGGCCCCCGCGCGGGTGTTGTTTAACGTCCTCTGTAATCCGATGCTGCTAAGCTGTTTGCCCAAAGTCCCACAGCAAGCAAGCGCCGAAGGCAGGGTCTGAACCCAGCTTTGCTCGACTGCAGCGCCCGAGTTCTAACCGCGCTACAGGACAGAGGAGCAGCAGGGTCGGTCCGCGAGGGGAAATGGCCCCGAAGAACACAAAGGCAGGAGGGAAACGGGCACTCGAAGAACCGCAAGCAGGTCGTTGCCTTGAATGGAAGCTGAGACTGGCCGAGACCTGGTTATGCTCTTTGTAGTCCTAAAGGCCACCAAGGAACACTGACATTTTCTCCTCTTTCTTTTCTTTTTTCTCCTCCTCCTTCTTCTTTCATAAGAACTTTTATTTTATTTTAATTAAAAACTGTTTATTTTTGAGAGAGAGGGAGAGGGAGGGGCAGAGAGAGAGAGAGTGGCAGAGGATCCGTAATGGGCTCCACACTGACAGCAGTGAGCCTGACATAAGGCTCAAAGCCACGAACCGCGAGATCGTGACCTGAGCTGAAGTTGGACGCTTAACTGACTGAGCCACCCGGGTGCCCCTTTAAAATGTTTTTAATAGTTTTATTTAGAGAGAGCGAGAGTGACAGCGCATGTGTGTGCACGCATATGCGAGCGGGGTAGGGGTGGAGAGAGAGGCAGAGAGGGAGAATCCCAAGCAGGCTCCTTACTGTCCGCGCCGAGCCCGGCATTGAACTCCATCTCACAAACTGGGAGATCACGACCTGAGCCGAAATCAAGAGTCAGATGCTTAACTGACTGAGCCACCCAGGCGCCCCTCCTAAGAGCTTTTAAAGCAGGAGGGTGACAAGTTATTTTGCATTTTGTATATGAAGAATGGCCTACACCAGAGATTGGGGAGCTGAGTCAGAGAACAGACTGAGTCCTGACCCTGGTCGTATACTGAGTCCCAACCCTGGTCCCACACTGAGCCATGACCCTAGTCACGCACTGATCACAGGCCCTGGTAACATACTGATCCCGGACCCTGATCACAAACCGAGTCCTGCCCCTGGTCACATGCTGATCCTGGAGTCTGGTCAGAGACTAAACCCTGCCTTTACACTAGACTGAGTCCTATCCTTGGCCTCTACCGGAGCCCTAACTCTGAGTGTAGACTAAGCCTGTCCAGCATTTGAGTCCTTATCTTGTCTGATTATCCTAGGAATGCCGCTGACCACTGGGGCGCTCCGACCACAGAACGGTTCACTCAATACAGATGCTCTCTATTGCTGTGTCTGGGGCCTTGGGCTCACATCTTTAGGAAGCAGAGAAGTGTCAACTTCCTCGTGAAGGATGACTGGACAATGCTTGCTTTGTACCTGACGAACGGAGGAGGAATAGGAGCAGGAAGAGGTGGGGGAAGAGAGGAAAGTAAGTTTCTAGAACATGAAGCTGCTTTTTCCGTCAGGAAGGAAGCTCTCATTACAACCCCGTGGCTCCCTGATCATCGGGTCGGGGGTGGGGGAGCACGGAGTGACGGCCTGGAGTGGATGTGCTCTGCCTGGCCTCCAGGAGAGAGCTCAGACCCTAGGCCCTCCCACAGCCACACCTGGGGGGGGGTCTTGGTGAGAAGAGGTCTGAGGAGACCAGGTAAGCAGGCCAAGTGCAGCCCAGCCCAGCCCTCCCTGGTGCCCACCGGCGAGGCGCAGGGGTGGCAGTGAAGCTGCCAATCTGAGTAGGCAGCTTTTGTAACCGGTGCTCCAGTGGACTGACAGGACAGCTACAAGTCCTATTCGATTTGAAGAGTCCTTTATTAAGAAGTATGAAATCGGGGCGCCTGGGTAGCTCAGTCGGTTGAGTGTCCGATTTTGGCTCAGGTCATGATCTCACGGTCCGTGACTTTGAGCCCCCCCCCCCCCATCGGGGTCTGTGCTGACAACTCAGAGCCTGGAGCCTGCTTGGGATTCTGTGTCTCCTTCTCTCTGCCCCTCCCCCGCTTGTGCTCTCTCTCTCTCTCTCTCAAAAATAAACAAACATTAAAAAAAAAAGTATGAAATCATCCCTCAGCCCTCTAATGATGGTCTGAATTAGAAAATGAACAAATCAAAACAAAACTGGGGGAGTGCCTTGGCACTTCTGGCAGAGGTCAGCCACCTCAAAGGGCAGGAGGGTCAGGCAAAGCACCTTTCTTGTCCTTTGTCCCCCCAAGACCTGGAATGACAGCCCCTCCTTCTGGAAAGATTTTAGGTATCATGACCCCCACTTGGGATCTGGAAAGAGTGTTTAAACCATGTGGGCAAAAGTGGACTGTCGAGAGTTACCTAAGCAGGGGCTCATTCATTCAACGCATATTCTCGAGAACCTGGGCCAGCTCCCAGGAGCCCATGAATGATGCCTGCCCTCAATGGGCTTGCAATCCACTGGAGGAGACAGCTGTGGGGGAAAGTAAACCCCAGTGCAGAAATGAGGGTGGATTGAATGTATGTTCTGGGAGAAGCAGGAAGAGGGAGAGATGGCATGATAAAGATGAACTGAGGGCAGGGGTGCTGGGTGGCTCAGTTGGTTGAGTGGCCGACTTCAGCTCAGGTCATGATCTCACGTCTGTGAGTTCGAGCCCTGCGTTGGGCTCTGTGCTGATGGCTCATCAGAGCCTGGAGCCTGCTTCGGATTCTGTGTCTCCCTCTCTCTCTGCCCCTCCCCTGCTCATACTCTGTCTCTATGTCTCTCAAAAATAAATAAATGTTAAAAAAAAAAAAAAGAATTTGCTTATTTTGGCTCAGACATGATCTCACAGCTGGGGAGATTGAGCCCCTTGTCGGACATACAGGGTCTGCTTGGGACTCTGTTTCTCCCTCTCTCTCTGCCTTTCCCTGCGCATGTGCCCTCTCTCTCTAAATAAATAAATAAACATTAAAAAAAAAAAACAATAAAGAGGAACCACGGCAGGTGGGAGCAGCTGAGTTATCAGATTTGCATACCTGAAGGAGCTAAAGTAAATGACTGACGGCTGCTAGGGGAAGTAGCCGGAGGTGAGGTGGGGGGAGGGGTCTGTGGGGCCCGGTGAGCGCCCCTCCCACCTGGAGGGGGTCCCGGCTGCTCCGTTTCTGCTGTTTCCATGTGGGATATCAGCCCAATACTGTCAGATCTTTTCTTAAGACCATTTTTTTAGAGCAAAATTGAGGGGATACGTTTTCCCCCAAGAAAACTCAAATCTGTATTTTTATGTAAAATCCACTTAAACAAAACAAAGCAAAACAATGCGTGGGGAGCGAAACAAGTGTGCAGGCCACCAATTTGCAACCTCTGCATGAGAGGAAGAGAAATGCCCAGGAAAACTGGAGGGTGAGTAGGGTCCCCTTGGCTGGAGGCGGAGATCCTGGGCTAGAGAAGTTCTCAGAGCGCCCCCTCTGGGGCAGGAGGACCTCCTGCAGCTTCCCTGATTCGCTCCCGGCCAAAGCCTGAGCGCCAGAAACCCTTCTATGAGGAAGCGAGAGAAAAGGGCCTGAATGGGGTTTCCTTTTGAGAAAGGCAGGAACCCAAGGGAGACCCATTTGCTGAGTGGCAACAATGTATTCCGTGTCTGGGGCTCACCTTGAAAGACCCCTCCTCTTGCCTGCACCACATCTGGGGCAAAGTCAATGCTGGGAGGCATGGCGCCTCTTTCTCGGGCACTGGGGGGCACTGGAGTGGACCACTCGTGAAAGGAGTGTCAGGCTGAGCACCCCTGGGCCTTGTCCTAGAGCCGTCTCCTCACCAGGCTGATCCCTTGCCTCACGCTCCTGGCTCCTCTCCCAGAGACCTCCTGTTCCACCCGCCCCATCCTTCTGGGATCACAGGCAGCACCCAAACATCTTCTCCCTACACAGGCCCGACACTGGGCTCGTCGCCCTGGGACTCATCCTCTCTTGTCTGTTGGTAACTCTCTACTGTCACCCTGGGTCTTGGGGGCCAAATACACCTCCTCCCAACATCGTCCCCGGAGACAGGGGTCAGTCTTGGGGACAAAGGGGGAGAGATGGCATCAAGACTGCAGGCTGTGGGCAGGTGCCAGAGCTCTGTCCTGTCCCCTGCACTCCTGGGCCACCAGTGAACTTCCCTTCCCTACCTCTCCAAAGCAGACATAGCATTTTTGACCCTTCCCACAATCAGGTACACTGCGTGGCTCAGGGAAAATTCTCCATCCCTATAAAAGTCTCCTAGGAAGGTCCTACCCCTGACCATAGAGAATCCCCACAAAAATCAGGGTCCCCAGGCCTTTTCCCACGGTTCCTCTACAGGCTATGGCCTATACTGACCCCCACCCTGTGTTGCCTTCTTGAGGGTAGAGGATGGGTTGGGTAGAGCAAACGGCAGGTGAGCTGGTTCCCGGGGACCCGGGTTCTGTGGCACTTCTAAGATGGCAGGCGACAGGAAGCATGCCTTGCTGGGTCCGTTCCACCGTGTGGTTGCCCACGGTGGGAAGCTCCTGGCCTCTGCCTGTTCCAGCGGGGATAGGAGGGGAAGGAGCCCGAACAGAGAACCGAGAGCCTCCGGCAGGTGTGTGAGCTTGAATGTTCCTGGCAGGGAGTCAGATCTGATCAGGCTTGGTGCCTGGGTGTGGACAGCATTGGCCTGAGGTCACCCACCTCTGTCTCCTTGGTTGGCCTGGCTGGGGACAGGTAAAGCGGGAGAGGTAGGTGCTGACAGTAGCTGCGTTCCTCTCTCTGCATAGTTGGCTTTCAGGGCAGGCAGGCAGGTGGGCAGAGTCAGGTCTCATCAGGATCTCGGCTAGTTCACCCGGGAGCGGGCAACGTGGCCCCAGCGTCCCAACCCCCGTCCTGATGGGAAAGGAGAGCTCAGTGAAAAGGCACTGCAGGAGGCATGGTCAACCTGTTAAGATACAGGGACTTTCAAGGGCTTCGGCGTACCTATTTGACTTCCCAATGTGCTAATCGTGGGCTGTTCTTATCTGTTCATTAAAGCGCGTCCCTATCGTGGGAGCCTCTATCGGCTAATGCATTACCGAGCTCTCTTAAATCTATTCCCCCAGTCTCAGACTAGACAGGGAAGCCGGATTCCTTCTCCCACAGTCCAGAGGACGCGGTGGCTCTGAGCAGGTGCTCCCATCTTTCCAGAATGGCACCAACGTGCACCCTCTGCTATAGCGAGGCCTCTTTCTGCTGTCCGCTGAGCGACCGCCCGAGCCATCTCTGTCAAGTTCCGCCGGCCCCAAAACGCCCCTGGGCCCCTCTTCCAGCTGCCCAAGTTCTACTCCATTGCACATACCTTCCATTTCAAGTCCTTCCTCCTCCCAGAAGGCTTTCCTACATGTACTCGGCCCCTAACGAGTGCCAGTTCAGCCCTGACCAGAGAGAGCTGAGGGCCTCGTCTTCCAGGCTCTGCTGGAGAGATGAGAAGGGGGAACGTTACTCTGGACCTGGAGCTGTTTTCTGCTGGTCACGCAAGCAGGGCCCCAGACCCAGGGGGAACTGGGGGTGGGCTCTAGGAGGCCCGCCTCCTGCTCCCAGAAGCCTGAGGGGCTGAGCTGCAGGAGGCGGGGCCTGAGCTCTGGTGAGCACTGACGACTTGTGCCGGGGGAAATCTGAGCTCCGGCAGTGTCTAACCTGCAGGGGTTCTAGGTCCCCGGAAGCATGCGGGGAGCACGAAGTCTCCTGTACTTAGGAGCTGGTTGCCTGGGACAGGACGCTATACCTCTCTGGCTCTCAGTTTTCCTGTTTGTAAAATGGTGATAGTTCCAGTTACCCGGAGGGGTGTTGTCGATGGAGTAGGGAAGGTAATTGACAAACGGCGTCTAACACGCCAAATAGCAGATATTCTGTAAACAGCAGCTCTCATGCCGTGTAAATAATACTAGGCGCGTCAAATCCCCAGCTCCACCAATTTCTGACCGGGCAACTTGGAACTCTTTCCTCATTCGTTCATTAGCAGCCTCACCTATAAAATGAAGATTGGGTTTCATCCATCTTTTCAATAAAGAATTATCGAGCAACTTATTATGTGCCGGGCATTGCCGAACCTGCGGTCTACTGTTAGTTCGAAGACGGAGCCTCGTGCCTGGCCTATATTAGGTTTATTCAATGGCTGTCAGTTTTCTTACACAAGTCACAGTTGGACGATGGGAGAGAGAGGGGTTGGCCCAGAGGAAGGGAACTCGGGCTGGGCCTGCCTTGAAATCCCAGCTCCTTCTCTGCCATTTTCCCCTTCTGTCAACTTGGCCTCATTCTGCCTCCAAGGGTGGGGGATGGGGCTTGGGGCTCTGAATAGTTTTCTATCCTTTCTGCCCACGGTCCCATCCGATGACTTGTGTGGACTAGATCATCTGTCCCTTGCCTTTGACATGGAGACAGTGGTGGCTCTTTATTCTCAGACACTGGGGACACTGCCATGTGCCCCCCTCAGGAAGAGGGGTCTCCTCGTCAAGCCGTTCTCCTGCCTCACGCACCTGGCTCCTCTCCCCGGGACCACAGTCTGGACCCAATGTCTGTCACCTCTGGATTCTCAGTACTGAGATTTCCCACCCTTCCTTTCTGACTTGGCCTGGGCCCCGGCCACACCAGACGAGATCCTCACGGGGCTGTCGGGCGTGAGTGTGCACAAGCAGCGTGAGACCTGACACATATGAGGTCTACGATAAAAATCGATCGAATGACTCCACAGCGGATGTCCCCCCTGCAAATGGGGCTCATTCATTCAACGAACAAACATTTATCGAACTCATAATCCGTTTGGCGCCAAGCTCGGTGTCAAGGGCCGTGACATTTGCATCAACAGGAGCCAAGCTCTCCAAAGACTGAATGTCATTCACGAGTTTCCTACTCTTGACACCTCCCCGTCCCCACCGGGGCCACCTGACCCTCGGCCCCCCAGCCCCTCCCTCACCCTCAGACACCAGACCGTGGCTCCATCGCCGGTTTTGGCCGCAGCAGATGTTTGAGTTGGGGGTCAAGTCTTGGTGCCATAGCTCACCCTGTGCCCTTCGGCAAGTCGACTTCTCAGAGATTCGTTGTCCTCACCTGGAAAATAGGCGTGACTAAAATTGCTTCTCTCGTATATGCTGTGAGGAATAAATGAGATAAGGCATCTGCCGAGAACACTGCCCAGTGCGTAGTACATGCTCAGTGAACGTGAGCTGTTTGTTACGGTTATGACCTCTCTCTGCCACGAGCGCCCGCCTCCCTCCCCCTCGGCCCCGGCGAGGTTCAGCACAAGCCTGAGTGCACAGTAGGTGGTCGGTGAAATGATTTTCTGGAAACAGGGGGATTTGATGGACACGGTGGGTGGGGAAACCCAGAAACCGGCAGAGGTTTGGAGGTGGGGGTGCAGGGCAGTGAGGGGCTGTCCACAGAGGAGCAGGCAGGTCTGGAGGCAGGCCTCAGGGTTGGCTGTGTCTGTCTGAAGGACAGGGCGCTCACTACTCAGGTGCGGTGCATTCCCTGCTCCTTCCCTGGGTGGCCACATGCGGCATTTCGAGTCATAAGCAAGCCACGGGGATCCCGCGCCAGTGTCAGGGAGACCCAGGCTGGGCGCGGTGTAATTACGAGAGGAGTCCATTACGTTTTCGGTCCTCCAGAATCTGTCCCCATTTCCCTCTTCCAGGACCCCCTGGCCGCTTTGGCTCATTCGAGGCAAGTCCCCAGGTGGTGGGCCTGGGAACAACCGACAGATGTCAGCCATGACCGCGCGGAATCACAGAGCCAGAGTGGGCGTGCGCGGGGGCTTCTGGGAGAGGACAGAGCCTTACCCAGGGCTCGCTCAGAGATCTCTGGCTCTGGGCCTCGGTTTCTTCCTCAGTGAGATGGGGACCATTCTGTGGGTTTCTTTTCCCTGACCGTCGTAAAGATGAGAGGCTGGAGGTCTAGAAACAATCTTGCCCTCGGAGAGGAAGAACGAGTCGAGAAGGCAGAAGTGGATGTCTTCCCTCTTGAACACAGAGAACGAACCGAGGGCTGCTGGCGGGGTGCTGGGCGGGGGGACCGGCTAAAGGGGCGTGGGGCATTCAGCAGGGCACTTGCTGGGATGAGCGCTGGGTGTTACACGGAAGTGACGAATCACTGAATTCGACTCCTGAAATTATGATTATCCTATATGGTAACTAACTTGGATTTAAATTAAAAAAAATAAATAACCCGTCTGACAAAAAGTAGGTGGGTGGTTACCTGGGAAAGGCGAAGGGGCGTGAAGAGAAGGATTACCGAGAGTGACGAGGAAACTTCAGCCGCGATAAATACGTCCGCTCCCTCGGTTGTGGTAATGGTTTCCCGGGTGCGTACATATGTCAAAATGCATCACATTGTATACTTTAAGGATATGCCGCTATTGGACCTCAATAAAGCTAATAAATTATACCTCAATAAAGTTGTTTTAATATGTATATAAAAAAGAAGCGAATGTCTCCCCTCAGAGCTAGGTGTGAGGGCGCTGCCTCGCTGCCCCCCCCTCCTGGTCACACAGGGCAGAATCCCGCCGGCCCCTTCCTCAGGGCAGCCCCTGGGCATTCATTCTCTGAGCCGCCTCCTGTCACTGCACTGCCGGGGACAGAGGGGCTCAGACCCCTGGCTCTCTGGCCGGGCCCCGGGGGACCTGGCACGGCCCACCTTACCCGTGGACTTGCACCCCGGAGGCCGCGCCGCGGCTAGCTCTTAAGGACTCTGACCTCAGCCCAAGCCTGAGGGGAGAGCCTCACACTGCAGCCTGCACATCCTCGGCCTGGCCCGGCCCCGGGATGGGCCGACCTGAGAGCATCCCTGGCCTTTCCAGGCGGCCTGCACGATCTCTGTCCCGCCTCAGGCAGGAGCAGTGGTGCTGCCCAGCTGCTGGACGGGCCCTCCTAGGTGCCTCTGTGAGGAGCAGAGACCCTTCCCAATGGGTCCTGGTGGGCTATAAATCTGTTTTAATTGAATGTGCAGCAGGGCCACCCCCCCCACCCCCCCACCGAGGACGGGTGTCCTTAACGTGCCGCCGCCAACACTTCCTTGCTCTGAGCTCGCGCGCGCGGTGGTGTATCGAGCCGGTGTGGGGGACAAAGCAGAGCAGCGACCCACGGACAGCCCCCAGTCAATGGGGGTGACTTCTTTCCCACACCCCCCTCAATGCTCCTCGCCCTGGAAAACACCGGAATCCAGGTTGGGGTCACACTGACCACAGTGCCCATCCAGTGCCTTGGTGCCTCCCAAGTGCTTTCCCATCCCCCATCTTGTCAAGGCCCCACAGCAGCCGGTGAGGGAGGTCAAGACGATCAGACATCTTATAGATGAGGTAGACAGGCCCAGAGAGGCAAATGGGCTTGCCCAACGTCACACAGCTGCTAGAGAGCAAAGCCGGGTATAGCCTGGGAACCACACACTCATGGGAGGGAGGGTGGCACAGGCTCCGTGACCTCAGGCCAGTGACTTAACATCTCTGAACCGCGGTCTTTTCATCTGAAAAATGGGCGCTGGGAACAGTTCCTACCACATCCGGTTATTGCGAAGGCTACCTGAGATAATACTATAAAACGTAGTTAGTATAGGAGTGGCACGTGCCTGTGTCGGCCACACCCCAGACGAAGCCTTGTTGCCTGCAGGATCCCGTCTTGTCTCTGTTGGTGTCACTCAAGACCCCCTAAGGTGGGTTCCGGGTTCTTGTGTGAGGAAGCAGGGGCAGAGTTAAGGCCCCGGGATTCCTCTCTGGGTCTGCCTGCCTGGAGGAGGAGGTCAGGAGCCTGCCTTTAGCCCTGGTTCACAGCCCCCCAGCGGCTGCTGGCTGCTCTCTCCCACGGACCTCAGGTCTGCACGGGGCCAAGTCAGGGGCTGGCTGAGGCTCTGCCTTGAGTCTTCCATCCCTGGAGGACCAAGCCAATGGGAGCTGGAAGGACGGGGGGGGTCTAGTCTCTCCAAACAAACCCCTTCCGAATCTAGTCTGGTCCCCTAGGGTCTGGGGAAGCCCAGCTTCCCAGCAGGAAGGCCCGCCCCACGGGAGCAGCTTGCTCCTTCTCTGTGTCCTGGGGACCCGGAGATGGAGGGGGAGTGCGGTGGGGTCGCGGATCTCCAGGTGAGTCTGCCTTTGGGAAGGAGAGGCACAAGTCTGCATGGGGGGCGGGGAGGTGTAAGCGGTCCTGGGCCCCGCTGGAGGGATGCCACCCCTGGGCCCTCTGTCCTGCGGTCAGACCTATGGTTAGCCCTCGGCCTTGGCTCCTTGGGAGCCTGCCACCTGTTGATGAATCTCCTCGGGGACAGGGCCCAGGGCAGCCGCCAGACTCCACCACCGTGCTCAGCGGCCTGCGAGGCGAGTCCCAGGTTAGACCTCTCCCACCGAGTCGACACGCTTCCGGACACCCCTTTCAGGAGCCCTGCAAAGGAGAAGGAAGGGGGGGCGGTTCCGGCCACACCTCCTGGGTCCTCGATGGTGAGTAGGCACCTCTGTGTCTAAGATGAGCTCCGTGAAACCTCTGGGGCCTTCGGGGCTGGATCCTTGGCATTTTAAAATTTTATTATGACTGCGTTTGTTTAAATATATATATATGTATATATATATATTTATAGCTCTATGTGCCCACTGCCCCCCAGCCCCCTCCCCAGCCCCTAGTTTTTCCCCTTGGCTTTCTGTCTGGCAGCCGTGTAGGGCAGCAACGTCTGCGTGCTTTTGTCTGACACCGTTTGGGTGCTGCTGTTCCTTGTGACCCTTCGGGTCTGCTCAGGGGCCAAGGCGGGGCCCGAGCGGCGGCCGGTCGCCGGAGAGCGTCTTGGCTTGTAGGGAGCCGGGGAGGGCTTGAGGGGGCCCACGTGGGCCTCTGTACGGGGAGGCTCCGGGGACAGGCCCGCCTCCTCTTCTGTCACCTCCTCCTCGCCGTCCCCTTCCTCATCGTCACAGCACAGAGCGTGGTAGAGCACTTTGTCGCTGAACCGCACCCTCTCCCGCGTGCCTGGGGTCCGCTGGGGCAGCTGGCCCTTCGCGGGGCCAGCACCGAAGGCCTCCTCGCTGGAAGAGTCCGGGGTCTCCACTCGGGGCCCGTTGGGGATGGGCGTGCCGCCGTTCATGAGCCGGTAGTCGGGGCCAGCCCCTGGCCGGGCCGACTCTGGGCCGTCCACGGAGTCCGACGGGGTGGACGCATCCAGGAAGGAGCAGAACTCCCAGCTGTCCGAAAGGATGTCGGCTGTCATGAAGTCTAGGTGACCCAGGTCGAAGGGGCCGCCCACGCCCGCCTTGTCGCTGCTGGAGGTGCTGCTCACAGTGGCCGTGGTCCAGTCGTCTGGCTCCAGCTCAAAGTCGAAGTCCGAGGTTAGCTTATCGATCTGGCTCACCACCTGGCCAGGGAAGGAGAGAGAGTGAGGGGGGCCTCGCGTCACGCGGGGATGAGGGTGCCCCTGTCCCGCCCTGCCAGGTGCCTGGCTGATGACCCCAGAGGATGGTGACTGGGCCCGAGGTCACAGGCTCGATTGGCCCATTGAGGGCCCACGCTGGACGAGGGTGAGCAGAGCTTGCCTGGGCCATTCCCCTATTTTCTATTCCTCAGCCCCTCCTTCCAGCCCTGCACCCCATCCACGCAACACACCCCTCTCCCTCAAAGCCAGCCGCTGTTCCGGCGCTCGGAGCTCCTTTCTTTGATTGAGAGGTGGCCATTCATAGAGGGCTGACACTCCGGCCAGGCCACCGGGTGGAGAGATGAGCAGGCCGCACCCCTTTGGAGAGGAAGTGATATGGGGTGGCCACGGGGAAGCCTCTGCCCAGGTTTGCCAAAGCATCCTGGGCCAGCCCGGGCCGCTGGCCAGTGACTGTCCCCCATGGGTCTCCATCACCCTACCCCCACATACCCTGGAGCCTCCTCCTTCCTTCCCTTTCCTGCCCCCTGATGAGTAGAGATCAACCCTGCATCATTTGGTAAGCAATCAGAAAACCCTCCATCCTGGGCCCAGAACTGCTTATTCCATGCTCTCGAGGGGGGGGAGGGGAGTGGGGGGGCAGCTCGGCCACAGAGGTCACTGTACCCCGCCCACCCCACATGAAGCGACTCCCTGCCTCTCTACAGGGCGGCCCTGCCTCAGGACACCCGCTTGCCTGGGCCCCGTCAGTGCAGAAATCAGGGATGAAGACAGTGGGGGAGGGGGAAGGGAGACCCCATCGGAGAGGGTTGAGAATGAGCAGAGCCAGAGAAAGGAGAAATGATTCAGACCAAATGAAAAAGCCCAAAAAACAGTAAAACAACAATAGCAAAGCACGGGGGCCAAGAGACCCGAGGACAAGCATACACGGTGAGTCCCTAAGCTCCCGGTGCCCCTCGGGTGTTCTTTTCCTGGGCTCAGAGCAGTCAGGTAATGAATGAACTAAGGAAGCCCCTCGTCCAACAAACCGGTGTGAGGGTGACTGCTGTCCAGGGGTGTGCTAGGTGTTTGGTGAGGGGCGGGGGTGGGGAATGCCCCCAGGTGCAAGACGAAAGCAAGGGCATAGACAATGGGCCAGGAGGTGCGTGGGTCAGCGAGAGGTTTACTTGGTTGGAAGTCAGGGGGTTTGACGTGGGTGACCCGGTCAGTCATCTTCTCTCTGAGGTCTCGGTTTCTCGATCTGCAAATGGGGAGGTTGGGTGAATGGTTTATTTGCAAGGTTCCTTCCATTTCTGACATTCTAGGACTCTGGGTTTATAGGGGTGATTTGAGAAGCTGTTCTGGGATGTCCATGCCTAGGGGTGCCCACTCTCCATGGCCCCGGGCCCCTAGGGGCTGGGGGGAACACTTGGCTGGAGCCTGCAGAACTGGGGGAGTCAAGACACTTGGGTTCTAGATTCAGCCTAGACATTGCTCTGTGTGTCTTTGGGTAAGTCACATAACCTCTCTGGATCTCAAACCTCACTTGCGGCCGTTTGGGTACAACGACTCCAGCTCTGCCCTCCTCATCCGTGCTCTCAATAGGAACGAAGAGAAGAGCAGTAAAAGGACTCTGTGGGGACACTGGTGACAAAAGTGAGGTCATCTCCCATCTCTGAGCACCAACTAAGTGTTAGGCTTTCCACCCATGAGATCATCTCCTGAGCTTCTAGAAGACGCACCCGAGGCACCTGGGGGGGGCCGAGATTCTCACCCCCTCCCGCTGCTCCCCTGCAAGACTGCACGCCACCGTGAGGTGCTGCTGCGACATCTGGGCTTGGGCAGGAAATGCGGACAGGGTCCCCACCCTCCAGTCCGGCAATCCCTTCTCGTGCCCCCCACCCCGAGTGACTCCCCCTACCTCAGAGAAGCTCATGTTCCCCAGAAGCCCCTGCTCAATCCAAGCTCCACCTGAGGGGTGGGAGCCCTGGCCCAGAGCAGGGGCTCTCAAACCGGAGTGGCCTGGGGCACATCAGAGTTTCTGATTCGGTAGGTCCCTGGCGGGGCTTGGGGAGGTGCGTATTCAAGATGTTTCCAGGCGCTGCTACTGCTGATCCAGGGGCGTACTTTGAGAACCACTGGCCTAGGGGCCTGGGGACTTAAGCTGGTGAGGGCTTAGCACCTCAGAGCCTCGCCGCCGGCCTCAGGGGAGGCCCTGAGTCTCCGGGGCAGCCACGCCCTCAAATGAGACTCTCCTGATCAAGTTGAGCCTGAGCCTTCTGCTGAGGACGCAGGCACAGCTCATAGAAACGTCGTGAAGTGACTGGGTGTGACCACACAGGGTGGGCTGAGGCCAGGCCAGGCCCAGGAGCTGAGCTCCTGATGCCCAGTGAGGAAGACCCAGCGTGCACAGGGCAGGAGCCCTAACGCTGTCAGGCTGGGGCATACTCCATCCCACCCAGGAACTTCCGGCTGGCCACCTGCTCAGGCAGCCTTCACCTTCAGGCCCTTCCCCTCCTCCATTAAAATGCCCTCCTCTGGTTCCATCCTGGGGTGTGGAAGGGCAGGACAGAGGGAGGCTCGGGTCCAGATCCCAAGTCGGCCCCGCCTTGGCTAAGGAACCGGAAAAAGGTGATTTCCCCTCCCCACGTCTCTGTTTCCTCCTCTGTAAAAATGGAGCGACCATCCTCTCCTCACCAAGGCGATGGGGATTTAACAGGTATGAATGTGATTTCGACTGTAGCCTCGGCATAGCCAAGCAGCTAAGCACCTGGACTCCGGAGTCAGACCTAGCTAGGTGCCACCCAGGTCTCGCCGCTGAGTGGCTGTGTGACCTTGGCCAAATTACCCAGCGTCTCTGTGCCTGTGTCGTCATAAAGGGGAATTCTAATAGTACCTACTGGATAGGGCTTTTGCGATGCAGAGACGGCAGGTAGGACAACAAAGACTATTGATAGCCACGGGGCACCAATGGGTGCTAACGTATAAACCAGCTGACGCGAGTCGGGTCTTCACCAACAGAATGACACTCTGATGGAGACATTTCCAATGCTTGTGACAGAATAGTGGGACATATTGGATGTTCCGAATCCCAGCACACGGGTGGCACCTATGTTCCCTAAAGTAGGTCTGTCTCCAGGCAGAGCAGGGGCGGACGAGGTTCCGAAAGCCCAACAGTAGTGAAGCTCAAAGGCAAATCTGGCCCAGACCATTAGGGACAGGCACACCCACCTGACGAATGACATAAGTAAGGATCAGAAAGAGGAATGACGCGCCAAGGGTAACCCGGCCTGTACGCAGGGCCTGGGTCAGTCCGCAAACCCCACCACCGGTCCCTGTACCTCTCGTTTCGTGGGGCCAGCGGGGAGGGCAGAGGACAGGCAGGCCCCACGTTACCTGTCTCTCTGCTTTGGATGCCTGGAAATCTGTGATTTCCCTCTGAGATTTAATAATCATTTTGCCTCCATGAAATTTAGGATTGTCTTGGAGTTGAGGGAAATAATTATACACACAGAACGAAAGAGAGGGGGAGAGGGAAAACGGGGAGAGAAATGACAGCATAGAAATCACAGAATCCTCGAGCCTCGAAGCCGGAGGACTGGAGATGCTGTGGGCTTCACCCCTCTCGCTGTGCTCGCGGAGCGGGAGACTAAGGGCCAGAAACCGGCAGGGGCAGAGCTGAGACCACAAGTCAGGAGTCCTGACTCCTGGGCCTGGCACCTTAAGAACAAGAATCAGCCAATCCAGAGCGGGCAAGAAGGAACACTAGAAAGGCAGGGCTGAGGGCCATGACGGACCTCCTGGGGGTTCCAGGCCCTGTCCCAAGGGCGTCCCCAACCTCTGTTCTGCTCACAGCCTCGGCAACCACACTGGAAGGGCCGCACCCACCTGCCGGCAGCCCCCTGCCCAGCTCCTGCTGCGCGCTGCATCCAGGGCACCTCATAATCAGCCAACGGGACCTCGTCACCCCTCTGCTTCCAGCACGTCAAACACGAACTCCTGAGCACCCCGAACTCCTGAGCACCTCAAACACGAACCCCTACCAACTCTGGCCACGGGGACTTTTCTCTCCAGCAGGCAGCCACCACCCTGCCGGGTGAGCCCACTGCCTCGCCTGGAACACTCCCTCCCTTGCCCTTCACCCCATCTCACTTCCGGCGGGAGTCTTCCCTGACCCTCCGGGAGGACAGGTTCCCTACGACAGGCCCTCGAGGCAGCTCTCCTTACAACGTTTCCCAATATTTATCGCTGCTGCAATTTTATATACATATAGGTTGCATGACTGATGTCTTCCCACTAGACAGTAACCCCCATGAGCGGCGGGACTGGGGCCGTCTTGCCCACCATGGCACCCCTCATTTGGCACAGGGCTTGCCACCCTCCTCGCAAGTCCAGGCGTTGGATGCGTGGATGGGTTGAGACCGAAGGCTTATAAAAACTACGGGGGGCTTCTTTTCTGAGGAGTTCCGTGGTCCTATCTCGCCCCCCTGCCAGCCCTCCCTCCAGCCCCGGCTGAGCCCCCACTCCAAGGAAAGCACCTCTATGTTCCCTAAGGCCCCAGAGCCAGGACTGGGGACCTCGGCCAGGACTGAGGTCCCAGAAGCGGCATCTCCCTCACCTCTGGCCCCTTCGCCTCCCTCGACAAACCGCTACCTCCTCCCCTCCCGCCCAGCTCCCCAGGCAGCTGGTTACATAACTGGAGATCTGCATTATTTATGACCACTGATTATTTTTTAATTCTGTGATTATGTTATTTATTGTCTTCCTGGGGGGCTGGGGAGCTGGGGGTGGGGAGAGAGTTGACTGTGATTCATGACTCTCCTCCTGCAATTTGGCCTAATTGGCCAGGGAGCTTCGTGAATCTGTCCAGAGGAGGAGAACGCAAAGGGAAAAGGGAGGAAAGGAAGGTGAGGGGGGGAAAAAAAAGAAGAAGAAGAAGAAAAAAATCCGCACAATTCTTGCTGAGCTGCGGGTGATGGCGCTGACCCACTTTGGCACAGCTCCGTGGTCCCCAGCCTCTCCTGCCCCAGCTGCCTCACGGCCGGGCCACATTCATCTCCTGCCCGCACGGCCCTTGGCTTTCCGTGCCACCTCGTACGCTGATGGGACCGCACGGTTGTCACTGGGCCTGTTCCCCATGACGAGCGGGTGGGGAGACCCTCCACTCCCCCCCTCCTGGGTGGGCAAATGTGTCCCTAAGATACATCCCACCCAAGAGTCAGTGACTAGATGACAGACACCGGGGGTGAACTGAGGATGATTTTTGAGCCCCCGTGCTGAGTGACATCTTGGGGAGGAGGGGGAGGAGGAGGCCAAGTACCTGCTTAAGTAAGATAAGCTCGACCTCCAGGGGGCCAAGGACGAGGGCCCTGACCCCTGCCCTTGGGGTCCCGCAGCTGGCGAGGAACAGCCGGCGCAGCGGGGAGGCAGCTTCCCACCCAGAAACACAAGCAGGAACTTCCCAGGAGGGGGCGTGGGATTCGCACTGAGGATTAATGTGAATTTCATACCAAGGCCTGCCAGGCTCTATGTCCGCTCGCTCCCTGCTCTCTCTCTGATTTGACCTTTCCTCCTGCTTTTCTCCTCCGGGTCCGCTCCACTCCAGCCGCCCTGGCTGCCCTGCTGACCCCCAACGTGCTGAGCACACTTCCACACTTGGTCCCCAGGACCTTTGCCCTCGCTGCTCCCACTGCCCGGAAGGCTCTGCTCCCAGATATTTCCTCTCCTTTGGGTCTCTGTTCAAGAGGCATCTTATTGGAGACCCTGCGCCCCCATCACTGTCGCTCTCTACCCCTTTCCACGCTGGAAGAGGGTGGGACTGCTGTACTGCCGAAGATACTCAAGGGTGCCGGCCAGCAGGCCAGGGTCCTGGCTCTGACCACTCTGATCGTGGCTGTGAGGCCGAAGTGACTCCAGAAGAAGAAGGCCAGCCACGAGTAAGCAGCAGGCCGGTGCAAGAGCAGCTCCTTGATAATATCTAAAAGACGTGGCGCTGCTTTGGCGTCCCTCACTGTGCTACGTACTTTATACACAGTGTCGCATTTAATTCCCCCAACAACCCTGGGGCTGGTGGGGAGGCATAAAATTCAGTGTCGCCATTTGCCAGAAAAACGGAAGCCCAGAGAGGGGAAGTAACTTTCCCAAGCTCACGCGGCTAGGAAGGGGGCGAAGCTTGGATTTGAAACAAGGACCTCCGGCTGCAGAGCCCATGCTCTTGGCCTCTAGGCCGCGCTGCATCTCTCTACGGTGAGATGGTGAGATTTGCAGAATTTTAAGGAGCTTGGAGAGGCTGCTGGGATTGGCCTGGCCTCCTGGAGTCCTGGGGAGCCAGGAGGGATGAGGGCTAATTAATGATTGACAGTCACCTCCCCCCTGGAGCGCAACTTCAGCTTTCAAAGTACGCTTACATTCTTCACCTCGCTTAGTCCACGAGGTGCTTTTCCGCCCAGGGGACAGAACCTGCTCCCTAGCACCTGGGGAGCCAGTGACAGAGCTGTGGCAGGGGTTTGGGAGGGTGAGGGAGGTATGGGAGAGGGAAGTCCGAAACCTTTAGGGGTGTGAGTGTTAGCCCCCCCCCCCCCACATCCCAAGCCCCTGACGAATGCTTGCAAGACCTTGCATCCCCATTTCGGAGATGAGTAGACTGAGGCTCAGGGGCCTCGGGAGGAAGGGCTTTAGGGTCTCCCATCTTTCTGTGAATTTCAGGCTGAGGAGGAGGATGAGGAGGGTCTGTCTTGATCAGTGGTAGGGGCGGCTAGGGAAGGGGAGCAGGAGGCGAGGAGGAGGAGGAGGCAGAGGGGGGGAGATGGCCTTGCTCCTTCCATCAAGCAACCTGGGCTGCTCCCTGACCGTCTTGCTTGTGAATCTTGTCCTCACATCTGAGTGCTCTGCTCTCCTGATGAGAACCCGGCTGAGGAGCCCTGACCTGGTGGTGTCTGGGGAAGGGAGTATAATGAGGGAAGAAGTGCCTGCCACCCTCTGGAGCTTGGGTCTACCCACGCCCCTGATGGCAAAATGCCACACAAAGGGACAGAGAAGAGCCAGGTAGATCCAGCTTTACAAGCCCCCTTTCAGGATCAAGAGCCAAGACCCCAGGTTCCAGGGAACAGAGGGCCGTAACCCTTTACCCCAAACCGATGCCTGGCACCCCCCCACTGGGTAACCCCATTCCTGACAAACCCTGTCCCACAGGAGGTCAGTTACGGTGTCTCCTCTTCTGCCTGGGCCTCCCAGAGCCTCACCTGCCCTCCCCAACACTTGCTTGTGCCCATCACCCCGTGTCCAGACCCTGCCTGGGGGACGGGGGGAGCTCTGAGGCCTGCCCCCCTCCCAGCTGGGTGCCATTGGCAGCGGGCGGGCGGTGGCATACGGGGTAGACGCTGGTTGCCGTAGCAACCTGCCAAAGTCTTGGGTGGAGGCACATGGCCTACGGGGTGTGTAGGGGGAGGAAACTTCATCTCTCTGTGTCCTGGCTCAGGCGTCGGGGCTGCACAGCCCGTGACCGTGAGCTCTGCCGTTCAAGACTCGGGGCTGGGTGAGTATACACGCTGAGAAGGGAGAGAGGGAACATTGAAAAGATCTGCGAATAAATCCTAGTTCTTCTGCTCTCCCTGCCTCATCCCCGGAAGGGCTCCCCTCAGAGCATCACAGCAGGAGCAGGAGCTGTCATCTCTAGAAGGCCCCTGTCCAAAAGCAAAAAGGTCACCCACGAGCCCACCTGCTCCAGCCTCAGGATAGGCAACTCGGGAACCGGACTTCGAGGCTTAGTTCGGCCACCGGTAGGCCGTGTGACCTTGGATAAGCCCCCCGAGGCCTCTCTGGGCCTCGGTTTCTTCAAACAGCAAATGGACGGGGCCGGTATGGGTGATCTGTGAGATGTCTTTGAGCTCCGGGTGACTATGCCTGGGGGGACGGGAGAGGCAGGTCCTAGTGGGTGCTCAGTTGTGAGTAGGCTCTGGGCCATATGACTCCCAGACTTAGAGTCCACCCTGGCTCTCTTCCGGGTGGGCCTAGTGGGGCGTAGGTCCCATGCCCCTGCCCAAGACTGAGACTCTGGACGGTTCCCATGGCCCTGAGGGACCCACGGGGGCGTCTCGGGTAGGGAGGGATGAAGGGGAATCGTAGTCCTTTGGACTGGTGAGTTTGGGGGTCGCTCAGGGGCATCTGGTCTTTGAGCACAAGGCAGATTCTGGGCTGAGGGCCTGCCCTGCCTCACCTCAGTTCTCGTTCGGGCCTCTCCACAACCCCTCTGCTTGGGACCCAGGTCCCTTCGAACATGTCCTGCGCCTTGGCGCTCAGGCTGGGCTGGAGTGGGCACCCACCACCCCCCCCCTCTCCTCCATCCCCCTGGAGCCCCCACCCTCCCGGCACAGCTGGCTGTGGAAAGAATGAACCCCTAACTCCCATCCAATCACTCTCTCTGCCTTCTCCGCAGGGGCCCTGGTCACAGGGAGTTGAAATTTGCCTAAAGCCCACCTGGCCGGCTTAATGGCACCCAGTGGGCAAATTCAGGCCAGCGGCTCAGAACGCTGGTTATGCATTTTGGGCTCGAACACAGCCCGAGGGGCAGGGCTGAGGACATGTGTACCTCATTACCCCGGCGATGTGCGAAGCAGTAATTAAACCGGGCTCCACTTAGAGAGACAGACAGAGGGGGACACACACCCCAGGACCTCTTAGTGGCTTTTCAGCCTTGGCAAAAAAAATTCAGAACCGGAGACAGGGATGCAGGCCTCTAGATGAGACTCCTGTCCCTGCCAAGGTCCCTGGGAACTCTGGTACCCACTAGTGGCCCCCTAGACACATTCCCAGCTCAGGGCAGGGCAGGCCTAGCTGGCTTTAACTTTTTTTCCCCGGATCAAGGGTCCCGAGTGTCCGTGTGATTTCTGGAGAAAGCTCAGAGCTTCTCGGTAGGGCCAGCAACACTCTCTCGGAGCCCCTTCTGAGGAGGTCAGAGCCGGAGAGGCAGATGGCGGGGTCAAAAGCCAGCCTGGGCCCCAGAAGAGTGTCTTCCACTAAGAGGCTATGGTGGGATTTAGTCTATATTTGTCACCTCGGCGGCCCGGAGTGCCAACCACAGAACCACAGACCCACAACACGCTTGCCTGAGCCAACACGGCGACACCGAGGCCCCTCCGGCCCCGGCGTATGGTGAGATTTCTAGCAAAGCAGATTTGGGGAAAGAATACGGAAAAGGCAGTCCCCGGCAAAGCGGCCCATGCGCACACCGCTTTGAGTCCACGTACACACTTAAACGCGGATGCGTGTGTCTTGGTGCCCAGCCCAGGGAAACCGGCCTGGGGTCTGCCCGGCCCCTCGCTCACCTCCCTGAGCTCCTTGGCCACCTCCTTGAGCTCCTGCAGGATGTCCTCGAGCTGCCCGATGACCATCCTCATTTGCTGTCGAATCCGCTCCCGCTGGCCGCCGCTGCTGGGGTCGTCACTGGGCTGCCCGAGGTCCGGGGCGCCCCGAATGTTCATCCTTCACCACGCGGCTGCACGCCTGCCCATATTCCCCCCAGCCGGGCGCTCGCTGCGTCTGCCTCCACGGAGCCCCCCTCGGCCGGGCAGAGCTCCACATCTTAACGGCCCCCCAGCCCACCCTGGCCCTGGGTGGCCCTCACCCGGCCCGTGCCCCCTGCCACCCCGCCTCCTCTGCCTCTGGGTGGGGAACGGGACACCCAGAGGAAGACAGAGTCTGACAGAGGGGGTCAAGTTGAGGACACAGGAGAGCAGGGGGAGGGGCCTCGGGTCTCAGGAGTGGCCTCCAGGACTTGAAGTGCCCGAACGGGTGCTGAGCTGGTCTCTGGCCGAGCCTGGACACGGAGGCTGGGGGATGACTCTGCAGGGACTAAGGGTAGGAGATGCCCTTGGGATGGGGGAAGGCAGCAGTCATCCCTCACAACTCCTAGGCGGTTGCAAAGGCAGAGGTCTCCGGAGGCAACTGACACCTGCAGAGGGACGGTGGCTGGGGTCTTCCAGACGTGGAGGGGGCTTCAGATGTGGGCAGCTCTGAGAAGGGAGCTGGACGGAGGAGAAGGGCAGCCCCCTGCAGAGAGAGCGAGCCTGGCGTCAGCCCTCCCAGGCTGCAGCACCAGCCGGCAATGCCGCTGCCTCCCTCCTCTCGCCAGCCTGCACCCTTCGTCGCTGGGGATTTTTTTTCCTTGGTGGGGAGGGGTGGTGGAGGCAGATGGGCTACGGCACAGCCCCTCCTCTAGAAGGAGAGGAAGGAGCCCCTGCTTTGGAGGCAGAAGTCCTCAGCCTGCGACGGGGCACCCTGCCCCAGCTCCCCCTCATCCCTCGTGCCTCCACCCCCCAGCCAGGCCTGGTCCCGCTGGTTCGCCGGAGGGCCTCTCCAGCCTTCTGTCCTCCCTCCCAGTGCCCCCAGGGTGCCCTCACTCGTAGCGGACCCTCCCTTTCCCAGCCCCGCCTTCCCTCAGAACCCCAGCTCGGCTCCCAGACTCACCGAGGGTGGGAGCACCGGCCTTCCTTCCGAGCAGCGTCGGGGGCCGAGCCCCAAGAGGAGGCTGGGCCCCCCCTCGCAAAGGCTCCCTAGGGCGGGCTTCTCTCTCTGGACCCTTCGGCCCCTGGCCTCAGGGAGGTCCTCAGAGCCGCCACGGGAGACATCTGGCCGGTGGGAGGGGGCGGGGCCTCCGTGCTCCAAGGAAGAGGGCAGGAAAAATCTCCCCCAGCCCCCGCCTGGCTCCGGGTCGGGAACGAGCGAGCGTCCGCTGGGCTCGGGGCTCCGAGGCCACAGGTGACCCGGGTGCAGGGCGACCAAGGCGACGCCGGGCCGGTCCCAGCGCGTGAGCCAAAGTCGGAGGGATCGGAGGGCGCCGGGATCCCCTCAGCCCACGCCCGGCATCCCCCGGGCTCCGCACAGTCCGGGATTCGCTCTGTCCAGTCCAGATCGGCCGGCTCTGGGCTCCGCCGAGGTCCGCCTGCCCTGCCCGGAGTGAGCGGGCACCGCTGGGCGCCCGGGGCGCGCTCAGCCCGGACCCAGAACGTCCGCGCTCCGGCACCCGCGGCGCCAGGAGCGGCCGCAACGGTCCGCTCGGCCCGGCCCGGCTGCCCGCCGCGGGGGGGGGGGGGGGGCGAGAACGCTCCCGCCGCTCAGTCCGCGGTGGGAAAGGTCCGGAAGCCGCCGGGCCAAGGGGGGGAGGGGCGGCGGCGGCCGCGGGGACCGGGTCCCCGGCCGGGCCCCGCTGAGAGCGCGCCAGGCGGGGGGCCCGGCCCGGCTGGGTTCGGCGGCCCCGAGCGCGGGCGGGAGCGGCGCCGGGCGGAGCAGAGGAGGCGAGGCGAGCGAGAGGAGGAGGCGAGGCGCAGGCAAGGGAGGGGAGGGGAGGGGGCGCGCGGCGGGCCCGGCCGGGCCGGGGCGCTCGGGGCTCGCAGCCTTCGCTCCGCTCCCGCCGTCCCCCGCCCGCTCCCACTCGGCTCGCCGCCCCGCCAGCCACCCCCTCCCCTCCCCCCCACCCCGCCCCGGGCGCCGGGTCGCCGCCGGTGGGGCAGACGCGCGCGGGGTCGGGGCTGGGCCTCCCTCCGCTGCCTCGCCCTGCCCCTGCCCCGCCGGGCTCCGCGGGGCCTGGGCCCGCTCCCCGCGCGCCGCGCCGCCCGCGCCCCGGCCGCCCCCGGCCCGCCCCGCAGCCCCCCGCCGGACTGGCCGCCCGGGCGGGCGCTGGCTCCCTCCAAGGCCGCCCGGCTCGCTCGGCTCCGCTCGCTCGGCGCTGTCAGAGAAGGGGCTGGCCCTGCGCGCCGGGAGGGAGCTTTTAAAGCGACACACACGCCGCCCAGCGCCGAGCGCCGAGCGCGCGAGCCGGGGGGTCTCGGCGCCCGGGGGACGGCGAGGGTCCTGCGCTCTCGGGGCCGGAGGCGGCCTAGCCTGGCGGGACTCTGCCCGGCCTCGCGGCGCGGAGGGGCGGCGGGCTGGGGACTTCGCTCTTCCCGCCTTTCCAGGCCACCCCGTGGCCCCTTCCCCCACTGCGGTGCACCCCAAGCGTCTCTTTTGGCTAAAGTTTTCCGCATCCAGACCCTCCCCTTGCTCCTTATCATATCTCAGCCTACCCCAGGCCTTGCGTTGAGGCCGACTAATTCAGAAAATAGAATACAGACGACCTGTACGGAGCACCCACTGTGTGCCAGGCTCTGGGCGAGGCACCGTCGGGAGTTGGAGGCTCTGGTGACAGGTACGCGTTAGACACTCGATCATTTCTTCAGTTCCTCATCCATTTACCCCACATTTATTCAGCACTCTCTGTGCACGAGACCTCACGCTGGACTCTGGGGTCTCAGGAAGGAAAGGCAGCATTTTTCAGGAAGCTCACAGTTCCTGGGGGAGTGGGGCGCACTCCTGAGTAAGCCGAGAGGTGGTAAATGCAGGACAAACGGAAGGTTCTAGAAGAAACGGGAAAGGAGTGGGGAGGGCGGGGAGCAACCCAGGTCAGGGGCTGGCAGGCTCTCTAGGGAGGCAACCCCTGAGCTGCATCTGGAAGGAGAAGTAGGCGTTACCCAGGTGACTGTCAGTGTGGAGGAGGCCGGGAGGAGCACTCCCGCAGGGAGGAGGGTTAGAGCCCAGGCTCAAAGAGAAGAGAGGGGGAGTTTGAGCCACCTGTGCCCTTTAGAGATACCTGTCTGACAGCTAGCTCTGTGGACAGTGGACTAGAGGGAGACCAGATCCTGGAGAGACTCGGAAGCCACAGTTGGGCTCTTGGATTTTCTCCCGGGGCAGAGGGGAGGATCCTGTTAGGAAGGGACCTGGCTCTGCTTGCCTCCTCAGGAGACCTACTGTGGCATTGTGGACGGGGGAGCTGAGGGCTAGGCCACAGGCAGGAGACCAGTTAGCAGGCTGAGAATCCAGCTGAGAGAGGAGGGGCCCGAGTGGGAGCAGAGAAGGAGAGGAGGGGATGCCTTGAAAACCAAATCGAGGAGAATAGAACAGGACTTAGAGATTGGCTGAACTTTGAGGGAGAGATGCCTCTTACAGCGTATGGCTTATAGCCCGGGAGACTGGGTAGATGGTTGTGCCGCCAGTTTTGTCAGAATGGAGAGTAAGAATGGGTCTGGGGTGAAGACGAGGGCCACTTTGGGGCAGGTGGAGATACCCTGAAGACAGTCCAGTACCTATGGATCTATGCCTGGCTTCGAGAGTGTTGTTTTGCTTTTAATTGAATCATGATTCGAGGGGATGAGATTAAGCAGGAAGATTGTGTAGACTAGTAATAAAAGCAGTAGGTCCAGGCTGGAACTTTGGAAGAGAGTCCCCGGGTGAGACAGAACCGGAACAGGCAGGGAGGTCGGAGAGGACTGAGAGTAGGGCGTCTCGCAGGCTTGGGAGGACAGGGTTTGGAGGAAGGCCAGCTTGGCCATATCGAAGGCTGCGGAGAGCTGCTGGGAGGGCAGGAAGGGAAAGTGCCCCCCGGCCTTGGGACTTAGGGGGCCACCGGTGATGCGGTGGGGGCAGGTTTGGGGGAGGGGGAGGGAGGAGAAGGAGGTGGCAGGAGCCATATTGTTGGGCGTTGGGTACTGAATGGTTAGTGAGGACTACAAGCGAGTCTAGGTGACACTGGCGAAAGTTCAGATGACAGGGAAGCAGAGATCTTGAACGAGAGGGGGAGGAAGGATCAAGAGAGATGGGGTTGGATGGTCGTTTTGAGGCTGGCCCGCAGGGACACCGAATTCCAGGGACAGCGAGGTGTTAAGGGAACCCGTGGTTTCACTCGTTCTCCAAGCTCTCTCCGAGGTGTGTGCACAGCAGACACTGGGTCTTCCAGAAGCGACGAGGGCGAGAGTCCAGCTGCCTGGGGTGGGGGAGATACTCTCCTGGGGACGCGAGGAAACAAGAGGCCCCACCAATTATCACTTAAAAATTCATGGTAAAATACACATGAAGTTTACCATCGTAACCATTTTTCAGTGCGCCGTTTCGTGGCATCAAGTGCATTCATATCGTGCCGTGATCACCACCATCCATCTGCACAACTCTTCCCATCTCGAAAAAACTGAAAACTCTGAATCCAGTCAACAAAAACTGCCATTCTTCATCCCCCGGCCCCCCCCACCAGCCCCTGGCAACCGTCATTCTATTTTCCGTGTCTATGAATGTGACTGCTCGTAGAAGTGGAATCGTAGAGTCCTCCCAACCATTTGCACGGAAGCTCTGATGCCAAGACTAGCCAAGGTCAAAAATGGGCGGAGCCAGGGGCACCTGGGTGGCTCAGTCAGTGAAGCATCCAACTTCAGCGCGGGTCATGATCTCGTGGTTCGTGAGTTCGAGCCCCGCATCGGGCTCTGTGCTGACACCTCGGAGGCTGGAGCCTGCTTTGGATTCTGTATTTCCCTCTCTCTCTCTGCCCCTCCCCCGCTCACGCTCTGTTTCTCAAAAATGAATAAAAGTTAAAAAAAAAAAAAAACTGGGCCGAGCCTGAGGAAATAGAACAAGTTTCTCTAGCCTGAGGTCCACGGAACCGTCTGCCCATGTCCAGGGAAGGGGGGATGCGCTTGAACTGGCAGCGTTAGGAGTGAGCTTGGTTTCAGAGGCTAAGATGTGACCGCTTCATACCGAATCGATCTTGGGTCTCCTGAATAGAAGCGAGTTGTATAGAAAAAGGGAGGTGACATCTCTTCTGTCACCTGTGGGGATCAAATATCTTGGACCCCAACCCCCTGGGTGGACCTCCAGGAGGGCAGCCAGGATGGAGGAGGCGGGGGCGGGGGGGACTGGCGTAAATGTCCTGTGAAGAAGGGGCAGCCTGGTCAGAGCGGGTTAAAGAAGAGGATTTGCGGGAGAAGATTATAAGTCCGATTATAAATCGCCCAAGGGCCGTCACAGGTGCGGGAATAATCACTAGGTTCTGGGCGGTGCTCAGGCTCACCTTCCTTAGAGTTTGGAGATTAACCCATCCTCTCCTCCCCTCAGCCTCCCTGGCCACCCACCCAGATGTCCCATCCTTCAGATTTCTGCTTAGAACCACATTCCACCCCCCTGCCATCTCCAGACAGCCCTCCCTAGTCCTCAGTTGGCAGAGAAACACAGAACACCCTTTTGGCCCTTAACCAGATGTTTCCCGGATGTTCATTTAATGTGCTGGCTGTGTGACCTTGGGCAAGTCACTTAACCTCTCTGAGCGAGGATAAAAATAAACGTTTTTATTTTTCCCTATATTGTCTGCCTTGCCAAAAAGGAAAAAAAAAGTTGTTTTCTAATGTCTCTTTGACTCAGAAAAATAGGGATGATAATGGTACCTACTTTCCAGGGTCTTTGTGAGCTTGGAACAAAATAATGCATGTGGAAGTCCTTGGCCCAATGCCTGGCATCTGGTAGGTACTCCATGGCCGGTAGCTGCTATCGGCTCTTATTAACGGCTTTGTGTCTGTAAGCCTTATTTCTTGGGGAGGCTGTGACCTCCCCAAGATGGCGCCTGTGTCCTTTCTGCCCCCATCTCTCACATGGACCAGTGTGGTGGACTGTGACAGTGACTTTTACCTCTTCAGCCCGTTTTCCATCTTCCCACTTCTGACATCCCCTTCCTTTGGGAAACTACCCCCCCCTTGTCACATAGACCCAGTGGGTTGCCCGTTGCAGAGCCCACTACTCCCACTTATCGTGCCCCGTTGCCAGCAGGAAGGCTGCAGGTATCAAAGAACCTCATCCTCTAGCACCAGTGATTGGCCCAAGAGTTGGGCACACTACCCAAGCAGAACCAATCAGATTCTTCCCTGAGATTGATATGTAGATGCTAGGGGAGGGAAGCCTTCTTCCTACCAGGATGCAAAGTTTGCTGACAGCCAACTCTCCCACTAACTGTAGGAGCCAAGCCAGTTGACAGAGGGGAAAGGAGTTTCGAGGGCACGCTGGTGGCACTGAGTCCCAATCTTGGCTTTTATGGCCTGGCAGCCGTTTCTTTCAGTCCTGGGAGCTGCAACTGCATCCTATCCACCTCTAAGAGCCAATAAATTCCTTTATTGTTCCAACTGGTTTTGTTGGGTGTCTGTCTCCTACAACCAATAGGAGTCTGACAAACACACTCAGGGAATGCTAACACATAGATGACTAAGTGACTGGATTCCCGGGTAGGGTGGCATGTCAGAGATCCTGAAACCCGCAGCTTGGGAACAGCTGCCCTGCGGCCACGGAGGGGAGAGTTGGTATTTGGAAGGTTATTGCATCAGGCAGACTTGGGTTTCAGTTCCAACTCTGCTATTTGCCAGCTGTGTGATCCTGGGCAAGTTACCTACCCTCTCTGAACTTGAGGTTTCTTATCTGCAAATGGTCGAAGTCCTAGAGACCCCATAGGGTTGTCTTGAGGATGGAGTGAGACGAGAACAGTAGGCACCAAGCCTTGTGCCCCGGTGGGGGTATGGGAGGCAAGAGCTAGAAAAATGGTGCGGTTTTTATTAGCCCACGATCCATGGCGACTGAGAGCACAGGACCGAGACGGGCATGCAGGTCAGGAGGAAACCGGGATCCAATCCGCAGGCCGAATTCTCAGAAGGAGTGGGTCCTGGCGCCAGGGAGGCAGTGCCAGAGCCAGAGAGCGCACGTTCGGAGAGAATAGACAACAGACAAGCTCACACTTAGGCAGTGGATTTGGAAGGCCCGTATGCTGGCTTCTCTGTTAACCATGTGACTCGCTAAATCTTCCTGAGCCTCAGTTTCCTTTCTCAGTAAATATCAAGATACTTGATAGATATCTTGAGGTCTAAAGCCATGTAACGTGTTCAGCACTGGGCTTAGTAGGGGTTTCGTAAATATGAGCTATTGTTACTGATATTCGCAGCTTAGGGAAATTTCCAAACACAAAGCCGGGGTCAACGGATAATGTTATAGGCAAACTTGCCATGAGAAAATCCGGAGAGCCTATATCTGAATCTCCCGGGAAAGGCCATTTCCGAACGAGGAAGAGGTAACGTGTTTTTCTGTCACTGGACGGTGGCGGAGCGCCTATTGAGGAAGCCACGTCTGGGGACATTTCTGTCATCTTCCTGCTCGCTGTCATCTCCCCAGCCGAGGCAAGGTTTTCAAAAGATTTTTGGACACTGGTTGCCTCTCTTCCTCACTTCCTATCATTCCTGAATCCTTCCAGCCTGGTTTCAGCTGTCATTGCCTTGTTGAAATCACCCTCACCGAGCAAGACCCTGGGCTTGCTAAGACCAGCAAACACCGCTGTTTCTCCCCCGTCCACAGTGATGGCTTTGTGGTCGCGACCTTGATAAGCGGGTGGGCGCTTGGCTCTGCTATAGAAAATCATAGCTCATTTTCTCCTGGTTCTCTTCCTGCCTCTCGGAGTGCCGCTCCCAGTTGGCTTCGAGGATTCTTCCTCCTCTGGCCCCTGGAATGCTGGTGACCCGTGGGGATTCTCACTAAGACGCTCTTCTCACTCGGCACACCTTCCCCAAGGGAAGCCTTCCACGCTCCCTAGAGGTTCTTGACTTCCAATTTGCTACTTCCAGAAGAGACCATTCCAGAACTTCAGGCCGTATTGCCATCTGCCTGCTAGACATTCCCACGAGGATGTCACGCAGGCACCTCGAACTCAGTGTGCCCAAGTCAGAACCCGTTGTCTTTCCCACCGCCCCACCCCATGTATCCCCTCTTATCTCCCCCATCTCAGAAGATGGAGCCGCCCTCCACCCTTCCACACACACTGGAAACTTGTGATCACCCTAGACTCTTGCTTTCCCATAGCCAATTGGGCGCTAAGTCCTGTTCACTCCGCCCTCTTAAAATTTTGTGGACAGGTATCTTGTCTCTACTGATGACCAGGTCTTGGGCCCACTGACTCCTGCGTTAGCTGATGGCCAACTAACAGATCTGCCAACCTTGCGACTTACTCTGTGCAGTCCACCGTTGCTGGTACCAGCTTTTTTTCTTATATCACGTTTATTTATTTTTGCGAGAAAGAGACAGAGCACAAGCAGGGGAGGGGCAGAGAGAGGGGGGAGACCCAGAATCCGAAGCAGCCTCCAGGGTCCTAGCTGGCAGCGCAGGGCCTGACTGCCGGGCTCAAACTCACAGACCACGAGGTCATGACCTGAGTTGAAGCCAGAAGCTGACTTCACCGACTGAGCCACCCGGGAGCCCCACCTGGTATCCGCTTTCTGTCCTACCCGTTTATGACCCTCCATGGCTCCCCCAGCCCTACAAGGAAAATCCAGCCTCCTTAGTTTGGTCTTCTGCTCTTTCCAGGAGCCGGCCCCCCGTCTGTCTCTGCGACCTCCTCTCTCTTGCCTCTTGCTCCCTTGGCTTCTGCCAGGGGGAGCTCCCTGCAGCCCCTTAACACGCTACCTTAATACACCTGCTCTCCTGTTTGCCGGGAATGCTCTCCTTCTTCTCCTTCTCCTGGAGACCAACCGCCAGAACCTCCTGACACATTCTCCCAGTGCATGAGGTCCCCCCTCTGTGCCATCACAGACCTCGTCCACTGCAAGCGTGGCCCCTGTCACATTACACTGTCATCGTGAGTCCGACCCTCCCCCACCGGGCCATGAGCTGCTGGAGAGCAGATACCTCTGTGTCCTCCACGCCCAGCAGAGTCTGCCGTAGTGACTTCGCAAGCTACATTTTTTCGAATATGGAATCTCTACCATGCTCACTTGTCCACATCTTTATTAAACAAAATATCTTTAAGGTGATCTGGGATGGAAAAAGCCAGAGAGAAGGAACAGGGCACACAGCTCCGGCCTTCATACCCCTCCCCTGAACCTCTGACACCCAGACCCTGCTAACAGCATTAATCCGCCAACGGCCTGAGCAAGCCGTGTGGTTATCATCCCCTCCTGTCTTCTGGGGAGTCTTATGCTGTCCATGACCCCTCAGTCTCTGCTCTCCCGTCAGTGAGATCACTGTCTGCCCCTCCCCCCGCCCCTCCATCCGCCTCTTTCTCCTGGTTTCTGTCCATCAGCATTTGAACCCACTTGCTTTCCAAACGCTTCTGTCTTAAAAGTAAGATCCCGCTTCTCTCTCCAAGCACTGGCTCGACTTTCCTCTCTCCTCAGCCAGATCTACCCCCGAGCTGTCCCGATGCCCGGCCCCTTCCTCCCAGCTCCCACTCCTTCTCCCTCCCTTAGCAACCTGGCACCTGCCTGTACCGCCGCTCTGGTTAAACGTTAAGGTCACCGGTGATCTCCAAGACACCCCACCCAGAGTCCTGATCTGACTTGTCTTCCCACTGCCTTCAGCCAGTTAACCGCCTCTTCCGTCAGCCCCCTCTTTGCCCGCAGCTTCAGGGGCATCAAGCCTCCCTGGATTCCTGCTGGCCGGGTATTCGCCGCTGGCTTTAACGCCCCCCCACCTTCCCCCACTCCCCCCTCCCCTGCTTTCCGCCCTGCCCCTGTCAGAAGCTGCAGTTGCTGGAGTTGTTGCTCCAGGGCTGGCTTTACTTCGTCCTGTTCATCCTCAACCCTCCCCCTCCCCCCTCCCTCCTGCCCCCACCCCCACCCGTCTGGTGGTTGTGGTTGCCCATGCCCCCCCCTCCCCCGCCATGGCTCCCTGAAATGCATCTCTGGCCCAGATTCTCTCTCCGGGTTCCAGACTCGTGAGATCCTCTGCCTCCTGGGGACCTCAAGTTCACAACTAAACTCGGGATATTTCTGAAACAAGCCCCCCACCCCCACCCCGCACCACCACCACCACCGCTGCACAACCCCCATCCCGTATCTCTGCGGCCCTTACAGAAACTCTGGGAATCTTTTGTACCTTCTTCTCCTCACCCCCCCCCCCCCATCGAATCCACCTCTGCTCATTCTGCCTCCGGCGTGTTTCCCCTGCCTCCATTCTCTGCCGCCACCCCCTGTGTCTGAGACGCCATCATCTCTCTACCGGGCAGTGAAATCCACCCGCTACCACGTGCTCACTGGGCCCCTCCCGGCATTAGCCCCGTAGCGCCCAAGGATCTCAGAACACTCCGAGTCGGATTGATCACTCCCCGGCTTAACACCGTCACGTGTTTCACATTTCCCTGAAATCCCAAATTTGCCCGGCGCCCACGAGCCCCTGGGTGGCCTGGCCCCTGCAGCCACCTCGGCGGCTCTCTCTCCTCACTTCCAGTTCCTCCGCACGTGGGCCACGCTGACCCTCGTTCAGTGCTTTGGGTGCACGTGTTATGTGTGTTGCCTCTAGACTGCGGCATATGCTGTTCCCTCTGCCCCGGGGCGCTCTTCCTCCGTCTTCCTCCGGCTAACTTCCATTCACCCTTCAGATCCTGGCTTAAATTTCGAGCCTTGGGAAAGCCTTCCCAGAATGCTCCCCCAGACCCTGCCCCCAGGTATTTGCAATAATGTGGTGTCTCCACTCCCGGCGAGACTGCACACACGTCCCCTTGACTGACTACAGTGCGAGGGCTCAGCAGCTACAGACAGACAACGGAGGAAGTTCAGAGTGGTTAAGCAACTTGCTGGAGGTCACACAGCCTCCGCCACGGGACCCCACAAGGCACAGATTCCTTTGATCAACACAGTGCTCTCACCTCAGCCTCGCTGCCCGTTCGTCGGCAGAGCCTCGAGCCTCCACGACAGAGGCTACTCTGCGCCCTGGTGCCCCCGCTCGGCGTCTGGCCCGAGCGAGGGTGGCTGGCTCCCTACTGATGCGCCTTCGAGTTCTTTCCCAGCTCCGCCTTCCTACCAAGCCCCAGTTCCCTTCTTTGGCGCAGCTACGGGTGAGCCTTCTTCTCATTTCGTCCTAAGTTAACACTTCAAGAGAAACTTTTACTAAAAAAGGAAGGGTAAATGAACGAATAGCGGTTGAGAGAAGCACAAAAGGAAATAAGACCCAAAATGTGAAACACAAGAGCCTAGAAATGGTTGAGGCAAAGAGGTTTGGCCCCGTGGAGTCTGCACGGGCTGAGCTCTCACGGATCACTGCTCTTTCAGTCTTTGGGCCGGTACTCCCACCCTTATCCTGTAGCCTGGACTCAGTCCTGGTTAGAGGGGGCACTTCCCTGGGCGCAGTCACCGCCCCTCTGGCTGACAGACAAATCTGTGGGTTGGGGTCGCCAATGATGGGAGAAATAAAGGCCCAGAAGGGGTTAGGGGGAGTGGAGAGTGGGCTTCCCTGTTCATTCCACGGGGCCCAGATTACGCCCGTGCCGGCTGAGCCAGGCTGCACCCCCCTCCCCACCCCACCCCCTCTAGGGGCTGGCACTGGACGACTTGGGGGTGAGGGCGGAGAGGGGAGTCGAACCGCCAGAGTCGAGCTGGCACAGCGGAGCCAGAACGCAGGAGGAAGGGCGGGGCCGGCGGGGCCTGGGCAGGACAGGAACAGCAGGTTCTTGTCAAACACACAATTTAATTCTGAGGCCGTCTCCCCCGTGCCTGAGAGATTTTCAGCTTGCAATAGTGTCATTTACAGATGGATTTGCAGCGGCGAATTACAAGTTTGTAAGCAACAGCTTCTCTGACGCCTCGAAGGGAAAAAAAAAAGTCTTATCCCTTTGCAAATTATAAATTCATAACTAACAGTGTTATCCAACTGAATGCAAAACAAATTCATTACCAGCTACATTATTCCATTGAATACCAAGTGAATGAACCGCACGGGGTTTTGTGCGGATTAGGGACATGGCAGGAGATGGGGACAAAGCTGCCCTCCCCCGGGTCCTCTGTTTTGTGTCCCTTCAGGCCCACCTCGAGCGAACCCCAAATGAAGGCAGAACTGGCTGGGAGGCACACCGCTTGTGTAAAAGGAAGCTAGGTGCTACGGCGGTGGTGGTGGTGATGTACCAGAACACAGCCACCCTGCTGGTGCGTGCGTGCATCTTTTGTGTGATTCTCGAAATTGTTGTAGGTGTCACCTTAAGATACTATGTCGTGAACGCCTAAGTCCTTGTGAGTGGCAGGACACCCCCTGTGAAAGGGGGTCCTTTTCCATGCAGGAAGATGGGAACCTTCTGAGCAGATATCAGACTGAGGAGACGGACCTCAGTTCAGGCACGGGATTGGGAATGCCTCGTATCTCCCCAGAACGTTACTCTCAGGACCAGGTTCCGAGGGACTGAGCATCTGGATGAATGATCCTGGGTGGGGGCGGGGCGGGGGTGGTGGTGCGAGACTGTGCCCACAATGTGTAGGCACTCCGGGGGTCCGTGGTGGTGGTGGAGGGGTGCGGGCCATTCTTTTAAACTCAGATGATCTAGTTCCGGACTCCCTGGTGTATTTCCCAATGTGTGGTTCCTGAAATATACATTTTTTCTTTAATGTTGATTTTAGAAAATCAGAAAAGACAAATAAACCAAACTAAATCATGCGTGTCCTATCCCGTAATATATCGCACCAGGAACCACCACTTTTGGGGTGGATCGGACCTGAAACTTGGCCCCTTCTCCAAGTCCTGTTCTGAATGAATGGAAAACTTGGAAGGTGGCTACATTATTTGACGTGGGAGAGAAGAGGAAATAGCCCATAGGCAGCGAGGCAAGCGACAGCCGGGAACCCCAGCTCCTAACGGTCTTCCATGCCACCCCCACACGACCGGAGAATTTTCCTGGCACACCTACCCCACTTCCTCCAGGCCAACTGCCCCGTCTCTCTCCCTTCTCTGATCACTGTGCCTCTCTCTGCTCCCCTCCTTAGGAGCCAAATGACTTCCTCTCCTTGTCTCATGCTGTGCGGTTTGCGACCATCGTCTGATCAAACAGTTGACCAAGCTATTTTTTTTTTTTTCTAAACAAAGACAGGTTTCCTGTCTGAGAAGAATTTCAGTGCCAACCGTGAAGATAAACTATTTTCACCTGGTTTCATGAACACATTTATATATATATTTTTTAGAAATAGGGGATTATTCTATGAATACTGATATTGAACCTGCTTTTTTGTTCGTAAACAAAGCAGAGTTAGCATATTTTTACGTCCTGAGATAAATCTGTATTTTCTGTTTTAATGGCTGCATATTAATCCATGTGATTTTTTAAAAGCCATCTCTCTCTCTCTCTCTCTCTTTTGTATTTAGACTGTTTCCAGTTTTTGCTATTATAACACCCACACATCATCCTTGCACATTTATCTAATTATTTCCTTAGGTTGGGTTCTTAGAAGTAAAGTTTCTGAGAATGCACTTTCCAAGGCTTTTCCCAGGCGTCACTGAGCGACGCCTCAGAAAGTTCGTGCTGGTTTCTACTCTCTGCAGCGGCTCATATTATGGCCCCCTTACTGTCGGGGTGCTGGCTGTGTCTCAGTCATCCCCTGGGCACCCCCGTGCCCACTTTGGAGACAACAATGGCCACCAGTGAACAGTTAGACCCGGGGAGCGAGAATGAGGGGCCACGCGATTCTTCCGTATGGATTCTTCCATGGCCTCCATGGAGATTTGAAATTGACTGGTTGATCGAATCCCTGATTTTATGAAGGAAGACACTGTGAGTGCAGCCTACTGCTGGTAATGGTGAGCGGTCACGTAGTGAGGACACGGGTGGGGAAAGGAAGGGCAGCATTGTGATGGAGACGGTGCGCGGTGGGGGGGGCACTCGCAGTGAGAAGGCGATCATGGCCGCGGTGGCGGTGGTGATGGTGGTGGCGGGGAGGTGAGCCCAATGGTGGTGGCGGTGGTGGCAGTGGGAGCAGAGGGTTGGCCATGTCCCTGCGGTGACGTGGGGCTGTTGTGGACATGGTACAAGTGATGATAAGAATGTACTATAGGGTTACGCAGACACCACAGGAGGGAGGGATTGTCCCAGGCATGGCGACCGGTGTGATTATAAGAAGCCGCCTGAGTCTAGCGCCGAGAAAAGGGAGGGGATCCGCTGGCCGGCAGGATGGTCGGGGAGAAATCTCCTGGCGGTGGGTGCTGGGGAGGGTCTTGAAAGTGGCAAGAGGGATTCGAGCTCCAGGAGGGCCGCAGAGAGAGTTTTGGGGATCCTGGGAGGGAGACGGGCCGGAGCTGAATTGCCTGCAGTGTTAACAGAGGTGGAGGGTGTGAGGAGCTGAGTGAGCGGCCCCACTGCTGGCCTTAGAGGGGGGTAGCGGGGGGGGACTGGGCCCTCTGGAGTGCCAGCGAGCATCTGAGGTCTGCTGGAGAAAGTGGGAAGAGGGGATGAAGGGTCTGTGGCACCGACCCACGGCGGGGAAGGGCCCCTGACCCCTGCCGCTGCGGGTCAGCCCCAACCAGCAATCCCCACTCGTCGCCTTTGGCCGAGGAGGAGAAGTGTCTAGAACAGTGGTCTGACTCCCCCCTCTCTTCTCCCACAGCGGCCCCCACCCCCCGCCTGAGTCTGACAGATGAGCATTTACTGGGTAGCGCCGCCTGCGAAGACCCCTTTCGCACTTCCCTGGGGGTGGCGTGGAGCCTGCTTTGACCCGTGTGCAAAGCTTCAGGATTCTTTCTTTCCAGGCAAGGACGCCTGCACATTTTCGGGGATGCAGAAGGCTCGTGCCGGAGCAGCCGGCATCCTGGGTCTCAAGGGGTTAATCCATCTCTGAGGATGGGGTGCAACCTCTCCCCGCACCCTGCCTGCTGCCCTCCTCACTCCGACCCTGAAGTCACCAGAGCCAAGTGGGTGCTCTCTCCGGGAGAGGGAGAAACCCTTTTTTCCCTCCCATTTTAATGGTACTGGTGACCTCACAAGGTTTCCATGGTGATAAGACCAAGGAGCCAGGGGGACTTGGTGAATTAGGCCAAACAAACCTACCCCCTAGAACCTTCTCCCTGATACTGGGCTTCGGAAGTGGACTCCACTCCATGAGCTTGCAGAAGAGGGAAGGGTGGGGGGTGGGGCACGGAGGCAGGGCTTGCAAAAGAGCTGTGCGCCCTCCTTCGCTTTCTGTGCCCCGCCCCTTTGTCCCCTGCCTAAAAAGCTCCCTTCCTGGAGGGCATGGTGCTGAGCGTGGACGGTCACCGAGCACTGACAGGAGGGCAGTTCTGATCCCCAGCGTAGGAAGCATCAACAGGGTAACTCTAGGCACCAGGGTGGATGAGGCGAGTGAGGGAGGTGGGCAACAGCAGGGCAGCGAGTTCGCAGGGGGAAGCGGATTAGCATCTGGTGAGGAATTGGGGGCTGCCACCTAAAGTTCAGTTTTCTTTTTTCTTTTTTTTTTTTTTTTTTACTTTTTTAATGCCTATGTATTTTTGAGAGGGAGAAAAAGACGGAGCACCAGCAGGGGAGGGGCAGAGAGAGGGAGACACAGAATCTGAAGCAGGCGCCAGGCTCCAGCTGACAGCACAGAGCCCGACCCGTGAGATCATGACCTGAGCCGAAGTCAGACGCTTAACCGACTATGCCACCCCGGCGCCCCTAAAGCTCGGTGTTCTAAGGAGCAGACAGGGGCCAGTGCCTTAGAATACAGGCTGTGGTTGTGGATTTCATGGGACGTCGCAGTTAAAGAACCTAGCAGGTGCTTGATACGTTATTTGTTTCCTTCCTGCTGCCCTCTGCCTCCTCCCAACCTCTGCCTCCTCCCAACCACAGCTTCCTGAGGGGTCTGAAGCACCATGTTGCCCCTCACTAATTTCTTGTTTTTGAGCACTTTATTTTGAGCACTATTTTGAGTCTTTACATAGGACAGCAACTAAAATGCCCCTATCTGTTGTCCTAGTGCTGAAAATTCCACCGCGGGAGCTCCATTGCTTTGCACCGAACCTCCCAATAAATGGCAACATCTCCCCTGAGAGGAGACTGTCCTATCCTTGGGCCCTGGACAGGGGCGGTAGTGCTGAGGGCTGGGGACAGTAGGTTTTTTTTTTAAAGTGTAGATGGAGTCTGTAAGTGAAGAGAAAAGAGAAAGCAGGCAAGAGAGTTTGCTACCCTGAAATGTTGGCCAGCGGTCATGCCTTTGGCCGTGGGATTTCTCTGAGGGCGAGGGCTGGAAAACCCAGAGTTACCCGGCATCTGAGAGAGCCATACGGGGATGGCATTGCCATGCTCACGCCATGGAAAATGGAAGAGCAATCTACAAGCTCCAAGTTTTCTGAGACTAGGTCCTGGGAGCCCGATACCCCGTGCCAGAATCGCCAGCAGTTCTGCCGGGTGCCTCCAGGGGAATCATGCCCCCTCAAGCAAGACGGGGCCCAGTTGCTAGGAGCCTGGAGACAGAGGGCTGGGGAGTGAGCCCCTTGGCATCGGAGCGGAGCTCGGAGGTTGGTTGGGTATGTCTCTTTGCCTTGACAGGTTCTCTTGGGGAGTCGGCTTTAATGAATCCTAAAGAACAATTTGCAAGCAGCCCAACAAATGTTCAGAAACACTCTTTTAGCTAGAATCTCACTCGCTGGGAGTCTGTAGCCTGTAGTACATATATATAGATTCTCCATCGGTCTCCGTAGCCCTCCACCCTGTATCCGGTGCAGCCTGGATCCCCTGGTGGGCGAGTCCTGCCCCTCTGTGAGCCCGGGCTCACTGAACCATTGGGAAGTATCTGGGTCTCCTTGTCCTGAGCTGCTGTCCGCCAGGGCTGCCAGGAATTGGGCCCAAAGGCCTGGGTCTCTGCTAACAGGGCGGCTTCCAGCCCGAGCCCACCAGATGCGAGCCCGGGTAGGTGCTCTTTGCTCTCTCCGTCTCTGCCCTGTGTCCCACCTCCCTTTTGTCCCAACCAGGTCCTGGGTGCTTGGAGCTTGTTCTTGAACTCTGAGTGCCCTGGGGCTGATTTATCGCTTCATTTGCTCACTTCGGGAGTCACTGAAGAATTCATGTTGGGTGGTGGGGGCGGCGGGGTGGGGGGGGGTTGCGTGGGTGAAACAGGTGAAGGGGATTAAGAGTACCCTCGTGTTGATTAGCACTGAGTAATATATGGAACTGGTGAATCGCTGTCTGGTAACCTGAAATGATTATAACACTGCATGTTAAGTACACAAGGATGAAAAAAAAAAGACCAAAAATCTAATGTTGGGGTTTTCTTTTCTTTTCTCTTTTACATTTTTCTAGCTGGATTTTGCTAGCGTCTGTATCGATACTGGCCATCTTCCTGACCTCTTTCACAGTCTCTTAGTTTCTCTGCCTCCTCTCTGGAGTGTTCTGGATAAACAATCATATCATGAACAAATAATGATAGCAATTTCTCCTTCCTGAATGTTATGCTTCTTTTTGTTTGCATTTTCAACGTACCGTTCCATTAGCTAGAACTTCCAGAACAATGCCAACTAATTGTGGCAATAAGCAGGCGTTCTCCTGCCGCCCTGACTTAAATACGAACACCTCTCGGTGTTTTATTGCTGAGAATGTTGTCGACGGTAGGTTGGGGACGGCTATTTTTCATCGTGTCAGGGAAATGTTCTTTTATTTTTATTTCACGAAAGAGTTTTCACAGAACGGATGTTCGGTTCTGTGGAATGTGTTTGGGGTTTCTGTTAAGAGTGTCATGTAACTTTTCCCTTTCTGGTAATTGACATGATTAATTACATGGACTGATTCTCCGATATGTAATCATCTTCACCCCGCTGCATTTCTCACACGGCTGTCTGTGGAAGGGGGCGGAGATCCGTTGCCCAGGAGGAGTCTGGCTGAATAGCAGCTCTATAGGGTGCAGGCTGCGAGTGTGCTTTTCCCCCACCCCCACCCCCTAATCCCGGGCATAATCTCAGGCGGGCCCCTGTGATGACGAGGGGCTTGAGCTGCAGCTCTGGAGATCGGGGGTGTCAGCTGATCCCAGAGCGATCTTTGCAAGGCCAGGCGGATCAAATGACTCCCTTCAGTAGCTTCCATCGCCTTCAGTGGAAAACCCAAGCCTCTAGGCACAATTGCCCGGGTCTCTGACAACTGGCCTTCGTCCAATGCCACCCCCCTGCCCACCATCTTTTCCACCCCCTGCCCTCTAACCACGTGGAAATCTTGGCAGGGGGCAAACCTATCTCCTTCTGTGCCTCTGGGCCCTCTCCCACGCCGTTCCCTTTGCATGGAAAGTTCTTCCCCAGGGAGGGCTCCTCAGTCCCTCCAGGGAGCCTTCCTGGCCCAACCCGCTGGGTGCCACAGTGGATGAGTTCACTGCGTCTTTGGTACTTTCCAGGCAGAAGGTAGTTCTGTGTGTCCGTCTGTCTCTAGGAGCCCCCGCAAGGGTCCCTCTCCCAGCCCAGGGCCTGCCTGCAAGTGTCCCTCGGCCAGCCCTACATCAGACACACTCTGAACACGTCCACGAACGCAGTCAAGTGTCCACACTCATGAATGCACTCTGCTTGAGCCCCCCCCCCCGCCCCACCTATGACCCCCAGGGCTCGCTGGCCTCACTCCAACAGCTGTGTGTGTGGAGAGGCTCACCGGCGGCTGAGTTCCCTGGAGCCTCTTTAAAAAATGCAGTCAGCCTTGTTTCCTCCTCGTAAACAACGACTTAGCACAGCATCGGGGCCCCATGGGACCGCGTTCCCCCCAAAGCCGCTGCCACTGGAGACGCAGGAAGGGGAGGCCAAGTGGGCCCAGGAGGGACAGATGACTGGGGATACATGGGAGGGAGCAAGCAGGAGGGGCTTCGATGGGCCGCGGCCCCCCGGGTTTCCTGCACAGCCCAGACGCTGGCACCTGGGCCCGGCCTCGGCAACAGCTCCGCCTCTTCCTTTCCACTGGGCCTCAGGCTCACCCCTGGTCCCCCCGGGGGTGTCCTTGGCCCCTTCGGGAGAGGATCCATTTTCAACTCCCTGCCTTCCTCCAGCCATTAGGTGGCCTCTGGGAATAAGCTGATGTCAAATGGAGGGCTACTAAGCCTGGGATGGGGTAGGGGTAGCTCACACCTACCCCTCTCTTTTGCCCCCCAATCCCCGCCCCCCGCACCCCAGCAATCCTGAGTTACACAACACATACCTGGACAAGCATAACCTGAAGTAGGTTTTGGGGTCAGGTTGTGGAGTCAGGCAGAGCTGGCCTCAAATTCCAGCTTCGCTTCTTGCTAGCTGTGTGATCTTGGGCCCACTGCTTAACCTGTCTGAGCCTCAATTTCTTTATCCGTGGAACCATGGCCACCTGTAGAGCCGGCATGAGGATTACATGAAACGACCGAGTATAAAGCACTCGGCACCATGTCCGACATATAACAGGAGCTCAACGAACGGCAGCCAATGTTACAAATTACAGGTCGGAGCAGGCTGGGCACAGCTGTCACCTCCACACACCCGTTGGTGGCTGGAGAACCTGAGACCCAGAGAGGAGCAGGACATGAAGCTTCTGAAACCCTCCTCAGCCTGGGCTTGGGTCTGTTCAGGAGATCTCTGCCATGAGCCATAGTTTCTATCCCAAAAGCCTTGCCGCCTGCAGTCTTGGGTCTTAGGCTCTGCCCTACAAGCACCCTGGCCGTCCTGTTAATTTAACAAACCTCGGCATCGTGCTTGCTAAGTCGCCAGCAGAGTTAGAAGCCCTGTGTGTCTATTACGGACGAGGAAACTGACCAGTTCACACTTGCCCAAGGTCGCCCAGCCCCCCGGGGGGCAAAGCCACCTTCTGTCAGCCTGGGACACACCGCCGACCAGGCTCCCGCCCTCCGGTGAGCACAGACCAGGCACCGGGGTGGGAGCATGAAGGTTCCCTGGACATCCGAAGCCCGTGTTGTCCCACATTCAAAGCCGGAGTGGAGGAGGCATCCTCGCCGGGCTTGAGCCTGTGACTGAGCATCATGAGAGCATCGGCTTCGCCCTACAAACCCTCATTGCTGGATGCCACCTCTCAGGCCACAGCAGGTATTTCCCTGGAGAGAGGACCATGAAAACTTGGATGAGGAGAGCTCTTTATTATTCAGAAAAACCACACTATTTAATTTACTATTAATAATAGCTCTTGAGTCAGCCTTCTCTTGAAGAGAAATGAGAACGGAAAGAATGGCCCTCTCTTCCCTCCCCCCTGCCCCCCTCCCTCCTCTCCTGCCTCCCTTCCTTAGAATCCTGGGAACTCAGTCACGAACGGTTGTGTTGGGCCCTTTGGGGGTTTGCAGTGGGAGGATCGAGGCCCAGCGGTGAGCTTCTCCCCTTCCTCCCTGAGCAGCCCTGCTCGGCTAGTCCTCTGTGGGTCCAGGGAGGCCACCGCCCCTCTGCTGTCAGACTTCTGGAGGGAGAGTATGGCTTCTGTCCTCCTCGACCGAGCCAAGGAAAGAGGCCATGGGGCTGTGTTCCGGCTGGAGCAAAGGGAAATGGGGACCCAGCCATCCTTGTCTTAGAGCTGCTGGGGGGGCCGTATGGGCCATAGGTTGGGATGAGGGATCAGGGCTACCAGGATCCCTCCGGGGCCCCGCCCTCTGCCCTCTGCCTCTAGAAGGGGTGCAGTGTCGGAAGGAGCACACCCACCGAGGCACAGAGCCAGGGAGGAGAGCGGAACCCGTGCCAGGGGAGGATGTGACTCGGAGTTCAGAAGACCCGGGGGGGCCCTGAGAACTGCCTTCGAGGAAGCAGAGGGATTTGTTTTCTCGACTGTGGGTCTCCACTGAGGGCTCCTCTGCCAGGTGCTCGGAGCGTCTGGTCCCAGTCCCCGCGGGGGTCCCAGAGGGGCAGAGGCGGTGGGCAGGAGCACGTTATGTTCGTAAGGAATGCTGCTGCAGGGTGTGCTGGAGGGACAGGGCCGCGGGGTCCTGATGGGAGTTGCAGGAGACAAGCAACTCGCCCGATTCGGAGCTAGGGGGGTTTTCCGGCTCCCTGAGGCAAGGACGCGGAGACTCCTCTGGCGTTGAGTTTCGGCCCTTCAGTGTGTGTTCAAGATGGCACCCAGGTTCCTGGGCACCCATTGCCCTTGAGCCTGCCTCCCGAATTAGGGCCCCTGTGTGGCCTGGGCAGGGGCCAAGTGGCCCACTGGGCGGACCTCCCAGGAGGCAGGGCTTGCGTTTTCCCTTTCTTCTACCGCCCCGACTACCTAGAGTGGGAAGACCATGGTTGCCCCATGGGTCGTGGGATGAAGGTCCCAGGCAGCACCCCAGCATTCTGTCCCCCTTCCCTGGGAGCTAGCAAGCCACCAGCCTCCTCTCTTCTCCTGTCCACCTCTTCCCGTAGGCTGAGTCCTAGACAGCTTTAGGTGATCGAAGGCTGCTCTGTAACCCTGCCTCGGGGTGGACTCGGACTTGAGGTGATACTTGAGCTTTCTGAGTCTGCCAGAGCCGAGTTCCACATACCTGCACACGCGCGCGCACACACACACACACACACTCCTTAACACGCACACATGCCGGCTCTCATTGCGAGGGCCCCATTCTTTATTCAAGGAGCGGTCTCGGGTGTCTGAATGGATGCTTGAAGACTCCCTCTTTGCAATTAACACGCTGCCGCAGTATTATTAGCCTCTGATAGGCAGGTCTGCCTTTGCCAGAGACTATAAATATGTGGGGCCAATGACTCAGCAAATCTGTTGCTATTTTTCCTGCAGATGCGTGTGGATCTGTGTCTGTGTACACCATGGCCCCATCTCCCAGCAGCTCCCATGGCTTGTATCCATGGAAACGCAATCCTCCCCGACTACAGTCCCCGGGCTGATGGACACCGGGAGTTTCCCCAGCCCCCTACCCACTTTGGACAGGGAACATGGACCAGGAGGGCTCCCAGTGAGCAAGCGGGTGGCCCTGATGGCGGAGGTGATACTGTCTCTGTTGCTTTGAGGGTCTAGGCAAGGCTGGCCTCCAACCCCAGCCCCCTAAGTGGTCTGCGGTCACGGCTTTGTCACCTGTTCAAGGCAAGTGGCCTGGTGAAGGGAGCCCTTCCCGAGGCCTGGGCCCTCACGGGAGCGAGGTTCGCAGAGCAGTTCCCGGGAGCCGTGGGCGGTGTGGCAGGCCCGGTGCCTTTGACAGTTGTGGGGGGGTGGGAGACGAGAGCCACTGGGAGAGGGAGACTGGGGAGAAGGGGAAGGGGCAGTGGCTATGAGAGAGGGAAGGAGATTGTATTCGGTATAAAACCTCAGGGCGTGGGGCTTTGTCTCCTGACCTTGACTCTGTCAAACAAAACCTGTGGGATGGATGAAGGAGCATGAGCTCCGGAAGCCCTTCCTTCTTCCATAGTCCTTCACATCGGCTTACTCCGTGCCAGGCCCCGTGCTGGGCATGGGGGTGCAGAGATGTAGCCAAACTAGACCCCTGTCCTGGAGGACTACGGTCTGGGAGGAGCCGACGGACTCCGCATCGAATCCGTGAGCTCCGGGGTTCTGCGGGTCAGGACCGAGCCGCGGGCCACAGCAGAGGGGGCAGAGCCAGCCGCGGGGCCAGGAGAGGCTTCCGCGGGGAGCTGCAGGTCCCGGAACGTGCCAGAAGGATGCGGCAGGGTGCAGGGGGGTGTGCTAGGAGGCGGAGTGGGGATCCCACGTAGATGGGAGCCCCGGGGGAGCCGGCTGGTGAGACACACACAGAGCTCTAACTCCGGCTCCTGTTGGTGGTGTTCCCTTGAAGACGTGACCTAAGCTTTCTGCCCTGGGAACTGGGAAACCACAGTGCCTGCCCCCAGGGCCCAGTGAGAATTAATGCGAGTATCTGGCCCCAACCGTAGCAAACATTTACTGTACGAACTATATACCGGAGCCGTCTGCATGGCAGTTCCTTTCTTCCCTCTGGGGCCCGTTTCCCGAGGCGAAATGCAGAGGCGGGGCCAGAGGACATCTCGAGGGCCAGAGGCCCTTGATTTTCCCTGTCCTCAGTTTCCCCGTTTTCCAAACAGGGAGAAGAAAGTTCCACTAGGTTTCAGAAGTGAAGGGATGGATCGTGGAATTATTCAAAGAACATTAGCTGGTATTTATTAAGCCCTGCTTGCCCTTCTTCCTGCTTAGGGAAAACAGGGCCTGGCTGACGTCACGGCTGCCACCTCCGGGTTATACAAAGGAGCAGGAGACCTGGCCCTACCCCCAGAACATCCACTGTGGCCGGAGAGGACTCGAGGGCCTGGAATGCGAGCTCTAAGGACCGTTTGACCCACCTCTGGCCTCCAGATCCTTGTTCCCAAAGCCCCAGGGAGGCCGGGGAACACAGACGGTTGAAAACCCTCTTCGTTGGCGCCAGCGAAGTCACGCTGACCCTATGAGGGAACTACCGTTATTGGGGAGTTCAGGGGCTGGTCCCGGGTCACCCGGATACAGGTGGCAGAGCCGGGGGCACCCATGGAGGCTGGCAGCACCCTACTGCCCGTATTCCCTCCACCGCGCTGCACCCCACCCTCTGGAACTCTGGTAAACCTGCTCACATCCTTCGGGAAACAGAGAAGCTATAAATAGCACGTGGGATTGTGAAGTGAAAAAAGCCAGTTGCCAAACAATCCATACAGGATGATTGCAAGTCGTGTAAAAAAACAACCCGGAGCTGAAACGCGTGTACTTGTGGGAAAGCGTATGAGCCTAAACGAACTCTGACGGTTGATCCGGAAGGGGAGCCGTCCTGTTGGGTGAACAGTGCTCATCTCTGGGTAGAGGAGCAGGGCGAGGGTGGGGGGAGGGGGCATGTTCCCTTACGGTGCGATGTGTTTCTGAAGTGGTCAACTTCAGTGTGCTGAGAATGTATTCAGGTCTTACTCGCGCAATAAAACCATCGTATCTACGAGGGGGACCTGTCTCCCCGCGTCCGGAACCCGTCCTGGGGCAGGCGGGACCCGGGGTGGGGGGGGAAGGCCCTGGTTTGCGAGGGTGAGGCTGATGGCATGGGGCCCAGGTGGGCTGGTTCACGGGAACCTTTTAGGCAGGTGTGGCAGGGGGCTGCCAGGAGAATCAGTGTGCGTAGTCTGTTCAGGAGAGCAGCTCATCTGCCCGTTTTCTAGCTGGGGACCCTTACGTCCATAGACGGCTTAGCTCCAGGTCAGAGAGCCCCGCGGCTGTGGGTCAGTTGGTTAGCGCACCTGCCTGACTAGTAAGGCTCAGAGAACCGTGAGCTTTATCTTCAGACGGGCCTGACTTTGACTTTACGCAGTGTCGTAGGTTCTGTGAGCCTCAGCTTTGCTACCTGTACAATGAGACAGATCCGCCTACCTTGAAGTGTTTTGGGGAGGGGTGAACGAGGTCAAGTTTGTCCGCAGCCCTGTTCATGGTAGTTCCCTAGTGGTCTTCTCCTTTCTTTGTCTAAGGGATGCTGTTTTGGACTCAGCGTGGGGCAAGTAAGACATAGGCCATGGCTTCAGTCCTGGCTTGGCCCTTATAGAAACAATTACTGTACAGTGAGCACGTGCTAGGTAGGTACCAGGGACCGTGCCAAGGGCTGTGCATACAACTCCCTTAATCCTCATTCTTAATCCCAATTCTGCTCCCTACCTCTGAGATAGGCACTAACTGTTATTGTCCCCACTTGATAGATGTGGGAATTGAGATGCCAGTCGGGATGGACTTAGAGAGAAAGCCACCTTTTCCTATTAGTGGGAAGACTGTGTAATAAGGTATATCTATTTTTTTTTCTTAAATATTAGGTAGAATTCGCCAGGAAAATCATCTGGGCCTGGGGTTTTGCGAGAAGAGTTGTGATTACAAATTCAAGTTCTTCAGGAGTTTGGGAAGCATCCCTACTTTCTATCTCTTCTTGTGTCAGTTTTGGTGGCTTCGCAGATGTAAACCGAAGAGAATAGTAATGATTGCTGCCCGGCGGGGTCATCGGCAGTGACAGGGCTTACTCGCTCGTGTGCCGGGACAGGGCAGCCCACCCACTCTGGGCCTGGAACCCAGTAGGTCTCCGGACACCGCAGCTGGCATCCTGGTGTTCCCCTGATGTTCGAAGCAGGAGGGCCGGGTTGGGCGCCATGCCTCCCCATTGGGCGCGGGGCTTGAGATTTTTCTCAAATGCCAGAGGGAGTTGGGCTAGGGCCGGAAGGCCCTGAAAGGTTGGCACATTTGACCAGAGGGGTTTCCCGAGGCCGAGACAGCCTGAAGGACCAGGGGAGCACTCGGGACCTCTCCAGCCGCTCTGGTTTTGAAATGCTGAGTGCCCAGCTGGCACTCGGGTAGTGCTTGTGGAGGGAGAGAAGGGGAACAAGGGAATGGGGGCAGGGGCAGTGCGGGGGGGGGAAAGGTTTCCTGGTCCAGAGGAGGACGTGGGGGAAGTCCCTACTGATGAGGGGACCCATCAGCGGGCCCTCAGGGGCTTCCCTCTCCAGTAAGCCTTCAGGCCTAGATGGGTGCAACCAGAGGGGATGCCCCCTGCCCCTGCCTCCTCTAGGGTCCCCAGCTTCCAAATCTGAGTCCCGGAGTGGGCGATTGTAATCATAGGCCCTGCAAAGCACCCCCATGACTGGCCCTCCAGCTCCAGAGCCTAGCCAATGTGGGGTCTGCCTCCGACCGGCCTCCACACTTTAGCCGTGACTCTCCTTCCTCACCGGATAGCAGGGCTGAATGGGGGTGAGGGCAGAACGGCCACAGAGAGACTCTCCTTGGCCGTGTTGCCTCCAGGCTTGAATCCCCTCCCTGCTCTGTGAAGCTAGGCCCATGCTGGTAGAACCCACCCGCGTCCAGGCTTTGGGGAGGGCTCCCGGGCATCCCGTACTCGAGGATGTCCTAGGCCCTGTGACAGCCGGACGTGGCAGGGCTCCTCCACGCGGCACCGGGATCTTTCGGAGGGCCCCGGAATGAATGAGCAAAGGCACGGGGGTTCGCTGAACAGCGAACGCCTCCGTCACGTACCAGTGCGTTGAGATAAAAAGACACCTAGCCTGATGAGGGAAGCCGAGACACACTGCGGCATGATACCTTTGGGGGACAAATGCTGTGCTAAAAGGGGCCCGGGGTATCGTGGGGGCACGAAGGAGACAGGTCTAACGCAGGATCGCGGGGAAGGGGGCAGCCGTGATTCCTTGGAAGAGATGGTGAAGAATGAATAGAAGGCTGCAGGGAGGCTGGCGGGGCTGGGAGAGAGCGCAGGGAATGAGAGAGGCGCGTGCATCATACAGGGGGGCGAGTCCTGACCTTAGTCAATTAGCGAAGCTACCGGCGGCCACACCCAGCCTTATTTCCAGGGCATTTCTGCCTCCCAGAGGGTCCTGGACTCACGGCACATTGGAAGTGCGGTGACCCGACCTCCCTGGCAGATACCAAGGTCGGGGGAAAGAGATCCATTTTTTTTAAATTATTTTTTGAGAGAGAGAAGGAAGGCGCGTGCGAGCAGGGGAGGGGGCAGAGGGAGAGAGGGAGAGAATCTGAAGCAGGCTCCACCTTCAGCCTGGAGCCCAACGCGGAACTCAATCTCAGGACTGTGAGGTCATGACTTGAGCCGAAATCAAGAGTCAGACGCTTAACCGACTGAGCCACCCAGGTGCCCCGGGAGGTCCTTTCCTACGTGGGCTCAGCGTTTCTAACTGGGGGAGGGTGGTATAACAATTAAGGAAGCACATGGCTATCAGAGATAACCCAAAAAACACTGTTCTAATGCTTAAAGAGGGCAGGAAGGTATTTGTTCCATACAGCGAGCAGTTCAGGAGGGGGCAATCCACGGCTGGTGTGGAAGCTCCAGGCTCCCTTCCACCAACTTCAGTGTGAAAGCCTTTGTCTTCATGTTCGCTGCCTCATAATAGCAGAATGGCTGCAGCAGCTCCAGACCTCTGTCTGCATTCCAGGCAGAAAGCAGATGGAATGCCAGTTCTGCACCTTTTAAAAACAGCACCCCGAAGCCCCGCCCAGTGCTTTACTTGCATCTCCTTAACCAGAACTGGGTCACATGGCCATCTCTACACCAGTCACTGAAGGTGGGTGCAGAGAGAGGGGTTATGAAGGGGCTTGGGACAACCTCCCCTACCCCACCTCAGATGGAGGGCAGATCCACTCTGGGTCCAGTGAGACACGTCCAGGGCTGGGCATCAGAAGGCCTGTGTGACCTTGGGCAAGTCGGTCAGCCTCCCTGGGCCTTTATTGACACCTTGTGGCGGCATCTGCTTGAAACCATGGCGCTCAGATGAAAAAAAGAAAAAGAAAACAAACCTATATTTCCCGCCCCTGTGTCCCCTCTGCCACTGCCAGGCCTGTCTCCCCTCAGAGCAGAAGGGCAGGCCTCCAGCACCTTTGATCCAGCCCTTCCCTGTCCCCTGTCCTGCCCGTCATGTGATTTCGCCCCACCAAAGCCAGCCGGCTTCCCCAGGGAAGCCGTCACCGCTCAGCCCTCCAGTCTCAGGGCTCTGACCTGTGTGGTACTTACATCAGTTCTCGGGCGCGGGGAAACCTCCCCACTTTCCAGAAAGAGGGAGTCCATAGCCAAGCGAGGCTACTGCCCAGGTTACCAGCCTCAGGTTCCCACGCTCTGTCCCTTCTCTGATGGGTGTAGGGTCTCGGTGTGCACGTGTGTGCGCGCGTGTATGTGTGCGCGCGTGTATGTGCGCGCGCGTGTGCTGGTTCAACCCAAACCCCAGCTGTGAGGCAGGGCCCTGGTGTGTTTGACTTTTGAGATCTGTGCCCATCCCGCGTGGTTGTCCGTGCTCAATATTCTGGGCTTCCCTTCCCGCCCCACGAGACCGATGCCCTCCGCCCCAATCCCCATCCCCGAACCCGCTGGCACGCAGAGACGGGCGGGTTAGGAGGGAGTCAACTAAAACTCGCTCCTAGATAGGCAGCTGTTCCGGACTAAGAAGGGCGCCCAGAGGGGACTGACAGGTTGCGAAGGGCCTTCCAGGCCCACGGCCAAGTGCTAATGGTGGAATTTAAAACCGACTCTCCATGGCCCAAAGCATTTTCTCTGCCAGCCTGCCAGTCTGACCCACTGGCACAAGGAGGCAGTTTTGGGCGGGAGGGAAGAGCTCTCCCGAGCTGGCCACGCCGCCGCCCAGTCACCTGAGGATTGCAGGAAGGGGGCCTGGGGCTGGGCAGCTGGTAGATAGGGCTGTGGGGACTTGGGTCTGGGGCTCTGCTGTGTCTGGGCCCGTCCGTATCATCAAGAAGATTAAGGGTCCTTGAGTAACTGCTCCGGGCAAGACGCTTACTCCTTGGAATCCGAGAGCCCCTCAGAAGGCAGGGGAGCCCGTCCAGGCCCTCCTTTGGCTGGAAGAAACTCGTGACAGCCTTCCGCAGATCTGTTCTGACACACGCATTGTGTCCCGGAACTGTCTTCAGCCCACGAGGTGGGCCTCATCGTTATCCCATTCCAGAGATGAGGAAACTGAGGCCCAAAGAGGTGTGGCGGATTCCTATCGTACCATGTCAAGCGTCAGGGCAGCAGCTTGCTGCCTGAGGCCAGGTGGCCCAGACAGTGGCGTAGCCCAAGGTGTGGCACCGGTCTCTACGTTATCCCTGGCTGGATCCCCTCGGGCCAGGCTGTAGGGACCATCTCCCCTTGTTTGGAGGTCAGGGACCAGAGCGGACTCCTGGCGTCTGCCCCCCCTCCACCCCACAACACCGTTCCCGTGGCCTGTTCCTGTTACTCGCTGCTCCTCAACATTCAGTGGCCCCCCATCACCTCCAGGATCTGCGGTCACCCTCCCCTTGGCCCGCCCTCCTCAGGACCCGGGACAACACAGCTCCACTTTTGGCCATCAGGATACCCCGGAGAGCTGGGCTTCCCCCCTCAGCCCCCGAGTTTTAATGGGGGACCTTGAAACCGGCCTCCTGAATGTATGCAATGCGGGTGGGGGCACCGCCTGGGCTGGGAGCCTACCCCCGCCCTGGGCTTTGGAGAGCACTCGTTATCACCCTTCCGTGGGCCTTGGGGGGAAGCCAGCCTTTAGCCCTGCTGGGAAGGAAGCCTTAATTACCTTCTCCAGGAGAGGGAGAGGATAATAGGAACAGATGGAAATCCTGGCAAGGCCACTCCTGCCCAGGGCCCCCTCCCCGCCCCCCGGCCCCCCAGCCTGCCCCCACCCCTGCTTCAGCCTTTCTGGGCTCAGGGAAAGACCTTGTACCCTGGTCTACAGTTGGGCTTGGGCAGCCATGGCTCTCATGGGATGCACAGATCACAGGGACTACCCTGTGCCTGGACCCCCCCCCCTCATTAACACTTCCTGTTGGGGTCACCCCGAGTACTCCTATCCAATATGGAAGGAGTGGTCGGGATCTTTTAGACCGCACTGGGATCCTGGGACGCCTTGGAGGAGGAAGCGACAAAGTCAGATAGGGGAGCTTCTGGTGTGTATGACGGAGCCCTGATGGAAGGGAAGGAAGTCATAGCTTTCAGAGAGGAGAGTCAGTTGGGGGGGTCATGGGCTGGCCTCCCAGGGCTCCCGGCAGGGGCTGCCACTTTCTTCTGTTCATTGTCCTAGCTGCGTGCCTGCTGTCAGCGGGCAGGGGGGGAGGGGAATGGGGCGGGGGGCGGGTAGGGGAGGAGGTGTCAAGTGTGTCCGAGCAAGAACACAGAGGAGAGAGAGAGGAAGTTGGGCCGACAGACACCCAGCGTTCTTTCTTGTAGATGGCACCGGACACCGTACCGTGAGTTGGGGACATTCCTCTGCCCTTCCCCTGGAAACGTCCTCAAACTCTGCATACAGACCCTAACTATGGGCTCCGAGCCCCAGTGCTGTGTACGAGGCTCAGAAGGCGTCTCTGAACCGGAAGCCAGCTGGTCCTCCCTGGCAGCGGGCACCTCCGGGACAGGATCATTGGAGAGGGGCCCGAGGGGTCCCCTGGAATAGTGCCCACCCCCATTCTGACTCCCGACCTCCCCGTGTCCACTTAGTGCTACTGCTTTCCAGAGAGGCGGCCTGCGGGGCGTGGGGGCCGGGGGCGTGCCGCTTGGGTCCCTTCTGCTGCTGACTGGTTATATGATCCTGGGCCAGTCACTTCGCTCTTCTAAGTCTTAGTCATCTCATCTGTGAAATGGGGATTGTAACAGTACAGGGTTGTTATGAGGTTGGAAATAAAATCATGTATATAACCGGCTTAGCATAATCCCTTGCGTGGGGCAAACGCTACCTCCCTCCCGTGTGCCATTATTACGGTTGTTATTTTAATTCCCTCGGGCAGTGTTTCTCAACTTTAAAGAATTCAGCCTCCCTCGTGAAAAACGTATAGACCTCAAACTCCTCCCTTTAATGGTACAGGATTAAAATGTCAAAGAAATAAAAGTGTGAGGCCAAAACCGAATCAAAGTGCTTATTATATGGAATATGCTTTTTCAAATGAAAGAGCACCCCCCCCACATACACAACTGAGGTTCACTATGGGGGGCGGGAGGTAAGAATCGTTTGGGCTGGATTTGTGGGGCCCTCGGGCCAACCAGAGAGAGGCCTGCCAAGAGCCTGGGAGGGGAGGACAGCAGAGGGCCCGGAGCCCAGGGCGGCGGCTCCCTTCTGGAAGGTGCCTCTCTCCCCTACCCCTCTCTGGATCCCAGCCCAGGCTCCCAGCTCTGACAGCAGTGACTTTGAGGGCATGGAGCGAGCTCTTTGGAATACAAATGCCTTTGGACCCTCCTGATCCCAGCTGGTGCCCCATTCTCACGCTAACAGAGAGTTTGGGAGTAGCTTGAAGAAGAATTTGCCACTGTAGGAAATCCGCCCCAAGCCTTCCTCCTGGGGACCAGGACCGTGTCTCCAGGGGGCGTTTCCAGCCTGGCCTCCTGGGTGCCCGCCCCACACCCAGCAGTCCTGGCAAGTTCCCCGGGGGGCTGGGTAGAGTCCGTCGGGCCGGACAGTAGCCCCTTCCCAATCTCCCCGTGCAAATAACAACCCACTCGACAATAACACTCGCCTCACCTCCCCCTGCCTGTGCCGAAGGTGCTTCATGCACCTCCCTTGGCTCCTGTAACCCTCACCGAGCTGCCCATGGAAATGAGGCTCACAGAGGAAGGCACTCTGCCCCAGACCTCGCAGCCGTAGCTCCAGGATCCAAACTCAGGGTGTGCACCCCAAGACTCTAGCTCCTAAGCCTGCTGGTTCTACGCTACATTCATGGGCTGGTGGCATTAAGAGACCTGGTGAGGCACGAGGTGGCACCGGGGAGGCCCGGTGACTAGGTGAGGGAGGTGGGGTCTGACATAGGCCAAGATGGAGGCCCTGGGAGGTCGAGGCCGAGGCAGGACCCAGGTGTCCGAAAGGGGCCCCGGGAGCGTGGCTCAGGTCCTGGAGGCGGCCCCCTCCAATGCCGCATCGGAGCTCCCAGCCCAGGTCATGCTGGGGTGGAGGGGGAGACCGAGCCGGGCAGGAACTCTTAAAGGGGCCGACATGGATTTTAGTAAGGTGCTTACAGGGTGTGCTGCGGGCAGGGCCCAGCCCTAGACAACCTTGGCCTCCTTCTCGGCTTGGTGGACTCTTACTCATCCTTCAATGCCCACTTCAAATAGCCCTCCCCTGCGAAGCCCCCCTGACTCCTCCTCCAAGCTAACTCCCTCCTCAATGCTCCCACTTCCCAAGCCTCTGTGGCATTGCCGAGGCGTCGGTCTACCTCCCTCCCCAGCCTGGGAACTCTTTGCGGGAAGGACCGTGCCTGACTCACCTCCGTGCCTCCGCTCGTTTCTCGTTTCAGCCAGAGCCACGGTACACAATTCTGGGCAAGTGCGGGTGCACCCTGTCCTGGAAGTGTCCCTCCTCGAGCACACCCCCTGCCCCAGGCCAGGAGGAGAGCCTGCCCGTGATCAAATGCACCTAACACCCCAGGACGGTCCTCAGCCGATGGGGATGGGAGCCCGCAGGTAATGGCTCTAGACCCCGCTTTGCAGGTGGACAGTTCTGGAGAGGACCCGTGGGCTCCTCAGAGGTCAAGGCGGGACGGAGCCGTGCTCTCCACCATAATGACCTTGGGGATATTCCATACACTGACTCGTCCCCTCTCCCTGCCTGCCGTCTGGCACCATCAAACTCGCTGCCTTCGCGTCCTGGTCTCAGGCTCTGTTTTGGAGAAAACGCTTATCGAGACAATGAGCTACACCGAAGAAACTTCTTATTTGAAGACTCTGTCCTTCACTGGCTCCGACCCTGATTCCTGGGGCGTCTTGTCCGACAGAACCCTATCTTAACTCCCAAGGCATCGCTGGGGTGTGCGCGAGGCTCCGTAGAGGAGAGTTATTCAGGGAATTATTTCCTGAAATTAAACTCCACGGTCCCTGAGGGAAGGAGTGAATGGGGCCCGGCGACGCTGGGGTGGGGTGGGAAGTTGTTGGGGGTTTGATGGGAAAGCCATTTTGCCTTAATTGTATTGCACACATTAAACCAACAACTACATACAGGAGCGAAGGCACGCGGCGGGAGGAGGCGGCGTGGAGAGACGGCTGGAACGAGCTGGCAGGCGGGAGGGGGTGGGTCTGAGGATTCAAGGGGGATAAAGGATTGGGGTTTAGGGATCCCTTGGCCAGGCGAGGACACCCCACCCCACCTCTTATCAGTTGGAGTGTTAGAGAGGCTCGTAGGCAGAGGGTAGGGACCGGAAGTCGACTGACTTGACCCTCTACTCTGGCCAGGCATTGTGTCAGGTGTTAGATCCCGCTCACTTACAAACTGCTTTATATGCATCCCCAGATGTACCTCGCGCAGCCAGCCTGTGAGGTGAGCACTCTTGCCCGTCTAATTTCCCACGAGAGAATGGCACAGAGAGACAAGTAACTTGCCCAACGTCGCACAGCGCTTTAATAACCCCGTCTAATCCAGGTGGGAGATGAGCCCGAGCTCTATAGTGGGGGGGGGGATTGGGGCCAGACCTGTGGTGAGGAGCACAGAAGCCCTCCCGGGGAAGCCCTGGGCCCTCGATGCCTGTGGGCGGAGGCTCGAGAGCCCTAAGAGGGGCCGAGGCTTTCCGGGGGGTATGGAGGGAACTCGGTAGGCTACTTGCCCTCTCTGGACCCAAGATGCCTCATCTGGAAACAGGTAGTGGTAGCCCTGCTCTACTGCCTCCTTCTAGAGGTCCCTGGGAGGGTCCGGGAGTTCCATGCTGTGTTGGGCGGGGGGGGGGGGGGGGGGGGGGGAGGACATCTGAAGGGGTGTGCTGAAGGGTGATTAAGGAAGAGCCTCTCTGGGAAGGCTCAGGCTAGAAGAAAGCCAGAGAGGAAAAGGGCTCTGGGGGAGCCCGGGAGGGTACCTCTCTCCCCAGTGTTCCTGGGGGGGAACTCTTGGGGTCCTTCTTCCTCCCCCCCCCCCCACCGGCAAGTGGGCTAGGTTCCCAGTAGGCAGGCTGGTGAATTAGCCAGACAGACATGGCCCTCCCCACCACGCCCGTGCTAGGCCGGCCACTGCCATCACAGAAGATTTAGACCCTAGGCATTCCTGCCCCGGCTCGGCCACCCTACCTGCCGGACACCTGCGTGGGGTGCCTGCCAGGGCCTGTCTTCCAAGATCCGGAGCTCGACCACTGGAAGAGATCCCCTTCTGGGACCCAAGCCTCCACCCAAACTCCCAATGTCGCCTCATCGGCATCTCACGTGGCCCAAATGCCCCAAGGGCTTACTGAGGAGACCGTGGTCTGAGTAGAGCTCCCAGGTGTCCAGCAGCAATGACCTGCTAGCCCTTGTTTTGAACGTGGACTTTCATCCCTAGTGTGTGATCAGGTCTGGGGGGCGTCTGCGCCCAGGGTCATGGCTCATCGTGTGACCATGTTCAGGGTTCGGCCCGGAGCTGCTGTCAGAAGGGAATGTTTCTAGGAACTGACTTGCCTGGAAGCGGGCTTCCAGGGGGCACAAGGGCAGCCCACTGGGAGCGGTGGTCGGTCGTCCTTAGGAGAAGGAGCTGCGGAGACCAGATCCTGCGTGTGTGCAGCCGGGTCCGAGGCTGGGGGCAGATCCTCCCTCTCCGCTGGCCGACTCTCACCTCGTGCCTCGTCCTTAGCCTCTAAACCCGGCTCTGTAAGTGGGGCTGTGCCTCATGGGGTGGGAAGGCTGAGTGAGGTGACAAGCGGCTAGCTCTGAGGCTGACACCTTGTGAGTGTCAGGAAACATCAGCCTCTGTCATTTACACATCCGCGTATGCGTGTCGTCGTCATGGTTCTGCAGGCTCGGGCCTCGCCGCTTTATGGCTGCTCCCAGCACTGCCCTCCTGATTCAGCGGGAGGGTGGGGGGGTGGGGGCGGGGGGGGGGGTCAGAAAGTCAAAGGGACCAGCTTCCCTGTGTTGTGCCCAAATTCTGGATCCCAAGAAGACCACCAGGGAGCCAGGACTGATGCAAACACAAAGGGTCTTTATTCGAAGCTCGAGCTCGGACTCTTGCACCTCCCGGCGCAGCGGTGCAGTGGCAAGAGCCCCGAGCCAGGTTTACACAGGCTTTTTATCAGGGTTTGAGTACGCTTTTCGGGCAGGGATAGGGGTCCTTTGAATTGATTGATTAGCATTCTCGCGGGCTAGTTTTAGCATAATCTGATGGAGTATTTCATATTTGGCAGGTGCGGGCTAGCTATGGATTGGCTTAGCTTGGGGGTCCCGCACAAATCACTGATTGGCTTGTTCAAAGGGTTGGCGCCCTCGGGCTGAACACTGGTGGGCTCTGCTAGGGACTATTCTAGGAATCTGACCTCCTGTGGTTTCCCTGGAACTCAAGGTGGAGGCAGGGTCTGCTAATCAGGGTCCAGTCTCACCCGGGGTGGTGATGGGGTCTGCTAATCTGGGTCCAGCCCCTTGGCTACTCTGTTTCCTGGAACCCGGGGCAGAGTCCAGGGTGACTTGTTTTCCTGGAACTCGGGGCCCGGAACTACTCTAAGATGGAACTTAAACTAAAACGGAGTGGCCTTAGCCCTAACAGCACTGTACTTTCACAATATGGCAATTCCCTAACACAGCAAACAGGGTTCACAGCCATCACAGCAAACGGGTCAGGAGTCTAGTGCATTCCCGAGTCTCTAACTCTAATACCTAACAAGATTTAGCACACCGCAACTTAGTCTAATACATAGCAAACGAAACAGGCCTCACAGCACCCCAAGAAAAGTTTCACAGTGTTCACAGCAAACAGCAATCAAAACAGAATTCTCAGCCATCATAACCCTTAACAAGGTTCACAGTAAGCAGAAGTCTGGGGCACACTATCTCTAACACAGTACCCCTCTATGTTTAGCAGAAAAGAGAACTGGCTTCAAACTAATGCAGGGCTGTCACTTGGGACAGGAAACTTAAACACGCTCCTTCACCCCGCTGGTTCATGGCCAAGAGAACCATCGGGTCCCGGGGGGATTTCACTGGAGGCAGGAGGGCTTGGGGCAGAAAAGGTGTGGGGACAGAGGTTTGTCATCCCTTTGACAACCCACTTTTCTCAGAGGCGTCTGGCACTCTACTTGGATGCTGGCCTGTGCTCTCTGGGGACAGACCAGCCCTGCAGTCCCCGGACTGGAGGTGAGGACCCCAGTCTTCTAGGGCTCCTTCCTGTCTGTCCTATCCCCCTTGTTGTCCGGGCCTCACATGCCTCTCTCGCTCCTGCCGCCCGTGGACACACTTCTCGGGGCCTCCGTCACTACGCTCTGGGATTCTTTCATTCCCTTTGGCCTTTTTCCTCCTCCCTTCTCCATCTGGATGTCTTCTAAGCGGACAAAATTCCAATCACCCGCCAGCCTGCCCTGCCCTGCCCAACAGAACCCACCATCTGCTCTCCATTTTCCAAGAGGGGAAAAGGAGAGAAATGGGCTGAATTGCAACAGGGCAGTAAGGGTGAGACGGATGGGCTGGCCAATGAGAGTTGAGAGAAGCAGGACCGGGCTACGGCGGGGGCTGGGGCTGGGGCGCTCCTTTGGGACCCTGGGCCACGGATCTCTGTTTGGGGAGGAGCCATCCTACCAGAAACAAAGGATGCACTCAATAATCTTGGATTTCCCCTCCCCACTTCCTGTCCCAGGACCCCAGTCTTTTTTTTTTTTTTTTAATTTTTTTTAACATTTATTTATTTTTGAGGTCAGAAAGACAGAGCATGAGCCGGGGAAGGGCAGAGAGAGAGAGAGGAGACACAGAATCTGAAGTAGGCTCCAGACTCTGAGCCGTCAGCACAGAGCCCGATGCAGGACTCGAACTCACAGACCGTGAGATCATGACCTGAGCCAAAGTCGGCCGCTTAACCGACTGAGCCACCCAGGCGCCCCAGGACCCCAGTCTTAACAGGGAGGCATTATGGACTCTAATCCGGACCCCTGGGGAGCAGCCCTAGCTAGCCATATATCTTCCAGGCTGAGCCACCTTCGGCAAGGTACTTAACCTCCCCATGCTCTAGTTTCCTTCTCTATAAAGCAGGCTGTAACAAGGAATGGATGAGCACTGGGCACAGGACCTGGGACAGGGCAAGTTCCGTACAGCTGTCAGCTATTCCTATCTCTGCTAGCAGACCCTAACCATTTCGACAGCTCATTTCTATCAGTAAAAAATTTAAGGACCCCTCTAATATATAAGCGAAATTAACTCATTTGTAAATTACATGCGTCTGTTTCTGTGCCAATATAGGCTGTATGTTCTAAAACATATACAAAACAGTAATTTGAAAAGGATACGTTTAAAAATCAAGGGTAAGTAGAAGCTCTAATACTGCCTTCCCGCATGCCAGTGGATTCTTTTGTGTCCCCCCACCCGACCCCCCGCTGGGGGGGGCAGTCACCGTACTTTGGAGACCACTTCCTGTACTAGCAGCCTGCCTAAATTGTAGCGATTTGGGCAGCAGCCGCTTCAGAAAAGCTTGTGCCAGGCCGACCCGGGAGGAGAAGCTCTGGGGCCCCCACGCGGGAGCCAGAGAGTGCTAATGTGGGTGATTAAATCATTTGCAAGAATCCATTTGGAACGGCAGCCGTGTCTAACACAGGGCGTGATGACTGCTTCACAAATAGAAAGGTGGCCAGGGAGGCAGTTGGCGGGACCTGTGCCAAGGGCATAGGGTAGGGGCGTGCAGACTCACCCTTGCTACTTACTCAGTGTCTTCCTGCCGCAGTTCACCCGCGAGGCTCGGTGCCTGCCTGGCGCAGAGGATCTTTCCGCCCCTTCCCTGCCCAAAGGTACCTGTCCCCTTCTGGCCCTGAACCAGTCCCTCCTCTTCCAGGAAGTCCCTCCCTAATGGCTTACCCCCCGCCTCCCCCCCCCCTTAATCTCTCCCTTGGGACAAGTCTCTTAGGTCTGAGTCTTCCTCCCTCATTTCCTCTCTCTCTCCTCCATTTCGGTCATCAGATAATGGCTGTGGCACCCAGCCTGGCTCTGCTCTGTGTGTGCCCTGCAAAGCGTACTTGTTCTCCCTCTCCCCGCGTTGGCTTCCCCTTCTCCTGGAAACCGCACCATCTTGTCCTTTTCCGAAACTTGCCTTCTTTCAGTCTCTGAGGTCTGGGTTGGGGTTGACCTCACCCCCATGATTTTAAGGATGGGCACGTCACCCACACGTAGCCAATCAGAGTCACAGTGGGGGGTCACGTGATCCATCCCGGGCCAATGAGAGCCTGCTCTGGGACATTTGCGGGAACCCCTGAAGGTTCTCCACTACGTTTGCTAAGCCCATCGAATGTAAACTGGGATCCCTTGTACCACAAGGGAGGCGGCCCAGAGAAAAGAATATGGATTCTTAATGACCTCAGGTGAGCCCCTGCTCTAACGACACCTGACACTTACGCCCTTATGTGAGCCGGTAAATTCCTTTCTCCATACTTCAGCCGCTCTGAGTTTTTTTGTTTTGTTTTCGTTTTTTCATTTTTCGTTTTCGTTTAAATCAAATGTACCTGACAGCTTCGACCACAACGTTCACGACCTCCTGTGATCATTGTTAGTAGTCTCCCAGCCGGTCTCCCGGCTGCCCTAGCCTACTTGCCACCCTGGCAGCCGGCTCAGCATCCCACGTCCTCACCGTGGCCTCCTGGGCCCTTGATGACCTCTCTCCCGTTACCAACCTGACCTCCCTTCCTGTCCTTCTCCTCGGCCCACTTCCCTCCTTCTGTTCCGGTCACACCAGCCTCCTTGCTGCTTCTGGTCCCCACCCCCCCTCCCTCCAGCACCTTGGTACCCCTTACTGTTCCTTCTGCTTGTTACAGCGCTCGGACCGGGACCCTACTGGGGGCTCGCTCCAGGACTACTGTTCCGTCTCGTCTCGCGTGGTACCTTTCCTCACCCGCCGGTAGACTACGGCAACCTTCCTACCCCCCGTCGCTCCCTGTCTCCTCAGCACTGGTATCTAATTGCTCAGTTGTCTGTTTACTGTCCATCGATGCCAGCTAGGGCATAAGTTTCATAAGAGCAGGACTTTGCTCTGTCCGCTGAGGCCCCTGCAGGCCTAGAACTGAGCCTCACGCTCAGTAGGTGCTCAGTAAACGTGAGATGAATGAGTGTGTCTCTCTTACTGTCCCGCGAGGCTGAGCCCTGCCTCTCCCCAGCCTAGACCCCGCCAGGAGAGGGGCTCGGGGCTCCTTCTGCTCCGTGTCTCCCACTGGTCCACCCATCAACCGAGTAGCCAGCCCCCTTCCAGCCTGCATCCTCTTTCAGGACCCCTGTCACGTTGATAATTACTTGCGTGGGTGTGGCGGGGGCGGGGGGCAGGCATGTCTCTCCCCCATCACCTAGCCCCTGCCGGACACATCCCAAGTGCTCCGAGCAAGTTCGCTAATGAGGCTCTAAACAGCCCTGGCCAAGGCAGCCCCTTCCAAGGTATCCGAGTCAGCTTTGAAAGAGCAAGCAGTCAGTTTGCTCCCTAATTACCAGCCTCGCTGTGGACATCCTCAGAAGACGCCTCTTTCCTAATTAAAACAGCAGGGTGGATGGCAGGCTCTGGGCAGCATCCCGTTCCTCTCCTGACAGGAGCCAGAGGCAGGCAAAGGTGTTTCATTAGAAGTGAGCGGGGGAAGGGAGTGTCATGGCGCCCACCACCTTCTAGAAGAGTTATTTGAGGCCGGCAATTTCGAGGCACGATGAAACAGCAATAGGAGACGAAATATAATTAAGTCCCTGATCTGTCTCCCCATCTCGGGCCAGCCCTCACCAGGCCAGTCCTCCTCCCGCCAACTCCCTCTGGAGTAGCCATACATTCCAGCTAAGAGGCGGCTCTGCGGGCGCCTGCTCAAGGGACCTTTGGCCTCCCACTCTCTATGGGCCCGGAGGTGGTGGCTCAGGGGCAGGCCTGGGACTGCGTGGAGCCCCTGTCCTTCCTGGAAGAGATAACATCTTGACCCAGACCAGCCACACTCAACATTTGGGGGCTTATCTGGCTCATCGCGGTGGCTGGCCATGACATGGTTCACTTATTGCAGTCCTGTAGCCATTCTCCCCCTTTTTTCTTAGTAATAGAACCCGAGTTTTATTCCAGGCAGCAAGATACCCAGCTAAAAGACATTTCCCAGCCTCCCTTGCAGCTAGAGGTCACCAGTGATATATAAACAGAAATTGTAGGGTGGACTTTCAAAAATACCCCTTAAGAGGAAGGCAGACAGAGAACACATGCCCTTTTATCCTATTTTCCTGATTTCTGCTTCTGGCTTGGCATGTGCTTCTGGTTGGAGCTCAAGCGGCCATTTTGGGCCCTTGAAGATTAACGCTGTACGCTAAGGATGGTGGGTCAAAATATAGAAAGAACCCAGATTCCCAATAATCATGCGGCTACCACGCCAACTTGAACTTCTCGCAGCCAATCTTCTCTTGTGAGGGAGAATGCATGTCTAATTTGGTTAGGCCGTTGTTTCTGTTCCTAGCAGCTGAATGCAAATCCTAACTAATGCACTGACCCCTTTGAGAAGGTGGTCAAAGATGGCACCCCGTTCTGCGGGCACGCACACCTGCAAGCGGGCACGGGCCTCTACGTGGTTTTGCGCTATTCTGCACCCAACTTCTGTGGGAAAGAAGCAGCCGCGGGTCTTCTCTAAGGAAGGAGGGCGGCAATCTCCCTGGTCCCCCACCTCAGACTTTACTGTGGCTCACTGCTTCTGAGGCCTCGGGGGCGCGAACCCATGGTCTGGCATTTAGAATTTGCTTCATTGACCGCCTTTTTGCCTCTAGGGCTGTTAGGTCAAATTTCTGCATCACGGAGTAGAAGAGAACCCAGGACCTGCCCTTGCCAAGTCCGGGCCGGGGGGCGGGGATTAGACTGACACAGCCTGGTTTATTGCTGATACAGACAGGATAGAATCCGGGTCCACAGAGGGCCCGCGCCAAGAGCTGCTCTGCATCTCAGAGGAGGCGAGGGCCTGTAGGAATTAGAGGCAGTTTCTTGCAGGCAGAGAGAACCGCGGACCTGGAAAGGCCAAATGAGGGCAGCAAGGCTTGAGAAGGAGAGATCCAGAGGGGAGAGAGGGGCTCTGAAGGCAGAGGCTAAGGTAACACAGCGCTAAGGGGACTTTGACCTCTGTAGGGAGCTGGGCAGGAGGAAGGCAGATATCACGGTCAGGCCAGGTCCTGGTGGGAGACGGAGGAGTGTGAGCTCACCATCTCTCTGCCTCAGAGCATCAGGCAGAACCTCAGCGGGGCCTGGGGCCAGAGAGCCTGCGGGCCATTTCAGAGGGTGGATTCCGGAAGTCTCCATACTTCCCGCCCTGTACCCGGTGCCTCTCTGTGGGCTCGAAGAAAGTGGACCAACCTGGTTCCACTTCCTTTCCCACCCTGCTGGCTGTCAGTGCCTCTGGGGAGGGGCAGCCGGGGACTTGAGGAAGCAGCCGTGATCATGACCGGGCCACCCTGACCTTTACCTCGGTCCTGGCTCTGCCACAGGGCCTTTTCACTCCTTTCTTTCACCCACCCCATGCCCCCGGGGCTCTCCAGGAATCCAGGGATTCCGGGCCAACTTGTTGATTCATTTTTTTCTGCCTCCCGGAGAGATCTGCTCCAACTCAACCTGGGCCAGCTCAGAGGGCCCATCCTCCCGTAGCTAACTGCTCCGAAAATCCTCCTCCTCTCCCCTGCCCTCCCTCCGCCACACTCCGCCCCTCCAGCCAGAGGTCAGAGAGACATAAACAACCCACGGTTGCCAATTAATTTTTAATTGCAACTTGACATTCGTAATTGCAGCCGAAACGCTATTGCGGGTGGAAGGGGGGTGGTGAGGGTGGAGGTGGGGGTGACCCAGTTAGAGATCCTTGCCCCTGCTGGACAGGGCCCCGAGCCAGCAGGGGAGGGGGCCGCACAGCCCGGGGTTGGCTGGGCGCTCCGGCCAGTCACCCCAGCACGCCAGGGCAAGGCAGTTACACCCTGGGTCCCAGGTCTGCCCCCTTGGCGGCAGGAGGCCTGCACTCCCACCCGACTTCCGGGGAGGGCTACCTGAGAAGTCCCATTTGTCACTGTCTCCTTATGGCCCCAGAGGGTCTGGCGGGATAGTGCAGCGGCCCCTCCCCCAAGGCGGACCAGGCACCCAGCCACGCAGGAACCTCTCTGGAATGCCTCCTACTCCACATTCCAAACCATCACCACTTACCAGTCCTGGTCCCTCCCCTTCCGGCTGTCCCCTGGAATCCTTGGGGGCTCAAGAGACTTAGGAAACAACCAAATAAACATTCGTGATGTACATTCACGAGGCCCTTCCCAGCAGCCCTGACCTTGAGGAGCCTGGAGGCAAGTGGAGAGAGGGGCCTGGGTCCTTTCAACAGGCCCATTTGAACATTAAACCCGAGCGACCCCGGCCCCCTGCGGTTAGCCAGCCGGTGCGACAATGTGAGGACTTCGCCTCGATTACTCGATTACTCGTTTACTGCTCATAAGAACTCAAGGAGTAGATGCTATCGTATTCCTGTTTCACAGATGAGGACACCGAGGCGCGGGAAGCTTCCTTAACGCGCCCGCGATTACCTACCTGGGGGTGGGAAGCTTGCTTGCCGCTCAGGGTCTCATGGCTCCCAGGGCCCACGTGGCGCCCTTCCGAGCGGCAGATAGGGAAGGGCAGGCAAGGTTCTGAGCGCCGCCTCTGCTCCTGCGAAGGCCGAGTCACGGAGTGCAGTGTGTGTCTCCTGCTGGCCCTCGGCGGACATTGTGGTTTGCTCAGGAATGAAGAGCGAGGGCATGAGCGAGAGCAGTGGGAGCGAAGGCCCGGAAGTGAGGGCCGCAGGCGGGGGCCTCCCCGGAGAGGAAGAGAATTCCCGACTCCCTGACTCCGCAGGGGGGTGTGTGCTGAGGACCTACGGGGTGGGGGTGGGGGCGGCCGAGGCCAAGGGCAGATGCTGGCTGTCAAGCGGCTAAATTGGCCGAAAGGCGACCTCTGCTTTGGCCTGACTTGGCCCATGAACTCGCGAGTCCAGGAAGAGTTGGGCTAGAAGGGCCTTCAGAGGTCGGGGGGCGCCCAATTTGCCCTGTACAGGCGGGAGATGGGAGGTCCGGGGTGGGAGGGGGCAGCTCTCCCGCCTACCCGCTTCCCTCTGCAGGTGCGCGGCTCTCCCGGGGGAGCAGCGGGCAGGAAACCGAGCCAGCTCCGGGCTCCACTTCCTCCCAGAATTCTCTCAAGGTTGCCTGCACCTGCTGACCTCTCACTTCCTCGAGCGGCTCTTGGCCTGGCTGTTCTGACGAAATTAACGGGATTGTGTGAAAGCGGGGTTTCTCCCTCCACCCTTCCACGGGCCTGCCCCCCTGCCACGCTCTGAGCTCCCCGAGGGGATGAGCCCGATCTCAGAGCCATCGGGCTGGACAAGACAAGGCCGCCAAGCCCTGGTCTACAGGGGAAGCCACAGCGGGGCCCCTCCACCCCTCTCCTGCCTGCCCTTGTCACCTGTATGGACAGAGCGACGGGGTCTGCCCCTGGAGTCAGATGGCCAGGGCTTTTAGGCATGAGATTAGCGCCCCTTAATCTCCATGACTTCGCCCCTCCCCCCACCCCCAAGGCTGTGCCCCTCCCCGAGCCCTTGGTGGATCATCTCAGGGTCGGACAAGCACATGTGGTCATTAGGCCAGAGCTTTTGACACACTCCTACCAGAGCTCATCCAGCTTCTGCATGCCTCCCGTGACGGGCGGCTCACTCCCTGTAGCATTGCTTTATATCCCGCCTGCGTGGGTCAGAATTTGTGCCTCTTTTTTTTTTTTTTCCGTCAGCGGCACTCGGTGTCAGAACCTCTGGCACCAGCTGGGTGAGCTGAACAAAGGCTGGGCAACCCATTGTAGGCCACACGGGCATGGGCCCAGCCTTTGTTCTCCACTCTGGCTGCCGAGTCTTTTGTCTAGAGTGGTTCGCCTGCCTGCTCGCCCGCCCGCCCGCCCTCGGCGCGGATTTGCTTCTCCTCCTTCTCCCTCTCCTCCCCCCACTTCCTTGTATCTAAGGATTGCGTGAGTCACTTCACTTTGAGCTGCCAGATGTCGGATGCAGTTGGGCTCAGAGTGGAAGCCAATTTTTTCCCTTTACTCAAAGAGAGCTCAGGGCTGATGAAAGCCCCCGACAGTGTCATCTTAGAATTTTCAGGAGGGCGGGGGTGGGCCGCGCCCGCTAGTGCCACTTCTCCGAGGTTCCCGCCGGCTCCTCCCTCCAGGCCTAGCTTGGGAAGGCCACTCGTCTTCCTGCCAGCCCCGGGCAGGTGGCCAGGCCAGCCCCGTGCAGCCCAGGGCCTGCTCTAAGTCAGCCCCCCGTCATCCGGCCTCTGGGCATCGCTGGTCTGTCCCCGGAGTTTTCAATGAGAGCTGCACGCTGGCGCTGTGGGGGAGACGGGGAAAAAAGAAAGAAGGCCCTCGCCTTCAAGGAATCGGCAGTCTGTTTGGGGAGACCAGATTCCTACAAACAGTGGTTCACGTGTTCAGCCTGGATCGTGCTTCTGCTTCCACACACGCCCTCACGGAGCTCTTACGACGCTTCCGCAGGGCGGTATTATCCTCACTTGGTAGCCGGGCGGTGATGGTGGTGGAGCTGAGCTGTACCCCGAGTCCATCGGGCCCCAAGCCTGGCTATCTGTGGCCAAGTTACAGAGCAGGCCGGATGGCTTCCAGGGGGAGGGGCCCTGTCCTCCACCCCCCGCTGACTCTGGGCTCTGCTCCTTGGCCCTGAGAATGTATGCGTCTCGAGCAACTCTCCAGGTGCTTGGCCGACCAGAGATACTGTGTGTTGGGGGGTATGGAAGTGGGAGCTGGGGGGGCTTTTCCTTGAAAGCAAAACTTGAGACCGGGACTTGGGTAATGGTGGTGGGTTTGGGATGAGTCTAGAGGCAGGAGGGAGGGAGCAGGGAGGGAGAGAGAGGGGTACAAACGAGCATTAGCAGAGAAGAAGCCAAGATAGGGGGCGGGCGGGCTCTGTCTTCCTGGGTCCCCTGGAACCCTTTGCCTATAAGACCGAAGGCTGGAACAGTTATCTATCCACTGGCTCCCATCCCCCGTTGGTCGGGGGTTGTCCTGGGAGGGTGTTCGCCCCTCTCTGTCCTCCTGGGTCACACTTACTCATCAGCCCTACGGGCACTGGCGTCATCAGGAAAAGAGTGGGAAAGGGACGCCTGGGCGGCTCAGTGGATTAAGCATGTGCCTGTCGATCTCGGCTCAGGTCCTGATCTCACGGTTCGAGAGTTCGAGCCCCACGTTGGGCGCCTCGCTGCCATGGCAGAGTCTACGTGGGATCCAGTCTCTCCGCCTCTCTGCCCCTCCCCTGCTCTCTCAAAAAATAAATAAACTTTAAAAAAAAGAAAAAAGGACAAAGGTGGGTAGGCTGGCAGCAGGTGCCTGAGGCGGACGCTGTGTTTGCGTAGAACCGTTCGCCCCTAAGTGCGGAGGAGCCAGGACACTTGCTGGCCCGTGCCTAGCCTGGGGCCCTGCGGTGCCTGGGGAGAGAAGAAAAGGCAGGAGGCAGGAAGATAAGACATCTACGTTCTCCTAATTCATGTCGCTATGGTCGGCAGGGGTTGCCTCAATGTCCTCCTGTCCTGCCAGCCGGCTGGCTCCTCAGGGCATGGGGTCATGACCCACCTGCCTGTGCTCGGCTTCCAGACAGAGGCTGGCACAGAGGGGCCGCCCGGGGGAGCCGCACTTAAACTAGTGGGCGGTGACGTCCCGGCCTATGCGCTCGGCTACCCGAGCTTGACTGTGGGCCCCTGGGCTCATCTCGGGTGGCACTGGGTCTCCAGGGGAGCGAGAAATGAGGGGCCAGCCTCCCCTTCCCCCCTGACTAGGGCCTCTGGCTCACGAAACCTCCCCTCTCCCTTCCCCTTGATAACTTATCTCTGGAATGAAGTGGTTTCACCTGCCAAGCGTTTGGGGGGAAAATATCTCCTGTAAGAAAGACACATTCCCTCCATAAACTTGTACTGTGTTTTTGATGGTCTCCCGTGAAGGAAGAGATGCCTCTTCTAGTCTAAGTTTACGACTCTGTGGCTGAAAAAAAAAAAATCAATTCCCTCACTCTACATTTTGTTTCAGCCAAACCTCCCCCGGCAGCCTTTCGACTGGGCCAACAGGCTGATGCCCCGAGCTCAGGGCTGGGGGCTCCTCTGCTGTGCGAAGGCAAACAGGAGGGCCCGCAGCCTGGGGCTGGCTGCAGGCCCGGCGCAGACTGGCACAGGGAGGGACCTCTGGTCTCTGCCCGCCTCCCAAGCCAAGTCGGCTCCGGAAAGCAGGGGTTGGCTGACAGAAGGGGACGGTCCCTCCAGGCGGAGGGAAGGCTGGCCAGCAGGGAAACAGAGGCAGCAGCTCAGCTGGCACCGGCACCCTCCACCAGGCCCAGTGCAGCTTCTGATGGGGGCAGCGGGGACCTCGCCCCTGTCAGCCTCAAGGGCTGCCACCTCCTACATGAAGCCTTCCTGACGGCCCAGAATAAACAGAACCCTTCGATCTGTCCATTTCCTCGCTGGAACCTCTGTCCGGATGGCTGTCTGTCTGCTGTGTCATCCGGAGTCCTGGTTGCCCCGTAGTTTAGAACAAAGCTCCGCCATCAGAAGATGCTGGTTCAGACCCCAGCTCCGCCCTTCCTCAGTCCGACCTCAGACAAGTGACTTAACCTGTCAGAGTCTCGGTTTCCCCTACTGTCAAATGAGGAATATTTTAAGGATTAAATGAGACCACCTAATTTAAAACCATACCGCCCCGCCCCCCCCCTTTCCTGCTTTACTTTTCTCCATAGCACTCGCCACCATGTAACAGCCTATCATGAAGGTTGCCCACGAGCCTGGGGACCCTTTGGGGACAGGGACTATGCCTTGCCATCCCAGGGTCCCCAGGGCCCTTGTTCATAATGGGCCTTCTTAGGATCTGAGTGGCCACCATCCGACTGCAAGAGGCCGGAGAATTGATGCCTTTGAGCTCTGAAGAAAGGTAGTTTTCATTTAAACTGCCCTGCCAGCTACCGTGCCGTGGGCTGCCCAAGCCCTCTCCCCAGGAGATTGGTCCTGGGGGACCAGGCCCGGGTCACCCCCACACTCGCACACCAGCTCACCCTGCAGCTCTCTGTGGGTTCCAGTGAGCTGTCCGGTTCCGGTTTGCCAAACAGGGCTCTGGTCAGGGAGGCTCCTGGCTCTGTGTCTGGCAGACTAGCTTGATTTCTGGAAAGTGACGGTGGGCCAATTCCAACCCACGGAGCCTCACTTTTGACATCCGTAGAATGGGCACGGGAGGAGATCGTGACTAGGAAAAGAGGTCTCGGGCCAGACACACCCTCTCGGCAGCCCCTCGGAGGTGGTCTACCTTTCCTTAAGCCTTTTCTCACCTTGTATTTTGTCTGATTCTCGTGACAGGTATGTGAGCAAGCTCCCGAGAGTTATTATGCTTATTTTAAAGATGAAGAAACTGAGGCCAAGGGGCAAAAATCACACCATGAGGTCCCCCAGCAGCCTGGGGCTAGACGGACCAGGACCCCGGCCTGCCAGGGCAGCCGGGCACTAACTCCCTCTCAAGGGACATAGTAGGGCCCTGGGGTGGGGGTGCGGGGGGCGGGGCTCCGCACCTGCTGCCGCCTCCCTCCTGGCCCCCCGGCTCAGGGCGTGCTGTCTCTTCTCCTCTGCTTTTTAATTGCTTGGAAACAGAGCTGACGGCAGTGGGAACAGCTCAGCCGCTGCTGGTCTCATGACTGGATGCTTTTGTTTGTTCACGGAATCATATTTTTACACTCCAGCTTCTGCTAATTTATGCCACAGCCCGAGCTCTGCCTTGCTGAAGATCGTGTTTTGGGGAGTGGGGAGACCATTCCCGGGTTTCTTTAGTCATCTCGGAGCCTATCAGAAGCCAAGCAGGGGACAAATTAACGACCACAAAAAGTAATCATAGCCAGGCTCCGTGTTTGTTTTCCGGTGGTTTCCTCCTCCGTGGGCCCGCCATGCTCCCTCAGCGCGTCGACTGAGGGAAGCTTCGCTGGGAAAATTAAACGGCTCCTTATTTAAGATGGAGCAATTAGCCTGTGCTGGTTGCTGCTCGGCACCTACGGGGGCTCATCATCCCGGCGCAGCTCCACGGGGAGAGGAGGTGGGGAAGCCTGAGAGCTTCCCTCCCAACACACACACACACACACACACACACACACACACACACACGGGGAAACCACAGCTCTTTGTGCGAAGTGAAGGTTAGGTGCGGAGCTGCAACACCCCGTAGGAGATTGGGCTTCCTTGGGAGCAATCCGGGAGGGCTTCCTGGAGGAAAGGCCCTTCGGATCTCAGAATGGAAAGGGGGAGTCTGACTCCGGCCCATAAGAGGCCAAAGGCAGAGACGGACACAGGGCTGCTCTGAAGGGAAGACAAGACCAGTGAGTGGGCAGGGGACCCATTTTGGAATCCTAAAGTGTTGCATCATGTCTCTCGAGGTGGACTCCGCCTGCCCCAGCAAGTGAAGTTTGAGGAAAACAACATTTTTATCTGCTGCAAATAAACCGACGGCTGGGGCTGATAGGAGGGTGGGGGGAGGAGACCCCGGTTCCAGAGAGCACCTGCAACACTGAAACAGGAAGGGCCCGAGTAAGACCCACAGAGGTCAAGGTCCTGTATACCAGGTCGTGAGAGCAGGGAGAAGAGACAGAGGGGACAGGGGAGAGGGACCCAGCCCTATGCTCAGTGCTGCAGGTGGTTGGTGCTCCCCCCAGATCAGTTCCTGGCTCTGTCTTTACCTCTTGGGGCATGTATGGCTGTCTTGTCATCCACCGCGGGCACAGATTTGGACTGCATCCACCCAGCCACCCCTCCTTCCAGCCCCCCGAGTGTCCCATCGAAAGAATCCTCTTTTGTGACATATGCGAATTCCATCACTTACCTCTTCACCGGTCCACCCAGCCAGCCAGCCGCCCATCGGCCAGCCACCCATGCAACAGAAAGGCAGACAGTGAAGCACGGCCCAGAAGTCCCTCACTGGCAACCCGACCGCCCGAAGGTCTCCCGGGGTGGCATTACCTTGTGAAGGGACCAAGGACCCGGCCACCAGCCGCGAGGCCAAAGCAGGAATCTGCCTTGGTAAGCGGGGTACAAGGAGATTCATCCATCTGTGACAGACTCGCAGTCACCGAGCTCACGGGGACTGGTATTTATATATACACCCCGATGCCAATTTATTAATTTATAATAAGAATTGCTACCGGAGGGGAGCGGATGTCTGCCTTGGCAGAGCACAGTCTCTCCCAGTAGGCGAGCTACACGGGAAGTCACATTACCGTCAGAAATGCCGGGCTGGTGATTCACAATGAGACCCAGAACTTCCGAGGGGTCTGGGTACTTACGCACTGCCGGTCTGTCTTCTCTCGCTAAGAGCGGGTGACAAGAAAATCTGTGGTCAGAAGGCTCGGCGGTGATCCAAGTGAGAGAGCTGGGGTGGGGCAGGGGAGGCTGGCCTGATGCGTACCCCCCACCCTGGGGCCTGATCTGCCTCAGGCACCCGCGACCCTCGGGGGCCGCACGCACGCCTCGCCCGACCCACTGACGAGGTTGGAGAGCTGCGAGTTAAGAATGCTTTTTACGTTGCTCAACGATGGAGACAAAATCGAAAGAATCCTCTTTTGTGACCCGTGCGAATTCCATGACATTCCAATTTCGGCACCCCCGAATCGTAGAACAGGGCCCACCCGTCCCTTTCCTGTGATCTAGGGCTGTTTGTGTGTTCCAGGCGCAGAGCTGGGTAGTGGCGAGGGAGACGGTGCCGCCTGCCTGCACCTGGCTTCCTGCCATCTGACCCTTCACGGAAAGGTCGGTGGATTCCTGTTCTCGGCGAGTCCTCGCTCTCCTAGGCCCTTTGTCTCGTTACCGAATTGCTGTCGCCCTCCAGGCCCGTCGATGCGGCTAGAGGTCATCTGGGCCACGGAAGCTCCCCAGGTGGACTGGTGACACATTTTCTGGCGATCCCTTGGTTCCTGCGCCCACGTTGGCACGCCATCACACGGTGCGGGTGTCATCGGCCCCGCTCCCCGGTGGGCGCATCCGTGCCTCGACGCACCAACAACGCAAAACACTTGCTCTCGTCTTTCCGTCTCCCCCCCACCCCCACCGCTCACCTCCAGCCGGCCATCCATCATCCCTTTGTTTGCCTAAGCCAGCCGGGTTAGTCTTTGGCGCATCCCCCCCACTTAATCTCGGGTCTCATTGTAGGGTGTGTGTGTGTGTGTGTGTGTGTGTGTGTGTGCACGTGCCTGCGCGCCTGTGCGCGTGCGTAGGGAGTGACTTGACACACTCCCGGCTATGTTCGAGACATCAATCAGAGGCTGAAGGCCGGTGGGGAGGTCGTGGTCCCTGCAGACTGGGGTTCAGGTACCCTGAGTCGGGCTGATTGTCCCTGGTGAAAATTTTCTCTAATTGAGAACAAACGGCACACGGTGACCCTGTGGCCTTCCTCTGCTTCCAGGCTGTGAAGTACCGTCTGGAGTTAGAGGCAGCTGTGTGGGAGAGGGAGGAAAAAGAAAAGAGAAGGCGGGGGCGGGGGGGGAGGGGAGAGAGAGCAAGGAGACCGAACAGGAGTGGGGGGAGTGCAGGGAAGGGAGAGATGCCCTCTCCGTGGGAAGCATTCAGATGGTAGTGGCTCAGGGCCCATTGATTCGTTCTTTAGGGCTCCTTTGTCCAGGGCCCGGGTGGTGTGGGCAGGCCTGGTCTGGCAATGCCCAGGGGCGGTGTGGGCACAGCTGGGCACTCAGGCAGCCAGGGCCCTGGGCACTACCTCCCACGTTCTGCTGCCCAGCTGGGGACTTGGGTTTTTGGCTTCCTTGGAGGAGCTGGGGAGGCTGTGTGCAGGATTCGGCCTGAGCTTTAGGCTCGACAGGCTCCTCCAAGGGCAGGGGGAGGGGGGAAGGGGGCTCTCCACCATCAGCGCCACCTGTCCCGCGGTCCTGGGGGCCAGCTCCGATCCGGCTCAGCTGGCCTCTGTTGGCCTCAGACCCCAGACCCGGGGCTGGGCAGTGCAGACCACACGGGAGTGCCCAGGCAGAGTGACAACCAAACTCCTGTGTCTGAGACCCCATCTTGGGGCGCTGCGTCCTGCTCCAAACTGCCAGGAGAAAACACGCCTGCCTCGCTTAGCCAGGCTTCCGGAGGCCGCGGGCAGAAGGCCACAAACAAACAAAGCAGCGAGAATCATCTTTAAAACAAGATGTCAACTCAAAGACACGTTGCCTTTCCTACCACTGGCGTAGACCTTTATTTAGAGGTAGAAACACCTGCCTTGCATTTTACGGAGGGAGAAGCCAAGGCCTCGGTCACAAAGAGCTGGGTGGCACAGCCGGCACAGACCTTCGGACCTTGAGTCCAGACCTTCCGTCTCTGCGAGGAGGCGGCATCACACAGCGGGGAAGACCTTGGGCTCTGAAGGCAGAAAGACACGCTTCGACGCCCGCCTCCTTTCCTGGACAGGAGGAGAGCCAGCCACCTTTATAAAATGAGAATACTAAAAAGGGCACTGAGGCCGTCGTTTTGAGAATAAAAACGGCGCTCCTTGGAAAGCGCCTGGCACATAGTAGGTAGGCAAGGCGCATTCACTTTTTGGAAGTTAGACCTTGGGGTTAGAGAACTGAACGGAAGTCTCGTTGCAAAGAGACCCCAGCTGGGGGGGGGGGAGAGGTACAGACTCACCGTTCAGAGGAATGGGTGCCGGGGGTGTGTCTTCGCAGACCCAGAAGGGGCAGGTGGGCGAACCCCCTGGAGGCAGAGCGGCTGTGCCATCAGGTGGGCAGGGGGGAGGGGAGACCCTCCCGGACGTGAGGCTGCTCCCTGGGCAGACACCGGAGGGCTCGCCCTGCCGATTAAGGATCCCCACTTGGCCTCCCTCAGCCCCAGGCTCTCCACCGCCCTCCCTCCAGTGCGAGCTCTGGGAAAGCCAAGTGGGTTAATATTTGCCGAAGCCAAACACCATTTTGCTTCAGCAAATTTTCCGATGGAGAAAAAGCATTCTGTAATGAGGCCCCAAGTTAAAGAGACTCGGTGTTTGAGCTTCTCTGGCCCCACTCTCCGCCAGGAACCAGAGAAGCGGGATGGGAGGATAAAGGGAATTAGCCCGGGTAAGCGTAGGAGGAGACGGCTTCACAGCGTCCCCCTCCAGGAAGCCTCCCTGGCTTTCGCCCTCATAGGCACACGCACAGACACCCTCCTACCACATACTGTCACCAGCTATCCTACATTCGCCTTTGAGCCCTCAGCTCCAGGCTCAGTCACAGCAAACGGGGACTCAAGCTTGTTGCCACAAGCCCCTGCTTTTGCACACACGTGCACGCATACAGGCCGCTCTGCGTGTTCTTCCAAACTATTGCTGCTTCTAATAACCTCCCAGATGCTGGGAAACAGGAAGATTGGGGACCCTGGACCCAAGAGTGACCCCAGCCTGCTAGGTGCCACTCTGTGTCACCCCAGGTTGGGAGGACGTGCAAATGCCCCTACCCATCCCGGGCAATTCTCTGAGCCCAGAGGGACAGGTGGGCACCCACTCAGAGGGTTGGGTGGGACAGCCAGGTGCCCTCTGTGACCAGAGCCCAGGGAAGGCCCAATGGTAGACAGTGGAGTCCAGAGTTTGGAGGATAATGCTGCTGCCAGGCTCCATGGAGATGTAATTGGGCCTGACGGTCCTTAACTAATCTGTGTTTATCTCCCTCAAACCCCTGTCACACCACGCACAGCCCCGGGCGCTCCGTCAGCCCAGATGGACTCGGGAGAGGGCGGGACGAAGGCAGGAGCGGGGGCAGAGACCCGTTTCCAGAGCCGGAGCAAGACTCCGCATCAGACGCGCAGAGCCGGCCCGGCCAGTTTCCAGAACTAGATTGGGGAAAGTCGGACTCTGCCTGTGGCCGCCTCCCTGTCTGTCCTAGTCTGAGACATCTCTGCCGGCGGCCGCACGTCTCCCCTGCCCCAGGGTCAGAGAGGAGGAGTATCGTCCAGCCAGCAGGTGCTGACGTGCGCTCCTCACCTGTCACCTCGCGGAGCAGGCTGCACCCGGGCTGCGAAGATGGCTGGTTATTTTTATGGGTGCAGGCGCGATGTCGCAGGTACAGGGTCTTCCCGGCTCCCGGGGGAGTGGCAGCGGGGAGACAGGGCCACGCTTACTAGTCCTAAAGGCCTCATCGGGGCTGGTCTCCAGGGTGACTAATGGCTTCTTCTTTCCATTGCTCGCCTGTCCTCAAAGGGCTGTGGGCTGTGCCCAAGCGTGTCCTGACACCCCCGTGTGCGTAGACCCGCTCCAGCACCCTGGGGGCAGAAGGCACCAAGACAAGGGAGCCTGGGCCCGTTAGGAAGATGAGTCATTCCCAAAGAGGCCCAGCCCGGAATGAGCGAGCGAGTCTTATCCAGAGTGGCCTAGTGGCCAGAGTGGCGTTAGGAAGATGAGGATTCGGACAACAGTAGGGGCATGCTAGGCGGGGGTCAGTCCAAACCGAGTCTTAGAGGCCAGGATAAGAGCTAACACCTCGGGGGCTTACCGTGTGCCAGGCATTATTCGAAGTGATTTCGTATGACCAAACTTAAATTGATCCTGGGAGCAAATAAGGGCCCCACAGGGGCACCTGGGTGGCTCGGTCAGTTGAGCGACCGACTCCTGATTTCTGCTTAGGTCATGATCCCAGGGTCATGGGATGGAGCCCTGTATTGGGCTCGACCTTGAGCACGGAGTCTGCTTAAGATTCTCTCTCTCTCTCTCTCTCTCTCTCTCTCTCTCTCTCTCTCTGTCTCTCTGCCCTTCTCCCCTGCTCATGCGCGCTCTCTCAAAAACAATAAAATGAAACGAAATGAAATAAAATAAAAACAATGGTCACTAAGGCACAGAGAGGTCAAGTAGCTTGCCCAAGGTGACACAGCTAGTAAGTAGCAAGGCTGGGATTGGACCCCAGACAGTGCAGCTCCAGAGACCACACCTGTAACCCAGGCGCCCTGCCGGGGAGTTCCCTGAGCGGTCTGGGGCAGGAGGAGTTGGCGTGGTAAGGACGTGGGGAAGGAGCTATAAAGGGACTTAAATGTCAAAGACAGGCCCTGAGAGCCTATTTATGACAGCGCAGAAGGAGGAGTGACAGCCTCTGGTGTCACCTGTACCCCTTCCCACCGTCACTGCCCCCACTCCCTCCCTGCTCCTGCCTGTCCCAGCCACTCTCCCTGCTGCTCCGGGACCCTCTCACCTCCCCACTCCGGTCCCCACCCACGGGGACAGGTCCATGACCCAAGCCTAGCCAGTCAGCCTCTTTCCCTGATACCTGAACATTAAAAAAATTTTTTTAAATGTTTATTTATTTTTGAGAGACATAGAGACAGAGTATGAGCAGGGGAAGGGCAGAGAGAGGGAGACACAGAATCCAAAGCAGGCTCCAGGCTCTGAGCCATCAGCACAGAGCCCAACGCGGGGCTCGAACCCACAGACCGCGAGACCATGACCTGAGCCGAAGTCGGCCGTTTAACCAACTGAACCACCCAGGCACCCCCGAACATTTAGAACCCAGGAAAGAAGGCGCCTTCTTTCCTGCAGAGAGCTCTTGGCCGAGGGAGCCCAGGAGCCCGCGTGCAAGCCTCTGGCCTGTAGAGGAGGCTGGCATGAGAAAAGGAGGCTGAGCCTCGGCCAACAGGGAGGAGAGGCTGTGAAGGAGGCCTTGTGGTGTAAGGGTCTCACACCTCGTCCCCCCGAGGCCTGCTGCTCTCCGGCCTTCCCTGACACTTGGTTTCGTGATCAAGTAACATCCCCTTTGTGCCGAGCTGGCTGAAATTGGATTTCCGTCATTTGTTGCCAGGAGGGCCTCGAGAGGTAGTCCCTCCCAGACTCTGGAGGAGAAGGGAGCTTCGGGTGCTTCTAGGGAAGTCTCCATAGAGAACTCCGCGGGCATAGGGGGGGTGGGGAGGGAGGGCTGATGGCATCCCCTCACTTCTCCCGAGGTGGGGGCTCACTAGGCATGCTCTGTGTCCAGGTCTGGCTGGAGCAATGCAGGGGTCAGGGTCAACCCAGCGGATCGGAGACTGGACGGTATAGAGGTACCGCCCCCAACAACGGGAGCTAGAGCCGAGCCCTATGCTCCGACCCTGAGCTGTCTGTATACACGCTTTAGGGGAGGAGGGTCAGACCAGTGCCAGAGGCCCGGCATCCCCCTGGCCCGGAGTCTACACCCGTCCCGACCCTGGGAAAAAGCCTGCTCTGTCTCCGAGTGGATTCGCTGTCCTGAGCCGGGCACAGCACACACAGCCTCCCGGCCTTCTCCTGGTGTCCACCAGTAGCCCTGGCCGCCATCCCAGCGGCGGGCCTGCCCCTGGACCATTTAGATTCTTGAAAAATAGCAGCAGCACGACAAAACCTCAACCCGGAATCATCGCGACCATCATTCCTTCTCTGGTGCTAGTCCTTCCTCCCAGGGTTCCAGAAGGTTCCTGGGGTTCCTTATCTGTTCGATAAGCTGCCCTCTGGTCCCCGTCGCCCAGATGGCCGTGCTGCACTGGCAGCCGGTGGTCCGGTTACGCCCTCACCTTCTGCCGCGCGTCGTCCTGGCGCACGTCGTCTGGTCAGTGTCCACGGGTCTGCGTCTCCTGCTCCCCAGACAGCGGCCTTTCTGAGACAGACGCCGAGGTGACATGACAGGAGGCCCAGGCCTGGGCAGCTCCGTTTCCCGGGTCAGCTGCTACCCCAGGCCTTCTCATGTTCCCTACCCTGAAAATGTCTCTCTCTCCTGAAAAAAAGCTCCAAAAGCATCGTTTCCTAAATCCTCGAGCATCTGACCCTGTGATCGTTCATGGGAACTTGGGCCTGCCGTTTCTGGCGCTGGGGCTCGAGCAGAGTGATGTAGGGGAGGGGAGAGGGAGTCGGGCTCCGGAGGAGGGCGGGTGCCCTTGGGAGGCACAGCTGTGGACCGTAAGAGAGGAAACCGTATGATTCCCGGCCGCGGCGCGTCTCACGCTGGGGATCCAGGCTCCTTCAAGGGCTGTTATGCCAAGGGAACAAATCGTGGCAACACGCTCCATTTGGCTTTTGGACTTAAAGTGTAGCCCAAAGGGCAGCTGACGAATTATGAATAGCTCTCCCCGGCTGCCCAGGCTTGGCTCCAGCCCTTGCATGGTGTGTGTGTGCGCGTGCGCGTGCGCGCGCGCATATGTTACATGTGTGCATGCCTGAGTCCAGTGTGTACTTCTGAGCACACCTGTGCACACAACATGTGTACACGCTAAGCCTTGGCTATGTTTGCCCGCCTGCGCTCACGGCAAGGGCCAGTCTTCAGCGAGGCTGAGCAGCCTGAGGATTCCGAGGCTGGCCCCCCTCGGCTCGCTGGCCCTGGCTCTGCCTCCTTCCTGGCCCCCTCCAGGGCCCCTCCATTCTGTACTGTTTCTCCACCAGGCGCCTCCCCGGACTGCTCGGTACCCAACCGTGACTTCCATCACAGGTTATAAAGCATACTGTTTACAAACGCAGTCTCCTCCTTAAGGAGGCCTTACAAGCCAGATGTGACACTTCTCACTGTCTCTGGAAGTTACTTTTTGGTAAGAAGATAGAACATCTGCCCCTTATCTGTCGGATCAGCTTCTGACACTAGGAGGCGCCGCTCCGGGCTTTTCTCAGCCTGGCCCCAATCTCCCTTTCCTGATTCACCAGACCTTTCTAGGCCCTTCTCTCTCCCCAGATAGGGGAATAAAGGGTGAAGAAAGCAGCCTGGGACCCCGAGAGGACTGAAAATTGAGTTTCTTCATCTTTAGTCCTGTCTCGGCCAATAGCTACTTTTGTGACGTTGAGTTAATCTTTGTCTTTTCTCTGGACCTCAGTTTTCTTCTCTGTAGATCGGGTGCGTTAGATAACATCAAACTCCAAGCGCCAGGGACTGTCAGAACCTCCAAGGGTGGCTTTGAGGTTCACACACAGCTTATTGAGTTCACGGCGGCTCTGGCTTGATTCAAATCATCGTATTAGTTTCCCGGGGCTGCTGTAACAAATTGCCACACACGGGGTGGCCTAAAACAACGGAAGTTTATCCTCTCCTAGTTTTCTGAAGGCCAGCGGCCCGAAGTCGGTAGCACGGGGCTGAAATTGAGGATTTCGCCAGCAGCCCCGCTCCCTCCAGAGGCTCCAGGAGAGAAGCCGCTCCTTGTCCCTTCCGAATTCTGGCGGCTGCGGGCTTTCCTTGGCTTGTGGCCACATCACTCCTGTCTCTGCCTCCGCGGCCCCATGGCCTTCCCTCGGCGTGTGTCACCTCTCCCTCTTCCAAGGGTGCGTGTGGTGGCGTGTAGGGTCCACCCGGGTTATCCAGATGGTCTCCCCTCTAATTTCACTTAATCACAGCTACAGAGACCCTTTTCCCAAGTAAGATCACATTCTCTGGGCCCGGGGATTATTTGGGGGCCATGAGTCCGCCTACTAGAACTACAGCCTTGGCTCCCTTTAGAAATGTCACCTGTCCCTAAAGGCAAGTGTGAGGTTTTTATGTTTATCAAAAGGAGGCAGGGGTGGAAAAGGGTTGAGACGCAGTAAACAAAATGGCCTGTAAGGGTGCCCCAGGCTTACCACTGCTGCTCTAACTGCCGCGCTGAAGGAAACGCAAGGTAATTTAATTTCAACCAACGCAAAGAGGCCCTGAGTGAGCGGTTGTGTTCCCATACCCCCTCTTCCAGGAAGGCTGCCTGTGGTTTACCTACAGCCTCTCCGCCCACTGTGGCAAGGTTGGTCTCCCGACCTCAGCAGAGGGTTCCTTCCAGCGCCCCGGGCTGCAGAGAAAGGGGCTGGGCTATGAGAACAGGGGCCGAAATGGGGAGCCCGGGCTGTGGGCCCAGGAAGTCAGGGAAGGGGAAGCTGGCCCTGAGTGAGGGCTCTTGGCAAGGGTCCCCAGGGCCAGCTTGCGCCCCAGCCCGAGACCCAGCGCTGCTGCCTCCTCCCTGCGGAGCCAGCCCTCAGGCGCGGCTCTCGGGAGGCCCTGAGTGTGTGCCCAGACTTCCAACGGCCGGCGTGGAAGGAAGGCTGCCCTCCCTTCCTAGCCGAGGGCATCTGAAACATTCTCTGCCCACACCCTTTCCTTTCCGTTTTGTTTTGCTCCCCTGTTAAATAGAAAGGAAACATCTTTTTTTTTTTTCCTTTTTTTTCAAGTAAGCCCAACCTGGGCTCGAACTCACGACCCCAAGATCAAGAGTCACATGTTCTCCACTGACTGAGCCAGCCAGGCGCCCCAGAAAGAAAACAGCTTTGAGCTGGACCTATCTCTGAGTCACTGCAGGTCCAGGAGGAGGAAGCCAGACTGCCAGTGGGGCACGCGGGGGGACCTAGAATAGGAAAGAGGTGTGCGGGCTGCCCTGAGAAAGGAGAAAGTCACCTTCTTCCCACCTGGGGAAGCTGCTGGTGTCATATGAGGGGTCTCTGGGGGTGTCCCCTAGGCTCCGGGCCTCTCACAGACCCCCTTATCCACCCCCACTCCCACCCCTGGCCTGACCGATGTCCCCATGCAAGCCCCTGTCCTTCTGTCTTCATGGCCAGAAGAAGGTGCGGCTCCCACTGCTGGGGTGGGGGCTCCGTGGGGAAACAGGGGACTGTGGGAGACAGAGGTGGGGGGAGGCGTGTGACATGGGCTGTGAGCCAAGGGGTCAGTGTCCCACTCATGCCCCGTAGTTCACCCTGGAAGGCAGAGGATAATTCCTTCTGCGTCTTCGGTCTGGCATTGGGTTGGGGTATGTATAATTGGCCACACCAGGGAATTTTACTATGTGGTATGTGTTCCGGCCATTTTGACTGTCCGCCTTACCTCCTGACCGCTTGGAGGCCAGGCAGGGAATTCTTACAGTAGCCCCGCCTCCTCTCACTCCCCTGCCCGAGAAGGTCCTTCCGCCACTCACCCCCCTGTTGGGACAGAGGTCGGGATGGGGCAGAGGGCTGGCCCAGTTATGCCCTTCTTAGAGAGAGGGGGGAGATATGAAGCAGGTAAACTGAGGCAGGGATGGGCAGGGCTTGCCAGCACCTCTGAAATATGACCATGACCGGCTGGAGCTGGGATGTGGTCCCCCTCTGCCCAGGCCTGCATTCTTTCTCAGGAGCGGGGACAGGGGGGAGCCACTGCCAGCTGTGGAAGTCTCGCAAGGCTGGCTTCCGGAATGCACGGTCCAGAGGGGGCCCTGAGTCCCGCAAGATAGCGGTGAGGCCACGTGGGCCAATGCATGGGCTCCTCCCCCAGCATCGCCCGAAGCCTTGTTCCCCCTGTAGCAGCGGCAGGGTGTTCCCCAAACCTCAGGCTGCCTCTGCCGGCCCCGCCATCCACCACCCAGGCTGTGGCCCAAGCTATAGAGCCTCCGGGGCTGTCTCTTGGGGACACTGTGTGCAGTCCTGCTCCCGATCATGTGCCAAACAACCTGAAAGTGGCCGTGCTGTCCCATCCCAACACGGTCCCTGCCTCAGCTCCCCTCCCCAGGGGAGCCCCGAGCCCAGAGGGTGGAGTCCGTGAGGGTTGAAGTGGTCTGGGCAGCTGGCAGGAGGAGGCAGGCTGGAGCCAGCTTGTGGGGGGGGTGGGGGTGGAGAACGCCTGAGGACAGAGGAGGAGGTGGGACCCCCAGGCATGTATGGAGGCCTTTATTCCAGAGGAGGAAGCAGAAAGGATCCCCCCAGCCCAAGGCAGCAGACGGGGTGGGCCAGCCTCTCTGTTCAGGGCCCCGAGAGCCAGGCCAAGAGCAAAGGCTGTGTCTTCAGGGAAGGAGAGGGATCACCCTGGGGCCTTCCGGAGCCAGTGCTCCCTGCTCCCGCCTCCAAGGCTGCCAGCCTGGCTTCCTTCCTGGGCCTGCGGTCTCTCCTCTCCCCGGCGAGGACGGCACCGCCGGGCTCAGGCTCCAGTTCCTTCAGATGGGGCGGCTGAATCCAACCAGGTGCCGCCCAGAAGGGGGGTGCAGAGGCAGGCCACACACAGGGCGGGGGTGGAGAGACAGGTCCGGGGCTGCGATCTGGCCACAGTCAACCTGTGTGTTTGCTGCCTTCTCCCTGAGTAACCTGGGCACCCGTCAAGGCACCTGGCCGTCCTCGGACACCCAGCAGGGCGCACCCTCCTCCTGAGGCTGTCCCAGTGCGGGCCCTGGCATGGAGGGGGTTGGTGCCCACGGCTGGTCGGCCCTGCCGCTGCCACAGGGCAGGCGCCCTCCAGGGCGGGTCCGCGTGGTCTCCAGCTGGATTTCTGAGTTTCGCTGCCTCTGGGTCTCCTTCCGTTTCCTCTGCGTCTCTTGACACGTATTCACTTCCTTTTCCTCTCCCTCTCGGACCCCTGAAGTCCCCATCAACCTGCGATCAGTCTCCCCTTCCTTTCCCCCCTTCGTTCCTCTCCTCACGCTCTCCCTCAGCTCCAGCCGTCCACACCCAGCACAAACCAGCCCGCTCCCCTCCATCTGGGTCCCCACCTCCCCCACCAGGCCAGGGGCAAGGAACAGGTGGGCGTGGGGGCAGTCAGAGGCAGAGGGGTCAGATGAGGGATCGGGGGATGGGCGCTCTCAGGGGGGCGGGAAGGGGAAGGCTTCGCCTAGTCTGTCGGAGGCGGCACTGCCGTGGCCAGAGACAGACTCGTAGCTGGAAAGAACCAGGAAATAATCCAGAGGACGCGCTAAGGCAGAGCGGCAAGTGGGCGTGGGCGCGAGGATGCTCTGGTCACAACCAGGAGAATCGGGCAGAACAAAAGAGTTTCTGCATCAAAAGCCATTTCCTCAGGTCGGCAATCAAACCTGGGACGGCGTCCTGTCTACCAGGCACTCTGCCGGCTTTGCTGGTGCAGGTGTGGGAGCAGGAGCCCAGAGGGCTGAAGTGGGGGTGGTTTGATCCTGGGGGAGGAGAAAGGAGCCGCAGGAGCTGGGGCTGAAGGCGGAGGGCCCTGGTAGGGGGCAGCCAAGCAGCGGTTCTGGAGACGGGCCCGAAGGGTGTTTCTGGGGTGTTCGATGTAGACTCCCCCTGACGAGCCTTGCAACATCTTTAGTAAACGACACACTGTTGGGAGCCGTTTGGGCTCACAGGTTGAGACCCCTCCCTGTGTGGAAAAGGTTGAAGCAAAAGCTCGCCAGCCAAACTCCCGCGCCTAGTCTTACAACTACTCTCTTTGGCCTAAGGAATGTAATGCTCTTTTGTTTTACCGCATTTAAAAGGAAGGACCTGGAGCAGGATGCTTTGATGGATTGCATCTGAATGAGAGTAGCCTGACCACCTTAAAGTTGCATCTTGGGGATGGGTTGCATAGATTGATAGCCAGTTATGAGCTGGCAGAATATTGGTGTGATTGGTGTAAATGTTGGGCTCCTATTATGTAAATTCACGGGCAAAGGACAAGCATTGGGGATTCTGTCCTTGCCAGACGGGTTGGACCTCCCCCATTGTAATTGGAAGAATAGGCAATGACTCCTGGCCTGTTTATAGATAATTAACATAGTCAGGCCCAGGTAACTTCCTGTCCTCTCCCCCAGCCTTAGATTTATATGCTAACTAACTTGAAAACAACTTGCAAGACTCTGCCGCTTTACTGATATAACACATTATTGTTTAAACTATGCTTACTGATGGGCTGTCACTCATTGTTGTAATGTAACTCGCTACCTTTAAAATAAAGACACTGAGGCCGGCAGGGCAGAGACGCCAGAGACGCCAGAGATGCCAGAATTCTCAGGGCTGCCTGCTTGGTCATCAGACTCCATCTTTCTCGTGGCTCTCTCACCTCATTTCGCCTGACCGTCCGTCCTTCGTGGACCCCGAGATTCGCCGGAACGAGGACCGACTCCGGCAATACACCTCTTGCGCATGATCAGATATGAGTACGTTCCTTCGGGAGCCTAGGAGGTTGGGGTTCTCACCTGGGCCAGCCTGATGGGGGCAGAGGAAGGCACTGAGGGTGCAAAGCTAGGAAGAGGACATTCCAGGAATCCTCCACAGCGGTGTCCTTTTGTGACTGGGGGACATGAATACAAAGCAGGGTACAGCGTTGGCTGCTGCCGGGGACTCTGCCCACCCGCCCGCCTGCCCACAGCACCACAGGCACACAGCCGCTCAGCTGCAGCCCATGGGGTGCCCCAGCCCAGCAGGCTGTCTGGTTTCCTCCCCTTGAGGCAATGGCACCAGGATTGACCCATGCATTGGACTACCTATGCACCCCTGGGGCTCTTGGTTTTGTCATAGGCGGGAGGCCCTGGGAAAGGAAAAAAGACTGACAATTAGAGTAGAAAGAGCCTATCACTTAATTTCATTAGTAAAAGGATGGACTCTCATTACGCACTCCTCCCTGGTGAAGAGGACATATAAGCTATCGGTGCCTTAACTGAGACCTCACGCGAGGGGTATGCTTCCGGCCTGGGGACTCAACACCCCTGACCGAGAACCCGCGTGGCCCTAGGGCAGCACCGTGTGGTGTGCCAATGAGAAGAATCAGAGTATCGAGGCTGATTTTTTGGGTGTTTTCCAAGGGTTCCAGAACTTTAATGGGTCTGCGCAATGTAAGATTTTCATAGTCTGTAAAGCCTGGCCTGGCTTCGCACAAGAGAACTAGGCATGTTAAACCCTCTGCCCAAGAAACACGAGGATGCTCACATTAGACAGCTATCATCTTTGGGCGTGGGGACGTTGGTGATGTCGCCTTCCCAGGCTTGGAAGGATGGCCCTCCTCAGCTTCAGAACAATGCCCTAGGCCTGGCTGGGACGCACCTCAGGCTGGGGACAGCTCGAGACTAAGTCACCCCACCAACACTGTGGTGCTTCTCACATGTGCATCAATGCCAAGAGGAGGCAGGGTGACCTTAGGCGACCCCTGCCTTGTACTCCCTGGTTCTTTCACCAGAGAGATTTCTGTTGATGTTGGCCATCAGATGTAAAAACATAAATTGGAGTCATACCCCAAAACAAGGATCTACGTTTACTAAGCGCTCACTGTGTTTTAGATTTCGTGCTGGACACTGGGATCCAAGTAACAAAACGGTCGTGGTCCTTGCGTTGGGAGGAACCACATGAAGCTGCCCATTTTGTAAGTCAGATGGCCAAATATTCAACATTTCATGACTCAGTTTAATACCTGAGATGCTCAGAGGTAGGTGGCAAGGACAGATCGGTAAAGGGGCAACTGCTATACACTGTGAGAAGCTTTGATGAGACTTTGGTGGGAATAGGCTCGGGAGCTACAAAAACCCGGAGGAGAGGAATGAACGCCAGGGCATCGCGGGAGGCTTCCCAGAGGAGGTGGCATTAGTAAGAGCTAAAAGATGGGTAGAGGCAGCTTGGTAAGGATGGGGAATGAGGAGACGAGGGAATTTCTAGGGAATAAAATAGCCTACCCAGAAAGGCTCAGAGACGCAAGAGAACAAGGCATATTTGAGGACCTGATGTGGCCAATGCCCTGAATTCAAAAAAGGGTCTGGTGTGAGATGGAGCTTGAAATGTAAGCAGAGCAGGCCAATAAAGGGCCTCCTAAGCCTGGTTAAGAAGGTTGGGTTGGACTTTATTTTGAAGGTAATGGGGAGCCATTGGAAGGTCTAAACAGGAGCGCGATTGCTCAGATTTGTGCTTTAGAAAGATCCTCCTAGTTTACAGAGTGGAGGCAATAGATGAAAAAGGAAGACGTCGGGGCTGGGGGGACAGATAGGAGGCTCTCGGGGCAAGAGGGGATGATGGATTGGATGTGAGCAGTGACGGTCAACACGGAGAGAAGGAGAAAGGACATCTGAGCATGAGCTTGAAAGTCTTCCCTTATTTTGCGGCTGGAGGATAAGCCAATCCAGAGTAGAAGCTGTGCTTTTTCTTCCAGCAGAGCTCCTCGATAGAGCTACCACATTTTCCCATGGACCGTAGTCTGTTTTCAGGGGGAAAGACATCAGACAGAATGGACTGTATTGAGCTGGGGTTGGGAAGACAAGCCCATACCATTAATGGACTGGGTCTTGGGTCAACGGAGCTTAGCCCTCTGGGAAGCAGGATGCTAGTCATTCTCCTTGGCCTTGCCTCGTGACTTCATCATGCCTTGCCTGTTCTCATCCGAGTCTCCTTGCCTAGCAGCCTCTGAAGCTGCGGGCCCTTCGTTCTTCCATCTGGATAAACCCAACCACACCCTATGCTTCCGCTGACTCAGTACGGGCTACTGATAACGTGACCTAGTTCATTCTATGAGGAAGTCTCGAGCTTCCCCGTGGTCCTCTCATGTCATACTCCCACCTTTCACACAGCCATGTCTTCTACGCTTCTGAGCATCCGTTGGCCCTGAAAGCCTTCTGTTCAAGAAGAGCTGATGCCCCAGTGGAGACAAGAGGGTTAAGTCATAACTTGTGGTTTCTTGGTCTGGGAGTGAGTTGAGCTCTCCGCCCCAGACAAGCCCATCCCAGACCTGAGCTCTGAGGGAAAGTCTTAGGGGCCAGGCCTGGCTCTGTACACCCAAGGAGAGGGGTCTTAACCCTCCAGCTGTTCCCAAGCACATATCCCAACAACCACACAATTCCTTCTCCCATTCTTGGTCCAAGTCGGAGGAGGCATTTCCCGTGAAAAGTTCAACAGAACATTTCTGAGCGCTGAATGCAAGAGACATGGGGGTGCACAGAGCTTCTTTAGGTCTGAGGGTGGGGAGACAGGGCCCCACTTCTCTCAGCCCCAGCGCTTTGCCCCCAAGGATTAGTTAAAGATGAGTGTAGACCTGGGGAGCATACAGGCTTGCCGGGTTTGTTTTCGGATGAAGCCCTGAAACGAAGGTGAGGGGGGCTCCGTGTGGAGAGGTGGCTGCCGATGAGGATCCAGTGCCTGGTCAGCTCCTTATGCATGGTGACCACCAGGGAGGACGCCTTCGCCTGTCAGTAAGAGAAGCTCCGGCCCAACTGGCTCAAACCACAAGGAGCCCCGGTATCTCGCAAAACAGGAAGCCCAAAGACGGGGTGGGCTCCAGGGGCTCCAGAACCATCTCTGACTCTGCTTTTCCACTATGGGCTTCACTCCGTTCTTCAGAGAGAGATCAGCTCTTCCTGTGTGTTCTTTAAAAATTTTTTATTAAAAAATTGTTTTTAATGTTTGTTTTTGAAAGGAGAGAGAGAGATGGACCGTGAGTGGGGGAGGGGCACAGACAGAGGGGGAGACACAGGCTCTGAAACAGGCTCCAGGCTCTGAGTTGCCAGCACAGAGCCCGACACGGGGCTCGAACCCACAAACCATGAGATCGTGACCTGAGCCAAAGTCAGACGCTCGACTGACTGAGCCACCCAGGCGCCACTCCTTAAGAATTTTTTAAATCAGGGGAGCCTGGGTGTTGGGAGCCATTTTGGGCTCACAGGTTGAGACCCCTCCCTGTGTGGAAAAGGTGGTTGAAGCAGTTGTGAGGTGGCTGAATATTGGTGTGATTGTGTAAATGTTAGGCTCCTATTATGTAAATTCACTCATTCACAAGCAAAGGACAAGCATTGGGAATTCTGTCCTTGCCAGACAGGCTGCACCTCCCCCATTGTGGTTGGAAGAATAGGAGGAATGACTCCTGACCTGTTTATAGATAATTAACACAGGCAGGCCTAGGTAACTTCCAGTTCTCTCCCCCTGCCTTAAATTTATATGCTAATTAACTTGAAAACAACTTGCAAGATTGAGGAAATCTGCCACTTTACTGATAAAAACACATTATTGTTCAAACTATGCTTACTGATGGGATGTCACTCATTGATATAATGTCGCTCACTACTTTTAAATAAAGACACTGAGACCAGCAGGGCGGAGACACCAGAATTGAGGAGACGCCAGAATTGCCAGGGCTGCCTGCTTGGTCATCAGACTATATCTGTCTCGTGGCTCTCTCATTTCCTTTCGCCTGACCGTCCATCCTTCGGGGACCCCTAGATTCGCTGGAACTGGACCCCGGCACCTGGGTGGCTCAGTTGGTTAAGCATCCAACTTGGTTTCACCTCGGGTCATGATCTCACGGTTGTGAGATTGAGCCCCACATTGGGCTCCGTGCTGAGTGTGGAGCCTGCTTAGGACTCTTTCTCTCCCTCTGCCCCTCTCCCCTCCTTGCACACTCTGTCTCTCTTTATGAAAACAAAAAATAGGGGCGCCTGGGTGGCTCAGTTGGTTAAACATCAGACCTGGCTCAGGCCCTGATCTCATGGTTTGTGAGTTCGAGCCCGGCGTCGGGCTCTGTGCTGACAGCTCGGAGCCGGAGCCTGCTTCGGATTCTGTGTCTCCCTCTCTCTGCCCCTCCCCTACTCGCGCACACTCTCTCTTTCAAAATAAACAACAAAAAACCAAAAAAAATTTAAATCAATGTGAGCACATTATCCATGCCACTTTCTCTCACATCTGCTTGGCCAAATATCCATCCCTAAGACAACTGGGAAACGGGGCCACGGGAACTGCCCTTGGGAAGCCCACACCTTCTAGAGCAGGCCATTCCCTGAACAGAGCCCAAGTGCTGTTACCCGAGACCGGTAAGCAGGATGGGTGCTGGGTCCACGACAGCCTGCGACAGGCAGTCAACTAGTTTTGACATTTCTCCACCTCGCCCGGAAAGGAAAGGCCTTCTTTCTTTTCTTTTTCCTTTTTTTTTTTTTAACACTAAAAGAGAAAAGGATGAGAGAGAATCATGTCAGGTCAGAGGCTGGACTTTCGGACGGAGTTTCTCCCATCCAGGCTTTCTGCCGTTCCCAGCATCTTCCCGTCCGCTGTCTCATCTGATCATCGTAGGGACCCCGTGAGCGAGGCAGGGGGACGGTTATTATCTCCATTGGACAGGGGAGGAGGAGGTGACCCGAGAGCTAAAGCGACTTTCGGAGGTCCCTTCCAGGCGCTGCTTCCAGTCACACCCCCTAGATACACCAGCATGAAATCGTGGCTTATTTTTAGATCCTTGAGGAAAAAGCTTCCTTCGCGCCGATTATAGGGTCCCAGGGCTCGGCCTGTGGAGTTAGGCACACGCAGGTTCTCAGGACACTTCTCGGGACATACAGGCCTTTTTTTTTTTTAATTGTTAATTTTCGTTTTATTTATGTATTTATTTTTGCCTCTTCCACCTCGGGCAGGGCCCTGATCACGGGCCTTTTCTATGACCGCGGACACAGGATGCTTCCCAAACTATCCTTGCCGACCAAGGAGTGGCGCGCCGTCCTTGGGACGGCCCACTTGCTTCCCACCATTCACCGCCCTTGACCTCTTTCCAGCTTCCAGGCTGGGCTCTTCAACCAAGATTTAATGGGATTCTGGGAATCTCAGTCCACCCTAGCATCGCTCTTGCTACCCCACTGACAAATTCCTCCATGGCAAGCAAATTAGGTATCAATTGAAGAACGACTTCCAAGTTGCAGACACAGGCTGTCCTGTGTTGTTATGCCTAGAATTCGGGAACCCCAAAAACCACCAGGGAGCCGAGTCCGATGCCAGAACAAAGAGCCTTCATTCGAGCTAGCTCGAGCTCAATCTCCTACCTGCACCGATGCAGCGGTGGGGGGTGTGTGGAGAGAGAGTTCCAAAGGCGCAAGAGTTTGAAAGGAGTCTAGGGTAGTGGGAGGGGTGATGGTCGTGGCCTTAGCCGATTGGCTAAGGAAGGGTCAAGGGTCCTGTTCCATAGGTCACTGGGCGTGGTTCTTTTGGCACCGGGAAGTTGCAGGTTTTAAGCTTTTGCACAGGCACTGGGGACTCAGAGTGGAGGACACGAACACAAGGGAGTCAGTCCCACTTTGCCCTTAAGCAAAATGGAATCAGTCCCGATTTGCCCTTACCGTGTTTCTGTCCACAGCACTAAATAGCCTCCAATGTAGTTCAAGGGTCAGCGAACTAGGACCCACCAACAAATCCGGCCTGCTACCTGTTTTAGTAAAGAAAGTTTTATAGGAACATGGCTAATTTCATTTGTTTACTCCATTGTCTATGACCGTTTTTGCTCTCTGACGGCAGGGTGAAGCAACCGAGGCAGAGACTGTCTGATCTGCGAAGCCTAAATAATTACTAACTGGCCCTTTACCGGAAGCAAGTTGCCAACTGCCCGTCTAGTTTACTTCCTTTGGGACAGAAGGTTTTGTTTTGAGTACAGTCCTGTATTATTGATAATTCCCTTTAGGCCAGCCTTTTCCCCCAACTCGGGATGGGGTCTTCCTCTAGTTTCCTCTGTTCCTGGATAAATACTTCCCTGCTTGTGTGGGTCGTACGTCCATCTCATCTCTTCGAATTCAAACTACTCTCCTCAGATACTAACTCAGTTGTGTTCCCGGCCCCTTCCCACAGATGCGCCCCAAACCCGCCCATTGCAGCCGCAGAGGTTCTGCTCACCTTCCTCGAGCCACGCCTCTAATCCAGGCCGGCAATTAACCCACGACTCCCCCCTAGGAGTCTCAAACTTCGTTATGACCTTTGTGAGTGTGTTAGGACGTTTTCAGTTGTGAATAACAGACACCTGATTCAAATTAGCTTAATTAAGGAAAAATTGGGCTAAAAAGCCCAGAAGCTGATCTTACGGCTGGTGGCACTCAGGTGACAGCATCAGGGCGCAGCCGCATGCCACCTCTAGGCTCCGTGCTTCTCAATACCGGCTTCGTTCAAGCGGGCCTGATCCATGCGGCAAGCAGAGGGCTGCAGCCAGCTCCCGCTTCTCAGCGCCCCCAGGAGAAGAGGCATCCCCTTCCCTCTAACAGAAGAGCCCAGAACAGAGTCTCGGTGGCTTGGTGGGAACACGTGATCATCTCTGAGCCAATCACTGGCCAGGGGAGTGGAACACTGGGATCGGCCAGGCCTGGGCTCGTGGCGGGATGGGTGCAGTGCAGGTAACCCTCTGGGGAGGCGAGAGGGCTGTTCCCCAGGGGCAAATACTCCTGCCCGGTGGAGGAGGAGATGCTGACCAGGCAAGAGCTATAGATAAACAGCTCACCCCACCTGCGGGGTTTGTGTTACCGCCCCCACAGGGATTTTCATTTCTCCTTCTCCACGGTCTTCTCGCTGTCACGGTGCCGGTGCCCGAGTCCCTCCGAGCTTACGTGATTAAGCCTGTGCTTCCTGGGTTAGAATTCCCCCTCCCTCTTGCCCGCTCCTCCAGCCTTGCCTCTCACCTTCTCCTTTGCGTCTTAAACTCTGGCGGTAGGTATCAAGCTTCCATCAGCAATTCCCCAAACGTCCCAGGTCTTCCCTGTATCCCTTCACGGGCCATTCCCTCTGCCTTTCCTATGTCATCGGCATGACACACTTCGGATGCACTACCCACATCCAGAATCCCCTACTCTGAGAGGCCACTCCCCAGTCTCCAGGATGGAAGAAGCTTTCCGCGATCCCTGGCCGGCCCCAATGTCTTGCCGTCCCTCCCATCGTGACTTTACCCCACCGGGTTTATCTCTCTGTTTCTTTTGGGCTTCTCTTTTAGACTATGGGCTCCCTGAGGACGGGGACATTTTCAGGAGATGTTTGTTCAATGGAAAGCATCTTTTCAGCGAGCTGGCCCATGGGCGGCCTCTCCAGCTCCAGCCTTGCAGCAATGCCCATCCCTGTAAAATCCCATGGGGCTAATGGGAGACCACAGTCTTAAAAGGGCACTGAAGCCAATTAGACGCATTCCTCGTGAACTCAGTCCACGCTCAGTGAACGCTTCATGTGTCAAACCCCGAGCCGAGCATTGGAACCGCAAGAGTGATCCAGGCGTGTTCCCAGGCAGGAAACTCACTCTATGGGAGAGAAACGAAGGCATCTAAGCTGCTTGTCTTTTCCCTGCTCTCCCTCCACTACCCAGCCTTGTGCTCACACAGAATCCATGTTTAGTGAACAGTTGTTGAACACGGGAATGAGCACATGAGTAAGAGAAGAAACGAATGCTACAGAAGGTCAGTGCAAGGCTCTGCAGGAGCGTGGGGTAAGAAAAGAGAGCCAGGGAGGTATCATTCCATCATCTCTTGTTTGCGGAGGGTGCCAGGCACTGTGCGGGTTGCTGGGGCTTCAGGGAGAAGGGGGCTTCGTACCCTGTGCTCCATGATCCCGCAGCCCAGGGGCTGAGGCCATATGAGAAAATCGATGTTTACAAGACAGGGTGTGATGGGGCGCCTGGGCGACTTAGTAGGTTGGGCGGCCGACTTCGGCTCAGGTCATGATCTCACGGTCTGTGAGTTCAGGCCCCGCGTCGGGCTCTGTGCTGACGGCTCACAGCCTGGAGCCTGCTTCGGATTCTGTGTCTCCCTCTCTCCCTGCCCTTCCCCTGCTCACGCTCTGTCTCTGTGTCTCTCGAAAATAAATAAATGTTAAAAAAAAAAAACAAAAACACAAGACCGGGTGTGAATTACTGAGCAGCAGCACGCGGAGAGCTGTGGTAAGACAATGTGGTGGCGCAGTGCAGGGAAGGGAAGCCACGGAATTAATTGATGGAGCAATCAGCAGCTTTCATCATGAGAGCTCTGTGTTCTCAGCCCTTTCCTGGGTTTTCTGTGGCAGTGCCAAGAAAATCCATTTGCTCAAGGAGATTATAACTGATAAGAGAAGGGGGAAAAAAATCACTCATGGGACGCTAAGGAAAGAATCAAAATACTGGATGGTGCCTAGCATGTGCTAAACTCACAGAAAGACAAAGAAAGTCCACCGAGTGGAGAACTTAGGTTCACGGGGAGCTTGGGTGTTGGGAAGGGCTTCGTGGAGGAAGAACATTCTAGAAGGGAAGCTCTGGGGCCGGGAGATCTTTCAGGGTCTCCAATGCCAGGCTGAGACCTTTTAAACTTCTGTAGTTAACTTTGTAGGCAGCCTAGAGCGTGGACCTGGGGGTGGGGCATGAGGAGATCTGGATTTTGAAAAATTTGCTCAGGGATTTAATCTAGAGAATGGGAGAGGTAGATGGGGACCCCAGACAAAATACAGAGGGCGCTGCAGTGAGGAGGCTTGGCCACGGCACCAGGGCAAGGTCACGATGGCTCCCAGCAGTTGGCCGCCCATTGCAAACAGTCCCTTTCCCTCAGCACATGGGCAACAGAAGGTTTCTTGGGGGTTCTACTTCACTCATTCATTCGACAAATATGTATGGTTCTGAACACAGATCTAGGCACTGAGGATAGAACTGTGATCAAAACAACAGAAGCCTCCGCCTTTGTGGAGTTGGCATCCTACTAGTCAGTCCACTATTGCTGTAGATGGCTCCCAGGGAGAGAAAAAAGGCAGGTCCAGAGTTCCCTTTCAGGGCAGTACCTCGGGGAGGTTCTCTTGGCCAGCAGTCAGCTCCCCCCCCCCGCCCCCCGCAACTCTCTCCTTCAGCCCCCTTGGCTAATAAGCCATGTGCTTCCTCCATTTTATCCCATTTAATCCTGATCCCCAGCAGAGCCTAATGAGGTGGATGGCGGTGCCCAGTATGCAATGAGAATGCGCGGGCAAGGCCTCCCTGGGACGCCCCAGGCAATGGCTTTCCTTAGAGGGCACTGAGGCAGGGGGCAGCTGTGGGAAGATGCCGTGTGCCTCGGGCAGGGAGTTGGTGGGGAGGCCCCGTCTCAGGCAGGGGAAGGCTTCCTCGCTGCCCGAGGTGGCCCGCGGATACCTGCGGTGGGCCGCAGATCTCACCACAGACAATACCGGCAGCCCCGAATTCTTATCAGTCTCAGACAACAGGATCTCGAAGACAGAGCTGTGTTGCAGAAAACATGCAGAATCACAGGCAGCCTTTGTAATTAACTTCCGCTCCCTTCCAGCAGTCATTTGGAGTTAATGGTTTCTTAATTCAGTGCTCATTTGGTGACTTTAATTTCCAATTAATTTTGCCGATTTTCCTTCGAGGTGCTCATGGTGTGATAGAAATTCCCGCATGGTTAAGTCCCCGCCACAGGGACCTGGGGGTGGGGGTCGGTGGGTCGAGCTCTCACCGGAAGGCTGGACCCTGCGTGAGTGCCAGGAATCAGAGCCTCCTAAGCCCAGGAGGCCTTAGGAGGTCCCTCCCCTAGGAGGGGGCTGGAAGGGCTGATAATGTGATGCCGGGGTTGGGGGTTGGGGATGCCCTTGAATTTCTCTACCTCTTGATAAGAATTTTGATTGACTGCAGGGGGATGGTGTAGGAGAGGAAGTCCACCACTGCTAGAGGTAGAAGGGAAGAGTCAAAACCAAGGACAAAACTCTCCCTTCTTTCAAGCAAAGCGGGATTGGAGAGCTCTTAGCGCTCTGAGCCGGCTCCATTGGTGCTCCGCCCCGATCCCCTGGGCTGGGCCAATGGGCCCATTGCCTGGCTGCAGCTAGTGTCGGCCGCTAATGTCTCACGGCCTCTCCCTTCACTAGAATTGCCTTTGGCAAATGGAATTCACCTCTGCTGTGAAGATCAGCTCTTCTGCTGCTCAGGGCAAAGTGTAGACGAGGACTGAATGGTATCGGCAAAAGGCTGCTTCCCTCTTCCTAACTCCTGCCCCTTGCCTTAGGATGAGACTGCCTCTGTGGTACAGTTGGTGTTCCCGCGTTGTCCAGTCAGACCCCAGCTGAGACCACCTCCTTAGCTAAGTGGTACTCATGTTCTGTCTTCCTTCCCTTTCTTCTTTCTTTTCTCCTTTAAGGATCCCTCGAGAAATCGTGTGCACCTGAATCTGTCTTGGGCTCGGTTTCTAGGGAACCCAGACTACAACAGTGTTTTGTATATTCAACTTTTGTCTAGCTCTTACAGCGTGTCAGACATCGTTCTAAGTCCTTTACAAAAGAAGTTCATTTCATCCTCATAGCAACCTTATGAGGTAGGTATTGTTAGCATCCTTGTCTTGAATTAAGAAAACCGAGACACAGAGTGGGTGAGAGACTTGCTCAGGATCACCACAGGTAGCAAGTGCGGAGCAAGAACCATGCACTCAGCCATCTGGCTTCAGACTCTGTGCTCTGAACTATGGTGCTGCCCAAGATGTGACCACTAACCCCAGTAATTGCTCTGAAGTCATGGGCGATATAATTCAAGAGCCTGACCGTCCAGAGGGATGAGAGATAGCTTTTCCCGAGGTCCTTTGTCAGGGAATTAAGGAACAGGGAGATATGAAACCCTAGAGCTCTGGCTCCGTGATGTCAGGCCACCCTTGCAGGGAAACTCTTCCCCGGCCCCTCTGGGGATGGTACTGGAGCATGACAATATGACTCTGTGGAGTAAGTGCCAGTGAAATCGGGCAAGCCAGACTCTAGTGCTGACTGTGTCCCTGACTCCTTTCATAACTTGTAATGAGCAATTTCCCACCACTGGGTCCATTTCTCCATCTCTACTATGTGAATGAGCGTTAGTTCAAAGTCTTGAAGAGCCCCGGCTCTAACATTTAGACTTTAGGAGGTAGAAGCATGGTGCTTCCTGGGGGATCCTCCATCAGAGGGTGAAACCAGATGTCTGTGGAAAGCAAAGGAAATACATCCCATGTTTTGCAAACATCAAACATCGATAGCTCTGTCCCAAAGGGGCTGTGGGGAGGGATCCACAGGGCCACAAGAGGACGTGGGTCCCAATGATGACTCAATGCTCATGTAGGAAACACTTGTCAACAGGCATTTATCAAGTGCCTACATTACGCCAGGGACTGTGCACATGTAATTCATGGCTTCCCAACCCAGAGCACAACGGAAGGACTTTCCCAGCATTTGCTGTCTATTCATTGACCCTTACTCAATATCCCATCAAAGGACCAATCCTATGTAAAGATCCTTCCTCCTCAACACACACAGAGTTATATATGGAGTCTCCATATGGTGTCTTCATTGTACTGAGAGATAAGTATTTTCTCCTATAAAGTGGGGCCACGATCCTGCTTTCCTGTCAGAGTCCCTCTCAGCAATTCCTACCACCTATAGCGTCATAGGAGGGGACCCCACTGTTGCCTCCATGGCCAATGCCTTTTATGAGAAAGCCATATATCTGGCTATACTCCCCAAACTGCCAGTCTATAGCGGGCTGTGGAGTATGATGTTCTTTTCGATGTTCCTCAGAAGAAAAGGAGAGACTCCACTCATCTCCTGAGTCGGGGTTGGGGCAAGGGGAAGGTGGCGAGGGAAGGTGAACAGGAGTGGTATAAATATTTATTCTTTCCTTCTCTCTCACCTCACAGCCCCCGCCTTCACCCCAGACTCCTTCTCCAGACCTTACCAAGACTATATCCTAGGCCATCCTCCTCCCCACAGGCCCGGGAGGCAGGGAAGGGGGAAGGCAGGATCCCATCTGCCGTCATGCCATCCGTGGGTCCCAGTCCCCATAACCGCCCCTCCCCCCCCCAAGCCAACCCCCATTAGTGTCCATGGCAATAGCCGCTGCTGGGAAACTGAGACCCAAGGCCTGTTGGAGAGTGCTGGAGCTGTCATAGTTACTGCTGTCGCAGATCCCCAAATCCCCAGCTGGCAAGAGCTGCAAAGTCTAACCGGCCAGGGCTGGTTTTTCACTTTCTAAATGTTGTGGGTAAAAAAAGACACCTTTGCAGAGGACACCAATTCTCTTGGAGCCCCAAGGTAATACGCTGTGCAATGCAGAGCCAAGGCCCGCCGTTGTGGCTGTTCGTGTCAGCCCTGATGGATGCCTCCTTCTGTACTCCCGACTTCTTTTCTCCCCGTTTCCATCCTACAGAAGAACAGCTTTGACCATGAGCCTCTCCTGTCAAAAACCTTCAGAGCCCTTCAAAAACCAAATGGATAAGATCGGAATGGGTCCCATGGCATCCAAGGGCAGCTGTGCTCTGGCTGCAAACCATCTTGACTGATACCACAGATTCCAGTTCAATCTGGAAATCCATTCCTTCCCAAACCTACCCTTGCTGTCAAGCCTCAGGGCCTTTGCATGTGACATACCCTCTGCTTTGAGGGCTCTACCCTCCCCCATCCCACGTGTGGAAATTCATGTTTTTCCTGGGGAGGCGATGAGTACAAGGAGGGTCCCTGGTCATGAGAGCTTGATACCAAGTCAATATTATCCCCACCCTTGGTGCCCATACTCTCTCCCCAACCTCCCTATCCCCTGTCTTCCTAGATCCTGGTGAATGCAGTAGAATTATAATATGAGGGTTTGAATGATAATATAAGGATTAGAATTATGGTAGAATTAGATTAGAATTATAGAATTGTAATGTAGAGGTGGGAATTATAGTAGAATTATAGTATGGGAATTAGAATTATAGTAGAATTATAGATAGAGATTAGAATTATGGTAAAATTATACTATAGGCATTAGAATTACTATAGAATTATAGCATGGGGATCAGAATTCTGGTAGAATTGTAGTATAGGGTTGGAATTATGGTAGAATTGTAGTATAAGGAATAGACTTATAGTATAAGGATCTGAATTATAGCAGAATAACAATATGGAGATTAGAATTATAATAGAATTGTAATATGGGATTGGAATTATGGTAGAATTGTAGTATGAAGATTAGAAATGTGTTAGAATTTCAACCAACACCACACAAATACAAAAGAGGATAAGAAAATATTAAGAAAAATTATATGTCAGCAAATTGGACAACCTAGAAGAAATAGACAAACTCCTAGAAACATACAATCTCCCAAAACTGAATCAGGAAGAAAAAGAAAATTTGAACAGACTGATACTATCAATGAAATTGAATCAATAATTTAAAAAAAAATCCTAACAAACAACAGTCCAAGACCAGATGGCTTCACCGGTGAATTCTACCAAACACTTATGAGTTAATACCTATTCTTTTCAAACTATCCAAAATATAGAAGAGGAAGGAAAGATCCCAAAATGAACTTCCAAATTCATTCTATGGGGCCAGGATTACCCTGATACCAAAACCAGATAAAGACATCACACGCAAAAAAGGGAACTATAGGCCAATAACTCTGATGAATATAGATGTAAAAATCCTCAACAAAATATTAGCAAACTGAATCCGACAACACATTAAAAAATCATTCACCACAATCAAGTGGGATTTATTCATGGGATGCTAGGGTGGTTCGATGTTTTTAAATCAATCAACGTGATACATCACTTCAATAAGAGAAAGGTTGAAAACCCTATGAGCATTTCAACAGATGCAGAAAAGGCATTCAACAAAGTATAACATCCATCCATGGTAAAAACTCTCAACAATGTTGAGAGATTAGAAGGAACATACCTCAACATATTAAAGGCCATGTATGGAAAAACCCACAGATCACACCATATTCAATGATGAAAAACTGAGAGCTTTTTCCCTTAATATCAGAAATAAGACAAGGATGTCCACTCTCACCACTTTTATTCAACATAGTACTGGAAGTCCTAGCCACAGCAAGAAGATAAAAAAAAGAAATAAAAGTCATCCAAATTGGTAAGGAAGAAGTAAAACTTTCACTATTTGCAGATGACATGATAGTTTATATAGAAACCCAAAAGACCCCACCAAAAAAACTACTAGAACTGAGAAATGAATTCAGTAAGGTCACGGGATACAAAATCTATATACAGAAGTCTGTTAATTTCTATACACTAATAATGAAGTAGCAGAAAGAGACATTAAGAAAACAATCCTACTTACGATTGCATCAAAAATAATAAAATACCTACCAATGAACTTAACCAGAGTTAACCTGTACTCTGAAAACTATAAAACACAGATAAAAGAAACCAAAGACAATAAGAGAGAACGTAAAGGTATTCCATGTTCATAGACTGGAAGAAAAAATATTGCTAAAATGTCCATACTCTCCAAAGCAAGCTACAGATTCAATATGATCCCTAGCAAAACACCAATAGCATTTCTCACAGAACTAGAAAAAAGTATTCCTATTTTGTATGGAACCACAAAAGACCTTGAATAGCCAAAGCAATCTTGAAAAAGAAGAACAGGGGCGCCCGGGTGGCTCAGTCAGTTAAGCATCCAACTTCAGCTCAGATCACGATCTCACGGTTTGTGAGTTCAAGCCCCGCGTCGGGCTCTGTGCTGACAGCTCGGCGACTGCCTCTGATTCTGTGTCTCCCTCTTTCTCTGCTCCCCCCTGCTCATGCTCTGTCTCTCTCAGAAATAAATAAACATTAAAAAAAAAAAAAGAAAAAGAAGAACAAAACTAGAAGTGTCACCATCCCAGATATCATGATATCTACAAAGCTATAATAATCAAAACAGTATGTTACTGGCACAAAAAAAGGCATAGTTTAATAGACCAGAATACAGAGTCCAGAAATAAATCCACAATTATCTGGTCAATTAATCTTCAACAAAGGAGGCAAGAATATACAATGGGAAAGACCAATGTCTTCAACAAATGTTGTGGAAACTGGACAGCTTCATGCAACAGAATGAAACTGGTTCACAAAATAAATATATTTTACACAAAATAAATTTGCACAAAATGCAATACACAAAAATAAATTCAAAATGTATTAATGGCCTAAATGTGAGACCTGGAGGCATTAAAATCCTAGAAGAGAGCACAGGCAGTAACTTCCCTAACACTGGCCATAGCAACATTTTTCTAGATATGTCTCCTGAGGCAAGGGAAATAAAGGCAAACATAAACTGTTGGGACTACATCAAAATAAAAAGCTTTGGCACAGCAAAAGAAACAGTCAACAAAACTAAAAGGTAACCTACTGCATGGGAGAAGATATCTGCAAACAATTAAGGGTTAGTATACAAAATTTAAAGAACTTATACAACCCAACATCAAATACACAAATAATCTAATTAAAAATGGGCAGAAGACATGAACAGACATTTCTCCAAAGAAGGCATACAGATGGCCAACAGACACATCAAAAGATGTTCATTATCAAGGAAATGCAAATCAAGACCACAATGAAATATCACCTCACTCCTGTCAGAATGGCTAAACTCAAAGACACAAGAAACAACAAATGTTGACAAAGATGCGGAGGAAATGGAACGCTTGTGCACCGTTGGTGGGAATGCATACAGGTACAGCCACTGTGGAAAACAGAATGGAACTACCTCCAAAAATTAAAACTCAAATTACCATATGATCCAGTAATTGCTTTACTGGGTATTTACCCAACAAATACAAAAGCCCTAATTTGAAGAGATACATGCACCCCTATGTTTATAGCAGCATTGCCAACAATAGTCAGACTATGGAAAGAGCCCAAATATCCATCGACTGATGAGTGGATAAAGAAGATGTGGTGTATATACATAATAGAATATTACTCGACCATAAAAAAGAATGAAATCTCACCATTTGCAACAACATGGATGGAACTAGAGAGTATAATGCTAAGTGAAATAAGTCAGCCAGAGAAATACAAATACCATATAATCTCACTCATATGTGGAATTTAAGTAACAAACAAATGAGCAAAGGGAAAAAGGGAAAAAGAGACAAAGCCAAAACCAGACACTTAACTATAGAGAACAAAGTTATGGTTACCAGGAGGATAAGGGGAATGGGTCAAATACGCAATGGAGATTAAATTTTTTTTGTTAATGTTTATTTATTTTGGAGACAGAGAGAGAGAGAGCATGAGCGGGGGAGGGGCAGAGAGGGAGGGAGACACAGAATCCGAAGCAGGCTCCAGGCTCTGAGCTGTCAGCACAGAGCCCAACGCGGGGCTCGAACTCACGGACCTCGAGATCATGACCTGAGCTGAAGTCAGACGCTCAACCGACTGAGCCACCCAGGCGCCCCACGCAATGGAGATTAAAGAGTACACTTTTCACAATGAGCACTCAGTAATATATGGAAGTGTTGAATCCCTGTATTGTACACCTGAAACTAATATAACACTCATGTTCATTATGCTGGAATTAAAATAAATAAACACATGCATACATAAATATGTAAATAAATAAAAATACCCCTGATGGGGCAGTAAATTAGAGAAAGAGAGAAGTGAGAGGCCAGGGTATTTCTCCCCCTGGGGAGAAAAGAATAATTATGGTAGAATTACAGTATGGGGATTAGGATTACGGTAGGATTATACTGCAGGGATTAGAACTATGGTACAATTAGAGTATGAGGATTAAATTTATGGTAGACTTAAGTGTGGGGATTAGAATTATGGTAGAATCACAGTACAGGGATGGAAGGTTCCTGAGAGCTCCAAGTCCTCTCGCATCCACCTAGATCCGTATTCTCACATTTAGGGTGCATTAAATTGCCCGTAAGATCCTGGGCCCCACCCTCAGACTTTCTGATTCAGGAGGTCTGGAGTGGAGTTCAAGAATTCGCATTTCTAACAATCTTGCAGGTGATGCCAGTGCTTCTGGTCCAAGGTTCACACTCTGGAACCACTGACCTAGATTTTGACTCAGAAAATAACCTTCTATCTCTGTTTCCCCCAAAGGAGCCAGCGCCAGCACACACACTCTGTTGGTTTGGTATTCATTGATGGCTACGGTTACTGAGAGAGAGGCAGGGTTTTCAGGCACCTGCCATTCAGAGCCCTGGGGAAAGTTTCGGGCATCAGTATTATAATGAAGGCACTGACAAGAACACAACATTCTCTGCAGGAAAAATAATCACGGTGATCCATAAAAGTAGCATACTGTACCAATATCAATAGGGCAATAGTAATCGTAATAACATGATTATAATATAATGTCATTTGCCCTAATGGGCTACATCCAGATTGATCTGAGCAATAGAAAGGAATTACTGACATACACAAATGCTCACGCAGTCTGGCTTTGACATATTTGGGGCTGTTTGGATGACGGCAAGGGTGGTGATGACTATAATACCAAACTACATTTGTACACAGCCTTCATATTTCCAAAGCATTTTCACTGATTTGCTTTTAGCAGCAACACTGAAAAGTAGGCAGGCAAGCTCCTTTGGTCTACAGCGGAGGCTCACAGTCTCTTGTATTTTAAGCCTTCACTCGGCAAACACGGATTTGAATGTGTGCACAGGTCAGGCACTGAGGGGGGCAGGGATCGGGGTGCAGATAAAATGCTGGACACCCAATTAAGTTCAAATGTCAGATAAACAAACAATCACTTTTTTGCGTAACTATGTCCGCCGTGTTGCATGGGACATCCTTACGCTGAAACAATGATTCATTGTTCGCCTGAAATTCCAATTTAACTGGTGCCCTGTGTTGTCGTTTGCCAAGTCTGGCAACCCTGGTGGAAAAGGAAGGAGGGGAGAAAAAGAATAAGAAATGTTTATGGCCCTCAGAACGAAGTCACAGTTTGGTAGGAGACCCCAGAGAGATCCCAAGCCATGCAATCAGGGGGGTGGGAGCAGCGCTTCTCAAACTTGAATGCGCACAGGAATCACCCAGGGATGTCGTTAAACTGCGCGTTCTGATTCGGGGGGGTCGGGGGTGGGGCTGGAGACTACATTTCCCACAAGCTCCCAGCACACGCTGATGCCATTGCTCCCTGGCCACACTCTGGATAGGAATAGCGGAGAGGGAAGCTTAGAGGCTGTGGAAGCTTCGGGAAGGCATTTGGTCCACCTTTAGGTGTCGGGAGATAGCTTTCTGGAGGAGGTGGAACCTGGTGGGTTTTGCTGGTAAGAATCAGAGGAGGAAAGTGGCAAAGACATGCCAGGAGAAGGAACATCCTTTGCAAAGTCCCAGAGGCAAGAGAAAGCACTGCAAATTTGAGAAGGCCGGGGTGTTGACCGTGGATGGAGGGTAGGATTTGGGCAGGCAGTGCTGGGCTCTAGGAGTCCAGAAATGAATCGGACGAGGTCGCTGCTACCCCAGACCCCACCCCCATCTTCCGGGAGGGGCAGAGTTCTGCACAGACAGTAATGACTTGGAGGTGAGCACTGGAATGGAGGGAAACCAGGGAAGGCATGGCTTCCTCTGCCTAGGGCTTGTTAAATGAATGTAGGGCAAAAAGGCAGGCCCAGCAGAAGGCCCAGGAGACACAGGAGCCCAGAGCCTGCAACCCCAGGCCTGCATCTCCATACCGTGGTCCAAACATGAGCGGCAGAGAAACTGGTTGTATCGGGAGACTTGGACTCAAGGATGGGGCTCTGGAGTCTGTAGTCATTATGTGGTGTTGGGCGCACATGAAATGAACAGTGCTGGGGTAGTAGCACTCACAGGCTTGTTCTAGCTTCTTCGGGTTTGTCACAGCCGCCGAGGCAGAGTGCCAGTGTTCTCCGTGTCCGTTCTCTCCCTCTACCTTCTGTAATAGATTGCCTGCCTTGTAGCGGGGGACATGGCCCTCTAGGACAACAGCTACACTTCCCAGCTTCCCTGGATGTGGTTTGGCCAGCAGGGTGGGTGGACACACTCTGAAAATCTGTCTGGGAGCAGTACAGGAAACAGAAACCGTTCTAGAGTTCCAAGCAAAATGGGGCCGAATGAAGGAGTCGGTGCTTACAGTCACGGGCAGGCTGGAAGTGTGCAGGCTGTGGGGCGCTGCTAGGATTTGTGGTCGCATCATGGCAGCTACAAAACAGACGTCAGGAGGTTCCAGGAAACCCTTCTAGCCCCACGGCCACCCACAGACACAAGGGGACCAGACGGCAACTGGAGATTCGCCCACAGTCAAGCCTCCCTCGGGCCAGAGGCGACCACTGCCTAAGGAAGAATGGTCTCGGCCTTCTTTCCATCTTCCAAATCGCACGTGAATGAAGCTTCATTGGTTGGAACTAGTCTCATCCAGAATCCTAGCAGCGAAGGAGTCTGGGAAATGTAGTTTTGAGGCTTCCAGGCTCTGCGGTTCAGTGAAAGGACCGCAGTGTGGGGGAGGGCACGCTGAACGCCACCTCACCCTTCCTGCCAACTAGGTAAGGGCCTGTTGCTTGCAGGCGACTTCTTAGGACCACCCCAGAGGGTCTCGGAAATGCCATAGGAGCTGAGATCTTTGCATGGGCCAGAGATAAACTACTATCTTGTTTTAGTCACTGTTTCAGCAGCAGAGCCGGGGTCCCGAACCAGCACCGTCAAGTGTCAGATGAGGCCTCAGCGGTGTCACTTCCAGAATGTGTAGTGTTGACATTGCTGGGGTGTCAGATCAGCCTGGCTATCAGGCGTGTGACAGCACGTACTCCATCGACAGACAAAGCACCCGGGACTGTGGCGGTTGGTGCCAAAGGCAGGCCACTGAGTTTGAGGGAAGCTGGGGAGTGCTCAGAGGGGATGGGGGTTGGGGAAGACTTCCTGGAGGAGGCCGAGCTGGAGATGGACAGGAAAAGAAAGGCTTTACGGTAGAGGCCACTTTTCTCTCCCTTCCCCACAGTCGTAGCGACCAGGGAGCGGCTCTCTGAGCTCAAGAAGCGGGAGGAGAGAGGCGAGATGCCAGCCCTGCCAGGAGAGCGGACGGCATCCTAGAGCAGGATGGAGATCAGGAAGGAGGGAGGCCTCGGGGTAGGTGGGGAAAGGGGCCGCACGTTATTCCAAAGGGAGGGTCCAGTGTCTCTAAGACCTTTGCTTCAAGACCCTAAGGACAGGAATGGGGATGGATGCACTCAAGACATGGCCTCCAGGTCGTGAAGTGGCATCTGGTTGTGGCCTGCCCTTCCCCGCTGCGGCTCCTCCCCAGGAAGGCCCACCGCATTCCGCCTTCGCGCCCGGAAGCCTGTAGTCGGCCTACTACCCGCGCCCAACGATGGACACAGGAACCTGCAAGCCAAGCACTGGGGTCGGGCCGCTCCCGACCAGCCGTTCCCTCCTCACCCACCTTTGTGAAGGGTGTGCATTTGGAGTGTGGGGACGGGCCAGGGGCGGGGCTTATTCAGAGCCCAGGCCAGGACGGCTCAGGGTGAAGGAAGAGTTCAGGGCCAGGGTGAGAAATTAGACGGGGAGAAGAGGCCAATCTATGGCCGGGGTTGGGCTCAGCCTGGGGCCAAGCTCACGACCTAGTCTATGACGAGGACCACAGCCTAGGCCAGCGGGAGGGCTCAGTCTGGAGCCGGAGTCTGGACTCAGTTTTTGATGGGGAAAGAGTGTGGAGTTGACCGACCCCCTGTGTGGGAGCCCAATCTCGTGAGTTCCCTGGATAATCAACTATAATGAAAGGCTCTCAGAATACAAGAGTGATTTCCTCATTCATATCACACTTAGCCTTCAAAACAATTTTACTTCTGGGCCCTCTGTTTACTCTTCCTCCAAACTTGTGTGGACTCTTTCATTCCCTCTGGGAGAAGAGGGTATACAGGCACGGGGGGAAATGAGCTGCCTTGATTCTCAGTAAGTTCAGAAAGAGAGGGAACCAGGCAAGAGGCCAGCTGAGCAGGTGCCCAGCCCAGGGCATCCTGGTGGACTCTCAGCTTCCCGCGGTGCTTTGGAGACAAGCCCCAGGTCACCCTGAAACCCACGGGCAGGCGGCAGGCAGGCGAGCAGGCAGCTGGCTGGAGGCGTTGGCAGCAGGGACGCCCTGGCTCAGAGCCTTGGGCCGCAGCCAAGGCTGTTTAGTTGGGGCGGAGGGTGAGGGCAGCGATTTTATTCAGCCCGTTCCGCAGCGAGCCCCGGGGCCGGTGCCGGCAGTTTGCCAGTCCTGAGTGACGGAGCCGGGAACTGCTGAGTGGCTGGGAAGGCAGCCCCCTCCCCCCCTACCCCCGCCAACCTCGTCGGGTCCTCGCGGGCACGCTCAGCCACTGAAGGAAATACGAAGTGACGGTAAGTGACAAAATCGAAAATGTAATTAAGACAGATGGAACCGACCGGCGGGGATGATAAAAGCCGTTCCCCAGGCTCTGAGATTTCAAGTGAGGTCACGGGATGACCCCATCCTGGCTGCACAGCCGGCAGAGAGGAAGCGAGGGAACGCGCCCGAGGAGAGGAGCCAAGCTCTGTGGAGGACAGTGAGCAACCTGGGCCTCGGTTGCCCTGAAAGAGATTTGGGTCAGATACGAGGATGAACTTCCTGGAGAGGAGGGTGCCTAAACCCTGGCCTGCGTGTGACGTCATCTCCTTGGCCCCAGGACACAGGTGTGCCCCCTGGGCAGGCTTGGATACACCTGACCTCCCTCACCAAGGTCTATGGGAATAAGAATGGCTTCATGATCACACGAGAAGCCTGTGCAGGTGGCGGTGAATGGCGTTTGGGAAGAGGACAAAGGGAAGGGGGCTCGGGGCTACCAGCAGGCCGGAGCTGGGACAGTGGGAATCAGCCAGGCGCCGTGAAAGTGCACGTCACGATGCGTGAACGTGACATCTCCAGCTGACTTCTTTTTCTCCTTCCGTGCTGCTGCCCCTTGGCCAAAGCAGGAGCAGAGCGGGCATGGTGGCCACTCCTTGAGCCCACAGAGGAAACGGCAGGCCACCTGGCCCCCAGCTCTCTAGATGCCATGAGAGAGGGAAGCCCAAAGGCCCTACGGGGAGAGCCTGCCTGAGCCTTCGTGGGAGGCGGGATGCCTGGGATCTACGCGGAGATTCATGCAAGATGGGCGAGGGGCCTTGACACCAACATCTGCTGCAGGCTTGCTCTGCAACCAGCCTCCGCTGGGAGGGGCTGAACTGGCCGGCTTAATTGGCCTCCATTCCCCCTCCGTCCTTTGCCGGCACTCTGTATGGGGCTACAGGGCGGGCAGAGAAGGTGGCTTCCTTATGGCTGACGAGCTTCGAGACTGGAGGGAGAGAAGAGACTCGTCCTCCAATTCAAGATAGGCATTCGGGTCCCATTTATTGAGCGTCTACTCTGTGCTAGGCACGGGTGGGGCAGGGACCCGCTGGGAAGTTAAAAAAAATGTTTTATTGGGAATTGAAACATAAGAAGCGATAAGTGAAATATCCAGGCATTAACTCGAGGTGATCGGTGGTTCAGCATGGTAAGCGCACAGGAGCGAGGGGAAGGAAGAATTTGGTGCAGGCCAGAGTAGTCAGCGCAGGCTTCTTAGGTGAGCCAGAGCTTGAACCTGACCTCTGCAGGATGAGAAGGAACGGCTTGGAAGATTAGAGAAGGGCTGCATCCCGGGTGGGCTCAGCATGCTGGGAGAGGAGGCCGGTGCCCGGCGCGCTCTCCGTCCACCCGGAGCCAGGCCAGGATCTCCTCCGGCTCCAAGGCAGACGCGGCCGTACTGTATCGTCAGAAAAGATTTAATGGAGACGGGCGGGTCCTGTCATTCCTGGGCCATCTTTCATTCCAGGACACATCCTAGTTATTGGTACTGAGCATGAAACAGGGCCAGCGTCGTGGAAGGGACTGGAGAGGGGCCAGAGTGCTCATCATTTCAAGCACGCCATCCATCCCTCCGTCCCGTGCCCGGCGTTTACGCCTGCAGCCAGAACACCGAAATATCGGGTCAGGATTTATCGGGGCGTTAGCTCATCAGTTACGCTACTCTTCTTCCCTTTTAGGGACCGTCTGCCTGAGACATCTCGATCTCCCTGACTTGCCATCCTAATGGCCCCAGACGAGTGTGTCTGCCCACCGGTAGCTCTTTTTAAGCTCTTTTTTTTTTTGTTTCTCCATTATCTCCCCCCTCCCATGGGCCAGGCTCTCACTTTGGGGCAGCCCCTTGACTGTGCCCTGAGAATAAAGACCCCCCTCCTCAGGGTCTAAACTGTTTGATGAGGAGGAGAAAGGCTCCCTTTCTCCATTCGCTGGCTGGATCCTTGGGGCCATGAACATTCCAGGGGAGCCCCAGTTCCTCAACCCTGATGGCAACTCTAGGTCCCAGCTGTGCAGCCTTGGAGAAGTCACTCTCCATGCTTGGGACTTTGACCTTCTCCGTAAAATGAAGGGGCCAGACTGAATGAGCTCTTTGCTTCTCCCCACTCTAAAACAGCAGGAGCACAGGCTTGGAGGCCTCAGCTCATTCAAGGCAAAGCCTGGCAAAGGGCGGGCATTCCACCCAGAGCTCCAGAGAGAAGTTGGAGCCAAGGACCAGCCCCGGAGCCACAAAAATAATGCTCAGCCATCCCTTGTATGGAGGACGCCACAGGGCGGTGTTCATTCCGGGACAGGGTGCTGGGGACCTACGGCCATCCCTCCACCCAGTCTTGTCCTCTGATCACTAATTCTCTCTCCCTTTTCCTTCTCACCTGATTTATTCTACTTCCCACAACCTACTTCTTTCAAACCGTATTCTGCCAAACCAGTAATAGTGCCAAGTGTCGACCCAGACCCAAGGCAAGGCCAGGCTCCGAAGCCTCCATTCCCAAACTCTGATTGGTCTTGGGATACTTAATGGCATCAGAGGCTGTCTTCGAAGAGATGCCCTTGCAGGCAAAAATGATGGCGGAACATTCCTGAACCTGGGCACTGAACATTAAACGTTCTTAGAATTGGGGGAGCATTTTCACTCTCCTACCCTCAGCCCCTTTTCCGACTCTTCTGAGGGTGTAGCCAGCTCTGTCCAAAGCCGTGAGTCCCAGGGTGAAGCTGGCCTGGGATCGTGTTGTGGGAGGTAAGCACTCACAGAGGAAGCTCTGTGGCTCCGAATGAAACAGGTAACATGGTCGTGAGAGATGCCTTTGGAGCAGAGACACGTATACTTAAAATGTTTTGAATCTAAATATCTTCACGTGGCTCAAAAAGGAAAAAATATGAAAACTATATAGTGAAAGATTTCCTTTCATTCCCATCTAAGCCCCCAGTTCCCACCACCTCCTCCCCGCAACTGTTACTAATTTCTTACAAAGCCTTCCAGAGCCCCCTTATGTTTCTATGAGCAAAACCAAATGTGCGTTCATATTTCCCCCTGTTGCTCACCAACGTGAGTATTCTAGGGGCGCCCAGGGGGCCAGGTTGGGTAAGCGTCTGACTTTTGATTTCGGCTCAGGTCGTGACCTCACAGCTTCGTGGGTTCGAGCCCTGAGTCCGGCTCTGCTTTGACAGCGCAGCACCTGCTTGAGACTCTCTCTCTCTCTCTTTCCTTCTCTCTTTCTCTCTCTCTGCCCCTCCCCTGCTCACACTCTCTCTGTCTCGCTGAAAATATATAAATAAACGTACCCAAAAAAGTTAGTATTCTATCCAGGCTGCTGTCTTCCTTTCTTTTTTCACCTGATGAAATCTCTTTTTATTTCTTAATAAGTTCCCTCATTCGGTTTCACAGCGGCTTAGTATTCCAAGGCAGGCTTTATTTATTATTCAAAACCCTCTCACGTCCGAGCACATTTTGAGGGGGTTTTGGGGAGAGCCTACCTGCAGTAGACAGTGTTCGACAAGATCAATAGGGTTCATCGCAGCGGGCCTCCGTCTTCGGCTTCTCTAAGAACCGACTTGGGATGCATAAGGTGTTCCTCCCAACCCTACCGCCGCTGCCAGGACTCCGGTCCCGTGGGGCTGAGATCGGGCTATAAGGTGCACTTCGGCAAGCTGATTCTGTCCCAGGCACCTCCAGATCTCCCCTGGAGACACGCTAGTGAATGGAAAAGGAAGCAAGAACTACATCCTACACTGAAAATATTGAGGCGTTGCCATTAATCTTTAAATTTAGCTCCGAGGTTCCTGGCAGCTCAGACCAAAGTGGAGCCACAAGGATATAGTGTTCTCCCCGCCAGCACAAAAGGCCAGTTTTTCAGGAGGCATAAACGTGTCCCTGGCATTAAATTCGAAGCAGAATTTATCACAGGAGCCATTACTTAAGGGACGTTGAGCTGCACAACAGGCAGCATCTTCCCCAACAGCCACGGAAAATGCAGGAGGCACGTTCTTCACTGTTCCCCTGCAGAAGTCAAGGCCTGGCGCCAAGCCTGGCTCGGGACAGCGTTTTTGCAGGAAGCTTAGCCGACACGGGCCATCTGAGAAGGTCCAGAACACCCATGACATCGTCAGAAAATCCGAACCGAGGGGCTCAATGTGACGAAGGAGAGAGAACAAGGAAACACACCCACTCGGCTTCTGAATCCGTGGAGGAGGCTGCCACTTGGCTTCTGAGGAGCCCATTGTCCCTCCCCGGGGCCGTGCCCAGTATGAAGAAGGAGGCCTCTCACCTGACCCTAAGAAGTTCCTAAAACAATGTGCGGGGAGGGAGGGGAGAAGGGACAGTCATTTCCCCATTGTTCCCACCTAAAGCTTTGAGTATTTCCCGAATCTTCAGCAGCTGGTGCTGCTTTCTCATTAAGCCTACAACTCAGGGAGCAGAACACAGTGAACACTCAAAAAATGTTGGGGCGCCTGGGTGGCTCAGTCGGTTAAGCACCGACTTCGACTCAGGTCATGATCTCATGGTCTGTAAGTTCGAGCCCCGCGTCGGGCTCTGTGCTGACAGCTCAGAGCCTGGAGCCTGCTTCAGATTCTGTGTCTCCCTCTTTCTCTGCCCCTCCCCTGCTCACACTCTGTCTCTCTGTCAAAAGTAAATAAACATTAAAAAAAAAAAAATGTTGGAGAGGGAGGGGCAACATGGTGGAGGAGTAGGGGGCTCCAGTATTTCGTCTGCCCTTTAAAGGGGGACGACTGAAACCATTGTCTCTCTCAACTCCAAAAATCGGGGGGAAAAGGTGCTACAGCGGACAAGAAACGTAGGCGAAAACAGACACGGCCCAACTAAACCGTGAGTTTAATCTGGGTCGGATAAAACGAACTCGAACTCGGGAAGTTGAGCTGAGGGGAGGGTGAGCGTCTTCGGAGATAGCTGGGAAAGTGCCGATCGAACAACATCTGAAAGAGAAGGCCAGAGCGGGTGAGACCGCGACCATCCAGCCCCTAAGCAGGGCTTTTGAAGAGAAGTTCAGTGGCAAACAGCAGCACTGTCCGCGCGCTGTCGGGACTGCGCCAACCCCGTCCCGAGCCAAGGGGATGCGCGTGCCGGGGGGGACTGGCAGCGGGGACGCGGGCGGCGCCACCAGCCGAGCTCCTCTAACCCCGGCACAATTATAACGAAATCGGGGGTGGCAGACGGCCGCACCACCGCGCCACCCTCGCCCAGCGCCTCCGGGCACGCACGCCGCCGCCTCCTGGACTGGCAGCAGCAGGGACCCAGGCAGCTCCAGTAAACCACACTAGGCCGGCGCTGGCGGTGGAGAGAGAACAGAAATAAAGGGGCGAATAAAGCCTCCAGGACTGGTGGCGCGGGTCTGGAGAGACGCCATTGCTGTCTCACAAGCCAGAAAGTCACCCCAGGAGCCATCCCTGCAGCAGTGGAGGCCGGACCCGGCTACACTAAACCACGCCCCTCCCAAACTATCAGCAGGAGCGACTGATCCAAGTGGAGATTGCTGCCTGGAGTAACGCCAGTCATTTCTTCTTTTTTAAATTTATCCCTCCCTTTCTCATTCCTACCGATCCCCATCCCTGAGCTGGTCATCCAGGGTACTGACTGGCTTAATCATTTTTTTTGTTTTTTGTTTTTTTGTTTTTCTTTTTAACCCACTCTTTGAGGACATGTCCTACAACCTCTTCTTTACTTCCCTAGCCCTTTTTCTGGAATAACCAGGCCGCATAAGTTCATCTAGACGACATCGATCTTTATTCCTTTTCCCTCGCACCTGTCCTTACTCCGATTTCTATCAGTCTGGATTAAACCCTTTAGTCGCTCTACCTGGGCAAAGTCCATTTCCTTCTTCTCCCTGCACCAGTCATTATTCTGTCTATATATGCTCTGCCACCAGCACACTACATACCCTGTCCTTAACGTGTAGCTGTTACTTCAGGACATTGCCCTCAGAGAGTCACTTGTTATTTGTTTCTGTTGTGAACTGCTTGTCTGGACCATTTGTCGGTACGTTCGAGTATTTCTGTGTTCTGTGTGTCTGTCAGTTTTCCTTTCCAGGGCAACTTCAAGAAACAACCCATAACACATCCAGCCAAAATGACGAGACGGAAGAATTCTCCTCAAAAGAATCTACAAGAAGCAGTGACAGCTCAAGAATTAATGAAAACAGATATAAGCAACATAACAGAACTTGAATATAGAATGATAATCATAAAACTAATTGCTGGCCTTGAAAAAAGCTTAGATGAATGCAAGGGGTCCCGCGCAGCAGAGTTCAAGGACCTTAAAAACGGTCAGGAAGAATTAAAGAAGACATTGGAAGAAATACAGGGGAAACTGGAAGCAGCCACAGCACGGATTGAAGAGGTAGAGGAAAGAGTTAGTGCCTTAGAAGACAAAATCATTGAAAAAGAGGAAGCAGATAAAAAGAGAGAGAAGCTGATCCAGGAACAGGAAAGGAGAATTCGAGAGCTGAGCGATGCACTCAAAAGAAACAATATCCGTATCATAGGAGTCCAGAGGAAGAAGAGAGAGAGAAAGGAGTCGAAGGGGTTCTTGAACAAATCATTGCTGAGAACTTCCCCAACATGAGGAAGGAAACGGGCATGGAAATCCAAGAGGCACAGAGAACTCCCCTCAGACGTAACTTGAACAGACCTTCTGCATGACACATCATAGTGAAGCTGGCAAAATATAAAGACAGAGAGAGAATCCTGAAAGCAGCTAGGGACAAAAGAGCCTAACATACAAAGGTAGACACATAAGGGTAGTAGCAGACTTATCTACAGAAACTTGGCAAGCCAGAAAGGAATGGCAGGATATCTTCAATGTGATGAGCAAGAAGGACCTGCAACCAAGAATCTGTATCCGGCTAGCCTGTCATTCAGAATAGAAGGAGAGATCAAGGTTTTCCCAACAAACAAAAACTGAAGAATTTATCACAAATAAGCCAGCACTGCAAGAGATCCTGAGGGGCATTCTATGAAGACAAGGTTGCAAAGAACACAAACTGCCAGAGACAGCCTTACAATCATGAAACCTACAGATAACACAGTGACTATAAGCCCTTATTTTTCAGTGTTAACACTGAATGTAAATGGACTAAATGTGCCAATCAAAAGACACAGGATAACAGAATGGATTAAAAAACAAGACTCATCTATTTGCTGTCTTCAAGAAACTCATCTTAAACCTGAAGATACCTTCAGATTGAAAGTGAGGGGATGGAGAACTATCTACCATGCTACTGGAAGTCAGAAGAAAGCCGGAGTAGCCACACTTATATCAGACAAATTAGACTTTAAAATGAATGATGTAATAAGAGATGAAGAAGGACATTATATAATAGTCTCAGGGACCATCCAGCAGGAAGAGCTAACAATTGTAAATATCTACGCACCAAATTCGGGGGTACCCAAATTTGTAAAACAACTAATTACAAACATTAGCAACCTCATCGATAAAAATGTCCTAATAGTAGGGGATCTCAACACTCCACTCTCAGCATTGGATAGATCCACAAAACAGAAAATCTCCGCAGAAACAATAGCCCTGAATGACACATTAGGACAGATGGGCCTCACAGACATCTTTAGGGTCCTTCATCCAGAAGCAAAGGAATTTACGTTCTTCTCATCTGCACACGGTACATTTTCCAAGATAGACCAAGATAGGCACAGGGAAGCTCAGAATAAATATAAAAGAATTGAGATCATACCATGTACACTGTCAGACCACAATGCTTTGAAACTTGAAATCAACCACAGGAGAAAGCCTGGAAAATATCCAAGAACATGGCGGCTAAGAAATAACCTACTAAAAGATGACTGGGTCAACCAAGCCATCAGAGAAGAAATTAAAAAATACATGGAAACAAATGAAAATGAAAATACAACAATCCAAACGCTCTGGGACGCAGCAAAAGCAGTCCTGAGAGGGAAATATATTGCAATCCAGGCCCATCTCAAAAAACAAGAAAAATCAATAACACAAATTCTAACAGCGCGCCTAAAGGAACTAGAAGCAGATCAACTAAAACAACCCAAGCCCAGCAGAAAGAGAGAAATAACAAAGATCAGAGCACAAATTAACCATATGGAGACAGAAAAGGTAGTGGAACAGATCAATGAAACCAAAAGCTGGTTCTTTGAAAAAATAAACAAAATAGACAAACCTCTAGCCAGGCTTCTCAAAAAGAAAAGAGAGAGAACTCAAATAGATAAAATCGTGAATGAAAAGGGAGAAATTACAACCAATCCTCAGAGATACAAGCAATCATCAGAGAATACTATGAAAAATTATATGCCACCAAACTTGGCAATCTGGAAGAAATGGACAGCTTCCTAAATAGCCACACGCTACCAAAACTCAAACGGGAAGAAATAGAAAATTTGAACAGACCCATAACTAGTGAAGAAATAGAATCAGTTATTAAAAACCTCCCAGCAAATAGAAGCCCTGGACCAGATGGCTTTCCTGCGGAATTTTACCAGACATTTAAAACAGAGTTAATTCCTATCCTCCTCGAGCTGTTCCAAAAAATTGAAACGGAAGGAAAACTCCTGGACTCATTCTATGAAGCCAGCATCACTTTGATTCCCAAACCAGATAGAGACCCAGCAAAGAAAGAAAATTACAGGCCAATATCCCTGATGAATATGGATGCAAAAATTCTCAACAAGATACTAGCAAATCGAATCCAACAGCATATAAAGAGAATTATCCACCATGATCAAGTAGGATTCATCCCTGGGTTGCAGGGCTGGTTCAATATTCGCAAATCAATCAACGTGATACATCACATCAACAAAAGAAAAGATAAGAACCATATGATCCTGTCAATAGATGCAGAAAAAGCATTTGACAAAATACAGCATCCTTTCTTAATAAAAACTCTCGAGAAAGTCGGGATAGAAGGAACATACTTAAACATCATAAAAGCCATATATGAAAAGCCCACAGCTAATATCATCCTCAATGGGGAAAAACTGAAAGCCTTCCCCCTGAGATCAGGAACACGACAGGGGTGTCCACTCTCGCCACTGCTATTTAACATAGTGCTGGAAGTCTTAGCATCAGCAATCAGACAACAAAACAAAATAAAAGGCATCAAGATTGGCAAGGAGGAAGTCAAACTTTCACTTTTTGCAGATGACATGATACTTTACATGGAAAACCCGACGGAATCTACCAAAAGCCTACTAGAACTGATTCATGATTTCAGCAAAGTTGCAGGATACAAAATCAATGTACAGAAATCGGTGGCATTTCTATACACCAACAATGAAGCAGCAGAAAGAGAAATAAAGAAGCTAATCCCTTTCACAATTGCACCAAAAACCATAAAATACTTAGGAATAAACCTAACCAAAGAGGTGAAAGACCTCTACACTGAAAACTATAAAAAACTTATGAAGGAAATTGAGGAAGACACAAGGAAATGGAAAAACATCCCATGCTCATGGATTGGAAGAATAAATATCGTCAAAATGGCAATACTACCCAAAGCAATCTACACATTCAATGCAATCCCAATCAAAATTGCACCAGCATTCTTCTCAAAGCTAAAGCAAACAATCCTAAAATTTGTATGGAACCACAAAAGACCTCGAATAGCCAAAATAATACTGAAGAATAAAGCCAAGGCGGGAGGCATCACAATCCCAGACTTCAACCTCTACTACAAAGCGGTGGTCATCAAGACTGTATGGTATTGGCACAAAAACAGACACATAGACCAATGGAATAGAACAGAAAACTCAGAAATGGACCCGCAAGTATATGGCCAACTAATCTTTGACAAAGCGGGAAAATGTATCCAATGGAAAAAAGACAGCCTCTTTAACAAATGGTGCTGGGAGAATTGGACAGCAACATGCAAAAGAATGAAACTAGACCACTTTCTTACACCACTCACAAAAATAAATTCTAAATGGATAAAAGATCTGAATGTGAGACAGGAAACCGTCAAAATCCTAGAGGAGAAAAGAGGAAAAGGCCTCTTTGACCTAAGACGCACCAATTTCCTACTCGACACGTCTCCAAAGGCAAGAGAATTAAAAGCAAAGATGAACTATTGGGACCTCATCAAGATAAAAAGCTTCTGCACAGCAAAAGAAACAACCAACAAAACGAATAGGCAACCAACAGAATGGGAAAAGATCATTGCAAATGACATATCGGATAAAGGACTAATATCTAAAATTTATAAAGAACTTACCAAACTCCAAACCCGAAAAACAAACAACCCAGTGAAGAAATGGGCGGATGATATGAATAGACACTTCTCCAAAGAGGACATTCAGATGGCCAACAGACACATGAAACAATGCTCAATGTCACTCATCATCAGGGAAATACAAATCAAAACCACACTGCGATACCACCTCACACCAGTCAGAGTGGCTAAAATGAACAAATAGGGAACTATAGATGCTGGCGAGGATGTGGAGAAGTAGGCACCCTCCTACACTGTTGGTGGGAATGCAAACTGGTGCAGCCACTCTGGAAAACGGTGTGGAGGTTCCTCAAAAAAATGAAAATAGAGCTACCCTATGATCCAGCAATTGCCCTGCTAGGAATCTACCCAAGAGACACAGGAATGCTGATGCATAGGAGCACGTGTACCCCAATGTTCATAGCAGCACTTTCGACAATAGCCAAATCATGGAAAGAGACCAAGTGCCCATCAACTGACGAATGGATAAAGAAGTTATGGTACTTATATACAATGGACTACTACGTGGCAATGAGAAAAAATGAAATCTGGCCATGTGTAGCCAGATGGATGGAACTGGAGGGTATTATGTTAAGTGAAATAAGTCAGTCAGAAAAAGACAGATACCATATGTTTCCACGAATAGGTGGACTTTGTGAGACTAAGCAAAAACCAGGGGGAGGGGAAGAGGGGAAAGGAAAAAAAGACACAGAGAGGGAGGGAGATAAAACATAAGAGACTCTCAAAGACTAAGAAAAAAACTGAGGGTAAGGGGGATGAGGGAGGGGGGAGAGGGGGTGATGGGCATTAAAAAGGGCACATGTTGGGATGAACACTGGGTGTTATATGTAAACCAATTTGAAAATAAACTATTATAAAAAAAAAATGTTGGCGCAGGGGCACCTGGGCGGCTCAGTAGGTTGGACGTCTGACTTCAGCTCAGGTCATGATCTCGCGGTTTGTGAGTTTGAGCCCCCCTGCCGTACGCTTGGAGCCCACTTCAGACTCTCTGTCTCCCTCACTCTGTCCCTCTCCCACTCACGCTCTCTCTCTCTCTTTCAAAAATAAATAAACATTAAAAAAAATTTTAACGTTGGTGCTGATGATACCGATGGAGAGAGGGATGGTAACAAGTGTGTTCCCCATCCTGCTGTCCCTAGGATATCTTGAAAACCTCCAGCATTTTATGGGGGCAAATCTGATATCCTAAACATGGCCTTTCCACGCCTACCTCTGCCTACTCAAACTTAGGTAGGCCCCTACTTTGTAAAGCCATTCCCTCCCCCTCTCCGCTTGGCTCACCCTCTTTCCAAATTGGAAAATGACCTCGGTGTCACGACCACCATCAGGGTGCCCAGAAAACTGTGATCGTTGAGGCAAGAGCTGAGTTGAAATGCATGAGGACCCCCCCTCCGGGGTGCATCCAGCTTGATCAGATAAGGCCTGTGATTTAGGACAGATGCAAGAAATCGTTGTTCCTATGAAATAGAAGACAGCTAAGCAATTATCGTGGGGAGTGCTAGTTATATATCAAAATCTTTCCTCCTCCTCTTCCATAGCGGTAGAACTGTAGTTAGCCACATGGCTGCTCAGCTCGAGCCTACATTTCCCAGCCTCCCTTGCAACTAAGTTTGGTCCTGGGACCAAGTTCTCACCAAGGGTGGGTGCATTTTTAAATACATCCCACAAAGCCTGGCCCACACAACCTTAGGGCTGTCTTCCACCATGCTTCCTTCTCATGAGCCCAAACTCGGGCATGCCTGTGACCCCGCTGCACCCAAGCAGGGTAAGTAGAATTCTCTAGAACAGTGGTTCTTAATCTTCAGTGTGCATCAGAATGACCTATAGGTACTTTTAGATCATGGATGGCTACCCACCTCCCAGAGTTTCTGATTCACTAAGTCTGGGGACAGGAACTAAGAATTTGTATTTTTAAAGAGCTCCAAGGTAAATGCTGGTGCTGTTGGTTCAAGAGGCACACTTTGGTTTGGTTTGTTTTTTACTGTTTTTTCGATGTTTATTTTTGAGGTGGGGCGAGGGGCAGAGGGAGAAGGAGACACAGAATTCGAAGCAGGCTCCAGGCTCTGAGCTGTCAGCACAGAGCCTGATGCAGGGCTCGAACCCACAGACAGCGAGATCATGACCTGAGCCGAATTTGGACGCCTCGTGGACTGAGCCACCCAGGCGCCCCAAGCAGCACACTTTGAAGAGCAAGGCCCTGAGGCATGACAGAGAAAGACTCTCAATCCCTAAATGACCACATGAAGCGAGCCCCCATACAGCTGGGATGTTCATCCTGGATTGATACATCTAGCTGTCTTCCTGAAAGCCACGGAAACACTGTGGGCTGTCTATGTTTCAGAGCCCAGCTTTACACTAGTTAGTACAGCCATCATCTAGTTCATCCTCCTTGAATACAGAAGGGTGTGCTGAGGCCCAAGAGGGAAAGGGCCTGTCCAGGGCCAAACACTAGTCAGTGGGCAAGCCAGAATGAGAACCCACGTCTCCCACTCCCAAAGGGAGCCTGAGACGTCCCCACCTCCCTGTGGGCACTAGACTCTCTTTAAGTTGGTGTGACGGGCAGAATAATTCCATCAGCTTCCCCTGCCTCTCAAAGATATCCATGTCTTAATCCCTGGAACCTGTGAATATAGTACAATAAACGGCAAAGGGGAGTTAAATTTGCAGATGGAATTAAGGTTGCTAATCAGCTGATCTTAAAATAGAGAGATTATCCCGGACTCTCCAGGTTGTCACGATGTCATCACCGTGGTCCTTCACAGTGGAGGTGGGGGTCAGATGAGTCAGTATACCAGCCAGATATATTCGAAACACACAACCGCCCTTGCTGGCTTTGAAAACGAAGCGGGGGGCCATGAGCCAAAGAGAACAGGCAGCCTCTAGAAGTTGGAGAAGGCAAGGAAACAGATACTCTTCTAAAGCCTCCAGAAGGGAACGCAGCCCTGTCAACACTTTAATTTTAGCCCTGTGAGAGTCGGATCTCTAGAAATGTAAGAAAATATATTTTGTGTTGGTTTAAGCCACCAAATTCACGGCAGTTTGGTACAGCAGCCCTAGGAAACTAATGTCCCTGGAAAGTGTTTCTGGTGTGAGGCTGATCTCGTGCGCCGAGCCCGGAGCCCCTTCAGAGTGGGATCTTTACCTCCTCCACCGCCCACTGCCCTGGGCTGGGGCTGGGTCCCCAGAGAGGGTGGACAAAGAGAAGCACTCACCGTAAAGCCACGTGGATAGGGCCGTATGTCTTTTCCTGCTTTTCAAAACCAGAGAGACCAGATTTGTGTCACTGTTTGGGACACCCTCTAACCCCTAACTCCTATAACCAAGCCATGACTCTGCACAGAGATTGAATTTCATTTTAGTACCAGCCTGAGCCTTCACCCCATACACGTTTTAGGAAAAGTTGACCCCTGGGGGCAAGGTCAGAGTGGTCGACACAGACCAACCCCGTCCCACTCATCCAGCTTGCTACATCTTATCAAGGCCCTTGGGGACTTTGGGAAACTTTGGGGCAGGCCGCTACTGTTAGAACGTGCTCCTGTACACAGGCAGAGCCTGGGTTGTGGGGCTGGGGAAGGGAGGCAGGGGGAATGTGAGGATGGGGTCCAGGCTCCCTCTGGAGACCTCTCTTTAGCAGTGGATGTGGGGGCAGCTGGTAGACCTGGCCTCTGGCGCTAGAAGCACCGAGCCTGACTAGGGGGCGCTTGGTATCTGGAGGACTCTGTTGAGTAAGGGGCTGCGGAATGGGAAAAGTAAATGCCTGCCAGAGGGGCAGACTGGCATGGAATCCTCGCTGGCTGCCACAGGACCCCTCCCCAAGGAACTCGTTGCCTCACTGACACTCCTCTGTGGGAACTGGTCTCCATGCTCCAAGCCCCTTAAGCCCTGCCTTGCTGCCTCTCCTCGCTCCCTCATGCGCACTCATGTCCGCCCCCCCTAACGTGAGCTTCCTGAGAACAAAGCCCTGTTTCTTCCTGAAAACAGACACCCGTGTCCAAGCTGGAAGAACTGGAGGCAGAGGACAGGGCCGAGGGAGCCACGGCAGCTGGCATTCGCTGGCAGACTGTGAGGGTTGGCAGGGGCAGGAACAGAAATTAGGAGCCCTGGGATTTGCACTCAGTTTTGCCAACTATCTCGCCGTGTGACCTTAGGCAAGTCCCTTTACTATTACCTGCAGATGCTTAGTTTCCTCGTCTTTAAAATGGGACCATTGGGCACCTGGGCAGCTCAGTCGGTTAAGCCTTGGGCTCTTGATTTCAGCTCGGGTTTTGATCTCAGGGTTGTGAGTTCAAGCCCCACGTTGTGCTCTGTGCTGGATATGAAGCCTGCTTAATTTTTTTTTTTAATATGGGACTATTAATCCATACATGTTCAACCGCAGGGGAAGATTTACGGGAAGGGCCTTGTAAGTGTAAAGCATTCCTTTCAGCCTTGAAGTTAGAAGAAGCAGAGAGGGTGGAGCCTGTACAACTGGGTGCATTTCCCATCCCTGCTGGGCCAGAATGGGGGGGATTCTGTCAAACCAAGGACATGTGGATTAAATCCAATAGCCTATACTGAAGTGGACACCTGGAGCAAGAAAGGGGGTGGGAGGTTGGAGCCTAGGGGAGAGGGAGCATTACGAATGTACTGCCCACCCACCTGATCAGTCAAACAGCTCTGGAGGCAAGAACTGCAGAATAGCCTCTCGGAGGTCCGTGTTTGGAGCCAGTAGGCCAGGCGTTGTTCAGAGACGGAAGAACTTAGCTTGTCAATCATTTACACCTTAGTATGAATTCTGTGGCTGATTTGCCCCTCCCCAAGGGTTTTACCTATCAGCCGGAGCTCTTCAAAATGCAAGATTCTATCCCAGGCATCAGCATGAAAACAGTTGGCCGTGGAATCTTCAGTTATGAAGCTACCACCTCGCTGCTCTCTCAGCTTGACTCAGGCAAGCCTGGATTCCAGAGATGCTGGAATGGCCTGTCTTGCCCTTCCCCCCAGGGCAAGCAGTGAATGATCATACCAGGGAAGTAGTAAGTCTCCTGTACTCTGAGGTGGTGTGTGTGTGTTGGGGGGGGGCGGGTGTCAGCGGTTCAAGTCTTGGACCTGTCCCTACCTGGAGAGGAATCAGCCTTCTGAAGCTGCGTTAATGACAGTCAGGGTTTCTCACACGCCTGACAAATTTGGATTCTGCATGAGGGAAAGGCACACAGGGGCTGTAAATCCTTATTGCCTTGTCTCCAAAGGTGAGTGTCCCTCAGCCCTCCCTGGATCCCTGACATCTTCCTACAAGGTTACTTTGTGGGAGAACAGCGGGCGGCAGGCCCAGCCCTTGAGCCCTGCTCTCTAGACACCCTCGTAAAGAGCCCCCGCGGGGCCCCCACCCAGGCTGCTGGTTTGCACAGTCTTCCGCCAGCCGTGCCTGGCCGCAGGCCTGAGAACAAGTTCAGGGGCAGAGGGATCCCCACGCCTCCTACCATGCTCAAACTCCCCCAATTGAAAAGGACACACTTTCCTTCCTTTGGAACCAGAAGGGACTGGCAGCTTTTCCACTGTCCTGGCATTGTTTGGATGGCAATTCGTGCCAGAAAAGCCTGGGCTGGAACGAAGAGGAAAGTGGGGGAGGAACTAACATTTACAGAGTTCCGCCCCGTGCTCAGAACTGAGGGGGAACTTTGCAAGCGTTTGTTGATTCTTTCAACCATTAATTCGTTTACCGATTATTTCAACAAACACGAAGTGAACATCCCAGGCCTGGTCCTGCCTTTGAGGAAGCCGCAGAAGAGCAAACACAGTGAAAGTTCTTTCTTTACCTCTCACAAAAGCTCTGTGAGGAAGGTATTATTCTTCCCATTTTACAGATAAGTAAACTGGAGACGAGGGAGGTTAAGCAACTGGCCCGGGTTCACCCTCTTTATATATGTGGCAAAGCTGGAACCAGAACGGTGTTTGCAATTCTGTTACTTACCCCTTGCTACCGCGTGTCTGTTCCCATGTGTAAAGTGGGGGCGCAGCTCCCTGTCTGCAGGGTTGCTGTGAAGATGTTAAGTGTTATTATGTTGTGGATATTCACTAAGTGGTAGCCATGGTGCATGGCCCTCATGCTCCAAGTCCCGTGTTCTCCCACTTCCTCACCTGGTTGTTGGAGGGAGGCTGCCACAGAGCTGGACCTAACAGGAGCTCTGGAGTGAGGGAGGCAGTTCAGGGCTTGAAAGAGTCTGGGTCCTGAGGGAAACAGATATTTATCAGTCTGTCACCACGTAATAATGGAGCACTGGTTGTGTATCCTTAGGATCCAAGAAGGAGAGAGAAGACCCAGAAGATACAACCCAGATCATACAGAGATCTCTCAGTATCATTTGGGAGGCAAAAGAGATACCTGAAACCACATAGGACAGACACCTGGCTATGCGTTCACAATGTAAGTGCTGCAGAAACCAAGAAGGGGGCCTGGGGGATCAAAAAGTTTCCTGGGGAAGAAAAACCTTGAGTTGGGCCCCCAAAGGATATACATGGGGTAAAAAAGAGATATCTGACAAGGGGCTTTTAAGCAGGACCAGCCACTGGGTACAATTTGTGTGTGTGTGTGTGTGTGTGTGTGTGTGTGTGTGTGTGTGTGTTTTTGTAGTTTAAAATTTTGAAATAACTAGAGACTCCAAGAAGTTGCAAAATTAGTACAAAAGTGTCCCAAGTACTCATCACCCAGCTTCCCCCAATGGTACGAAGGAATGCAGGGATAACTATAGCAATTTCAAAACTAGGAAGTTGACATTAGCACATGTATTGTGCTAATTAACTAGACTACAGACCTTACTCAACTTTAAGCAGTTTGGCATACACTCGTTTTTGTATGTGTACATGCATGGCTCTGTGTGTTTACCACATGTATAAATCAGTATTCCCACCACTACAATCAAGACACAGACTGGTTCCATTATCAAAACTGAACTCCCTTGAGGGCACACCTTTAAACTGCTCATATTATGCTCTGCTCATAAACACGAATCAAGCGGTAGCCCTTGGGCTCTGTTTATGACTGGAAAGATGTATTTATCCTGTCCTGCTCTGCCTAGTGAAGAAAGGTAGGGCCTGAGTGTCCAGGGGCAGAGCCCCTGGTATTGGCTGCAACCTCCGTGCATAAACCCTACAGGACGAGGCTCATCTTGCCACTTTCTTGCAGAAGGAGAAACTGATATTCTGCACTCGGCCCTCCCAAGGTGAGGCTTGGACAAGCACTCTGGGATTCAGAACCACGGACAGATCCAGGGTGCCTGGGAGGAGAGTGTTTACAAACGCAAGAATAAAGACTGGGCGGTTCTCTGGGTCACCTCTTAATCTGGAGATGAACCAACCTTGGGTGAGTAATGACTCCCTTCCCCCACGGTACAGAGCAGGGTAGCGAGAGGACATTTCAGAAGTGCAGATCCCTGTTTTGCCTGACTCCTCTCCGTTATTCAAGGCTCATCCGAAGTCTCTTCTGTTCTGAGGATCTCTCTTTGACTTTCCCACCTTGCTGGCTTCCTTCTCTGAATTAATTTTCCTAAGAGCTGGCAGAACCATCCAAGACAGACAGGGAGCACACCGTGTGCTGCTTTCTGCCTGCTCCCACATAGGAAGCTGCACCCCCACCCAGAATGTGAATGCCTTGAGACAGGACCAATTTGTCCTTTACTTGTCCTTCCATTCTCTCCCTCTTTTCCTGCCACCCGGTGTAGTCCACTCAGGGCTAGGCATGCAGGGTCTTTCTGGAGAACATGTTAGCCAGGAGGTGACTCTGTCCTCAGCTTTGATTTCCTGGGCACCTTTTCTGTCTGGCATTTTTGGCACAAGAGGCAGAGGCAAACTTTCAGATATTTTCCAGAACTCTTCAGCCCAGCTTCATTCCCTTTCTCTCACAATCCATAAGGCTCTTGCCCCTGGGGAATCCTCATCCCTGGTCTATATTAGGTCTGATGTTTCTGTGGATCCTGGAGCTGGCCTTCCCAAGCCACCTGTCTTACTGTTGTCATGGAGAAATCTTGTCAGGAATGCTGTGCCATACCACCCAGATGGCCCCTACAGGTTATTCACCCAGCTGCCGGGAGGTGGCTGTTTGGCAGCTCTTGTCTGTCCACCCTCTATGGGAATTGTCTGCACTGCAGCAAGTGTCCTTGTCTACGGTCAAAGCCACTTCCCAGGGCAGTCAACACCCAATGACTGGCCAACGACAGAGAGTAAAGGTCCAGCTTCCTCACCCCAAATCAAGATGGCTCTGAATGAACTTCCCAGCTTCCAGGATCCCACAGAATCAGCTGAGTCTCGGCCTTTGCTGAGACTGCACTGGCAGGCCACTGTCTCCCACTGCCCAATCCTGTCCCCTTTCCTCCCCCACAAGCATCAACCCTGAGACCACTCCCCAAGAAATTTTCTGCCTGTTAATCATCTCAGAGTCTGCTTCCAGGTGAACCCAACCTATGATGGCTCTAAAGTCTTGGCCCCTTGGGATTAGGCTTCCTGATGACATTTCTGCCCACCATCTGACTACATGGACAAAGGCCAACCAAGAGTAGAGCTGCCTTGCGTATCAATTTCCCTCAAGTCTCCTAAGAGGCTACTCACTCCACTCTCTATGACAGTTCTCACCCTAGAAGCAAGGCTCCCCTGATGTCTTTGGGTCACCTGGCATATAAAATGGGCTTTGAAGGCAAGCAGATCCGGGTTTGGGCCCTAGCTCTTCCACTAAGCAGCTAAGTGACCTTGGGAAAATTATCTAATCTCTTCCCATATCCAGAAGCAGAAATGATAATAAAAACATCCCAGGCCTCGTTTGAGGATTAAATGGCACAACATAAGGGAAACTATTTAGCACAGTGCCTGGCATATAAATGTTAATTCCCTTCCCTTCTTCTTTTGGGTCTGGGGGCACTTTCCAACTAATCGCCCATTAATATTTTTAAATTAACCCAGCACTGAGCATCACAAGCACAGATGTGTGGTATTAGTCTGTAGAAAAAGTTCCGAATTTCCCATGTGATGGAGCAGGGAGGTGAGGTGGTGGTCATCTCACTCAGCTATCCTGTGTGCTAGTCTTGATTTCATGCTTCTGGAAAATTCTTGACATCTAACAAAAATTCCTTGTGGCATGAGGAATAGCAGGTGTGTTCATTCTATCCTAAGGGTAAATGGAGCTCAGCCAGACCTCCTTGTAAAGCCGGCTGGAGCAGAGGCTGTGCTTCCCTAAGACACAGGTCCAGCCCTCTTCAGAAGCGATAGGGGAATGGGTTGGAGAGGAGGTGGTACCTTAAATTACGGCTGCTTAGACCACACAGCTGGGTGCTGGCACCTGAAAGAGAGGACGTGGGCAGACAAATCAGCCTGTTAAGAGAGTTATGTGAAAGTGTAACTTGTACCTAAAATAACAGCACTGAGTATCCAACTGTCCAACCATCGTCTCTTCCCCAAATGCAATCATCCGCTCCCCTCCACCCTCTCCTTGCTCCTCAGCCCAGGCCCTCTCCCTGCTCCCCCAGGGGAGCAGAAGAGACCCTGGCCTCCCCAGAGCTGTCACCTCCCCTCAGAGCAGCATCCCTGGACTGGGCCGGTGTACAGGATGGGAGTTAGAGGGAGGGTGGGGAGCCCAGGGCAGGAAGCCACACACTCAGTACACATTCCAGCTCCAGCTGGGCCTTTTCTGACAACCTTGGCCCAGCACACACCGTCCTGTGACATCCGTGCTGGGCTCAGAGAATGCTGAATTCAGCCCCAATTAAGGGGCCATCTCAGGGCAGGCTGCCGGCACCAGCAGCTGCTATTTCGGGACTTGGTGAAGACACTATCTTCTCTCTCTCCTTCTCTGTCTCTGCTCAGTTTTGTTTTTCTCCTCTCTCTCCCTTCTCCATTTCCATTATCTCTGGGGTTTTCTCCCTGAGTCTGCATGTCTTTTCATCTGTTGGCTTCTCTCTCTATCACCCCTGTCTCTGTGCCTGTATCTCCCTCTAGATCTCTCTTATCAAACCAATTGCATCAACACTCATTGCCACGGGGCCAGGCTCCGGCTGTGCCCTGGGAAAGAAGTGATATGCAAGGCCCTGCCATCAGGAGCCCCAGGCGTGCTTTGCTTTTTTTCTGGTTCTCCCCTCTCCTCCCCTCCCTGCATCTTTGACCACCCTGCTCCCCCCACCCTGCAATTCCAGCGCTTGCTTCTGCAGGGGAAGGAGAAGATTCACACTCCAGCCACCCCCTGGTCCTTATGCAGTTTCTACGTCCCCCGGTGCCCAGGCCTGCCTTCCCGCAGGCTCCCAATTCCAGCAGTAAAAAAGCTGGCATTTCCTGAATGGGTCTGTGGGAGCGGGGGCTCCGGGAGGCCCAAGAGCCCCTCAGCCGTGCCGTTCCACCATCCTGGGCCCAAGGAGGCCTGGGCCAGGTCCTGCAGTGTAGGACTGTTTGGCCTATCAAGAGAGTCAGTACTCATAGACCAAAGCCTCTTCTTCCAGAGGAAAGGCTTCCCTGGAAGGCCCACGGCCAACATCATGCTGGGGTTATGAGGATGCCTTACCCATCTATCCTCTCAGCTGTCCAAACCTTACACCCGCCGGGCCCTGCTCACTCTCCTAATCACCGGCCCACACCACCGTCTCCTGCTCCAGCTCCCGGAGCCCCGGCTGCCTGTCTTGTGCCCTCGGCACTGAGCTCTCCCACCCTGGCACCTGCCGATCCATGTTCTTTGCTACTGGCTATGGAATAGGAGTGTTTAGTAGGATCCACTTGTGAACTCTCTGTGGTCCTTCCCCCTCCGCAAGCATCTTCCCTTCTGGGACTTCCCTGAGTACTAGGAATAGGGGTACATAGTAACTTCTTAAGAACATACTGAATTTAAAAATTTTTTTAAATTAGCACCTACTACGTGCTAGGCACTATTAAACACTTTCAGATGCATTACCTTATTCAGCTCATAGACCAGCCTTTGTGGCCTCATTTTAGAGTTGAAGCCCAAAGAGGTTTCCCAAGGTCACATTATAGGAATCCAGGTCTCCTGATTATACAGCCATGGGTTGTTCTGAAACCCAGCTCCTGCTTGTAAATAGGAGAAGAGAAGACCTGGCGAGCTCGGTTCTTCCACCAGGGAATTTGTAATTTCAGATCCAGGGGCCTCTCTGCCTTTAGTAGCTGTTCGAAAGACAGACCCAACTCTTCAGGAAACAGAGGCTCGGCGGCCGGCATACTGAGCCAGACTCCAGCCCGATGAGGACCTGAGCCCTTGGCAGAGTGGAGAAGCCCTTGCTCTGGGCAGAGCTGGTGACAAGTTCCGACGAGGAGCCCAGGGTCAAGAGGACACCTTGTGCGGTGGGAGGGGGGGGGCGGGAGGGAGGTGTCAGGAATGTCAGAGAGCCAGAGGCTCAGAGGAGAGGGTGGCAAAGGTTCCCAGGTGAATGACGGGACAGAGACCTCCATCTCTGAAGCTCCCTAGGGGAGGGACAGGTGACTTGGGGCCTCCCTGGTGATCGGTCGATCCCCCAGGCCTGTGCTGTGAGTGGGGCGTCTGAAGCAGCCTTTGGAGCTGGGGAGAGAGCTCAGGTCTAGGAAGGCACTTCGATGCCTCCTTTCCTCGGTGGCTTGTTCAGATCCCTTGGCTCTGTGTCAGCAGCGCTGTCGTGTCAGGGTGTGGCAGCTGAAGAAGCAGGCGGGGGCCCACAGGCTGTGCCAGGCTGCTCAAGGGGGAAGAGCAGCGCTATCCTGGAACTGGGGGCCTCAGGCGAGTGCTGTGCAGAGTCAGGGCCCCAAAGCCTGTGTGCCGCCCAGGCCCAGCCCAGGAGTACGTAACCCTGACCTGAGGGGACACTGGCTTCCAAGCTGTCCCGGCCCATGTCTTGCTGGCTTCTGACCAGCAGACAGTCTCCCAGTGCCAGCACTGCTCACCCTTTAGGCCTCAAGGGATGCCTCCGCCCTCAGCCTCAGCCCCTGAACCCCGGGGCCGTGTCATCTTTGCCTTCGGGGGTCACGTTCACGGTCACTATGTCCCACAGGTTCTAAATCACTTCTCTCGGTTCCACTCCCTCTGCCTGATTCAGACCTTCCTCTCCTCCCCCCACACTGTCACACCCTGTCTCCTGGCCTCTGGTCTGCCCTCGGCACTCTGGAGCCGGCCTCGAACTTGGCTTCGCTGTGTCCCTCATTCCAACATGTGGTGATGTGTCCCTGTCGGCCTCTGCAGGCTTGTCCCCATTCTCTCTAACATACACACTCAGCCCCAATCAATCCTTTTTTTAAAATTTTTTTTAATGTTTATTTATTTTTTAGAGAGAGAGAGGGAGAGAGACAGAGTATGAGCATTGGCGGGTCAGAGAGAGAGATGGAGATACAGAATCTGAAGCTGGCTCCAGGCTCCGAGCTGTCAGCACAGAGCCCGACGCGGTGCCCAAACTCACGAACCGTGAGATCATGACCTGAGCCGAAGTCGAAGGCTTAACCGACTGAGCCCCCCAGTCATTCTTTAAATATGTCCATTTGCTCTCACCACTAGGGCTTTGCCATGCCGGTCCCTTCCTGAATGCACCGGTCTGCTCTTATTCCTCTGCTCTGGAGTTTTCTAGACTCCATTCAAGCTAACACTCTCCTTGGAAAGCCTTTCCTGGCAGCCAGGCTGGGCCCAGTGCTTGCCCTGGTCTCTCTTTATGTCCTGTGCTCTTGTGCCCTGGTCTTTGCCACGTTGGGTTGTCACTGCTGGCAGGGGTGCCTTCCACAGGAAACTGGGCCTCCTGGAGGCCCGGGGACCTGTCTGACTCACTTCTGTGCTCCACAGCCCAGCACAACGGAGACGATAAAGACACAGGCAGCCGCTGCTCCCTTCCCACCATCTGGCTGAAGCGGCAACACACACAAGCGCACCCACATGTGCGTACACACCTACATCTTATACTCATGCGTTTCGCACGACCACACAGTCCCATACACACACGCAGATGTACACCAACAGACGCTTACACAACACGGCCCGTTCTCCACACACGCACACTCACACAGTTACAAACACTCGCGTTCGGCCGCCTGACCCCTCACAGTTGAGCTAGTCTGAGGGCCAGGCCATCAAGGAGGGCTCCCCGGAGAAGGCGGTATCTCACCTGGGTCCTGGAGGCTTGCGTTGCACCTCCCCAAGGAGGCGGGTGTGGACGATTGTGCTAAGGCTGGACAGAAATGACATCCCCGGGTCGGTGTTGGGAGCCATTTTGGGCTCACAGGTTGAAACCCCTCCCTGGTGTGGAAAAGGTTGAAGCAAAGCTCGCCAGCCAAACTGGCTCCTTCTAAGTGATTTTTCAGGCCTGGATTTCTTGAACTACTCTCGTTGGCCTAAGGAATGCAATGCTCTTTGGTTTACGGCATTTAGATAAAAGGAAAGCACCTGGAGCAGGAGGCTTTGATGGATTACATCTGAATGAGAGTAGCCTGGCCAGAAGTCATCTTAAAGTTGCATCTTGGGGATGGGTTGCACAATATGATAGTAGTTTTGAGCTGGCTGAATATTGGTGTGATTTGTGTAAATGTTAGGCTCCTATTATGTAAATTCACTCATTCACAAGCAAAGGACAAGCATTGGGAATTCTGTCCTTGCCAGACGGGCTGCACCTCCCCCATTGTGGTTGGAAGAATAGGCAGAATGACTCCTGGCCTGTTTATAGATAATTAACACAGGCAGGCCTAGGTAACTTTCTGTTCTCTCCCCTGCCTTAAATTTATATGCTAATTACTTGAAACAACTTGCAAGATTGAGGAAATCGAGGCTTTACTGATAAAAACACATTATTGTTCAAACTATGCTTACTGATGGGCTGTCACTCATGCTGTAACGTAACTCACTACTTTTAAATAAAGACACTGAGACTGGCAGGGCAGAGATGCCAGAATTGCCAGGGCTGCCTGCTTGATCATCAGACTACATCTGTCTCGTGGCTCTCTCATTTCCTTTCGCCTGACTGTCTGTCCTTCCTGGACCCCTAGATTCGCTGTAACAAGGACCCCAGCGTTGCCGGTGCCATTTACTTTGTAACTTTGTATCGCCCTTTCCCACCCGCCCCGCCCCTCGACTCTGGGCCTACCCACATGACTTGCCTCGGCCAGTGGGATGTTAGCAAACATGTTACCAGCAGAGGCTTAAAATGGGCTTTCACACTGGAGCCTGCCATCCAGGTGAGACCATGCCGAGCTAGCCTGCTGGGGAATAAGAGACATTTGGAGCGCCCCCCCGCCCAGCCCAGGTAGCCAATAGCCAGTCCACCTCCAGGGATGTGAGCAAGCCCCACTGAGACCCGAAGAACCACCTGGCAGAGCCCAGTCGAAATTGCTGACCCACCGAATAGTAAGTTCAGTGCTTATCATTTCAAGTCACTGAATTCTGAAGTTCACAGAAGCATCATGAGAACACAGTGACCAAGGCCAGAGATCACCCTCTGGAGAGGCAGACTTATCTACCATGGGGCCCTCCGCGGACCTGCTGGCAAATAGGGTCCACCTTCCCTATGCATCGCCCACCACCCCTCCACCCCAGCCGCCTTGGGCTTGGCCAGGCCTCACGTGTGTCCCGTATCTTTGCACAGCCTCCTCCCTTCTTCTGGAATGCCTGTTCCCATATTGTCCTGCTTTGGGTCCTGTTCACCCTTCAAGGTCAGGTCCACACCCTGGAAACCTGGGGGGGACTCACAGCCTCACGGCCACCATAAACCTTTTGGGGATGAGGTAAGGTAAAAGGAAAATCCCCCCGTTTGTCTGTCCTTCCCTCCCCATCCCCCACTGCGCTCTGCCTGGAGGTTTATTGAGGCACAGTCTCCTTATCGTTGTCAAGACAGTGATTTCTGCTGAACAGGAAGTAGGTCCTGTCCGTCCACTGAGGGAGCAGGCCCATATAACCCTCGATCTAGTTCTCCTGGGGCCTCAGCACACGGCCCAGTACCCAGAAACGCCTGGGGAGTGAGCAAGGCATAGAGATGAATACATTCACTAGCTATTGATTTGGGAACCACCTGACAAGATGCTTTGTATTTTGGTGTGCCTGTGGGGGGATGGGGAGCACACACAAACGCTATCTATAGTTACATTTTTAAAATTAATATTCAATTTATTGAGGACACACATTTAAATACAGAGCTTTTCTTAAGGATTAAGTTTCCCTTACCAATCTTATTGTTCTATTTATAAATGTAATAAAATAAGAACAAGACCTTTACTTTTTCTTCAATTAAAGTTTGATTAACTCAAGTCGAAACGCTAAACTCCCTTAAACAGCCCGTGCCATTTACAATTTAATTAAATTTTTGCTTAAACAATTTCAACTACATTCGAACATTTCATATATTTAATTTTCTTAAGTAACTTAAATGTCTAATTAAACCAGCAAAACCTTTACATCGTGTACTTGAAAAACTGCCGTAAATCTAATAAATTAAATTTATAAAATATTGCCACACTGTTGGCAAAATTAGTCAAATTATCCCTTAAAATTACTTGTCTACAGGCCTCTGGTTACCGCTAAGACAGAGTAGCCACACTTTACCCTCGCTCTCCCACTGACTGCAGACAAAAACCCTGGAATAGACACATACAGCACTGTCAACGGACTCTGAAAAATAAAAGCAGGTGGATTGGGGGAATAAATCAACACTAAAGATTGACCAATATGGCAATGTGATTCCTGAGTTTCTTTCCTCCCATACCTCCCAGCTTGGAGTCTAAATCCCAGATCTGTGCAGTGGGCACAAGTAGAAAAAGCTCAAAGAGAACCCCTCTCTTTCCAGCCAGAGGACTGGGGACAGGGACCTGCAGGATAGAGAATGAGGTAGAGAGAATAATCTCAATTGTTTCTCTTTTACTCTCCAGGGTGTGCTCCAAGGAAAGCCCCAGTAATGAAGCTTTACTCTGGCGATGTTCGTGGTGCAGGACCTAAAATTCTGAGAGCAAATCATTCTTTCTGGCTGGAAAAACTGAGGAAAGGAGCCCCCGTGGGGAGTGTAGGGAAGTTCTGTGTATTTTTTTCTCTTTTATCTCACTGCCTCACCCTGAAGGTGGATGCAGTCAAAGGAAATGTGTGACAGTATGGAGAGGCCCAAACCCCAAGTTCTAGCTTAGAGACCGGGAGGTGGGAGTCGGGGAGTATCTGTGTATGAAGTCCCGCACCCTCCCTTGAGCTGTGAATGTGTAGAATTGACTCAAAGCAAAGGGCAGGTGAGGACGTGTGGTCTGAAACAAATGAGGCTGATTACACAATATTCAAATACCCCAAATCACAAATGAAGAACCAGGAAAATCATAACTATTCCCAAAGGAAGAAACAATTAATAGATGCTGGCCTCAAGATGACCAGATGATGGCGTTGTCACACAGAGACTTCAAAGTAGCTATTATAACTATAATCCACACAGTAAGGAAGAATGGTTTTGAAATGAATGAATGGGAAGATGAAAATTCTCAAGAACAAAATGAAAACTACCAAAAAGAACCAAGGGGAAATCTTGTAACTTATTTTATACCGTTAAATTTTCTAATATAAAAATTCAATAACTGAAATAAAAAATTCACTCTATGGGCTCAACAGCAACATGGAGACAACAGAGGAAAGAGTCATTGAGCTTGAAAACAGATTCGTAGAAATTATCAAATCTGAACAGCAGAAGCTAAAAAATTGGAAAAATAATGACTAGAGTTCGAGGGACATATGGGACAATATTTAAAAGTCTAACATTCATGTCATTGGAGTTTCAGGCAGAAAGGAGAAAAATTTTGGTGTAGAAAAAAAAATGGAAGAAACCATGGCTGAAAACCTTCCAAATTTGGTGAAAAGACATAAATTTATAGATTCAGGAGTCTCAGTAAATCCCCCGAAAAGGATAAATTCAAAGAAAACCTGACCCGAATACATCTTAATCAAACTACTGAAAATCAAGGATAAAGAAAAATATTTTTTTTTTTTGAAAACAGCCAGAGGAAAGTCATACATTAAACACAGGGGAACAACAGTTAAGACGACTACAGATTTCTTGTCAGAAACCATGGAGGCCAGACGACAGTGGAACAATATCTCTAAAGCGCTGCAAGGAAAGAAATGTCAACCCCAGAATTCTATACCCAGTGAAAATATCTTTTTTTAAGCTCCCCTCCCCGAAACAGATATTATAAGAGGAAGGAAAATTGACAGCATGTCAGCTCTAAAAGAAATGTTAGAAGACATTCTTTAAGAAGAGAAGTGGGGTGTCTGGCTGGCTGAGTTGGAAGAGCATGCAAATCTTGGTCCTGGAGGTCATGAGTTCAAGCCCCTCATTGGGTGTAGAGATTATTTAAATAAATAAAAACTTAAAAAAAGAAGAGAAAGGAAGAGATAAGTGGTACCAGAAAGAAACTCGGGACTTTAGGAATAAAAGAAGAGAAATAAGAGGCGCCTGGGTCGTTCAGTCAGTTAAGCGTCCAACTTCAGCTCAGGTCACGGTTCATGAGTTCAAGCCCCACATTGGACTCTGTGCTGACAACTCAGAGCCTGGAGCCTGCTTCAGATTCTGTGTCTCCGTCTCTCTCTTCTCCAGTCCCGCTTGTGCTCTTTGTCTCTCTATCTCTCAAAAATGAATAAATGGTAAAAGAATTTTTCAATAAAAATAAATTTAAAAATATAAATACAAATGAGAATAGTCGGGTAAACATAATAGACTATTTTCCTCCTTGTAAGTACTTTAAAATGTGTCTGCCTAACGAAAGCAAAAATGCTACCATGGTCCGATGGGGTTTTCAGTGGGCATAGACATCCTGCATACAGCAGCTAGTCAGGGAGGAAGGGAGCCTAGTTGGGTGCAAGAGTCCTCTAAACCACTTGAAGTGGTAAAAAAACCCTAAGTAGATCCTGATGATGAATTAGGTATGTATATCACAATCCCTAAAACCACCATATATACAAAAAGATATAGTCAAAAAGCCAACAGAAAAATAAAAATAGAACACTAAAACAATATTAAAATAATTCAAGAGGAAGCAGAAAGGGGAAACCAGGGAATGAAAAATAGAGAGGACAAACCAAAGCCAAATAATAAAATGGGACACCCAAATCCAACCTTATCAACAAACATATCACATGTAAATGGTTTGAACATACCAATTAGAAGACAGAGATTGTCAGATTATATTTTTAAAAAGCAAGGCCTAACTATGTGCTGTCTATAAGAAACTCACTTTAAATATAATAACATAGATAAGTTAAAAGCAAAAGGATGAAAGAAATATAGCATGGAACATTAATTTTTGTTAAAGCTGGAATGACTATCTTAATATCAAGCAAAGCAGACTCCTGAAGAAGAAAACTCAGAAAGAAAGAGGAATATTCCATAATGATAAAAAGATCAATTCATTTGGAAGATATAACAATCCAAAATATGTATGCACCAAACAACAGACCTTCAAAATACACAAAGCAAAAAACCGATACAACAAAAAGGAGAAATAGACAAATCCGGTTATGCTTAGAGACTTGTTGCTCAGTAACTGATAGAAAATAGAGAGAAAATCAGCAAGGATATAGAAGACCTGAACAACACTCTCAGCCAACTCGAACTAATTGACACGTGTAGAACACTCCACCAACAATAGCAGAATGCACCTCCTTTTCAAGTTGCTCGTGGATCATCCACTATAGATCATATTCTGAGTCATAAAGGAAACCTTAACAAATAGTTAAAAATGGAAGCCATACAAAATGTGTTCTCTGACCATAATGGAATTAAATTCGAAATGAGTAACAGAAAGATACCTGGAAAATCCTCCAGTTATTGGAAATTAAGCAACACACTTCTAAACAATCCATGAGTCAAAATTAGGAGGTGGTGGAGCCAGGGTGCTAGCCTGGGAAGTTTGGTCCAGGGGCCTGCACTCAACCACTAGGCCATGTGGCTTCTCAAGGGTTTTTTAGAGCCTTGAATGCCAGGCTAAGGAATTTGGTATTGTACTATATTAACAAATAAACATTTAAGGATTTTTATACCTAAAGCAGAGCAGTATTTGCAGATAGATGGGGTTGGGTAGTGTTGCGGGGGATGGGGAGGGGGAGCGGAGGATGGGAAACGGCAGGGAAAAATCTGCATTCTGTCCCACCAGACAGGCTAAGTGAAATTGAAGAATTTAGATTTTTCCAGATGTCTGAAATGAGATATTTTAGAAGCATCCTTCCTTTTTCCCAGAGAACATTTTCAGTCTTTCTGGGATCTACACACGCTAGATGAACTGGCAGCTCCAGAGGGAGGGGCCCGCTCCTGCCAGCAGGCGGGGGACTTTCTGAGGACGTCATTCCATTAAGAATGGGGGTGTCCCAAGGGCTAACCAGCTGGTGGCTCTGCCCAAATTACTTAACCTCTCTCTGCCGAGATGTCTCATCTGTGCGATGAAGATAGAATTAGTTCCCACGGACCTGCCCTTGCGCTGAGCTGCCCGGAGAGGAGGCTGGCAGAGCATTTGAACCCCTGGCTCCTGGTGGCGGCTGCGGGACCCTGGCTGGAAGGGAGGGGGTCTCTCTGGTTTGCAGCGAGGCTTGGAGGAAGGCCTCAGCATGGTAAGGACTGGGGTCCCTGCCTGCACGGGCCTGGGTCGGGGGCAGGGTAGGGCACACGAAACATCTTCTGCCGAGCCTTTGATCAACAACCATGACAGGGATGGCTCGTGTTCTCTCCGAAGCGGCAGAAAGATCAATCCCCCTTCTTATCTCAGCCTCTCTGCTCGGCGGCATCACGTGCCCCTGCGGCGGCGGCTGCTGCTCTAGAAGACTGGAAGGGAGGAGGCAACGCCCGCCCCAGGCCTGTGCCCCCCCACCCGCGCCTCTCCCTCCACCGGGGTGAGGGTGATGAGCAGAACCCGCCCCTTTCTGGCCCGCGCCTGGCCCGACCACAGAGTGAGGAAAGGACAAATGTCGTCGTCTATACCCCAGAAAGTAAGAGCCACCATGACTCCTTCATTAAACTTTCGCAAGGGCCCCTCCTCACCTGGGCGTTTCTCCTCTTTTCTTCAAAGCCCGGCTTAAAACAGCACCTTTTACTGAGATCTAAAGATACTAGGCCAGGAAGCAGGAGACTAGATTCTAGTTATAGGTCAGTGTCTTTGGCTTGCTGTGTGACCTTGAGCAAGTTACTGCCCCTCTCTGAAGCTTAGTTTCTCTAACTGTGAAGTAGAGTTTCTGTAGATGTTCTTTAGCCCTCAACTTAAGATTCTGTGATCAAGACCAGTCTGTGGCCAGGGGCAGGGTCAAGGTGGGTTCAGACCATAGAACTGTCTTTCTCAGATGCCGTCTCAGAAAACTGCCCCCGTAACACTGACCGGCCTCATGTTCTCGGCCAAATGTTTTTCTGCAACAATCCCCTTCATGGAAAGAAACGCTTTGCCGGCAGAGCAGCATCTGAGCCCGTGAGATCTGCCCGCGAGGGGCAGGAACAATTCCCATGACAGCACTGTCCCCGGCTTGGTCAAAGACCGCAGAAAGAGAAGCTCGCAGGGCCGCTCTGCCCTGGAAGGCAGAAGGAAGGAAGAGTATGGGGCTCGGAGCAGGGTGGAGAGTGGGGTAGGAGTAGGGACGGCGGGGGGCGGGGTGGAGGGAGGAGGAATGTTCTGGAACCTTCTGCCTCCGGGTGTTGTGTGCTTATGACGACACTAGATCTGTGAGTTTGGGTTAGGGTCGAGGGAGCCTCTTCCGCCCTGAAGGCTGGCTTCCCCCAGGCAGCGGCAGCTCCTCCCCAGCCAGGTGAGCGACAGACTTTGAGACACTGGGGGGGGGGGGGGAGTAAGATCTCCGCTCCCCTCCCGCCCTGCAGAGCGCGTCCCCCAAACAGAGGGCAGAGGCCACGGGAGTTGCTCTTCCAAGCAGGACCCGTGAGCTGACCCTGTGCCCTTTGAGCATCCCAGTACTAAGCTGCCTGCGTCTGGTCTCCGGAACACTCACAAACCTACACGGCAGGCAGGCCAGACGCGGGGCTCTCCCAGCGTCTCCCGGAGTCTGGAGGAGAGTATAGTTCGAGAAAAGGGAAAAAACAGGGAACGAGGTGGGGAAGAAATATTGCCGGTCTCCCTCCTTCTGCCAGGTGTTGGCGCGTGTGAGTCTGGATCCAGAACCTTCTCTGCCCCCAGGACTGGAGGGGGATGGTGCCCGTCTTCAGGACCCTCCCTTCCTTCCTCAGGCCCCAGCTCAGCGTGTCTCCTTCTGCCGCTCCAGGTCCCTGGGGCCCTCCTGCTCTGCCCTGTCCCTCATGAACTCTGACCTCCAGGGACTCCCCCGGGGTCAACCTCCTTGCCCTGATTGGCCTCCTCATCTCGGGCTTTCTCCGGGTTGGGGACCGCTGTGAACGCTGCCCACACTGATGCGGGCCCGGGGTGCCATCCCCGGCCCCCTGCCCACGCATTTCCCCGGGGGCGGGGGCGTGTCCGTGTGCACGAACTTGAGAGTCTTGCGTAGACGTGAGGGGCGCTGGATACATTTTGTGCTGAGTTGGGGGAAGCACGTGAGTGTACACACGCTACAGTGTATGTGAGTGTTCGTGCACACATCTCGCGGGGTTGTTTGCGTTTCCGCGGGGCCGAGTATGTTGAAGCATGGATTTTGAAGCATGTGGCCCTGCATCTCAGGGCTGCTGGGGTCCTCCTGGATTTGAGGGGAGTCGTGGACGATTTCGGAACTTTCACGTAGAAGGAGGAGCGGCTGAGAGTGTGAAGCCACAAAGGGTTGACCGTGAGGCCCTAGACGGTAGTGCCACGTGTGGGCGGGGCATCTGTGATATCTGGAGCCTCTTGGTCACCTCTCTGCCTGGAGGAACCTCCTGCTGGCTCTGACCCTGCTGCCTCTTCCGAGTGGGAGGGCGAGCCAGGCTCTTGACCAGACAGCCCATCTAAGGTCAAGGGTCAGCAGCAACCTCAGGGATCACAGCTGTCCCTGTGGTCCTTGTCGGCTGGCCCAGGAGGCAAGCGGAGCTGACCGAGGCTGGGAGATCTCAGAACAGAGTCTCTTGGGTGCGTGCGTCAGGGGCGGTGGGGGCGGCGGGGGGGGTGGGTGAGGTTCAAGGTTAGCTTGGCTGTGCTCTGGGGCAAATAACAACACAAACACCTGCCTGGACCGTGCCAGACACTGCGCCGAGCACTTCACAGACACGATTCAAACTGCGCAACGGTGCTAGGGAGCAGGTCTTGGTACCCCATCTTACAGGTAAGGAAACCGAGGATGGAAAATGAAATCACTCGCCCTGGGTCCCACCACAAATAAGTCGCAAGCCTGGGATCTGAACCCAGGTCTGTTGGACTCTAAAACTCATGCCTCTCTTTCCCATTCTGCTCTATAGATTACCCCAGAAAGGGTGGAGAATGGGGCTCAATTCCTGCAAAGCCCACACTTGGCAAACGGATGCATTTGGAACGTTAGCGAGAAGGGTTTCATTTCACATAAGGAGCTTCACGCCCCTGGATCTAACGTCCATGACTTCCTGGTGGGGAGAGGGGGGAAGGGGAGGGGGCAGAGGAACACCCCGGGAAGACCTCCGGGGGCTGCTGGAGGGAACCCCGGAGCTTTGAGGCAGTGAGGACATGAGTTCCTGGCCTTCATCCCCGCTGGTGTTCCTGGAGCCCGGGGCACGTGAGTGGCGCCCGGCTTGCACTGTGGCTTCATGGGCACAGACTCGGGTGAAGTGGGAGGCGCCAGCAGGCACAGCTGCTCTGGCGTGCGCTGGGAGACTCCGCTTAGTCCCTTCCCTCCCCGACTCAAGCAGCAGGGAAAATGCATTATTTTTTCATTAAAAATTCATTTTGGAACGGATAGCCTTCAGAGATGTAATTAGCCACATTATTTCTCTCCATTAGCAGTCCCTGGAGTTTGCCGGAATCTCTCGGCCTTTTTCCTCTCCATTTCACGCTTTCCAGCGCCTTTATAAGCTAGGTTGTAACACCTCAGGGCTCCCTCCCCACCGGCCATCACCGCGCGGTCTGATTTGGGGCCGAATTACTGGTTTAGAATCTGGAGAAGGAGCCGTGGCAAACCTCCGCCTCCCCACTGGGTTGTGGGATCACAGTCCCCCCCGAGCCAGCAAGGGGTGCGGAGAGGCCCGCTGCTGCCAATGCGACGCGGAGACGGCCCGGCTAGTGGCAGAGCTGGGTGGAGCTAGGAGGTTGCTGGCTCTCCTGCTTCTTGCTGGGCGATCCCAAACAAGTGACTTAACCTCTCTGGGCTTCCGTCGCCCTCACAGGACGGTCAAGGCCAGTACTGACATTTGTGAAACACTTCCCCAGAGAGAGACAGCAAGAGCCCTGTGGTCTGGATGTCTGAAGACCACAGGGGACTTCTGGGGGCCAAAGGATCAGGAGACACGACAGCATAAAGGACCCAGCCATGGCTCGGGGAGAGTCAGAGCTGAGTACTTGATGGTGCCCCGGAAACCTGGGCTGGAGGTCAGGGTCAGGGAGCCTAGGGGGTGAGGACGCCTAGCGGGCAAGGCTCCTTCAGAGCAGGAGGGAATTCACTGGGACGTGGCCTCGCCGTCCAGCACTGAGTGCTGACTCTGGTGGCTTCTGCCCAGAGTTGCTCCTGGGGGTTATTTTTGGCGTGCATGACGGCCAGACGGAGGTCATAGAGGCGCCATCTTCGGCCGCCTGGGGAGAAGTGGGGACCCAGCAAGAGCTCCCCAAGGTCTTGAAAATGACCCGACGTACAGCAGATAACCCCTAGGCACGCCGACAAGCTCAGAGGACTTCAGGACGGCCGGCTCTTTCTCTGGGGAATTCCAGCTACCGCAGGGTTCCGCAGATCGCCGCCATCGGTGTCCCCGGCTCCCCGTTCCCCGCTTCCCTCCGGTCCGTGACACAGGAGGTGCAGCCATCTCTGGCGTTGTCAGAAACCCCGCGCTCCGTGCGGGCGAGGGCGGGAAACCTGCTGTGGGAAAATCTAAACTGATCCCGGTTCCTCGCAACCAGGGGCACAGAGAAAAATACCGCGTTCGCATGAAAGATCGCTGGCCCTTCGGGAGGAAAAAAGATCAAAACGCGTGTGATCGAGCCCAAGAGCAAGCGTGTGCCGGACTTCGACAGTCGTGGGGAGGAGTCCTTCGAAGGGGCTCACCGGTAACCGTTCCCGGGACGCTGTCACGCTGCGTTTCCTAGACTTGCGTTGGACTGCCCCGACCTGAGGAGCTCAAGGGAACTTAATTTCCAAGACTGGCCTCCACCCACTTTCATAGAAACCTCGGCCCTTGGGCTCCCGGGGAAAGGCAGAGAAGCAGAAACTGTCAGGCTCGCGAGATCTCTGAACTTTCACTCGGATGGTAGGACAAGCCTCTTGGAAGCAGGCAGCACTTGACTCGAGTCTGGTCCGTAGAGATTTTTATGGACACATCTTGGGCAGCAGCGACAAAAATGGTGACGCCAAGGTTAATAACGACTACCACGGGCTGGGTGGCCCTGTGTTCCAGGCCCAGGCCGGGCTCTTCACGCACATGGCTTTACCTACCCTTCGGTTCCTCGAGGTATGATCACACCTCTCCCCTCCCCTCGCCCCCCTCAGATGGGTAAGAGATGGTGTCAAACGATGCTACCTTTGGGACAGGAGTCCCCACCGCACGGAGGAGAGCAAGTAGCCCAGGAGTGCCTGCCACCACGTCTCGAGACGTCAACTCACTCGTGGCTGGCAGGTGTCAGCATCGCCATGAGGGACACTGCCCACACAGGCAATGGAGGAAACGAGGCTTTGCTCACATGAAGAGACAGGTCAGGACCAACTTCGGCCGCGGGCTCTGGTCCGCCACGGCCAGCGGGTCTCGTCCCACAGCCGACACAGGGCTGTGATCTGCCCGCACCCTCTCGTGCTGCCGACAAAGGCCTCCCTTCCCTCCCGGCTGGGAAGAGCTACAGCAGCGGGATTGGCCAGGCGCCATGTGATGCACACGCTTAAGCGGAACAAAGGCGCGCAGGCTGAATCTGGAACAGAGACAGACATGCCCACAGGAGGCGATACATCCAGCACAGGCGGCAAGGACCCCTCCGTCTCTTGGTAACAAAGCGTCCCAGGCCCAGAGCCCGCTCCCGAGCAGCCAAGTGGAGGTGGAAAGATTTCATGCCTTTCCCAATAGGTGGGACCAAGCTCATGCGGTTGGTTGGGCAGCGCGGTCAGGATTTGAACCCGGGTTTTCCTGGCAGCAAGGCCCATGAGCTCTCTTATTGCGTGAGCCCTGCACTTCCGAGGATGAGAGGGTCTCCCCCCCCCCCCCCGCCTCCGGCACCTTCCAAGCCTCACCACGACCCTCCGGCCTCACCACCACGCCCATCCACCAGTGGACACCCAGATCCCCCAGAGGGGTTTGTGAGGTTTGCTCCCTCCCCAGACTACTCTCATGCAAATTCTAGATCTCTCCGCCCTTGGCCCGTGCTCCAGTCCCAAGAATAACCTTTGAAAAGCTGGGATTCTTGTGCCCTGAAAAACAGGGCTCCCGTCAACGCGGGGGAAATGCATAGGAGAAAAGTGATACAGGGAAATCTAAAGAATTTGGGGAATTACGTAAATAAATGGACAGGGTAAGGAACCCGTTGGGCCCTGGAGAAAAGAGACTGACACATGTAAATCCCTCGTAAGTATCAGCAAAAAGAGCCCGAGGGATCCAAAACCCTTCTGGCTTCGGCTCAGCGTCCTGCAATTCCGTTTGAATATTAAGCCTCCACGTGGTTGTTCCGAGGCTTTTGTAATGTGACCGAACTCTCCCGGCTAATTTGGGCAAGGGTTATTATCTACAATTTACAGATCGGGAGCCGGAGGTGAAAGGAAGTTCAGTGGATGATCCACGGCCGCCGTGTTCATTTTAGAAACCGCGTCGGATGGAGCACGCGGGTTCTCCAACACCCCGCCTGACCCCGGGCTTCTCAGGGGGAAATGGCAGTGAGTGCTCAGTTGTCGACACCATTAATGCGGAGGAACCGAGGCATAGATAATCCCAAAGTGGTGAGTGACGCCCACGCCGTGGCTCCGGCCCTGGACGTTTGCTGTGGAAGCTTCTCGCGGGCCTCGAAACGGAGGCCCCCGGCTGTGGGAGGCTGCCCGCGTCCTCATTCCACCCCTTGCCGGCTCAAAGCCACCCACCCCCTGCTCCACGAAGACCTAGGGGCAGTGGATGAAGGGGAAGAGGCTCTCATGCCTTCCCGGGCCGGCGTGGAGTGGCGGAGGGAGGCAGAGACTAAGGCGTTTTGATTTAAAAGGAACCCCGCAGAGCCGCAAGCCAGCAGAACAGTAACGGTCAAGGAGACAATGAATTGTGTCCACTGAAGACTTCCGTGTGGATGCTGATTCATTATGTTAATAAGGATGCGAGAGGCAGAGGTTGACTGTATTCTGATGTCATGGCTGGGGGACCCATGGCTCAGAAGGGGGGAACCTCCAAATTTAAGGCCAGAGTCCAAATTCCACCTCCTAGCTCCTGATTCCGATTTAGTTGGTCTAATTACTAGCATCTCCTAATGACTATGGATGCTTCTGAGCCAGATGCCTTTAATGGCCTGGACCTGGGTAGACGCGCGAGCAAGGCTTAAGGTAGAGAAATAGTGGTGCTGGAGCCAAGAGGAGCCGACTCCTCAGATTCATTCAACAAATATTGAGAACCTGCCAAGTGCCAGGCAGCCGGGATCGGCACTGGGACGGAAGCACAAAGGAAAGCCGACATTGACCCTGGCCTGAGGAACCCAGGGCTGGAGGGCAGAGAAGGCACGTAACAGAAATTTCTGTGACACCTTCCGAGAGGACGATGAGATGAGATGTAAGAGAACGTTCTTCCGTTCCATTAAATCGTTCATTCCGTCATGCAGGCCCTGTCTTCAGTGCTCTGGATAGAAAGATAGGAAAAACTGGTCTCTATCTCCAGAAGCTACCAATTAAGTATTGACTCTGAGTCACTGGGGAGTTTTTCAAAACCCAGTACCCCAGGCCCCCCAGCCGAGACCGCCGATTCTGCGTCTCTGGCATTGACCCTCGAGAAACCTGAAGTTCAGGTTCTTGGTGTTATCGGGGTTCGGGTACTGATCTGTGGGATGACAAGGGAAGGGAGCCCAGAGGAGGGACAGCCAGAGATAAGGGAGGGAGGCTTCCTGGCCCGCCTCTCCTAGGAATGACCTGCCCAGCGCATTGGTCTGCACGTCCTCCGACCCCAGCCTCCACCGCACAGCCTGTACGTCCTGCGGTTTTTCCGGCTGACTGGTCAATTTAGTCGGTTCCCGGGTGTGTCTCATTTCTGAAGCTGCGTGCTCACCCCCCCCCCCCCCGTTCCAAGGTCATTGTGATGAGGGTTCCAGGGGCCTTGTGACACACGCCGGCTGGCTCTGTTCAGGTGTGGGACGTCAAGGAGAGGCCCAGTTCCCTCTGGGAATGCAACTCATCCCCCCACACGGAAAATCACCTTCCCCTGCTAGTTAAGCATCAGTGAGAGCTCCAAGTGAGCTCCGGTCAAACGCTGCTTTGAAGACGGCCAGCAGGGGCCATGACCACCCTCTCTCCTGAAAACAGCCTCTCGGCCAGGTGGTCAGCCTCCTTCATCCTGGTGCGTGTTTTTCATCAGCTCCAAGTCCCTCCCTCCCCACCTTCTGGTTTGCGTGTGGGCCGCTTTCCCCCATGGGGTGGGAAGGACTAGAACCCCGAGCTCGCCTAGAAGCTTGAGCAGGGTAAGTTGTACCTCCATCTCACGTCGGCGCTAACAGGACTGCAAAACCCGGGTCCCCTTGCTCCCTTCCGTCCTTCTCTCGAAGCCAGTTGCCTCTCCCTGGATGCGACATTCTGACTTTAATGAGTTTTAGGTTTGCAAGTACAAACTCGAAGGTGCCGATACGTTTTCCTTGGTGCTTTTGCCAACAATTTTGGTACGCTGCCACCAGGTGGCAGTAATGCTTTCGTTAGTGGGCGGTTTCAAGCCCGCTTAATAAAATACATCGATTCATTAAAAGGCGGCCTCGGTCATAAACATTTCCCACACGGTATATTTTTCAAAATCATCATAACTAATTATAATGATCTTAACCAATCTTGAGTTTCATCAATCATACCGATTAAGAGAATGATACATGGAAAAGCAGAAATGCTAAATGGGCACCTTTCTCCCTGCGTTTTATTTATTTTTTATTCTTTTTTTCTTTTGTTTCAAGTTTTAATTTAAATTCTAGTTAGTTAACCTATAGGGTGGTATCAGTCTCTCCCCGAGTTTTAAATGTTATTGCTTTATTACAGATCATTACCAGGTCTCGATCTGGAGTTCCTTTATATCTCTATTCATTTCTCGGAACTTATAGAGTGATAATAATAAAATAACAATAGCCTTCATTATGCACCACGGCTGTTCCCAGTGCTTTATGTATAGTCCCTTATTCTCACCATAACCATACACCAGGTGGGTGAGGCTATTATCTTCATTTTATGAAAAAGTCGCAGCCCAGAGACTAAGCAGCTTGCCTAAAGTCACACAGCCGGTAAGGGGCAGAGCCGCCATTGAGGGCCAGGATTCTCAAAGTGCGGTGCCCAAAACTGCAGCAGCAGCGTCAACGGGGAACTTGTAAGAAACGCAGACTCTTGATCCCCAGGTGAGCGAGTCCCAAACTCCGGAGGCGGGGTCCGGTGATCTGTGTTTTGACAGGCACTCCCGCTGAGTGCGATACGCAGCTAACTCTGAGAACCCCTCTTTTAAATCATTCATTTAATCACTCTGCTCTACGGATGATACACCCCCCACGCCTGGCTCGATAACAACCCCCCAGGTGCCTTTCAAGTTGCACGTACGCCTCCCCCACCCCAATTTTAATATGCCCTCCCTTCCCGGGCCACCCTGCTCTCTCCTCTGGGTGAGAGCCACGGACACGATGCACCACTCTTGCTCTTGAGAGTGTGTCTTGTCCCTCAAGGGAACTGGAGTGGAAGAGGCCGGGAACCGTAAGTAGCCAGCGACCCTTCCGGGCCTCCTGGGGCCTCTGTTCCTATGAGTGCTCAGAGCAACATGGCATCGAAAACCCTCCCGGAAAGGTTGCCTCATCCCCCAGTAGCTTTCCTATTTTAGTAAGAATGCGAGAGAAAATCTTGAACCCAATGGAGCAGAATAGAAGGAGGCTGGGCAGATGCATGCCTGCAGCCCGGGCCTCTGGCAGGAGGACGATTTAAGAGACACTGAGCCACTTAGGACTCTCACTTCTGGCCCCCTTCTCTAGAAGAAACATGGCCAAGGTGTCCCCAGGTTTGCTGGTGGAGAGTTTTAACCCGCTTAAGCACACCATAAAGGTGGGAGACTTTGACAGCTGCTCCACTCAGCCGTGCTCTTCCTAAGAGGCCAAGGGGGGGGGGAAAGCTACCGCAGAGCTAACGGCTATCCAGCACCTCGAGGACTATGTATCTCCCCTCCTGGACCCTCAGGGAACGGCACCCAGATGCCGGTGCAGGGCGTTATTAGGTAAGTGGAGCAGGGAATGGGGGGATATGGGAGTTTGAAGATGGATTTGAGAGATTAGGGAGTTGCCCATCTCTGTTACTTCGAAGGACCCCAGATACAGATTCTGGTCAACGATTTCCGGCGTCGACGGGTGGTGTGAATGTACTGGAGAAGAGAGGGAGGGGACCTCCCTGTGGAAATTTTCCCTTTCGGCCTCTGCCGGTCAACGTGCTTCTCGTGTGTGTCCTTGGCTTGCTAGCAAATGTCTCAGATGTTTTTGTGGTTGGCCTGTGGTTTGTTTAGGCCACAGAAGTGGTGGACATAGCGAAATTGAGTTTTCTGGAAGAAGTCAGTGACTGTTTTTTGTTTTTGTTTTTGTTTGTTTGTTTGTTTGTTTTTTAAGAGAGAGCGAGAGCAGAGGAGGGGGGGTGAATCTAAAGCCGGTTCCATGCTCAGCATGGAGACCTACGAAGTCCTCGGTCCCACAACTCTGGGCTCATGGCCTAAGCCAAAATCAAGAGCTGGACACTCAGCTGCCTGAGCCACCCGGTGCCCCACAAGTCAGTGACTTTTTGTCAGCAAATTCGGCCATGGCGAAGTGGGCAGACGGCCCCTTGTGGCAGGTGGAGGTTTAGTGATGTTATTTACCCGGGCACTCCGCAAGTACCTTCTCGTGACGCTTCTAATGACCTCTGCCTCACTGTGCCGAGACCGCGTCTCTTATTGTGGCTTCTGTGCCTATTACCCGCCTTGCCACGCTTTCATTGCGTTTGACCCTTTTTTTCCTATCCTTTTGTTCATCATTTCTTTCTTACCCTTTCTATGACTTTAGATTTTAAGGTATGCCTTTTTGCTATCAGCTTGTATCGGCAATATATTTCTTATTCAAATGGAAAATCCTTGCTTTTTACTCTCCCCGGTAGCATGGAATTGGGGGTAAACACCCTGATTCTTGTGCCACACAGCTCTGGGTTCAAAACTCAGCCCTAATATCTACTGTATGACTTCAGGTCTCCCTAAATAGCCCTCCTCCAGCCTCAATTCGCTGATCTGTAACACTGTGTAATCACCACACCTACCTCCTGGGTGGTTGCAAAGATTAAATAGTAAATATAGAATGCTTAGATCGGTGCCTGGCGCCTCACCAGTGCTTCGTAGATGCTCACAACTAATCGGAGAATTTAACGCATTTGTTTTCATAATTGATTTCTCGGGGCGTCTATCATTTCTTAAGCTTTATGCTTTTCTTAATTCCTCGTTGTTTCCTGTATTGTTCGCTTTTATTTTTAAAGGGGATTGGTAGGAAAATACCTTGTGCCTATAACTCTCCAAATTTTAAAGTAAAAAAATAAAACAATTTCTTCCCCCTCTAACCTTCGATCTAATAAAAAAAATTAAATTCGCGGTTAAAAATCTGCCTACAAAACACACTCTAGGCCTAGATGGCTTCGCGGGTAAGTTATACCAAATATTGAAGAAATCATGCCAATTCTATGCAAACTCTTCTAAAAAAAATTTAAAGCGAGAATGCATCCCTGCTCGTTCTATGAACCCACCATTACCCTGGTACCAAAATAAACGAAATTGTAAGAGAAGAAATCTATAGACCAATATCTCGCATGAACATTGATGCAAAGGTTGTAAATAAAATCTAGCAGGCAGGATCCAATAACATATAAAAGGATGACATATCACCAATGGGTGTCCCCAAGAGATGCAAGGCAGATTTAACATTCAAAACCATTCAATATAATTTACCAGATCAACAAAGAAACGAAAAACCGTGTCATTGCGACAGACGCAGAGTATCCTTTGAAAAAAATCCAATAGCCATTCCTGATCAAAACTCTCAGTGAACTAGGAACGGAAGGGAGCTTCCTCAATCTGATGAAGGGCAGCTACAAAAAAGCCTGCTGCTAACATCATACCGAATCACGAAAGCCCGAATGCTCTTCCTCTAAGCTCAGGAAGAAAGCAAAAATGTGTGCCCTCACCACATCCACTCACCATGGGACGGGAGGTTCTAGCCTGTGCGTAAAACAAAAAATAAGTAAATAGGAGGCGTCCAGACCGGAAGGGAAGACGTTAACCTGCCTTTACTCAGAGACAACATGGTCGTCTGTATGTCGGGACTGGTAAACTTTTTCTGCAGAAATCTAGATAGTAAGTGTGTTAGTCTTTGTGTGCCATATGTCTCTGTTGCAACTACTTAACTCTGCTATTTTCGCATGAGAGCAGCCACAGACAACACATGAATGAGTGGGCACGACTGTGTGCCAATAAAGCTTTATTTAAAAAAAAAAACAGGTTGCAGGCCAGATTTGGCCCATGGGTTGTCGTTTACTGATTTTTGGCCTCTATAATAAATCCCACGGAATCCACAAGAGCCACTAAGAGTAATAAGGTGGCAGAATAGAAGATCCATATACAGAAATCCATTGTATGTCAATACATAGCAATGAAGAGTGGGAAGTTGGAGGTTTAAAAACAACAACTTTTAAAATAACATCTTCCCCCACCGACCAATAGTTAGGGATAAATCTGACAAAATATAGGAGTAGCCTATACACGGAAAATTACAAACAATGCGAGACACATTAAAGAAGACTTAAATAGATGGAGAAATAGACCATGTTCATGGGTCAGAAAGCTCAATATTGTTGTCAATTATCCCCAAATTGACCTATGAAATCAGTGCGATCCGCGTCAAAATCACCACTGTCTTCATCGTAGAAATTGACAAGCTAAGATTCATATGGAAATGCTTTGCTAAAGTCCATGCATTCCCTTTTATAATTAAGGATCCCAGAACACAGCCCAACTTTGTCCATTTCCTCCTGCTTCCTGCCACAGTGCATGTTGAGTTTGGAGAACACGATGGCAGGCGGAGGGATGGAAAACTCGCTCTAGTCTGTTCAGAAGACAGTGACTGTGCACTTGGGACAGGGCATCAGGACAGACACCCCCGCCTCCTGCCAAGGTTAGGCCAACTCCAATGAGCGTGGGATTTTTTTGGCATCTTCTTGGGCCCGCGTGTCCTATTTTGGTTCAGAAGATAGAGCATGTTTGAGTTAGTCAAGGCGCTCGACCCATCCCATCCCTAGCAAATGCGGAGTCAGTAGAAATTATCCCAAATCTGGCCTGTGGGCTCTTATTGTTTTGTTTCCAGTGCTAAAGCCATCTCTAATAGCTTGCCTCTCTCTTGTGAGCCGTGGGCCAGCAGCGTCAGAAATCTCCTGGGGGCTTGTTAGAAACGCATCACCCTGGGCCCCACCCCGGACCTTCTGAGTCAGAGTCTGCATTTTACGAAGACTCGTATGCAAATTTGAATTTGAGTCACACAAGTGCACATCCAGGTGTCTTCGGGAAGTTGGGAGTGTATGTATTGGACAGTCTGGTCAAGTCCTGCCCATCAGCACATCTTCATGTCGGCAGTGTGGCATTTCAAGATACGCTTCTCTCCAGTAGAAGATTCCTGACGGGAGCTCTTACCGCCTGGTTACCGTCTTAGGAGCATTTTTTTTTTATGGTGGTTCTATTTTTATTTTTGCGAGGAACCTCCATATTGTTTTTCCATAGCAGCTGCACCAATCTACGTTGCCGTCGACAGGGCACAAGCGTTCCCTTTTCTCTACATCCCCTGCCAACATTTGTCACTCTTGTCTTTTTGATAATAGCCATTCTAACAGGAATGAAGCCATAGCTCATTGTGGTTTTGATTTGCATTTTCTAATGATGAGCGATATTGAGCGTCTTTTTGTGTGCTGATTGACCATCGCTATGTCTTCTTTGGACAAATGTCAATTCCATTTTTCTGCCCATTTTTTATGGCTGATATTTATTAATAATATTGTTTAAATCCTCTACACTTTAATGGACTTTTTTTTTTTGAATAATTTATGGTCAAATTGGTTTCCATACGACACCCAGTGCTCAATCCCACAAGTGCCCTCCTATGTGCCCATCACCCACTCTCCCCCCGCCCCACACCCTAGGAGCATTTTTAATTACTTTGCATGCAGCACACTCATCTTCCCCCATATCTCACACACACACACACTCACACACGTGCGCGCGCGCACACACGCACGCACACACACGTGCGCGCACACCTCTTACGTAAACCAGAAACCATTCCTTACGATGAATTGTTTTACTCTTCCGGGAAAGGCACAATGGAGCCCATGGGTTTGTTGACTATGTGCTTATTTTAAACTTTTCCATGATCGAAGCAGGAGACATTATTACAGAAAAGTTCGAAAATACAAGAAAAAGGACAAAAGTATGCAGAATCCTATTTCTCAAAGACAATCACCCTTGCTTTGAGTGGGGAGTTTTGGAATTGGTGGGGGCTTTCTTTTCCATTTGTTCTTTCCTACCAGAATCTCAATCATGTTAATTCACTATCTATTAGAGTATATAAGGTGTAGTTTTTATAATATACGACATAGGTACACAAGGAGAATAGCACAGAGAGAGGACAGAGGATAGATACTGAATGCGTAATTTTGTATTCTGCTTTTTTTCTGTTCACATTTTGATTTTTCCAGATTATTATTCATTCCCCGTCAGCATCATTTTTTTATGCCTCACAATATTCCATTGAGGATATAAACTATAGTTTATTTAACGATTCCCTTATTGCATAATGTTTGGAGCACGTGCGTTTTTCATTTTGGTAAGTAATGTGCAATGAAAATTATTGTGCTTTCAGCGTTTTTTGTAGAACTTTGCAGTAATTTCTTCAGGATGGATTTCCAGAAGTGAGTCAGAGGCTGGGAACTTGATTCATGTTACAAACTCCAGCGCAGAGCATTGACAAAATCACGCCGAGTGGCACTTGGGTGGCTCAGGTGTTCGAGCCCCCAACTTCGCCTTGGGTCATGATCTCGTGGTTCGTGACTTCGAGCCCTGCACCGGGCCCGCTGCTGTCAGCACGGAGCACGCTTCGGATCCTCTGTCCCCCTGTCTCTGCCCCTTCCCCACTTACACTCTCTCAAAAATAAATAAAACATTGAAAGAAAGAAAAAAAGCACACTTCAAAGAAAAGCCAGAGGTTCTTAACAGAGGGCTGAAGTCATTGTCCTCGCCAGGTGAAGAGAAAACCACCCATCGACAAGACAGAATGGGATGCCTTCTTCGATGAGAACGGTCTGTTGGTCAAGTCACGAGACTACATCTGTGTTAACATCCTGGAAAGGGTACAGTCCCCAAGGCCTTGCCCTGGCACTGGGGGGCGGCGGGCATGGGTGGGCGAGGGGCCAGGCATGGCGTTTGGAGAGGCCCTTACGGCCGGCACCCCAAGGACTCGTGACCCCTCACCTCTCACCCGCACCCCAGGGTCTGCACCCCTTCGTGAGGACAGAAGCCTGGAAGTTCCTCACGGGCTACTACTCGTGGCAGAGCTCCCAGGACGAGCGGCTCACGGTGGACAGCACGAGGAGGTAGAACATTCCAGATCCTGCCAGGGGAGGGTGGATGGCAGTGCAGGGGGGAGGGAGTGCCCACCCCAGCCTGACAAGTTCGGTCTTCTTCCTTCAGAGGGATTTCTTATTCTGAGAGACAAAACCCCCCCTGTGCTCCCGACCCGGTGCCTGAACACAGGGGATGCCAGCATTTTCGCACCCAGCATTCCACGCGGCAGCCCACACTGCCCTGCACCGGTTCACTCAGCAACTCCTCCGGCCCTCCACCATCCCATCCCCTCCTTCCCTAGAGCCTGGGCGCCTCTCCGAGCTGGAGATTCACGCGCAAGGGGCCAGTGGAGAAAAATCCAGGGTGGTAGGGAAACTGGGGGTCCACTTGGAACACCCGAGTCCCGAGAGTCCCGACCAGAGGCCGTAATTAGTTTCCTGAGGCTGCCGAAACAAGGCGTCGGGAACTGGGGGCTTTGCAACAGCAGAAATGTGTTCTCTCGTGTGTCGGAGGCCCAAACGCAAGGTGCCAGCCCCGGCACGTTCCCCGAAGGCTCCAGGGGACCATCCTTCCATGCCTCTTGGAGGTCCTGGTACCCTGGGTGTTCTTGCAGCCTCTGCCTCCGCGGTCCCATGGCCGGCTCGCCTTCTCTCTGTCTCTCCTTTGTGCATTTCCGTGCGTCCTCAGAAGGACACTCCTCATTGGATTCGGGGGCCACCTGGAGAGACTGATCTCGTCTCGAGATCCTTAATCACACCTGCAAAGGCCCTTTCCCAAATAAGTTCACGTTCACAAGCTTCAGTGGCTGAGGCGTGGACGTATCTTTTGGAGGGCCACCAGTCAGCCCCCTACGGCCCTAAGCACGTTCTAGTAGTGGGCACTAGACGCTGACTCATCCAATCCTTCTGATTCTAAGGTTCTGGTATTCTCCCCATTCTACAGAGGAGGAAACTGAGGCTTAGGTAGAGTGATGTCCGCAAGGCCTGGCGCTATAGTCGCAAACACCCCGTTGCTAATTTGTGGGGCCAGGATTCAGGAGCAGCCGTGGGACCCCAGAGCCGCAAGATTGAACCCGCCTCCATGCTGCCCTCCAGGAGCACATTAGAGCGTGGTCAGGGCTGGCGCTGGTGTGGGGGAGAGGGGGCATCGCAGGTAGGGGGGCGCAGCCTCCCGGAGAGCGCCGCAAATCAGGGTTCCCTTGATTTGCGGGAGGGGGAGGCCGCCTCCCTCAGCCTCAGTTCTGTCTTCACAGGAAGAACTATGAGGCCTTATGCGACATGTATGAAAAGATTCAGCCCCTTCTGGAAAACCTGCACCGGAACTTTATGGAGGCTCGGAATAACATCGGTGAGCGGAGCCGGGTGGGCAGGGCGGGGCAGAGGGGAGGGCTCGAAGCCAGGCCTGTCCCCTCCTCAGTCATATCCGAGGGCGGATGGTTCCCCTGGTTCCCGGGAGCTGCCTTCACAGGGGCCTGGGACTGTGCTGGCTAAACCTTGGTTTAAACCATCTCTACGGGGGCCCCTAGGTGCCTAGCACCATTTCCCTCCCCCCGGAATGAGCGCGCTCCTTGCTGCTTTGTCTTCGTCTCTCCTCCTTGGGCCTTGAATTAGGCTGGGTTTCAGCTGGACAGGACCAGTGTGGGGGGGGACGGTGGGGGGGCATTCCTGGCAGAGGGTACAATCTCATCAAAGATTTGGAGGTGGGGACACAGCCAAACAGCTCAGGGTATGATGAGGGGTAGAGCCTCGCGGACGGATGTACTTTTCACAGCCCCCTCCCCAGGGTGCCCTGCGTCTTACCCGTTGGGAGAATGAACTCACTGGCAGACACCACCCCACCCCCCACCGCTGGAGGCGATCGGGCGCCACCTACCAGTCTCTTTTCTGCAACCTAGCATATGACATCCGGAAACTCTACGACAAAGACCACCTGGGTAACGTCCTTATTGACAAGAAGAGACTGGAGAAAATCCTGTTGCTGAGTTATGTCTGCAACACCCAGGCAGGTGGGCCCCGGGGCGAGCCTCCCCGAGAGGCCCCTTCCTCCGGTCCCTCCGGGGAATCCCTGCCCTGCCCCCACCCAGCCCCTCCTCACCGCCCTCCCTCCCCCCCCACCCCCCAGAGTATCAGCAGGGCTTCCACGAGATGGTGATGCTTTTCCAGCTGATGGCGGAACATGACCATGAGACCTTCTGGCTTTTCCAGTTCTTCCTGCAGAAGACGGTGAGGGCTGGGCCCGAGTTCAGGGACCACCTCCCCGCCACTCCCCAAACACCCCCTGGGGGTCCGGCAGGCACTGGAAGCCCCAGGCGTTTCCTCCAGCCCTGGAATAGCCCTTCCCGGGGTCCCAGAGGAGCCTGGAAAGTCAACGCTAACCCCAGAGAGGTTTTGGGGAGTGGTGCCGTGTGCGTTGCAGGCATCGGGGTTGAGGAGAGGGCAAGAAGGGCGCTCTGGATCCGGCTGTGACCAAACCTTGAAAGCAGCGTGTACTTGGCCAGTCCCAGCGAAGGCTTCCTCTCCTGGCGTTCCCCTCCCCAAACATGGCTCTGCTCCCACAAATCCTCCCTGGCGCCCCATCGCCTCGGGAATACAATCCAGTAACCTTGGCCAAGCATTCAAGGACTACCTTTGGCCTTGCCTCTCACCGCTCCCTTCACATGCCCTGCACTTCAGGCACGGCAGGGGGCTCGGTACTCCCCAGGTGTACCCCACGGTGATCACGCCGAGGGCTTTTGAGGTTGCGGCTCTCTGGATCATCCTCCCTGGAGAAACCTTTCCTTATGATCTGCACGGGGCTGTTCAGAATCTACCCTCACCCCCGTCTCCATCCCTGCGACAGCGTGCTCACCGCCCTACCCTTGTCCCCACTGGTTCTGACCCGCGGCATGTGTGTAGAGGCAGAACGGGGTGCGTTGCCTGTGAGCCACTTCCGAAACATCCCCGCACCCCTCCACTCACACACACACACACACACAGGTGTGTACCCACGGACCAACACACCTACACACAGGTGCAGACCCATGTGCAAACAAACACACCCCCACACACGGATCACGCAGACACACACAAGACACAGACACCCGGGCTCCTCCAGGGGTGCGAGCCCAGCCTGGAGCCGGGAAGCTGGCTCTCCTGGTGCCCCCGCACGGAGAAAGCTTCCGTTTCGCTCCCTCCCACCCGTCTTCCTCAGGAGCACAGCTGTGTCATCAGCATCGGGGTGGCCAAGAACCTGGAAATGCTTGACAACCTGATCGACTTCTTGGACCCCGTGTTTGCTGAGCACCTAAGTGAGTGGAACCCACACCCCCGCCGCCGGCCTCCTGCTACCGTACATCTCCCTGCCCCCACTGGGCAGACACGAGAGGGCCCCCCAGGCTCCAGCCCCGGGCGTGGTGGGAGGGAGCCGACATGTGGTCTTCTCTCCAGGCCCTGGGAGGTGGGTTCGCCTAGATGGGGCTGGGGTCCCGACAGTGGAAAAATCACCCCCAGGTCGTTGGAACAGCGAGGGCCAGGCATTTCGTATTTCCGCCCTCTGTGTGCCTTTGCTCTATCAGGCGCGCTGTCCCTGTGTCCCCTGACCACGGCCTCCGGGCTGACGGCCCCCTTCTCCTCTGCACAGGAGGGAAGGGCGCCGGGACCGTGCAGTCCCTCTTCCCCTGGTTCTGCCTCTGCTTCCAGCGTGCCTTCAAGTCCTTCGAAGACGTCTGGCGGCTGTGGGAGGTGAGGCCTCCCTGGACAGAAGGGGAGCCCCCTCCCCCTCCAGCATGCAGCGGGGGGCCCTTTCCCTCGTCTCCCCTTTACAGTTGGCTCGGGAGGGACTGCGGCAGCTTGGGGTTTATCGGGCCAGCGGCCCTGCTCCGACTTCATTGGAGGAGGCTAAGGCATCGCTCATCCATCTGTTCCTCCAGCCCCGCCAGCACCTTCTACAGGGCAGTCAGGGCGGAAGGAGGGGCCTCTGGCCCATGCCTGGGTGGGGGGCAAAGCCTGACCCGTTTTCCCACCACCCTGCCCAGGCAGGCCGCCCCGCCCAGGCAGGCCCCTTCCTCTGCCTTCCCCTCCATCTGAGTGCTGTCTCCCTGCTGGCCCCTCACCCCTGGAGAAGGAGGGGCCCCCCCAAAGGGCAGGTGAAAGGTGCAGTTCTTTGATCCCAGGCCCTTGGGCCGTCAGCAGACGAACCTCTCTGGGAACGGACCCGCCGCCCACTTCTGCTCCGCCCAGCCCAGTCCTCAGCCTGGCGTTCAGTGCCCCATGGGTCACCTCCCACCAGCCTTATCCCTCCCTCACGGCCTGCTGGTCTCCCTGCCCAAGTACACGGCCACGCGCAGACCTCTGGCGACGCCCCTGGATCTTCTCACCAACCGTGGCTTTGCCAAAGCTCTACTCAAATGCTGCAGATAGTCACCGGGTCATTCTCGCACCCTCTCCTCCTTCCCCTCCCTCTTTCCCTCCTCCCCTCTCTCCTTCTCTCCTCCTCTTCCTTCCCTCCAGGCTAATGAATTCCCTGAAGCCTTTTTCTCTGAGCTCCGCTGTAGCTGTCCAATCCGCGCCCCCCCCTCCCCCGGGACCCCAGAGGTAGCACTTGCCTGCGTGAACGAGCAAGACGGTAGCGAGGCCCGGGCGGATGCCGAGTCAGCAGGGGGGTCACCATCCTAGGGTCGGCCGCGGGCTCAGGCTGCGAGGCCCGGGCTGACGCTCGCCGGCCACCCGCAGGTCCTGCTGGCGGGGAAGCCCTGCCGGAACTTCCAGGTGCTGGTGGCCTACAGCATGCTGCAGATGGTGCGGGAGCAGGTGCTGCAGCAGAGCATGCCCAGTGATGACATCATCCGGGTGAGCGCACCCGCCCTCGGGCCAGGCCGGCCCCCACCGGCGCCTGAGGCAGAGGGACATAACCGTCCCCAGCGCCCCTGTTTAGCACAGGAAGAACCCGAGGCCTTGAATGCCTCTTAATTTCTAGGTTCACTGCCTCACAGTTAACTCCTTAGCCCTGAGGTCCTCCCGCGGCCAAAGACCGAGAGTTTTCTGGCACTTCAAAAAAGCGGCCGACGTCCATGCTCAAAAAACTCTAGGGCGGCGGCCCAATTATAAAACAGGGCCTCCTGAGAAGCCCCTGAGCCACTCAGGGGAGCCCGGGGCTCCCGAGAGTCCAGGAAGACATTTACCTTCTCCCCCAAATGTCAAGTTCCAGGGGTGAAATTTCAGGCACTGTGCCTGGCTGGTTGGGGAGAGATCAGGTGGCCCCAGCGACCACCGCAGGCAGCGGCCTTGTCCCTTGAAGCAGTAGGCAGCCGCCCGTGCCCAGGGGGACCTGCTCCGTCCCAGCCTCCTCTCCTGGCACAGGCCTGCAACAACCTTATCGACCTCGACGCCGACGTGCTGATCTCTGCCGCCTGCCTGGTGTATGCTGAGCTCATCCAACGAGACGTAAGTGGCCCTGATTACTGGTCTTCCTCCCCTTCCTCCTCCAAGAAGCCGCCTCTGATTTTCCAAGCCCAGCCCGGGTACACGGCAGGCATATTCAGCTTCAGAGACACAACAGTCTGTGCCTTGTTCTCTGCTGTTTTCCGTCTGCAACTCCTGCCCCCCACCCCCCGCAAGGAGACGGTGCTGCCTCCCCCCTCACTCCCCGGGTCCATCCCAGTGGGTCAGGCCCAGGGCCGTGCACCCAGGGGGTCAGTAGAGTATCACTAGCCGGACAAATATGAAGAATGAGAGCCCCAGCCCAATGTCGGTCCAACCTCAGTCTGCCAGAAGCCTCCTCTTCCCCAGGCTCCTCAGTCATTGAAGGATTTCTTCCTCTGAAGCTTCTCGCAATGGACAGATGCCCTGGACGGACAGAAGAAGGCGGTGCTTCGGCCATGAAGCCCGATGGGGCGGTAGGGTGAGGGTGTAGGTAATACAGCTACGATAGAAACAGGCTCTGGTGTCCCAGTTTGTGGTGGGCAGCGTGTCTCCTGGGGACACATGAAGGCAGAGAGCATCGTCCGATAAGAAGAGAGGCCTGGGGGGCGGGGGGGGGGGATGAGAAGGGCCATCGTGAGGCTAGAGAGAGGGCAGGCCCACTAGGGACATCTTGCGGTCACAACTCTTCCCCGGGTGAGGGCTTTCCAAGGCCGCGGTGGTTCCGCACTCGGATGCAAATGGCGAAGGATAGAAATGACTTTGAGAGCCTCCCTGCCTCCTGGGGAAGACAAATCGGACGTGTCTAAGAGGCCTGCTCAGTCCCCGGGACCAGGTCCCGGGAGGAGGGCCTGACCGCACGGCTCTGCACACGACCCCCCCCCCCTCCGCCTCGCGTGTTCCCCCTTCCTCCCAACACGGCGGTCACACGTGAAGTTGTTTTTCCAGGCCTTCCCCAGCTGTCGGAGGAAGGACACGGCCCAAGTCTCTGGCTACCAGGCCGTTCCCCTCCTGGCTTCCCAGGCTCCCCTCCTCGGCCGGGGATGCCAAACTCTTTTCTTCAGCCTCCCTCAGTCTCTCCAGAGAACTGGCCCCTGGCCCCGGGCCCAGGCTGATCGGTCAGCCCCCGGGGCAGAAGCTCAGGCTGGGTGCCCTCCCCAGACCGTGCCACAGCCCCGAGCACCCCCACCCCACCCTGCCCAGCCTGCTCTGCCCGAGGGCAGACCTGAGGCTAGGCCGAAAGGGGCTGAACCTGCGGAGGGGCTGGGGCTGGCCTGGTGCCCCCATATCTGCTCAGTAGGTGTGTTCACCCGCGCTCCCGTGCGCGCATGCACACACACACACACACACACACACACACACACACCCCTGCCCATGGGCTACGCCTTTTCGGAAGGGCTGACGGATGGGCAGGAAGGACCCGCTGGTTTTGCTGTGACCCTGACCCTCGGGAGGAGGCATAACGATCCTTCTCACTCTCCCCCAGCTGCCCCCTTCTGCTCCCTCCCTGTCACTCTCAGTGACCGTCACTCGAGAGGCACTACGTCCCCCATTAATGTCTGGTCTCCTTCCCCTCAAGTGACCATCCCCATCCATGGCTGGCTCTGAGTCTCTTGGCTGCTGTGGGTCTTCTGTGGTGGGGGGGGCAGGGAGTGTGGCTGAAGAGTGAAGCCCTGTCCCCCCACCAGGCTCTTTTCTGCATGGCTGAAGAGCCAGCACCTGCCGGGCAGAAAGGCATGTGGGTAAGTTCATGTACTACGCTTCTTGGGTTTATGTTCCCAAGACAGTTTATTTAAGGAAGCATTCCTGCACGGAATACAGTGCTCCAGGAACAAAACTGCGTTTTTGTTTGAGCAAAAAACCCGAGTAAAAGACACAGAGTCCACAGAAACATGAGACTCGCTTTTCCTAGCGCGTCCGCTGGCCCGGTAGCATCAGTCGGCCTGTGACTGTTGGTTGAGACATATACACAATGCCAGTTGGCCTATGATTGTTGGTTGAGGCCTATTCCAAACTTAAAAGACTCGAGAACTCACTCTCTAGGCTGAGGGTTTTCAAGCCTGTTTTTAAAATCGTGTGTTTTTAAGACCACCGTTACCCATTTTTTCTCAGGTGGTTGAAGTTGGGGTGGGGAGTCCAGGGCCCTCCTCCCAGGATCCCCCCTCAGGCCCCTCCTCGAACCCCACGTCATTCCCTGGGGAACCTCCGGCCTACTGGGAGCTCGTCCGAAACCTCTGTCGGTCTTAACCATGAACTGGATTAAGTCCCGACACTGAATGGATCCAGGTTCAGGTAAATTCCAGGCTATGTAGTGATGGGAGGAAAGATCTTAGAAGGGAGAACTTTTCTCAGCTCAACTGGCCAGTGGCGCGTGGACCGGGACCTTCCCATCGGGCTGCTCCGCGTCTCACAGAGCGAGCCCGGGCTTCTCCTCCACTTCGTTTATTGCTTTATCACCCAGGGTTATGTTTTTCTTAGTAAGGGCCAGACCGGGGATAGAGCTTCGGGAAGCTTTGAAGTCCTAGAGCCTGGGGTGTTGACTGGCTCAGTCAGTTGAACATCCAACTCTTGATTCCGGCTCAGGTCATAATCCCAGGGTTGTAGGATTGAGCCCTTATTGGGCTCCATGCTGAGATTCTCTCTCTCTCTCCTTGCCCCTCTCCCCTAGTTGTGCTCTCTCTCTCTCTCAAATGAAATTTAAAAATAAAATAAAGGATGAAATAACAAATAAAAGATTGAACTCCTAGAGCCTAAGTTTCCTTTAGTGTAGAGTCCAAGCTGGCCTAAATCATTGGTTAATCCGACACACATTGGCTGAGTCCTTACTGCGAGCTGCCTCCGGTCCAGACACTGAGAATTCAAGAGGGGGGAGAAGAGACCCACCCCCTGTTTCCAGGTCACTTAGAGTTGAGTGAGGACCAGATAATCACCCTAAAGAATGTACGATGGCAACTCTCTTTCTGTGCTCTGAAGGAAGGGAACAAGGTTCTATGGGAGAAGATAACCACTAGTGGTGGCGGTGGAGTCAGATGGCGATGGCGGCGCTAATGGTGATATCAGCCATGGTGGAGTGTTGGCGGCAGAGGCGGCCTCACGGAAGTTTTGGCGACGATGCCGGGGCCATCAGTGAGGTTGGTGGCTGTCAAGTGATGTTCTTGGTGTCCATGGTGTGGTAGAGATGGTGGCAGAAGTGTGATGCCATTGATGATGGTGGATGTGGTGGCCGTGGTGATGTCCGCGGTAGCGCTGGTGGCAGAGGTGTAATATCGAGTCCGGCAGTGATGCTGTTGTTGTTGTTGTGGGTCGTGGTGGTGGCGGTGGCGGCGCTGACTTTCATTCAGCCAGTGAAAACTTACCGAGCGCCTAGAATCGCCACCTCCGTGTCGATACTGACGGTGGTGTTGGTGATGGTGGCCGGCAATCATGGCGGAGATGAAAACAGTGATAAATGTGTATTCTGGAAAAACCAGTGCCTAACACACTTCCAACGAGCAAGACCTAAATACAATATTTTTGAAAGAGTCATAGCGGCCATGAGCACGGGGATAAAGAACACGGAAGTAGCCAGGCCCTACCTAAGCTTTCCAAATCCTGCTCCTGAGCTTGATGATGAAAGCTTGGATTGGCGGTGTTTCTTCAATGACCTTACCACCCCCTCTCCTCTTGTCATTCTTGTTCTAGGCCTAGTCTCGGAGGTGGTTCTTTCTCCCCTCTCTGGCCACCTCGAGGGTCCCCAAGCCCACTCTTTGTTCCTGGAGCCAGGACTGTGGCTCTCTACCCACTAAAGGCTTTGCAGAGGCACCACGTATACAGATCCAAGTTCTCGGGGCCCCAGAGCCTGTGTTTCAGACTCAGAGGGGGAAAGGAGGTGGAGGAGGCCGGCAGAGCCTGGGCCTGGGCTGCCGCTACAGACCCTTGTCCAGCGAGGGGAAAGGGCTCCCCCTAGCTGCAAGAGGAAGCAAGGAGCTAGTGGGGGGGCGGCCCACTGACCAGACCAGAGGCTGGAGCACTGGCCTCGGAAGAAGACAAAAGAGGAAGGAAGACAGTCAGAAAGAATGGAAAGAAGGAAGAAGAGAAGTTGTAGCAAATTGAGGAAGGGAGGGAAATAGGAGGGAATATGAAGTCTCTTCCTCGGCGAACTAACGCCTGTCGCTCACATCAAGGACCACCCACAAAGTCAGCGAGTGTCCGTGGAACATGGCAAAGTGACGGATGGCACCTGTGTAGTGTTCCTCAAGGCCGCTACGGCTCGCTGACGTGTTTCCCAGACCCCTCCCCCATCCTACCCCCCCCCCCCGCCCCCTCCACGGACACAATAGTACGCTCACACTGCAGCCTCCAGGCACCCCTGGAGATTCTGTTGTTTAACCGGATTGGGATGTGACTATGTTTGGTTTGGAAACGTGTCTGCCTTTCGGAAACAGGCCGTTCGGATCCATTTAGACCAAAGGAGCGATCCTCCTCCCTGACCGCACTCACCACCCCCCAACACACACACTTGAATTCCTCCGCCGACTCCCGCCCTGTTCTCCCCCTACATGGACCAGCCGCTAGGTGCTGGATCGGCTGGGGGAGGGTAGGTGTCTCGACCTGCCCTCTGAACCCTCTGACCGGCTTCCCTCTGGGCAGGCCAGGGTCTGCAAGTCCAGAGCTCACCGGCGCCGCCGCCTCGGGGCCGTCGCCGGAACCCCACCGAGAAGCCCCTGAGAAGCCTGGGCCCCTGAGTCTGGAGGTGCAGCCCCCACCCCAAAGGACAAGGCAGCAAGTCTTCCCCAACCCCACCCTCCCGCTCATCCCCGAGGAGCCTGAAGCCCCAGAGGGAGGGGACCGTGACAATGAGGAGTGGGTTGGAGTTCCAGGAGGTCAGGAACGGGGGGGGGGGGGGGGGACGGGGGGGGCGCTGTCGCCCCAACCCTCCTGATCTTCACAGCTGCACTTGCTGAGTGATCACTATGTCCCAAGCCCTGTGCTAAGCACAGTCATAAGCCTTCTCTCCCATAGCCTCATTCAGAGGACGGACGCCATCACTACCCCCTTTTTCCCCGGCGAGGAGCCAGAGGCACTGGGGTGCGTGGCCAGGGGCAGCAGAGTCCGAATTTGGACGCTGGTAGGCAGACCCCCAAGCTCACATTGTTCACACCGCAGTCCTGGCTCTGGGGCAAGCGCCCTGTGCTCGCCTCCCTGCCTGCTCACAGCCTCCCTCAGGCGTGCCATCTACCCCACGACCCACACCCGGCTCCCGTCTGGTCCTCTGCCAGACCCCCACCTCACAGGCCACCCCCGCCCTTGGCAACTGAGGACCCACGGAGTGGGGGGAGGCAGGGGCGACATACTGTAGGGCTAGATGACTGGGGACCGTGCAGGAGGCTCTGTCCCACTTCCCTTAGCCTGCCCCATGCCTATCACGACCCCTGGAAGTTAGAGAAGGCCAACCCCCATGGGGCCAAACCCCGTGTTCCCCACATCCTGTTTTGAAACCAAGTTCAGGTTGCTGTGGTCATGCCTTCTACGGGGCAAGGGCGGAGCTGGGGCTCCGGGGTTATCAGGACGGCGGTGTGCAGGGGTGAGTGCAAGGACCCAAGAGGGGCTGCCGTGCCTCTTTGCCAGACACCAAGCCGTGGCAGCAAAGCCTGTGAGGCCAGAATGAGCCAGACGTGCGGGTGTGGGAGAGGAGGAGTGGAGGGGAGCCGCACGGGGGTAGCCCACCTCAGCCCAGCCCCTGCCACCCCGCTCCGGACCAGCCCCAGCCAGGGAGGCGGACTGGAACAAGACCCAAGCGGAGAGTGGGGAAGTTCTAGTCATGGCCAAGTGGAGTGCCACGTTCCCCAGCCTCCTCCCCCAGGACGGTTATTTCTGAGACCTTGAACAAAAGCACGAATAGCCACACTGTCTTGCCAGACCCCGGCGCCAGCGGGCCCACGGTGGGGAAAAGATTAGCCAGCAACTGGAGACGAGGGAGGTGGGTCACGCGAGGCAGGAGGAGGCTGGGGGCAGGGCGGGAAGGTACAGTCACGAGCGGAAGCTTTTCATCTTGGCTCCCGTCAGCGGCACCAGAGAGCTTTTAAAAATAACCCATGCCCGAGGCCCACTGATGAAATCAGAATCTCCGGGGGCGGGGCCAGGATGCTGGTGTTTTTCAGACGCTCCCCCAGGTGAGGCCAATGTGCAGGCAGGAAGGAGAACCCTGGGGCTCGGAACAGGTGTCGGATGGAGGGGTATTCGTGGTTTAACGCCCTCCTTCCATGCGGGATGGGAAGGGACTTGCCCAAGGTCACACAGCAAATGCGTTACGGCCTGGAGAGCACAGGAGTGGCTACGCAGGGCACGGTCCTGAACCGATACTGATACCAGGGGCCAAACCCGCCAGGTCTCTGCAGCCAAGCCCCCCAGCCCTGGACCACACCACTGCCCCCCTCCCCCACCGTCTCTTTACCGGACTGCCCTGCCTCCCCACCTTAGAGACTGGCCACCGAATGACTCTAGAATTAAGCATTCCACCTTCTTTTCTGCACCAGTACATAAAAGAATCCCTTTAGGGAATTACCAAGTGCCCAAGTCTCAAAGGCCTGACCCTCACCTGCAGTGATATGCAAATGGTACCTGAACACACACAGAGCAGCACTCAGAAGCTGGGAGCAAATGGGATGCAAATGTATGCAATCATTATGCAAACAAGGGCAGCCCCGGATTAATGGCCTCCATCCTTCAACCAGACAGCGGCTGTCTCTTTAGGTCCAGGCATGGCTGACAGGGAGGGCTGAGTCGTCTCCTGTCAGAAGCGTCCCGAGAAAGGGTCACGAGGAGCGAGTGTTCTGACACCTGGCCTGCTGATGGTCTTCTCTGAGAGATCCGGCGGGGGGGGGGGGGGGGTGCGGTCTGCCAGGCAGGGGGATGTTCTTCTCTGCCGGGGCTCCTTGCCCAAGTCCCAGGTTCGAGACCAGGCAGGAGCTGCGGAGGAGAGAGGCCGTGATAGTGGAAGGGAGGGGGTGGAAATAATTGAGATGGCAGAGGTGAGGGGGGTGGTGTTTCTGGTGATGGCGGTGATGACGGGGTGAAAACGCGCTGGGAGGGGATGGTAGTGACAGCGGTGGTGACAGTAATGGCATCGGCAATATTGCATGTGACACTGGGAGTAAGGTGCCGACGACAGGGGTAATGTTAACAGGAGTCATGAGGGAAAGGAAGGCAGTGGGGAGGGGAGAGCAGTGGAGGTCCTGGGGAGGAGGAGGACAGTGATGCAGGGGTGCCGGGAGAGAGAGAAGGGCAGTGGTGGTGACGGTGGTGGGTGACGGCCGGTGGCCGGTGGCCGCAGTGCAGGTAGCATAGGTGGCAGGGGTGGAGTGATGGGCGGTGACGGTCATTGTGTGACCAATATGAGCTGAGGGGTGGAGAAGCGACAGAGGAGGGGAAGATGAGGAGGGAGCGTTGGTGAAAGGGGGCTCTCAAAACCCTTAACCTCAGCAGGGGAGGGTGGTAGAGAACGGGTTCAGACAAAGGTAGGGGGGGACCGGGAGGGAGTGAAGAGGAGAGACAAGGTCTACTGTGATGGGGACAGGGGGCGAGACCCCCAATGACAGACCCAGAGAAAGCTCAGAGACGACTCCTGACTTCTGTCTCCTTGGCGAAGCCTCGGCTGCACACCCCAGTTCCGCTCCGGGAGGGTGGCGGTCCTGGGGTGTGCAAGCGACCCCGTGGCTGGAGAAATCACAGCCCCCACTGGGCCCTGTGAACTGGGAGGAAGTGTGACGACCAAGTGGTGAGTTCGTTCTCTCCTTCCGTTCCCAGCAGAGGTGGCTGACGGGCGGTTACGGGCAGTGGCATGAAGCTGCCTCGTGGCACGGGGACAGAGGGGTGAGTGTCGGGAAATAGCACATGGTAACTGGGGCTTGGGAGACATTGACAAATGTCTCCTCAGGAGAACCTGGAAACTCCCAGTGTCACTCCTATCCCATGGCCCAGATTGTCTGCACTTCTCCAGCACCCTCCCCTCATCTCGATCCCTTCGATGAAGGTTTCCAGAACCGTCTGTCCGCCACTATGCTCGCGGCTCTATTTCCCTCCGCAACAGCCACACCCTATAGTCCATAGGCTCCGGAGTCAGATTCCAGGTAATAGCTGGGTGAGCCCGGACAATAAACCTCTTGGCGCCTCTGTTTTCTCACTTATAAATTAGGAATAAAAATACCTACCTTACAGATTAGAGTACGGATGTCTATAAACGCATTTGGTCCAGCAAACGTCAACTCGGAGAACCCATAGCTGTCGGGAAGACACTGCAGGAGTAAGGTACACCAGTATCACTTAGTCTGTAACCCCAAAAGAGGCAGCCACAGGAAAGGGGATCTCCAGGACCCGCGACTTCCCACGGCCCCAAGGTATAGCCTCTACAATAAGCCACCTCCTCCTTCTTGCGGAACCTGCACTTGCACGTTCGTCCTGCAGAGGGCGCGCCTCCTCCACGAACCAGGACTCCACCGGGAAGGCAAGACTGCTCCAGGGAGGAGGCAACCTGCCCCCGGACACTCTGAAATCCCCCTGCTCTGGCTGGGTGCAGGGGCTGCAGAGAAGGAAGCCTAGTCTCCTGGGCCAGAGCTCTTTGGGGAGGCGGGGGGAGGGGGGACAGGAAGGGGAGCAGAGGGCAGGAATCTGTTGTTCTTGACTCTCAGAGGTCCAAAGCCTTCGAGTCTGGCCGCAGGTTTGCCCGGAGCCGGCCATTAGCTTGAGAGGGAGGAGCCCCTGGGATCCCCTTGAAGCACCTCTGGACAGCCCCAGAGCCCCGTGAGCAGGTGCAGGGAGCACCCAGCCCTCTCCCAGGCCCCCTTTCTTGACTGGGAATTCCCCTCACTGCCCAAAACGTGCACACAGTGGTCCAGCATCATTCACTGTGAGTGATGAGAATCATCCTGATGGCCTGTGGACCGTCACCGCCCAGGGTGGCCTGAGGAGACCGGGACCGAGCAGAGTCCTCACAGGGGAGTAATGAGGGCCACCAGGAGAGGATCTGTCAGTCTCCGTCCCCGGGCCCACGGGCCTCCGTCCACGCCCCCAGGATGCTGCCGTTCCCACTAGGAGAGGCTGTGTTCCAGGACACGCCCGCAGAGCGGGCAGCTGCGCCAGCCAGGCCCTCCCGCTGCCGAGCAGCACGGTGGCCAGTGCTTGCCACCTGCTCCAGCTGCCATCAGGTCCCCGCGTGGAGCGGGAGTGGGAGGCTGCCCCCGTTCTCGCTACCCTATTTCTATACACTACCTGTTTCACAGTGCGAACAACCATCTAGGGACCGCCCCTATGTTCCCTACACCCGAGCCCAGCAATGCCCAACAGAAATATAACATAAGCCACAGACGCATCTTTTAATACCTTGATAGCCACGCTACAAAAGTAGAAACAGGTGAGATTTATTTAACCCAATATAGCCATAATATTATTGTTGCAACTGGGTAAGCAATATAAATATTATTTATAAAAAATTTTTTAATGTTTTTTATTTATATTAGAGAGAGAGTGGGGGGGTAGGGGCAGAGAGAGGGGGACAGAGGAAGTAGGCTCTGTGCTGACTGTAGAGGCTGAGGTGGGCTTGAACTCACGAACCGCAAGATCATGATTTGAGCCAAAGTTGGACGCTTAACCGACTGAGCCACCCAGCACCCCGTCGATATAAAGATTATTAACGAGATTTTTATATTCTTTTTTTTCTACTATGTCCTCGAGACCCAGTGTGTATTCACATTTTCGGCACATACGTCTTAATTGGGCTGAGCCATATTTTAAGCGTGCGGTAGTCGCCTGTGGCTAGTGGGTTCCGTGTGGGCCAGTGCACGTTAGTGGCTCACACTTGCTATTTCTGGTCCCCAGTCTCAATAAATTCGTGCTGACTGGCTTGCAGGCTGGTGGTCCCCTGGGAACCCTGCAGCGGCAAGGACCGAGGGACCTGATGGGCTTCGGTTTCTCTACTTTTGGTCCTCCCAGCCCCGGGGGCCCCGGGGGCCCCGGGAGCCTCCTGGGGACCCGGAAGCCATGCCAGAGCCAGAAGGGCCATCAAGCCTGCCGGAGGAGGCTGCCATCTGGTGCGGGCCCCACAGACGGCACACCCGGGGCGGTCTTCAAACCCGGTCCCCAGGGCACTCGAGGTACCGAGCCGCACGCCCCGAACTCCTTGTCCTGGCCCATTGCCAGGCTGAGGCCAGATGTCGCTCTGCCCCGCATGAGCAGAGGGTCTTTGTGTAGCCCGTGAGAGATGTTAGCAAAGGTCTCTGTAGCGCAAAGGTCTGGAGGCGGGGTCTGGGGGACAGGAGATGGCAGGGAGCCAAAGCGAAACGAGGGGAGAGAACGGAGCAGCTGTTGGCCTAGGAGGGTGTGTGTGTGTGTGATGTGCACTAGCCGCCAGTCGAGACAAGGTGGAACCGTGGAAGTTTCTGAAGTCTGGCTTTGAGGCACAGCAATCTGGAGCCCATACAGAGAGGACTGGGAAGGGTGAAGGGAGAGGCGTGTAGGGAAGTAACGGCTTTGGGGTAGTTAACGTGGACTCGTGCCCTTCCGTGGTTGGCAGAGAGAAGCAGGCAAAGGCTCAGAAGGGGGCAACCTTGGGGTCCCCAGACTCCCCCCGCTTATCTCTGGGAGGGCCTGGGTAGTGCCCACAGAGGGCTTCCGGTGGCTTCTGTTACTGCGACAGTGAGTTGGGTGGGCTTTTGCTTCTTACGTCCCTTCTAGACTCTGGATTCCAGGTTCTGGGGTCTGAGCTGCAACACTGGCCACCTGCAAAACCGACCCGTCCCCGCCCGCTGAGAACCAGTGCTGGGCGTCTGTGACAATGTGAAAAAGCCACTCCCCTGCAAAGACGAAGCCCCTTGGCAGATGGAGCCTTGGCGCCAAGCGAAAGGTTTCCCGGCTCTTCTGGATTTCAACCCGCGCCTCCCCTCTGCAAGGCCCAGCACACAAACCACACGAGGGACACGGCTCTCCTGCCTAGTTCCCCGCATGAAGGGAAACCCAACAAAGGTGACAGGTCTAACTTGAAAATCACAAGGAGCCAGAGATGAGCCCTTTCCCCTCCTGCTTCCTCCTCCTCTCCTGCATCAGGGTCCTGAGCTTTCGGGACTGGATGGAGGAGAGGCACGGGGAGGGAGGGCCCAGGGAGTCAGAGCAGCCGGGTCACAGGCCCTCGTACGAAGCCTGTGACATCTTGTCTCCTTGGAGCCAAGTGAAAACAGCCGGAGGCGGGAGGCAGGACAGAGACTGTGTCCCCAAAAAACCGGGACCGAAAGAGGTGGAATGGCCTGCTCAAGATGGCTCAGCTGGCAAGAAAACAGTGAGTGACGGGAGGAAAGTCACAGAGCGGTGAAAAGGCACCAGGCGGACCTAGGGAGCGTCTTGGCGCTGAACTTGGGCATTCGTGTCCCCCTTCTGAGTATCCATTTGCTCACTGGTAAAATGGGAATGATAGCCGGGGATTAACGACAATGGTACCTGCCTGGAAGGCGCTCATGGCCGCTGTAGAAACTGGGAATAAAAGCCCAGCTCCCTGCACGGGGAAAGATGCAGACACACTGCCAAGCTCCTTGGTAGGTGAAGAAGTCTAGAATGTTAGCCAGTGCCAGGCCTGCAGACCAGAGGAAGGAGGCTCAGGAGGGGGCACCTTCCAGAGCTGCGGGGCTACTGAGCTGTGCCCCCAGGTCCCCTTCAGGACCAGGTGAGTGTGGCCTGCAGAAGGCTCCCCGTCCCTCCCCAAGAACTGCTCTCATCCAAGGCCACACCCCCTGCCCCAGGTGCCAAGCGCTCTTGCGTCCATCTGCAATTGTCCGTGACTCCCTGGGTGTTCGGCTGCCCCCCTCTGCCCACCTCTGCTCGCTTAGCTCCCCGCAGGAGAGGGGCACTCTGAGAGCATGCAAATCTTCGTCCCCGGCTCCGCCTCCTGGAGCGCATCGCTCTGGCCTCGGCGACTTACGAGGCACATAAAAAAACACACACGTTGAGTCTCCTACAGTTCCGGAGACCGGAAGCCCCAAATCAGTTTCAACTGAGCTCACATCGAGGCCTCAGTCAGTAGGGCTGGTTCCTCCCAGGAGCTCTAAGGGAGGATTTGTTTCCTCGCCGGTTCTAGCTTCTGGAGGCCGCCGGCATCCTCAGCCCGCATCTGCTTCCGTGGTCATATGTCCTACTTCCTTCTTGGACCTTCTTGCCCCCTCCTCTTATGAGGGCCCTTGGGATTACATCGGACTAGTAATGGTCCAAGAGAACCTCCCCATCTCGAGACCCCTAACTTAATGACATCTGTGAAGTCCCTTTTGCCATAGAAGGTAACATTCACAGGTTCTGGGAATTAGGATTTGAACGTCTTTCCGGGGAGGCGGTGGTGGGCGGGGTAGGGGGGGTTATCATGTAGCCTTTGACACCAAGACACCGAACCCAAGCAAGCAGGCTTCTCTCCCCTTAAGCCGGAGGCCCAGCGTGACACTGCTCGCCTCCTCTCGAGCACCCTCTTTTGGGCGTCTCCCCAACAAGGCCTGGCTGATTCCATCGAGGATGGTGGGAGGGGCCTGGCTCTGGACGAACTGCCACCAGACCCCGAGTCTCGAGGGTGTGTGATACCGGCGACCGGGAAGGCTGAAGCAGGCTGGGGAGGCTTTGCGGTCCAGGAACACGCCCGCTCCCGCTTTTCTCTGCCTCCACACGTTCCTCACCTTTCAAGGCTTAGCTGCCCCCAGCCCAGGCAGAACAGCTGCCTCCTCCTGGGCCGCCCCCAGGCTCGCTGCTGCCTCCATCAGTGCGTGCCCCCCCCCCGCCTGCTGCGTGCAACTGTCGTCGCTCATCTGCAACTTCCCTAGACCATGAGGATAGGTCTTCCTCGCTTCCTCACCCCCTTTGGTGCCTGGCATGGGATCTGCTCCCCTGGAGAGCAGAGGCTTTGTCTGCTTCCACGCGGTCAAACAGATGCTTGTGGAACTGGGTCAGGCCGTGCCAGTCGGGGGCTCCCAAGAAGAAAAATGGAAGTGCGAGGCGTCGGCTCCATGCCCCGGCTGTTCCAGGCTGTTCCACGCGAATCTACGAGAATCGGTGCGGGCTGGGGCTCCCTGGGGGGAGGGCCCGCCCACACTTCCCTCAGTCTGGGGCTGCCAGCGGCTTGAGTCCTGCATTCCTGCTCCTGCGCGTTCGCCGGCTTGCTCTCCCCGGCTCTGAGCAACTCCCTGGCGTGCTCCCAGCTCACCCTCTCCCCAGCCCCGAGTACCTCCTGAACGGTGCTCCATTTTCGACACTTTTCAGGACAGCTTATATTCTCTGTATGGTCTCTCCTTCTCCCCCGACGTCGGTCCTCTCTGGCGTCTGCCCCTGTATCCCACTGGGACCGCCCTCCCAAAGTCACCAGCAACCTCTGTGTCGCCTGATCCCAAGGCATCACTCAAAAGGCGCCTATGGGAACGCGCTTCTCTGCTGCTTCCCACCCCGGCGCCCGTGCCGCAGGCCTCTTGGTCTCTCTTCATAACGGCATTCTCTGGCCCTGGACCGAACTTGGCCCCCACATAGATCAGACTGGAATGCCAAGGGCGGTAACGCCCCAGGAACAACGCCCGACCAACAAGAGATGAGAATCGGTGGACACCCGCCCCTTGATTGGACAGTTCCGTGGCACGGCCCCACTGGGACGGGCCCCCCGGCGCCGACTGCAGAAGCAATAATAAACATTTCCTCCACCTTCCTCTCCGCCTGGTCTCACCACCGCACCGCCTCATCCGCTTCTCAAGATCATCTCCCAAGCAAAGGACTTAACTTGAATCCTTATCGACAAACGTGGTTCCTGGGAAGCCAAACTAAGGCAACAGATCATGTTACTCTCCTCCTTGCCCCCCAGAGAAGACCAGGCTTCAAGGCCCTCAGCGATCCTGGCCCGTGTCGGCCTCTTCAGTACCACCTCTCAGCTTTCCCGGCCTTAGACCTTACACTCCGGCCGCACCGAACTGTTCACGGTCACCTGCACAGCCCACGGCAGCCGCATTCCCTCCACTTTGCCTCTTGCCCTCCGCCTGGAATGCCCTTGCCCCCTCCAGCACTTCTGGTCTATGCTCGGGGAGACTACAGTAGCCGCTCTGTGGCCGGCCCCATTAGCAGGCCCCCACCCCCGCAGGCGGGCAGGAAGTCCCTTCCCCTTGCCTGGTGGGGTGCTAAAGTCAGCTGGCACTGGCTCGAAAGAACCAGGGTGCATCTTTTCCCAACGCTGTGTTCACTGGCATTGTGTCCATAGCTTGCCGTCAGCCATGGTGAGAGTATTTACACCACGGAAATTGGCACATGCGACAAATCAAGGATTTAGTTTCCTTCGGAGAGCCCCTCCCCACTCCCCCCAGCCTGTGGCTCCCAGGTGTGACGAAATCCCGGTATGTCATATGTCGGTGGGCTCATGGCACAGGACCCTGCTCTGGGCGTCCCTCAAGAGGCAGGGCTGAAGCAGCGGGGGCGGGGAGGGGGGAGTGTCAACTGAGCGGCATGGTGCCCAGAAGGATGCAGACAGGGGCCAGGGGCCCGAGTGCAGCCGGGTGTCTGCATGTGTCTATGTGTCTGTCCCCGCATGTGTGTCTGTATGTGTGTCTGCGTGGGTCTCTGTCTACCTGTGTGTCTCTGTGTCTACATGTGTGTGTCTCTAGCTGCCTATGTGTCTGCGGGGGGTCTCTGTCTGTGTTTCTGTGTGTTTGTCTACATGTGTGTCTCTGGGTGTGTCTGTGTATTCGTGTCTGTGCGTGTGTGTCGGCATGTGTTTGTGTGTCTGTGTGTGTCTACATGTGTCTGTGTGTCTGCATGTACGTCCGGGTCTACATGTATGTGTGCTTGTGTGTGTGTGTGTGCATGTGTGTCTGTGTCTGCGTATGTATCTGTGTGTGTCTGTGTAGAAAAGAGAGACTCCAAGAAAAACAGACTTAGAGAAACAGGGACGGCAAGGAAGGGCCCAGGCGAGGAGAGAAAGAGACACGTGGAGAGAGAAAGCAAACAGACAAAGCAAACAACACACATGGAGAGGAGGCGAAGGGAGTGACACGAGGCCAACGGAGAGGAAGACAGACAGCTGGAGAAAGGGAGAGGACAGACACGTGAAAGCCAAGGGCCGTAAGGGAAGAATCCAGTGACAAAAAGGATGACTCGGCAGTGGTGCAGAAGGGAGTAAAAACAAAAGCAACGGGGGAGGCTGGAGAGGGTCCCAGGCCGGGGGAGGCATACAGAAACCCGCCTCTGCCACATTCAGACTCCCGGGGTGGGCGGGGCAACTCGCAAGAGAGGCCGGAGAGCAGAGAGCGAGCCAGGCCCCCGCGCCCCCTCCACACCCACTGCGAGGATACCTCCCCGGGTGCCAATCAACTACTTGATTCAAAGCTGCAAATGTTTGATTGCTTCTTCAATTTAGGTACTAGAGTCCTCCGTAATTCAATTCCGCATTGCCCAATTACTCACAGGACGCGCGATTTTAAATTAGGTAACAAATATTTAGGCAATTAAATCGCAAAGTGATTGGATTGTTTCTGAAAGAAATTCCTTCATCAAGCGCCCTTGAGTTTTTCATTCCCCCTTCTTTAAAAAAATTTCTTTTAATGTTTATTTTTGAGAGAGAGAGAGAGACAGAGACAGAGTGTGAGCAGGGGAGGACCAGAGAGACAGAGAGAGGGAGACACAGAATCGGAAGCAGGCTCCAGGTTAGGAGAAGTCAGCACAGAGCCCGATGCGGGGCTCGAACCCACAAACTGAGAGATCGTGACCTGAGCTGAAGTCGGACACTTAACCGACAGAGCCACCCGGTGCCCCTTTTCATTCCCCCTTCTTCAGCAACCCGGGGGAGTGACGCGTAGATCCACAGATTTGCTTGCCCCCCGCCCCCCGCCACCGTGGGATTCCGCGAATCCTTGAGGTTAGGGCCCCCAGATTCACCCCCTTCCCCTTTGGCAGTGGTACACCGAAGTCACCTTGTACTGGTTTGGAAAAGATCACTTGCACACCTTTTCCCAATTCTGCACGCAGGGGCATCCTGTGGGGAGCTTGAAATCGATCATGGGGGCAGAATTTACACCACGGGGCCTGGTAGCTGCTACAAACCGCTTCTTCTACAAACCGTTCCTTCGCCCACCCCCGCCCATCTGTGGTTCCCAGGTGCTCAGGTGTCAGCCTCCCCCAAGGGGCAGTGCAGAATGCCCTTTGGGGAAGTTAGAGTGGCAGCACCTGGGTGGGCGTGCCGGGCCCTCGTGCCTCCCCTCAAGGCAGCGCGGCCCCAAGGGAAGAGCACCGGCCTGAACGGCAGGCCACCTCAGAGAACCCTGCGCTGTCATTCAGGGAAACGCGGGCTGGGCAAGGGAAGTGGCTGGCTCTCGGTCACGAGTGACACGGACGGGACGGGCCAGGCCGGTCGCCTGGACTCCAGCCTAGTGGCCTCTCTGCTTGCATAAGAGAGTCCCGGAAAGTTTTGTCATTATTCATAGCTTCGCTGCCTTCCCCAGGAACCGAGTCCTGGGGACCGGCGGTCTATGTACCACCCACCCTGAGGGACCTGGGGCCGGGCAGGGAGGCTGGAGAACTGGGTGGGGAGAAGGGTGGAGATGGGGCGGAGAGAAAAGCCCAGAGAGCGTGTCACGGGCGCTGTGGGCGGGCGGGGGCCGAAGCACAGACCTGTGTGTCAAAAAGGCCGGGACTCGTCTCTCGGTTCCCCTGGCAGCCGGCCGCTCCGGGAAGCCAAGCCCAGGCATCTAGGCAAGCGTCTGCATTTCCTCTCGTGGGAAGAGGGGCGCTGCCCCGGCCCACGAAGAAGGGCAACCAAGGCCGGGCGAATCCAAGGGACACATCTAACGCCCGACCGCAGCTGGGACGCATTTGTAGTGCCGAGACGCTCTTCTTCGGACCTGAGCTGGGCCGAGAGCGGGTGGAGGGAGCCCAGCACCCCCGGGCTGGAATGGCTCCTACACCGATGTCATGGAGGTGCAGAAGACTCCCTCGGGCCTGGAAGATTCTCTCCTGCAAGCCCCGTTCTCTGTGCCGTGAGCCTGGTGATACAGCCAGGCCTTCCCTGCATAAAGACCTCAACCGGCCATCATGCTTCCGTGCAAAGCTGGCGACAGAGACCCACTGTGAGGGGGAGAAGCCAGGCCAGGCAGCATTCTCCCTCTCTTTCTTTCTCTCTCTCTGTCTCTCTCATTTCTGTCTCACTGCCTCTGCCTCCCTCTCCTGTTTCCCAACTTGGGTCCTTACTCCCTATCGGCTGACTAGCCCACAGCAAACAGATAGAGTCCCTTACTCCTTGACCCCTAGAAACTGGAATCAGAGAGACTAGGGTTCAGATCTTTGCTTCGCCACTTCCTAGCTGTGTGACCTCAGACAGGTAACTTAACCTCTCGGAGCCTCATCATCCTGTACAGTGAGGCGACGGTTGCCCTGGCTCACTGGGTGACACAGGTGAGCTTATAGCCAAGACCTACCTGGCCAAGACCTGAAGGGTTGGTAACCTCCTTTCCTGCAAAGTCATTCTTTGCCTGTCCCCACAGTAGGACAGAAACTAGGATTATAATGCCTGCCCCGAAAACGGCTTCGCTGGGATATTTAAAACAAGTGGGCTGCTATGGACAGAGTATCGGTCCCTATACCCTGAAGCTGACCTTTGACGCTGCAGGGGCACCCACAAAGGCAGGCGCATATCTGTCAGCTCAGGGTGCAGCTCGGGGTGCAGGGGCGCAGACCTCAGGCTGCAGGAGGAGTGGGCAGGGAGCCTACAGGCCCAAGGGGCCAGCCTGCCTCTCTGCCCTCCGCCCCCCCCGCCCGCCCTGGGCCAGGCCTGGGCCCTGGGTGTGTGAAGAGGCTTTGGCGCCCTCTGCTGGGCACACTGCTGCCTGCGGTCTACAAGGGACCCAGCTTAGAGCCCCTGCAGCAAACCCCCGGTTTGGAGTTCGGGGGTGGTGGACAGGGACAACGAATCCCCTCTCTCTAACAGAGAAGGAGGAAAAACCAGAACTCGGGGTTCCTTCTGCCCTCAAAGCCACCAGGATGGAGAATCCGGCTACGCAGTCACTCCACCGACCGCAGCAGGGGCTTGCGGCAAAATCATCTCCTAGGATGCTCACAACCACCCCCTGAGCCCTCGCGGGGACGCAGCCAGGCCCCAGGGCGCGTCCCAGGCTCTGGCTGTGACGCCTGTAAGTCCGCACAACGGAACTACATCCTGGACCAGAAAGACTCTTCTTCCTTCTCTGGAAATGCCAAGCCCAGACGTTCCGTCTCGGAGGCAGGAGAGCTTGACGGTGAAAGGGGTGGGCTGGGGAGCCCGAGAGAGATGAACAGGGCGCCAAGGCTGCCCCTCCCCAGCCGCACAACCTTGGGCTCCTGACCTCTCCAAGCTGTCGCGCCCTCATCCTCGAAATGGCCGGAAGCAATTAGGTTTCCATGAAGAATAAATGACAACGTTTGAGACAGAGCACAGCCCAGGGCCTGGCACGTAGTAGGCACACAATAAACACCAGCTATTATTATTACTAGTTATATTATTGTTGTTTCCCGGGCCGTGGGTCTCACGAGGCTGGAGGGCACGGCGTCACCTCTAACAGGAGCCACGTCTTTGCAGGAGGCCAGCGTCAGACCGTCAGACGCCCGCCAGAAACGCCAGGAACTACTGCCTGGTGGACACCGAGCCTCCTTCTCCTGGGACGGTCCCTCGCTGCTTCTCTGTGGAGCTGCCCTCCTCGGGCCACGCCGCCTGTCCAGGCCTCCCCGGGGGCCGCCAGTCCTGTCTCGTGGCGGAACCTCCACATTCCAACCCCCAGAAGCTGGCGGTGGGGGTATTTTCTGCCCTGCGAGGAGACCAGCCTGCAGTGAGAGGAAAGAGCGAGGCTGGCCCGCGGCAGGAAGTGAACACGCAGGGGGCGCCTGCGGGCTGAGCTCGGACTCTTGGTTTCGGCTCAAGGCGTGACCTCACGGCTCAGTTCATGAGTTCGAGCCCCGCATGGAGCCCCGCATCGGGCTCCACGATGACAGACAGCGGGGAGCCCGCTTAGGATTCTCTAGCTCTCCCCCTCTCTCTCTCTGTCCCCCCTGCAGAGAGAGAGGGCAGCCTCAACTGTTAGGCTCTTGCTTAGATTCTGTGAGATCCTTCCAATGAATCCCACTTCTGCTGATGCGCATCAGGCTTCCGTCACGTGCGAGCAAAAGGGCAAGACGTCTCCTCCACCCCCGCCCCGCCCTGCCCCCGTCCCCTGCTGACGGCCTCTCTCGGTCCTCACTCACGGATGCCCCCACCCCACATGTCTGTACCTCCCCTGCCCTACAAAGTGTCAAAGCTCAGGGTTTTTTTCCTTTTCACTCTTGAGAATGATTTTGTTCGAGTGCGATACACGTGTTTGAGTCTCAGCGGGTGGAGGGACCCGACTGCGCTCGCACGGTCACCCTCCTCGGCGCACCGGGCCCTGCTCCGGTCTCCTCTCCCGCTGGGCAGCAGCGCTCTCAATGACCGGGGCTGCGGGGCACAACTCCCCGCCAGTTTATCGTCGTCGGTTAGAGCAGTCTGGTTTCTGCTCAGGTCCCGAGAGCGGGTCCCGTTCGTCCCCTCCAGGCACCCGGCCTCTGCTCAGACGGGGCGCTGCCCCCCCCCCAGCTGCAGGACCCAGAGCCAGGGGAATCCGGCTACCCCCATCCTTCCCATCCTCCGGGGATCTCTGGGACAGAGAAGGAAATGTCACAGGACTGTCCTGTCCCGGGGGAACTGTCACTGCCTCTCTGGCTCTTCCAACTCATCGGCGGCTCAAAAGCTGGCCCCCTCTGGAGGGCCTGTGCACCCTTTGAAGCCCTGCACGAGGTCTCCCCCGCTCCGGGCTGGGCACCAGGCTGTGGGCTTGCACCCAGCCACCTCCCACTGCTCTCTCTGCCTGCCATCTGCCTCTTCCCTCCTCACACAGCTCAGAGGTATGTCACAGGGTCCCCTCCCCCCAACTCCACCCCTGGTAGAGGACTTGCTGGTCTGCCTAACTCGAAATTCCCTGTGGCTTCAGGGAGGAAAGGCAGCCCTCCCCTCCCAGAGAGCAGCCTCTGCTACCAACCCTCCCCTCCTCACCCCTTGCACTGGCCGTGGGACGGAGGCAGTGGTGGTTGATGAGAAAAGAGGCCACATAGCACCCCCCACCCCGGAGGGGGCAAGCCCTGCTGAAGGGAGACAGCCGCTCCCTGGCAACTCCCCGAGTGTAAGGACACAGGCTCCCTCGTTTTGGGTCTTAGCCGTGTTCCAGAGCAGAAGGACAAGTCCCACGCGACACCCTGTTGTGCTGGGGCAGGGCTCTCCTCCTGCCCAGATCCCAGCAGAACCGATCAAAAGAATACGAAGAAGGGAAAGGCTGTGTGGGCCCCGGGGAGGCCAGGCCAGGCGCCACCCCCGAGCCAGAGATGCCGGGGATCTGTGGGAAATGGGCAAGACCCAGACCGACGGGGGACCCCGAGGGCTGCCGCACAATGCCAGTTTCTGCAAAAGCGAAACTTCCCTCGCGAGAAGCAAGTCGATGAGATGCCGGACAGCACTCGCTGACCGCCCCGGGATTTGGAGGGCAGGTGGGAAGCCCGCGGATCTCCGGCATTTGGGAGGAGCTCGCTGGGAGCTCGGGGTGCACGGAGGTGCTGGGCCAAGTAGCTGACCGGGGGAAACTGCTGCCTGGATCGGTTTCCTCGTGTTCCCACATCTCTCCTGTCTCGCCGGGGTGGGCGCGAGTCTCGAGCGGGCTTCCTCGGTTACCTGCAGGAGGAGCCTGGCGTACGGCTCGCCCTGGCACACAGGCGAAGTTCCCCACTGCGCCTGCCCCCCGCCAATGTCCACCCCTTTCCCTCAACTAGATCCCTGAGCTCATCGTGGCCCTGGGAAGCCTTGACCGGAGTGGGGAAAACAGTGTGTGTGCCCGCATGCACACACACACACGTACACGCATACAAACACTGCAGCCCGGGGGGACCCACAGGTCCACTCAGGCGGTGAGTGGAGGGCGGGGAGGGGGGCGGGACATATGTCACAGGCAATTTGTGTCCCAGCCACCCAGTGACATGAGTTTGCACTGACCAACCCTTCAGCCTAAACTATGACAAGACGATTGGAAAAACACCCAGGTGGCTGGTGAGCTGAAGACAATTTTCTTTCCCTCCCATGTGGGGGGAAATAATGAGATTTCGCAAAACGCTCATTTTTTTTTAAGAGGACCAAAAGCGAACACACGCCCCCACGCACCCACCCACGTGTGCAAACACATGCTCGCAAAGCTTCTGGAAAGATTCCGTGGTGTGAAGGGGAAAGATCACGTCCCTCGAAAGGCAGAGAAAAAGAATTCCTCTGAAGAGCGTTTATCGCAGAAACCTGAATAGCTTTCAGGCCGCCTTCGCCTGGCACTCAGTTCATGTCATTAAAACGGGAGCTCTAAGAAAGGAGAGTTGAAAACACGGCGGAAAGAATGACAGGAGGAGGTTTGCGGGCTCTGAGGCAGGTGGAAATGCAAAGCAAACCAGACGAGAAAAAAGAAAGGCTATGAAGAAACCGAAAAGCGGCAGCGGAATTTAAAATTGCGTTCGGAAGGCGAAGAGCAGTTACTGACGCGGCAGCAAATAGAATCCGTGAATGCGGCGGCTGGGAGCGATCTGAGAAGGCCGAGGAAAACCCAACGAGACGGACACGTGGCAGAGAACATAACCGACATCGAGGCCCAAAGAAGAAACCAAACCAAAGCGCGAATCAAAGGAGAAAGAAGACAGCGACGCTCCTGAGCTGATGAAAAGCCTGAGCCTCTAACGTTCGAAAGGTTCTGTTTCATCCAAGTCTAATTAATCAAACAATAGGCGTCCGTGGACGTGCCACGCGGGGCTTTGTCCAGGTAAAGGGTAAAGGGATAATTCTAGAAGCACCAGCCAGAAGGGGAAGATGCAGGGAGCATCTAGAACATTTCTGAAAACGTATAATTAGAAGCGAGATTCCGTGGAATGTCTGTTGGAGAAAAGAGCTTCTGCCGTGAAACAAACATGGGAAATGCTGAATGAGACCAAAAAAAAAAAAAAAAAAAAAAAGACGAATCCCAGATGGAGGCTTTCTCGGGGCTTCTAAAGTGTTTGTGCATATTAGCAGCGAGATTAGCAAGCATGGTTTTTCACATTTATTCGGCGACGAAACCTCCTTTTCCATCGACCGTGTGGCAAGATGGAAGACACTTTGGGAACCCCCCCTTCTACAGAGTTTTGAGAGATCACAGTTGTGACCTGACTTTGCAACAACCTACCAGGTGCATTTGTGCGTGAGGACAGGAGACAAAAGACTTTCCCGCATACCAGAACTTAGGACACCTGCCATGCGTGGCTCTACCTTCCGTGGGGGAAAGGATATTCAGCCCTGTACTCTTAGCAAGCAGGAGACGATGGAAATAAGCAAAATCGTAGCGAACGCCAATAAAAAAGCTGCACGGGGAAGCTGTTGCGTAGAAGACCTGGAAGTGAATGTTTCGAAGGTGCTGGATGCGTGATTCTGCACAGATCAGGGAGGCTCCTTCCCTGCCCTCAGGGGGCTGACTCCACAGGCTCCATTCATCCCGGCTCCGGGTCCTCTGGGGAGGGTTCTGAGGACAGGAGGCTTGGGCAGGAGCCCCGAGGGAGGGGCGGGAGGAGAGAAGCCTCGGTATATCCTTCCTGCTCCCTCCCTACTTCGGTGCCCTCTCTCTATGCACTAATGCCACCAGCCTGGATGCCTGTGTGGACCTATTCTCCAAGTTTCGAGCTCTCTCTGCCCTCCAGTCACACAGGCTCCCCACCCCGTCCCCCGTGGCCCTGGGGATGGCAATGGCTCCCGGCTGTTGCTAGTCTCCGGGTGCCTCCGCCCTCGCTTGTCTGTTTCCTTCGCCTTATTTCACACTTCGGTAGGTAGTCCCTTCATTAAAGTCTCTTTATTTAAAACCATTTTGGGAGAATGTTTCACGCCAGGACGCTGACTCACACACTTCTCAATTCTTTTTGTGGCGCCAGAATAACCCTGTTAATAAAACCCGACAGGGCGCCTGGGTGACTGGGGCTCAAGTTATGATCTCGTGATTTGCAAGTTCAAACCCTGCGTCTGGGCTCTGTGCTGACAGCTCAGAGCCTGGAGCCTGCTTCAGATTCTGTCTCTCTCTCTCTCTCTCTCTCTTTCTGCTCCTCCCCCGCTCATGCTGTGTCTCTCTCTCAAAAATAAATAAACATTAGGGGAAAAAAATTAAAAACCTGACAAATGGTACCAAAGAAAGACAGAATGAATGAATGCATCATATGCTAACTAGTCTTATTTATATAGATGTAAAAAAAGTTATATAGATGTAAAAAAAGATGTAATAAAAGTTTAATCAGATTAAGTGAAAAGTAAATCCAATAGTACATTAAAAAAATACACCATGAGCAGGGCGCCTGGGTGGCTCAGTCGGTTTAAGCGTCCAACTTCAGCTCAGGTCATGATCTCACAGTTCGTGAGTTGGAGCCCTGCATCAGGCCCTGTGCTGACAGCTCAGCGCCTGGAGCCTGCTTCACATTCTGTGTCTCTCTGCCCCTCCCCTGCCCATGCTCTCTCTCTCAAAAATAAATAAACATTTAAAAATATATTAAAAATATACACCATGAGCAAACATTCCTGGAATGCATGGATGATGCTGTACTAAAAATTCCATAGGGGCACCTCAGTGGCTCAGTCAATTGAGTGTCTGACTCTTGATTTCAGCTCAGGTCGTGATCACACAGTTGGTGGGATCGAGCCCTGCATCAGTCTCTCTCTTCCCCTCCCCCCACTCATGCACACTCTCTCCCCCCCTCAAAATAAACCAATAAATTTTTTTACAAAGAAAATATGCACAAAAGATACTATATTAATTATTCATTGCTGCATAATAGATTACCCCAAAGCTTAGTGGTTTAAAACACTATCTCACGGTTTCTGTGGGTCAGGCATCTGGGTGTGGCTGAGCCGAGTTCTGTCTCAGGGTCTCTCCGAGGCTCCAATCAAGTTTTTAGCCAGGGCAGTGGTCTCATCTGAAGGTTCACCTGGGGAAGCGCCCTCAGGTGGTTGCTGGCAGGATTCCATTCCTCCCGGGTTGTTGGACTGAGGGCCTCAGTTCCTTGCCACATGGGCTTCCCCTAAGGTGGCGCACAACGTGGCAGCTGGTTTCATCGCAGCAGGCGAGTGAGAGGGCCAGAGAGAGTTCTAGCAAGACAAAAGTCCACAGTTTTTTATAACAGAGTCACAGAAGTACATGTCGCCACTTTTTGCCACCTTCTGTTCATTAGAAGGCAGTCACTGAGGTGGAGCCCCCATCGGAGGGGGAGAGGATCATGCAAGCCAGGGCTTCCAGGGATCCCTGGGAGCCATTTCAGAAGCTTCAACCACAGACATAAATTCCATACTTCATGAAAAGAAACACCGAACACACTCGTCTATAAAATAAAACTTCACTGAAGAATAACAATAAAAAGAGAGCTTCATAATAAAAAGACACACCATGTTTCTGGGTGAAAACACTCAATGGTTCAAAGAAGTTGATCGTCATTGAATTAATCTACACATTTAATCCAATTCCGGTTCCCAGAGGGATTGTTCCATTTCTCCTTACTTTGGGGGGAAAAAATCTAGAGTTCATATAAATGACAACAGCAAAACATAATTTAAAAAACATAACAGGAGCACCTGGGTGGGTCAGTTGGTTAACCGTCCAACTTGGGCTCAGGTCATGATCTCATGGTCTGTGAGTTCGAGTCCCATGTCAGGCTCTGTGCTGACAGCTCAGAGCCTGGAGCCTGCTTCAGATTCTGTGTCTCCCTCTCTCTCACTCTGGTCCTCCTCTGCTCACACTCTCTCTCTCTCTCTCTCTCTCTCTCTCTCAACAATAAACATCAAAAAAAAAATAGTAAAGGGGACTTGTCACAACTATTGCAATGGACAATATCAGTGCAAGAATGATCTGATCGGCCAATGGAACAGAATGGAAAGCCCAAACACATAAGATGTATCCTGTGTATGATTAAAAATGGCCTTTAGATGACATAGAATGATTAATTCATTTATGATCCATTTTGGGATAGTTGCTCAAGGTGTTTTAAAGTTATGTCCTAACTTCTCACGTGAAGACAAAATACATGAAAGACGTAAAAAGTGAAATCATAAAATCATGAAAGAAATTTTAATTGAAAATGTTTAGGGGGCGCCCGGCTGGCTCAGTTGGTTAAGCGTCCAACTCTTGATCTCAGCTCAGGTTTTGATCTCACAATTGTGAGTTCTACCCCTGCATTGGGCTGCATGCCAGACATGGAGCCTACTTAAAAAAAAAAAATGTGTATATTCTTCATGAAAGCAAAGGCCACACAACAATAAAGTCCGGGGTCATGAGGTCAAATTAATAATTTGACAGCTTAAAAATGAAGAACTTTGGCACATTGGTAAAGTATAAAAAATATTAATGCAAGGCGCCTGGGCGGCTCGGTGAAGCGTCAGATTCTTGATTTCGGTTCGGGTAATGATCTCACGGTTCCTGGAATGGGGCCCCGCGTCAGGCTCTGCACTGACAGCACAGAGCCTGCTTGGGATTCTCTCTCTCTCTCTCTCTCTCTCTCTTTCCCTGCCCCTCCCCTGCTCATGCCCATGCTCTCTCTCTCTCGCTCTCAAAAACAAACATTAAAAAAAGGCTCGCTCTCACAGGTAATCAAAGAAATGCAACTGAAAAAATACGCTGAAGGTTTTTAATTTACCCACTGCTCTTTAAGAAGAGAGTGCCCCGTGGTGATTCGAGCCGGGACACTCTGGGCAGGTCAGTGGAGACCTGCCTTGCTGGAGACAGCTGAGTAACTTGTTTCAAAACCTTAGAAAAATTCAAACCCTTTCTCCAAAAATCCAAGTTCTAATAAATGAACCTAAGGAACTAATAAAGCCTGATGCTTATCGAGTGTTTGTAAGCACCGGACTCGGTACTAAGCACACCCTCCACGTCACCTCATTTGAGTCCTTACCGTTAGTCCCATTTTACAGAAAGAAAAAAGACATAGTGAGTCACGCAGCTCACAAAGGAGGGCTGGACCCAAACCCGGGCACTCAGCAGAGGCAGACACAAAGGCCTATGTGCAAGGTTGCCCATTGCGGTATCGCTTATAAGAGCTAAGAAAGTAGGGGCGCCTGGGTGGCTCAGTCGGTTAAGCGGCCAACTTCGGCTCAGGTCATGATCTCGCAGTCTGTGAGTTTGAGCCCCGCGTCGGGCTCTGTGCTGACGGCTCAGAGCCTGGAGCCTGCTTCGGATTCTGTATCTCCCTCTCTCTGTGCCCTTTCCCTGCTCACACTCTGTCTCTATGTCTCTCAAAAATAAATACATGTTAAAAAAAAAAAAAAGAGCTAAGAAAGTAAAATGAAACCAACGAAGGGAGGTTATTAGTTACATTGTGATTTATCCATAGAATTCAGTCGTTAAAAATCCTGTTGAAGAAAAATCATCTTAGACGTAGCCAAGTGCTGACACAGGCAGAGCTTCAAGGAGCTTCCTGCCGGAATTTGCCAGCTGCTGTGATGTTCTAGTTCTCCATCTAGCTGGTAGTTCCTCGGGTGTCTTCACTTTGGGATCGTTCATCAAACTTTACACTTTGCATACTTTTCCGTGTGTACATTACAGTAAAAAAATTGTTTTTGAAAATAATTTACTTTGAGAGAGAGAGAGAGAAGGGTGGGGGGGAGGGAGCAGGGAAAAAGGGAGAGAGAGAATCCCAAGCAGGTTCCATGCTTTCAGCACAGAGCCCTACGATGTAGGGCTCTCATGTTCAAGATCATGACCTGAGCCAAGATCAAGAGTCGGATGCCTCATTGGCTGAGCCACCCAGGCGCCCCGTAGTAAAAAATTTTTATTTTAGAAATGTTGTCAGGGGGCGCCTGGGGGGCTCAGTCAGTTCAGTGTCCGACTTCAGCTCAGGTCATGATCTCACAGTCTGTGAGTTCGAGCCCCGCATCGGGTTCTGTGCTGACAGCTCAGCCTGGAGCCTGCTACGGATTCTGTGTCTCCCTCTCTCTCTCTCTGACCCTCCCCCCACTCATGCTTTGTCTTTCCTGCTCTCAAAAATAAAAACATTAAAAAAAAAAATGATGTCAGATGCTTCTCCTCCTGGGGAACACAGTAACGCCTGTGGGGCAGGTCTTCTGGGGTCCCCGGAGTCCCTCTTGGTTCTGCAGGCATCAGGCTGGTAGCCACCACCTGCTCCTTGGGGAGTCTGCTACCAAGGGAAGGAAGTGGCTGGCCTCCTGGGTGGACGGAAGTTACGGCAATCCTTACCACTCTACCTTCCATCTTAACCAGTGGGTCAGGATGCCCCAACTTAGACCTGGGTTCGCCCTGCCAGAGTGAAACCGAGGGTCTCACTGCAGACTCGGGTCCCAGATTGGGTCCTGACGCGGGGGAGGGCTTGCCGGGGGAGGCTGGACCTAGCCCCCGACAGAGGACATCTAGAGGGAACAAAGCCTTGGCCGCCTCTCCTTCTGGGCAAGTAGGCGCTCCAGTGGTCAGTGTGAGTGCTGCAAGGGGAAGCAGGTGGTGACAGCGTGCGCTGCTGTCAGGGGCTGCCCCAAGGGCCCTCCGAGGCCCCAGCCACCTGCCCCAGCAGAGGGAAATAAGCAAACTGCATGCACCCTAGGGAAAGCAGAAAGCAAGCCACCTCCCCAGGGTGACGTCACATGTAGAGTCGCACCTGGACAGGGATCACGGGTGGATGGATGGACAGATCGGAATTCTCTCAAAGGTCACAGAGAGTCGGCACGACGCCCTCGCCTCCACTCAGAGCTCGTCGCTCTGGTCTTGTCTGTCGTGTTGCCCTCGCTAGATTGCGTGGCTCTTCGGGGACACGCCAGGTGAGGCTTCTGTCACCCCTGCCACCAGCCCGGGGCCTGGCATTCGGCAGGCATGCAGGGGACGTGCTGACAGAATGTGAAGGTGGCAGAGACAGGGTGAGCGGGGAAGACAGGTGAAAAGGACAGACAGATGGAAGAGCCTGCAAGCCACAGAAGTGGAGACGGAGAAGATGAATGTGTGAATTAATGAGGGAGTGAATGAATGAATGACAAGATGGCGGGGGGGTGTTGAGAAAAAAGAAATCAAAAGGCTAGAGAAACCCAGTGAGACCCAAATGAGCGGAGACAGGAACATAAAAGCAGAGAGAGGAGAGGCGCGAGGCTTCCCTCCGCCTTGCCAGGACGGTATCCGTCAGCATCACTGGGTCCCTTCCTCCGTTTCCCTCCTCAGAGCTCACAGGGTTGTAGCCCAGGGGACTGGCACCCTGCTTGGTCTCGCTGGCTCTCGCCTTTGGGCAGGGGACTGCTGCGTCCCTCCCCCCACTGCCTCCTGGCTGAGGTTCCCCCCCCACCTTCACAGGAGGGGCTCTCCCACCCCACAGGCCCCAGCCAACGGCTTCCGCACGATCCCTTCACTGAGGAAGGCCCTGGGATGAGATCCCCTGTCTTCCTCCCTGTCCCCAGGATCCGCTGGGCCTCTACCAGCTCCGAGCCCTGGGCTAGAGGGGCCTGGGTGGCAACAGGCAAGGTTACCATTGAGCGGCCCCCAGGCCACGCCTGCCTCCTGAGAGGGGGAGAAAGTCAGGAAGAGGAGAAGCTGGCCAGGCTGGTGGCTGAGGGGGATCTAGGGGACTTCCTGCCTCGGTGGAGACTTGCCTTGGTGCCCAGACTGTTATTTCAGCGGCAGAGGCATTTCCAATTCCCCAGGGAACCACAGGGGAAGGGGCCCAGAGAGCTGGGAGGGAAAACGGAGCGGGAGGCGGCCAGGGCTACTGAATTCCCCTGGGTCCTAGAGAAGGGTGGGTTCCTTCCCTCCCCCCCCCCCCCCGACCCCCACCCCATCTGTCCCTCCGCAAGGTCCTGACCTCACCTCCCCCACTTCCGGACTTCTCCAGAGTTCCAGCCCTGAGGAGAGACGCTCCAAACCAAAGGGCCCCAGTCCCCTCCGGGGGCCCCTTCCCTGGCCTGGCTCTGGGGACCGGAGCCCCCCTGCTTCCCCAGCCCTCGCTCCAGATGCGGCTGCTGGGAGCGCAGAGCACAGGCCTCGGCTGGCAATGGTCACTCGGTGGTCCTCTGCCTGCAGTCAGCAAGTTCCGGGCCAGCTCACCAGGCCTCCTCGTTCAGCACTTCCTTCAGCCCCCTCTCCAGAGGCAGCGCCCTGCGGTCCGTGGCCCGAGGCCGGCCGGGCTAGGGCTTGTGTTCCCGATTCCTGAGCTGCCCACCCAGGTGCCAGGGCCTGGGCTCCGCAGCCAGTGATCGCGGGGAGGAGGGGGAAGCCCCAGCCCTGCCCGGTGGAGCACCGGGAGTCTGCCTCATCCCTGCCGCCCAATCACAGAAACATTCAGACCCACACCGGGCCTCTTGGTCCTCGCCTCCCACTCAGTCCCTTCTCTGCTCCCCAAACCCTCTGCCGGTCAGGCCTGATGCTTGCTCACTCCTGCACGGATTTTCCAGAACCTGGAGTTCCACCACAGGGTCACGGGCCACTAACTGCCCCATGAGACCCCCCCCCCCCAGCGACGGAGCAGCCCAGCCTGGATCCAAGAGCATAGTAGATGCTTACTGAAGTCACCATGCGCTGTCAACAAACTTTCAGCCCTATATCGCCGGCCCGCAGAGGTCCCTTGAGACTGGTTCCTAGTGCCAGGGACTGGTAACACGTCTCGACCATATGGCTAGATCCTCAAAATGTGGGTGTGAATCCCAGCCTGTAAGGACAGGACCTAGACAGGAGCCCCCACCCCGCCCCCTCAGGTCCAGACAGCTCAGCCCAGCCCAGCCTGGTGACTCAAAGCCTTCACCGGGGCCAAGTTCTGCACCCTCTACAGTCCACCCAGGTCTCTGTCAGACCGCCGCTCTGAAGGTCTCAGTCAGAGGATGCCAGGACACCTCCAGCTACTGAGGCAGGGCCTGGCCCTGTGTCTGGAGAAGGGCAGCCAGGGAGGCTCCCCTGGGCTCCCAGAGCGGCAGGAGATCCAGCCAGGAAGGGAGAAGGAGGTTGAGGGAGGGAGTGGAGAGGAGGCAAGAGGAGGGGTCCAAGGTTCACCCCTGACTAGGAAGGATGCTGAAGACAGATAAAAACAGGAAAGGGACAGAGAAAATGGGGGTTGGGGGAACACCCTTGGGAGGTGCCGAGGAAAGAAAACAGTGGCCGCGTGCCTGGCACTGTGCCTGAGTGGGGGGGGACTTTTCATAACCTCATTGCATCTTACCAGATGGCCCACATGAAAGGTGTTGTCACCCCCAAGATACAGCAGGGTGAAGCTCTGAGAGTTTAACAGGCTTCTCCGGGGAATGGCTGAGGGCCAGGCCAGGTCCCCGGCAGGGTCACCCTAGGGACCCCGGCTCTCCGGTGTCTCTGCCGAGATGGCTGGCAGGGCCACAGCCCTGGCCCGGAGAACCTACGCAGAGGCCCAAGCTATGTTCAGAGCGCAGTTTATTCAAACAGAGCCTAACAGGAAACTTGGCTCCTCTGACTCACTCTGACTCGACCTTATTAAGCAAAAAAGGAAGAGGGGCAGGAGCCAGCACTGGGTAGGGTTTCACGCCAAGAGCTGGCTCTGAGGCAGAGGCCAGCTGAGCACGATAGCCTGTGCCCCGATCCCCCCACGGCCGCCAGACGCCTGCGGCAGCCCCTGCACTCGGCCTGGCTCGAGAAGGGGCGGGGGTCCTGCCTTCCCCACTCTTGCCTAGTGGGGCTCCCCTACCTCACAGCCATCCTCTGTCCTCCCTCCATCCTTCCCCTTCCCTTCCCCTCCCTGACTGGGGGTACCCTGAGGCCTGTTTCCACTTCTCCTCCTCCTCCTCCTCCTCTCCTGGCGCTGCTGCCCATCTGGCTGGCGGCAGGGCCCTACAGGACCCCAGGGATTCCAAGCAGCTGGGGCCAGCGCTGCAGGGGGGCAGGCAGGAGGCAGGGAAGGCTTAACCCTCCAGCTCCCGGCCCTCAGCGAGCCTGGCTCGGTCCTGTCTGGAGTATGAAACCTAACCCCACGTGGGGTTGCTGAGGCGCCCGTGTTGATTGGTTGCCGGCTGGCTGATGAGGGTTAAACAGATCCCAGGAGGCACCTGAATCAAGCCCCACCCTGAGGCACAAATGCTGGCCGGCCAGGGTGAGGGCCAGGACTCCAGCGTCCCCCAGGAATATCTACACCGGCTGTCTTCCCCAAGGGGGGCTCCGGGAGTTTCCAAAGGAGAGGAGAAGCTGCAGGGGCCACGTTAACGGCAAGTTCTTCCTAGCCGGTGCATAAGCACAGGCTGAATATTTCTGCCCTTCGGTTCATGAGCGAGGTTGGAGAAGGCAGCCCAGAGGAGGCACGCGGAGGGTGACTTCCTGGATGCCAAGACATTCAAACTTCTGGAGCCCCCTCCTAGCTCTGCTGTCCTCAGAGAGGACAGAGAACCTCCCAAAGCACTCTGGGGGGCCATCTGGTCCAAGTCTCCATTGATCGGATGTGGCAGCTGGATCAGAACGGAGAAGGGGCTTGCCCAAGATCACCCAGAAACTTAGTCTCAGCAACAGGGCCTAGTTCTCCTGATTCCCTGTTTCTGCTCTTCTGTGCTGATGGCACTTAAGGCCTCATGTCATCAGAGACAGCCTCCGGGTCTCATTTTTAGCGATGCGCACGCTCAGGTCATTGCCAGGCTATGCTGACTCAAAAGACGCAGAACTGAAACCTCACATGATGCGATCCACGAGAAGCTGACCTCTCCCGTGATTTCACGAGTTCTGCTCACCACAAGGGCATGCCCCCATTCTACAGACCGGGAGAGTAGGGCCAAGAAGGAAAAAGCTGGAGCTCAGCCCAAGGAACTGAGGGGCACCTGGGGCCCAGACTTAGGGGGTGGTTGGGCATCTCCCCCAAACAGCCCACCAACAAGGAGGGGGTCTCTTAGCACTGACTTTGGAGAAGGGGAGCTCTGGGGAGAGGCTGGCGTGGACAGGAGGCAGGGGCTCACTCAAGCCCAAAGAGAACAGGGATGCCAGGTCCAAAGCAGGGAGGAATGGCCATAGTGGCGTTGACACCCCAGCCTTGTTCCGCCCCGCCAGGGCCCCACTCACAGGCACACACCCGCCCCCCAGAGGCCCCTTTCTACTCCCTGCTCCATTCCCTTCCTCAGAGGCAGGTCTGCGGCTTGGCTAGAAGCTCCAGGGACCGAGAGAGCACAGCAGCTGTGGGACAGGCAACATAGCTAAAAGCCGGCGGGCCATAGGGCCCCGCGGAGAAGGCCCCGGCAGGCGGACCAGGCTGCCCTAAACCTCCCAACGCTCCCAGCCTGTTGCTTATTCATTCAGAGTGGGAAAGCGCCAGCCCAGCGGCCAGCCAGTACCGGGCTGGACATGTAAGGCCCTCAGGCAGTCCTGCCTGTCCGGTGCCCTGCAGAGAGCCTCGTGCAGCCCTGGGCACCGCCCCTGCCCTGCCCTGACCCCTTGGCCTCGAAATGCTGTCAGCGGAGGAGCCGTCCCGCTCGGGACAAGGCCAGGATGGACAAAGCTAGAGCTGGGGCAGGCAAGGAGCCGTCCTGTCCTCGAGGCCGTGGGAAGAGAAGCACGCACAGGAGTACACTCCTGAGAGCCTCTCGGTCCACCAGGCCTCTGCAGAGGGGCCACCATGGCTGTAGCCCGAGCAGGCTGGCAGCTGAGGGCCCTGGTGTGGGGCGCCTGCCTCTGCGTCCTGGTGCACGCGCAGGAGGCGCGGCAGGGGCAGGGCTCGGACCCGGGGCGCTGGCGGCAGCTGATTCAGTGGGAGAACAACGGGCAGGTGTACAGCCTGCTCAACTCCGGCTCAGAGTACGTGCCGGCCGGGCCCCAGCGCACCGACAGTAGCTCCCGGGTGCTGCTGGCCGGCGCACCCCAGGCCCCGCAGCGGCGCAGCCAAGGAGGCCCCCGGCGTCGGCAGGCCCCGTCGCTGCCCCTGCCGGGGCGCGTCGGCTCGGACACCGTGCGCGGCCAGGCGCGGCACCCGTTCGGCTTCGGCCAGGTGCCCGACAACTGGCGCGAGGTGGCCGTCGGGGACAGCACTGGCATGGCCCGGGTCCGCACCTCCGTCTCCCAGCAACGACACGGGGGCTCCGCCTCCTCGGTCTCGGCCTCGGCCTTCGCCACCACTTACCGCCAGCCGCCCTCCTTTCCGCAGCAGTTCCCTTACCCGCAGGCGCCCTTCGTCAGCCAGTACGAGACCTACGACCCCGCGTCGCGGACCTACGACCAGGGCTACGTGTACTACCGCGGCGGCGGCGGCGGCGGCGGCGCGGGGGCGGCGGCCGTGGCCTCGGCGGGCGTCATCTACCCCTTCCAGCCGCGGGCGCGCTACGAGGAGTACGGCGGCGGCGAGGAGCAGCCCGAGTACCCGCCGCAGGCCTTCTACCCGGCCCCCGAGAGGCCCTACGCGCCGCCGCCGCCGCAGCCCGCCGACGGCCTGGACCGCCGCTACTCGCACAGCCTGTACCACGAGGGCACCGCCGGCTTCGAGCAGCCCTACCCCGACCCTGGCCCCGACGCGCCGCCCGCCGGCGGCGGCGGCGGCGGCGGCGGCGGCGGCGGCGCCTACGCCGCCGACCCCCGCCTCGGCTGGTACCCGCCCTACGCCAACGTGCCGCCCGAGGCCTACGTCCCGCCGCGGGCCGTGGAGCCGCAGCCCCCGTTCCGCGTGCTGGAGCCGCCCTACCTGCCCGTGCGCAGCTCGGACGCGCCCCCGCCCGGGGGGGAGCGCGGCGGCGCGCAGCAGGGCCGCCTCAGCGTGGGCAGCGTGTACCGGCCCGACCAGAACGGCCGCGGTGAGTACCGTCGCGCGCCCCCGCCGTCCGCCCTCCCGGGCAAGGTCACGGCCCCGCCGAACTGCTCCGTGGGCCTCCCCTGAGCTGAGGAACGAATCCCACAGCCACCGCGCGTCCCACCTCCCAACCTTCCCCGGGGCCTCTCATCTAGTGGCAGGATTGGGCCAGGGAGGCCTGGGCCCTGACCCCGGCTTGATGGGTAGAGGCCAGAGGCCGGGCTTGGGGAGGAGGCACCTTCCAGACCTGGTTTGGGTCATCTGGGGACAAAGGAAGGAGCCCTTCTCCCCCGCCCTCCCTCATTTCAGTCAGGGCACGTCTTCCACCCTTGGGGATACCCCTGTGCCAGCCTCCCCGGGGTGAAGCTAAGAGCATCAGCATCAGAAACCTGGGGCTTCAAGGTCAACGAAGCCTTAGGGGGTGCCCCCGGAGGTGTGGCAAGGTCCCAGGCACTTGCGTCTGCGAGCTTGGCCTAGTTGCTGCGGGAGGTCAGGGAGGAGGCCCTGGCCCCAGGCAGGAGTCCAGACTAGACGGCAGGAGTTCCTTCAGGGGGGTCACTGCCAGGGTCGGACTGGAGCCGTAGGGAGGCATTGGCTTGGGTGCAAAATTTAAGGGGATGCCCCAAAACTCAGTAATCAAGGGAAGTAATATTTGAATGCATTTTTAGATCAACAATAAGGCAAACATTCTAGAAACCCGCGATGAACAAAATATCTAGCTTTTAAATAGAATTAGTCGCGGTGCCATGCCAAGTGCCCTGTTGGAGCCGGAGGCAAACCGAAAACTCCGAAACACTGATCCTGTCTTTATTGAAACTTCTGGCATTTCGCTCATCACAGATTTTTTGGCACTGACTTTGATTTGTAAAAATATTGCCTCAAACACTTCTTATCTTGGTTACTGAGTTTTTCAGTGCCTAGGCCACTGCCTCACTCATGGCCCTCAGCTCACTCTATCTAGTCCTGGCCTTGGGGGCGAGTCCCAGGAGGGAGCCGTTGACAGGCCTCCCTCTGGCATCTTTGGAGGGGAGGGGGGACGTGAATAAAGGACCTCGTCTAGGGAAGGCCCCAGCCATCCATCCGTATGTGGGAACGCGGCGAAGGAGCAGCTTTCCCTCTTCAGACGGACAAATCCACACATGCTGTTAGCAGGCACGCTACTGTGGCGAGGGCCCACTTGCGGTCTGGCCAAGGCTCGCTGACTGTTGGCCCGGTCTCTGCTGTCCTAGAATTCCCCCTTCCTGCCTCCATATCTGCCAGTCCAAAGTCCTCTCTGGTCAAGGTTTTCCGTTCAGTCCCCAGTGTGTCCGCATCGCAACCCCGGCCTGCCTCCTCGGGGCTGCAGCCGGTGCCCCGGTTCTCTGCTCCGTGCTGAGGTTGCTGTGCGGGCTCACTGGGGAGGGGGGGTGCGGCTGAGCCCTGCAGGGCGCAGGGGCACAGGGCCGACGCCCCCAGCCTTTGCGGCTCCGGCTCTGTCAGCACTGGGACTGCCGTCTTGTCTCCAGCCACACCGGCCTGCCGCTTGGGGGTGGAGGAAGGGTTTCTGCCTCCCTAGGGGCTGCTAGAGCCTGAGGCCAGGGGTGACGAAGGTCTACATTGGTAGCATTCCTGGCATAGCTCTCCAGTTGGGTGCTGAATCCCCTGCAGGGGCTTGGGCCAGGAGCTAGCTAGGGGGCCCTTCTGTGGCACGATGACCGTCCTCCTGCCCGGCGCGGCCTCACGCACGTCTGGTCCTCACCAGGACTTGCCGCATCCCTGCAGCAGCGTGCTCCGCAGTGGTGCCTCATTTGCTCCTAGAGCGCCTTGGAGGAGAGGTCACCCCATCTACAGGGTGCTGAGCTTTTGCGGTGGTTATTCTTAGAATACGCAGCCTCAGAGTGGGGCTCAGCCAGAAGTGCCCCCCTGAGGCCTCAGACGCCAGAGCCCTGCTAGCAGGGGCAGGCCTGGGACTCAGCATCTGTGCTCCAAGCCGGGTGCCTTTTCTAGGGCCCCTCTTTGGCCCGAGAGTTCTTAAAGCTCAGAGGCCACCGGCCAGGGTAAGGCCAAGTCTGGATGGGGGGTGCTTGGTGCTTATCAGGGCCTCTGGTCTTGCCCTTGAGCCCCGCAGTTCATTTGGGGGTTAAAGACGTTTTTCCCTCAAGGTAGACTACCAGGTGCCCAGTGTGCTGGTATGCATCAAATCCAGGCCCTGCTCTGGGAGAGGCACAGCAAAGGGGACACATCCGTGCTGTGACCGGGCAGGCATTAGAGGGATGAGCCTTAGGGAACCCACACGAGGGGCCTCCCCAGTCAGGGGCTAGGGGCTCAGAGAGGACTTCCTGGAGGAGGAGGTACCCATGCATTGCTGCGAGTGATGGCCATCAGCACCCTCCAGGTGCTCCTTCCCCTGGTCGTGGAGGGGATGGTGGGAGGGTGTGTGGGGGCACAGGCTAGTTTGGGGCTCACCGAGAAGCCAGAGAGGGAGCAGTACCTTCTCCCCCCGTTGCTGGTTCCCCCCTCCCCACCCTGCTAGGCACAGACCATGGAAAATCCCAGTTAAGAGGAGGCCAAGCCTTGTGCTTGAGATCAGACCCCCAGGCCTGGTGTGGGAGTCCAGGGCAGATTCTCTGGGACTGACCTCATTCCTCCTGGCCACACACCCAGGGGTCTGAGGCTGGGTGCTGGCAGCCTGTGCGTGTGTGGGCGTGGATGTGTCCTCACAACACCAAACACATGTGCGCACCGCCCACGTCCCTCCATGTTTGGGCAGTGTCCAAGCGTCTGTCCAGAGCCCGGTTTATTCCTCCGGCGCCTGCCCCCTCTCCCCTCCCAGCCAGGGCTGGGGCTGCCCAGGCCTCCTGCAACACCATTGTCTCCGACTCCAAAACTTGTAACTGGAGCGAAAACCAGGAAACGGAGGCCCAGAGAGGGTCACATACTTCGCCTGGCTCTCGGCAAATCCATGCAGAGGCCTGGAGGGTGACGGGCGGACTCCCAGGCCCAGCTGCGGTCCCTGCCCTGGCTGGGCCTTTCCCTCCGCCATGGCCGGGGCCCGACTCTCCCCAGCCTCTTTTCTGTGCTCCTGCCTCCCCATAGCCTCCGCTTTTCTGAGCTGGTGGTCTCGGGGCCCCAGCTCTTCTCCCGGGGCTCCCCTTCCCAGCCCCGGCCTCGTTCCCTGGCCCTGGCAACCCCTCGAAAGCGCCACGGAGCAGCCTCCCTGGCCATTCTCCCGGGGCATCGCCGATGGCTGTGCCAGCCTTGCCTGGCACCATCCTCCAACCCTGTCCTCGCATGGCCAGTCAGAGCCCAGGAGGAAGCCGTGGCTGCTCCCAGCCTCTCCCCGGCCGGTCCCTCTTCACGTGGGGCAGGTGAATCCTTGCAAGGCTGACCGTATTATTCTCCCGCTCGAGAAGGTTTTATAACTCGCAAAGGCCTTCAGGATCAAACTGAAATGCCTCGGCCTACTGCCCCGGAACGGAGGCGCCGCCTTCCTTTCCCCCTCTCGGGCTCACGCCTCCACCGCCCCATGGGAACTGGGCTGCTCCTCAGCCTCCAAACCCAGGGATGTTCCTAGTGTACTCCCCTCTCCACCTAGCCTCCTGCACCCCGGAAGCCAGACAGGGCTCCTTAGTCCCAGAGAGGAGCCCCAATTCCCGGGCCAGCCCCTACTCCCACCCCCACCCCCAGGCTGCCTCCCCTTCTCCAGGTCACCGCCCTACCTCCACGGGGGCTTGGAGTCAATGCAGAGAAGGACAGAAACAGGCCTCTACCAGAAAGTGTCCAGAGTTCGGGCCCCAAGGCGGGGATGATAATAACAACCCAGCCATTTGCCGAAGAGCACCTGCTGAGCGGGGTGGCTTAAGTGTGCGATGTCATTCACCTCACAGCCACCCGGAGGGGTGCAGGTTACGCTCCCAGGGCACAGATGGGAAAACTGAGACCTAGGGAGGTCTCACGGCTGGTGCGGCTGAGCCAGAACTCCTCTCCGCATTGCCCAGAGATGACCGCAGGGGGACCCACACGCCACCCGAGAGCGAGCCCGGCGGGGCAGGGCGAGAGCCTGGGCCCTCCTCCCCCAGCTCTCCGGTGGCCTCGGTTGCCCCCACCTGCAACCAGGGGACGGAGAATGACACTAGCGTTTGTGGGCACCTTACCGTCACCCTTCTGAATTCCCGCAGCAGCCTGCGACTGCTCTCCGTCCCGTCTCATAGATAAGGCGGCAGGCTCATTCGCTGATTGTCACACAGCCTCTTAGTCGTGAAACCAGGGATGGGCGTCCCGTCCTGAGTTCTTCACCACCGTATAGAATTTTTTTTTTTTTAATTTTATGTCTTCTTGCTTATCCTGCACGCCACATTTAGCCGCTCAGTCACTTGGTGCTGAAGCAGAGATTCGACTGTCTGCTGTGTTCCAGGCACTGTGGTGACAGGGTGAGAAGGGACAGCGGATCCCAAGGCTCCGGAGGCACAGAGTCCCTGCTCAGTGTGGTGTCCACAAAGCGTTGCGATTCTCGCCGCGGATTCCAGAACACGTATTTCACAAGCGCTTGCTTATATCACGCTTACTAAGGGTCTTCTACTCTTCCTGGGGCCTCAGGCTTAGAGGTGCTGAGTCCTCAGGACAACCCCAAGTGTTATCCCCATTTTGGAGAGGAGGAGACGGAGGCCCTCAGAGGACGGAGGTCCAAGGTCCAAGGTCCAAGGTCGCATCACTGGTGACTGCTGGGGCCAGAATCACAGCTCAGCCTCCCTCCTTCCTTCCCTGAGGTCGCTTTGGGTGCTCCTTCAGGAAGAAGTGGGGGTCTCCAGGCCGAGGGAGCTGCTGCGAAGGGTCAGGCGAGCCGTGGAGACCAGACGGGCCTCGGGCCCTCTTCCCGCTCCCTGTTTGGCGCAGGAGGGTCGCGAGTGTGGGAACAAACCAGCCGTGTCCCGGGCAGCCTCCTCTCAGGCCGACTTCCTGTCCCCTCTGTTATCGGCCAGTTGCAAGGCCGCGTCCTTTCTCCCCTGCTCTCAACCCGGACCATCCCTGCACACAGAGACAGCTCCCGTTCTAAATAACAATAATAGCTGCTGAGATTTCCGGAGCACCGACTGTGCTGTGCTAAGCATTTTATTTTTGTTTTTTTTTTTTTAATTTAATCCCCCGCCCCGCCCCTCCCCGGCCAGCAAGCCTGCGAGGTACTGAGTATTATGACCGCCGTGGCGCGGACCGGGACTAGGCTAGAGAAGTTCAGTCACTCACCCCGGGACCCCAGCCGACTCTCTGCCCCACTGGACCGCCCCCGCCTCTCTGCTCCTGCCCCTCGGGGCAGGGTGCGGCTCCTTGCCCATTGTTTCTCTCAGGTCCAAACCGCCTGGAAAGCCAAAATGTGGACATCTGCCTTAAGTTTGCAGGCCCCACAGAGCCCCTGGGGTGGTCGCAGAGCAGACCCGGGGACGTCATCAGAGCCTTACGGGCACCAGGCTGTGGCCACACTCGACCTGGAAGTTCTGGCCTCTTGTTCCCCCCTCCTCCTTCTTTCCTAATGTGGAGACGGGGGCGGGGGGGGGGGTGGCGTCTCCACGTCCTCTCAGCTCTGAAGGGGCACCCCCACCCCCGCCAGCAGCCGCAGCCCGAGGCCACCCCACTCGTGTCCAAGCCGGGAACACATGGAGAACTCGCCAGGGCGGAGCCGGGATGGCAGGAGGGGAAGGGAGGGAGGAGGTGGGTGGCCCGGCCAGGCAGCCCACGCCTGCTTCCGATTCCCGAGCCGGGCATTCCTGCGGAGCAGCAGGCGGCTCGGAGGCCGGAAGGAAAGGCTGGGTCTTGTTGCCTCCCCTGCTCTGACCTGACGGCCTCCTGGCCGCAGGCAGCTGGACCCAGAGGGCCTTTTCGTATGTTTTCAGGATTACAGGGCCTGGGTCCTCTCCCCCTTGCTGATGGGCACTCAGGAACGGGCACTTCAGCGTCACCTGGAAGTGGGGTGGCACTGGGCTCAGGACTCCAGAGCAGGAAGGGACATAGGTGGGGGAGACAAGGCCCCGAGGCCTTTGGCGTCCAAGCGTCAGGGGAAAACCCACCCTTCCTCCCGCTTGTGGACCCACTGGAGCCATGAGTCTTCCAACCCCGAAGCGAATCCTTTTTCGAAAGAGAGGACTCGTGGAGTCAGGCCCAGCCTTTGCTTGACGACGAAGTCGCTCATGCAGGCAGACGCGCCAGCCCCTGCAGGGGTCGAGGCGGGAGCTCGCCAGGGCGGACGGGTGCCGGGCCCCGAGCTGGGTACAGAGAAGCCAGGGGTGCACCAGACGCAGCCCTGTCCTCCCCGCGGTCTCGGCCCAGCAGCCAGGCCACCAGGGCGCAGGGGCCCAAGGCCGCCCCATCTCACCCGTCCTGCCGCTCCCGTGCGCCGACGCCTGGACCCCCAGCTGGGCTGCAGGTGTCTCATGAGGACACTCGCCCACTCACGAAATACTTACTGATCGTCTTACTGCGTGCCGGGCATGGTCTAGAGCTGGGTCTTCGTTAGCGAAGTGAAAGAGACGAAACCCTTGCCTTTGCGGCCGTTATATTTTCACGCATAAACGTAATAAACAGGTCAATAATAGAACGTGGTGAGTGCTGTGGTAAAAACAGAGAAAACTAAGATCTGCAGGCTGCTGGTTAAGGTAGGCCTCACGAAGGTGACATCTGAGCAGAGACTTGAGGGAGGCGAATGAATGAGACACGCAGCAATCAGGAAGAGCATTCCAGATAGAAGAGACCGCCAGTACAAAGGCCCTGAGGCAGGAATTCCTGGGGGGAGGGGTGTTAAGTGTGTTCCGGGTATGGTTAGAGCAGAGTAGCACAGGAGTTAGGGGCGTGATAGGAGGCAGGTCAGAGAGGTAACAGGACCCTGAAGGACCCTGTGAGGACTTCGGCTTTTACTCTCCAAGCGCTGGAGGGCTACTGTGGGCTTTGAGCTGAGCAGTGACATTTAAACAGTGTCCCTGACCACCAGGCTGGGATGGGCAGTGGGGAGGCCGGCCAGAGGCTGACGGGAGGCTGGCACAGAGATGCGGGCAGAGGTGATGGCGGCAGGCGGGGCGGGGAATGGCGGAGGTGGCGGGAAGTCGGATCCAGGATCCATTTTGGAGATGGAGCTGATGGGGTCTCCCGGTGGGTTGGATGTGGGGTGTAAGAGAAAGACAGGGCTCAGGGCCAGCACCAAGGCTTAGAGCCTGCGCAGCTCGGATGAAGCTGCCGTGCGCGGAGATGCGAAGGCGGTGGGCTGAGTAAGCTTTGGAAGACAGATGAAAGTTCAAGTCCCTGTGAAGGGTCCGAGGGGCAGGGAGGGACTCAGGGGATAGACTTCTGGAGGGAGGGGCAGCGGGCCCTCCGTAGGCCTGCAGGGGAAGGGAAGGGCAGCAGGGGTGGGGACTGTGTTCACATGGAGTCGAGTGTGGGGTGAGGTGTGCCAGAAGGCAAGAGAGGGAAGGGCAGCCGACCTCCCCAAAGGTGAAGGTCGGCCTCCTGCCAGCTCGGCCGCAGCCTGCTCCCTCGATAGTCACTCATCTGAACACGCAGCCTCGCATCCCCTTCTGGGAGTCGGGCCCTGCTGCGGGGAGGAGTGAGGACCGTCCCCACCAGCGGGGGCAGCAGACGAGTGCCGGCAGAGGGGTGGGCAGGACTGACAAAGCAGGCTTTGGGGCCTAAAGACTGTGTACCCTTGCGAGGCTCCGTGTGCGTGTGCGAGCCCGAATTCCAAGACGAGGCACCGTGGTGTCGGAGGCCAGGGCCGGAAGATGTCCGGTTTGCTAGGGAGTTGCCTCCTGCCCCTTAGGGCTCTGAGGTCTAGAAGGCCTCAGCTGCCACCCGGAGAAATCCGGGCTTGATTCTATAGGCAGTGGGGACGCACTGCTGGTTCTGGGCCTGGCTTTCTGGCTGTCGTGGCCCCTTTGCCATGATGTGGCGAATCCCGCGGCCACCTCGCCAACCTGCTCGCCACGCAGGTGGGGCCCCGCCGGACCCGCCCTGCTGGTTTCATGTCCTGATTATCAGGTGAGGCTGTCATAGGGCTCGGAGGGGCCAGCTCCCACCCCCGGAGGCCCCGTCAGCTCATCTCTGTGCAGGGCTGAGCTCTGGGAGCTCGCTGCCTCCCCTAGCTAAGGGCGCCTCTGGAGTCAGGCTACTGAGCCAGCGCGGCCTGCTCCTCTGTATTTCACAACCCACTGACCGGTTCCTGCCCCAGGCTCAAGAGATTAGGGCTCTTTCGTGTTCCGCTTTCCTTCCTCTGCTTCTGGAGAGCAGGAGGCCCCGGGGAGGAAAGAGTTCAAAGGAGCTGAGGTTTAGGGAACCCGCGGAAAGGGGAGAGCCAAGAGGGAAACAGGTGAGGTGCGGGCGAGGGACAGGAATGTAACCGCAGGCCCTCGGCACTGGGCAGCCTCCAGGAACCGCCGAGCAGGAGGGAACAGATTTCTCGTGAAGCAGGAAGGATTTCGGTCAGACAGTGGGAGAATTTCCTGGCTGCCGAAGTATCGTCTGTAGAGGTTGTGAGAGGTCTTGGGCTCTTGCCCGAGGCTGGGGAACGGGCCGAAGCGCTCCCGAAAAGTATTTTAACCTCCCGAGTGTTTCGGGAGCCATCGGACCTTGCTTGTGGGCAGGTTTAGTCCGGTCTCTCTCCATAGTCCGGATGGGGAAACTGAGGCTAAGAGAAGGGAAGGGACTGTCCAGCGGGGGACTGGATGAGAGGGCAAACTTGCCTTGTGATGTCTTTCCCGGAGAAGGCCCCAGCCAAGTCCTGCCAGGGAAGAGGACAGGCCTCGGGCTCCCACAGGCTGGCGCGTGGGCCAGCCTGGGATGGGGAGCACGGCGGACTGGCCCTGGGCCCCCGCGCAGAGGAGTCTCCCAGGGCGGAGCGGGAAGGCAGAACGCAGGCGCTCCTTTCCCTTGGTTCTGTGTCTTCCCTGCCCTGGAGGGTCTGGCCGGGTCCCCTCCGAGGCTGCCCGTGGCATGGCTTTGGGACTCGCTTCCCCTCCACCCGGCCCCTCCCCGGCCGAGCAGCCAGCCTCCAGCTATCCCAAGGGCCTGTACTGCCCTCTGACTCAGTGTCCCCTCTAACCCAGGCCCGGACTCTGTGCAGCCTGGATCCCTGTGGGCCCAACCCCCACGGTCAGCACATCGCTTCTGGGGAAGGGTGCCCGGGACTGGCCCAGAGGTCCAAAAGGCCTCAAGTGGGACAGAGAATTATCAGGGCTGGGTAAGTAGAGGCCGCGAGGCCTGGAGAGGGCCCAGGCCTGCCTTGGGTCGCACAGAAAGTCTGTGACAGAGTAGGGGAAGAAGCTGAGCTCCCGTCTACCTCCCGCGAGCGGAAGGCAGGAGGCCGATGGTAACTAGAGACTCCCAGGGTAGCCTGGGCAGACCACACAGCCCCGCTTCCCCTGGTCGGCCCCATCTTTGGTGTCCAGCCCAGGAGACTGGCCATATTGGCCACAGAGGGTGCATGTTGCAAGGCCACAGAGTCCTGTTTAGCGATGACAAATAATGAGCCAGGTAGATCTTAAAAGCTTATACATGGACTGAAAAATCAAGAAACAGAATGAGACTGTGGGACACCATTTGTGTACTTTAAGGCCTCATCCCCCATCCCCGAAAGTGTGCGTTGTAAAAGGAAGACCCCGGAGAGAGGGCAGGGCTTACTCGGAAGGCAGGAGAACCCTCAGTCGTGGAGAGACAATTTTGATACAATCCACCCCCAACACGGCGCAGATTTTATACAGAGACATGGATGTTCAGGGACGTGTCTGAAGGTCGGGGGTGATGGCGGAGGTTAAAAACAATGTCATTCCGGAGCGCCTGAGTGGCTCGGTCGGTTAAGCATCCGACTTCGGCTCAGGTCACGGCCTCACGGCTTATGAGTTCGAGCCCCACATGGGGCTCTGTGCTGACAGCTCTGAGGCTGGAGCCCGCTTCGGATTGTGTCTCCCTCTTTCTCTACTCCTCCCCCGCTTGTGCTCTGTCTCTCTCTCTCTCTCAAAAATAAATAAACCTTAAAAAAATGTTATTCCCAAAGGGGGGCCTTGTGTAGACCAGTGATAGTGGTTGGTTTGCTCCGAAATGAGAATCGCTGCTTAATTCAGTCTCTGCATTTAAAGAAACGGGGGTGTCCGGGAGACGTTCCCGTTGGTGCCACTTCATGGAACCCCCAGCGCTAGGTCCAAGGGCTGCTTGATTCCATATATTCTGGATAAAAGGTTCCAGCCCCTCCTCAAAATTGTCTCTCCACGACTGAGGGTTCTCCTGCCTTCCGAGTAAGACCTGCCCTCTCTCCGGGGTCTTCCTTTTCCAACGCGCACTCTCGGGGGTGGGGGATGAGGCCACGCAGTTATAGCTGCAGTTCGCGCAACACCGGCCGCCCTGCCTGGAGGGCCCGGTTGTACCCCCGCGAGTCAGAAACAGCGGACCAGTCCCCCGATCCTGCATCCGCAAAGCCCCGCTCAAGCCTCCCCTCACCCCCTTGTAACAACACACGGGCTGCCCCCCAAGTCCCGGCCCCCCGGGGCTGAGCGCTCAAGCCTGCAGGCCCCCCTCCTGATGGAATGCCTCCTGGGAGAGCAGGCGGAGCAGGAGGCATCGTTCCGTCCTCGAGAAACATACCAGCTGAGGGCAGGGCCTGAGCTTCCCAGGGGATCCCCTCCTCTGAAAGGCGGAGGGGGACCGTCCCAGCCTGAAGTCCCAAGGCCACCTTCTTTTCCAGCAGCTTCCCCCAGCGTGACAGAGGTGGAGTATGGCCAGTTAGGGGAATCGCGGGACCCCTGTGATGATCAGATACGGAACAAAGAAGCTAAAATAACAGGAGGGGCGATTCCGGTTAAGTTCTAGAAAAGGCATAACTGTTGAAAGTGATTGAAAAGCAGGTCAGTGGTTACGTGGGGTGGTTGGGGGAGGAAAGGGGGATTTACTGGGAGAGGCAGGACGGAACTTTCCGGCATGATGGAAACAGTGAGTAGCTTGACGGTGGTGGTAGTCACACTGTGTATACCACTTATCACAACTTCTCAAACTGTGTACCTTAGATCTGCATTTGCTTGTGTATAGATTATACTTCAAAAAAGTTTCTTTGTATAAAAGGAGTGATAAGTAGAGTCCTAGGAGGGGGTGGGGAGCTCCTCCTCGGGCTGCTGCGACTTACTGTGCAACCATGGGCAAATTCATTGCCCTCTCTGAGCCTAGGTTCCCTCCAGCCCCTCTGTGTGCCCCGGTGCCTTGCAGGGAACAGGTGAAATATGAAGTATTAAGCCACTCTCAGTAAAGAAACTTGCCTGACAGCGGCCAGCGGGACCGGGCAGTCAGTCAGCCCCAAAGCATGGTGGGTTGCCTGCTTAGAGGGTGAGCGGTACCTCGTCCCTGCTCTCCGAGAGCGCAGAGCCTGGAGGGAAGTAGACACAGGTAAATATGATGAAATCTAATTACAGATGAATACAGATCCAGGGGGGAGACAGGAGAAGTACGTGAGCTTGGAATGTCACCTGCAGTCAGGGAAGACTTCCTGGAGCAGGAAGTCACCCGCGTGAACCTGAGATTCCTCAACGGTAAGAGGAAGACGGTCACCTGCGGTCAGGGCCCGGGCTCAGGTTGTGACGAGCAGCTCCGAGCCGCCTGTCCCCCGTCTTCCTCCGGAATCCCCGCAAGTAGACGCTACTGATGCCCCTCCCCCATGGCTTTGGTGTTTATGAAAACCAACCAACCAACCAACCAAACCCCCCACACACACACTCAGTTACAGTCAACAAAGATTAATGATATCAAAGCAATTCCCTAAAAATTGTTTTAAGTACAGAGTTTTTGGTCCAGAATCAGGACAAGTGATGAGTCTGAGGTTCAGAGTTGCTGGTAGGCCCTAGACCTCAGGATAATTAGGGCTCGGAGTAGTCAGGGCTCCACATGGGAGCAGGGTCGGGGCTCGGTCACAGGCCAGGAGTGGCACCAGCCCTCGCTGGCCCGGAATGCTTCTGGCCTCTTCCACAGCTGGCTGTTCGAACTTCCCGGACTGCACAGCCAGCTCATGGAGTGGCCTAGAGAGGAAGGGTCGGGCCAGAAAAGCTTTGAGGAGCCATCTGTGCCTTGTTTATTGAAACGGGGCCTGGGGTGGGGGAGGCAGGCCGTCTGGTGCCAAATACTGGATCTCACGAGGCTGCAGGCCCGGCTGGCCCACCCCCACATGCTGCTGTGGGAGCGGCACTTTGCTGCCTGGGAAGGGGACCGTCCCCATCTTCCTCACCGCCCCCCCTCCCCCAGAGGCTTCCGGGGACCAGAGGGCGAGAAGCAGCTTGGCACCAAGGTGGGCCCCTGCTTCGAGGGCCCTGGGATCCCTTGGGAAATGACTGCAGGCATTCCTGGAGCTTGAGTAACGGGACCTCGGCGGGCCAAGACGGCCCCCCTCAGCCAGGAACCACCTCATCCTCACCCACCCTTGTGCTCCAAGCTTCCTCTCCATTCCGAGTAGGTGAGATCACCCTGGCTGCCTGGCCCGGGCCCCCGCATGAGGCCCAGGCCCAGGGTGAGCGGGGCTGGGGTCTGGAGCCCAGGGGATGTGTGTGTGTGTGTGTGTGTGTGTGTGTGTGTGTGTGTGAGGGTCGGCCTCACCTTCAGGACTCGAAACCTGACAAGAGGGTTTCAGCAGCAAGAAGAGGGGCTGGAATCCCGTCTGTGTGACTCAAGTCCCCGTACCTTACTGGTCCCCCAAGAACAGAGAGCCTGGAAGAAACTAAGCAACCCGTGGCCCTCATGTCATCACCTACCTGCCAGGATCCCTGAAGCCTGAGGGTGAGGGGACACAGAGCCCCAGGCTCGCAAACCCTGAAGTCAGCGGCCACGCTGGGATGGAGCTCTGGAGCTTTCCTTCTTTATTCCGATGCAGAGAGGGTCTGGACACTTGAGTGTGGTTTCTGCTAATTCCTAATTATGCTCCCTGGGACCAAGTTTGCACAGAGGTGGGGGGGGAGGGTGTGTGCAGGATGGACGGATCCCTGGGTCTAGCATGTCCCCGGGAACGAGTGATCACAGGGACTAAGCAGACCCCTGACTTCCCCGGGCCCCTCAGGTTGCAGACTGGGGAGGGCGCGGGCAGGGCTGGGGGCCGATGGCAGGGAGAAAGCAATCGGCTGGGCGCCCAGGCCGAGAATCCCGCCCTGTCAGCAGCCGGCTCTGGGCATGTGTTTTCCCACTGGCCCTTCCCTTCCTGCTCAGCCCACTTGTGCCAACCGGCACTCACCTGGCTCTGCCCGTGAGCTCGGTGGGACCCACTTGGGGCCGGAGCCCGGGGCTCTCCCGGTGGTTCGGGAAGAATGCTGGCTGCCGACGGGGGCTGGGGGCTGGGGGCTGGAGGCCTGGGGAACAAGGACGCAGAGGCGGTGTCAGGAAATTGCTTGCTTCACTCAGTCCTGCCTCCGGGCCCTTGTTCTTGCCGTTTCCTCTTTGGCTCTCCAAACCTAATCCTGCCTCCCAGGCCTCGCTCATGTCCCAGCTCCTCCAGGGGGTGCTCAGAGGCTCCCGCCGCAGGGAGCTCCCCCACCTCCCTGGCCCACACCTGAGCCCAGGGGGAACAGTTCCAATCACACCCCTAGCTCAGCTCGGGAGGCTTCCTGGAAGAGGCGACAGCCTGTGTAGAGGAAGAGAATGGCAAAGGGTGCTTGGGGTTGGGGAGGTCTCTGGGCATTAGCCGTGGCCAGCCTGACGCCCCTTCGATGCCAACTCTCTCCCCCTCCTTCGTCTCCACCCTCCACCCCGCTCCATCCCCAGGTCTCCCCGACTTGGTCCCGGACCCCAATTACGTGCAAGCCTCCACTTACGTGCAGAGAGCCCACCTGTACTCCCTGCGCTGTGCTGCGGAGGAGAAGTGTCTGGCCAGGTAAGGAGCCGACGATGGAGTGTGGACTGTAGGGACAGTCTCTGGGACTCACCCTGGGGCTGTGCGCACGCCCGCCAGGCTGAATGACCCTGGCCAAACCTCTGAGCCTCTCAGGACCCTGAGCTCTCCGTCTGTGAGACTTGCCTGCCCGCAGAGAGGCAGGAGGAGAAGGAAGCAAGCAAACATTTCTGTGGAGGTCACTATACAAGGAGTTTACTGGGGCGTTTCATCTTCCCACCAGCCCTGAACGTATGTGTCTTTCCAGTCAGGCGACTGGGGAGCAAAGAGAGGAACTAGCAACTTTTCTGCCCTGAGCTGCCTCGTGAGGAGGGGCTCCCACAAGGACCCAGGGAAGTCCAGTGGGGGAGCCAGCCTTCAGGATAGAGGGCAGGAGTACCGAGCCCTCTCTGGGGAGGACAGGCGTGGCTCTCCAGCAGGTCCAGCGGGCGCGGCTGACAAAGGGGCCCCGGTTATGTGTGGCAGTGGGGGGATGGGCAAGGAGACCAGTGTGCAGGAACCAGAAGGTGAGCACAGCCAACCCTCCGTTATTCCTGGGCGACTCTGCCTCCCGCAGACCTTGCTTCCGAATTTATTAACGCCGAATACTCCGTTCCAATACACAGGCTTTGGGGACCTCTGCCTGTGCTCAAAGAATTCGTTAGCGATTACGCCGTCCGGCCTCGTTTGCTGACATCCCTCTACGTTGCAAACATCGATTTTTCTTAATTACTTGCTGCCGCCTTCTTCTTCTTCTTCTTTTTTTTTTTCCATCTGAATTCTGTATTTACGCTCACTTTTCAGTATCTGGGAAGCCCTTTAGAATCTCAGCATTTCCCCACTTCCGGACCTGCTAGTGTCCGGCCACTCAGTGGCCGACCACGAGGCGCTGTCTGTAACAGGGCAAGGTGCCTGCGCCAGAATGTCGCGTCGCTCACCGCTTCCTAGGTCCAGCATGTCTTGCCCTCGATCGCGGGTAACGAGAGCCACGGAAAGCGAGACCTCGGATTGGGAGGTCCCCTGTACCACTCGGCTGGCCTGCCCATTCAGGTCCCGCCTCGTCTCAGTTGCCCCCGGGGAAGAGAGCATGTTGATGGCGCCCCGCTGTAACCCCTCCCTCCGGCAGCGAGCGCCTCACAGCCTCCATGGCAGGCCACCGAGGCTGAGTTTTTTGATGAGTTTGAGTCAAATCTAAATGGTCGCTCCATCTTCACGAAGCATGCTGTGGGCCCAGACCCGAGCTCCCCCCAGATGGGCTGGGGGACAAGGTAGCCCAGTCCCCATCCCGGTCCCCTGGAGAGTGGCCCCTCGGCTGCCCGGATGACAGGACCCAGTCACAGAGAGTGGGAGGAGAGCTGCCATGAGCGCGCCTCACGGGCTGGAGGTCAGAGGGGGAGAAAACAGTCAGAGGAGGAACCCGCAGGGGGAGCCGGGCACGGGGCACAGGCCTAGAAGAGCTGGCGGAACCGGGGCCCGGGGGGCGGGGCGCCCCGGGATCGCGGGCAGTGTGGCCGCAGAGCAGAGCCGGCGCACCAGACTGCAGGCAGAGCCCAGGCCAGGAAGGGACCGGGCTCCAAGCCTTGCCGCCAGTCTGTGGCCAAGCTGGGCCTAGAACCTAGACCCTGATGGGTTCCCACGGTGTGCTCGGCTGAACAGAAGGGCAGGATTGAACTGATCAGAGGGAAGGAGGATGTTTTGTTCCAACCCAGACACAGACAGATTCCAAGCCGCTCCCAGACAAGGCCAAGGGCCTTATGTCCTGGCAGCCAGGAGCCTGCACCGCCTGTTGTGCAGACGGCCTCTCAGAGAGAGCTGATCCCCACAACTGGCCACCTCCTGCCTCTGGCTTTAGGACCCAGACCTTAATGAGTGCCAGGGGAGTGGCTCTGAGGCCGGACTGGACGGCTGTCAGCAGTACTCCGGCAACGGGGGGGGGTGGGGGGGGGGCTCCAGTCGGCCCTCACGCACGTGTGTGTCTCCGTCTGTCTCCCTCCCCTCACTATCCCTCACTCCTCTCCCCCCTCCCTTTCTCTTCGCACAAAGTCCATCGCAGCTGGGAATTGGGGTCAGCGAGCAAATCGAGAGCAGGCAGTCTGCGTCCGACCCGTGCTCCCAAACAGAAAAGGGCAGATCGCTGGTCAGAAGTCACACAGTCTGGAAAAGGTGGCCCAGTCACACCCACCTAGCTCAGAGGAGCATGCAGTATCAGGCCGTGCCCTAGGCAGTGCTGTTAGAGCTCCCTGGCAGTCAAAAGTCTTCTTAGTGGGGCAATCAATCAAGGCAGACTTCCTGGAGGAAGGAGCCTGTGTTGGGCTTAGGAGGCTGGGTGAGTTCTGGGTCAAATGAACAGCATGGGCAAAAGTATAGATTAGCAGGAGTGAAGTCTGTTTGAGAAACAGCGTTTGAAGCTGGAACCCAGAATGTATGGGGGAGCAGCGGGGCAGACAGGATTGGGGGGGGCGGGGGGAGAGTGAAGAGACTTTGACATTCAAGAGCCCGAGCCTGTGTCTTAGGCCCGTTGACCTGTCGGCCTTTGGTCAACAACCAGGGCTCCGTCCAGAGGAGGGACCACTTCTCAGAATCTCCCAGATAGGTCCATTTGGGATGGTGATAGCCCCCCCCCCAGAGGCTGTCCCCAACCGAGAGGCACCTGCAGGTGCGGTTGTCATTGTCAGACCCGACGCTGCTTTAGAAAGACTCTGCTGGCAGCCGCCGGCCACACGGTGGAAGCCAGGAAGGAGGGGACAGCCAAGCCTGCGTGGTCCAGAGAGACGGGGAGAGGCCTGAGCCCTGGCCCCAGTACGGGGAGTCAGCTGTGAGGATCGTCAGGGACAGGTCAGCGCACTCTGGGCGCTGGCGTCACGGCGCCCAGCCCCACGCCGGTCCCCCACCTGTCCCTGCAGCACAGCCTACACTCCCGAGGCCACCGACTACGACGTGCGGGTGCTGCTGCGCTTCCCCCAGCGCGTGAAGAACCAGGGCACCGCGGACTTCCTCCCAAACCGGCCGCGGCACACCTGGGAGTGGCACAGCTGCCACCAGTGAGTGGGGCCCCTCCCGTCCCCCGTGGGTGCTGCGGGAGGGCCCGGGAGGTGTTTCCTGCCGTGGATCCATCACTAGGGCAAGAGTTCCTTAGCGAAAGCTAGACCGGAGGAGGGGACACCGGAGGATCGGTCTGAGGGGACGGAAGTGTCTAGAATACAGGGACTTGCCCGAGGGAGGCTGGTACAGGTGGCAGTCCAAGAAGGAAGTGAGGAATCCCAAGGAGGTGCCCTCCCCGGTGACCTGGCCAGGCAGGGAGCGCCAGAGACACTGCCCTGAGGGACACAGGGAGCCAAGGAGCCCCCGGAGCCCGGCTGGTCAGGAAGCCCAGGGGTGACTAAGCTCCCGTTCTCTCCCCTCCTCTTGTCCCCTGCCCCCAGACATTACCACAGCATGGACGAGTTCAGCCACTATGACCTGCTGGACGCGGCCACAGGCAAGAAGGTCGCCGAGGGCCACAAGGCCAGCTTCTGCCTGGAGGACAGCACCTGTGACTTCGGCAACCTCAAGCGCTATGCGTGCACCTCTCACACGCAGGTCCGGCCGGGCGAGGGTGCCGCAGGGGAGCGGGGGGCGGTGGGGGACGCGGGATCACGGGGGCGAAGCCTGCCCGGGGCGAGGGGGGCGAGGGGGGACGGGGGAGCAGAGAGCAACTTCCGGCTGGGCCGGGCTGAAGACAGGCCAGCACCACGGCTCCACTCAGCTCCGCCAGAGCCGGGTCTTCTCACTGGTCACCAGGCCACCCCTGGGCCCTGTGGGGACCGCCCGCCCCTCTCCCCTGCCCGGGCTCCTCCCTGCATTGCTCCCAGGTGGGCTGCCCAAGGAAAGGAAGGAACATCGCAGCGAAACATAGATCGCATGGTGTCCGTTGCCTGCTTGTCCACCCGAGCCCACCTTTGTATCAGTCTGTCCAAGCATCCACAGAGTGTCTGTCCTGCCCCTCTGTCTCTCCATGCGTTCCTCCAGCCGTCTCTCCAGGCATCCCCCTCCTTCGGTCCCTCCCACCTGGCTGTTACACCTCCCTGTTGTCTCTCTGGTCCACCCACCCACCGGCTTAAGAGGCGACACACCCTGGGGCACCTGGGTGGTTCGGTCGGTTGAGTGTCTGACCCTTGATTTCAGTGACCTCACAGTTCTTGCGTTCCAGCCCTACATCAGGCTCTGGGGCTCTCTCCCCCACTCGAAAATAATAAATAAACTTTAACAAATAAAAAAAAAGAAGGGACACACTCACTCCGAGTAGCTGCCCTGGGCCAGAGGAAGGTGGGGCCCAGGCCGCCGGAACGGCACGGGGCGGCACCCCAGCCTCGACCCTGTCCCCTTCTCCCAGGGCCTGAGCCCAGGCTGCTACGACACTTACAACGCAGACATCGACTGCCAGTGGATTGACATAACCGACGTGCCGCCCGGGAACTACGTCCTCAAGGTGGGCCTCCTGTCGGGGCCACCCCCCCCCCACCCTGTCGCTCATGCTCAGTGCCCCCACCCCTCGGGTAGTGCTTCAGCCGCCGGGGCGTTCGCTCCCCCCCAGCTTCTCCTCTTCCCATTGGAGGGTCTCAGCCTCAGGCAAGGCACCTGCGGCCCAGGTGTGGTGATGCCTGAGGAGGCAGTGACACTGTCTTCCTCAAGCGACAGAGGACTTGGAGTCCTGCAGACAGGGCAGGCTTTGTGCCATTTGCCATTCTCTGAAGAGCCCCTCCACTCCTCCCAGGGACCCCTGCAAAGCCCAGGGCTCCTGCGACCCTCCTCCCATGAATGCTACCCCAGAGCCACTTCCCTTGGGGCGGGGTGGGGGCAGGTAGAAAAGCATGGTAAGGACCCAGGCCCGCACCCACACAGGGCATCGTGGCCTCACCCGGGGAAGTCAAACCTCCGCCTCCTCTGTGAAGGTGCAAAGCAAAGGTGGGGAACCCTTCCGCCAGGGCCCCTGGACCCGCAGCTGCACGCGCAAGGGCAGGAAAGTCAGAGCCGTGAGCATCGAAGGTGGGCTTGCAGGGACGCAGCCTGCCGGGAGAGCTGCACTCAGAACCCAGCAACCCGGAAGCCACTGGTTACGGTCCCCTCCCAAGCGCCTCCCGGAGGGCTCAGAGGCCCCTCCGCTCAGCCTCACCCAGGGGCCGGGTTCTTTTCCTTCCCTTGTTCATCCACTCACCAGACGTGCACAAAGGCCCCTCTGAGTTCCAGGCACTAGGGATGCGACCCGCCTAAGTAACGCACCATTCCTGCCCTTGGGGAGCGGAAAGGCTTGCGCGTTCTGCAAATACGAGTCTGGCTGTAGCCTGCCCCAGTGAAACGCCCCCTCCCCAGTTAATCCAACGTTTAGAAGGCTTCCTATGTCCCTTCCGTCAGTCGTCTAGACAGACGTGGGTGGTGCAAGGTGCCAGGCATGGGATCCCTGCCCAGCCCCTCCCTCATCACTGCTGTGTTCCCTGGGGCAGTGACTCGACCTCTCTGACTCCGAGTGCCCAAGGCAGGGCCCACCTGGCCCAGGCTCTGGCTCTGGGGAAGCTTCCCATATTCCAGCAAGAGAGAACTGTCTTTTCTTTCCTCTCCATCTTCCCATGTCTCTCCATCGGTGGAGCTCTGTCTCCCTATCTCTGGGTCCAGAGGGGTCTTCCCCCATCTTCCTGTATCCTTCCCTCTGTCAGCTCCATGTCTGTCTGTCTGCGTCTCCGCCACCTTCCCTAATGACCGGGTGAAGTGCAGCCCCCTGACCGGGTCCCTTTTCCCTCCGTTCCCCGTCTTCTTCAGGTTCACGTGAACCCGAAGTACATTGTTTTGGAGTCTGACTTCACCAACAATGTGGTGAGATGCAACATCCACTATACAGGTCGCTACGTTTCTGCAACAAACTGCAAAATTGTCCAGTAAGTGCTCACCCACCACCCTCCCCTCCCCAGCCCCTTTACAACCCCGGGGTGGGGGGGGGGGAGGGCGGGGCAGGGAGGTTAGCGGCAGGCAGGGCTGCATGAAATACACAAGATACCGGTGCTTTGGGTCACCTTCCTAGCCAAACATAGCCCCCACGGTGGGGCCCAGCCCACAGGCTAAGCAGGAGGAGCCTCTTTGATGCCGACCCCAAGCTGAGTGCTCCTGGCGCAGCTGAGGCCATGGGGTGCTGACCTGGGGCCAGATCGTGTGGCTCCATGTGGGAACCAGCAGGGGGCAGCATAATTGGGCCGAAGTCTGCAGTCCCGGCTCTGGGCCTTCAGTGCTCTGTGACGTCGGGCAGTTCGCCTCACCTCTCTGAACCACTTTTCTCAACTACGAAATAGGCCCTTCCCATGTAGGCTTGTGAGATTGAAAGATCCAAAAGCCTGATACCTGCATGTCGGAGAATAACGGTGCTCAGTGAGTGAATCGTTAGTGGCTTCCTCGAGCGGACTGAGTTAAGCAGTACCGAGTTAGAACTGATACTGGTTGGAATGAGCTTTCATCCATGCCTGGGCCCAGTTGTAGGGGAAGCTGATGCACTGGGGCCCGGGCCTTGGGCACATAAGCTGCCACTTTGCAGAGGGACCCTCTGCTCACAAACTCACGAAGAAACCCCACCCCACTCCATGTGAATTTAAAATGATCAGATCCGGGCAACTCTTTTCCATTTAAAAACAAACAAACAAAAAACCCCAGGAGGTGTCCTAGGCCATCAGCTGGGGGACAAATGGCAGAGATTCCCAGGCCCAGAGAGACAGCTTTCCCCAAAAGTGTATGCTTATTATTGATGGACAGGTATGAAGTTTAGCCTGTGACCAGGGTCAGGGCTCAGTGTGTGACCAGGCTCAAGGCTCAGTGTGTGACCAGCGTCAGGGCTCAGTGTGTGACCAGGATTAAGGCTCAGTGTGTGATCAGAGTCAGGACCCATTTAGAGACAGCCCTTTTACCCTTGGCAGCTACCGTTAAGCGAACTGTTCGCACACACCACCACGACCACACCGTGTATGTTAAAAATGAGAACAGCAGCCTCTAGTCGAATACAGAGATTCGATTCCTCATAAATTGAATCTGATCAAAATTGTCAAGGTCACAGAGTGCGTCTAAAACAACGGACTCCTGCCCCATCCCTGCCAACTTGGCTCTTTCATAGGCTTGGGTTCCTGACCTCCCTCCTCCTCGGGGCCAATCTTAGTCAGCCATTCCCAATTCAGGGGCCATCTGCATGGTAGAGGGCCTCCGGGAAGCAATTCCAGAGAAGGAGAAAGAGGAAGGAAGGAAGGGGCACATAAGAAAAAAGGGGGCCTCCATCCCTCTCTTGTCCTGCCTGCTGCTGGGAAAGGTGGGTTGACAAGCATCCCACTTCCCAGCGATGCCACGAGCTAGGCCCCTCAGCAGGGCAGACAGAGAAGCGGCCCCGTGCCCCCCTCCAGCTCCCCTGGGGCCTGCGGGCCAGGGAAGGCTGAGGCCCTTCTTTCCAAACCCTTTACATAAGTGCTTGGAAAGGCTCGAGTCTTATTAGAGCGTCTCTGCTCCCCTGACCGCAGGCGGGCAGCCGGGCCAGCGCACAGGAAGCCGGACGCAGTGTTCCCAGAAAGGCCACGGGACTGACGCCTGTGGGTTTCGATCATGTTTCTGAAAAGGCAGAAGGAGGCTTTAAAAAAAAAAAAAAAAAAGTACCGAGTTAGAAAGAGTTAGAAAAAAAAACCAAAAAAGTGTTTCCAGACAGTAGCAGCTCTCCTAATGGCCTAGAAAACAATGTGGAACTCGGGGCAAGGGGAGGGGGCGGGGCAGAGACCGCACCCTGGGTGGGTCGGAGAGTCAGCCCGGGAAGCCCCTCTTCTTGAAGCCGGGGGCGTCCCCTCCCACACAGGATCTGGGGAAGGGGAGCGCTCAGCTGGGGAGGCGGGGGGGGGGGGGGGGGGGGGGCGGGCTTGCTGACAGTGGAGCGAGGGGTCCTGCCCTGCAGCCTACCACTGCCCTGCTCTCTTTCTTCCCTTAGATCCTGATCTCGGAGAGGATGGACAGACGGCCCATCTCCCCACTTCCCACTCCTGCCGGGGCAGACCTGGCCCAAGGGGCCCAGCCCCCACCCACAGGCGGGGGCAGCTGGAAGCCACAGGCATCCCTCCCTGCCGGCCTCAGGGAGCAAGCGCACACCGAAACCACAGGGATTCCGGATGCCAGGCCCAATTTTGTACTTAACTCTTCTCTACAACGTTATTTTGTCGATTTGTTGGTTTTTATTTTTTGTCTTTTGGCCATACCACAGAGCAAGATTGCCCAGGCCCGGGCTGAATAAAACAAGGTTTTTCTACTCTGTGGTTCTGCACGCGGCCTGCCGGCGGGACTGGCCAGAGCCACACTGGGCTCGGGGGACGTCCCTGGGCTCCTTCCTTCCCCGAGCAGAATGTGGAAATGGCCGCCGCCACCTGCCAGGAGCACAGCTTGACCAAGAGGGCATCCAGCCCAGTGTGGAAACCCCGCGGGTGGACCCCCAGGCCAAGACCACAGTGTGGGAGGGGGCCCGCCTCCCCAGTGAGGGGGAGGGGTCCTGGCAGGCTGGGGTGGGCAGCTGTAACCCACTCACCCCTGCTCGGGGTCTCCTTCCTCCACCTCCCCGCCTCCTGCAGCCTCGCCCTCCCGCCCCCTCACTTCCTCCACAGTCACTCACTCCACCAGCCACCTACTGCCTTACAGATTGAGTTCCTGCTGGGCCTGTGCCTGGACGGGCTGCAGTCTTGCTCTCAGGCAGCTCACAGGGAAGGGAGGAGAGCGTTCACCATACCTAGTGAGGCAGCCCCGGGGAGATGGGAGCCTTCCGAAGGCAGGCGGCATCTCCCAGGAAGGGAAGGGACAAGAATCTACCTGGCCCAGGGTGATGGAGGGAGGAGGCCCTGTGGCTGCTGCTGTGGCCTTCCCTCCGATGCTGCCCTGGCTGTGGTAGCCCCGAGGTCCCGGACAGTGAGTCGGGGCAGGAAGAAGCAGAAGGAAGGCACCTCGCCTCCGTCCCTCCCAGGAGCCCTTAGGATATCTCTGCACGCACCTGCCCCTGCCAGCCTCCTTCCTTCCTAGGGGAGTAACACAAGGGCAAGGCACTCGGTCTAAGGACCAGGGCTCTAGGGTCCAAGGCCAATTCCTCTGCTCACTGGCCGTGTGACTTTGGGCAGGTCAGCTCTGGACCTCCGTTTCCCCATCGATAAAATGGGAATGCCCTCGTGCCTGGCTCGCCAGCTGCCGTGGAGAGCCACAGTCACAGGGGCGGGCAGGGTGTGGGGCCCACCCCTCCACATCGCTTTGGCTGTCACGCTCTTCATGCGTCAGGCCCCCTGGCAGCAGTGGGGTGGAGACGGAGGGCTTCTCGGAGATAACGCGGTTCTAGAAGCGTCCTGGCCCCAGCCCACCGGAGCCCTTGGGCCACTCCCCAGCCCGGTCAGCGGGATGGGGTGAAGCATGGCTGCAGCCTCCCGCCTTCCCTCACTGAGCCGTCGTAGGCTTCAACTCCCCCCTGGCCCAGGGTGGGTGCAGAGACCCTGCCACTCTCCGCGAGGGGCTGGAGAAGCCTGTCGTCCAGGGGTCCCCGTTCTGCTGTACGCTTGGCCCACGTATGCCTCAGACTGTCCTGCTTCCAGCCCCTCCCCTCTCCTTTCTAGGTGACCCCAGGAGTGGGCAAGTGAGGTCTCAGATAAGGTCCCCAAATTCCAGACAGAAGGACCCCATGAGGTAGAGTCAAAAGTCCCCAGTTCCCAGGTCAGACAGCTGAAGCCCAGGATGGGAGCCTGAGGCCACAGGCGAGCGCAAGACAGACCCAGTGCCAGAACCCGTGCTCTCACCCAGGCTGGGGCCACACGCCAGGCGTGTGCCGGTGCATTCCGGGGGAGTATCTGTGTCTTCAGCTCCAGAAAGGCCCCTGGGATGCGCAGCGCTCCGGGGGCTGCCTGCTCTCCAGGGACGAGGGGGTGGAGGAACTCGATAGCCATCCCCGCCTGAACCCAAAAAGAGTGATTGCTTGGAATCCTTCACATCCCGAGAAAACACTATGGGGTTTGACTGGTCAGTGAGGTCCTCTTGGTCCCTGTCAATGCTTGTGCGCCCCGGCTGAGCTTGGCACTCAATCCCCTGGGGGCGGGGGAGGGGAGGGAGGCATGGAGGGTGAGCCCTGACTCGGCCCTTCCCTCCAAGGTTCACAGGACCAGAGGGTCTCCACCAGCACTTCTAGGCACTCATGTGCAGGAATCCACCTAGGTGGCAAAGGGCCTCCCGGACGCCTGCCCCATACCCAGTCCCCACCCCACCCCTGCCCTGGGCTTGCTCAGCCCCAGTGCCGAGAAGCTCACAACTCTCAGACAAAGCTGTTAGAAACACCTGGAGGCACCACGGGCTTCCCTGCAGCCTCCTCTTCGGTCCAGGCCACAGAATCTGTTCAGTACTCACAATCTGGGATGGGCATGGCTGGAAAGCAGGAAGGACAGAGAGCAGATGCCATGCAAGGGGCAGGGGACCCGCCTGTGGTCCTAACTCTCCCTTCCGGTAGGCCTCCATCTCCCCATCTGTGCCCTAAGGGGCTGGGCCGCTTGGGCTCCAGTGCTGCTCCTCATCTCCCAGAGAACTGGGCAGGAGAAGAGAAGAGAGGGGAGGGTGGAGACGGGGAGGGAGAGGAGGAGAGGAGAGGTGACCCACAGCAAAGCCTGGGCTGTGTGGGGACAGGCCTGGGGACTGCTGCTGGACTCAGAGCAGGACAGCTAGGGGAGAGACTGCAGCCTGGGGAGGACCTGGGCAGCACTGGCCATGGGGGGGGGTTCCACAGACGGAGGCCTGAAGCGGGGCCATCAAATGCCAAGGCTGGCTGCATCTGGAACCTTCAGAAAGGCTTGCAGTTGGCCCTGATTAGGGGAAGGTGTGGTTGGGTGGACTCGGGCCAGGGGCGGGGCCAGGGGCGGGGACCTCCGACATAAGCCCACTTCTGGGACAGCTGAGACCCAGATCCCTCCGCCAACCAGTCATGGCCTCCACCCTCTCCCCCATCCCCTCCCCAAGGGAACATAGTTCCACGCCTGTTCCCTACCCAGGGCAGCAGCACCTTCTTCGTAGGGCCCCGTACCCGTCCCGGCTCCCCTGGCTCCAGGAAGATCCCACCTCTTTTGAGAAGCTGCTTAGGCCTGTCTCATGGAAGCATCTGGAAACTAACTACAGTATGACTGGCAGAGCTGGCCCAACAGCCTTCCTGGCTTTTAGATGAGGAGCTTTTCATCCGCAGAATTGACTCTTAAGAGAGCACGTGAATAGACTGCCCGGCGAGGGGGGCGGGGCTTTGAGGATATTTGCAGATTTCATGAAAACAGAGCCTCTGACGTTTGACCCAGCCCCTACCCTCTGCATGGGAGGTCTCTCAGCCTGATCGCCGCAGCACCCACGCTGGCCCCCAGGCCACACCTCACCCCCGATGCCACGCCTCCGGCCAGCCTCCTGAGGGAGGTTCCTGCGGGGGCCTTGCGGATTCCAGACTGAGCGGGGCTGATAGCACCTACCCCTCCAGCCTGGGGTGGGGGCATCTCCCAGACGGAATCGTGCAGATGGTGCCCGTGGGCAAGGTTGGCACCAGCTGGCCAGGAAGAATGAGTGGTGCTGCCCGCACCCCAGGAACCTCATTGGGGCCTGTGGGTACAGGGCAGGAGAGCGGCCAGACCCTGGCACCCAAGGGTGCGCATGATGCTCGTCACCCTGGAAACTGTAGCGGAACTTTCTGAGAATGAAAAGGGCCTGAAAGAGCTTTAGCAGTGAAACTCAAAACAATGAAGGCAGGGGAAGCAGGTACGGATTTGGGTGTCCGTATTCCCAGGCTATGTGCAATCACTTGGTGTTTGTTTTTTTTTTTAATTCTTCAAAATGAAATTTAATTTTGAGCCGCGGGCTACTAGGTGGGAAATTCGATGTCCCGAGTCGGTTTACTCTAGGGGTTTCAAAAGGCCCAAAACAACAGAGAGGGGCCCTGGGGTCTTGGGTCCACCCCAGGCGGTGCCCGCTGGCCCACTGACCCAACTCCCCAGGGCGGGCGGCTGGCAAGGCTGGGCGCAAGGACACCACGCAGCCCTGTCCCTTGAGGTTCACCACATCCCAGGGCACGGCAGAGCAGGACACCGTCCTTGCTACCAGCAGAAGCACAGCCCCATGTCTCCAGCCTGGGGGAAAGCTCTCCCACCCTCTTTCCTCTGCCTGCCTCCACCATGTCCTCCCTAATTCCTCCCTCTTTTCATCTTCCTCTTCGGGGCAAACTTCCATCACCCCCACAGTGTGCCTGGGTTCAGAAGCCACTTCAGGTCTGGCCCTTGGCTCGAGGACGCACAAGCACCTTCTGGGGGTGGGGCAGGGGAGGAGAAAAAGGGGGCGGGAGGAAATCAGTAATGATCACAATGGGAGCGCCCGAGGGGCTCAGTCGGTTAAGTGTCCAGCCTCCGCTCAGGTCTGTGAGTTCGAGCCCCACATTGGACTCTGTGCTGACAGCTCCGAGCCTGGAGCCTGCTTCGGATTCCGTGTCCCCCTCTCTCTCTGCCCTTTCCCCTTTTGCACTCTGTCTCTCTCTCAAAGATAAATAAACATTGAAAAAATAATAATTAATTAAATAAAAAATATTTAAATGGTGATAATGATAGCTAACGTCTTGAACGCAGCCAATGCTCTAACAAATGTTAGTCTTTACTCCTGAACGACCCTGTAAAGGTGGCACTGTTATTATGCCCATTTTGCAGAGGGGAAGCTGAGGCCTGGAGCGGCCGTGTGACTCGCCCCACTCGGCCCCGCTAGTAAATAGGAGAGCCAGGATTCCAGCGCAGGCACGGTCCGGGAGACGGGGCGTGGCTTCCACCGGATCCTCCAAGGCATCTGGGACCAGACCCAAAGCCCTGTGCCTGTGCTTTGAAGCACCGCCAGACCACTGTTCAAACCTTCCTCTCCTTCCTCTGCAACTCTCTGGAATCATGACTCCTGGAAACAACCGTTCAAAAAGCGGCTGGGAGAAGGAAAGCAAACTTCCTCTTAGAAGTAGGAGAATTCATACTTAGACTGTTCTTGACGGGAAGTGGCACCTGGGCGGCTCATTTGGTTGAGCGTCTGACACTTGATTTTCATTTTAGGTCGTAATCCCAGGGCCGTGGTATCGAGCCCTGCCTTGGGCTCTGCACTGAGCATGGAGCCCGCTTGAGATACCCCTCTCCCTCTGTCCCTCTCCCTGGCTTGGGTGTGCGCTCTCTCTCTCTCTCTCTCTCTCTCTCTCTGAAAATAAAAACAAAATAAATTTTAAAAAAAATGGACAAGCATCAACTCGTCTAGTCAAGAAAAATAATAATACAAAATACAAGATTAGAAAAGGAATATATTAACACAGCCATGGGGATTATTTTTGAAATTTAAGGGAATAGTACCTACAACTCCATGCTCATTAGTGTTTCAACACTGAAAAATACTATTCTAGGAATATATTTGTAAATTGCCAAAACGGACTCAGTGAGTGAAAGACCAATAACCGCAGGAGAAATTTTACAAGCTGTCATCTCTAAAAAAGACGCCACCGGTAGAGAGTTTTAGAAGGAGTTATTTCAGACGCTGGGAGTAGGCCTTTTCCTTGCAAAGCTTTCCCGGAGCATTGGGGGGAAAGGATAGATGGGTTTTATGCTTCTGAACTGGTTTTATGAAGCTAACATAATCCTGACACAGAAATCCGACAAGATAACCGTGGCACCCTACCCGCCCTCGTGATGAAGAACCACAGACCGGTTTCACTCTTGCCAATGGACACGAAAGTCCTGGATAAAAGGCCAGCAAGTGGGACCCTGTATTCTCGCGGTCTCTGATACAGTCAGCGTTGCCCACGATTATCCAACACCGGGTGTTGGGCATGCGTTCCCGTACCCCTGATCTGCGCTGGGGCTAAACCGGGCCCTCCTATCTGGGCCCAAACAAAAGGGACACGACATTCCCTTACAGTCTTCACTGGCCCTCTCGGCATGCAGAGACAGGATGCAAAGCTTGCAGAAACACAAAAAGGCTACCACTTGAGTTACTGCCACTCGCTGGAAGCTTGGGGTCCGCTGGAGTACCCCGTGAGGGTGATAATTGGTCATTTCTTTTTCTTTCTGAGAAGCTCTTAAGTCCTTGCCTGTTGGCTTTTAAATAGGTTACATCCTCTGCCTTCTCCCTGCTGGGCTTGGTCACATCTGATTCAATAGTCGAGTCCCGATGGAACCCCCTCTTTGCGGTATCAATATACATACCCCCCCAAAAAAAACTTGGGGACAGTGCCCGCGGTGACTTGGACAACCGAATCCTGGGCCCAAGGGACTCGATCCAGCTGGCAGTGCACGCGTGCTGGACAAGAGATGGGAGCCTTGGCCTCTGCCCGGGGTCCCAGCTGTCTGGGAGCTTCTCAGCCAGAAAACAAACTGTCACTGTACCTGGAGGCCACCAGAGGGTGCCGGACTCCGTTTCCGGGATATGTGGCATCAAAGGCCACCTGGTCTCTGATTCACAGCAGTTGTCTCTTTCACTTTTCAATGAATTCAGATATGTTAGGGAGTGATTTGCATACAGTGAAATTCACCCACTTCAGGTACGCTGCTTGGTAAGTTCTGACAAGTACGCGCGGCTAGAAAAAAAACACAGTCAAGATATAAAACATTCAGGGTGCCTGGGTGGCTCAGTTGGTTAAGCGGCCGACTTCAGCTCAGGTCATGATCTCACGGTTTGTGAGTTCAAGCCCCGCATCGGGCTCTGTGCTGACGGCTCAGAGCCTTGAGCTTGCTTCAGATTCTGTATCTCCCTCTCTCTCTGCCGTTCCCTTGCTCATGCTCTGTCTCTATATCTCTCAAAAATAAAATAAAAACATAAAAAAAAAAAGATGTAAAACATTCTATGACCCTTGAAAGTCCTCTCATGCTTCCGCGTGTGGCCAATTTTCCACCCCCACCTCCAGCCCGTGGCAACCACTAATCCGTTTGCCGCCCCTCTGCTTCTGCCTTTTCTAGAATCTTATGTAAATGAAATCATCTAGTGCTTGGCCTTTCGTATGTCTTCTTTCACATTACATAACGCTTTAGAAATTCATCATGTTGTCACACCTATCAGTAGCTTGGTCTTTTCTGTTGTCAAGTGGTATCCCGTCCGAGGGACCACAGTCTGTTTTCTCATTGGCTAGATGATGACTGTTTGGGTCATTTCTAGGTTGGGGCCATCACGAAGCAAATTGCTGTTATCATTCACGTACGGATCTTCGAGCGGACGTGCGTCTTCAGCGTCCCTGGGTAAACATCTAGGAATGAGGTTACTGAGTCATAGGACGAGTGCGTGCTTAACTGTACAAGAAACTGCCAAACTGTTTTCCCAGGCGGCCATCGCTCCTCCAAGTGGCTATTGCCAGAACTCTGTATTGTCTTTTTTTTTTTTAAGCCATTCTAATAGGTATGTGGTTGTATTTGGTATTCCATGATGTTTTTGATTTTCCATACCCTAATGGCTAATGATGGTAAGCATCTGTGCATGTACATATTTTCCATCGTATCTCATCATTGATGAAGTCTCTCTTCAAATCCTTTGCCCGTTTTTAAACGGCCCGTCTTATTATTGAGTTGGAAGACTTCCTTATCTATTCTGGATACAAGTTCTTTATCGGGTATGTGTCCTGCAAATATTTTCTCCCAATCTGGAGTCTGTATTTTCATTTTCTTCCTAGTACCTTTGGAAAAGCAGGAGTTTTTAATTTTGGTGAAAGCCAGTACAATTGTTTTTTAAAATGGATTGTACTGTTTGTTCTAAGAAATCTCTACCTAAACTAGGTCCCCACCATATTCTTCTACATTCTCTAGTATAAACACATCACGCTATCATTTCCTTCTAGGCAGGGCTTTGAACTCAGTCCCACAAATTTTGCTAGGTTGTGTTTTTATTTTATTTAATGGAAATATTTCCATTACTTTCATGGTTTCTTCTTCGAATTGTGAATTATTTAAAAATATGTCGTTTCACTTCCAAATATTTGGGTATTTCCCTCATATCTTTCAGTTATTGATTTATAGTTTTATGGCGATGAGAGGACCTCCTTGTATGATTTTCATTATTTTTAATTTGTTGAGATTTGTTTTATGGCTCAGAAGACAATCGATGTTGGTCCGGTTCCATGTGCTTCGAAAAGAATGTGTATTCCACTGTTGTTGGGTGGAGTGTCCTATAAATGTCAGTCGGGTTTAGTTGGTTAACTGTTATTTGAGTTATTTGCATCCAGGCTGATTTTCTGTCTCCTCACTCGTTCTTTGAAGTATCAAGAGAGAAGTGGGTTTGTCCACTTCTGCTCTCATTTCTTTCCGTTGTAATTATATGGATCCTGGGGGCCTGTTCTCCACACTGACGTTGGTTTTCCTCTTGATGAACTTGACCCCTATATCATTCTGTGTTTTATTCCTGGAAAAATATTCTCTGTTCTGAGGTCTGCTTTGTCTTATGTCGGTAGGGGCGCTGGATCTTTCTTTGGATTTGTGTTTGCATGGCATATCTGGTTTTCACTCTTTTGCTTTTAACCTATCTAGGTCTTTATTTAGAGGGGGTTGAAGGCAGCCTAGGGCTCGCGAAGGTGTTCCCCGCTGCTGCTGTTCCACCTTCCGCCTTCAGAGGTCCCCGCCTGCCTCCAACCGCTGAGTCGGCCCTCCGCGCGCTCTTGCTCCCCGCCTAGTGGTAGACTGCTGTTACTGCTTCTCCGCCCTCCCGACCAGCCTCGCAGAACCTGTGCGCCCGGGACTCGGGGTGGGTCCTGGCAGTGTTCCTGACGCTCCCCTTGTGTCTCTCGGTGGGACGTAGACAGAAGGGCGGGTCCTGCACCTCCCACAAGGGCAAGCGGCGGCGTGGACTTTTATCCTCCCCAGAAACAGAGGATCTTCGTTTCTGCCTCTCCTCCAGCAGCCCTGGGATCAGAGTCGGCTGCCCCGGCAACCAGCCCCACCGGGCGTGGTGTGTTAGAGAGAACCTCCTCGAGAAACAAGGGAGGTCGCAGGGACTGCCCTCCAGCCAATCACCTCCTGGGGGGCGGGGTCTCTTCCCTCTCCTGCTCCTCCCACTCGGCCTCCAGTCGGCCTCCTGCGAAAGGCCGAAAGGCCGGGCACCTCCCCAGTCCCCCAGCCTGAGCTCCCGAGGCAAACTGTGTTTCCGAGACGCCCTTTTCATTTGGAGTTCAGTTCCCTTGGTTGCTCACAACGACCTCAGCTCTCTGGTGGGTTTTAAAACTTTCAGTTTGTAGATTACCTGGCTCTGTCTTGTTCGAATAGAAGGGACGTTTTCTTGCGGCTTTCTGTATCCCAAGAGAAAGTGGAACTCTTCTCTTTCACTTTTAATACAAGCAGATAATCGAAGGGGTTTCCATGCCCCGAGTGTCCTCTGAGTGACTCCCGGGGGCCCATGGCCTGCCGTATCTCACTTCTCATTTCCCCACAGTGTGCGCTGTGTTTGCTGTCACCGGCGTCGCGGCCCTTTAGCCGACATGACCGTTACCGCGTCCCCAGCACTGCGCTGAGTTCCTTCCAAACTTTCCCTGACTCCTGTCTTCTCTCTCTCGCCCGCATCTAACCTGTCAGGCCGATCTGTGGCTCCGTCTTCAGAATATCAGCAGTTCCTTTCAAAACTAAAAACGGACTTACAGACGGCCTGGCGATCGCATTTATTCCAGAGGAAGGAAGAGTTATTTTCATAGAGGAGCTGGCCCCCAAATGTTCCTAAGCAGCTCCGTTTGCAATAACCCAGACCTGGAAACTACCCAGGCGAATTGTGAAACGCACCCTGGGACATCCCTGCCTTGGAGGCGACCTGGCAACAAAGGGGGATGAGCTACTGCAACGTGGAACACGGTGTGGACGAAGCTCCGGGGAATTACACGGCCTGAGAAAGCCGGTCTCAAAAGACTACATCCCGCGAGATCCCATGTACGTAACCATCGTGGGTAACATAATTACAGAGCTGCAGATCGGTGGCTGCCGGAGGCTGGGATTGGGAAGGGAGGGATGTGGCTAAAAAGGGGTGACACAGGGAGCCCGTGGCAATGGTACAGTCGGGCATCTTGGTTGTTGTGGTGGTTACTCCAGGCTCACACGTGACAAAAACTGAATGGAGCTGCGTGCAAACACACACAAGCGAGTCCGCATATACATGGGGAAATCCGAGTAAATTGCACTATGCCGGTGCCGACTGGTTGGTTTTGCAGCTGTGCTGGGGTATGTGAGGTGGAGAGGGGCCCCGGGGAGAGGTACGGGGGGGGGTTTGTGCATTCCTTTGCAACCTCCTGTGAATCTATCATTACTTCAAAAAAAAAAATTTAAATACATTTGACCAGAATCCACCCCCTTCCAGTCACCTGCCCTGTTACCGGGTTGGCCCCAACCACTACCGTCTCTTGCCTGGATTATTGCAACTGCCTCTTCACAGGTCTTCCCGCTTTTACGAGCAGTCCGTTCTCAAAAACAGCAGCTTTTAAAACGGAAGGCGATGTCCGTCATTTCTGGAAATAAAGGAAGACCAACCAAATGAGAAAAGCAAAGGCTATTGATGGGAAGCTTGCTCCAGAAGGGTGTCAGCCACCGTCACTCACGTTCTGGCAGAGATCCAAAGGCAGGCGGGGGAGTGGGAAGACTTTAGGGGGGGAAATGGGGCGGCCCCACGTGTGCCCCCGTCGAAGGCCGTTGGCGTAGGGAAGCTGCCGACTAGAAGTCAGACCTCCTGCGCGACTGGTCAGGAGCACGTGTTTGGTTTTTTTCTGGTTGATTCTAAGTCGGACGGAAGGACAAAACGTAGGGAACCTGTCAGTTATTCACCGAGTTCTGACCATTTGGGGCCAGTTGTTACAGAAGTTATTGTTTGGCTTCCTGGATTGTCACTAGAGATAGCGGCCTGGCTCCTCGCAAACCTGACGCACAGCAGGCTGGCTTCCTGGGCTGGTTATCGTAGGAAAGGGGAGTGGTCTCCTGAGCAGGCCGCTGCAGGTTGCAGGGCAGAGCTGTTTTGATAAGTGGCCTGGCCATTGGCGGTTTGTACATTCAGTCTCTTGAATCTATCCGTCTGCTAGAATTCTCCGGCCAGTCCCCTTTGCACAGAGTCCTCGCGACGGCCTACAAGGCCCTTCGTGATCCGGCCCCATGTCCCCTTCGAGCCTCAACCTACTCTACCCCAGGCCCCACGCCAGTCACACTTGGCCGCCTTGCTGTTCTAGAACATTCCAGGCCCTCTCCCAAGGCCCTTATGGCCCTTCGCACAAGCCGTGTGGCTTTCTTCTTTTTCATGCTCGCTGTTTATATGGAGCGCTCCCAACTAAGGTATGCATTTCCTGAGGATACAAGTTTGCGTTGGTTTCTTAACATCTATTCCAGCACCTAGAACAGCGCCTCATCTAGCACAGAGTGGGTGCCCCATACAATGTTCTTTTAACGAAGGAGCGAACCGATACATGAGTCTGTGTGTGCAGACACGCTTAGTAACATCTACTTTTATCAGGTCCTTGGGGTGTATCACGCCTTGTGCGTTAATATGTTATCCCATTTGTATTCTTTATAGCTCTTCCATGGGCGTGTGTATGGGGGGAGGGGGTGTTATCAGGGCCGCTTACTCCCCAAGTAAGGTGGTCCCAGGGAAACGGCGCCGAGTCCTGGGGCTTCTCGGAGACCCGCACAAAAGTTTAAAGCCCAAGAAAAGCCCCGGCTCCCAAATGCAAAACACACAATAACTCAAATTAATTAATGTTTAATGAAATGTCTACAAAAATGTCATCAATTGTTAATTTATGTCGTTAATTCTGTCAACGTCTTTAATTATTAAACGTAGTGTTCATAAGTATTTCATTACACTGGGAAATAATTTGTAGGTCAGATTTTTTTTTTAAAACTTTCCCAGCCCTTCAAGAACGCAGACAAACGCCCAAAGAGTGCAGAGAATTGGCGGATAATTACAGTGTAAACGAATTACTCGTAGCCAAATAATTTCCCAGGCAGACTTACAAAAATCACTTCGGATTATTTTAGAGTAATGTGTTATATTTCATGTGGCGATTCTGTGCATTTTAATAACTGATTTGGGGAGGAACTTTCCAAGGTAACAGTACTTCACCCTAAGAAGGTCTTAAAATGGCCTTTGATACAATTAGTCCCATTTTACGGATTTAACTCTATGGTCCGCAGTCTCCTGCTCACACGAGTCAACCTCCCCAGCTTCTCCTGGCCAAGTCCTCCCGCCTCCTACTCTGACCCCACTCCCCCACTCCCTACCCACTGGCTCCAACAAGCCCAGCCTGGGCCTTGGGACACACGGTGTGTGTGTGTGTGTGTGTGTGTGTGCGTGCGCGCGCACACACATGCGCGTGGTCAGGCAAGGTGTCCATTTCCCAGACTCTGGTCTCCCTTCACTTGCTTTCTACTCAGGTTGCGCCACTGCCCCCTAAAGTCCCTTTGCCCTTGAAAGCAGCTTCTGGAATGAGGAAACCAGCAATCCCCCAAATCGCCACCAGGTGGTGCCACAAGCTCATGCCTGGGCTTCTGTGCGCTCCCTTCAGAGAGACGAGACAAGAAGCCCCTGGGGGCCATCCGGGTCCCCAGGCTTCTTCTCTGGGGTGGCTCTGGCCCCTCCAGGGGATCTGCATGGCTTTGTTTTCACCACGGTGGCAGGCACCGCCGTTTGACTCCTGCTCCCTCTCGGTCTCGGTCTCCCAGCTGTGTTGTGTCTCCTTGTTCCCGTCTCCTTCTCCCTGTCTATGCGTGTCTGCCTCTCTCAGTCCCTTTCTCTCTTTCTCTTTCTGCCATCCGCCACCATCTTCCTCGACATGTCTAATACTCCACCTCATTCAACAAGTTAGTTTTCTTAAAAGTTAATTTTTATTTATCTTGAGAGAGAGAGAGAGCAAGTAGGATAGGGACAGAAAGAGAGGCAGACATAATCCCAGGCAGGCTGTGTGCTACCGGCGCAGAACCCGAGGCGGGGCTCAAACTCACGTTGTCGCGAGATCATGACCTGAGTCAAGATCAAGAGTCGGACGCTTAAGGGACCGAGCCCCCCAGGCGCCCCAACCGGTGAGTTTTAAAAACCAGTTGCTGGTGCCTGTTCTATGACAGACATTGTCCCAGGCTCTGGAAAGTCAGTGAAGGCAAGCCAGAGTCCCAGTCTAGGGGAAGAGGCTCTCAGCAGAGGGCTGCAGTGGGTGAGCCCTTTCATCCTCTGCCTTCTCCCTTCCCCTCCCTTCCCTTCCCAGAACTATTTACCAGAAAGAGCCAGAAGTGTGCTCCTCTCAGCTTCCCTCCCTCCCATACACAAGTCTCCCCAAGGCCCACCTCTTCATCATTCTCACTGCCAGGCTTTTGGGGGTCCCACCAGGGCCTTGAGTGACTCAGTGACTGAGGTCTTACCACCCATGTGTTAGACCCGGGCTGCAGATGGGGCTCACTACGGAGATTCCTTTCCACCTTCGCCCAGATATTTGCCCCGTCCTTATGTCCTCCTCCTCTCTTCAGGGGAAGGGGTCACTCTGTCCACTGCCAATCCCTCCATCGGGCTCAGGTCCCATTCCCTCTCTTCCTCTAGAATCTCCCCGCCCCTCCCTCTTTCTCTCTTCCTACTGGATCCTTCCTCTCAGTGTAGTAATCCCTCACTTGCATCCTCAAAGTCACCTCCGTGCGGGCCATGCCATCAGACAACAGAAAGCATCTCAAAGCCTTGAAAGGAGATAAAGTTAACACTTGCAGGGGGCTGGGTACTGAAGATGAAGCACTCTAAATAAAAATACAGTAACTCCATGAGGCACAAAATTCCTACAGAGTAAATTACATCCCGATCAGAAATTATAATGGAAGGAAAAACCTTATTTATGGTAGTAGAAAAGATAAAGTACTTTGGGATAAACTTAAGAAATGTTCAAGACCGCTACGAAGAACATTGTAAGATTTCGGAAGAGCACAGAAGACCTAAAACCGTGACGTGGTCATGGGGCGGTAGACTCAATATCACAGACCGTGACTTTTGATGCGTTTCTTCACACATTTAATGCGATTTCAATAAAGATATCGACGAAAGAAGACATGCGCCCAGTAAGCATATAAACAGAGGCTCAACATATCAGTCACACCCACTAGAATGGCCAACATCAAAAAAAGACAGACAACAGTGTTGACACGGTCACTTTGGAGTTGGTTCGGCAGTTTCCTGACCCAGAAATTCTACTCCTAAGTGTTTACCCAAATGAAACAAATGTCCAGACAAAGGCTTGTATATAGATGTTCAAAGAAGCCTTATTTGATCATCAAAAACGGAAAACCACAAACAAGTAAATTGTGTGGTTATCCGCGCAGTGGAAGGAACATACACTAAAAAGGCGCCAACTACAGATAGACATAATAATACAAATGACTCTCGGCAACGCTACAGGGAGAGAAAGAAGCTAGACACAAGAGGGGATGGACTGTGTGATTCCGTTTTGTGTGAAGTTCTAGAAAAGTGGAATTTATTTTTTTTTAATGGTCATTTATTTTTGAGAGAGAGAGACAGGGTGCAAGCAGGGGAGGGGCAGAGAGAGAGAGGGAGACAGAATCCGAAGCAGGCTCCAGGCTGAGCTGTCAGCACAGAGCCTGATGCGGGGCTTGAACTTGTGAACCACGAGATCATGACCTGAGCCGAAGTCAGATGCTCAACGAACCGAGCCACCCAGGCGCCCCTAGAAAAGTGGAATTTAACCCATCGCAATAGAAAACCAGATCAGCGGGAGCCCGGGAAACGGATAGGGGAAAGGGGCATGGGGGGATTTGTGAGTCGATGGAAACGTTCTAGATCTTGACTGTGTTGGCTGATGGTAACACGGTGTTCACATTCGTCGAAACACATCAAGCACTACATTTAAAATGGGTGCATTTCATTATATTATACTTTTTTTTTTTTAAGTAATTGCTGGAGGAAAACAACAAAAACCTGTGCTTTTGCTGGGACCGAAAAATCCAAGTTAAACAGCAGTAAACAACTGAACAATAAAAACTCTACACTGACATGCAGTTTTTCACTTAACCAGATTGTTAAAAAATCCAAAAGCTTAATAACACACTGTGTTGGCATAGCTATGAAGAAAAGCACACTCTTCATCACGAATGATGGGAGTGTAAATTGGAATAACCCCTAATGAGGGCGTTTGGGCAATATGTATTAAACTACAAATGCTTTGACCTAGCCATTTCGCTTCTGGAATTTTATCCTACAGGTAAACTCAACCACAAGCAGAAGAGCGTATGCTAAAGATGATTACTACAACGTTGTTTGGAATAGCAAAACACAAAAAATAATCTAAATGTCCATCAATACAGTTTAAATAAAGTATGATACATCTGTATGCTGGAATCCTATGTAACTACAAAACCCAGTGGGAAGTCTCTGTGCGCTATTATGAAAAGATCCTTAAGGTGTAATGTTAAGCGAACAAAGGCTCATTATATTTGATGTTGCCATTTGTCTTTTAAAAATCCAGAGGGGCGCCTGAGCGGCTCAGCCGGTTGGGTGTCTGACTCTCGATTTTGGCTCAGGTCAGGATCACGGGGTTGTGCGACAGAGCCCTGCCCTGGGCTCCGAGCTCAGCATGGAGCCTGCTTGAGATTCTCTTTCTCTCTCTTTCTCTCTCTCTCTCTCTGCTCTTCTCCCCGACTTGCATTCTCTCTCTGAAATCAATCAATCAATCTAGAGGTTATATATTTGGATTTTCTTGAATGTGCATTAAGAAAAAAAAAAACTCCTGGAAAAATAACCAAGAAACTAGTATCAGAGGATACTTGTTTGGAGAAAGGCGTGGGAAGTACATGGATGGAGTCGGGAGTATGAGAGACACTCCCGAAGAGTGTGAGAGAAACTGCCGAACCAACTCCACAGTGATCATGTTAATAGTATGCCTTTTTAATCCTTAAAAAAACGTTGGGGCTGCCTGGGTGGCTCAGCCAGGTGAGCGTCCGACTCTGGGTTTCAGCTCAGGTCATGATCCCAGAGGCAGATCAAGCCCCGCGTCGGGCTCTGCTCTGAGCGTGGAGCCTGCATCAGATTCTCTCTCTCCCTCTGCCCCTCTGCCCTCCTCACGATCTCTCTAAAAAAATAAATAAAAAGTAAAAAAAGTAAAATAAATTTTTTGAATGTGACCGTACTAGCTATTCAAAATTTATTTTTTTAATAACATCAAAATAATACGTCAACATTAAGTATTTTTAACTATCATTATTCACAAGGTTATCTTGAGGAGAAAAATGTGTTCAGTCCAGTGTGGGGACATATTTGGCACAGTGTTACTATTTTTTATCCCCCTCCCCCCCAAATCCCTGCACCCACCCACCCCCATACTTTAGGTTCCGGTTCCCCAGACCAGAGGCGCTCAGCTGCCTCTGCCGCCTGGGGCTTTCCCGTCTGTGGAATGCTTTGCCGGCATCTCTTGTCTTCTCTCATCCCTGCCCTGTGGCTGCAAGGGCATCACCTCCTCAGAGAAGCCTCCTCTGACCGACACCCTCTCCTGCTCTTCTCAAGTCCCCCCCTCGCCTAAGTGCCCCTTGTCTTCCCCTGGGGACTGGGGACCGCGAGGTCCTAGCCCTCTGAAGCCCAGGGGTCCTTGAACCTGTGGGCTCCCTCGCCTGGAGTTCCCCTCAATAGGGGGAATTAACGGCAGGCCTTACCCTCCACCTATCTGCAGACGTCCAAGTTTCTACTTCCGGTAAGTGTTCTGTGGATCCTCGCACGCCCACAGAGAAAATCCGCGTGTGTTTCTCCTCTAAGCTCTCCCGAGGAAGACGCCCGGGCTTTCCCATGAAATCTCGGCACACCGTGTGCAGTCGTGGTGGAAGGAATAGAGAAATCGCTCACTCATGAAGCTCTGGGGCCAGCAAGGAGAGCAGGCACTTGTGCGAGGAGCAGTGACTCAGCGGGGAGGGGCCCCCATGACAGCCCCGAAGTGGAGAGGGGGCCCAGTGGAGAGCAGAGGGCCATGCCTCACTAGGCCTCAGGGCTGGCAGAAGGGTGGCTGGCCAGGACAGGAAGGACTGGAGGGACGGCTTCTGAACAGGGAGCCCTGGCTAGCAGGGTGGCCCCCAGGTGAGGGGACAGGGGCAGAGCGGGGGCAGCTGGCTGGGGCTGCGGCTCTCCAGGACGGGGCCCTGTGGCTAAAACCTGCCCCCGAAGGCCAGGCGGTCTGTGCTGGCAGCACTCCGAGGAGGGAAAGGCAGGCACTGGCAGGAACCGAAGGGAAAACTGGACGGAGCCTGGTGCCAGGAGAGCTGGGGCGGCCCGCGGGGAAAGGCCTGGTGCCAGAGGACAAGCCTGAGGCTGCTTCTCAAAAGGGCAGGTCCAGCTTTCTGTGAGGTTTTGGGTTTTTTGTTTTGTTTTGTTTCGTTTTTTCACAAGCCTTTCCAGGAAGTGAGATTCATTTCTCAGGGCTGAAAAAGTACAAGTCCCCTTCTCTGGGGTCCCTGGGGTTTGGGCTGGACCACTGGAGCAGAAAGCTGGGCCGGGCCTCCAGGCCCAGTTCCTTCCGTTTCCTTCCCTTCTGCCGGTGGAGGAGCAGTGAGCCGGGTGTCACAGGAGGGGGAGCTGACAGGGGCTCCTGGAGGTGATCAGAGCCCCCGCCCTGACCCGCAGGAGGCTGGCTGCGGCACCAGCTCTGACACACCCGTTCCCTCTCCTTCCTGGCAAACTTCTGCCCTAAAAAGGAACGGAGTGCCCAGAACCTGCCCCGGGGTCTTTGAAACCCTGGGCAGGAAGGGAAACCGTGGGTGGTTCAAGTGTATCTTGTGGGTGTGTCTGCCTCCCAACCCTCATCCTTGCCAGGGGGCGGGGGGGGGGGGTGCAGTACGGAAATGGCCTCAGGGACTCCCCCAGCCCAGCCCCGTGCCCCCACTTCTCTCCGACACATCGGAAACAGCACATTTATTGGCGGGCGGCAGGCCTCTGGTAGGAAGCACGGAACAGCAGGGCTCTCCAACATGCCGCCCTGGGCCCCAGCCCGTCAGGCATGCAAGACGGAGCTGGCGGATCAGTCAAGACGTCTCCAGAAGCAGGGCCGGCAGCGGAGCAGCCCCACACTCTTCTGTCCCCACCACCCACCAGCCTGGCCCCAGACTGCAACCAGGAAGGCAGGCCCGGCCCGGTCCCCAAACCCCTGCCCGGCAGCGGCCTCCTGACGGCTGCCTGCCTTCTCCCCGACTCAACCTCTCCGATCCCCGCTCTGGAGCGGGGACCTGAGCCGCATGCTTTGCTCCTTCACACTGGGACCAAACTGGTTGTGGTCAGACCGTTTCTATGGGCCCTGCCTCTCCAGGTCGGGTGGCCAGCAGGGCGCAGCAGGCCTGGCTCTCTTGTCATCACACTGCGTACTCAGCTCAGGGCTGGGCACTCAGCAGGAGACCAGGATGGGCAAAGGCTTGTCCAGAGAACCACTGGAGGGGAGAAAGTCTCTCCCAGCCTCCATTCATTCGCTCCTGGCTGATGCTTCTCAGGGCTTCAACAATCCAAGGTGCGGCACTGGTGCCTCCTCCTCCGAGATGCCTCCCTGGCTCGATGCCAGACTTGGGGCTGGGCTATGGACAGTCAGCCAGGACTGCTACTTCAGGGCCCTGAGGACAGCCTCCAGCTTCATGGCCACGGCCAGGTCGCCCTTCACCTTTAGCCGCCCGCTCATGTAGGCCCCCAGGGGCCGCAGCTCCCTGCACAGAAGGGCCCGCAGGTCCGCCTCAGCCATCTCCACCACCACATCAGGGATGCCGTCAGGGACCCCGTGTCCTACCCTCCCGTGCCCTGCGTGGGGAAAGAAAACCGAGTGTTAGTAGGGATCAGCTCTGCAGCAGGGGGAAGACAGGGTTAGCCCATCCCACTGCGAGGAGTGGAAAGCAGTAGTTAACTGTTCGGGTTCTAATCCCCTGGGTTCAAGTCCTATGGGCTGGGAGACCCTCAGGGCTTTAGCTTCTAAGTTGGCGAAACGGGGTAATGATCACCCCGACCTCAGAGGCTCGCAGGGAGACGGAGGCGCGGTAACGCACGGCAAGTGCTCAGCACGGAGCCTGGCTGGAGCCTGCACTGTGTGCGGGGCTCTCGGGGTCGGAAGCTCGGCTATCTAGGTCGTCCCGCTGACGAGGACAGGGCAGGGAGACAAGGGCCCAAATAGTCACCGTCTGCGCATGGTGTCTGAGCCCCTGACTAAACTGTCGCCAGGAGCGGGGGGTTGGGAGGGGGGTGTGAAGGAGAGGGCAGGGAGGGCGGTGGCACCTGCAGTGAGGTCAAGGAAGTAGATGCTCTGGGTGCCGCTGGGCAGGAGGACGTTGAACTGGTAGCAGGCCCCGACCTGGCTGACCAGGGCCTCCGACAGGAAGGGCTGCAGGGCAGTCAGCAGCCCCTCGGCCACAGGCTGCTTTGGGCTGGGCCCCGCGCCACCGGGAGGGGCGGGCGGCTCGACTTCGCTCACCATCTCCAAGGTGTCCGCTGGGGGTGGCCAACGGGGTCGGGGAAGGAGGCAGAGAGAAGAAAAGTCAGTGTGCTGCCAAGGTCAGGATCACTGTGACCTCTGTGCCTCTCGGGTAGTTTCCTCTTACATGCCCTTCAGGCCTGAGTTCAACTTCCTCCTCTGCCAGGAAGCAGCCCTTACGTTTTCAGCCTTAACCCCCAGACCCTGGTTCTGAGCTACTCCGGCCCTGACAGTAAAATTCTTTCCCGGCTGCTGTCACTTCCTCCCACGGAGGCTCCCAAAGGCCCCTACACACTCAGATCCCTGGGCTCTGCTTGCTGCTCAGCTCTGGTCTGCTTCGGATGCGGGGCTGGCTGAGCAGCTGGGCGGGGGTGCACCGCACACGGCTGCTGAGCTCGGGTAAGGGAACGAGCGGCAAAGCCGAGCCGAGCCTGTGCCGGACGCCGAGCTGGGAGCCCCGCTGAGCGCCATCCAGTTCTTCCCCGGGGCTCCTCACCTGGCCCTGGGGGTGGGGCACCTCCCGCCCCCGAGGACAGGCCTCCTCCCAGGAAGTGGAGGGCCAGCTGCTGGAGGGTGCTGTCCATGCTGGGCCCCTCTGGGCTGTCCTGGGGTGGCTGGAGCACGGCCTCCACTGCCAGTTCCACTCGGTCCACCTCCAGCCCCCAGGCCCTGGTCACATCATTGATTTCCAGCTGGAAAACAGTAAGGGGAGAAATGCGGTTAATTCGGCCAGCCTTTCCGGGAGCACCTTCTTTGGGTGGTGGCACCACAGCCTCCCGGGACAAGCTCCCTATGGCACAAGGTCCCTCCAGGGGACGAAGGCCAAGGGCCATGATGACCCAGCTGTGTGCAGCTGGTGGTGCTGACCCAGCTGTGCGCAGCTGGGAGAGGGCCTGTCCCCCTGGAGGTCCAGGGAGGGAGCACTGGATGCTGGCGGGGCGGGGGGGAGGGAGTCAAACCGGTGATAGGGCCTAAGGGAAAGGAGGACTGTGATGTTATGATTTAGAAGAAATGCATCTTTGATCATTTAAATCATCAAAATCTACTTCTATGCGTTGGGTCTGTTCCGGCTCCCAGCTCCCACCACCCTTGGGATTGCCTGGGAGAAAAGTGATAAAGGTGTCACTGGCTCTGACAGCAGAGGTGATTTTGGACCCCACCCAGAGGTGGGGGCTGGCTGCTAGGAGGACCCACTATGTGACTGGAGGGCTGGAACTTTCAGTCCTCAGAAGCCCCCACACAATCCCCAAGAGGACTGGGTTCCAGAGCTCCCAGGCTGGCGAACCCACGAGGGTGCGGAGGGTGGCGGGTGTGGGGAGGGCGTAGAAGCTCCGTGCCCCTTCCCCAGACCTCGCCCTGTGTGTCCCTTCAGTTGATTCAGATCTTGGGTCACATCTCTTAATAAACTGGCGAATGTTACATGTCTCCCAGAGTTCTGGGAGCCGCTCCAGCAGAAGAACCCAGGGAGGCCGCCGGAGCCTCGGGTCTGTGGCTGGCCGGTCAGAAGCACCGGTAACAGCCTGGGGCGAGTGACTGGCGTCTTTAGTGGCACTTGGGGGGCAGTCTTGTGGGACTGAGCCCTCGGTTGAGGATGGAATCTGATGATGCTGTCTCCCGGTAGATAGTGTCAGAACTGAGCTGAACTCTTGGGCGCTACTGGTGCTAAAAATTGCGTGGTGCTGTGTGTGTGGGAACCCCCGCCCCCACGTTGGAAAGGGGTCTGGGAACCCCAGAAGAAGGACTCTTCCAGACAATGGGAACAGCATGTGCAAAAGCCCAGACAGGAGAACCTGGAATGTTCGGGGAAGCGTGAGTGACCGCAGGTCCACAGAGCTGGACCGTCCAGTGTGGGTTGGGAAACTGGAGACAGCTGAGGGCTTGGGGCGGACTGCTCCGGTTCACTTGGATTTATCGTGACATACAAGGAGCCCCAGAGAGGAGTCTGGCAGGGAGGTGACAGACTTGCTTGCTGGGAAGATCCTCCTGGCTGCTGTGTGGACACTGGATTGAAGGGGGCTGGAGGTGGAGGCACGGGGTCCCGGTAAGACAGTGTTTCAAAGTGCAGGCAGAAATGGCTGGATCTGGCGTCAGGCAGAGAGGGGGCCGTGAAGCCAAGCTCCGCGGAGGACGGAGCACAACTCTGCAAACTACAGAGAGCTGCAGCAAGACACTAGATGCGGCTGCCTGGGTGTGCAACGCGCGGCCAGGAGTCAGGGTTCTGGCGCGGGTTCCCGCGGGGATCGCGAGCGCGGGTGTTCCCGAGACGGCAGGCACAGAGGGAGACGCAGATTTGGGGGTGGCTAGGGGACGGATGATAGCTACGGAACAGCCAACTAACTGTCCAACAGGGGATAAGCTGGGGACAAAGAGGGTCCGGGGCACAGGAGGAGGGCTAGAGCGGAGGGCTGTAAACAGGGTCCGGAGGTGGCACGGCGCCCGGTGGACGCGCTCTCCCGGGCGGTCCTAGACAAGAGGAGGCCATGGCCGGACACTTGGCAACGGAAGGGCAGGAGACCCAGGAGTAACGGAGCGGAGCGGGCCGGAAGCAAGGAGGAAAAGCGGACTGAGGAAGAGTGGGAGCCAAGGGAAGCCGAGGGTCTGAGAGCGAGAGGAGGGGGGGGCCACAGAGTGAAAGGCTGCCGCCAGTGGAGCGGGCGTAGGACTGAGACACACCCCCAGAGCTAGCGGGAGGGAGGTCACGCTGCTACCTGTCTTAGGGGCCTGGAGGAAGCCGAAACCGAGGACAGGCTGCGGAAGGGCAGGGGAGAGGCAGGTGGGAGCCAGTAGGGGCCGGTGGCGGCAGAGCCTTTGCCGGCACAGAAAGGAGAGGAGGGAGGACTGGCGGAGGCAGGAGCCGAGCCCTGGGCCCAGAGCACTGCCCTGGCAGGCGGAGTCTGATCTCCAAGGAAGAGGAAGCCAGCGGCAAGGTAGGGAAAATGGCACCGAGGTAGAAGGGCCGACGCTGGAGGCGCTGAAAGGGCTCCAAGCGTCTGCTCCCCTCCCCTCCCCTCCCGCCCCCCCCTCCCCAGGAACAGGGAGAGGCTGCAGCAGAGAGACAGAGAGACATGGGGCGGGGAGGGCAGTGAAGGGGAAGCCACCAGCCTGCAGGAAGAGCGAGCGAGCAGCTGAGGGCTGGCTGGCAGGGACAGCGGGGAGCGTGCACCCCTCTAGGGGAGAAGTAGGCAAAAAGGCGAGTGGGAACGGAGCTTTTACGGTTGACCCTGACCGGGGCTTCGGGGAGGCGCGCCGGGTTTCTTGGGATTTCGTTTTAACCACAGGCCTGACCCTACCCTATCAGGCGCCACCTCAGTCTGGGCAACAGGCCCTAATTGACTAACATCCTGGGGTGGGACTGACTCCCCCAACTGCCTCTCTTTGGCTTTGTTGCACAACACGCCTGGCTTTCTGGTTTCTTCCCCTACCCTCTCCCGACGGCAATGACTGGGATCAGTTTTCTCCTCTGAAAAGCACATTAAAATGGAATGTGGTTTCATACATAAAAATTGTTATCAATTGCAGAAGATGGAGCACGGGATGGAGGCGTGGGGGGTGGGAGGGCAGGTGATCTGGCTCTAGGCCAGCTCTGCCCTTGGCCGTGACTCTTAGAGGCGTCTCAAATAGTTTCTGAGCCCTGGGCACCTGGGTGGCTCAGTCGGTTAAGCGTCCGACTTCAGCTCAGGTCATGATCTCGGGGTTCGTGAGTTCAAGCCCCGCGTCAAGCCCCGCGTCTGGAGCCTGCTTCAGATTCTGTGTCTCTGTCTCTGCCCTTCCCCTGCTCACACTCTGTCTCTCTCAAAAATAAATAACATTAAAAAAAAATAGATTCTGAGCCTTTAGTTTCCTCCCTCTGAAATAAAACAGTAATAAGCAGGCCTCTTGAGGCAAAATGGAAAGCAGAGGCACTCGTGGGCAGGCAGAGGGGCCTGTAAACTAGAAAATGCTCTGCGTGTGACAGCCGCGGTCACCGTCACAGTTAGGTTTCCTGAGGACTTTCACTCACGTGGTTGATTCGCCTCCTGAAGGCACTACCCTTCCCCCTCCCCGCCGTCCTCTCACCCCGGGTCCCCGGGGGGAAAACAGAGCCAAGGGGAACAAGGGGAAACCTCCTCCCTGGTCCGCTGGGACACGGGACCAAGCGCGAGGTGAGCGTGGGGAGCAGGGGACGTGCCGCCACGTGTGTATTCACTTCCGCCCCGTCTTGTCGCAGAAGGGACATGAGGGGAATTCTGCTGTAGTCACTCACACGTGGAGAAAAGTCAGGAAAAAGGTGCCCATGTCCTGGCGTCCCTTTGTCCTGTCCTGAACAAGGAACACCAGGCCCCCCAGATGCACGTGGTGCACATGAACACGGAATGCCCCGGAAGGCGACCGGCAGGAGGCCTGCTCCTTTCGCCCTCCTGCCTGCCTGTGAGGCTCGGCGCAGTCACGGCGCCGCGTGCAGGACAGGGCCGGGTAAAACCCCAGCGGTGAGGCGGGGCCGCGGGATCTGTCGGCCACTCCCCGCCAGGGCCCCTTGGCCTCCGTCAGACGGGCTCGCCCAAGACCACTACGGTCTGCACCCATCTTCTGTTTCTCAATCACAGTCCCACCCAGACCCCTGGCTCTTCAAAAGTGAGGACATACGGTAAACTGAGGCCCAGAGCGATCCGGGGCTCTGCTCCGCGTGCCCGGGCGGGCAGAGCCGGGCCCAGGCGCCCACCACTGACCTCCACCGTGGGAGGAGCCGCCTACCAGGAGCTGGTCGCTGATCTTGAGCTTCTCCATCTGGATCTCCCGCAGCGGCCTCTTGAGCAGGGCCTTGGTCATGGCATTCTGGGCCGTCATGCGCGTGGCTGTGTTCAGGTCCCTCACAGTCATCACAGAGAGTACCGGGTCCCAGATGCGGAACTGGACATCGGCCCCCACAGACAGCACGGCCCCGTCCTTAGAGGCCAACTATGGGGGGGGGGGGACCGTGAAAGAGGAGACGCTCAAGGGGCTGGTGCTGCGGGGAGGTCGGGCCCCCCTGAGGCCACCCAGCTTGACCCGCCCGCCTGGTACCTAGCTCCTCAAGGGGAAAATCATGTCCCCAAGAGCACGGTGGTAGGTACATGAAGCAAGAATGTCCTCCCAGCCTCCCCCCTCGACTTTCTGGTCATGTCTCCCACCCCACCCCTGACAGCTCCTCCCATACCAAGGTACTGGCTCCCACAATCCACACTCGGCACAAAGCCCCCACTCCCTCCAGCCGGGGGAGCCGAGAAGCCCCTCACCTTGCAGGGAGGGACATTGAAAGCTCGTGTCCTCAAATCCACCCGCTGAAAGGAGTCAATGAAGGGCAGGAGCAGGACCATGCCAGGCCCCTGAGGGGTGCGGATCCGGCCCAGGCGAAACACGATCAGCCGCTCGTAGGTGGGCACGATCTGTTCACGAGGGCGAGGGAAAGGGCTGAAGAGGCGGGGCCTAGGCCAGGTCCTAGGCAGGGTCCCTCCCTCACCTCTCCCTTGCCTTGGTTGGTGTCAGTTACCCTCAGATCTTTTTAGAAGAGAAAAGCAAGGCTCTTCTTGGTTCAATGACTTCCTCAAAACTCTCAGAGCCCCCGAGTGGAACAGGCAAGACGTGAAGGTCGTTCTGAGTGACTCTAACCCCAAGCAAAGAGCTTTACCAATTTGAGAAGTGAACGTGTCCAAATTGAGAAATGCAGGCCCAGAGAGGCAAAGTGACTTGCCCAAGGTCACGCGGTATTTGTTTCAGCAGCAGTTTCAGGACTAGGATTTAGGACCTTCTAAGGCTTCCTTCCGGACCACACCAAACCCAAAGGCTTTCTAGAAAAGTTGACTATTGCCTCGGGCCGCACAAAGGGCAAGGCCTTCCTGGGCTTTCCCCTTCACTGCGGCTGTCAGATGGGATCCTTAACTATCATGCCTCTTTTTCCCCTCTGCACCAGCCTTGGCCGAAAACCTGGCCTGAGTTCCTATTACTCATTACCTGCTGGGCCCGGCTGCGAGTTGTGCCTTTCAAATTTTGGCCTAACCCAAAGAAAGGGAGATACGGCAACGGTATCTGTGGGCACCATAAAGCTGGTGTCCGGACCCCAGGACTTGGGAATTCGGGAAGGCTTGTTGGCCATTTACCGGCTCCCAGTGTGACTCTGGGCAAGTCTGAACCCTGGAAGAGGCAAACGAACAATCCTCGACTCGCCCGTGTCCTCGGGGTGTGACAATGTAATATGTAGGGGAAGGGGACGGAGGGCGGGGGATTCATCCAACAGCGCCAAAGCTTTCAGCGTGGCCCGACCACCCCGAGCGGGACCCGGCCAGCCTTACCTTCAAGGCGAACCAGCCGGAAACAGGGAAGGTAAGCAGCAGCAGCAAGAACCCCAGGACACTGATGAGGCCGTGGCAGAGGTAGGAAGGCCAGCTCTGAGGCACATCTGGGGACGAGAGAGAGAGAGAGCAGAGGCGGTCAGGGACCCGCCAGCTGGTCCTGGCAGGAGAGCAGCAGGCTGTGTGAACTTGGTCAAGGGCGCCTTTTGCCCGCCTTCCCCCTCCCCCCCCCCCCCCTTCACCGGCTCTTCCCTTTTCAGGGCTCAGTTGCCTCCCTGCCTAATACTCCCGTATCTTTAACCAGATGCTAGTTACGGATGTTCCCTCCTCCCACGCGACAAAAACTAATCTGTCTCGAGTCCCACCCCCGCAAGGCCTAGTCTCTGCTAGGCAACAGCCATTAGGTGCGAGAAGCCACTCCACGTGACACTATCCACACTGGGTTATCGGATCAATTCTCTTGTCTGATAGAGAGTGCCTTCCACGGTGTAGCACAGAGCCAGGGGCACCTGGGCATCTGTACACACCATGCTGGGTTGGATTGAATGCTAGTGGGAGAAAACGTTCCTCCTCGACCACCAGCCCCAGAAGCGTGCTTTCGGGGGCACCCTTCTGGAGAGAACGCCTTAGCCTAAAGGGATAAAGCATTCATGGCGCGACAGGAGCCACGGATGACAGGGAGGATGTTCGTCTCTGGCTCACAATTCACCCCCTCTAGTGCCCTCAGGACTGTTGAAGGCTTCGCTTGAAGCAGCTTCAGATGGGAGACGCGAACTAGGAAGACAGGCTCATCTGAGACAGAGGTCCTGGCCCCTGGGAGAACCAAGAGCCCAGAATGAAAGCGGAGCCGAGAAAGCCCCAGAATCTAGGATGATTCTCGTCTGCTCTCCTTCCCATCCCGAGGCTGGACAGGAGACAGACAGGAGCCTCTGCTCAGTGCCCCCCCCGGAATGCCATGCCCTCTGGGCTCTCCGAGCCCGAGGATACTGCCTGGCTCTGACCCCTGTGGCTGCTGCAGGAAAGAGACCCTTGAACAGGGTCCGCTATCATTACAGGGGGATTCGGTTGTCAGACTAAGGCACCTGAGATCTGGCCCCAGGGGGCAAGGGAACCATTCAAGGCTCTGGGGCAAGAGAGGACCAAAGCTGACACAACAGGCAGCGAAGGCCTGCCTTTTTCTCCTCTCCCTATCTATCGGGAAACAGGAAGATGTTTAAGCTCCGGGCATCCAGACGTAGCCACTGGGATGAAGATTCTGCCATTTCTCTGCGCCAAGGGCCCTTAGCATGCTGGTGACCTCTATGCCTATGTTCTGGTGACCTATGCCTGGGTTCTTTCTGGTCAAAACGGGAATTTGAAATCCCTTCCCAGGCTTAAAGGGCTGCTAAGAGCCGAGAGGAGAAATCGGGGTGAGGCCTGTTAGAAGATAAGAGAGCTCCGGGGGCAACAGCCCAGCAGCCCTAGGGAGGACGGAAGAGCGCAGGCATCCCAACGCCCGGTCCAGGCCCTTCTCCACATCGTGGCCACTCTCGGTGCCTCCTCTTAGGGTGCGAGGGCGCCAGACCGGCTGACTCCAGAGGGTGCCGGCCGATCCCCGCCTCGGGTCCGCTGTGCTGGGCGGCCACTCACCGGCCCCCGGCCCCACGCCGCCCGGCTCCGGGGACAAGCAGCCCTTCTGCGAGCCCAGGAAGCCGAAGCTCGACTGCTGGAAACGGTCAAAGTCCCCCAAGGGCAGTGCCCGGTACCCGGACCTGCCGAGCATGGCTCTTGACTGGGGCGCGCCCCGCGCCCCCGCGCGGTGCCGGGCAAGAGCAGCCGGCCGCTCCCCAAGCCCGCCCCCGGCCGGCCGCCGCTTCCGGTTTCACGGGCCGCGGCGCAGGAGGCGGTGGCTAGCTCGGCCCGGTTCCCGCCGTCGCACAGCGCCTCCTGCGGCGGGAGGACCGAACCCGCTGGAGCCCTGCCTCCCTGCTCCCGCCCCGGCCTTGGAAAAGGAGCAGGAAGGCAAGGGGAGCTTTGTGAGTGGGTTTTCAGAAGCCGAATTTTCTCCAGAATCAAGGAAATGCTACCAGCCGTCCCAGCACTCCCGCTGCAAACTCACATACAGGGGTGGCAGTGTGTGTGGGTGTGCGGGTGTCCTATCTAGAATTAGGGCCTCTTCAGGGTCTGGTCAGCAAATTATTCCTCCTCGTGTCCCCACAGCCCAGCAAGCAGTGCTTGGCACAGAATGGACCTCAGACTTATTTGTTGAATGAAGCCGTAGCCAGCTCATGGTGGTCAAGGTGGGGCAGGAGGGCCTGAACTTTGGCGCAAAAGGAGCAATTTCACGTACAGACCTCCGAGAGCACAGCTGAGTAAGGAAGAAGGGGATAGCACAGAGCATCCCAGGGCAGGCCTTGCAGGACATCACGGAGGTCCCGAATTGGCACACCCCTTGATCCAGAGGTAACTTGCCGCTCCATGGCTGGAGAAAATCTAAATGCAAAGGGTGAATTTACTCTGAGAAGCATTGATTTTCAACATGGTGTTGGGGCAGGGTGTCTTTCAAAGTGAGTAGAGTGGGCGCCTGGGTGGCTCAGCGGGTTAAGTGTCCGACTTTGGCTCAGGTCATGATCTCGCGGTTCATGGGTTCCAGCTCCACACCGGGCTCTGCGCTGACGGCTCAGAGCCTGGAGCCTGCTTCAGATTCTGTGTGCGTGTCTCCCTCTCTCTCTCTGCCCCTGCCCCGCTCACACTCTGCCTCTCCCTCTCTCTCTCAAAAATAAATAAACATTTAAAAAAAAGTGAGCAAAGAAATTAATACAACTTTCTTGGTCTCAGCCACATGCCAGTCCTGCCTCCTCGGGCCCCTCACACCGCAGCCATAGTCCCTTCCACGTCCCTTCTGCAGGTACCGCTCATCATCTTTGGCTTTTCCTAGTTTGAAGGCCGGATTCTAAAGCCCTGGTGGGTACTGATCAGGCTGGAGGGTTGAGGAGGCCCCTGAGGCCTCACACAGTCTCTGGGAAGTTGGATCTCCCAGCCGTTCCCTTTTCCACACATGCCCCGGACAATAAGCCTTACAAGGGCAATGTCCTATCACCCTCCCTAGTCTGCTCCAAGCTGGAAGTGAACACAGAATTGTACACAGTTAGCCCAGTGGTTGGGACGGTTTGATGTTTGAAGCCAGGGCCCTTGGCGCAGTGAAGAGTGTGCCTTCTCCCCTCACCAGCTGGGAGCTGGCACCCTGCTCTTTCGGCCAACAGCTGATTTGCTCTCTCCCCTTTCCCAGCCTGCCGCCACTGCCTCAGACTCACCAGCCTTTCCAACTGTCACCCGAGGCGTCGTCCTGTCCCCCTCACTGCACTCAGTGTCCTCCCGGTGTCTCTGACTCAGATCCCTCCTCTGCATCCCACAGCCACTGTCCTAGACCAGGCCACCTGTCCCGGGTTGTCAGAGTGACCATCCCAGCGTGCATGTCGGGTCATGTTCTTGGGTTCTAAACTCACTCTCTTGTTGCCCACAGAACTGGTTCATCTCCTTGGATGGGAGGCCGCTCGTGGGTCCTCTCTTAAGTCTGAAAATGCCTCAAACGGGCTCTCCTGTTTCAAACCTCCAGGCCTTTGCTCGTGCTATTCCAAGTGTTCCCCCAGCCCCGAAACCCTGGCGACCACCAACCCTCCTTCCCGTTCCTTCAAATGCCAGCAGCAGATCTCCTTTCCAGCCAGGCCCACTAGTGTATGAAAACCTCTGTTTCAGCAACCGCTCTTCTACTTGACCTGGGGTTCTCCCAAATGGCCCCCGCCATCCCCCCTTCAAAGCCGAGGGCGAGCGCTGCCTCCTTTCCAGCTCGGCTCTGCTGCAATCCCTTTACCCCCAGATCAGCTGACCGTCTACTCCTCTCCTCCCCACTCCTTCCTCCGGCTCTGGGCGTGTCTTCAAATCCCACAAGTCGGCCTCTCCGCCCCTCGGACCGCCCCTCCGCCCCTAGAACCGCCCCTCCGCTCTGTCTCACTTCCTCTCGGGAGGCGGGCCCTCAGCGGGCACCGCCCCTTTCGGGACAGCCTCAGACAGACTCGGGAGACTTGGCCCTCTGGCGCATGCCTCTCGTTCCGCTTCTCCTCCCGCCCCTCCAGCTCAAAACCCAGAATCGAAACTGTGCTGTGATCCATGCAGCGGGAGCCTGCCCTCGCCCGATCTCCGGGTCCCCAGCAAGACCCCGCACTGCCCCCCACACCCACCATGCCTCCTCCGGAGTCCGTCTCCGAAGGCCACCAGCCCAGCCCCAGCCACAGCCCCACGGAGGTACTACTGGGTTTGGGGAGATGGGGTTTAGCCTTTGTTGATTTGGTCAGTTGCGGGGAGAGGTGGGAAGGGAGAGGGCAACTTGGCCAAGTACCTTAAAGAGTGACCCGGAGAGAAAAGCGGACATTGGGTCCTGACCCTCTTGGCTGGGGTAGGGGTAAGTGAGAGCAGAAAAGGGGACCAGGATGAGTTAGGGGAGCCTCTCCGGCCCGTGATTCTCCAGGATTCTCCACGAGCAGGGGGCAAGATGCCCACCCTGGCGCTTTGCCTCCTAAGCCTCTGCCTCGGACGGAGGTCCACAGGTTAGGGAGAACGGCAGGAGTGGCCCTATTGCGCAGGCCTGGAGCCAGGGGCATGTCCCAGGTGTGGGAAACCAAAACCCAAGTTCCCAGAGCAGAAAGTGGGAAACTGGCCGGGATGAGAGAAGTGTCTTGGCTAAGGCCTCACAGCTCCTGCGGTGGTTTCTCCGCTAGGATACCTCCAGGATCCTTCTCTTGAAACACCCCACGTGCACCACCCCCGCCCCTCCGTCCACAAGGGGTTTATTAGGTCCTCCAGAAGCTTGCCTCAGTCTTCTCCCGGACAAATGCCCCAGCTCCCCGCCCCTCCCCCAAAGGAGCTTCTTACATCCCTTGCTCTATCTTCTCCCAGCCGTTTGGCTCCCTTTCATGAAAGCACTTTCTTCGAGTAACTTTCATTATTTGCATTATTACAATTAGAAGTAATATTACTTAGTTACGAACACTCCTCACGTGCCAGGTACTGTATTAAGCACTTTTTTTTTTTCTTGCTGGAAAGTATCCGTAACATAAAACTTACCATGTTTTTAAGGAGTTTATTTTTTGTAAGTAATCTCTACACCCTCCGTGGGGCTTGAACTTACAACCCTGAGACCGAGAGTTGCGTGCTCCACCAACTGAGCCAGCCAGGTGCCCCGAAAATGTAACCATTTTTAAGTATAACTTTCCGTGGCATGAAGTATATTCACGATGTTGCGAAATTATCCCCACCCTCTATTTCCAGAATTCTTTCATCACCCCCAGCAGAAACTGTACGCTCTAAGCAGTCGCTCCTTATGAACCCCTTTTCCCAGTTCCCGGTGACCACCAATCTGCTTTCTGTCGCTGTGACTTTGCCTAACCTAGAAGATGGAACCATGCAATATTTGTCCCTTCGTGTTTGGCTTATTGGGCTTAGCGTGATGTCCGCGAGGTTTTCATAGCGTGTCTGAGGATTTTCCTCCTTTTTATTTTATTTTATTTTATTTTTGAGAGTTTATATTTAAGTAACGTCTACACCGAGCATGGGGCCTCAAACTCACAACCCTAAGATCTGGAGTCAAGTGCTCTACCAACTGAGCCGGCCAGGCTCCCCCTGCCTTCCTTTTTAAAGCTGAATAATATGTTAGACCACGTTTGTTTGTCCATTTGTCTATTGATGGACATTTGGGGTATTTCTGCCTTTTGGCTATTGTGCATAATGATGCTGGGAACATGGGCGTACAACTATCTGTTCGGGGACTTGTTTTCAGTTCTTTCGGGAGATGCATCTGGAAATGGTATTTCTGAGTTTATGTGGCAGTTCTATGTTTAATTTTTCGAGAAGCCACCAAACCCTATGAAGCACTTTATACGATGTTGTAGGAGATACACTTTAATGTATCTCCTTTCTAAACTGAGTTCCTGGAAGGCAGGGATGTATCCTGTCCATCCGGGTATCACAGGGCCTAGGGGAAGCAGATGCTCCGTCCCTTGTGGAGGGAGAGCTGGGAGGCGTGAGTGAGTGGGGGAGTGGGGTGCTGGCAAGCCTCGGTTTTGCATCATCCTGCCTGGAACGGGATATGGAGTCCCACTCCAGCCTCCAGCCACGGGAGCGGGTGCGGTGGGTGGCGACTCCTGGATTTCAGGCCTCAACCCCCCCCCCCCACCTCTCTGGTCCCCCAGACAGCCATGGAGGAGGAGTTCCAGTTCCTGCGCTGCCAGGGCTGCCAGGTAGAAGCCAAGTGTCCCAAACTGCTGCGTTGTCTGCACACGCTGTGTTCGGGCTGCCTGGGGGCGCCGGGCCTGCCGTGCCCCATCTGCCAGGCGCCCGGGCCCGGAGGCGCCGACTCGCCGGCCCTGGATAACGTCTTCTTCGAGAGTCTGCAGCGGCGCCTGTCGGTGTACCGGCAGATCGTGGACGCGCAGGCGCTCTGCACCCGTTGCAAAGAAGCCGCCGACTTCTGGTGCTTCGAGTGTGAGCAGCTCCTCTGCGCCAAGTGCTTCGAGGCGCACCAGTGGTTCCTCAAGCACGAGGCCCGGCCCCTGGCAGAGCTCCGCACGCAGTCGGTGTGCGAGTTCCTGGATGGCACGCGGAAGTCCAACAACATCTTCTGCTCCAACCCCAACCACCGCACCCCTATGCTGACTAGGTGAGCCGGCCGACCCGGGGTGGGGCGGCACCTCCCAGATACAGGGAGCAGGTGCAGGGAGCAGAGATCCAAAGGGGCACGTAGCTGGGCACGTGGGATAAGGAGCTTCTAGGGTTTTGCCACTCAAAGTGTGGTCCTCAGACCAGCAGCGTCTGTGCCGTGGCGGTGGCCGTGGCCACGATTTACGCTGTTTCATACGAATGCACGGTAATCGTTCCCAGTTTCCCCGTCATAAATAAAGCTGCAGAATCGGCTTCAGACACTTATCCAGTAATTTCTTCTGGATGAATTGTGGCAATGCCATTGCAGGGTGAAGGGGTGTGAAAATGTGATACTTCGATACATGTTAACCACACGGCCTTTAGGAAGTCTTACTGGAATTTTCCATATCACAGCCATGGAGTCCGGGTACATAGGTGGATTGTAGATGAGATGAAGGTAGTTCGTTTCTGTCTGAAAGGTCAAAATCATAACACCGTACTGTCTCAGAATGTCTATTTGGAAAAAAAAAAAAACAACCCTATTGATCCTGTTAAAATTATTATTATTTTTCAACTCTTTAGGTTTTTTTTTAACATTTATTTTTGAGAGACATAGAGACAGAGTATGAGTGGGGGAAGGGCAGAGAGAGAGGGAGACGCAGAATCCAAAGCAAGCTCCAGGCTCTGAGCCGTCAGCACAGAGCCCCACGCGGGGCTCGAACCCACAGACCGTGAGATCATGACCTGAGCTGAAGTCGGCCGCTCAACCAACTGAGCCACCCAGGTGCCCCAAAATTATTTTTATTAAACGGCACAGGATTTTAATTCCACTCTGCCCTCCTCTGCTTAATTCCTACCATTTCTCCCTTTCTCCCCATCCACAGTTAACCCCCGTTACCCGTTTTGAATGTTTCCAGAGTTGCTTTGTGAATATACACACAGATAGCGGTCCATAGGCTTATACATTCTTATTTTCCCTCTTTTAGCCAAAAAGGTAGCCTACGAGTGTGAACTATTCCCACTCCCAATAGATTGCTTCTGTAAGATTCAGTAGATCCCTTGGGGATCTGCAAAGTAAAAGTAATCTTTGCCCACTGGGGACACACTCAGAACTGCGGTCCTCCTAAAACTCACTGTGGCTCGCTTCCTGCTTGGACCTCTACCACCTGCACTACCAGAATGCATTTCTTCAGCGTCTGGCTCTCATCCTACTAGCAAAGACTTTTTCCCCCTGCCAACGTTACAAAGATTCTCTTAGACTCTATTTTCATTATCGCATGGTTTTGTGTATATAATTCCATCTTTACTTCGTGTGGAATTTCTTTTTCTGCATGGCATAAAGGAGGATCCTCACTTTGCTTTTCTCTCCAAACGGAAAGCAGGTTCTGTCAACAAGTCTTATTGACTAGTCCAGTAATGCCCTTTAATGCTCTCCTGAATACCCGAGTAATCATGAGTATGTTTGTAAATATCTGTTCTGGGCCGGTGATCCGCCTTTCCAACGCCAATCCTTCCTGCTCTAGGGAGTGCCGTCGCTAGCTTCGCATTCAAGAGGGCAAACTAAACTCCCTTTCTTCCTCGCTTTTGCTTTTCTTTTGTTCTTACAGTCTATGCAATTTCAGAACTTACGTATTCACCGCGATCTTGATTGAAGTGGCATTACATCCGGGGAGACGGGGCCTCATCTCCGGTTCTCTCTTTTGAGTTTTAGAGTGTTATTGACATACCTCTCGAACTTTTAAATTACAGTTACCTTTATAATATTTAATAACCCTGGGAATAAAATCTTTTCCGGTCTAATTCCTAGCTGGCTGTCTTGAACATCCTCTAGGCCTCCTGATTTATGTCTAATTAGTATTACACCAGCCATCTGATTGAGCTCTTCAAGTTCTGTCAGGTTTTCTAAATCGATTCTTCCGGGTCGTCTAGGTAAATAATCATGTCATCTGCAAATAATAAAAACCTTTTTTCTCTCCAGTATTTACACACATTTCCTCTTTGTAGCTTTGTTTCGTTAGCTAGAACCGCCACACCAAGATTGAATGGTGCGAAGAAGTGGTCACGAAAGGCAACTTTGTCTTATTCCTAGCTTTCATGACAAGGGTTACGTGTTCTTACTTAGTAGGCTGTTTGTTATTGGCTTCCGTAGGTAACTTTACAAGATCACGGTCAGAAAGTTGCCTCCCGCTTCTCTCTTACTACGAGTTTTTTTTTTTTGCGGCTGCTCTTTTATTTTTAACTCAGGGATGGGTGTTCTTTGGGATTCTGTGAAGGTGTCCTTTTACCTTTCAGCGTGGTGAATTACACAGCACTGTGTTTCTTGATGTCGAGCATAGACTGTAAGAACAAAAGAAAAGCTAAAGTGAGGAGGAATGGGAGTTTAATTTGCCCTCTCGAACGGTTGAGCTGTTTTTTTAATTCCCAGGAGAAAAAAAAACCCTATTTGGTCGTGATATACTATTATTTTAATTCATAGCTAGATTCCACTTAATACTGTCTTATTTAGGCTCTTATCTCTATTTATAAATGTGATCGATTTTTATGAATATGTGTGATTTCTTTTAAGTCTTTTGATCCATTTCATACTAATCTCCTTCAGTGAATTTGTAAGCTTGTTTGGACATGGTACACACACACACACACACACACACACACACACACACACACACACAAATTGCTTAGCACAGGGCCTGGCACATATTAAGTACGCGTCAACGTTAAAACCCTGTTCCTATCATTTCTCTGCTCTGCTTTAGAACAGTTCAAGAACATAAGGAAGGTGGGTTTATAGAAGTTTCTCGAACAACTATCTGAGACTGGTGCTTTTTTTTGGAGAGTCAGGTTTTTTCCCCTGTTGTGGATGTTGAGTCAGATTTTCGGGAAATGTTTCCAGTTCATCCGAAGCTCTTTCCTAATCTAAAAATTTCCTTTATACCTGTACTTATGCCCCCTTTGTTATTTCTAAATAAGACGTTAGTAGCTTGTAAGTGGTCCCACCTCTGACATAGGGACAGGGGTGGGTTTCTGTCCAGGTCCAATGGGCAGGGGCTGGTCCAGCCAAAAGAGCAGGATTCCGGTCCCTTGAGCAAGGCGGATGGCTTCAAAAACCCGATCATATCGCTCAAAAATCACACACAGGCACTCACAGCTCACATTGTTTGCACGATTTGCCAGCAGTTACTGGAAACACTCAACTTGTTTTTTCGGCACAGAATTTCAGCGCCGTAAATAACCCACAGCTTTTTTTCAGGGTACGATGCAGTCATAAACCGCTCCATCCTTTGACACCGACCTGATTTAGCACTCTGGGCGGGGAGCAGCACCACAGGTGGCTTGTAACTCAGAACTCAGCCTGGGCAGGTCTGTCCTGGGGCCACCGGCTTTGATCACTTTGATCACGGTCACTACGTCCACCACTTGCAAGGAGTACGTTTTTTTCAGCCTGCTTCCTCCTACGGGGCAGGCCGTCTGCGAGGTGCTAGGGGATAAATATGAACAGATACAGCCCTGGCCCTCTGCGAGGTCACAGTCTGGTGGCAGAACCAGATCTGCAACTCACCACCAAGGCTAGAAAGTGCCAGGAGGAAATCTGCTCGCCCTGAGCTTGGATAATGGCCCTTCTCTGTCTTCTACCTTTCTGCCTTTCGCTTTCCCCCACCAGCATCGCCAGGCGCACTGGGCTGACAGCAGGATGTGGGCTCAGTCGATTGTTAAGGACTGAAAGAAAGGAGGAGGAGCGCAGGCATCAAAGTGAGTCATCTTAGAAAAGCCTTGGGGCCCTCGGTGTCTGCAGCTTCCAAGAGGGTGTCACATTTAGCCTGACATGTGAGAAAGGGGAACCGGCACTGGGGCAGGACAGGGCGGACCAGGCCGCAGGTGCACAGGCAGAGGCGCGAGCCAGTTGGCTGCATTTCAGGAACTGCGAGTAAAGGGTACGCCTGAAGGCAGGGGCTGGAAGGGGGAACGGGGGTCAGATGGGGGACACTTGGAGGATTTAGAACTCTATCCTACAATGTTAGGACCTAGCCTGTCCTCAGCTTGCTCCTTTTCATGCATTTTACTCTTGTTTTACCAGTGGACAGCCTAGAGAACTTGCTTTGAAAGGGACCCTGGGGGAGGGGGGCTCTGTTGGAAGCCACCGATGGGTGTTAAGATAGAGCGTGGGAGCCTCAGATTCTCTCTCTGCCCCGTGGTTCTGTGCAGTGGGTAAGTTTGGGAGCCGGGATACCCAGTGTTTGTTTCTTTGGCTGCATACTTACTTATATTTCACCCCATTCCATAAAGAATTTGAGGAGATTGACCACGGTGCTGTTGGGCGCATGTACCCAGCAGGACCTGAAGCGAAGGATCCGGACCAGGGGAAAGGGAGCCCCATTAGGAGACTGAGGCTGTGGTACAGGTGGGCATGAGGTCTGCGAGAATGCGGAGACGGAAGAATGGGGAAGGGGCCCAAATCTCACACAACCGGGGCCTGCCTGACCTGGAGTTAAAGGTGGCCGCCAACCTTTCCGTTTTGGGGAGTGCCTTCCACCCAATAGTACTATTGACTATTGCTGTCTAGGGCAGCAGGTGGAGCTGAGACCCATGTCTGGGTGTCGGATCCCAAAGCTTGGCAGGATGGGGTGGGGGAATTCATCCAGGGGCATCAAAGCTTGTAGCCAGAAAGCGTTTGAATTAGTCGAGTGGACAAACCAAAAGATCTATTAATCCAGTTTGAAAGGTGTGATGAGGTCATAGCCTGGGAAAAGAGTTCCCAAGACCAGAAGCTGGAATGATTCACACAGGACAGGGAGAAGCAGGCGGGACAGCCCAGGGGAAGGTTCAGGGCAGAGACGGACAGCACGCGGCGGCGAAGCTAGTGACAAGGAAGGAAAGGCTGCTTAGCTGAGAAGGAAATGGAAAAGACATCCTCGTGGACCCCACTTGGGGTCAGAGCTGGGGTGGGGAGAAGGCCAGATGCCACAGGTGCAAACCATAAGGAGCCCCCTTGCCCTCATGAACCAAGCAAGTGCCTCCTGAAATTTGTTTGCACCCTCAGTGTCTGGCTGACCTCCTCGTCCCAGCCCTGCCTGGGGCCTTCCTGGTACCCTCTGTAACGTTATCAGTTAATGGCATCTTCCTGGGATGGATGATCTTACTGGGGTTGAAAGATGACCCAGGAACACCACATGGGCAAGCAGAAGGATGCTGCCAGGAGTCAGGGCACAAATAGTCCATTTCCAAGTTCTTCAATGAACTCACCCAGGGGACTTGTTTTCAGAGCCAAGAGCAACTGCTTTTCCTTTCATGGGGGCGGGGGGGCATGAGCCCCAAGGTAGACTTGGTTGAATGCGTTGATAAAAGGGCCATGTGAGCTGTGCCTTGAAGAGGTTTATCTGTATGAGATACAATGAGAACATACGTGTAAATTAGTAACAAATTTTTAGTTAGTGGCTTAAGCGAAAATGAATGAATGGCTTACGTAAGAAACGAATAGAGTTGTGGCCAGGTTCTGACCCTACTTGATTAGATACTCATATTATGTCAATGGGACCGACTTTCTCTGTATTTCTTGTGACCCGTCTTTGCTCCAAATCAGCCCCATTCACAGAAGGGTTTCTTCCTATTGCTTGCCAGATGCTTACGGCTCCAGAGGCCCTTGTACACAGCCTCATCCTCCAATCCAGTGGCAGAGAGCAAGAATCTCTTCCCGGATTCTAAGCCTAGTCTGAGTGTGTTTCTGATCGGATCAGATACCCGTCCACGCAGGCGACAGGTTTGAAGCCAGCCTCAGGCGAAGCTCCCCAACCCCTTGGAACCTGGGCAGTCCCTTGCCAGCCGGAAGCTTTTTCCCTTTTCCAACATGGGCAGAGAATGGGCTCTTCCGGTTGGAGAATCCCTTTTGTTAATCCTTTCCTGTCTTTTGAGATGTTTTTCCTGGGCCGATTCTCACACCTTCTTGAAAGATTATCAGGAAGAGAGAACTGTTCCCATTGTAGGCGAGAGGTCAGTGCGTTAATGGGAGCTAACCCAACTAGGCGAACTTGTCTGGGCCAAGACCCAAATGGGGTACAGGTTTCCATGGCCTCTGCATGCAGGCAGCCCTCAACTAACAACTGGGCTGAGTTGCAAAAAAGGATTCTGCAAGTTGCTTGTTTGGAACTCAAGAGTGTTTTTTCCCCCCTCAGAAGTGATTATTAAAAGAAAGCGTGCTATTTAAGCAATGATAAATTTAATTTTCCTTAACTTTAACAGAAGAAAAAGATACCGAAGTAAAATGGGACTTTACTAAACTTCAAAGAAATATTTCTTCATTGTAAAGTGTTTCCTAAAATATCTAAGACTAGGCAAAAAAAAAATACTAAGACATTAAGAGGTTGTAGTTATTATAGTTTGGTTTTAATGAAACACTTCCATTTTAGACAGTAGTAGCTAGAGTCTCTGCTGAAAAAGATCAGGATGGCCCACTCCCATCTACCTCTCTTGGTTCTATGTCAAAATGGCTCTCATGGGGGGCCCTGGCCCTTGTACTTTAGCATTCCTTCCTACAAATTCTTTCTTTTGATTCAGCTCTTAATTGGATGGATGTTGTCAGTAAGCAGTCTCCTAGTATTGAAAATGTCTATCCATTGCTCTTCTCCTTGAATGATATCTTGGCTGGGTATAATATACCTAGGTCACACTGTTGCCTTTAGAATTTCGTAGACTCTGCTGCATTATCTTCCAGCATCAAATGTTCATGAGGAGAGGTCTGAGGCCAAATTTATTTGCTTTTTCTGTCTCAATACCTAAATATATTTCCATTCTTGAAGTTGATTAATTTAACCAAACTGCCTTGGTGTTGAGCATATTATATCCAATTATTCTGAAACCTCGCAGGCTCCTTCAATCTAAAAATTCTCTTTATTTCAGTGAAATTTTCTTACTCCTTCTCTTTTTTCCTCTTCCTTTACCTCCTCATTTTCCTACATTGGTATTACAATGTATTCGTATTATTTCTTAGTTTTTCTGATTCGTAGTCTTAATAGTGTTATTATGATTTGCGGGGAACTAATTTGTTTCATGACTGTTGAATGAATAATGAAGATGGTAATAAATCATTTTATAAACATTGTATTAAAAGTACTTGAGACTCTCATTGTTTGCCGCATGTAAGGATTTACTGCCTGTTTTCTATTTTACCAGAGTCCATTAACATTTAATGATTAACTTTAGTCTCTGAATTTTGTAACAAATTCCTGCTTTGGCATCTCTCACAATTTGGATTTGTTCTGCCAAAGCTGTTAGAGTTAGAAAAGTGTTTCAAGATTTGTATGGCCAAGTAGAAGAGCTACCTTTTTATACCATATGTCGCCTAACTAATAACAGTGTCTATTGTTAACTTAATCGTCAAATCGTGTTTTTCTTCTTCATGGCTCTAATCAATCGATTGTTTTAGCTACTTCCATCTCTTTGGCCATCTCATTTACTGAAATTAGATCAAATTTAAGTAGTGTGATAATCACTGTACTTATCTATGTGATAAGCCTTGTCTTGTTGTCTTGCAACATTTCCTGGCATGAAAATCCCCTTGTCATCGCTTCACTAATATTCAATACCGTGTAATTATAGGGCATCATGATAAAATGCAGTGAATTCCAAATTATCTAAAACTTCATTCCAAAAATCGAACCTCCTTTATTAACATACAGCTTATGTGATGCTTTAAAAATATCTTGGACTTGATACTGTTTTGACTATATTTCTGAGGGGGGGGGTCACTGTGACGGTCCCAGCGTATGACCATCATCACATTTTAGAAACACCATGTTGGTAACACCGGGAAGGGTTGATTGGAAAGACCAGGGGCAGGGAAGCCTGTTAGGGGATAGGCCAAAGGAGACAAGTCGTGATTGAGGCGAGAACAAAGGTGACAGATGTAGGAAACAGGATTCTACCTTGGTCGCCTTTACATTGTACTGCCACACTTGTGCATAATTGGATTTAATTTTTTTTTTTTTAGGTAAATGAAGGTAGAATCTGCAAGAATGAATGATTTGTTGAAGCGGTTGGAGGGGGGACATTTATCTGGCGTTGCCCCTTGGTCTCTGGGTCGAGGGGCCTCTCGGTGGGCCATAAATAGGGCGGCGACGTGGCCTAACAGAACAGTGTCCACCCGGGACATGCCAGCCCTCTGTCTTGGGAGCAGGGACCTGCCCGGAAAAGAGTGGGAAGGTAGATGGGTGATGGGCATTAACGAGGACACTTGTCATGATGAGCACTGGGTGTTGTATGTGAGCGATGAACCACTGAATTCTACTCCTGAAACCAATATTGCATGGTCTGTTAACTAACTAGAATTTACATGAAAGTTTGAACTAAAAAGAAAAGAGTGAGGAAGAAAAAGCACAAACTTTCTCTTCCTCATTCTTGGCTATGGGGTCGGCCTAAGATGGGCGTGAGAAACAGACAAGGCCTCCTCCTCTTCCCTTTCCTCGCTGCTGCCTTTCTAGTATCTTCCTCTCTGAGCCCTTAGGTCCTCCCCTCTCTGCCACGACTTTCTCAATCAATGAATAGTTGGAGGCGGGGAAGTCAATAGGAATGATGCTTTCGCTCTAAGTGTCCCAAGCTCTGCAATTACCCATCTCCTCGCCTGGCTTCAAAAATCTTCCCTCAACTCAGAGCAGGAAGCCAGTCTTATTAAAAGCATTCATACTAGTATGTAAATGACTGATGGATCCCTTTAATTGCCCTCTAGCCAATAATTTGAGTTTCCAAAAGAGGCGTTCCTTTTGCTATTCCACCAAAGCGAAAGCTCCCTGTCACTCTTGTGGAGGCGAGCTCTTGCGGAGGTGAGCATGGGTGAGTGGAGAGTTTTTCAGTTGCCATTCAGACGAGCCGGGCCCTGCCCTGGAGTCCTGCTCTGGGGCCAGCCCTCCACGGGGCCCGTTTTCATAGGATTTTTGCTCCCTGCATTTCCTAGGACAGCAGAAGTGGCACGCGGCTCTGCTCTCAGCAGGAGGTATGGCTACACTGGGGTGGCCTGACCCTCGTGGGGAGGGGACAGCCCAGAGACCACACTCAGGGTGATATTTCCTTACTGTTCGAGGTTGAGAGGTTGACCCACCACGAGCAGGGCCATCCCTGCCATGCGGACATGTGTCGTTAATGCCTCTGCTTCTTGCTCGGCTCCAAAGTGTCCAACGTGTAGCTGGCATTGTGCAAGTGACTTCACATACACTCGCCCGTCTTTGTCCTTGCGACAGTCTATGAGAGGCGTTCCCCCATTTTATAAACAGGGAAGTTAAGACTCAAGAGAAAGTATTTTACTCAAGGCCTTGTAGCTAGGAATCAGAAGGGCTCAGGTTCAGGCCCCAGGCTGTCCGCCTCCAGAACCCATATCCTTCCTGCTGTCACCTGGCCTCTGGCAGGGGGCAATTTAAGATGTAGGCAGCTTTCAGATACGGAGACTGAGAACCCAGGAAATATACTGAGGCTTCTACTAACATATTAAAAACATAGTCAATTCACTGAACAGTCATAAAGGGACAAGCAAAACAATACACATGAAAAAAAAAATTAAAAAAAAAAAAAAAAGGGGGCGCCTGGGTGGCTCAGTCGGTTCAGCGGCAGACTTCGGCTCAGGTCATGATCTCACGGTCTGTGAGTTCGAGCCCCACGTCGGGCTCTGTGCTGATGGCTCATCAGAGCCTGGAGCCTGCTTCAGATTCTGTGTCTCCCTCTCTCTCTGCCCTTCCCCTGCTCATGCTCTGTCTCTATGTCTCTCAAAAATAAATACACGTTAAAAAAAAAAAATTAAAAAAAAAAAAAACAATACACACGAGGGAAGAAGAGGAAGAGCTGGAAATTTCTAGATGGAATGTTTTCTGAAGGTTCTCCATTGCCCCCTATTTAAAGTCCAAACTCCTTCACTTAGAAGTGATGGAGGCAATTTTCGGAAAATCTAAATAGATGAAAAGGGGGAGGGAGGGAGAAAGAGAAAGAAGTGACTCCCGTCAGTATAGACCGTTTACCCTCCTTCCCGCCGTCTCTATAATCTCCTAAACCAAAACAGACAGCAGGTAGTTCTGTAACTTGCTTTTCTCACGATAGGAAGTGGTGAAGATCTTTCTGAAAAATACATAGTTTTGAATTTTTAGGCAGTCGCATCTGTGGAGTGTATGATTTCTTCCATTTCTTCGGCGGTTGTAAGGTTTTTTTCATCGTAAGTAGTCAACTCTCGCACCTCTATGGTGTTATGGTTCATAGTTAAGTCTGTGGCCCACCGGAAATGCATTGTAGTGTCACGTGTGAAACAAGCTCCAATTTGCTTCCCCCCCCCCCCCCCGGGAGCCAGTTTTCACTATTCTAATTATTGAATGGAATTGTTTAATGTCCATTAGTGTGGGAGCCTTTCTTTATTCTATAAAATATCACATTCTTATATGGCTGCCAGGACCTAGATAAGGCATATCTGGTCTGTTCTGCTCATCTTCCGTCCTCTTTGCTCTTGGACTAGCACCACGCATACAGTTTTAATAATGGTAGTTCTAGCCTGTGTTATCTGGCAGAGAAAATTCCCCTTCCTGACACTGATTTCCCAAAAATTCCTTTTTTTTTTCCTTTAAGTTTATTTAGTTGAAAGAGAGAGAGCGGGAGCACGTGCGCACGTGGGGCGGGAGGGGCAGAGAGAGAGAGAGGGAGAGAGACAAGTCCAAGGCAGGCTCCGCACTGCCAGCACAGAACCCAAAGTGGGGCTCGAACTCATGAACCTTGAGATGATGACCTGAGCTGAAACCAGGAGCCAGTAGCTTTTAACCGTCTGAGCCACTCAGGTGCCCTTTCCCAAAAATTTCTTAACTGTTTGATCTGCTTATTCTGTCCTGTGAAATTTAGAATCTGTCGATGAAGTTTCAACCTCTCATCTGTAATTTGATTACAATTGCTTTTAAACCTTTATCTGAACTTGAGGAGAATTGGTAATCGTCATATTTCGCCTTTCCAGTTGGGACCTTGATACCCTTTTCTGTTTTTTAGACTCTCCGTGGCGTTCTATTGTTTTCCTTCCGTGTATATATTTTTTGTTGGAAGTATGTCTTTTTTTTTTTTAACATTTATTTATTTTTGAGAGACAGAGAGACAGAGCATGAGCAGGGGAAGGGCAGAGAGAGAGAGGCAGACACAGAATCCGAAGCAGGCTCCAGGCTCTGAGTCATCAGCACAGAGCCCGATGAGGGGCTCGAACCAACAGACCGTTAAGATCATGACCTGAGCTGAAGTCGGCCGCTTAACCGACTGAGCCACTCAGGCGCCCCCATTTTTTTTAAGCATTTGAAAATTGTTGTTTGGGAATGAGAGCATGGAAATTTTCCCCCTATTTCTTTTCATTTGAATGGCGGGGATAGCGTTCCATCCTATGGTTGTCTCATAATTTACGCAACTCCTTGCCTTGCGTTGTTTCAGTTCTTTGCAGTTAGGGACAGTGCTGCACTGTACAGACGTTATTTTGTACATGTTGAGATATCACTGCAGAACAGATAGGCAGTGGGGGATTGCCGGGTCAGAGGATAAATGCATCCGTGATTTTGATGGATATTGCCAAACTTGCCCTCTGTAGAGTTATTCGTTCTTTCCATAATCGCTCGGCATTTCTTGTTAATAGTATCACTGGGGAGCATTAATATTTCAGTCAGTTACAACGATCGCAGTCTTCGTTGAGAACATTTATGGAGGACTTCTCTCCTTTGACCTTCTACAACATTCCCATGTGAGGTGGGGATTATCCCTGTTTTACCGGTAGGAGATAGAGGCAAAAGGAGATTAAGCGACTTGCCCAGGGCACAGAGCCGAGGTCAGGTCCACATTCCGCCTCTGCGTCAGTTGACACTTACCTCAGTCGCTGGCCCTTCCTCTTGGTGATGGGTCTCTGTTACTTGAGTCAGAGTTCTCCATGCTGGAGTTGCGGAATGCCCTTGACCCTATGGCAACCCCCACGCTGCCCTCACACCCTGGGCTCCCCAGGAAACCTCTGCTCGCCTGGCACACGTCTCCTGTGTCTGAGCAGGAGGTTCGAGCTCGGAAGCCTTGCTTTCTTGGGTGAGCTTGCGGAGGTTGAGAGCCGGCAAAGCGGAGGACCAGTGCCTTGTGCTACGATCCTGGAGTCAGGTCGGCCGGCAGGGTCTGTGCTGGCGGTTCCAGGACAAGTCCATCTTTAACTGAGGTCACAGCGGCTCCAGCTAAGAGCCTCTCTCCTGGCCTCAGGTGGGCTGATTTATTATCATTGCTATTCATCATAGATGACAGCAAGTAACTAACAATATCTTCTTGGTAGTATTTGAAGCAGCAGCATTACAGTGTTTCAGAGCACGGACTTGGGCCAGACTGCCTGGGCTTTTATATTAGTTTCCTGTTGCTGCTGTAACAAATTACCACAAATTTAGGAGCTTAAAACATTACACATTTGTTACTATGTACCTGGGGGGGGGGTGGTCAGAAGTCTGAAATGGGTCTCACTGAGAGACAATTAAGATGTCCGCAGGGCCGTGTTCCCTCTGGAGGCTCTTGGGGAGAATCTATTTCTTGCCTTTTCCAGTTTCTAGAAGCTGCCCGCATTTCTTGGTTCATGACCCCCTTGTGTCTTCGAAGCCAGCAGTAGAGCAGAGACCTCTGCGTCCCTTCTCACTTCTTCCTTCTCACACCTGCCTGCCTCCCCCTTTTCCTTACAAGGACCCTTGTAATCACATCAGGTCCACCCAGACACCCAGGATAATCTTCCCGTCCCAAGATCCTTAACCCAGTCACATACACAAAGTCCTTTTTGTCACAGATCCTTATACAAAGGCCTTTTTGTCATAGAAGGTAGTAGCCTCCAGTTCTGGGAATTAGTACATTACCCTGCCTCCTACAGTTTGCCCTCCGGACTGTACCACTTACTAACTATGATCTCGGATGAGTTACTGCACCTCTTGTTCAGTTTCCTCATCCTTAAAATGGGGATATAATAATTCCTACTCTGTAAGAGTGTTAGGAGGATTAAAAGAGTGATATTTCTCAAATGCTTATAATAGCGCCTGACACATACTAAATGCTATGGAAGTGTCTGCTAGCTAAAATATATTAAATAAATGAAAAGAATGCACGCTCTTTGATGTAGCATTCCTATTTTTTATAACCTATCTCATAGAAACAAAAACATCCATGTGTGAGGCCACATAAAGTTTTGTCCATATTGGCAAAAAAAAAAAAAAGTACAAATAGGAAACCACTAGAATGTCCATGAACAGGAGAATGACTGGATCAGTGTGGAATTTAAGAGAGCTATAAAGAGAGTACATTAGATCCACACTTATTAGACCTAAAGAACGAAAGTTAGAGGAAGTTACAGAGACATTACTCATAATCTTTCATAGCATGATCTCTCTCGCTTTTTTTTTTAAGAACAAACATCGACGCACCAAAAGTGTTGTAGATACTTGAGCCAATTATTTAACCTCTGGTTGTCTCCCTTTCTTCATCTGTGAAATGCGAATAACAGTAATTCTCCTCCTAGAAACTCTAGTGAGGCTTACATGGGATGAAATGTAGGGACACCTGGGCGGCGCAGTCAATTAAGCCTCTGACTCTAGATTTCGACTCAAGTCATGATCTCCGTTCATGAGTTCAGGCGCCTGGTTCGGCTGGGCGCTGTCAGTGTGGAGCCTGCTTGGGATTCTCTCTTCCTCCCTCTCTGCCGCCCCATTCCCCCCACCGCTGTTGATCTCAAAATACTTTTTTTTTAAGTTTATATATTTTAGAGAGAGAGAGAGAGAGAGCGCGAGCGTGCACCAGTGGGGGAGGGGCAGAGAGAGGTAACAGAGACTCCTCAAGCAGGCTCCGCGCTCTCCGCGCAGAGCCGGATTCTGGGCTCCACCTCACCAACCCCAAGCTCATGATCTGAGCGGAAGTCAAGAGTCAGAGGCTTAACGTACTGGGCCATCCACGCACCCCGTTAACTTTAAAAAGAAAGGGGATGAAATGTATCAAGCCCTTAAGATCCTGCAAGCAGTCCGGATATTTGTGTAAAGTGGTTTGAGCAGACAGTTGCGGAAGGATGCATCCGAATGCTCACCTGGGTGCCTCGAGGTGGGGAAAGGAAATTCAGAAGTGGTGTGAAGAGACGATCTGTGTCTCGGTGCCTTGTTTCACGAACGGAGGCTAGCTGTTGTTACTTAAGTAACTTTTTCACATCCTAATGTTTTATTGCTAGTTTGGAGACTGTCACCATAACCGCAAACTGAATGGGGAAACGCACGAACCTAGAGACGTACCGTGATGCGAAGTTTTGTAATTTGTGGAGAGGAGTTTAATAACGAAAATGTAAAGGGGTTAAAAGCAGGAGAGCCCTGATGTAGGCCGGCCTTGTGTGTCCGCAGCATCTACTGCCGAGGCTGCGCCAAGCCGCTGTGCTGCTCGTGCGCGCTCCTGGATACCGGCCACAGCGAGCTCAAGTGCGAAATCAGCAAGGAGATCGAGCATCGGCAGGAGGAGCTGGACGCCATCGCTCAGGCGCTGCAGGAGCAGGACCGCGCCTTCGGCGCGGCGCACGCGCAGATGCACGAGGCCGTCAGCCAGCTGGGCCGCATGCGCGCAGACACCGAGGAGGTGATCCGCGCGCGCGTGCGCCAGGTGGTGGCGCACGTGCTGGCCCAGGAGCAAGAGCTGCTGGAGGGCGTGAACGCGCGGTACCAGCGCAGCTATGACGAGATCGCGGGCCGGCTGGGCCACCTGGAGGCCGTGCTGCAGCGCATCCGCCTGGGAGGGGCGCTGGTGCAGAGGATGAAGCGCTACGCCTCCGACCAGGAGGTGCTGGACATGCACGGCTTCCTGCGAGAGGCGCTCGGCCGCCTGCGCCAGGAGGAGCCCCAGAACCTGCAAGCCGCGGTGCGCGCCGATGGCTTCGACGAATTCAAAGTGCGCTTGCAGGGACTCGTCTCCTGCATCACCCAGGCGACAGGTAAGCCCCGGAGCCACACCCTCGTGGCCGCTATTTACCATTTAAGGGCCCGGGCCTTGCCGTCGCTCCCTGGGGGAGACAACGCAGAAAAGATCAGCTACATGTGACAGAAAAGGAAACTGTGGGTTTGTTTTTAGTCTTGTTTTTCAGGCGGGGATTTGCTCACAGCGTAGATTCCAGGGCACAGGGTATGGAGGAGGGGAGGCCCTGACGTGGGTCTGCAGCCACCCAGAGGGGTCAGGTTGTAATCCACAGGGCCCTGTGGATGAGCTGTGATCTCGTGACCCTTGGAGAAGTTAAGAAACTACAAAGCTGAGAACCAGACACAGTATCATTTTAGCCCCAGAGGGATGACCACTTCAGGAAGTTCTCTGAAGCCTCCTGTCTGGCAACCCAGAAGTTAACTGGCACCTGCGGTGAGAGCCGAAGGGGGCTGAGAAAACCCCCTGGAGGGGTTGGGTGTTTACCCAAAACCGCCCTGTGGCTCAGCAGAGGAGACGCTTTGCCTCCGCCGTCCGGCCGCCTGCCTTCGTGGGCCCTGCCTGGTCCGGGGCCCCTGGGGAGTGGAGAGCAGACCGATTCCTGACCTCAAGAGCTGTCCAGGCCAACTGGGGCGCAGGATGGGAGCACAGCACACAGCTGGAGGACGAGGCGGTGCTCGGCTCCGCAGTCCTGACCCGGGAGTTGTAGCAGCTCTGTAGGAGCTGGCCACGGCATGGGGGCTTTCGAGAGGCGCCGAGGGGAGGGGTGCCCCCAAGGGCCTCCAAGGCGAGGACGCTTTTACAACTCTTTGAGGAACTGTCTAGGCTCAGATCTGAGCTCCGGATGGTGGTGCGAGGATGTCCGTACTGGGAAAGAGGCGGGTGGCCACAGAATCCGAAGGCAGCCGGGCAAGCGCCAGTGACGGGGGCTCCCTCGCTCACTCCTGCCCTTGGAGCTGATGGCTGCGGGCTCATACCAGGATAATCCTAGAGCGGGCGTGGTCTTGTGCCTCCTCCACCTAGGCCGTGAATATTCCCCCGTATACAGGAAATGACCCCACAGGGTTTAAACAGCTTGTCTTGGGTATCATAACCACGTAGTGGCAGCGAGAGGAGCCATTTTATTCTGAAGCGTAAGATAGTTAGATTAGACGTAATACAAACCAGGTCGTGGGTCACAAGAGGACCATGAAGCTCTGACTGTGTGCCGGGAAGTGAGCGGGCGGTAACAACTTTAGGATTGTTCACACTTTGCCTTGACGGTGGCCAAGAGATGGACAGAGACGCACCCGGGGTTTGTACTCTCTAACGCCACCCCCTCTCCCTTCTGGCTGGGTGCACGCTCACTGCCATGTGGGAGCTGTCCTTCCGAATGACCGCCCCTCCCCAGAGCTGCCCCAGTGCCGTGAGAGGTCCTGAAGAATGAGTCTCTAGGAAAAGCAGCAGGGACATTTCCTCTGTCACTGTTCCAGGTGAAGATGGCTCCCGCCAGGGCTGTCCCTGACCTGCCTGTGACCTTTTCTGTGTTCTGCAGATGCAGCTCTACCCAGGAGAGCCAGCCCAGAGGCTTCCGGCACTTCCAGGGACTCCTCTGACACTGACCCGGTGAGATGGGTTGAGGTCTGAAGGGGAGGCGGTGTGGTCCCAGGGGTCAGACGGGTTCAGAGTCCCCCTGTGTCAGGAAGGAAACGGAGTCTTGTCGTCCCTGTGTCTGCAGGCAGTCGAGGGGGGAGGGTGCCTGAGAGGGACGGCAAGTGGCTGGACTGGAGCTTTCGGTGGGAGGGGGTGGAGGAAGGGCGGGATTACTGGCTGGCTCTGGGATCCTAAATGCCAAAGCAGCCCTTGATGGATTTGAGAGGGGTGAGAGCCAGGGCTGGACAGGCGCTGAAGAAGGCGGCTCCCTGGTGGGTGGCCCCGACAGATGTGGTACAGGACTCCTCCCTTACCCTGTCCCCCAGCCCGGATATGTGAGTGTTTTCCCGGAATCGACACGGAGGCCTTCCCCTCCTCTTCCCCCCAACGTGGTTCTTGGAGAGGAGAATGGGGCCAGGAGGCAGACCTCGGTTCCTGCAGGTCGGGTTGCACTGGTGTGATCTCAAGGCCAGCACACATGCAGGAATCCTAGTTTCTCAGGTTGGAAGGTTGGAACGTTGGCATTCCCTCTGCAGCACCCTTGACCCGTGGCTGTCCACACACACACACACACACACACACACACACACACACATGCACACACACGCACACACACCTCCTAAGGACAGGAAGCTTACTCATGCTCGAGACAGCCATCCCCCCTCTCCGGACTGCCCTTAGATTGCTTCCCGGGGGAAAATGCAGTGGTTCCCCTTCGGCTTGCCCCCTCACATGCTTGCATGCATGGCTTCTCTCTGGGATAAGCTTCCTGAGATCCTTTCTCGGACTGAGGCGCCTGGTCTCCCCCACCTCCTGGGCATCTGTGTCTGCCCATCAAGGACCTGGGCCCAGGACTGATCAGACGGCCACCGAAGGCAGGCCTTCCGGGGGTAGTGGTCAGGTGGTGAGCCTAGCTTTGCCCTGCGCGGCCGCTGGGAGAGAGACACTATCGGAGGCAGAGGCAGTCTGGAGAGGAGCCAGGATTTAGGATCCGAGAGTTTTAGGGCTGGGAGCGTGCAAGGAGTCTAACTCCCTATTTTGCATAGGTCGAGGCTCAGGCCCAAAGAGGGGGCGACTTAACTCCGGGCCACGTGACCCAGCAAGCTAGGGACAGGACTAGAAGCCGACTCCTAACTGCTTTGGGTCCTGCATCCCCATACGTGTAGCTTGAAAAGTAAGAAAGGACATTTTAATGGTACTTTGGGGGTAAGTAATACAGTCACAGGGTCAGAAGTAAAAACAGAATGGTAAATATGTCAACTATACTTCAGTTTTTAAAATCCACTGCTTTGGACCCTCAGCATTTGTACATTTCACTGTATGTAAATTGTACCTAAAAATTTTTTCAGATCCCCAGGTGAGGATAATTTGTAGCTAAGTTGAGAGCCAATGCTTTGAGGCGGGGCGGACACCCCGATAACAACTCTCCGCACCCCATTTTTCATTTGGGCTCTCCCTGACTCAGCATCACAGTGACTTCCGGTGCAAACTAAGACTGTGTTTGTGCATATCTGATATTTTCACGTAACACCCTCCACATACGCACCTTACTGCCCAAACCCTGCACGTACGGTATCTGGATTTTAAGAAAGAAAGAAGGTGACACATCATGTCTCCCTCCCATCTGGTCCCTGTCCTTCCATCTCCTATGCCCATATATCTGTCTCTATTTCTTACATATCTTTCCAGAATTTCTTTGCGTAATTATAAGCAAATACGATTACCGGCCATTCCTTTTTTCCACTCTGTGTTTGCACAAAGGTAGCGTAATACCCTCTATTCATCGTATCATGCCCCAGGCGTTTTCACTCAGCAGAGTATTCCGGAATTCTTACATTGTCAGTAGGTAGGGAGCTCCCTGACGTCCTGTCGTGTCTGCGTAGTGGTCTAGTGAATGGACGTAGCATGGCTTCTGTAGCCACTTCCCTGTCGATGCATACTCAGGTTGTTTTGGTGTCAGAATGCTAGGGTGAATACTGTCCCCAAAAGAACCCCTTGGAACAGGTTGGGGAGAGCTCCCCGGGTCCGCAGAGCTCGGCTGTCTTCCACGTGCCGGTGGCTGGTTAATGACCAGTGCGAGACCCCGTACTGTCTTGTGTAAGGTCCAGGCATTTTGCTGGGGCTTCGTCTTCATGTGACCCCTCACCGTTCGCTGCTAAGTAGTTTGAACTTGGAGCGTCGGGAGAAGGCTCTTTCTGCAAAGCCTCTCGCCTTCACTTTGGTGGCAGGCTGGAGGAGGAGGCGGGCGGGCCAGGGGAGCCGGGGGAAGGCCGCGGGGCTCACCCTGGGAGTGCAGAGGACTAGCGCGGCAGCTCCAGGGAGGCGGGCGCGGTCGGGCAGTCCCCGGAGCAAGTCCGGTCCCTCAGCTCGGCCAGGAGACAGGCCACTCTCGGGCCCATGTCCCTGCCTTAGGAGGCAGGAGCCGGGCTTCTGGCCCCAACACTCATCCTCTTGAGACTGTTGATTTACTGTCACTGCAGTCACGTGCTGCACAGAGGTGACGAGAGAACAGCGACAGCCTTAACTAGGACGGCCCAGCTTGGAGGGTATCTTCCTTCCGTTTCCTCTAGGCTCTTTTCGTAACGACGTTATAACACCTGAACGGAAAAAATAAAACAATTGAAAGCTATCTAACAACAGATTGGGCATCATGATTTTTTTTTTTTCTTTAGCGAGCCTTCATGTGTGTCCCCTGCTTCATGAACGCGGGAGGGAGGGTGTCATAGCGGGGACAGAGGCAGAGAGAGGAACTCCCCCCCCATCGGCTCCCTTTCAGGAGTTCATGGCCCATGTGGAAAGAGGGTCTTTCACATACCAGTGATTCGTAGGTCCAGCCACGAAAGGACCTTTTTAACTTTTTTGAACACATTTTTTAATGGTGATAAAATACACGTAACAACATTTACATAGAGGTAGCGGCGCTGGATCATCTGGTAATTCTATTTTTAATTTCTTGAGGGCTCACCATGCGGTTTTCCCTCGTCGGCCGTGCCATTCTCCGTTCCCACCGGCAGTCACAGGGTCTCCAGTTTCTTTACCTCCTCATCACACTTTCTTCAATGATAGCCATCCTGATGGGTGTGAGGTGGTTTAAATTCCTGACCGCTACCCGTTATAAAGAAATGGGTTTTGTTTTGCTTTTTTTTAATGTTTATTTATTTTTGAGGGAGAGAGAGAGACACATACAAGAGTATGAGCAGGGGAGGGGCAGAGAGAGAGGGAGACACAGAATCCGAAGCAGGCTCCAGGCTCTGAGCCGTCAGCACAGAGCCCGACGCGGGGCTCGAACCCATGAACCATGAGATCACGACCTGAGCCGAAGTCGGACGCTGAACCGACTGAGCCACCCAGGCGCCCCCCCTTTTTTTTTTATTTTTAATGTTATAAAGAAATATATCTACAGTGTATATATGCACACATGCCTAACTGTAGCTACAATGGAAGTTTTGCAAAATAAATTACCCTTGTTACGTGGGATGTCCTCTAATGTTTTCTGTTCTATACCATGCTGCAGAATTTTTAAAAAGTGCCAGTCATGACCCACTGGACTGCTTTCACGATTCACTAATGGGTCACAGACTATAGTTTGAGAAACACTGGTGTCGGGGCGCCTGGGTGGCTCAGTTAAGCATCCAACTTCCGCTCAGGTCATGATCTCATAGTTCATGGGTTCGAGCCCCATATCGGGCTCTGCGCTGGCAATGTGGACCTGCTTGAGATTCTCTCTGTCTCTCTCTCTCTCTCTCTCTCTGCCCTTCCCCCACTTGTGCTTTCTCTCTCTCTTTCTCAAAAATGAATAAACTTAAAAAAAAAAAAAAAAGAAAGCTGCTGGGGTAGAGCACTCGGCAATTATATACTTTCCTAGAGGCCCAGGAGACCTCCCTCTTGGGCCCTCGTGAGGTATATGACCTTGGGAAGTCAGTCACTCCACCTCCGTGCCTCCTGCCCTTCTCTGCAGCTTGGCAGTAATCACAGGATGGTCCCTGGCTGGTTCTTTTAACTGTAATTTTTTTCTTATTGTGGCAAACTTCATAGAGGAAAATTCCCGGTTTTAACCATCGGAGAGCGTACAGTTGGGTGACATTTAACACACTCCCGGTCTTGTACTGCCACCCCACCCCTCTAGTTCCCGAATGTTCCCATCACCCCGAAAGGAAACCTCGTCCGCATGACGTGACCCCTCGGCATCTGCCCCACCCCCACCCCGCCCCCAGCTTACGGTCTGCGTTTTGTCTCTGCGCTCAGCTCTTCTGGGTGTTTCATACACATGGAGCCACACAGCATGTATCCCGTCGTGGCCGGCTTCTTCTCACTTAGTGTAACGTGTTCCAAGTTCATCCATGTTGCACCTACGGAACTCCCTGCCTTTTTACAGCTGAATAGTAGTCCACCGTATGGCTGTCCGACATCCGGGCCGTTTGGACACTTGGCTGCTATCTCAGAGGCTGAGAGACATTTGGGTTGTCTCCGCCCTTCGGCCGTTGTGGATAGCGCTGCTGCGAACATCTGTGCGCAGGGTTCTGTTGGAACGTCCGTTTCCAGTCCTTCGGGCACATGCCCAGGAGTAGAGTCGTTGCAGCAGATGGGAATTCGGGGTTTCGCTTTTCGAAGAACTGCCCCAAGTCCGTTTTGGGGCGGGTTTACGTGCAGTCCGCGCGGTGCCTGGCTCGGGGTGGCGATGAGAACGGGGTTTACCGTCATCAGTGCACCGAGTGCCGGGGGCTCTTCTAAGCACTTTACGTGTGGCGGCACAGTTCATCCACGGTGTCCTGTGAGACAGATGTAATACTCTTCCCGTTTCACAGAGGGGGACCGAGGCCTCGGGAGCTTTAAGGGATTTGGCCAAGGTGTGCAATTGCCATTCTGACCCAGGGGGAGTCAAGGCTCAGGGGCAGAGGGAAGGTCACCGGGAGGTTCCCTGGAAGGGTTTCAGCTCAGGGGAAGGGGGTCCTCGCTGTTAGAACCCTGCAGCTGTAGAGGAGTTGCTTCCGTCACGTTGTGTCTGGAGCCAGCTGTGGGGCGGGCCTTAAGGCGTGGTCGGCCCCGTGTGCTCTCAGAAGTCACCTTCTGGCTCCGTTAGGGTGCACAGGAATTGAAGTGCCCCTGGATGCCAGCAGCTCAGGGTCAGAAGGAGGTGAAGTCACAGAGGGTGTGAGGAGGACTCCTGGTCCTCAGTGGGCCCTGGGCTTCGAACCGGACAGCCTGCACCTGTGGCTGGCTGAGGCCCAGGGATTGGGCTGACCCCAGGCCCGGGGTCTCAGCCCTGGGCCTGCCACCCGCTCATTTCCGTCTCTCTAATTTCCGACTTGGCAGCCAGAGGAGATGCAGGAACAGACCCCAGGGCCGGCTGAGACCCAGACGGTGGCTTTGGTACAGTCGGTGCCCGGGGTACACCCGGTGCCCGTACATGCCTACTCCATCAAAGACCCCTCCTGCAGAGAGGTAAGGTTCTCCCGGCCGCCTGCCTCTGTACCTGGAGGCCCAGATCCCACGAGGCAGGCAGGGTGGGGGTGGAGTGAGAAGCCAGGCCTTAATCAGCAGCTACTCTGGCCTCTCCCTTGCCCCTGGCTGCCCTGCCAGGAAGCTCCCCTGTAAGGGAGAGGCCAGCGGAGTCAGTGGTCAGTGGACAGCCGGTGCGCGTGGTGGCCCAGGGGGCTTCCTATGTGGAGAGAGAGAGACGATCTGCGTGGCAGAGAGCATAGGGGACAGCGGGAGCGAAGGGGGAGGGCCACGGGTCCCCGCCACCCAGGTCCGCACCTCTGCCCGCCACCCCAGCGCCCCTGAAGGCCACTCACCTGGCCTTGTGACTCCCCGCTGCCACAGGAGGTCTGCACCCCGGTCACTTCCCAGAAGAGGAAGTCCTGCCAGACCGAGTGCCCCAGGAAGGCTATCAAGATGGAGTCCGAGGAGGAGAGGGAGACACGGTTGGCCCGGAGCTCGCCCGAGCAGCCCAGGCCCAGCACCTCCAAGGCAGTCTCGCCACCCCACCTGGATGGGCCCTCCAGCCCCGAGAGCCCCATCATCAGAAGCGAGGTCGTCCTGACCAACAGCAACCATGCAGCCGGCGAGCCTGGGGAGGCAGGTAAGGACGTGGACGGGCAGCAGAGGCCGAGGCCCGCGTGCCGTCCTCCAGGGGCTGGGTGGGACCCTTCTCTCACATCCTCACCCCACCCAGGGAGCCCAAAGCCAACAGCATCCCGCGCGTCCCACCCTCAGCTGCCGCCAGCTGGGGCGGGGAAAGCCCGTGGTTTGCCCGGGGGTAAGAATAGACACAGTTTACCACGTGATTCCCAGCGTGGGGAGCGTCAGGGGCGTACGCCCACAGTTCCGTAGCCCCTTCCCCGAACACACCCGTACGGTGCCCAGCACAGTGCCTCCGCACAAGGTGGGTCTCCCCAGGAAGTGTCTGTGGGCGGGTGCCTGACCCGCTCCCAGAGAGACCTTGGGTAAAGTCCGCACCCGTCACTTCCCAGATTTGTCTGCAAAGGCCACCTGGCCTCATTTGTCCTAGCCATCTTTTACGGACCCCGCCGGACAGGGAGTCCTTGGGCAGGCCTCGAGGCCCACTGATGCAATTCTGCAATGGTCGAGACAGTTCTTTCTAGATCTGCTTCACCCAGAGGCCCCCTTTGTTTTCATTCTAGGTCTCAGACCGAGCCCTGATCCTGCTCGCACACAGCCCTGACCGACATTCCTTGCTCACAGTGCTATTGGTAATCAAAAGGTTTTGATTAACCAACTATAAAGTAGCTTTTCTTTCAAACATCTCAGCTCCTGAGACGGAATTGGAACAAACCAATGTGCTTCTCTAGGACCGCAGCGCAAACCAGGTGCTGTTTGCCAAGCTGCCTGCGTAGGGAGCAGATCCAGAGCTCAGGGCCAAGAGCTGAATTAAGGGCTCACAGACGTGGCACTGCGGGCAGTGGCAGAAAGTCCCTTTGAATAAATAGATCCGTACCAGCACCCTCGGCGAACGTGCTTCAGGCCACACCTCACCCACCCCGTCCACTGGCCCACAGGGATGCTCACAGGGAACACCCAGGCCCCGCTGAGCGGGCGCACCGGCAGGGCCTAATTCTGTCTCCTCCACCCCGTTTCAGAGGGACGCGTCGTGGTGATCAGCAGCTCGGAAGACTCCGATGCCGAAAACTCGGTGAGTGGTCCAGAAGTTCGGCCCTGTTGACTCCTGCCTGCCCCCATTCTGGGGCCCAGGGGACCCAGCCGCAGCAGGTGGGGAGTTTTCCAGCGAGGCAGTGAGCCCTGAGCTGTCCTGAGGACAGTCTCCGCGTGCCAGCTGCGGGCCCGGACCAGCCCAGCCCTCCCTCCGTCCCAGGGCGGGGGCCTTCAGTAACCGTGTGTACTCTTCTGAAATGCTGAGAGTGCTTCCTCCCAGAGCCCTGTCTCTCTTCCGGACTAGCCAGTGCCTTTGTCTGGAGCTTCCTTACGCGTTCTCTGACGTCTAAGTCCTCAACGAGGAGGGTGGGCGAGGACCCATTCTCCAGTTAATCTCAGCCAGCGAGGGTCAGTGCAGGGGTGTGAGGGCACGGGCGGCACCCTCCAGGGCCCAAACGGGCAAGCTTTTGCTCCATAAGAGAGAACGCTGGGGGAGTCCCTTCTGTCCCTGGAGGCTGGTTAATGGAGGCAGGAAAAAGGGGAGCCGAACAGAGGGAAAGGTTGGACTGGGTGCCCCGAGGTCCCTTCCGGCCCTCAGTCTGAGGTTCTGTGTTGGAAAGTGCATGGAGCCCATGGAGACCGCTGCACAGCACTCCTCGCCAGCCCACCCCCTGCCAAGAGCGTCGGGAACATACCACCCCTGCCGGCCCCCCCGCCTGCCCCGTGGCACATGCCGCCCCCCGGCCTGGTCTCCCCAACGTCCCGCCGAACAAGCTGCAGCCTCTGAGGCCGACTCTCACAGCCCGCCCGCCAGCCACCGGGAGGACGCTGCCGTCCGCTGCCGCCGCGGGACCAGCTTCCTGTCGCGTAGAGCACAGAGAAACCCCCGTCTTCCCCGCGCCTTCCACTTGCCCCCCAAAATGTATTATAACCCCACATGGACGTGTCGCCCCCCCATAGTCCAGGCCACCACCCCTGCCGCCACAGGGCCTCCCAGCCATCCTGCCAGTCTCCAGCAGAGTCTCTGCCACCTCCAGAGGGCCACCGGTCAACGCCACCGGGCACGGGGAGCCGCGCGCTCCCTCCGGGGCTCCTCCCACATAGCCCAGTGGCTCAACAACTTCTTTGCCCTCCCTTTCTCTGTGGCTTCCCAGCTCGACACCTCTCTCAGGAAGGATGGGGGGACTCTCCCGGCAGGATCTCCCCCAGGGAATTCTGACACGCCCCCCGTGGAGGCCCCCCCAGCCCAGGTCCCTCTGGAGGTACCTCCAATTGCGTTCCCACCCCCCTGCCCTCGAGTGTCCCCCTCCCCGCCCCCCGCCAGCCTGGCCCCCCTCAGACAGGCCTCTGAGAGCCCTTAGCACCTCCCTCTTCTAGAACTGGTGGCCGCCATCCTCCCGGAACCGCGTGGCCCCTCGCTCACTCGGCTCCCGCTCCCCAGGCCTCCTGCACCCCACCCCCCCGCCTGGCCCATTCACGGAAGGCCCCATGCACAGCAGGCATTACCTGCATCAGGGCCCAGGAGCGGCCCGAGGAAGGAGCGGCTGCGCGGACCGGGCAGCGAGGCGTAAGCCCTCTTCCCCTCAAGGGGCATGATTGAGATTCAGGTCACCCGCTCCTCACATCCCCGGGCCTCTGCCCCCAAAGAGGAAGCTTTTGTCGCCCTTTGCACCCCCCACTGCCCCATCCCGCCACCCCGAGGCTTCCTGCTGGGCCTCTGCCAGGACCTAAGCCCACGAGGCTGGGGAATGTGTCGATTCCAGGACCTGGCAGATATGCCTACTCAATAAATATCTGTTGAAAGATTGCCCTGGCAACCCCTTCTTCCATGACCATCATTTTCCCTGCCGGTCTTAGTTAGCCCTTCTCGGCAGGCGGCCTTGTGTCCTCCCTGCCCAGAACTTGGCTCCCCGCTGGGGCTCCCGTGTCCCCTCTTCCCGACACCCTGTGAGCGTCGGAGTGGGGAGGCGGGTCAAGGCCTTCTGTGCCTCCTGGACTGTGGCGGGCCCACCACGTCGTCAGGTTCTCTGTGCCTTTCTCGAGGTGAACCCCACTTTCCCCAGATCGGTTCACACCTCCTCCTGCCTCCCAGGTGTCCTCGCTTTAGCCGGGCCCAGCCTTCTCTCTCTCCGGGTGACTTCACCATCCAGTACCTTGACCTCTCCGGGGTCTTTGCCCCACTCCACTGCAGCCGCCAGCCCCACGGCCACCCCCCGGACCTCACCATACTGAGAGCTGGCCCGCAGGGAGTCTGGCCACAGCTTCCTGTCCCTCGAGCTCTCCGGTACTTCGAGGACCCCTGCCCTCCCCGTCCCAGCTCCTGTAGCTCCAGCTGCTCCTCCGCACCCTCCTCGCAGTCTCTGTTCCTTTCCACCTTGTTCTTCCGGCTACGGCCCCTCTTTGTGGCCTCAGCCGTGCCCGTGGCCTCCACCCACAGGCTGCTGGTGCCCGGCGCTCACTCCTGCTGCCAGACCAGGATAGCTAGTGGCCCTCCGACATCTCCCCTCGGATGCCCCGTAGATAACTCGTCTCTCTTCCTCTCCTCTCCGTAAGTCACACCGTCCGCCCGGCCCCACAAGCCCAGGCCCCAGAGTCGCCCCGGATGCCCCTCTTCTGATTAGTCCTCACTCAATTTTTCAGTCTTACCTTTCCATGTTCCAAATTCCTCTGAAATCTGGCCACTTCTTTCCATCCCCTAAACCTCGTCAAACAAAAGTGACCCTGGGCGGAGGCAGAAGCCTGGGAAGGAAAGCTCGAGAAAGGATCTGAATGCCGGTAGTCTCACCAGACTTCACGAGAGTTGGGTGCGAGAACCGAAACCAGCACTACTTGGGGGTGGGGGCGGTTCAGTCGGATCCTCGGCTGTCAGCAGGGAGTCGCCAGGTTACATCTGAGGTTATTCAAGGAAGGAGGGAGAATCGCGATGCAGGCGGCGAAGAGTTAAAACAATTAGAAGCACAGCTGCTCACCTGTGGAGACCAGGCCTGGAGTGGGGGAGGGTCAGAGGACCACCGCTTCTGTGTTGGTATTCTTCAGACACACATTTTTTTTTTTTAAGTTTATTTATTTGGAGAGAGAGAGAGAGCGAGAGCACAAGCAGGCGAGGGGCAGAGAAGGGGCAGACAGAATCCCAAGCAGGCTCCACGCCATCAGCGCAGAGCCTGATGTGGGGCTGGAACTCACGAACCATGAGATCGTGACCTGAGCCGAGACCACGAGTCAGATCCTTAACCAACCGAGCCACCCAAATGCCTCCAGACACACATTTTTTTAAATGAACCATTATGGGTCCCAAACTTTAAAAAACATCTATTTAAAAAGAAGACAAATTAGGTCCCCTTCATGCGTTTCTCACCCACCTTCCGTATCCCCTTCCAGACCCCCGGCGCTCCCAGAGCACCCCGCAGAGACTTGGGTGGGGAGCAGGGCGACATCCCGAAGGTGCTCCAGGCTCCCACGTACCCATGTCCTCTCCTCTCCGTGGCCTTTACCGCCCACCCTTCCAAGGGGGCTGGGTGTGTAGGGAGCCCTGCCCCAGGCTGCAGCCGGAATCTAGCCAGACACCCCTGGGGGCTCCGGTGCAGGCCTGGCCAGGTGGGAGAGACGGCTGGCGCAGGAAGAGTGAGCCGTAAGAGGCCCTGCCCCTGCCGGAAGCGGTAGGGGCGCCGCCGTTGGGTGGAGGGACAAGACCCAAGCCTGGTGGTGGAGGCCTGGGGTGAGGCCTGTCCTTGAAAATGAAGGGGGGTCAGCGGTGCCTCTGCCCTGGGCCCCACGTTAGGGTCCGAGGCAGAGAAAGATAGATGCTCTCACCTACTCTTGTGACAGATGACTCGCCCCAGTGTCCGGCAGTAGCAAGACCAAGAGGAAGCAGGAGGGGACAGTCCCTGGCTGCGGTGGCAGCGGTGACCAGCAGTAGAAGGAGGGGCCTGTGGGGAACAGCCGATCCAGGGGAGGGGCCGGGATGCTGGTGAGTGTGCGTAACACAGAAAGAAGATGGGAGCCCTGTCCCCGAGGGGCTGGCGCAGGGGGGCGGCAGGGGCCGTAGGCTAGCTCCCAGGACGGTCCAGGTCACAGACACACGGGAGGTATCTCGGGGCTTCTGGACCTGGCAAGAGCTGGGGGTTTGTGTCTGCAAAAAAGAGCAGCCCGCGCGTGTTGCCAGACTGACCCCAGCTGTTGTTTCAGCGTGGGTGCTCAGGAAGTCCCTCAGGAACCTGGGGACTCTTGATAAGAATTCCCGTCGGGCACTGCATAGACAGCTTCAGGCGACCGGATGCCAAATATCAGAGTTTGGCTCCTGAGTGGCTGACTGGCCAAGCATGGAGTGAGTCCATAAGACAGTAGCTCTCTACCCTGGCTGCACACTGGAATCTGGGGGCGGGGGGGAGGGTGGTTACCAACAGGTAACAGGTTCCTGGGTGCCACCCTCCCCCACCAGAGATTGTAATTGAACTGGCCTGGGGGTACATCTGGATTTTTTGAAACTGCTAATGCACACCCAAAAAGGAGAGAACCACCGGGTGGGGGGATTCCGTTGTATATCTGTCATCTGTGTATGTATCAGCCTTGAACGGGGGTGCCCTGTACTTACTGGGACAGGATCCAGCAGGGGCGAGGGTGGGCTGGATCTTCCCAGAGACTAGACGTGTGGAAGGTGATTAAAATGTGAAGCTGGCCGTATGGGTGTGCTCGGTACGGCCGTTCGGCCGGCCGTGCGGAGCGTGGAGGTGGAACGCGCTCGCCCTGCTAAGCTCATCTGTGCTGAAGACACGTGAACTGTAGCTCGCGAGCCAGACTGCACGTGTATCCTAGTTACCCGTGGATCTTGAGAAACTCCCCGGCCGCCTGTGGCTCAGTCTGAGCACACTTTCGCAGCCGAAGAAGTCGGTGAACCCAGTATAATAAAGAGGCGAGTCCTGGGGCGCCTGGGTGGCTCAGGGGGTTGGGCGTCCGACTTCGGCTCAGGTCACGATCCCACAGTTCGTGAGTTCAGGCCCCTCGTCGGGTGGTACTGACAGCTCCGAGCCTGGAGCCTGCTTCAGATTCCGATTCCGTGCCTCCCTCTCTCTCTCTGCCCCTCCCCTGCTCATGCTCTGTCCCTCTCTCAAAACTAAATAAACATCAAAAAAAAAAAAAAAGAGAGAAATGAATCCTACTATTTACTTGCATCTTTCAAAGAATATTCAAGTGGGTTTGACTCCTCCAGCGCTCAGCGGCACATCTTAAATCCCTCTTCCTTCCTTTGTCTCCCATCGTGGCCACGCCCTGCTTCCTTGGAGCTGTCCCCACTTTCCGCTTTCTGGGCTGAGAGCACGGGCTCCAGTCTTCCCCACTCCATCGCCTTCTGCCGCCGTTCCTTTTCCCTTCCCGGCAGACCTCCAGCCTTTTCCAGGAAAAGGCCCTTGGGCCCGGGGCTCCATGACTGTCCGTCTACACTCCCCGCCCACACGCTCGATTGCCCTGGGTGTGGACAAAAGTCCAGAGGTGGCGCTACAGGCCTTGGAACGTAGGGCTTCCCTTAGTGAGCAGGGGGCAGAAAGGCTTCCTGCCCCAGAGCCCCTCGTGCTGATTGCCCTTTCGCTAAACCCGGGTCTTGAGAAAAGCCCTTTTTAAGCTTGCGGGCGCTTCCTGGCCCATGTCGCTGGGACGCAAGGCAGGGAGGGGGAAGGGGGTTGCCAGCTGGCTGGGGTTTAGTGGAAGGCGTGCTGGTGAGATATCTCCACGCACTAGCCCCAAGGGTGAGGAAGAATCAGAAAGGAAGAGGAGTCGGAGCTGCAAGCTCCAGCCCCTCTCCATGGACAAGCGCAGCAGACAGGGGGCGAGTGATCTCCCTTTTATTAAGGGAGCCACTGAGTTCTTCAGTAAGTTCAGGACAAAAGACATCCCAGCACTATAAGAGAAAAAATGACCCCAGGGCAACGGGAGGCCCTAAAAATGAGATTCTGATGGCCATCATAGATGACCCTGGTGGGGGCGCCTGGGTGGCTCAGTTGGTTGAGCGACTGATTCTTGGTTTTGGCTCAGGTCATGATCTCATAGTCGTGGGGTTGAGTCCCCACGTAGGGCTCCACGTTTCACTGAGTGTGGAGCCGCCTTGGGATTCTCTCTCTCTCTCTCTCTCTCTCTCTGTCTCTCTCTCTCTCTCTCTCCCGCTCTCACTCTCTGCCCCTCCCCCACTCAAGCTCTCTGTCTCTCTCAAAATAAGTAAATAAACTTTAAAAAAGTAAATAAACGACCCCGGTAGGAAGACGGAGCTAGCCCAAAGACGCAGCCGTGCTGTTCTCCAGGGAGCTCAAGTCTTGGAAGAAGGTATCCGAAGAGGTGACCAAGGCTCTGAGGCCTGAGAAGACATTCCAAAAGGAAGGAGGGGTTGGGGGGGGGAGAACTCAGGGCCACTGCACAGGCTCTTGCAGTTATGCTGGGAGCAAAAAGAGGAAGGAAGAAGAGACAGCTCAGTGTGCCGTGTCGGGGGTGACAGAGAGGACTCGGCCAAAGGTACAGGCTCTTCAGTCCAGGGGACGACACAGCAAGGAGAGCCCAGCTCCTTCCACCACCCCAAGTGCAAGGGCAAGGTTGGAGATTAAAAAAAACCAGCTGGATTTTCCCTCGGGGAAAGAAGGTGGAGTCTCTGGTCGGCCAGCTAGCAACTTCGAGAAAGATCCCTGTAGAAGGCTCCTCACAGGGAGGAAAGGGGGCTGGGACAGTGACACCGAAGACTCGGGGCAAGACTGGCAAAATCGACCTTCGACGCACGGCCGGATCAAGGGTACAGATACGCGAGGCGTGTGACGAAGACTTTTACCGGGGCCTGACGTGTTGAGTCCCCGGATTCCGGGCTTCTCTAAGCGAGAGCAGCTCTAGACGGATTCACAGAGAATGTCTTTTCCTATCAGTGACGGGGAGGAAGTCGGCGAGCCTGGGCTAGGGCTGTGAAAAGCAAATAAAGTGAAAATCGGCCACTCCCAGGAAACTACAGCACACTTCACCTGTGGTTGGTAAGGACTTGGCTCGTGGCCGAAGTTTTGTTAAAATGTTTCACCCGGTGAAAAAAAGGGCAGTGGCCCATCCTTACTCCTTCCCGAGCCAGGGACATGAGCCGGAGGCCGGCGTCCATCCATGGAGGCTTCAGATAGCCCCGGGTGAGGCAGTCCGTAAGGAGGAAAGACCCGACGGCTGCTCCGGACTCGGTCCCGGCAGTACCCCCAGCTGGCCCTGTGACATTGGCCATGTCCTTTCCTCCTGGTCTCTGGCTCACATCCCCCGCTGGCATTCCCAGGAAGTTCTGAGCAGGCCTCCTGAGACCACGTACCGCCCTCTGTAGCCGCAGCCCTTCCCCACCCCACGACCTTTCAAAATTTTTGCCTCGGTGCTGATGAGAACGGGGCCTTGGGTGCCCAGGCTAGAGGAGCCCCGGGCCTGAGGCTTCCCTAAGCAGCCGGCTCCTGTTGCTAAAGGGCAGAGGGCCTCCAGGCTTCATGTGTCCACCTAGATGTGGCAGTCCTGAGGCGAGGGGTCCTCCCCTCCCTTTGCGTGGGACTCTGGAGCCTCGGCTGGCTATGGGGACAAGAAGAGCCAGGCTCCTGGCCCCTTCCAGAGAAACCTCGGGTTTGAGATGAGGCTCCCTCCTCCTGCCCCCAGAAGTGTTTGTTCTGAGTCCGTTCAGAGAGAAGGGAGCACAAGGGAGCACCAGGGAGCACCAGAGCCCTCCGGCCCTGCCCACCACAGCACTGGCCCCGCCCCTGAGCCTCCACGCCCAGCTCTGCGCACCCATGTGCGCATTCGCTCACACACGCCCGCGTTCCCCCCATACCTGTCCACACGGGTTCGTAAATTCGCACCCGATGTGCTCGCGCGCGCGTCGGACACTTGCGTTCGTTCCCGTGCTCGAGCTTTCACGCACGCTCGTCTGCGTGATCTCAGCCTTTCACCCCTGCTCACGAACGTGCGGTCGCACACGGCCCTGGCACGCGTCCTCGTCCCCGCCCGTGGACATCCCCTCAGACGCGCACACCCTCGTGCACACACACTGGCTTAGACAGACCCCTTCCCCTTCCCTGCCCGCCCGCACATGCGTGTGGGCGCCCCCCCGCCGTGCCAGCTTGCTCGCTTGTTCCCACGTTCGCCTCACGCGCGCGTGCACGCGCGCGCGCACCTGCCCGTGGGCACAGGCTCCCCTTGCCGACATGCCCCCGCTCGCCCTCCGGACCCCTGACCTGTTGGTTTCTCTGTGTTGCAGTCCTCCCGCGAGCTGGACGACAGCAGCAGCGAGTCCAGTGACCTCCAACTGGAGGGCCCCAGCTCCTTGAGGGTCCTGGATGAGAGCCTCGCCGACCCCCAAGCAGAAGACAGGCCCCTGGTTTTCTTTGACCTCAAGATTGACAGTGAAAGTGGGTTCTCCAGTGGCCACTCCCACCCAACCCCTTCCTAGCTTAGTCTCTGAGCCCCCGAAGTAAGTGCAGGCAGGGCTGTGTTCTGGGCCCGGGAGAGCCCAGAGCTCTGGCCAATGGCTGCGGCCAGAGAGCAGGCAGAGCCATCTCCCCTGGGACTCCAGGGGAACCGCTGGGTTGTTGAATAAGGACTTTGGCCGTAACCGGGGCCTGGAAGCATGAGGCAGGTGCATCTCTGAGCTCACCTCCGGCCAGCGCTTCTCTGGGAGAGCCTTGGCAACCCACTTCGAAACAGAAACACGAGGTGGGAGGTCACAGCCAGGAGGCCAGCAATCCAAGCAAGGCCTTAAGCTGTGACCGCAGAATTCTGAGTACAGCGCCCCTTCCACAGGGAGGTCGGCCGAGCCAAGGTCACAGAGAGAGATGACCCCTTCTCCCAGAAGCCCCTCAACTCTCCACGGGGCTTACCCTGGCCCTGCAAGGCCCTGCCCTGAACCCGAAGGCTCCAGCCTGCCCCGTGGCACAGACCCAGCCTGGGGCCGGCCCAGCCAGACATAAGTAGCGGGTTTCCCTAGGACGGGGAAGTCCTTTGCAGACCTCACGGGGCGGCTGTGAGCCACGTTCTGAGTGGAGGTGCTTGGGCAGGTGTGCCGTCTGTCCCCGGGCTCTGCCTGGGCTGGGAGTCTTGGCTCAGCGATGGTGGGATTGGAGGCTGGGGCAGGGAGGAGAGGATGCGGCGGAAACGACGAGGGGTCCCGGGTGTGGGCGGATAAGGCTGAGACAGGCAGGAAGGACCTGCATCTAAACTGTCTGGCAAACTCTGGGGAGGGGGCGGGGGCACGGGGGCAGGGAGGAGCCGGACTCCCAGCGGGTGAGTAGGGGGTGTTTGGGAAGCAGCCCGCCCCCCCCCCCCCCCCCCTGCCCCCTTTAGAACCAGTGTAGAGCTGCATTTGGGGGCTGATGCTTGGGGCCTGCCGGCATGGTGGGGTCTCTGTGTGGTGGGACAGCAGCCCCAGAGTTTCCACGGCTCCCGCCCCTGGGGCCTCACCCTGCCCTTCTCTCCCGCCCAGCCCAGAAGATTAGCCAGCTGGCAGCTGTGAACCGGGAGAGTGAGTTCCGGGTGCTCATCCAGCCCGAAGCCTTCTTCAGCGTCTACTCCAAGGCCGTGTCCCTGGAGGTGGGGCTGCAGCACTTCCTCGGCTTTCTGGGCTCCATGCGCCGCCCCATCCTGGCCTGCTACAAGCTGTGGGGGCCCGGCCTCCCCAACTTCTTCCGGGCCCTGGAGGACATGAACAGGCTGTGGGAGTTCCAGGAGGTCATCTCGGGCTTCCTGGCCGCTCTGCCCCTCATCCGGGAGCGCGTGCCCAGGGCCAGCAGCTTCAGACTCCAGAGCCTGGCCAAGATCTACCTGGCCAGGAACGTGAGCGAGCGCAGCGCCCTGGCCGCCGTGCTGGCCATGCGAGACCTGTGCCGCCTCCTCGAGGTCTCCCCGGGCCCCCAGCTGGCCCAGCACGTCTACTCCTTCAGCAGCCTGCAGTGCTTCGCGTCCCTGCAGCCCCTGGTGCGGGCGGCCGCCCTGCTCCGGGCCGAGGCCCGCCTCCTGGCCCTGCACAACGTGAGCTTCGCCGAGCTGCTGGCCGCGCACCGCCGCGACCCGGAGCGGGGCCTCAAGAAGTACAGCCGCTACCTGAGCCTCCAGGCCGCCTCGTCGCCCCCCGCGCAGCGCGCTGTCAACCTGCAGCCTCTGAGCGCCTACTTCAAAGGCCTGCTGGAGGAGCCCGTCTTGGCGCGGGCGGAGGGCCTCGCCGGCCGCGGCTTGGCGGAAGAGGCGTCCCAGCGGAGCTGAGAGGAGGCGATGACTGGCTTGGAATCTCGGGGGGCCCAGGGGGATGAGGTCCCTGAGCCATCACATTGTTTCTGGGGCCCCGGCCCCCAGGACGCACTTGTCATTTGGTCCAGAATCAGTTCTCTCGGACCAAATTCCCCTTCTTGAAAAGCCCCGCAGAGAAGGTTCCAAGTCCAAGTCCTAATCCCCCAGGGGCCACCAGATCCCCATTCGGGCTTTGGGAGCACCGGTGGGTGGGTTCACCAGACACCTGGCCCCTCTCCTCCAGGAGCCAAAACCAGGGAGGTTCTGAGTGACCCCCGGCCACCCAACTCGCCACTTCCGTGAGTGAGCCCGCAGCTCCTCCCTGACTGCGGCCACCGCCCTGGGGGACCTGCCGACAGCCCCCGTGGACACCGCCTGCAACACCCCACGGGCACCCAAAGTGCCTTTCACACCAAACCACCATCACGAGTTTGGGTTCTCCCCCCACCTGCCTGTCTCAAGGCCAGCTACCCGTTCACTTCTCCTTTGGGGATAAAAAAAAAAAGCATCTTCGTCCCCACGGGGCAGGGCCTCTCATATCTGCAGAGACAGAATCCGCTGCCTTGTGTCTGTCCCACCTTCCAGAATCTGCCCCTTTCCAAGCTTGCTTCTTTCCTCCCGGCCACACAGACGCCTCTCCTTTAGTCAGGCTTTGCGTGTTGGTCCTCAGGCCATCAGCTCCTCTCAGCGTGGCTTTTGCTCTCTCTGCCCCGCCCCACCCCCCTGCCCCATTAGGAATGTCCTCTAGCCCAGGGCTGCCCACCACATACACCAGGAACCCTCGGCGTCGGCACCCCCTGAGAGCCTCTACCCCTCACCTCTGGGATCGGCATCTCTGAGGTGGGCCCGGCAAGCTGTCTTAGCACGTTCTCCAACTGGTTCTGATGCCCGCTAAGACTCCGAACCAGTGCTCTGGTAGACCACTTCCCGGAAGAGCTGCAGTGTGGAGCAGCAGAGAAAGTCCCGGCGCCGACCTGGCACACTGACCGTGACCTAGGAAAAGACCCCTTCCTGAGCCCAGGTGTCCCACTGTAAACTGGGCCAATTGGCCCAGATGGGCTCAGAGCGCCCATCCACTTCCGCCATTTTGGGACTTCGGGCACGGACGGCAGCCGCCGAGCCAGCGGACAAGATGGTTTTCAACTTGAACTCTAGCTCTCAGCCCTAAGCTATGCTAAGGTCCTCAATCTGTGGTCACACCAGAGGTCAGCAGCAGAACACGGCAAGGTCAGGGCGGGGCCTTCCCTCTGACTAGCAGAACCTCTGTCCCTCCCCCTCTCCTCTCCCTTCCCCCTCCCTTGGCTCCCGCCCCATGGGGGCACAGCCTGGGCCTCCAGCCCCTCTTGCCTGAGCTTTCACATGAGTGAAGCCCGAGTACCCACACCTCAACCCCGGTCAAGTGGGTGCCCTGGAGACCCGCATGGGAACTGGCTCCCACAGTGGGAGTGTCAGCTCTAACAGTGAAATCTGATGCGTTTAAAATCACATTCAAGTTTAAAGCAAGTGCCGGCTCAAAAGCTCCTGTGGGAACAGGCTGATGGGTGAAGGGAAGAGGAGGCTGGGGGCCCCGGCCTGGCTGTGATGCCCGTCTTGGCAGCTGTAAGGCAGCCCTTGGGCCACCGCTCACATTCTCTCCCTCAGCCTCGCCCTGAACTAGACCGTGCCCCCTGGTTTCCAGCCCTCCGTGCTTACTATCTGGAGGTATCGCTGACCACAGGTCTTATAACAAAGGGCTCTTCTGCCCTCTCTCCACTTACGCAGCCTTTAATAAAGGTGGGAATGCTCCAAGTCTGATGCGCCAATCAAACTCGGCACAGCCCACTCAGGAGCCACCGAGCTGCCTTTGGCCTGGGGGGGCGGGTCCCATCCCGAACGAGGAGACCCAGGGTGGGCCCCTCAGGGATCGGCTCCCAAAGAAGAGGCACATAAAGGCAGAGCGGCGCCAGTTTCAAGAACTACCCGCTAGAGGGAGTCGGGAGCCAGAGACCAGCGTCTGTGAGAACTTCGCCTCTGCCCCCTGCAGGGGTAATCTCGCACCCCTGTTTGTGTCCCCAGAGTCACAGGCGGAAAAGCCCTGAACAAGAGGGAGGGGAGCCCAGGACACGAGCGGTGTGTGATTACTGGGTTGCTGTCTGGGGTGTCACAAACGGGATCCACGTTAGCACCTGCAGGGATTCCCAGGGCACAGGCGGCGTGGGAACTGGCCCTCCCCAGGCCTGGGGGAGCAGCCAGGTAATGTCATTTGATCGATGCCACCACCCTTACCCCCACCTCCCTGGCCCGGGTGCCCAGATTCCAGCCCTCTAAGAGCGAGTCCAAATGTGTCCCCTGTGCTCGGCCTTGCTATCTCAGATTCACCATGTCAACTAACTATGAACTTGCGATCCTCACTCCGTAGCCTCTGGCTGGTCCGGTGTGTCAAGCTCACTGAGGCTTAGGCTCCGACTCTATCCAATGGGATAATACAGATCATTTTTACCCCACGGGCGCCTGCATGAACCAATGAGAGAATGTGGAAATAGTTTTTTATATGTGAAGAACCACACAGGGGTGCCTGGATGGCTCAGTCAGTTAAGCGTCCGACTTCGGCTCAAGTCGTGATCTCACAGTTCGTGAGTTCGAGCCCAGCATCGGGCTCTGTGCTGACTACTCAGAGCCTGGAGCCTGCTTTGGATTCTGTGTTTCCCTCTCTCTCTCTCTCTGTCCCTCCCCCTAACCCCTCTGAAAAATAAACATTAAAAAATTTTAATATGTGAAGAACCACATGAATATAAGATCGCATTTTCAGACAACCAAGATGACAGTTTTACTGCTTTGTGAGTTATAAAAATTAATAGATATTAGATCTTAACAAAATATATACATGGGCTTGGCCTCAGGGAATAAGGAACAAGATCTGGGACAGAGCAGACAATCGTGGGGGGTCCTAGGGTCCAAGGGGATCAGGGAGTTAAGGGAGTCCACCTTGCAGGGGCCGAGAAGTGGGTGACTCTATGTCCCCAGCACAGCCAAATGGGGGAATCCAACCACACAAACCGGAAGCAGAGACAGCTCAGCTCAGCCGTGGCCAGCCCTGCCTGCTCCAGGGCCGCCTCCTGAGACCCAAGGGCTCACACTCCCAGGAACATCGTCGCTCAGAAATCTGCTTTATTTTTTATATATACATACTTGTTTAAGTCTATTTATTTTTGAGAGAGAGAGAGAGAGAGACTGCTCACATGCGCAAGGAAGAGACAGAGAGAGGAGACAGAGAATCCCAAGCAGGCTCCACACGGTCAGCGCAGAGCCCCACAAGGGGCTCGAACTCACAAACTGTGAGATCATGACCTGAGCTGAAACCAAGAGTAAGTTGTTCTTTTACCTGGACAACACCCAGCTGGTTCCAGGCCCTGCTGTCCCCCTCCCCTTCCCTCCTCCTCCAGTCCCGGCCTGCCACACTTCATCCTTATTCCTACCCCAGACTCACTCTGACTCCTAGTCCCAACCCTAACAATTGTCCCTATCTCAGAGTCTACCCTTCACACTACACCTCCCTGCAGGCCCAGCCCCTGCACTGTTCCTGCGTCCTCTGACTTCAGGCTTGTCTCCACCCCACACCCTAGGTGCCCCCAGCCCCTGAGCCTAGCGTAGAGGGGTCTTTTCTCACCTCTCTTCACTCCTCGCGAGGAAACTCCACAGTGAATGACGCCAAATGGCGAGGCAGAGAAAGTAGCACTTGTAAACCTCCACCAGAGGGAAGGGAGCCGAGCCAGAGCTGCTCCCAGACTCGGCCAGCAGGGGGCGCTGCAGCCCCGCCGGGCCTCGCGGTCAGGCTGTGGCTCCTCGTGGGCGGGGAGTGCAGGTGCGTGGGGCTTAGGCTCCCGGTAGCGCTGGGTCTTTCCCTGAGCCCCCCGCGCACTTCCGGTGTTATGGGAGTTACCTTTCGGTGGATGGGGCGTGGAAAAGCATTTCAAAAACATTAACGGTGTGTGTTTATTTTATATATTAGAAAAACTATATAACCAGCATGTCAAAACCGTGATTTCTGGAATATAGACGCTCGGAATAGCGCTAAAGTGGGATTATTTAAAGGTCTAATTTAAGAACAAATATCAGGTAACTACAATCTCAGAAGGAACACAGATTTAGCAAAACCTGTGTGGAAGGGAGGGACTTAATTTCGGGAAATACTGGGGTACCGATGGAATCAGGGTGAAGGTTATGGATGAGGGTTAGGGCTAAGGTTAGGGCCCAGGTTCGAATTGGGGTAAGGACGGGACGGGGTTAGAAGTTGGGGTGAGGCCTAAGGTTAGGATTTGGGGCTAATATTTAGAGGCACACTGGGTGATGACGATAGGCAATGGAGTTAAGAGTCAAAAGCGACGGAATTAGAGTCACCCTTGAGGCTACAGGACTTGTCACTTTAGCAGCTAAAGAGTCCATGGGACCGCGGACAGGTGGGCAGGAGCTCCTGAGAACGCCTTCCTACAGCATCCTAAGTGTGGTCTGCCTCCCTTCCCAGCGCCCTTTTCTAGAAGCACCCTGCAGGGGTTCCACCTGAGCCCACGGAACCCCCGGGGGTAGTGGAGGCACAGTGACGGTCCATCCAATCCAGGACTGAGAGCCTCCAGCACGAGCAGGTGAATACTGCCCCCGGCTGACACAATCGGAAGGTAACTAACTACGTGCTAGACACTGTTTCCTCACTTAGCACCGTAACCTCACGGCAGCTTCCCAGGGCCCCTCTGCCGTGACATCATCACCGTCATCACCGTCTTTCTACAGATGAACGCAGGGTGGGGGTGGGGGACAGGAAGGTCCCGCACCTTGCTCAAAGTCATTAAATTTGTATGTGGCGGAGCTGGGGGTTGCCCAGCGGGACGCCTGCATCAAGACTGGTGCCATCTGTGGCCTACACCCACGAGGCTGCCTGCCTTGCCACGGGGGGTGGGCGGCGGCTCTCTGCCCTCTCCTTCCTGCGCCCTCCGGGTCCGTTGGTCTCACAAGATGAGAAACGCAAGCTTCAGAAGGCTAACAGCCCGACCTGCTGGTCCCGGCTCTTGAATTTATCCTAATTCTAATTTTTTTCTTTGAGAGCAGTGCTTTGCAAACCTTTATTTTTTTTCTTTATTGCCCCCATCTGGAGCCCCTTTAGATATATTTTTTTCCCAGTCATGACTCCCCCCGGTGAAATTTTAATACCACAGATACCCCGTAGCCTCCTTAGGATTCTCTACATTAAAACATTGTGTCATCCGCAAATAGAGATGATTTTGCTTCTTCCTTAGGCACAGGTGTCGTATATCTGTTTATGTACCATGGTCCTTGGGAGGGTCGGAAGCCACTGAAACATCTGAGGTGGTTAACGGGCCCCTCTCGAACCAATTTTCACCCTCTGTGCATTAGTATTTCTCCTGTTGAGAAGGCATGATTTAGGGTAAGGCACCTGCCCCAGTTACAACGCAAGTAAGAAGGCTGGGCGGGGGGGGGGTATTATGAACCCCTCTTATGGCTCAGTTCACAGGTGGGAATGAGGTGGGAAAGGGCAGCAGGGGGCTGGAAATGAACTTGAGCAGACGTCTGTCAGGACAGGCTTCCTTCGAGTAACCCGGGTCCCTGACGGAGGCCTGGCGTGCTGAGCCTGGGGCTCGGGGAGAAACGGGGGACTGCACCATTGTTTATTTTTGTGTCCGAATCCAGGTGTCCCCTCCAGACCCTTCGGATTCGAGTAGACCAGATAGATGCCTATGGGGATTGTCTTCAGGGAAAGGTCTGGAATTTCATCTGACTCCCCTTCTCAAAAAACAAAACAGCCAGTTTGGAAGGTCTCTCACAAAACGCATTTGCTGACAAGTGAAGGGAAGATTTCTTCATTCCTGGCTCAAGGAACTTCCTTAAACTCAGCCCTGAGGAATTCTTTAAAGGCCAGCTGCCTGGACTGCGCTAAAGTCAGTTATAAATATAAATATCCCAAACTTGATAGCCAAGCAGATTACAAAAGCTAGCTAGCGAACCACAGAAATTTTCCACAAAGCTAGCCAGCCGGACAAGCGTGAGAAGCGATGTCGTGAAACCCAGTCCACCTATCCAGTCGCCTGAAACGGTTGGCCAGACTGAGCGCAGAGGGCCTGGGGACAGAATTTCCTCAGGCAGACTCTCTTTGGAGTCCTCTAGCCAGCAAGCCCTGGCTGACACCAGGGTGGACCAATTCTCCAGTACGTCAGACCCACCGAGGGGGAAGCAGAGGGTGGGTGAGGCTGAGCCCATGATGGAGTCGTCCTTGAGTCTGCTTGGGAGTGGGGAAGGGTGTGGGGAAGGGTGCAGCGTGGCGGTTAGGACCCGGGCTTTGGAGGAACCAGATTCATAATCCTAGCTCTGCTCTGTGACCTCGGACAAGTTACTTGGCCTCTGTGGTCTCATACGCAAATTGGGGGTGATAATACAGATTTCGAAAATGACGAGGATTAAATGAGATGGCATACATAAGGCACTAAACTATGAATTGGCAACGCTCAATAAAAAATAACTCTGTATCTCCAATACCCTAGAGAGGGCCCTGTGGCTGACCCCAGAAGGCCTAGTGGGCTCTTTCCCTTCTTGGCTTTCCCTTACTTCTCCCTCCCTCGTCCTCTCCCCTCTCTTTGCCTTTGCCCTCCCCTCCTCCCATCCCTTTTCATGCCCCTCCCCCTCCTCTCCTTCTTCCCTCCCTTCTCTCCCTCTCTCCCTCTCCAGATTCGAGTCCATTTAAGATCTGAGAGACCCTGTCTCCGGACTGCTGCTCCTGAGGCTTCCGTCTCCACCTCCCCAAGCCTCAACTGTCTCCTCTACCCTGACGACAGGGTCACCCCTGCAGACGGAAAGATGGAGGGATTTACTGCTGTCCGGTTCCTCCCCAGCCCGCACCTGGCTACCAGACGCGGCCTTCTGCGGGAAGGTCACATTGCAGCACCCGCAGAGATGTGGGTGGGACAGAAGGGGTCCTGAGAGAAGCGAATAAATACATCAAGTTTCCAGCTGGGGCTGGAGATAAGGGCTCCGGGAGACGAGACCGAGGCGTTCAGGCTTCGCAGGGAAAACCTATTTGGGGGCACTTCAAAGAGGGCACTGCGGAGGACAACAGGAGGGGCCTGTCTCTCCCGGCAGGTCACCGAGCATGCTTCTTCTTCCTTTTAGATTTGGTTGGGACAGGCTGAGAGCAAGAACGTGACAGATCTAAGCTCCTGTCCCAGCTGAGACAGGCAGGTGCAGAGAGAAACTGAGACGAAAAAGGGAGGGAGATTTTCCCAAAGTCTCACAGAAAGTCCGTGGGAAAGCAGGGTCAGCCCCCCACTCCCTGGTCCCCCGCTCTGCAACCCCCCTTACGCTGAATTGTCCCTGCCGGTTCCCAAGGCATGGCCATTAGCACTGGCCTTACCTGGGTGCAGAATTGGACATGCCAAGACCCCCCTGAGGGAGGGCTCTCCTTCCTCCAAACCCCTGCCCCAGCCAGCTGTCTGTCAGGAGGTTCTCTCTCTCTCTCTGTCTGGAACATGCTATTAGTAAAGCCGCCCCAAGTGAGGGCGCAGCCACAGTCTCTTCCAAACACGGGTAGGGTTCTGCTTCCGGTGCCCATGAGCACTGGGGCAGGGTACAGGGGGGCTAATACAGGAGACCTGAGTGGGGGCACATTTCCCACCCAGAAACAGCCGTCGGAGAGGCCACATCTGCCTGAGAGTCCCAAGGGCCTCCTCACCAGCAAGGTCAGTGCTGGCCACCAAGCCCGGCCTGCCCTTGACCGGACTGCCCGGGGAGGGCATCTCCGAGAAGCCGCATGCTGGCAGCATTTGCCAGTCCCATCCGCTGTGCCCTCCTTCCTGGCCTGTCTTCCCTCCAGGAAAATGAAGGGGTTGGGAGAGGGGACCTGCAGGCCTCAAGCTCTGGTGCTCTGTGATGCTGGACAGCTCCCTGGCTCTCCTTCCCCTGAGGCAGGTGCGGTTCGCGCCTTGGCCCCGGCCCACCTGCTGGAGCAGATGGAGCCTGTCCTGGGCTGCCAGAAGTCCCAAAGTTCACCCACCTGAGGCGACCTGAACATGCTGGGTGGTGGAGGGCGGAGACGGCGTCTGCCTGGTTCCCAGCAGCACCCATGCCAAGCACCTGGCAACAGCGGGGAGACCTGATTCCTGTTTGTAGAATGAATGCTCTAGCAGACCCGTTTCTGTGGGCCCATCCCTTGGCTTCTGTGCGCTTTGCTTCTGAGACCTCACATCTGTAGCTTTCTGCCTAGGCCTGCCCTTGGGCTACCGGAGCTGACTGCCCACAGGCATACACACACACACGCACAGAGAGAGAGAGAGACAGAGAGAGAAGTGCCTGAAGTTTCCATCCCGCTCTCCACCCCGGGGGCAGCCCCTAGTCAATGTCTGACTCCTGTGCATCTACGGAGACCAGAGACCGGAGACCGAACTTCCCTGCTGAAATCAGTACAAACTCCGACGCGTGACTTATGCCTAAAGCTCCTTGGGACCAGGCTGAGGCTGAGACTTCCTGAAATCACACCCGGGCTTGGCTTCCTCCCCTTCCTCTCCTGCTTCCCTTCTCCCCTGCCGGTTTCTGTTAAGAAATTTCCACGATCCACGGCTTGCGCGTGAATCTTTGTCTCCGCTCTGCTTTTGGGCAACCATCTCCAAAAACAAACGCAGAGCCTGTTGACAGCAAGACGGAAGATAGCAGGAAAGTCCGTTTCTCCTACGCTGCCACGTGCACCACCGTGCGCTGTCCTGGCTTTGGTGGGGACAGTAGATGAGAAGGTGCTGGGTGACATTCCCCCCCCCAGGAGTTTTCAGTCTGGAGGATGAAGGAGGAGGAGCCCCAACCCCCACCCTGGCCCTATCCTTGTGGTCTCCGATGGGGCCACGTGCCGAGCTCAGGTGGGTCTCAGAATACGTGCTTACTTACCGTGACCTCTCTCCACTGATGGCACCAGGCACCTACCGTGACCTCTCTCCACTGATGGCACCAGGCAATGGAGAACTCGGGGCCGCAGAGCAGAGAGGAGTAGGCAGAACTTCGGGAAGAGTTGTGTCATCCTTCTGCATGCCCCCGCCAGTCAGGGAGCTCCTGGCAGCCTTCGAATTTCTTCCTGGGGCCTATGCGCCAGGCTCCCAAAATATTCAGTGATCAGACTTAATCTCGAATGATGTTACACACACACACACACACACACACACACACACACACACACTCATCCCCCCTGAATCCGACTGTGTGCAGGGCCTTCAAGATAGGTTTTGTAGCGAGAGGACGCCCCCTGTCCGTGGCGCAATGCACAGCAGTTGGGGGAGAGGGTTCGCTCCTGGGCCCAGGCGTGCTGATAACCGGGTTGCTGAGACAGCTCCAGCGCGGTGGGAGGGAAAACAAAAGGCCACCCGGGGTCACGAGGAAGAGGGCAAGCATTGGTCCCCGGACTTTCCAGAGGCCTCCTCCCGCAGGAAGCCCCGGCAGAGGGCCCCTAGAGGCTCCAACTCAACCTGCAAACTGGCATCTTCTCAAGCCGCGGCGCCCAAGAGCCAGCGTGGCGCTCTGCTCCGCCACGGGACCCGGCGACATGTTCAGTCATGCGAAGTCATGTAGGAGCATCTTGGAGTTCGTACGCATCTCCTGTTCATAAATATCCCACTGAAGACTCAAGCTTCTACTGCTCCCAAAATAGCTTTGGATCCCAGCACAGGCATTTCCAAGAACAAATTCTTATCCTTTCAAGAATTCTGTGAAAGCACAGACTCCTCTAGTTTGCATGCATACCTCCCCCAAGAGAGCTCCCTAAATCCTGGCCGCCCCCGGGGTCCTGATCGTGCTCACGGACGACGGTGGACCCAGACTGGTCGAATCTCCAGATAAGGTGTCGCATATAGTTTGATGTCTAATATGGTTTATTATAAAAAGTACGGTCCGTTTCCGTTTCCGTTCAATTCGTTTTGACACAATAGGAGATTACCCTGACCGTGTAACTCCCAGCGCTTTTATTTAAAGGGGATTGCTTGCCTGTCTATTACCTTGGGGTTGACTCCTAGATGATTCCGCTGAGCCAATCAATTCGATTCCCTTTACCAGCGAGTGGCTCCGAGTTGGGAAGTCCCGAGTTAACCACTGTCCCTAAGACCTAAGGAGAGGCCGTGGCTTCTAGAAAGAGAATCCAGTCTCTCTGGTCCGCTAGTCTGTTACCACTAAGCGGGTTACCCCGGCTGCCGCGGAAGCCCTCCGAGGCCACCAAGGAACACGAGTCTCGAGCAGAAGCCCTGTTAAGGGGGGCAGAGGAGAGGCACTGAAGCGGGGCCTGCCGAGGCCATCGAGCCGCCGAATCAACCAGCCCTGCCTCCTCCTTGTGACATGAGACACATACAGGTTTTGAAACACTTTGAGATGAGAATATCATTCTCTGCAGATGGAAGCCCTCCCTTTCCCTGCTTCACCTGACTGCGGAGGCCCAGGACCCCCCCACTGTTGGGAGACACCCCCCCCCCGCCCCCGTCCTGCCTGAGCTGGGTAGAAGGCTAAGCATGCTGCCTTTTCCAGGCAGGAGTCCCCCATCTTTACTGAGACAAGCACCGACGCGGCTAATTACACGAGATGCCGCTGGAAGAGCCCTCGTTAATTTTAATGGCAATAAAAGGCCTCGCCAGCACGTTAGGCTAATTTCATGAAAGCACCGGGAGGAAGGTGGTGGACTGGATCCCAGATTATTAATAATGTCGAGCCGCATTGGAGCCGTTCAGGAAATTCCTCCCAGTCGCCTCCAGCAAACTGCCACAGGTTGCTCCTTTCTCTGAAATCACCAGTCTTCCCGGATGCAAATGTGGATTTTTGTTGTTGTTGTTTTTCCCTAGAAAATAATTAAAGTCACAGAGCCCAATAAATACTTAAACAGATTGTGGTTTTAATTAAAAACCTTCCACCAGGGCTGTAGCTGCGGGTCTGTCTTTCCAAACGGGCGCCCTGGTGACAGCTACACGCGTCGGAATCTGAGTTTTAAAGTGTCTGAGCGGAGACTAGACATCTTTACAAATAGTAATAGTAATTCTGATTGCTAGCTATGCCAGGGCATGTGGCGGGTGGTGGGGGCAGGAGGAAAGACAGACATTTAGGGGCGGGGCCAAGGTTCTTTTCCCTGAGGGGGAGGCAGGAAGGACACAAGCATGTAGGGGCATGTGTAGCAGACACCTCAACATACCTGTACCCAACTCTGGAAGGCAATAATGATGGCTAATTCTGGCTAATGTTGTAAAAAAATAATAGCTCATTTCTGAGGACTATCGAAGTGCCAGGCACTCAGCGTGCTGCATGCCTCGACTCATTTAAACCTCGGGGCAACCCAATAGCATAGATAGTCTTACTTATACCCCTTTCCCCCCTGAGGCACAGAGAGGTTAAGTAACTTGGCCAAGGTCACACAGCTAGTAGGTGGTGGAGTCTGATGCTAATGCCTCTCCTCCTAACCACTCCACAGAGTGTGCACAAAGGAAAGGAGAGACAGAAGGTGGGAGGGGGCATTGTAAACAGGGACTGGCTTCCCGGAAGGGTGAATTTCCAGAATTTCTGCTGGAAATTAGAAAAAGAAAGCAGCTACTTGGGAAGAGAGGCAAGAACATGTTGGGAGGCAGGCGGGCGGGCGGCCTGTAGTCTCCGAAAGCGGGGAGGGTTCTGGAGATGGTGGCTGGCGAGCAGCTGTGGGAGGGATGGCCTGAGGCTGCCTTGCTGCAGGCAGGTGAAGCCCTTGAGGGTCCTGGCTTTCCGACTTTCTGAGGCCTTCCTCCATCCGTTAAAGCACCCCCATGCCGCACTGAGTACAGGGGCGCATACAACTATGAAGCAGTTGGAACGGAATTGTTGGCACAATGTTACCTGTCCTGCACAGTTCATTAAACATCTGTTCCTTCCGACCTCGTAGTTTTCTTTCCCCTCTTAGAGCCGATAGCTTTTCTTTTTCAGATCTGGGACATTTGAGGCCCCAGATGAAGGCATAAGACTTAAGGACTGTGCTCTAGAGCCCTCCTCCGGGACTGAGAGAGAAAGTGCTCACCCACCCCGCCAGGGGTGTGGGTGTTGGGGTAGGGGGCGCTGTTGGCTAGAGAGGCGTATGGAACGGTTTCCTCCCAGAACTAAGCGCATCGGTTCGTGCCACGGCCCATTCCCTAAAGGGGTATTCAGAGGGTGCCTATTGTGCCCTGGGAGCCGGAAACAATGGGGTGCAAGGCGGGGGCCGTGCCTGCGTTGGGCAAGGGAGAGGGGGCTGCAGATTCCTGGGACGCAGACCGGGTGGGCCTGAGAAGGAAAGCTTCGGGGCCTTGGGTAAGCGTCCCCCTACTCCGGCACCTTGCTCCGCGGGACCACGGAGCCCGGGACAGAGCACGTCTTAGCGCAGGGCTCCAGCCTCCGCGCTCCCGCCGCAGGCCCCCCTGCAGCCATCACCCCCGCCTCTGCGCCCGGCCAGCGGTGTGCAGCAGGGGGCGCTCACGAACCAGGCCTGGGACCGAAACCCGAGCGGACAGAGCGCCTCGGGAACGACTGCGGAGATCCACTGGGTTTCAACCCACGCCACCCTCCGGACCATCCGGGTCCGCAAAGTCCAAGTTAGAAGTCAGTTCGCAAAAAATCTGCCCCGAGCCACAGCTCTCGGCCCCTGCGTCTGTCTAGGGTCTGGACTCCAGCCTGGTCAAAACGCCTGAGCCCGGATTCTTACAGATTCCGATTCTGGGCCTTCCGTTCTGGCGGTTTAGAACCTTGAAATCCCTCCTTTACCCACACCTACTTCCACGGACCTGATTAGGTGCCTGTTTCTTTAACGATCAAAGACGTGGGCGGCGGCGGGGGTGGTGTGTTCGCTGCCGGTTCCCCAGCCCCTCGGTAACTGTACCATTATTAACATTATAGACAGCAGACCTGCTCCTGCGCGCCCGGGCGGCGCCGGGCGAAACGCGCTGTGCTCTCCTAGCCGAGCCCGGAGGCTGATCTTGGAGTCGTGGCTCCCACCCCAGGCCTCGGCGGACTTTGCCAGGGCAGGCCCTGGGCGCTCCGGGGGTCGAAGGCGGGGGTAAGGGTTGTCTTTTCCCCAGGCTAGGCTCGGGGAACAAAAGCGCTTGCTGGAGAGTGGGCGGGAGTCGCAGGGGCCCGCGGGAATCTGCGCCCATGCCTGGGTGGCCACCACAACCTTAGCCGCCCTCCTGGGCCCTGGAGCCCTGTCTCTCTGCCGAATTCCCCGGGCTTCTGCATCCCTGGCAAGCGAGCCAAGGAAAAGCGGTCTTATTTGGCCCGCGGGCCCCGTAGATTCCTGGGACGCTGGCGGGGCGGGTCCCTGCGGTCCTGGGAAGCTCTCTGCGGAGAATAAGCGAGTCCATTCTCTCTTCTACTCCCCAGTCTCTGTCCTCCAGTCCATCAACGCTTCCAAACTGCCCCTTGCCCGCCTGCCTACCTGTCCGCCTCCTCGAGGAAGGCAAAAAGAACCGGAAAAAAAAAGGTGAAAACTGGGTAGGGGGGTCTACAAGCCGTGCGCCTCGCAGTCGGAGCCTCGGTCCCCACCTCTAGGGCAGGCACCCCTCCCCGCGCCTAGAGAAGTCCCCAGGACCCGCCATCCCGAGCCTGAGTCTCCATCCTCGCTTCTGGTCCCTCACCTCCCAGTCCCCTCTTCTGGGACCGAGGCTCCCGGAACCTCCCCCCTTGCTCTGCAGACAAAGAGGTTGTGCTTGGCCAGCCGGCCGGCCGCGCCACTCCCTGGCCCCACCGCAGGGACTCATCCCCAGACTCGGGACCGTCGCGCTGTCCCGCCGCAGGGTCAAGGTGTCCTCCCCCTCCCACCCTCCTAGAAGACATCTCCCCTCTCAGAGCTCCCCTGTGCCCTCCCTCTAGGTCGTCTGTGGGGACCCCAGGCCCGAGCAGGTGGAGTGAAGTTCTGGGTTCTAAATTCCGGTCCGAATGAGCCGTGCTGGTCCCAGCCCGCGGGGCCACCAGCCGCCGCCGCAGGAGTAAGAGAGAGGGAGGGATGCGGAGGAGGCGTGCGCGCCAGTCGGCTCATATTTAATTTACAAAAGATCCTCGGCACGCCCGGTCGGGTGGTCTCTTCAGCCGCAGCGCTCCTCGTGCGCCTCTCTTCCCCGCTTCCCCAGCTCATTAAAATGCTCAGCACTCAAATCAGGAAATTGACCTCAGAGGCCCCCAAACCCGCGCCATCGACCCACCGCCAGAGAATCCTACGGCCAGAGGTGCGGGCTTGGGGGCCGCGTGTGCCCTGAGAGCTCAATGTCCCCAGAAAGGACCGGGGAAAGCGGCGGCGGGTGGGGGCGGGGGGGGGGGGGTGGGGGATGGGGGGGTGCTTCGCGTGTCTCCGGGAGCCCGTTTCCCTTCCCCTTTCCCGATGCTGGCCAGCAACTCTGCCTCCAGGGCTGCTCTGGGCAGTGCGGGAGATGCACATCGAGTTTCAGCCAAATGCCTCGACATTCCTGCGCCTCCACCTCCTCGTCGCTAAAAGAAATGTCGGGGTTTCGCCAGAGACAGGGAGCGAGAGTCGGGAACAGCGAGTATTCGAATCTGCCGAGGCCGGCTGTTGTGTGAGGGTGTGAGACAGGCTGGCGGTGGCGGGCCGCGGAGGCTCTGGGGGATAGCGTGTGGGGTTGACGGTGCGTTTGGTGGCGAGGCTGTGAAGACGTTGGCGAGGGAGGGACGGGGAGAGAGCGGCTCGGGCCTTAAGTACCCAGCCCACGCCGCTCGGGTTTTGTAACCGTCCCTTTCGGCGGCGCCTCCGTCTGCCGCAGCCCCGGCGCCCCCTTCCCCGGCAGCTGGCGAGACCCGAGGGCGAGGCGCCTTCGGTGCGCCCAGGCCGGCCTTCTGCGGAGGCAGAGTCTGATCGCGCGCACCCGCCGCGCCCCGGGATGTGCGGCTGTGGGCTTCCAGCGCCGGTGTCGCCACAAAAGACGAGCCTCACAGAGTAGGGCTTAGGAGGCTGGGCAGGGTGGCGGTGGGCTGGGGAGGAGGCGTCGCTTCCCCGCGCGCCGCGCCCCGCGGGGTCGTGCGCTCCCGTCTTGGGGTTGGACCGGTGGGGGGCGGGGGAGACCAGGGCTCGTATCCACCCAGATCCTGGCAAAAATAGCGGGGAGGGTGAGGCGCTCTGCTAACACTATCAATTATGCATCGTGTTGAACGTGGCTTCGGGGAGGAGGCTGCTGGTGGGGAGGGGAGTGCGGGAAGGAAGGGTCGGCGCGAGCCCGGCGGCGCGCGCAGCTCGGCAGGTCCCTACTCCCGGTGCGCCCGTGCCACAGCCCGCATTTGCAAAAAGAGTTTTAAAGGCAAAGACACGCCCCCCCCCCTCAGTCGTGCTTCTTGCCTTCCCCCAAATTCCTCAAAGATGGTCTGTCTCACGTGCGGCGGGGCGTAGAAGCGGCTCGCGTTCAGTGAGCAGCGAAGCTCCCCGGCCCTGGCGGGACCCGCGAGCGAGGGTGAGTGCGCGCGGGAGGGGGGAGAGGGTGAGTGTCCCGCGTGCAGGCGTGCCTTTGCAAACGAGGGTCAGGAGGACTCGACACATGGACTCGGTTATTATTACAGGACGGGGGGGCAGTTCTAACATGCGAAGGTCGGGTGTGCCGGGGGGGGGGTAGGGTGTGAAGGTGGGCGTGTGTCTGTCTGTACGAATGTGTTTGAGCGTGGCGGGGGCGGTGTGATTAGGCCTAGGGACAAGGTCTGCAGCTGTGTCCGTGGGGGGGGGGGCGGGGAGGATGCGGGTTAGGCGTGTGCGGTGAACTGGGAAGAGCCCCGACGAGGGCGGCGGGTGTGGGGGCGCCCCTTGAGACCAACGCATCTCAGCCCGGGGGAGAGCCTCTAAGGGCTTTAACCACTGTGGGCGATGCGGGAGGCGGGAGAGGCTCTGCGCGTCCCTGCTGCGCCCGAGAGCGCGCGAGGACGCTCCTCAGTCTGCGGCCGGCCAGACAGACGTGGGGGACTGCGGGGGGGGGAGGGACAGACGCGAAAGGAAAAACGGAAGCGGGACCTCAGGGCCTGGGGAGTCCCCATAATTACCTGTCCCTTTCTCTGCCCCTCCCCGGTCTTTTCCACAGCCAGCAACAGATGTGGAAAGCGCCCTTGGGCAAATCGTCCTGGCGCCGAGACATCAAGTCTGGAGAAGGGGTTGCAGCCCGAGGGCAGCGCGCAGAGAGTCAGCTGCCGGGTAAGCCGCGGGGACCGCCCCACAACCTTGACCCGGGTGTGGGTAGATGGCGCCTAAGGGTGCGCTGTCAGGGAGAGACCACCGAGGGGTGGGGAGGGGCCCTATCTCCGGGAGCAAAGGCGGGGTGGGGAAACTGGGTTCCCAAAGACGGGAAGGTGGTAGGGGCTCTGCCCAACCCGCCAGGAGCCCTAGATGGGAGCCTGGGAGGGGCGGGGTGGTCTGTCCTTAAGTGGGTTTGTGTGGCTGGGGATAAGAAGGTTTTGTCCGGCAGGGAGGGTCTGCTCAGGCATGTGGAGCTGCAGAAAAGGGGCCGAATCCTACCCGGTCTCCTACTTCTTAGCTGGTGGCAGCCCCCATGACCGACAGGTTGGGGACCCCAATGGCCTCTGGGAGCCACCTCGCCTGCATTCTTCCGGGATCTAAAGGGGAATCTTTAGTGACATCCCCCTCAGTGATCACGGTCCTTGCCTGGGGGAGGACCTCCTTCCTCAGACGGAAGTTGACATTGCAACCTTGCTTCTCCCCTCCAGGGAGTTGCAGCCCAGGGTGGGAGGGGTGGGCGGTGAGTCTGCGGCCCGGGGTCCCACCTCCTGCCACCCACTGCAAGTTCTCGGCATTGCTGCCTATCGACTGGGCTGGGATTTCAGTCTCGCGGGAGGGCTTTGGTGCGCAAGTGAGCGCCTGTGTCCCTGTGTGCGGGTCAGTTCGTGTGAGGACTTGTGTCCTTGGGTCTGTCGGCTCGCACAATGAACAGGAAAGCAGCGAGGGGGAAAATGCCGTACCGATGCTCGCTTCCGCTGAAAGAACAATGAGGTCTCCAGGGTACAGTGTGTCCCCGTCTGGGTGTCTTTGTGTTTTTGTGCTCGGGAATGTGTTTGTGAACCCTGCGAAAGTTTGCGGGTGGATGGCCGTGGCCCCAGCGTGTGTTTGTATTGCTGCGTGCCGTCTGGGGGTGTGTGCGGGTGCTGTGCCTGGGACAAAGAGTTGGAGGAAGGAGGACAGGTCACGGACAAAAATACCTTCTCTGTATATCCTTGTCGCAGAGTTAAAGAAAAGGCTTAGAGACACACACGCAGGGGCCAGGGCAGAGCCCAGAGCAGACAGACAGGTGAGCTGCAGAGCCTCTGGAGGGGCCACTGCCAGACTGAATGAGCAGGTGTGGGGTGGGAGAGAAGTGAGGTACAAGTCCACTGGAAAAGGAAATCGGGGCCCTGAGAGAGAGCATGCATTGAACCCTGAGACTCCTATTGAGCTCCATTCGTGTCCGAGAGAGACTCCTGGGCACAGAGGAGATTTCCCCAACCCTAGATGGGTTTGCATGGGCAGAGCTTAAAAGGGGAGGAAAGCGGGGGCTCGTAAGTCATCTTCTCCCCTCTCCCCCCTCCCCCCACACCCGGCTTCCATCTGCAGGATCAGCGATGGTGCCCTTGCGGGCTCTGTGGCTGGCCTGGGCTCTGCTAGGAGTGGCCGGAGCTTGCCCGGAGCCGTGCGCCTGCGTGGACAAGTACGCACACCAGTTCGCCGACTGCGCCTACAAGGAGCTGCGCGAGGTGCCGGAAGGACTGCCGGCCAACGTGACCACGCTTAGTCTGTCGGCCAACAAGATCACGGTGCTGCGGCGTGGGGCCTTCGCCGACGTCACGCAGGTCACGTCGCTGTGGCTGGCGCACAATGAGGTGCGCACCGTGGAGCCGGGCGCGCTGGCGGTGCTGAGCCAGCTCAAGAACCTCGACCTAAGCCACAACCTCATATCCAGCTTCCCGTGGAGCGACCTTCGTAACCTGAGCGCGCTGCAGCTGCTCAAAATGAACCACAACCGCCTGGGCTCGCTGCCCCGGGACGCACTCGGCGCGCTGCCCGACCTGCGCTCTCTACGCATCAACAACAACCGCCTTCGTACACTGGCCCCCGGCACCTTCGACGCGCTCAGCGCGCTGTCCCACCTGCAGCTCTATCACAACCCCTTCCACTGCGGTTGCAGCCTTGTGTGGCTGCAGGCCTGGGCCGCGAGCACCAGGGTGTCGTTACCGGAGCCGGACTCCATCGCGTGCGCCTCGCCTCCCGCGCTGCAAGGGGTGCCGGTGCACCGCCTGCCCGCCCTGTCCTGTGCGCCACCCAGCGTGCGTCTGAGCGCCGAGCCACCGCCTGAGGCACCGGGCAGCCCCTGGCCCGCGGGCCTGGCGCTCCTGGTACACTGCTTCGCGGAAGGACATCCCACACCCCGCCTGCAATGGCAGCTGCAGATCCCGGGCGGCACCGTAGTCTTAGAGCCTCCCGTCCAGAGCGGGGAGGACGACGGGGATGGGGCGGAAGCCGGGGAGGAGGAAGGAGATGGGGACGGGCCAACGCAGACGGAGGCCCCAATCCCGACTCCAGCACCCGCTTGGCCCGCGCCCCCAGCCAACCCACGCTTCCTGGCCCTCACAAACGGTTCCCTATTGGTTCCCCTCCTGAGTGCCAAGGAAGCAGGTGTCTACACCTGCCGTGCCTACAACGAGCTGGGCGCCAACTCCACGTCACTGCGGGTGGCAGTGGCGGCTTCTGGGCCCCCAAAACACGCTCCTGGCTCTGGGGGAGACTCCGATGGGCAGGCCCCTACTTCTGAGCGCAAGTCCACAGCCAAAGGCCGGGGCAACAGCGTCCTACCCTCCAAACCCGAGGGCAAAATCAAAGGGCCAGGCCTGGTCCAGATTAGCGTCCTTGGTGGCGGGCGGGAGGCGGGGCCGGAGGAGGAGGAGGAGGAGGAGGAGGAGGCAGGGGAGGGAGAGGAGGCAGAAGACCAGGTGTCTGCGGATCCGGTGGAGGAGCAACGCTGTGGCCACGGGGACCCCTCGCGGTACGTGTCCAACCACGCATTCAATCAGAGCGCGGAGCTCAAGCAGCACGTCTTTGAGCTGGGCGTCATCGCGCTGGACGTGGCGGAGCGCGAGGCTCGGGTGCAGCTGACGCCGCTGGCGGCGCGCTGGGGATCTGGGCCCAGCGGGGCTGGGGGGGGCGGGCGGCCCGGGCGGCGGCCGCTGCGCCTGCTCTATCTGTGCCCAGCGGGGGGCGGCGCCGCTGTACAGTGGTCGCGCGTGGAGGAGGGCGTCAACGCCTATTGGTTCCGCGGCCTGCGGCCGGGCACCAACTACTCGGTGTGCCTGGCGCTGGCGGGCGAGGCCTGCCACGTGCAGGTGGTGTTCGCCACCAAGAAGGAGTTGCCGTCGCTGCTGGTTATCGTGGCGGTGAGCGTGTTCCTCCTGGTGCTGGCCACCGTGCCCCTGCTGGGCGCCGCCTGCTGCCATCTGCTGGCCAAACACCCGGGTAAGCCCTACCGTCTTATACTGCGGCCGCAGGCCCCTGACCCCATGGAGAAACGCATCGCCGCAGACTTTGACCCGCGGGCGTCCTACCTCGAGTCCGAGAAAAGCTACCCGGCAGGCGGCGAGGCAGACGTCGGGGAGCCCGAGGAGGCTTCTGGGGAGGGCCTCGATGAAGACGCGGAGCAGGGGGACCCAGGTGGGGACCTGCAAAGGGAGGAGAGCCTGGCGGCCTGCTCGCTGGTGGAGTCCCAGTCCAAGGCCAACCAAGAGGAGTTCGAGGCGGGCTCTGAGTACAGTGATCGGCTGCCCCTGGGCGCTGAGGCGGTCAACATCGCCCAGGAGATTAATGGCAACTACCGGCAGACGGCAGGCTGAACCCCCAGTCCGACTGGCCCGCCCATTCCCATCCCCCACCTTGGGTGCCCGGGAGCTGAAGCCGAGGGCTGGCAGGGCATAAGCCTCCCCACCCCCCACCTGCAACCTTCACTTACTCTGCCCCTTTACCAGCCCCAACCTTCACTGCTGGGGACTTCTAGCGCGGAGTGGGGCGACTTCACCAGTCCCAGGCCACCCACTACTCTCATTGTCCTTGCGCTCACATCCGCTCCAAGGCAAGCACGGTTACTACCCGCGGACTGTGAAGCGAAATCCACCCCTCTCCATTCCCACCGCCACGGTTATCTGCGAAATCTGCTCCCCGCCGTGGACTCTGGAACCGGAGGAAGCCGCGAAGACGGTGGAACATCAGGCGGTAACGCTGTGGCTGGGAGTCAGCCTGGGACCCTCAGCAGATGTCCCTTGCGGGAGCGCTGTAGAGTCCCGCCCGGACTCCTACTCCGCCCTTTCTGGGGTGCACGTCTCAGAAGTCAGGACTCGGTGGCAACTCCCTAGCTGTAGTTTCAAAGCCCTCTTCCGACTGGGAAATAAACCCGTCTGTCCCCGCGCTCCCTCCCAATCCGCTTCTGATCTGCGGGAGCCAAGCCCGGCGCCTGGGGCGCCTTTCGGCTCCGCACTCTGATTTCCATATTTTCGGGGTTTTTTGTGTGTGTTTTTTTTTCTTTGTGTTTTTTTTTTTTTTCCAAAGACAGCGACACTCCGGGTCTGGTGCTAACACTCCCCTCCCAGCCTCTGGGAACATCGGGTGTGTGTGAGAGGAGGGGGTGGGGGGCATCCGTTTTCTGTCTCCCTCTCTGCTACCGCGCCCCCCCCTTTAAGGCGGAGAGTGTGGGCTCCGTCCCAGGGCGAATTTCCTTGTGGGTGAGTTGGGGGTTTCGGAGATCCCAGCACGCAACAGCTCCGCTTCCGCTGCTGCACGTGGCCCAGACCTCGGTTCGGCGAGGCCGGGGGACAAAAGCAGCCCACTGCGGCCTCCAGGGCCCGGTTTCGCACAAAGCCTGCGTGCGCGATAGTGCAGCGGGATCGGGCTGGAGAAAAGCCCCTCGGTCCTCGAGTCGCCCCGCCCCGCCCCGCCCCGCCCCTCCTTCCGCAGGAACAGTATTTGCCTGGCGTGTAGTCCTAGACGAGCGTGCTCTGTAGGAGAAGTCTGTGTTCTGTAAAGTGTGACCTTGTAGTGTAGGGGGGCGGGCGGGCAGGCGGGGGGGGGGGGCCGGAGAGGGAGGGTATGGGAGGGGGCACGCGGCACGGCGACTGGGGCGGGGGTCCTTTTTTCGTTCGGGAAAGAAAACGTCGGGATCGGGGTTGGGGGGTTCAGGCGTCGGACCGCCCCTGCCCACGACGCGCAGCACAAGTGCGGCCCGGGGCGGGATAGCGCCCCCCTCCCCTGGAGCCCGCGCCCTTTTCTAAAGGCGTCTGTATGTAAACAGTCAATAAAACAATCGATTTGAACTGGGCTCCGTGACTCTTTGTCAGGGGACAGTGGAAGGAAGCCTGGGGGGCGCTGGAGGAAACCGCAGAAGGAAGGAGCCCCGGGGGCCTCTCATTGGGATCCTTTGTGGGGTTGCCTGTGAGTTTGCCTGTCCCGCGATTTTGCCAGGTGTTACACCCGTTGCCTGCTCTCTCTGGGTGCCTCCCGCCCGGGATGGAGGAGGGGGGGAACCACGTGGGATGGCGGAGGCTGGAAATGAGTGGGAGAGGGCCTGCTGGGAGGGTGGGGTGGGTCTCTGTAGACTGAACAGGAGGGTGCTCCGGGGTGGGTGCAGGAGTGTGTCCCCTAGGTGCAAAATCCTCGTTGAGTTGACAGTTTGACTAGGATGGGGTGTGGCTGTGTGTGTGTGTGTGTGAGAGTGTGTGTGTGAGAGAGAGAGAAAGAGAGAGAAGGGGGGGGCTGTCTCATTTCTGTCTCAACTCCAGTCCCTCACTTCTCTGAGAAGCCAGGGGGGGCATTCATGGGAGCACGACTGCTGCGGCTAAGAACAAAACTACAGAGCAGGCAAAGGCAAAACCTGGCGAGATCAGCTGCGGGGGACAAGTCGGCACCTTTAGGGGAGGAGCCGTGTGTGCATTCCCAAGTGCGCGCCCCATGGGTGCGCGTGTGTTTGGGGAGGGGGTGCGCTCAGTGAGTGAGGACAACTGGCAGGGTCCGTGAGTCCCTCGGGTGGGCTGAGGTGGGTGCACACGTAGAATCGGGGTTGAAAGCACACTGATTAAGAGTCCTAGACGGGAGGCTCCTTGCATGGAGAATGGGGAGAAAGGAACGGAGGGATTAAGTGTGGGGTTTGTGCTCCTGACCAGCCTAGAGTCCTGGGGTTGTGTGTTTCAGCTGAATCTCCCCCCCTCCCCGCCCCCACCCTGCCCTGCCCCTACAGGGAGTGGCCAGGAAGGGAGGTGTAAGAGGAAAGGAATACAAATAGGGGAGCAGAGGAAGATTGCATCCCGACTCTCTGTTCTTTCAGCATCCGATCTCTTTTCCTCCCTCACCCTCTCCGAAAGTATTAAGACTTCCTAATTGGACCAGTCTAGCCTGGGGACTGGGCCCAGGTCCAGACGCCCTGTCTCCTATCCTAGCCTGTCTCCTGGCAGAGGCTGTGGCCGTGATACTTCCCAGCGCCAGAGCCCCGATTGCCCGCTCAGACCGGCAAACCTGTGTCCAAGAAAAATGCCTCTCTGACAGTTGACAGCTCGAGCCCTGCCCCTCACCCTGCTGTGGCAGGGACGCCGCTCCGAAATATAATCTTTGGTTGTAAAAGCTTTGTTCGGCTTGAAAATGCTGCCTTGGAGCAGGGGGCAGGGACTGGCCCCATTTCTAGAACTGGTTCAGGAATCCACCCACATGATGGCATTTGGCGGAGGCCTGACGGGCCGGGGGGGGGGGGGGGGGCGGGGGTGGGCGGTGAGTGCTTAGCAGTTTGGGTCTAAGCCAAGCCTCTGGTCCCGGGTATGGAGGGAGAGGGGAAAGATGGGGTCCTTCCCGCCCTCTCTAAGGATTGGGGGTTTTCCTGCAGACCCCCTAGGATCCTCGGTTCCCCCCGGGGGATGTGCAGAGTTGCTGAGAGTTCTGCCGCTCCTCTGTCCTGGGCCGGGCTTCCTGCAGGATGAACATAGGCCGCTCAGCTGGGCCTTGTGCTCTCAGGGCAAGGCCGGGCCGAAGGCTCAGCTCTCTGGACGGGAATAGGCGGGTGCTGGAGGCGGAGCACCGGGGTGCTGGGTGCCGGGTGCCGGGACGCTCTGTTGACATCAGGATACCAGTCCCCTCAGGCTCTTACCAGCTTCTTTCACTACTAATGAGCGGCCCAAAGTCCCAGGGTTGGAAGGGACCCTTAAGACTCGCCTATTCTTTGAGACTTAATTCTTTTCCGCAGAGCCCTCATCGGGGGTCACAGGGCCTCCACTGTGCTTATCCGGAAACGAGTGTGGTGTCTAAATGGCGTGTCCGCCCTGATCAGATGAGGGTCCCCCAATGTGCGATGATGAGCAGGTGGCCCCCAGTGGTGCGGGAGGTGAAAAGAACCCATCTGGGGCAGAGCACAGGCGATAGAAGTTTCTGGAACACGCTGCAAGGGAGCCGGCACCACAGGACAGCAGAGGAGAGGCTGCAAGGAGGCAGTGGGCGCGGCTGGTTTCAAAGAGTGAAGGCGAGGAAGGATGGCCACATTCGGGGTTTTCCCTCTGGGGTAACCGCGCCCACCGGTCTGTTAGGGCCTGCGGATATTTTGAGGCGGGTCCCTCGACGGGCCTGTCTGTTTTCATCCAGAAGGATCTCTGCGGGCCCTTTCTACATTCCATTGCTCAAGTCTGTTAGCCTAAAAGCGGCTCTACAATGGGGAGCTCACGACTGACTCCTTGCCCGCAAGAAGCCGACCGTTGAGCAGTTGAAAGTGTGTCTCTCCCTTAGGCCCGACTCTGCCACCTCCCATCCCTGTGAGAAGCCACAGAGGTATGCAGTGTAATGCCCGCCTCCGCTCCGCACTCCAAGGACCCTAAAGCTTTCCATCCGATGCAGATTTTTTTTTGAGTGTCTCCTGCTACTGTGCTAGCTCAGTTCTCTCTCCTGTGGGTTTCGTCATAAAACTTACCTGGATGCGACGTGGGAATGGAGTGTAATACGGTGAGTGTGTGTGTGTGTGTGTGTGTGTGTGTGTGTGTAAGCATGTATTGGGGGGGACCTGGAAAATGCTCAGAGAATGCAATATGACAGCAGTAGCCTTGGCACTCGGAACAATTTATCAGGAACAGTAATTCTTGGAGCTACAGAAACCAGATGCCCAGGACGTGGCCTTGAATCCGATTGCAAACCTGTCTGCAGAAAGGTGATTTGAAAGGAGCGCCCTCCTCCCCAAGTGTCTCCTAAAGATTAGCTGGAATGAGGACCAGCTCGAAGTCCTTACAGAAAGCCCATTAATACAAAAAGGACAAAGGGAGGCAGGGCTTCTTTGAGAAAGAAGCAGCCAGTGCAGGGCAGGGGAGGGGAGGTAGGGTCGGGGGGGACCCAGCGTTTCCTGATCTTGTGTTTGGAATGCAGTCCTCTACCCATGACATTGGAATAACACGCACAACTAAAGCTAACATTGCTAAAGATTCGTTGAGTCAGTAAATGTTTGGACAGCGACTCCCCGGTGGCGGTGGTGGTGGTGGCGAGGCTAATCTGGACTTTCGCTCCTTGAGCTCAGGGCAAAGCATTTTTGGTAGGTAAAGGAAAGGGGGTGGCATCTTGCTATGCTTGTCTTGCCCCAGATTCCTTAATATGAGAGTCCCAGTTATGATATACTCCACAGGGAAAGAGGGATCTTCCGCCCAACAGGAGGCATCTCTGCAGAGAAAGAGACATGATATATGAGCAACCGAGCAAGAGAAACTTGGGGACCTTTGCCTTTCAGGGATGAGGTACATTCTCTGCCGAAAAAGTCAAGCTTGGGGACTAGGACGTAGCAAAGGCCCCAGGTAGAGGCGGTAAATTGTGAAGTCCGACCTCACAAATAACCTTTACCTCGTAAATTGCCAACATAAAGATATTGACAAGAACAATTCTCCCGGAAAATTGGGGATGGAGCGAGCGGAGCCATTTCAGCTGTGATGTGTCAATTAATTGATTGCATTTGCGATGCCCCCACCCACACGAATGTGTCCGATGACAAGATTTTGCCTTAGGACTCAATAGAGGATAACATACTGAAAACGGGACATCTGCTGTGATTTGGCATATAAAAGAGATTGAGTTAGAAAATGTCTTACAGTATTAGCATTTAATTCAAAATATGGCCAGTGTTCCTAATGAGACCTGATATGGGTTGTTTTTTTTTAACAAGCCATCCAAAGACCCCGTGATGGGCAGAAAATAAAACCAACTCGTTGGGTTCAATTAGTTGGAAAGGACTTTGTATCATCCCTTGGTTGAATAAGTAATTTAGGTAATTTGAAGATGCTATGATTTTTTAAAATTGTGCTAATTGCACGTGCTTTGTCTGGACATGCGATTGTAGGTTTAATAATTGAATTTCAGCCCGCCTGGAATAAGGAGAATAAATGTTTACATTTTTATCAACTGTGTACTGCTTAAACACGTCCCCTTGTGTATTAGGAGTTAATTTGGTTTTGGCAAATTAGATGTACTTTCTCTTAGCAACATTCTAGCAAACGGGGCCTTAAATTGAGCCTAAAAGCCATTCGAGGCGTCCAACCATCTGAGAGAAGAGCGGCTACAATCAGACGCATCAGAAAGGAACTTCATAAGAATTGATTAGTGTTGAAATAGGGGAAGAAGGGGAGTGGAGAATGAATTCTCAATGTTCTTTTAATAGAAGCGGCTCATTGTGGATTTAGACAGGCTAAACGTGCTAATGGTCACCAGATAAATATTAGTTAAAATGAATTAAAATTAAATGTAAATTAATATTCATAATACCAACCACAGCTAACATGTATTGAAATCTTAAACCGAATTCCAGGCACAGGCTATGGAATTTTTAAGCATTATTTTATTAATCGTACAATAATCCAGTGCAGTAATAATATTATTATTCCAGTTTAGGCAGAGAAAACAAAGAACAGAGAGGGTTAGTAATTTGCCGAAGGTCACATCGCTGTTGATTTGCAGGGCTGAGGTTTGGATTTTGGTTGTCTGACTCCCACAGAGCTCTTCGTCCCAAGGCCAGACCTCCTTCTGATACCTCTATGAATCAGTTTGAGTGAAGGATCATATCTTTTATAGATTGTTAAACTTGCTGCTGATTATGGAGTTTGTCTAGAAAAAGAGCAAAGTTTTTCCCCGATCATGAAAGTTATGCGTGATTTTATTTTTAAGTTTATTTATTTATTTTGAGAGAGGGAGAGCCAGAGCGAGATTCCCAAGCAGGCTCTGCGGCAGCAGCGCAGAGCCCGGCGAGGGGCTTGGACTCAGGAACCGTGAGATCATGACCTGAGCCGCAATCAAGAGTCAGATGGATACTCAACCGACCGAGCCACCTAGGCGCCCCTACAAGTTATGCATTATTGAACGTAAATGGGTATGGCCACTTTGGAAAAATATTTGACAGTATACTAAGGTGAAAGATACATTAGCACTCGTGACTCAGCAATTTCGCTCTTGGTCTTACACCCGATAGAAGTGAGCACTTATGCCCGTCGAAAGACAAACGATTCCTTTGGTGGATGCAAGGGCAAGCATGTTGGTAGTGGCTTTATCTGTAATACCCCAAATTGAAAATAACCCATGTATCCGCTAAGAGTAGAATGGGGAAAAAACTGTGGTATATTTATATAATAGGATGCCTCACAGCAATGAAAAAAACCAAACGGCAGCTCCATACAACCGCATGGATGTCGTGATGTTGAGTGAAGAAGCCAGGCACAACAAAATGTGTAATGTGCGATGTCAAGGCAGGCAAAACTAATTTTTGGTGAAAGAGGTCAGAATAGTGTTGGCAGGTCCCCACCGGGATCGGGAGGGTGCTCGAAAAAGTGTTCTGAGGTGCTGAAAGCGTTCTCCGCCTTGCTCTGGGTGGTGGTTTCATGGGTGTATATTTAGCTCTATATTTAAGATTTGTGCACTTTACTGTAAGGATTTATTATACTGCAATTTTTAAAAATGGAAAAGTAACATAGGGCGCCTGGGTGGCTCGGTTGGTTGAGCGTCCCTCTCTTGGTTTCAGCTCAGGTCACGATCTCACAGCGGTGAGATCAAGCCCCGCATAGGGCTCTGCCCTGACAGCACGGAGCCTGCTTGGGGTTCTTTTTCAGCCCCACCCCTGCTTGCACTCTCTCTCTCTTTTTCTCAAAATAAATAAATTAACTTAAAAAGAAAAGAACCCTATTGTCCAATACAGCTGGCCACGAGCCAGTGTGGTTATTTACATTTAAATTGAAATTAAAGAAGATTAAAAATGTAGTTCCTCAATCACACTACGTTTCACGTACTCAGTAGCCACACATGGCTAGGCTACGAGATATCGAGCATCGGAGATCCAGAACACTTTTACCGGAAGTTCTACTGGTGGTATTGTTCTAGAAAAATAAACAACACAGAAGTGTGTAGAAAAAGTAATCTGTGATTTAGATACACCCCGTCCAATGAGAACCATAGTTAACATTTTATAGTCCTCCCAGTCTCTTTCTACAGAAGTTTTATGAAATTACGCGAGTAACGCATTCTTATCCTAAGATCATTAAATATCGACTGATGGAAACTTCCTTGACCACCAACCTGCAATCCCAGAGCTCTCCCCAGGGGTAATCGCTTTTACCAGGGTAGCATGTATCTTTTCAGACTAATTTGGCATGCATTTATAAACACGCACGTGTCTGTATGGAAATCGAAGCGGTGCCATTGACACTGCCCCGGCTGAGGGAGCTTCCATCTGGTTGAGTTTAGTCTCCCCAAGTGAATGTGAAGGGTGTTATCCCGACCATCCGCGCCCCACCAGGGGCCTAGGACTCTACTGCCCTTCATCGGGAGCAACGGTGGTCCTGGGATATTGTGAGAACTAATGTCAGCGGGGGCGAGTCAGACAGGGGACTAGGCGCATGACCGTATGGAGAGCTAAGCTGTGGCCCAGGGTCAGCCCCATAGTGATGCTTGCTTGGGGGGAAGTCTGGGAGGCAGGGCAGGCATGACTTAGCCCCCCCACCCCCCCGAAACTCACACAAAGGTCTTTGGCTGCTTTCATGCCACAGTGGAACACAGATAACTCTTCTTGTGAGGTTACCCAGAATCCTGCTGGTACCAACGTAAGAATTTTCTCTGAGTGCTACAGTGGGGACTTACGGCACAAGCTCCTCTGACTCAGACCGATACAACTCTCCGTGTGTACTTTTTGAGTTCAGTCCTTAATTCATTAATTTTTAAACTTTATTCATTTTAATGTATGCCTTTATAGCTATTAATGTCCCCCTAAGTGCCATTTGAACAGCGTGCCCCAAGTTTTGAAACGTAGTGTTTGCCTTGTCATTTAGTTTTAAATATTTTATTTCGCGAGATTTGTTCTTTGACTCATGAATTATTTAGACGCATGCTTTTAAATTTCCAAATGTATGTGTTTTTTTTTTCCCTGCCACTTTTGTTTTTGAAACGAATTCAGTTGTATTGTCGGAGAATATGGACCATATGATATCGGTTGTTGTTTATTAAATCTGCTCTGAGGAATCGCATGTAGTTAATTTTTGCGAACATTTCTGTATGTTTGAAAAGAATGTTTGTTCCCGAATTGGGCTCATGATTATATCTTCATTGAGTCAAGTGTGCCAATTTTGTTGTTTATATCCTCTATTTCCTCACCAATTTTTTGTTCTGCTCGCTCTAATAATTTCTGAGGAAGGTGTGTTCAAATCTCCTTCCATGATTATGGATTTGTCTATTTTTCCTTGTCATTTTGCTCATTTTGCACTGTCTATATATATTTTTAAATTTTGTTAATGTTTATTTATTTTTGAGAGAGGGATCAGGGGAGAGGCAGAGAGAGAGGGGGATGGAGTATCCAAAGCCAGGCTTCGCGCTGAGGTGAGAGAGCCCGTCACCGGGCTCGAACCCACGAACCACAAGATCATGACCTGAGCTGAAATCAGATGCTTAACCAACTGAGCGCCCAGACACCCCTTCGGGTCCATTTTTATTGAAGTACAACATACATATAGAAAAGTATCTTCACAAGGAGAAAGCATGTACGACTAGCACTCAGAACAACAAAAAGAAAATGGTGAGCCCCCAGCGGCCGCCTCGCGTTGCCTTCCCTCACTCCCCTGCCTCCACTCTCCTGCCTTCTAACGTCACGGATTAGTTCCGCTTGTTCCGACATCCGTGTTATTGCATATGGCACATGGCATCCGTGTCGTTGCATACGTTGTTCATTCTCGTTCATTGTATAATGTTCCATTGTGTGAATATACCAACCTCGTGTACTCATACTCCTGTTTTTAGACATTGATGCCATTTCTAGTTTGGGGCTATTAGGAATAAGGCTGTTGTAAACACTTCTGTATTTGTCTTTTGTGGAGTTTATACACTTTGGAGGGAATGGAATACCAAGGAAGTACGGTACACACATATGGTTAGCTTTGGCAGAGACTGCCTCACAGTTTTGCAATATGTACCGACTGACCCTCAGTGCCAGCAGCGAGAGTCCTCGTCGACGCTCGGCATTGTCTGCTCTGGGCGGTAGGCGTTCTGTTGGGTGTGGAAAGCAGTTTACGCTGCGGCTGTAATTGACATTCTGCCGGTGATTAATGCATCGAACGCCGTCTGGATCACCTCGCACGTGGTGTCTTTTACTCATTCATCTATTTGGACTAAGAATCCTTTTCTTATTGATTCATAGGCGTTCTTTACATTTTCTGGAGTATGAGTCCTTTGTATTTAAAATGGCTTTTCCCTCACGACAGCTTTCTTCTCTTTTCTTTTCTTTTAATGGTTTGTTCGTTTGTTTTTTTAATAAAAAGCTGTTCTTGGGGCTCCTGGGTGGCTCAACGGGTTGAGCTTCTGACTCCCGATTTTGGCTCAGGTCATGATCCCAGGGTCGTGGGATGGAGCCCCAGGTGGGACTCTGTGCGGAGCATGGAGCCTGCTTGGAATCCTCTCTCTCCCTCTCTCTCCGCCCCTCCCCCACTCACGTGTGCGAGTCTTTTCTCCCACTCTTTAGCTTGTCTTTTCATTTCTCAACGGGTCTTTCTTTCACAGAGCAGAAGGTTTTAATTTTGATGAAATCCAGTTTTCGGCTTTTCCTTAGATGGGTCAGGCTTTTAGGTCAAGTCAAAGAACTCTTTGCCTAGCCCTAGATTCTGAAAGATTTTCGCCTATTTTTTTCTAGAAGTTTTATAGTTATAGGTTTTACATTTACATCTATGGTCCGTTTTGAGTTCATGTTTGTGTAAGCATGAGGTTTAGGTGGAGAGCGTCTTGCCTACGGATGTCCAATTGGTCCAACACCTCGTGTTGAAAAGGTTGTTCTTCCTCCATGGAATTGCTTTTGCACCTTTGTTGAAAACGTGGGGTGCACTTGTATGGGTCTATTTTAGGGTTCTCCATACTCTTCCATCAATCCCTTCACCAATACTGCACTGCATGGATTCTTGTGACTGCTTCAACCAATAGAATGTGGCAAAAGTAACGTGTGACTTTGGAGATTAGGTCTTAAGAGGCCCGTTTCACCTTCTTGGAACCCCTGATTACCATGCCGTGAAGAAGCCTAGTCTAACCTCCAGCACGATGGGCTGCCACGTGGAAAAGGACAGAGGAGCCCCAGCCAACAGCCATTATTAGCCACCGTACACGGACTGAGGACATCCTCACTCTCCAGCCCCAGTCAAGCCATCAGCTGACACCAGCCACGTGAGTGATTCCAGTGCTCGGATTGCCAACCCACAAGACCATGAAAAATGAGAAATCATTTTTGTCTTTAAAAAAATTTTTTTTAACGTTTATTTATTTCTGAGAGACAGAAAGAGACAGAGCACAAGAGGGGGAGGGGCAGAGAGAGAGAGAGGGCGACACAGAATCTGAAGCAGGCTCCAGGCTCTGAGCCATCAGCACAGAGCCCGACGCAGGGCTCAGACTCACAGACTACGAGATCATGAGCCAAAGTTGGTCGCTTGAGCAACTGAGCCACCCAGGCACCCCTTTGTCTTTGTTTTTTTCTTAATGTTTATTTATTTTTGAGAGAGAGAGGGCGCAAGCAGGGGAGGGGCAGAAAGAGAGAGGGAGACACAGATTCCGAAGCAGGCTCCTGGCTCTGAGCTGTCAGCACAGAGCCCAATACAGGGCTCGAACTCACGACCTATGAGATCATGGCCTGACCAAAGTCAGATGCTTAACTAACTGAGCCCCGCCCCCCCCCCCCCCCCCCCCCGGGCATTCCTCATTTATGTCTTTAACCATGAAGCTTTGGACTGAATTGTCACGGAGCAATAGATAAGTAAACACTGGGAAATCACATATAACTGGATTTCCGAAAATCCAGTCTGAATGCCTTTCTTTTCATTGATAACAACGTAGTCCCAATTCGCTGTACGAAATGATATGTTTGGATCTCCTTCTAACACCTTATTTTGAGCTCCCTCTCTACCACGCTGTTTTTCTCCTCCCGTTTCTTGCCTTTTGTGAGAGAAGTCAAGTTTGACTTCTTGTATTTTTCTCTCTCAAGGTCTGGCAGTTACACATTCTATGTTCATTCTTCCGGCTTTTCCATTGAGGAAGCGAAGGAACGTATCTGAACCCGTCTCTTCGTTTTCTTTTGGCCGTAGGGTGTGCTTCGGGTGTCATTAGGTTGGATTTTTACCCATCAGAAGGGAAGCTACTGTTTGCGGCCTGGACAAATATAAAATATAGAGTAAAGCAATCAGAATCGCCACAGGATAGGAGCCCTGTGGTGTGTCTGCGTGTGGGCGTGGGCGTGGCTGGTCACTGGGAAACAGATGACGGTTGCAAAGGCCCCAGCAGTGGCCCACCCGCCTGACACTTAGCAAAAGCATCGGTTTCTAGAAATTCACCAAGTAAGTGTCCGCAATGGCCCACGGCTTACTCCCTGCTTTGCCTCCACCGCAGTTTGCAGTTTAGGCAGGCTTCCCTCCTGCCTACAGGCCTTGCCCTCTGCTTCCTTCCCAGCCCGAGCAAGGACGAAAAAAGGGGAAGGCCCCCCCCCCTCCGTTCAGCCGTTCAGCCTCTCCTGGAAACAGGCCGATCACAGCGGGATGCTTTTTTGGTCAGACCTCACTGGCATTTCCCCTCGCTCGTTCAGCGTCCCCTCCAGAGATTCTGCTCCTCTTTGTTCGTCTCCCCTCTACCCTATAAAAGAAAAAACAACATTTTCTGTTTGATTTTAAGACGCTGGCACATTTCTGAGGTGGGACTGCTCTCTCCCCCTGTTGCAATAGTGTTTCTTTCTAATGAAAGTCTCTCCCTGTCTGAGGCTGGATTTGTGTTTATTTGATGAGATATAATCCTTTTTCTTTTATTTTTTTTAATGTTTATTTATTTTTGAGAGACATAGAGGCACAGTGTGAACAGGGGAAGGGCAGAGAGAGAGGGAGACACAGAATCGGAAGCAGGCTCCAGGCTCTGAGCCGTCAGCACAGAGCCCGACGCGGGGCTCGAACTCACAGACCGTGAGATCATGACCTGAGCTGAAGTCGGCCGCCCAACCGACTGAGCCACCCAGGCACCCCTGATGAGATATAATCCTTATTTGCCCGGACTGAAAACTTGGATAACATCAGAAACCGGGAGGGTGGACTCTTTTACGGGAAGGAGTGCCTTACTCACCCCTTTCCTAGAACTCGAAGGGGGCACTCGAAGCATAATAGGTACGTACTGTGTGTTTCATGAATGAATGAACGAACAGTTGCTCAACTCAGGAGAAGGAAGCTGGGGGCCCCGGTGCCCGGCCCCTCTTTGCCCTAGCAGCAAGGTGCTCCCCATTTATAGCTCCGGCTACAAGGGGTGCTGGAAATACATCCTCCTGCCTTGGAAATATGTGAGCCCCAGAACAGGAAGTTTTAAGTTACTTTTCTAACATAGCTACCTCATTTAGAACCTGCTCCCCGGAAGTCCTTGCTCCTGCAGGACTCAGTGACTGGGTGCCAATAACAGGGTTCACACTGTTGATGGTGACGGTCTGGTACGAAGCTGTAACAACGGGTTGGAAATATAAAACCCTGTGCCAGTTACTTGAGTCCCCTGACAACGCCTTGCCTTGCTTTCCTGGGTTTGACTTCTCTGGTTTCTTGCAACTGGCTGTATACATGGTCTCAGCAGCAGCCTGACTGTCCCCCCCACCCCACCCTCCTGCCCCCGGTGTGACTGAGGCAGGAAGTCGATCTGTTCCGCTGGGTCGCTGGCGACAAAGCCAGGTTGACTAAAATCTGTTCGCCCTTCCCCCTGAAGCTGCTTTTAAGGCCCCTCCCCATCCCCCCGGTGGCTTTGTCAGCCTTGTTTGGCTGTCCGTCACTTTTGACCGGCTCTGGATTATTTCTGGATCTTCTGTGTCTCCTCTGACAAATTTCACGTCTCTGCCAGCTTCCTGGTGTCTGTAACTCGGAGCGGCATGGAAAAACGACATTGTCCAACAGAACCAGCATCCCACTGTGGCAAAAATAGACTCGTCAAAAGCAATTTGGGCACACATGAATGTCCCCGGTCCCTGACAGCCCTGGATTTCCCCACGGAGAAGTCCATCTTTAAGCATTGTTATGGCCTGATTTTTATTTTGCTGGATTTCTCTCCTTCCCTTTTCTTTCTTTTTTATTTATTTATTTTTATCTTAACGTTTATTCATTTTTGAGCGACAGAGAGTGAGTGGGGGAGGGGCAGAGAGAGAGAGAGAGAGACAGAATCCGAAGCAGGCTCCACGCTCTGAGCTGTCAGCACAGAGCCTGATGCAGGGATCGAACTCACAGACCGTGAGATCATGACCTGAGCCGAAGTCGGATGCTTAACCGACTGAACCACCCACGCGCCTCTCTTTCTTCCCTTTCCTTAAAAAAATCTCTTAAGCCCATTTTTAGCTGATTATTCCTTCTCTGAGCCATAAGCTCGGAAACAATGTAATTATCCAACAGTAAGAGACATTCCGCCTCCACCTGGTGTGTGCCCTCTGGTGCTCAGGCCAAATCTTAACTTATCTCCTCCCTCCTGGCCTCGTTTGTGGCTCACCTGTCATCTGATGCCCTAGCTCTCTGTCTTCCCCGGGGAATCCTTTCCAACCAGCTGACCTCTGCCTGTCCACCCCAATGTGACACAGCACCCACATGTTCCCGGGGAGGGCGCCGGATGGAGCAGGGTCCTGCCCACAGCTAACCGATGACAACAGTCCGTCTGATCTGGGCACCCAGCGTGCTCCCTCTTCCACAAATTAGGCTGCATCCCGGGAGCCGCATCTGCTCGCCTGCCTCGCCCCTCCCCAACGCAGAGGAGTGAGGATATTATGTTAGCGCAATCCTCCCCTCGCTCACACTGCCCAACACTTGCCCCCTCCCCCACGTCGCTCAGTCCCCAGAAGGCCGAGAAACAGTCATGATGATTACAGCATCCGCTCCTGCCTTCCCAGCTACACAGTTGAAGAGCCTTACGCTGGTCTCGAAAGGTCACCCTGAAAACCAGAGCTGGTAAGGGGAGGTGACCCGCTCTCGTTTTGTTCCAAGTGATGTTCTTCTGTCTCAGTGATGGGGGCAGCACCTCCTGGAGGGGAGAACCTTCTGGGAGGGAGAGCACCTCCTGGGGGGGAGCACCTCCTGGGGTGCGTGTGGCAGCCGGCTGAGCGGGGAGGGATCCGGTCACCACACAGAGAGGCTGAGTCTCTCACAAATCCAGATGAGACAGGTGTTTCTAAATCAATCAAGTTTTTTTTTTTTTTTTTAATCTCCCTCAGAGACACTAAGGCTCAGTCCAGCCAGGGCAGCCCCCGAATTCACCCGGGCACATCACACAAGCCCTCATTACCGCGTTGTGTCCTCGATTGCCTTATGAAACTAAGTAACGCCATTCGGAGGTTGCAGCTATAACGTCCCGAAGGGAAACAGAAGGGGCCGTTTTGCTAACAGACGTGCCAGCCTTTCCGAGCGCAGCACTGACTCTGTGAGCTGCTCCGGCAAGCATACATCCCATAGTATTTCAAGCGATGTGTCGAGCATGGTAATAAAAACATGTCTCCCTCGTCTTGGGGATTTTGATTTGAAAAACGGAGCTTCGAATTGTTTTCCTGACTTTTCCGAAGAGCTGAAGGAAATCAGAGTATACATGAAATCCAAGGTCGCTGATACCTTTTCCAAACGCAAATGAGACTTTCCTCATCTCTCTGCATTTTTGGCAAATGGGACACAAGAGAAATTTGGAACATTCTATTCAGTCTGTGAACTTCTTACCAAAAATTTTTTTACAAATCTTACCAGCCGAATGTCCGGCTTACCTTTTCCATAACACTACAAAGAGGTGCGATCTGCTTCCCTGGGAGACTGAGACTTCCATAACGAAATTTTTGGTCACTTTTCCGTGTGCTCCAAGCTTGCAGCAGCACTTAATGAGAATTTGTATTTATAGAAGCGGAAGGAGATAGCCTCCTTAGACATATGCCTACAAGATGTCTTGTAGAAAAGACATGAAAACGTTGGCCTGCTGTAAAATGGTATTTTCAAAGTGTGGAAACTTCTCTAATCTGGAAACACATCGGGGATGAGAACGGAGAAGGGGGCTACCGGGAAATGGAAATTTACATGCTGTTTCTCCAAAGCTGTTTGATGACCTTTGGAGAGGCCGTGGAAACATGAACCGAGTGCACCTGACTAATTCCATTTCGGTGTAGGTGTGACAAAACCCCACCCAGTGGGAAAAAAATGACTCATTTCTTGGAAATAAGACTGCTGCAGAACGCAAAAATCATCACCCGTAAAGGACAGCCAAGTTAACAGGATTTTCTGAGTTTCTTTACTAAAACTGTAAGTTATCAAGGGCGCCTGGGTGGCTCAGCTGCTGGAGCGTCCGACTTCGGCTCAGGTCATGATCTCTCGGTCTGTGAGTTCGAGCCCCGCGTCGGGCTCTGTGTCGACAGCTCAGAGCCTGGAGCCTGCTTTGGATTCTGTGCCTCCCTCGCTCTCTGCCCCTCCCCCAGTTTGCACTTGGTCCCCCTCTCTCTCCCAAAAATAAATAAACATTAAAAAAATTATTTTAAACTATAACTTCTCTGAAATCCAACTTCGATTTCACAAGTCCAGATTACCTCTGTGTTTTGAAACCATTTTAGACCTGACGGACACACGGTCGGTCTCTTAAGCCTGTCGGCACAAGAGAACGGGCCTTTTCGGAGAGGCAGGAAATTATTCCCTCCAGGTCTAGAAAGCTGCTGTCGCTCAAGTAAACCCATAAGGACTCCGTGCTCAAACGCTCTGCCTGGGAGGGCGCTTAGCATGACGTCATCGCATTCAACGGACTCTAGGAGCACGCGGAACGAGGGCTTGAGAAAAGCAGAGTTAATTTTACATTTGTCTCTATCTGCGTTTACCACGACTCGAAAGGAAAGGATATTCTAAAGGCTGCAGGCAATTCAGAGAAGTATTATTAAACGAGGAAGCTGAAAGAGTAAAAATATCCGCCGGCCGCCTAGGATAGAAGGAAACGCCTCGTTGCCATTTTTATTAAATATAGATAATCTTGGTTTAGTTAATAATACCGTCTTTACATTCTCCGTTTTAGAAGTCTTACATGTATGTATTTTAAGAATATACATTATCGGGGGTGCCTGGGTGGCTCAGTCGGTTTAGCATCCAACGTTTTGGCTCAGGTCATGATCTCAGAGTTCGTGGGTTCGAGACCCATGTTGGGCTCTGCGCCGACAGAGCAGAGCCTGCTTCGGATTCTCTGCCTCCCTCTCTCTCTGCCCCTCCCCCGCTGGCATTCTCTGTCTTTCCGAAAAATAAAGAAACATTAAAAAATAAAAAGAATATACATTATTGTCTATAAAATGTAAAAATCTGGGGCACCTGGGTGGATTCTCTCTCTCTCGCTGTCTCCCTCTGCCCCTCTTGCCCGCTTGTGCTCTCTCTCTGTCTCTAAACAAAAATAAAAGTAAATATCCAATAGAATTTAAAAAGTTAAAATAAATTACAGTATTGGGGGATAGAAACAGTATATAAATAATGTTATTTTTCTCTCATCCATATTATATATTGATTAGTTCTACTCTTAAATAGTATTGTCACTGTTAATGTTTTGTTTAAATAATAGCATTTATGTAACAAAGTAAACAATACAGAAAAATATGTAACTTCAACTAAACACCAGTTTTCATATTTGTACTGTATATTTTTCTTAAAGTAATAGCACGTATGTGTGTTCTTTTTTTATTATATATTGTATTACGGAGTTTTGCGGTCTGGCATGGTGTGGCTGTGTCTTGGATTGTCTTTCGAAAAGTCGTTCATCCTGTTTGTTACCCGGCATAGTGCTTCCGAGAGCTATCCATGTTGTGCGTATCAACTCTTTTTATTAGTAAGGAGTATAGTTTATAGCATGGATGTACCACTGTTTTGTTTTGTTTTAATTTTTTAATGTTTTATTTATTTTTGAGAGAGAGGCGGCGCAAGCCAGGGAGGGGCAGAGAGAGAGAGAGGGAGACACAGGCTCCAGGCTCCGAGCTGTCGGCACACAGCCCGACGTGTCTCGAACTCAAAACGGCGAGATCACCACCTGAGCCGAAGTCAGACATTTAAACCGACTGAGCCACCCAGGCGCCCCCTCCATTGTTGTTTCTTCTAGTCGTTCACTAGCGGATGGACATTCTTCTTGTATTCAGTTTTTGGTGCTTATGTGCACGTAGGGATTTGTACGAACATAGGTTTTTATTTTTCTTGAGTAACTACCTAGGCGTGGAATTGGTATGCTGCGTGGGAAATGTGTGTTTCGCCTCACGAGAAACTCCCAAATTGTTTTCCAAGGCCGCTGTGCCATTTCGCAGCCCCCGCCAGCAATGCACGCGTTACTCGCCATTCTCGATGGCATTGGATAATTCGGGTTTAAATTTTTTCCCTTTTCCCGCCATTCTAGTAGACGCTGAGCGGCGTTTCGCTCTTTACAGATTTCACAGCAGCTGTCTTGACGGACATTCGCAACTGTCGCAAATGGAACCGAGACAAAAAGAAAAGAGAAAGAAAGAAAATTCCTCCTGTGAAACCGGAGAACGGAACAGGTGCGGCGAGGGTCCTGGGAATGCGTGACCCTGAACACGTTCTGGGCAAAGAATCCGTTTTTGGCCCAGCTGGTGCAGGGGTGGGAGGTGGGGGGGTGGGTCACCCGGACTCTCCCTTCCTCCCAGAAGCTCACACCACAGCCCTGAAAGTTCTCGAGAGGAAAAGAAGGAATGGAAGGGGGGGGGGGTGGAGATGCTTGCTCGTCCATCTGCTGTCCACCTTGTCCCCTGCTCTGTCCCCAGAACCTGGTTCGCTGCCTGCCTCGTGACAGGAGACCAAGAAGAGAGCCCAAGGAGTGTTGCTAGACTGCCAGTGTCGCCCCTTGGTGGACGTGACCCCGGAGCGGTGACCGTACTTTCTGCCAGCCTGGGGAAGGCCCCCTCCACTCGCCCTAGGCCCATTTTGTGGCCCATCTGGCTGCTTCCTCACCCCCCTCACACCTGTCCACCCCACTGCCCCTCCTCTGGGCCACTGACGAGCCGCCTAACGGCCCACCCTGTGCCCCCACTTTCTATACTCTATCTGCACCGGCGCCGACCTCATCATTCTAGCTCTCACCGGGAGCGTCACGTCCATGCACCTGCACCGGCTCCCCGGCGCCCCCAGGAGAAAAGCCAGTGGGCAGCCTGGTCCTGCCCCCTTCCTGCACCCCAGCTCGTCCTGGCCCTCTGCAGACCTTGGGGTTTGGGCCAGACTCCACCTTCGTGTCTTCCCTCCTGCCTTCTTTCTACTGACCCCACGTCGTCCGCAGCCTGTGAGGCCCCTTAATGGAATGGAAGAACTAAGGCTTGAGAATCAGACATAGATTTGAACTCCAGTCCCCTTCTTTCCCAATCACGGGGACACTGACAGAGTCCTTAACCTGAGCCTCAGTGCTACATTCTCCAGAATGGGTGATAAAAATCTCTACGTTTTGTGTGAAAGGAAGGAAATGGAATACATAAAGTCTGGCACAAGCAGCTGTTTAAAGGATGACATATTTTGGGTAATTTCTGCCTCTAGTAAGAAAGAAAAAAAAAGACTAAAAATAGGGATGATTAATTTTTTTTTCCTAATCCCCTCCCAGCCAAAACGCTGGGAGCTACTTCCCTAAAAACATCACCTGGAAGAAATAGGGCTTTGGGCGTGGCTGCTGGTGCCTTTGAGAAAAGCGCCCTCACCCCGGCACTGGGGGTCCCCCCACCCAGCCTAATAGCTTCCATCCCCCAGAAGCTGGTCAGTCGAGATGCTCCCCCACTACGCCCCTCTACCCCCTTCCTACCCGCTGCCCGGGCTTCCTTCTTGGGAGAGAGAGAAGATAAAAGACCAAGTGCACAATGGGCAGAACAGGGAGACCAGCCGGGGAAGGAGACCTCTCGTTCTCCAGCACGGGCAACCGGGATTATCTTATGTGTGAGCCTCATGAGGGAGGATAAAGATAAACCCACAGAATGTGGTCCTGATGAGGGGCTCCCGGAGGGCAGTCGCTGAGCCAGGAATGGCCGGAGGGGGGACCAGAAAAGACAGGTGTCGGTTGGAGTTCTGTCAAGAAGGGGAGCCTCGAAACTTCTCTGAAGCAATGGGCCTCATTGGAGCAGAAGTTCCCCGGCATTGATAGGAGGCACATCATGATCGTGGGCTAGGGAGGAGCGCGATGCTTCCCACGGGCTGTTTGTTTAGATGCCCCCGCAAGTCCAGCCTCATTCTGGGTCCTACGACTGAGACGTCTTTGGGGTTTCAAAAGGCTTTCAGCCGCTTGGAGAGCACAAATAAACAAAAGATTCTCACACATCAAGAAAGCAAGTAATTAAGGAAGGTGGCGGCGATAAGTACCAGACAATGTCGGAGATGTGTACCAAGCTGGGTCATTTTTAGTACTTGGTGAAGGGATATTATTCTTCTGACAATAATAATAAAGAAAGCAATTAGCAACTCCAGGAAAATAAAAAGCTGTACGAAAAGCCATGCGTGCAAAAGAAACAGGGCATGCCTTTGAGCAATTGATGGAGCTTAAGAAAATTGAATACATTTGACCTTGATGTGTTCTTAGTCACCCTTCCAAGTCACCTGGGCATCATGACATTGGATCAGAAGAAGAGGAAATGTAATTCTTAGGTACATACTCCTTGGCTCTGTACTCATACAGGCAGGAGACTGTAATATTGGTTCATTGCTTTTTTTTTTTTACTTTAAAAATCAATATGTGGGCGAAATGCAACTGTCATAATTATGACTTCAAAACAGCGCTTTAATGTTACCATCGCTTAAAAAAATTTTAATGTTTGTTTACTTCTGAGAGAGAGAGAGAGAGAGAAAGCGAGCAGGGGAAGGGCAGAGAGAGAGGGAGACAGAAGATCCGAATCGGGCTCTGTGCTGACAGCCCAACATGGGGCTCGAACTCATGAGCTGTGAGATCATGACCTGAGCTGAAGTCGGACGCTTGACGGACTGAGCCACCCAGGCGCCCCAGCATTATCATCTTTTAAAATGTAAAGGCAAGCCTTACAGACGGGCTGAGAGGGAGAAGAGTTGGGGGGAGAGGAAAGATGGGAGTGAGATTTCTGATGTTATGCAGTGAGTGGAAAGTCACTAGACAGCATCTCCACTCTACGGATCAGAGACTAAGGGGCATTGTTTAAAGCACAAATGTAACCAATAGAAGAACCGAGAGTATTTTAACTGGCAAAACCCGGAAGGAGGAAGGGAAGGAAGAATAGCAGCATGTTAAGTGAGCTAAAATCTTACTTCCTAGACGTGTGTATTCGTTTCCTAGGTCTGTCGCAGCAAAGTACCAAAACCTGGGTGACTTAAGACAAACGAATTTCTCTTTTAAAGACCTGTTTCCAAATAAGGTCACATTCTGAGGTACTGGGATTTAGGACTTTTGAAGGGAATGCAATTGAGCCCATAACAGAAGGGTCATTTGATATTGTCTAAAGTCTCTATACTAAGATACGGTAGTCTATGCCTATAACCGAGACTTATGCTCTACTCCCGGTGAGGAGGTCCCTGCCCGGAGCCCCGAGTTTAGAGAGCTCTGTTCTGACCTTCCTTTGGCCTAGAGTTGCCAGATTTAGTAGAATTTCAGATAAACAATGAATAAGGCTTTGTTCGTTCGTTTGTTTGTTTTTAGCATGAATAGCCCATGTAATATTTGAGACATACTTCTACTAAAATTTATGGTTCCTTCTCTGAAATTCAAATTTAACTGGGTGTCCTGGATCCTACCCTGGCCATGCTCTTTACGGGGACCTTTCCCTTCAGAGCCGGAATCGTGACTGTGGAGCAAGTTTTGTGGGTCTGGGACCCTTGGAATTCTCTGCCTAAATGCCACGGCCTGAGCCTGCTTCCCGGGCCTCTGAAAGCCTTTCGCCCTGACCCCTCCTCCCCAGGGAGGACTGGACCAAGATGCGTGCTCCCCTGGTCCTGAGTCCGTTTGAGGGAGGTCGGAGATGTGGACGGGGCTTGGGGTGTCTCCCTACTTCCGCACTCCCGCGCGGTGCAGGACGGGAATGGGGGGTGGGGAGAGAACTAGGAGGGCTGAGGATTGGGGGCTGGGGGCTGGGGGCTGGCCGTCTAGTTCTGGCGGTGGGGGGGCCTCTGAGGCGTCCAAGAACTCCAAATTGGAACTCGGCCTTCAAGTGGTGATGAAGGACATTCATCAAGATAGGAGAACAACGCGTATTACACAGTTTGTAGGATTTATAACTTTCAAATATTTGGACATGTGGTATGTGTGCCTCCAAGTGTCCTTTGCCCCAGGCTCTGCAAATGTTATGGGCAGGCCTGATGTGTGTAACCACAGCAGTACTAAAAACAGAAACCGTCCCGAACTGTTGCCTCGGGGGAGTGGAGGGAGGGGGGGGATAGGGAGAGAGGGGGAATTTGATTTCCTGTGTTAAGGTTTGCATTCTTTACTTTGTTTTGAAAATCATTCAAGTTTCCAACCCCTCCCTCAAGTCTTCCTGACCCCAACTCTCACCTCCCTTCTAGGACCTTCTGTCACCCTCCCTGGCTGTGCAGCTTTCTGTCCGGCCCAGATTGTTCTCCCAGAGGCCTCTGCGGCCGATGTCACCTCCCCAGGCAGACTGGCCGCCTGTCTCCTCTTCTTGTCTCCCCAGAGAGGTGGCCTTGAGCTGGGAGAAGCTCAGGGACCGCAGACAGGTCCTTTCCAGTTGGTGGCAAGCAGCAGCGTTGCACGGAAACTGCGCCGCAGCCTGACCTGCGGGGGAGAAGCAGTGACCGAATGACTCTGCCGTCAGCGAAATGCTCAACCCGGCCCCTGGCTGTCCCCGGCCTCCTGCATCCCTGTTGTCTGCGTGTGTCAGATTCTGCCTGCTCCTCTCTCTCGTCCTGTCTCCCTGCTTCTCCCTTCGTCTCTCTGCGTCCCTCTCTAGCCCTCTGCCCACGGCCTCATTTCCACACCGCGGACCGCAGGGGCTGTCGTCACCCTCGCATTCACACCGCAGACCCTGCTTCGCCCACGGTTTAAACTACCCCCGCCCCCGCCCACGACACCCGCACCCACCTCTAGTCCTGGTCTCTCCAGCTAACGAATGGCCCTCGGCCCCTGCCCCGCCGCTAACGCGGGGACTGGAATCCTGACCCTGTAACTCTGGTCCCCGTCTCGATAGAACCTCAGTTCAAACGCCCTCATTCAGAACACTCCCGATCCTACCCCCTCGCCTTTGGGAGGGGCTGGGGTGGGAAACCGGAATCCGCTACGTGCCCTGGGTTGTGGCCAAGGTCTGGATTCCTGGAAATTGTGGGATCGGCCCGGGGAAAGAACAAACATAATTCCCATGAAATATGCCCTCTGCTAAAAATGGCCCTGCAGACTGAGCGGAAGTTCAGGAGGGGGCAGCGAGGATGGTGCCAGGAGAGGAATCAGAAATACTGGCCGGCGAGGGGCCACTGAGAGGGAGGGCACAGCCGTGTGGAAAGCAGGGCGCGGAAGGCTGGGGGCAGAGGCTTCCCGGCGGAAACCCAGAGGCCACTTCTTCGTCCATTCGTTCGACAACGATTTACCGAGCACCTGCTCAGAGCCAAGTGCCCACCCGCGTGGAGCTCGCCTTCAGATTGGGAAGATGGACGAGAATGGACGGACGAGACACACACTCACAGAGGTGTCAGGGGTAGGTCTTAGGAAGAAGGACAACTAAACTCTGTGTGGACGCAGAGAGGGACAGAGCCTTAAAAGCCGGGCTGGGAAGGCCCTTCCAGGGAGCAGGCATTTGAACAAAGTCTCCAAAGACTAGAGGGAGTGGCCCCCGCAAACCCAAGGGGACAGAGTCCAGTTTGAGAAAAGACTCCCACAGGGGTGGCCCCGAGGCGGAAGCGGGTGCAGTGCGGGCCGGACACAGCCGGTGGAGATGAGGCCAGAGGTGGGGACAGAGGCTGCGCGTCCTGGTTTCCAAGGCGGGAGGAATCGAGCCCCCTCGTGTCTGAGTGATGGGGACGGTGTGTGGAGAGGAAGGTGGAGAGCGGGGGGAAAAGGCGTGGAGGGAGGCACCCGCTGTAGGTCAGCCCGGGGCCAGGCCACCGCTGCCCGGGCTGGGCCTCTGGGCCGCAGCGGATTCGGGGCGGGGACGGGGACCGCCCGGCCGCCCCACCGGCAGCCTCAGGGGCACGCAGTGAGCTTATGAACACACCGCCCCATGGACCCACACGTGTGCACGCGCCCGTTTGCAATCACATATGCAAACCCAGCGAGGCTCAGGTGACCACAGTAGACTTGACTGTGCGCGAACACACGCATACACGCAGGCTCCTCGAAGGACACGAAGCCAGCTCCTCCACCTCCCGCACAAGACAGAGAAACCGAGGCCCAGGAAAGGGAGGGACTTTCTTGGATCCCATAATCTGAAGGTGTGGGCGGGTCGCAACCCCCGCCACAGGGGCACCCCCGCACGTGCACCCACCCAGCCTTCTTTCCGTAGCCCCATCTTCTCAAGGGCCTCTCCCTCCCAGGAACCCTCTAGAAAACTTCAACCAGGCCCCCCATGAGGTGCGGAGCTTCCTCCCAACGATCCCAATGTGGAGGGAAGGCAGGGTGGGACTGAGACCACCTGCCGGAGTGTAGGCACGCCGGCTACAGCCCCAGCAGCAGTGTCCTCCCTCGCGGAGCCCGCTTCAGGGCCCATCGGACCCTCTTTGTCCGTCGCTCTTTCTGTGTCTGGCATCCTTTCTCTACCTCGGATCTAGCCCTGGCTGTCGGGAGCCCCTGCTTTCTCTCACCCCCCGTGTCTCAGTCCCCCCCCCACCCCCCAGTCCTCTGTCTGCCATGCTCTGTCCCTTTCACTCTATTTTCTTTCTCTCTCTCTCTCTGGGATCTTTTTTGGCCTGCCAGGAAAAGCTGACGTGGCCGTGCCAGCAGCCCCCTGGTCAGCGGGAGTGAGGCCCCCTTGGGGTGCGGGAGTCACAGCGGAGCGACCGCAGCTGGGGAGGGGTGGCAGAGGAAAGGGAGGAGAAAGGTTTGGCCTCCGCCGAGGGCAGGGGGTGCAGAACAGGGAGCAGGAAAGAGAATCTCTGTGGGAAGAAGTGGGCACGTCCCCTGCCCCGGTGAGCAATTGTGTCTGGGACTGTCAGGATTTTAGGGCCAAAAGCCTGTCACCCTGGAACACCCCTCGGTCCTAGGCAAACTGGGACAATTGGTCATTCTATGATGAGCTACTGGGCCCACAGGAGCCAAGGCTGGGACAGGCAAGAAGGGCTCCCAAATCTGGCCCCTCGTCTCCCTCTCCCCGCTCTCCAGGTCTCCCTTCCACTGTGGTGAGGCTGCTGAGAACCAAGGGGGGAGGGTTGGAGGGGGTTGAGGGCCTGAGAAGGGCCCTCCAATCCTGGGGACTGAGCCCAGCTCCAAGGAGGCCAGGACAGGGAAGACGGTAGCCAGGCAGCCCGCAGGGAGCTCCCGGGCTGGGGGGAGGTAGGAGAGCCAACCTCAGGCTCGTCTCTGGCCCAACTGCATCATCTCTTGTGGGATGGGCTTTTGGGGAGGAGCTTTCAGCCTATGAGAGGTACGAGGAGATTAGAGGGACTGCCTGGGAAGTAATAACCCCCATCCTTGGAGGTACGTGAATAGCTGGGGACTACGTACAACCGTCTCTCAGGTCTACAGGGGTGGTCTTACGTGGCCCACTGTCAAGTACCTTGGTGGGGGTCCACTTGGCCATGGTAGCCCTTGTCTTATCCTTGGTGGAGGTAGGGGCATGGCCGCACCCTCAGGCAGTGGTGGGATCTGGACAGCGGGCAAGAGCTGTCAGGGACCAATGTGTGTAGTCAGTTCTGCCCAGGTAGGCGAGTCCCTGTCACTTTTTCTGCCCTCAACCTCCCGTGGCTGCTCCACAGGGAGGTTCTAAGGACCAACTAGTGTTCAGCTGTCTTCGGGGCCTTTGATGACGGGGAATGGGGGTGCAAGGGCTCCCCCCCCTTCAGGAAGGCTGGTAACGTACTCAACCACCTGACGCACTGAAATGTTCCTCAAATGTCCGTGTAGCCTTGGGCGCGTCCCTGTCCCAGTCTGGACCCTGGGTGCCTATCTGTAAAGCGAGGAGGTAGAGAAGCTGGCCTCTGCAGGTTTTTATATCCGGCATTTGGCCGCTCCATCTGCCCATTCATCAAGTCAAGGAATATTTAGCGAACATCTCTTCTGCGCCAGGGATGAACAGCCACTGGGAAGACGAGATGCCTGCCTTCAATGCGCTGCCTCTCTCGCGGAGGGATCTCACATCAGACACACAGGAATGCATTTCTGCCGAGTGAATTACCTGAGGAAACCTCTAACAGGAAAGACAGAGTCCAAGCAAGCAAGCGAACGAGGAGGCAGGCAGTGCAGACAGAAGGAAGCCTAAACAGAACAGGGAGATGGCTATCGTCATCTTCACAGAAATAATCTACAGTATCCATGAAACAAGAACTGGGTACAACGTACTTTAAAGAGAACATTCCGCAAATAAAAAGGAACCTTGGAAATTTAAAGCTTATAAACCAAACACTCTATCAGAAGGCTGGAACAGTAACACAGAGGAGACCTCCTAGAAACAGGGGCAGGAAGATACAGAGGTGAGACAAAGGAGGGGAAAGATGAGGAAGTTAGGGGTCCCTCCGGGAAGCACAACATCTGGTTAACTGGGGTTCCAGAAGGAGAGAACAGAGAAAATGGAGGTCGGGACATCATAAAGGAGTGAATCAAACACTTTTTCAGGGCTGAAGAACATGAACTTCTGATTCGAAAGGGCAGGCCCTCAGCAAGGCACAGCACAGTGAACTATCACCTCCAGGCTTCCAGAAAGACAAATTGCCGGTGGCACACACAGAATCGATGCCCCAGCAGCAGTGGAGCCCACCCACCACTCCTGTGAGCAACAGCAAAGCCATGGCTTTCAAGGGAGGGCCCCCTGTAAAGTTCTGGGAAGAGATCGCCACCTGGAGTTCTATACCCAGCTAGACTATCACTCAGACAGACAAAGAGTCTTCAGACAGGCAGGTCTCACAGCACCTCTCCCACGAACCTTTTCCAGAAGGCGCTGGAGGGCGGGTTCTGCCAAAGCGGGAGTGTAAACTAAGAAGGGGAAGATGTGGGATCCAGGAAACAAGAGGCCCAAGCCCAGACAGCTGAGTAAAGGACCCTGAACAATGGAGGTGAGCCAGCCCCTTGTGCCCGGAGCACAGCCGGCATCCAAAGAAACCAAACTGGAGCAGGTCAGAAGGCTCAGGGAGAGATTTCTCCAAGATAAAATTAGGTAGAGTACATTATGTGTTTATTTACATTGAAAGGAGTTTCACTCAACTGGGGGAGAGTAGGGAACTGAATTAGTGAGAGACATTTAAAAAACCAAAACAAGTCCCCCTCCCCCACACCCAGATTAGGACAATTTAACTCCAGGGAAAACCAGAGTCGTCAAGAAAGATGACAGTAAGAACGCTGAAGAGAAACCAGGGAGGTCTATGAGGACAGTTAACAGGGGAGCCTGTTTTAGCTGTGGTGGTCTCCGAAGGGCTGCTTTGATGAGCTGTTTAATGGAAGCCTGAAACGCCAGGTCCCTGCCGTGGCAGGAGGGTCTGAGGGCTGGGGAGGATCTTACCACTCTGGGCCTGTGTGCTTTGGAAGGGGGAGCCGGGGTGGAGAGTGTGAGCTCCTGAGAGCGCCTCGGAGGCAGCGCTCTGGCGTGGGTGAGGCGGTGTGGGCGTGTACAGCAGCACAGTGCTGCCCCCTCCACCAGAAACCCTCTGTGACTGACAACGGTCGCTGAGTCTCCCCTCTGATTTACTGAACTCTAGATGTATGTCCTTCCAGCCTCTGGCGGACCCACGGAATCAGGACTGTCCCCCAAATCCCCTGGTACAGTTACAACAGACAAGGCTTCGCCTGCAGTGGGACGGAGCTCGGACTGTGAGAATATTCTCAGTATCAGACTGAGGGGTTCTGCAGGGGGCACGTGGTGCTTGCAACCTTGCTCGGTGACAGGGGAGTGGCGACGTGGCGAGCTGGGTTGGAGGGCTCCCCAGGGATGCTTTCAAGCCAAAGACGATACCTGTTTGTCCTCGGCCCTGTGAGGATGATAAGATGAGTTGTGAGCAGAGGGGTTCTCTCATCTTTTGGTTTCTCTTCTGGCTGTCTTGTTTGGGGCCTCTTTCTCTTCCCCATTCTGACTCCTCCGGGCCCTCCATTTGGGGGGAGAAGGTCAGATAAACCCCCACCCCGAAGACATAGTCCCTTCCACACAGTTAGTGCTGGGAGAGTGGAGCCCAGAGAGCAGGCCAGCCTCCACACACCTGCAGCACCAGCGGGGGGATTTCAAGCAGTGTGTGGGGGGGGACACAGAGAATATTCCGGAAGGAGCGAGACCCTCAGCCTCACCTCTGCCTGCCGGGTGGATGGTTCCAGGGTAAGGGAACTATCTGTGTGAGCCTGGGTGTCCCGGAATCCCAGTCAGGGAAACTGAAGCCCAGCAGCTTCGTGTCCAAAGCTCTGTGCTGTGGGGTTCGGAGCCTCGCCATACCTCTGCCTGCCTCCCCGACCTCTCCCCTCCCGGCGAAGTGGGGAGCCAGGTCTGGCGCCTCGGTGACCTGGGACCTCCCTGGACAACATGTATTTGGAGCAGCCTCGCCTCAGAGCCAGCAGGCAGGCCTGACACAGACGAGGAAGACGTGTTTTCTTACAAAAACAGGACTAACATTTTGGCTTCTCGCTGGGGCACTGGAGCCTGGTGGGTTTTTCATACACTTTGGCCATCTTGGCTTTTCACTGAAACACACCATCACCCACAAAGACACATGGACACAAAGATGCACACTTCTACACACACACACACACACACACACACACACACACACACACCTCCTCCCAAATTCACACACAAACTTACACCAGACAAACACAGAGACGACACAAAAAAGACACAGTCTCACGCCTACGCGAACGCCCGCTCCAACATTCCCAAACACGCAAATTCACACAGGGTCTCACACCCACATCCATGCAAACACACACACAAACTCATCCACACACAGAAATGCCACACACGTGTGCCTCCACGATCGCCGATAGAGGCCCCAGCTGGGAGAAGCCCCTCCCCCGCTTCCCTCTCGTTTGAAGCGAGGTTAGAAGTTTCCCACCTTCCGGGAGATTCAATTCTCACTCTTCGCTCCGTAAAAATCCTTCTGGCCCCATCTTTTATTGGGTCCCGTCCAGCTCGTGCTGTGTCTTTAAGGAAGTCGAAGCTGCTAAAAGTGAGTGAGAGAGAGGGAAAAAAAAGAAAAAAATTTGGCATCTTTTCCCCCTCGAGTTTCTGGTGTCACTTATGAAACACGGGTCCTTGTTGTTGCAGAGAAGCAGTTGTTTTGCTAGAAGGAGGGAGTGTCCAGGCTGTCTGGGCTCCCTTCCTCTCGGCGAGGCCCCAGGCACCCTGTCTGGGGAAGGGCGGGCACGGGCGAGCGGTTCGAAGGTGGGGCAGGAACCGGGGTGCCCTTTCCTCCAGCCTCCCCGTCCTCCCTCGCGTGCCCGTGGCCCTGCAGCCCGCCCTGGGCTCACTCTGTGCTTTGTTGCTCTTTCGTTCCGTCTTAGAAGAGGATCCGCTTGGCCAGAAAGAGGAGGTTGAAGGTAAGCCAGCGGGAAAGGGGGAGGCCTGCGGGGCGCAGAGGCTCGACTGCCTGGCACTTTCCCGTTGGTTCGGGGTGCTCGGGACAATCCCTTGTCTGGATCTGTCCAGGGGGTATCTGCCCCTCTCGCAACCGCATCCCCGGAAATCCCAGCAGCATTTGGGTTGAACCGCTGGCCTCACCCAAGCCAGCTGAGAGGTCCTGGCAGGGGTTTATTTAGGCAGCTGCCTGGCGTAGTCTGAACGGAACAGGCCACGGGTGTGATTCTGCAGAAAGAGTTTGGTGTCTGCTGTGGTCATAGCCTGTAGGAGCGGGAGGGGGGCGGACGGGGTGGATGGGGGCGGTGTGCACTGCACAAGGGGCCTTGTCTGGGCCCGGGGCAAAGCGTACCTATGGGGGGCTCCGGTGGGAGGGATCGTGGCCAGGATGTGGGAGGGCAGGAGGGAGGTTCTATGGAGTGCTGGGGGAGGGGGCGGCTGAAAGCGGATTTCAAGTCATAAAATCAGCTCGGAGCTGGCCGAGGCAGGGAGAGCTCTCTGCTTGGAGGAGGAGCTGGGGTCCTCTTCCGTCCCGTCTTCGCCCCTTCTGGCTGCATGACCTCGGGCAAGTCCTGGCCCTTCTTTGGGCCTCGGTCTCCCCTTCTGTAGAATGGGCGGTGGGGCTAGGTGGCCTTGGGTCTTAGCTGGAGTCCGCGGGGCAGGGCCTTCTGAGGGGGAAGAGCTCTGGCTGGCTGGGGTCCCGAGAGGGATGAGGGCCCAGCGCGGGTCCTTGGGGTCACCTTGGTGGCGTGTCCTTCTCTGCAGGAGGTAGGATGCGGGAGCTGCGTCTGCTGTGCTGCGCGGTCCTCCTGGGGCTCGCGCGGGCCTGTCCCGAGCCCTGTGACTGCGGCGAGAAGTACGGCTTCCAGATCGCCGACTGCGCCTACCGCGACCTGGAGGCCGTGCCGGCCGGCTTCCCCGCCAACGTGACCACGCTGAGCCTGTCGGCCAACCGGCTGCCCGGCTTGCCAGAGGGCGCCTTCCGGGAGGTGCCCCTGCTGCAGTCGCTGTGGCTGGCGCACAACGAGATCCGCGTGGTGGCCGCCGGGGCCCTCGCCCCTCTGGGCCAGCTCAAGAGCCTGGACCTCAGCCACAACCTCATCTCTGACTTCGCCTGGAGCGACCTGCACAACCTCAGCGCCCTCCAGTTGCTCAAGATGGACAGCAACGAGCTGACCTTCATCCCCCGGGACGCCTTCCGCAGCCTCCGCGCCCTGCGCTCGCTCCAGCTCAACCACAACCGGCTGCGCACGCTGGCCGAAGGCACCTTCGCGCCGCTCGCCGCCCTGTCCCACCTGCAGATCAACGACAACCCCTTCGACTGCACCTGCGGCCTCGTGTGGTTCAAGACGTGGGCCCTGACCACGGCCGTGTCCATCCCGGAGCAAGACAACATCACGTGCGCTTCGCCCCACGTGCTCAAGGGCACGCCGCTGAACCGCCTGCTGCCGCTGCCGTGCTCGGCGCCCTCGGTGCAGCTCACCTACCAGCCCAGCCAGGACGGCGCCGAGCTGCGGCCGGGCTTCGTGCTGGCCCTCCACTGCGACGTGGAGGGGCAGCCCGCCCCTCGGCTCCGCTGGCACATCCGGACGCCCGGCGGCACCGTGGAGATCGCCAGCCCCAACGTGGGCGCCGACGGGCGCGCCCTGCCCGGAGCCCCGGCGGCGGCCGGCGGCCGGCCTCGCTTCCAGGCCTTTGCCAACGGCAGCCTGCTCATCCCCGACTTCGGCAAGCTGGAGGAGGGCACCTACAGCTGCCTGGCCGCCAACGAGCTAGGCAGCGCGGAGAGCTCCGTGAACGTGGCATTGGCCACGCCGGGCGAGGGCGGCGAGGACGCGCTGGGGCGCAGGTTCCACGGCAAAGCGGCCGAGGGTAAGGGCTGCTACACGGTCGACAACGAGGTGCAGCCCTCGGGGCCGGAGGACAATGTCGTCATCATCTACCTCAGCCGCGCGGGGGGCCCCGAGGCTGCAGCGGCGGGAGAAGGGGGCCCCGGGAAGCAGCCCCCAGGCCTGCTCCTACTAGGCCAGGGCCTCCTCCTCCTCTTCCTCACTTCCTTCTAGCCTTCCCCCCCCCCCCCCCGTCCCCACCCTGGGCTGGGCTGGAGCAACTCCAGGTGCCCCCCACCCACCCCGACTCCTCCCCTGACTCTGCGGATGTCCCTTACAATAAGCCACACGGGGGTCTGAGGGCGGCAACTCCCAAGGCCTGCGTGGGGGACTTCACTCTTCCTACCTCCCTCCTCACCGCTTCTGGAACACTCACCACCCCCAACTTCTAAACTTGCTCAAAGCTAGTGACTAGACCAGAATTGATCCCATACTCACCGTGTAAGGTGCTAATTGCTGCTAACAGGGCGGTGCCCTAACCGACCAGGGGGAAGCCTCACCGGTGGAATTCCGGGCACTGGGACTGATGAGCTGGCAAAGGCCGGGGCCACAGGGTTGGGGGCGGGGCTTGGCGGGGAAGTAACCTGAAGCAGACAGGCAATAGGGTCTCGGGCGGTGGCTGGCATGGCTTTGGGCTCCTGGCGACCTGCTTGAGCTCCTGCTGCCTCGTGGCACTCCCCGGTGATGTGGGGGCTCAGGAGTCTGCGCCCCGATCTCGGACACCAGCGGAGGATCCAGGATGGCCCTCATCTCCTCCCGGCCTGTGCCCCTCCGCCCTGGACACCTGTCCTGCCTTTCTCTCCGAGTATGCATCTGTCGCCTGCCCCTCCAAAGAGGCTAGCCATCCCAGGGGGGGCGGCCGAGAAATAAACAGCATTTCTGATGCTCTCTGGTGTCTGCCTTGCATTTTGTCTGAATCTGGGGCTCTCCCCCGCCACCCCCGTCCCGGCTGGGGACAGGATAGGGAGTTGGAGGGTCAGAACAACTAGCCTGCTTGTCCACACGCGACGGGGCCCGTGAGGCCCACACAGACTCTGTAGCAGGTAGCAGGCAGGGGTGGGCTCGGGGCCGGGCCTCAAGCTGAGTGAAAGGCCGATGTTCCCTGACCTCGAACGAGCCCACAGGACAAATGGGGGCACGAGGCCCAGGACTGTTGCCGAGGCTTCCCTTGGGTCCCCATGGCCCTGAGCTGTGGCCTGAGGAGGCATCGCGGAGGAGGGCAGGGAATTGAAGCACCCGGATATTGGCCCCTCTTCCTGGCGCTGCTCCGGGAAAGGGTGTTAAGGAATGGAGAGGAAATGGAGACAGACAAGGCAAGACAGGGAGGAAAGAGAGAGGAGGAGACGGGGACGCAGGGCAGGGGAGAGAAGGGGGAGACGGAGAAACACCCAGAGAGCGAGAACAAGACGGCATCTTTGAGGGGGAAGCCCAAGGAGAGGACCGGTGCTCTCCAGGAAGAGGAAACAGTATTCCTGGATGGAAGTCAGCCCTGGGGGTCTTCCCCCCACGGCAGGGGGCTCGGTGACCGGCTTGGGGGGTGCCGAGGGCCTGGCAGCAACCTGAGGGTCTCTTAGAATGGGGAGCATGTAGACGGAGTCAGAACCTGGAGACCGATCCCCGCATCCGTGCTGAGTCAGAGATGCATCTCCATCCCCACCCCCCTCCAGCCCGAAGGGCGCTACACTTAGGGACAAGACCCCGTGGGAGAGGCTCCGCGGCCTCCCAAGTTCTGCTCTCAGGACAGTCGAACCTGGCAAAGTGGAGGCGGGGAGGCCAAGGAGCCTGGCCAGCTTCCCTTCTCCCTCCTCCCGGTCCACATACAGCACCTCCCCGGCCCCCCCCCCACAGCAGCCTGCAGCTCCTGCCAAGTTGATATCACCAGCAGCACGTGCCAGGGAGGTCTGGACATCTGGTGGAAAGCGGCAGGGTGGAGCCGAGTCCCCCCGTGCTGTGCCACCTTGGGTAAATCGCTGCCCATCTCTGGGCTTCAGGTTCCGAAGGATGAGTAGGATGCTTAAGGGTCCCGTGGACTCTGATGATCTAAGGCTTGATCACCTAACTCAGCTTGGATCCCCAGCGTCTCTGGCTCCACTCACAGCTTCGCGAGCTCGGCTTTTGGAAACGGGACCTGGGCCTAAGACCTGAGTCGGGGCAGCTGAGGAGCAGCTGTGCTCTGAGTGAACCAGTTACCCTCCTCCCCTAAAGTCCTCTGTGGCTCCCCGGGCCCTCAGAGTGAAGCCCAGGTTCCCCAGCCAGCCATTCGTCGCCCCTCTGCCTCATTCTCTGATGTCGCCCACCCTCCACGTGACTCTCTGAGACCTGCTAATTAACTGTTCCCTTAACCACGTGTGATGTGTTACCTGCTGCGCCTTCACACAGGCCGTTCCTTCGGTCTGGACACCCTTCCCCTCTTCCTGACTTGGTTCAGTTGGCTCCAGGAAGCCTTCCCGGGTGCCCTACCCCGCTGTGGATGAGGTCCCTTCCTCTACCTCACACAGCCCTGGGTGTCCAGTGTCCCAGCCTGACAACACTCTGTCGTGACTGTTTCCTTGTAAGGGGAAGAGACCCAGTCTGCCTTCTCATCCCTGTGACGCTGTCAGTCACCGACACCGGGCCAGGAAGACATTTTTCAATGGGCCACAGTGGGATCAGAGCCTGCCCTCTTCCCGCCCCCCACCCCACCGTCATGGGCAGGCCCCACCCCAGCTTAGTGGAGTGCGGGGACGTGGGCCAGGAGAGAGGCTGGGCAGACATCTCTCAAGGCCCCACTGTCCCAGGTCTGTGGAGTGGCCGCCCCCAGCCTCACCGAGCCCACGGTGGACCCTACTTTCCCAGTCATATATCCCCCACCTCCACCAGTCCCCAGCAAGGGAAGGGACCCCCCTCGGCTGCCCTTCCCTGCTGTACACAGGGTCTACCCCTTTTAGGACAGCGCCACCCTGTGCCCCACCCCCGCTTCCGCATCTTCGTTCACATCGCTTCCGTCCTAACTCTCTCCTCCCCAAGTCCTGCCTGGTCTCAAGGACCCAGGAGAAGCCCTGCCTCCAAAGCCAACGTTCACATAGCTCAGAGGTGGCATCATAGGGTCCCCAGTCCCTCTGCCACCCCAAAGGATAGGGCTCTGGGTTCTCCTCTGCCCCGCACGGAGCACCCAGCCCCACGTATGCCCAGGAGACCCCAGCCCCACCCAAGCCCCGTAAATGCAGTGTTGATTTACCGGCAGGCCGGGCAGTTTTCCCCCACGTACCCTCCTCCTACGGAGGACTGTGTCTCAGAGACAAGTTTATTACAGGGAGCACACTAACCTCTTTCATAATATCTAAAGGCATACCAACTGCAAAAATATTAGGCTCTCAAGTGTGGCCAGCTCCGTGTGGGGCCTGGTGGGAGCCATGACTTCGCTGCCCGGTAGGAGCCCAGGGCTTCCTCCTGGGCTGCCTCGCAGGAAGGCACGAGGCCCCCCCCAAGGGGAGAGGGGGAAGCTGGAGGAGAGAGGAGGCACTGTGTCTGGGTCCGCGGTGGCGAGATCCAAGGCTGAGGTGGGGCCTCGCTGGAACGCGATGCTGTCCTGGCCTGAATCTCGCCAACCCCAGGCCGGAGAAGGCTGCGGTGGCAGAGCCAGCACGGGGAGGGGCCTGCATGGGGCCGCCCCGCTTCCGCTGGCTCCCAGACCAAGGGCCCAAACCACCAATTACTTCCTCTGGAGCCCTCGCTGGCTTCCCAAGACCGAGGGTGCAGACCAGAGCCCTCCCGAGGCTCCTGGGGTGGATAGACCTCCGCCCAGCCACAGCGACCCCTGGCTTCTGGTCCTGGTCGCCTCTCCGGGGAACTTGCTGGCAGAGCTGCTGCTACTGGGAGAGGCTGCCCTGGCCGGGGCAACGCTGGGGGCACTGGGGGGAGGGACTGGGAGGAGGGGAAGGACTCCCGCACGAACAAGGACTCGGTGGCTTCCCCATCCTCGGGGCTGGACTCCATTGCCCTAGGCACCCGACAGGGCCGTCTTCCGGAAGGCCTGCAGGGCCGGATTGCGCAGCAGCGTGTAGGCCAGGCCCCAGCGGGCCCTGCCTTGGCGCCCCCTGGGCCCTGCTCCTCTGGCCACGGGGTCCTTGGTCTGCAGCAGCTGCATCCCTGAGAGAGAAAGAAACTTTCTGTGAGTCACTCAGCAAACACCCAGCCAACCCCTCTGGCACCAAACCGGAGCAGTCTGAAAGTCTCATGTGACCCCGGGGCTCCAGGGGCCCGCTCATGGAGTGGGAGGGTGGGAGAAGCGTGGGCTGCAGGGGGGTGTTTGTAAAGGCTGGGGGTGTTATCCTGCAAGGGGCAGATGGAAGAGGGAGGGGACAGCTCCATGGAGGGCACTGGAGGAAGGGCTGGCAGCCAGCCCGATGCCTGCCTCCCTCCTGCGTATTTCCGAGGTGGTCAGGAAGGGGAAGACCTCTCATTATCTGTGCCAGAAGGGTGTGTGTGTGTGTGTGTGCGCGCGCGCGCGTGTGCATGAGCAGAGGGAGACCGTGTGTGGTGGCATCATGGAAAAAAATTACCCTGAGAGGCACCGGGCAAATTCTCACTTCCTTTCCCCGCAGGCAGCGGAGGGAGAGAGGAGGCGAGCGTTTCCTGCGGTCCACCCCATCGCACGTCGGACGTGCGTCCTATGTGTTGAGAGGAGGGGGGCACGCCTCGTCCCTCGGAGGAGAAGGTGGGCTCGATTCCCACCATCCCCAGGGCGAAGGGGGGAAGGAGCACCTTCTTCCTCCCCCTGTCTGAGGCCATCCTGGGGGGCCGGGGGGCGCTGGGGCCGCCGCGTTCGCAGAAGCAGGTCACAGAACGCTGTCGTGGCTGGATGCGACTGGCTGGCCTCGATCTTCAAGAAGCTGCAGTATGTGTGGTAGCCTGCGGTGGGTGGAGGACGGCAGCGCTGAGGGAGGAGCACCCCCAGCCAGCCCCCAACACAGGCACACGGGGAGTGTCCCCGCCCGCGCGCCCCGGCCCCCTGGGCGCGTGGCACCTGCACTGCCCGTGGGCCTCCCGCCCGCACCCGCCCCAGGGCCTCGTGGACTAGGTCGGGGCAGAGCCTCCCTCACCGCTTGCCCAGCCCGAGCGACCCCGGCTCCCGGCCCCTGCCCGGCGGACCTTACCGGGGTCGAGGGTGGCGGCTCGAGGTGGCAGCAGGCTGAAGTCCATCTGGCCAAGGTGGACAGTGTTGTAGACGGCAGAGAGGAGCACTCGCCAGGCGGCCACCACGGCGCCCACCAGCACGTTGATGGGGAAGAGAAAGAACAGTGGCCGCGTAGAGCACCCGCCTGCGGGGATGGGGGGGGGAGAGAGGCTGAGGCCGGCCCTCCCCCACGGAGCCGCTTCCTCAGGGCCAGGGTCGGACCTAGGTAAGCACAGCGGCTGTGTGTTCATTGGCTCCTTATCGGTTACCGAGTACGCCTTCTAAGCACCCTGCCCTGTGCCGGGCCTGCTGTCTTGCCCCCCACTACCCTGGCACGCAGGTGACAGTGCTGAGGCCCAGAGAGACTGGATGGCTTAGCTAAGGCTGCCTAGCTAGTCGGTGGCAGAGCTGGGGCTTATGTCCCAGATCTTTCTGTGACCCCGGTGTCCCATCTCCCTCCTCTGGGTCCCTTGTCCACTGACTCTGAGTCTCCCCTGGGGCTGAGGTCCTCCCACGGCCTCTCCATCTAACACGGAAATAACGTCTCTGTTAAGCTCCTTCCTGCAAAGGGGGAGACCCATGGTTTTGGGGGAACACGGAGGGTCCTGGGGAGAGCAGCGCTGATCTCCAAAGCAGAAAAGGCTCCCGGAGTATTCCTGGCACTGTGACAGGGGAAGGGAGAGGTATTCTGGAGTCGGCTGGGCCACCATCCCCTTGCTCTTTGGGTAAGGCAAGCTCTCTCGGTCTCTACTGGGCTTCCCGAGAGAGAGAAAAGGGAGAGACGGCAGTGGAGGAAGAAGGACACAATAGGAAAGACCCCGAAGAAGAAGAGGCTGAGGTCCTGAGGGGACCACAAGCCCAGGAGCTGCCTCACCGGTTGGTAAGCTCTGGGTGTCCATGGCGAGTCTCTAGGAAGACCCAGCGGGCCGCCACGCTCTGTAGGACCACGGCCAGGACCAAGGTCAGCCAGAAGGGCCTGCGGGTGGGGTGGGGAGGATGTCGCTGTTAGTGGCCCTCTGGGAGGTGGTCCTGGAGCCGTCAGCCCCTTGCCTCTCTCACCATGAGGACTCCAAGGATCGGAGGAGCAGGAGGTTCCGGCCGTGGAGCACGGGCATAAACACCAGGAAGGCAAGGACCACGATCCCCAAGAAGAAGACAATCTGCTGCACCAGGAGCCCTGCAGGACAGGGAGGGGCAGGGGGACCGTCATCAGGCTCTGTGGGACCCAGCCCGCACTGGCGCTCCCAGGAACCCAAGGCCTTAGGAATGGGGCAAACCTGGTTTCAGATCCCGGCTTTGCCGCTGCCTAGCTGTGCCCACTAGAGCAAGTTGCTTTACCTCTCTGAACTTCGGGTTCTTGCAAACGTTCTTCCCACCCCCACCCCACCCCACCCCCGCCCCCCCCCACCCCCGCACAATTGTCCCTAAGTCCTTGGGGACATGATTGCATTTGAATTCATGGATCAGTTCTAGCAGGCTTTGGGGGGATTCTGTCGGGTTTTCCATGTAAAGGATCGTGTCTGCGAAAAGTGAAAGTTTGACTTCATCCTTGCCTATCCTGATGCCTTTCATTTTGCTTTCTTGTCTGATTGCTGATGCTAGGACCTCCAACACTATGTTAAATAGCAGTGGTGAGAGTGGACATCCCTGTCGTGTTCCCGATCTCAGGAGGAAGGCTCTCAGTTTTTCCCCCTTGAGGATGATATTAGCTGTGGGCTTTTCACAACTGGCTTTTAGGAGGCCTAAGTAGGTTCCTTCTATCGAGACTTTCTCGAGAGTTTTTATTGGGAAAGGATGCTGTATTTTGTCAAATGCTTTCTCTGCGCAAGATGGCATTTGAAATTCACGCTTGCGTTCCTAGCGGCCAGAGCCCTGGCACGCAGTTGGTGCTAGAAAGTCATCTCTTGAAACAGCTGGCTGGTTGTTTCTACGGGGTAATGCGTATAATAAAAAGCACTCAGGAGATACAAAGTCTACCAAGAGGAGGAATTACGACTTTTTGTGCTAGTAATTTCTCTTCGCCTTCATCATGCTTCTCCTAGTCCCCCGGGGAGATGAGGACCGAAGGAACCAGCAGGGAGGGAAATCTGGCCCTGGCTTTGGCAACACTGGCCCCAGCCCCCTCCCATTTCAGCGGGCCTTATTCACGACCCTGCCCACGGGGCGCATCAGAAACTTGGAGCTAGGAGGGGGCCCAGAAATTAATCTAACCTAACTCTCTCAGGGCGGGACCTCCTTTGCAGCCCCAACAATGACCGCAGAGCCCTGCTTGCATACCCCCAGTGATAGGGAACCTCATTACCTCCACAAGGCGGCCCATGGTGACATAACCCACCCTTGCATAAGCAGGAAGGCGCCTCCGTGAACTTCTCACCCTGCAGCCTCGGGTTCACCCTCCGTGTCAACACCCGGTGGCAGTGAGGGGTATCCCCCTCGTGTGAGGCGTAGCCTTTCCCCAAGGGCTTCTGCACCGACCCCGCTCCCCCAACCTGAGGGAGTCTCATGGGTCTCTCTTGTTGCTCTCGCCCCAGAGTTGGCCCCAGCGCAGGTAGACACCCAGGGGCAGCCAAGACCTGCTGACCAGCCAGTTTCTGGGGCCAGCTGAAGGCGGGGGTGGAGGGTGGGGGGTGCGCAAGGGGGGGTGCTCACCAAGGCAGGTAAAAGCAGTCTGGTAGGCACTGAAGCTCATCCAACAGAAGATGGCCTGGCGGGAGGGGTGAGGCCTCCGGGGCAGGGGGCTCAGGTCCAGGGCAGCCCCTCGGTACAGAGCTTGCAGGTTGGCCCTGGTTGGGGGAAGGGGGTGAGGCCAGCAGGGATCTCAGGGAACACACGCGCTCCCTAGATTCCTCCTCGGGGCCCGTGTCTGGCAGAATTCCCTGTCTACTTCCAACCTATGGCCACGGGCTGGAAAGCCAAAGGCTGTGGGAGCAGATAGGGCTTCCTGGAGGAGGTGGTATCTGAGTCTTTAAAGGACGAACAAAAGTACGTTTTAGTGCAAGGCGGAGATCAAGGGAGGGAAGTTCAGGCAGAAGGTCGATCTGAGCCAAGTCAGAAAAGTGTGGAAACGATGGTAGGAATGGAAAGCGACTCGTAGATCAGCCACCAGGGCAGGCAGAGGCTTGAGGGCCTCGAACGCCAGCCTAAGCAGGGCCAACCCTGTGGGAAAAGATCCCTGGGTGAAAACCCGGAGGCCTGGCAAAGGCACACTCTGATATTGCTCCCCTTCCCACCCGTGCTGCTCCTAACTAGAACCTTCTTCCCCACTCTGCTCACTGTGTGAGGGCAAGCGAGGCAGTCTGGCCTTCAAAGGCCCATCACAGTCTCTTCGGTGCCCCGGCGCCAGCTGGGCCACCTCCACGCCCACACTGGCATGTGGCGTGTTCCTGACACGGTCCCCTCTGCCGGTGGCACCCCTTCCTCCCTCATCTCTTGCCTCTTCCGGTCCCAGGTGGAGTGCCGGCTTTCCCAGGCTGCTTTCGCTATTGAATCAGCCCACCCAGGAGGTCCCTTTTCGGGGGGCAAAGTCTACACCCCAGCCCCGGGTCTTCCCTGTATCACTCCCACCGGACAGGCAGCCGGAGGGTGGGTAGGGCTAGGCCCCGCCTTCTCCACCCGCCACAGGGCAGCTGGGCAGCCGGACACAGGGACAGCCTGGGCCTGCAGTGGCTCTCCCCTCTTCCCAGCCCCAGGGCTTTCCCCACAGGCCTCCTGTCACGGGGCTCCCGCACCTCCTCCCCCCATCTGCACCGGGGAGTCAGCCTGCTACTGACCTGTGCGTCACCAGCGAGCGGGTCAGCATGAGGAAGGTGAGTGAGCACGACAGGACCAAGGCCGAGATGTAGCAAACTGAAGGGGCGGAGAGAGACAGCAAAGTGGGAGGAGGGGACCTGGGGGGCCTCCCAGGGGCCCCCAAACTGCTGCCGGGGTGGTGCCTGGGTGCGAGTTACCCCCTGCCCCACACCCACACTCTGCCTTGCGTGGAGACCCCTTGCCACCTCCCCACCCCGCCCCCGCTCGTTCTCAGATGCGGTGCAAGTCAACACTCTCAGCCGTCCGTCCCCTGCCCAGCGACATGGTGGCCAGGACAGGGAGAGGCCAGTACTGAGGCTGCAGACCTGGTCTTCACATTTGTCTGGCTGCTTCCGTTGCAGTGTCGTGCCCAGAAAGACACTCCATCCACCCTGACAACTGTCTCTATTTCCTCCGCTTCCTGGCCGTGTGGCCTTGGGCGGTCCCTTGGTCTCCCCAGCCTTAGCTGGCTCGTGCCAAGCTCACTGCTGGACTGCCCATATCCCGGCATGAGCCAGAAACCCCCACGTGGGCCCACAGAGGATGTGAGTCCACTTCAGTGTGGTCTGTGTCCATCAGAACGAGGGAGGTGACCGCCGCTACCCATCTCCTCCTGGGAGGGAGCTCTCCTCCCCAGCTCCCTGCCTACCCCGGCCACACCCGCAGATCAGGAGTTGGCTGTATCCTCAGCAGCCTCGAGAATGCATAGCGTGTTGTGAGCAGCCTAGGTGTTCAAGCCTTGCAGGGATTTGAGGCTGCAACCCTCCCGCCCTCCGTCCACACCCAGCCTCAGTCCGCACCCTCACAACAACCCCCACCGGAGAGGTCCTGGACGGACCAGGAAGCTGAGGCTCAGCGAGACGGCCTGACCCGCCAGGAACCCTGCTGGGAAGGGATGGCTTGAGGCCTGCCATGGTTTCCAAGCAGACCCAGAATCAGCCCGGCGTGCCTGTCCCCCGATGGCATCAGTCATCCCAGGGAAGTGTTCCTGGTGCCTTCGTTCCATCCGGCGACTCGGGAGCGGGAGCAAACACACAAGGAGAGGCAGGCGCTAGTTCCCTGCAGCCTCGGAGCCTCGGGTGCTGGCGAGGGGGGTCCCTGCACTGACAGCGCTGTACAACCGCCCGGAGCCATTAAAACTCCTCACGGCCCAGGCCGCGCCCCAGGCCAATTCAATCAGAATTTCTGGGTGTGGGACCCAGTCCCGGGGTTTTGTATGCGGCCTGGGTTGAGAGCCGCTACAGCTACACCGGGGGCTTCGCAAAGATAGAGCCTTAATGAGCCATTTCCATCAGCAATTGACAGAAATCAATTCCGGCCACCGACAGGTATTGAGCGCCAGCTGCCGTGGTTCTCAGAGTTAGGCCGGCATCGGAATCACCAGGAGGGTTTGTTCAGTCACAGGGGCTGAGCCCCACCCTCAGAGTTTCTGGAGGCTGGCCTGCGGCTTGAGCCTCTGGCCTTCTCTGCTTGCCCGTTAGGAGCCACTCGGCACCAACCAGAGGGCATTCTGGAACATTCTCTGCCAGGTGAGTGAATGGATTAACACGGGTGAAGGGTTAGCAAGCCCCCTCGGCCCTGGGCCCTGGGCCAACTCCCTCAGTTGGTTCCAAACCTGGGTCTCTCCAAATCCTGGTGCCCTCCAAATCCTCCTGCTCTCTGCTTCCTCCGGCACCCTGCTTGGTAGACAGATCTGTCTTCCCCGCACTGGGTCAAGGGCCTCAGCGACAAGGCTGCTTTTGTAGCTTCAACGCCAGATGTGCAGTAGGAAAGTTCAAGTCCAGAGAAGTGAAGTGGCTTGCCCGGGGTCACACAGCTTCTAAGTGATGGAGCGGGAGTTCCGATCTAGTCCGCGTGACTCAGAGGCTGAGCCCTGGGTGAGCGATGCCAGGCTTACGGTCCAGGTGCCCCGGGGGGGGGGGGCCTGGAAACAGGCTCTCGGAGTTCAGGAGACGTTGGCTCCTTAAGCTAAGCACAGACCCAAGGGCCCCTGAGCCCAGATATCATCTCGGTGCCACCCTGGCTTGCTGAGTGGCTTTGGACAGAGCTCTGATCCTCCCGGACCTCAGTTTTCCTCATCTGTGCACTAGGCGAGTAAACAGGGCTCTGTTTGGCCCCTGAATCCAAGAAGATCCAATGTAGAAGCATTTAGGCTCAGAAGCTGCAGCACGCCATTATAAATGCGAGTGTGGTGAGGAGAAGCAAAGGCCACCATCCTGGACGCGTCACCTCCTGCCTCTGGGCCTCCATTTCCCGTGCTGTGGGGTGCGGATTGACGAGGCTGATCAAACAGGGCTGCTGTGACCTTGGATGTGGGACCGACGTGGGCCATGTCTGCTCCTGCCTGTGGCCCTGGTTGCAGCCGACTTAGAAAAATCTCCCTGGAGGTGTCGTTCTCAGCCCACCCAGAACTTGTCACCCATCCGGCTCGTAGGGCCACAAGTCCGGAGTAGCCTCTCGAATGGGAGCAGAGGCGCTCAGGGAGGCGGCGGGAGTGGGGGTCAGGGAAGGAAGCGGTCACGGCACACATCTCTGCCCACCCCCACTTCCCGCCCCTTCTCGTTCGCGGCAGGCCTGGTCTGCGGGGAGAGGGTGAGGTTAACAGTCAGGAGCAGCTGCCGAGCGGTCACACCTCCACCTGCGAGGCTGGCAGCCTGAGCTCCGACCATCCCGCATTCCTCCTCGGAAGCCAGGGTGCTCCTACCAGCCCGGGACGCCTGAGTCGGCAGAGGGCGCAGGCCCAGGACTCCCGAGCACCAGGCCTTGGGGTCAAGGTGGTGGGGACTGTATCCCTCCGTTAGCTCCTCTCCGCCCGGCTGTACAACCCCAAGAGAATCCTTCCCTACATACAAGTGAGGACGATTCTGTCTCCTCACAGGGCTCTTGGGAGGGCCTGGGAGGTGGTGTAGGTGGATGACAGGACTAAGGGCTGAAGGAGGCATCAGACCCCAGAAGGGGAGGCTGATATGGCTCCCCGGCCCACAGGCTCATTGTCAAGGGAGGGAAGGAGAAAGGAGATGGCCCAGGAGGACAGGGACTGGGGAGGAGAAAGCATCACCCTGCCCATCCCCCACCTGCCACAGTGACTCGCTCAGACCCCAGCCCCGTGTCCTCCATTGCAGCCTCCTTTCCTCCATCCCTACCCTCAGCAAGGCTCGAGGGGCTGTCCCCTCAGCCCACACATCCAAGGCCTTGCCCATCTCCATGCCCGGAGAGCCGCACCCTGGAGCCGGGGTGGGAGACACCACACAAGCTGACACGGGGCTTGAGACGACTCCTTCGGGTCTCAGACACTTGGCACTGGACACCGCGACCAGCCCAGTCTGGAGGGGAGGCAGTTGAGACCCACACAGAGGAAGAGACGTCCCCACGAGCACCCCGCCCGTCCCTGGCAGGCTGGCACTGGGTCCCCACGACAGGGCCCTCAGGGACCCCCGGGAGGCCTCACCTTCCAGAGCCCACAGCTGATGCTTCACCAGCCCCACCACCTCCTGCCTGTCCTCCGAGAGCACGATCCCAAAGCCGGCCAATAGGTAGGAGGCGTCCGTGGTGATGCCCGCCCTCACCTTCTGGATGGTGGGTACCACAGGCCACCAGCAGCAGCAGGGCCACCTGGAAGAGCCCCAGAAGGAAGGTGCCAGGACCTGGCTGTGCTCGCACCAGGCGGCCATCCCAGGAGAAGTGTTTTCGGGGCCGGCCGGGAGACTTCGGGGGAGAAACTGTGGCAGCACCCAGGGCCAGCGCCCACCAGAATTCTGACCTGCCCCGTGAGCGGCTCCTCCCGCCCCTACCCGGCGTGTTGCAAACCGAGATGACTTGGGCCTAACAGACCTCAGCTGTGCTTCCAGGCAGCACAGCTGTGTCTCTACACCTGTCTCTCAGCCATCTGTCCAAGTGGGCAAAAGCCACGTACCATACAGATCAACACGGGTCGCACAGGCTACCGTGAGATATTAGCAATAGGAACGTGGCCAGGCCAAATTCACGTCTCTGAGCCTCAATTCCCTCCTACCTCTCTCCCAGGATTTGGGCTTTTCGGTTTTCTGGGGGTGTTCTGGGAAGGGGAGGGGAGTGTTTCTTAAGCACATATGACTTCCTAACTGCCCAAACCTGCCTAAAACTTCCCAAATGCGCCAAGAGGAAGGTCATTCTATTGCCTCTAGTTTACAGCTGAGCTGATGGATTCAGAGATGTTGAATGACTTGCCCAAGAGCTCGCAGGAGGCAAATGACGGAGCAAGGGTTTAAATCCATGTTTGTACAACTCCAAAACTGATGCTCTGACTCTATGAGCCCAGTCAGAGTGGCCACCCCCCTCCCCCGCTCTTCTGGCTCAGCCAGCATCCCCAAGAGGTCCAGAAAGAGCTGGATGGGATTGTAGTTGGGGCTTCTGGGGAGCTGAGCTGGGCCTGCGCTGTCCCAGGCTTGGGGGTTGGGGGCAGGGCCCCAGAGGCAAACGGCACCGCAGGGGCGGGACGTACCTGGTAGACGGCTGTCACTGTCAAGGTGGCCGAAAGCACCAGCTTCAGAGGGAGTCGGAATCCTGCAGTCACCAAAAGGAGGGAGGTGGTAAGCCCAGCACCACCCAGGCCCGGGAGCCCTCCTCCCTCCCAGAGGGCCGGGGAAAAGGGGGGGGGGGGGCGTGCAGGACCCTAGACCACCAAAGCCAGGCCAGGGGCTTTCCCCTTGTCCCCAGCCGGGGCCGTTCATCCTGACGGGGGTTCTGGGGGACGGGAGCCGGCCTCCCACTGCAGCCGTTTGGTGCAAGGGATGGGTGAGGTCGCCTGCCGCCCTTGACCCCAGCTCCCCGCTCCGTACCTCGCTGCGGAGTGTAGATGTAGTTTCCGTAGCAGATCCAGACCCGGGACAGGAAGCCAGGCTTGGAGGCGTGGGAGCTGCGGGAAGACCGAGGCAGGCAGGCGCCCTCAGGGGAAGCCCCTGCCCTGAGCCCGCGCCCCAGAGTTTGGTCTATTCCTCACTTTGCCCCACCACGCTGCCCAGGGCTAGCCCCCCCCCCCAATCCGCCTCCAAACGAGCCTGCCACCCAGCTCCGCCCACTGGCCCACAGGGTATGCCTAGGACCTCACCTGCTTTCCAGCCTCTTCCGGCAAAGGAGGGTCCTCAGATATTCCTCAGAGTAACTGCTCTGCAGCCCCTGTGGAGGCCGACAAACGGACGAGCAGATGAGACCTGCCTGGGGTCGCCCCTGGGACCCCAGCTCAGGGAACCACAGCGGGCACAGGGGTGCTCCGTGACAACTTCTTGCCGGTCGTAGGGTGCAGAGAAGGACCGACCTGGGGGGCGAGGTCCACGCCCCCTAAAGTCGCCCTTTCTCCCCCACAAATATGAGACTATCAGTCTCCCAGAACACTCAGTGCCGAACGCTTCTTCCTCAGGTCTGTCTCCAACTCTCTCCTGCTTTAGTCGTGTCTGGTCTCTGCTTCCCTCCTGGCCCACACGGGCCTCTGCTAGCTGAGACGGGGCCAAAAGGGAACGTGAGTCCCATGGGCACATTCCTGACCAGGACCCAGGATGGGGCCGTTCCAGGTCGCATCCCCCTGGCCTCTTCTCCTACTCCAGGGAGATCACGAGGGCCCCGGGGTTTGTCTAAGCCCCACCCCAGGCCTTAAGCTGCCTGCCAAGTGGCGGGGGCCCAGGGTAAGATGGGGTGAGGCCCTGCCCCCGATCAGGAGACTACAAGCCTGTCACCTATTGCCACGACAACCCTGGAGTCCAGGAGAAGTGTGGGCCAGCTCGAAGCTTGACTGGGTCCTTTGAGGCCTAAACCTCTCTGACCCAGGGCCAGGGAGAATTTTATTCCTCCTAGGACTTTTCAAGACAAAAGGCATGCATGGAGGGAGCAGTGAGGCCGAGAAGATTCCCGGAGGAGGAAGGGAAGGGACTAGGCACAGTGGAGATGAACCCGGTACACTGGGGACCCTGGGCGAGCCGCTCCCTTTCTGAGCCTTCTGTGAAAATGAGGGGACAATGGGCTTTCGGACGGGAGTGTGAACCTCAGGAGGGCAGCAGTGAGGACGCTTGAGGTCCCTGCGGCTCCCCAGTAAGAGCCAAACCCAGAGCCAGGCAGGGCCCACGGAGGACCCAGGGCAGCTGCTAGACCACCTGAGCCCTCCCAGCCTCTCCTGCCTCGCTCCCCTTCTGTCCTCGGGGGCCTGGCTCCCTGTCTAGCTTCAGTCCCGGCCCCTCTCCTGAGCTCCAGGCCCGTGGGCCAGCTGCCCGCCACTCCCCACGACCCCCCCCACCCCCCCCACCCCCTGCACACGTTTGTGCATCCGCGTCCCGTGTATCAGCAACCGGCCACCACCTACCTGCTGTCTGTCCTGCCTCAAGCCTTGCCTTCACTTTCCCCAACTGAAGAGTAACCAAGCCCTTTCGCCTCGGAGTCCTCCACCTTTCCTGAGCCTGTCCCCCTCCTCTGCGGGATGGCCTTCTTCTCCCTCCTCTCCCCCCAGGAAGATCCTCCACCCGGTCTCCACGCTGACCCACGGCTCTGGGATGGGCCCCGGCTGCCCTTCTCACACCGCGCTGTGAATCTTTGGTGCTGCCTGCGCTCCCCCAGCTCCTGAGGGTCGGATGCAGGTCAGCATCTCTGAGCCCACGGTACCTCGCCCAGGGTCCTGACACTCGGTGGGTGCTCAGAACGTCCTAATAAGATTGTCTTGTTTCTTAAGAACTCTCTGTCGCTATGATGTACCCGCCCGTCTATCTAAACCTTCAGAAATATTCGCCGAGTAGCTACCGTGTGCCGAGACCCGCCCGGTGCTACAAATTATGCGTGAACGAAACAGACACAGCCCATCTCTGCCCCTTCGCTCCTCTTTCCTACACCCGCACGCCTTCTCCTCTCCTCTCCCTACTCTAGGTCCTTCTTGTCCTTCAGGCCCCCCTTTTTTTTAAATTTTTTAATGTTTATTTAATTTTTGAGAGACAGAGCATGAGCGGGGGAGGAGCAGAGACAGAGGGAGACACAGAATCCGAAGCAGGCTCCAGGCTCTGAGCTGTCCACACAGAGCCCACCGCGGGGCTCAAACCCATGAACTGTGAGATCGTGACCTGAGCCGAAGTCGGACGCTCAACCGACTGAGCCACCCAGGTGCCCCCAGGGCCCCTTTTTGAAGTCTGTCTCCTCCAGGAAGCCCCCTGCCCCTGGCCCACATGCCTCAGTACTTCCAGCCCACGCTTTATCCGGCTTCCGCCGACCATATCCAACCTCGAATGGATTCATAACGCAATTCTGCCCTGGGTGTTTCCTGAGCCGTGCCGGCATCTGCAGGGTTCCCCGGAGGCATGTGGCTCCTGGCCTGGCTCGTTTCTCCGGCTGGAGCCTCCGGGTCTCAGAAGCAGAGCTCTGACTTCTCTGTCTGCTGGTCCGCTTCCCTTTGCTGTACCCCCATTGTGCGGACAGCCGGGTGCCCCGGAGCTCCCGGGTGCCAGCTGAGGGCCTGCCTCGGCCTTTGCTCCGGGAGGGAGGACTAACCAGTCACTTGGTGACTCAGCGAACATTTTCTGAGCACCTGCTGTGTGCTGTGCCCTACACGAAGCCTGACTGGGCATAGGGATCCAACAGACAGGCAGGGGGAGCTCAGGGTGTCTCGGGTGCTGCTAGGAGCCCAGCCCGGCCCTGCCCCTTTACCTCAGAGCCAGCTCCTGTCCCATGCCTGAGGCTTCTCACCAGCTGCACCGGGTACCAAACGCTCAGGAATCCGAGGCCCAGAAGCAGAGGCAGGGAAGCCAGCAGGGAGTAGTACTTGTAGATCTAGACAGACAGACAGACAGACAGACACACTTACCTTCTGCCTTCCTCCCCCAGCAGAAGGCCGGGATCCATTTCCCTTCCCATTTCGCTCCCGCCTGCCTGGAGGGTGGCCGAGGAGGCCCACCCCCTGCCTGGGCCACTCAGCACGGACACCGTCGCTTTGCCTTGTGAGGCCCTGGGGATTTGCTCGCCCCTCCCCTGGCTTCCCAGACTCCCGCAGCCCTTGGAGGAGCCGAGAGAAGAAGCTAGGTCATCCCCTACCTCCCTGGAATGGGGTCAGAAACCGGGGACACCCGCTTTCTATATTCCTTCGTTCCTGGGCTTTGGGCACAGGCCCCTGCAAATTAGACGAAGGCCTAATTTTGTCTGTGTACGGGTGCGACCTGGGCATCGGGAAGTCCATGCCCTCCCTCCTGGCACCGAGGCCTTTCCGGGATTGGGCTTCTTCTGTATTCACCCATTTATTTGTTAGTTCAATACGTTTTTCCTGGGAGCTCAGTCCGTGCCCGGTTCTGAGTGGTAAAAAAGACCAGTCAAGTCTCAGCTCTCCAGGAAACCAACTAATCTTATCTCTACCCTGAAGGATTGGTGTCATCGACTCCATTTACAGGGGGGAAACTGAGTCTCAGAACGGCGACACGGTTTCCTCAAAACACTTAGCATCACCTGGCATCATTTTGTATATTTACTTTACTTCACACCCCCAGCCAGCAGCCAGTGAACCAGGTTCTGAGGTTCTAGAATTCTCTTTTTACCCTCTGAGACCATCCCCCTACTGGGGGCTTGTCTTCCTCCATCGCTCCTCGCTCTCACTCCAGCCTGACCTTAGGAAGGCTGGGGAATCAATAATGGAGGGACTTCAGGCTCCCCCTTTTTCCCCTCTCTGCTCCCTCCTAGACTGTCCTGAGGACAGGCCCAGCCTGCCCCCTGTTCTTCCCACAGACGGCCCAAGTGGGGAAGGGCCTGTGTTTCCTGGAGCGGAGTTCTGTGCACAGCGGAAGGCAGCGGAGAAGCCCGGCGCATGAATACGAGGAAAGGGGCCCCACTGGTTCATGCGGCCCCTCCCCGCCCCCCCACCACGCCCCTCTGCCTCAGGCTGCTATGACTCCGCGGTTACCTTGGGTGCCTGGGGGCACTCTACCCTCTGCCACACCTGGACCCCGAAGTGAGCCCAGGACAGTGCGCTGCCGAGCAGGTGCGCGGCTCCGTGCCTGGCCGTGGCACAGGCGGCCAGAGGGTAGTAGAGGGCCGGGTAGTAGAGCAGGGCGAGTATCTTCCAGGGCCCTGGAAGGCAAGAGGGGCGGAGGGAGACACGTGCTGAAAAGGCAGATGCGGGGCCTGGGTCCAGCCTCCCCGCCCCCACCCCGGGGCCCTCTCCTGCCTCCGCCTTCTGAGCCCCTCCGCTGGGTCGGTAGGCCAGAGCCCCGCGTTCAAATCCAGGTTCTGACTAGTACCCGCGTTGTGATCTCGGGCAAGTTACCTCTTGGAGCCTCACTTCCTCCATCTGTAAAGCGGAGATGATGGTAGCGTATCAGCCAAGACAAAAGGAGAAGGCACGCGTACAGCGCTCCGCGCAGTGTCTTGTCAGTTGTCAATGAACTAAGCGGCTACTTTTTCATTGTTCCCTTCCCTGACCCTCAGCGTCCTCCAGTGTGAGATGGGGCTTCTACCCCCCCCCCTTTGCAGAGTCATTGCGAGGACTGGTTGACCTGAAGAGATCCTGTTGTGGACAGTGGCCCCTCTCGGTGGCCACTGTCCCTTTGGATCCTCACTTCCTTAAGCCCAGCTTTCCAGAACCCCACCTGCTTGTTCCTCACTCTCTTCCATTCTCGGAGGGCTGGGCTGTCTGGGGGATTCGGCCTGCGCTTGTTCTGGGGGTGGGGGTTGCGCAAGAACAGAGGAGGTGGCACTAGCGACCCAGCAGCTGCGACCGAGGAAGGGCAGGTTTCGGGCACAGCTGGGAGGTTAGCGGGACAGCACCTTCTTGGCAATGGCTCACGACTGGGATGGGAGCCACCTGACTCGCTACAGAAGGGCCCTGCCACCCTGCTCCGGATTCCCGCCCAGCGCGTCCCACCGATCCAGCCCCAGGGCCTCAGCTGCACTGGGTACCTCGGCTGGTGGGCGAGGCCAAGGTCAGGAAGGGCAGCGGGTCCTCGGCAGGGAGCAGCAAACACAAGGAGCTGAAGAGGACCATGAAGACAGCGGCAGGCACCATCCAGGTCCTGTCCCCAGCCAAGAAATCCACAGGGCTGGCACGGAGACAGGGACAGGACAAGAGGGAGTCGCTCAGGCCCTGTACCCCCCGCCTACCCCCCACTTTCCCTCACGCCGCGTTCCATAAACCGGGGAGGCAGAGATGGAAACTTTCCAGATGGAAACTGAGGCCCCCTCATCCATTCATCCCACACGTATTTGTGGGGTGTCTGCTGCGACCCAAGTTCCGGGCCTTGTGGCAGAGTGACTCAAGGACATCCCCGCTGATACGCATACACACAGTAGGAGCAAGCCGGAGCACTGCTCCCTCCGCCCACCCTGGAAGCTCCAGGAAACAGCTGCCTCCACACAAGTCAGCCCGTCTGGGCTGGCAGACCTTCAGAGAGCTCGGAGAGTCACAACATCCTTGTGTAATAGCCCCCGCCCTGGCCTGGGTGTGGCCCCGGGGCAGAGGGCAGACAGCGGGCACAGCTGTCCCAGGCACCGGCCCTCCGGGTTCAGGGTAGGCCACGCGGACCTTCTGCCTTCGTCCAGCTTCACCTCGTGCCCCGAGAGCTCCATCCTGCTTCCTTCTTCCCTCCGAGCCCGCAAGCTCTTTCCCGGGGCCCACCAGAGGCAGGGACCCCAGGCTAGTCCTCCACGAAACCATCACGGCAGGACCCGCCTTTGTGTGCGGTCAGGGCCTGGGAACAAGGCTGTCTACACTAGGGCTCCAATCACCACCTCCCCTGACACTTCGGTCTCTCCCGTCTAAGCCTGCCCAGTCCCATCTTCTCAGGGCCACCCTCGTCCCAGGCTCTGGGGCCACGGGACTAAAGCAGATAGGGGAAGAAAGTTCTAGCTACACGGACTGGAGGTCAGCCCCTCGTGATCTGTCATTAGGCATCGGGGTCCGGGTGATACCCTCCAGGGAAATGAGGGCCAAGTCGGCATGCGGCAGGCGTCGCCTGTCCAGACCACGGGCTGTCTGCGGAAATGTGTGCTGGAGCTGGGCCCCGTTGGCCTCGGGTCTCCCCGGGTCTGGAACAGGAGCAGGCGGGCCTGAGCGGGTGCCTCCCCTTCCCTCTGGGGCTCCTAACTAAACCGAGAACCAGGTGGGGGGTGGGGAGAGCCCCCGGGCTGAAAGAACGGGGGTGTCGCTGAAGGCCAGAGCTGACCGCTCGGCGCCTAACGAACCACCGCGCTCCCAGAGTGGCCCCGTCAGCTGGGCCATCCGAGCGGGGGCGCCCAGGCCTTGGCACCAACCTGGGCAGTCCAGGCCTGCCGTGCCCGCAGCGGGGCCAGAGCTGCCGGCGCCACACAAGCACAGTCAGCAGCAGCAGCACAAGGATCTGAAAAGAGAGCACAGGGCAGGGCGTGGGCGCCCAGGCCTTCTCGAGGGGCTGAGTCCGAGGGCTTGGCCTCAGTGCCCGGCGCCCCACCCCACCCCCAGGGCACAAGCAAGTGGCATATTGGGGACTGGCCAGAGACAGGCGACCAAAGTCTGCGAGGTTGGGCTTGGCTGCATCCTGGTTGAAGTCCCCACCCTGGGAGATCTTCTGGGGTCCCCCTTTCACCAGCCCCGGCGGAGAGCACGAGCGCCCCTGCCCGGCCCGGCAGTCGGTTGCTAGCCAGTCTGGACTCAGGGGACTCAGGTTGGACTCACCGACAGCACAGCCAAGCAGGCGTGGAGGAGGCCGGACAAGACGCTGGGGTGGCAGGAGGGCACTTCCCTGCAGAGCAAGGGCAGGCTGGCTCTGGCCGGTGTAGGGACTCTCCCTGGGTGTGCGCGGCCAGGTTCGGGAGCCCAGGCTGTCTACCCCGGGCTCCTCCACCCACCACCTCCCTCAGCCCTCTGGTCTCTCCGACACAAGCGTGCCCAGTGCCACCTTCTCAGGGTCACTTCCGGGTTTTCGCGCCCCTCGTGGTGTGCCAGCCCCGTGCCAAGCTCTGAGGTTACGGCGCTGAAGGAGACAGGGGGCTCCCAGGGAAAAACATGGGAGAAACAGGGTGAGCCGGCTCGCCCTGGACCCCTCTTCTTTCCCACCCACATTCTTCCTATCCTTCAAGGCCCACGTCGTTCCTCCCTCCTCCAGGAAGCCTCCCTGACTGCTCCAGGCGTCATAGACCTCTCCTTCTCAGCACTGGGGTTGAACGTTACTGCCTGGGGCAAGCAATCAAGTGTTTGGTCCTGCAACTTGGCCTCTGGCATTGGACGTGAGTTTCAAAGATGGTTAGCATCTGCTGAGGCAAAGAAGGGGAAAAGTAGCTTTGTGCGAGGGAGGAACACGAGGAAGACAAGAGACAGGCAGCAGACAGCTTGACTGGGGCCAGGAACTTGCAGTTTACAGTCTACAGGGTTGAGGGGAGGCCGGAAGCAGGTCACAGCAGGCATGGGAGGCACTTGGGAGCCACTGAGGGTGTTTGAACTTATACTTAGTACATAGTACTTAGTAAGTTCTTACTAAGAATTTGACTAAGTGCCAGATGCTGTCTGTTCCCTGAGTTCACTCAGGTATTACCTAAGAGGTGGGTGCTATTATTATCCCCCCTGTGCAGACAAGGAGACCAAAGCTCAGAGAGGCTAAGTATCTTGTCCAAATCACACAGTTGGGAAAGCAGCAGAGCAAAGATTCGAACTGAGGTCCTTCGGCTCCGGCGCCCACATCTCCCAGGCGGGGAGAGGTAAGGAGCGTGGAAGGAAGGTTTACGTCGAACCATATGAAATTGACATTTCCATACGTCAACAACAGTTGAGCATCGGCGTTTTCAAATAGTTGAGCAGAAGCTGCGGCTGGGGAAGGGAGATGGGAGGCCGCGTCTCAGAGGCGTGTAGGGGGAAGAATGTTATATGCCTAGAGACGGAACAGCAGAGGGAAGGGGAGTTTCCAGAATGACCGCGGAGTTCTAGGCCTTATTCCAAGATGAGAGGTGAGGACCGAGATCACAGGTAGCCAAGGAAGCCCAGGCTTGGTCTCAGACACTCAGGGACAGAGGCCAGACTGCAGAGTGGTGAGGACACTGAGGCAGAGGAGCAAGACCACTGTTTCTAGAAATTAGGCTCTGAGCAGGAGCCGACAAAGGGCCCCACTCAGAGGGAAAGGCAGAGCACGTCTCTCTGGGTAGGAGGGAAAGGCTGACTGTCTGTGGCTGGGGGCCTGATTCCCCCCCTCCCCCCCCCCCCCCCGCAGCAGAAGGGCCTGCAGATCACCCTGGTGTTGGCCTCCTGCTGGGAGGCAGGCCAGGAGGGAAGCCTCCAATTCCCCAGGCAGCCCTTTGAAGTGGCAGGGGAGGTGTGTGTCATCCTGGACGGCTGCCACAGGCATCTGTGTCCCCAGGCTCTGGCTGGGAAGCTCAGTATTGGTAAGGAGGGGATAACACGGGGGCGGATGTCAGGCTGGGTACATAACCTGGTCACGGGGCGGAGGGCGGGGGAAGGGGGTGGGGAGGCCCAGCTCTGGTTGCTGGTTACATGGCCCCATCCCTTGCCCACAGAAGACCCCAGATGACATGGCCCACCCCATCAGACTCACTGCCCACCCCCCCCCGATCTTTTTAACCAGGCCTTTCCACCGGGAGGGCACCCCGATAGGTGTGACCAGGAGACTGAGTCCATCCAGCCGCTGTCACCGGGGCCCACCAGCCCCAACCCCAGCCTGCGGGGGCGCACTGACGTGCCGAGGGGGACCACCATCAGGAGCTCCTCAGAGCTTTGTGCACCATCTCCCTGGGGTGGCTGACTCACTCAGGGAGAAGTGAGCCCAAGTTCATCTCTTTGGGATTCCCCTGGGCTTCCACCTTTGGGGGTGGGGTTTGGGGGACAGGCAACTGGACTTGGATTGGCTAAGTCAGTCAAATCAAACAAGCCTCCTCATTCTTCCCCGCAGTGGGAGGAGGATGCTGCTAATCCCGGATGCCACGCACTGAAGAGGCCCTGCTCCCCTGTCACGCAAGCCCCGCTATGTACCCAGGCCGTATCTGAAGGGCCCGGCCCCAGCTGGTGCCCGAGCCCTGAGGCTCCGGAGGACTCAGCTGCAGATTAAGGTCTTAACCCATCAGAATCCTCGTCTTCATGGGTTCCTGCCCCCCTCCTCACTCTGCTACTTCTCCCACCCCAAAAGTATGCAGCAGGGACAAGGGGGGACCCCACGGGCTGTCCAGATCAGCCCGGGAAGGGGGTGGGAAACCCCTCGCTGACTGCGGAAGTGCTGACCAGGTGGCCAGCATCCTGAGAGATGGTTCCAACCAACGCCAGCTTCCCCCAGGCCTGGGTGGGGCCTCCGTCCCTGCTGGGTGACCCAAGCCTGGCCCGGCCGGCCGCAGCCCCAGCCCCTGGGGAGGCATGCAGGCGTTTCTCCTTCTCCAGTTTCCACTGTTGATGGAGAGCAGATGTGTACACATCTGGCTCTGCACCCCCCCTCCCCGCCTCACCTTTCCAGTACCGCAAACCCTCAGGCAGAGGAGGGGGGTGTGGGATGGGGCCAGGGCCAGGAACAGGAAGGGGAGAACTGGGCTCTGGGGCCCACACAGGCGCGGCGTCCTCGGCGGCATGCGGGGCACAGGGAGGCCCGGCCCCTCTGCCAGGGTGCCCAGACTAAACAAAGATAGGGGCCGGCAAGTCCTCTGGCCACACTTGACCGGGCTGTGGTTGCCCCCCTGCCCCCGGGCTCGCCTGAGCACTCCTGCTCGGGCCCCCCTCATCTTCATGGAGACTCAGGCAACAGGATGGCATGCTTCCTCGAGGACTTTCTTTCCTCGGATCTCCCCCCGCCCTGGCCTGCCCAGACAACCTGACACTTGCTAACACCCCACCCGCGATGGTCACCCCAGGATCCAGTAACCCCTTGAAGGCAGGCCCGACTTCCCTCCACCACAGACTGACCCGGTACTCACTCTCCGGCTGGACTACAGGCCGGAATCACTCAGGGAGCCGCCCCAGACTGGCAGGATCTGAATTTGCCGGGATAGGGGCCCAGGGGGGTGTGTTTTTTAACAAACCGCACGGGTGCTTTTTAAGTGACCGCCCAGCCCAGGTCCCCCTCAAGTCCCGACATCGGGGCAAGAGCTGTTAATCTCACGTAACAGGAGTCTGAAGCCCAGAGAGGCTGTGACTTGCCAAGGGTCACACAGCAAATGAGCGCGCCTGGTTCATCTCAGCGGTCCTGGCCCAGGGGCTTCCCCATCCCCCCATCGGTCACCTTGGCCACACCCCACTCTGGCTGGCGGACAGAGCCAACTTACCCCTCTGGCTGGAGCTCTTGGCCACCCTGGGGCTCGTCGATGTACCAGTTGCCATAGGCGTAGTCATCCGTGGCCTGAGAGGAGGTCTGGTTCCCCGCCGCCTGGGACGACATTCTTCTTCGGCCTTTCTCCTTTGCCCCCGCCCCCGGATAAGTGGGGGGAAAGCCACCACAAATGTGAAAAGAGGCTTAGGAGAAAAAAAAAAGAAAGAAAGAAAGGAAAGAAAGAAACCCAAACAAAGAAACGTTTCTCTTTAATCCTAAAGGTTACTTTCTTGCTTTTAGCTCTCTGGGAAAAGCCTGCCTGGGAGAGACGGCCGGGGCAGGCTGGCACGGGAAAAGGGGAAGGGCCTCTTGCGTCCCTTCCCGTCCCTTCCCGCCCCGTCTTGCCCGGTCCTGCTGGAGATAGTTATCCCCTTGGGAAGAATGCACCCCTCAGGGTCCTTGGGCTCTTGCTGGAGCACCTGCCGGTCTGACCACCAGCCTTTGTGCAAAGGACCATTTGCAAAGAAAGTTCGTCCAATCCAAGCTGCCCACGGACACCCCCCTCTTCCTTTCCCTCCCCAAAGCCACCTAGACGGACCCACAGACACACATTCAAGGAAGGGCAGGGAGGAAGGAGCTGCAGAGATGAAAGGGTGGGCGGGCAGCAGGCAGGCCGAAACAGCCGGACCCTCCCAGCCGGGCTCCAGGTCCCTCCTGCCCTCAGGGGTGGAGACCAGTCCCCCCTCTTTGTTCGGGCTCCCTGGAGACCCCCCCCAAGGCCTTAGCCTGCCCCTCTTTGGCTCCTTTGGCCCTCCTGATGGGAGCACATCGTGGTCCTCGCAAAGTCCCCCTCCCAGGGTGGGAGGCCCCAGCTCCACCGGTGGTGGCCTGAGCCCTGCAGGGGTGCGGCCAGGAGGGTCAGGCACCTGGTTACACACACATACCTGCCTCCGGCGCCTGCCCCGAAGCGCCCACACCTTTGCCCACTGCATCCGCAGCGCGCCGGGCACACACAAGTCCAGCGTCCCTGCAACCCAAGGAGACAGCTGGGGCTGGGCTAGGGGCGGAGGCGGGGAGGGGGAGTCTCTCCATTCCTTCCCCTGGCTTTCCATGAAGGAGGCAATGTGTGTCTCACGGGTAAAACCTTCTAGTTTCTCCAACTTGATTTCACAAGGAGATAACTCACCCCCACAAGGCGGAGATTAGTCCTTCAAACACAAACCAGACCCACGGGTCTGCCCCTCCTGCGTCCTGCTCCTCCCGGGCTGTGGGGTGAGGGTAAGGAAGGCAGGGCCTGGGCAGAGGCTGGGGCTTCCTCTGCATCCTCCCTCCCCTGAGAGGCTGCACCCCTGGCCAGCTCCCCTCCCCCTCCTGGCCCCAGCTCAGAAGGGAGACAAGACGTAGATAAAGACAGAGAGCGGTTTGCAGGCCCCCGTCCCCGGTTGGGGGTCAGGCCCTCTGAACCTTTGAAGGCCCCTGTCTTTCCAAGACCCCAGAGGGGCCCGGGGCCATGGACCCTCCCCAGCTAAGGTATCCATTCAACAGGATTTTTTTTTTACAGGCATTCATCCATTTGTTCTTTTTATTTTTGGTAAGTTTATTTATTTTGAGGGAGAGAGGCAGGAGGGAGGGGCAGAGAGAGCCCCAGCAGGCTCTACACGGCCATCGCAGAGCGGAGCCCGATGCAGGGCTCGAACTCGCGAACCTCGAGATCATGACCTGAACCAAATCAAGAGTTGGACGCTTAACCGACTGAACCACCCCGGTGCCCTCATCCATTTATTCTTTTAACGTCAATTCATCGAGCAATTACTAAGTGCGGGCACTGTTCTGGGCGCTGGGATGTGAGAGTTTACGGTTTGGGGAGGGGGGGGGACGAGGCGGTAAATGACCCGGAGTCTGAGTCTTCCTGTCTACAAAGAGGAAACTGACTTTGGTCTGGAAAAGTGGAGGATTTCTGGAAAAGAGACGCCTTTCTGTGGAGATCCGAGGGCAAGGCAAGGTCAGCTGTGCAGAGAGTGGGGGGTCTTGGGGGGGGGGTAGAAGGAAAAGTGTTCCTGAGAGAGTAAATAGCCCCGGGGGAGGCTCGGAGGAGAGAGCTTGAAATCCTAAAAGCTCCCCATCCACACTTAATAGCCAGGCCCACGAGGCTTTCCAGGATTAGGGCCCGAGTTCTCACTCAGCCCCGGTGGCTCCCCCTCCTTCCCAAACGGCTCCTCTTCCAGGAAGAGGAGGGCTCAGAACTCCCGTCCCTCACCCCGCAGAGCTTGTCAGTGTGAACTGACTCAGAACTGAACCTGCACTTTCCCGCCATGCAACGCGGGAGCCCACACTTCCCATCCGATCCCAGAACCGGGGTGGATCCGGCCTCCCGCGCCTGGCTGTGAGGTCCTGGGGGCAGAGCTCTGCCTCCACTTCTTCCTCCCTCATCCCGCTGAGGCGCAGCATGGGGCTCTCCGGTGACGATGACTTTATAAACTGGGTTTGGCAAAGCCATTGCTGGTCCTAGTGACCGTCTCTCCTCCACGGGCCTGCCCTGGGCAGGCTCCTGTTTCTCCAGCCGGGCTCTTCAGAACTCTCTGCTCCAACACCAGATCCCCGCATTCCCTTCACTGCTCAGGAGCTTTGGACCCCCAGCTTAGGGATCAACCGAGTCCTGTCTGATCTTAAATCCCCGTCACGATACCTCCAACAACTGGAGTCCAGTCTGCGACGGGGAGCTCACCCCCTCTATTTTCGTAGCTGGACCATCCTGCCTGTCAGAGACCGTTTCCTTCCCTGGAGGGAGCCTCCCCAGTCTGGTGTGCTCATCCATTCATTTGTTCAGCAAAGGCTGATGGCATGATGATTACACGCCGGCAAGGTTCTACAGACAGAACGTAGCAATGAGCAAGACGGGGAACCCAACGCGTGCCGGGGCAGTGGCAAGACGGCCGTGTCATGGGCTCTGGGAGGGAAAACGCACTGGGACAAGAGAAGAGAGGCTGACAGTGGGCTGCGTGAGGCTGGATGGTCAGGAAAGGCCCGGCGAGGAGGTGACATTTGAGCAGAGACCTGGAGGAAGCGAGGGGCGCCCAGAGGGGCACTGAGGAAAGACATCCAGGCTGCCCGAAGGAGCGTCACCAGCCTCAGAGGCTGCAGCCACGCTGGCAGGAAGGAGCCCTGCAGAGCCCAGGTCCGGTCCCCACTCCCCCCCCCCACAGCACCTCTTCCCGAAACAAACCCTGCCACACCCCAAAAGGGACTTCCAGTAAATGCCTTCCAGTGGCCTCCCCCCAAGGGCTACCCGAGTGCCCGTGCCATCACCTCCCTCCTCACCAGGGAGACCCAGGGGCCATCTTCAGGGAGGCCCCAACCAGAGGTGAGAAAGTTACGCGCTTTGTGCCTCTCCTTGGGTGTGGGCACAGCTGACAGAAGGCAGCCTGGTGCCCAGTACCTTGATTGGGGCCACACCGGAAACAGGCAGGAGCAGGCCCCGGAGGAAAGAATCCAGTTTCTATATACCAAAGGGGAATGCCCTGGTCGGGGGCGGCCGCCTACCTGAGCCCTGGGGCTGGCTGTGTGATCGGGAGTGTTTCCTTGGCCTCTCTGGGTCTCAACCCTGCCTCTGTCCCAGGAGGGGTGGGGCTACCAGCCTGGAGATCCTTTGATCGTGGGCTCTCCTCTCCCCAAGGCCACCACTATGCTGCTCTCAATGACTTCACGGCCCAAGAATGTGGCGCTAGCACACCAGGCACTGGTTGTAACAAGGAGGTCAAAGCCACAGAGGCTGGGACGACCCAAGTGTCCCCTGTGGTCTTCTCCCCACCCTCCCGGCCCCCAGCTCCTCCATCCACTCTGGTGGGGGCAGGGAGGGAGGCAGGCTGGGTCGAAGGTCTGTGGGTGCTGGGTGGCCACATGGCTCAGGCTGGGAGGGGGACCCCGCTGTCGAGCCCAAAGTGCCTCCTCAGGCTTGGAGCAGGAAGAGCGCGGTGCTTGCCTCTGTAGAACGGGAGGGTTGGCGCTGAGATGTTAGGAAAGATGTCACCTGGCCACACGGCAAGCAGACCAGGAAACGCGCTGACAAGAGAAAGGCGGGAATGATATGTCCCTGAAGAACTTCTCCGAAGTCCCGGCGGCAGAATCCGCGCAGCCTACCCGCTGGAATTGGCTTTCCTTTTAAATGTTTGTTTGTTTATTTTGGAGAGAGAGCGCACAAGTGGGAGAAAGGCGGAGAGAGAAAGAGAGAGACAGACAGACAGACAGAGAATTGAAAGCAGGCTCCAGGCTCTGAGAGGTCACACGGCCCGATGTCACAGGGCTCGAACTCACGAACGGTGGGATCACGACGTGAGCCGAAGTCAGATGCTTGACCAGCCGAGCCGCTCAGGTGCCCCTGGAGTTGGCTTTATAGGGCGATTCATACCCCGGAAGAGCCAGAGACTGGCACTTGGCATCAGGACAGAAGGGGTGGGAGAGTGGAGGTACTTCGGAGACAGACCGCAGAAGCTCAGAGAAGAGGGGGGGGGAATAAGGGACAATAATAATAAGGGGGCAATCTTGGAGGCTTCCTGGAGGAGGCGGCTCGGAGCAGGGCCCCAAGGTCAGATAGGGTCAGCAATGGTAGTAAGAATGAGGGGTCTTAGCAGAGCTGAGAAGGGGAGTCTGGAAGGCAAGAAGACAGGGCAGGGGTCAGGGCCACCTGGCCGTGTCCTGCATGAGCCCATGTGGGGGCCATCAGATGAACGGATGCAAATACCCAAGGGGCAGCCCGGGCCAGAGAGCTCCCGGCTGGGCACAGATTGGGGGGTGGCTAAGCCCTGCTCACTCTAGGAGGGGGGTCCCAAAAACCTTCTGGGCTCTGCGAAGATAAAGGCTGCCTGCTACCTGGGCCTGCCGCAGAGCTGCCCCGCCCTGCCCCGAGGGCCGGAGCCGGCCCGCGAAGCCCTTGGGACGACAGGGCTTCCTTCCTCCCCATGTTTTTGTTCAAGTTGACTAAATCCGAGGAATGTTTGCATCGAGGAACAGAGGCCCCGTGAGTGCCTTCAGCAGCCTGTGCTTATCGGATTCCTCAAAGGGCCAAGCGCTAGGCTTAGAGGGAGGCGCCGGGGGGGGGGGGTGGGGAGGGGGGGCAGAGGGAATACAGAAGGCCAGCAGCATCCCCCGAATCTCGGAAATCCCCCCCACCCAGGACTCCCAGCTCCTCCGCGTCCAGAATCTCAGTAACATCCTCAGAATTATAGTAACACCACGACAACTCCTGGCACCTCGATGTCACCCCCCATGGACCCCCGGAACTCCGGGGTCACACCAGATCCTCTAAACCACCCCAGAACCTTGGCCGCAGTCGGAGGACCTGTAGACACTGGCAGATCAAGCACAGGTTGGTCAGAACCATGGCGAGCAGGTGCAGAAGGTCCAGAGACCCCGTTGCCAACCACCCTCTCCCATCCCGGCCCTGGGCTCTCTGAGTTCAACTGCACCCCCCGAAAGTTCCAGAACACCCACACCTCAGCGCCGACTCAGAGCCTCAGCAACACCCCCCAGGCCCCATCCCCACAGCAGAGAATGCCCAGGGGCTGGTCGGTCCGGGAGTAGGAGGTGGCGATGTGTCCGCCTGTGCAGCCGGGCCCCTCCCACGGGGTCCGGTCCCCCGGGGGGACAGGCAAGCAGCGAACGTGCAACATCATGCAGGCCCGTGAGCTCCGGGTCTGTTCTCGAAGCGCCTGTGTATCAAACTGCCTTTGACACACACAGGTTCATGACCTGGCCCCAGACGGAGCGTGACCCCTTTTGGTGGCTGGAGGGCGTGTTATTGGCTGCTAAGCTTCTGTCGGGAGAGTGCAGATGACTCTCTACCTCTTACCTCTCTCCCTCCTACCTCCCTTGCCACATGGGAGCATCGGAAGCATCGCTGACACGCCCTTTCTGGAATCCTCCTGTCCCCCTCCCCACCAGCATCATCACACATGAGGGACTTCGGCCAGCCTGCTCGTAGGAGTGCAGACCCCGGTGAGGGGTAGGGGGAGGAAGGTAGCGGGGGGTCGCAGGGGGTGCCGTGTTCCTCCCCTCCTGGAGCACCTGACTAGAAACGACTCAGAGGAGGGAAGCCAGAGAGGCAGATTTCAGCCCAGGACAAAGGTAGCTTTCTTACTGGCACAGAGTAGTGAGTCCCCTATCAGGGGAGGCAAACAAGAAGAGGCTGGTAACATCAAGATGCTACAGAGGGTTTCCTGCCTTCAAAAGAGGACAGGCCACAGGGCCGTGAAGATCCCCCAGCTGTAAGAGCCCCGATGCTCCCTCCCAAGCACGTGCTCCCTGGGGTGGTGCCACCGCGCTCTGGCTTCGTGCCGCCCGCCTTCCCCACTGAGGAACTGACTGCCGGGCAGGTCCCCTGAGGCCTCCCTCTCTCTCCCAGCTCTCTCTCCTTGTTCCCTGCTGGCGATAGGATGGGGTTTTCCATCCCCCTCACACAGCAAACCGTACTCAGACACGACTCTCCGGATGGCTCCCTGTGTTTCAAGCCAGCTCCCCGGAGTCCCCCCAGTACAGCCGTCTCCAAGTCTCCAACGTCATCCCTCCGAACTGCTCCCCCTACCATTCTGCCGCCTTCCTGCCTCCAAGCCTTTGTTGGGGCTCTGTCCCCACTGAAGGGCCTTCTCCCTGTTCCCCCCACCTCCTCTTCCGGTCTTACCCGGGCCCGCAGGGCTTGGCTCCAGCCCCAGGGTGCTCCCCAGCAACTGAGGTCTCCTCTGAGAGCCAGCACCAGCTCTGGCCGGGATCCCGGAAGGCTGGCTGGTTTCGCCGGCTCAGCAGACGGCCCTAAGCAGGGTCCCCAGCACCTGCTTTGGAAGGTGTTTGCTCTCCTTCTCCCAGAAAGGCAGATTCCTCCTTCTGCGGCTCTGGCCCTGCCCCTCCTCCCACCCCTTGGGCCTCCTGCACCCCCCCCACCCCCACCCCAGGCCTCCCGCCTGTGATTCCAGGATCAGAGAAGCCCCCCCCCTTCCCGCAACCACCCCCCCATCTCTCCAGCTCAGGCCCACAGCCAGGCTGGGCCCCACACGGCACACAGGACGGCTTGTCTCAAGAGGGGCCTCTCCGCCCCCACCTCCAAACCATTTGCCCGAAACTTGATCTCCCTGGCCCTCCGAGTCACCTCCGGTGGAGAAGCCTGCACAGGGCTTTGATGGCTGAGTTTCCCCAGCTGTGGCCCTGGAAGGGCTCGGGAACCCCCTACCTACCCTCGTTTGTCACCATCCATCACTCCCCGGGGGCCACCGCCCTGATGAATTGCTCCACGCCAGAGGGGAACCACCAGCTAAGCTGTTCATAACCAGATCAGTCCTCCCGCTGCTGCCCAGCTGGGCTGAGGGTCCCGACCATGGGAAGGGGGACTTCGGCACACTTTCATGGGACGTCGGGGCTCGAATTTCAAGGATGATCTCTTTGAATTTCAGGTGTGGTCCCCGCGACTCCCCATGGTCTGGTCTCTCTCCAGAAGATGGCTGGGGTTCTGGGGCTTGCTGTTCAACCCAAGGACATTCACGCAACCCCCAAGGCTTCAGGGACTGTTGCCCGGACCTCTGTCCCCTGGGGGCGGGCTCATGCTCACCATGCTCTCTCCTCCCCCCTCCTAGTGGGGGGTGCCCTGGAGGGGCGAACAGCACTGGGGAAGACCAAGGAGGCTCAGAGGTTGCTACCACGTGGTGCTGTGGCAGGCGGGGAGGGGAGGGAAGGGATAAAGATGGGGACCGGAAGCAGAGCCCTGAATTCCCAGGAGAGGGATACCTAGGGAGGCACCCTCCTCCTCCTTGAAGGAGAAGGGGGTACAGTCAATAACAGGGTGGGGCAGCCTAAGGAACACAGACTTCAGGTTGCGAGATTGGCTTCCGTGATACTGAAGACCCCACGCGGAGGGCACGGCGGCGAGAAGAGATTTTACGTAGAAAGGGGTAACCTACAACACCAAGAGAATTGACTTCTGGCCCATTTTCAGGAACCTATCCTCAAAGAACATCGGCATACATATGCAGGGAAGATACCAACTCGGCAACGAGCTCAGCATCCATCCATGAGCCTCAATAAGTGGGCACAGCGAGGAACTATTGTGCTGGCTGTCACAGGGAGTGAGGGGCTTCGCCCTGGACTAGCAGGGCAGGACCTCGGAGACAGAGCGCCGGGTATAATAATTGTGCCTGCGAGTTGCCGAGCGATACTTAAATCACAGTCCCATCCCGGGTTCCTCTAAGCCAGGTACGTGCGCGTGTGTGTATGTGTGTGTCTGTAAACACGTTAGAGTTAGCGCAGTTCACAGTGGTCACGCTTGGGTGAGGAAAGAGTTTGGGAAAATGAAGGGGGATTTTCACTTGCTTGAAATCTCTCCATCCATCCATCCATCTACCTACTTACCTACCTACCTACCTATCCACCTACCTAGTAAGCCTGCTGTGAGAGAGAAGCTGCGAAGGCCTCACTGAGCTGTGTGAAATGGATCCTGTCCCCAGCTTAATACTGCACGTTCCCCAGCCTGTCTTGAAGCTTAGACGCAGACCTGAGGCTAAATATGGGCCAATGAGATAGAAAAAGAAGGGTCGACCGTAACTTCCAAAAGGAGGTGTTCTTTAAGAGAGAGATGTTTTCTTTACCTCTTCCTCCTTCCAGCCGGCTGAAATGCAGTTGTGATGGCTGGATCTCAAGCCACCATCTTGGACTATGAGGTGGAGGTCACGAGTTAAGTAGGACAGAGCAGTAAACTAGCTGCAAAGAAAGAGCCCAAGAGCAGGCCAGATCTTAGAGCTGGAGGAGATCTCAGAGCCTCTGGCTTTGCTCATATTCACCATCACGGCCAGAGGAAACTGAGGCCCAGAGAGGCCACAGGATGTAGCAGGGGCAGTGACTGGGCTAGGAGAAGTTTGGCCAGCAATCTCTCTCCCCCAACACCCCCGTGCATAAATAGAGCTCACAGCTCTTTGCCCAGAAACCTCCCTTTCCAGAGCTTACGCTCTGCTCCTTTCTGTGACTGGGGGACCCCGTTTGGGACCCAGTCCCTGGGGTTGGGCAAAGGCCCCCAGAGTAAGTGGCTGGCCTGAGACCCCCCTCTCAGCATTGCGTCTGAAGAGAACATGGCGGAACTGGTGCCTACGGGTGGATCCGTCTGTCAGTATCTCCCATTCAGCTCCTTTCTGTCTCCTCGCCCTTCTGTCGCCTGTCTGTCCCAGCCGTCTTTCCACCCCTGTTATTATCTCTCTCTCTCTCTCCCACTCACCCTGTCTGACTCAGTCTGTCTGTCCCCCATCTTTCTCTCTCCTTGTCACTCTCTGTCTCTGCCTCCCTCTCTTGTCAGTATCTGTGTCTCTCTCTACTCTGTCTTTCCCTTTTCTAGTCCTCTTTCCTGCTCTTTTGTGTCGTTTTCCTCTGTCTTCCTGTCTCTATGTCCGACCGTGAAGTTTGTCTCTCCTCCTGAAGGTTTTAGGCGACACCTTCCCTCGGGCCTTGTCGTGAGCTAGCCTGGCGCCGCCGCTGCCGGCTCCTGTCTCTCCCTCCCTGCTTACCTGCCCCATCTGTCTCCAGGGCCCGGGGGGAGGACTGGCGCTGGTCTCCGGACCCCCAGAGTCTGTAGGACCCCCACACAGGCCGGACGCCAGCTCAGGAGTTTGAGTCCTCGGAGCCAGGAGAACAGCTGAGCAAGTAGGCGCATGGTAGGACAAAGGTCGGTCTGTCCATGCTGCAGCGAGAGAGACTAGTACCCTCTCCTTCCTGCGACCTCAGCGACTTTAGCCCTTCCGAGCCAAGGCTGGCAGAGAGGGGCTGTCAGGTGAGTCCCGGGGTCACGGGTGCAGCCCCAACTCCTGCTCAGCTGAAGGCCAGGGCCGCAGGGATGACCCAAGATTCTCCCTCCAGTGCTCCGTGCCGGAGCTGGAGCAGGAGGCCGGGGGGTTGGGGGGGGTGGGGTAGGGGTGGGGGGAAGGACATGCGGCCGATGGTGCCGGAGGCATGGGGACCGGATCAGACTCACCGCTCAGAGGGGAGAGTTTCCCCGTAGTCAGGCCCCAGCCCTGGCCCCAGCAGAGGGAAGAGACCGGACTTCTAATCTGGCCTCTACCAGCTACTGAGCGACCACAAGAGAAGCCCTTCCCTGCTCCGGGCCTGTTTTCCTATCCGTGCAATGGAGAGAGGCTGGCGGTCCCGCCTCACTTGACCAGCGTGAGTTCACGATTCTATCACCCCGCGGCTTCTGGCGCTGGGGACTTACTTGAACGGAGTCGGGTGCGGGGACTGTTCCACTCAGAGGGTTCAGGGGAGAGGCCGCTGGAGGGAGGCTGGGTGCTGAAATCTCGGTGATGGAGCAGTGATGACCACACGACCTTACTGGCCTGGGAGTCAGGCAGCCTGAGGTCCAGGGCCATCCCCCCACTCCCCTCCCTGATCTCTCCGAGCCTCTGTTTCCCCATCTGTAGAAGGGGATAATCGTGCCGGCACCTTTGGGGAGATCCAGGAACTCACAGATGTCTCCACCGGGGGGGGGGGGGGGATGCGGCTCTGAGCAGAGACCAAGAGTCGGGGCGAGGGTGGGGGGGGGAGCTGGAGGTGGCTCCTTGGGGATGGAGGTGGGGGTCCGAGGGCCCACAGGAGCCATGGGGGGGTGTCAACAAGGGAGGATGAAAGGAGCCATTGTGGGAAGCAGGAAGGGGCCCTCTGGGGTGGGCTAATTACAGGCCAAGCTCTTCCAGACAAAGCCAGTGGCCTCTGAGTGGCCATTCTTCCCGGGAAGAAAGAAGCCTGGAGGGCTCCATCGAGACCTTTCGTGCTGGGCCGGGGAGGGCAGCTTGGAAGCCAGCACTGCTGCCTCTCCTCACCCACCCCCTGCCCCTTCCCGACTCCCGTGGGAGCCAGGCCTCTGCCTGCCCTTTAAATCTTTGGAAAACCACAGAAAGCTGAAGCAGGGAGGCAGCTGGGGAGGGCGAGAATCCTGGGAAGGGAGCAGGGTGCTGGTCATGGTCTGCTGCCCTGGCCTCAGTTGTTCCAGCCCCGACCTGCTAAGCCTCACTGAGATTTCCAGACTTCCCCTGCGGAACTGAGGCCGGGCCCGGAGAAGCCTGACCGTTCGGACCCACGACCTCCTGCCCTGCCCTCCCTCCTGGGCGCTGGCCTGCCCGGTGAGGCACCAGGAGGCCTCTCAGAGTCCAAGTGGGAGTCAAAAGCCCAAAACGGTCTTCACCGCTCACGGACGGAATCCAGATGAAGTAGCCAGAAGAACCACCTCGTGTTACTTTCTGTACAAGCAAAAGCTGCATCGGGTTCGTCCATCGATTCATGTACCTCTCATTCATTCGTTCGTTCATTCATTCATTCAGTAACGCTTTAATGGTCCCCCAGGTACCTGTCCCTTGCTCGGCCCTGGCCTGCACACACGGACACGATCCCTGAAGGACTATTCAGTCGAGTGTGGCGAGTCACCGCTCAGCCAGAAGAGGAAGGGGCAGAGTTGGGGCGGGGCGGAGGGCATCACTGACCCGGCTCCAGAGGAAGAGGCTTTTGCCCAGTCTGCAGGACGCCTAGGGTGACATCAGGTGCGGCCTGGGCCCATTGGGGCCGAGGAAACAGCACCAGCAAAGGCAGGGAGGGGAGTCAGGGTAGGCCTGGCCTGGGGCAAAAGGGAGCCCCCCCAGGACCTTCCGCAAAGTGAAATAAGCCTGTCACGAAAGGATGAACCGTGTTGTGATTCCCCTTCTGCGAGGTGCTGCCCTCATAGACCCAGACAGTAGAGCGGCGGTTGCCAGGAGCTGGAGGGAGGGAGGAAGGGGGAGCTGTTGTTAATGGGTGTAGAGTTTCAGTTTTATAAGATGAGAAGAATTCCGGAGTTTGGTTGCACGACAGTGTGGATGTACTTAGCACTACTGAACTGTACACTGAGAAATGGTTCGGGTGGTAAATTTTATGTATATTTTGCCACAGTTTTAAAAGGTAACCATACACACACACACACACACACACACACACACACACACACACACACGGAAAAAAAATAAGCCTTCCCCAGGGACCGAGTTGGGGCGGGAGGCCAGGAGGGGGAGGGGCGGAGGGCCCTCAAATCGTGCTGAGACCAACATGGCCACCTCAGACCTTTTACCGGAAGTTGGAGGCAGGGGGAGAAGAGAGGGGCGCAGCAAGAGGGGTGAGCGGACTGAGAAGAACAGTTGCGCGCACGGGGCCTGCTTGCAGGGGCGCGGAGCCGGGCGCAGGCAGGGCACAGAGGCTGGCCCCGGTGCAGAAGGGAGTGACTCCCATCTTGTGACGTCTCTTGGGGTCACTTCAAACATGTAAGGGAAGAGAGGTGCTTCAACCGAATCACCGAATCTCCCAGACCTCGACTGAGCAGGGGCAAACCATGGCCTCTGGACCCAGGCTGGTTGGTCGGGCCCAGCTGTGGAGGCCAAGGTTTCCAGGCAGCCTCGGCCACCCACTCTCTTCCCGAAATGGCCTTTTCCCCGTACAACTTACAGAGTCTCAGACCACCACAGCTGTGGGAAGACTTGCCACCCAACTCGCACTCATGGTACGGATGGGGCCACCGACACCCAGAGAAGGGAAGGGGTCTGCTCGAGTTCATATGCAAGTCAGGCGACCAGAACCCTGGTCTTCTAAACCCTCTTCACCTCAGCTTCTCCTTGGGGGACCTGAAGAAACTGATTTTTAATCATGGCAGAGGAAGCTGACTACATACATTGGGGCCCTTAGCGGATCTGGCCGATACCACCTTTAGATGGGTTATCTCCTACTTTATGAAAATAATGCATTGCAGTCAAGGGGAATTCCAATGAACTCCTGAATGAAATCTATGCTACCCACGAAGGTGCCTTTTGGACTCAGCACTGTACTTCTCCCGTTCTGGGATACGGAAGCCCCTGATCGAATGAATTTCAATCTTAGTAGCTGTGTAGTCTGAGATTCTCTCAGCCTCAGATTCTTCATTGGTAAGACGGGAATGTTTAGATCTACGTCACAGAGCCCTGGAGAGTACCTGCTACTCAATGAAGAGCATCATAGGTGGTGACGATGATGGCGATGATGTTGGCGATGGTGACGGTGGTGATGACGGTAACGGTGATGGCGATGGTGATCTCGGTGGTGAAGATGGTGGTGATGGTGATGTTGGGGATGGTGGTGATGGTGGTGACCAGAGATGCTCACGGTGGTGGTCGTGAGGGTAGAGAGATGGTTCTTGCTGAGGAGTGTTCAGAATTTCCCTTTCCTCTCTGGGTATCGGCATCAGGAAGGATGGGTTTCCGGCTTGACGACTCTCCGACTCTCCGGTGTGAGAAGCTTTGGGGCTGTCTGTAAAGCCAAGCTGTGCCCCCTGTGGTGAGTTTTGATTACAAAGGTAAGCTGGTTGCAGAAGCAGGTGCTACGGCCATGCTCCCAGAGAACCAATGCTGTCCCTTTTCCCTGGAGACCCCCTCACCTGGCCAACTCAACAACTCCTGGGAATGAATAGGCATGGGCAGTCCTGACTACCCCTTATCCTGTGCTCCCCACACCAGGCCTCCGCATCCCTGACCCTGCACTAATTTTCCATAGAACTTATCTTCTAGCCTATGTTATAATTTGCTGATTTTCTATATTCGGCGTCTATTTTTTATCTGTCTCAGCCTCCCTCCCCCACTAGAAGAGAAGCTTCAGGAGGGCAGGCAGCTTCGTTTGGTTTGCCCTGTATTCCAAACGTCCAAAATAGTCCCTGGCACACATTAGATGTTCAATAAATATTTGTTGAACGAAAAATGCTAAAAGGGAGGGATCGATGGCAGCCTTTGTTCCCCAGGACAGGCCCGGCTTCCTGGCTTGTTACCTGGTTTCTCCTCAAACAAACAGAGAGGGGTGAGGTATAGCCCAGAGAGCCCGGCGTATGGGCTTTCATACGGGGCCCAGGCTGGGGGCTGGGGGAGTGAGGGGGCAGCGCTCGGCTTGGGGTCAGCCCCCGGCAAGACTATGGCCTTCGGGGGGCCTGAACCCTGGGTTCCTGCATCCCTGCAATACCAGAGGCTGAAGGCTGAGGAGAAGGCACTGGACCTGGAGTTCGAAGTCTTGAGTGTGGGGTTTAACGAGGAGGGCAGATATGCCCTGCGGCTGACAGCTGAGAACCCCCTGCAGGACGGCTCTGGGGCTGGGGTACAGTTGCAGGTAAATGATGGGGACCCCCTCCCTACCTGCTCTGCTGTCACTGATGTCATTGAGCAGCAGGATCCTGGCCAGAGCCTCGCCCTCACCAGAAACAAGTTCGTCTTTACTTTGCCCAAAGGTATGAAGTAAGGGTGGCGGTTGGGGGGAGGGAAGGATCCTGTAACTCCTGCCTCAGCCCCTACCAGGGACCCCGGGGAGCCGAGGGGAAACTGCGGGGGGGGGGGGGCAGAGCCAGAACTCTAGACTGGATCCCAAAGCTCGGCCGGGGTGATCTGGGGCAAATGCCGGCCCTTAGTGAGCCCCTGCCTCCTTCAGTGTGACACGGGGACCCTGATGCCCATCATACAATTTCGGGCGAGGACGAAATGAAAGGACACAGGAGGAGTGGCTTTGTAGATTTACAAGAGCTGAGTACACAGCAGGTTTGGGCACAGTCCTGCCAGATGTCACATGGAGTAACATTAAAGCCCAGTGCCCTGAGTGCCCAGTCCGAGCACCACTGGATTGTGGGCATGGGGGTGGACAGGGAGGTTGGAGACCCAGGTCTGGCCTTCAGGAAGCTTCCAGATTAGGCAGAGAGGCAGGAATCTCCAACAGAGGAGAGGTAAGTGATCCTTAAGGAGCAGAAGATCCACATCTAGACTGTGAGGCCATCTAGGCAGGCTTCCCAGAGGAGGAGAGAGGTGAGGGAAGGGGAGAACCATGCCCAGGCCTTCAGGGGGTCAGAGATCATGGACAGGTTACACTCTTCCCTCCACGTGGCCATATACAGGACCATCTGCCAGAGTAAGAGCCGTCCCATCCCCACATAGGTAAAGCGAGGGGGCCCGAGAGGTGTCAACCGCAGAGAGAGCTTAGCCAAGCCTCTTGGCTTCCAGCCAAAGAGCAGTCAGCCCAGGTTTCCTGAGGGCCCTGCCAGTCATCTCCACCCCCACCCCGGGGGGAGGCAGGGAGGCCCCAGACACCGTCCCTGAGCCCATGTGTCCCCCATCCCTCACTCTACCACCCCCCCCCTCCCCTCTCCCCTCCCCAGGGTTCTGCAAGAACGATGGGCAGCACGACGCGCAGCTGCGGGTGGAGGCGCTGCGGCTGGGCGGGGCCTCGGGACGCCCCGCCCAGCGGGTGGGCGGAGCCATCTTCCCGGTCTTCCCGCGCCCGGACCAGCCGCGCATGAACCTGTGGGCGCGGGAGCACGAGGACCTGTACCGCTACTGCGGCCGCCTGGCCCTGCTGCGCGCCAGCGCGGACCCCATGGCCCGCCACTGCGGGGGCCTGACCTACAGAGTGGCCTTCCGCGAGCACCGGGCCCCTCGGCCTCCGGCCCCAAACTGCCCTCCAGGCCCCGGCCGGCCGGAACCCAAGTCACCACGCCCAGAGCCCCAGCTGCCCGGGCCTCAGGTGGGTGTTCCCTGGAACCCCGCTCAGGGTCTGGCACCACTGCTTCCCCAACGAGAAGATGCGGAGTCTCTGATAAGCCTGGATGTCCCCCAAATCCCCAGCAGAGCGTCCGAACTTCCCATGGGGGCCTCCTTCAGTTCTGGAGAACATGCGGTCTGAGAGCGGAGGCAGGGACTCCCAGTCTGAAGGCGGCGACAGAAAAATAGAGCAGAGCCCACACAGAGCAGGGACGCCACTGGGTGGGGTTTCTTTTGCCCAGTGGGCGAGTGTCCCCCGAGGGCCTTCAGTCCCCAAACTCAATCTCACACATTGTCACCAGGTCTTGAGGGATGCCGGGAAGTGACCAGGAGACAGAAGTCTGTGTGTGTGCCCCCTTCGAGCCCCTCCAGTGCCCACCACGGCCAGGAGGGACTCAGCCCTGAACCCGAATTCTGGCGGCCTCGGAGCCAAGTAAGAGAGTCTGGTCCTTGTCCGAAACTGAAGGAGGGTTTCCCAGTGTGGTTGTGTTCTGCAGCCAGGCGGTGTGTCTGGGGGGCCTCAAAGCCAGCCTGGGTGGAAGCTGGCAGAGCAAGTGGCAGCCCAGATTATAGGTGGAGAAACTGAGGATCATCCCCAAGGATGCTTGATTCCATTTAGTAACCAACAACTTTGGTGGCTGTTGTCCGTGTACAATCGTGCGCGGAATCCAAAGCTAGGTCAGTCCCGGAGCTCGCTGTGCCACCAGCTTAAAGACAGTGGGTACACTGTGGGCATCGTATAGTCCTGGAAGGTGTGTGCTGGCATGTGCTGGCGTGTCCCTCTGGCGAGGGAGTGTGCGCGGCAGGTTTTAGCGCCTCAGAAGAGAGGCTATTAGAGATGAGTCTTTCATTTATTCGTCCATATTCAACCCATTCATTCATCCATCACACACTTGCGAAGCGCGGACTCTGTCAGACCCTATACGAGCTGGGCAAGATCTCAGGATGTCGATTTTGGGCTCTGGGGAAGGTTTTCCGGGAGGAGAGGCTAGAATGAGCTGGCCGAGGAGAAGGAGAGGGTTTAGCCGGCAACGGAGACTGAGCTGAGCCTGGAGCCAAAGGCGGCTGGCTTTTCCTGCAGCCCCTCGGCCCGGGCAGTGCTTTGGTCTGGGGCTGAAGCGGAGCCCAGGTGGTGGGCTGGCCAGGTGGTGAGCTGAAGGGCCCGAGAAAGTGGAGGGAGTCCAGTACGGTGGCGAAAGAGCTAGGTGGTTATTCAGTTCAGGAGGCGAAGGGGGAGGGAGCTGGTGCGGGACAAATATAACAGTGTGACCTTGGTGGCTTGTGCCGGGAAGATCGGAAGGGAGCCAGGGGCCGGTTTCTCTTGCCAGGTCTCAGCCTGTTACGTGGACCACTTTGGCCTCTGTTCAGTCACTCATTCCTCAGCCGATTAACAAATATTTTTAAAAAATTAATAACTTTGACCACCTTTCAGATGCCCGAGGCTGTGTGCTGGGGACGCCCTGGGTGCTTGGGACCGAGTTGGGTTCCTACGTGACACTCTGCTCTCTCAGACTGCAAGCCGCAAGCAAGCTCCCTGATTTTGCGGCCCTGGCCCCTCTGTCCTAGTTTGTCACAGGACCGCATACATACACGAGAGACTCTGAACTCAGGGAGAAGCAGTCCCCTGCTCTCTGTGGCCGAGGCAGGGCCCCGCAGTCCGCGTGCGGGCAGCAGCCCTGAACGCGTGTGGCGGGGCGGCCCGCCGCAGGGAAGGGGGGCCTCGGGGTGGCTGAGCCCTCCTGGCAGCTCTAATTCCTGTGATTTAATGCCATCATCTCCCTGCCATTCTCCCTCTTAAAGTGTCAGCTGTCTGCTTCTACCAAGACAAGAAAATGGCTTTCAAGGGAGAGGAAAATCGCTTCCCTCCTGGGGGGTCAGCAATCACAGCCCTGACGACAGGGCCAGGAAACTGGTAGGGGACAGATAATGCAGTGGGGCCCTTCAGAGTATAGAGGCGCCGCCTTCTTTCAGCTCGGGTGAACTCATTCGGCCTGAGGAAGGCGGGCACCTTTCCGGAGCTGGGCCTTAGAGGCTGGACACTGGGGCTGGGGCCGCACGCCTGTGGCCAGCTCCCTGGGGAAGTGCGTGTGACCTAGAGCCACAGGGACCCTTGAAACCATCCTCCATCCCCTCGGTGCAGATGAGAAGATGGAACCCGGGAGGGAAGGACTTACCCAGCTCTCCTCCGCTCTCAACTGAAGAGGAGGAGAAAGACAGCTGACAGTGGGGGTCGGGGGAAGTGGCGAGGAGAGACAACAATCCAGAAGGTCGGGGAGAGGAGACTGCATTCACTGCATGCAGTTCAGGGCCAGGAATGGATTTCTGGGCTTCAGATGCAAAGGGGTAGGCTCAAGGTCACCTCCTCCAGGAAGCCTGCGCTGCATGGATTTTGTTCCTTCGGACTATGTCTCGTATGCCTCAGGCATGTGAACCCATGACTCTATTTCATTTACAACTGTCTTGTGAGCTCACAAGTTGTTCAACTTGTGTGTCAGGTTTTTTTTTTTAAATGTTTATTTATATATATAGAGAGAGAGAGAGAGCAAGCAGGGGAGGGGCAGAGAGAGAGGGAGAGAGAATCCCAAGCAGGCTCTGCACTGCCAGTGCAAAGCCTGATGCTGGACTCGAACTCATGAACCATGAGATCTTGACTTGCGCCAGAATCAAAGAGCCAGATGCTTAACTGACTGAGGCACCCAGGCGCCCCGTGTGTCAGTTCTTAGGCCAGAATTGAGCACGGCCATGGGACTCCAGTGTGGCGCTGTGGGCACAGGGCAAGGGGTTAGAAAGGCAATGACCAAGAGTGAGTAGGCAGCAGGAGAACAGGGCTCTGAGTGACCTTCAGTGACTGACTTTGACTCTGAACCGTTGTGTTCCACAGCCGTGGCCCGCAGGTTCCACAGCCATAAGATGACACACCAGTGCTGGGCACAGCATTTCCCGAATCCGGGAGACTCCACTGGAGCGATCAGGCCCCCCACGCTCACAGTATATGGACAGTGAACAATGATCCAGAAGGTTCTTCTGGGCCTCGAGTTTCCTCCCGTGTGTGTGCTGAGGGGGCAGAGGTCGGTGGTGATGAAGGGCAGATCCCCCATGGGTCTTTCCAGCAGGTACAGTCCGACTCCAGGATGGAGCTCGCTCCCATCGGCCCCTGACCCACGGATGGGGGGCTGGGGCGCACAGGCAGGAGCTACAGAGAGGGAAGTTTCCCATGCGTGGGAGGGAGCCAGCTCCGGGTTTCCTGCCACCAGCTGCATGGGGTGTTTAGTGGCTTCCTTTCTGGGCACAGCTCCACCAGACCCATCCTGTCCCCTGACGTTACCTCCTTATCCTCTCGGCAGGTTTAGGGCCACATGGCTGTGCTACCCCAGCACCCCCAAGGCTCTCCTTCCCCCAGAGTAAGGGGCTGTTTATCTGACCAGAGTGAGGGCGGCCCGTCCAGTGCTGGGCAGAGAGCGTCCCTGAGGGGGAGGGGAGCAGCAAGGTGCAGGCTGCAGTCCGGCTGTTGGGCTGGCTGGGGTGACTCTGGCTCTATTCCTTCCTGGGGGGGCTGGGGGACAGGGGAAGGACACCACGGCCTTGGGCCTGGAGCCTCAGGGTTCTCGGGGGCCACATTCCTTCTGGCACCTCACTGGACCTCTCTAAGAGACCCCGAAGGTTTAAGGACAAATTCCCACGGGCAGAGCTGTTTCAGAGCAAAACCTTGGGCTGGAAATTCCCAGTGATGAAATTTCTGGAAACAAGAACTTGAAAATTCCTTGCTTGTAGCTGTGGGAGCCACGATGGGGGCTCCCTCACTCTCTGAGCCGGCGAGCGAGCATCCTCCCACTTGGAGCAGGAGCTGGGGGAGGGGAGGGTGTGGGGGCTCCCTCCCCCCCTCCAGCCCGGCTTTTACCTCTTCCAAACAATCGCAGTTTTGTTTCGCTGAACCGATTCCTTCCCCAGGAGCCTTTTAAATGAAGCTTTCAAGGGTCTTTTTTTTTTTCTTATTCTTTCCATTTAAAACACCTTTTTTTTTTCTTTTTGCCCCGGAGGGAGAAAAAAAGAAGAAAAAGCTAATAAAGCAATCACCAAATGCTGAGCACCTGGCTCTAAGCCTGTGGCTTCTGACTGTGGCTTTGGCACCGACAGGCTGGGGGCTTTCATTAAGGAGAAGTGGAGAGGAACGGGGCTGGCCGGCCGGCCTAGGGCGTCCCCTCTGCCCTCCGTCCCTACGATTCTGGATTCTGGCTCCGTCCCTCTCCCCCATCCCCTCCGGTCCCATTCGGGCCAAACCTCGGAACTCCGCCCCTGGTGCTCTGGCCTTCGGCTTCCTGCCTCCTCCCCGGTGCACTCCGCTTAGTCTCCTCCCCTCTTCACTCTTTTAAATTCATTGTGCCTTTTATTGCTTGCTATTGCATACGCTGTTTCTATTGCCCTGGAGACTGGAATGGTTCAAGCGGAGAAAGGCACACAATGTGGATTTCATTAACTTTACTGCCTGTTTCGTCTCAGGGTGGGGGGGGGGTGGGGAGCTGGCCCTGCTGGGGGAGCTGGGCACCTCTTGGCTCACACCCCTTCACCCCAGTGCCAGGCCTTTGGTGTCCCTGCCGCTTGCCTCATCTAGAGAAGCCTCCCCTTCTGCCCCCCCCCCCCCACTCTCCTGTTGGAGGAGGACGCCCGTGGCCCATTTCACAGGTGGGGAAACAGAGGCTCCAGAAAGCAGTGCTTGGGATGCTCCTAAGAGGTAGGAGGCGGGAAAGATGAGGACAGGTTAGACCCGGCCTGCTGCCCCCCTCCCAGGCGACTGTCCCCTGGTCCCTCAGAATAGAGACTATACTGTCGCCCCTCCTCCTCCCTTCCTGAGCTCCGGCAAATACAGGACTGGAGCGGGTCAGCGCCTCCTTGCAAATGAGGCAGTTTTATGGGCTTTCGAAAAACACTCCGATTGTTCCCTCAATTACCCGATTGTTCCCTCAATTACCCCGAGCAGATTGAATATATTAATCTCTCTCTTAACTCGACTGAGGCTTGGCTGCTGCCCCTCCCCCAGCCACCAGCACCCCTCTGGCAGCAAGGCTGGAGTGACACCCAGCCCCTGGCCTTCTTGGCCCCTAAGCAGGTCAGCCCGGGTCCAAGCAGCACGCTTTTGCTGCACACATACGCACGTACACACACACACACACACACACACACACACACACACACAGCGGACAGCTGCTTCACATTTCTCTATCAATTTTCATTGATTTCCTCCTTTGCCGCTATTTGGAAGAGCCTTTTCCTTGAGTAAACTTGATCATGGGGAGGGGGGAGGAAGGGGTAGTGGCGGGGGAGGAGGGAGACTGTGACAACTGCCTCCAGCTTAAACACACTCTGCCTCAGGCAGCTGCGCCCCCCCCGTTAAAAGCTACCTGAGGTTTCCCTTTGTAGCTCGATTTTCTTTTATTTCCGAGGAACAAAGGCACTGTCAAGGCGTTCCAGGAGAGCGCTGCAGGGAGGGGTGCAGACCCGTCACCGCGGTGGAGGGCTGAGGTTGGCAGGAGAGTCAGGGCTGGCCCGTGCTGGCCCAGGGACAAGGACATGACCAGCCGCCTCAGGAAGAGAAAGGCCATCAACTAAATGTACCATGGTTGCCCTGCAGGCCACCCGATGTCCCCTCTTCCTCTTCAGTGAAAGATTTTCTCCCTTGGGGGCCTCTGAAGGAGACCTCAGACGTAGCGGATAAGACCCGAACACGCCTGAAGTTGGAGGGGGGGTCCCGTATTTGTGTCCTTGCCAAGCCTGTCCCTCAGTCCCGCCCTGCCTGATTGCCAGGTCACCTCTATGTGCCTGCAAGGTCCTATCAGGGTCGGTGCCTGGAGCTCAGCAGGATGGGGTAGACAGTAGGTTTGGGGTTCAGGCAGCTTACAGTGCGAGGCAGGCGTACTGGGGTCAGAGGGATCTGGGTTCCGATCAGTGTCCAGCATTTATTTAGGAGCCGTGCGGCCTTGTGCAGATGACGTCACTTCCCTCGGCCTCCGTTTCCACATCTGTGAAATGGAGGAGAGCAATTCCCAGGGCCCCTGCGGCTGGGAAGACACGTGCGCTAGCGTGCAGTTGGCTCTGCCCTGCGGGAGGCGTTGAATAATCGCTTGCTGTTCTAGTAATGAGTTAAGATGTCTACACTGGGCGAAACCGATGGGGCTGGGCCTCGGTTTCTGCATCTAGCAAACAGGGTTGCTTCTTCTTGCCTCCCAGGGGAGGGGCGATGGGAACCTCTGGGACCGGAGCACCATTTTGGGGTGGAGAAGGCTGGCCCGGCCTGGGCGCCAGTCTGGGAAGAAGCTCCATTAGCAGATTGTTGTAACGGAGCATTCCAGATGGCCCGGCTGCCCTCCCCCATCTCGCCTTCCCCCCACTCCAGCCAGGGGCTACTGCTGACTCACACCTTCTGGAGTCTGTGTGAGTGTGTGTGTGTGCGTGTGTGTGTGTGTGTGATGTGTGTCTGGTGAAGGGGATATGGAGCGGAAGGGGGGTGCCTGCCTCTGATGTCCTTCCAAACAGCCCAGGGGAGGGGACCATGGCCTTCTCATCGCCAGAAATTACCTTCACGGTGAAAGAAGGAGGGGGGAGGGGCAGGCGGCTCCAGTTATGTGGCGTTTTATGGTCGGCTTCCTCTTTTCTCCTTCACGTACACCCCCGGAAGGTGGAGGTGCCTCCAGCAGACACTCCGGTGCACCGCCACCCTCCGGGATGTGTGGGGACACACAGAGCCACTGCATCTCATCCTGGACAGGCAGAGACCCTCCCCGTCACAAAGAGAGATTCGCGCCACCTCACCAATAGCTGCCGTGGGTCACACACCCTCCCACACACAGATCTGTACCTCCTTGGGGCCCTCCTGGCTTTATCTCTGTACAGAACCGCCCCCCCCCCCAGTGCAGCCTCTACCAGAGGAGAAAGAGACTTGGGGACATGGCATGTGTGATGTATGAGGTGAAATTAAAACCCCATGTGAAACCAATCTTTGAGAACTGATCTTTAATAAAACAGCGGATGGGGGAGGGCGGCGGGGGAGGAACACCGATAGCGTCCAGCCTGACGCTGGGCCTGTCGGGAGCCAACTGAGACACCCCGGCCTGGGCTCGGGCTGCTTCTGCAGAGGTCCCGGGCTCAGGAGCAGCTGAGGCTAACACCCTTTCTCCCAAGAGATGGACCATGATAGATAGAACGACCCATCTGGACCTGATAGCCTCCCCTGGAGTCCAATGGTCCAGCCTCCCTGAGCCCAAGGTGTCCAGCTATCCGTCCATCCACCTGTCCACCCATCCATCTGTCTGGCCATCCATTCCCCCAGGAGTAAACAAGGTTGCTGTATCTCCCAGCCCCTGGGTGGGGAGAGGCGATAGGAGGAGTCGGAGGACAAGGACTCTCCAAGATGACTGCGAGGGCGGCTGGGACCTGGGGAGGAAGTGGTGGGCGTGACCGGGTGGTCGTCAAGGACTCGATCCATCGGCTGTAGGAAAACCAGTTCTGGCCGGGAGGCAGACCCTATTTCTCAGTTGCATACGAGCTGTGTGGCTTGGAGCAAATCACTTGACTTAACGGGGCCTCAAGTCCCTCATCCGTACGATGGGCAGAGCAGCGCCTACTGATGGCAAGGTTGGGAGGTCAGGTGAGGAAGAGGGTGGGAAATTGCTTGGTTCGTTAAAACCCAGCTCACAGGTGTCAGGGGAACATGTGCTCCCTGCCTCAAAGAATGGGTGGGATTCCAAGAGAGATTGAGGATTGTGGACTTCAAGTGGAGAGGACAGTGTGAGCAAAGGTGGGGAAGCAGGAACGTGGCGTCGTGTGCTGTGGGAACAGCGAGCGGGGAGAAGGGAGGAAGTGGGGAGAGCATGTTCGTGGGGTAGGGGGTTGCAGGGATGCCAAGGGAATGGAGGGCGGGTGCTGGCTCCACGCGCCCCAAACCCTCTGCGATCACCTGTTTTCCTAGGCTGCTCCGAGCCAGGCTCGCAAAGTTGGAACCTGTGCAGCCCACCGAAGCATCACATGGGTCTTGGGAGGAGGGCAGGTAGCTTTCATAATGCCCATTTTCCGGAGCAGGAAACTGAGCCCCTAGAGGAGGGGGATGGCTCGCCTAAGGCTTCCCATTGAGTCAGTAGCAAAGCCAGGCTGGAATCCAGCAGCCCGCCATGTTTTTTGTTTTTTTCAGGCCTATGTAATCAGCACGGAGGCGGGAGTGACTTGCAGCATTCTGTCGCAGGGAGACCCCTACTTTGATGAGCTTTCTAGAAGGTGTGACAGGATCGAGGGGCAGCGGTTAGCGGGCACGGTTTTCTTCCCGGTGGCCCCATATCACGCCAAGTCCGGGCAAGCCAGATCACTGAGGCTTAAGTCGACCCCAACAACGAGAGCGCTCCTTGTGCTGGGTGATGGGGGGGGGGCGGGGGCAGGACTAGGAATGGGGCTGGGGCTGTCAATGGCAGCTCAGAGTCCTCCAGGCAACCCCCCTGGCCCCCTGGAGTAGGCGGATGACACAGAAAGCGGTGTTGCATAAATAATCTCAGGACAGAATGCAGCCCTTTCCCACCCTGAGGGGTGAGAGAGAGTTACAGCCGAGAAGGTGCGGTGGATAAACGTGGGCCTCGGACGCAGATCCCTGCTCTGCCCCGTACTGGGTGTTCCTGATCACGTCGCTTCTCTGACCCTTTGTTTTCTCTTCTGTGAAATGGCTGGCGGGGTGGGGGTGGGGGTGGGGGTGGGGGGGACATGGGAAGTGAAGGTTACTTTGTAGCATGATTGTGAGGATTAAATCATATGCTAGCCTGACTACAGTTCGGGAGCCCTTCCTGGAGGAGAGGAGATTCCAAAGACTTCCAGAACAGAGACAGACTGGAAGGCACCAGGGATCCAGCCTTGGAGACAGGGGTGGTTCCCACATCCGCAGGCCTTCTGCGGCTGCGGGGAAGTGCCTGATTCTTCCACACAAGAAATGTGTGCTAAGTCCTGATTCTGTTCCAGGCCTGGCCTCTCAGAGCTTTTGGGGAGATAAGAGACCACAGTGAGGCCACTGTGGTCATCGGATGTCACAGGGGAAGCCACTGGGCCTACCCTGGGGGAAGGGGTAAAGACTTTTACCTTAAATCCCTGCTCTGCCATCTTCCTGCGCGGGGATTTAACCCCTCTGTGCCTCCTTTCTTCCTCTGTAAAATGGGGGTGACCGTACCCCCCCGCGCCCCCCCCCAAGATTGTCGACTTGAATATGCAGTGAATTTAAAGACGATACTAAATACTCGCAGAACATTCGTTGCAAAGGCCCAGAGGCTTGAGAGAGCACAGTTGGCTTTGGGAACTTGGGGGAGATAAAGGGTGGGGAGCGTGGGGTCAGGTGAGGGGCCAGCCATGGGGGCACACCCAGGAGAGGGAGGGTGGAGTCTGCCCCCACCTTTCACCCAGCAGGAAGCCCGCCGTTGAGTCACTGCTGGCCTGGGAGGCGGTGTGGGCCACGTGGAGCTGAGGCCCTCGGGTAGGCATGGGGGGGTGTGGGGGGGAGATATTATTTTAATCTTCCTCCTAAAGCATAATTGCTTTTTGTCGGCGGGTGTTCCGGGAGCCGCCTCCCGGAGAGATTGCTTTGCAGGCTCCTGTCCGCCAGGAGCCAGGCAGGGCCGGGCCAGCTCCGCGCTGCCTTAATACTCCGCAAATGCGATTTCATGGCCTCAAATGAGATTAGGGCCAGAGGCTGTGCTCTCTGGCAGAGATGGTGGGCGGTGCGGGCGAGGGACCGGTGCTGAGCAGGGAATCTGAGAGGGAGGGAATCAGGGATCCCCAGCCCACCAGCCCTGAATAAGCAGTTTCCTGTAACTGGAGCTCGTCCGACCTGCCGGGTTCATCTCGGCTGCAGAGCAGGCCCCAAGGCCCTGTCCGGTGGCGGGTGGTGGGTGGTAGGTGGCAGCTGGGGCGCTCTGGGCTGGCTCCCTGACCCCGGACTCCCCACAGGCACCTCAGTAAGGGCAAGGGCCGCGATTACAAACACAGTCTCTGCAGCCATATGGCCTGGGTCTGAAGCTCAGCGCTTTTGCTCCAGGCTCTGCCTCTGTTTTCTCATCTGTAAAATGGGCACTAGAATAGTTCCTGTCTCATGCGTAGTTGTGACAACGGAGTTCATGTATGTAAAATGTATATAGAAGAGGGCACGTAGCAAGTGCTTGTTAATTGTTTGCTTTTATTATGAGGTTCACACACACCAGCTCTTTGTGCCCCAGAAGAGGAGAGAAGGCCCCTGAGGGCTTGGACCCTGCAGGAAGGAGGATCTTCTGGGGGAACTACAGGGAGTTTATCCTCAGCTAAAGTGGGGGCTTCTGGGGAACTACAGGGAGGAGGAAGGCATCTGATGTTAATGTCACCCCCTCACTCGTTCAGTGAGCACCCACCTGGCACCAGCTTTGTGCCAGGCAACAGCCGGGCCCCTGAGGGTGGGACCACCAGGCACGGTCCCTGTCCTCCGAGGAGACAGACCCCCTCCCAGAAAGTAACAGCGGGCCATGCCCCTGGGCGCAGAGAGGCCTAGGGGCTGTGGATCCGATACCCCTGGGGGCGGCGGGGGGAGGTTTCAGGACAGATTTGCTAGAGGTTGTTCCATTCGTGTCTCGAAGAAGCCTCAGGAATTGTTCAGGCTGGCAGAGGGAGGATAGTCCGGGCAGATGGAGCGGTGTATGTGAGGCCGGGAAGCTGGAGACCATTTCGGGGGACTCCAGGCGTGCCGTGTGGCTGGAGCATGGGTGTGAGGCAGGGATCGGTGGCCATGAGGCTGGAGAGGCTGGGCTGGGAGCCTGGGAGGCCTCCAGGGGTCTCCTGAGAGAATGCCAATCTCTCCTGAGAGCAGTGGGGCCCCCCCCCCCGAGGAGGGACTTAGATTCGCGGGGTTGGAAGAGTCAGGGCGAGGGTCGAGCCTATGGCGCCCCCAGCCTGAATGGACCCTGAGTGGACCCCCTCCTCCACCTTGGTGGGTCTGGCTTCTGCGCCCCCACCTGAGGAAAGGGAATGGCAGGTGGCCTCCATTGCTTACCCCGTTATTCAGTTCTTTGTTAATGAGTTATTGATTTTTCAAAAGAAAACTGCCCCAAAGCCACGTTGCATCTTTAGCAAAGTGATTCATGACGCAAAGCTGGGCCCTGGGCCGCCCCCAATGGGAACTCTGGTTACCGAATGCTGAGAAGGCTCCTTCCACGAGGCGGTCAGTAAATGTGCTTGCTAAGCCAACAAGAACAGCGCGCCCATCACAGTCACCCCAGGTCCCCTGTTGCAGCGCGGGGGCCACCGGGGTTCCGGTGGGCACACGCTGGCGTACACGGGGAGGAAGTGCGGTTCAGTGCCGCCTGCCACGTGCCAGGCCTTCGCTCTCCCCCTGCTCCTCACCAGACCGCTGCCAGCTAGCATGTCCTCACTGCTTTACAGAGGAGGAAGAGCGGCCCCGACAGGCCAGGGGACTTGCCCAGATGCTTGCTGCGGGACCCAGCCGAGCCAAGGCGAAGGCCAGGCGGGCTGTGGATTCCCCACCGCGATTGCAGGAGGTGGCCCTCCTGAGGTCTGCCGCCCAACAGCCAACAGATGGACCCCTGCCGTATATTCCACTCCGGCTGCGGGGACGCGATGTGGCGTTTGGAGAATAGAGACCCTCGAAGAGAACTGCCTCAGTTGGCGCCTGTCAAATGCGGGGGGTGGGGGGGGGGCAGGGCAGGGACTTGACCAGGCCCCACACCCCTGCCTCTGGCTTATCACCTTTTGGGGGTGAACTCAGCAGCACGGACACAGGCAGGTGTCACCATGGGCAAAGAGGACTGTTCAGAGCAGGAGATGAAGGGAGTCAGGAATGCTTCCTGGATGAAGTGTCTGGAGCCAGACCCTGAGGACAAACTGAACTTAAGTAGGAAGGCGGGAGACCTTTCTGGCAAGGCGGCTGCCTGGAGAAAGGCAGGGCTGTGAGAGGAGCCTGGAAGCCGGGCACGGAGTGGGTCTGGAGAAAAGGGAGACGGGCTAGAATATCTGGGGGGGGGGGGGTGAAGCCTCGAGCACTGGGTGGAGGTGTGCACCCTTCACCCTACAGACATGTTTTGCTTCTCTGGCCCAGTTCTGCTGGGGAGAACCTGCCAGGTCCCAGTTTGTTCAGCAAGGAAAAGAACAAGCATTTTTGGAACACTCACCTGAGTATCAGTGCTAAGAGCAGTACCTGCGTTGCCTCCTTCAGTCCTCAGAGCAGTCCTGATTTCCGCTCTGTATAAGGAGGGACACCAAAGCTCAGAGAGGGTTAGTATTTTGAACCAAGATCTATAAGCTTTGATTTGCTACAGAGTCACGCTAAGTTTCCTCCGTCTTTCCCGGAAACCCAATGCAGCAGACCAAACAAAATACAGAGAAAGTGATGGGGGTGGGGAGTGGAGGAGGGGAGGAATGTGGGGGGGTGTCAGGGGGGTGGGACGGGACTAAGGGGGTGCGGACTCTGGGAGACACCCTTCCCTGGACTGGCTGCAGGGATATCTAGGCTTAAAGGGACAATTGGAGCTGGCCCGGGGACACAGCAGGAGTCCCCACAGACTCTTCCTGCGGCACAGCAAGCCCAGTGCAAAGCCATGGAGGGAAGCAGGACCTTTCCTTCCCCAAGAGCCAGCCTCCTCCAGTCCAGTGGCTTGCCCTCTGTAGCTGCAGGCTCCCTAAATGGCTGTGTTTAACCCCTGGCCCCGCTAGAGCTTGCGGGCAGCTCCAAGCACTCTCTCCTGGGGGGAGGCAGGGAGCGTTACCTATTAGCTGTGAGATCACTCATTACCTGCTTCTGCTCATACTGGAATCTCTCTGAGTCATCAAAGTTTAGGGCTGGCCCCTGGGCATTTGGGGAGCAGGCTCATTTGCCTTGGCTGGGAGAGGCAGAGTACCCCGGGGAGGGGCAATAAGACGAGAGGAGGGGAGGGCAGAGGGAAAGGGAGAGTTCATGGTGTTGTTAAGTAGGAAAGCCACACGCAGTCCCAGTCCCGGGCTGATGGCCATCTCACTGGCCAGGAGGAAGCAATTCTGGGGGGAGGGCTAGTGTGACACGGGAGTGTCCCAGGGGTCCTGGGCCCAGGGAGCCGGCCAGCCCACAAATGAGGTGGTAGGAAGGCCCTTCTGGGGGCTGCTGAGTGTGCGGGGCTTGCTCGCGCTCTGGAGCCAGACCGGCTGGAACCAGTGCGTTTATCTTCTTCCCAGGCAGGAAGGCCAAGGGGCTAGGGCTTCAAGGGTGCAAAGCTCAGATGGCTGGTAGGGAAGCTGGGTGGGAGCCCGGAGCCCACGTGGGGCAGCCTGAGGGGCCACGGTGAAGCAGGGGTAAAAATTTGAGGAGGTGTGGTGGCAGGAGCACTCTCAAGCCCTGAGCGACGGCGTTACTGGCCTCCTTAAACTTTGCTCCCAGAATGCCCTGCTGGCCTCTCCCGGCCCTGCTGAAGAGTGCTGACTGAGCCACGAATGGCTCCTGTAGGCACCGGGGCAGCACGGGGCCCCCTCCCCTATCTGCTGCAGCCTCGGGGACTAACCGGGAGTAGGAGGCACAGTAAGGTGGCTGGAGAGCCATCGCTGAGACCCTCTCTACCCGTGTGCCTGCCTGGTGGGGACATTATGGGCCCAGGAGGCAGGGGAACCACCCTCAGCAGGCCTGGGAGGGAGAAATCTGGCTATGGGACTCCCAGCTTCCGTCCCCAGCCGTCTGGGTGACCTTGGCTGGTCTTTCCCGTTCTAATCATAGGTGAGGCCTCAGTTTCTGCCTCTAAACTGGGGAGAGCTACATCCTTCCTGCCTCTCTCTGGACTAGGGATGGAGGGGTAAGGAGGCGGCCTCCACAAAGCCATAAGCTCCTGTCTCTTGCTGCCAGGATGGGCCTGCTTGGGTCCCGAGGCCCAGGAAAATGGGAAAAACCCTCAATACGGGCTCTAAAAGAGCTGGCAGAAGCATGAGGCAGGCCGCGGGAGTCTTCCAGACACCTCTGACCCCACCCGGTACCCCGGATCTCACCGTTCCCAGACCAGGGTTCCTGACTGTGTTTTGGGGCCCAGCTCAGATGAAGCAGACCCGTGAAGCAGACCTCACCCCAGGCCAAGGGCCAGTCACTCCTCATTCTGCCGTCTCACTGCACGGAAAAACCCCGAGAACCGTGTCTGGCACATAATAAGTGCTCAGTAAAAAAGAACTATTATCTTTGTAATAATTTCTTGTGCAGCTCAGAAGTGGATTGGTCATAATATTGGGTCCATACCCTAGAGCCATCGTTGGCCCTCTTTAGCTACTTACGACTTATTTTCGACAATATAATGAACACCCACTAACTGACCGCCCAACCTCAGAGATATTCCAGTAACTTATCGACTTATTCCCCATTCTGTCTGTCCTCTTCTGACCGAGCCTCTAAGAGGCAGTCATTTCCTTGAACTTTGTGTTTATTATTATTAAGCAAATGAAAGATTACAGGCACCCAACGAGGCAGGATGATGGCTGCAGATTCATTAAAAGGAAGAGCTGTTTTTACCAACCAAGTTGCAACTTCCGGTGAGTAGCAGCTAGGTCTCCACGGTGGGGCTGGGCATACAGAGCCATTGGTGAAGCGGGTTGATAGACTGCTGGGGGTCGCAAAAGCAGGGAGGGTGAGGACCGGATGCCAGAGAGCGGGTGGGACCCAGCTCCAAATACAGGGAGAAGAGCTTTCTGCTCCCCTGCCCCACGGTACCCGGACTATACCCGTGTGGCTTCTGCTCCGCCCTATGATGTCACACAGTGTTGCCCAGGTGACCCTGCCGGTTGCAGAAGCTCACAGCTTTTCCCCGTCTTGGCAGAGAGAGAGGGCCACCCCTGGCTTTACCCTCCTGGGGGCACTAAGAGCCAATAACTGACCCCTACCTAGCCAGTCACGGCCCAGAGCCCTGAGGACACCTCCGCCCCCAGAGTGTCTCACTACTGAGAAAGTTCCACGCCGCCCCCCACCTTGCCATCTCTCCCCCGCCCCGCCCCCGTTGCCCCATCTGGGTCCCAGAGCCAGGGTATGGCCACCCTGAGACAACACTGACGCTCCGTACTGTTTGCCAAGCCCCAAGACTCCAAGGTGCCCAGACCAGCTGTCTGGGCGGGACCAATGCCTGGTCAGCCACCAATATCAGGTACTGGTCCCCAAGATCGTTAAACAAGGCCAAACACTCCTGCCCCCAAGAGGATGGGACGGAAAAAGAAAAAGGTGAGGCCTAGGGGCGCGGGTGATTCACCTGCGTGAGCTCATCTCGCCTTCAAAGTCCCTTGTTGCATTTGCTCCTGAATCAGGACAAAAGCTTCCCTTATCTGGGCCTCAGTTTTCACAGCCGCGAAACGGAGAGCAAGGTGGTCTCCCTGCGTTCTTCCAAGTCAGGCAGGCCGTACTCTGCGGCCACGCGGGATCGGGATCCGAATTCGAATTCGGTGTGCTTGCAGGTGTTATCAGCTCCTAGTACCCTTCCCTGATGTCTCCGCCTCGTAGCCCCGGGACGCAGAGATCGCTTGCATCCCTGCCCCCACATAGCCTGGCAAGGAGTTGTTGTTGGTGTCATGAAGGCGCAGAGACCCCACTGAGATGGCTCACCCATCACCCTCCAGGCTGTAGGAGAGCCCCACGCTGCTGCCCTGGGACTGCCAAGTGCTCCCCGGTCCTACGCCCTTCCGGCCCTGGCCACAGACGCTCCGCCTCCTAGAAAGAAGGGCCTCTTAATTGGTTTCAATCCCTGCCTTATCCCCAGAAATCAGAACGGTGCCTGACACATAGTAGGTGCTTAATAAATATCTGTGGCAGAACAGCCTCTCTGCGAGGAGGGGGCTAGAATCTGCGCGCGGTGAAATGCAAACGGTTCAATATGCGGCCTCCTTTGTCTCCTGCTAACTGGCAAGGCTGAGCCTATGCCCCCGACTGTGCCAAGTACCACGTGGGATGGCAGAAGGAGCTAAGACCAAAAGCACCGGGTGCTTGCTCAGTTGGGAACACCCTCTCTGCTGTTAGACTCCAACCAAATAGCAACAGGTGCCCCACTGTGGTTTCTACTTTCTTACCCTTGACTTTGCTGCCTGGGGTTCCTGGACGGTCTCCACCCACGGTTGGCTCCTCCCCTTGACTCCACCCTCCGTCTTTAAGCTTCTTTCTGGAGTGTCACACGCTCAGGACCTGGGAACCAGGCCGGCCTGACCTAGAGGCCTTAAGCTCCCAGCTAGTGCTGACGCTCATTCCCACCTGCCCACACAAACTGGATTTGGGGATCCAGGGAGCATTCGTAGGTGCCCCAAAAAGAAATGGATTTATTTATTTCTTTTGAATGTTCGTTTATTTATTTTGAGAGGTGAGTGTGAGCGGGGGAGGGGCAGAGAGAGAGAGAGAGAGAGAGAGAGAGAGAGAATCCCAAGCGGGCTCCTCACTGTCAGCACAGAGTCCACCTCGGGGTTTGAACTCACGAACCGTGAGATCATGACCTGAGCCGAAACCAAGAGTGAGACGTTTAACTGACTGAGCCCCCTAGGGGCCCCGGATTTGTTTTATTTTTAACGACTGGGTAGAACCTCCTATTATACGAATGTTCGTGTCGGGTATGTATAGAATTACATCTTCACATTTCCTTTCTTGTGACGCCTCCATTCATGTCTTTTTTATTGTGGTGATGCTTACAGACCTCTGTGTATCAGGGATATCCGTCCCTTTATATGTATCGCAAATATTTTCTCCTATTTGTCTTTTCTTTGGATTGTGGTGAATTGGGGACTATTATAGAAGTCGGTGTGGCGGGTGAATGTAATCCAAGTGAGCAATCCTTTCTTTATGATTTCTGACTTTTGCGGCATCTTTGGTAGTCTCTCCTTGTCCAAACGCCGCTAATCCCACGGCTAGTACTAGAACAAGTACTGGCTGCCTGGGTCATGAGTATAAGGGCGTATACGTTGCGGCCCAGAGAAAGCTCGGCACGTCCGGAAAGCACCATGAGGGCAGAGCAGAGACCTCACAAAGTGGAGACACAGCCCCGTCCCACTTCCGGCTCTGCCCACTAGCAACGCAGAGGGCCCAGGCATGAGGGCTTTTGTCCTCCCGAGCCTGTCTCCCCCGCTAGGAGAGGGCCCTCCGTGGCCACTGTAACTCCCCAGCAAGTTTAGATGCTGAAACTAGAAGGATCATGAGGGCCATTTTTTAACTCAAAGCCCTTAAGATACAGCTGGGGAGGGGCGCCTGGGTGGCTCAGTCGGTTAAGCGGCCGACTTCAGCTCAGGTCATGATCTCACGGTCTGTGAGTTCGAGCCCCGCGTCGGGCTCTGTGCTGATGTCTCAGAGCCTGGAGCCTGCTTCGGAGTCTGTGTCTCCCTCTCTCTCTCTGCCCCTCCCCTGCTCACTCTCTGTCTCTATGTCTCTCAAAAATAAATAAATGTTAAAAAAAAAAAAAAGATACAGCTGGGGACACTGAAGCAGGGTGAGGGGGGACATCAGTCCTGATGCGGGCACATCTCTGAGGGAAGCCTGCAGATCGTCACCTGGATGTAGGAAGGAAGGAAGGGGAAGGCTGAGAGGTTGGCCCACAGTCCCCACTCCAGGCCTCCCACTTGGGCCAGGCCTCCCTGGCCCTGGGCCCAGACTGCCCAGCGGGCACATGCCTGCAGGCCTCGCCAGGAGGCGCCAGCCTGACAGCTGGCCTCATGCCCAGACGTGAAGCATGAGCAGTTTTTGTCCAACCCCCTGGAAGCTGTATTTCCCAGCAGGCTGTCCCACAAGGGGAGGCATAGAGGGGGTAGGGGACAGAGAGAGGACACACCTCGTGGGCCTGGTCCACAGAATCTCCGGTCACGCTCTGGGGCTACCAGCTGCTGTGCTGCTGGACCCTCGCTTCTGGGGCCATAGGAGGCTGGGGACAGGCCCTGTACCCCCACAGAAACAAAGGGGGAGGGGCCGCCATCGGGCTTCTCCTGGGCATCAGGGCGATGGAGACACACATTAGTCACCTCTCCTGACCTCCCTGCAGGAACCTGAGGCCTGGTACAGGGAAGACTGAATTACAGACCATTCCGGTTACCCCACTGACCAGGCGGGAAAAGTAAGACCCCACTGGGAGTTAGGGCCGACCTGGCCTGAAACCTACCTTTCTGGACACTCCAGGCCGCTGGTCTTGCTCACACAGCACTAAACCAGGAGACTAAACTGCTGGAGAGTGGAGTGGGTTGTGGGGGGACAACGCAGTGAGGGTGAAACCTCAGGAAGGCAGCATCTCTGACCTCTGAGGGGAGGGGTGGCGCTGAGCCCGCTTCCCCCCTCCCGCTCACCCTCCTTCTGGTAGGGGTTCTTTCTGCCCAGTGACCTCCCTCCCCTCCTCCCACCGGAGCCTGGCAGGGGAACAGGGGAGAAGGGAAAGGGTAACTCTCGACACCTCTGCAGATGGTGTTTGGCCCCCGTGGGTCCTGCGGAGGGGGCATTCCGCAGGCAGAAGGAGGGGTCTCTCTGTAGGGCTGGCACTTCTGGGGCTGGGGGGTGGCGTTCTCACCTCCCAATTAGTCATCTTGTTAGTCAAGGACCACAGATTGTACCAAGAAGGCCTTTCTGATAACATCGGATCTGTGGGAAGTGAGGGAGCGAGCCACAGGGATCCATGTACAGGGGAAGAGGGACCTGCCCAGACAAAGGCTTGAAGGCAGGAGCCGGCTTGGGATGTGGAAGAAACCGCCCAGAGGCCGGCGTGGCTGGAGCCAGTGGGCGAGACGCCCAGGGGCATGAGGCCTGGTCAGTTTCTGGGCCGGAGCGCGGAGGTCCTGACAGGCCAGTGGAGCTCTGAACGAAACAGGGAGCCACGGGTTTGAGCAGTAGACAGATCTGGTCTGATGGGAATCTGCACAGAACCGCTCTGGCTGCTCTGGGAGATGGGCAGGGTGCAGGGAACGCCAGAAAGGAAACAGCCAGGCGTGCAGACGGGGTCGGATTCTAGACACGGGTTCATGGTTTTTTTTTTTTAATGTTTATATTTGAGAGACAGAGAGCGCGTGGGAGTGGAGGAGGGGCAGAGAGAGAGGGAGACAGAGGATCCTAAGCAGGCTCCGTGCCGTCAGCACAGAGCCAGATGTGGGGCTCGAACTCACGAACCCTGAGATCATGACCTGAGCCGAAGTTGGACACTTAACCGACTGAGCCACTCAGGGGCCCGCCAGACATGGTCTGAAGGCAGGGCTGGCAGGACTCAGGTGATGTTCACCCCTCCACTGTTGTCAGAACTGAATGAAGTAGGAGGCTTCAGAGTCCTCAGGCCCTTCCCTTTCGCTCTGCCCAGAGGCTGCTGAGAGCCAGGAGCCACTGCGCCCAGAACCCCCAGGCTCAAGGTGGGAGCAGGTAACGTGTGGGGGAACCAGGGTCCCCACACAGGAAGACAGGACGGTCCACACCCACATTGTCCCTCTGAGGACACTGACTCTCAGAGCGTGACGGGCTTCAGGTCCATGGTGGTGAGGAGAGAGCTGGTTTAAACCCGGCTCGGCTGACCCTCGGTGCTCCTCGGGACTGAGTCGGGGGATCCACCTGTCGGGGCTGCCGCCAGCACCAAAGCCCACCCAGAGCCAGGCCCTCACCCTTCTCCTGGCCTCCGTCTGCCCGCTGTGTAACAGGACGTAGTTCTCGGTCTCCATGGACACTTCCCTCTTTGAGGTCTTCTCAACCAGGGCCTGCTCTGGAATGCAGGTTCTGACAGACTGAACTTGCTATTTTTTTTTTAATGTTTATTTATTTTTGAGAGAGAGAGCACACAAGCAGGGGAGGGGCAGAGAGAGGGAGACACAGAATCTGAAGCAGGCTCCAGGCTCTGAGCTGTCAGCACAGAGCCTGAGGCGGGGCTCGAACTCATGACCTGTCCTTAAAAGACTGAGCCCCCCCCAGGCGCCTCATCCAAACTTTCTAGGTAAAACGGCAGCCCTCAGTGACCCCTCAACCCACAGTGTTTACTTCAAACCATAGGTTCTGCCACCCTCTCTGAACTCCTCCTGCCTCTAGAGTCAAAATCAGCCTGTCCTGAGTTGCAGGAAGCTCCCCTCCTGACTTTGCAGCCTCGCTCCAGCTTCCGGCTTGTCCTTCCAGCCATGCAACCCTTCAAGTCCTCCTCTTCCCAGCAGCCTTCCCTGATTGCCCACCGCTGCTTCTGTCTCCTCTCAGCAGCTCTCAATACCATGGTCCTTCAGGCCCTGAGTCACAAGCTAGTGAGCTGGTGAGCTCCCACAGGGGGCAATCAGCCTAGGGGGCGCCCTGTGCAGGCAGTTGCCTCTCCTTCCTGGTCCGCAGGGTTCTCTGGGTAGAAGATAGAGGGGCATCTGGGACAGACACGTTTGTCCCTTTTCATTAATGCCTTGGGGGACTCCTTGGATGTGGATGAACAGGGCTGTGCACGGGAAGGACCTAAGGTGACCGGTGGACGGGGCTGAGGTGACAGGAGAGACTAGGGGAGAAGGCCAGCTGCCAGGACCTCAAAAGCAGATGGGATTTAGGAATTAGAGGCGAGGGCACCCGCAAAAGCAAAGACTTCGCGGTGAGACTGGACTCGAGAGGCGAGGGCCTGTCTCCCTCTGCAGGAAGCGATCCAGGACTGGGGCAGACGTGGGGTGTGGGACAGAGGTAGGGAGAAGATGGGGTCAAAGGCAAGTGCCCTGTAGTTCCAAACTGGGCGGGGGGGGGGGGGATGACAGAAGGAAAGGCACTTGGAGGGGAGGGGAGGGCAGCAGTGAGCGGCTGGAGTTCTAAGGAGGCGCAGTAAGGGCGGGGGACCACCGGGAGGAGGCCACTCAGCCCTGGCTCTCTCCACAGGTCACTGAGAGCCCAGAGGAGCCCCCGAACACCTTACAGAGTGTGGACTCTGTCACCAGTCACCTGTCTCCCCCTAATAAGGACACCATCATGGTCACTCTCCACGGGGCCACCAACCTGCCCACCTGCAAGGATGGCTCTGAGCCGTGGCCCTATGTGGTAGTGTAAGTGGCGCGGGGGACGGGGGCAGGCGCTGGTGCTGGGCTGCGAGCAGAAACCAGCGGATGGATCTTTGGAATGTGTGCAGCCAGTGGTTGGGGGCGGGGACCGTGATTCCCAGAGGGGAAAGCCGAGCGTGAATCACACAGGGGCTGTAGGCTCTGTACATGCGAGGCCTGACATCTTCCCCGCTGCGTGGGAAACCGCTCACCGGGACTGGGGAAGGAAGGAAGAGCCACTCCTTGATCCCACAGCCAGCTGGGCAGGGCTTGACCGCAGTCTGACCTCAGGGAGGCAGGGCCCCTGCCTACAGAGCCCTGGGCTGGGCTCAGAGTGGGGTGGCAGTCAAAGGAGGAAGGCCTGAGCCTGTGCCTCTCTGGGACTCTGGGTGCCCGATTCCCCCCACGCCCTATTCTGGGGTAGGTCCTCACAGCCATCTTCCTCCTCCCCCCGCCCCACTTCTCGGGTAAAGGAGCTTCCCTAGTTCTGATCCTTTAATGCACCCCATGTTCCCAGTCAGTCTGCACAATTGTCACAGCCCGGTGGCCGAGTGAGGCCTGCCATGCCGTCCGCTGCGTTATGGGCCTCACTTCTCCCAGAAGGGCATCGAGGGACGACAGAATGTCCATCCAGCCAACCTTTGGTACGGATGTCGGACATCTGTTCAAGCTTGTTATAAAGCACTGCACAGTAACCCCTCCGACAAGCTCCGTCATCCCTGAGTCCCCCTGTAAACAGTGGGAGCCACCAGGGCCTCCCCACAAGCTCCCCTACACCTCCCCTTCTCTAGTAATTCCAGCCTCATTCAGCGCCTGCCTCGGGCTTTTGCCCACATTTCCTTTTGGGGAGTGCCTGCCCCAGCCCTCTCCCAACGCTTGCTGAAATCCCACCTTCAAAGCCTTACTCATGACTACCTCCTCCTCCAGGCAGCCACCAGAGTTGAGCTGTCCCCTCCCGAGCTGCACAGCAGTGGCAACTCTGATCTGACACACTTCACATAAATACGGTTATGGGCTGCTCTTCTGTCCCCCAAACTGGGGCTCCAGAGGACGGGTCCCAGGTCTTCCCTTTCCCCCCCAGTGTGCCCAGCCTAGGCCTGAGCAGACTTCCGAATCAAGGAGCCACCGAGACAGACAGCCAGTAACTAGGACGACACCCCCTGCACCTCCACACAGTTGAAAGGAGGCTAGATGGTGTGCTGGAGACCAACAGGTGGAACACTTGCTTGTCTCAAAAGGCCCATTTCCACCCAACCCGGCTCCTCGGCCCTCCCCTCCCCCAACTCCATTTCCGCCTGAGGAGGGACAGGTGGCAGAGAGTAGGCTTGGCAGGGAGCTCGCCTTCTCCCCTCAGCTATTTCCATAAACCAATTATCGCCGATCATCTCGGGAGATTGAGGCCCTGCCTATCACCAAGCCAGCATGGGCGGCGGGGCGGGGAGCGGGGCGCCGCGACCCTCGCCTTCACCCGGTTGCCATGGGAACGCGCGGCGGGAGCCAAGCCGGCCCGAGCCCTGGTGAGGGGCGTGGGGGCGGCGGGGAGAGCGCATGGCTGCACCCATCTCCACCCAGGGAGGGAGGGGGCAGGGAGCTGAGCCCGGCCGAGCCTGCCGCCCCGCTTTCCAGGGCGGGCATTCCAGGCCTCCAGGGGGCTAAGCTGCCACGGCCTCGGCCCAGGGTGGGTGGGGTGGGGGGAGTGCTAATGAGATGCAAATGACAGCAGAAGGGAGGGCTTCTGAGAAGGAAGGCCCAGCTGTCAGGGACCTGAAAGAGGCTTTCACAGCGAGCCCCCGGCCCCAGGCAGGAACCCCAAAGGGAGGACCCAGACCCTCAGAAGCCAGAGCCCTGGGAAGAATCCGATGTCCCCTGGATGTCTGATTCCACAGACGCCATTAACAAAGCAGACCACGGGCATGATAAGCCAGTCCCCCGCAGTGTTCCTTCTTCTCACTGGGAGTATTGCAATGCTTAAAGCATATATGATACATATTTAATATACATTAATAATATTGATCTTTCATATTCTTTCAAAACACTTTTCTCAACATTCTCATGCCTGCGTTTCTGGTTCCCTCAGCTGGGTCTCCTGGCTGAACCTCCTGCTCTCTGCCTTCCTTAGGTGTCTCACCCCCGGGGGCTTCCTGTCCCTGCCTAGTTGCGCCCTCTCTCTGGGTCTGTCGCACTCCGGCAGGCCGGCCTGTGGGGGCCAGGGTGGAGCAGGAGTTAAAGCATAGGCCTAAGAGTACCCCAGAGCCACTTAGTTCATTCGGTCCATTAGTGGGGAGCTGAAGAGAGTTCGGGCCTAACGACGGGGACTTCCTGGCTGGGGGCTCGGTCACTCACTTCACTCCCGTGTAGGCTCCGGCCTCCGGCTGATCTCGTGTAAAAGCGCACACCCCTTTGTGACTGACCCAGGCCAAGAAGTCCACGTGGCTCATCTTGTGGTTCCACCTCTTTCCACCTGAGCCACTGACCTGCTTCCAATCTGATGCCGCTACTCCGCTGAAATCGCTTTCTCTAAAGCAACAGCCGAGTCTGACCCTATTACATCCGCTGGGCACCTCACCTTGCGAGATGCTGGCCTGCCCCGGGTTTCAACCCTTGGTCGCTCCTCTTCCTCTGTACCGTCTGCATACCTCCCCCTCCTGCTGTCAGGAATCACATGCTTTCGCCACCCCCCCCCCCGGCCTCCCCCGCACTCCATCCCCGAGTCCTGTGGATGTCTCTCCTGTATCTGAAATCTGGCTGCTTCTCTCACTGTTCTCCTCTTAGCGCGTCTGATCTTGCCCCTCTCCAAACCCCAAGGGTTCTCACTGCTCCCCGGGTAAAGAGGATTCTAGGCCCAGCAGGGTTGGTTCCTTGCGGGGCCCCTCCAATTCCCCAGCAATGTGACTCTCAGTTCCCTTTCTCCGCGCTCAGTTCCTGTTCCGTCCCACCCTAAGCCTTTCACGATCCCCTCCCAAGAACATCCTCCCTTCCCCTCCCCTCTTTGGATCCCAGCTAAGTCACCTCCTCAAGGAGGTCCTCCCTGACCTCCCGGACCAGGCCAGAGTTTCCTGCATTCCACGCCTCTCTGGGACTTTTTACCTTTGCAGTGTCACAGCTGGTTTCACACATTTGATGTGCTTTGATGGGATTCCTGGCTTGCTCTTGCTTGCCCCTACCCGCACAGCGCCTCTCTAGTTCCACAAGTGACCACTGGGTCTCTTTTGCTCCCCAGTGGATCCCTACTATTTATCACAGCACCCGGAGCGTAGAAAGCTGTCAATAACTAATTGTGGAATGAATCCGGCCCCGCTTCCCCGCTTCTAACTTGCCCTGTGACTTTGGGAAGGTTCCTTGTCCTCTCATTGCCCGAATACCTCACCTAGGAAGCCGCCTCAGAGGGCCGTAGAGTTGGCGGAGCCGGTGGGAGTTGCCGACAGGTGTCAAGGATGACAGTAGGTATGCATGCACTATCTGTCAGAAGAAAGCCGCAGGGCAGTGGAGAAAAGCCAGAACGGGGTCTGGAAAACCCAGAATCTGGCCCGCCGCCCCTGACAGGGCAGTCCCTGCCTCTCTCTGAGCCTTAGTCTTCCCGTGGCCAGGATGTCCATTCTGGTCTTGTGCCGTTCCAGGCTTGCCAAGCTGATTTGTGCCCCCGCCTGGGAAAGAGCGTCCGTTCTTAAGAGACAACAAGAGCCCCAGCTGTACATGCAAGACAGAGTCCAAGGCCAGGTCTGCCGAGCCAGTGCCCGGGCCCCGGGTCTCCCCCGACCGATCTGGGCCCGAGCAGTGCCCAGCACCTGCCTCCTGGCCTGGCACAGAGAGACCTGCCAGTCAGAGCACAGCAGGGACCAGGAAGGCAGTGGCCCTGACAGGTGGGGGGTGCCCTGCCTGGGGAAGGGGCCAGCCAGGAGACATCCTGTGGGGTTCTGTCCGTTGGCCAAAGGATTGGTGGCCGGGCTGCCAGTTGGCAGCTGCCTCTCTGACTGCCCACCGCCCAGAGCTAACGAACAGGCTGGAGCCAGGACCGGGAGGGGAAAGGCTGCTTCCCCTGTGCACGTGGGGATAGGCTTGGCCCGAGCCACAGTGGGAGGGACAGAGCCCAGATGAGAGCCAGTGAGTCATGCTCGGAGGATCTTTGGTTTTCTTGGATGAGCCTGAGAGCCCTGACCCTGGCCCCAGACTGAGACTGACCTTGGCCATCCACCGAGCCCTGACTCTGGCCATAGACTCATCACACACTGAGTCCCTACCCTGGCCACAGACTGAGCTCTGTCTGACCCTAGTGACTAATTGAAGAAAGTATTGAAAGTAGGACAATTGGGTAAGGTCCTGGTAAGAGGAGGTTAAAGAAGGCCATGTTTGCCAAGTGCCTACCGTGTACTTGGCAAACATGCTGGGAGCGTGTGTGTGTGGTATGTCTGTGCTTCGCAGAATTTAATCATCACTTAGTCCTTGGAGCTAGGTAAACTATTATCTCCATTTTACGGATGAGGTCACTGAAGGCTCAGATGTAGTTCTGTGACTTGGCCAGAGTCACAGAATTAGCGCATACCCAAGCTAGGATCCAGGATTCCAAAGTCTAAAAGGTTTTTCAGCCTCATTCCCTGACTTGATCTTCATGCAGTGGTTGCCCCTCCTCGAAAGGGACTGTCGGCTTCAGGGTCCTCGCCCAGACTTCCAGAGAAGATCCAGTGAGCAGTCGGAAGACCCCTCCTGGGGTCCGGATTGCCCCTACCTTCCCCCTCCCACCCCACCTGGCTGTCAGCCTCGGCCAGAGGCTCCAGAGGGCAGGGATTTGGGCAGAGTGGGTGGAGGCCGGGCATGACTCATAGGTGACCTGTGAGCTTGTCTCAGCAGCCAGAGGGCTGGGCTCAGCAAAAATAATGAAAATACACGCAGCGACAGTGACCTTGGGACAGTACCAGGAAGAGAGCAGCCCCCATTTGCTGATGGTGTGGCTCACGCCGAGTTCTTCTCGCTCCCTGGCTGTAACCCAGCAGCCCTGGCAGGCAGGTGGCATTAGCCCCATGTGATGGCCAAAGAGGTCAAGACCCAGGGAAGTGAAGGGACTTGTGTGAGGTCACATGCTTGGCTGCTGAGAATGGAGCGGATGAAGAGAAGTGTCCCGGTTTGGCCACTAGCAACTGTACCTGGTAGAGGCCAAGGTCCTTTCCTTTCCAACAGCATGCTTGTGGGGAAAGGCACAGCCTGGGGGAGAAAGCCCTGGAGAGGCCTGAGAATCTCGGGTCGAATCTCCCCTGCAGAGTCCCGAGCCCGTGGTGCGGCCAGACGGCGCCACACCTTCTCCAAATGATGTCAGTCCCTTGAGCCTCGGAGCTTCAGAATTTTTGTTCGGTGAGAACGTCCCTGTATCCCAGAGCTGTAAACACAGCTGGTGTCAGTGGCTAAAAGGGAGGGGTTGCCTGAGACCGCTGCCCCCCACCCCACCCCCAGCCAGCCTGAAGCTACACAAGGATCTTTCCAGACGTCCCCCCTAGCGCCGCCATGCAGGGCCCCTCAGGTCTTCTCATGCCTGAAACACTTACTCAGACCCAAAAAGCATGAGCTCTTCCCCAGAGGCACTGGAAGCCCAAGAGGCCAGTGCTTCCTGAGAGAAGCAACTTTTAACGGAGAGATTTCGGGCAACGAGGCAGGCTGGTGGGGGGGCTTCCGGTGTACTCACTGCATTACACACGGGCTGTCTCGGCTGCTTATTTCTGGGCATGGGGCAAAGCTGCTGGAAGGGCCCCTCCTTCCTCCCAGGGCATCACAGATGGCCAGGAAGCTGGGTCCTTCCTCCCTCTGGGCTTTGACTGGCTTCTGTGCCCCTTGCTTCTGGGTCAGAGTCTGCCGCGGTCTGGCGTCCATCAAAAGAGGGAGGCAGGCCACTGGGCAGGGACTGGGGCTCGGGCTCCAGTTCAGCTCTTCCTGCCCTTAGCTTCCGTCAGAAGGAGGGGCACCAGGGACAGCCAAGTCAGTACCTTCAGGCCTGAGGAGCTGGCCCCCCAGATGCTGAGAGCGGCCGGGTGGGCGAGACAAACTCTAGAGCACAGGGCTCCTTTAGGGAAGCAGCCCCCAGTCAGCCCCTCGGGTTCCTGCCGTGGAGAAAGGCAGGCTTGGGTTGTGGGCTCTCTCTGTTTTTCATGAGAAGCCAGAAATCCAGATTGTTGTGTGCAATTAGCCAGTTTCTACACACGGACCTAACACCTCTGCTCGGCCGAATCTCTGGGCCTCACCCCGTGTCTTCTCTCAATCCCTCCACCGGCTCAGACTCAGCCTCCAACTTGGCCAGCTGTCCTCTCCTCCCAGGGGCCAGGGCCCTCCCCTTGGGGGCCCATTCTCTATATGTGTCTCAGAGGCACCCCCACCCCCTTCCTGAAGCCCCCTCTTTCTTTGCTTCCAGGACAAGTCTCCTTCGATTCCCTCTTCTCTCCGGCCACTCCTCCGTGAGATCCTTTCTCTCTATACCCCAGCTCCCTGTTCAGTCCTAGGCTTCTCCCTGGATCTCTCGTCCTCCCCTGGAGATCTCCCTCACCCCAGGCTACCCCCAAGCCCCATCCTGAAGGCCCAGGAATGTCTAGATTCAGCCCGGGCCTCTCTCCTGCACTCCAGCCCCATAGACCCACCAGCCAATGTATACTCTGCCTCACACTCAGCCTTTCCAAACCGGCCTTCTCCTCCCCTTCCCCTCCCGCCCCCCTGGGGCTCACCATCCAGCCAGAAGCCTGTGAGATATGGAACACTGTCATGGGGAGGAGCTGAGCTCAGAGATGTTTAAAGGATGAACCCACACAGTCGGTAGGGCAGGGACTCGAACCCACAGCCTGTGAGCCTGAGCACTAATCCATTCTCTCCGGCCTTGAGCATGACTGGCCCGGAAGCGCTCAGGAGGCTGTGGGGTTTTATCCCTGGGGAGGGCGGGCCGTGGCTGCGCCCACACAAAGGCAGGGGCAGATTTGCTGCGGGCCCTGAGTGAGGAGAGAGGCTGGTTGTGCCGCATCTCCCTTCCTCATCACCCGTTGTCTGACTTTTGGGCAGCTCTGGGGCCTGTAAAAAGTACCCGCTAGGGTACCCTGGGGGTTTTGGAGAAGCAGGACTTGGGGCCGGCCTGTGACTGTGACTGGGAGCCCTTAGGATATCGGTGTGGCAGGAGAACCAGACTCAGGATCCGGCTCTGGAGCCCCAGGGCCTTTGGGGAGCCCAGTCCTTGAAGCCGGGCTCTACCTCCCTCCTTTTGAGGATGTGCTCTTGGGCTTAGAACTTGCGATCTGAACCCTCCTCCCAGCCCAACAGCTGTTTCTGAGGCAGTACCGAGAAGCTGCCCCGGTTTAGAGCAGGGTTTCAGCAGCCTGGGCCAGGGGGCTGGCCTAGCAGAGCTGGAGAGGAGGGCCAGGGTCCGCCACACCTTCCTCCGTTTGGTAAACACTTGCTGGGTCCCACCGTGCCTAGGTGGGGACTGGAAACAGCTTCAGCAGTGACAAGTCCCTGCCCTTGAGGGGCTCACAGTCACAGTCTAGTGGGGGGGGGGGCTAAACAGATAATACCCACTTGTCCTTTGCCCACAGTCTCCCAAGGCAGAGGGCGGCTGAGCAGGCTCCAGACCCCAGCACTTGGGTATCAGGACCTCTTGGGAAGGCTGGTCTCTTGGGAAGGGGGCAGGAGGCAGGGCTCTATGTCTGAGACGACTCAGATTGTGGACCATACGCCGTGCAGGTTAGGCCGGAAACAAGAATCAGAGTGACCCAGGTCATTCTCCCGAGGTTGGGAAGTTCACCCATGTGTCTGCCACCTGTATGTCTGTCCACATTCCTCGGGCGCTGAGGCTGCATCCGTGAGAAGTTGATACTCAGAGAGGGGGGTTGGTCAGAGTGATCCGTCGAGAAGGATCTCAAGTCATGGAGAAACCTCCCAGGCCTGATTCCCCCCGGGCCTGAACCTCGCCAAGGGACTGTCCTTTCATCCCGTAGGGCCACGGGATCGCCTAGCCAGCTGGACCCCCTCCCCTCTACCTAAGAAGACGTTTCTCCGGGCCCCTCACCAAGCTAGGCCACGGTCTAGACCGCAGCTGGATGCTCCAAAGGCTGGCAGATACCACGCGGCCATGCACCATCTCCTGCTTCCACAGAGAAAAAAAGTTTTCTCTGGAAAACAAGGAAATCCTTGCTGGGAGAGGATAGAGGGGATGACAACGCCCGACAGACCGGAGCTTGAGTCTGGCTTTGCCCCCATCACGAAATTCTGGGGGCCGAGGTTTCGCCCTGGGTGGCGTGGACCGAAGCCCCCTGCCCTGCTGCCTGACCACGGAGAGGGGGTGCGTGTTTGACCCTGAGGGGCTCCCTGAGAACAGTGGGATTATTTCAGATGCAGCCTGGGTGGGTAACCTTTTCCCTCTACCGGAGCGCTCATCCCTGATTTCCAGAGCAGCCCCCACCCACTGCGGGAAGGTGCAGGGTGCAGGGGGAGCAGCCACGCCCACATGGACAGTGGCGGGGGGTGGGGGTGGGGGGAGAGGGTTGGCTGGCCTCCGGTGCTCCAGAGTCACTATTCCTTAAATCGAGGCCCACCTGTAGCCGTGTAGCACCATCAGCAATTAGTGATGGTTCATTAGAGTCCAATTAATGAATGAAACCCAGGATGAGAGCCATTGCCTTGCTGAGAATAACAGCCGTGCTCATGCCTTAAGTGGCAGCCTCCCAAGAGCTCAAAACCCACAAGAACCAGCTGTATTGGGGGCTGGGTGGGGGGCATACATGGAGTGGGGGCCCTCGATGTCGACGGGCTGCTGTCTGGTAAAGTGGGAGGAGGAGAGAAGGCAGCTTCAGACCAGACAGTCCTGCCTGAGACCTTAGCTCCTCTTCTGAGGAACCCCCCGGCTGCATCTTCTTGCCCGGCGATCCCAGGGGAGCTCGGCCGAGGCCAGAGGTAAGGAGGCAGGGCTTGCCGCTCCTTCCTGTCTGGCCTCAGAGGACAATGCACATGGGCGTGGAGAGAAGAGAGCTGGAAAAGGAACGAGGTCAGGGAGGACCACAAGCCTCACTGTTGTCTCTGCCTACCCCAACCCATGTCCCAACACGCTGCCCCTGGATCAGCCAGTCACGCCCTCCCCAGACCTGCCCGTGAGACTGTTCATGGCTCCTCAAAGCCTCAGGCTCTATCCTCCGGTTGGAAAAGTCCTCCTCTCCATCTGTTCAAGCCCTGCACCCTTCTGGAAACCTTGTCTCCCCAGTCCAGCCCAGGCAGGGTCACAAACGCCAGAATCCAGCCTTTGGCCACCCCATTCAGGTGACCGTCTCTGCAGGGGCCAACTCTCCCATTCTGCCCCTGTTGCAGAAGGCTGGGCTCCTGGGGAGGGGGCGGGTCATTGGGTTTTTTTGTGCCCTCTAGGGATGGAAGTAGGTCTGTGCCTGGGAGTCCGGCTGCCTCTTAGACTTCCAGAGGATGGGGAGGCTGGCCTTCCTGGCTCAGAGGCCGACCTGGAGAGTGCAGGTAGAGGGGGAATTGGCCTGCCTTCTCAGGACAGAATGGGGCCCCATCATGACACCCCAGGCATCTGGCTTTAAGGAATCTTACTCTGAACCTGTTTCCTCCTCTGCCTCTAAGTTTCCCAGGGGGGCAAGCGATAGGGCTGTGGGGGACCAGGTCAAAAGATCACAAGGCCTCTCGTCCTACCCTCCACCCATGTCAAGGTTCTGCCCTTTGTCCGTTCTCATTCTGCCCACGCATCTCCTTCCTCGGGGCTTCTGGGAACATCCTTCTGGTCTTCCAGGATTCGGAGTCCTGCCTAGCCAGGACCCCAGCAGCCAGAATAGATCCGAATTAGGGTCTTCCCCTGCCCCCGATATCCTAGGGACTGCCCTGGAATTGACGCTCAGGGCAAGCAGGCGGTCGGCATCCTGGGCTTCCAAAGCCCTCCCCTGGAGGAGGCAGACCTCGACATTTGTTCATGCTCTGATGCCTTGAGGAGCGTGAGAGACCGAGCAGACAGGCAGGACAAGTGCAGGGGGTGGGCTTAGAGAGCTGGGAGGCAGTTTGAGGGCTGGCACTTGGAGGGGGGTATGGAGATGGGGTGATGTGTGGGACACGGACCTCCCTGGGGAAGCCTGTGTGTCCGTGCACACACACACCTATCTGTGCTGGTGGAGGGGAACCAGAGGGGCTGGTCCTGGGAGACTTCCTGGAGGCAGGGACAATGTCACACACATCCACCCCTAGAGGTATACGTTCTAGAGGGCATTTCAGAGGATGGGGGGGGGGTAGGGGAATGGGTCAGGAGCTTGTACTCACCCGTCTCATCAGTGCCCTGTACTTCCCCACTGCTCACCTCCCTGGCAGCCTCTGGGGTCAGACAACGCATCTCCCTTAGTTACAGCCTAGAAGGAAAGCAAAAAATCCGGCTGCTTCCCTTCCACTCACAGATGTGCTTGGGCCGGGCCCCCACCCCCTGCTTGGGTGGGAGCCCCAGGGCCTCCTGGCTGCTTTGTCAAACACACACGTATTCCTCCAGTGCGCTGGGGGGTGGACCTGGTAAGAGGGGTTTCCGTTTCCTGGCAGTTCGGGCGGGACCCAGGAAAGCTAAACTGTGCCTCTGAACCCAACCCCAGTTCTATCCTGCTGTGACTGCCCCTCCCATGGCCGGATTAAGTCTGAGCACCCCGGCAGCTCCCCCAGGGCCTGCCTGCTAGAGCGAGCCCAGTGCTCTAAGGACCAGAGGGAGGATCCTGCTCTTGCAGCCAGCTCTGTGGAGGCAGGTCCTGGCGAGGTCCCCTGAGCTCAAAGCTTCACTGGGAGACCCGAGTCCCATCGGCGGTCAGGGGTCCTACAGCCTAGCCTTCCATGTGCCCAGCTGAGAGGTGCAGAATGGAAACTAGGAGCAAGGAGTGAGCTGGCCCCCCCTCCCCCTCTAGATCTCTAGTTTCTAGAATAGCATCAAGGCCCGAAGGAGTCAGCTGTGCCAGGAAAAGCCATTACCCTGACAGGCTCCCTCCACCTGCTAAAAGCCTCCCTCCTTCCCCTGGGGCCTGGCCCCTCCTGAGTTAGTTCATCTCCACTCACCTAGCTCTGACAGACCTCTCTTGTTGAGGGAAGAGAGGAAAGGGATGCTCGCTTAACCCCTTCTATGCCTGAGCAGCGTCCGCGCCAGCGGGCGCCCTTGGCCTTACCCATTGCCCTTCCCCATCTCCTTCCACCTGGGATCCCTCCTGCTGGCAAGAGGAAGACAAGCTGGCAAGAACAGGCCAAGGGTTCCGACCTGCGTTCTGTCACTGCACTGCTTGTGGTTCAGGCCCCTACCTCACCCTCAGTTCGTCTGCCCTGAGCACTGGGAAGCCCCCAGGGACGCAAAATACTGGGTGCCCGCGCAGGAGCAGGTCGGATGTTTGGAGTGTAGAGGACCAACCTCGTCCTTACATAGAGTGTACGGCACAGAGGGGCAGGAGAGGGGGCTCCCGTTGCACCCCTGCGTTAGCAGAGGTTAGCAAGTCAGGAGGCAGGGAGCTCCAAGCCCTGCCAGCCTTAATGCCTTCCCCTCTCCAGCCTGGCAGCCTCCTTCACAGCCCCGGGTCAGAGGGGCCTTCTTTGCAGGTGTGGGGACGAGTGCTGAGCCTGGGGGGCACGCCCCTCATCATCCCAGCCCTCCCTTGGCGCTCCCCTGCCCCTGCCAGTTGAGAAACACCCAGCTTGTGTCATCAGTGAGGGAAGGACATGAACTGGGGCCTCTGCGTGCCAGGAGCTTAACGTGCTTTCTTCCCAGTCCTTATAACCACCCTGGCAGGGAGGTCCCAGCTACGGAGGAGGAAACTGAGGCTCCGAGAGGGCAGGTGGCCTGGCCCGGAGGTAACTGTGGCCTCAGACCCAGTCGTGTGTGGCTCTGAAGCCTGTCCTCTCCGCCAGGACTCCATACCTTGGCCACGGCAGCTGGAGATCCCCAGATGTAGACCCAGAGTTGGGGGTCAAGATGGGGGGACACCAGTCCAAGGGCAATTGAAACGATTATGGTGTGGACACCGTCATGATACTGAACAACATGTCAGGTACTTTGCACATATGAATTCGTCTCAGGCCGGCGGCAGCCCTGCGTTATCGACCCCATTTCACAGGGGAAGGCAGTAAAGCACGGCAAGACTAAGCACCTTGACAAAGGCGCACAGCTCATAAGGGGCAGAGCTGGGATTAGGAACTCCAGGGACCCTGTCATCCTCCCCAAGCCACGCTGTCTCGCCGCTGAAGCGGAGAGTTGTCTTCAGCTGAGCCCTGGAGCTTGAAGACAGGACTCTTACAAGAACGGTTGTCCACAGGAGTCCCGTAGACAATGGGGGAGCAAAGATCCAGGCTGCTGTGTCGCTCAAGTCCAGAGGACAGAGGGAGCAGTGAGGACCAGGGGGCCCGGAAGTCTTCCTGGAGGGGAAGAACAGGCTGGGCTGGGAAGACCACAGGCTGATTTTAGCTACCATCTGGGGCACGTTGGCTCTGAGTTTCTGGGCCGGCTCGCCTGTCCCACACTCCCTTTGGGGGCCTCCGGGGTGGGGCCAAGGCTGGGGAGGACGCCATCTGTGCTTCTGCCTGGGGAACCATCGGTGCACGGCGCCTCCCCCTCCCGAGTACGCGGCGTGACTCCCCCTGCTCCAGGCTCTCTGGGATGACTCCTCACCCGTGATTGCTGCAGTTAATGTAGCAGCGCCATATACAGCCCCAACATAATAACCTCGTCAACAGAAGAAGTATTAACTCTCTCGCTGAACTGTTTGATGGCTCGGGAGCTCAGGGACACTTAACTCAGATACCTGTGGGATGCACTGGGGTGCAGAGGGCCCAAGATCACGGGCTGGCCCTGCACGACCCCTCACTGCCCCCCCCCCTGCCTTGCCCCGTGCCCAGCTCCAAGTGTCCCGCCCGGGGCCCTGTACACTGCTCCAGAAGCCAGTATTGTGTATATGTGCTCCCCTGAAAAGGTTCAGAGCCCAGGAAGCTGGGCCGAGCCTTGGAAATTGGGCCAACAGCTTAGGGAAATGAAGGTCAAAGGAGAAGCCAGCCCAGCGGGCACCACACAGCCGCCCTGCCCAGAGACTTCCTCCCACTAAACAGAACCTAGAGAAAAGAATCAGGATGGGAAGTCTATGCACACAGGCACCTGCTGGGCATCCCTGCCAAGGCAGAGGGCAGGAAGTCAGACAGGCAAGGAGTCTACCCCCATTCCCATCCCCACCTTTGGCCTCAGGTACCTGAGTCCACGTGAAGGCCTCAGCGGTGGCCAGAGAGACAGGGTGGTCCCCCAGGGCAGTCGGGGCAGCCAAGGAGAGAGAGTCCTGGTGTCCCCTGGGCCTAGGATGACAAGAGTGTGTCTGCCTGGGAGGGAACTCTTCATTCTCTGTCCACCCTCTGCTCAGATTTATGGGCAGCGTGTCTAGAAGGGGGGAGCAGCCGGCAGGACACCCTTCCTCTGACTCGGCCTGCTCCTCCCCTCCCCAGGAAAACCACATCGGAGGATGTGAAGAACCAGAATGCCAAGGCAGTCACCTCTGTGACGACAGCGCCCACCACAGCCCCCATCTGGGGGGACACGGTCAAAGTGGAGCTCCCAGCTGAGGATGCGGGGCGAGAAGGTGAGGTGGGGGGGGGAGGGAAGCGCGGCTTGGCACGTACGGGAGGGGTGTGAGGTAGAGGCAGGCTCCCCCTCGACTCAGCTGGAAGCCACCTGAACGCCTCTTTGGGCTCAGTTAAAAGCACTTTAAAGAAAAGAAAATCATAATACCGTCATGCCTCATCTCCTCGGTCTGCTCGAAAAATGAGTTGTTCCACATAAATGAATTTCCCAGACAATGAAAGCTTATCTTTTTACGGGCGCTGTGATTATTTTCGTGGCTGTTATTACTACCATCTCCCACGGAAACAGCACATTGCGGCTTCCCGGCACATCCCACACATCGCTCGTTGGAGTCACACCTCCCGGGAGGAGCAATGCTGTTCCCATTGCCTAGATGGGAGCACCGAGGTTGAGGGAACTGGCTCAAGCTCATGTCATCAGTAAGCGGGGGACCTAGGATCAGCAATACATACTCTCGCTGAGGCTCCAGTGTTCTAGCTTCTTCCCTAGAATGGTTCCTTATCCTGCCTTGTCTCTCGGGCACCGCCCGCTGTGAGACAGCAGTGTCCCTGTGCTTCCTCGGGGCCACGGTCACTGTCGTAGAAACCGCCTACTAGTTCTTACTCCCCCACCCCCAGAAGCCTTTCCAGCCCCTGTCTTTTAGCAAATTCTAACACTGGAGGTCATTTAAGTTTTCCAAGGCGGGGCTTATACCGAAATCTCCAGGTACAGGCGTACGTGAATGTGTGTGGCTTCCACTCTTGGGCGAACCTCGGGCTGGGCACCCAGGAGTATTGACTGGCAGACGCCCGGACAGCTGCGGGCACTGGCCTCAGGCAGAGTCAGCACAGACCCACAGGTGTGCACGCATCTCTGCCCTTATCAAGTCAGAACAACCTCACGTGCGAGTCTTGCAGGTGGCCCTTCCCTCAGAGGACCGGCTTTGCCTCCCTCCTTGAAATCTCGCCAGGGACTTAGAACTCCCAGCCGCCTCACAAAGAGCAGAAAGCCAGCTGCTGAAGACGGGGGAAGGCGAGAGAGACAAAGGGCGAGGAAGGCCATCAATAAAAGGGGCCGGAGCCAGTTCTGGGTCCAACCATATTTTTCTGCCTGTAAAGGGACAGGCGGGGCTGTTGGGATGGGTTGAGAAAACGTGGAAGAGGACGAAATATTGACCTAGGATTTCATGCACATGCCTGTGTGTGCCCGAGCGTGCACGTCTCTGGGAATGCCCGCCTGCCGGCTCGTATGCACGTGTGAACGTGGTGTGTGTGAGTACCTGCTGGTGACTGTGCCCAGAGGCATGCATGTCTGTGTCATGTATGTGTGCACGCATGTGTGTGTCTGACTGCAGCAGTGCGTTATGTATGTGCCTAGATTTATCTGGGAGGTGGTGTATGTCTGGCAGTGCATGTGTGTATGTAGTGTGTGTGTGTGTGTGTGTGCGCACGCGTGTGCGCATGCATCTATGTGGCTGACAGGAAGTTAGGGGTTGTGGTGAGTAGACGTGGTCTGGGACCCCCCCTTGAGCTCTGTACATGTTGGCTAACTATAGGAAAGGATGGGATGAGTCGGTGGCCTTGGGGCCCATCTGTGCAGCAGAGAGGGGGTAGGACTCACTGCAGGAATGAGAGGGTAGCGAGGCCTCACGGGCAGGCAGGGAATATTGGCAGGTGCCTCTTTGCAGATTGAAGTAGCTGGATGCTCATTGGAACCTGGTTGGAACTGGTTGCTGTGGTGATGTCTGCGGTGGGGGTGGGGAGATGGGGGCCAAGCCAAGAGGTGGGGGGAAGGGGGAGGTAGCTCAAGGAGGTGTTAATGAAAGCAAAGGGGAGTTGCAGACCCGTGTCAGGGCCAAAGCAGGCAGGTGGCAGAAATGGCTTGTTGGCCACACAAAGGGAGCGGTGGGAGGCTGGAGGGGCGCCATGCCCAGAGAAGAAGCTGATGAAGCGTGTTTGTAGCATGGAGACAGGAACAGGGAGGGATGGCTGTCCATTCCCCCCAATTACGGCTCATCTGCTGGCTGCCCACATGGGGCTCCAAAGACTGGAGTAGGAGGAGGAAATGCAGGACGCTCACCCCTTCTTCAGCCTCAGCAAATTCCAACCAGATTTGGGGACTCGGGGCCCATGGGTAGTGGCCATGGGGGCCTGCAGCCTCCACAGTTACTGTGGAAGCTTTGGCTGGGAGCACCGGAATCCCCTCGCTGAGATTTTTCAGTTCTGCTCAGGGCTCGGTGAGTACACGGAGCACTACAGATGGTTAAGGAAGAGGAAAATAGTGACAGCTACAAGGAGCATTTGCTTAGAATTTCATAGCTTGAAAAACACATTTCCCTCCCTACAACAATATTAGGAGAGAGACAACAATTTTCCTTTCTAAAATATTAACATTTTGCAGAACAGGAGAACGAAGCTCAGAGAGGTTAAGTGACTGACCAAGGTCACAGAGCAAGTTGGCATGTTTGTACTAGAACCCAGATCTGCTCACTTCAAATTTCTTATTCTACTTCCTTCAAGGCAAGCTCAAGTCTTTTGGGTCCCCATTTCCCCATCTTTCCTTTGAGCACAGATCCCATTGGGCCAGCTCTAGAGGGACTTTGGCAAGTGTCTTTCCCTCTCTGTTTCCAGGGTAGCAGAGGGAAAAAGGAAGAAAGGAAGAGTAATTAGCAAAACCCTTCTCCTCCTCCTCCTCTGCCTCCTCCGCCTCCACACGCTCCTCCAAAAGTCCTTTTTAAAATTTTTTTAATGTTTATTTACTTTTGAAGGAGAGAGAGACACACAGAGTGCAAGTAGGGAAGGGACAGAGAGAAAGGGAGACACAGAATTCAAAGCGGGCTCCAGGATCTGAGCTGTCAGCACAGAGCCCGACGCAGGGCTTGAACTCACAAACTATGAGATCACGACCTGAGCCAAAGCTGGACACTTAACCGACGGAGCCACTCAGATGCCCCTCTATACGTTCATCCAAATGACCCACCCAGCTCCAAGTGACCCAGCCACACAGGGCTCCCAGAGGGCAGAACCTGCCCCACCAGCAGCTGTCCGTGGTGCTGATGTGTCCTTGTCTCAAGAAGGAGGCAAAGAGCAAAGGGCTACCCCAGTCGCCATCAGGGACTCCTATCCTTCCCATCCTCGCTTTTCCATTCTTCTCTAGATCCTTTAGATCCTTCTCTCCTCCATCTCTCTTATTCTTCCTCCTCCTCCTCCCTCCTCATCTCCTCTTCTTCCTCACACCATAGACTTCCAGAGTGGAAAGATGCCTCCAGGGTTACAAGCCTAGCCTCTCCTGTCAGCCATTTACTAGCTGTGTGATGGCGATCAAGTACTTTCACCTCTCTCAGCTCCACTGTCCACGGTTTAAAAACAGAGATGGTGATTCCTACTCGAGGGGTTGAGGTGGGGATTTTTTGGAATAATGACTCAGGAGCACCCATCCCCATGTCTGGCACACAGTAGGTGCTCACTAAGAAGGGTCTCCCTGATTATTTCTAGGTCATTGGTGCTCCTCTCAGAGTTCATCCCGAAGTTCACGCGTTTTTTTGACAAAATGTAGTCTCTTTGGAGGGAGTTTTCTAAGTGGTGCATTATTCTTAGTGTTAGACTAATTTTCATTTCCTTGGAAATACTTTATTGATATTGATATTGAAAGATTTCTTGAGCAGATCACTTTTCCTTACTGAGACTCAGTTTCCCCATTTGCAACACGTGAGAGATCAGCCCTTCCCTTCCTGCCTGAGCTGCTGGTGAGAGTCTTTGACTAAGGGAAGTGACCTTATCCCTAGGAAGGGGTACTATTCCTGCTTGCGTGCATGTCTCTGTGCCGGCTCATGTATGTTTGTTGCCATGGGGGGTTCCATTCTGGGTGTGTCCATCTCTGGGCTGGGAGTTTCCGGACCACAGGACAGAATTGCATCTTTGGATCATAACAGCACCTAGCCTGGACACTTGCCCTGCACCAGAGCTCAAACAGAGCTTGTGAAGTTGTGTGCATGTGTGTGTCCCACACGCGTGTTGGTTCCTCAGCATGGCCCCTGCTCCCCACTCTCGGCAATGTCTCACCTCGCCGGGAGTGACGCTGGTCAGCCAAGCCCTGTTTTGACCTTGGGCTCACTTTTTCTCTCTTCAGATATGGTCCTCAAAGTGATGGACAATAAAAATAAAGAGGAGCTATTGTCCTACCAGTTCCCCATCAAGTACCTGCGTCTCTTCCACCCCTACCACTTTGAGCTGGTGAAGGTGAGTCAGGGCCCTGGGTGCTGCCCCCATGTGGCCTGGGACAGGTAGAGGAAAAGCAGGTGGTAACCACCCTCGCACGCCCAGCGGTTCCCTCGGTGCCTCCCGCGCTCACCCTACAGTAAGATAAGTCTTGGACCATAGGAGACTCAGGAACCACAGGTCCCGGCAGGTAGACACGAATGGTTTCCATGAGAAACTTGGAAGCCTCCAAATTCATCTCGGTAAAACAGCCCCATAGCATGGAATGTCTACTACATTAAATGAATACACCAATTAAAGACATATTCTGATTTCACGTATGTTAAAAGAGGGAATATATCTAAAAGTCAAAGAAGTCCAGTATTTTCATAGTACCTACTATGCTTCAGGTCCTGGGCTAGACACCATCTTGAATCCTCAAGGTGAATTCTAGTTTGCATACATAGGACTGGGACCCAGAGAGAGGAATCTCTCAGCCTGGGTGACAGAGCAAGTGGGTAGCAGAGTGGAGGCTGAGCCCAGGTCACACTGTCTCCCAATGCCGTTCTTTCTGTGCTGCCTCCACACGCCGACCTGGCAGGACGAAGGCCCGGGCGAGAGGCGAGTTGGGGCATGTGGGAAAGAAAGCGTTCCCTGGAGTGCATCCCTCTTGTGGGGAACTGGACATGAACCTGGAGTGGGGAGCCTCAGGGACCTCAGTCCATGGTCTGAACTTCCCAGGCCAGCTCCCCTGCCCGCTCCCTCTCCCCCATGCTGACTGGTGGAAGGAAGAACTCACTCTTTCATTGCATGCTAGGCACTGGGCCGGAGATGAACAGAAGCATACTTTCCCCTCAGTGTGCATTCCAGACCCTATTATGGCTTGGAGTAAAGAACAATGCGATGCAGGATCGTGTGGGTTTCTCTCCCAGGTCTGCCTCTTGCTGACTATCTATCCACAGGAAGCCGCTTAAGCCCCTAGGCCTCCACTTCTCATTGCCAAAATAGAGACACTGAGCGTGGCCATTTGGACAATTGAATGCAACAATGGGCATAAAGCCTCTAGAGAGGTACCCGGCACATAGTGGGTGCTCAGTTCAGGTTAGTTGCCCTCCTCTCCTCCCTCCCTGCTTCCCACCTGCATTGATTCTCTTTCCAAGCACCACCTCCACCGTGGCCTAGGGGTCTCTACCCTCCTTATGTCCCCTTCCCTAAGCCTGGATGCGGTACCTGGGGCAGGCAGGGGCAGGAAGGCCCAGGGGAATTAGTGACTCGCCTGGAAGACTCCGTGCTTTAGCTGTGATGCTATGATCATCACCCAGGCCTTCTGGCTCTGTGTGCACTTGCAACCCAGGCCTCGTTATCACATCTTTACAGAGAGCGCAGGCAGGCAGTGGCCCTTGTGAGGGCGATGAAACATTCAAATAGAAAAGGGAAGATTTATTATATTGATCTTGGAAGGGCTCGCGGGGACCATGAGCTTTAATTATCAGCTCGGAGCCCCGGTGGGGCAATGCCAAGCGATTGTCTGCCGAGGGCTGGATTTATGGCCAGGGTCTGCCCCTGAGTCACTCTCCTTCTTGCGTGTCTTCTTCCCTCGCCCTGTCCCCAGCCCACCCAGTCTGGGAAAGCTGAGGAGGCCACTGCCAACACCCAACTGTACGCGACCATCGTTCGGAAAGGCAGCTTCTTCCCCCGCTACATCGGCAGCAACCACACGGCTCTGGAGGTGCTGGGACTGGGGCCCCAGGCTGGGGAGGGAAGGGGCAAGCTTGGAGCAGACCTCGGGCCCTGCCTTTGGCCACCCCTAGCTGGCCTGACTTTGTGAGGGTGGGGAAGGGTGGCTGGGGAAGAAATGAAGAAGGGAGAAAGCAACAAGGCTTTCCAAGAACAGCCGAAGTACCTCGTGAAGAACATGCCCCTGGGATGACAGGGACGATGGGGTTAAGGATGGAGATGAAAATGACGCCTAGCCATTTCCAGAACTTTCCAGGTGTACAGTCCCGCTCTGCTCTGCTCCACATACACCATGCAGAGAGGATGGAGAAAGGGAGGCTCCCAAAGCCTTGTGTCTGTTTAAATCTCACTTTGACCCACCTTCCCTTCCTGTTTCGCTCCTATTCGTCCCACTTAGAGTGGTGACCCCTGACCTAGGTCCTACATCCTCCAAAATTTTAGGGCCTCCCCCTCTTCTTTGAGTCCTATTTCTGAAGAGGTTTTTTGGCTGGCCTTCCAATTAGGCATTCATTCATTCATTCAACAACTGTTTACAGAGCCTCCTCCAGGCCTGGCTCAGCTTGGACCAAGCTTGCACACATGCCGCCCCTGACCTTTTCTCCTCAGGCTTTCAGCAGCTTCAGAAAGATGGGCAGTGCTCCAGAAAGACGTCCAGGGACCTATCGCCCCCTCCCTTTCCCCCATAGCCTTTCAAACTGCCCAGGGAGGACAGATTTCAATGCAGTGTTGGCCTGAGTATGAGACAGGGGTCTGAGAAGGCTCAAGCTCCGGGCTTCCCCTGCCCAGACATGGCTGACCTGACCCCCGCCCCACAGCACTACAAGCCTGGCAGGCCAAGAAGTGTTCTTTAGTCTCATCTCACAGCTGGGGACACCGAGACCCGGGGAGAGGCTGCGAGTCCAGACCTCCGGCCCACAGCTCTGCTTCCCCACAGCCACCTCGGATGCCAGTATGCGTCAGACCTGCAGGCTCCCTCTGTTCTAATCTCCCTCCCTTTTCCATCATGCTCTTTCCTGAGACCTGCCAGCAGTTTGCACACACACACACACACACACACACACACATACACACACTCACAGAACAAGGAAGAGTGGTAACAGCTTGGCCTTGCCGTCCCCAGGCCACACCCCACAGGGAGAAGACCATACCTTTTCAGATCCAGCAGAACCCTTGCCTGCGGAGGGTCCCCACTGAGGATCTGCCCCACTCCCACCCCAACCCCCAGACTTACCTGGGAGAGTCTCAAGCACCACACCCATCCCGTGGCCCCAGCACAGATGCCCCCCTCCCAGTCCTGATGGACCGGAGAGCACAGGAGAAGAGACATTGCTTCTGTTACTCGCCGGCTGTTATGAGCAGGTGTGCCTGGGCAGCTGTCTCATTCGTACCTGAGCATCCAGCACTGAACGGGTGTAAATTAGCCAGCACCCCCCACCCCCCACCTCTCAGAGGCCTGCTCTCAGCCCCTACACCTGTTGGCGTCCCTGTGTGTGCCAGGGCCTGACAGCTCTGCAGTGCACTCGCTCAGCCCCCCACCCAAAGTTTGAAATGCCCCCATCAGATTCAGTCCTTTGAATCTGGGGAAAGGATTCAGTGTCCAGGGGCCCCAGTGAGCACTGAAAGGCCCTAAGCACTCTTTTAAGGCCTTATCAGCTCACTGTGTGGAGTTGCCAGCAACCTGCTAGGTTGGGTCCTGACAGAGGGTCCTAGGAGAGAGTGCTCGGGGAGGAGGAAAGACGATCCAGAGCAAGTCCTTACTCCCAGGCACTCTCCTCCCATTGAAGGTCGGAACTCTGGACCAGGGACAGTATGGTCCAACCCCTCAGTGTATGAGCTGGGATACTAAGGCCCGGAGAGGAGCAGAGACTGGCCATGGTGACATAGTGACCCAGCTGTTGTGAGTGGCCCCTCGGCTGTGTTCACAGCCCCTTTCTTTCTCCTGCTCTTCTTCCCATGTAATTATGACCCCCATCCACCCTCCAAGACGACTTCAAGCCCAGCGCACCATCCTGCTGAGTTCACTGCCTGCCTCCTCCGCCCCTCCCAGGTCTCAGTGGTTCTGTCTGTCTCATATGCTCAGAAACACAGTCAGCCTCTCCCTCCCCATCCTCCACTTTTCTCCTTCATAAATAGTGCTCATTTATCCCCCAAACACATACTGCACTCCTGCTCTGTGCCATGTGCATTCGCTAATAGCCGAGGATACAGCAGTGACTGAGGTAGATGTGATCCCTGCCCCTGTGGAGACTGGGTTCTAGTCAGATGGACGGAACATGAGCCAGAAAGAATTAGAACAAACACAGGCCACGATGAGGGCTAGAGAAAAGGCAGTCCAGGGGCTAAGAGAAGGGGGTGGGCTACTTTAGTAAGGTCACAGAAGGCCTCCAGGAAGTGGTGACATTTAAGCTCTAAAGGAAGAGAAGGAGCCAGCCACTGAGTCACTGGGGGTGGGGGTGGGGAATCTAGGCAGAGGGATCAGTCTGTGCAAAGACCCCGAGGCAGAAACAAGTGAGTGTGTTGGAGGGGTGAGACAAAAGAGGCTAGAGCCAAGGACTGAGGGATTGGTGGAGATGTGGGGCTGAGGGCAGACAGGCCACACATGCAGGCCTCGGCCGTGATGGTAAGAATTATAGAATTCATTCTAAGGGCAGTGGGAGGGAGGTCATTGTTGGGTCTCAAGCAGGAAAAATAACATGATCCAATTTTTCTTTACAAAAGCGGTTTTTGCCATCATGTGTCAAATTGCCTGAGAAAGGGGATGGGTCGGGGGCAGAATAGAAGCAGAGGCCAGTGATGGGGGTCAGAGAAGTAAAAGGAGCCACAGGAATCACAGCTAGAAGGAGTTGGGGTGAAGACTGAGGTGCTAGAGGGAGCCCGTTTGGTGGGTAAGGGGTGAGGGCCAGGAGCCAGATCAGGAATTGCTTGGGTTGGCCGTAAAGAGAGGTATGTGGGGACAGAATCGGGGTCTTCTCGCCCTGCCTTCCCAATGCCTAGCCCAGGGTCTGAAAGAGAGCAGCTTTGAGCAGAGGGATAACCAAGTGAGGCAGATGGAGGCAGAGGTGATCTCATTACTGGCGAGAAAGATGGTAGATGGGTTGGCTTTGTTCCTGAGAGGGCCCAAGGCTACCCAAGGCTCACTTGCCTCCTCTCTTCCCCAGGTCTTTCTCCGGGGAGTCAACGAGCCCCTGGTCAACAACTCTGACCCCATGGTGGTCATTGCCAGGGTGGTTCCCAACTACACTGATTTCAAGTGAGTGGGGTCCACACTCACTTAAGGAGGGTGGGGAGGGCAGAGGACAGAGGAGGGAAAGGCTGTCATTGCCACACAGGCCATGATTCCAGGAGCCCTAGAAACCTACCCTCCCCAAGAGCCTTTAAACCTTCCCGCTGAGTCTTAGCTCCCAGAAAGGTGCTCGCAGCCCTTGGAAAGGCGTGGCTCAGAACTCTCTGGAGAGCAGCCTGCAGGGGGGACCAGCATATGGAGGAAAGGAGGTCCTCAGCCCTTCCCAACCTGATGCAGTGGGGATGGGGATGGGGAGGCAGAGCTGTCTGCCTCTGTCACTACCTCTGGTGGCCCAACAAAACCCAGCCACACCATCCGTTGAGTTCGGATGACCTGTGAACACCTCTTGCGTATTGGAGAAATGAAGCTGACTAGATTCACTCATTCCCAGCCCTCCTGAAGAGCTCAGCACGTGCACACACATTCACATACGCACACCCTAATCCTGCCCTTACAGCCTCCCTGCCGCCCACCTAAACTAGGGCTCCTATAATGGGGGGGGGTGGGTACTCTGGCAAGGACTTCCAAAGGTGAGGCATTTTAAACACGGGCCAGCTGTGGCATTGAGATGTGGCCAACGCCACAGTGAGTCATGGGGAAAGGAACCTGGGAGCTGCGGCCTATCTCCCGACCAAGATGAGCTTTCCCAAGGCTTGGGCCGGCAATCGGAAGGACCAGGCTCCATCCCCGTCCTGGTGTCCAGGCCGCTGCACCCTCCTCCTCCCTCACATCAGTCCAGAGTCCATCCAAGCGGAGCCCGTGGCGGCCAGGCTTGGGCAGAGAGAGAGCCAAGAGTTCTGGGCACCTGTAGCACTTGTGGGCCGACCCCCGTCTGCTTGCCTCCCCAGGGTCAATCAGATCAAGAAGGACCCAGGCTTCGTGGGGCTGCCCATCACCCCACTCCCCTTCCCAATCCCGTCTCTGCTGCACTTGGACGCTCCTCGGGTCAGCCAGAACGGGTGTCCTCAGGTATGGCTCCTTCCCCCACACACCCTGTCACTGGCTCAGACCTCCAGGGTCTCACCCACGTGTCCATTCATTCATGCCTTCAGTCAGCTAGTCCCTTGACTCTTAAGGAGTTTACTGAACCCAGCCACGTACTCAGAGCCATGCCTGTCTGTGCTGTTGGAGGAGCGGCCCTTGGGGCGCTCTTGGTCTGTTGAAGATAGGCATCACACACGTGAAGAGGTCAAACATCGACACGAGATAACATGTAATCTCATAACACCCCAGGAGGGACTGTCAGCGCTGTAAAAATCAGAGAAGACACGATCGGACCAATATTGTCTGACACCACTTATATGAGGTCCCTAGAGTAGGCAAATTTGTAGAAACAGAAAGTAGGGTGGGAGTTGCCCGGGGGAACAATAGGGTATTATTGTTTAATAGGCACAGAGTTTCTGTTTGGGATGATGAGAAAGTCCTGGAAATAGATAGTAGTGATGGTTATGCAACACGGTGAATTTACTTAACGCCACTGAATTGCATACCTAAAAATAGTTCAAACGGGACGGTTTGTGTTGTGTATATTTTACCACAATAATTTTTTTTTAATCAGAGGCCGAGGGGTGTGAAGCCTGGGTGATTAGAATGGGTATCCAGACACCAGACTCTTTTGAGTTTTTCCTAGGGAGGGTTGGTGCAGGGCGATAGAGAAAGAGCACCGGACATGGAGCACAGCAGGGATAGGGAGAGGGGGGTAGTGCATTTGAATATGTAGGGGAGGGATGTGCCGATCGTGGCTGGGCTCCAGGGAACGGCCGGTTCGGTTTCTTCCCAGAGTCTCTCCTTCCGCTGGAGCTTGCCCCACATCATGGTCCTAACATTCCTGGGGCCTTGAAGAAGACCGGGGTGCCTGGGAAGTCCTTCGTTTTGTCTGCCCACCACTGTTCATGTCTGGCAGGGCAAATACAGAATGAGGCACCCCTTTGGAGCCCCAGCCTTCATTTAAAGGCAAGGACATTTGAAGGCTCAGACACGGGCAAGAGCGATGGTGGCAGGGAGGGGTGGGACGAAGGGGGGCCCCAGGGACAGAGGCTTCAAACCCAAACCAATCCTCGGCCTGATTTCCCCAGAGTCCTCTCACACATGGCCCTGCATTTGCCCAGAAAATTATGAACCAATCAGCAGGCGGTCCCGAGGGGCAGGAAGCACTGGCTGCTTTAATGAGGAAGCCCCCTCCCCATCCCTAGACCCTCTCTGGCTGCCTTTGCTAACGAGTCTTTGTGGGGGGCGTGCCCCTAGCTCCAAAGACTTGCCTCCCGTGCCTCATGCACGCGTGGGACTCGAGGCCAGGGGTCCAGTGATGGCAGGACACTTGTTCACTGGGCAACATGGTAGTTGGGCCAGGTCGAGAACTCACAGAGGTGCCCACGTACCAGCAGAGAGAGGACGGGGTCAGGCTTCCGTGGTACGAGGTGGGAGTGGGCAGAGCCCCACCTCGAAGGGGCGCCAGTCAGCGGCTTACACATACCCCTGCCCCATCCTGTTTCTGAGTTGAGGGGTGGTGGTGGGACCAGGTAATTTCTAGGACCTGCCTCTCTGACGCCTTCAGTTGCTGCAATTTTCCACCAGCTGCCCACCAAGCCAGAGCACTGTGAGCAGGGAGTTGAAGGCCTGGCACACCCCCCTGCTCTGTGACTTACTAGCTGCATGACCTTTGGCACGCATCTCAGTTTCTCCAATTCCAGATTCCTACCTTTACTGGGCTGTCAGGAGAGATAAAAGGAGTACCTGTGTACAGCGTCCAAGCCCAGGACGGAAGGAAGCTCAGTGGGCTCCATCCTTTTCAGAACCGCCCCTCCTAGTATCCAATGCCGCCCCCTGAGGCCAGCCTGGCCGTTGCCCTTGTTACATTTGGCTACAAGTAACAGAAACGTCATTGACTTAAGCTCTAAAGATATTTATTGTTACAATTGGCAAGCGATCCCCAAGTAGGATGCTGCCAGAATTGGTTGATGCACTGTCTTAGCAATGTCCTCAGGACTCAGGCTCTTTCTACCACCTCTGAATTGCCATCTCCAGGTGGCTAACAGCTCATGGAGGCAAAATATTCTGGGTACCCCAGACATGACCAAAACCAGAGAAAGAAGGAGCCTCCCCTTCTTCTCATCTGTGGTTTTTAAGTAGCACTGGAAACCTCCCACCCGTAGCCCCTCCGCAGACCTCCTTTCTCCTCTCATTGGTCAGAATTGGGTCACATGCACTTCTCTCAGCCAATCACTGAGGAGGGGTGTGGCAACGTCTCCTTAAGGTAGCTGAAGGGCACAGGTGTGGTGAAGAGGGGCCACCTGGACCAAAGCGGTTTCTGTTGGCTAGGAGAGAGGGAGGGGAATGGTTGAGGGGTAGGCGGCTCTTAGAGTCGGCTTCACCCCTCTCGGAGCCTGGTGACGATGGCAAAACTGGTGAGTGAGGAGATAGCTGGGTCCATAGGTCTTGATCTGGCCCCACGGGAGGGACCCTGAAATAGGGTAGGACTTAGGAATTACTCCTCCTCCTGCACTCTGCACCTTTGCGGGGGTGGGGGGGGGTGGGCATTGCCCAGCAGGTTGCTCCTGTTGGCCTGACCTCCTTACGGAGCTGAGACAGAGCTCCTGGCTGATGAGACCCAAGCAGTGGAGAAAGAAGTTGTCTGTGCCCACTGTCATCTCCTTCCTCCTGTCTCAGCTCCCGTGGCCAGTGGGTACCCAAGCTCTCATGGGGCCCCTTTCCATCCCACAGACCTTGCCCTAGTGCTGGCCGCGTCTTCTCTCAGCCTGGGAGAAGCAGCCAGGGCAATACCCGCCCCCCCCCCCCAGATCGAGGCTCTTCCCCAGGATCCCTGACCCCTTCACCGACAGGACAAAGCCCTCGCCGGCAGCCAGGTACACAAGGCCTCGTCCCCTGCAGCCTCCCGTTTTCACTGTTCAAACTCGCACAGGCTTTCTGTAGCCACTCTGGATGCCCAGCTGTTCTTCACATTCGTGCTGTCCTCTCTGGCCTCCCAGCCTTCGCCGTTGCTGGGCTCGGCCTAGAATGCCCCTCCTCCCTCAGATCCTCCTCTATCCCGTTCAGAAGTCATCGCTTTTTCCTCTGACATCCCAGCTTCCACACCACACAACTTGCTTAGGCCTCTGCATGGATCATAGGAGTGTGTGTGTGTGTGTGTGTCCTATCACCTAGGAAGACAGTGAGCTCCAGAGGGGACAGGGTCTGACTCTAGCTATCCCGTATGCCCCGTAGCACCCCTGAGGTGTAGAGCATGGAGGAGCCCCCAGGCAGCATTTGCTGAGTTCAACTGAACTTTCACCTTGACAGCAAAGTATCCATTATGTCTCAGCTTCACAACAGCCTTCCAAGGCATCGAGCATAAGACATTTCCCAGTGGACAGTGATGACTCGGTTCCAGCGAGGGGAAGGGACTTGCCAGAGGTCACGCAGCAAGGTTGAGGCAGACCTGGGCCCAGAGCTCAGGCGTCCTTGCTCCCTCGAGGTCCCCAAGCATCAGCCGCTGTCAGCTCCTCTTTCTGGGATGGGCAGAGCAGGCCGTGGCCGGCGTGGGTGTGGGTGTGGTGGGCCCGGGGGAAATGGAAGGAGGGCCCTTGGGCCCATGTAATGAAGGCTCTGTCCCTGGGGAAGGCAGGTCTGCCTCAGTGGCCAGGGGTTAATGGCTTTGCTGAAGATCACAGCTGAGCGTTAATCACATCCCTTAATTCTACAGCCTGCCGTGGCCTTTCCCATTAGCATCTGTGGTCAATGGCTTCCCCACCCCGTGCCCTGCCCACTCCATCCGTGCACGCGCGCGCGCACACACACACGCATGCCACCAACACCTTCACCAGGGCCCTGGCATCAGACTCTGAAGGTGGTTTATGATTCCTTGGCCCTCCCCCTCGCTCCAATACACACACAAGAGAGGCTGGACCCTCTCTCCTCAGTTGTAGGTCTGAAGGGATCTTTCCTGGAGGAGTCATCCTGGGAAACCGTTCTTTCCCTGAATGGGAATAGTCAGACACTGTTTCTTGCTTAGTAGGCTCCATTTAGACACATTAGTAGGCCCCAGAGAGGACAGCTAGCATCCATTAAACACCCCTTTCCACCCCCGGGTGGGAGCAAGGGATGGGGGCAGCAGGGGACTAAGTCACAGGTCCTCCTTGAATGTCCCAGAGCCCAGATGGCCCAGGCTATGGGGAAGGCCCTCTGGCACTCGAGAGAATGGGGCGGCTCTGGGATGGGCATGCTTTGGGGGTCAATCCTAAAAGACCACTCCCAAGCCCCACAGAGCCTGAGAGCAGCTTCTCTCCATGGCCAAGTGGCTGCCCCCAAGCTCCCTCCAGAGCCTGTTCTCAGGAACACTCCCATCACCCCAGCCACCGTCGCTGTGTTCAGGACCCCTAGCCCCAAAGTGACTACAGCTCATGTCCCCAGGGGCAGGGGCCGAGGCAGACACAGCTGAGCCTCAGGCCGGGCCTCCAGGAACCAGAGCAGGCACATTAGTGTGACAGGCATCAGGGCCCGGCCACCACGACGGGGGGAGAGGACCCACACTGGTATTTCGAGATCCTGCATCAATAACTCCCGGACCAGCGGTGCATTTGTGCTGACCTTTCTGAGCAATGACTGATTCCCGCAGGGGAGCAGGAGGTGGGAGCGGCCGCCACTGTTGCTGACAGCCCCTGGCTGGGGACAGAGGCCAGGCAGCCGCCAGGAGCCCACACCAATGACCCCAGCCCCTCCCTGTGTCGGGACCGTGCAGGGCTGCCTGCTGGCTGTTCCAGGCTGATGCCCCTGTGTTCCGTTCCCCACTCCCCACCTTCCAGCCTTCACAGATGTCAGGACATGAGTCCCTCCTCATTCCAGGCGTCCTCCACCCTCTCCAGGCATCCTCCACCCTCTCCAGGCTTGCTGCCACCTGAACCTTTTTCCTGGGCTGTTTTCCCAACCAGAAGCCCCTCCTCCTTCTCTTCACCCTGCCTCTGGTCCTTGGTCCAGCAAGTCAGCTCTTCTGACCATCTTTGGGAATGTCTCACCTAGCCCCTTATTCGGCGGCCATAGTCAATGCTGTCTTGTTTCATTGCTTAAATAGTACTTGTGTGTGCCCCAGCTGTGGACTCAGTATGCTATCAAGTCCCCCAAATGCCTGGTGGGCTGCTCTGCAGACACGCCAAGTCTCAGGCGTCTGCAGACCTGCTGTAGCCTCTGCAAAGGGCTGGGGAACCTGTGGGGGCCAGAGAGGGGCTGGTGACAAGAGTGGGGGTCATGTCTAATTTGGCATCTCTGACACCACCAGCCCCAGCTATGAATACTACTCTGACTCTTCAGGAAAATAGTTTACCGGTGATCAGTCAAAAGCCTTAAATGGCACATGCTTTAACTCAGGGTCTCTATTTTGGGTACTCAGGAAATAATCTGAGATGCAGAGATACATGTCAAAGAATAATGCAGTGATATTCTAGGAAAACATGGGAAGGGAGAAGCCAGGGTGCTTGGACATGACAGTAGGTCCTGCAGCTATAAAATCATGGATAACACGGTGACTGTGACTCTGGATATGCCCAGGTTTTCATGGTGAATGAAAAACATAAGATGTTAGGATGACGATTTTAGACAAAACAGGCTTTGGGAAAAAAAACTAGAAAGAAATGCACAGTCTTAGGACGGTTGTCTTTCGTGTGTAGGAGTTTAGGGTTTTTCTTTTTAATCTTTCTACTCTTCCGAATTTTCCAAAATTCATTCCTTACACGTCTGTTGCTTTTATAATTGGGGCAAACGTTTGTGACATATATAGACACACATATATGCGTCTATCTGGACATCCTTCATCTGGGAGACGCTGTGGGCCCACCACCCGCTCCCACTGCCTCCTTTCAGCTGTCCAAGCCCGGGGGTCCCCCGGAGCTGCCCTCGTGGAACCAGTCCTTCCTCTTCCAAGCCCGAGACGGAGCCACCAACTTCTCGGAAGACACAGCCCTGGTGCTGGAGTTCTACCCTTCGGCTTCCAGTGAGTGCGCTTGGCACTGTGCCAGGGCGGCCGTGCATCAGGACAGATGTACGCAGGGGTGCTCAGACCACCTGCCTCTGCCCCCTGCAGGGATGGGTTAAGGGGACCCAGTTCCCAGTGCATGCGGACAGGTGGAGGGGCACCTGGCTGCCTGCCTTGTCCTGGTTCCATGGCACAGGCCAGGACACCTGGGTCCTATTCCTGTATTCCATCCGTGCATTTTTATCACACCACTGTCCCCTCCCCATGTGCGTGCCAGCGAGGAGGGAGGGATAGATCCCCCAGGGCTCACAGAATACAGGGGAAGCAGAATTCAGGCACCAGGTGACCCAAGTCTGAGTTCCACCCTGAGGGAGCAAAGCCCCCCAAGGGCAGAGACAAGGGAGACGCGCCTACGTACCCCGAAACCCAGAATATGTTTGGAGTTCAGCCTGGAACTCAGGGAGCCCTAATGAGCAGAGGAGGAGGATACCCGTGCAGGGCAAGGCCAGGGGGCAGGAGAGAGGTGGGCAGGGAGGGATGGGAGAACTAGATGTCAGGTGCCAAGGGATCGGGCGCCTGGTGGGGCCTCAGACGCTGGGATCCGAGGAGCCTGCGGTGGGACCTCTCTGGTCCCAGCTGGTCCTCCCTCCGCAGTGAAAGGCAGTGAGCCGTGGACCTTCAGCGAGCCCCTGGGCATCTCCGTGCTGCCGCTAAAGAACCGGTTGTATCGCAAGATGCTGACAGGGAAAGGTCTGGATGGGCTGCACGTGGAGAGGCTCCCCATCACTGTGAGTCCCCTACCCTGGACGGAGCTCATGGCAGGTGGCCTGCTCCCACCCCACCCGGCTCCCCCTTGCCACACTAACACAAGCAAATCGGGCTGCTCCAGCAGCTCCCTCCAGAGCCCCCACCAGGGAAGACGACCACTGTCAGGTGTAAGGAGCTCTTCCGGCCCCAGCAACACGAGCAGAAACACAGGGAGCCTCCGTGGGGTGGGGTGGTGGCAAGAACTCAAGCCTTTAACCACCCAGACCTGGGTTTAAATACTGACTTGCCCTAGTTCTCACTGTGCAACCTGGGGCAAGTCTCTTAGCCTTTCTGAACCTCAACGTCCCCCGTCTACAGTGGGAACAACGTACCCACGTAGGATCTCTCTGTATGCCAAAAGAGCCAAGAGCCCAGGCTCTAGAACCTGACTGCCTGGGTCCAAATTCGGATTCCACCCCTTACCGGATTACATGGCCACGGGAGACTTAAAGTTCCAGTGCCTCAGTTTCCTTGTCTGTAATATGGGTTCCTAGGAATATACTTTTTCTCCTAGGGTTGCTGTGAGATTTTTTTTGAAGAAATACTGTAAAGTATTTAGAACAGAATAAATTCTCATTAAGAATGAATACATGATGACCTCAGTGTTTATTTCTAGGCCACCTTTCCCCCTAAAATACTTCTGGCCGTTCTGACAGAATAGACGTCGGTAAACGGGAGTTTCCCTCCCCTGCCAGGAAGTAGGTCTGGAAGTGCCAGTCAGGTCTACGGTGGAGTTGGGACGGGAGGTTTGAGGCAGTGAGGGCGAGCAGGGCCAGGGCACCAGCTCCCACCTCCCTCTCAGTCCCTGGGCAGAGCCCCTCGCAGGCAGCTTCTCGAGGGGTCCAGAGCCCCGGGCAGAGCCCCGAGGCAGAAGCTCTCTTGGCCAGCATGGGCTCACTGCTGCCCTCTCCTCCCTAGGACACCAAGCTGAAAACCATAAATGGCGAGGCCCCTACGGTGGATATCTCCTTCCAGCTGCTTTCCTCTGAGGTAAGGCTGCAGGGCATGGGAAGGCCAGGGCCTAGCAGCCACATGCCAGCTCCTGGTTCCGACCTCCGCCGTAATTGCTGGACTTGTTCGGGGGCTGGGCCCAGGGGCTTCTGGGAGGAGGAGGAGACGGCTGCTTCGGATAGAAATATCTGAGGGGCGTTTGAGGCTCTGGAAAACAAGATAGAAAACTGAGATTAGGGAGAAAAGAATTGAAAGCAGAGGGCCACCCAGACCGGGGAGTCAGCCTCTAACCCAGCCCAGGCCAAGCCGCACTCCTGGGGATCAAGGTCCTACCAGGGTGAACTAGGATTTCGGCTTCCGTTGCTGCCGCACAAACTAGCACCTTAAAAGAGCACCCATTTATGAGCTCGCGCTTCTGCGGGTAGGCAGGCTGATATGGCAGGGCTGAAATCCAGACGTTGGCGAGGTCACATTATTCCATTCTGGAAGCTCTGGGGAAGGATGTGTACCCCAGCTCATTTAGGTGGTCTTCGGAATCCAGTTCCCTGCAGTTGTAGTACCAAAGTCCCTGTTTCCTTGCGGGCTCTGTCCCAGGGGGGCCTCTCAGCTGCCGAAGGCCACCTGCATTCCTTCTCACAACGGCCCCCTCCGTCTTTAAACCAGCAGGCATGTCAAATCCCCCTTACGCTTCTAGACTCTCTGGCTTTCTCTTTTGTCAGCAGCCAGAGAAAACCCTCTGCTTTTAGAGGGGCTCATGTGATTAGGACAGGCCCACTCTGATAATGTCCCCCTCTTAAGGTCAACTGTGCCATGTAACATAATCACAGGGGTCATAGCTCTCATAGGCACGGGTCCCGGGGATTAGGGTGTGGAATCTTGAGGACCCATGTTTGGAATCCTGCCTGCCACAGCTGGGTTGACCCAAGTGGAAAGATACCACCGGCTGAGCCCTGCCTGATGGATGGGGTCTCTTCCTCTAGCCAGCTCTCCCTGGACTCGGGGTCCAGGTTGGACCCTGGTCACTTGGCCCCAGTGCACCTGGCAGGCACCTGCTGGAATTCTTCCACTTTTTGGTCTGTGGTGCTGGGACAGGCACGAAGCCCAGATATGGGCAGCTCAGGACCATGAACCCAGGAAAGGCTAGCAGGGGCTGATGTTGGGGTCAGCCCACTCCTGCCAGCTTCCCATACCAGGAAAAATACCCAGCAGCACGGGGCTAATACTTGGCCGTGTGACCTTACCCATGGAGAACACAGGAATTCCGTGTGGAGGGGTAAGAGGTATCATCTGGGATTGCAGCCACCTGCAGTTGTGTCCCTACAAGGCCTCTGGTGAGTACCTGGGACCTCCCATTAGCACTTCTCCTTCTGGAATGTTCTGTATTGTCTTCTAATTCCTGGCGAAAGAGCGTTCTTAGATACAGCCCTACAGCCCCCACCAACGCCACCACCAAACCACATGCAGGACCAGGAAGGTACTGAGATGAGAGGGGAAGACACAGAAGCAGTGAAAGACGCCAGGAAAGAAGAAGAGTCCTCGAAGAAAATGTCACAGATTTCCCAGATTGGAGCGCAACACTCCGTGACCTCTTCTCGGAGACTGGAATCTGTCAGTGGCCACTGCCTGTCCCTTCCCCACCTCGCCCTGCCTTCTGTCCCTTCACTGGGCACAGTGTCCTGAGGACCGAAAGGAGCATCGAGTGTCCCTGCTCAGGCCACCGGAGGACCCAGGCAGGCAACAGGCAGGTGGACGGGACACTTCCCCAGTTGCCCAGGGGCTAGGCACAAAGGTCTCAGTGATGAATTATTCACTGAAGCTGTGCTAAGTGCAGAATTAATCCCTTTCCTTCCAGCTGGCGGCCTCACTAAATTATCCCTCCAAGTCATGCGGGAAAACGCCGAATTCATTTAGCTGCTGAGTGTTTTGATCTGGGCCTTGTGATTTTAGCTTCCCCTTCCCCCAGCCCCCCTCCCCCTGGAGGCGGGGAGAAAAACCTTTCAGTAATGGATTTCCGAGAAGAAAGGAAAAGAAAGGGATCGAGATTGGGGGGGGGGGGCACCAGGAAAATAGTACGAGAGGAAATTCGGATTCGGCAGCCAAGCGTTCACACACACAGTTGCACACGTGCACACTCTCACGCCATCACATTCAAACACCCACACGCAGACGATCGCATATGCACACACACACACTCCTTTGCGAGGGTGCACACGCTTAACGCATACATACGTGCCCCCCCCCACACACACATGGGAACTGACACACAGACGTTTTTCACACCCGCATTGGCATACAAAGAAGCTAAATCTCTTTGTGGCTCAACTGTTTCTTGGTGAAACTATCTGCGAATTGGCCGATAACTGACTCCCTTTGATTCTAGAATCTCGATCTCCAATTCTGGGGCCCGAGTGCCAATGCGGTGAACTCGGCATGAGGTTCTTGCAGCCGTGGCGCCCTTCCATTCATACTTTTATTCCGCGTATATGTGATGAAGACTAGAATTTTGGCTGCCCTTGTGGATTGTAAGGCAGAGAGGGAGGCGTCGGCAGCCATGGAGCCCATCTGCCTTGAATTCCCTCTCATCGGGCATGGACACGGCTCTCTGTTAGTGCCTGAGCCCTTTTGGCCTCCTTCTCCCTGAGGGGTGGTGGGAGGATGTTGAGAATTGATGAACAGGTGGATGGCACCACAGCTGAGTCCAGAGGGCCCATCCCCAGCTCCATCGCTCACCGTCGCCTTCACTCTTCTTGCCCCATTGTCCTCTGTGCAACTGCAAACGTTTAGTGGGCACCTGCTAGGTAGCAGATACTGTCCTGATTTTAGCGATCTCAGACAGAGGACAATGAGGAGAAAGCCCTGTCCTCATAAAGCTAGCATTCTTAGAGGACAGGGCGTGGGGACCAGACAATGAGCAAGTCAGGTCATGAGCAGAGATCCCCTCCTCACAAGGGGCCTGATGAAACCCAATGAGGTGACGTGACAGCAAACACTTGACGGGCTCTGAATTCCTTCCATCTTCTTGTTCCACCTAAGATGTTGTCTGCAAATCCATGCTGGAAGGTACCTGCCCTTCCCATTTGCATTCCAGCCTGGGGGACTAGAAACACCGCTTCTTCCACCATTGAAACCAAATGCTGCTCAAAGCTCCACAGGCCACTGCCCGAAGCCTGGGATCTTAGAGTCCCGTGAACACTCAGGTTGCAGGGGGGCTTGGGATAATGGGCCCCTTGGGGCCCCTTGTCCATGTGGCTAGCAATTCCTTCTGAGGGGCACGTGATCAGATGTGCTACTGAAAAGCAGTGCTTTAGGAGAAGTGAATATTCATGCCCTCTTTGGGTACCTCCCTCCTGAGGATACATCCTCTTTCTCATGAGCCTCTCCAGGACAGACGGGCCATTCTGGTTAATTGAGGTTTTGGTGAACGCCGTCTCCCCACACCCACTGCTTCCATCTTACCCATTCTCAGAGTTCTGGGGAACGAGAGCATGGTGGAACTTGCAAATAGGCAGAGACCACAGAACTGTCTCCTAGCAGCACCTCCTGGACAGGATTCTCCTTGACAACATCCACAACAGGCGGTCTTACTCTTGCTCTGCCATGACGGGAAGCTCACTACCACCAGAAGCACCCTGTCCCATGGCTCAGCGGCCACAACAGATAGATAGAATATTTAGATAGATAGATAGATAGATAGACAGACAGAAAGAATTGATCACCCCACATTGAGCCCATCCTCTCTCTTTGTCCAGGTTCCTGGCTCCACCATTTGGGGCAGTGAAGCCCTGGCCAGCGTCCTGTGCTAGTTCTGGGGACACCGGCACATGGTCAGCCATTCAGCATGCTGGCTGGCAGACCAGCCGCCAGTCTGTGAACCGCAAGATGGAGTGGTCTCCTGGTTTGGGATATTGTGTTTGAAGTGGTTCTGTCGGTGATGGGTTAAGCTTTTTCCCTCTGATGAGACTTCTCTACAGGCACCTGCTGCCTAGAGTGATCTGCTCTAAGCTGGAGTTGTGTGTGTGATATGTGAATCATTACACATAGATTCACAAAAACCGAAAAAACGCACACCTGCATGTATGCAGCACGCTTCCCTTCACTGCACATTCAGTGGGGGGTTGGCCTTGGAGGTCCATTTGGCTCTAAGGATCCAGGAGCCGATGGCTACTCCACAGACACATATGTGAATAACCCTTTGCTCTCCTCCGTTCCCCCTCTGATGTTGGCCTCTTCTCTTTGAAGAGCATGATCTGGTCCCCCAGGAATCTGTGCTTCTCCAGGCTAAACAGTCCGCTTCTTTTAATGAACTGGTTTCAAGATCCCACAGCGGTTTCGGTGCCCTCCAGCTTGCAGGCAACCTCTTTGAAGTGAGGCTCACATCTGACTAGGTCTTCTAGGCTGACCCGTGTGGATTGGAGCCCAGCAGGCACACAGTAGGTGCTCATTGTGTCAGTCCTGCCTCCTTGCTTAGAAACGTGCCTCCTGCGAGGTGGGACAAGTCTATGTAGTCATCTGAGTGTTTGGCGACCATGTGCCCTCTTGAGCTGGAATATGGAATCCAGAGTCTTACCCAGGCAGAGCACAGGGCACCAGGTGGAAATGGGGCCCCTCACATGGGTGGCTGCCTCCTTCTTAGCCCACAGCCCTGAGAGATGCTGGGAGGACTTAAAACCCACAGGTTTCCTTGGATGTTAGCACAGGGAGAGTGCCTTTCTGGAGAGAAGGAGGTGGCACCTGCTGCCACCCACTGAGGGAAGAGGCAGCTCCCACAGTCCTGTCTGACCCTCCCCCTTCCCTGTTCTCACAGGGAGAGAGAGAGGCAGATCTTCAGTGCCATGCATAGAACTGCCCTAGTGTTTTTATTCAAATCAGTTACAAAGCTCTCTGGAGGCCAGACCAAAGTGGGGACAAATGGCTATTTGACAGATGTGGAAGAGAGCCCAGGGGACAGGCAAAATCACACTGGCATTTGATGAATTTTTATAAATCTCTTTGAAAGCCACATATGAAATCCCTGGTCTGGTCCTCTGAGAAGCCCCAATATAAACCTGTCTCCATTTCCTCACCAAACATAGATGCCTGGAAGGCCCAGTGTTCAGGATAACACAGGAGCCTCTTTGGCTGGTTCTGTCCTTTGGAGGGTTCTGTCCCCACCCCTAAGTCTCCAGCTCTGAAAATGCTACCACATGGGTGATGATGGATCCAGTAAAAAAGACCCTGTCCCCTCCCACAACCTCACGACACCCCTGGCCGTCTTCCCTTCTTCCCCAACTCCCCTACACAAAGAGTCTGTATCCTTAGATCTGGGTTTGAATCCTGGATCTTTCACTTGACCTTTCGCCCTGAGTTCCACCTTCTTCATCCACAGAAGAGAGTCATGATCCCTACCAGTCAGGAATGTAGTGAAAATTGAATGAAGGAGCATGTGTAAGTGCCCAGCCCAGTGTAGTTGCTGACAAACATGCTGAACTCATCAGAGATGAGGACAGGGCTCCTGGGGGAGGGGAACAATGGAGCCTTGCTAATTCATCACTCGGCGCCCGCCCTTCGTGACAGCTGCTCCACCAGATTCACGTCCATAAGGACATCAGGAGGCCTTGTCAAGTGCCGAAGATAAACATCACCAGCCCCACATTTGGTTTCACAGCAATTTTTCAGGGAACGAAGAAATGAAGAGACAGACAATCATCTCTCTAGAGGCCAGGTTTGCTGAAGTCCCCAGTATATGCTGCCTTGAGCTGGGGCTGTGGAGGAGATGGGGAAAGTGAAGACCTGCTTCCTGGCCTGAGAGTGGGCAGGGCTGGACCAAGAGACATACTGAAGGCTCATACCAAATGCCTCACCAACCACAGGACTTTGTAGCCTTGAGAATGTGAGCCTGTGGCTCTCAGCCGGAGATGGAATGTATTGAGTCTGGATATAAGGATGGTTAAGGAAGCTGGACATTTGGGCCCTCCCCTGGCCTGCTCTGCTCTCCCATGAGCCCAATGCACAATTGGTGTATTGATAAAGGGGCAGGGAAGAGAGAGAGAGAGAGAGCAAAAATTCCAGACCAAACCGCTCAGAGAGTGGGGGCTACTCTTGGATTTCTCCCCATCTCAAAGCCAGACTACCATAGCCTAGACCTCTCTTCAGCTAAACCAGATGCACCCCCAATCCACCCAAGGCCATTCAGGCATGAATTCATTAACCATTCTTATTTTTATTTTTGCCTCTTAATGTTTATTTTTGAGAGAGGGGGCAGTGGCAGAGAGAGAGAGGGAGACAGAGGACCCAAAGCAGGCTCTGCTCTAACTTCAGAGAGCCTGACACAGGGCTTGAGCTCATGAACCGTGAGATCATGACCTGAGCCAAAGTTGGATGCTTAACTGACTGAACCACCCAGGCTCTCCCCATTAGCCATTTTTGTAGATCCGTAACCTGTGCCAAGCAGTAAAGGACCCTGACAGATCATTATCACCCATCTTGCTAAGGGTTCTGGTTGAGGTACATTGCATACAAAGGTCAGCGGAAGAGTCACAGAGAAGAATGGTTCGAACTCTGCCTCAAAGAGTGGCTTGGAAATTGACAAAGCAAGCGTGCTTCAGGCAAGGGAATCACAAGTGCAAAGCCATGGAGGCATGATGGTACCTGAAGCACATGGGACATATGGAGGCTGTTGCAGGAAGTGAGACTGGAGAGTTTGATGGGGCCTACCTTGTGGAGGGCCTACATGTGAGGATATAGGGTTTAGACCTTGTCATAAAGCAGTTCAAACCTAAGGAAGGTCTTTGGGCAGCGGTAGGATGTGATCTGACCTATATGTTGCAAAGTCTCTCTAGATGTAAATGAGAGACCCAAGGGAAAAGATTAAATGCGGAAAGACCAGGTTTCAAACTAACAAGAGTGAGCCCACAGACTCTCCAGGGAGCTATAGCCAGGGCTCTATTTAATACTAAAACCCTTCCCAGAATTTTTAAATTTTTAAATATCTTATCATTGGCCCCCCTCCCCTGACCCCCAACTTGCTTTTAGATTAACCCTCTGATACTATTTTCTGGAGAATAGACTATGGCCCCAATGAGGATTAACACTCAGGCCCTTCTTTGCCGGCAGACTCAGAGCTTCAAATCCCTCTGCAGCTGCAAGACCATGCGGGAAGCCATAATGAGGCTTGTGATATGCATGGGAGGCAGCAAGCCCTCTTGGAGGGGCCCGTTTTCTGAGTCTCGCCTTCAGCTGAGGAGATAAGAACCTACAACTGGGGCCACAGGAAATGACAAAGCATTGACTGATCGGGGAACTGCTGCACAGGGCTCATTATGGTGCTTGCCAGCGGGCGAGACACCCTTATCAGGGAGAAAATTGCATCAGGCCTCCTGAATTACTAGCGATTGGAAGCAGATTTCTTGGGACGCACTTTGTTAGATACCTAATGAGCGGGATACAGGCGGGCAAAGCCCAAGGCCGTCGGGGCGGGGGACAAATGTCTTTGTTAAACAGAATTTGTCAGTTTCCGCTCCAGGCTCCCTGGGGAGGGTTCAGGGCCAGCTAATTGAATTAAGAGCAAGCGAGCTCCTGCGAGAAGGCTCAGGGCGGGGCACGAGGCGGGCAGGCCGGAAGGCGGGCGCTTTCAGCACCAAGGACAGCAGCTGCATCCTGGCTAGTCTGTAATTGCCAGGGCCGGCTGGAACTGTTGCATTTTGCATGATCAGGGATCTAGGGGATGGAGTGGGTAGGAGGAAGGCAGAGGATGTTAGGGGAGGAGGACAAAACAGGTGACCCAAGAAGCCTCGAGCCTGTGATGCTATTGGCCTGGTCTGTCCCAAAAGACCCTCCCCTCAGGCAGGCAACAGTGAGGGCTGAGAGGCATGAGGAAGGGGTGTCTTCTCTTCACCGTGCCACTCACGTGGTGTGGGGCAGCTGCGGCAGCACAAGGAGTGGTGGGATGCGCAGCGAGTCTGAGCCAGTGCATGGCTGTGCATTGCTTTGAGCTTTCAAAGTAGGTCTCCAATTACAGCTCTAATGAAGCAGGACATGCTGCAACCACGGAACCACAGAGTGAGGGGCCACTTGTCAGTCCTACGCTGCCTCAAGCGGCAAGGGCAAGGTCTGCCAGATAGAAAAGCAAACAAGCAGGCTTATGGGGTGGACTAGCAGACTCCACCCCTACCTGGAAGAAAGGAGGAGAGCTAGGAAAGGCTGGGCTTACATAGGGAGGATTTAGTCCCCAAGGCACTACCCTCTCCTCCTCCCCATTTTAACATTATTCCTTCCCTCCCCCATCCTCCACCCTGATCACGCACCATTTCATGCAGCCTGGCCCCTTCCCATAGCCCAAGACAAGCTCCCTTCCCATGAGAAGCAAGGAAGAGAGGGCAAAATCACCTCCCCAAAATGTGGGCAGATCGAGACTAAGGAGTCTAAATAGGCAATGTTGGGGAAAGGAATGATTAGGGAGAATTTAGGCACTGCGTGGGGCATTGTGGTCCTCCTGGTACCCCTTATATGACAAGACTACCTCCCTTTGGGGCTTGTACTGTATGGAAGTCTAAAGATTTCTCTATAAGAGTCACCCACTCACTTGCCCCCAGGCCAGAATGGATCCTGGCAAAGTTGATTAGAGCAGGGGACTAGAATTGTGGGCAGCAGTCCTGCAAGGATGGATGTGGGAAGTGGGGAGGTACTGGCATGGAGCAGTTGTGGGAACAGATACAGTCCAGGGGCAGCCATGGAGAGGGCAGAGCAGAGCAGAACCACTGAGTCTGGCAGGGGCTACAGGAAGAGCAGCTGGAAGTCAGAAGGGGCAGAAGAGCTGATGTCCATAAATACTCTGCCTTTCCTTTCCTCTTACTCAGAGCATCCTCCCCACCACCCTGCCCACCAGAGACTGATAGGCATTGGTGTGGCCTAAGGGTCAGTGTCACTTTTTGATTTTATTTTTTAAATAAAGTTAAATGAATTATACATAATAAATTTCAGAATCCACGTAAAATTACCTGATGAGTGGAAGTGAGGGTGATCTGCCTGTGACATCTCTCACCCCATTACTCACCAGGGTTGATTTGGCTGACCTGGCTGGCTGGGCAGGTGTCCCCTTCCTCCCTCACCACTACACACACATCTCTCCAGAAGCCGACTGAGCTTGGTAGATAGAGGAAGACCATTCTCAGTCAAGGGCATATGAGCATATGAATAGCTGTGCTTCTCTGCTAGAACCTCCCAAGTTCTCAAGGTCTGTTTGTAGGAGAATGTTGGGTAGCCAAGCTTCCAACACTCCAGACATATCTAAATGGGGCACTGCAAGTGGCAATCTGCCTTTCTTTTGAAAAAAAAAATGCTTTAAGTACCTAGTAAGTGCCCAGCTCTGATCAGGGGCCCAGTACATGTCAGCTCTGGGCCACTGAGTTTACCAAACTGGTGCAGGGTGGATGTCAGGGAGACAGGCTCTGGGGGAGGGGACGCCCTCTGCAATGTGTCCCTGCTTTAGTACTGATGGGGCACCTCTGGAGACCTCTCCCTTGATTTCATTACTTCCACTTCCTCCCCTAACTGGATTAGATGGCAGTCTATGAAATCCAGGGCATTGTGATTGGCTTTCTGCCTGGAAATGAGGAGAAATGTCATTATAGGTCCTGAATCAGCATCTCGCCCCAGCCCCAGTGGCCCCCTGGTCAATGGGGAGTTAGTCTTTGCCCTGGCTAGTTGTTCTTTCCTTCATTGTCTCCTGCCTCCATCTACCTATGCATCCATCCTGTGTGCATGCCATAGTTCTCCTGCAATGGCCAATTTGGTGCTTAGCTGTTCAGAACGGGAGACCCACGTGGTGCATTTTCCTATCTAAAACACAGAGACGAGGCCACCCCAAATCATCTGACTCAGATGCTACACAGAGGTGCTGAGTGTGTTCCATGGGGAGCCTCTAAAGGAATCTTGCCCTCCCTAAACTGTAGCTACTGGGAGGGGCAGGTGAGAGAGATAGCAGGCCTAAAGCTCAGAGACAAAACGGGCCCAGAAGTTTGGGTTATGAAACACAATAGGTGCCAAAATCAGCTTCAAGGTAGCCCACTGCTTCGCCCTTCTTATTCCAAGAGTCCTCATATAACTGCTTTCTCTTCGGAATGATCTGTCGTTGTACCTATGTGAAAGGGGGTGGGAGATGAGACCCATACTGGACTGGATACCTCTGTCCTTGTACCACTATCCATCCCTTACTCTACTGACATAAGCCTGAAAAGACCTCATGTTAATGAATTCCTGCATACCAAATTTTACTTTTGTTAAGTTTATTTATGTTGAGCAGCGGGGAGGGGAAGAGAGAGAGAGAGAGAAAGAATCCCAAGCAGGCTCCACGCTCAGCACAGAGCCCACAACCCTGGGATCATGACCTGAGCCGAAATCAGGAGTTGGACACTCAACCAACTGGGCTGCCCAGGTGCCCCCCTAAATTTTATTTTAAAAGGGCATAAAGGAATCACTATTTAAAGGATCCGAGTGGTAAAGTTAAGCATCCTTGTCCTAATTCATCTGTCTCATATGTGTGGGTTTTCATATAGAGTTTCCACTTAAAGAGAGGCCCACCCATACTCCTTCTTCCTGTTTGTTCAGAATCAGACATTCGGGCACCTCCGACCCTGAGAACATCTCTCCTGGTTGGCACCATGTCCATTGTTCTCTTTGCTTCTAGTATGGACAGTGGCATATTTATCTGCTATGTGGCCAAGACAGAATTCCAACAATTGATATAGAAAGGACCTTTGAGGTCCCTACAGCCTTTGAACAATGGGCATGTGTTAGGGTTAACCATGGATTTCCAAAAGAGCTTTAAATAACCTCTCCCCAAATGGAGCATAACACACGTCCCTAATTCCAGGGAACTTAAAACTTGAGCAGAAATACAAAAATGGCAAATAAGCCTGGAATTAGAGAATGGTGTAAGAGCAGAGAGAGCCAGCTGCTGGGCTGGAAGATCCCAGGAAAGCTTTGCACAAGTGCAGGTGGAGGCCATCAAGATTTCGTGGAAGGTCAAAGAGGAGGCCCAGTGGAGTAGAGAGAGAGGAGACTATTTAATGGGTGGTAAGACAGGAGGATAACAGCAGAGATGGAATGGAAAAGAAATCTACCCAGCAAAGGTGTCAAAGGAGCTTGGAGATTTTAGAGGCTATTGTTACCTGCACCAAGTGTGATGGCATGGTTTTTTTAGTCTTGTGACAAATATTTATTGAGCACTTACAATGAGACAGACACTGAGAATAAACAAGGTCTCTGCTTACGTGTCACTTACGTTCCTACTGTGGGTATTAGAGGTGGGAGACAGACAGCATTTTTTGAAAGTTAATGTTCTGAACAGTGAAATGGGACAATGGAATAGAGAGTATATTGGAGCAGGAGTGACGTCAGAGAGGACAGGCGTCTTATCTCGAAAGCCCTGGGCCTCTCTAGGAAGAGCACATCTGGGCTGAGACCTGAATGATGAGAAGGGGACAGCCCGGGCAGAGAGAAGAACAGATGGAAAGGCCCCGAGGCAGGAAAGAGCTTGGCTTGTTGGAGGAATGCCAAGGACAGCGGTGTAAGGCCCCACGGAGCAAGGGGGCAGGTGGTAAAAGGTAGACAGGGGCCAAGCATGCAGGGCCTCCTGAGCCAGGAGGAGGAGGAGGAGAGGCTTGGGGGTCTAGAAAGTGCACTTGTGGTAGAAAGACACAGAAATTTCTTTGCACCTTCTCTTCCCAGAAGCCAGAAAACTTCTTGACACCAAACAACAGCAAGGTTCTGCCCATCCTAGACCCCAAGATCTTAGATGAGAAGCTGGGTACCATCCGTGAGTCCTGGTCCAACACCATGGTGAGCTCTACAACGGACTATAGCCCACCCACCTCTCAGGAAGCAGAGGAAGAGCCTCTGGTGCCCAAGATGTCCCATGAAATGGTGAGTGTCTCTGCCTTGCACTAGGAGAGCCAGAGCGGTGATAGGGGCCACAGAGAAGAGGTTTGACTGCCACCTGATTCGCTCCACAGGTGGCAAGTAAGACCTCCCTTCAGGCCCAGTCCGTAAGTGACTTACCCCAAAGCTAAACTGGCAGAGGTATGGATTCTTCATCTTACAGAGTTTCTTCACCTTTTGAATAGAACTCTCACACAATTTCCTTACACTTGTAAGGCAGGGATCCATCGACTCAAGTACTGATCAGCCCAGAACTTTCTCAGGAGCACGTCTGCTGGGTAATGGGAAGCCCCTCTGAGTCATTAGCTTTTTTTCTTAAGTTTATTTTGAGAGAGAGAGAAAGAATGAGCAGGGGAGGGGCAGAGAGAGAGAGAGGGAGACAGAGAGAATCCCAAGCAGGCTCCGTGCTGTTACTGCAGAGCCTGACACAGGGCTCAAACCCATGAACTGCAAGATCATGACCTGAGCCAAACTCAAGAAAGAGTCAGACGGATGCTCAACTGACCGAGCCACCCAGGTACTCCATTAGTTTTAATTTCTAAAAGAAGCAATTGGGGCTCAAAGAAAAGAGGACACCATCTTTGATTACAGAGTCTGTGTCCTTGGTCGCGGGAGCTGCTGCGGCTTCCTATTGCCAGTTGACCAGATGCTGGGAAAGAGTTGGTGAAGATGGCCAAGGTGGTGTCTGAATTTGGTGAGGGGTTGGTGCTGAATCCTGGCCCCTTGATGCAGAGAGCTAAAGAACAGGCTACCAAAAGACGGTCCAGTCAGAGTCCCCACTTGGGGTTCCGCCCCAATGACCATGGGTGAATGCATGGGTGGCTTCCTCCCTCCTTCCATAGTGGATCCCATGGGGAAAGCTGCTCAGAAAGATCCTGAGAAAAAGCCCCAGCATGGGCCACTGGGCCATAGGGAAGTCCTCGGCCTCCTCTTCTCAGGACCTGCCCCTCTCTCCCGACAGCCTCCGCATCTTCCCCTGGCTTTTCTGCACGTTTCTGGAACATGTCCCATCAGATGACTAGGAAGGGTTGCTGTCTGCTGGGTGTGCCCAGGATGCTCCCACAGGGAGTGTCCCCGCCCACCCCGGAGCGGGCCCCCACTGGCAGGTGCCAGAGCGCCTGTGGGCCACCTTCTATACCCCTTTCTCTCACCTCTGCCCCTTGGGAAAGCAGCTCTCAGGCCTGACCTGCCAGCTCAGCCCTCAGCTTGGTTGAAAATAAACATTCAGACCTTGCGTGTGGAGACTTTGGCAGCATGACTGGCCTGCGGTCAGTCTTCGTCTTCCCTTAAAGGTGAAACCATGAGAGATGGCACTGGCCTGCAGCCTGAGAAGTCAAGCTGAGTGACTTTTGACAAGAAACTGAGTAACTGAGCAAGACACTGAGCAACAGAGGGGAGGAGGAGAAAGAAGTGGCCCAAGAGCACTAAGGCAAGATTCTAGCAGGCTCTGAGTGCAGGCCAGGGGCTTAGGGCTCCCGTCTCCCCACAGACTATCAGGTGCTGTGATTCTGGAAATCACCCCAGCACTCCTGTTGGTGGACTGGCCCCTCTGCCCTCCCCCTTGCTGGACACCTGGCAAGATGTTGGTAAATATTTACTGGGCCTTGTGATAGGACCCCTGGCTAGACAGCAAGGGCATCAGAAAGAACCTTAGAGAGCATCTAGTCCAACCTCCTAATTTTATGAAGAAGGATGGCAGTGAGGAACTGTCCCTCTGTGTGGGATGACCCTATGCAAAGCTTCCTGACCCCACTATCCCGTGCTGCCTTGCTTATAACCAAGTGAATACCAGATAGCGACAGAGGCCTACGCACCCAGCCGGGCACCGTTCAGCCGACCTGACACCAGTGGGTCCCTCAGACACTTATATAGTATTCAGTACAGTGGGTCTGCTCTTACCCCCTGCCCATCACAGCCTTCCTCAGGCCCAGCCTGTTCCTTCCTTGATCCCGACTCTTGGTTCCATTCCACTTCCCCTCCCTCCCTTGCCTTTGTCCTCCAACCCATATTCGTCTCTTCCTTCCTTCCTTCCTCTCTTTGTCTCTCTCTCTACCTCTCTCGGCTCAGATTTACCATCTGGCTATTCCCACCTCTGACTCTCTGCCCTAGTGGGGTCCTGGAGACCCCCAGCTCCAGCTCCTACCCACTCATCAGAGCCTGCCGGGACCAGGGCAGGACCCAGACCTTCACACGCCCAGTGGAGCGCCGTCCCGAGCAATTGAACGTGGGTGGGTAACAACAACACGCAGCTCCGTGAAGTCGCAGGTAGCCATGTCGCAATGGGTCACTGTTCCATAGCAACCAAACAAAATTACATAGCAATAGACGAGCCCATTCACGCAACCAAGAGACAAAGTGACAAGCAATAGAACGCAGTGAGGGAGCAATGGAGTATAGTTGCATAGCAATAGACCCAAGGCACACAGTGATATCACACAGCACTGTATTACAGGAGATGCAGCCGTAGAGCATAGTAACGAGCATAGAACGCAGCACGTAAGCTGCGGACAGAGTCACAGAGCAGGAGAAGACACTCGACTAACGCTGGAACACATCTGGATGGCAATGGTGCCATCACAGTGTATGACGCCTGGACGTGAGGTCAGCAGCAGAGCCTGGGGGGTGGCAGCGGGCCCCAGTGACATGGCAGGTGACAGCCCGCCTCCCTTGGCTCTCTGCCTGCGTGTTCAGGCTGTGGGCCTCTCAGTAGCACCTGATGCCTGGAGCGTGGCTTGTCTGCATGTAGTCTTGTAGCACGGTCCCCAGGGCCCAAGAAACAATTTTGCTTCTGAGTCCCCCCAGAGCCTAGTCTGGCTTAATAGGAAATTAACCATTTTCTGGAGAAAGGAGCAGCTTGGGAAAAGATAAGGAAGTGGAGGGGACGCAGGGTCTGTTGCCCTCTCTGCCGGGAGCCGCAGATGCTCCCCGCTGCCCCCGGGCCTGCCAGTCTCGCCTCTGTAGCCCCAGCGAGCCCACGAGGCACCCCTCCCCGAGTGCGCCCATGGGTCCCCCTTCATCCTCAGCTGCAGTCCAGCCAACTCTTCCGTCTTGGGCTGGTTTTAACACAGGCCTTTCGGGTGCTACTTTGTCCGTGTGGGGCAAAGCTCCCGTCCTGAGTGGACCCACCAGAGCCAGGGTTCCGCGGGTGTGATCTTGGGTCAAGTGTAAGGGCCCAGGCAGAGCTGAAGGAAGTCTTCACCTCCCTTCTGAGCAGCCCAGGAAGTCTTTTTTTGGAAGAGGTGGGCTTTTGAGTGTGAAGAGTGTGACGTTAAGACTCATCTTATACATGGCAATTCCCACATATTAAACAACTTGCAAGCGGTCCCCTTCACCCCCATCCCTCCTGAGCCCACCTCGTGCTGAGCCAGACAGTGTCAAGAGCGGGAGAGAGGAGGGGCTCTGCGCAGGCTCCAGACAGGCCTGGCTCCATTCACGAAGGGCTCACAAGCACCCGCCATGGGCCAGGGTAGCCCATTCCCCATTCCCCAGCTGCTCCGTCCCCAAGCAATTCCTCCAACCTTCCAGAAAGCCAGAACTCCCCACCCCTGCCAGGTGCCCAGTTGCTATGTCCAGCTGTGGGGGGGGCAGGGTGGTGGAGGAAGAGGCCGAGGCCCCGAGTCTGGAAGTTCCCGGCCAGCAGGAGCGCGCCACGCTCCAGGAAACAACAGAGTGACCCAGAATAGGCACACAGGAAACATTTGGTGAGGGATAAGTGGCAAAGGGGCATGACTGCGACAGTTTATCGTCTCAAGTGCCACACTGACCCAGCGTTGCTGGGCACACCTAGTGAGCCCTCAGTAAAGAGAGAGAGGAACAAGGAAGGCTTCCTGGAGGAGGCAAAAGTGCTCAGTTGCTCTTCAGTGCTGTCTCGAGTGTAGAAATTCCAACCCAGGGTCATTACCCTCCTCTCTCTGGCCCTCTCTCTCCATTCTTCCCCAACACACCCCCTCCTCTCTCCCTCTCCCCACCCCCTCCTTATTTCTGCCTCTCCCTGCTTCTGCCTTTCTTCAGTTATCTCTCTTTCTTTCTGATTCTCTGGCTTTCTCCCTCTCTCTTTGACTCCCCCTGTTCCCCCCCCCCTTTCCTCCTGCGCTCAGAGGAGATTTGTGGCAGACCAGAGGGCCCTCATACTGGCAGATGAATAATTGACAAGGGTTGTTTAAAGATTCAGCGGAGTTTTCGCAACCTCGCCACGCTGGAATAACTCATCGCTTTCATTCTGTCTTTGAAAGCCTTTCCCCCTCCCTCCGTCTCTCCCCTTCCCGGCCCCCACGTGCCTGCCCCCGCTTTCGCACAGCTTCTGTCTCTCCTCCTTTCTGGAATCTGCTGGACCCCAGAATGATCCCTCCGTCCTCGTTTCTTTAACTTCACTTACCCGCTGCGCCGCCCCATTTAACATCTCTTAAGGGTGTGGTGAGTTGACTTCCGCTCTTCTGGACACCATTGCCCCCAAGAGAAGGGGCCCCATTTCATGGGCGAGGAGGGGAAGGAAGGCCCGAGGGATGGGGAGGACCTCTCTCCCAGGCCAGCACAGCAGCAGGGCTGGGGTCCAGACCACAGGCAGGCAGGCCCCCCAAGCCCAGGAGACCGCCCCCTGCCCCCAGCCAGGTGGAGAGGTGCTGGCCCTGTCACACAGTCCCACGGTGGCTCTGAGCCCTTCGTGTCCCTGAGCTTTGATTTTTCCATCTGCAACCCAGGAGAGCTGCTTCCCCTGCTCTAAGTGCCCCGTAGGGCCAGATGGGACAGATGAGGGGTCTTCACAACGGGGGGCTGGCAGTACAGCAGAGAAACCTGGGAGCATGGTCCCGCGTGCCTGCCTGGCATGGCCCCAGGGTGCCTGCCTGGCATGGCCCCAGGGTGCCCGACCATCCCTGCCCAGGTCCGAGGGGTCACCGAGCCATAGGTCTTGCGGTGCAAAACCGGAGACGGTCTCAGCCTGCATGGCGTGGGCCCGTCCCTGCCCCGGGCCTGCTCCATTCACTATTGCCACGTCCTTGCCCTCTGACCCCCACAGCGACAGGACACACACCCTCTGCCCACCCAGCCCTGCTCCACATGGTCCCCTGCTCTCACAGAGCTGTCGGCACCTCCTTGAAGTGACCTTGAACTCTCTTCCCCTCACTGGGCCCCAGTTCCTTCCTCCGTCAGCAGAGGGGTTTGGGAGCAGATGTTTCCCAGGTCCCCCCGGGGCCCCTGCGCTGTGACTGGAGCCGTGGATTGGCCTTCAGCCCCGCTCCAGGATGAGGTCTGCGGGCTGGTGAGGCTGAGAGGCTCAGACCAGGCCCCGTTCCTGAGGCACCACCTGGTGGCAGGTGATGGGTCCTTAGCAGGAGCCTCCTGCAGTCGCAGGCAGTAGGGAGCCTGAGTAGGACACTGCCCACGTGGGTGACTTGCAGCACCTTCTGCCTGGAACGATGGTATCACAAAGCCCAGGAGCCTGACTCTGGCTTCCATGGGCCAGAGTGACACTGAGAGGCAGATCGCCCGGGTCCTGTGTCTAAGCCCACCAGGGGACCCCGACACTTTGGAGCCAGAGTGAGACAGGCCAGGAAAGTACAGCGATCTGGTGCCTGCCTCAGCGGCCCCTAGTCGGATGCCCCCGACTCCCAGGCCACTCCGCACAGACCCCCAGACACACTCCCCAAACATCGCTGCTACCTTATCCCTCCAGTTCCCCAGCTCCACTGCCCAGGGCTCATGGCCCCAGTTTGCCAGGTCAGTCCCCTGTCCCGTCACTTCCACAAATACCCCTGTCCTGCCTGTCCCCATGGCCAGAGCCCCGGGTAAGGGCATGTGCTCATCACGCACAAGCACCATCTCACGCCCACCCCACCCCACCCCTGCGGGCCCAGCTCCCACAGGCAGGAAGTCCTCTCGGGGCTCCAGCCCTCCCCAGTTCTGCCCCTGCGCTCCCACGGCCCCTCGGTTGTGCACCCCGAGTGCCAACATTGGGGGGACTCGGGGTGGATTCCTAAAAACAAGTCTCATGAGTGTGCAGCAGTCACAGGTCCCGGGCTCAACTTCACCAGCTCCTGACTCTCCTCCTCCTCCTCCTCCTCCAGTTCCTACACATACAGAGAAACAGAGAGACTCACAGAGAGAGACAGAGAGAGAGGGCAGGCTCACAAGCATCTGAGGAAGGGAGGGAGGGGAGAAAGGTGGAAAGGAGGAAATAAGGAGCCAGTCCTATAGGTGCCCTGTCATCTCCCCCTGCGGCCCCCCCTCCCCTCCTCCTCACGCAGCTCCAGAAGGCTTCGGTCTGTCCCCACCACTGGAGATCTGTATGGCCTTGGATAAGTCACTCCACCTCTCTGGGCTGGTCTCCTCATTGTTAAGTGGACGGAAGGCTCTCCCCTGTCCCCCTCTTGAGGCTGTGAGGAGGATTAACAGTAGCGGGGCGGCAGTGTGTTGCAAAGTGAAGGGCTGTCCGCTTTGCAGGAGGCTTATGACTAGTCACTGTGTTCGTGAGCCCCTGCAGGGGGAGGTGGGGGGAGGCACAAATCCTGCAGGCCTCCGCCCTCTGACCCGTTCCCCAGAAGGGACGTTCCCAGACCCCCGGCCCACTCCTCTGCCCTCCTCGCCCCCGCCCTCTGAGTCTCTGGTGGGCCGTTCTCCTCCCCCATCCATCACCTGGGACTAAAGAGATTAATAAACAAGACTCATAACTCAGCGGCTGGGATGCAGCAGATACTTACGGCTCCGTTTCAATTTGCAGAGAGATTAAGTGTTTGTCGATTTATTGTCTCTCGGTGTGTGTGAGCGCTGAGCAAGGCCCCCCGTAGGCCAGCCGCCCTCCCCCACTCCACCTACCCACAGCACTTGCGGGCGCACCACCCCCTGCCTGGTCCCCAGAGCAGGTGGGGAGCCTGGTGCTGCCCAGACAGGAAAGCCACGGGCCTCTGGAGTGGGCTTGTCTTCCTGATCGACTTGACCAGAGGGGCAAGTGACCTTGGCCCCAGGAAAGGCACCCACCCCCACCCCCCGGGCCCATGGAACAGAATTATTAGACAAGACGGCGGTACCATCCTTAGATGATTCAGAGGGTCCTTCCTGGGCTTCCTCTATACTCATCTCTCCCCAGGGGGCAGGGGTCCAAGGGGCTGGGTCAATGCACCCCAGAACCCAAGCCCCACAATTCCAGATCACTTTCTGGGTAGCCAAGACTTGAGGATTCCCTGCTCAGTTGGACCCGAGCCTGCTCTTGAGAGCCGGGCAGGCCTCTTCCCAAAGCCCACCCTCCCCAGAGTCGAGTACTTTCAGGGGGAAGCGCCGCTCGGCCCAGGGGACAGCCCCTTGGGGAGGGAGGGCGTCGCGTGCCGAGAGCCTGTTCCCAGACTTGCGGACATTAGGGACTGGATCTGGACGGTGGGAGGTACACGTCCAATGAGAAAGCCTCCCCAGCCCAGCTGGGGAGGAGTCTGCAGGGACCAAGGGGAGTCAGACAGCCTGGGGAGGCTGGTGAGAAAGGGGCGTCAGCCCCAGGGGTGCCCCAAGTGTGAGCGTGCTTGAGGAGCCAAGAAGGGGACACAGCAAACCCATGTCAAGTGCTCCCACACCCCCGTGGACCTGAACCCCGCCCCCCTCCTTCTCTGTTGACTTTGTAGTCTGACACGTGTATTCAGTCGGTCGTTCATTCGGCCAGCTTTTTTCACATGGGCCCCGTCACCTGCCCTGCAGAGCCCTCTAATCTGTGCAGCTGTGGTACATTTGAGTCCCGTTTCTACCACTCAAGAGCTGTGTGACCTCAGATAAATCACGCCACCTCTCTGGGCCCGTGGCATCTGTTACGCGGAGGGAGTACTCTCCCTGTACCCGCCTGTTGAGACTTTGGCGATTGACAAGGAAGTGGATGGCGCCGCATAGGAAACCGAAGGGCCGTCTGCTTTGCCCGGAGGCTTATTAATAGTCACCGTGTTCGTGGACCCTTCGAGCTGGGGGAAGGCGGGGAGGGATAGCAGCACCCCTCATCCAGGCCTCCCCTCTGACCCTTCTCTGGAAGCACGTCCCCAAACTCAGTGACACTAATAGAAACATAACTCCCTACAGAAGTCCCTGCCCCATAAAAGACACACGGGGAATCGGTGTGGGAGGGTAGCCGGCCTGGGGTGCAGTCGGCTCAGGGGATTGTGGGAGCACAGACAGGAGTGTACCTGACCCCCACCCCCACCCCGCCCTGCCCCAGATGTCAGTTGTCATTGGTTGTTAGTATGAAAGCCGTGACAGAGCTTTGATTTGCTGGTTGGTGAACTTGTTCCTGCAAGAGGAACCCGTTGAGTCAAGATTACCTATGTGTGTCTGTCTGTCTGTCTGTCTGTGGATCTGGCTCTGAATCGCTCTCCCAGGTGGGGTCCTGGCCTGGGGTCTCACCAAGAGGCACTGTGGGGCCTTCAGGCTAGTCCCTTCCCTCTCTGGACCTCAGTCTCTTTATCTGTAGAATGGGGAGAATGCATCCTCGCAGTGAGAGGTGAGGAAATCTTAGGTCGCAGAGGTGAGAATGGAGGGAACAGATGGGGGAGTGGGCCGGCCGAACCAGGGCCCGCCCCAAGCACCCAAACACGGGGCTGAGAGGAGATGTGGATGAGACGCCCACTGGGGCGGAATCTCGGCCCCCTCCCCCCCGCCAGTGCAGAAAGAAACTTAATAGCTGAAGGAGCATGGGATAGGAGGGGCACCGACAGACCTGGGTCTGCTGACCTGAGCCGTCACCCTGGCCGCACGCCTCCCCCTCTCTGGGCCCCAGCCCCCACTCTGTGGAGTCAGGGGCCTGGTCTCCATGATTTGCTCTTTTGTCCTGGCAAACAAGGCAGACGGAGACAGGACGGCCTCCGGCTCCGCTCCTTGGCGAGACGGCTGATGCCGCCCTGTGTCACTGCCCATCTCCGTTCCCGATTGCGTGTGGGCGGGTGGGGCAGCAGTGCGGCTCTCGCGGTGAATAAAGCCAAGAGGATGAGGCCATAAATTGCTGAAGGCTTGAATCATCGATTGGTGAGGGCGGGAGGGACTGCAGAACCAGGGGTGACACCTGGGAACGGGGGCCCATTCCTTCCGCCAACTGCCAGCTTAGCCCTCCTTTTAATAATACTAATTACACCCATCAATCTTTATTGAGCTCACACTCTGCTCCCAGAACTTTAAGCATAATCTCCTTTCATCCTTGCACCAACCCCACGAAGGACGTACAGTTATCACCCCCACCGTACAGCTGAGCAAAGTGCCGCAAGCTCAGGACCCCTCCCAGGACCGTGGGGCAGGACGGAGGGGGAGCGGTCACTGGCCCAGCACAGGTGCGGGGGCTCCAGCCCCGAGCCTGCTCCTGCGGCTGCCTTGGCCAAGCCTCGTGACTCAGAAGTCAAGAGCCTGGTGAGCTTGACTCATCGTGTTCCCGGCCCATCTGTCTGGGTGGGAGGCTGCCTCAGTTTCCTAGTGAAAAGCAAAACAGAGCTCTGTGGCTGCAGGTCCCCTCCCCAGGCCCACCCTCAACCTTCGAGAGTAAGGTGGAGGTCTACACATCCTCTGTCTGAACTCCAAATAACTGAAAGTTACAAATCGAGGTGTAGCTGCCTTGACAAATACACCTTATTAACCACCTCGGAGAAGTCCCAGATTCCATCTTGGACTCTGGCGACGCGGGGAGAACGGCTCCCAGCCCCCTGCCCCCAGTCCCCCATATCCTAGGAGATGGCCCCTTTCTTCTAGCCTGGCTCAGTTTCAGTCTCACACCCTAAGGGCCCAATGACATTGCCTTCAGGAGGCCAGGCCCTGGAAGGCGGAGGGAATTCTGGGGTCCCAGGTACCGGGCTGCCGTCTGGAAGGTGCTTCGGCTCTGGGTGGACACGTCTCCTCGGCCCTACCAACTCCTCAGCCCGTGGGGAAGGTTGTGGCCCTAGGGCCACTAACCTCTAACACACAGGGCCCAAGCCAGGAGTCCTGCTTGTCCAAGGCTGAGGGCCAAACAGGCCCCTCCCCCATCTCTGTGACTCTATCAGGCTGTACTCCTGAGCTCCGATTAAATGCTTTTCAGTACAATCCAATTTCCCCCTGACATGGACTAGAAAAGCCGAGTCCCTGCGCGCGCGCGCGCACACACACACACACATACACACACACACACACACACACACAATACATTTGGTGTTAAATATCCAATCAGGTCCAAAGATAATAGAGAAGAGCCAGTTCACTCCCAGTTTAATCAGATAAAATACCCATTCATTGGCTCCAGCCAGCGCAGTGGCGGCGTCCCTTCCTCAGCCTCCAGGACTGGGAAGAGGGGGCGGGAGGGGCTGCAGGAGAAGGGCTGGAGGAGGGGGAACGGACTGTGGGGAGGAGAACCGGGTTGAGTAGGTGGGCTGTGCCTTTAAATCTTCAAGGAGGGGGGACAGCATTGCCCACGGGGGACTAATTATCCTTCAGCCTTTAGCCAGCTCTTACTCAAACAGACAAAAGGGGGGCTCAGCAGCCCTGATGGCGCTTAGCTTCTGCGGCAGGATTGTTTTTTTTCCTCTCAGATATGTAAATCCACCTCGTGGACCCTGGGGACGGCTGAAGTGTGGTCTGGGGATTTGGAAGGGCCAGCAAGGGCAAGGGTCTGGCGGCCAGACCCCCTCAGAGGACCAGTTGGGGAGACCGGAGGCACCTCACTCTCCCTCCTCTGGCTGCATGGGGGCCACTGCTTCGCAGTGGGGGAGAATCTTCTGGAGGCCAAGAGGAAGGCCCCTCCTTCTCCTCTGTGCGGGTGGGGGGCTCCTCAGCAAGCTGACTCAGAGACCAGGAGCTCACAGGCCACTAACGGGGCCCTCCCACTCACTTGGCCACCTCCGTTCTAGGACATAGCTATCAGGCGACCTATCCCAAGTGCAAATCCAGGAGTGTTGCCCTTACTGGAAACCTGTCCGTCCGTGGCTCCCTCACCTCCGGCAGGAGTCCCTCAGCCTTGGCGGCCTCCATGACCTCTGAAGCCCTTGCCCCAACCCAGAATATCCTACCCACGCCCAACCATAATGGTATCCATCACAGCTCTAACCCTTGGCTCCTCTACATTGCGCCTCCTGTCCCCTCCCCCAACCCCACCCCAGGTGCCTGGCACACAGTAGGTACTCAGTAAATGTGGCCATTAATGCAGAAAAATGCCCCTTCCTAGGCAGCCATTATAGCCCAGGGAGATGATAGGTTTGGATCAGAGACCGGAAGTTTGCTTTCCGCTCAGCTCCCAGCCAGCACCTACCAGAAGCTCAGTCTTTCCAGCTGCGCAATGGAATAATGATAACCCTTACCCTGGAGGCTGGCTGCAAAACTCCCATGGTGCCTGGAGAGGGCTCTGTGAGCTGTGGACGGTAGGCGCCATGGTATAGTCCCCTATACCCTTCTGTGAATGCTAAGGTGCTCAACCAGTTCTCCTCCCCACAGTCTGTCCCCCCCCCCCCCGCCCCGCCAACCCTTCTCCTGCAGCCCCTCCCACCCCCTCTTCCCAGTCCTGGAGGCTGAGGAAGGGGCGCCACCTTAGCATTCACAGAAGGGTATAGGGGACAGTGTAGGGAAGTGGGGGGAAAGGGGTTGTTAGAGACCAGATTCCATCTCCCTCAGCCCCTCCAAGACCCTCCTATCAGACAACCGTCAGCCCCTCCCTAGGGGAATCCTTTCCCAACTATCGGCCCTACCTATCCCAGACCTCTCCGAGTCCTCTGCCCAACTGAGGATTTCACTACCATCTCAGCAGGAGGGGCCTGAGATTGGGACCTCAAAAATGGGAGGGGAGCTTTAAAAACTCTGGGAGGGTGGTCCTGAGGCAGGACTGGAGATGGGCTTGGTGCCGAAGTCTAGCTAATCCAGATTTGGGAACCCTGGGCCTGAGGTGGGCAGGGGCACCGGCATCCCAGGAGACTGAGTGGGGGGCGGGGTGCCCCCAGGCAGTGGGAGTGTCCCTCATGAAGCCCGTCCCCTCACTGCTCTCTGCATCTTGAAGGTCTGGGCCGAGGAGGATTCAGGGGGAAGATGAGTCATGAGGGGGAAAGTAGCCAGAAGAGGCCGGGTGACAAGCCAGATGAGAAGGGTTTCTGAAGGGACCAACTGCCATGAGGCTCAAGTCTCCCGAGGCAAAGTGTGTAGCACATTACCAGAAGCATCGCACAGGAGTCTGGAAGCAGAGCCACTCCGTGAAGCTATGGGGTGAGCTGGAGCCTGGCAGAGAGAGGGAGTACCATTGCTAGCAACTCGGGGCTGCGGAGGAGGTGCTGGCATGGGCTGGAGGCGGGACAGGCAAACCAGCCAGAAAGGGTCCAGCCAATGAGGACGGGGGTGAGTAGAGGACACAACAGCCCCTAAGAAAGAATCTAGATGAGGTTGGGGAGACAGAGGCAAAAGACCTGAGCTCCCGGGGATGGGGACCTACAGACGTCCCGACCTCAAGTACCCTAAGGGATCGCCCAGCCATGCCAGCTTCCCCTCCAGAAAGCCCCTGGGAATCTGCTCCTTCCAGCCCACTAGGCCCAGGCATTTGGAGGAGAAGGCCCTCCCTTCCTTCCCTTTCCATCGAGCTGGCTTTCCAGGGGCTAAGGTGAGCACTAGCAAACAGGGAGCTCCAGTCCCTCCATCCACTGTCCCCTTGGCTCAGCCTCCTTGGATCCCCCAGACGTCCAGGCGTCCTGCTTGGGGCTCCTTCTCCCTACACCCGGAGACCTGGCAGGTGGCCTCAGGACCTCCCCACTTCCTCGCAGCCCGGCTCTGAGGCTTTCCTCTTGGACAATGAATGGGAAGCAGGGGACACGCACACCTTCAGAGAAATGATGAAGGGGGTGTGGGTGGGTGAAAATAGCCTAGAATTCCCACCTGGAGAACACAAGAATCTAGAGAGACGATGCTCTGTGCTAGAATCCCAATTCCCTCCAGCCAAAGACAGCCAGGAGCACACATAACAGAACCGAGTTATTGATTCACTGCAGCCAAGGAGTGGGGGCATCAGGAAGGGTGTGTTGGAAAGGACAGAAAGGATTCAGCTCTAGCGAGGTGATTTGGGAGAGTGTTTGCGGACACAGGCCTTTGCTCTGGTCGGATGCTCTCGGGGGGCGGGATAATTCGGAATTCTCAGCCAGAAGGCAGGAGGAACAAACTGTCCTTGATAAAAAAAAAAAAAAAAAAAAAGCAGCAGGCATGCGGTTTGGCCAGAGAAGGCTACTGCTTGGTCATTTTTGTGGGTTTGATCAAGGTTCGTGTTTTGGCTGTGGTCTGACATGATTTCAGAGGGGGCTTGTTTGTGTCTTGCCCCATCGTGGTCAGGAAGTGGCTTCATGTGATGCTATAAAGTAGGTCCCACAGAAAGCGCAGGTGTAGCTGCGAGGGCCAGGCCAGCTTCCGGCCCCTGGGGCTGCTTCGCTGTCTCGGTAGCTTCCGGCAGGGTGACCGGGAAGAGGGGGGAGGGGCGCGTGTTATACATGCACCGGGGCCAGGCACCGCGCCCCACCCTGGGCAGGCTTTGCCCACTTAATCTTCACCACAGCCCTCTCCCCACTGTACAGATGATGAAACTGAGGCTCGGGTGAGGGGGGGCCGAAGTGCTCACCGGAGTCCACACTAACTAGGAAAACCCTGAGCTCCCTGGCTGCAGAGTCTTCACCCCTGTACCCTTGGCCTGAAGGCTTGGGCTCCACTGGCTCCACAGGGCACAGGACTCTGGATCGGGTCCCCCCCCCCACCCAAGCACCCCAGCTGGGCGTCTCTTGCTGCAGGGGCTCAGCCGGGCTGTCAGGGGCCAGCCGCAGTGTCCGCGGCCGCCGTGCTGGTCCCCTGTGCCTAGAGGTGTGAGGGGTAATGAGGCCCCGTAATTAAGGTTCCTGGAGACGTGGCCAGGAGATTTATAGACAGGCTTTGTCAATAACGGCGCTCCGGCCGCAGATCCAGAGAGACATGGATAAGTGCTCGTTACCGCCTCTGCCCGCTCCCTGCTCGGCGCCCCCCCCAAACCTCTCCCGGGCCTGTCACGCCGCCTGTTCACAGCGCCTGTGTACACAGGCTTCGCTCAATTAATTTGCACTTGTTGGCCCCATCTGTTCTTTTCATGTGTCCTTATCAGGAGTGTATGGGTCCTGCCTCCACCTCAGATGCGCTCCGGAGCGGGGACATGGCACCCCCCTCAGACTGGGGCTCCTCAGGGTGGGCCACTGTCTCCACCCTTAGTGTGGGACTCCCGAAGGTACGGCCAAGACTTCCTCTTCCTCCAGCTCCATCCCCGCACCTAGCCCCGCCACCCCCCCCCCCTTGGTCTGAGGCCCTTGGCCGGGCCTCACCTTCCAGATGCCAGTCAAGCCATCCCTTGAAAGGCTGGCTGCCCCCGGGGGGCGCTGAAAGGCAGGGCTCTGGTTCCGGTCCCGGCTTTGGCTTCTGGTCCCACAGCCTGAGGTTTGGAGGGTGCTTGCTCCCCCTGCTCCAAGAACAGCGACATCAGTGAGTCACAGGGTTGGAGGGGGCTGAGAAGCCCCTGCCAAGTCTCTCTTTCTCTTGAGTGGCGTGGGTCAAGGGTGGTACAGGGGCCTAGACTTAGGCAGCCCCCAGAGCAGCCAGGTCATGGCCAGGTGGCCCCAGGATGCCAGGAAGATGGCCCACCCAGACGACTAAGAAATGGCAGCATCTCGACAATGCCTGCCCTTGGCCGTCCCATCTCAAGGCTCTTGGCAGCTGGAATGCCAAGCCAACTCCTCTCAGGGCTGCTCTTGCTTCCAGAAGGGTCTCAGCCCCTTCCAGCTCTGCTAGACTCTGCTTCCAGCCCTCGCCAGCGAGCTCGAGACTGGCCTGGCTTTCCTGACCCTGGGGGATGAAGATGCTGAGCTGGTTCTGCCAGGCCGGTGCTGGGGGAGGCCGGGAAGCCTCTTGCCCTCTCTGTGGTGACCTGTGAGGCACGGGGGACATGTTTACAAGGAAACCAGGCCCGGGCACCTGGGAGGCTCAGTCGGTTATGTGTCCGACTCTTGATCTCAGGCTCAGGTCATGATCTCACGGTTTGTGAGTTCAAGCCCCGCATCGGGCTCTGTGCTGACAGCAGAGAGCCGGCTTAGGATTCTGTCTGTCCCTCTCCCTAACCCTCCCCTGCTCGACCTCTGTCTCTCAAAATAAATTTAAAAAAATTTTTTAAAAACAAAAAACAAGGAAATCAAGCCTTATCCTGAAGTTATCTTTGGAAATTCATCTTCAGTATCCTGCTCCAGCCCAGCCCACCTCGCCTGACTAGAACACCCTCCACAGTCGGGCCTTGGCCTGGGATTCAATGACTAGGCCCTGCGGCCATGCCAGCCGCCTCGCCCACCACCCCTCCTCACCACCCGTCCTGTCTGTCTATCCTTCCCCCAGGGTGCCGGGCTGCTTTGTGCCTGCTGCTCCCTCTGCCAGGCTGCTGTTCCCTCTGCCAGGAGTGCACCCCTTCCCCACTCCTTTAGCACCTGGCAAACTCCTACTCATCCTTCAAAACCCAATCCAAAACTCATTGTGGGATGGCCTCCTTCATACCTTCGCCTGCGTGCCGGGGTGAGAAGGGGCCTGGTCAAGGGGCTCCCCAACTACTGCCGTTACCATACCGAGGTATCATATCACGCACTGCGCCTACTCCCATGTCATGCCCACTACAATACAGGCTCCTCGGAGACAGTATAAGCCCCAAACCTTGGCCACATCTGGGTCCCAGGTGCCCAGTACAGGGCCACACCAAATGGGGCTACTGGAGGGGGTACGTTGAACTGGAAGACCCCCAGCATCCTTAGCCTGGGTTGGGGGAAGGGCAGTCCTCATGGTCCCCCATAAATGGAAGGTGACACACCCCTCTCGCTCTGGCTGCCCACTAATAAAGTCGTGGAAGTCTCAGGCGGGCAGTAGATTCATTCGGGCCAAATGCAGCACACTACCGGGGAGGCACACAAAGAGAGAGGGCTTTACCCCACATCCTGCCCACCCTCCCCCAGTCATCCATCCCAGGAACCCATGAGTCCTGCCACAGACAGCTCTAAGTATCCTGCCCAAGCACCTGGGGCTGGGATTTGGCTGGATGGGGGAGGGGACGATGTTCAGACCTTCCACGGTGTGTCAGGCCCACCGATGGCATTTCTGCCAGGAGGGAACCTTCGAAATGGGGAGTCGTGCTGGCTCGGCACACGCTGGCACTGGCGTCTCAGGCCCCACGCAGCTCGCGTGCGGGGACGCAGAACCCCCGGGTGCCCACAAGCCCCATCCTGGGCTAGAGCGGAGGCCCCAGCTAGGCAGGGCCCAGAGAAATCTGACGGCATGCCGGCAGCAGCGCCGTGGGCCATCGCAGCCCTAGTCTCTCCTCCCCTCCCGAGTGTCAGTTCAGCGGCTTGATTGCAGGGAGGAATGGTGTTCAGGACGGCCTCAGAATGGAGCCCGGAAGCTGGAGGGTCCGGGAGCACAGCAGCCAGTGGGGACCGATGGCCTGCGTGCCCTGCCCTGAGTTCCCCTGAGCTCTGGGTCCAGCCTCAGTGAGGAAGCGGGGAGCATGAGCCCCGCCCTCACGGACTGGAAGGCCAGTTGGGGACAGGAGATCCAGCCCCAGGGTCTGAGCAGGTGGTTGAGGGCGTGGACTCGGGGCTCCTGGGTGGCTCAGTCAGTTAAGTGTTTTACTTTGGCTCAGGTCGTGAGCTCATGGTTTGTGGGTTCGGGCCCCGTGGCAGGCTCTGTGCTGACAGCTCAGAGCCTGGAGCCTGCTTCCTGCTTCGGATTCTGTCTCTCGGTCTCTCTCTGCCCCTCCCCCTCCCCCCCCACCCCGCCACACGCTCTGTTTCTCTCTCTCTCCAAAATAAACATTAAAAAAATTTTTGAAAAAAAGAAAACAAGAGTGTGGACTCCGGAAGCAGCTTTCCCACTGAGACCATTCCCCTGACCCCTCCCTGCCTCACTCCCATCCTCCGTGGAATGGGTATAGTGGCAGCTGCCTTGTTGGGTGACGTAAAGTCAGAGCGATCTGTATAAAGTATTTAGAACAGCTCCCGCCCACGGTGAGCTCTTGTTGTTCTTACCTGACTGGTTCAGGCTCTAGAAAGTCAGAAAAGGAAGCCGCCATCCCTTCTAGCCGAGGAGAGTGAGAAAAGCTTTTGTCTGAAGGCCACTCTGAAGAATGATCTGCAGACACAGGGTGAAGGCGCCTCCGTTCTGTCGGTAGAGGAACTACAAGGCACAGAGAGGCCAGAACAGAACCGCTGCTCTTCCCCGGGAGCTCTGAGGCTGGGGAAGGGTGGGGGACAGGATCGAGGTGGACCTCGGCCACCAAGCTGGGTGAATAGAGTACCCCCAGGGTGTCTCTGTGCTCCCCGCCCAACCCGATGCCTGCCCTGCTTTCCAAACCCCACAGAAGAACGTCCTCCCTCCCCACCAAGAACCCTCATCTTGACATAGCACCTGTCTGCTGCGTCTGACCAAGCTTTCAGGGCTGGGGGGCTCCTTAGCACCCATTTTGTAGACGAAGTGTTTGAGATCACGCAGGTGCTAATGGGATTTCAAGGGGACAGGCTCGACTCTTCCGGATTGGCTTCCCGTCTCTCTCAGCAACCCACACTTGCTCTGTGTCCAGGGATAGACCCCCTGAGGGGTCTTGGTGCCCCTCCTGCCTCCCTCCAGAGCAGGCTGGAAACAGCCACGTCTGGAGTCTGGCTGAGCACGGCCGATGCCCCCACGTGGTACATTATTGATGGGGCTTCTAATTGTGCGTTTCCCAAAGTCCACAGGCCTTTGATGAAAAATTCATGGCACGCCCGAGGATGGGAGCAGATTCGATCGATTGGCAGCACAGCGGGTGCGGGGGCGCCCGGCCCCTCTCTGCGAGGGGGCGGCTGAAGGCTGGGCCGGGGGTGGGCACCAGTCTGGCCTCGCCTTTATTCCAGGCTTCTGGCCCCAGGTCGTGGGATGGGAGGGGCGCATAGCAGAATATAGCAGCCCGTTCCCCCTGGGGCAGGACCAGGAAGGTCTAGGCCGACATCTGGGATGCCATCTGGGTGGCTGGTGCCGTCCAGAGAGGATGGCCGTCTCCATCACAGAGACGGAGCATCATTTTGCTCTTGGACGAGTATTCAACCCTCCGGAGCCCCCATGAGTCACACAGAGGTGTGAGTAACCTTCCCAGAGCCACTCCTCTGTTCTGGGCTTGACACCCGCAAGCTCGTTAAATTCCCCACCGCTCAAGGAGACGGCAGAGGCCACGCTCTCCATCTCACAGAGGAGGGAACCGGCTCAGAGAGGTTCGGGACCGCACTGACCAGTATCACACAGATAACTAGGAGCCGAAGAGCCACTGGAACCCAGCACCGAGCAAACGTGCAGCCCACTGTCTCTCTGCTGCTCCAGGCCAGCTCGGATCTGAGCCACAGAGCAACTTGGGGGGTTGTCCTGTCCAACTCTCCTGCCCTGTGCCTAGTATATAGAGATCCATTTAGGAGAAGGATCTCAGGGCGAATTAAGTGAAAAATGAGACTTGCTAATGAGAAGAGTAAGGGGCCCCGTGCAACTGAGGCCAGAGGCCGCCAGGCATGCAGAGGTCTGAGCCAGCACCCAGCAGCCAGGGGTAGAGGGCGCCTTAGACAAAGGCGGGAGGGGGGAAGAGGGGGCTTTGAAACAGGTGGGGTCGTCTGCCTTGGACTGTGCAGTCAAGGATTATTACTGTGCCACCGTTGAGGCCCCAGAGACCTCTGACCTCCACTCATCTGTTCATTAAATAGCTGAACCAGTATTTATGGAGCCCCAGCTCTATGCAGGCACTTAGCTGGGTGTAGATGGGGTGCCTGTCAGGAAAGGCTTTGAGGCCAAGCCTGCCTGAGACAGACAGTCTGGACCCCACACAGTAGGGAAAAAGCCAGACAGAGGCCTCCATGCCCTGGGAGGGGGGTCTCTACAACCCAGGCCAAGGCCGGTTAAAACAGATGGCTGCCTTAGTGACCAAGGCCGTTTCTAGGTGGTGGGCTGCTTTGTTTGGGTTTGTTTTCCCTTTGCTTCCCAGTGAGTTCCTTTTAAAAACATCCACCCATGTCTCCACTGAACTAAAGGGAAAGGAATTTGTCCAGACCATCAGGGAAGCAGAGATGGGAAGGCCCGGGGGGCAGGCGTGGGGCCCTAGGACTTGCCGTCCAGCGTCCAGCTGTAGGAAGGGCCCAGCCCTCCCGGGGTGCGGTGGGGAGATTGCTGGGGGGGGGCAGGGGATGGGGGGGTAGAGGAGCAGAGAAAGGGGACGCTGAGGGGGACAAAAAGAGGGAGACTGAAGTATAGCTAGAAGGCAGGTAGGGGCAGAGGGTTGCTGGGGGAGGAAGAAGGCCAGAGCCCTCGGGGCCTTGCCCTTTCCTGGGCTCCTGGCCCTGCAGCCCTCCCAGGCCCTGCCATCTCCTTGCCGTTCCCTGGCCAAGGAATGAGCCTAGCTCGATGAAGGCTCCCCGCCCAGAGGCTCCCCACCCTGGAACAAGGGGGAAGTGGCCCCTCGAGTCTGCCTGCTCCAGTTCAGGGCCGGGCTCAGTCACCGGGCGGGCACTTGCTGTAGCAACGGTCCCTGGGGACCCATCCCGGGGAACAAGACGTCCAGCAAGAAAGATGGGGGAGCCAGAGTCCCCAGCCCCTCCAGCCCCCAAGGCTGCCCCAGGCCTCCCAGAGAGCCACGTAAGTCTGCCTCCCTACCCACTGCTTCTGGGAGGAGGGGTTGGCTCCACCAGCAGGCAGGTGTGTTGGGGTGTGTTGCCTGGCAACCAGTAGCAGTGTTCCCGGAGCAAGGTGCAGGGAGGACCAGAAGATCAGGCCTGCAGGCATTGCCCCCCGCCACCAGGCCTGTGTTCCCAGGAACCTTCTGCAGGGCCTCCATCCCAAGCCCACACACTGGAACCCAGAAAGGGAAGAGAGAAGGGTTTCTGGGAAAATGCCTTAAAGTGACCATTGTCTCCTGCCAATCCAGGCCCTGGCTCTGGACTCTTGGAGGTCCAGCCCTGTACCCGAGAACGTGGCTGGGCCTGGGCTGGCCTGGGGCAGTCAGGCAGAGAAGGCTTGCAGGTAGGGCACAGCTCGCCAGGGCCATGAGAGGAAGGGGAGGGCGGCGAGGACAGATGGGGGCATTTCAGAGGAAGTGGATCAGCCGCCGGCCAGGGGCCCTGAGCTGCCTGGGTTAGTGACAAGGCCTCATTTGGACCCCAGTTACCAAAGCATTTCCTCTTCTACTATGGCAAGAGCCCTGGAGCATCCCCCACCTGGGGTCATTGCCCCAGTTTGGAGATAATGAGGCACAGAGTGGGCAAGGCCCTTGCTGGGGGAAATACAACAGATGTGGGCAGAGGCTGGCTTAGAACCCAGGGTTCTAGACCCCAGCCAGGGCTCCCCCCACACCCCGCACGGGGCATTCAGAGGCAGCAAAGCTCAGACCAGAGAGGATTAGTGGGGTAGCGGTTCCTTATGGAAGAATAAGCAGGGCCTGTGAGGCCCGAGCTGGGGTCTCTCCCCTTCACCAGCCCCCTGAGCGCCTGGCCCTGTACTTCCATGGGCTGCGGCCATAGGCCAGCCCCAAGGGGGATCCAGAGAGGAAGGACTCTGAGCCGCAGAGCTGAGGAGGAGTGACAGATAGCTGGGCTTGGGGTGGTCCAGTGGGTCTTCCTGGAGGAGAAGAGGTAGAGGCCCAGGGCACAACAGCCTGGCAGGTGGGGCAGGATTCTGGGAGGCTTGGGAGGGGAAATGGGAATGGAAAGAAAGAGCCTCCTCCAGGAAGCCCCTCCCCCAAGTCAGCCCCACCCCCGGCCCCATTGTCTCTACCCAGCCCAATTAGCCCCCCTGGCTCCTGCAGAGCCAATTAGGCTGGGGCTCAGGTCAACACCTCACCACCCCTCTGAGCTTCTCTGTGCTAAGCACAAAAGGCACCATCTCTGCTGCAGCAGAAAGGAAAATAAAGAACAGAAGGAAGGGAAAATTCACTCCTTTTGTTTCTTTGCTGTAACCTTGGGCTGAACAAAGAAGCAGCCGCCTCCCCCTTGGGGAACCTGTTTCAAACAGCAATTTGCACAGATTTCCTTTGTGACTCAGCTGACATTCAAGGGGTACCGGGGGCAGGGATCTGGGGCGAGCAGGGCCCTGGCTCCAGGACCTTCTATAGGTCTTGACGGTGCCCAGTTCAGAAGCGGAGCCTCTGGCCGCCTCAAGAATGGTGGCAGGTGAAGTGATCGCGTCGCACCTCCTCCAGGCGCCCACCCCGGGGCACCCTCCGCCACCCCCCCTCGCCAAGAGCAGCCCCTCCCACTTGGCCACACCCTTGCGGCCTGACTCCGGGTGGGCCAGCCCAGGCCTCCCGTCCTCTCCAGCCAGTGGGGCTCTCAGGCCGCCCTGGCCCTCCCTCTGGTGGTGAAGAGGTTCAGGAGAGAATGAGGGAAAGGGGACAGAAGGGAGCTTCGCTGGGTGGGCCAGGGGCAGAGGGTCATGGACTTAGAGGCGTGGCCCTGGGTGTGCCCGTGAGTGAGGGGCTACTTGGTCAGCGTGAGCCCTGGACTCGGGTGCCATCCCTTTCAGCAGATATTTAGCACAATCCGCCTCCCCCCCCACTTCACTCCCTGCGTCCTTGAGACAGCGCCCTAGAACTGGGCCCTTGCTCGAGCTGTGACCTTGGGAACTAGGGAAGGCTGACCCCAATTGGCACAGGCCGAATGTATCCATTTTATTTTAAAGAAATGAGGCTGGGGCGCCTGGGTGGCTCAGTCGGTTAAGCGGCCGACTTCGGCTCAGGTCATGATCTCGAAGTCTGTGAGTTCGAGCCCCGCGTCGGGCTCTGTGCTGACGGCTCGGAGCCTGGAGCCTGCTTCAGATTCTGTGTCTCCCTCTCTCTCTGCCCTTCCCCTGCTCATACTCTGTCTCTATGTCTCTCGAAAATAAATAAACGTTAAAAAAAAAAAAAAAAAAGAAATGAGGCTAACTCCCATTAAAGCTATTGGATGACTTAGAGTGGCCAAGGGTGGCCTCTCAGGCATCCCGAGGGGACCCACAGGAGCTCTGTCCGTCACACGATGGCAAATCCAGGCAGGAGCAGTGTCCCTGGCCACCAGTCCCGCACATCTCCCCATCTCTGGATGGCCACCGGGGTCTGTAGAGAGAAGGGGAGGCCCTTCCATGCTGCCAGGCTCTCCCAGGAGCTGGAGGAGGAGTGTGAGGTGGTCCCTGGTGGGGCGGAGAGTGCCAGTCTTGGGGGGTAGGGGATCAAGCATGGCTTCTTGACAGAGGCGACAAGGCATCGGAGATAGAGAGGGGCCCAGGAAGGCTGGCCCACGATCAGAGTGACAACGGTCAGTTTCTGAAGGGAGTCTGGTTTTGCTGGTTCAGGTGGCCTTGAAATTCAGAGCTGGAAGTTTATCATGAGGGCGTGTGGGGGCCACAGAAGGGCTCCAGAGGCCAGGGAGAATGTTCCGTTTCTCTGTGACCTGCGTAACACACCACCCCAAAATATTGTGACCTGATCATTTTTCTCATATTTTTCTATCTCTGTTCTTGACATCAGGAGCTAGGCCGAGGCATCGCAGGGAGGGCTGGTCTCCATCTCTGGCGTGTGGGTCCTCAGCTGAGGTGGCTTCCAGGGCAGGGGGCTGGAGCCTCGGGGGGCTGGGCGGACATGGCTCCTCCAACACCGTTATCTGGGGCTTCCTCACAGCCTGGCGGACTCAGAGTGACAGGGCTTCTCTGGGATAGCAGGAGAGAAGGGGTAGCTGTGAGAAAGTTCCAGAAGCTCCCGGTGTACCTCTGCAGTTCTCTAAGACCGGTCCGGTTTCAAGGGGAGGGTGGTTGGCCGCCACCTCTCACTGGGAGCAGGAGCTCGGCCATCTTCCCTCTACCAGAGAGGAAGGTTGTGTTTTGAGGCCCAATGAAGCAGAGAAGTAGGAGGCCTGCCTGTAGGAGGAGGCTACAGAGATCAGACCAGTTGGCCAGGACAGTAGGAGGGGGCTGCCACCAGGAGATGCCCCTCTGAGCAGTGGAAACCCCAGGGTCAGAGGTAGAAACGTGACATTATTGGCTGGTTTCGTTATTGCCAGGGGGCTGTCCTGAGGAGATAAAACTGGCCCCTCTCAGCCTTGTGTCGAGGGGTATAGGGACAGCAGGATTTAGGCCTGGTGGCCTGGGGCAGGGAGGAGGCGGGCAGAGAGGCAGCGGGCAGGAGCGGGGGAATCTGTCTACTTCTGACTCAGACAAGCAGCCCGAATGGGCCCTCAGAGCACCTCACAAGCTCGAAGGGGATCAGACGGGCCTGGGCGATGTGTACACCTCCCCTCCCCCTGCAGACACCTGGCCTAGGACAAATAGCCCCAGTCCCCAGGGGAAGGGAGAAGGCAAGGGGAGAGCGGAGACTGTAGCCCCGATTTGCCACCCCAGGCTCGGCTCCCTGGGCCTGCGGGACAGTCCTTCGACTGACGTGCGGGAGACCCAAGTCAGACCGTAGCTCCAGCCCTATTAGTGGGGCGACTCCGAACAAGTCACCCAGCCCTTCCGCCTGGGACCCCAGCTTCCTCCTCAGCGACCTGGGAATGCACGTACCTCCCCTGCGGGCTCCTGGTTCGAATTAGACGACTGGTCGGTTGTAGGCTTTCAAGGGCAACTTCAGTTATCAGGCCCCGTGACCCCCGTAGGCCCTGCCTGGGCCTGGTGTCCATAGTGCAGCTTCCTGGGCGGCCGGAGGAATCCTGTCTCATTTGCAAAGATTTAGTTGGTGTGCGCGTGCGTGTGTGCATCTGTGTGGTACACCTTCTAAACCGCACCCAGGCCCCTCACGACCGTTCCTTCTGCACCAGGCTCAGCCTCAGGTGTCTGACATGGTGCAGGTATACTTTAGATGGGGGTTACGTCCGATGGGGTCGCTTCTGCTTAGAGTTGGCTCTTGCCCCAAGCCGCTCCACTCTCCATTTAGCCCCATTATTTGCCCTGGGTCTGGCTCAAGACGGAGACCCCCGGTGAGATCTGGGGTTTGCTGTGTTACCTTGGACAAGTCGCTACACCTCTCTGGCCTCTCTGGCTGATTTTTGGCAGAGGACATTCATCAGAACCTCCAAGATGGGAGTTCATGGGCAGGAAGTCTTGGAGGAGGGGCACGTGTGGGGCTGGACAGCAAGACAGCCCGGTAGGCATCTCCCTTCTCCCCCCATGAGCTGTGGGGCCTGCTCAGGCCAGCCTTATTCCCCGCAACAAGCTGAAGGCAGAGCATCTGTGGGAGGCGGCTGCCCTCTACCGGCGGTAAAGGCCAAACCACATGGCAGGTAGCGTGGGCCTGCCAGTCATGGGATCTCGGGCCTGGCAACCCGGAGGTTAGATGGGCGCCTGGGGGAGAGGGAAGGAGGGGAGGGTGTGTGCTGGGCCCAGCAAACCCACTGCCCTGGTTCGGGCCACCCGCTGCAGAGCCCTCCCACCCACACTGCCTCTGATCCGGACCCCCGTCCACACCTGCCTGCAGCGCCTCCGGCTTCTTCCTTCCCCTTGGAGAGCGAAGCCCCTCCCTGCTCCGACCCCCTGCTCCAGCCCCTGCCCCCCTTACACCCCTCCCTGCCAATCTCCCCGTCCCTCTTTCCACTCCCATGCCTCTCCTCCACCCAGTGTCCCCAATCCCGTCCCTTCTCAACCTCGCTGTCCCCCTCACCCCACCTGCCACCCCCTGCGCCCTGGCATCCAGAGCACTGGCCACGGTCACCAGGGGCCACACCCAGAGGCTCCCTCTGCAGATTCAGAAACTATTGGGCCTTCTCGCCTTTTTTTCAAAACCTTTTAAATTCCAAAATGTAACTTACCCACATGGGTTGCATTGAACATAAAAATAAAACACAACCAGGGCGCCTGCGTGGCTCAGTCGCTCGAGCGTCCCATTTAGGCTCAGATCATGATCCCGCAGTTTGTGGGTTCGAGCCCCACATCCGGCTTTGCGCTGACGGTGGCAGAGGCTGCTTGGGATTCTCTCTCTCCCTCCTCTCTGCCCCTACCCCCACACCCCCCCCCCACCAAAGATAAATAAATAAAGTTTATTTTTAATAAAAATAAAAACAAAACCAAATTCTTGTAAAGCAGATGCCCCTGAAACCACCACCCAGGTCTAGAAATAGAACGTGGCCAGCGCCCAGAAGCCCCTGGTGCCCCTCCTCCCCTAGACATGACCGCTGTGCCAGCTTACTGTCTGGCTTCGCGTCTTTATCCCGTCACCACCTAAGTGCGCCTCCGCAGTCCTTACGTCCTAATAGTGCATGTTTTAACTTTCTCTAAAGGGCATCACGCTGTGCGTCATTTAGCGTCTGGTTTTTGCCCAACTGTGTGCAAGATTCATGGGGGAGGCTGCTTGGCCCCATGGTTCCTCTTTGTCATCGCGTGGTCTTCTGGGTCCCTTATCTCTGTCCCATACGTCCTCAGTGTCTTGCCCACTCTTTCATGCTTTGCAGAAGGTGGTTTTTACTTGGTATCCAGGTTTCTAGGTTCTCTGCAGGCGGCGGGAGGAGATTTCGTCTTCCCCAATGTATCGTTACCCAAAAAAGACCCTCCTTTCTGAAGCTCCGTGGCCTTGGCTTGGCCACTTTTTCTCCTTTTCACCTTTCTCGCACTTGCCCTGAATTGGAGGGCTCCTCTCCCCCCACTTGCCTCTCCCTTTGGTCCCAGAACCCCCCCTCCTCATTCTATACTTTCCTGAACTCTGGAAAATCTCCTTCCTTCCAAGGCTTCTCTTAGACCTCCACGGGCTGCCCTTGCCACCCCGTCTCCAGCCAAGATGGTCCCCAAGCTTGACCACCATCGGCTGCCTGGGACCACCTCGCGCCCGACATGCCTCACCCCTCCCCAGGGCGGCACCTCCTCCTCCCCACTGGGTGCACGCGCCTCTGCCCTGTCCCCCAAGACCCCAGACTCCGCTTTCTCCTCCTCCTCCCCCTCCTGTTTCCTGCAGCTCTGGCCCTCATCCGCACCACTGCCTCGGCTGGCATGGGTCCCATCCCTTGTCGCCTGGCTCACTGCACCTGGCCTGCATTCCCTCTGGGCTGGGCAGCCAGAGGGGTCTTGTCTCACACACACACACACACACACTCACACACACACGCACACACACACCCCTGTGCTGCGGCTTAGGCCCTTCAGTGGCCCTATAAGACAAGTCCAAGCCCCTGAGTCTTTCCTTCAAGATCCTCTTCTGTCTGCCCCCCCGCCCCACTGCCTCTCCAGCCACACCCCTACACTCTCCTCCCTTCCCCTTGCCTTCCAGAAATTCCCCTGCTCTGTTCCTCAGCACGCACTCACCTCCCTGCCTTCGCCACGGGGTCTCTTCTGCCCAGAGAGCCCTCCCCACCCCCAGGGAACACCTCCTCATCCTCAAGAGTCCACTCAGATTATCAACTCCTCCAGGAAGCCTTCCCAGCTCCCCAGCCAGGGTTAAGAGCCTCCCCTGAGCTCCCCTCTGTCACAGGCACTTCCGGCCATCTCCTCCGTGTAGACGGGAGACCACTGCCGGCAGGGAGGGACAGTCAGGGCTCCTCTGTGCTCCTTGGTCCCAGCGCGGAACAGACCCGGCACACAGTGTTGCTCAGCGAGTGTCGGCTGACTGCTCCCTTCCAGCCTAGGCTTCATAACTGAGTCTCCGTGACCTTGGGCATCTCCCCGTCTGTACAGTGACAGTCTGAGGGTGTTTCTGGTCAACAGAGGTGGTAATGGCTGCAGGCAGATTTGAACACCCCCGCGTGGATGAGACACCTCAGATTCTACCATAAGAACTTCTTAAGGGGGGGTGAGGTGAGCATTGCCCTCTTCGGGCTGTGGTGAGCTATAACCACCACCCTTTCTTTTTAATTAACAATAAGGAGGGTGCGGAAGGGCCTGGGCCTCAGTTTCTATAAAATGGGTAGTTGGAGAGTCATGACTTCTGCGCCAGATACCCAGGGCTATTGTAAGAATAACTATTTTTTTTAATTAAGTTTATTTATTTTGAGAGAGAGAGAGAGAGAGAACAAGCAGGGGAGGGGCAGAGTGGGGGGGGGAGAAAGAATCCGAAGCAAGCTCTTCACCACCGGCACAGAGCCCGACGCGGGTCTCGAACCCACAAAACTGTGAGATCATGACCTGAGCCGAAATCAAGAATTGGATGCTTAACCGACTAAGCCACCCGGGTGCCCCAAGAATAATTTTTTAAGAGCACTCACAGAAGGTGAGGGGCACCCGGGTGGCTTAATCGGTTAAGCACCAACTTCAGCTCAGGTCATAATCTCAGGGTTCATGAGTTCGAGCCCCGTGTCAGGCTCTGTGCTGACAGCTCAGAGCCTGGAGCCTACTTCGATTCTGTGTCTCCCTCTCTCTCTCTCTCTCTCTCTGCCCCTTCTCTGCTCACACTCTGACTCTCTCTCTCTTAGAAAAAAAAATTAGAAGGTGGTACTGAGACAGGAGTGAGCATCATCCTATGTGCCGGGTCCGAGCCGGCCCTCCTCGCACCCACTCACCTCACAGCCATCCCTTAAGTTAGGGCTCTTTTCCCATTCCACAGATGAGGATGCTGAGGGGCAGAGCACAGCTGCCAGCCTTACGGAACGGCAGATGGATTCTTTGAATCTGGGGCTACCTAATGCCTTGCACCTCAACCGACTCCGAGAGCCAGGGCGCCGTGGGGGACCAGCGGGTGGGCGGGGTGCACCGGGGTCAGGCGCAGGCGGAGCCAGTGTCCCCAGAGGCTGTGCTAGCCCAGAGAGGAGGCAGGGAAGCTCTCCTGTCCGCCACCCCCCAGAGCAGCCCGGGACCTGGGGAGGAAGGAGGGAGCAGACAGAGAGGCAGAACCGCCACGGGAAGCGCGTGTTCTCAAGGCTGCGCTGTGATGCAGGGGGTGACCCTGAGCCGAGAGCCTAGCCCAGGCTGCGGGGAGGGGTCAGAGCTGCCCGCCTGCAGGCTCCAGCTTTACTGCCCAAGGTCATGGCTCAGCCGTGGAGGTGGGTGCCGCTGAGGAGGGGGGGGGGCCGCCAGGCAGCCACCCCTCCGGGTCCCATGGATGGAGGGCACTGGCCAGGGCAGAGGCTGAGGCGGGTAAGCCAGAGTTCCTCTCCATTCTCCCGGGGAGGCCTCATTCTCAGATAGTGGCCAGGCTGGGGGTGGCACAGGGGCCTGTGGAAGGTCTCTGGGGCTCGTCTCCAAGGGAACAAGTCCCAAAGTACCCGTTGCCCTCCCTCCAGAAGGGGCCATCTGACTGAGGCAAGGACGCCCTTCGTCGGGAGCCATGCCCTCCCTCCGCCTCTTTTCCCCTCGCTCTGAGCCTCAAGCCTTCTTCCTCTGTCAGGGGAGGGATGTTAGAAGGAACCCCAGGACCGTTGAGCTGGAGAACAGTGGGGTCTTAGAATGAGTGAGGCCCTGAATGAGAACGGGGGTGACCTGTACCCCTGGGCGACCCTCCCCCTCCCCGCCGGGACTCCCTCCCACACACGTGCGTACATGGACACGCCCAGCGGACTGTAAAAAGGTCAAGGGTGGGCATGGGAGTTCGGCATGAATGCGGGTGTGAGGGGAACGGGAGAGCGTGTGCTGGAGGGAAGGGCGGCTCGGCGTGTCTGTGAGAGGCCTTGATGCCAGGCCTCACACTTGCCATCTGAGTTGACACGGAGCTGGGAAGAAGCCTGTCCAACCTCAGGAGCTCACTCAGAACCACCACGGGCCATGAAGAGCCCCGCCCTCCGCCCGCACACACACACAGACCTGCGCGCCCAGGGCCCCAGCGTCCTGCAGAACCTTCCCTGCCCCGAGCTCCTGTCCTCCCAGCCCCTACCTTGGACAGGGCCCATCAGAAGGAGAAGCTGGGGAGCCGGCAATGGAATCAGGCAGGCTCATTCAAATCCGCTGTTTTCTCACGGTCCTGGCCAGCCGTAAGTGGGGACAGTGACATGAGGCACGTGCCCACCTCTCCTGACCCTGGGAGGCCTGGGCATGTCTGGCTCCCTGAGGAGCAGATGGGGGAACCCCTTCTTCCACCTCCCCAACCCCCCAACCCGAGGCAGCCTGAGCCTCAGGAACAAAGGGCAGAATGGGGCCCTGGGACGTCAGATGGACACGGGCTACCCCCCGCACCAGTGCCACTCAGTCTCTACAGACAGATTCGGCTCCACATCAAGCCAGGACTATGCTTTCTTCTTCCCTCCGGGGGAAGCCCCCAGCCTTCCTCAGTCAAGGGGGTGCAAAGAGTTCTTCGAGTAGCGTCTGGGTCCCGGTGCTGGCTCCGCATCTGCAAGCCGGTGGATGTGGGACCCCGGAGCGACCCGAGTCTCACAGGGTCTTCCTGGGCAGCAAGTAAGCCCTCCATGAGGACCAGTACGTGCGCCTGCCTGTCCTCGGGGGCCCTGGTGGGAGGCGGAGCAGAAGCCGCCCGGGGCCTCCAGGGTAGGGCCGGAGAGGGCCCCACAGCAGGAAGAGGCCGCCACGCGGGCCCCTCTGCCACCCCCAGCCTGGCTGCTATCTGAGAATGAGGCCTCCCCAGGGAAATGGAGGGGAACCTCCAAAACCCAGCGCCCAGAAGAACCCTTTATTGCTGACAGCTGAGAGGGTCCCCAGAGGAGAAGGGTGACGTGGAGGCTTCGTGAACTTAAGCTTGAGCCAAGGTTCGTTTATTTTTTAATTCATGAAATGTTTTTAACTCTTCTATGTGAAGCACACGCATTCGGACCAATGCACAAAACCTAAGCGTGGTCGACGGCAGTGATTTGTCGCAGGGTAAGCCCCACGTGTCCCCCAGGTCAAGAAGTACAGTGCTGCCGGCACCCCAAAAACTCTCTCAGACTCCCCCCCATCTCTGTGTATAGATCTCACACCCTGACTTTTCATCCAGGGCTCGGTTTGCCCGGTGTTGAACCCAGTCTCCGGGAATCATAGAGTAGGTACTTGGTGTCGGACTCCTTTTGTTGAGCTGATGTGTGAGAGATTCCTCCCTGTGACTTCGTGTAGTTGGTGCTCATTTATTCTTATTGCTGGCTATATTCCACTGTACGACTCTCTCTCCATTCTCCTGTCATTTGTGTGAGTTCCACTTGGGATTCATACAAATAATGCTGCTAGGAATGTTCTCACAACTGCTTCTCGATGCGTTGACACACGCATCTGTGTTGGGTACGTACCCAGGAGTATAACTGCAGGATCATTGGCGATGCCTACGTTCAACCGGAATAGTGTATCCAGTGTACGGGCAGCTCTCCAAAGTGATGGTGGCACTTCGGGTCCCCCCAGCACTGAATAAGTGTTCCACTTGCTCCACACCCTACTCGACATTCGATACAAGTCGGGATTGTCTGGGTTTTGGTTTTGTCATTCTAGTGGGTGTACAGTAATATCTCGTTGTGTTTTTTTTTATTTTTTTTAAGTTTATCCATTTATTTTGAGAGAGAGAGAAAGAGGGAGAGAGAATCCTAAGCAGGCTCCTCACTGTCAACACAAAGCCCAACACGGGGCTTGATCCTAGGAACCATGAGCTCATGACCTGAGCCAAGATTAAGAGTTGGGCGTTCAACCGACTGAGCCACCCAGGCACCCAGGTACCCCTATCTGGAATTTATTTTTAATTATGATTTGTGATGGAAGCCAGGTGTCTACTTTTCCATATCGGTATCAAGTTGACTGAGCACCATTTATGACAATGACAGTCCTTTCTTTAACAGCCCTCTGATGCCATCTTAGTCATGAATTAAGACTCCATACACATGTGGGGCTGTTTCAGGCTCTCTCTTCTGCCTCTTTAGCCTACTTATCAATATTTGCACCAATTTATCTTGTCTTAATTATTATAGCTTTATCGTAAACCTTAATAGCTGATAAAGCAAATCTTCCTTACTGTTCCTCTTCAAAAATATTAAAATATTTTAGCTCTACTTGCCCTTTTTATTTCTCACACATAGAATCAGCTCGTCTATTTCTACACACACACACACACACACACACACACACCACAGTGTTATGATTTTGATTGGGAGTCCACTGAATCTACAAACCCATTTAAGGAAGAACTAATTCTTTAAATATTGCATCTTTCAATCCATGAACATGGTATGACCCTCGATGTGTTTATGTTTAAATTATTTTTAGTTAGATGAATAATATAAGGATATATTCTTATTAGGAATATAAAATTAGGGGCGTCTAGGGGGCTCAGTTGGTTAAGCATCCAACTTCAGCTCAGGTCATGATCTCACGGTTCTTGAGTTCGAGCCCCGCATCAGACTCTCTGCTGACAGTACAGAGCCCACTTCAAAAACTCTATCCCCTTCTCTCTGTGCCCTTCTTCTGTGATCTCTCTCCCCCCTCAAAATTAAATAAAGATATTTTTTAAATTTTTTTTAACGTTTATTTATTTTTGAGACATAGAGATAGAGTGTGAGCAGAAATAGGGCAGAGAGAGAGGGAGACACACAATCCGAAGCAGGCTCCAGGCTCTGAGCGGTCAGCACAGAGCCCGACGCGGGGCTCGAACTCACAGACCACGAGATCGTGACCTGAGCCGAAGTCGGCTGCTTAACCGACTGAGCCACCCAGGCACCCCTAAATAAAGATATTTTTTAAAAGAAACATAAAATTAGAGGGGTGCCTGGCTGGCTCAGTTGGCTGAGCATCCGACTCTTGATTTCAGCTCAGGTTATAATCCCAGGGTCATAGGACAGAGCCTTGCAGCCAGCTGTGCCGAAGTATGGAGCCTGCTTAAGATTCTCTCTCTCTCTCTCTCTGTCTCTCCTGTCTGCCCCCTCCCCTGCTCACACACACACTCTCTCTCTCTTTCTTAAATTAAAAAAAAAAAGAAATAAAGAATTAGAGATGAATCAAGTATTCCTTTCCCTTCCCAAATGCAGCAGTTTCTTATATAAGCACTGTTCTTACATACCTATATGCACGTGTGAGCGCGCTCACACACACGTGTGCACACACACACGCGCCAGGTTCAGATGGGATCATACTAATTTGCCACGTGCTTTTTAAATTTAACAATATGATGCAGACATCTCTCTGTGTCAGAACAATTGAACCGAGGTCATTCTTTGTAAGTACCGCCCGTAGCCAGAGACGGAGTGTGCCCTAGTATAAGGCTACAGCCTGAACTCAGCAAGCATCCTAGAATGCGTTTTCTTGGATGCGTGTGTGTCCCTCTAGGCGATTTAATCCTGTAAGCAAAGAAACCCATTTGGATACACTCTGTAATTATTCAGAGCAGACGTAACAAGAGCCGGAACTAGGCAGGGGAGGTGCATTTCCTTTTCTAAAATAACAGGTGTTTCCTCTTGAGAGTCTGCCGGGCCTCCCAAACCCCTGTCGGTCATGGTCCATCAATGGAAGATGGAGGGCACAGCAGAAGGGCGGGCAAGGGAGCCCAGGGTGAGGGCAGCAAAGAGGAAGGGGTCTGCCCTGTTAGTTAAAGCAGCCACCGAACAGAAATGGGGAGGGCTGAGAGTGCCGCCTGCAAGTCCCACCTGTCCTGGGCGGGGCCCCATGCCACCTGCTGCACGCATGGACCTGGGCCTCGCAGCAACCCTGCGCTTAACCCGCGTGAGGAACCTGAGGCTCAGAAAAGTGAGGGGGTCGGTCTGGGCTCGCTTAGTGCGTCAGTGGCCGCGCTGGGCTTCTGACCGAGGCCCGACCGCAGAGCCCCGCGTGCGTGCGATCGCCAGGCCGAGTCGCTTAGTTAGGGTTGCCGCCCAAGGACACCAGATGGGCCCGTCTGGGGGAGCCAAGGCCTGGAGCTCAACTGGGGCGGGTGCTGGGGAGACGGCCCCAGCGCTGGCACCAGTCGGAGGGAGTCCGGCCAGAAGGCTGGACAGTGGCAGGTGACAGGCGGGGCCTGGGGAGTCCCCGCAGTGTCTGGGAACCCTTCTCCAAGGAGCCAGCGGCCCACATGCAGCAGGTTGGAGGCAGTGGCTTGGAGCCGGGCCACATCCCCCATCAGCATGGGGCCCAGGTGGGAGTTCGGGGCCAAGCTCTGCTTCCTGAAAACATGAGAGGCTGGCTGGGCCTAGGAGGCCCAACTCGCGGCAAGGCCTCCACAGCCTCAGGGCTTAGCAAACTCCACGGGCCTCACCTCCCTCCTCCCACCTCCGCCCCCTCAATGGACTTTCCTCGCATTTCGGGTCCCTCTTTTATATTTATACTTAAGAAATCCCCTTTTAAAAACTTTTTATAAATAACCAGAGGTCAGAGCGCCTGAGTGGCTCAGTCGGTTAAGCGTCCGACTTTGGCCCAGATCATGACCTCGCGGTTTGTGAGTTCGCGTCCGGCTCTGTGCTGACAGCTCGGAGCCTGGAGCCTGCTGCAGATTCTGTGTCTCCCTCTCTTTCTCTGCCCCTCCCCTGCTCACGCTCTGTCTCTCTCTCTCTCTCAAAAATGAATAAACTTACAAAAAATTTAAATAAGAGGGAATTTTTTAGTATAAAACAAATGCCGTAAATACAGCCCATTAATCTCTTATGTGCACATAAGGGCAGACATTCATTCTTCTCCCAAATTGAGATCATACTCCTCATCTTTTTTCTTTTTTAAATGCTGCTTCTTCCTTTTTTTTTTTACTTTTTTTTTTACTTTTTTATTTATTTTTGAGAGACATAGAGACAGAGCATGAGCAGGGGACGGGCAGAGAGAGAGGGAGACACAGAATCTGAAGCAGGCTCCAGGCTCTGAGCCGTCAGCACAGAGCCTGATGCGGGGCTCGAACCCACAGACCGTGAGATCATGACCTGAGCCAAAGTAGGCCACTTAACCGACTGAGCCACCCAGGCGCCCCTCCTCATCCTCTTTAAGAAGACGCTCTTATCACTTCTCAATATCCCGTGCGGTTTCCATGCACGGGGGCCTCTGGCAGGATGGCGACGGCGCTCGGGAGCACAGACTCCAGTGCCGGCTGGCCTGGGTTTCAGAGCCTTTCTCTGCCACTCATTACTTTCGTGACAGAGCGAGTTCGGTCCCTCTCCGGGCCTTGGTCTCCTCGTCAGTAAAATGCAGATGCTAACAGTCTCGATGTGAGGCTCCGCGTGAGAACGAAATAAGGGGGGCCTCACCTGCCACACCGTCGATGCCTGGTGAGCACTGGCATTCAGATTATCGTTACTCCTCACCTAACAACGGAGCCCAGCGTCCTGGCCCTACCTCGTTACCTAGACCTTGTGGCTGGATCCCAGCCCTGACCCTGCGTCTTTATCTGGGTCTCCTGGGCCTACCCTAGGTCTCTTCCTGCCCCCTGGGCCGGTGGGGGCGCTGGGGCCTGGGCTCAGCTGCCAAGTAGCATTCAATGGGATTTCCGAAGGTTTCTCTCTGGGTTCTTCCTCAGCGACTTGAGTAAGGACAGGGGTCAGAAAAGGCGGAAAGGGGAAGGGAGAAGGCAGAAAAGTGGCTCGGATTGCGACAGGCCCTGGAAACCCGGCCCCGGGTGCTTTCAAGTCTCTGCCACACTGGTCTTCCTCACCCGGTGTGCGAGCCCCGGGTCCCGGGTAGGTAGCATCACGGGGTTGGGGGTGGGGGAGACACGGCCCCAGGGAGAGACCACTGGCGTGACTTCTGTCTCATGGCCAGGAAGGGTGGAGACCAGATCTTAACCACCCCTAGAAGGAGCTGCTCAGACTCGAGGGCGCAACTTGGGGGATCACTCCGCTCGCTGGCCTTGGGTGGGTGCCCGCGTGAGCCGGGGCCCAGTTCTGAGCTCTGGAATCCACAGGAGTTGGTCAACTACCGGCGGGCCATGCAGAGGATGGCGGAGGACATCCTGTCGCTGCGGAAACAGATCAGCACCCTGGAGGCAGAGAACCACATGCTGCGGAGCCGGCTACCCCAGGGGGAGCTGGAAGAGGAGCAGGAAGACACCGACGAGGGCCAGAGTCTGGGTGAGGGGCTCCGGGCCACCGAGAGCATCCGGGTGCCCGCCTGAGCCCGGGCTCTGAACTGCGGGCCAGGGTGGCGGGGAGCCTTTCCCTGGACACTGGTGGGGTCCTCTCCAGGATGGGAGACCCCGGCCATGTCTCAAGCCCCAGGACTGAGAGACCCCTGCCCCCGCCCGCTCCCTGTCCCCAACTGTGCCGAACCAGGAGCTGCCCCCTCCCTGAGCCAGCCCCCCCCCCCCCCCCCCAGTGTCCACGAAGCAGAAACTGCTGCTGAGTGAGCTGGACGTGAAGAAGCTGCGGGACAAAGTGCAGCATTTGCAGAACGAGCTGATTCGAGTGAGCCGGTGCTGGGGGGGACAGCGGGGAAGGGAGCCGGGGGCCATCCAGAGAAGTACCTGCGAGCAGAAGGGAGAGAGTCATGGAGGGAAGGGGGCAGTGCAGTTTGGAGACCCAGCAGAGGGGCCAACAGTAAGCCCAGGCGCGTGTTCCTTCCGCACTCGCTTCTCTCCCCACGCCCGCCCCCGCCCTCAGAAGAATGATCGAGAGAAGGAGCTGGTCCTCCTGCAGCAGGCTCAGCAGCCGCAGGCCGCGCTGCTGAAGCGGTACCAGGACAAGCTGCAGAAGATGAAGCTGCTGGAGGAGACCGTGCGGCACCAGGAGAAGGCAGGTGCCCGCGGGGCCGGCCCACCGGGCGCCAGCCACAGACGGGAAGGCGCAGAGCCCCCAGGCTAGCCCCGCCTTTGTGCCCTGCCCTCCAGGTGATCGAGAAGATGGAGCGGGTGCTGGAGGACAAGCTGCGGGAGAGGAAGGAGCCCCTGCTCACCAGGCTGCAGGGAAAGCCCAACGTGGGTGAGTCTGCGCCCCAGCTTGTGTCCCATCCCCAGAGGCCCTGCCTTCCTGGAGGCATCCGCTTCCCAAGCAGAACTGGGGCCAAGGATGCTACCCCCGCTACTGACGCAGGCAGTGAGGGGCGGGCTCCCGAAGGACCACCGGGCTCCCTTCTCCTGCCGGGGAGCCCCTCAGGGCACATCCGGGCAGCGTGTGAGCCAGGCTAGAGGCTGGGACGTGCTCGGACCCCCGGAGGAGAGGCCCCGCAGACTGGGGTGAGCACACAGCGGCTGCCCGAGAAGAGGGGCTGCCAGAACCCTCCACGTTATTTCCTCATCTCCCCGTTCTTCGAAGAGTCTGCTTCTGCAAAACAAACAATGCCTATTTGCTGTCTCCATCGATGTTAACCCAGGCCACCTAGGACGGCCGATCTGACATGGTTCTGATGGCCGGGAGACAACCAGCTCACCCCATGTCAGCCCAGCCCTGGCAGGGGTGTTCCCTGAGCCATCTGCGCAGCCTCACCGGGGACCCCTGCGTGCCCAGCCCCGTGCTCAGCCTTCACTGCCTGGGCGTGTTGTGGGGGCGGGGGGCGGGGGTGCCATTCAGAAGGCCTCTAAAAAAGAATTCAAGATGAGGCTGCCTTCCCGGGACCCTGAGGTCATCCCAGAGTGCGATGAAAGAGAAGGCAACCCGGGGAGGGCAAAGGGCCAGAGTGACCATGCCAAGGGCAGAGAAGGGAGGAAAGAGAGAGGTGGAGAGCTAAAATAGACCCAGGACAAATGGCGGAGGGGGAGTGGTTATGGCGAACGCCCGCGGTCAGATTATAAAGAGCCTACGGTGATGGCCTGAGGTGTGTGGATGTGATTCCACCGGCGGCAGGGAGCCATTGAGGGCTTGGGAGCAGAGGGAGGGCAGGAGGGAGCAAAATAGGCAGGGGCCGTGCGGGCAGGAGAGCCCAGCCCGCGACCATCCGTGGCCGTGTCCGCAGCCTTCCCTGTGCTCTCAGCCTCTGGCCTTCCCCCGGGACCCTCGAGGGAGAACCCGCCCGTGGACCTGTACTCCTTGCTGCTGACAGAAAACTCCAGGCTTCGGGCAGAGCTGGATAAGATGCGCCATCAGTCGGCCCCCATCATCCTGCAGCAACAGGCCCTGCCGGTAAGAGCTGCCGGCCCAGGCTCGGCACTCACGGCCCAATCCAGGTTGTGCCTGGAGTCTCCCCTCCGAGTGCCAGCCCTCGGGCCTGCCTCTGTTCTCCCGGGGAACACGCCTAGGTCTGCAAGCGCCCCCTCTGCCCTCGTCTTAGCAGCCTGGGAGAAAGCAAGCCCCAGAGTGGCCCTTGACCTTTGACCCCTGAGCCCTGTGTGCTGGCCTGCCCTCGGACTCCACACGAGCCTCTCTGAGCTCCGTCCCGGAACGTCTCCCTGGATCGCTACAGCCGCGGAGAGCCCTTTCCGCCCCCCCCCTCCCCCCCCCCGTCCCAGGTGGACCCCAGGGAGTTGGGAGCAGGAGGAGATCTGGCAGAGAGACTCCAGGAGACAGACGGCCCAGGCCTCTCCAAGGGCACAGAGACCCTGCCCGTACAGGTGGGTGCCCCTGGCCCCCCGAAGCGCCCCAGCCCCACGCCGTCTCCAAGGCTGCCGCAGGCGCCCCTGTCTCACGCACACCCAAAGGCAAGCTGTTTGGAACTCCAGCAAGGGGTGGGCAGGGGACCCGGGAGAGTCTTTCTCCTCATCCCAGGACGCGAGGGAGGTGAGTGCTGTCTGAAAGCGCACCCGATGCACGGGCATCCGGGTGAAGCACGGGGGATAAGGATTCTTCGCTTTACAACAAGGCTTCCCCGCTCAGATTCCTTTCTGCGTTGTCTAGTGCACTTTTCATTTAGAGACCGATGTGCAGAAAACTCCGTAGAACCGAAGTCCGTGGGGAGAACAGCCGTGGAAACGAGCACACGCTGTACCAGGTCCACTTTGAGACCAGGGTTTGGCCCTGGCTCTGAGGCTGTGAATCGGGGAGCCAAGTTGGGAACGCAGACCCGGCCGGTCCCTCCCTCGGTATCTCGCGGCCTCCTGAGCCCACCCGGCCGCCCGCCCCGGCTGGAGCCATGCGTGGGTTTCTGCTTTGCCCGCAGGATCTCCTTGGCAATACTTCAGACAAGTTCAACCTTCTGGCCAAGCTGGAACGAGCTCAGAGCCGGATCCTATCCCTGGAAAGCCAGGTGGGTGAGGGGCAGGCGTCAGGCAGGCTTTGACCGGGGTCAGGCTCGAAGCGTGACCAAGGCTGTGGCGCTCAGTCTATGACCAGAGTCAAGGGTCAGCGTGGACGGAGGGTCAGGGCTCAGGATGTCGTTGGAACTCAGAGAAGGTCTGAGCAGACTGTGACTTGGCCCCTCCCCACCCACCCCTGCCGTGCCTGCCGTCTCCGGAAGGTACCGAGTCCGCATTGCCCAGGGTTTTGCTCCCTGTCCGGAGAGCGGGCTCAGGCTCTGGTTGTCCTGGGTCGCAGGGATGGGCCCTGCCGCCCAGCAGTTCCCCATCTGTCCCTCTCCGTGCCCGCAGTTAGAGGACTCGGCTCGACGCTGGGGACGAGAGAAGCAGGACTTGGCCACACGGCTGCAGGAGCAAGAGTACGGCTTGGGGCAACCCTCAAACTCCATCGTCACCGACCTGCCTGTGAGTGGTCTCTCTGGACAAGCTCCTTGGGGGTCAGGCAGTGGGGCTGGCAGCCACTCCCCGCCCCAATCCCGAGTCACCCGGCCTTGAGGAGAACTATACAGGGGGACCAGCTACCCGCTGGAAGCCTCAGATTCTGCTCTGTTACCAACAGAAGCCCTTGCCTGGTCTCCATGTCCCACCTGCCTAAGGCATCGCCGAGATGCCCCACGGGTGGGTGGTGAGAATCAAGGGGCGATGGCCGCAGGGGGGCGGGGGGGCGGGGGTTGTCCAGGCATTTCCAGAATGCTCCGGCACTGGCTGTCCTTTAGCATGGGCCGAGTAGCTGTGGCCCCCGCCCAGCTCCTTGGCACCTGAAGGTCTCCTGTGAGCTCACCTTCTTGGGCAACTGCAGTGCTGCACCCCTGCCAGGGAGGGGAGCGTGTTGCCAGAGAGGAACGAGCCGGCTTCCCAAGCACAGATAGGCCCGTCCACGAGTCCCATCAGGCTCAGCCCCAGGCTCCCGGTTCCCTCAGCGCAGCCCCCCTGATGGCTCCCCCCCCCCCCCCCCGTCTGCCCACCTCCAGGCTCCTGCAAAGGCCGGAAAAGGGTGGGAGGTGGGGGGGGTGGGGGCGGGACGCTGACCGAGAACACAGGGCTACCTTTGCAAAGTCACCCGCTGAGACCTGGGGGCTCTTGGGGAAATCGGGGGTGACTCGCTGTGGTTAAACAGGTTCGGAAACCTTTGTGAAGTCACGGCCCCCGCTGAGTTTTGGATCCTCTGAGGCGGTGGCTGGCCAAGATGCACTTTAATGGGTCACGCCCCGCCCCCGGGGGCAGGGGCTACTCACCTCGCTTTGCTCTGCGCACCACAGAACTACGTGGCCCTCTCCAAGGACAACAGGCGGCCCTCGAAGCTGGACCCCTTGATGCCCAGCGCAGAGACTAAGCCTAACAAGCCCTCGAACTCCCAGAAGAGCTGAGTCTTGGCAGACCCGAGTGCTGGAGCAGGCCTCCGTCTCCGCGTGCTGGGGAGTCTCCTGCCAGCCCCCAAATGACTTCATTAAATGCTATCGGTCAGTGAGTATTTGCCTCTTTCCTGGAGTAGGGCAGCCTGGGGGGCCCAGCTTCCTCCTTCCAGACCCCACTCTGGGCCTGGTGCCTCTGCCGCAGCCTTATAGCCTCCTGCTGTCCCAGAAGCTACCATTTTGGGAGCCGAAGGGCATAGTGGACCCAGGAGGGTGAGAGAGAAGAGGCCTTCCCAAGCGGGAGCCAGTGAGACAAGCCCCTTCAAGGCCTCCAGAAGAAATGAGACCACCTGAGGCCGCTCTGTTGGGAGATGTGAGAGACGCTGGGACTTTCCACTTGCCCCCAAACATCTCATATCTGAAATCCCTCCTTTCAAGTTTGATGTATCTGTTTCTTGAGAAGGAAGACTTAAAGCCTACCTGTGGCAATCAGTTACATGTTAGTATGAAATAGCCTATGAACCAGGGCTGGGCTGAGCTGACAATGTTGTGTCCATTTATAGCCAGAGACAGGAAAGCAGATGGGGCCAGGGGAAGGAGCCCCCCGCTGAGAGTCGGGAGGCCTGGCTTCTAGTTATAAACATGCCGTGTGACCTTGAGTGACTCCAGCAACCTCCCTGGGCTTCCGTTTCCCCATCCGTCCCATGCAGAGCTTGCCTGCTTTGACGGTCGTGCCCCTTCCAAGCTCTAACGTTTCTGAGTCAAAGACAACTGGGGCCCAGAGAAGTGAAAGGAGAGAGAAAGCCAACGAGAAAGATGGTTGTATGGGAGGGCAACGTACAAAGGCTCCAACAGCAGACTCGGTGCCTGCAGATGCTGGTGGAAGATACCAAGGCCCTGAGCGGGCCCAGCTCCCCGGTCGGCCTGCAGGACTTCGATTTGCCCAGTGGAGGGCCAAGGGGGCCGAGGCACCTGGGCAGGAGTTCTAGAAGTCAGAAGGGGGTAAGGGGAGCCAAAACTGGGACCAGCGGCAGGCAGTCCAAATAAGGCACCAAAGACTCAGCCACAGTCTTCCTGCCTACTGCCCAGAGCCTGGACGCATGGGCCGGCGTGTCCTAGAACAGGAAGCCGAGGCCTGGGGAAGCCCAGAGAAAGATCGGGTGGGGTAAAGCAAGCATATCAGCCTCTTAGTCTCTAGATCAGCCCCCAGACCCTCACTCACAGGCTTCAGCCCGGGACCCGCCCCAGAACTCTAGCCGGACCTTGGCGGGAAGTCCTCAGGACCCCATTGGGAACTCCCACCCCGAGTCCAGCCAGTCCGAGCCCTGTAGGAGCCTCGTTCCTGGTGGGTGGGCCTGCCCCCACCGGCCCACACCTCTCAGACCACCCTGTCCCCTCAACAGAAGCCAGGTCCTTTGTCCCTCTGCCCCCAGCCCCAGGCAGCAAGGAGGTTAATCCTCCTGGCACTTGAGCCCTCTGGCTCCTGAGCAGGTGGGCCCCAACGGAACTGGCCTCAAGTGCAGCTGCCCTGGGTCCCCCATTCCTGCTCAGACCCCGTCGTGGACCTGGAGAGGCTCCCCGGGAGTGACGGATGGCTACCTCGGGGGTCAGACGGAAATGAAAACACTTCCCGTGGTTCAGCCATTTATTGCCTTCACGGGGCAGGAGGAGCAGGAGACGAGGCGGCGTGAGGGAGGGGTGCCCTGGCCAGCTTTCTCTTCTCAGAGCCGGTCCAAAAGGAGCGGGGGAGGGGGGCCAAGGACGGAAGAGCAGACACCACCACGGCCCCGCCCCGACCTTCCTCCGGCACCCCCCCTGCTGGCCCGAGAGGGGGGAGGGGCGGCGTCCGCCCTCTCTCATCACGCCTGGGGCGGGTCCTGGGTGTAGGGCCTGAAGGTGAAGGAGATGGGCTTGTCGGGCATCAGGATGAGGTTGAACGTGGTGCCCACGTCGCTGAGATGCTGCATTTCAACTCGGAAGTTCTCCAGAATCTGAGAAAAAGAGGGGTGGTGGCCTTAGGGGAGAGATGGGGAGGGGCCATCTCCTGGGCACCAGGCTCATTCACCTGTGGGCGTCACCCGTCGTGAGTGATGGGAGGGGCCAACCCTCAGCTCCCGTGTGCCCTGCACAGTGCCTGAAAGTGCACCCCTAGGGCTTTGTCCCCTCAATTCGCCTCAGCTTCTACAAAACCTTGTCCCACCCTGTCCCCATCCCATCACCGCTTTGGGGGAACGGGTGGCCAGGGGACGCCAGTGGGCAATAAGTAGATTAGCCCAATGCACCGATGTCCCCAGCCCTGGACTCCCTGAGTTCCGGACAGAGATGAGAGTAGGAGGGTCATGCCTTCATTAGCACCATGGCCGGCCCAGTGGGGGTTGGATGTCCCCAGCGGGACTCACGTGAATGAGGAAGAGGGTCATCTCGACCTCAGCGATCCGCCGGCCCACACACTGCCGCACACCCCAGCCGAAGCCCAGGTTCCGGAAGTGGATGAGCTCCTTGTCTTTATTCAGCCAGCGGGTTGGGTCAAACTTGCCCGGGTTGAGGAAGAAGATGGGGTCTTGGCCCAAGGCATAGGTGGACACCTGCACCAAGGTCTGGGGACGAGGCGGGCAGAGGCCTGAGAGACTTCATCTACTCACAGCCGGGAGCGCTAACTCGGCCTCCCCACTGCCACTCCCCAGCCGGGCTGCCCAGTTTTCCGGCGCAGGGGCACAGGACACGGCCCACCGTGTGACCTTGAAAAAGTCCGCACCCCTCCCTGAGCCTCACCCTTCAAATGGGTGAGACTGAAGACTCAAGGCCGGACGGCCCAAGAGATTGTCCAGCCCTTTCCTCCACCCCAGAGGGCTCCTGAGCCCCAGGCGGCCAGTGGGGCCTCCCTCCTAACCCTGGGCTCCAGCAACATTCCAGACACCATCACCCACCATGCCCAGTCGCCCTGCCCTTCGTTCCCACTCGGACCGCTGCACCGGCCAGCTCCAGGTAGAGGGCGTGGACACCCGCATGGTCACCATCTGTGTCCCCCTCCCCCCCCCGGCCTCCTCTGTCTGACCGACAGAGCCGGCAGCCCCCTTGCTGCACCCACCTTGGCAGGAATCATGTAATTTCGAAGAACCAAGTCATTCTCCAGGTATCTCTGCAGGGTCACGGAGATGGGGTGGAGTCTGCCAGAGGAAGGCATTCGGAAGCTGATGCCCCGGGGCGCCTGGGCGGCTCAGGCAGTTAAGCGTCCAACTCTTGATTTCGGCTCGGGTCATGATCTCATGGTTCATGAGTTCGAGCCCCACGTCCGGCTCCACGCTGTCAGCTGTCAGCGCGGAGCCTGCTTGGGTTTCACGCTCTCTGCCCCTCCCCCACTTGTGCGCGCGCTTCCTCGCTTGCGTGTGCACGCTCTCTCTCTCTCTCTCAAAATAAATAAACTTTTAAAAACACAGAAAAGGAAGCCGCTGCCCTGAGGTGAGGCCTGGACAGAGGCCCCTGCACCTGGCAAGGCATCTCAGCCCCAGCTGAAGCACCCGGGGGTGCAGTGGGGGGGGGATCTGGGAACGGGACCTGTGCTCTTTCCTCCCTCCCGGTTCCCAGCTGTCTCCCCAGACTTCTCACTTCCTGCTACCGATACCCTCCCTTACGCCCCGCCCCGCGCAGGGATTCGGAGGGGATGCGGGCGGGCGCGGGAGGGTCGGGCTTGCCTCAGTGTCTCCTTGATGCTGGCCTTGAGGAGGGGGACCCGCTGCAGCATCACGCCCACGTCGCCCTGGGCCTGGCGCCGGGCGGCCAGGACCTCCTCCCGCAGCATCTCCTGCACCTTCAGGCTGCGCGCCATCTCGTACAAGTGCCACTGCAGGGTCATGGACGTCTTGCAGGGAGTGCGGGTGCAGAGGACAAGGAGGGCCCGTCACTCCGGAGGCATCTAAACCCACGCTAAGTTTTCACTCCCAGCCATCCCTGTTCCCCCTCATCCCTGCCTCCGGAGACCACCAAGTGCAAAAGCAAAATACAGGTCGACAGGCGAAGGTCCAGAAAGCCTTTCTCAGCACCCAGGCAGGAATGTTTGGGGCAGCGTTTGGCCCTGCCCTGGTCCCTGATGTCACCAGAGCCCGCCTCTTTCCCCAGCCAGTGGAGTCATCCATACAGCCCATGCCTTCTTCCAGACGACTCCAGAGGCCTTTGGAAGCCAAACCCTACTTCTGCCAGGGCCGTACCCCCAAATGACTGCCTTTCCTCCCCTCTCCCGATAGACCGAACCCTAGCATCTGCCTCTGGGAACAGAAAAGAGAGCGAGGCCCAAAGATCATGAAACCAGAGCAACTAGACCCGTTTTCCATCCGCGTTGCAATTAGCCGGCGGCCTATTCCGGGACGAACCAGCCCATCTCAGTATTAGCCGGAGGGAGTGCCCATGAGCCCTGCACCGAAGGTGTGAGTGACACTCCTCAAGTGCCACGGTCCCAGATCCTTCGGGGGTGGGGACCCCGGGCTGAAGCTATCTGACCAAGGGTCATATTTTCGTCTCCTTCTTCCTCCCAGCAGGAGCACTCCGGGGGAAAAAAAAATGCCAGGCAGCGGCTTCCCAGCTTGAGATCCTTACCTGGCCCCAGAAGCTCTCGCCCGACCCGTGAGGCCCCCCAACACTTGCCTACCGCCCCCAGCCCCACTGCCCCCTAATGCTCTAGCCGTGCTGAGCTACACGCAGCTCCCGAAGCCTGGAAACCTTCCTCGTGCTGTTTCCTCATTCTAGAATCCCCCTCCCCAAACCCAGGAAGCAAAGACACACTCTGAAGGCTCGGTTCAAATGTGTGTAGGTTTCTTATTACCTCCAAGGCCTGACACGAACTAGGTACTTGGGAGGTATTGAAGACGATAGTCAACTAAGTTAGCCGCGGTGTGACCTCGACTAAGTTACTCTGTCCTCTACATAACGGACAACGAACTGTGTTTAAAATACACTCAAAGGCTCCTCAGCGTCCTGTCGCAGAGACCGACAATCCTCTGTTAGGGCCCAGTAGAAACACGATACCAGGAAAGAAAGTTATTAGCCGCGGGGGGCTTTGGCACGTGTGTCTCCCTAGTCCTGAAACTTCTGCTCCTCCGTCCTCCCAGCAGCAGGGAGACACACGCCGCATATTAGCTCCACGAGGGGGCGCTCCCCGTCCTACAAGGCCACGTTTTTCTCTCCCCTCCCCTCAGCAGGTGCTCATCTGTGCCCACGCAGCCTCCTGGTCATGGGCAGGCCTGCGTCCCCACCAGGTTCATACGCTGAAGTCCTGACCCCCCACAGTACCTCCCAGCGTGACAGTGTGGGGACGTGGGGCCTTTCGGGAGCGGATTAAGGTAAAATGAGGCCCTGTGGGTGCGGCCTCATCTAACAGGACTGGTGTGCTTCTAAGAAGCGGCGGGGACACCGACACCCGTGCGCGCACAGACCCTGTGAAGACATGGGGAGAGGACGGCTGTCCCCAAGCCAAGGAGAGGCCGCAGAAGAAACCCACCCAGGCCCCTGGGTCTGGGACTTCGAGCTCCAGAACTGTGAGAAGACAAATTTCTGTGTTTTAAGCCACCCGGTCCGTGGCGCTTTGTTCCGAAAGCCCTGGCACGCTGCCACGCCCCTCCTCCCCGAGCCATCTGGGGCATCTGGGGTCTGTGGCGTTCGTCCTTATAGTCTCGATGCCTGAATCACAACGAATCCTCCGTAAACGCTAAATAATGAACCCTCACTGTCACGGCGGCATGGGAAGGTTCGAGATATTGGCAAAAGGGACCGTCCGCAGGCCAGAGACAGTGAGCCGTGTCCTCGACCTTTGCGGGGAGCACACCTCCCTCAAAGCCTCCGTGCACGACCTGGGCCCGCCCCCTATGCCCGCTCGCTCTCTCCTCTCAGGCAAAGAAAAATTGGCAGCCTCAAGGCGTGCTCCGCGGGCGACCAGGGGACCCGGCCCTTCTAGAGGCTTAGGGTTTAAGTCCCGCGACCGGAGAAAGGGAGATCCACGCCACGTGGGTAGGGTTTCGGGCCACGAGGCAGACTGGCAGGGAAGGGGCACGGGGCACGGGGCACGGGAGGGGCCAGGATGCGCCCCCGGCCGCCTCACCGTGTCCACACCCCCTGCCAAGATCTCCGTTATATTGGCCTTGACATCCTCGAAGTGCATCTTGTTGCTTCTCAGGAGGCGGTGGAGGATGCCCGGGTAGTTGTCGAAATCTCTCTTGTGCCTCAGGTCCCAGTAGAAGTTCTGGGTGTAGGTCTCCGCTGTGCGGGAGGGGAGGGAAAGAGTGAGCTCGCTGCAGGTGGCAGGGCAGGGGAGAGGCGGCGCCAAGGGCCTGGGGTTCAGGAGCCCCCCCCCCCCCGCCCGTGCTAGGCTGCCGCTTGACTGAGCACACACCCTCTGAGCCCTTCGTATCTGTTTAATTCTTGACCGCAGCTCCAGGGGGGAGGGGATACCATCCCCGTTTCATAGATAAGGAAGCAGAAGCCCTAGAGCGTGACCTTCCCAAGGTCACAAGGGTGTGTGTAGGGGGTGGGGGCAGAGGTGGGATTCGGCTCCAGGTCTGAGGGCGACACCACACCCCGATCTGCCTTCTCCATCCCACCTTACCGATCTCTCTCACCAAAGTCCTAGTCTCGCGCCCAGCACAGCGGCGTCTGCGGCACCAGGCCCTAACCCTCTGGAAATCCTGGGCTCCTTGGAAGCATATGATGAAGGTCTCTGATCCTCTCTCTGACCATCTCCAACAGCCAGCCGTGAGCCCACCGTGGACAGGGGTTCCAGCGCCTCCCTGCCACCGCCTCTCCCTGCCCGCCAGGGAGCAGAGATCCCTTACCCCTCCCCCCCCCCCCCCCCCCCCCCCCCCCCCGCCCGGCCCAGCCCTGGGTTTCCCACCCTCTGGGGTGGGCGGGGCTCTCCTGGCCCTCGGACGTGGCTAACCGGCCTTCACCTTTACTGAAAATCACATCCCACGCAGCCACGTGATCCCTCCAGGTCTTGGTCTTGAAGAGACGGAACAGGTCCGGGGGGAAGTTGAGCATGGGCACGCTGGTGTGGAACATTTGGTAGACGGCGTTGATGAACCGCTGGGCCTCGGGGTCCACCATCTCCTCCAGCATCCCCAGGCGCTCCCCGAACATGACGTTGGTGATGGCTGCAGGGACGGGCGGAAGAGCCCCTTCCGACCTGGCCATCCGAGGGCCTCGGCTCCCAGGAGCCCCGCCCCCGCCAGCCCGCAGGGCCTCCCGCACCCAACCTCAGGCTCCTTGAGTAAAGAACCTGAGGCCCGAGTCCCCAGAGGCTGAAACTGCAGGACCTGGGTGGGGGGGGGGAGACAGCTGCCCTCCGGGAGCCCCTCGGGTCCTTCAGAGGGGCAGATGGAAGACCCCGCAAAGAGTGCTGGGAAGCAAGTCTCCAGCGGAGCTGGGGAAGCACCCAGGCAGGGCCGAAACTGCTCCACCACCCACCCTCCAACAGCACCCCGAGCCGCCTCTGGGCTCTTCTCCTGGGAAGAGAGATGGACTTCTCGTCTGTAAGTGACCTGGACAGGTCAGATGGGAAAGTGGGTTGGCCATCCAAGACCCACTCTGGTTGGACCTAAAAAAAACCCCAAGTGTTTCCTGCCTACCTGGTCAGGAATTTGAATGTTGACTTCATACCAAACTCTGGGCACCCCAGATCTCCTGCAGTGACCACGTCGCATCAAGCCACAGGGCCTTTGCATGCGCCATTCCCTCTTCCCACACCGCCTGACCTCCTTACCCCATCTATAAAACTCCTACATATCCTCGAATACCCAGCTTAGATTAACCGCCCAACCCTCCCTTCCCCTCCCAGACCTCGAAGGCCAGTGTCCCAGGAGAGGGAGAGAGAGAGAGAGGGAGAAAGAGAGAGAGGATGTGTCCAGCAGCTCATCCCAACGCTCCTTCGGGGTCTGTGCTGGGTCTCAAGGTAGGGGGCTGGCTTCTCCCGCCCACGGGACCAGGGCCAGGCAGAAACCAGCTCCTTACACTCAAAGGCAAAGCGAAACAGGTCGTCGGTGATGTTCCCCGAGAACTTTCCGGAGCCCTGCAGCTTGATGCGCCTGTGCAGGAGCTTCACGAAGTCCTGCGACACTGGGTCCAGCAGAGGAATGAAGTTCTTTATGGCCTCCGGGGACATCACCTCCGGGTTCAGGGCCAGCCGGTCTTTCTTCCAAGCTCCTGCCTTCCTGAGAAAACACAGGCCCGATGGTCATGACGCCCCAGGCCTGGCAAACACAGAGGGGGGCTGACCCGGCTCTCCCAGGGAGCCGGGCCACAGCCCAGAGCCGGCACTCACTTCCACCCCCAACCCCCTGGGCCTCCCATCTCCCAGCTTCTGCCCCTCCTGGAGGCAGGAAGAAAGAGGTGGGGGCAGAAAACGAAACCCTGACCTCCCCCCCCCCGGCCCCCATCACGCCGCTGCCGCTGTGGCCAACAGTTCCTATTCTTAGAACCTCGAAGGAGCTTTCAAGTCCTCCAGTGTTCGCCCCAGCTTCCCCTTCCTCTTGGCGGAGGCTCACTTCCTGCCCTTCAGGAGCCCCTCGAATTCACCTTTCCTGGCCCCGGCACAGACACAACCGGCCAGCCTCTCCTCCTCTGCACCCCCAATATGGTCCCACTACTGCCGTTGGTGGGGGATCTCGGGTGCCCTGAATCGGGCTCGTGCTAAACCTCGGGTTATGGCCGTACTTAGAAAGAGATCCAAGCCGAGTTTTTGTCTTTGTAGTTTGAGGGCTTTGCTTATATATCAGGATATGATTACACGCTCACCAGGCAACACGAACGCTAGGCACTTGACAGTAACTGACACATGCCCACCTGTCTCCCTGGCCAAGGGGACCACCCTGACTCCCTTGCTCGCTTTTGTGTATGGTTTTAATCTGATCTAGAACTATTCCAAAACATACTGTTAAAAATGTATACTTGATGAATGGATAAAGAAGATTGGTGTGTGTATATATATTATATATATATGTGTATATATATATATATATAATGGAGTATTACTCAGCAATCAAAAAGAATGAAATCTTGCCATTTGCAACAACGTGGGCGGAACTAAGTGAAATTAGCCAGAGAAAGACAAATATCATAGGACTTCACACATATGTGGAATCTAAAATACAAACAGATGAACATAAGGGAAGGGAAGCAAAAATATTATAAAAACAAGGAGGGGGACAAAACATAAAAGACTCTTAAATACAGAGAACAAACAGAGGGTTGCCGAAGGGTTGTGGGGGGGAGGGGCTAAATGGGCAAGGGGCATTAAGGAGGACACTCGCTGGGATGAGCACTGGGTGTTCTATGTAGGGGATGACTCACTGGAATCTACTCCTGAAATCGTTATTGCACTCTACGCTAACTGACTTGGGATGTAAATTAAAAAATAAAAAAATTTAAAAAAGGGGTATGCCTGGGGGGCTCAGTTGGTTGAGCATTGGACTTCAGCTCAGGTCATGATCTCACGGTTCATGGGTTCAAGCCCAGCCCCGTGTAGGGCTCTGTGCTGACAGCTCAGAGCCTGGAGCCTGCTTCGGATTCTGTGTCTCCGTTTCTCTGCCCCTCCCCTGCTCATGTTCTGTCTCTCTCTGTCTCTCAAAAATAAATAAACATTAAAAATAATAATAATAATAAATATATACTGTTTTCAACTTTTAAACAAAAATTTTTAATGTTTATTTATTTTTAAGAGAGAGAGAGAGAGAGCAAGTAGGGGAGGGGCAGAGAGAGAGGGAGACACAGAATCCAAAGCAGGCTCCAGGCTCTGAGCTGTAAGCACAGAGCCTGACGTGGAGCTTGAACTCACAGACCGCGAGATCTTGACCTGAGCTTAACCGACCAAGCCACCCAGGTGCCCCTGTTTGCAACTTTTTTTTTTTAATTTTATTTTTAACGTTTATTTATTTTTGAGAGACAGAGACAGAACATGAGCAGGGGAAGGGCAGAGAGAGAGGGAGACACAGAAACCGAAGCAGGCTCCAGGCTCTAATGAGCCATCAGCACAGAGCCCGACGCGGGGCTCGAACTCACAGACCATGAGATCATGACCTGAGCTGAAGTCGGCCTGCTTAACCAACCGAGCCACCCAGGCGCCCCTGTTTTCAACTTTTTAAAAAAGCTGTCATAATTTGCTTTTTCCCTCTATTTCTAAGTGTCACCTGGATGGTTGCGGGTCACTGAGTCCATTCACTTTGACTGGTATGTGCCCCCGCTCACTCGTTCTCTCTACTGTTGGGCATTTAGGTGGTTTCCTGGGCTTTGCCGTTATGAAAAGTCCCACTCAAACATTCTAGCTCAGGTCCCCTTGGGACCCATTCTTTGGCGCAGTCCCCGAGCGCCGAACTGCTGTCTTGTAGGTGTGTGAACACTCGGCCACAGGAGGGAATGCCCAACCGTTTCCAAAGTGCTGGTACCAGCTTTCGCTCCCATGAGCAAGCCGTGAGAGCTCTCATCTCTCTGTATGCTCAGCAAATGGTCACATTTAAAATTTCTGATGAGCAGGGCGCCTGGGTGGCTCAGTCGGTCAAGCGTCTGACTTCAGCCCAGATCATGATCTCACGGTTTATGAATTCAAGCCCTGTGTTGGGCTCTGTGCTGACAGCCCGGAGCCTCCTTTGGATTCTGTGTCTCCCCTTCTCTCTGCCCCTCCCATGCTCATGCTCTGTCTCTCAATAATAATAATAATAATAATAATAATAATAATAATAATTTTCTTCAGTTAAAAATTTTTTTAAAAATTCTTGAAATCCTTTAAAAAATAATAAAATAAAATTTTCAATGAGCGATTTGGTGGACTACTGTATCCATTACACTTACATACACTGACCTGTCCTGCGTTTCTCACGGCCCCTTTAGCCTCACGGTGGTGGGGCCGGCCCTACTTGTCACTGTACCCCAGAGCCTGGCACATAGCAGGTGCTCAATAAGACGGGACTGAACGCCTGAGCCGGTAAACGAGAACTGTTCTAGAGCCTTGTTTACTCGTTACGATCTTCAGCCTGAGCGCCTCCCTGAAGGCTGGCAGAGCAGTTGACCATCAGCTGTTTTATGGTGACAGGAGGATGCCAGGGATGTGCCCGGAGGCCCCACGCCACTGGCTGCCCGTCATCTCCCTCCAGCCTCCCACCCCCCACCCCCGCCCGGAGATGGCCCCAGACTCACTTCAACAGGATGCCGAGGGGTTTCTGGTAATGCTGGTGATAGGCCACCCAGGGCGGGATGGAAAACCGTTCCGGAGTGGGACCCTCGAACTTAAAGAGAAGGGCCACGTCTTCGGGGTCGATGATATAAACCGAGTCCACGCTGCCCAGCTTCTCCCTGGAGGAACGGAGGAGACGGGCTCGGGCGGGTCCCAGGAGAGCCACGCAGATTCTGGGCCATCGGGACGGGGCCCAGCTCGTCTACAGCCGCCTCGCGGCCGAGGCTGCAGAGCCAACAGTCCCGGAGTGCCCCCCCCCCGCCCCGATTCCACAACACTCCTTGCTGTGTGACCCGAGGTGAGGTGCTCGCCCCTTCTGAGTCCGTTTCCTTCTTTATAAAATGTCACAGGGTTGCTGAAGGACGAGACGATGGAATCTCTGGAGGTGACTCCTATTAGGCGTTCTCGAAGTGACAGCTTTCCGTCCATCTCATCGTCACAGTAGCCGCTGTCATACCGCGGCGGGACCCCGGGAGAAGCCCGCCCTCCCCCCCCACCCAGGGTCTACCACGGCCCATCGAGTCCTCGCTCCCACTCTTCTTCCCGTGTGACCACACCCTCAGCGCCAGCCAGTCCCTTCTAGGCTCCAGGACCGGGATTCTGGGAGCGGCCACCCTGCCTCTCCTCAGACTGCGACAAAGCACTTTGTCTCTCTACTCAAGCCAAACCAGGGTAACGCATCAGGCCTCGGGCATAGATATATGTCACAGAGCACTTTGCAGGCAGTCTCTATGCAAACACCACCACAGAAGATTCTTAAAGATACAGGACATATTGAGGGCGGATGGAGGAAGGTGGGTGGGGCGCGGGCTAGATGGGCGACGGGCATTAAGGAGGGCGCTTGGGACGGGCACTGGGGGTGCTGTGTAAGCGATGAAGCTGAAGCCTGCTCCTGAACCCAGGATTGCACTGCAAGCTAGCCAACTGAAATTTAAATAAAAAATTAAAAACCATACAACACAACTGTGGGGAAACAGCAGACAAGTCCGCTTCTGGCGTCTGCCTCTTGCATGAGAACGTTAACTCAAGACACAATAAGACAAAATGTAAAAACATACAGGTAGGAGCCAAGTGCTCTCCCCTCCCCCTTCCTCAAAGAGACGGAGGGAAGGGAGAGGAGGGGAATAAAGAGGAAGAGGGGAGGGGGAGAGGGCCCTGTTAACCACTGACCCCGTTGAACCTGGCCTACCTCCTCAAGTCCCTCAGGCTTTGTCCCTGGCCTCCCAGAGAGCGCCTCGCACCACGAGCTCCATCCCCCACCCCCAGCTCAGCAAAATCCTTGAACTATTATTATCAATTCCAACTCTGGGAATGTAGCCCAAGGCAGCGGTCTGATGCCTGGCGATGATGCCTGATGGATAAGCCTCGTCTAAGGGCAAAAAACCCCGGAGAGGGTGAAATGTCCGCTTTAAAGAACCGGCTACGAGCATACAGCTTATCCGCACTACGGACCACCACGCTGCCTTTTAAAATTATACTAAACAGAGAAAAGAGGAAAGGAGTCCTCCATATGTGGTGGGACGCCACCACCCAGCCTACATAATAGACTCACAGTTTTTTTTTTAAATAATAGCCATTTTCATTTTTGTAAAGCAAATTCTTTAACATTTATTTATTTTTGAGAGACATAGAGACAGAGCACAAGCAGGGGAAGGGCAGAGAGAGAGGGAGACACAGACTCCGAAGCAGGCTCTAGGCTCTGATGAGCCATCAGCACAGAGCCCGATGCGGGGCTCAAACTCACAGACGTGAGATCATGACCTGAGCTGAAGTCGGCCACTTGACCAACTGAGCCACGCAGGTGCCCCTGTACTCACATTCTTAATGCTGCGTAAATATTATTTGAGAATATTGAGAATATCGAGAATTGAGAGGCCGCGGGGTGGCTCAGCAGGTTGAGCGTCCGACTCTTGATTTCCGCTTAGGTCATGATCCCAGAGTCCCGGGATGGAGCCCCGCATCTCAGCGTGGAGCCTGCTTGAGATTCTCTCTTCTCCCTTCGCCCCTCTCCCCCCACATCGTGCTCTCTCTCTCTCCCCCCCTAAAATAAGAAATATACTTATTATCAAAATGGAGTCCGTGTCTGACGGCAATTTTCCATTTGTGTCTCTCTATATTTTCTGAATTGTTTATTCTCATGTATTCAGAAACTTATCATTTCCGGGCCATAAGTTAGAACGAAACAGGGACAGTGAACTAGAAGGCAGACAACTGGGGTTCCAAAGATAGCCCTGGCTTTGCCCTGACAAGCTGCGTGACCTTGGCAAGACCCGGGAAGGACCTTCTCCTTCCTGGCCTCAGTTTCTCCATCTGTAACACTTGAAGAGTAACATCCAGTTCGAGGATGTGTCGAGAGGCTCAGGGGATAGCGTCTCAGAAAACAGCAGGGGCTTGATAAAATACGGTTCCCAACCCGACCCGACCCGACCCGAGGGAGAAGCAGCGGGGAAGGAGGAGGAGCGAAGCAAGCAGGGAATATGGGAAGATCTCCCCGGAAGTGAGGACCAATCTTCTCCCACGCCTGGCGCTCAGCCTGGGGGGCTCCCTGCCTCCACCCAGCCGTAGGAAAGGCACTTTAGACTTAAAAAGGGCTTGTGGGAGAAGAGGAGGAAGGAACCCGGAGCAATGAGCAGCTGCGCCCCTCCCCAAACGCGCCTGCCCTCCGGCCCCAACCCCACCTTCAAGCCAGCCAACTACCCTATCAATGCCCTTTCCCCATCCTGATCCTTCGCTTAAAGGAAAATGCACCCTCCCTCCTGGTGTCCCCTCCCCGTCCCCAGCCTGCACCGCCACCACCTCCACGTCCCTTAAGTATCTGCTCAGAACAGAACTTAGGTGTGCCTTGAAGGCTATGCACCTTACAAACTGCTAAATCCGACTCCTACCAAGGGCAGCCCGCAGACCCCCGCCCCTCGGGGTGGCGTGGGGGTGGGGGTGGGGGTGGGGAGGGCACATTCAGAGGCTAGAAGACCAAAGGCCCCTTCCTTCCAGCAGAAACCAAGGCAGAAGCCTGGAGAAGAGGCCCTCAAGGGGAAGGGACAAAATCAGCTGCCTCAGGGCAGCTCAGGGCTGAGCGGTGAGGCTGCATCCCAGCGGGGGCCAGGGCGAGAATCCTTACCTCTCTGAGCCTCAGTTTCCTCCCACAACGGGGATGACCAAGGTGTCTGGAGGACCACAGAGGCAGGGAGGCAGTTAACGCGGCTTCTGCTCTCATCCCCTCCCCCCAATCCATTTCAAAGAGTGTAGGACCTGAGCCTCAGGGCTGGGAATGGAACGCATTGTCCTGGGAAGCCTACTCCCTTCTCCCGCCACCAGCCCCAGGCAGGGAACAAACAAAGCTGGAAGTAGACCAGAGCCTGGAATGGAGGGCAGGACTTTGGGGAAGGGGACCCCCCAGTCTAAACCAGCTGCGTGATGTCTCATATTTTATCTGTTTCACATAACCTTGAGTGGCTGGCTGTTTTTTTTTTTTCTTTCGAGCCTGTAAGATTTATCAACCCAAATTTCTTGAGTTTAAGTTCACATTTATGGCTTTATGTTTGAGACCTCTCTCTTTGAGAGGTTTTTCCTAATTGAGCCCTGTTATACCTAGGATGGGCAGCCCTCCGCCCCACCCTGCGAGCCCCACCATCTGCCAGGCTTACCTGTAAATGGGGCCATACTTCTGGAAGTTCCGGAGTTGGTGATAGTGGATTTTCTGCGGGCCCGCCTCCCTCCAGAAGTTGTACAAGTTTAGCCAGCCATTGTTTCCCGGGGTGGGGATCTCGCTGTAGGGGCGGGGGATCTGCGTGGAGATGCCGGCCCCCTCCCCGGTGGGTGCCCTGGGATGCCCCGGACCCTCCCGCGGGGTGTTCAGGAGGGGCTGGCAGCCTTTGACCAGGACCGAGCGGACAGGGAGCCCCTTGGCCAGCATGCTGCGACCCTGCTTGCTTGCGCGCGCGGCAGCGGGGCCCACCAGGGTGACTGTGGCCCTGGGCCGCTGCGGCCCGGCTTATAAGCAGCAACTCAAGGCTAAGCGAGCTGACGAATCGGTCAGCCTCCCTCCTTCGCCTGTTGGCTCCGGCCCACACCCAGCCCCTCCCAGACTTGGGGTACCGAGACTCGGTCTGGGATTTCTGCAGCCAGAGAGGCTTCCTGAAGCACAGGAAGACCCCTCGGCCTCGCTCTGTCCTCACTATAGCTCCAGCGGCCCCCCGAAATGGGTCAGGTTTGTGCCTTTCCTCTCCTGGGGTGCCGGGACCCCTGCTATAGGGACCCGGCCTCTGGCAGACATCCCTCAGGATATGTGGACAATCTGGGGCCCAAGAGGAGGGCAGAGCCCCCCTGCAGCTTTGGGGTAGCCTACATCTTAGCTGCGGCCCCATTACTAGTTAAGAGAGAGAGAGGCAATTATAAACTGTTTTTGCATAGTTCCCTGATTCTTAAGTTCTACTTTTTCTGCCTGGGAAGACAAAACTATATTATCCGAAAATGACAGGTATGGTTATCATTATTTTTTTTAATGTTTATTTATTTATTAGGGGGGAGAGAGGGAGTGCAAGCAGGGGAGGGGCAGAGAGAGAGAGGGAGAGAGAGCCCAGGCAGGCTCTGCGCTGTCGGCACAGAGTGGGGCTCGTTCTCACGAACCGTGAGATCGTGACCTGAGCCGAAATCAAGAGTGGGTCACTCAACCAACGGAGCCACCCAGGTGCCCCAGGACTTACCACTACTTTTAAAGATACTCTCTATAAAGAATACACTAAGGGCGCCTGGGTGGCTCCGTCGGTTAAGATCCAACTTCGGCTCAGGTCATGGTCTCGCAGTCTGTGAGTTCGAGCCCCATGTCGGGGTCTGTGCTGCCGGCTCAGAGCCTGCTTTGAATTGTGTCTCCCTCTCGCTCTCTGCCCCTCCCCCACCGGTGCTCTGTCTCTCTCTCAAAAATAAAAACATTTTTCAAATGTTCAAAACGAAATAAATGACAGTTGTGTTTGTTCATTGTGGAGCGCTGAGGAAAAGGACAAACAAGAAAAATTAAAATCTCCTGAGTCTTTAATGCTGCGTGAAAGAAGCTGGACACAGGAGTGTCCACGCCGCCCGAGCGCAAGACGCGGCGAAATGAACGCGCGAGGTTAGAAGCGGTTCCCTTGCGGGGGAAGGACTGGGAGCGGGCAGGACGGAACTTTCTGGGGTGCTACACGTGTTCTTTGTCTTGATCTGCGTGTTCACACGTGTGGAAATCCACCTGAGCCGTAAATGTGTGATATTTGCCTTTTATGGAATAGAAGCTAGCGCGATAAAAATGTAAAAAAAAAAAAAAAAAATCTGTCTTTTTCTAACAGATTCTCTTTCCTATAAAAAACGACGGGTCTTTAGAAAGAGGACACAGCCTCACCAAGTAGGAGTCAAACCTGACTCAAGTTTGGTGCCACTCCCGGCCCCTGAGGTTGAAGGAGAAGGAAGTCCCTGGGTCAAGGGACGTGCATAGTCACTGGGGCAGAGCTTGGGCCACCCGGACCCCACATGGAGAACGGGGAGGAGTACTGGAAGCCTGGGCCCCCAGAAGCTGTGCGGGGGTGCTGCCACCTGGCAGGGAAGAGACGGCAGTTCCCCTCAGCGGGTCCCAGCCACGGTGACAGCATCGCCACTCCCGGACGTCTGTTCGGCTGGCAGCCCGGGGACTCTCCCTGCAGACGGGGCTGCCGAATGTGGCCCTGGCTTTTATCAAAACCTGCCGGTATCCAGGGCGGGGCTGCCCAGGCACAAGTGTTCACAGATGGGGTTTTTTTTGGAGATTCTCTAACTAAAGTCTCCACACTCAAGGCAGAAGCCGGAAACGCACTTTGCCAGCGTCCCTCGTAACTGGGGTGCAGGCGGATAGCTGGGGCTCCCCAGTCGGACGTCCCCTCGTGAGATTTGGGTTGAGAAGGTGGTGACACGAAGAGGGGAGCGCTGTGCGAAACCCGCTATGGCACAGGTGACGGCAGACACCTCCAGCCAGGGCCAGCGGCGGCACGGGGGACCCTCGCAGGTCCGTGGGTGGCCACCGAGGCAGCCCAGGGATGGGATTCGGGTGACGCTCCTGACACCTGGCCACCCAAGCCGGATTATCCACCCTCCCTGAGATTTTGTGAATACGTAGTATCTCTTGATAAGCCCCCCACTAGGAACATTAGCTGGAGTGACTCTGTTCTTGATGACTGGGAACTCTGAATGATACAATAATGAACAAGGATATTGCTAAAAGTCTGTCACACGCCTCCATTTCAACCATCAGTCACCTGCACCTACATTCACATGGCCAAGCCGGATCACCGCGAGCCATCTTACTTTTAATTTATCCCCTATGCAGGCTGGAACTCATTAAGGGGACATTCTGGGAACCAAAGAGAGAAAAGTCTCATGACAAAGCCATGTTCAATGTTAAGGGAACAAAAGGTTTTGGGGACGGCCTCTGTCATACCTGTGGCTCCGCCGCCCTGACATAAAGAGAAACCCTGGTAAAAGCGTGTTCACATCTTTCCTTCCAGTTCTTTGCGAATTCCTTCTTTTCTGGTTTCTTCTTTCTTTTTCCGAGCGGTTGAAATTTTACTCATTTTTACTTCGACGTATAGTTTTTACCAAGTAATCCTTAGAGTGGTTTAAAACTTCACTTGAGGGGCGCCTGGGTGCCTTAGTCGGGTAAGCATCCAACCGGCTCAGGACATGATCTCATGGTTCATGAGTTCGAGCCCCATGTTGGACTCTGTGCGGACAGTTCAGCCTGGAGCCTGCTTCAGGTTCTGTGTCTCTCTCTCTGCCCCTCCCCTGCTCGCACTCTGTCTCTCTTTCTCTCTCTCTCCCGAAAATAAATAAACATTACCCCCAAAAAATTTTTTTAATAAATTGGGGCGCCTGGGTGGCTCGGTCGGTGAAGCGTCTGACTTCACCTCAGGTCATCATCTCTCAGTTCATGAGTTCCAGCCCCGCGTCGGGCTCTGTGCTGATGGCTCAGAGCCTGGAGCCCGGTTCGGATTGTGGGTCTCCCTCTCTCTCTGCCCCTCCCCTGCTCGCCCTCTGTCTCTCCCTCAAAAATAAGCAAACATTTAAACTATTTTAATATAAAAATAAAGATTCAATGAGCACATACAGGAGTCCAGCCTCCACCAGAGAAACAGAACCAGCAGGAGGTGTGTAAGGGATTGGCCTATGCGATGTGGGGCCGGCTGGGCGAGTCTGAAACCCAGGGGCGGCGCCGTTAGCGGGGCAGGCTGGGCTCTCGGCACAGGTGGGAGCTGCAGCCCACAGGTGGAAATTCTACTCCTTCCGGGGAATCTCAGTTCTGCTCCTAAGGCCCTTCAACTGGTTGAACTAGGCCCACCCGGATTGTCTGGGATAACGTTCTGAAAGCCTGCTGATTAAGGATTTGAACCACATCTGCAAACTGCCTTCGCAGCAGCACCTACAGTAGTGCTTGAATAACCGAGGACCGCGGCCCCGCTAGGCTCGCGTCTGTAGCTGACCGTCACGCTAACCACTGAGCTTATAAGGAAAAACGGCGGTCCTCCGCCCCGGCCCTCCCAACTCCCGATGCCACCTCCCAGGGGCGAGTGGAACTCTCTACTCAACATGGTCCAGCTCGTCAGGTTTGGGCTGGGTGCTGGGTAAGCCCGTCTCATCGGCGGACTCACGCCTCGCCTTTCCGGACACATCCTTGGACGATTTACTTCAGAATTTCTCCCTCCATTTCTCTCTTCTGTATTTCTGGAACTCCTGTTCTTCATGTAGGAACTTCCTGGATTTACCTGGTACTGATTTTTTTTTCTTTTCTCTTCCATGTTACATTGTCTCCTCATCCCGCCTAGAGGTTGCCTACGTGAGCTTCCAACCCCTTTGTTGCCATTTTTATTTCCGCTATCTGGGGTTTCGTGGGTTTTTTTGTCTTCATTTCCTAAGGCCCCTTCCTATTTCTGGATATGGACACGATATGGACACAATGGCTCCGCAAAACTCTCTAAAGATATTAATCATATGGTTGTTTCGTTGTTTGGGGGTTTTGTTTGTTTGGGGGGTTTTGTTTGTTTTCTTTTGCTCCCTGTATTGTCCTTCTTCCCTCTGGGTTCCTTTTTTCTGTTTCTTTTGGACCCTGTCTTTCATGTTAGAAGTTTCCTTACATGTCTACCAATTTGGAGCAGTCCGCTAGAAGTCCTGCGGAAGCCAGAAGGCTGACGGCTTTGGAGCGTGCTAGTGGGGACTTGTCCGGCTGTGGCGGGGCCATCGGGGAGGGCTCTGACAGGCCTCCAATGTCAGCGCCTACACGACTCTTCACTTAGGCTGGTCTTTTGCCCTGAGGAACGATCTCCCACGTTTTCGGTACGGGACCTCCCACGCGCCTCGCCATGGCTGATGTCGCCGGGGCCACAGCCTTCCTGGTTCAGTGCATCCAGGGAGCAGACCTCACCACATGGACCCAGAAACCCTTCAGGTGGTCCGTGCATCCGGCTGCGGTCACCGGGTTTGCCCGGTTTCACGTGCTACTGCGTCCGCACCGAAACTGACCTACGCATTTTCCATGTATTATTCGAGGCTCCCGAACTCTCTCTTAGAAAAGCCACATCGCACGCGGCGATTGGGCTTACCTGTGCCTTACACCTTTAAGTTCAAAACCCTAAGGTTCAAGGTCACCTTGGGGGGTCGGGCGGGGCCGGACCGCGGGGGCACAGGTGTCCTGATTTGTTCCCACGCCGGCAGCACTCCACTCCTCTATTCCAGGCCCTGGGCTAGGCGAGGACACAGAGGGGAGGGACACACGGGCGCTGTCCTCGCGGAGGGCACAGTCCAGGGGAGCAGCACGAAATCGAGGACCCGGGGAAGCTTCCGGCGTCCGAGGGGAAGGATGAAGTTCAGGGGCCCGCAAGGGCGGGAGTGGGAGAAGACGATAGCCATAGGAAGAGGGCAAAGAAGGAGCACTTACAGAGGGCTGGCGAGAGGCAGGAGAGGGCCACCTCCCCGGAGGAGAGCAGGTCGGCTTATCTACCGAGGGGGAGGCCGCTCGGCTGGCTCAGCCGGAGCCCGCACTTCTCACTCCCGTGAGTTTCCGTGCCGCCTGGGTCCTGTGCCCTGAACTGCTCTGCTGAGGCTGGCCGAGGGCACCATCCACAGCCTGCCGGTCTCTCGCCCGTCCTCCGCTCTCCAAGGCGGCCGTCGAAGGATCAATTCTGGAGAACAAACGAGGCACGGGACCGGAGGAGTTAGATCGCCGCTGGGCAGGAAACCGGCCCGGACTCGGGCGCCGCCTCTTACCAGCTGGCTGCCCTGAGTCGCTGATGCCTCTTCTCAGAGAGTCCACCTCTGTCCAACGAATTGGGCCCCTGACAGGGTCACGGGAAGGTGGGGGACACTGTCCTCGGAACCCTGCACACAGGCCGGGCACCCCATGGGCACACAGGCCGGGCACACTCATGGGGGCGGACTTTCCCCCGTCCATGGGGGGAGGGCACCTGGACAGTGCCTGGACGGGGCAGCGCCCTCCTCGGCTGACCTCAGGGAGCCTGTTCGGGCGGGGAGCAGCAGAGGGAGGAGAGGCCAGAGAGGAGGCCGGGCCAGGAGAGCCTGGGTGGGGGGCCTGAGGGCGTGGGGGCAAGGCCGGGGGGACAGGAGGGAAATGGGTGCCACGGAAAGTTCTTTCTGGGTCACGCTATGCCTGGCCATGATGAGCAGGGCTCAGGATGATGGAGGGGAGAGACAGTGCGAGAAGGAAAGTGACGGCCTAGACACCGCGTCTCACCACACTGCACCCCCGCAAGAGTGAAGAACTTGGCCCCCAGTGAGCAGGACGTGGTCTTGTCCAACTCCCTAAAGCTCACTCCCCGAGACCCCCCCAGCATCCCTCGCTCATCCCAGCCCCCTGGCCCACGGCTCCGGAATCTCCCATGGCCCCCTTTGACGCACTGCTAATGGGAAACAAACCGGACCAGCTCCCAACAGAAGTAGAGAGGTGTGTCCCCAGGCCCCCTGCCTCCCAGGCATCTGGATTTGGGAACGTTGAGAAGATCCCGGTTTTCCATTTCCGCCCCTGGGAGAGCCCCGTAACTTTCCACGTGCACATCCTAGAACACACTGGACATTTCCTGGGTTACCTTCCAGGCATTATCCCACTTACTCATCACCTCGCCGTGAAGTACGTCCTAACACTACTTGTGCCTGAAGTCCCGGCACTCACCAGAGACAGAGCTGAGATTAAAACCCAGGTGGTCCCTTGGGGAGCCTGGCTGGCTCAGTTGGTGGAGGATGTGACTCTTGGCCTCAGGGTTGTGAGTTCAAGCCCCACGTTGGGTGTGGAGCCTACTTTAAAAAAAAAAAACAAAAAACAACCCTAGGGGGTCCCTCGCCCAAGACCTGGAACTCTGTCTCCTCGCCATACTGCTGAGAAGAAGGTCGTAGGGCACCAAATGAAGGCAAATGAGGACCGCTCTGTGACTGTAGACCGGTGACCAATTCCCCTGAACTGAACTAGGTCTCGCAGGCTGAGAGACGTGGAAAGGCCCTTAGGTAACATTTCTTTGGTCTCCCATTATACGGAGAAGAATACTGAGATCCAGAGAGGCGCAGAGACCTGCCCTGAGTCGCTAGAGCAAAGCAGGAACAGAGGCAGGCCTGAAGCCAGGCCTTGAGCCCCGCGAAGCGCCACAGGGACCCAAATCAAGAGTGGCCACTTGGAGAGGCATGGCTGGTTCCTACCCCCAACTCAGCGATCGCTGCAGACTTGCACAGAGTAGGCCTCTGGCTGATGACGGATGGGATGTCCAGAGGAGGAAGAGGAGGTTTGGGAAGGCCTCCATCCCCCGGGCCTTGAAGAAACTCAAAACGAAGGAATTTCACCTTGAACCCCCATCCTCGTCATCCCGCCTCAGCTGGCCCTGATCCGGAGCCAAGATTCAGCGTGGCTGACTCAGAGCAGCCCTGGGTCTCCCGAGTGAGGTCTGCGGCCAGGCCACCTTGGACTCACTCCAAGATCTTGGCAAATCAGGTCACCACCCGACCCGGAACGCCAACTTCTCCCTGTCCCCACACGAGCTCTCTGGGCTGCCTCGACACCCCCTACCACTGTACCCACCCCCAGGTCCATCCCAGCCAAGGCCGGCCCCCCACACATATCCCTTCCTTGCACCCAACGCCTTCCCAGATGACAAAGATCCATCGTAATAGACTTTCAACAAAACTACAGCCCGCCTGATAAGAGTGTGTATGCCAGAAAGCACACACGTGCCGCGGAGAGCACTTCGGGACAACAATCCACACTACAGCTTATACTTGACATTGGACAATACGGCTTCTCTCCATTTTTTTTTTTTTTTCCAGAATCTTCTCTGCCTCAAACAAAGGATAGCTTGAAAACAATTTAACACGTACCTGTAAGAGACAGGAAGGAGAGCAGCCGCTGCTTAGGGCTGAGGGGATTATGTCTCAAAGGTATGGGGTTTCTTTGGGGGGTGACGAACACGAAAATGTTCTAGAATTGATTACGGCGATTGTTGTAAAACTCCGCGAGTGCACTAAAAAATGCTGGGTTCTACATTTTAAGTGGATGAATCGTGCGGTATGTGAGTTATACCTCAATAAAGCTGTTACCACACGCGCACACACAAGCTGGCATCCTTCCAATCCTTCCGTTACGTCTACAGCCCCTACATCACCCAAGACAGTGAGTGTTGTCCCTAGCCAGCTGCGTGGCCCAGGACTCACACGGTGGTGGACCATTTTCAACAAACTTAGAGCAGTCGTTTTTTAGCTAAACAAATAAATATACAGACATATATCTCTATATACATGTGTGTGTGTGCATATGTGTATATATATGTGCACTTATCAAGAGTGGTCGTTGCTCTCCCCGGACAAGGGACCACTGCCCCATTCGGGCACGAACTCTCCGATAAAGAGAGTGGAGAGGGAGCTGTTTTACCTCACTGATGACCTTGAGGCTAGAATGACATCAGTCGGGGAAGGCCATGTCTCACAAGCAGCACGGGGGTAATGAGCTTCCACCAAAAAAAAAAAAAAAGAAAGAAAGAAAAGAAAAAAAAGCAGTCAACTTGTTTTCCTTCCCAGAATCACAGAACCAAGGTGAAATTCATGAATTCCTGACTTAAAGCCAAGAACTTTAAGTGGCCTCCACATTCCAGCCTGGAAGGAGCTCTGGTTGGCGTTCCTGGCCGGCACCCCCAGTCTAGTCAGGCCTCCGCTCGGGCTCACCGGCGTCTGACACTCTCCGCACTACGAAAGGCCGCTCTGGATATGCCTCCCTATGCCTTCCGCCTCCGACTCAAACACCCACGAGTGGCGGGAAAAGCGTCAACAATTTTAAGAATCTGACAAATACGTGGTCCAGTTTCCTATCTAACCCCTCCCAGCCGTGGGGCCCTTGGCAAGTGCTCAGGGCCCTCATCTGCTCGTGGAAAGCCCAGCACCCGCCTCACCCGCGACTTCTCTGATGGGCGAGGTTGGACCAGTGAGCAGGCGCCTGAGTCCTTCCTGGCTCTCTCAGGAGGGCCGGCCGGCGCTTGCGAAGCCCACGTCCCCTCCTCCCCCTCCTGCCCCCTGAATGCCGTAACCTCCCTGCCGTTCTCAGGAGTGAAGCTAGTACACATTTAGATCCATCTAGAAGGTTGCCCGTGACCAAGATGGTGATCGTATTGACCGGGGTCAGATTCAGATGGAGAAGCGGCAAACCCAAAAGCACGGGCTTACCCAAGATGGGAGCCTACTCTCTCGCCCAGGAAGGGAGCCCAGGGCTGGGCAGGCTGGCGCTAACGCGTCCGCCCTATCGAAACCCAAGCTCTGTCTTCCTGCTCCATGCAGGCCAGCACTTGGCTTGCCTCTCCTTGGCCACCTCCAACCCAAGGCGCTAAGCACGCCACTGGCCAGGAGAGGGACTCAGGAAACACAAAGGGGGCCTCCCTGCCAAGGAGCTCCATCGAAGGGGCCTTCCTTGAGGCGCCACACAGACCCAAGTACGTCTCATTGGCCGAACCTGACTGCGTGAGTGCACTCAGCTCCGGGGAGGCTGGGAAACGCAGTTTTCACTTTGGGGGCGACGCCACCAGCTAGCAGTCTTGGTTGCAGGAAAGTTAGGCCACGTCGGGAAAGAAAAGGAGGGATTCTGGTCCTTCTATCCACTTTCACCAAGAATGAAGCCAAGAACCTGACCTTGTATGACCTCTAGGTCTATTATTCAACCCTTGCAAAATTCGCAGGGAGCCAGAACGTGCCCAGAACCCTGGAAAGCCCCCGGCACAGTGTCTGAGACAGAATAGACGGCTGATACTTTCATTCCTGGGGAAGACACTCTGTACGAGGGCTCCCTGTCTCATGAGGAGCCCCTCTTCCCTGGAAAAGACCCTCAAAACAGAGGTGAGTCCCAACTAACTCTCCCCTCTGGCCGCAGATGACAGTTCTCCTCAAGTATCAATTGACCCAGATTGGGCCCTTCCTGATCTCTTCCAGAACATTCTGAAGTTCAAGTGAGGAAACAGCATCAGTCTTTCTATAGCGGCCAAATGCTGAGACTTAAGGCCACGTCTGTCCCCCCAGAGGGAAAAAGCAGCCAAGAGACAGGACGAAGCCGGAGTCAGAGCAACTCAGAGCTCTGTGTCCATGACATATTTAATCGTAGACCCATATTAGCTAGAATTCTTGCCGCAGCAAGGGGCAAAATCCAGCTCGAATGGGCTTAAACAGAAATAAATACAGAAAGAAATAAAAATTCCTTGACATAAATTTGAAAAGTCAAGGTAATAAGCGGGTGGTCCAATGGCACCCCAGGGCTCACACACTCTCTCGGTAACTCTCTCCCCGTCTCACGACTCCCCTCTCTTGCCTGCCGGCCACACGCTCCCACAGCCACGCGCACATGGCAAGAGAGGAGCCCATTCCGGACTCCATGGCCCCGGGAGCTCACCCTCTCAGAGGTAGAGGGACTCCCCTTTCCAGCACCCACGGATCTCACAGAGGAACTTTGACTGGCCGGCCTGGCTCCCATGCCCTCCCCTCACTCAGTCCCAGACCCAGCAGACATGCCCCCAGCCCAGGCAGCCAGGGGCCAGCAGCCTCTGGGGTCGGTGGGGACTCAGGAACCACACCGAATGAAGGAAAGATGGTGTCCAAAGGCAGAGATTGCTAGGCAGACCACAGAAACATAGTTTCGGGTTTTTTAGAGAGTGCATGAGCAGGTGTGGGACAGAGAGAGAGAGAGAGGGAGAGAAAGTCTTAAACAGATTCCATGCCCAGTGCAGAGCTTGACTCAGGGCTCAATCTCATGAACTGTTGAGATCATGACCCGAGCCAAAAATCAAGAGCTGGATGCTTAACCACCTGCGCCCCCCAGGCACCCCAGTAATACAGGTTTACACCGTGAAACAGGCAAAGGCTTTGAAGCCAGATTGGATGTGGGTTCAAATCCTAGGCCAACCCCTGAGTGCGGCCTTGAGGAAGCTACGTGAGCCTCAACTTTTTTATCTTTAAAATGGGGAATCATATCTGCTTTTGGGGATTGTTGCAAGGCTCAAAATAATGAAACATTCAGAAAATGGGTAGGTTCTCGGAGTAGCCAAGCTAACGTCACTCCCTGAATTTAATAGCCCCTGCCACTGTCTTGTGGCTTAGGTCACGCTATAAACCCCACACATGAACACTAAGCTGCTTTCCTTGTTTCTTTTCTCATGCACAACGCCAGCCTGCATCAGAGCGCCCCGAGGTCCAGCCGCGCCCTCCCCCTTCCCTTCTCAGAGGGACTTCCTTCTCTGTTCTCAGGCCACGACCCGCACCCCAACAGTTAAAGAGTCTGGAGTGGGGAGTAGGCAGGACGCTAGACAGCTGGGGGAGAAAACAGCCCAGTGACGGGCTACAAGGTTGTGGCGTATCCAATTTTAAGTAGCAAAATGTGACTCAAAATTTTATTATTATTAACACTAAATTCTGCTTGCTGGTCACTATTTTCTCCTCTCTCTCTTTTTTTTTTTTTTTTTTTTTTGGCCTTGGGAGGGATCATGTGGCCATTTGTGGGTCATGAGACCTTCCCAGGAAGAAATGACCACATCGGTCCTCCCCGCCGAGGCTGGCCCGTCACAGAACCAGGGTTTATAAAGACAGAGCGTTCGTGGCCTGGAGGAAAGGGGTTCCCGCTTAGGGAACTTTTAATGGATCCTGGGCTAGTCCTTCTGACCAGAGAGAGTGAAATGAAGGCAAATACGGGACTGAGTGGACAGAATTTTTTTTTAAATAATTTATTGTCACATTGGTTTCCATATAACACCCAGTGCTCATCGCAAGTGCCCTCCTCTGTGCCCGTCACCCACTCTCCCCCCGCCCACACCCCCTGCCCCCCTCAGTTTGTTCTTAGTCTTTGAGAGTCTCATACACTTTTAAGGAGGCAGTAAAGTAGGGTGGGGGAGGGAGGAAGACAGGACCCAGAAGCCAAGGGGCCAGAGCCCTTAGCAAAGGAGTGTTCCCAGTTTGGGGGGGCGGTCCCTGCAAAAGGCGCCTCTGAGGGCTGGGCCCAGATGCCTCCCATCACAACCCTTCTAGAAGAATTTATTCCTCTCGGCAGACGACTGGGCACACGGACTTCCCAGGGGTGAGCTCAAGCCTGAACCCTAATCTTCACTTAGCGACAGTGCGGCCCCTCCCTGCTCCTGTAAGAGCCCGTGACCCCACAAGTCCAGAGAAGCCCCTGCACCCCAACTTGAGGGGTTGAGTAACACTCCCTGAAGAAGTAAAAGAAGCCCCTACACCTCCCTCTGCCCATCACCGTCACTGTCCCCGGAGACTTTCCGGTGCCCCATCGCCACCCCACCCTCTCAGCCTCACTGCCTCCTGCCCCTGCCTCCCTAAGACAAAAAGCTGTTTACAGGACCACTGTCAGCCCTGGCATTTCTATTTTTGACAGCTTTGCCCCGGATCAGTGCAAACATATTAAAATATTAAAAATCTGCTGTAACATTTTGGAAAGGATATTTATAATTTTGCTCCTGAAACCGTTTGGCTAGGAGTAACTGATTTAAATTACAATTGGGAATTCGTGTAAAACCCAGCCCACACATTCCTTCAAATGTAATACAAATTTCATGAATACTAAATTTAACAATTAATGAGGTTGCTATAATGTTACAGTTGGACCCTTGATTAAGAATTTATTGATTTCAATTTGGCAGTATTCTTATTTTAGAGCCCATCGGGGTTTTTTGCAGCTGTCAAATATTAATACGGTCCCTTTGGGGGCCCCGGGCCGTGGGTTCCTCTAACGGGCAACACTGAAGTAACCTGGGCGAGTACACACACACACACACACACACACACACACACACACCCTAAGGACAAACATTGCCTGGGCTCAACTGTGGAGGCAGAGTCCAGCTCCAGATGCGGAAGACAATGGCGCCAGTTAAGAGAAGGGAGGAAGGCAATGCCATGTCCTGCCCTGTGAGAAAGGACTTCTTCCCTGCGACCAGCGGCTGGAACTGCTGAGGGCACAGAGGCCGAGACAAGCCAGCCTCCGAGGTTGGCACGGGCACCTCATCCCTCCTGAGGGTGGTGGGTCCCGGCGGCAAACCTATTTGGGGACCTCCGAGGCAGGTGGACACAGGGGCGAGAGGCCTGGGGGAAGCGTCTCCGTGGCACCAGGGCGGCGCGCCGCCAGGAGGGCGGGAAATGCTGGCACAGCGACACAGACAGATGGACGGTGGGACAGACAGAGGGTGATGAGACAGGGCAGAGAGCAAACGGCTGAGAAGCAGCGGGAATGAGGGCAGGGGGGAAAGTGGAAAGAGGGCTGGTTTGAGTGCCAGGACTCAGGGGAAAGGGAGCAGGAGCTCTTGGGATTGTGGGGGAGCCCTGGGAGATCAGCAGCCGCCAGGTGCCAGGGCCAGCCCGGAGACGGGGTGCAGGGGCACCGATTCCTCTGAGAGTCCTTGTCGTTAGGTCACCAAAGCCTTCTGGAGGCAGAGGGGACTCAAGGGGCATATGTGTTTGGCAAGAACCTCCCTCGGTCTCCCTGCCTCCCCTTGGAAGCAGAGGGAGGAGCTGGGCTGAGGCAGAGAAAGGCCACTTTGGGCTCACTCCGCTGTCACCCGGCTGTACCCAGGTATCCGCAGCATACCAGCCGCCCCCTTCGCCCCAGCCTGTCAGCGCCTCTGAAGTTACACCTTGTGCCACTAGGTGGAGCCAAAGCCCATGGCAAGGGCCGTGGGCTGGGCTGGGCTGGGACACCCAGCCGCCGGGGTTTAAAAGGATAATAGGCAGGGGAGGCAGAGGACCGAGAGAAAGGGGCTAAGTCTGGACCCTACAGCGGGGCCAGGGAGGGGACGGGACAGCCAGCGCCAGCTCAGAGTGGACTTAGTGGCGCTACAAAGTCTGCCTTAGCAGTAAAGGCTAAATAGTCCCAGAGCCGACCCGGAGGAGGGCGCACGTGAAGAAGGCGCCGCCTCCAGACAGGGAGATCCCGGGAGCGGGCACTGACCGGGTACACGCTTGGCTCCGCGGCAGGCACCCGGGTCGCCCGTCCCTTTCAGCTCCCACAAGAGCGGAGGGGTGGCCCAGGATCCCGCGAACGAGGGTAGGTGACCCAGCATCGGAACGCGACCACACGCCGCTGCTGCAGGTGGAGGCGGGGCGGGGCTTGGGCCGAGAGGCTCCGCATTGGACGTGGGGGTTGCTGGGGCTCCCCGATTGGCTGCGGGGTGAGGGGCGGAGCCAGGACGGAGCTGAGAGACGTAAAAACCGGGATAAAGGCTGCGAGGGGAAGGTGCATAGACCTGGCGCAGGTGTTGCGGGTTCTTTTTTTAGGCCAGGACGTGAGCTGCAGAGCCGATCAGGCATCTGCGGTGAGCATCGGCTATGTTGTCCCCAGGCACAGGTGTGCTGCGGGAGACCAAGTTCCGGGCCCCCTCAGGTAGCCTTGTCGGCTCCAGAACTCAGACTCCCCCCTACTGGGGGCCCCCGGGACAGCCTGAACCCAGGACCCTTGCTGTCCCTCCCCGTAGTCTAACTGACCTCCCACCGGCCAAACCAGGTAGGCGTTCAGACCTTCTCCAGCCCACTCGCCCTCTCTCACCAACAGCTATGCCCTCCCTTTACCTTCCTCTTTCCTTTTAAGTAAGTCTCTTCCCAGACTCCATCAGCGCGCAGAGCCCCCGCTCCCCGTGTAATGCCTCCGTAGATCCCCCCACCCTTTCTGTGGTGGCCCTTTCCATAGAAGGAAAGCGGAGCAAGGAGAAACAAGGCCACGTGGTTGCCATGAGTGCCTTACTCATTTCCCAGACAGGAACTGAACATCTACTATGCGCCAGACCCTGTAATGGGCACCAGGGATAGAGCTGTGAGCAAAACAGACGCGGTCTCTGCTGTTCCCCAGTGTCCACAAACTGTAGGAGGAAGAGGAAGAGACAGAATCCGAGGAAATGAACAAATCATCCTCACGCTGCGGGTGTGGGTGATCACGTTTGATCCAACAGTGGAATAAGGAAGTTTGCAGAAATGTGTTGGAGTTAAAGGTAATCACGCCTGTAAAAACTAAAAATGACCAATTAACATCAATGTCAAGAAGAAAAACTGCCCCCTTGGAGCTTTTCCACTACAACAGGGTTGTAAACCAGTACGCGAACACCGAACCAAAGTGACTTCTGTTTGGGAGGAAGGGAAGAAATTGGTTGTTTGACTCTGTCCAGGAATCAACCATAACGTTTCCTTAAATGACAAATTTCTTTTGAAATTCGAAGGAAGAAATGACCTCCGTGGACACACCAAGGGTCTCCTCAGGACAGTGCAGCCAGCGTCCACTAGAGGGCAGCAGAGAGATGGCGATGCTAGAGAGAACCGGGGATTCGATTCGTTCCCACCCACTCCAGAGGGCCTGAGTAGCCTAGTAAAACAATACCAATAAGAGTTCCCATTTATTGAGTGATTACTCTAAGTTAGGCATCCTCCTAAGGGCTTTATAAAAAATTACCTCGTTTGATCCTTCCACCAACCCTCCGAGGGGAGGTGCAATTGTTAGCCCCATTCTACAGATGAGGAGACGGGCTGAATTACTTGCCTAAGGACACACAGCCAGGAAGTAAATGCCGGGTCGGAACCCGGAGTGGCGCTATAGAGCCTGCGTGCCTCACACGGTGCACTTCCGCTTCCTGTGAAGACGGTGGGCAGGATGGGGAGCGGAGGAGGCAGCGGAGCTCCCCGCCGACGTAACTCCGGTGGGCTCTCCGAGGCCAGTTCCAGCAGCAGGCACCAGACAAGGGCTTGTAGCTCATCGAGGACCTCGAGTCGTCTGTCGGATAAGGTCAGAAAATCTGACCTTCCCGCCACAGAGACCCCACCTGCCTTGCCGGGGATGTAGCCAGGGGGAGGGGGCTCTATCTGCCCCATCGCCACCTGCAACTGGACCCAGCCCGCCGGCGCCCACCGCCGTGGTATACCCTTCCAACCCCTGTGGCCTCTCTGGCTTAGATGTGTGACGTCGGCTTCAACCCACCCTCTCCCTTGTCCCTTTGGCAGCCCCGCCCCCATCAGCCCGGCTCAGGCCTCCTCGCCACAGTCAAGAAGGGGCTGCCAAGAGCTTGGGGTCCAGCGAGGATCAAGAAGACATGGAGGAGGATCCTGTCTGGGGCGACCTTGAGGAGCTTTAGGCCAGAACCCAGTCCTTTCTCGGCTTTCTTCCCTACGGAGCAGCTGCTGCGTGCCGGTGCGCTGCGCTGCGCTCAGCACAGGCTGCAAGGGGTCTCACCGGGTCACCTCGAACAAGCCATTCCTCCACCCTGCCTTCCGCTCGTTCCTCTTCTACAAACTAAGCGGTCAGAGACCAGGGTTCTTAACTGGGGACTGACATCGCACAGGTGTGTCTGAGTACATCTTTCTAGATCCGGGTTTCTCAGCCTCAGCACGGTTGCTCTTTTGGCCTGGATCGGCCTCTCTTGGGGGGTAGGGGGGGGCGGCTGTCCTGGGCATTGTAGGCGGTTTAACAACATCCATGGCCTTTGCACGCGTGAGGTGCCAGTAGCGTCCCCCGCCCAGCTGTGATGCTAAATTAACGTCTCCAGAAGTTGCCACGTGTGCCCTGGGGGCAACATGGCCCCTGGTTCAGAAACATTGTGGAGGAGCCACAGGAAACGCCTGGGCTAGGTGAGCTGCAAGTTCAAGGGTGTCCCCTTCTGTGGGACGAGGGGAGAACGGGGCTGCCGTGTGTGCCGTTAAATGAGGCGATGGGTGGAAAGGGCTCGGCCGTGTCTTCTTCCTCGTCGCTGGCTTCCTGGGATGCGAGAGGGTCTGCTACCCGCAGGGTGGGCACTTTTTTTTTAATGTTTATTTATTTCGAGAGAGAGCGCGCGTGCGCACGTGCAAGCGGGAGAGGGGCAGAGAAAGAGGGAGACAGCGTCCACGCTGTGAGCGCAGAGCCCCAGGCAGGGCTCCGTCCCACCACCCTGGGATCATGACCGGAGGCAAAATCAAGAGTCAGCCACTCAACCGACTGAGCCGCCCAGGCGCCCATCGTGTTTTTTCCCCCCCGTGTTCTTTCTTAAAAGTGGCACCCCCTCAGGCTCACCTGGGTGGCTCAGTCAGTTGAGCATCTGACTCGATTTCAGCTCAGGTCATGATCCCAGGGTCGTGGGTCATGATCCCCGTGTGGGGCTCTGTGCTGACCGTGCAGAGCCTGCTTGGGATTCTCTCTCCTCATCTCTTTCTGTCCCACACACATGGACACAGTCTCTTGAAGGAGAAGGAGGAGGAGGAGGAGGAGGGGGAGGGGGAAGGGGAGGGGGAGGAGGAGGAGGAGGAGGAGGAGAGGAAGAAAGAAAGAAAGAAGAAGAAGGGAGGGGAAGGAAGGAAGGGAAGAAAGAAAGAAAGAAAGAAAGAAAAGAAGGAAAGAAAGAAAGAAAGAAAGAAAAGAAGGAAAGAAAAGAAGGAAAGAAAGAAAGAAAGAAAAGAAAGACAGACTCGAAAGGGCCAGGTCTTACCCAAAGCCCGAAGGGAGGGGAGCACTACAGGCCCCCTCTCCGAAGCCAACCCAGCTGCATGGCCTTTCTGCCCGCCTCCTCTGCCGCGGCCAAGCTGGGAGGGGTGCAAGAAGGTGGCACCCTGCCACGGACCGTTTGGGAGGGGAGGCAGCGGGACCTCCTCTGGGCCCGGCTCTCTGTGCACCCTGCCAAGGCCGCCCACACCTACCGCCTCCCTGGGGCCCCTCGGGCCTGGCCTGGGAAAGGGGACTCCCCTCTGCCCCAGTACCCGCAGCTACATGCCCCAGCCGTAGGCCTGACCTGTGTCCCCATGAAGCCCCAGGAGGAAAGCGGGGCGAGGGCTAGAGCCAGCACTTGGTGGCAGGTGTTGGAAGCCGATACTCCCGCTTCCCAAGGGGCACGGTCTTTGTCCCGTCTTGTCGGGCCGGGAGGTCAGAGGTGACCTCGGAGGCGCACTGGAAAATGTTTGACAGCCAGCTCTCTGGGACGGGGTGAAGGGCCCTGGTACGTGGCATTTGCTCATTCCCCCCACGGCCAATGCGATGTCGCCGAACCCCGAGTCGGTCCACACCTTTGTAACGTGCGTGGCCACCACCGGACACAACAGCCATAAATAACCGTAGTTTAGGTATCAGTAAGATAATTGGGAGGTGATGAGTTTTTAGTGCGCATTTCCCTTTCGAAGAAAAGGTTTTTAACCGTGAGTTTGTAAAAGGTAATTATTAACAATGGCTGAGCCGAACAACCCGTTCACAAAATTCCTGAAAATTTAACCGGCTCTCGAAAGCCACTGCCAGCCAGGACCAGTCCCCTACTAGGAATCGAGTGTGGTCCGTGACCCTGAGATCAGCCTAGCTGAGTAAGGAAGGCAGGCCCACCCAGGGTGGGGTCATCGGGGAGGGACAGAGGGACACAGTGGGGCCGTGGAGAACCCGAAGGAGGCACTGGCCCTCCCCAGAGGTTCAAGGAGGCCTTCCTGGAGGAGGTGGTGTCACACAGAAACCTGAGGACGAGTTAAGAGGATCCCAGAGAGGGGCGGGGAGTGTGGCAGGCCGAAGGGAGTGCCGGGGGAAGACCAGGAGAGGAGAGAGTGCTTGGCATGACCCAGAAACCGAAGTGGGGGGTGGCTTCCCTGCCGGTTCTGCTGTTGGCGCCTCTGTCCCTCGGGGCGAGTCCCCTCCCTTCACTAGGCTTCTTCCTTCTGTCAGACTGGAGCCTTGAACCAGATGGTCTCCAGGCCCGTTGGCTGTCTAGAGCCCCCAGGGGTCTGTGGAGGGGCCTGGGCAGTGGGGGGCGGGGGGGGTGTCTGGCCCAACAGCAGCGCCTGTGCAACCACTGTCTTCCCCTCCCCCTTTCACCCGCTTCCCCCAGGTGAGGCCTGAAACTCCTGGTTTGGCTGCAGAAAGTAGCAATAATTACAGTCATTTACAGAGCAGTGTGCTCCTTCTAATTACCAAGCCATGCAATCCCAATTACATGGCTGAGGAAGCGTCTCAGGAGCCCCCTTCCCACGGCCAGCCTGTCAGCTGCAGCCCCAGGCCCACCCGAATCGGGGAGGCGGGCTGGCAGCTGCGGCCGGACCGCCCTCCATGGCCCCCTTCGGGCCAGACCATGCAGGAGCCGCTGGTTCAAGAGGCCCGCCCCGGAATGGGCCTGGGGGGAAGGGAGGCAGGGCAAGCGCCCCCAAGAAGCCGGGCTTGAGACCCAGAAAGGGACAGGGGCGCTCTTCCGGCGATGCCGGTGGGGGGGGGGGCCTCCGTGTCCACAGCAGGTGCGACGGCCCGACCGCAGCTTGAGTCAGGGCTTGAGCCAGGGAAGGAGGCTGTGTCACATTCGGGAATCGGGGGGCCCCTCGACTAGAGGAAAATTCTCTGGTCTCAGGTCCACCACCACCCACTGCAAAAACCCCTCAGAAACAGCCCCCACCCTGCGTCACGTGCCTCCCGCGACAGGGAACTCAGGACCCCAAGAAGTCTGTCTTCTCTTCGAGGGCTCCGTTCATGAGAAAGAGGAGCCCAACCACGGGCTCCCCCCTCAACCCCCCGGAGCTACTCTTCCCTACGCCCGTGGGTCCCAGTGGCCGCTGCCGCCCACTGGTCCCTCTCCCGGGCAGGTGTCGGGCCCCCAGACCTCGCCCGGCTCCTCAGCCGAACCACTTTCTGAGAGGACCCTGCGTCGCGGCTCCCCGGAGCTCCCCCTGGACACGAGCTCTCGGTGCCCACGTGACAATTCCCGAGGGGCTCCCGTCCTGAGCCCCTGACCGTGGCCTCCTACCCCCTTCCCACAACCCGGCCGTCCGAGCAGCCCCCAGGCCCACACCCACCCACCGCGTCCCACCCAACCCCAGGGGCTTCCTCCGCCCTCCCCCCTTTTCATCCAGGCTTCAAAGCCTCAAACTCCAGCTCTTCCTCCTGCCAAGTATATCCAAATCCCATCGCTCTCAAGACCCCTCGCTGGTCTCCCCACTGAGTTCCGAGAGACAGCAGAGCCTGGAAACCGGGTGCGTGGCGCCCTGGGTTCCGTTCCTGGCTCCTCCGTACGTAGCGAGGTTCCAGGTCATGTGCAAGCTACCGAACACCTCTGCGCTGCATTTTCTCCGTATTAGCACCCGCCTCCCAGGGTGCCTGTGAACGGTGTGGTTCCCAAGGAATTCAGAGCGGCCGATAAAAGATGGGACGAAGGGGATAAAATGAGGCCAAAAGGGGCGCGGGAGCGAGGGCTCTGAGAACTTCTGCATTCAACTAAGGCCCATGAACTCGCTCCTGAGATGAGTGGAGAGCCTTCAGGATAAAGTCTTCCACCAACGTTGTATCTTAGATGGTGCCCAAGGGACGTCCTACCTCCTCTCCTGCAGGAGCTGGGCGCCTGCTCTGTCCCAGAGAGGGTCTGGCTGCAGCCCCTCCTCGGCTCTAGAATGTAAGTAGCCGAGCCCTGCCGGTCCCAGCTTCTCCTCTCCCCAGGGTTCAGGCCTCTCTCACCAAGAGGCGCCGGGCCGGGCCAACCAGAGGTCCGACCTGAGTTCCGACCCGGGAGGGTGCGCCTGCGGCCAGCGAGTGCCACTTGTGCCGGCATGGCCCTAGAGGCAGGGGTCTGGGGACAGTGGCCTCCCAGAGTTACTCGCCGCCCCTCCTCTGACACATATCCGCCCCCTACGTAGCTCTTCTGTAAACATATTGTTAGCCTGTTTAATTCTCATGACAGCTCCGGGAGTTGGGTGTCATTATCCCATTTTACTACGGGCACCTGTTACACACCCATCGCAGGCCCGCTCGAATAGTTGGTGCCCAGGTTGGAGGGAGGCTGAGGGTTGCTCCCGAAGCCAGCGAGGCCCGGAGGAGAGTGCGGGGGTGGGGGGGGGCGCAGGTGGGACAGAGGTCACAGAGACATTGAGGGGTTGCCCAGAGCTGAGGCCGGCCGGACACCAAGAAGAGGGGTGGGGAGGGTCCAGGAAGTAGGGTGAGAGAGGGCTCTCAAGCTGAGGTCTGGGGGATACCCCCTGGAGCCACCCTGATGATTGTACAGATCGGGAACCTGAGGTCTAGGCAGGAATAGAAACTTGCATAATAAGGTCACTCAGCGGGCCGGACGCCAAGCTGGGACCTGTCTCTCTACCTCTACTCAGTGCATCCTGAACTGGCCAGGATCGTGGAGGATGCTGGCGGGGAGGGAGGCCTGGCTGAGGCCGGGTCCCAGGGCACCCCCGGCTTGGCCTTGGGGACGACCGAGGAGCCGGCCTCTCTGGGCCCCAAGCAGCTTGCGCTGGGCTGCCCAGCGGGCACTGATGCAATCTCTGGCCTGTCTGGATGACCAGCAGAGGGTGGTGCTGACCCAGAGTGAAAGCTCCCAGGCGCCCAGCCACCTCCCCAGCGTCCATCCCCAGGTCCCAGGGCAGGTGGAGGGGAGGGGCGTACAGAGGTGGAACAGAGTTCCCAGGAGTGGGAAGAAACGGGCAGGGCTGAAAATCAGGACTGACGCGGTCCCCTCCTGCCTAAGGGTCAGGCCTCCCCGGCTGAGCCCTGGAGAAAATCGTCCCTTCTCCCCCTCCTCGCATGCCCGCAGCTCAGAGAACATTTTGGAATTCACCCAGCTCCGTCCAGCCTCTGCTCTCTGCAAAAGGGAATGCAACCTAGGCTGCAGCCCTGCATCGCAAGTTGTCTTTGCAAAGGAGGCTGGACCGAAGGGGGCACTTCCCGAGATCTCCACAGAGTGTCCCTGGCTCTGGGGGGTGGGGGGCCAGGAGGATGGTCGGACTGCTGTGGGGGGAGAAGGGCCAATGTCTCTGTACTGTCTCAGTTCCCCCTTAGGGGAAGGGAGAGGTTTTCCCCCAGGACAGCCAAGGGAGGGGAGTGGGGTGATGAACCGTTCCGGGCCCCGGAAGAGATCCCGGCGCGGGGCAGTTGGGCCCATTGTGAGAAGGCTCCACGTCACCGCCAACAGCCGAAGACCCTTCCCACGAGGTTTCCTATTCCCAGTCTTCTAGAATCTGGTCACAGCAGAAATCCCTGCTCTGACTGCGAGCCTCCTCTCAAAGCCCCAGGCGTCCAGCTTCTAGGGACAAAAGTCCCGGGACAGAAGGCAGTGCAGGATCTGAGGCGCTGAGGATAGTGAGGTCCCCGGGGGTCAGAAAGAACCGCCGGCCCTGCCTCTTTCGAGACTGAAAATGTCCAGGCGTGCTGTGCTTCACTGTGGAAGTCGTACCCTCTCTGGTCGTCGGCACCCAGTCTGCCCGTGCCTTGTAGGGGACGGACCAGATGGTCGTCCAGGGGCCCCTTCCAGCATCACGGTCCTAGAGAGTCCCACCGATGCCCCCTGCATCCCCACATCCAGGCAGGGTCTGTGGGAAAGCCCCCCCCCGTAAAGGCCACCTGTCCTAGGCTTAGCCCTGCGGTCCTCCCAAGCGGACGGACTCCTCAGGAGACAGGGCTGGGGGGCAGGGAGCCGGGCACCACAGCGGGCACCCCGGAGACAGCGAGGCAAGGCCCACGGAGATGGGGACACATAGGAGGGGCAGCCTCCTGGCATGGCAGGCTTGGGCTGCCTAGAGGGGGCAGGTGACTCAAGGGACCACAATGGGACATTTCCTCCCAAAGCCGAAACCAGACAGGGAAGCGCGGGAGGGGAGCACACATCCTGTGGACTTTTTCTCCCTTTGTTCTCCCAGGTGCGCTTCCAGGTCGCCATGAATCACTCAGACCCTCCTGCCTTGCTGCCTCATGCCACCGTCAGCGTCTAGGGCTCTCGGTTGTACAGTCAGAATACCCCACCCCGTTCCAGTGCCACGAACACCCCGGGTCAGCCGCCACCACCACCACCTCTGGCCTGGACTGCGGGAAAAGCTTCTTCCAACCATTCCGATCACAACTCTCCTCCCCCGCCGCCCCCACCTTCTGGGGCTTTTTCATCCCTCACATGGTCAAGGTGGGCCTCCTGGGGCCCCCGGCCCCTCCCCAACCACCCAGCTCTTTCTCAGCCCCTCCCACTGGCGTGGCGCCCCTCCGTTCCCTCTGCCTGGAATTCCCCTCCCACTCGTTTTTGCCTAATTGGTACCTGCTCTTCAGCTTCAAGCCAAGTCATCTCCCAGAAGCTTGCCCTGACCCCCAACCGAGTCAAAGCCCCCATGACATGTGCCCCCGGCACCACCCGCCCCTCTCTAGCCCTTGTGGGAGCGGCACGTATTTTCTGAGGTTGCCTGGGGTTAGTGACGAGTGCCTACCTTCCCACTAGGCCAAAACTGGGTCTAGCTGGCCCTCTGTTGGCTCCACGGCATGTGGCATGGTGCCAGGCACTCGGTCAACAGGCAATGAGTGAATGGTTGTCCCATGGTGGGTCGCAGCCCCTCACCTCCCCCCCTCCCAGACCCCAGCTCCTCGCTGTAACCCTCGTCATCTGCAGTCCCTGGAGCCTCCCGCTGGTTGGGCTCTGTGGTAGAGACTGGGCAGCCTGCCCCCAGACCCCAAGACCAAGGCCAGACTCCAGGCCCTTGCGAGTTCCGCAGCAGGTACCAAGGATAGCGTCCGTGACACTAATCGCCATGACCTAGTGACTCCGAGGAAGCCAGCCCCCCAGAACCCAGCCCCCCCAACCAGAGGAGCCCCAACTAGAACCAGATGCCCAGAGAGGGCCAGGGCCTAGCCCAAGGTCACACAGCAAGGCTGCCACAAAGCTATACCAAGAATCCAGGGCGCCAGCGCCAGCTTAGGGTTCTCCCCGCGCTATATAAATGTGGCTATTTTTAGGAAACTAATTAGCAAGTCAAATATGACTCCTGCTAATAATAATGCCACCTTTATGCTTTTCAGTCTCTGCATCACCTCGTTTGCTCCTGCAGCAGCGGAAGGACCAAGCAGGGAAGTAGGAGGTGATATCATCAGGAAGGTGTGGTCAGGAAGGAGGAAGTGACTGGTCCTCCAGCCTATCCGGCCAGCTCGGTTCAGTGATGTTCCCTGAGGCCACATTGTCCCAGAGGCTCCTATGTCTGGGGACCTGGCTCAGAGCGTCTCAGGTAGCCTCCTGTCCTTGTAGGGCCCCCAACTCCACCCATCCAGCTGAAGTCAGCTTCCTGCCCCTGGGTGCTGCCTTCAGTCCCAAACCTGCTTCCTCATGCCCACCGGGCTGCAGGAGGCTTTGAGGGCTGGTATCCACTGGGTAGATTTCTTTTTTTTTTCCCTGCGAATCTGCGGCACGTGTAAAGGCTAGCTCTGGGCAAAGAGGCATGGGCAGCCTAGCTGTATAGCCTGGGCTGCCCCCCAACTCGGGACCCCAGCTAGAATGAAGAATAGCTTTGGGGTTCCCTGGGTGGCTCAGTCAGTTAAGCATCCAACTTCGGCTCTGGTCATGATCTCACGGTTTGTGAGTTCGAGCCCCACATTGGGCTCTCTTCTGTCAGCCCAGACCCCTTCGGATCCTCTGTCCCTCTCTCCCTGCCTTTTGAACTCTCTCTCTCTGTCTCTGTCTCTCTCTCTCTCTCTCAAAAATAAAGTAAACATTTTTAAAAATAGAATGGAGGACAGCTTTAGCCCAAGAAGGGAGAGAGAGTTAGGTCCAGCCTCCTGTCCCACAGCCCCGTCTCCTGCCCGCTCCCCGCTCCCCTGCAGAAGCTCCTGGGACATCTGGCGACACCAGACAGGGCTGGGCTCAGACATGAGGTCAGATCCTCGATGACTTCCTGTCACCTTCCTGGAGGAGAGAGATGTGTCCTCCGGGCCGTCCTGTCAGGGAAATGGGCCGGGGCAGGGTGTGACAGAGCCCCTGTTTCTCGGACGGGCAACCGAGGCATAGGCCAGAATGCTGTGCCCCCTCACCTCCAGTGAGAGCCTGCCCTGAGGGGCGCCTGGGTGGCTCGGTCGGTTAAGCGCCTGACTCTTGATCTCACAGTTCCTGAGTTCCAGCCCTGTGTCAGGCTCCTCACTGAGAGTGCAGAGCCTGCTTGGGAGTCTCTCTCTCTCCCTCTCTCTCTCTGCCTTTCCCTTGCTCTCACTCTTGCTCTCTCGCACTCAAAATGAATAAACTCAGCAGGCGCTGAGCCCCAGAGGCCCGGAGCCTGCCCAGGAGGGTGGCGGGGTATACCCGGGTTGGTTTCCATGAGTCTCAGCTCACGGAACGAGGACCCCCCCGTCCTTTGCCCAGACTCAGGCTGGGGGGCTCTGCAGTCAGGAGGGCTTCTCAGAAAGGGGGCGCTGTGGGAGGGGACTGCTCAGAAAGGGGGCAGTGGGACAGGGCACCGCAGGTGCAAAGGTGTGGAGGAGGAGACGGGCTCAGTGACCCCCACTGAGATGGACGCCCTTGGCCTCGCCCACTGCAGCTAGGTAGCCTGACCTTCAGGGGAAGACTCTGGGCTCTCGGCGCACCACGCGTTCGGCACGAGTGGGCCCCCAGATGTGGTAACTGCCCCGGGCACTGCCCCCTGGAGTCTCCTCACTGGTAAGTCAGGCTCCGGCTCTCGGTCCCTGTTGGGCCAGCAGGGAGGAAGACAAAGGCCATCCAGATGAAAGAGAAGGAGAGGCCTCCTGGGGTGGCTCACGGATGCCCAGGGAGCGATGGGGGCCCCCTCCCTCCCTCCATTGCCTGATGAGGTGGGCACCCCCTTCACCCAGCCCCAGACCCGGTCCTTACCGACAGGGCCCCCACCCCCACCCCAGGGGCTGGCCTGGCAGGGGCCAGCGATGATGCTGACACAGCAAGAACAGAGCTCTCGGTGGACAAAGGGAGACGGGAAAGGGCGCTGCATGTCCCGGAGTCATCCCCGAGGTGGCGGCCAGCATCACGAGCAGCGTGTCTGAGGGAGGAAGCCCGAGATTATCTCTCCCCAAGCGTACAGTCTGGTGTGTTCCTGACCGGAGACTTGGCCTCGTGGCCGCAGCTCAGGGCACATACTTCGGCCTTCCTAGGAAACCCCTGTCACCCCCTACTGAGGGCCTTTCTATCCTAATGGAAAGGGATTCTGAATTGCCTCTGAACCCCAATAGCAGGGACCCCCAGTCCCCCTTGCCCTCTCGGGCCACCGCGACACCCTCTCTGGAGTGGGAGGGGAAGTGTACATTAAGGGGACCCAGCAGGGACCATGCTGAGCCCAAAGGCAGGCAGCACCAACGTAGGAGGGGGGTTTAGACACCGATAGCCTTGTGGCAGGTGCCGCGCCTCCCCCCACCCCCCACAGTGAGGGAGGCACCCAGCAGCAGGGTGGCAAGACGGGTGCAGGAGTCCCGAGGTCAGGCCTGTCACACAGCATCAGGGAAGGAGCGGCCAGTACCCGGCGAGGGTTAGGAGCCTCGGGGAAGCTGTAGCTTTTCAGCTGAGTGAGCGAGAAACATTGGCTAAAGTAGAGTTAGTGCCCCACTTTCCCGGCACAAGCGAGGGAGGGCTGCCCGCCGCCCGCGGGGTCCGGGACTGAATGGTCCGCAGAGTCAGATGAGGCAGCGTTAAGATCGGGGCCCAGAGAAGGGGCCGGGCAGGTGGCAGCAGCCCCCCCTCCCCCAACCCACATGAGGAGAAGGAGGCTCGCTAGGTAGGAAGGAAGGGATCCCCGATGTCCAGGGGAGGGGGAGGGCCCGCTCCTTAAGACTGTGAGCTCAGCAAGGCACAGTGACCTACGCCCCCCACCCCGGTCTAGTGGGGCTCGAGTGCTGGGATGCGAACAGGGCAGGCACGTGCACTCCAGAGCTAGGTCCCAGGAGGGCCCCAAGAAGAACAGCGAACTTAGAGGCAGGCAGGAAGGGCCGCTGCCCGGGGCCCTGCACGGTAGAGGAATCCACTCTGACCCTCCTCTGGTTTCACCCCCACAATAGGGGGGGCAAAATGCCCGCGAGTCAGGGGGGACATGCCCCCCCCAAGGCCCATGCTCCTCCTCCAAATGCAGGACCCCCGAACTCCCTGCCCCACAGTCTGCGTGGGCCTGTCCCCTGGCCCTGCAGCAGGTGTACACCCCCCAGGCCTACGGGGTGGCCGAGGGCAGCTGTCACCCGGTCTGTGAATCAAACGCGGCTGGATGGCCCGGGGCATCTGTGGGCGATGCCCCAGGTTGGAGCCGGGGGAGGAGTTGGGCAGGAGACCTCGTGCTGCCACGTCCCAGCACTGGACACCGGGAGTCCAAGAATTCTAAACTGCAACCTGCCCTTCCACGTTGTTCTCAGGGTATATATTTATCCACGCAGAGGCTAGAATATATTGTTTAGTGGTTCGCTGGCTTGATTTTAGAACCTTTAAGTATGTGGCCCTCCCTTTGTGCTTCTGTCCTGAGCCCCGCAAATGTTAGGGGTGGGCCGAGTAGGGGCGCCGCATGCAGGGCCCCACACCACCACGTGCTCCCTCCTTCTTGCTCTGAAGTTCCTGGCCTCCTTGCTCCGGATGGGACACGAACCCCGAACACCCAGGCTAGAGCATCAACTCCCTGAGGCAGGGACCAAGTCCTCAAGCTCTACTCCGTGTCATTCCAGAGCCGCCTCAGTCCCAGCACCTAGCAGTGGACAGCGGGGGGGCATCCCAGGAGCCTGCCTCCCATGAGCCGGACGCTGGAAGAATGCCCCCTAGTCCTCAGGGATCTCCTGGGGACATTGCCATTGTTAGCACCCCTCTGTGGCAGGTGAGGAACTGGCACCCCTTTGTGGCAGGTGAGGTGAGGTCTGTAAGCAACTCTGAGCCCAGAGCCTGTGCCCTTGGCACTTGGGCAAGCAGAGAAGGGTGGGAGGCATTTCTGGCTGGGGCATTTGCGGGAGGCTAGGGACAAGCCGAGAGCAGGCCTCTGTGTATCGCCATGGGCGGAGCCAGATCTGGCCACCACGTGTGGACTCCAGGCTGTGGCCACCAGCCCCCTCAGCGGCCAATCCCGAGTCTCCAGTGGGGTGTCGTGGGGACCGAGGGGCGTCTGAGAAGCAGGCCGTGTGCCGAGTACCCTCCTGAAGCCTCTCTCCGGCCCTGAGCGCCTCTCACCAGAGGTGAGGAGTTCTTTTCGTATGTTCGTGCGAGCCTCCGGAGCCCCGGGCATCTAGGAGACCAGCAGCCTGAGATAGGAGGGGAGATTAGACATTTATCCAGCCACATGGAGTGTCTGGGCCACCATGTGCAGGGGACAGATAACACCGAGGCCAGGCCTCTCCACACTCACCTCCGTGTCAGTGACCTCCACGTCATAACACGATGGGGCCTTGGGGGAGTGCCTGAGCCTCCCCCAGCCTCAGTTTCCCCGCTTGCCCTCATTATGAGGCTTTGCACACCAGGTAAGTGATAACTAGCTCTGGGCCTGGCACCTGCTCACATTATGTGTGTGCGTGTGTGTGCGTGTGTGTGTGCAGGGGGAGGGCTACACAATGAAGGGTAGTTCCTGTTCCCCGAAATTCACAGCAGTAGTTCCGATTTTCAGAAAAGAGGAAGTAGGTGGATTCCTGAGAACCCTTTGACCAGACGGGAAGACCCCGCCCCCTGGGAAACCTCTCGCTCTACTGATTCAGTAGGTGAGGTCAGGTGTCCCCACAAAGGGGCGGGGTGACCAGCCACGGGCTGTAAAGCCAGCACCTCTCCCCTGAATTCTTGTCTACCTGGACCTGCCTCCACACGTCCATTCCCTCCTGGGACGTTTGGCCCCCTGCCCCGGACAGGGTGGTGGGGTGGTGAGCTCTCAGAGGCCTTTCCCGCAGGGGGCAGGAGGCAGACGCCAGGGAGTTTCTCCGGTCCCGGGCACACTCGGCAATGACCCTGGGGCACCCAATGCTGCCGAGCAGTGCCCAGGCGCCCCTGGCCTGGCAGGCTGGGCTCCACGGCCAGGTCTCAGTCCCTCTGGTCCTGCTTCCCAGGTACCGCAAGAATTCCCTGCCACCAAGGGCCCTCCCACCTGGCCCACGCTCCTTCTGCCACCTCTGTCTGCAGGGCTGCCCCTCAGAAGCCCTTCTCCTTAAGGGGCCCACCGAGGATAGCCAGGTTTAAGCCTAGAGGCAGGGCTGGGGCAGGAGGGAGGCCTGCACCTGCATGTTCCAGAAATTGTTTCAAAAGACACCCCTGCTTTCACTGGTTTCCTTTCTGGTCTTCTTACCACAGTGGAAACAGCCGTTGTGTCACCTGAAAAGGTGGAAAAGATATTACACTCACCCCCATTCCTGCTTCTGTCCCTCCCCTCCCTCTGACCGGTGCCCCTCCTGTATCCTCCTTAGCAGCTCTTTCCTCCCTTTTCAGGACTCAGGAGCCCTCTCTCGGCCTCACCTCCAGCTCTGCCCCGCGGCTTCTGAAAGCGTGGTCCCCACTCTGCCTCCGTGGCCGCCTCCCACCCCCCACCTCCCCTTGACCTCTGAGATGGGACTCCCGCCAGCCAGCGCTCCCCCGAGGTCACGGCCACCTCTGTGTTGATACTGTGTGGCACTTCCCTGCCCACCCGGACTCGCCTCCTCAGTGTTGTCCCACGGTGCTGACCGCTCACCCCTACACCTCCCCTGCCTCCCTGGCCACTCCTCCTACAGGCCCCTTCTTGCTTCTCCCTTCTCCCCATGCCGCCTTCAGGCGGGCCCCCACCCCGAGCTCTGTGCTGGGCCTTTTCCTCTTCCTCCCAAGGAGGCAGACCGCCCCCGCCCCTGGCTTGGACAGCTCCTGCATCTTCAGGGCTCCAGCCCCTGGCGCCTCTCCTGAGCCCCAGACCAGATAATGCACGTGCCTGCGGGACACCACCTCTGGCTGCGTCTCAGGGTCTCCCGGAAACCCGCTCTCTCGCTTTCGCTCTCTCCCTCCCTCTCTCTCTCTCTCTCTCTCTCTCTCTCTCTCTCTCTCTCTCTCTCGTTGACCCGGGTGCTGAAACCAAGCACGCCTTTCACTTTCTCCCTCCAGACCTCATCCGGTCTCGAGGCTTCAAACGTCCTCTATGCTGTGGCCCCCCGGACACGCGCATAGGCACCCGCCATCCCCTGTCCAGAACTCTCTCTGCCCAGCGGCCTGCTCTGCGGTCCACTTGCTGTCCAACGAACGCCCTGGGCGTTGCAGCCCCTGCTCCTCTGCCTGGAATGCCCTTCCCCTATGTGTCTGCGAGGCTCACTCCCTCACCACCTTGACGCCCTCATTCAGATGTCACCTTGGTGAGACTTGCCCTGACCGCCCCATTTAAAACTTCGGAAGTGGGGCACCTGGGTGGCGCAGTCGGTTACGTAAAGCGTCCGACACTTGATTTTGGCTCAGCTCATGATCTTGTGCTTCGCGAGACAGAGCCCCACGTGGGGCTCTGCTGACCTCACAGAGCCTGCTTGGGATTCTCTCTCTCCCTCTCTCTCTCTCTCTCTCTCTCTCTCTGCCTCTCCTCCCTCCAGAAGCTTCCTTGGCCAGGACTGCCTGTCACCCTTGCCTTTATTTTGTTTTCCACAGTTGTAACAGACTATGTAATTTACATATCATTATGTTTATTGTTTATTGCCTTTCTCCACCAGCTAGAAAGAAAGTTCCTTAAGGGCATATATTTGTCTCTTTTGGGGATGGAGGCAAGCCCGGTTCCCGGAACAATGCTTGGCACCAGTTCGCAGTGTAGCCGCTCCGTGATTCTGCTCCATGAGTAAATGAAAATGGGCTCCTGGGCCCCTCCTCTCCACAGCGGCCACGCCCCCCTCACCAGCTCTTATTTCTACCTCCTCAACGCTTTCAAGTCTACGCCGGAGTCCTTATCCCCAAAGCCCCCGCTTTCCCCCCCAGGCCCTCTTGCTCCGATGTCTGGATTGTTACAACAGCCTTCTGACTCTCCCTGGCCTCCAGCTGACCCCCTCCAGGCCACCGCTCTGAAAGGGAGGATGCGGCATGGGCTCAGGAGCCAGCCTCTCTGGGTTCTTTCTCTGGCTCTGCCATCTACTGGCTGTGTGACTTTGGGCTGGTTCCCTAACCTCTCTGTACCCTCTGCCCGTATTCGCGAAATAGGAATGATGATAATAGCACCCCCCCGGGTGGAATTTGGAGTTGGTGAGAGGTTTCAATGCTACCACGCGGGTAAGGCGTATTATCAATGCGGGTCATAGCTTTGCAGTTGCCGGATCTCGTCACCAGACACCGCAGATCAGAACCCACTGGAAGCTAGCTATTCCTTGGCTCCTGGTGGTTTTCAGTTTCTTCTCTGAAAGAGAGGGACCCTCCCAAGTGGGCCTCTCTCTCTCTTGCCTGGCATGGCCGCTTCATTCCAGTCACACGAAATTCCCCGTGTCCCCTGAGCCGCCCGTCATGCCGGGGCAGGAGCCACTGTCTCTGCCCTCCGCTGACTCGTACTTGCTTTTTCACTTGACAAAAACCCCAGAGCTTTTTTGCGCCGTCATACACAGAGAGCTTCCACGTTCTTTTTTACAGCTTCGTAGTCGTCCATCATGGGGACGTGCTGTGGGCTGAGCCCCGTCCCACGCCGGTGGACAGACCAGGTGTTCCCCGTCTGTTGCTGCCACAGCAGCGCTGCTGTGATTGCTCTTGTCACGCGTGTGGGGGTGTCTCTGTGGGACAGAAGCCCAGGAGTAGGATCGCTGGGTCAAGGGTAACTGGCCAGGTGTGAGGCGCTGCCCTCCCACCGCCTCGCTGATCTGGCGTGTGGCCCCGGCAGAGCCCGGATCCCGGCACAGAGCGGGGCGACTCCGAACTCACGCTCCCCTCTGGACCAACCTGCCTTCCCTCGGAACTAGGGCCTGAGCCTGCCGCGGGGCTGACGGTCCGCTCTGCTTTCTCTGTCCCAGTCGGCCTACCTGAGCCTGCACGAAGGGATACTGGGGGGCCTGGCAGGGAGCACTGGGGAGGCCGGCCCCCAGACTCTGCAAGAACACTTTGAGCCTTCATGCCTACCAGGGGGGAGGGAGTACGGACTCCTGCCCAGGGCCCCCCACCCACCCGGTCTCTTCTCTCCTGGCCCCCACCTCCGACCTACCCAGCAGCACACATCATACCCTGTGTTGACCCCGTCAGAGACAGGGCAGGAGCGGGAGCCGGCGAGCAGGCCGCAGGGCCTTCGAGATTGGTCAGACCGAACGGCAGAGCTCGGAGACACTGAGAAGAGGGTACCCCTCTTCGGGGTATCCCCGAAGAGCCCGCCCAGGCCACACCGCAGCTCAGCTGGCCGGCGCCGGCAGCCTCCTGCTGGCCCGCGCAGAGGCAGAGCCGGGTCGGCTGCCACCTGCCGTGGGGTGGGGGCCGCCCTTGCCAGCTTCCCGCGGGGGGCCTCCTCGCATGGATGCGAGGGGCTCAGGAGGGCCCCGGCTCTCCACCCCTCAACTGAGGCCTCGGGGTCCTCGAAGAGCCTCCCTGCTCACTGTCTGCCCTCCTGTCCACACCACCCCAGTCGGTCACATGGAAACACTGAGTTCCCTGCATAGGTCACTCCACCTCGTACCTCTGAGGCTCTGTCCAAGCGGCGGCCCTTGTCTCCATCTTTGCCTAGCTAACGCCTACTTCTCCCCAAAGGCAGGATCCAAGAACCACTTTGGTGTTAATGCCCCCCGCCCCCCGCCCCTCCCCTGGGTTCACCGCTGTCAGAGCTCCGGCCCCCACTGGACTGCTCAGCCCAAAGACACCGATGACGTCCTGGGGTCTGTCCTCACAGTGCCACCAGCCTGGGCAGCTAAGCCCTCTCCGCTCCATGCCGAGCCCTTGGCTTTGCCAAAATCCCCCACCCGACTGTGCCGCGACACCAGGGCAGCCCCAAGGAAAAGCCAGTCCCTCAAAAGCCCTTTGCGAAAGCTGCAGAAATTGCCCCTGAAGGCCCGCAGGAGGGCCGCGATGGGGAAGTGAGGCCCGCAGGAGGCCGGGGGAGCGCGAGGCACTTCACCGCCATCAGCTTCTGGACTTCCCCGGGTCCCCATAACTCAGGTTTCTTTATGGGCAGCCACGGGGACAGGCGCGGGGCCTGCCAGGGAGCAAGACCAAAAGCTGCCACCAGCCTGAGTGAGTGGAGTTCCAACATGAGGAAATGAGGGGACGTCGGGGGAGGGGAGGCTCGAGAGCCACAGGGCTCCCTCCAGCTGCCACCTGAGCACCCAGCTCAGGCTGGTCCCGCCTGTCTACACCCCATCGGCACTACTACCACTGCCTTTACCAGAGCCCCGAGCGAGCTGGCTGGGGGACCCGGGGCTGCGTCTACCCTGTCCCCACACACCTCGACACCTGGTCTGGCCAGGGACTTACCCTGGGGCCCCGTGAGTCACTGAGAGTATGCGAGGGAGACGGTGAGCACATTTCAACTTAGTCCTATAAAGTATGAGTTCATGGAGCAAACATTCCCCAAATCTTGCTTTTGCGGCCAGCCACCGGAGGGTCCGAGCTCGGGGATATGAAAGCAGGAGAGGCCATCGGCTTTGTCGGTGAGCCAGGCCTCGCTGTAGCTCACCCCTACCCGTGGAGCCTCCTCCCTCAGACCGCAGGACCTGGCAGGGACAGGAAGGCAGAACGAGGGAGCTGGTTCTGACTCGAGTTGGGCCCATCCCCCCACCCCTAACCCTGGGGTCTCAGGGGGCAAGTCAGGCAGAACTGAAACTGGGCAGAGGGCAAATGGGTCTGAGCAGGCTCCCCAGGGACCTCTGCCACTCACCCCTCACCCCTCACCCCCACACCCCTTGCCCAGAGCCCCTCCCCCCACCCTGGGAAACTTTGAGGCCTGGCTTCCTCTCCGACCTGGGCTTCCCTTTCAGCCTCCTGCCACCTTCCCGTCCCTTCCCCCAACCCCCTGCTACCCAGGCCTCACCCCATCCCAGCTAAGAGGACCATTAGCCCATGGCCAAGGGGGCTGGAGATCAGGGCTCCGGGTTTCCCTCTGCCACCGCCTTCTAGGGCGACCTTTGGCAAATCATTCCCCACCGTGAGCCTCAGTTTCCTCATCTGGCTCAGGCTGCCGGCACATGACCTGGAGATGAGGCCTCAGCACAAAGGAACAGGCCATATGGGTGGATGGGAGGCAAGGATGGGACTTCTCAGACAGCAGTTCTGAGGGCTTGGCACCGCGACCGTCACCCTTTCCAGAGACGTGAAACTGGGAGAAGGCAAAGCCAGGGTATCAACGGTGCCTCCTCCAGAGCCTTCGCTGCTTGTCCTGCACACAGAGGGCCCCGTCACCCTTCCTTCCCTCCGCTCATCACCAGTGCCGCTGTTTTAGGTCTGTGTCCCCTCAGCTCTGGCAGAGCAGCCCGAGCCTCCGTGCCTGGACCCCAGGCACCGGCCTCACACCAAGTAGGTGCTGAACAAAATAAGTATTGAAAGAATAAAGGCACAGAAAATAACCAACAAGTGTCGGCGAGGAGATGGAGAAATGGAACCGTGCGTCCCTGGTGGAAATATAAAATGACAGAGCGTCTGTGGAGAGCAGTGTGGCAGCTCCCCAGAAGCTAAACAGAGAATTACCAGATAATTCCGAAATCCCACCCCAGGGAGATAGACACCCAAAAAAACTGAACACACGGGGCGCCTGGGTGGCTCAGTCAATTAAGCATCCGACTTCGGCCCAGGTCATGGTCTCACGGTTCCGTGGGTTCTAGCCCCGCCTCGGGCTCTTTGCTGTCATTGGGGAGCCCCCTACGGATCCTTTGTCCCCGGATCGCATGTGCACACTCTCTCTCGAAAATAAGTAAACATTAAAAAAAAATTGAAAACATAAGTCCGCAGGAAAATTTGCGCACCCAAGAGGGTATTATTCAGCCATGAAAGGATCCGAAGTACTGATCCCTACTACAGCGTGGGTGAACTTTGAAAACATTAGCGCAAGTGAAAGAAAACCAGACACAAAGGCCACGTCTTAGATGACTCCATTTATGTCAGATGTCTGCAATGGGTAAATCCCTAGAGACGATTAAGTAAGTTAGTGGGGAAGGGGGCAAGGGGAGCGGCTGCTAATGGACAGATTCTCTTGGGGTGATGGAATGTTCCGTAACTAGACGGTGGGACGGTCACACAACACTGTGAATACACCAAAAAGCAGTGGATTGTACACTTTAAGACGTTATTTTGGGGGCGCCTGGGAGGCTCAGTCAGTGAAGCGTCTGACTTCGGCTCAGGTCATGATCTCACGGTTCGTGAGTTCGAGCCCTGCTTCACGCTCTGTGCTGACGGCTCAGAGCCTGGAGCCTGCTTCCGATTCTGTAATCTCCCTCTCTCTCTCTACCCCTTGCCCACTCACACTCTGTGTCTCTCTCTCAAAACTAAATAAACATTAAAAAAAAAATTTAAAAATGATGTGATCTTTATCTCAGTTAAAAAAAAAAAAAAAAGGCAAAATACTTCCCTAGGAACGAGTTGGAAGGCCAAACCTGTCTGGCCGGCTGGTTTGTGTCTGAAAACACCACCCCACGGGAGCCATCCTTTGCCTTGGGAAGGCCCCACTCGCTCACCCCACCCCTGCCCACCCCCACTCAGCCTAGGAGGAAGAAGAGGAGGAGGCGAGACGGCCCCAGGGGACCCAGTGGGCCTTGTAGTGGGATGGAGCCCTCTCCTTGTGTCCCCAACTTCAGGACAGGTGCCCCCAAGACAAAGGGACTTGAGGTCTGGCCACAGGTCTCTGACACAGGTCCCGTCTCCTCCTTCGAGTTCACCGGCAGCATGACAGAGCCGGAGGACTGGGCGCCCACACACAAAGGCATGCATTTGGCACGCATTCCAGCGGGATATGGACCCACGGTTGGGGAGTTCTTCCTTTGGTCGGACTGTGGTATCCGGCTTGGAGACAGCAGTGGGCAGAGGTTTCCACGGAGGCAGCCTGATTCAGCCTTACTCAGCTTCAGGCCCCCACAGGGGTCCTCGCCTCCAGGGTTCACCTTCCCATGACGGAGCAAGCCGTGGGCTCCCTCGAGCCCCGTTGGCAGCTGCTTCCTGAGACGGTTCTGGTGGGAACCACCGAAAGGGGAAGGTTGACACCTTCTCCACCCACCTGTGGCGGCCCCCCAGCCAAGGTAGAGGGGCCCCCACCCCCACCCTTGGAGGGTAACTCGGCGGGCGGCCCTCCCCTCTCTGAGCCTCTTTGGAACAGGTGGTCCCATCATCTTCCTCTGAAGGCCAAGCGTCAGGTCCGAGTGCACTGTGTGTCAGAGGTCCTGGCCGCTGGGCTGCCTCTGCCCCGGGCCTGACCTTCTTCATTTCACCAGAGTGACTCCATCCATCTGCTCGCCGCTGCTATGTACATCCTGTCTCAACCACAACCCCAGCAAAAAAGAACAGTTTAATACATAGCTCCGGAATGAGTTCGAGCGAGATCAAAGGAACCGGTCTGAAACCCCAGTTTCTCTTTTTATTTTAATTTTTTTTTTAAGTTTATTCATTTTCCAGAGAGAGAGAAAGTGTGAGTCAGGGAGGGGCAGAGATAGAAGGAGACAGAGAATCCCAGGCAAGCTCCATGCTGTCAGCGCAGAGCCTGACGCGGGACTCGAACCTACAGACGGTGAGACCGTGACCTGAATGGAAATCAAGAGTCAGACGCTTAACCAACTGAGTCACCCAGGCGCCCCTGAAACCCCGGTTTCCTAAGACAAGAACTAGATGTACGTTTTTGCCATGATGAGTTAGTAAATTACTCTACCTTCTCTCTCAGTCTCCATTCAGTCCCCAAATGGAGACAATAATGGTATCGACCTCATAGGGCTGCTGAGAACATGAAGATAATTATGTAAAACTTCTAGAATAGTCTCAGGCATACGCGTGATAGATGGTATACGGCCACTGTTGTAACTGTTTGTAGTACGGTCCTGGTGGCCTTCCCCGCTGGCTGACCAATGTCCCTCTCTGGCAAACAGGGAGGGCGGAGATAGTGGCACCTTTGGAGAGATCTCTGCGCTCCTGCTGGGCCAGCCCCAGACTCTGGAGGGGCTTTAGCTCCTGCCCCCGCAGCGAAAGGTGCTCCCCCTCCCCAGCCCTGGCTCCTCCTGCCCTTCACAAGCCTCCTCCGCACAGAGCCCATGCTTCATAGGTGGTCGGTAAGTGGGCTGCTCTGAACAGAGGCAGGCTTTGGGGACCGCTTGAGCCCTGATGCCGGGGCAGGGCAGGTCCTTGGTGACTCCAGGGACTTCCTGCCTGCTCCACCTCCCTCCCCCCACCCCCCACCGTGGGATCACTTTGACCCCGGGAGACCAGGGAAGTTAGGCATTCCAGGAAAGCCCTCATCCGCCCGCCCGCCCAGGAAACCCAAATACCTGTGGCGCCTCATCTGGCCCATTGTCCGGAAAGGACGGAAGCCAAGGCCTCGGTCACCATGACCCTGCCCCAGGGACATCCAGCCCCCGGCTCTCCATGGGCGGGGTACATATTCGGTCAGCCTTTCTCCCTGCAGCCTCCTGATACTGGGGCTTCTTATGGTTCAGTTGTCCTCTGTCCCCAGCTCCCAAGTGCGTCAGAGGGCATCTCAGCAGAACCACAGGGGAGGAGCATAAATGGGGCTGGGGTCCCTCTGGGCCAGTGCATCCTTAACTCTGTATTGCATCTTTGTGTCCCTCTCTCCTCTGCTCATCTCCAGAGCAGTCTCTCTCTGTCTCTCTGCGAGTGACATCGGCCCAGTGATCCCTATTAGACTCCCCAGATACCAGTGGGGGTCCCAGACTGTGTCTTCGAGTCCCCAGTTGCCAGTGCCAGGGAGGCAGGGACAGCTGGAAATTAGATGCGGGTTTGCCTTGAGCCTGTAGACGCACCGGAAAGTAGCTTCACGCCCCTCTCCAAGTATGTGGACGGGACCCAGGGAGGGCGGGTCCCGTGGGTGTGTGCGCGGGTGCACAGACGGGCAGGCCCGCATGTGTGTACACGTGAGCAGTTAATGTGTGTGGTTCTGTGTGCCTGCGTGTTATATGGATACACGCTTATCCTCTGTGAGTAAACATAAGAGAATGAGCCACAGAGAGAATCAGGAGGGACATGAAGAGACAGAGAGACCGATAGAAAAGGAATGGGGCTGAGACACAGAAAGAACCACAGAAAGGCGTAGAGACAGAGACCCCGCAAGTCCTCGTTCCCTGGCCTGAGCTGCAGAGGGCTCTCCTCTCATTACGCTGATTGGGGCAGGTCTCCAGAGGAGGTGAGCAGGCAGCAGGTGGCCTCCAGGGAAGGGATGCGTCAGGGCTGGGTGACGACAGTGCCAACCTCCTCATTCCCAGAGCCAGTCTGGGCCTTTTTCAAGAGCTGTGGTTTTCTCAACCTGAGAAATGGGTCTAGGGTCCCGAGGATGCTATCCGGGGCACAGAAGAGCTCCAGATGACTCTGGGCTCTTGAGGGAGCTAGGGGAGGGGAACACCTATGACATGCCCCAGGGCCAAAGACAGATGTCCTAAGCCTGACACCTCATGGTAGCCCATGTTCACACTGAGGAGGGCCCCCATCTGCTGGGAAATGAAGGCAGTGGCTGCAGGTAAGGAAACTTCAAGAGTCTAAAAACCTCCCCGACACCTTGACCAAGAAGCATCTAGATCACACCCACCCCTGCTTCCTTGGGGGCACGTGCCATGGAGGGGTAGGAAGAGGCAAAAGTCCAGGGTTCTAGGCTAGGCTGTCAGAAGCTATGCACTTCCAGACAAGAAGCTCTCCCCAGGAATCGCCCCACCCCCAATCTTCTGCTGGGGGACAGTAATGCCCACAATGGCACTCTGCCTCCAAGGGCTTTGGCCAGCCTATCAGGAGACGTCGGGGCAAGAAGGGGCTTTGGTAATAGGATTCCCGACACCGGCTGTAGGAAGATCTGCTCTATAGCTCAGCATTTCCCCGAGTCACCCCTCACAAGAGGAAAACATGACTTCTGCTGCCCCCACTTCCTGCAGCTGTGACCCTGCTCAGCTCAGAGTGGGGAAACCGTCATGGGCCAATGGTGTCATCTGCACACTCACTCTTGCCACCGGGAAGGCCCTCCCCAGAGCAGATCCCCCAGACCCCGGTCTGCAGACTCAGACCAGCATGGGCTCCCCGCGTGATCGTCTGGTCTCAGAGCGAGGGGGCGGGGAGGATGGGTCCCAGCAGGGGGTCAAGAAGTGGAGGTTCTAGTCCCAGCTCTGGCAGGCCCTCCAGGTTGCCTTGAGCGCCTCCTTTCTCTGGGCATCATTGGGGAGTCCTGCCTGCCCACCCGCAGCCTTATGAGCAGGAACCCAGGAAGATCGTATCCGGAAGGCACCAGGGCTTTCCACAAATCATAGATGCGGGTGGTCTAGACTGGGGAGACGGGCCCTGGCATGGAGAGCCCCTGGGCTCCATGCATGGCATGGACAGAATGGCAACATGGGCTGCCGGATGTAAGAGGGGCAGCCCCCTCCCTGTGGGGCAGGACAGAGACGGCTAGAGGACCCAGGCATGGGGGATGGGAGCCAGCAGACCGACTCTACTTCCTTCCGGCCTGGGCCTGACCTCACCCCTCCATCTCATTCAACCAGCCCTTCCAAAGAGCTCATCCCTCGCCATGTGCTATAACCTCTCACACTACTGGGTTTTGCCCTTCCCGATTCCACCGCCTGGAACACCCTCGCCCTGCCTCCGTGTGTGTGGCCAGCATCCCCTCAAGAACGGGGAAGTGGACAGAACACAGCGTTTGGAAGTCCAGGGGGTCAGGGCCCGGGCTGCTCGGGAGGGCAGAACAGCAGCCAGACCCTCCGCAGGTCTGACCATGGGAGCATTGAGCTCGGGGTCCCCAAGGGGCCAGGATGGGACCGAGGTCGAGGAGGTGGGGGTCGGTAGCTGGGGCAGACTGTGCAGATACTCCGGGCTGCGGAGGAGTTGGCGGGCGCAGGGCCCGGCTCGGCGCAGGCGGCTGTGGGGGAGGCTAGAACTGCAGACTATTTTTAGGCTCCTGCTGGATGGAGAGGCAAGGATGCTCCAGGCTATAGCCCTTGCGTGCTGGGGAAAGTCGAAAGTGGCCCCAGTTGCACCTGGCGCTCACCATCTTCCTCTTTTGTCCCTAGAGACCAGGGGCTGGGGCCGGGAAGTAGACCGGAAGCATCTCCAGCACCTCAGATAGGCAAATGCCCCTAAGGTGTGATTTCCATATGATTTGCACGCCCCGCTTCCTCATCAGAAGGAACCGAAAGTTCCGCTTCGGAGGCCCAGTGGCGGAGAAGAGCTGTCACCCAAGACCACCGCCAGCTGCTCTTTCTGGGTTTCCAGACAGTCCAGAGAAGGTGATACATGCCCCAAAATTACAAAGCACGATGGGGGATTTGAGCATCCCTTGCTATTGGGATGGGCTCAGGGTAGCAAATACGTTCTATCTGATTAATTGGTGGTGACTCCCTGAAGAGCAATGGTAACAAGGAGTCATTATTCCACAAATAATCATTGAACCCCTACTACGTGCCAGACACTAATCTAGGTGCTGGAGATTCAGCCGTGAACAACGACAACAAAAAAGACAAAATTCCCTGCCCTCACAGAGCAAATACTCTACAGCAGTGCTGTCCAACAGAAATATCTATGAGCCACACAGGTAAGTTTCAACTTTCTGGCAACCACATTCAATAGAAGTTAAGGGAAACGGGTGAGAGGAACTTTTATGATACATGCTCTTTGACGCAATATATCCAAAGCAGTTTCATTTCCGAGTGTAATCAATGTAACATGTAATTGATAAGATCTTTTTTTTTTCTTTCATTTTACACCTTCGAAATCATTATGTCTTTTATACATACGGCACCTCTCAATTCAGATGAGCTACATTTCAAGTGCTCAGTAGCTTTTGGAGAATAGAGTTCCAGAGAAAAGTCTTCATCTGAAGGAGAAAGAAATGCCACTATCGATTAGTGATGTCTGCTATGGGCGTGGGCAGCCCCGAGAGCTGGATAAAATTGCAGTCCCCGTGCTATAGCCCGTGTTCACCTCCACCTAAGCCTTCTGAGCCCACTTACCGTGCCTGACCCAGTAAACCTCCAGTGTGGGAGCCCAGAACTTCAGGAACTTTATCCAGGTCTGGTGTCAGCAGTGCTGGCATGGGCGCTATCCAAGTACTTCCTGGGTGTGGTTCTGTGTTCTTTCCTCTCCTGCGGGCTGGCCTGTGGCCACTGGTGGTGACCCTGGGAATGTGCGTCTTGTTTTTGTTTTTTGTCCCAAGGCCTCTTCCTCCCAGAGTGGAACGACATCCACATACGAGTGTTTCCTGAGACTCGGTTAGCCATCTCAGTCCCAGTCCGCTGGCCCACGCCCGCAGACCTCCTGGCCAGAACCCCAGCTGGGAGGGCCCCGGCCCAGATGCTCCGCATGTTTTCCAGACAATGAGAGGCTAAAATTGGGCCGCGGGGGCAGATGGAAATTGCTGGGGACGGGAGAGGAGGTGAGCTCCGGGCGACACAGGCAGGGATTACGCGCAAGAACTGGAGGCCCCCATTAAGCCCCCGTCACCCTATCCTTATTATAGTCCCCATCACCCTCCCTGTGCTCAAAATCCGCAGTGGCTCCCTAGAACCCGCGGGGTGAAGATCAAAGGAGCTGGCGCCAACCGTCGTTCCACCCCGCTTCCAGACACTCTCTCCTCTTGTCCATGGATTCAATAAGATGAGGTGTGGGCACTGTCCTAGGTGCTAGAGAGCCCGCGTGACCCAAACGGACAAAAGTCTCCCTGCCTTCCTGGAGCTCGCACTGCTCTGGCCAAGCCCACGGCTCTCCAGGCCCTTGCCCACCCCAGGCCTTCGCAAATGCTCTTCCAATCCTCAGTGACTTCTCCACCCTACGACTTCTAGTCATCCCTGAGGCCTGCTCAAGACTCTCCCTGACCCCCACCCCACCACAGGTTGGGTACCTCCTTCCCAGGACCATCATTTGCACAGTCACCCTCCAGTCCCACTTCTGCCTCCCCTACCAGGCTGTGAGGGTCCCAGGGGCGGGCGCTATGCCTTCCTTAGCCAGGATCCCCAGGGCCTGACTCCTGCTGCACTCACCCTAAGGCTCCATCTGCCCCCTCCCTCACCCACAGCTCAGAACCCGGCAGGCCCAGGCATTAGCGGTGCCGGTAGAGACGATGGTTCAGGACTCCTCTGAAGAATTCCAAGCCGGTCTGAAATCTCTGCCTGGGATCACCCTACTCTTGGCATTGGAGGGGAGAGACTCACAAGAGCAAAACCACAGTGTTCCCAGCAGGGGTGGGTAGGGGACTGAGGGAGATGAGGATAGAGAAGACAGGGGCGTGTGGGGCTGTAAATAGGGAGTCAAGGACATCAAGCAGCAGAGAGACTAGAAGGCAGTGATCTTTCCCCAAGGGAGACAGGAGGAGAGGCGGGCGGGGAGGCAGACCCGCGCCCCCCCTCCAGGGTAAACCTTAACGGCCCTGTAGTTATAGAGGAGTCTCCCGTTCCCTTCCCCAGGGGAGCTGAGCCTTGGTCTTTCACAGTCTCCACTCCCTATTTTGCCGGACCCCCGCTTCCAGTCTGGTGGCAGGGGGTGACGCACGAGAAAGAAGGCAGAAAGACAGGCCTGGCTCTTGGCCCCAGCCTGGCCCCCAAGAGGCTGATGTTGGTGCCATGATATCGTGTGGCTCCCCACGCTTCCAGGCCCAGCCGAACGGTCTTGATGGTCCACCGCCATCCAAGGCCCACTGTGCTTCTTGCCCATTGGGAGAAAACAGGACAAGAGGCTTGTGCCGGGCCCGCCCCTCCCCACCGGCTCATTTACATGGGATTTACACGGCTCATTTCACGCCTCGATGCACACGGCTTCCTCCTTCCCTGGCCTCTGCGGGCGCCTCTGTGGAGACAAAGGAGTGTGCTCTGTCCCTCAAGTCTTCTCCCAAAGGCCCATCCGGGCACCAAGAGAACCACCCAGGAAAGAGGGAAACCGCTGAAGTCCAGAGAGGGCAGGGACCTCACTGGAGGTCACCCAGCAATCCAGGCAGGGCCAAGGCTTGAACCCACACTTTCTCTACCTTCTGCTCCTAGAACCCACTCCTGCCTCCCTTCCCTCCACCGTGGGGTACCTACCCCATGCTTGCTCAGGGGAAGCCCTGCTGCTACCTTTGCTTGGCTGTGAGCTGGGAAAACAGACAAGGCTAAGACATAGACTCTGAGCTCCCTCCAAGGCCAAGTAAATTGGTCCCAGAACCCAGAACCCAGGGCCCCACAGCAGCGCCAGCCCAGCCCCTTCTTCTTACACATAAGGAGAATGAGTCTCTGGGAAGGCGAGGTCTGCCCAGGATCATGAGGGTGACAGGCGGGCTCACATCTCTACTCCCAGCCCAGAGCACTTCGAGGTCCCCCCAAACTCCCGGACTCCCAGCCCCGAGCATCTGCTGTTGCCTTGGTCATCCTGGGAAGGCTGGGTGTGGGGAGGAAAGAACCAGGCAGAATCTTCAGCGGGGGACTGGCCCAGGAAAGCACAGGGCAGACCCACAGGGGAGGGGTACCGGGGGTGAGGGTGATTCCAGTTCTGTGGGTGTCCCCCAGAGCCACCCGGGAGCTGAGCTCAGACTCAGAGAGGGGAACTGCCCCGAATCTGCCGCGTTTCCCTTTCCACCAGTTACTGTTCAGGAAAATCTCCCGGCAAACCCCAAAAGGTCTGGGTCCCTGCCACAAGGGGAGGCCAGGAAGGAACGAAGGGGAGGAGAGGTCCCTGAGGGATCTCAAGGGTCCTCTCCGCACCCCTCCATCTAGTCCCACCCCCATTCCTGGTCCTGCCCTAGTCCACTACCGCCCTGACCAGCCTCCTAACTCCCCTCCCTGCCCCCACCCCAGCCTCGGTGGGGGGTCGGGGTGGGGGGGCTTCTCACACACCCTTCTGAGTTCTGAAACCTACCTGCTTTATCTTGGAGGGAGCTCAGGAGTTTCTAAGGCACAGACCCCACCCCAGCCCTCGTCACTGCCCTGGGGGTTGAAAAGCCAAACTCTGGGGCCAGCACAGAAACCCCGCACCACGCCGCCAGCACCCCCTTGCTCGCCAGCCATCCCCTCCACATGCACGCCCTGCCTGGCAGGCCAGCCCGGAGGAAGTACCTCGGCCCCACGCGGGCACCCCCTGCCGCGGCCCTCCAGCCCGTGCACACACGCTTCTAGCACCCCACCGGGTCTCATTTGATCAGCTCTCCCTCCCAGCGTGGGCCCCCTGAAGGCAGGGAGGCCTGAGGCGGTTTCTAGAGCTCCGCTTGGCCAGGCCTCTCAGGGGAAGTGGTGGGAGGTAGAGGCAGGGGGGTGGAGGTGGGGGTGGGGTGGGAAGAAAGGCCAGCTCCCCAGGTGTGAGCAGAGGAGGTGGGGTGCAGAAGCTGCCTGGCTTCCCGTCAACAGCTCTGCAGGCAGCGACCACTGCCCAGGAGATTCGGGTGCACGACCCGCCCCTGTCTCGCTCGCGAGGAGCCCTACTGAGCGCTTCCTGGGCTCCGAGGACAGACACAGGGAGTGTGTGTGACGTGGTGTGTCAGAAACAGGAGCCCCCCACCCTGGTCCCCTGACCGAGATGGCTTTGCAACAAGGAGCAGGCATAGGTAAATAAATAGCTTGTTTATTAGTAATATGTTACATTATTAAAGTGCATTGAGAAGAGATGCAGGGGCCAAAGCTGGAAGGCCGCCGGCCCCAGGCCCTGCCCCGGGCTGGCCAGACACAGCCAGAGAAGGGCCCAGCTCTCTGCTGAAATCCATGGACAGGGCTGGGGGCAGAGCAGTGCACCTGGAGAGCTTGGCCCGGGCTGTCCCCACCAGAATTCACAGTTTAGCCTAAGTTATAACATGTCCTGAGCTGAAGGTGGGAGACTAGGAGCATGGAAGCACAGCCCCTGGGGAAGGGGGCTGAGGGGAGGGGGGGCCCCCCGCCCCCCAACCCCCAATGCCAAGGGCAGAGTCCTGGAACCTCCCCCCGAGGACCCGGCTCCTCCTTCTATATGAACGCGGTGAACCTAGGGCTCAGTTTCTCCTTCCTTCTCCCCTGTCTCCCTCACCCGACCCCCTCCCCTAACTGCCCCCCACCGGGGACTGGGACCACGCCCCCCTCAGACGGGGATCCCAGGGCAGAGCCAGCTCATGCCACTCTCCTCAAACCCATGCCTGTCCCTAGACTCTTATCCCATCCCCGGAGCCTCCGACTGGGACCCCCCCACCCCAGCCCATTCCTTCCCCAGTCCCTCCCTGTCCCACCCCACCCCCAGCATGTAGTTTTGGTATTTTCATACAGATGCAGTCAGAATTAGCTATACATGAAATAGGCCTAACATAAAAATAGAGCTTTTTCCGTCCTTCTGTCCGGAAAGCAAACATCCTTCAATAAACATGCAAGACGGCTGCCTAGCGGGACCCAGGGCTGGTGAGGGAGCCGCAGAAGGCAGCCTGGGCCTACGAGAACAGCGGCCACCCCCAGCGATGGCAGGAGGGAGGGGGGGTGCGGTTTGGGTACAGAGAGTCCGGATGGACTCGGGCCTCAGCCCCAAGGTCCAGAGCCTGGGGCCCAGCTTCCCTTTCCAAACCCCACTCTCTGGCCCATGGGCTCTTGGGCTGAGACCATCACTGCATTGAGTCAAGTTTGAGGAGCAGTTTTTGAAAAGTAATCTCCAGAAGATAAAATCTTAGGTCGCCAATGCCCCAGCTTCACAGTCAGCGCCTTCTTCACTCTGTGGCCCCCGCCACCCGTGCCCGCTCGGGCCCAGCAGCCGCCTGCGGCTGGCCGTCTCCAGGCCTGGTGTCCTTCATCGGGTTATGCGGTCCCCCTGGAAGAAGCATCGGGCAAGGAGCTCGCCGGGCCCAGCCGGCTCTGGACGGGAGACTTTTCTAGTGCCCCTGAGGCTGCAGGAGCCTGCGCCATGCCCAGCCCCACCAGGGGAGCCCTAGTGGAACAGCAGGCCGAGAGTGAGCGTGGGCAGGACGCCCAGCCAGAGGGAGGCGGCCAGGGCCCGGGCCCGGCCCAGCAGGTGCTCAGCCGTGGCGCTGTCGTCGGGCAGCAGCTCCCAGTGCTGCGTCTCACGGAAGTAGGAGCCCTCCTGGGCCTCGCAGAGGTAGTGGCCGTACTGGCGGGCCGTGAGGTTCTCGATGAACAGGATGCAGTTGGGGCTCTGGTGGCCCGGCTCGCAGCTCTGCTCCACGTTCTTCTCGTGGCGCCACGAGTAGGTGGCATGACGGGACTCCATGGGGCAGCTCAGGTAGTAACGCGAGTTCTTGGCCAGGGAAACCTTCTGCAGTGGGGCCCTGTCTGGAGTGGGGAGGCAGCCGTGAGGAGAGGCCAAGGGCTCCCAGGGAAGACTGGATGCTCCTCTGCTGATCGGGCTGAGGCTTCTAAATAAACACAGTGCCCAATCTCCTCCCCACTCTCCCCTGCCTCCCCTACCGCACCCCTCTCAACAACCCCCCATACCGACAGGGCCCCCTCGGCAGGACCGTCCTGCCCCTTCTGCCTGGGGCCCCCAGGGCCAGGCCGTGTCTCTCTCAGACAGGGCTGTACCACCCTCAGCAGACTGGGACCCGGCAGGGCCAGATCAGGTACCTGGCTTTGGGTTGGGGCACTCTTTGTGTGGCTCCTCTGGATTAATGGACTGCAGCACCGGCCTGGAGTTGGAAGGGGAAGAGACGCTGAGCGGACAGGAGGCTGAGGGTCTGGCCCCATCCCTGTCCTCATCCCCCACCCAGGTCAGCAGTAGTGCCCACCCAGAGGAGGGTGTGGCCCAGCACCCACGCCTCTTGCAGCCCACTGACGCCACCCCCACCCCCGCGTCCACCTCCTCCCAGAAACGAGGGATCCTGGCCAACGTACCCTTGGGAGCTGTAGATGGAGACACAGCGGCCCTGGTCCCAGCCGCAGTAGGGGTCTCGGGCCATGAGGCAGCCATGGCAGCCCCCGCCGTAGACCTCACACAGGTCCAGGGGTACCTGGCTCACCTCCCACTGGGAGCTCACATACAGCTTCCGCTAGAAGGAGAGCACGCCTCGGGTCAGGTCAGGGCCTACAGCCCTAAGACTGAGCTCTAAAGTCTCCAGGCTCCCCCCCCCCCCCCCCCCCCCCCCCCCCCCCCCCCCCCCGCTCACCCACCTGGACCCCACGCCTTCACAGACCCTAGGGCCCAGAGGCTCTTAAAAGCACATGCAAATCACACGCAGAGGATCTCGGTCCTCAGCCGGCCATCGCTGGGTAGCCCCCTAGGATACAGTGGGGGTGGGGAGGCTCACCCGCTCAGCGTCCAGCGACACGGCCTGGATGGCGGCCGGGTGGTGAAAGGGCTGGATCTCCATGATGTTGAAGGCAACGCTGCTTTCCCGCTCCCCCGGCTCCACCACCTTGTGGATGGTGCCCCTGTCTGTGGGCGAGGGGCAGAGGGTCAGCGGGCCCGTGGGGTAGGAGGAGTTCCCCAGAGCCAGGCAGCCTCCCTCTAGACCGGGCCAACTGGGAAAGGAGGTGGAAGGAGGGCTGGGAAGTCACGGCTAGGGCGAGGGTAACAGGACTGGGGAGGGGCAAGGGCGAGCAGAGTGTGACTGGGAGCCTGAGGGCAGCCCTGAACTCTTCCAAGGCTGGGCCACAGAGGCCATCCCAGGAGGCCCAAGGCTGGACCAGGCCGCAGGGGCACCGAGCTGGCTGTCTATAGGGCAAGCCCTGAGGACCCAAATCCTGTGCGGAGCCCATGGGTGCGGTTGCATCCTCCTCACCCTTAAAAGGTGGGTATTATCTTTCCATTTGAAGAGGAGGAAATGAGGCTCAGAAAGGCTGAGCAACTCGCTCAAGGTCACACAGGAGGTGACTGGAACCCAGAGGCATCAGAACCCCACCCCTCAGCTCCTTCTATGACTCCCCTGCTTCCGGGACTCTTTGGGGATGTTGCCTTCAAATAAACTTTTCATTTTGGGATAATTTTAAGCTTTACAGAAAAGCTGCAAAAATAGTACAGACTTCCCGAATACCCTTCACCCAGTTTCCCCTAAAGTTACCATCTTACGTAATTGGGGCGCATTTGTCACAATGGAGCAATCGACACCAGGACAGTCCTATCACCTCAACTACAGGCTTTATTTGGATTTCTTGGGTTTTTCCACTAATGTCCTTTGTCTGTTCCAGGATCTAATCCAGGACTCCACATTGCATTTAATCTTAGGGGATTTTTTTTTTTAATTTTATAAAATCTTCGATCTAAAAAGGGCCAGGCTGCCTGCCTCTGGGGCCACGTTCTCTCCATTCATACCTGTCAGGGACTAATGGGCATCCTGACCCCCGGGCCCTCCCGTTCCCAACTCACCCGTTGTCCCAGTTTCTAGAATAGCCTGCCTCCCCCTCTCCTCCTTCCCAGTTTCCCAGGGCATCACTTGCCCCAAAAAAGCAGTCAGATGATGGGACGATCGCTTGCATAGGGCTTTCCTTTATGTGTCTATGTGCCCCGCCCCCCCCCCCCCCCGCTGTCCCCCGCAGGCTCTGAGATGTGGCCAGACGCTCCTTTGTCCTGGTGAGCCCCCAGCCTTGCCACTGCCTTCGCACGCGCTGCCTGCCGCGTCCCCCACTGCAGCCCCATAACTGCCTCCCACAGCTTCTCCCAACTGGGTGAGCCTCCCGCTCTCTGCAGAAGGTTCAGAAAGTTCTATTGCTTATCCGGCCCCAGTCCTTCCTGCTGCAGGATCCAAAATGGCATCTCTCCAATGGCCCTCACACCGAGACCTCACCGCTCACGCGGGCTCGCCTCCCAGGTCTGCAGGAAGGGAGCCCACGGCCAACCCAGCTTTCCTTGCCCTGGCTCCTGCTCCCAGGCCCGTACTGGGTGACCCTTCCTCTCCCACACCCCAACGCCCTGCCATCGCCTGGCTGACCACAGCGGCCGGGCCAGCCGCTGCTGAGCAGAGCAAGGACGGGGGCCGGTGGGTGCAGCCAGGATGAATGGAGAAGTAAAGAAGAAGGGTCCCAGGACCCAGAAGCCAGGCCCCTCGGGGAATTCCTTTCCCAGAGGCCTCTAGGGGTCAAACAGCCAATAAGGCCACCGCGGCCCTGAGAACACCACAAACTGAAACAACGGCAGGAAGTCCCGTCGAGGGGGAGATGCGGATAACTGAGGGTGGGTGCCCAAGGCCCTGACTGTGTGGCCCCAGGGGTGCCGAGCTCCTGGGGGAGACACCGCCCTTCCTCACGGCACCACCGCTCGGTCTCGAGGAAAGCCTGTGGCCCCACTGACAATAGCAGCCCACTATTGCCCACAGGTTGGGAGCAAGCAGCTACCAAAAGCTCAACTCAGAGCTGGCTCAGCAGAACCGCCCCCACCTCCCCCCACCCCCGCCGGGGAAGCCGCCTCTGTGGACCTCTGCGAGACTCTGCTGTCTGGAAGTCCTTCCTCCCTCACGTCTCACTAACTTCTTGGCATCCCACACCAAATGTTTCCCTCTCACCTGCATGGTCCCAAAGACAAGAGCAGAAGCCCACAGCATCCCAGTGGCCAGGTACTTCCTCCTGACTTTCTGTTTCTCTCCCTGCCCTCTTCCCCGGGTCAGACATCTGGACCGAAGCTACACCCAGCTTTGTTCGGCCTTCCCACATTTCTGCCTCTGAACCCCCACGCTCGCTCTTCTCCCACCCTAGGATACCCTCTCCTCTTCCCTCGGCCCTCGCCTCCTGCCCCGCCTGACTTCCACAGCCGCACGCACTGCCACCTGGCAGCTCTTGGTCGCTTGATTCTTCCTTCCGAGCAGAAAGATCCCGCCAGATGCTGGTGCTATCACTCCTTGTACATTTCGTGTCCGTTTTGACAAAGCAGGCCAGGAGGCCCCGGGGCGGCCCCTCACCTGTGGTTAGGTAAAGCACGTGGAAGGTCTCCCCGCGGCTGGCCTGCATGCGGTGGACGACCACTTTCTGGTAGTGGTACTTTGAGTGGAACAGTGGTGTCTTCAAAGGCCCCATGGGCTCTACCCTCTGGGCCACCTCGGGGTGACTGTCAGCCACCTGGAAGGTCTCCGTGGGGATGGGCTGCCGGTCTGGGAGACACTGGCCGAGGAGAAGAGGTCCAGGTTAGCGGAGTGGCCGGGAGGTGGGGCTGGGGCCGGGGCCATGGCGGGTGTCACGGCTTACCTTGCCAGGCCGAGGGTTGGGAAGGCTGGAGTGGTAGCCCTTGAGTGAGGAGGTACGGAAGACCTTGTCAATGTCACCAAGGGAGTACACACACACGGCCGAGTAGTTCCTGGGTGGGGGGGGGGACACAGAGACTGGCTCACTGAGGGGCCCGGGCCCCACCCACCCTCACTCACCAGGCCGGCCCAGCAAGGCCGGTGCCTAAGAGTTACAAAACACTGGGGAAGGAAGGAGGAAACGAGAGAGGGAAGGAAGGGGGGAAGGGAGAGAGGGAAGTTCAACCAAATTTGTTTCTGTTGCAATCTAAAACCCCAACCTGTGTTTTGACACAGAATCACTGAGCTCAGAGGCCGACCCCAGGGCAGGAGACATCCCAACCTACACATTCCTGTTGGGTGATTCTCCAACCTCTCTGGACACAGCCGCGGCGTGCCAATGCCCTAGGAGGCCACAGTCCCGTCCCCTTCCCAGCCAGGCTGGGTCCACCCGCCCCGGAGCAACAGAGTGAGGTCTTGGCCTCCCTACCCGGTCCCCCAACTCTCCTCACACACCCCCTAACACCTTTGCCTGCCTTGTTTTCAATCAATGAGAGTGATTAAGAGGTGTGAATTATCAGGTGCAGGCAATGTCTGGGCAGGTGTGATAGCACCCAGCACCCTAAGAGCCCTCAGCAGCCTTTTCCCAGCGCCCAGCACCCACTCTGAGCCCACAGCTGGTGGACACACAGGCGCGGGCGCGGCCATGAGCAAGCGCATGGCATGTACACACACACGCGTCGTGTACAGACTCACAAACACACCGGTGCGTGCGCCTCCCTGAGCACTGGCTATCCCCCACCCCAGGCCCAGCAATAGCCCTGTCCCTTGAACCCTGAGTCCCTGCTCATGCCACATCAGCCTTCTCCTCAGCAGAGCCCAAGCCTCCTAATCCCTACTGGACACATAACCAACGCCAGCTCCAGCCCCGGCCCCGGCATGAAGGTCACTCACCAAGGGTTGGAGAAAACACCATAGACTCTCGTGTCCCTCCACTGGCCGTTAGGGTCGGGGAGCAGAAAGACGTCCTGCAGCCTGTTGAAGTTTTTGTTGGTGGTGACATCACTGCACACCAGCATGGCTTTCAGGAAGGTGTTCCATTTGGAGACCGACAGTGAACTCTCGCCACCCTGGTCCCCCTGAAAGGGCGAGGAAGAGGAAGGAGGCCCCTCAGCGCCTGCCTGGGCTGCCACATACCCCCGAGGCACCTACTGCCAGGAACGTCAGCACCCACGCTTCAGAGGAGGAAGGGGGGCTCTGAAAGGGGCCGGGACCTGCCAGGGGATGACCTCTCCTCTGAGGCCAGGTCCTCGGGCCGGGCTCCAGCTGACCCAGGGCACAGGGCCAGCAGTGGGGACCTGCCGGGTAAGGGTGCCAGGTCCCCAGAGAGCCCATCAGCTCGGACGCACGTCTGCCTACTCTCACGCACGCACACTCACACACGTGACACAGATGTGCAGCCCGGCACCTCACACAGGTGAAACAAACACGTGCAAACACAGTCACCCTCACGAACACTTCCTGCACGAATACAGCCTTTTGCACGCTACCGCGCATGCACGGGAGCCTGTCTTCGCCCGCACACAGAGGCACCGACCCCCCCCTCCCCCGGGCGCACGCCTTTGCCCCCACAATCCCACTCCCAGACTCACTTCCGCACGGCACGCACTCCTTTATGGAAACGTGTGTGCACCCCCGACCCGGGCATGTGCTCACTCGCTCCTGTGCAGGCTCAGACGCAGGCTCCTGCCTGCTCGGCCACGCACTCACCCTGCACAGCTGGGCCACGCGGGACACGTTGAGAGGAGCCTCGGGGTTCTTGTCAGGATTGTCCTCTCGGAAGAAGTAGTAGATCTTGTCATCGTAGGCCTGGTCTTGGTGCACGATGGTGGCCTTGATGAACTGGGGGTCTGCCAGAGCCACAGATGAACGGATATGAGGCTGGGAGCCTGCTCAGAGGACCCACCCCAACTCTGTGTGCACGCGTACATGCGTGCACATACACACACACGCACACGCACGCAGCGTGTCTCTACAGACAAACCCAGAGCAAACCAGACCTAGGCTAAAACTCAGGACATCAGGTCCAACAGCCCAAGGGGCCTGAGACGCTGCACCCCCACCCCACACCTGTTTTGCCCTCTTCCACAAAGATGTCATCGGCCCAGGAGCAATGACTTCATGCCTGGGGACTAGGGGGAGGTCCCTGGGGACCCCTATGTCACTTCTGCCTAATTGGCAGAGCCCTAATGAGGAGGAGGAGGTGTGGCGCCAACATGAGCTCTGCAGAGGGATACACTATGGTTCTTGGGGACCCCATGCGGAGTCTGCGGCTTCCTCTGTTTTGCTCCCAGAATGTGTCGGGCCCACCCTGCCTCCACGCCGTGGGCTCTGTTGTTCCCCTGCTCCCTTAAAGGCAACCTCCTTGGCTCTGGCTGCTCCGGCCCCTGGTTTCTTGAGTGCGCTGTGGCCCAGCAGCCCTTGGGGAGCCCCTCCATGGAACCCGAGGACCCCATCCGCTGCCCCGGGGCGTTCACACCCCTCAGCCCCCACGGCCCGGCCCGAACCGGACTCACTCTGCATGACGGTGTCACTGGTGTACAGCTCAATCTCGCCCTCGATGCGGCGGAACCGGGGGATCTTCCCGTTGTATTCCTGCTTCCGGATTGTGGAGTACACTTCGTCCCCTGGGCATGGTGGGGGGAGGGGGGGCACGGGTAAGGGCGGACAGCTCCTGGCAGCCCCTCCTCCGAAGCTGAGCCCCTGGACGATGCCGACCACCCTCCCCCAGCCCAAGGCCGCTGCCCTACCATCAAACAGAACCAGCGAGTTCTCATCCGGGCTGAAGGGGGCATAGCCTCTCTTTTCGCCAAGCGACTCCACGGTGCCATTCACCTGGGGGAGACGAAGGAGGGTCAGACGGCACAGGAGGTCACGGTCGCTGCTTCCCGTGGGCGCCGGCTTCCCAGCCGGGGTCCCCATCCTCCCAGGGATCTGAGACAAGGTGAGGCCAGCCTCGGAGTCCCCCCAGCTTCTTCCTAATGTGGCGGGGGCAGAAGGCCCACCCAGACAAGGGTGAGCGGGCCAGGTGCGCAGGGAGGGGCCTTCTCACCAGGCTCCAACAGCTGGGGCGCCGGGCATTGGTGCCGCAGATGAGCAGCCCCTCAGCCTTCCTCTCCAAGAGCGTGATGTAGTTCTCGCAGTCCTGCCGGGGCAGAAGGGAAAGGGAGATGTTGGCTGGAGGCCCGGGCGGGCCCGGCGCGAGGACCCTCGGTCTTGGGGCAGGAGGCATCGGAAATCTGAACAGAGGAGGCACCTCCAGCGACTCCCAACAGCAAGGACACAGAGGCCTTGGTGAAGGAGCGTGTCTCCCTTCAGAACTGGGAATCCTGGGGCAGGGCTACCTCCCCCCTCCCAGACCGCGGCTCCCGAGGCAGGGCCAGGTCTCCCGCCCCAGACTCTCTGGGACTCCTGTCCCTTTTCCAAGGGGGTCGGCCTCCCCTCTCTACTCCTCTCCCCTACTCACCCGCTTGTCCAGGCAAGACCCCTTCGTGGAGCCGATGTTTACCTGGAGGGGAGGGGAGGGCATCAGGCCACTCTGCCGAGGCGACGCGCCCGGGCGTGCCAGGATGAGCTCAGTTTATAGATGAGCGACTAGGGTGAGTGGTTTACCCGAGATCACACAGGCCGTTGGCCTGCTACCCAGAGCCAAAGCCCAGAGCTCACAGGCCAGCCCAGAGATCTCGGAAGCTAGGGGCCATGGGGTTCTGGAGCCCCACCTTCCTGACTGGGTCTCCCCCATCGGCACCACTCACTTGGCCTGGGAGGCTAGCTCCAGGCTTTTCTCCGCCCTGCCCCAACACCCACGCTCATCCGGACCGCCTTTAGGGAGCCTTTCCCAGGGACCATAGAAGGGACGTAATGGGGGGATGGGCCTGTTCAGGAAGAGATGCTAGCTCCCCCGGATTCCCTGAGGCCCCTCACCAAGGATGGAGGGGAGACAAGAGAAAAGGGGCGGGGAGGGAAGGTGGGAGGGGCTCAGCTCTGTCCCTGGAGCCAGCAGAGGGATCCAGGCAGAGGGGTCTAGGCTCACCGTGCGCACGGACGCATTCTTGCCCTCGGGGAAGTCGAAGATATAGACCTTGCCACGTCCACCCACCCACACGGTTGAGCTGCCGGGCTCGTGGAAAAGCACCGTGTGAGGTTCGGCCAAGCCAAAGTCCACCCAGTCCTGCCCTGCGCGGCCTGAGGAGGAGGCAATCGGCAGAAAGGTTGAGGCTGGGCCCTGGATAGGAAGAACCCCATCCCGCCCCACCCCACCAGGCATATCAGCACCCGCCTGGCTAGTGCTGGGTCCGGGCTGGGGCGGTACCGGGACTCGGAGCCGCGGGTAGGAGTGAGGGGTCCCCTGTTGGGACCAGCTGTTCTCATCTCAAAGCCAAGGCCCCTGTCCTACAATACGTGTAGCCTCAGGATGAGGGCAGCATTTAGGGACCCCTGGGGAGAACAAACTCCCCCCACACCTGACACACACATACACACACGCGCACACGCAGTCTGCTATTCCTAAGAAGCTGGGCTCTGGCAGGAGGGACCAGGGCTCCCCGGCTCTGCTGCCAGGACAGAGCAAGCAGCCACCTCCATCCCCTGCAGGCAGCTGGGGCCTCTAAGCAGCCGGCTTAGCCGTCCCTACGTCAAGGTTCTCAAGGATCCCTTTGGTGAGAACCTGAACCCCCTCCTCTGGGAAGCCCCCTGCAACCCCTCCTGGCCCACCCAGCCCCTTAGTAAGCAGGTCAGCTTAGGTCAGAGCTAGAAAGGAATCTGAAGTCTACTCCTTCCCGTGTTCACAGATGGGAAAATGGGAGTCCAGAAAAAGGCAGCCCAAGGTCACACGGTCAGTAGCCAGCCGCTGAACTAGAGCCCACGCTGCTGCCCCCAGCTGGGCTCTGTGGCCTGGCCGGCTCTGGTCTGGTTTCACAGGGCTGCCAGCTCTCCCTGGTGGGGTAAGATCAGCCCTCTCTCTCCGGCAACTCTGGGACAGGGAGCCCTTCACGGGGGCGCAGTAGGCAGAAGGGCTGACCGGGACAATTCGGCCCAAAAAAGTAACCGTCTGTAACCACTGCCTCCAGGGAGAAGATGTCTCATCTCCGGGGACACTGCTGAGGTTGTCCTGGTTGCAGGCCTAAATTACAGGGATGGGACAGCCCGCGGCTGTGCCCCCAGCAATCAGCCACAGCTAGCGTCTCCCCACCTCTGACCAGCTCGAGGCCTCACCCCGGAGCGCGGCCTGACCACTGTTTATTCAGCTGCAGCCGTTTCGGGAGCAGCCAGCTTACCAACGACCCTGAGGCAGGACGCACTGCAGCCCCACGGGAGAGGACGGCCATCTCCCAGAGCCCGCCCCCCACCCCCGAGCCCTCGTGCTGTCACCCCAGCCATTCCTGCCGGTTCTGCATTCAACGGGGGCTCGCCTTGTGACCCACACCTTCATTCCCTTTCCCTAAGCCACCTTCCCGCACGGCCAAGTCATCCCCGGAAGTGGGATCTTCTTGGTCTCCACCTCGGTTGTGGCCTGGCTCATGGCACAGAGGCGGAAACTCAGGGCCCCTGGGGGGCACGCCGGTCCAAGGTCACACTAGGAGGGAAGACAGGCTGGCTTATCCAGACAGTATTGGTCGGGGGGGGGGGGCGGAGGGGGGAGACAGTCAGGGAGACGCAGCACCTGGGCCGCTGAGAAGTGCTGAGCTCACAGCTCTCAGGTTCCCCCGGCTCTCCTGGGGCACCTCGCACTCAGCCAGAGCAGCTCAGCACGTCGGGCCTCGTCGTACCCCGGGCTCGCCCCTTCAGCCCCAGCCGTGCAGGGCAGGGCTGAGACCCCGGCTCTGCACTGGGTGGTGGGGATGCGGTGTTGGCCAAGGCTGCGCCATGGCACGGCTGGCAGGTCTCAGCCCCCAGGCTCCCCCGCCTTTTCGGCTGGGGTAAAATTAAAGTGCTGGGGTCAGCTTTCTGGCTCCCCTTTTACCGGCAGCCAGCCAGAGACTCAGACAGTCTGCAGCCGCGCCCCCCTGTGCCCCCCCTTCCCTAGCCAGCTAGGGCCAGAGAAAGTTGCATGTCTGCTTCTGGAGACAGGCTGGGCCCTGAGAGCCCGAGCCCCTGCAAGCCTACCCCTCGAGCCACACTGGCCTCAGAGGAGGGGACTTCAAGGCCACCACAGCTCGAGTGGTGGGGAAAGAGGCACCGGAGTGGACCCCGAGGGACAGCTCTTGTCTGGGGGTGGGGTGTGTGTGTGTGTGTGTGTGTGTGTGTGTGTTACAGCCTGCCCTGGGGAATTTGGTCTGATGGGGGGAAAGCCCTGCCCTGGGGAGTCCAACCTGATGGCAGAGGCATGGCCCGGCCCTGGAGAGCAAGTTCTGAGGGGGAGGTCCGGCCCTCCACTGAAATCCAGCCCCAGAAGAGAGACAGCCGCAACAAAGCAAGCCTCCCCAGATCCCATGCAAAACTGTCCTGGGGAGGGGGGCGCCTGGGTGGCTCAGTCGGTTAAGCGGCCGACTTCGGCTCAGGTCATGATCTCACGGTCTGTGAGTTTGAGCCCCGCGTCGGGCTCTGTGCTGATGGCTCAGAGCCTGGAGCCTGCTTCGGATTCTGTGTGTGTGTGTCTCTCTCTGCCCTCCTCCTGCTCACGCTCTTCTCTATGTCTCAAAAATAAATAAATGCTAAAAAATAAAAATAAAAAATAAAAAAACTGTCCCGGGACAGAACTCGGGGCCGCTCACAAAGTAGTTTTGAGGACCCAGTGGCAGGGAGGGTGAGGGCTGCCCGCTGCTGGGTGCAGCGTGAGGGGCTGCGGCACCAGGCCCAGGGCAGTCCTGCACAGGTCTGCGAGCCTGCGCCCGGTTCTCTTTAAATCCCAGCTGCGGCAGCGGGGGGGGGGGGGGGGGGGGGGGAAGCGGGGCCTACTCGCCCCATTTTGCAGAAGAACAAATAGGGGCCCGTGGCATTGCCTCTCTTGACCCCCAGGCTCCCACCCCTCCCCAGTCCGCGCCTGGCGATGGGTATGGGGAGGACGGCACCAGCTCGGGGCCTTGGCCCGTTCTCCACCCCTGCCCCAGCCTGGCTCCCGCACTGCCCGAAGCCCTCAAAGGGCCTGATTGTGCCGGGGAAGTGTCTGAGCGGCAGCAGCTCGATGAATACATGAAAGGGAGCTTTGTTCAGGTTGCAGGAGCGGGGGCTGGGGGCTCAGGGGCAGGAGGGCTGCCTGGAAGTGAAGGCGGCACTAAGCCTCACAGCCAGGACCCGTGGCCCGATGGCACCATCACAGAGAGCTGGGTCAAGGAGGGGGCGGCATTCAAGGCTCCGCCCATGCAGGGGCTGAGCAAGGCCAGGGGTTGCCCCTAAAAAGACCCAGCCAAGTGAGCGAGTGTCCCATCCTTAAATGCATCTTTTTGCTTCCCAGTGAATCCATCGGGCTGGGGAGGCAGATCAAAGCTAGATGGGTCAGGAGCAGGCAGGAAGAGAATTCCAGACAAGGGAAACAGCTGAGGAAAGGTGGGGAGGCCAACTGAATGGTGGGTACGTAGACCTAACGGCCCAGAGCGTGATGGGGAGGGGAGGCATGGAGGCCCAAGGAGAGGGCCCGTCAGTCTCCACTGCTACCCTCTCCTCCCTGGGAGCAGGGCTAGGATCGAAGGGCCAGGATGGGGAAAACCTCCCCTCCTCCAGCGTCCCCCCCCCCACCTCCATTCTCTCCCTGCTTGACCAGCCCCCTCTGCTTCCCATCCTGGATGTCTAAAAGGAGCACCGTCTGGCACCGTGTCTCCCCCCTCGCTCCCCGGCCTGACGCATTAGTGGCTGACTAAGTGGTAGCTAAAAGCTCCCAGAATAACCAGGGGTTTGGGCAGGGGAGGGGGCTGGGGGCACATGGGGAGGGCGTGGCCCCAAAGGTGGGCCAGGCACAAGACCCCCCACCCCCCATGTGATTCTGAGCCTACCCTTGTTCCTCCTGAAGCGAGAAAGAGTACACCCGGGATGCCCTGCACCCCGCCGGACTCCATAGCCCCTTGAGTCCCCACCCTCCTCACGGCGGCAGGAGCTGCAAGGCCCAGCCCCAGCCAGAAAGGAGGCTGGGTGTGGGAGACAAGATGCTGTTGGAAGGAATCAGACCTGACTGCTCTCGGAGCCGCCACCCTCCTACCACGGTCCCAGTGGCCTATGGGCTGGGGCAAGTCCGGGGGTCGCGCGACGTGGTTTTCCTAAAGCAGGCTGGCCCGGGGGGGGGGATTGCTCCTCCTCTCTCCTTCACTCTGAGTGTCGTCACCATCTGGCCCCCAGAGCCCCCATATCCTCACTGCCAGTGAAAGAGGGGGGGCAGCCCAAGGGGACGGTAGAGGTGGGGCTGGCATGTATGGGATGCTGTTGTCCATGCAGGGAAGCAACAAGGCAGGGACAGCCTTCCAACCTGACCCACTGACCCGACGGGCCTTGAATGCTAACCTCAAGGAGCCCTTTGACTGTGGGCACTGAGGCAGGCTCTGAGAATGGCAGGAATGTGGGCCCGCAGCAGGGAATGCCTGAGTCAGGCAGCCTGGGAGGCCTGGGCACGGGGCAGGAGCCGGGCCAACCTTGGACTGGGCACCCAGCTACATCCTCCCACAGCCACACCCCACCCTGCATTGCCAGGCCCACCTCACGCCCTTGCACACCACACGCAGACGGCTGAGAAAGAGGAGGGACGGCCCGCTTGTCGTTCAAGAATCAGCGTGCAGCCTCTCCACCCTTCGCAACCCAAACCCCACAGGTCAAGCTGGGGAGAAGGGAGAAGATCTGAACAATCGCTGAGCCGAGAGGGCAGAGGCCAGACAGGCTGTGCCATTGGCCCAAGACACATAGCCAGGAGGGCAGAGGTAGGGCCAGGCTACAGCCCAGTGCTTCTGGTGCCCGTCACCAGCTCCGGCCCTCCAGAACCACAGCCCAGGCCTCCCTGAGAGCCTCTTGATTTACAAAACACTGTGTATTGGTTCTTCCGACTTCCCTGGGTCACGTCCTGCTTCCCTGCCCACCAGATACAGAACTTGCTAATCTGATAACTGACGGGAATCACCCACCCGCCCACTTTCCAGGTGAGCCCTGATCTCCCGGGAGCCTTTAGTAATCCAGGCCTCAAACCCTAAGGAGTGACTAATAGTGAAACTCAGCGCTGCGTCAGATCAGTGAAGGGAAACCTTCCCACCAGGGGGAGTGCAAATGAACAAATGTTTCATCTCTGTTTCTCCAGATATGGCCAGGCACGAGGGCCGGAGAGGCTGTTCCTATACCCACAAGCCCAGTTTCCGGGGGGGTGGGCCCCGGCCCCTGCCAAGGAGCGGTGATGGTTGCTGTTGGAGTTCTGGTAACACAGGACAGAGCGAGCTTCCAGACGGCTGCCTGGCAGGCCCTTGAGGTGACACCTAGCTCATGGCGGAGTGACAGGTCTGCCTGTCTTCATCAGCCATAGAACAGTGAGCTGTGTGCCGGGCTGAAGGGGCGCGTCCTCCCACCCACCAAGGTCGGCTGTGGCGGGGAGGGGAGCATATCTCACGTGTGGGCTCAGCCCTGGCTCCCAGAAGCTCGTGGTCCCTTTGGAAGCCAGGCGGCTGGTCGTATGTGACCAGGGTTCTCCTGAGTTCAGTTTCCTTCTCTGTGAATTGAAGAGGCTGGTACCTTCCACCATGTAGGGTTTATGGCCCAATCATGGTTCTTAGGACAAATCACAAAACGGTCACGGTTGAGTCCATCTTTGGCGAAGGTGGGATTATGAGGGTTGGAAAAGTCAGAGACAGCTTTCGGATGGAGGTGGGGGTAGCAGAAGAAGCCAACCTCACCCTCTGCCTCCACCGACTAGCCTGCCAAATTCCCCAACCACCCTGCAAAGAAGGCAAGTGCATGTACCCCCATTTTTTAAATTATATTTTTATTGAAAGGGAGCGTGAAGGAGAGGAGCCCGGGAGGCGGGGGGAGAGTGAGGAGAGAGAATCCCAAGCAGGCTCCATGCTAAGTGACGTGGGGCTCGATATCACGACCCTGGGATCATGGCCTGAGCTGACAAAATCAAGAGTCAGACGCTCAATGCACTGAGCCACCCAGGTGCCCCTGTGCCATTTTACAGACAGGGAAACTAAGGCCATTCCAAGCCGGCAGGGGCCATGTGCTCTCCGCACTATGCTCGAAGGACCAGAAGGCTTGGTGGCTGGCGAAACCAGCTGGGGCGAAGTCTTCAGGGGTAGGGGCTATGCGGACAGCAAGCTGTGGGGGCGCCATGCTAACACCAAATCCTACATGGAGCGGGGAGGAGGTCCAAGGCCAGGGAGGGCAGGAAACCCAGGACGAACATCATGTCCTGTCCGCCTTCCGCCTGTTCTTCAGCCCAGCAGGTTCCAAAAGCCCCAGAGTCAGGCCAAGGTCAACCATCCTTCAAAGGAGAGGACGGGCAGAGGCGTAGGGTCTGCCCTTGGGCCCAGGGCAGAGGTCGGGGAGAGGGCCGAAGATGGCTACATCGCTCTAGCAGAGGCAAGATGCGAAGACTTGAGAAAGAGAAGTTTCCCCAGCTCAGCGTTAGAGTGGGCCGGGGGGAGGGTGGGAGTGGGCAGAGCCAGTGAGGGAGAGCTGGCGGGGGCCGGCTGCCGGGGAAATCAGAGACGCCGAAGGAGGAGGACAGCGATGGCCGCGGTGCTTTCCCTGCCCCCTCACTCTTCTTCATTTACGTGCCAGGCACTATTCGAAGTGGTTTTTAGATAAATTAACTCATTTGGTCACCGTAACTCCTATACGGTGGGATCTCTTATTACCCCCATTTTATAGTGAGTGCAGTGAGGCACAGAACTTGAGTAGCCCGCCCAGGCTCACACGGCTCTTAAGTGGCGGTGTAGAGGTTGCCTCTTAGGCAGCTTGATTCTGGAACCTGTGCCGACAGCACCGCGCTCCGTAGAAGGGCCCTTGGAAGCTTCCGGGCCAGTGCCTCCCCCACAAAAGAGAAGACTGGGGTGCAGAGAGGGTGCAGCCTGGTCAGAGGCTGGAGGCCTGACCTCTGACCACGATGCCCCAAAGAGAGCGTCAGAGCGTGGGTGCGCAGGCCCGAGGCACCGCGGATCGGGGGTGGGGGCGGGGAGGGGTGGCAGTGATCTGGGGGTGCAGCGCGGCACTGAGCATGACTAACTAGGAAGAGAAGTCTCTTGAGACCTCTGCCTAAAATAGAAAGCACTGTCTAGCCTGGGGTAGACCACAATCAAGGGCAGGATACGCTCACGAACCCTTCTTTATGATCTGTCCAGCCAGGTTCCCGGCCCACCAGCACCAACCAAAAACACCCGCCTCCACCCGTGACTCCTCAGCTCAAGAACCCACCATGACTCCCAACTGCCTGTCCCAGCGGGGCCCTCCCCCTCCGCCCGGCAGTCAAGGCCCAACTCTGTTCATCTCCGCCAAGGCCCTTCCCCTCCTCCGCACCTTTGCGTGTGCTCTCCTTCACCTTGATCGCCCTTTCCCCTTCTGTCTGCGCACGTGGTCTCTCCTGTCCTTGAATGCCTGGCCTCCACCCCCCTGGCTTTAGGAAGGATTCCCGACCGCTCCAGCCCCCACTGCTCCGTCCTCCCTCTGCCCTTGTGCTGTACACCGTCTGGCACACACCACCTTCTCTCGGATCACACTGTCTGGTGGGATTTCACCTGGACTGTGGGGTCCTGAAGGTGAAGGCCAGGCTTCCTCTCACTCTGTGGGCCCGGGGCCAAGCCAAGGTCAGGGTTGGGCAAGTAAGGACAGCTGAGATAGCAGGAAGGGGGCGGAACGGGATCGTAGGCCATGTCAGACGGGCAGACATCTTGGAATAGGCTCCCGGGCCACTGACGGCGTGGTGAGTTTATCACAGGTGACCTTCCTTCCTCACCAGGCTGGTCTGGCACCCTGGGCCCAGCAGATAAACCACATGAGTGGTTCTCCGCGCCCCGCTTTGCCCCCACCCCGTACACCTGCCCTTCGCTCTCAGTCTGGCTCTTCCTCTCACCCCGCACTGGCCTGTCCTGCTCTCACCTCCCGTCACGGCCCGTGGCGATCCCCACAGGTTCCGCATCTCCCAGGCGCCCTCCCTAACCAGGCAGCAGGCCCACCCTCCAGGCACCTGTGTGCTCCCCAAGGGCAAGCCCAGGCCGTCTCCTGCTTTCTCCCCTAGAGGAGCTGCATAGACCTAAGCACGGGAGCAGGTGCTGGCTGCTTCCCCCCCCCCCGCCCCCACCACAGTGAGAGATGCCCCTGAGGGTGTTAGCCCAGAGCCCCTGACTGGAAGCAAGGGGTGCAGGAGGTCGGGTAGGATCAGCCTAATCCCAGGCTGCCGTGACAGTTAAACCCAGATTAGCCCGTGACACAGATCAACCTGCCCTCAAGACCTGAGGTCCAGCTGCCCCGAGGAAAAGACCAGAAGAGGCGCATCAAGCTGGCCCAATCTAAAGTCCTGAAGGGAAGACAGTCATGGGCAGTGGGGCTCCTGGGAGCGGAAAGCACCGGGGCGGGAAGAGGCTGGGTGCTCAGCTGAGCTGGCCGAGGAGGAAAGTGCTCAGTGAGCCCCAGGCCTGGGGAAGGAGCATGTAGGCAGGCAGACAAGCGGGGAGGGAGGCCAACAGCTGAGGTCAAGAGCAGGCTTGGGCAGAAGATACAGTCCTGGTCCCAGCTCTGCCTATGTCATTGGGTGACCTTGGGCCAGTCCCTGGCATCTCTGGCCTCCGTTTCCCCATCTGGGGAATGTGTGAATCTCTGACATTTGTCTTCTGATGTCCTAAGCTCTGCCCCCATCAGGCTGTGTGGGTTGGAGTCATTCACGAAGTTTCCTTGGAGGAAGTGAGACAGAAATGGCGGAAAGGAAGAGAATGGGGTGCTGGGGGGGGGGGAGGACTAGCAAGGCAGAGGCCCTGAGGCAGGAAAACATGGGTGCCGGGGAGCGGTGAGGAGAGACGGGTGGGAGATAAGGTAGGTGAGGGGCCCGGCCACCACGCAGCACTGGGGGAAGTAGTAGCTCGGTCACCATGTGTTCTAGGTGAACCTTTCAGCACCATAACGTGAAGGGATGGAGGGGCCTCAAGGGGACAGACGGACGTGCCCAAAAAAGGAAACTAAGAGAAGGGGAAGCTTTCTGGCCCCCGGGGAGCCAACAGAGCAGAGGAAGTATGGTCAGTCTCTTGTGACACAGCCAGACGCCACGCAGTGGCTGACATAAGGGACGTGGGGCTGGGGGGGTGGAAGACTTTACGTCAGCTAGGGCCTCAGCTGTCAACTCTAGGGCCACCCACTCCCACCGCTGCCCTCTGCGGGCTGCTGGACCCCTTCCCCAGGCTGGAGCCTCCGCTTCCCACCTGCACATTCGGGGCCCTGGCCCGACCCTCCACAGAGATGGGTACCCAGTTCTTCCTGTTTCTCCCGGGTGCCCAGAATTCCCCCCGCCCCCACCTGCCGTGTCCCCTCAGCCCAATGATCTACCCTCGCTAAGGGGAAGGCTCCTGGAACCTGGTCGGAGAAGGGCATCTGCCTCTCCCCCAGTGACAGTGCCTAGCTCTTCCCCACATGGAGAGTCTCTGGCGAGGAACAGGCTGCCTCAACTGGAGAACCCGGGCAGTCAAGAGCTAGGCAGAAAGCTCTGGTCTCTCTGGACCCAGCCCTGGCTTCCCATTGGGGAGCTAGGACACTTGGGGGGCCTTCCCTGCCCACTCCCACTTCCTGGTGGCTGTGTAAGGTCAGTTGGCCCGCTTCAGATGTCCCCTCCTGCAAGAAAACTTCCGGGAGCCCCCAAGCCCTGGCTAACTCAACGTCTCCCTCCTGGGGACACTCACTCGGCTCCCCTCCTCTCCCTGGTCCTGGATGCAAGTTTTTGGGTCTGAAATCATGTCACACCAGGTACTTCCTCCTGTCCCTGCCCTCCTTAGCTGGCTTCTACTCCTCCTGCCATCCCAACTTACCACCTCTCCCAGGAAGCCCTCCCTGACTGGGCAGATTGGGTTGGGTACCTCCTCAACCCCCATAGCTGCCCTTGGTTACAGGGCCCTGCCCTATTGTCTTGTAACCGAAGGTTGGCCTGCCTGTCTGTCTCCCTATTTACCCTGAGAAATCTACAAATTTGTCTACTTTCTCATCCTGGGGTCCCGGAGCCCTGCCCTGGGACCAATACAAGGTTGTCTCCAGCAAATGTCAAATACGCCAAGCTACTATGTCCACCCTGGAGACCACAAACCTATGAACCGCTTCCTCCAGCTGATCCGCACCCTTCAGCTCATGAGAGAAAAAGAGAGGAAAGAACACAGGACTCAAGGATTTCCCCTGACTTCCCAGGTTTCAATTTCTCCTCACTGCCACGGTTTGAACTGGCCACCTGCCGTCTCTGCCCACCCCAGGGAATTCGCGCTCTGATAAATATAAGCTCCTCCCTCTGCCCGCTCTGGACACTTGAGGAAACTGAGGCTCAGAAAAAGGCAGGTACGTGCCCAAGGTCACACAGGAAATCAGGTCAGAGCTAGGACCGGAGCCCGGCCCCTGACCTCCCATCTCTTTTCCCCGTGCCGCGTATGTCCTGAGTCTGGGCCAGCAGCCACCCACCCTGGCCTACTCTTGGAATCTTCACTATCCAGGATGGAGGGGCCACACAGCTTGGCAGGACGTTCCCAGTGACATCACTGTGCATCTCTCCCTGCTCTCCCAGCTTAGGAAACCCCCCTCTCCTCCTGGGAACTGCCCCCCTCCCCCGGTTCTGCAGGGGGAGCTCACCTCGGAGGCGATGAGCACATCTAAGTCCCCAAGGGGGCAAGGATTTCCACTGGAAATGCTGATGCTTGGGGAGCCCCAGCTGTGACCTCATCTCCTGGAGGAGGTGACAACAACCCCCTGCCCTGGGGAGTCGCCCCATAATGGCTCCCCCAGCAGCCGCCAAGTCAACAATAACATCCTGTTGTTTAATTGGACAAGGGAGAGCCCAGAACCGGCTGGGCAGGTGGAGGCTGGAGACCCGGCCCTGTTCCTCACCGTGGACATGCTGGCTGCCCTCTGGTCTTGAGGGCCACGACTTTTCTGGGCTTCTCCATCACCTCCAAGCAGGGATGGAACGGCAGAGGGGTGCACAGCTTACATAAGCATGCCAACCCAATCCCCTCCAGCCCCCTGCCTGCAGGGAGGTCAGGCCCACACGCTGCATCGGTGACTTGTTCACGTGTCAGCGACGCCCTCAGAGGACAGTCTCCGCCAGAGCCCTTCCCGATCTGGTGAGCTCTGAGGGTCAGAGCCAGATGCAGAGTTCAAGGGAAGCCAGCAGGTCAGGGCTGACGCATTCCTCTCTCTCTCCTGGCCAGGCCTTCATCAGGCTGAAGACGCATCAACCTTCCCAATAAGCACAGGCTGGGAATCTCTCAGAATTCCCCGATCTAATCTTTCCCTGAGGTCTAGGAGACCAAGCAACAAAAAATAAAGGACGGAGAAGACCCTCCATACCTACTCCAGTCCCTGCACCTATCCTGGCTTGGCGCTAAAACTCTAGTCTATGTTTCGTGGAAAGCTGGCTCCAGAACTACCATTATCTTCACTCTAGTCATTCATGGAAGCCAAGTCCCACAGCACCCCAAACCCTGCAAGACGGGGACCTGGGCCTCCGGCAAAGTCTGGAGGGCCCTCTTCTCAGCCTACTCCCCTGTTTGCCCTGCCCGAACCCATTCCCGTCCGACTGCCATGTGTCACCCCCCAGGAAATAGGAGGCAGCTGTCGGCCAGGCATACCATCACCAGCTGGTGGGCCTGGGGGAGAGGCGGATGGCAGGGTCCGGCTGGCCGGCGGGGCGCCTGGCACCGATGCAGACGGGCAAAGACCGCCTTTGGACAAGACAGGTGAGGGGGTGGCAGATCCCAGTAGGGATCAATAGTGCATTAGGAAGCAGAGGGCACGGCCAGTGCGGGCCTCTGTGGTACAGTTGCGAACTGCGCGCAGGGGAGAGGTGGAGCTGGGCTGGGAGCTTTGAAAGTGGGTAAGAGGGCTGAAAGCAGCTTTAAATAGCCCCAGGGTGGGGACTAAGTGCCCAAGATGTGGAGGTTCCCGTTAAGTGCTAAGATGTGGCTGTGCTTTAAGTATAGGGGGAGGGGTCTCAGTAAGACTCGGGGGTAGGGACAAGCGGAGCCAGATGCAAGGGGTCTGGTGCAGGGGGAGATTCCAGGACACTCAGATATGGCCATTGGTCCTTTTCAGAGCGCTCGAATGCTGTGCTGTCCAGGACAGCCAAGGGGACGGAGTCAAGGCACAGATGCTGGCAATGCAGAGAAAGCCCCGCTGGAGCTCATATGACTGAGGGGTGGGCAGGTGTCCACCATGAATAGGTGACCAGAGGTCCAGCTTCCTGCCCTACTCCTACCAGAAATACCTCTGGCTGGGTAGCAGAACTGGCCCCCCGAGTCCCTCCTTTATGGCCAAAAAATGACCTCAATCCTTCTCCCCTCCCTAACTCAGAAATAGCACCGCTTCCGTGCCAGATCAGAGCCCCCAGTCTGCATCGTGAGCTCACACTCTGCGGAGTGACCTTGGGCAAGTCACATTCCCCCGGCTGCAGCTGTGGATCAGGCTACTTGTTTTGTGTGTGGGATTTGTTCCTCTCTCTGCTAAGAATACCTGCCCCAGATAATGCTCAGGCTCTGGCAATTCCTGCAAACCGCCTCAGGCATCAAAGGGCTCCCGGCAGGGCCGGACCAGACCAGTCCCCCAACCCCCACTCCGCCACCACCACAGGGAGGCTGCAGAGCCGCCAAATTTGGAGGACAGAGCCCTGCCGGTCTAGGGGCGGAGAAGCATTTGCGTGCAATGCAGGGGAAGGGGGCTCAGTTTCTCGCAGCAGAAAGACTCAACCCCCTCCTAAGCCGGCTTTCTGACCCATTGTACAGCGGTCTAAAGTGAGGCGCCCCTGGGGGAGACTCTGGTCCCCCGGTTCACATATCTACCGAGGCCTAAAAGCTGCACTCCCTCCCCAGATCCCCCACCTGGGGGTCCCAACGTCCGTGCCCCACCCAACGGGCACTGCCCCCCACGCTGGCGCCGATTCCTGGTGACAACTGCCACGTGCGGACAAGGGGGGAGCGGCCGGTCCCGGCATTGCAGAGGCAGCGCCCGGGTGCCCCAAGCCTCCGCACCGCACCTTGTCCCGGCTAGCCACTGGGTGTCCACTCCGTTACCCGGCCCGCGCTCCGGGCCGGGGCGGGGGCGGGGGCAGGCAGCGGGGTCTTTGTTCCCGCAGCCGGAGCGCAGCGGCGGCGGCAAGGGGTCCGCGCCCCCCTTGCCGGCCCAGCCTGCGCTGCGTGCGACAGTGGAGCCCGCAGCTCAAGAAGAGGAGACCTGGGTGGAGGTCCCGGCCGAAGAAAAGGTCCTGTACAGAGGTCCTGGCGCTGGAGGACCGAGAATGCCTCTCGGCCGAGAGAGGGGCCCTCTCCCTCCCCCGAGCCCCGGCTCTGCGGTTCCCGACTGGGGGCGGACTTGGAGCGACTTAGCCGGGGCTCCGGCCCCCGCCGCTCGCTCACCGCAGCGTTACAGCCGGCTCCAGCGTGGCAGGGCGCACACTCACACACTCACCCAGACGCACACGCTCCCCGCGGGGACAGCCCGGGACCCGCAGAGCAGCGCACGCACTCCCTCCGGTGCCGCACACTCTGCACCCGCCCCGCGACGCGTCCGATCCCTCGCCCCACCAGCCGCGCGGCGCCACCTACCTTTCCAGACAGCGGAGATGCGGGGTCCGCTCTTCTGGTGGCCTTGGGTGGCGGCGGCCGTCCAGAGCAGCTGCAGCACCACCAGCAGCCGCAGCGGGAGTCGGGACCGAGCCAGCGGGCCGGAGACGCGGGCGCGCGGGGCGCCGAGGGAGGCGCATCCGGGCGGAGGCGGTGTCATCCCGCAGCCCCGGAGCGACAGCGGCGAGCAGCCGAGACTGAGCCAGCGCCCGACCGCAGGCTGCTCCCAGTGCAAGGAGGCGGAGTCAAATTCCTGACCCCACCCTCCCTCCCCCCTTTCCCCACCCCGCAGCCTTTCTCGCTCCCTGCTGCCCAAGGAGGGCGCAGTGCCCGCAGCCGGGGAACCTTCGCCATCCTCTCCCCGGCAACTCCAGGGGGAGAACCCGGACCTCCGGGGACAAGACAGACGTGGACTTCTCTGATGGGTGGCAGGCCCTGTCCCCTCTCTGGGCCTCAGATCCACTCCCCCCGCCACCCCCTGAAAGGGTTGGCCTAGAAGTCGGGAACCACCTCTCCTAGGGCATGGACCAGGTAACCTCACTAATGGCCAGCTAAGTGGTTTGGACCCTGAAAGCTGTGGTTCTCAGAGGACAGGCTGGCTTTAGCGGACACGGTTCCCACTGAGACTGTATGCAGCCGCAAGACGCTTTCCCCTGGGGAAAAGGGCCAGAGGAGTGGATGATTTGTGGGGAGCACCCAGCACCCCATCATTGCTCTACTGCGAGAACATGGAATTTTCATCTTGGCCTGACTCCCTCCCCTCTCCCTTCCCCTCCCTTTCCCAACCAGCAGCCTTCTGGGCTGCCTCCCCCCAGCCAGCTGGTGTATGCTCAGAAAATCCAAACTCATTTCCATGTGAGTGGAGGGGGATATAATTAAGAAGTCCCCTTTCCCAAGTAGAGAGAGGGGAGCCTCCTGCAGTCCCAGGACGCGTTGTCCTGGAGGCAGGGTCGGACCAGCTTTAGGGAGTCTCTGCCCCCTGAGTGTACAGGGCCCAGCCATGCAGGCAGCCTGATGACCCAGTGATGACGCCCGGCAGGATCCAGACCCAGTCCCTCTGCGGTTGGGTGGACAGTCCAGGCAGCTCTGCCGTCAGCTCATCCTCTCAGAGCCACACGCCTGCCCTTTATAAAGCGGTCTCCTCTCCCTCAGGCCGCAGAGGGCCCAGACTCTCCACCCCTGCTGTGCTGAGGGAACCAGGGATGGGAGTTCCACTGACCCAGGGCTTCCTGGACATCACTCCCCGGGTGGGCTGCAGAGAGGAGACAGGAGGAGAAGGGAGCAGAGGTACACATGGGCCTCCAGGACCCACACCCCTAGCTGGACTTGATTTACACGCTGCAGATACCAGTGAAGACGGGTGTAGGCTGCCCTGATCCATGGCCAGGAAAGTTTTCTTCCCAGGAAGTTTTACTGTAGCATTCCATATTTTGTTTCCAGCTATATCCCCTTCCTTCTTCGCTAAGAACCCCAAGATACCCCAACAGGCCAAAAGGTGAAATCAGGACAGGGCGGGGTAGCTTCCTGGCCTCCTGGTTGGGCCCAATAGCTTCCTGACGCCCAGAGGTACAGTGCCCCAAAGAAGAGGCAGGCCATGAGCAAAGGGCCCCTCCCCAGGCCGGCACCCAAGCCCGTGGCCCTGAACCCAGCGGCACGTCCTGGCCCAGGCTAGTCTCCAAGGACACACCCTCTCTCACCCGGGGGCCTCATCTGCTGAATTGCTCGGCCTCCAAAGTCTATCCTCTCTGCACAGATAAGGAAAATTAAGAAATCACCTGCTCCTGCCTTTACGAACTGAGAAGTCGGAACTAACGATCGCATTGCCCATGGGCCAGGCAACTCACGACACACAACCCACTTCACTTGCGTTACCCCCGCCAGTTCTACGTTCTCTCCCTCGCTGGGGGAGAGGGCATAACCCCACGTGAGAGAAGGACACTGAGGCACAGGGAGGGAGAGGGATTTGCCCAAGGGCGGCTGGTAGAGCCAAGGTGGGCCTGGGTTTTCTGACCGCAACAGCCATGGTCGACGCTGAGGTTACCACGTGCTGTACGCGCTCCAAAGCCCCACGTTAACTCGGTCCATCGTCAGGCTTATAAGGGAGGTGCTATTATTTGGCTCCCCTTACAAACAAACAAAAGAACCAAGGTCAGAGAGGGAGTGTGATGTACCCAAGGTCACACAGCTAGACAGAGGAGGGCTGGGATAGAAGCTCGGGTCATCTCCTGGGGGCCCGTACCCTGATTCACATCAGTGCTCCGCCCTCGGTGCCCTGTACCCTGCTGCTGCTGCCTGCTGTGTGTAGCTGGAATCTGGATCCAAGTGATCCTCGGAAAGACCCAGACAGGGCCCAGGTTACCAGGTGCCAGGCAGAAGGACAGGCCAGCGGCTGGGCTCAGCCTCGCAAGCAACAGGGCAGCAGATGGAAACTGGGGTAGAAGCCAGGGCATTTTTTTTTTTCTTCCCGGGCTGGGGTGGGGATGAGGGGGTAATGCTGACGACTGTTCCACCTCGTGCCCTAGGGTGGGCCTCTGGCTGGGCTTCTCCATGCCCAGCTTAGCACCTGCTGCACCGCCAGGCACCCCTGAGCCAGCCAATCTAGGGGCCAAGGGCCAGGTGGCAGCCCACTCCTGGCTGGCTACAGGCAGCCAGGGGAGGTGAGAACCAGACCCATGATTGGGGCAGCAGCTCTAGAGAAGGAGAGAGCAACCAGACTGTGGGTACAGCGGGGAGCAGGTACCCAGGGTGGGCAAAGCAGGGGACTGGTGCTTGGGTGTGGACTGAGGTGCGCCTCAGGCAGCACAGGGAAAGCAAACGAGGGTGGTACAGGTGGTGACAAGAGCCTGCCTGCCTCACTGGAGGCCAAGGCTAGCTTTGGGGCCTGGGCCAAGGGCGAGGGCATAACCTCCACTCACAGCAAATGGTGGGAAACGGACGCGCAGAGGAAGCCCGGGTGTGAATGCGGACAGGTCTGAGGGGAAGTGCCTTCCTGCTCCCCCCTTTCCCATGGCTCCCCACATGGGGGAGTCCGGGGAGAAGGCTGGGAGAAAGAAATGGCGTAGGGCTTCTGTTTGGAGAAAAAGACCTTGAAGGGGTCTTCCCCGTGGGGAGCTGAGACACGGCCAAATCCAGGAGGCCCCTTAGGGAGTCAGAGAAATGGACACACACCGACCTGAAGCTCATGGCCCCGAAGCAGCATCGGGACCCCTCCCCAGACTTCCAAGCAAAGCCGCTCAGAGCATTCCTCCTCTCTCCAAGCTTTCTCTGACCCCCTCCTCAGCCCTGACCCCATGACCCGCCCCTAACAAGAAGCAGGTCGTAGGGATAGGCGCCCAAAACCATAACGGCCCCTTCATGCTGGACCCACCGTGCTGGGGAGGTCTCAGAACTCCGTGTCCACCTAGCGTTGGCCACTCACATCCGCAGCTCTAACCGCACCCCCCTCCACTAGCACCCAGGGCAGGGGGCAGAGACCACAGAAATCCTGAGAACAGCGAAGCAGAGGGGACAGGGTGGGGCTGGGGAACACCGGGAGGGCACACGCTCCGTCTACAGGGCAGTTGCTACTCAGCCCCAGGCCACAGGGGCCATGGGAAAGTACACCCAGTATGACAGGCAGTCTGACTTTTCACCAGAAGCTGAAAACTGAGTTTCTGTTGAAACTCTCAGTTTTAAAACAGTGGTAGAAAAAAACCTCAAAAGTAAAATGTTTATGGCCACCCAGGCCACGTCTGGAAATTCCAACTTACTGTGTGCTCGCTGCATGCAGGCCCGTGACTATCTCGTGGGCACGGGCATAGACACAACAGCGTCTGCTCCCCCTGTACTTGGCCCGACCTCCGAAGACCACATCAGGGCTGTAGGCACGGACCGCATGATGTACACACGGGACACCCTCCTTGGCTCGTGCAGGCCCTGGGACCACATCTCTCCCTCCCCTCAGAGCTCTCTGTGCCCCCAAACTCCCCCCACCTATCCAAGCCTGCCTCTTCCTTCTAGGCCAGCTCAGATCCACGGCCTCCCAGGCATCTGGCCGGCCCGCCAGAGACAGAAAACTTCACAGAACTGCCACCACCCCTCCTCGCCCTGGGGGTCAGCACTTTCCCCGAAGCATCCCATTCCTGCACCTCTGTCCTCCGACCTAGTTATTCTAGATGCATTTTTATTTGTTTGGCCCTACCTTAAATTGCTAAGATCGGGGTCTGGCCTGCCGAGTGGAGACAAGAGCAAAACTCCACAGGGGCATATTCGGACAGGGGGCTTGGCGGGTAAGAGCTAGACCTTTTCTGCTTCCACCGGGACACTCAGCTCACCTAAAAACATGCCAGGTCCTTCCGTGGCTTCCGGGGGCAACCCAGTGTCTTCTCCCCAAAACTCTACACACAAGGCCCTGGGCCTGTGTGGCAGGAGTGCCACCTGGTGGCCACTCTGGAACAGAGGCAGGGTCTCCGCATAGACTGTGGGTAGAGACACAGCCTTTCTGGGGACAAACTCCTCCCTCCACCCCCACCATATCGCCACCCCCGCCCCCATCTTCGAGCCTCCATTCTCGGTGCCCAAGGCGAGTGGCACAGCAGGATCTCGTGGGAGTCATGTGGGACCCATCCCGACTAGATGTGGTTGAGAGGTCAACAGGCATGTCTCGGCAGGGCCAGTGACCCAAGCTAAGCAAGGCCCTGGTAGATTGAAACAAATATGCTTTTGAAATGATCTCTGCAGGACAGGGCAGGACGGGTCCTTCCCAGCGCTGATGTGTCACCTACCTGAGTCTGCTGGGGCCACCTGGATTTGAAAAGACACACGTGCAGACGTGATCACCCATAAACCATTCATGTTCTTTTGTAGACACAGTGATCTAAGAATCCAACGCTGGACTCTCGGAGGTCATTCAGTCCAACCTGGGAGCCCCTCACGACAGCCTAGAGGGCAGTCATGCAGCCTCTTACATACCCCCAGTGATGATGAGCTCACTTCCAAAGCATCTTACTTAGCTCTCACTAACTCTCCCCGGGGAGAAGACTCCTGCCCAGTGGTCTTAAGCCTGTCCTCCGAGGCCACACAGTCCACGTCTAATCCCTCTTCCTGGGATACAGCCAGGGGATTTCAATAGGGAATTTCAGCAGAGGTCATGCCCTTCTACATCTACTCTCTTCAGGGCAAATAACCCCGATTCCAACTAGGTCCCTCATGGGGCTTTGCTTGGTCCCTGCGATCCGCGTTGATTTCTAGAACATCGGCAGTCAGTCATTTAATAAACTTCCACCGAGAAGCTCTGAGGTGCTGGGCAGCCCGGTTTGTGTCCTTCTCCTTCATTTCCTTTTCTTTTTTTTTAAAGGAAGATTTACACCCGACGTAAGGCTTGAACTCACAACCCCAAGATCAAGAGTTGCACGCTCTCTTGGGGCGCCTGCGTGGCTCCATCAGCTGAGCGTCCGACTTCGGCTCAGGTCGTGATCTCATGGTTCGTGGGTTCTAGCCCTGCATCGGGCTCTCTGCTGACAGCTAGCTCAGAGCCTGGAGCCTGCTTCGGATTCTGTCTCCCTCTCTCTGCTCCTCCCCCACTCACGCTCTGTCGCTCAAAAATGAAGAAACATTAAAAAAAAAAAAAAAAAAGAGTTGCTCGCTCTCCTGACTGAGCCAGCTGGGCACCCCTGTGTCCATCGCCTTCAAAAATAGCACCCTGGTGGCAGATCAGAACACAACATTGAGAGGAGAGGCTGCGTAGTAAAGAGTTGGAAGACTGATCTCCCTCCTGACTACTGCGCCCCCAAAGGCACTGCCGTATCGGGCTGAGATGGCAGGCTGCTAAATTCTATTTCTCTTAGCCCAGGGTCATCCTTGGGCCAATCCCCACCCATCGCCAATGGCTTTCTGGAACACTGGTTGAGAAAGACTGAGTCGGAATCTGGGCCATGGGTTGGGGGGGGGGGCGGGAGAATGAGAACCCATCCTGCATGAGAGCAATTGGTTTTCTAGTCCCCACCACAGGACCTCAGGTCATCCCCATTCCGGTCCCTCTTGTTAGGGTTGCCCTGACTCCATCAGTCATCTAGAACATTCACCAGTCCAGCTCTGAGTGCCTTTCCATCTCTGATTTACGCACTGTCACTATCCACTTCTACAAACTGAGAGGAAATGTCAAACGGGACACAAGCGAGGCCCCCACGAGGTTAGGCTGTCTGTGGCCAAGACCTAACTCTCAAGCCAGTCTGACTGATTCCCCTCTAAGACCCAAGCGGCCACTTCCCGGAGGGACGCGAGCAGGTCCCACGGTGCCTCCGAGTGGCGTCCGGGTCTGGCGGCCCGGCCCCAGGTGTGCACGCCGATGGAATCGTGCTGATCCGCTCCCAGCCCAGTCCTAGAAAGGCCAGTTTCCTGGCGCAGCCACGTCCTGTTACCAGAGGATGCGCTCGTCAGTGAGCGGGGCAATATCTGCCTCTCGGGGTTGTGAGGAGGTTCAGCTGAGGCGGCATATGTGCGTGCCCTGCTCAATGACTGGCACAGAGAGGGCGCTTGATAGATGAGCACTACCCTGCTGCACTGTCAGCCACTCTGCCAAGGTACAGGAGGGCAGCGCCTGGGTCTCTGCACCAGGCATTGCAAGCATACAGGGAGCCGAATGCCGTCACCAGCAACTGCAGAGCCTGAGGGAGCCAGACAGGGCGGGCCCAGGGAAACCGGGGGGCATAGCCAAGCCAGCCTAATCCCCACCCAGGCCCAGAGGGGGTTCGGAAAGGCTGGGTAAGCACACGGAGGGAGGCCTAAAGCACCCCCCAACATCCTCGCCAAACGTTCACTGCCACGGCCTGTGGCAGAAGTGACAAGAGGCCAGCTCAGGGTAGGGCTCCGAGAGCTTGGTCTGGGGCCCGGGCCAGATGGGGCTGAGGCGAGGAGCAGAACCGGGGCCCATGTGCCCAGCAAGCTGTGCCAGCCCCAGCCCATGCCAGCCCAGCCAAATCTGAGTTATATCAGGAGAAGGGATCTGTTCAGAAAACTCACCCATCTCGGCATATTTACATATTCTATTTTTGGGGTCTCTTCCTTTTTTTCCCTTAGCTTCCTAGAAAAGTTCTCGTGATCAATTCCAACTTCACCTCTGCTGAACTGCAGAAGCTCACTCTCAGTCCCATCCCCCCTCCAACTGCCAACTAGCTCCCCTCCAGCTACTCTCCTGCAGGCAAGATTCTCCAGAGTTCTCTGCCCTCCCTGCCTCTGCTGCCCCCGCCCATTCAGGCCTCGACCCCTGCCACTGTTTTCTGGTTCCACTATAACGTCTCCACAAGGTCACTGTGGCTCAAGTCAGTTAAGTCCAAGGTCGGCCCTGGCTGCTAGGTCCCTCCGCCGCAGCTCACAGCACTGACCGTGCCCTCTTTGTCCAGTGCCTTCTACTCCTGGCCTCGCCTTCAGAAGCAGCGGAGACCACCCCCTTCCGTGTTCCATGGTCACCGTCCCTATAAAGCCTAACCCCTTAGTGGGTGTCCCTTGCCTGTTACCCACCCCTGAAAGGTTGAATTACCTTCTCACAGGACACAGGCCGAGTCTTCAACCCAAGGCTTCCTGATCATTATCTCTAACTTAAGAAATACCCACTATTCTACGAGACATCCCCACCTGGCTGGCCCATGGCACTGTGACCCCGACATGTCCCAAACTGGCCCTGCATCCCGAATCCAACCCCCAATCCCTTATTCTGGCCGCACCGCCATCCACCCACTCACGTCCCACCACCTCCTCCCTCTCCCTCGTCCCCACACCTAGTCTGTCTTTTCACAGCTCACGTCCCTCCCCTCCACCAGCCCCCCACCGCCGCGGCTCTAGTCCCCACGTGCGTCCCATCTGCAGGCAGCGAGCGGCCTAGCCGGTCTCCCACCGTCAATCTCACTTCCCACAAATCCAGCCTCCACACAGCTGTCAGGCTACCTCACGCGAATCCAGCCCCTCCCCACTGCCTGAAGCCATCCAAGGGGTGCTCTCGGCCTTCGGGATAAAGCCCAGGCTCCTCCGCCTGGTCCGAGCCTGCGCCACCTCCCACCCCTCCGCACCCACCAGCTTCGGAGTGAGGCGGGCCCGAGTTCCTAAGGCCGCCTTGTCCAATGCCTGACTGCGATTGTGGATAGATGACCTCAACTCTCAACCCCCGTGTCCTCACCTGAAAACCGGGGCTGATGAAGTAACGCTCACCTCTCCCAAGAGGCCATATGAACACGGATGCCTCAAATGGCTCTCCACCCGCCCTCCTCCCACACCGCCACACCGCCAGGTGAGCCCACGGTCAGTGCTAAGTGGGTCACGGCTCCCTCACTGGACTCCCTGCCTCAAGCCTGCCCCCCTCGTCCCCACCCCCGCCCCCCGTTCACACACAGCAGCCAGTGACCGATCTCAAATGCAAACCTCGCCCTCCCTGGATTCAAGATCTCCTGTGACTCCCAGTGTTCTTAGGGGAAGTCCAAACTCTTCACATGGCTTAAAACGACCCAGCCTCTGCCTACCTCGAAAACCCACCCTGCCACATAGGCCTACAGGAGCTGTACTCTCCCCCCTCCTAGCCCGCTCGGCACCTACACCTTCCTGCCCAACTCCTCCTCCCCCTCAGCTCTCAAGTCAGACACCACTCTCTCCAAGAAGCTCTCCCTCATCACCCACACACCCTAACCCAAGTGAGCTGCCCTTCCTATGGGGACCTGCCTCGTCCGGCTGTCATAGGCTTTAGTGTAAACATCTGTTTTTCTGTCTTCCCAATGACACGGTTCCGTGACAGCAAGGACCCCACCAGGTTTACCCGGCACAGGCCAGAGGCTGAACGAATGTTTGTTGGAAGAGTGAAGGGAACAATGGTGAGGAAGGAGTCCTTGGCCCGTGGAAAGCCCCGGGCTCCGTGGGGGCTCTTATCAGACTCAACATATATTATTTAAAACATGGCCACAGGAAGCAAAGCCAACTTGCCAAGACCGTGGAGGAAAGAGCTGACAAAGAAGGGAAGGGGAAATCGTGGAAACGGTTCAATTCTGGGAAGCAGTACGACTGGTATTGGGGGGTCAGTTCTAGGGACAGGGCAGGGTTACCCAAACGTCCCCCAGCAAAATGGAGTGGGAGAGTTAAGGAGCCCCAGTGCCTGCGAGGACAGTCCCCAGGGTATGAGCGGCCACAGAACGGAAACTAGCTCTAGGCAGGCAGTTCTTGGGGAGGAAGGCTCTGTCAGCCCCGTTTGACCAAGTTGGCCCTTGTGGCTGGAACCGGCCTCTGTTTCTACCACAAGCAAGCCAGAGGCGTTGGGTGAAAAGACGGAGCTTCCTTCCTGGTCCTTGCTCCCACCCACGAGGAGGCAGCTGGGCTCCAGGGAGACCACTGAGGCACGAAAGAGGCCCAGCACCAAAAAGCCCGGTAAGTTCCAAGCCTTTCAGCCAACGCAAACTCCTCTGAACATTAATTCTAGGATGGAGAGGGAGAGGTGGCAAGACTTCACATTTTCTGGAGGAGGGACACACAATGTGCTGCTCAGCCACATCTCGGACAGGGGGTCCTCCTGAGTGCCTCCCTCTAAGAGCATCGCTGACAAACGAGAAGGCGTTCATGGGGAACAGGATGTCCGAGGCACCACAACCAGCACAGGCCAAAGGGGCGAGTGAACCGTCAGCCCTCTCCCTAACTAAAGCCACACTAACAGAGCAGAGGGGGCGGCAGGCTTGTCTGTGTGCTCCCTCGGGGCAGGAATGGGACCAAACGACAGGCAGTCCTTGTAAGTAGTAGACCTCTTGTCCCAGGAAGTGGCAAGCAGAGGCTGAATGGCCAGGACCGCGGGTGCTGCGGGCGGGACGTCTGCCCAAGGCCCAGGGCACGGGCAGACCCGAGCTCCTTCCCACTGAAACGGCATCGGAGGGGAAAGATCTTTTCCTGACAAAGTATTCAAAGCACACGAAACCCACTCGCTCAGCTTGGACGTGTCTGCGACGCAGTAGGGAACACTGTGCCAAGGGGAACGAGAGCTCGGGCAGATGGAGCGGCAGCTTGGGGGTTGGTGCCCTCTCTTCAAGATGAAAGCTGGGCCCTGGTGGTGTTGGTGTTGTTGTTTAGTATTGTTATTTAACTGCTCTTGTATTTACGCCTTCAGGACAGAGAAGAGGGCCCTGCCTCCTGGCACAGCTCTGAGGCCCAGAGTCTGGCATCGTTACAGAAGAGCCATCGAAGACTCCCTGGTGAGAGGAGGCAGGGGAGGAATACGGAATCTTGTGGAAGCCTGGGGGAGGGCGAGCTGCCCTACCAGCTCACAGTAAAAGTACGCCTGGCCGCGCCCCAGACTGGGGCCGTCTCAGAAGCACAAGCCTCTTCTGGCCACAGCCACCACACGGCAGCCACCCTGGACACCGGGTGGCGGCTCTGCTCCAGCCTTGGCCACGGCCTGAGGCTGCCACACCCCAAAGTGCCAAAGGGCCTGGGGCTATCACTGGAATCTTCTCCAAAAAAAGAGACTGTGGGCATCGCACAGCATCCCATGATGTGGGTCTAAAATTCTCCCCCCCCCCCGGGGCTCAGAAGCAGGGGCGGGCCACGATCCCCGAACCCACAGCGCCCAGACCCACACACCACGCTTGCCCCCACTGCCTCCACCAGCTCAGAACAGCCAGAACGGCCAAGCAATGGACAAAGCGGAAGGTCGACCATCAGATGTATTGGGGAGAGGAGAGACGGGGCACCTGCAGGAGTGCCTGCCACGGGCGGCCGCCTGCCTTGGCAGTCTGCTGGGGGGTCAGGAGGAGCAGGAGGTCACGGGGCTCCTCCGGCGAAGATGAGCTCCAGGGCCGCTTGGATGTCGCCGCCAGTGGCCTGCAGGGCCCGCAGGCTCAGCTCGTCGTCCTGGATGCCCATGTCGCGCAGCTGCTGCAGCTGGGGCTGCCACTGGCTCTGCGGAAAGACGGGACACGCGGAAGCCGTTAGCGGGGAACCTCAGCAGACCCCCTTGGGCCTGCTCTTCCAGGGGGAGGGAGGAAGGCCAGCTGCCACGGCAAAGTCGCTGATGGGAAGCTCCGCGGAACACGGGGCTTCTAGGAAGACTACCGGAGGGCCCTGAGAGTTTAGAGAACCGACGAGAAGTTTTCCCAATTAAAAAAAGGAAAAACTTAACATAAGGATCAAAAAAGAAGGCACAGATTACTCACCATCTAAATTTTAAAAAATTAAATTACTTTCTTTCTCCTGCTCTATGTATAGACAGACAGACACATACACACAGATGGGGGGAGGGGGCACACGTTTAAATTAGTTTTGTTTTGGAGCGTGATGCATAGCGAAAAAGCCTCCCTCCCATTCCCGCCCCAGAGAACCCGTTTTACTTCTCTTTGAGAAACTACAGATATATATATACACCCGTATCTACCCTTTTCTTAGACCCTCGTTCTACCCTCGGCAGCCGCCTTTTTCCCAACATAATTAATGTATCCTGACGATCTCTCTAGGCCGCTAGGGGACTTTTTAGTAAGGCTACAATATTCCAACTCCTACGTGTCCTGAAATGTCCCCTGAGCTGTTTCCAACCTTTTGCCGCTACCAACGATGCCGCGGGGACCGCCTCTGTACAAATGGTATTTTCTACATGCACGCACATCTGTCTCCAGGAGAAATTCCAAGAAACAGGGCCGCAAGGAATCACACGGCTTTAAGGCCGTCGGCACTTCCTTCCCAAGAAGAGCCTCTTCCTGTGCCTTGCCCATTTTCCTATGGAGCGGTTGGTCCTAAATTACTAGAATTCCACACGCCAGGGGTGTTTTGCCTGGTATGTGTCACAGACTTCTTTCCCTGTTTGTTGTTGGCCTTTGGTCTTTGCTGGTTTGGTTTGGTTCGGTTCGGTTCGCTATGCAGAAATCTTCACTTTTTACAAACTCGAAATGGATTCCTCTTTGTGTGATGGCTCCTGGAGCTGGACTCTCAGCTACAAAAGGTCCTCTCCACCATAAGGGCTTAAAGAGACTCACCCACATTTTCTGTTAGTACTTTCAGAGCTTTGTTAATATCTCTGCCTCACGAAGGAGGAAGTGCACGACTTACAGAAGACAAGGTACTCACTCGCGGGGAGAAGGCAGTGGGGATGAAACGCAAATTCGGAGAGGCAGGCAGGCAAGGGTGAAGTGTGGTGGGTTTTTCGAAAACCACACGAGACCACCTTGGTTGGCCAACTGGAGCCAGTGAAAGTTCTTGAGCCGGAGAGCGGCATGGAGCCGGGGAAGATGAAGGAATGGAAAAGACCAGCTGTCCCCGGGGCCTGTTCCTGTTCCCCTCACTGTCCGCCGGGGCCACAGGGGTTTAGCGGAAACCACAGGAGCCTGAACCCTGTCTTTCCCACTTGAGGGCTTTATGACCCTGGACAAATTCCAGAAACGACACTCACCCCCAGGCTCAAGTGAGGCGCAAAGGAAGCAGAGTGAAGCGGACAGCTCGTGCACAGAGATATGCAACAAACACTGGCTCCTACGGTCCTCCAGCTCGCTGCTCGAGTGACCTCTCCGTGCGGCAGAGCCGCGACGGTGTCATTCCCAGCTTAAAACCTTCCATGGCTCGCTGCTGACTGCAGGATCAAGCTGGCCTCCGTACTCGAGCATTAGAGACTGTCTCGCTCAGGTCCTGCTGCCCTGTTCTCTGGCTCCGTCTGAGGATCCTGATCTTCTCCATGAGGAGACTGCCTTTTGGCCTTGCGGGCCTGGGGACGTCACACGTACCTCCACACATCTGCTCACACAGGTGGCTGCCTCTACCTGGACACCATCCGCCTGCCTGAATACCCCCTTTCCGGTCTGGTTAACCTCTAACCAATCTTTAATAATCAGTTCAAACGCCCCTTCCTCAGAAAAGTTCTGCCTGACCCCGGCCCTTGCATCAAGCCTGGGCTGGGCTTCTCGCTCCACCGCTCCGCTGCTTCAATCTCCTGGTACCCCTCCACGGCAGAGATGAGGACGGCCCACCTCTGCCCCAGCAGCTGGACCCGGGTCTGGTATATCAGTGCTCAATGCTCACGGAATGAATGAATAACTCTTTGAAACCGCCACTAAGTGTCCCAGCCGCACAGTTGGCAGAGTCAGGCCACGGCCACAGGGTGCGGGAGTGGGAGCCACAGGGACAACTGCCCTTGCTGGGAGCATCCTCTCCTGTCACAGTGCCAGGCCCCAGCTGGTCCTAGAGCGAAGAAGGTCCCTCTAGAGAGCAGAAAAAGCTCAGTACTTGAAGGAACTAGGAAGCCGCATGGACACCGGAGTGGGGAAAACTGACCTGAAGGCTGGGCTGCCCCGAGGCCTGCAGGGCATGCTGGAGGGCTTGGCTGAAGAGATCGTTGGTGATGGGTGTCCCTGACTGGACACCGGAGGACATTGGTGAGGTCCCTGAGGAATGGCCCTAGAGACAGATCAGGGGTCAGTACCACCCTCAGAGCCACCTCAATCTTCCAGCGCCGTCATGAGGCCGTCACGGCACCCCATCGCGGGTCCCTGGGGTACCCAACTACTGCCTCCCCACAGAGACCTACGTGGGACAACCACACAGAGGTGCCTAAAAGCTCGCTGAGGCCGAGAAAGATCCATTGTCTTCTGCTCTAGGGAAATGGAACTGAGCCTCTGACCTAGCCTAGGACCCCGGCACTGGGAGAGACGGCCTTGGCGGCCAGAGTGACCATGACCAGGAACGCTTCAGTCGGTGACAGCTGAGCCCTGTCAGGGACGAGGAAGGGCACATTATGCGAGGGGAGGTTCTGAACTCCGAGGGGAGGAATTCTGGACTGTACTGCACCCCGCGTGCTGAGCCCTAAAGGCAAGTCGGGGGGAGGAGGACCGAGCCGCCGTGAGAAGCCCACCAGGGTTCCGGGAAGACTCCAGCTCCAGGATGTGGCACCAGGGGCAGCAAAGGTAAGCCCACCGTGCCTCCGGGGAGCTTCTCCCCTGGGCACCCGGCCCCCGTCTTCATACCTGGGTGCCGGGAGTCGGCGTGTGAGAGCTGCTCTCCGGAGTGCTGGCCAGGGCCAGGGCGGTGGCCAGCTCGCTCTGGGTGATGGGCCGGGGGCCAGCGGCTCCACTGTACCCCAGCGAGGCTGGGCGGGAGCTGGGTGTGCTGCTGGAGGGCGTGGACCTGGAGGTCTGGAGAAGGGAGGCCCCCGGGATCGGGGAGGTGACACCGTGACATTCCCAGAGGAACCCCACCCCCCCGCGGCAGGAACAGAAGGAGCCTCCCCAAGCTGCCAGGTTCAGAAAGGAAGAGTATGACCTAGATGGGCCACCGGAGGGGTTAAGACCACCCCCCAGCTCGGGTGTGCCGAGTCCCAAGGAGAGGCGCATCCCTGGCACCGTCTCCTCTAAATGGCAAGCAGCCAGGCCACCTACTGGGTGAAAGTCATCCTCATCGTCAGAGAGCCCTTCAAACAGGAAGCCACCTGGAGGAGGGAGAACAGATTTTGGGAGGAAGAACAGAAAGGCACAGGCGTAGCTCCAGAATCTCAGCTCAGATACTCTCCAAATTCACATTTTCATCTCTCCCCTTGGAAAATTACAGGACAGATGCACTCCCTGACTCAAACCGAGAGTTCCCAAGGAACGCCCTCTGCCAACGCTATACATAGCTGCTGAGTAAAGCAAATCCCTGGGCCACCGCCGGCTCCCGAGGGGGCCTACGTTACGCTCTCTGGGGCCTACCTGGCATGTCCCGGTATGAGCTGGAGGGCAGGCTCCTTGAGGAGGAGTCCGCTCCCGGCAGCGGGGTGCTACCCGCCACCGAGTGCAGAACCAGGACGATGGCATTGACCAGGGCTGGGTGAGCAGGCACCAACCTGGGACAGCGGCAGGAAGAAACACAAGGGTGACTAAGAAGGTGAGAGCGCCCTGGGCATGACGGAGGTTCTGGGTGCCCCTCGAAACGGCTGCTCTCCCTTGCCTGACCTAGAATTCCTCGGCGCCTCCCGGCAGTGGGCTCTGTTCTCCCGCTCTGCCCTCAGCAGCAGCGGCAAAGCCCCCAGTCCCCGGGTCCGCTGCCAATGCCAATGTTCCGCCTTCCCCTCTGGCAAGGCATGACTGGAATATGCCCAGCCCAAGAGGCTCAGGGGCCATTCTCGGGTCTCATCTCCGTCACTACTTTCCCAGACTCTGTCGGGTCCCTTCTCTTCCCAGGGGGGGAGCGGTTTTCTTCACTTGCAAAATAAGGTCTATAACCTTTGCTGTCCCCTCCAACTCTCAAATGTTAGGGATCAATGCACCTGCATCTTTCCCCATCTCAGGGGAAATATTTTAATGGCTCAGGGCACCTGGGCAGCTCAGTTGGTTAAGTGTCCGACTTTGGCACAGGTCACGATCTCACGGTGCATGAGTTCGAGCCCCACATCGGGCTCTCTGCTGTCAGCATGGAGCCTGCTTTGTCTCCCTCTCTCTCTGCCCCTCCCCTGCTCGTGCATGTGCATGCTCGCTCTCTCAGAAAATATATATATATATATATATATATATATACATTTCAAAGGCTCACCAATGTCTCCCGAGTGAGAGCTGAACTGAGCCCGGCCGCAAAGCCACCTCCCTCAGAACCCTGCTTCGACTCCGCATCTCCACGTGTCCCTGTCCTCGGGCTTTGTCGTTCTACTGGGAGCCCCTGCTCTTTCTCGCCTCCTGACATACTTAACGGGTGGACTTGGGGAGAGATGGGGTTGGGCTCTAAGAGCAGAATCTGGGGTGACAATTAGGTTTCTGGCCCAACCATGAGGAGAGATAGGGTACCCTTTAAGAAGACGGGCAGACGTACGTGTCAAGCATGCTGGGATCGGCGAAGACAGAGAAGAGGTCCTTGTCCTGGAGAACGCCTGAAGGAGAACAGGGCTCGCCTCAGGGACTGGCGATGGAGCCAGACCCAGGAGGGCATGAGGAGGCTTTAGGCCTCAGAGCGACCAGCTCGACAGGGACACGGGACCACAAAGCAGCTCTCACGCAAAGCGGAGGAAACCAAGAAGCACAACCCGAGTGTTCTCCGTCGTGTTCCCCCACTCGCCGCCTCCCTCCGCACTCAGGTCACGGGCCGCGTACCTACACGTCAGCCTCTCTTCCTCGTGAGCTCAGGTTCCGCCCTTGCCACACCAATGTGTGTAGGAAGTCTTCCCTCCTGCGCGCTAAACGCTGCCCCCCTCTGGCATCCTACGGTCTCATTTATGCAGTTAGGTAGGCCATGATTTCTCGCTGGCACTGGCCGCTCTCGGAGGGCTGGGTGTAGGTCACAGGTCTTGGTTGCCCCCCTCCCCCCACAAGACCAGTGATTCTTCACAAGGTGGTAAACTGCCTCTCCCCGTTTCTCCTCCTTCTCCGACAACTCCCGCTTCCTCGAGCTCAGTCCTGCACTTACCGAGAGCGATGGGGTCACTGCTGAGACCTGGGGTGGCCACGATGATCTGGTCCAGAGATTCCTTATTGCTGAGCATCTTAAAGACCTGCAGGAGAGATGGGGGCGGGGGGGAGGCCTCTGAGCACTCCACCAGCTCAATCCCCTCAGCAAACACCTGCACGCCGAAGTGCTTCCTCCCTCAGTGCGCTTGTACACGCCCCACCACAACGGAACGACGGCCCCAGGAAACAGACGAACTTCTTTTTCCCTAAGATTGTAGCTTACTGGAGGGGAAACAAACAATTTAAAAAAAAAAAAAAGCCAGACCACGGTGAACCTCCAATCTCCAGCCCTTTCCCTCATCTGTAGTTCTAATGCTTCCAAAATTAAAGCTCTCTTTATAAGCCCAATAGCAAATGTTCTCCTAGGTCCCAAATGCCCTTTTCGAGCTCTATAAAATTAGCATTTCATATTGTATCTATGTCGGGAAGTTTGCAGCTCTATTAATTTGGCTTATCAACTCTCCTACTAGAAAGGCCTCGGCGCGTCTGCCCAGCGAGGAAACCCACGTTAAGGAGCAGTGGGCAGGCGCGTCGGCAAGAGTCAAAGAACGACGCCCGGCAGAAACAGCACGTGGATCTACTGGCTGTAACTACATTCGTTCCACGAGGCCAATCCAGTATCAGGAGAGGTGGTATCATCATCACGAGAGGAAACTCACAAGACCCAGCTGAGAGAGCCTGTTTGGGGGATGATAGGGCTCCACCGAGACCCACAGACGTGACAAAAACTCCCCAAGGAACTCTTAGTAGCCATGGCAACGGGCTTCCAGCTTCCCACTCGACACCCCTCACCAGCGTTCGCACCCGCTCCTGCCATCCTGGCAAGAGTCTCGGGCAAGGGGCCTCGGCACGCACTCACCGCCTCCCTGTAGGAGGAGCTGCTGTGCAGGGCAGTGTGCAGCACCCGGAACTCCCTCAGGGCAGCCACTCTGTCCACAGGTTCTGGGGACAAGACACTCAGTTACCTAAACCCGGCCCTGTCCCTGCGGCACACGCAGAGCGTCATTCCAGCGTGTTCCCTCGGCGCCCCGCAAAGAGCGCGAGCGCCCGTCCAGAAAAACCCACTGATGCCACCACGGATGCGAGAACCGCACCCTCTTTTGAGCATCCCCAGTACACAAGGCAAACAAGTTCAAGTTCCGGCAGAGGTGGGTCTCGGTACCTGCAAGAGACCGCTCTGATCAATATCCCACTGCGGGAGCTCTAGCCTTCGAACGTTTGAAAAGGAGGAACGTATAGCCGACTCCGTAGAATTTTAGACAGTGATTTAAAATAAGTACCAAAAGCCATCTGAACAATATGGAGCAATGCTGACACAATATGTTAAGAGAAAGAAATAGAACACAAAGTTGTACATATGTTCTCTAGTAAAACTCCGTAAAATGTGCCAGTGTGCATGTGGGCCAAGGCTGGAAGGGGACACAGGGGAGGAGAGAACTTAGGTAGGGTGGCAGGATGAAGGCTAGCCCTTTTCTCTGTGGTATTTTCTTTTAGGCTTCTGCAATATTATTTTTAATCTTAAAATACATAGATAGATAGATATATATAAGGGCCAAGACAACACACTGTACCTCTAGGGTTCTTAACCTTGTATCACACATGCCCGACAGTAGGTGTTTCGCTGGGAGGAGAAGCTCCTTTCTGATTTTTGGACACTATGATTCGCATATATGGGAAAGCTGGCTTAGTTTTAATTGGTTACTTTACCATTTAGGATATCAGCCCATTTCATTGGTGAAGAAATTTGGGTAAAAGGAGGGGGACTAGGTAGGAAGTTCATACTGGGTCACGGTTTTAAGTGTGGTTACCCTCACCTAGGACAGCTACTTGTGACTGTACAGACATTGTGCGGCCCAACTCCAGGGGCACCGGTCCCAAAGCAAGGGGAACGGCATCCGGGGGTGCAGGGTACCGACCATGTCCTTACCTATACTTCTAATCAGGAGGGTGGTATCTTCCAAAAAATATTCATCTTAAGTAAACTAATTTCTTCATTCAGCAAACATGCACCAAGCACTGACTCCATGCCTGGTTTTGGGAAAAGGCGCGGAAGGCAGAAACTAAGGGTCCCTGCCACCAAGGAACTCATGGGACAGCAGAAGAAACAAGACTAGATCAAACACACAGACACAGTTACACAATGCCATGCTGAGGACTTCAGCAGAGGTGTGGACCCCAGTTAGGGCAGCAGGAACTGGAGGCAGACGGCCATTAGGGAGAAGGAAGGCTAGGCCCAGAGGAGAAGGGTATTTAAGGTAAAGCAGATGCTTTCTAAGAGGAGAAGGTATTCTAAGCTTAAGTGAGAATGTGTGCAAAGTCATGGAAGGATAAAAGAATGAGGTGCTTTGGTGGAACGGCAGGCGTTTTTTTTTTGTGGCCAGAGCTCGGGGTACACATTCCTGCTCAAAGAGCAGGCTAAGTAAGATCCGGAAGGGATCTGACACCCGCCACAGAGGACCATCAAAGGGACCCAGGTGGGAAGGGAGGGACTGACAGATTCTCCTCCCACCGGCGCTAATCTAGTGGGAGACGCGGCAATGTGCTTCCTCTTATAAGAGCACTCAAGAATAAAACCTCCGAAATGCCATCGCGAAAGCGTTTCTTTTCAGATCTAAGTTTGTTTTCACCCCCAATAAAACAAGTGCGTGTTGCAGAGAGAAACCTCCAGGCCAAAGGGAGGAGGAAAAGGACTCTTAATATCAAAAGCCGGTAATCAGCTAAGAGTTACGGTTGTGTCTGTAACATCTCTGAGCTAACCTCCATCTCCCTCTCTGGAAGTGGGAAGCAGCCAGCCCAGTGGAAAGAATGTGGGCTCCAGAGCCAGGAAAACCTGCCTCGCATCCCAGCTCTTGCATTAATTTTCTAAGTAGGTGACCTTGAAGAAATAGCTCTTCTAAACGTTCCTTTGCTTCATCTACCAAAGGCGAATGCTGTTCCCTGGCCTGCGGGTCGAACGATTAAATGGGATAGCGAAGAGGAACAATCTGGCTTGAAGAAGCAGCAAATGTCACTTTCCTTCTGTCAGCGCCCTCCAGCCAAAGACCAGAGGGGCACGCCTGCAGCGGACCAAGTTGGGCTCACTGCTCTGTACAGAGAGGAGGAGGTACACCACGAAAAGTGGGGGTATCTCAATAAGATGACGTCAGAGAAGACTTATGGGATTTGGGCTTCGGCTGGGGGATTTGGGGGGGGGGCGGTTCCAAGAAGCAGGGCTGTGCTCTGGATTGACTGCTGTCAGGAAGTGGGGGTGATTTTCCGATTGGAGACTTAGTAATTCTTACCTAGAAGGAAAGAAAGCCAGAGCAAGGCCAACGCCGGAACTGGTCAAGAAGCGACAGCCGCTCACACCGGCCAGGAGGGAGGCATATTTGGTCACTTCCGAGACGTGGAAGTTCAGGGCTTTGTCTCCGTCGCGAAATGAGCGGGATCTTATTTTTGTCCTGATCCATTAGAGTCTCAGAGGGAGTGGCCTTACCGGTGTTGGTGAGCTGTTGAAATTGTTCATTGTTTCAAGGCCTAGCCCAGGGGCCGGGCCAGCCCCTGAATGTCAGAGACCGCCTTTCTCTTTCTCCCTTCCCGTCAGTGGACAAAAGATCTTTTTGTCCTTTGTGTTTAGAATTGAAAAAAGGGGATATTTCAAGCCGATAACCAATCCGTGGCGGTCATGAACATTTCAAAAACACGGCAGATGGGCAGTTTAACAAATCTCTCTTACACAGCTTAGCTTTATCCTTGGGGAAGCTTTTAAAACACGGACGTAGACCTGAAATTAGGGATTCCAAGCAGCACCTTTTATTAATAAGTCAAAAGGGCATTAGAGGTTTTGTTAAGTTTTCTCCAAGAGCTACTTTAGTCCTGTTCAAATATTTTCAAGCTTCAGGAAAATAAACTACCAGCACAGCAGAAGTGAGCTGTCCAGGGTCGCTTGTGGGAAGATTTGCTACGGCATCGGAAGAGTACAAGGAGTTTCAGCGTTTTTCTAGTAAGAACAACAACCACAAAGAGATCCACAGTTCACAGAGACACAAACTGTTCATCTAAAGGAGTTAAAGTAGACACACACTCCCTACCCCACTAGAAAACAATGGGTAACGAACTTAAAAAGTAAAGAAACAAGTTCCCTTCTGTTAGCGGTGTTGGCAGCAAGTAGATCAAAACTGCACTCTACTGGGGCGCCTGGGCGGCTCAGTCGGTTAAGTGTCTGACTTCGGCTCAGGTCATATCTCACGGTCCGTGGGTTCGAGCCCCGCATCAGGCTCTGTGCTGACAGCTCTGAGCCTGGAGCCTGCTTCGGATTCTGTCTCCTTCTCTCTCTGCCCCTCCCCTGCTCGTGCTCTGTCTCTGTCTCTCTCTCTCTCTCTCAAAAATAAATAAACATTTAACAAAAATATCAAAACCGCACTCTATTATCAATGAGACTAATCCAATGTGTAATACAGACATCGTCCATCACCATCTCGGTAAATCACTTCTGCGTCGCACCCAGGCCAGGCTTCAAGAGCGCACAGACCCTTCCTTGCCTTGTAGACATTTCAGAAACCCTGCTTGCCTAAGGGCCCTTACTCACCTGGTTTCTGGTCAGGCTCGGGCCAGGACTTGCGCAGAACGTGGACTGTGGACCCAGGCTGGATGCCATAGAAGTCAAGGGTCTGGTCGTCTTTAAGCTTCCGGCCACAGTAGATCAAATCTAAAAGGAGAACTGTCCGTTTAGAGTTTGCTCTTCAGAACAGTGTAGATAGAGTTCTGCGCCTAAGAAACTGATCTTGATTGGAAAGACAGCCGGAGGAGGATACATGCTTTAGAAAGTACTCTTCATGAATAAATACATTGTAATAACAAATCATTAGCAACTACAAACTCATAAAATACAAAAATCTATGCCCAGGGAAGCTCTAGAGCTTAACATCATGCTGACTGACTTAAATGAATGGGAAAATGCGACAAGAGGACGAACCCAGTGTTTTTATGACTAAGAACAGACTTTTTTGCCAGTTGGACACCTCGGTTATTATAAATTTGTAACATAATTTAACGTTACATTTAAATCCCTCTTCCTCTACCTAGAATACCCTTGCCAGTGTCCTTTCCTTTTTTACCACCTTCCCTCTAACCAACCAACCGAGCAAACAAAAATCCTTCTAATCATCCCTTAAAACCCATCTCAAATGCCATATACTGCCCCCCCCCAACAAGCTCCTCCTTCCCTAGCCTACCCCAAATTCTTGCTCTTTCAGAGAAAGAATTTAACAATGTCATGGTTGAGGAGCTCTGTGATAAAGGGGCTTAGTATAACACACAAGTGAAATGGCAAGCAATAGTTTTATTTCATGGTTTGTGTTTCTTTTCTTTTCTTTTTGTTTTTTTAAGTTTATTCATTATTGAAGACAGATCATGAGCAGGGAGGAGGAGAGAGGGAGGGAGACACAGAATCCAAAGCAGGATCCAGGCTCTGAGCCATCAGCACAGAGCCCGATGCAGGGTTCGAACTCACACAATGCGAGATCATGACCTGAGGTGAAGTCCAACGCTCAACCGATTAAGCCACCCAGGCGCCCCTTGGTTTGTGTTTCTATTCACCCAACTACCCTCACTTCCCTAGACCGTTAACGTTATGAGGCAACGAATCTCAAACTCTTCATTGACCCTTGTCATTCCGGAAGTATCCTCCCCAGAAAGAGAGGAGAGCAGCAGCCCGGCCCGTTCAGAGACTCACCAATCAGCTCAGGGTCTGGAACAGATTCCTGCAGTTTTCCAGCAATCAGCTGCTTCAGAAATGAAATACTATAGCCCCCCAGTGAGTATTCCCCCAGCTCTGACTCTGGCAACTGGAGAATAGACTTGGGGGCAAGTGGCTGGTCAGCCAGCTTCACCGCCAGGTGCCAATCTGAGAGAGACATCCTCTCTCTTTCGCGCTCTCTCTTTCTCCCTGTAAAGGAACAAAGCCTTAGTGGTTAGAGGACAGACCACCGCCCTACACCACCCGCACCCCACCAAGGGGATGAATGAAAGATAATTCAGGGTGACCCTGTTGGAAAAACGCAGGGTGCGACATCAGGAAGCCAGAACTAGAATCTGGGGTCCTCTCTTTACTCATCCTAGGATAAACAGCAAAAAACACCTTCAGCTTGCGAGGCCTCGGTTTCTGCATCTTTAAAGTGGACCCAAAAATGGAAGGTTGTGAGGTTCAAATGAGATCACTGCGCCCTCTCCCTTACGTACACTCCTGATTTCCCATTTTCTTCATCAACTCTTGCTGGAACTGCCATAGCTTTATAACAAGCTCCTGCCTCTTGCCTCTCTCCCTGTCCAACATCCATGCTGCCACCCAACTCATCAATTTATTGTTTTCAATGCAGTATAGTCAACAAACGGTGTTATAGTCATTTCAGGTGTACAACAGAGTGATTCAATAATTCTGTACATTACTTACTCCGAGCTCACCATGATAAGCGTACTCTTAATTCCCTTCACCTATTTCACCCATCCCCCCACCCACCTCCCTGCTGGTAACCATCTGTTTGTTCTCCATAGTTAATCATCACTTTAACACACAGATCTTATCAAAACATTCCTCGGCTTAGGACTCCGCCAACCACTCCAAACCACTTCTTTGAATAAGACTGTAACTCCACAGCCTGGCTTATGACAACATTTGTTTTGTTTTTGTGTTTTGTTTTGTTTTATGACAACATTCTTTCTGTTCCCTCTGCCAGCCTTCCTCCCCAACAGAGCCCTGCCCTGCCCTGCCCTGCCCTAACCTCCCCAGCATTTCGGTCCACCCCCAGGAAGCCTCCAGTCTTAACAAAGGTCTCCCACTTTGTATCTCTGCTCATCTGCTAATTCTACATGTAATTCCTCCTCCCTTTGGCTTCTTAGCAAACTACCAAGATCAACTCAGATACAACCTTCTCTGTCCCCTCTCTCTTTCCTCTGCTGTTCCCACACTCCGTCAGGGCAAAGGGTTACAAATATCTATTTACTTCTCAAACCCCAATCCCCAACCCACTCCTAAAAGCCCTTTGATAGCAAAGACGAATTTTTGCCTTTATTGTCCCAATGCTTGGCAGATGTGGGTCCCCAGAAATGAATCAGAAACTCTGAGAGTGGAAGAATCCCCTAAGGCAAGCTCTCGTTATAATATTATTGCTTCCAAAGAGGCCCCTAGTAGTGGGAGGGGAAAATGCTGTGTGGAACCTGCGCAGTCGACCCCAAGGCATCCTCAAGGTACCGATCTCCAGGTTTACGAGAAGGAAAGAAATAAATAAGTCTTTTAATATACCATATCTCATTTAATCCCCACAACTGTTCCTTGAGGCAGGCATTACCAAGTAAACCCTAAAGACGAGGGAACCGTGACTCAGAAAGGTGGCCACCGGCCCAAGGTTACAGACAGCTAATAGTGGGGCAGGGACACTATCTCTTAGGTGACGATCCCACCACTCCCACGGACCCAGCTAACTAAGGGACACATGTCGAGCCCGCGCGACCCGGGACCCAAGGCCCTCACCCGTCCCGCGGAAGGAACCCGGCCGCAGAGCCGCCGGTGTAAACACACTCCGGGCCTCTCGCCGGAAACAGGAAGCCCTGCGCTGCATTCTGGGAGTTGCAGTTTCTGCTGCGGCCCCCGTCCCTTCCAAATCGCCTGCCTGCTGGTGGCGCTCATCGCAAAGCTTCCGGTTCTGGGGAGGGCGTGGCTTCTGAGCCACTTGAAATTTCCCGCGCAAGGGCGTCGCGGCGGCTTTCGCAGGTGAAAGGCCCGATGCCCGTCAGCGTTCGGGACGCCAGTCGCGGGACGTGGGCCCGACGTCGTCCCCGGAAGCATGCGGAGCCCCCGGCAACGCCGCGTCGTTCCAGCGCCGCAGGAGGGAAGGCCCGCCCGGATCCCTTTCTGCGCCCACCCTCGCTCCCCCTCTCCCCGCTTTCCCTAGCGGCCTCTTCAGACACGCCCAGCGGTACCTTGCGGTCCTCCCCTGGAAAACCGAGTGCTCTCGGGGGAAGGCATCCTCTTTTGTGCTTCTCGCAGCCAGTCCACCAATGGAGGCAAACCAGGAACGGAAGGATGACTCCCTCCCAACGTGGGTTCGTGGAGGGGTGCTATTAAGTCGGGATCCTGATACGCTTGCTTCAACATGCAGTGGTGAGGTTTATGTAACAGTCATTCGTAGAATCAATTTGGGGAAGGGAATTTCCACTGAACTGTAATAGAGAAACTGCCTATTTTAGATGCATGGTTAGAATTGGTTTGCGTTTGCACAGAAGTTTGAATTAGCGCTAAAATGTTGAAGAGGGCTACTTTTTTTTTTTTTATCTTAGAGCGAGAGAGAGAGCGGGGGAGGGGAAGAGAGAGAGAATCTTGGGCTCAGCTCGGAGCCCAAGGCAGGGCTTGATCCTGTGGCCCCGTGATCACGACCTGAGCTGAAATCAAGAGTCCGTTCCTCAATGGGCTTAGCCACCCAGACGTCCCAAGAGGGGCTACCTCTAATTGGAGTCTATTTGAGAATTAGTTCAAGGAGCAAGGAAAAGCAAAAGAACAGGCGAATATAAGTGAATGAGGTTGATCAAAGCAGCCGAAGGCTGAGTAAGAGTGTAGTTCCAGAACATGCCAGCGTAGGCCCGGGACTGGGGCGGCAACGGAACGGGATAGCTTGGCTGAGGAGAGCGGACAAACCGCAGAGCCTAACATTGCAGGCAAGGACCCCTCTGCTGTCCCGATATGGTATGTGGGAGATTTCCAGGAAGTCCGTCAGTCCGTCTCCAGGCTGAAGGCCACGTTCCTTCTAGCCGTTGCCCCCAAAGTCCCGCCACCCCATCCTACCCATTATTTAGATATAACCTCTCGGAAATCCTCCCTAACTATCCAGCGCTCCTCATTCTCCTACCTCTCCTATTGGCACCCGAACCACAGAATTTAGTGTTTTATTAAATTTTGTTCGATACTGTGTTATAGCTGCCTGCAGAAGACAGGGACTCTGTTTTCATTTTGTTTTCCTCGAAGTGGAGCTGCATATACCAGGTGCCCATGAACTTGCTTTGATTGATTTCATTACAATCTCCATAGAGAAAAAACAATGACCTTCTTACCCTACACTTCATCTTCAGCAGCTGACCAGGGCCTGGCACATAGTAGGTGATAAGAACCAGATATCGAATGAATAATTCAGGCCAAAGCTAGTTACCAAATGTGGCCATCTTGGCTGTGGCTCGTTGGCTTCCAAGAAAGGAGATAATCCCCTCTCGGTTCTGAATCATTTAAAATGTTCAGAAACGCCGTAATGACAAATTTTTTTTAATTAAAAAAATTTTTTAATGTTTATTCCTTTATGAGAGACACAGACAGAGAGTGAGCGGGGAAAGGGCAGAGAGAGAGGGAGACACAGACTCGGAAGCAGGCTCCAGGCTCTGAGCTGTTCCACACAGAGCCCAACGTGGGGCTGGAACTCACCGACTGTGCGATCATGACCTGAGCCAAAGTCAGACATTTCACCGACTGAGCCGCCCAGGTGCCCCTGTAATGATAAATGATTAAATAAACAAATGAAGAAGGAATAACCTGGGACCAAACAGGTTCTTTTTTTTTTTTTTTTTTTAATGTTTTTATTTATTTTTGAGAGCAGGAGAGACAAAGCATGAGTAGGGGAGGGTCAGAGAGAGAGAGGGAGACACAGAATGAAGCAGGCTCCAGGCTCTGAGCTGTCAGCACAGAGCCCGACGCGGGGCTTGAACTCACAGACTGTGAGATCATGACCTGAGCCGAAGTCGGACGCTTAACCAACCGAGCCACCCAGGCGCGCCCCAAACAGGTTCTTTGGGAGCCCATTTAGCAAGTAGGTGCTGTGCTCAGAAGTGAGGGTCAGATTCTAACTAAAATTAGAAGCCTGGACGCAAGATAAAGATGGAAGCCCAGACACGTAGTAAAAAGGAAAGTGTCCTGACCCAGTCCTTCAGCCAACCGATATTTGAAGACGTTAATACCCTCACTAGTTTTCTCTGAGAAAGTGGTGGACGAGTGTTCACTAAACCTTCAAGAAATTATTTGGCCCAAACATTAACTATCAGAAAACAAATTATGAGTGTGCACATTTGCATTTTTTAATTAATTACTTAATTAATCTTTTGAGAGGGAGAAAGAATCTTAAGTTCCACACCTAGCACAGAGCCTGGTGTGGACCTCAGTCTCATGGCCACGAGATCATGACCTCAGCTGACATCTAGAGTCAGACACTTGACTGACTGAGCCACCCAGGCCACACACACACCCCCCCCCCGTTGTAGTTTTGTATTTATTTTGAAAGCGAGAGTGCGAGGCTGGGGAGGGACAGAGGGAGAGAGAAAGAGAGAATCCCAAGCAGACCCCGTGCGCAACGTGGAGACCCACATGGGGCTGCGTTTTTAAAATAACTTTTTTCTGTTTATAAAATTCATAGGAGTGGGGCGCCTGGTTGGCTCCGTCGGTTGAGCGGCCGACTTCGGCTCAGGTCATGATCTCGCGGTCTGTGAGTTCGAGCCCCACATCGGGCTCTGTGCTGACAGCTCAAAGCCTGCAGCCTGCTTCGGATTCTGTGTCTGCCTCTCTCTCTGCCCCTCCCCCACTCATGCTCTGTCTCTCTCTGTCTCAAAAATAAATAAACATAAAAAAAAATTCCTAGGAGGATTTCTGGCAAGATGGCAAACGAAAATCATCTGTAAATACTCCCGCTACAAACAAATGTGTAAAATGACCCACTTCCTAAAAAATCACACAGCCGCGGTCACAGGAGATGCGGGAAATCCTCAGACCCCAGAAATGAAGGGGCAGCTGGAAAGAAGGCAGTGAGCTTGAAAGCCAACGAGCAGCTCTCCAAAGAGAGCGGCGGCCCGGGGAATCTTGCTTGGAGAGTTTCGTTTTAACACCCAAAGACTGAGCCCCTCAGAGACAGAAACTGACACCAATGCATGGAATTGAAATATTTAAAAATTTTGTACCCTACGTCAAAGGGCAAACTAAAAAATGAAACAGAAAACCACACACTGGCGCTAAGAGAAGACAGGAAAGGTTCTCTCTTCTTGGCTCTGAGAGCAGGATAGCAAAAGGTGAGCTGATGTGTGAAAGGGGAGTCTTACCATAGAATTTGAAACCCCAGGTCTTATAATTTGTGCAAGTTTGTGGCCAACCTTTCCCAGAAACATCCAAAATGGGTCATAGGGTCTGCATTTTAACATAAAGTTAAAGGGTTAACATACAGTTAAAAGGGTTCGTATGTTAAAATCATAACATTCAGTAGTATAGGATATCCAGTCAATATATAATATATAGTATATAATGCCTCAGAAACTGAGGCATTATTAAGAGACTCAAGATTCTGGTGACAAAGAGAAACTTCGTAGCCGGGTGGCTGACTTAAGTTGATGAGGCTGAGCTCTGCTACTTAATGAGGAGGGGGAAGGCAACAACATGTCACTTGCGTGTCTACAATTTAACGGTTTTGATCTAGTTTATCGTTTACGAAAAGTAGCAAAGCCCAGATCTATAGGATTAAAACATATAACGACTACGGAAATGAAAATAAAATCAGGTTGCTCAAAGTGTTATCTTGATTAGGTATTACCTCAAGCTTCGTTTAAGTCCACTTTATTTAGAAAGAATGAAAATACAGGCTCTTGGGAAAGCGAATATAAATCCTCCTCGGAGCAACACTACCAAAACTCAGGCCATCCGAGAAGAAAGAAGAAACCTGAAGGTTTCACCCGAAGAATTAGCAAATATTCAGGGAAATAAGCCATTGTAAGAAAAAGCAGAAGACCAAAAAAGAGTCACAACACCAAAACTTTCAGATATTAGGAAGTCAATCTTTAAAAGGGAAATAAGGGGCGCCCGGGTGGCTCATTTGGTTGAGAGGCAACTGTTAGTTTTGGCTCAAGTCGTGATCTCAGTGTCGCGGGATCAACCCCCATGCACTGAGCACAGAGTCTGCTTGGGATTCTCCCTCTCTCTTTCTCTCTCCCTCCCTTCCTCCCTCCCTTTGCCCCTCTCCCCTGCTCGCACTCTCTAAAATAAATTTTAAAAAACTATAAAGGGAAATAAACTAAGCAAGATAACCCACAACTATGCTGTCACCTAACTTTCAACAAAGCAAGAAAGACTATCCAATGGAATAAAGACAGTCTCTTCAGCAAATGGTGTTCGGAAAACTGGGCAGCAACATGCAGAAGAGTGAACCTGGACCACTTCCTTACACCATACACAAAAATGAATTCAAAATGGATGACAGACCTAAACGTGAGACGGGAAACCATCAGAATCCTCGAGGGGAACACAGGCAGCAACCTCTTTGACCTCAGCCGTAGCAACTTCTTACCAGACGCATCGTCAGAAGGAAACGAGCAAAAATGAACTTTGGGACTTCAAGATAAAAAGCTTTTGCACAGCAAAGGAAACAACCAACAAAACTAAAGAGCCCTACGGAATGGGAGAAGATAATTGCAAACGACATATGAGATGAAAGGTTAGTATCCAAAAATCTATAAAGAACTTATCAAACTCAACACCCAACAAAGCCAAATAATCCATTTAAGAAATGGGCAGAAGACATAAAATAAGCAAGATAAAATTTACTAAAGACGTTAAAGAAGAGATCAAGGCTTTAAGAAAGAGTAAGACATGATGAAAAAAGAACAGGCGTATTGGAGAAGAACCAAAAAGAACTTTTAGAAATAAGTATTGTCGCTGAGATTAAGAATTGCACAGATGTGGGTCCTTGTCAAGGATGTGTATTGTGCAGAACGCCGGGACCGGCTCAGTCAGTTAAGTGTTGGACTCTTGATTTCAGCTCATCATCTTGAGATTCATGAGCTCAAGCCCCGAGCCGGGCTCTGTGCTGACAGCATGGAGCCTCTGTGGGATTCTCTCCTCTTCCCCTCTGTCTCTCCCTCTGCCCCTCCTGCTCATTCTTGCTCTCTCTCAAAATAAATAAATAAACTTTAAAAAAGAATGTGTATTGTGAATATCCTCCCATTTGGTGGCTTGCTTTTTTACACTCTTAATTGTGTTTTTAAAGAATTTTTTTAAAAGTCCAGGAGCGTCTGGGTGGCTCAGTCGGTTAAGCATCCGACTTCAGCTCAGGTCATGATCTCGTGGTTTGTGGGTTTGAGCCCCGCGTCAGGCTCTGTGCTGAGAGCTCGGAGCCTGGCGCCTGCTTCGGATTCTGTGTCTTCTCCCTCTCTCTGCCCCTCCCCTGCTCATGCTCTGTCTCTCTCTGTCGATGGTAAATAAATGTTTAAAAAAAAAATTTTTTTTTAAGAATTTTTTAAAAGTCCAATTTACGAGGGCTCCTGGGTGGCTCAGTTGGTTAAGCATCTGACTCTTGGTTTTGGCTCAGGTCATGAACTCATGGTTTTATGAGTTCGAGCCCCACATCAGGCTGTGTGCTGACAGTGCAGGGCCTGCTTGGGATTTCTCTCTCCCTCTCTGCCCCTCCTCCCCTCTCAAATATAAATAAACTTAAAAAATCTTTATAAAAAAAGCCCAGTTTATATGGAATTTTATTTTGTTAGAGCTTTTATGTCCCATTTGAGAAATCTTTGCCCTAATTTTGAAGATATTTTCCTTTTATCTTCTGTAAGTTTTGTCTTTCACGTTAAGTCTGTGATTAATTTCAAATTAGTTTTTGTGTAGGAAGTGAGATATAAATCAAGGTTTTTATTTTTCCACATGAGTATCAGTTGATCCAGCACGACTCTTTTTTAATCCTGTCCCCACTAATTCCAGTGGCAGCTTTGTCATAAATAAGGCGACTGTTTTGCGTGGGTCAGTTTCTGACTGTATTCTGTCTCAGGGGTGTATTTTCCTATCCCTGTGCCGATACCATAGGACTTGATTTCTGCAGTTTCTGAGTAGGTTTTGATATCTGGTAGCATACGTCCTCCAAATTTGTTTTAAGATGGATCTATCATGAATAGATGACCATGGTTAACTCGTTTTATGCTTCTAAAAATGTAGTTATATTGGATAAATATATTCAGCAAAATTTGGATTATTCTACATGCATTTAGTAAGCTGTATTTTTCACTTAACTTGAATATTTCCCCATATGCTCAAGTTGTCTTTGAGAACATGACTCTTTTTTTTTTTTTTTAGAGAATGAGGGAGTGGGAGGGGCCGGAGGAATGGGAAAGAAAGAATCTTAAGTAGGCTATGTGCCCAGCACGGAGCCCAACGCAGGACTGATCTCACAACCATGATGAGATCATGACCTGAGCCAAAATCAAGAATCAGACGCTTAACTGACGGAGCCACCCAGGCGCCCTAACTTTTTCATTTTTATGTAAAAAAATTTTGCTTAAGTAGACTTCCACGGGCTTGCACGCACGATCGTGAGTGAGATCAAGACCTGACCTGGCCTGAGGAGTTGGACGCCTAACTAAGCCAACCAGGTGCTCCTCGTTTTTAGTTTAAAACCATTTGAAGTTTATAATAAAGTTGCGGAAACTATACAAAATAACTTGCCTTTAACCTTCACCTAAAGCCCCAGTTGTTAACATTTACAACATTTACCTTTTCATTCTTTCTCACGCTCCCTAGGTACATATTCTCCCACCCACATCCCCAAGCCAGGTGAAAGCAAGTTGCAGATATGATGCCCCGTTACTCTTAAATGTTTCAGTGGGTATTTCCGGAAAACAAAGACATGCTCGCCTACATAGCCACAGTACAACCTATCAGAATCGAGAAATTATATTACAGTACTACCATCTACAATTAATCCACAGGAGTAATTCAAATTTCAACTGCCACAGGTAAATGGAGGCTGGTCACCCCATTGCTCTTTTCATAAGTTGTGTGGGAAATGTTGACAGTGTGTCCTATACAGTCATTAATCCAAAGAGCCTTGGTTTATTTTAGTAGAGAATTGTATTTAGAATCCAAGCTTGGATGCTAGGTGTGCTTATTGCCATTGGGGTGTCATTCTTTCCAGTCCCTCTCAGTGGACGTATATGAAAATTTACACACACAAACCCACTTGTCTATTTTTTTTATTTGTTTTCTTTTTGAAAGAAAGAGGGAGAGAGAGAGCATGAGTGGGGGAGTGACAGAGAGAGAGGGAGACACAGAATCTGAAGCAGGCTCCAGGCTCTGAGGTGTCAGCACAGAGCCTGACGCAGGGCTCGAATTCACAAACAGCAAGATCATGACCTGAGCCAAAGTTAGATGCTTAACCGACTGAGCCTCCCGGGCACCCCGCTTATCTATATTTATACTTCATATATGTATATCTGAGTGTGCATATATATATATATATATATACATACATACATACATATATAACGTAAATATATATTATATGGTTTTTATTTCACCACTTTTTTAAGTTAATTTAATTTACATCCAAGTTAGCATGTAGTGCAATAATGATTTCAGGAGTAGATTCCAGTGATTCGTCCCCTATGTATAACACCCAGTGCTCATCCCAGCAAGTGTCCTCCTTAATGCTTCTTACCTATTTAACCCACCCCCCCCACAACCCTTCGGCAACACTCTGCTCTCTATATTTGAGTCTCTTATGTTTTGTCCCCCTCCCTGTTTTATATTATTTTTTCTTCCCTTCCCTTATGTTCATCTGATTTGTATCTTAAATTCCTCACATGAGTGAAGTCGTATGATATTTGTCTTTCTCTGACTGACAAATGTCGCTTAGCAAAATACCCTCTAGTTCCATCCCTGTAGTTGCAGATGGCAAGATTTCATTCTTTTTGATTGCCGAGTAGCACTCCATTATATATATATATATATATATAGCCAACTATATCTTCTTTATCCATTCATCCCTCAATGGACATTTGGGCTCTTTCCATACTTTGGCTATTGTTGATAGCGCTACTATAAACATTGGGGTGCATGTAGCCCTTCGAAACAGCACACCTGCATCCCTTGGATAAATACCTAGTAGTGCAATTGCTGGGTCATAGGGTAATTCTATTTTTAATTTTTTGGAGAACCTCCATACTGTTTTCCAGAGTGGCTGCACCAGGTTGCATTCCCACCAGCAGTGCAAAAGATATCCTCTTTCTCCTCACCCTTGCCAACATCTATTGTTGCCTGAGTTGTTAATTATAGCCATTCTGACTGGTGTGAGGTGGTATCTCATTGTGGTTGTGATTTGTATTTCCCTGATGATGAATGATATTGAGCATCGTTTCATGTGTCTATTGGCCATCCGAATGTCTTCTTTGGCGAAGCGTCTGTTCATGTCTTTGGCTTATTTCGTCCCTGGATTACTTGTTTTTTGGGTGTTGAGTTTGATAAATTCTTTATAGATTTACAAAACTAACCCTTTATCTGATATGTCATTTGCAAATATCTGCTCCCATTCCATTGGTTGCCTTTTAGTTTTGCTGATTGTTTCCTTCACTATGCAGAAGCTTTTTATTTTGATGAGGTCCCAGTAGTTTGTTTTTGCTTTTGTTTCCCTTGCCTCTGGAGACGTGTTGAGTAAGAAATTCCCGTAGCCGACGTCAAAGAGGTTTTTGCCTGCTTTCTCCTCTAGGATTTTGGTGGCTTCCTTTCTTATGTTTAGGTCTTTCCTCCATTTTGAGTTTACTTTTGTGTGTGGTGTAAGAAAGTGGTCCAAGTTCATTCTTTTGCATGTCACTATCCAGTTTTCCCAGCACCATTTGCTGAAGAGACTGTCTTTATTCCATTGGATATTCTTTCCTGCTTTGTCCAAGATTAGTTGGCCATATGTTTGTGGGCCCATTTCTGGGTTCTTTATTCTGTCCCATTGATCTGAGTGTCTGTTTTTGTGCCGGTACCGTACTTTCTTGATGATTACAGCTTTGTAATACAGCTTGAAGTCCAGGATTGTGATGCCTCCATTTTTGGTTTTCTTCTTCAGGATTGCTTTGGCTATTTGGGTTCTTTTCTGGTTCCATACAAATTTTAGGATTGTTTGTTCTAGCTCTGTGAAAAATACTGGTATTATTTTGATAGAGATTGCGTTGAATGTGTAGTTTGCTTTGGGTAGTATCGACATTTTAACGATATTTGTTCTTCCACTCCAGGAACATGGAATATTTTTTCATTTTTTTTGTGTCTTCTTCAATTTCTTTCATAAACTTTCTGCAGTTGTCAGTGTATAGATTTTTTACCTCTTTGATTAGGTTTATTCCTAGGCATTTTATGGTTTTTGGTGCAATTGTAAATGGGATCGATTCCTTGATTTCTATTTCTATTGCTTCATTGTTGGTGTATAGGAATGCAACCAATTTCTGTGCATTGGTTTTATATCCTGCGACTTTGCTGAATTCATGGAACAGTTCTAGCAGTTTTTTGGTGGAATCTTTTGGGTTTTCCATATAGAGTGTCATGTCATCTGCAAATAGTGAAAGTTTGACTTCTTTGCCAATTTGGATGCTTTTTGTTCCTTTGTGTTGTCTGACTGCTGAGTCTAGGACTTCCAATACTATGTTGAATAACAGTGGCAAGAGTGGACATCCCTACCGTGTTCCTGATCTTAGGGGGAAAGCTCTGTTTTTCCCCATTGAGGATGATATTAGTGGTGGGTCTTTCATATATGGCTTTTAGGATCTTGAGGTATGATCCTTCCATCCCTACATTCTTGAGAGTTTTTATCAAGAAAGGATGCTGCGTTTTGTCAAATGCTTTCTCTGCATCTATTAAGAGGATCATGTGGTTCTTGTCCTTTCTTTTATTGATGTGATGCATCACATTGATTGTTTTGCAGATATGGAACCAGCCCTGCATCCCAGGTATAAATCCCACTTGGTCGTGGTGAAGAATTCTTTTAATGTATTGTTGGATCCAGTTGGCTAGTATCTTATTGAGGATTTTTGCATCTGTGTTCATCAGGGAAATTGGTCTGTAGTTCTCCTTTTTTGTGGGGTCTTTGTCTGGTTTTGGAATCAAGGTAACACTGGCTTCATAGAATGAGTTTGAAAGTTTTCCTTCCATTTCTGTTTTTCAGAACAGCTTCAAAAGAATAGATGTTAACTCTTCATTAAATGTTTGGTAGAATTCTCCCGGAAAGCTATCCGGCCTTGGACTCTGGTTTTTTGGGAGATTTTTGATGACTAATTCAATTTCTTTACTAGTTATGGATCTGTTCAAATATTCTGTTTCTTCTTGTTTCAGTTTTGGTAGTTTATATGTTTCTAGGAATTTGTCCATTTCTTCCAGATTGCCCATTTTATTGGCATATAATTGCTCATAATATTCTCATTATTGTTTGTATTTCTATTGTGTTGATTGTGATCTCTTCTCTTTCATTCTTGATTTTACTTATTTGGGTCCTTTTCCTTTTTCTTGATCAAACTTGCTAGGGGTTTTATCTCCACAGAAAGGGATTCTAATCTATTTTCAACCCCAGCTAGCATTAGTATTATGATTCTAAATTCTGGTTCAGATACCTTTCTTGTATCTGTATTGATTAACCTGGCTGTCATTTCTTCGCGTTCTTTCTTTTGGGGTGAATTAACTTTGTTTCATCATTTTGAAGGAAGAAAATGAATTAATGAAGTATAAAAGAAATTAAAAATTAAGAACAACAGAAAAAAAATCAAATAAAGGATGCTTGATCCCAGGTGTGTTTTGGTCTGGTTGTTGAAAGAAACTTGACAGAATAGAGAAAAAGGAAGGAAAATAAAAGAAAAAAAGGAGGGGGGAATATTTGAAAATTTGAAAAAATGAATGTAATAAAATAGAATAAAATAAAATGATGAAAGTGGAATAGAATTTAAACATTTTACAAAAAAGTGAAAAATATAGTAGAAAAAAAGGAAAATCTTTTTTATAAAAAAGGAAATAAAAATAAACTTTGTCTCTTTCTGCATTCAAGAATAAAAAAAGAAAAAGGAAAAAAAATTGAATAGATGGACCAGCAAACAGAATGAAATATGATTGAAATTACGTCCAGTTTCCCCTAGAAATCAAACTATAAAGCACTTTATAATCCGTAAACTAAGCAGGCTGAGAGACTAGTGTTCCCCAAGAGCGCAGTTGGCCCAGTTGTGCGGGGCTTAGTGTAACAGCTGTTCTCCACTAGATGGTGCTGCTTAGCTTACTGGGGTGGATTGTTGTGGTACATGTAGGTGTGTATGCGCATTTGCAGGAGGGGTGAAAATGGCGTCACTCAGCTACCCAGTCTCTAGTTTCAGAACTCTGTGTCTCCCCAACCGGCAATCAAGCACCCCTCCTTTGACTCTGTCTTCCATCCATTCCTCGCTTCTACACTGTCTGTGACCAAGCCATCAGGCTGCCAGGCAGCACCTCCCTCCCAAATTTTACCTCAGATGGGGCTGTGTTTCCCAACCCCTCACTTCTCAGGGACTGTGGCTTTGACCCACTCAGATCCTCTGGGGGAGGGTCTCGCTGAGCAATGGCCGGGGGCCAGCCCACCCCAAGGAACGTTCACTCAACCATGCTGCTGGCACTGTCCAGAGACTGACTGGGTGCCAGCACGCCCCAGAAAAAGTTCACGCAATCGTGTAGCAGCAGTGTTTGAGGGATTATGGAAAATGACAACACACATCCGGCACCGGGCTTCACCCTTAAGGACCTTGTTCCAGCACCAGCGAATGTGGTTATTCTCCGATGTCCACTGGGGCCTTTGGCCTGTGGGGAGGCCACACAGCCTCTACCAAATGTTCTTCGAGCAGAGGAACTGCCTCTCCCTGTGTGGCCTGAGGACCCCTCGGACCTCACTCTCTGCTCCCAGGGATCCCCCCTTCCTACCAGAGGACCACCAGGTAACTGCAGAGTTTCAGACTCTGTGCTCCCCCTGTTTATAGAGTCTTAATGGAATTCAAACCCTCTCCTTTCTCCTTTCTCTTTTCTCCCTTTTTTGTTCAGTCCCTTGTGGCTGTTTCTACGCTTCCTCTTACTCTACAGCTGCTTTTGTGGAGGGTGCTTTCCCTGCACTCTTCCCCTGTCTCCATCCTCTCTCTGCAAGCAAAAATAGCTCCCAGCCCTCAGTGGCTTCTCTCTCCCCCAGTTCACCTCTCTATACCATGTACCTGCCAAGTTCTGTGGTTCAGGTTGTGCAAATTGTTGCGTTAATCCTCAGATCAGCTTTCTAGGTGTGCAGGATTGTTGGTGTTGATCTGGCTGCATTTCAGGGATGAGAAATGCAAAAAAACTTCTGTGCTGTTCCACCATCTTGGCCCCCTCCCTAAGAAAAGGGTTCTAATTATCTCTTGTGTATAACAAACCCACCCTGTTGGGAGCCATTTTGGGCTCCAGTTTGAGACCCCTCCCTGTGTGGAAAAGGTGGTTGAGGCAAGGCTGCCCTCCAGCCAAACTGGTGCCTAGTCTTGACTCCTCCTAAGGGATTACTCAGGCTTCGGTTTCTTGAGCTACTCTCCTTGGCCCCAAGGAATGTAATGTTCTTGTTTAATGGCATTTAGATAAAGGGGAAGGACATGGAGCACATGCTTTGATGGATTACATCTGAATGAGAGTAGCCTGGCCAGAAGTAACCTTAAAGTTGCATCTTGGGGATGGGTTGCACCTCCCCCATTGTAGTTGGAAGAACAGGCAGAATGACTCCTGGCCTGTTTATAGATAATTAACATCAAGGCCTTAAGGAAACACCCTGTTCTCTCCCCCCACCCTAAATTTATATGTTAATTATCCTGAAACCAACATACAGGATTAAAGGTTGCCACCTTGCTGGTAGAAAGCATTATTGTTAAAGAGATCAAACTATGGAATGTCACTCACTACCTTTTAAATAAAGACACTGAGACCAGCAGGGCGGAGATGCCAGAATGCCAGAACTGCCTGCTTGGTCATCAGACTACATCTCTCTCATGGCTCTCTCATTTCCTTTTGCCTGACTGTCCATCCTTCGGGGACCCCTATATTCGCCGGAACTGGACCCCGGCACCACCCCAAGGTTAAAACAGTTTTTTGTCTCACACACTCTTGTGAACTGACTAGGCTCAGCTTGGGCAATTCTTGGCTGGGGTTGGATTCATTGAAGGACTTGATTAGCTGGATATTCAAGGTGACTCGTTCACATCACTGGTGGCTGACGCTAGCTGTAGGCTAGGAATCTAGTTGGAGCTGTCAACTGGAGCAACTACATGTGCCTTTTCCATGTGACCTGAGCTTAGCATAATGGCTGGGCTCTGAGAGGGAGTGGTCCAAGTTAATCAGGTAAAAGCCATCTAAATTATATATGTTTTAACACCAACACCTCTGGAGCACCTGGGTGACTCAGTCAGTTAAGTGTCCAGCTTCAGGCTCAGGTCATGATCTCATAGTTTTTGAGTTCAAGTCCCACATTGGGCACTGCTGACAGCTCAGAGCATGGAGTCTGCTTCAGATTCTATGTCTTTTTCTCTCTCTGCCCCTCCCCCGTCTCTCCCTCCTTCCCTCCCTCAAAATAAATAACATTAAAAGTTTAAAAAAAATTTAATAAAAAAAAGATTACCAACAAATTTCTCATCAGAAATTTTAGAGGCCAAAAGGCAGAAGGTTGATATAGTCAAAGCCCTAAAAGAAAAAAAGACAGTCAATCAAGAATCTTATATCCAGTAAAACCTATCCTTCAAAGGTGAGGGGAAACATAAGACATTTCCAGATTTTAAAAAAAGCTGAAGGAGTTCATTACCACTAGACCTGCTGTTCAAGAAATGCTCAAGGGAGTCCTGCTGGTGGAATGAAGGGACGCTAGACAGTAATGTGAAGCCATATAAAAAAATAAAGATCTCAATAAAGGTTAATACAAAGGAAAATAAAAAAGCCAAACCTTTTGTTACAATGGTTTGTAAGTCTACTTTTTGTTTTCTACATGATTTAAGAGAGTAAATTTTTGTTTTATTTTATTTATTTATTTTTATTTGAGAGAGAGAGCAGGGAGAGGGACAGAGAGAGAGAATCCCAAGCAGGCTCCGTACTCAGCATGGAGCCCAACTTGGGGCTTGATCTCACAATCCCGGGATCGTGACCTGAGTTGAAATCAGAATCAGACCAACTGAGCCACCCTGGGGCCCCCAAAGTAATTTTTTTTTTAACCATGACACTAAAAGATGTATTATAGCTTTGGTTTGTAACTCTACTTGTGTTCTACGTAATTTAAAGATGTGTTAGTCTTTAAAAGAACTGTTAGTTTAGTTTTAGGGCACAGAATGGATAAAGATACCTGTAACATCAATAAGAGGTGGAGATAGAGCTGTAAAGGAGTAGCGTTTTTTATGTTGTTGAAGATAAGCCAGGATAAATTCAAATGAGAAGTTTATAACTTTAGGATGTTAAATGTAATCCCTGTGGTACCACCCCACACACACATACACATAAGATATAGGATATTAAAAAAGGAAATGAGAAAGAAATTTAAACACTCCACTGCAAAAAATCAACTACACTCAAAGGAGTAAAGCAGTAAATAAAGGGGGAAAACGGAGCACCTTGGTAGCTCAGTCAGTTGAGCATCCAACTTTGGCTGAGGTCATGATCTCACAGTTTGGGAGCTTAAGCCCCATATCAGGCTTGCTGCCGTCAGTGTAGAGCCCACTTCAGATCCTCTGTCCCCCTCTTTCTGCCCCTCCCCAGTCGGCACTTCCTCTCTTCTCAAAAATAAATGATCATTTTTTTAAATAAAGGAGAAAAGATTATAAAGCATACAGAAAACAAGTAGCAAAATGACAGAAGTAAGACCCTCATAATCAGTAAGTACTTTAAATAGGTTCAATTCTCCAATCAAAAGACAGAGATGGCAGAATGGATAAAAACACATGATCCAATTATATTCTGTCTACAAGAGATTCATGTGAGATCCAAAGACACAAACTGGTTGAAAATGAAAGAGAGCAGGGACAGCTATAACGGACATCAGACAAAATAGACTTGAAATCAAAAACAGTTGTAAGAGACAGAGAAGGACATTATATAGTAAGAAAACATTAAATACAGCCAGAAGATACAAAAGTTACAAACACTTAGCACCTAATGACAGCCCATCAAAATATATGAAGCAAAACCCAACAAATTCAAAGGGAGAAATAGCTCTATATTAGTAGTTGGAGACTTCTTCAATACCTGACTCTCCACAATGGATAGAACAACCAGATAGAAAATGAGTAAGGAAATAGAGGACTTAACACAATAAACCAACTAGAACTAACAGACATACCTGGAAAGCTCCACCCAACAGCGGGAGCATACACATTTTTCTCAAGTGCACATGGGACATTTTCAGGATAGGCCATATGTTAGGGCACAAATTAAGTTTCAATACAGTTACAAAGATAGATATCCTACAAAGTGGCTTCTCTGATCACAACAGGATGAAGTTAGAAATTATACCATGAAGAAAACTAGAAAATATACAAAATTATGGAAACTCAGCACATTTTTAAACAACCAATGGATCAAAGAGGAAATCACAATGGAAATTAGAAAACACTCAGGGATGAAAGAAAATGAAAAACATACCAAACGTTAAGGGATACAGTAAAAGTAGTGCTCGCGGGGAAATTTATAGCTATGAATCCATATGTTGAAAGACAAAGATCTCAAAGCAGCAACCTACTTTACAACTTAAGGGACTAGGAAAAGAAGAACAAACTAAACCCAAAGCTAGCAGAAGGAAGGAAATAATAAAGATTAGAGCAGAGATAAATGAAATACAGAAGAGAAAAATCAATGAAACCGAAGTTGGTTCTTTGAAAACTCAACAAAATTGACGAAACTTTAGCTAGATGGACTAAGAAAAAAAGAGAAGACCAAGTATTCAAATCAGAAATGAAAGTGAGGAGGGGTGCCTGTGTGGTTCAGTCAGTTAAGCATTAGATTTCGGCTTAGGTCATTATCTCACCTTTGTGAGTTCGAGCCCTACATTGGGCTCTTTGCTGTCAGCACAGAGCCCGCCTCAGATCTCTGGTCTCTCTCACATTCTGCCCTTCCCCTGCTTGCTCATGCATATACACTGTCTCCCTCTCTCTGTCTCAAAAATAAATTAACATTTAAAAAAAAAAAACATTTAGAGGGGGTATCTGGGTGGCTCAGTTGGGTAAGTGTCTGACTTCAGCTCAGGTCATGATCTCACAGTTCATGGGTTCGAGCCCTGCTTTGGATTCTGTGTGTGTGTCTCTCTCTGCCCCTCCCCTGTTCACACTCTGTCTCTCTCTTCTCAAAAATAAATAAACATTAAAAAAACATTTAGAAATGAAAGTGGGCACATTATCACCAGTTCTACAGAAATAAAAAAAACTCCAAGCATTGCATGCTAAAAAATTGGATAACATTGATGAAATGGACAAATTCCTAGAAACACAAAAACTACCAAGACTAAATTGTGAAGATATAGAAGATCTGAATAGACCTATAACTAGTAAGGGGATTGAATGAGTAATCAAAAATCTCCCAACATCTGACAACTTATTGGTGCTGTGAAATTTTGAACAACACCGTTTGCTTTAAAAAAATAAAAAACCAGAAAACTACCAACAAAGAAAAACTCTAAACTTAATGGTTTCAGTGGTGAGTTCCACCAAACATTTAAAGAACTAATACTAATCCTTCTCAAACTTTTCCAGAAAACTGAAGAGGAGGGACCCTTCCTTCCTAACTCAATTTATAAGGGCAGCATTATTCTGTTATCAAAACCAGACAAAAACACTACAAGAAAACTGTAGACCAATATGCATTATGAGCATTGATGCAAAAATCCTCAGCAAAATACTAGCAAAAGTAGCATATTAAAAGGATTATACACCATGACCAACTGGGATTTATTCCTGGAATGCAAAGATAGTTCAACAAACAAAAAAATTTATTAATATAATTTACACCACATCAACAAAAGGAAGGGGGAAAAACCACATTAGCATTTCAGTATAGAAATTGAAATGACAATTGGCAAGTTGACAGTATTTGACACTCTTTCAAGATAAAAACACTTAACAAACTAGCAATAAAAGGAAACTGCCTCAACAAAATGACGGGCATTTTGAGGAGTGAGGGTGGGGATTAAATGGGTGATAAGCATTAAGGAGGGTACTTGTTCGGATGAGAACTAGGTGTTCTATGTAAGTGATGAATCACTGAGTTCTACTCCTGAAACCAAGACTACACTGTATGTTAACTAACTTGAGAATGAATGAATGAATGAACGAACGAACGAACGAATTAGTGAATGAATACCGGGCCTTTTAATTATATCCCCGTCCACTCACATTGAAATCCAGTTTGGATTTTCTGAGCCTACATCAGTTGGCTGGGGGAAGGCAGCCCAGAAGGCTGCTGGTTTGGAAAGAGACAGAGAGGGAGGGAGTCAGGCGGAGATGAAAATTCTGTGTTCTCCCAGCAAAGCAGTGATGGGGTGCTGAGTGCTGAGTGAGGATCATGGACCCTCTGCCTCTCTAGTCAAGGGAAAGCATCTTACTCCTGCTTATAGGCTCAGAAGAAGCCATGTCCCCTCAAGCCAGCCTGTCCTCTGAGAACCACAGCTTTCAGTGACCAAACCAATTAGCAGGCCATTAGTGAGACTGCCTGGTACTAGACTTGTCTGTGCCCTGGGAGAGGTCCTCCCCTACTTCTAGGCCAAACCTTTCATGGGGTGGGGAGGAGTGGTCTGAGACCCGGAGAGGGGACAGGGCCTGCCGCCGATTCCAGAAGTCCACAAGCCTTCCTTGTACCCCAGTGTTCTCCTGGTGGAGCTGGTGAGCGGACGCTGAAGGTTCCCCGGAGACCGGCACCGCTCACTCAGGGTGAAAAAGGCTGTGTGAGGGGCGTGGTGGAGTCAGGCTGCGTGGGACACCAGTTTGTCCCGGCTGCTGGGTGGCTGGCTGCAGTTGCTCCAGGTACCCGGGATAACACCACCCCTGCTCAGATGCGCCTCGCTCAGGCTCTGCTCCCTTGCCTCCCCGCCAGCGGTCTAGGTCCCGGCCTTTGCGGCTGCTGCTGCTGCTGCTGCTGCTGCTCTGGACGGCCGCCGCCACCCAAGGCCACCCGAGGAGCGGCCCCCGCATCTCCGCTGTCTGGAAAGGTAGGCGGCCCCGCGCTCCGGTGGGGGTCGGGATCAGACGCGGCGCGGGGCGGGTGTGGAGAGTGCGGCACGGGAGGGAGTGCGTACGTCGCTCCGCGGGTCGCGGGCTGTCCCCGCGGGGAGCGTGTGGGTCTGGGTGAGTGTGTGAGTGTGCGCGCTGGCACGCTGGAGCGGCTGTGAATGGCTCCAAGTCCTCCCCAAGCTGGGGACCCCAGTGCGGCCGGGGCGCAGGGGAGAGAGAAGGCCCCTCTCTCCAGCCAGAGGCGTTTGATTGCGTGTTGGGTGCTTGAGCTGTCGGCTTCACTGTTCCCTTTGCTCGTCACAGCGAGCCTGCAGGCTGAGTGTCATTTCTGAAACTTGTCATAAAACCATCAAGTGGGAAAGACCGGGTTCAAGCGACTGTGGTTTTTCTATAAACCTCGTGGCTCTGGGGCACAGTGAGGGGAACAGGGGCAGGACCCGTGGACAGCTGGCCTTTTCCGCTGCCTCCTCCCCAGCTAGAAGCCTCTTCACTCTACTCTCCAGCTCAAGAGTTTTCACTGGCTCCAGCTGGCCTGTAAATGACTCGCGTTGGTTTGTGCGGGTTTTGAAAAACCCTCCACCCCTCACCCTTGCCTGCCGGCCTCTCTGAATTTGTGTTTCGTCTTCACTGCCTTCTCCTTCCCATGTGGGAGGCCCTCCTCCTTGAAAGGTCATTTTAGAGTCCGTACTGACTAGCCTGCTTTAGGTCCCATCAAACCTAAAGCGCGCCCCTTGCCTTTAGCCACTGTGGGAAAGGGTGGTAATCTCCCAGTTTCCGGTACTGTTCTAAAAATGGCCAGGGGCGCCTGGGTGGCTCAGTCGGTTGGGCGGCCAACTTCAGCTCAAGTCATGATCTCACGGTCTGTGAGTTCGAGCCCCGCGTCAGGCTCTGTGCTGACGGCTCAGAGCCTGGAGCCTGCTTCGGATTCTGTGTCTCCCTCTCTCTCACTGCCCTTCCTCTGCTCATGCTCTGTCTCTGTGTCTCTCAAAAATAAATAAATGTTAAAAAAATAAAAAATAAATAAAAATGGTCAGACTTTCCAGTGAATACCTCTCGACTCTTTATACAAATTCCTATTCTCAGATCTGTTAGATGCTAATACCATGCAAGTCTTGTGGTTGGCAACAGTTTGTCCTCACCAACTTGTATTTTGGAGTTGATGGAAATACCGTTACCTCGTATGTTATTCTCGTAATGCTGCCATGAAAAAATAACACAGGTTGAGTGGCTTCAACAATAGAATTTTGTTTCTCACAGTTCTGGGGCCCGGAAAGCCCAAGGTCAAGGTCGGGCAGGATTTGGTTTCTAGTGAGTACTCTCTGGTTTGTAGATGGCGGCTGTGTCCTCACCTGGCCTTTCATTGGTGTGTGTTCGTGGAGGGAGAGAGAGAGATCTCTGTTCCTTCTAGAAGGCCACCCATCCTATTGTATGGGACTCATGACTTCATTTAACCTTAATTATCTCCTAAAAGCTCTATCTCCAGATAATGTCATATTAGAGTTTAGGATTCCATGTATAAATTTAGGAGGCAAACAGTTCTTAGCATTTAGTTTTGTTATAAATATTGTCTAAGGTTTTGACCTTAGTTACTCTGGTGTTTGTTCTATTTTATTTTTGAGAAAAAGAGTATGTGTGTGTGTGCAAGGGGGGAGGGATAGAAGGAGAGGGAGAGAAAGAAAATCTCAAGCAGGCTCCATACATAGCTCAGAGCCCAATGTGGGGCTCGATCTCACAACCCTGGGAGGGTTTGGGGGAGGGGAGAATGAGGAGTTATTGTCTAATGGGCATAGAGTTTCCGTTTTGCAAGATGAAGGGTTCTCAAGATGGACGGTGGTGATGGCTGCACAACGGTGCTAACTAAAAATGCTTACAATTTTATGTGTATTTTATAAAAATTTAAAAAACAAGTGGGGGGCACCTGGCTGGCTCAGAGGGTGGAGCATGTGACTCTTGATCTTGGGATTGTAAGTTCAAGCCCCATACTGGGTATAGAGATTACTTTAAAAATAAAATCTTGGAGCGCCTGGGTGGATCAGTCGGTTAAGCGTCTGACTTCAGCTCAGTCATGATCTCACGGTTTGTGGGTTCAAGCCCCACGTGGGGCTCTGGGCTAACAGCTCAGAGCCTGGAGCCTGCTTCCGATTCGGTGTCTCCCTCTCTCTCTGCCCCTCCCCTGCTCATGATCTGTCTCTCAAAAATAATAAACATTAAAAAATAAAATAAAAATAAAATCTTAAAAAAGATTTTAAAAGGGGGGGGCAGGGAAAAAAGCTATGTCACCACCATCATCTTCCAGAACCTTCCCTTCTCTCCAAACTTCCAGTCTTTAAACAGTGTTCCAGGTTAAAACCCATCAGCGCCTATTCTACACATCCTTTTCAACAATGAATTTAGCTTTCTTTAGTCCATGCCTATTGGATAGATTTTAAAAATGAGTTACGTCAAAGTTTTAATTTGTCTTAAAATAGTGACAAACAAAAAGATGTCACTGTAGTGTACTGGTCGATGTTCTTGGTTACAAACAGCAGAAACCAACTATGGTTACCGTTAGCAGAAAAGGAATAGATTGGAATGGTTCTGCGAAGCTCCCAGAGTCAATGAAACCAGACCCAAACAAACATGAACGGAGGCAAGACCCAACCTTAGAAATAGCCTGTGTCAATCTACTTATGACCTTCCACCCACAAGCCTCGTTTTGAAATCATGGCGCCTGCCACGCTCTGGATATCATTCCTGGGGTTGATAATGAGGATTGAGGTTTGGCTTAATGTCTGATCCTGTTCCTAAGTTCCTGGGCAGATTTATCCCCTCAGAAAAGTAATTTTTTAAAAAGATTGGTTAATTGATTGATTAATTAATTTTAATTTTAATCCCAGTATAGTTAGCAGTGTTATATTCATTTCAGGTGTAAAATAGAGCGATTCAACAATTCTATACATTTTACTCAGTGCTCATCATGAGAAGTATACTCTTAATCCCCATCACCTGTATCACCCATCCCCCACCATCTCCCTTCTGGTAACCACCACTTTGTTCTCTGTAGTTAAGAGTCTATTGTGAGGTTTCTCTCTTTTTTTCTTTGTTCCACATGTGAGTGAAACCATATGGTATTTGTCTTTCTCTGACTTATTTCACTTAGCATTATACCCTCTAGGTCCATCCACGTTGTTGCAAATGGCAAAATTTCAAACTTTTTTATGGCTGAGTAATAATCCAATGTGTACATATACCACACCTTCTTTATCCATTCATCTATCAATGGACACTTGGGCTACTTCCATAATTTGGCTATTGTAAATAATGCTGCCATAAACATAAGGTGTATATATCTTTTCAAATTAGTGTTTTCATATTCTTTGGGTAAATACCCAGTAGTGGAATTACTGGATCATACAGTAATTCTATCTTTAATTTTTTGAAGAACCTTCCTACTGTCTTCTACATTGGCTACACCAGTCTGCATTCCCACCAACAGTGCATGAGTGTTCCTTTTTCTCCACATCTTCCCCAACATTTGTAGTTTCTTATGTTCTATATTTTAGCCATTCTGATAGGTATAAGGGGATACATCGATGTGCTGTTGACTTATATCTCCCTGACAATTAGTGATGTTGAGCATCTTTTCTTGTGTTTGTTGGCCATCTGTTTGTCTTCTATTTTTTAATTGGATTATATGTGGGTTTTGGTGTTGAATTGTTCTTTATATATTTTGGATGCTGACCCCTTATTGGGTATGGCATTTGCAAAAATCTTCTTCCATTTCATAGTTTGTCTTTTAGTTTTGTTGATTGTTTCCTTTGCCGTGCAGAAGCTTTTTATTTTGACGTAATCCCAGTAGTTTATTTTTGCTTTTGTTTCACTTGCCTTAGGAGACATATGTAGAAAAATGGTGTTTTGGCTGATGTCAGAGAAATTACTTCTATGCTCTCCTCTTAGGATTTTGATGGTTTTCTGTCACATATTTAGGTCTTTCATCCATTTTGAATTTATTTTTGCATATGGTATAAAAAAGTAGTCCAGTTTTATTCTTTGGCATGTAGCTGTCCAGTTTTCTCAGCAACATTTATTGAAGAGACCGTCTTTTTTCCATTGGATAGTCTTCCCTCCTTTGTAGAATATTAATTGACCATATAAATAAATCATGGGTTTGTGTCTGGGCTCTCTATCCTGTTCTATTGATTATATGTGTCTATTTTTGTGCCAGTACCATATCGTTTCTATTACTGCAATTTTGTGGTATATGTTGAACTCTGGGATTATGGTATCTCCAGTTTGTTCTTTTTCAAGATTGCTTTGGCTGTTTGGAGTCTTTTGTGGTTCTGTACAAATTTTAGGATTGTTTATTCTAGTTCTGTGAAAAAACGCTATTGGTATTTTGATAAAGCTTGCATTCAATCTGTATGTTGCTTTGGGTAATACGGACATTTTATCAATATTTGTTCTTCCAACTCATGAGCATGGACATGAGATGACACAAGTCATCTTCAGTTTCTTTCTATTTTATAGTTTTCAGAATACATGTCTTTTACATCCTTAGTTAAGTTTATTCCTAGATATTTTATTAATTTTGGTGCAGTTGAAAATAGTTTTTTTTTCCTAATTTCTCTTTCTGCTATTTCATTATTAGTGTACAGAAATGCAATGGATTTCTGAATATTGATTTTTTTATCCTGCAATTTTACTGAATTTGTTTATCAATTCTACCTGTTTTTTGATGGAGTCTTTTGGGTTTTCTTTATATATGGTGTCACGTCACCTGCAAATAGTGGAAGCTTTACTTCTTCCTTTCCAATTTTGATGGCTTTTGTTTCTTTTTGTTGTCTGATTGCTGTCGCCAGGACTTCCAGTACTATGTTGAATAAAAGTGGTGAGAGTGGACATCCCATCTTGTTCCTGACTGTGGAGGAAAAGCTCTCAGTTTTTCCCCGTTGAGGACGACGTTAACTGTGGGTTTTTCGTATATGGTCATTATTATATTGAGGTATGTTCCCACTAAACCTACTTTATCAAGGGTTTTTTCATGAATGGATGTTGTACTTTGTTGAATGCTCTTTTTTTTTGCATCTGTTGAAATGGTCATCTGGTTTTTATCCTCTCTCTTGTTGATGTGATGTATCATGTTGATCGATTTGCAAATATTGAAAAAACATCGTGTCTCAGGACTAAATCTCACTCGATCATAGTGAATAATTTTTTTAATGTATTTAATGTATTGTTGGATTCAACTGATGTTTTGTGGAGGAGTTTGCATCTATGTTCATCAGAGATTTTTTTTTTTTTATGTCTTTATCTGATTGTAGTATCAGGGTAATGCTGGCCTCATACAATGAATTTGGAAGCTTTCCTTCCCCTTCTATTTTTTTGGAATAGTTTGAGAAGAACTCAGACTCGAAGTCTATTAACTCTTCTTTAAACATTGGGGGGGGGCGCCTGGATGGTTAGGTCAGTTAAGTGGCCGTCTTCGGCTCGGGTCATGATCTCCCAGACTGTGAGTTCTAGCCCACGTTGGGCTCTGTGCTGATGGCTCAGAGCCTGGAGCCTGCTTCAGATTCTGTATCTCCCTCTCTCTCTCTGCCCTTCCTTTGCTCATGCTCTGTCTCTATGTCTCTCCAAAATAAATTAAAAACACCACTGAGGCTGCTTGCACACTGCCCAGCTATGGCTCTGCTTTGGATTGGAGTCCTACTGAGCACATGGTGGATGGGGCAGGTCTACGGGAGAACATGGGAGCAGAGCATGCTGTTAGCAAGCTAGTTGTAGAGTGTTTACACAGTGCTGGTTCCCATACCTAGGTAGACTTTGTTTTGCATGTAAAAGGAGCACGTCACTTTATAAGAGCCAAAAGGTAAGGCAACTCAAGTGTCCATCAATAGGTGAATAGCTAAACAAAATGTGGTATGTACGTACAATGGAATATTATTCAGCCTTAAAAAGGAAGGAAATTCTGACATACACTACAACATGGATGAACCTTGAGGACATCATGCTTTTGAAATAATCTAGTCACAAAAAGACTGTCTCATTCCCCGTACGTGAGGTACCTAAAATAGTCACATTCATAAAGACACAAAGTACGCTCTGAAAAACAGTGTTGAGGTTCCTCAAAAAATTAAAAATAGAGCAACCCTACCACCCAGCAATAGCAATACTAGGAATTTACCCAAGGGATACAGGAGTGCTGATGCATAGGGGCACATGTACCCCAATGTTCATAGCAGCACTTTCAACAATAGCCAAATTATGGAAAGAGACTAAATGTCCATCAACTGATGAATGGATAAAGAAGATGTGGTTTATATATTCAAAAGAATACTACTTGGCAATGAGAAAGAATGAAATCATGCCATTGCAGCAATGTGGATGGAACTGGAAGGTATTATACTGAGTGAAATAAGTCAGTCAGAGAAGGACAGATATCATATGTTTTCACTCATATGTGGCTCTTGAGAAACTGAACAGAAGACCATGGGGGAAGGGAAGGGGGGGAAATGGATACAAACAGAGAAGGAGGGAAGGAGGCAAACCACAAGATACTATTAAATACAGAGAACAAACTAAGGGTGGATGGGAGGGGTGGGGGAGAAGGACAATGGGTGATGGGCATTGAGGAGGGCACTTGTGATGAGCACTGGGTGTTGTATGTAACCCAGTTTGACAGTAAATTATATTCGTAAATAAATAAATAAATAAATAAAAGACAGAAAGTAAAATGGTGGCTGCCAGGGCCTGGGGGGCAGGGAGAGTGGAGAGTTATTGTTTAATGTGTACAGAGTTTCAGTTTGGGAAGGTTACGTTCTAGAAATGGATGTTGGTGGTAGCTCCACAATAATACGAAGGTATTTAATGTCACTGACTGCACCCTTAAAAAAAGTTAAAATGGTAAATTTCATGTTGTATATATTTTACCACAATTTTAAAAAACAAAGAAGACCCCCATCACCACCGACCCACCCAAAAAAGGAACACGTCAAAATTTGAATGATCTCAGCCATCATTGTGATGGAACTCCTCCAACCCTTCCCTTGACAGGAGACTATTCTATGAATAGAGATTATGAGCTCACTGAAATGACTATAAAATGTAAAGATAGGTATTACCGGATATGTGGGGCTCTTTCTTCCTCTGGAGCCTGAAATAAATAGGACTACCTTTATGGCTGAACATCACTTTCACAAATGCTCAAGTGCCTATTTTATGCAAGGCGTTATGCCAGGAGCTGTGGAGAATGTGAAAATGAAGCATATTCAAGAAGTTCATAGTCTGGAAAGGATATATCCATGCATAAATTTTTTCATGAATAATTTGAATGTGAGATAAAACATGACATGTTCCCTTTTCTGTGCCCTTAAAGCACCCTGTACTTCTCTCAATTACTGTTTGTGTTTCACTGTATCGTCCTTAACTTCAAGCTTCTTTTCCTTGCACTGTGGGAGATTGTGTTCATGGCCCCATTCTTCATCCCTGGATCCATGCCCTTTGCCATGTAACTGTGCAATGCCTGCCCACCATGAGTAGAGTAACCTACCTGCCCTTTGATTCTACTTTCCACCGTTTTGACTTGCTTTGGCCAGTGGAATGCTAGCAGCTCTGATGAAATCAGAGGATTTATATGGACTTGAACATTAGGAGCTGCCCTTTTTGCACATCTGCCATCACCATGAGAACATGCCTGGGCTGGCCTGAGGAGGAGGACGGGCACAGGTTGCAGAGCCGAATCTCCTGAATTGCCCTAGCAGAGGCCTGACAGCCACCTAGGCTGGTTCAGATGAACCGGCAGATATGTGAGTGAGCCCAACCAGGAAAAGCGTACAAATTACATTTGTACACCTTGATGAATTTTCACTAAGTGAACACATCATATAATCACCACCCAGATCAAAACCAGACCATCAACAACCCCTTGGAAGCACCTTGCCTGCCCCTCTCCAGTCATTACTCACCTCTTACCCCAAAGATAACCATTATCTTGACTTCTAACACCATAGATTAGTGTTTGCCTGCTCTTGAACTTCTGCTAAATGGAATCATACCATATATGGTCTTTTGTGTCTGGCTTCTTTCATTCAACCACACGTTAACAAGATTTTCTCCTGTCGTTGTGAGTAGAAATAGTTTCTTCATTTGCAGTGCTTAATTGTATAGATGGTATGGATGTAACACAATGTATTTCTTACTAATTCTACTATTTGGGGTATTTCCCAGTCAGAACTATTAAGAATGGTACTGCAGTGACTATTCCTATGCATGTCTTTGGTTGAGCGTATGTATGCATTTCTCTCGTATGCTTAGTTATGATAAGTGTATATGGGATATATAAGATATATAGAAAAGTGGACATAGGATATAGGATAAGTGTATGTTCAGCTTCATACATGTTGCCAAACAGACTTCCCATGTAGATATACCAATTTACACTCCCAGGAGAATTGTATGAGTCCTACTTTCTCTACTTTCTTGCAAACACTTGGTATTGTCAGTCTTTTTAATTTTAGTCATTCCAGCGGGTATGTGGTAGTATCTCATTTTGGTTTAAAAAAATTTTTTTAATGTTTATTCATTTTTGAGAGAGACAGAGATGTGAGTAGGTGAAGGGCAGAGAGAGAGGGAGACACAGAATCAGAAGCAGGCTCCAGGCTCTGAGCTGTCAGCACAGAGCCTGATGCAGGGCTCAAACTCACAAACTGTGAGATCATGACCCGAGCTGAGGTTGGATGTTTAACCAACTGAGCCACCTAGGCGCCCCACATTTTGGCTTTAATTTACATATCCCTCATGACTAATGAACATGAATACATTTTCCTATGAATATTTGAATATCTTCTTCTCTGAAGTGTCTGTTCATGTAAGATTTAAGTGTGTGCCTCATAGGCTTCTGCTATAGGATCAGACGGGCAGCGAGGCAGGTCATGAAGCTCCCAGCAAGAGATCCTGAAGATAAAAAAGAATTTTGCATCAGCTCAAACCCAGCCTTATCAACGTCAGGAATAATATGGTCAGGATTCCAGCATAAGACACTGAATGCACTCAAATAAATACCCTGAGCAGGTGAAGGGTTGGACACATGACACACGAGACATGACAATGGCTAGTTGCTGATAGACTCACACGTTTTCAGATACCTTGGAAACCCCAGGACTTCAGGGTCTGATTCTCAGCCACACAGGCTCAGAAAGGAGCTTTTGCAGATACAGGGAGTGAGAAATTAATATAAAACCCAGAATGCCGATGTGTTAGTTCACACCGTGAACCAGAATTGCCATGCATTCCAGTCTCTGATTAGGGTACTCTCTCCCTATAAGAAAGTAGTTTGGGAAGTCAAATACAATCAGAAGCCTGCATGGTGGCTGGAATTGGAGCACCAGAATGAGAGATGGGGGCTGGGAATAACAAGAGTGTGCTTCCAAGACCTTCACAGTAAAAACGGATCTGCCATTGGAACCGGACAAGATACGACTCTGGGCCAGGCCTCCCTCTTCCCCAGCAGCGCTTGGACAAATGAACGCTGTCATTTGAGACTCTCCTTGCCCCCCACCCCACCATGGAGCCCCTGGGATGATTCCACCCCAAATCTAGGTTTGGAGCTTGCCACCTAGGCGGAGCAATCAGCACTTTCCACCTTCTGAGCCCAGTGATGGGTTGAGCATGTTAGTTGCAAACGCTGGGATCCTGATACTCTCCATTTCCTAGTGGGCATGAATGAGAAAGTCAGTGGCCATGGGAGCCAACTGAGGACCACAAGGGGAGTCCACCTCAGATTATTCTGAGACGGAAGAAGACAGACTGGAGAGCTAAAGAGAAACTGGATTCTTGGTGATTTCATTAAGCTGTTGGATCAAGCAAGCACAGCCTCTGGACCTCTCAGTTACTGAGCCAAGGTATTCCTTTTCTTGTACAAACAGTCATCTCCCCATATTCCTCTGGAGCTAAGGGTGGCAATGCGGCCAATAGGATGCAAGTAAAACTCACTAAGAATATTGATTCTAGAGACGTGATTGATTCCCTGATTAAAAAAAACAAAGAGGGCAGACTCAACTGGCACATACATTCTGCCTTCCTCTACCCCTCTCTTCCTGCCTGCAGAGCAGATACAATATCCACAAGAATGACAGCCAACTTGTGATTACAAAGCCAAAAGATACTAAGGATAGCAAAAGAAGAGAGAAGAAGCCTGGAGCGCCTCGGTGGCTCAGCCGGTTAAGCATCTGCCTCTTGATTTCAGCTCAGGTCATGATCCCAGGGTTGTGGGATTAAGCCCCACGTCGAGCTCTGTACTAAGCATGGAGCCTGCTTGGGATTCCCCTCCCCGCTCTCTGTCTCCCTCTGCCCCTCTCCCCCACTCTCTCTCAATCCCTAAAATTAAAAAAATAATAAGAAAATAAGAAAAGAAGGTAGAAGGGGCCTGATTCCTTGAGCAGCTGCACCAGCCCTGGACTACGTATCCCAGACTCCTCATAACATGAAAAAAGTAAACCCCTTATTGGGTTAGCCACTGTGTTAGGTTTTTGTGAAATGCAGCCAAACGCAATCACTTAGAGAATTCAGTCCATGAAACATGGACTCAGTAGAGTGGTAGAGATGGGGCGGAGGCCTGTGAGGGTACAGATATTGCAGACCGGAAGGCCCATGACCTCATCATGCAGTTGGGAACCATTTGGCCAATTTGCTTTTCTGTGGAAGATACCCCACGTGCCACCCAAGTCTGTTGTGTTAGGGAAAATAGCTAGAAGAGTTCAGAATGTTGGCACTGGCAGGTGGCTTCATTCTACTTTCAACAAAGTCCTGAAAGAGACCGGTGTACTAGAGTTTTCCAGACTGCAGGAAAAAGAGAAGGAAATTCTTGTTTACAGAACTCCTTCGCGAAGGAGAAACACTCTGCCTGGGGCCTGCGAATCTTTGAAGGAGCCTCTCATAATTTGGAGATTTGCAGGGCTGAAGGGGATTGTTCTTTCTGTTCTCTAAATAGGTGGGCTGCCAAGCAATAGCTTAGAAGAAGATGAGACTGGTGTCCTGGATCTTTCCTCAGCACCTCCCTTAAAGAAAAACCATTCAACAGAGGAAGTGAGGGCTGTGAAGTCTCTTTTCCCAGACACTTTGTTTTGTTTGTTTTTAACTGTTTTGTTTGTTTTTAGTCGTCTCAAATCAGTAAACATTTTTTTTAAACGTTTATTTATTTTTGAGAGACATAGAGACAGAGCATGAGTGGAGGAAGGGCAGAGAGAGAGAGGGAGACACAGAATCCGAAGCAGGCTCCAGGCTCTGAGCCGGCAGCACAGAGCCCGACGCGGGGCTCGAACTCACAGACTGCGAGATCATGACCTGAGCCGAAGTCGGCCGCCCAACCGACTGAGCCACCCAGGCGCCCCACAAATCAGTAAACATTAAGTTGAAGGCTAGAGGGATGGGGCAGAACACAGAGGCCATATGGTTATAGAGGAGGACTTTCAGGTTTAAAGATCATGGCTATAATGGATAAAGAAGATGTGGTATGCGTATACAATAGGATATTACTCGGCAATCCAAAAGGATGAAATCTTGCCATGTGTAGCAACATGGATGGAACTAGAGGGCATCATGCTAAGTGAAATTTGCCGGTCAGAGAAAGACAAATATATGACTTCATTCATACGTGGAATATAAGATATAAAACAGTTGAACATAAGGGAAGGGAAACAAAAATAATATAAAAACAGGGAGGAGGATAAAACGTAAGAGACTCTTAAATACAGAGAACAGACTGAGGGTTGCTGGAGGGGTTTGGGGTAGGGAGGATGGGATAAATGGGCAAGGAGCATTAAGGACACTTGTTGGGATGAGCCCTGGTGTGATATGTAGGGGATGAATCACTGCATTCTACTCCTGAAATCATTATTGTACTATATGCTAACTAACTTGGATGTCGCCTGATAGATAGGCAGATAGATAGATAGAGACGTAAATGCCATGGCTATAAAGGTGTTTTGGCTGTGGCTACTCTCACACATAGGACTGGATAAGAGAGACAAATAGACTGGAAGCTTACGGCATTTTCGAGGGAAGCATACCACCAAAAATGAGACTCTAAGAATCTGGCCAGCAACACCTCATCATTTTTCAGCCCAGGCCCCTGAACACACACAACAGAACAGGCCTCCTCCACAAGGTTCGCTTCAGATATGACCGGGAGAGGATAATGAACAAGAAGAAGATGGAACTTAGGCCATGAAGCACAATCAAAAGGGATGTCCTCTCAGACAGTCGGTTGGTCGAGTCGGCGAGGGAGTCCCGGCCACTCCTCTCTAGTAGCATCTGCGATTTGCTGTAGATGCACTTCCCTGTCCCTCCCTTTCCTGTGTGGGAGTTGTATTTCGTTCCTTCTCCACTATTGTATATGGAATTGTTGGGGAAAGATGGCTTACCTTTAGTTTGTAGATTATTGGACTCTGAGGATTCATGTCAGGGTTACAAGGAGAAAACTATTGATTGGCTAGAGATCTGGGCTTTTGAGATGGATGCCATGTCTAGGTGAGACCCTGGCACGGTCCCCAGTAGGGAGGATGTATATTTTACCTACAGGAGGATGGAGAGCCAACAGGGTGGACTGTTGCAGCGACTGCTTCTTCTTCTTCTTTTTTTTTTTAATGTTTATTTATGAGAGAGATAGAGACAGAGCACAAGCAGAGGAGGGGCAGAGAGAGAGGGAGATGCAGAATCCATAGCAGGCTTCAGGTTCTGAGCTGTCAGCACAGAGCCTGACGTGGGGCTCGAACTCACAAACTATGAGATCATGACCCGAGCTGAAGTCGGACGCTTAACCAACTGAGCCACCCAGGCACCCCTGCTTCTTCTTATCCAAGGACTCTTCTTTTCTTCTTTATTAGCGGAACCTGGAATTTGTTAGGGAAAACCACCTGCCCGGCTAAAAACAACTCCAACGTTTTCTGGCCAGTGAGACATAAGGAAAATTCTGCCAAGGATATCTGAAAAAGCTTTGCTTTCTGACTGTAGGTATCACTCTTTCTCGCCTTTTCATTTCCTCTTTTCTTGCCTGGTTCCAGGAAAGAAACTTGAATCTTCAGAGCATCGGAAATAGTAAATACGTCAATAAAGGTCAAAGGCTATTTATTCCTCTTGGTTTCTTTACATGCATGTGACTGCTTAAATATAATGTGGGAGTTGCCCTTTTCCACACTCTGGCACATTCTAAGTAACTTAGGAGGCTTGGGAAATTCTCCTGTGAATCCATCTGGGTCTTGTGTCTTTTGAGGAGCAATCCTTTCATTTATTTAAGTTTTTTATGTTTACTAGGGTCAATTTTGGTGAATGACATTCTCCGAGGAAATCATCATTGGTTTTCAAGTGTGTTGGTCTAGACTTGGGAAAAGTAGTATCTTAAGATTTTTTATTTTTCTTCTGTTTCAGTGGCTATTTCTTCCCTGTCAGTTCTTATCTCTATATTAATGCCTTTTCTTTTTTGTTCCTGATTAGGTCAGCTAATGGTTGGTCTATTTGATTGATTGGATTGATTAGATTTTTTAAGAATGGTGGTTGGATTTATTCTTTTTACATATTTTTCTGTTTTCTAACTCATTAATTTCTGCTTATATCTTTAATAGTCCCTTCGCTCTGCTTTCTTTTGGTTTACTTTTATATTTTTAGCCTTTTTTTTAAATGTTTATTTTTGAGAGGTGGGGAGGGAGGGGCAGAAAGAGAGGGAGACAGAGGAATCAAAGCATGCTCTGCGCTGAGGGCAGAGCCCGATGCGGGGCTCCATGTGGGGCTTGATATAAGGCTCCATGTGGGGCTCGAACTCACCAACCATGAGATCATGACCTGAGCCGAAGTCAGACACTAAACTGACTGAGCTACCCAGGCACCTCTTTAATTGATGTTTAATTTTACCGTTATAGGTATTTCGTGTAATATATTTCCTTTTAACAATTGATTTTTTGATATCTTACAGCTTCAGATAAGCTATGTTTTCATTATTACTATTTCATAAAATTCTGCAAGTTTGGCTTGCATTGCCTTACTGGCCCATGAGTTGCTTAATACACAGTTCTTTAAATTGGCAGGTCTTTTTGCCTTTTAAAAATAACTGTTTTTTAGGGGCACCTGGGTGGCTCAGTCAGGTTAAGCATCTGACTTTGGCTCAAGTCATGATCTTGTGGTATGTGTTAGAGCCCTGCATTGGGCTCTGTGCTGACAGCTCAGAGCCTGGAGCCTGCTTTGGATTCTGTGTCTCTGTCTCTCTCTCTGCCCCTCCCCCTCTCACAATCTCTCCTCTCTCTCTCTCCCTCAAAAATAAATTAAATTTAAAAAAATTCTTTAAAAATAATTTTTTTTGAGTAGGCTTCACACCCAGTCCAGAGCCCAACTCAGGACTTGAACTCATGACCCTGAGACCAAGATCTGAGCTGAGATCAAGAGTCAGTGCTTGCTTGGTGGGACGCCTGGGTGGCTCAGTCAGTTAAGCATCTGACTTCAGCTATGGTCATGATCTCACAGTCTGTGTGTTCGAACCCCGTGTCAGGCTCTGTGCTGACAGCTCAGAGCCTGGAGCCTGCTTCGGATTCTGTGTCTCCCTCTCTCTCTGCCCCTTCCTGGCTAGCGCTCTGTCTCTCTATCTTAAAAATAAATAAACATTTTAAAAAAAGAGTCAACTGCTTGCGACACCTAAGTGGCTCAGTTGGTTAAGCGTCTGACTTTGGCTCAGGTCATGGTCTCATGGCTCATGAGTTCAAGCCCAGCATCAGGCTCTGTGCTGACATCGAGGAGCCTGGAGCCTGCTTTGGATTCTGTATCTTCTCTCTCTCTCCCCCTCCCCTGCTCAAGCTCTCTCTCTCTCTCTCTCTCTCTCTCTCTCTCTCAAAACTAAATAAACATAAAAAAAAAAAAAAGCCCAGAGTCAGATGCTTAACTGACTGAGACACCCAGGAGCCCCTCTTTTTGCTTTTAATTTATTATTAATTTATAATTTCTCTGATCTGTGATCAGAGAATATTGCTCATGCCATTGCTATTTTTAAAGTTACCGCAATTCTTTTGCGTGACCCAATGAATCATCCATTTTCACGAACATTCCTTTAAATTACCCAGTAGCCTGCGTTCTGCTCCACCAGGTCTCAGAGCTGCCCTCAGTATCTCCCCTCGCAGGATCGAACCCTCTCCTAGTTGGGGTTGTTGGTATCGGCCTCCTCTGGGACCGGCTATCCCCGCCGGTCTTCCACACACCGTCCCCGCCCCCCACGCCTCGGTTCCGGTGTGAGCTCTGGAGCTGCTCTGTGAGTTCCACATATTTAGCTGCCCATTTACATGTAAATTGAAATTTGAGGTATTCTCCGGCTCCTAGAATGCTGGAGGTGAGAACCGGGGTCCTTTAATTTGCTTTCATTGTTGATCCGGGTGGTTTCCGGAGGATTGTGAAAGGATTTAGGCTTCTGCCATTATTGCACAGGAATCGGGGAGCTCTGTGTTTTCCTTTTATCATATCGACTTTGCTGTTTTTTTCTTCAATCCTGACTTCCATGGGTTTAAATATTCTCTTTTGCCCATCCCTTTCCCCTCAACATTGAGTCACGTTTCTTTATTTTTTTTTTAGTTTATTTAGTTTTGAGAGAGTGTGAGTGCGGGAGGGACAGAGAGAGAAGGGGACAGAAGATCTGAAGCAGGCTCCACAGGGACAGCAACCAGCTGATGTGGGACTCGAACCCACAGGCCATGAGATCATGACCTGAGCTGAAGTCAGAAGCTCAACCAATTGAGCCACTGTGAAGTCACAGTTCTACTTCCATTCTCTTGCTGGTAACCGCGAGAAGTGTAGCATGCACACAGCAAAGTCAACGTTAACATCACTGCCTTCCTTCCAACCAAGGTAAGGACCTTAGGATACGTTGACTTCTGTCGTCTCTCTCTCATATTGCTGTTCATTCACCAAACGGTTTTGAGTGTGTACCGTGTGCCAGGTTGATACAATAACGAACAAAAGTTTGGAGAGGGGAGGGGGTAGAATCCCTGTTCTAAAGGATTTACGTTTTAGTGGAGGAGAGAAACAAGAGACAAATTGAAAATATGTAATATATTTATTATATATGTCATATAATAATAAGAACTGAGGAGCAAAAAAAAATTAAGCAAAGTAGGGGAATGTGAAATCTCTCCTGCGCATGTGTACTTGTGCATGTGTGTGTGTGTGTGTGTGTGTGTGTGTGTGTGTGTGTATCTAGCTAGCCATGCAGGTATCTTGGGGAAGAACATTCTAGCCAAAGGGAATATCAGGCGTAAAAAGCCTTGAAGGACTTCTTGACAAGGAGGCCTGTGGCGCTCAGCGAAGTGAAAGGGGGAGGAACGGTAGGGTTTGAGGTCGCGGAACGAACAAGGAGACCAGAGGAGGACCTCACGAGGACAAGTCTGGACTACAGTCCACATTAGGCATTCTGGCTTTTACTCCAGGATGGACAGAGGAATGACATGGTCTGGCATATGTTGTACCCGGACCACTCTGGTTGTAGAGAACAGATTGCTGAGGCCGAGCCAGTTAGGAGGTCGCCGCTCCACGTGAGAGATGATGGTGGCTGGCCCAAGACACTGGGAGGTGATGAGGAATGGTTGTAGTCTATGTGTATTTTGAAAGTCGAGCTGACAGACTCTGATAACTGACCCATGTTAAAAAACAAGGCAACGGGCCCAAAATGGAGTCACTTATGCTAAGCCCCAGTCACTGAGACTTAATTATAGTTTTTGGCCTCCCCCACAAGTAGAATCTAAAGTCAATTGATTAGGAATCACCTGGACAGCACTCGCAAGGGGAGGATAGACCCCTGCCATCCCCTAAAGGAAAGTGACCTTGTCACAGCACTCACCTTTTTGCTGGTTCCTTGTTCCTTTCTGCCTGTAACAGTCTTTCATTTTGTACAGCAACTTGGAGCTCCTTTCTCCCTGCTACATGGGATGCTGCCTGATTTATGAATCATTGAATAAAGCCAATAAGATCTATAAGATTTACTCAGTTGAGTTTTATTTATTTACTTTTTAAAACTTTTTTTTAAATTTATTCTTGAGAGAGACAGAGAGACAGAGCACGAGTTGGGGAGGGGCAGAGAGAGAGGGAGACGGAATCGGAAGCAGGCTCCAGGCTCTGAGCTGTCCGCACAGAGCCCGACGCAGGGCTCAAACCCACACCGCGAGATCATGACCTGAGCTGAAGTCAGAAGCTTAGCCGACTGAGCCACCCAGGCGCCCCGAGTTGTATTTTTTAACTGCCGTGAGGTGTGAGGAAAAGCAAGAGGACAAGGGTGACACCCAAAACGTTGCCCTGAGCAACTGAAGGATAGAGTTGCCTTCAGCTTCCTATTGCCTGGCATTTAGTCACACGTTGTAGGAGGCTGAATTCTAAGAATGCCCTCAATTCCCTGTGACGTCCCTCCCCTTTGAGTGTGGGTGTGATCTCATCCTGTGATCATGTTTTGTTATATGGCAAAAGGAAGGCTCTCCCGGGTGGGCCTACTCTAATCCCAGGCCCTTTAAAAGCCCAGCTTTCTCCTGCTGGTGAGGAGAAGGGGAAGGCAGAGATTCAAAGGCTGAGAAGGACTTGCTGTACTGATGCCGTTTTAGAGATGGAGAGGGCCACAGGAGGAGGGGTCCGAGGAGCAGGAAATGGGTCCTCAGATCCACGGCCACAAGGATCTGGCTTCCGCCAACAGCCCGAGTGAGTTCGGAAGCAGGTTCTTCCCCAGAGCCTTCGGACAAGAGCCCCGCCCAGCTGACCCCTTGATTTTGGCCTTGTGGGACCCTGAGCAGAAAACAGCCAAGCCCAGACTCTACCCTACAGAACTCTGAGACAATAAGTCGTGTTGGTATAAGCTGCGAAGTTTGCGGTAGCTCGTTACACTGCAATAGAAAATGAATCCTCATGGCCAGACACAACTCTTAGGGGGGCTGGGAGATGGCGTCCCTAGCTGGGCGTTCATGCGCACTGTTAATCTTGAGGGAGGCGGATGCGTCTGTAATAAGAGAAGGATGAGCACTAGGCGAGTGATTCGCTGTTCTTGCATGGGCTGTAAACCTGCAGCGTCCAAGACAGCAGACGCTAGCCACACGTGGGCGTCGAGCACTTGCCACGGGGCTGGTCCAGACCGAGATGGGCCGTCAGTGTGAACTATCCACGAGATTTTGAAGACTTCGTCTGAAACAAAAAAGGAATGTAAACTATCTCGTTAAATATATTTTATATCAATTATATTTTGAAGTGACAATATTTTTCATATATTTGATTAAATAGAAAACATTATTAAACTTAATTGCAACCTGTTTCTTTTTACTCTGAGAAAAATTTGGGGGGCACCTGAGTGGCTCAGTTGGTTAAGCATCGGAGTCTTGGTTTCAGCTCAGGTCACGATCTCACAGTTTTGTGAGTTCGAGCCCCACATCGGGCTCTGCGATGATAGTGTGGAGTCTGGCTTGGAATTCTCTCTCTCTCTCTCTCTCTCTCTGTCTTCCTCCCTCGGCCCCTCCCCTACTCACGCTGTCTCTGTCCCTCTCAAAATAAATAAAGAAGCTCTAAAAAAATTTTTTTAATTTGGTCACGTGTGACTGAAAATCTTAAATTATATCTGTGGCTCCCTTTATAGTTTTATTCGGGAGTAAACATCTCACATTTTCTTCACATGCCCATGAATTTAATCTTTTAAACATTGTTTTTTTTTTTTTCTTAACATTACGGATTTAAAAAGGCAATGTTCCCATAGGACATAATGGCAAAGAAGAGAGTTTTAGTCACACTCAGCAAACTGTTTTCCCAGAATACACAAGTACACTAGTTGATGCTTATACATATGTAGCAGTTGGGGTTGATGAAGGTTATGATATTCAGTGACCACCATCACGGACTTGGAAATATTGCTTATACCGTCATGATTCATCCCTTAAGGCTGGGCATGCCACAGCCCCAAATAAAACGTAAGTTCTAGCAGTAAAAGGGGAGGGGTGGCTGTTACCTAGGTAGGTGATGACAGCCTATCATAATGGGAGGGAGAAGAAAGGACCGGCTGTCACAGCTTAGTCTCTTCAGACACACGCGTACTGCCCCCTGGTGGACTATGGTGGCACTTCAGACAGGCCAGTCAGAATCCCCCACTTCTTAACCACCTCCACCCTTATCCATCACCTCAGGCGAGCATTATCCTAAGAGATTCCTAATGGGTCTCCCTCCTTCCCCTCCTGTCCTCCAGAATGATCTTTTAAAACCTCATCACATCATGTTACTCTTCTGCTCAAAACTCAGGAGCAACTTTCTTTCTCAGTCAGAGTTAATACTAATGTCTTCACTTCCCCCCTTACGCATCCACCCCTCACTCCATGCTCGCCCTGCGGGTTGCTTGCTCTTCCTGTCAGTGTAACACACGGCGCGTGCGCCTGCCCTGGCAGTTGCTGTCTCTTCTACAAGGAATGCATGGGGTATTCCTTCACGCCTGTGCCCAAACATCACCAGATCACCTTAATACCTGAAAAAAACAGGCAGTCCACCATTTTATTTCCCCCCAGCTGAATTCTTATTTTTGTTTGTTTGCCATAGCATGTAACACCATGGGGTTTATTTCCTGTCTCCCCTACTGGAATATATACGTCAAAAAGGCAGGAAATTTATCCGTTTTGTTCATGGTTGTATCCCCAGCATTTAGAATAGAGCCTCGCATGTAGTAGGTGCTCAAAAATATTTGTTAGATAAATAAGCGAAATAAGATCTGAACAATGAATAAACATTATATGGCCTTCATTGTTTTGTCCTAGGACACGAAGACTTAATGTCACAAAAAAGTCAACTCCATATATTTATATAAAATTCCAGGAGCACACAGAAGAGCATGTGACTTTTGATCTTGGGGTCGTGAGTTCGAGCCCCATGTTGGGCGTAGAAGTATTAAAACAAAAAACTTAAAAAATTTTTTAATAAAAATAAATGAATAAATTTCCAATTACAATCTCCACAGATTTCTTTCTAATTGGATTAAATCATCTTAAAATACATTTGGAAAGAATAAATGACCTATGAATAATCAATAATGTGGGAAGAAGTACACTAAGGGTAACTTGGCTTACCAGATATTGGAAGACCCTATAAAGCTACCTTAAGAAAACCCATATGAAAAAAAAAAAACCCCATATGATATTGGCATAAGAATAGACAAATGAACCAGTGTAACCGACTAGAAAAATCCAGGAATAGATACAGGTTTATAAGAACAGAACACATTAAAGGTGAAATTCAGTGATAAAAGGATGACTATATAATAAATGGTGTTGATGTTATCTACCAGGGAAAAAACTAGACCCCTGTTTTATACATTTACGAAAACAAGTGCCAAGTAGATTAAATGCTGAAATGTAGTTGATACTTTAAGAACTCTAACATAAATACAGAATTTTTAAAATTTTGTCCTCATGCCAAATGAAGACATATGGCTGATTTCATCACAGTCGGAATTTATAGTGAACATTCTTAATCCCTTTGCTTTAACAAAAAAACCCATTTCATGACTGGGCTCAGGGTATCAAAGCCCAAGCCGAGTGAGGAGGGAGTCTGTGATGGGGAGAGATGGGTTGGTGATGGCTAAGAATGGGCCCCAAGCACAAGGTTGGGGACATAGCAGTAGCCACCCAGCTGGGATGTCAGCGTCTAAACTGGGTAAGGTGAAGGTTCGTGGAGGGACAGGACAGTGGTGACGCAGAAGATACAAAGAGATTGATCAAATAAGTAAATATTTCAAAGATAATTGGATAATGGGAACCATGGTTCTCACTATCAAAAATGAAAAGACAGGGACGCCTGTGTGGCTCAGTCGGTTAGGCGTCCAACTCTCAGTTTTGGCTCAGGTCATGATCTCACTGGTTTCATGAGTTTGAGCCCCGCGTCGGGCTCTGTGCTGACAGTGCAGAGCCTGCTTGGGATTCTCTTTCTTTCCCTCTCTGCACTTCCCCAACTCACACAGTCTCTGTCTCTCTCAAAGTAAATAAATAAAGCTTTTTTAAAAATGAAAGGACAAATATAATAATGGAGAAACTAGAAAAACACTGTGGTGTTGGATTTGAATTGGGATGGTTTTCATTTCATATAAATAGGTAACGATAATGAATGTGTAAGTGTATGTATGTATATCTACCACATATATTCCCCTGCTCTGTCCACTGAGGAAGGCTGAGAACAACAACATCCTGAAGCAAGGAGTCTTCTTAGCCCTGAGATCTTAGATCCTGAGTGCTGAGAAACCTGGAAGAGACCATGTCAACCATGTAAATCAAGGAATCAAAGCTAACATCAGAATGCACCAAACTGAAATTGCATACCCCGGATAAGATGCAATAGGAGGATATTCCTGCCAAAGTGCATAACTTGAATCTAAACATGACAACATATCAAACGCTCAGATCAAGGGACAGTCTACAAAATACCTGGCCTGTTACCATCAAAAATGGTCCTACAGGTCAAGGAAAGACTGAGGAAATGTTCCAGACTAAAGGAAACTAAAGAGGGGTGAAAACCCCAAACAGGGTATGATCCTGAGTTGGATTCTTTTGCAAGGACATTTTGGGGACCCTTGGTGAAATGCGAATGCGCTCTGGGGGTTAGACTGTAGTAATGTACCATCGTCAGCATTCTGGTTGTGATGGTTGTGTTGTGCTGAGGTAAGAGACTGTTGTTGTTTGTAGCAAATACGCACAGTAAGGTCCTTGCGTGGGTAACAGGGCATATCACTGGCAACACACTCTGAAATAGCTCAGGGCAAAAAAAGTTCTTTGCACTCGTCTTGCAATTCTTCTTTAAGTTTGAAGTTAGTTCAAGATTAAAGAGAAAGGGAAAAATCTTGCTGTAACCACTGATCCAATAGAGAAAAAAAAAGGCAACATAAAACTACACAGGTACAAATCAAGTTTACATTTTTAGGTACCTGTATACATGCTTCGATGCAAAATAATTGCAAACTTCTAGAAATAACGATTTGATGTATTTCGAGAAAGAAAAGAGTAATCGGCATGGAAAGCCAATCTGTGGTCACCCATACTAGTAATCCTTATTATCCATTCTAGCATGATTCCAAATACCTGTGGCATACCACTGCTGCTCTACTGATCCAATGAATTCTCTATGTCCTGGAGAATGGCACCCTATCTTTTCAGAGTATTGCCTCTCCTTTAGTTGTGCCTTCAGCAGACCGCCCCAATACTCTATTGGGCAAGCATCTCCTCGCATCGGGTACAGCGCGGGACATGACCATCAATGCCATGGCCACGGGCCTATTCCCACAACACTTTCGCTGTGAAGTGGGCCCCCGACCTGATACAGTTCTGTGGATTCTATGACAGTGGATCAAATATTCCATAAGCCCTTGGTGAGTGGTGCTGGCCAAGACCTTGTGAGGAGGACAGGTAAACCCATACCTGGAATAGGTCTGTTCCTGTGACAATGAACTGTTGGCACTTCCGGGACAGGAGGGATCCACTTTGCTCTGGGCCTGCTTCAGGCCGCACTCAAAGCTGTGGGCCTCTCCCGCTGTGGGCTGGAGCAGTATCCCTAGCTGTACAATATGCTCCCTCTAGACCCCACCAGGTGGTGTGCTTCTTTCTTTGTGGTAGATGGAAGATGGCAGCCATCTGTCTTATACATTGGAAGGGAGTCGTCATGCCCCGATGGCTGGACTCATCGAAATTTTATACAGTAGAAGGCCCTGAATCTTCACAGAGCTCCCTCCGGAGAGTATGTATCTTCCCAAGGCCTCCAGTGTATCGTCAACTCTTGTTCACCTGGCCCATGAATGTGATGCCATCAACGTGGTATATCAATGTGGTACTCTACAGTTTGTCTAGATATCTGCACCTCTTCAGACGATATTGTGACATAGCATAGGAGACACAACCTTGGGGGAAAACTTTAAGTGTATGTTGTTGTCCATTCAATGCAAATGCAAATTTTTTCTCTTTTTATCTGATTGGGATAGGAAAGAACACGCTTGCCAAATCAGTGGTTGCATAGCATGACCCTGAGGCCAGAGGAATTGCTCTAGCAAATATCCTACATCGGGCGCAGCAGCTGCAGTCAAGGCTACAGTACCTAGCTGAGCTCATCGAAGTCTACAGTCACCCTCCAGGATTCTGGGTTCTGCAGGGGTGAGAATCATGAATTAAACAGAGACGTGATGGAAACCAGCATTCCTGCATCCTTTCTATCCTTAAGGATGGAACTAAGCTCTGCTATCCTTACTCCCAGCACTCTTCTTTGTTGACCCCTAGGAACAAACCAACCCCTAATATATCCTCAGGGACTGGAAAATGACCACTGAGTGGGTCCAAGAACTCAGTGGACCCACTGTAAGCCAAACCTAAGACAGATTCCATTTATTACCTGGCGCCATGTGCCTCCCCAGCTGTAACTGGGAGCAGGCAGCTGATACTTCAGGTATCCAGTATCGATGTCAACACACACCCTGTCTTAAACAGACCTTGATATGTCAGGGTATTCTCCCAGTGCCGTTGCCCAAGTAAATGGCATATATCTCTTTGGGAAAGGGCTGGGGGAATTATTAGCATTCATTCTTACTGTAGTGTTGAGGGTCCTTTCTCCTATAGACCCAGCCACTTCTTCAGTCATGGTTTGAAAACTGCCTCAAGTCTGGACTCTGGGAAGGGATTGTGAGTTTTGAGGGGAGCTAGTGCCTTCCGTTTTCCAGTCACCCACACAATTTTTTCTGCTGGTCAAGCTAAGTAGTATCCTTGACAGCTGCCCATCTATTTTGCCTCTAGGGATCCTTTGCTCTATTAATCATCTCCATAATTCCCTGTGGGCCAGGTCCCCCTTACGATAATTGTCATTCCCTCACTCGTGGAAGTTAAGCACTGCCACTTGGCCTTTGTTGTTTCAGGGTCCAGTTGTCCCATTGCTATCAACGAGCCAAATTCTGTAACAGTCTCTTCCGTCGTCAGCCCTGGTCTTTGGAGGAGAGCCACTATTTAACCTTTTTAGAGATTCTGGAGGTCTCTCACTAGCAGATTCTCATGGTCTTGGTAAATAGTGTGTCTTTTGGTTCTTTCCATGGAACGTAATTATCTGATGGGTCTTCTGGTTATCCATAGTCTATTCTGGCATACCCACTTCCCTGAGTCTTGTAATCACACCGCATCGTCTCCCATAGCAATTCTAACACTTAGCTTTTTAGCATGGGTCATCACTTTTTCCAGGCTTTTTCCACCCTACTGGTGAGTTTGCACCATCTCTTGGTCCTTGCCTGGATATTGACCCTGTGACTCAAGAGAGGGATCTCAAATTTTTTCTTGGGTTGGAAGGGTGGTTCGATATTTGCAAATCGATCAACATGTTACATCACATCAATAAAAAATGATAAGAACCATATGATCATTTCAATAGATGCAGAAAAAGCATTCAACAAAGTACAACATCCATTCATGGTAAAAACGCTCAACAACGTAGGTTTAGAGGGACCATATCTCAACATAATAAAGGCCATATATGAAAAACCCACAGCTAAGATCATCCTAAGTGGGGAAAAACTGAGAGCTTTTCCTCCAAGATAGAGATGTCCACTCTTGCCAATTTTATTCAATATAGCCCTAGCCACAACAATCAGCCAATGACAAAAAAAAATAAAAGGCATCCAAATTGGCAAGGAAGAAGTAAAACTTTCACTGTTTGCAGATGACATGATACTATATGTAGAACACCCAAAAGACTCCACTGAAAAACTGCTAGAACTGATAAACGAATTCAGTAAAGTTGCAGGAGACAAAATCAACATACAGAAATCTGTTCCATTTTATACACCAATAATGCGGCATAAGAAATCAATCCCATTTACAACTACATCAAACGTAATAAGATACCTGGGAATAAACCTAAGAGGTGAAAGACCTGTACTTTGAAAACTATAAAACACTGACGGAAGAAATTGAAGATGACACAAACAAATGGAAAGAGATTCCATGCTCATTGATTGGAAGAGCAAATATTGTTGAAATGTCTATACTACCCAAAGCAATTTACACATTTAATGCAATCCCTATCAAAATACCAATAGCCTTTCTCACAGAGCTAGAATGAACAATCCTAAAAGTTGTATGGAACCACAGAAGACCCCAAATAGCCAAAGCAATCTTGAAAAAGAGAAGCAATGCTGGAGGCATCACAATTCCAGACTTCAGGTTATATTACAAAGCTGTAGCAATCAAAACAGTATGGCACTGGCACAAAAATAGACATAAAGATCAATGAACAGATAGAAAACCCAGAAATGAACCCACAAATATATGGTCAATTAACCTTTGACAAAGGAGGCAAGAATATCGAATGGGAAAGAGACACTCTCTTCAACAAATGGTGCTGAGAGAACTGGACAGCAGCATGCAAAAGAATGAAACTGGACCACTTTCTTACACGATGCATAAAGATAAACTCAAAATGGATTAAAGACCTAAACATGAGCCCTGAAACCATGAAAATCCAAGAAGAGATCACAGGCAGTAACTTCTTTGATACTGGCCATAGCAACTTCTTTCTAGATACGTCTCCTGAAGAAAGGGAAACAAAAGCAAAAATAAACTATTGGGACTACATTAAAATAAAAGCCGCCTGCACAGTGAAGGAAACAATCAACAGAACTAAAAGACAACCTATGGAATGAGAGAAGATATTTGCAAATGACATATCTGATAACTGGTTAGTATCTGAAATATATAAAGAACTTATAAAACTCAACACCCAAAAGCATGAATAATCTAATTTAAAAACAGGCAGAACACATGAATAGACATTTTTCCAAAGAAGTCATCTAGACGACCAACAGACACATGAAAAGATGCTCAACCTCACTCATCATCAGAGAAACGCACATCAAAACTGAAATGAGTTATCACCTCATGCTTGTCAGAATGGCTAAAATCAACAGAAGAAACAACAGGTGGTAACAAGAATGTGGAGAAAAAAGAACACTTTTGCCCTATTGGTGGGAATGCAAACTGGTGCAGCCACTGTGGGAGACAGTATGGAGGTTCCTCAGAAAGTTAAAAATAGGGGCACCTGGGTGCCTGATTTGGTTAAGCGTCTGACTCTGGATCTCAGCTCGGGTCTTGATTTCAGGGTTGTGCAAACCCCATGCTGGCCTCCATTCTGGATGTGGAAATACTTTAAAAAAAGAAAGAAAGTTAAAAATTGAATTACCCTATGATCCAGCAATCGCACTATTAGGTATTTACCCAAAGGATATAAAAATAGTAACTTAAAGGAACACATGCATCCCAATGTTTGTAGCATTATTTACAATAGCCGAATTATGAAAATAGCCAAGTGTCCCTCACTTGATGAAGGGATAAAAAAAGATCTAGTATATATATACTAAATACATATATACACTAAATATATATACTAAATATATATCTACTAAATACATATACATACATTATATATATATGCATATATACACACACACACACACACACACACACACACACACACAATGGAATATTACTCAGCCATTGAAAAAGAAGGAAATCTTGTTGTTTTCAATGACATGGAAAGAACCAGAGAGTATTATGCTAAGTGAAGTAAGTCAGAGAAAGACAAATACCAGTATGGTTTCACTCATATGTGGAATTTAAGAAAGAAAAGAAATGAGCAAAGGGAAAGAGAGAAAGAGAGAGAGAAACCAAGAAACAGACTCTTAACTATAGAGAACAAACCGATGGTTACCAGAAGAGAGGTGGGTGGAGGGATGGGTTAAACAGGTGATGGGGATTAAGGAGTATATTGTTGTGATGAGCACCAGGTGATGTAGGGAGGTGTCGAATCACTATATTGTACACCTGAAACTAATATTACACTGTATGTTAACTAACTAGAATTTAAATAAAAACTTCCAAAAAAATGTAAGTAGTGGATCCAAAATTGGGTACATGTTAAAAAAAAGGGGGGGAGGGAGAAAAAGAGAGTGACCCCGAGTCAATAAACTCTTCCTTTCCTGATTTTATGTTCCTTCCCCCTCCAACAAGCACCCTCAGAATCCCGTTCCACATATATCCCCTCTGGCCCCTCCACTTCCTACTGGCTAGGCCTTGCTGCTCCTATGGGGCAGAGTCCCTTTCCTCTCTTATCAGGCCCAACGCTCGCATGCTGGGTAATGCCGCAGCCGACCTGCTATAGGCCTAGTGGCTAGGAGGAGAAGCGGGGGTAGATCCTGAAGGGGTACCTGTTGCTTTAGGAGGGAGAGAGGGCTCAGTCTCACAAGCTGCGAGATCATGACCTGAGCCAAAATCAAGAGCTGGTCACTTAACCAACTGAGCCATCCAGGCGTCCCTTAAATATTTTTAAGGGTACAATTCAGTAGTGCTAAACATATTCCCATTGTTGTGCAACCAATCTCCAGAACTCTTTTCTTCTTGCAAAACTGACCCTCTTTATATATACGTATGGGGGCGCCTGGGTGGCTCAGTTGGTTAAGCGGCCGACTTCGGCTCAGGTCATGATCTCACAGTCTGTGGGTTCGAGCCCTGCATCGGGCTCTGTGCTGATGGCTCAGAGCCTGGAGCCTGCTTCGGATTCTGTGTCTCCCTCTCTCTCTCTGCCCCTCCCCTGCTTGTACTCTGTCTCTATGTCTCTCAAAAATAAATAAATGTTATATATACGTATGTACCCATTAAATGACTTCCCATTCTCTCCTTTTCTCACCCGGTGGCAGCCAGCATTCTACTTTCTGCTTCTATGATTTTGACCACTCTAGATACCTCATGTAAATGGGATCATACAGTATTTGTCTATTTGTGGCTGGCTTGTTTTACGCGACATAATGTCCTCAAGGTTCCATGTTTTAGCATGTGTCAAATCTCCATCCTTTTTAAGGCTGAATGATTCCGTTGTATGGGTGTCCCTTCCTTAGTTTATCCATTCATCCATCAATGGACACTTGGGTTACTTTCACCTTTTGGCTACTGTGAATAATACTGCTATGAATGAGTGTACTCTTTTGCCTGCATTTGAACTTTATACACAGAATAAATTATATTATGTGTATTCTTTTAAGTCTCTTTCCTTCAACAGTAATGTTTGTGAAATTCATCCGTCTAATTGCATACAACAACATTCTTTCTCGTTGATATATATTATGCCATTATATGATCGCATCCTAATTTGCTCATCTATTCTACCATTGATGGATATCGAGGTGGTTCCCAGGTTTTAGGATTTATTTCTAAATAGTACCGCTAGGCATATCTTTGTTCATGTCTTCTAGTATACGCATGTGTGCGTTTCTGAGGGTATATACCTAGGCGTTAAACTGGTGAGTTCTAGGCTATGTATATTCAGTGTTACTACATTCTGCCTCACGGCTGTCCAGCGGGCTGTACTCCTCTCCCCGCTCAGGAGCACTGAATGAGAGTTCCAGTTATTTCACAACCTCGGCAGCACGTGCTGTCAACAGTCATTGCCATTCTAGCCATTCTCGTTGGTATAAAGTATATCTCATTGTGGTTTCAATCTGTCTCTCCCTGATGACTGATGAAGTTGAAACAGTTTTCATGTTCATCAGGCAATTGCATATCCTCTTTTGTGACGTGCTCGTTCATGTCTCTTACCCTTTTTCTTAATGGAGTTGCCTTTTTTTCTCACCGGTTTTTAGTTTTGTAGTATTTGTATGTATTTTCCAAAGCGTGTTTAATTCTCCATTGCAGACGGCACGGTCTTGCCCCAGATCCCCAGGGATCTCTCTGGGGCTTGTCACAAGTTACGCACACCGTCTTCTCCCGTCTCCCACCATCGTGTGTGTGTGTGTGTGTTCTTGAGAAGCGTCTATTGTTGGAGATATGTATTGCAAATATATTCTCCCTCTTCGTGGTTTGCCTTTTGCTCTCAATGTTGTCTTTGATGAACAATAGTCTTCATCTTAAAAAGTTTGAATTATCAGTCTTTTTCCTTATGGTTAGTACTTTTGGTGTTCCTCTTACTAATTAGTTTTTCAAGCTTATTTTTATTTATTTTTGAGAGAGAAGGAGAGGGAGAGAGAGCGAGTGGGGGAGAGGCAGAGAGAGAGGGAGAGGGAGAGAGAATCCCAAGCAGGCTCAGCACTGTCAGTGCAGAGCCCGACACAGGGCTCAAACCCGTAAACCGTGAGATCCTGACCTGAGCTGAAATGAAGAGTCAAATGCTTGGGGCACCTGGGTGGCTCTGTCGGTTAAGCGTCCAACTCTCCATCTTGGCTCAGGTCATGATCTCATGGTTTGCAAGTTCAAGCCCTGTGCTGACAGTACAGAACCTGCTTAGGATTCTCTGTCTCCCTCTCTCTCTGCCCCTCCTCTCCTCACTCTCCCTCTCTCTCAAATAAATAAATAAACATTAAAAAAAAAAAAGTTGGATGCTGAGCCACTAATCATTTTTAAATTATGTTTAAGAATAAATATGTATCTATTGAAATAAGAATCTCCTGTCGTGGCCCACTTAAGGTTACATTGTGTAACACCAGCGGTCCTCAGTGGCCCGCTGGAGGACACCCAGATTGGCTAGCATGAATCACATTCGCCAGCCTCCCCCCAGGCTCCTCTCACTGCTCCCTTCTCTACAGCTCCCCCTTTAGCTATTTGCTAACCAACCACCCTGCATTTTGTATCAGCAATTCTGGAAACAATGTGTCAAGAACTGTAGCAAACACTCCTTTTCTTTCCCACCAGGACCCCGACTTTTTATTTATTTATAGTTTTTTTTTAAAGTAATCTCTACATCCAACATGGGGCTCGAACTCACAACCCTGAGACCAAGAGTCACATGCTCCACTGCCTGAGCCAGCACACCACACCCCCCAGGACCCTGATTGTGTTCACGCATCCACCCTCCTCTGGGTGGCCCTGTGCATCAGGGGTCCTGAGCTACAGGAGGGGGCATCCCGATCGCCTGATCTAGTCACGGCTCTACATTCCTCCTGCCGTGGACATGGGACCCGATTCTGGTTAAGGAAGTGTGCACAGCTCCCGGGAAAGTCGTCTCTGCTCCTGTCAAAGAGAACAGGACGACGTGCCCTGTTTCTTACTCTGGAAGTTATAGGGACTCGGGGCAAATTCCATACACTGAGCACAGAGATTCGCCTCAAAGAACCTTGGACCTTTGATGAAGTTGGGCACCTGTGATCATTCTGCACCAGTCGGCATTTCCTTCTGATTTAAGCTGGTTTGCATCAGGGTTTCAGTCCCTTTCAACCGAAAGCACCCGGCAGCATTGGGTGAATGTGGACATCCTTGGCGGATTGTGACGTGCGGGGCCAGCTCACCGGTGTGCGACTTGCTGTCATGCGCAGGCCTCGTGCTTGGTAGTCCCCCCAACCCCACTTGGTTTACTGTTCTGTTGTTACTGTTTTGAAATTTGTAATAACTTATGATCAAGGGGCCGTGCGTTTTCATTCTGCGCTGGGCCCCCAAATTGTGTGGCTGGTCCTAGTGATATGATGTTCCTTATCTCCTTATTTTTCTTCATCTGCCTTCTTAAACTGTGAATCTTCGCAGCTCCATCTTTAGGACCCTAGTCCAGATGCCTCATCTGTAAAACCCACCAGCTTAACTGCAAACTGAGGAGGTTGAACCGTTCATCAGCTCATCCTTCTGATACTTTCCAGCACTGTTAAGAATTCAGCTTTCCCCGAACCCATTTTGGTGCGTAGTAACTTTTCAGCACCCCCAAAGTGTCCCGTACAGCAAAACCCAAGCCCGCTGGCCTCACACTCATCATCTGATTCGGTAAGTTGTTCGTGTCGCTGTTTCTTTTATTATTTTTATTATTATTATTTTTTTAATGGTTATTTACTTTTCAAGAATGAGGGAGACAAAGCACGAGCAGGGGAGGAGCAGAGAGAGATGGGGACACAGAATCTGAAGCAGACTCCAGGCTCTGAGCTTCAGCACAGAGTCTGACGCAGGGCTCGAACCCGGGAGCTGTGAGATCATGACCTGAGTCAAAGTCGGATGCTTAACCGACTGAGCCACCCAGGCGCCCCCCATGTCGCTATTTCATCCTCAACTTCCATTACTCTCCAATGGGCATCATCTGTTGCAGTCAAAATGAAAACAACAGGGGATGCCTGGCTGACTCAGTCAGAGGAGCGTGTGACTCTTGATCTCAGGTCAGGAGTTGGAGCCCCATGTTGGGTATAGAGACTACTAAAAAAAAAAAACTAAAAACACAAATAAAGAAAACAACAATAATGAAAACAAGGCGTGCGATGGTGGTTTACAGACTACATTAACACATATTGTAACATTTGATCCTTGCAATAATAATTTGTGAGACATATTTTCAAAATTACCTCGGGGGCACCAGGTGGCTCTAGTCAGTTGAGCATCCAGCTTCAGCTCAGGTCGCGATCTCGTGGTTTGTGAGTTCGAGCCCCACGTCGGGCTCGCTGCTGTCAGTGCAGAGCTCGCTTTGGATCCTTGGATTCTCTGTCCCCGTCTCTCCGCCCCTTCCCCGCTCGAGCTCTCTTTCTCTCTAAAATAAATAAACACTTAAAAAATAAAAATAAAATCAAATAAAATTACACTGTATTGTACCTTCATTCTACTAGAATCTGATGCTCAGCATTATGTCTAGTGCAAAAGTCCACAAATTTAATTAGTATAGTTCATTACTTGTCACTGTTTTTAAAACTTTAAAAAAATTGGGGGGGGTGCCTGGGGGGCTAAGTCAGTTAAGCATCCGACTTCAGCTCAGATCATGATCTCGCAGTTGGTGGGTTTGAGCCCCGCGTAGGGCTCTGTGCTGACAGCTCAGAGTCTGGAGCCTCCTTCCAATTCAGTGTCTCCCTCTCCCCCTCCACACACACACCTCCACTCATGCTCTTGCTCTGTCTCTCTCTCAAATATAAATAAACATTTAAAAATTTAAAAAATTATTTGAGAGAGAGAGAGAGAGCATGCGCTCAAATGGGAGAGAGGGACAGAGGGGGAGAGAGAGAGAGAAGGCTCTCTGCCCAGCACAGAGCCCGCCACAGGGCTCAATCCCACGACTCTGGGTTCATGACCTGAGCTCAAAAATGGAGTCAGATGCTCACTGTTACCCAGATGCCCCAGTTACTAGTCACTTTTAATGACTTTTCATTTTGAAAGAATTTCAGACTTATAGAATGGTTGCATGAAGAGTACAAAGACCTACCGTATACCTTTTATTCAGATTCCCAAAATGTCAACATACTATCACTTTTGCTTTGTCATTCTTCACCCCGATTTATATATAAATACTCATACACATATGTATTCATTTAGGGGTAAAAAGTCTATCTGCAATTTACTCTCAACTGGTCAGATAGTTTGGGGAAATAATTATATAATTACATATATTATTATATTTTTTATGTGTGTATGTTTGAAGCTACATACGTATTATACATTTGTATGCTAATGTATATAAATGTATTCGTTTTATTATTTATGTATTTCTGGAACCATTTGAGAGTAAATTGCAGACATGATGCCTTTTTGCCCCTAAATATTTCCTGAAACGAGGACATTCTGGCCATAACAATAGAACAATTATCAAATTCAGAAACTGGCATTGATGCAATAATTCTATCTAACCTACAGATCTTACTCAGATATCATCAGTTGTCTCAGTGATGTCCTTTAGAGCAAAGAGGGGAAAAAAGGATTTTTCTGGTGTAGGACAGGATCCAGGATCACATGTTACATAGAATCATTCTAGAATAACTCCTCAGCCTCTCTTCGCCGGCCTTTACCTTGTCACTTGCAGAGTACAGGCCAGATAGTTTGTACAAAACTCGCTCCGTTAGGTTTTTTTCCTCATGATTAAGTTCAGGCTATTCATTTTTGGCAGGAACACCACACCCAGAAATGATGCCGTGTTCCTCTCAGTTCATTAAATCAGGGGGCACGTGATGTCTCTGTGTTCCATTACTGGTGGTGTTAATTAGCTTCGATCCCTTGGTTAAGATGGTCAGCTTTCCCACTGTCAAGTTATTCTTTTTGTAATTAATAAGAATCACACGGGGAGGTATTTTTATCCTTTATCCTATTCCTCATAAAACTTTCACCCATTAATTTTAGTATCCATTGATGCTAAAGTCGCTAATTCTTCTTCTTCTTTTTTTTTTTTTTTTTGTATTTTATTGTTAAATGATCGCCACACCCAACACAGGGCTCAAACCCACAACTCCAAGATCAGGAGTCACCTGCTGCACCGACTAAGTCCCAGTCACCAACCGGGCGGCCCCGAGTTACTAATCCTTTTAACGGAAAAAGTACTCATGACCCGAGGGTTCAAAGCCTCCAAATGGCATAGAGGATATAGTGAACAGTACAATGAAAAGTAAGTCTTCTGAGATCAGATCCTGACTCCCTCTCCCGCTACTCCCTCTTCCTGGGTCCTTGTGGCAGAGACAACGTGGCGTGATACCGAAAACCCATTTCATTTTCTGCTTTCTGGGCCTACAAGAGGACAACACTTCCTCCCTCGCCTGGCAGTGAGGCTGCACCCAGGAGGCTAGTTCTGGCTCAAGGGCTATGCACAGAAGCGATATGTGCACTACTGGGCCTGAGTATTTACTTCCAGCTGTCCCTTCCCTTGCTGCAGCAACTGTGGAAGCCATGTTTAGAAGTTGGCATTACCAGATGGAAACAACCTACATCCACGGGGAGAAGACCTGGCCTCCAGGGGTGCCCGTCTTGGCGCTGGACATGTGTATGTATGAGAAATATAAGCCTGTGCTCTGCTGAGTAACTGATATTTCAAGTTAAATATGTTCCTACAACATGATTTGGTTTATCCTAGTAACAATTTGCTTAAAATGTTCCTCGTGTATTAAAAATATGTATTGATGCATCATCTCACTGTATATCAGTCGGTACGATAGGAAGTGTCCTCTAACTTTCTCTTCTTACCTAACAACATCTTTGAGATATTTCTACATCGGAAGGGATAGCTCATTCTTTTAAAGAGTTAGGAAGTGTTCTATTCTATTCCGTGAAAGTACTTAAATATATTTGCAAGGGACCTTTCTTCAATTTAAATTGCTTAAACAGTTACTACATACATATAATTTAAAAGCAGTTCAAAGAGTATGTGTGAGAAATTCTCCCTCCCACGGCTTCCCTGAGCCAACACGTTTCCCACCGGAGGGAACCAGTATTTCCTGTTCCACGTGTATCCTTCCAAAGGTACGTCATACGATGTTGAAATGAAGCTCACTTAAGTCTCCGGTTTGTCTCAGACCCCAACACAATAAGATCACACTCAAAGTTAGACGCGAATCCACCATCACGGGAGTCACAGTGGAAGATTGTAGAAAACCAGGTTTTCACTCTCCGTCCGCCACCCACCTCCAGCCTATAAAAGATGTTGCAGAGGGTGAAAAAAATGGGAGATTGAAGGTTCTTAGAGAAAGCTGTTGGTGTCCTGACTCCTTGCCACACCCCTAACCTCATCATAAGGAGCACGCGCCCTTCACCTCACACGAATGGAGGGAGTTTTACTGGAAGCACACAGCACTATATAATACGTGTTCCTTGCAATCTGAGAGACATAGTGGCCAGTGTCTGAGTCATGCCTGGGGTACGTAAAAGGTATGGCTCAGGCATCTGTGGGGTCGAGGTGAGGCTATGGTTTGGGATGTAGCGACACTCCCAACAATGGGTCAGATGAACATGTTTTGTGTAGTTGTAGATATGGTGCACACAGGCAGGGGGTCTGGAGAACTGTCTTGGATCCTGTTCAAAAACGCTGCCCAGAGAAGGGCCTGGATTTCAGCGGGAGGAAGGTGGAGGCACGTCACTGGAGGTCCGGAGTCTTGAGAAATAATTATAATTATACACAAACTCCTGTAAAAGCAATGCTTTTACTCATCTACAGGAGAGAAACTGCGGAGATGAGATCCCCCTTGATGGAATGAGGGAGCTTTCCAGAACTAAGGAGTGCAGTCCCTTCCCCCAAAACAGTAACCTTAAGTGTCTGCGAACCCCAAGGAATGCAGATGGCCACTCGTGACAGTGCTAGTCAAAGATGAACTTGACTGTTGGGCCTACTACTTCCCCACATGCTCCAACTTCGATAGGCCTTATGGCTGTGCAAGTCATTCACCGAAAAGGGTGCGAACGGGGGCTGCAATCCAGCCTGCTTTCCATGCTCCAAACCGTAGGTCCTGGCGGGGGGCGGGGGGAGGGGGTGGCTTCTGGGGGCAAGAATTGCCTGTTTCTTCCTTATACAGAGGCACGGTATCTCCCCACAGGGTTGCATCCATCCACAAGGGGAACCTCTTTCTCATCTACAGCAAGACAGCACCTGAACTGGCAGCTACCCAGCTGGGAGGGCTCAGAGGCAATTGCTAGCAAGACAGGAAGGGAATGGAAGCCTTGACTGAGGAAGGACTGGTCACACAGTCCTTTTACACAGGAGGTGACCCACCTCACAGAGGCTCAAGCTGGAAGGGAGGGAGAAGCCTCAGTTTTAAATCATTTTTTTTTAAGGTTTATTTATTTTTGAGACATAGAGACAGAGCGTGAGCAGGAGAAGGGCAGAGAGAGGGAGACACAGAATCAGAACATAGGCTCCAGGTTCTGAGCTTTCAGCACAGACCCCGACGCGGGGCTCGAACTCACAGACCGCGAAATCATGACCTGAGCCGAAGTCGGCCGCTTAACCGACTGAGCCACCCAGGCGCCCCTTTTAATGTTTGTTTCAGTTTTAAATCATTTTTTAAAAAATTAATTTATTTATTTTGAGACAGAGAGAGAGAGAGCATGCCCATGATGGGGGGAGGGACAGAGAGAGAGGAGAGAGAGAATCCTAAGCAGGCTCTGCACTGTCAGCACACAGAGCCCGATGCAGGGCTGGATCCCACAAACTGTGAGATCGTGACCCGAGCCTGAAACCAAGAGTCGGTGCTCAACTGAGGGAGCCACCCAGGTGCCCCTAAATCACAGAGAACTGGGCATTTTGGTTGCTTAACTGATGCTGTTTGAGAGACTAGTGTGATATGAGGACTTGTGACACAGCAGAGTGACCAGCAAAGTTGAGGGACCTGACCAAGGGTTCATCGAAGGGGGCAAGAGAAAACTAGAGCCCCAGGGAATAGATTAAGGGGCTGGTGGCAAAGTTGCACCCTGTAGTGGAGACCTCTAGCTCCATACCAGGTCACGCTGTCTCCTTCAGGCACAAAGTGAGGCAATGTCTCCCAGTGTCTCTTGCAATCAGGTAGACTCTTTAGACTAAATTCTCTCCAATGGAATGGGAGGCAGATTAGGGCTAATCTGATGGGCACCACTTCCAGGACGGGCCTAGCAACAACCCCGCCCCATTCCCTGCCATGAAACTCTTTTCTTTCCTCTTCTACTAACGGGATAGAGATGGTGACAAGGACACCAAGGGTGAGAGAAGGAGCTCGGGTCCATATAAAATACTTACTAATTACAAAGGGACAGAGAATGACTTCGCAGTGGAGGGAACTGACAGACGACCACCCTAGCCAAGTGGTCAAAGTTAACGTCGCCATACTCCGTGCCTCCTGCTGTGAGGCACCACTTCTGCGGTGTTCCTTCCAGAAATGCATATCCTCACATCTAATGAGGCAAACCCAAACTGAGGATAATGAACAAATTAATGGGCCTGTACTCTTCAAAAATGTCAAAGTCATAAAAGACACAGACTGCCGATTATTTGTTTAAAGGAAAATAAAGAGACGAGACGATTTTAAATGCAATGTTTAACCCCGAACCAGAAAAGCAGGGTTTTTTTTTGTTATTGTTTTGTTGGGATATAAAGCCTATTTGGGGGATATTTAGAAAAATAGGAGTATGGTCTGTAAGTTAGATAACAGTATGGTGTCAAAGTTAATTTCCAGATTTTGAGAATCATACAATGGTTATGTAGGAAATGTACTCATATTTACAAAACACACACCAAAATATTTAGGCATAAAGAGACGTGTGTCTGTAAATTACTCTCAAATGGTCCATCGAATATAATAATAATATGTACACAGAGAAAGAATGGCAAGGCAAATGTGGTAAAATGTTAACATTTGCAGAGTCTTGGGACAGGGTGTATGGGAACTCTTTGTACTAATTTTGCAGCTTTTTTATAAGTCTGAAATTATTACCAAATAACTTTTTAAATTGTTTTAAGTTTATTTATTTTGAAAGAAAGAAATAGAGAGAGAAAGAATGAGAAGGGGGAAGGGCAGAGAGAAAGGACTCTGTTAGTGCAGAGCCCGACTTGGGGCTCGAACTCGCAAACCATGAGATCATGACCTGAGTCGAAATCAATCAAAAGTTGGACGCTTAACTGACTGAGCCACCCAGACACCCCTCGACCAAATAACTTTTTAATTATATAAACCCGAACACCTGGAGTGGAAAATCACGGCCCACAGGATAGAGCACAAAAGCATGGAAGCAGGGCATATCGGGGAGTGGGTAGAGGCTTTGAGCTTCCTACAGTCATCAAATTGCACCAGGTTCTTGAGTTCAGTAGCAACTTCTCAGGGTCATCTGCTTCCTGGCAGCGCTCTAGGAACCGCTGCTTAAAATTTCCGGTAAGTGCAATTTTCTGATTGTTATTGCCGTGTAACAGATAATGTCATCTTAGCTGAGTAACATGAACCCAAAGATCAATCCTTTGGAGTGTGACTGCCATGATAAGATCCTTTTTCAAGCAAGGGTTAAGTGTCTCAGATATTTCCAAAATACCCCATCACCTGGTCTAATGAGGGCATGTAGGAGAGGTTTGGGGGCTGGCAAGGGAATGTAGCATGTGCCTGTTTGCTGATCAGACTGAGTCGATTCGGTTAATCCCTTATGATATTCAGCCAGCTCTGCCTATAAGAGATTAGAATCCGGTATCAGTAGAGAGATTCCTGGTCATATGGGCCTGCCTGCCAGTTACCGCTTCGTAGGAAGACGATTCGCGAGCTCCTGAATGGGAAGAACATGGAGTCTTAAGAACCAAGGACAGTACTCAAGGCCACGGGAACTCAAGTGTGTCCACGAATTCAGCTCATTAAAGTATCAATATTCCTTTCGTTCTCTCTACTTTTCTAGGTGACTGAGAGTGATAAGAGCAGCGAGACTTCTACATGAGAGGTGGTACTTTACGAAACTCAGGAATAATTGCCCCAGCGAAATATGTTCCTTTGTCACGAGACACTAAATTGGAATATCTTAGGGAGGGAATGCAAGGTGCAACAGTTTCTTAGCCGCTGTGAGTGCTGTGGCTTTTTGACAGGGGCATGCTTCAACACATCCAGAGAGTATCCATAACTCATACAGGGAGGTAATTGTGTGAAGTCCCTTTGGAAATATTCCAAGGATCCCTTAGGACATGATTCCAGTATATGCCCCACTTTAAAAAAAATTTTTTTAATGTTTATTTTTGAGAGAGAGAGAGCATGACTGGGGAGGGGCAGAGAGAGATGGAGACACAGAATCCGAAGCAGGCTCCAGGCTCTGAGCTGTCAGCACAGAGCCCGATGTGGGGCTCGAACCCACGGACTGCGAGGTCATGACCTGAGCTGAAGTTGGACGCTTCACCGACTGAGCCACCCAGGCGCCCCTGCCCCACTCTTATAAGGTTTCCCGAGTTACCTTGTTCACAGGGGAGGCATGCATTGACCATGTCTTCTCTTGTCTCAGAAAAGTTTTCCCATCAATGTTTAATGCCATGGTCAGTTTGTCCCTTCTGTGGTGTCCAGTGTCTGTTTGAAGTTTTCTGGTGCTATTGGAGGTTGTCTTCCTGGATCCTGCAACCAATCTTTTGCATATACGATGGCATTCCTGAACCTCTCTATTGGCTCATCATTCTGTTTTTAAACGAAATCATTTTCTTTGAAAGTGTAAAGACTTCAGATAGAGCAGCTTGTGAGCACAACGATTTATAAAGCGTTTCCTCTTATTTGTATATATGAGCCTCTACTTAATGGCAGTAATTTCCAAGACATCAAGAAACTCGCTTATTTGGTGTCCATTTTTAATAGGCACACTTGAGGAGGTAAAAACAAAATAAAAAAAAAACAACTGTTTTTCTTTCCATGCTATTCTGAAATCATGGGCCATGAGTCAGAATGTCAGAGTGTACTGCTCGTTCGTTGCTGTGTTTAACAAGATATTGTATGAACTTTTTTTTTTAATGTTTATTTATTTTTTAGAGAGAGAGAGAGACAGACAGAGCATGAGTGGGGGAGGGGCAGAGAGAGAGGGAGACACAGATTCCGAAGCAGGCTCCAGGCTCTGAGCCATCAGCACAGAGCCCAACGCGGGACTCGAACTCACGAACCGTGAGATCATGACCTGAGCCGAAGTCGGACGCTCAACCAACTGAGCCACCCAGGCGCCCTTGTATGTACTCAAAATAAACTCAGGCTAGAACAACCTGGTTTGCAAACAGAAATGAAAAGGAATTGACGGAGCCCAGAAGTAGGACCTTATACCCGAACGGCAGAGAAAAAGACAGAAAGGTTTTGAGAAACAAAAGTCCGCTAAGATAGTTCAGTTAAACAGAGGAATTCAGCAGTAGGGCAAAGAACAGTTTCAAGGCGTTCCTTCCGCCTAAGCCTATTGTTTTGTATGGCTTCACTGTAACTGCCATTAAGTTGGGAAAGGGGCATGGAGTAAAGAAATAAACGAAAGTTGATTCTTCTATCTTGAAAAATATATATATATATCGGCTATGATTTCTGGCACAAGAAGCTGCTTAGAATCAAAAAGATCTGAATTTTCCGAGGGAACCGTACTGCCAAAAACCCACAAGCCTGGCCTTAGTAAGCAAAGCCAGAAAACAACACTTGGGTCCCCCGACTTGCACCAGCAGGAAGCAGACTGTTAAGGCTGTGGTGTCTCCAAGGCGGGCACGCTCCCCGCGTCCTATGTAGCCAGGGAGAGCGATGGCTGAGGGCAGAACCAGGGTATAAGGAGAAAAAGGACAAGAGAATTTTCCCTAAAAAGCAAAATTGGGTCTAATCTAGGAACTTCTTTCACCGCCAGGAAAGGGAGTCTTCACAACATACATCTAGCGGGATTCCATGATTGCTCTGCACGTGACTGTCTGTGTTTCCCATTCTCCTTTTTCCAAATAGTTTTTATTGCAGTGTTCCTGTCCCCTCTGTCACCGTGCGGTGGGATAGTGATGAAGTGGCAATCACTTGGCATTTGTTTTGTTTTTTGAAGTAGGCTTCACACCCAATGTGGACCCAGTGTGGGGCTTGAACTCATGACCTTGAGATCAAGACCTGAGCTGAGATCAGATGCCTGAGTTGGATGCCTAACCAACCAAGCCACCTAGGCACCCCTCACAACTTGGCTTTTAGTTCATAGGTTGCTAGACCACGAGGAGAGGCATCCAGGTCAACTCGAGAAGACGGCAATCCAGATTTTGATGTGAACGCCATAATTGGATGGGACTTTCTGGTATCTCCTCTAGGGGAAGGGTGAGTATATTTGGTGACCAGAAAGACTGACTATAACAGAGAGCTCTTGCCGTCTAACAAAAGCCGTTATTCTCTGCAGGCACACAGCTAGACTCTTTCTCACCTTCCCCTTCCTGTTTGGGAGTGGCCAAATGACAAAGTGTTCTCCACGAGCGGAAGCAATGAGTGCCACTTTGTGACCTAGGGGGTGGTAGAGCACAAGATGGAAGGGGCCTAGGGTCCAGAATATCAGCAATGAAAGAGCCACCTCCCTGACCTGAATATTCTGCCCAGAACTGTTAGGTGAGCAAAAACAAGGCTATTTTGCTGAGTCATGTTTTGGATGTATTTGTTGCAGTAGTTTAGAGACATACCCCACAAGTCACGCTTGTTCAGCATAATGATCACACACGTACATCGTTTATAAACACAATTATTAATGGTAACATACTAAACACCCTGAAACGAACCTTGCCTTTTTTCTTTTCATGTCCTGGAAGGTGTTTCCTATCAGTACATCAAAGACTTTCTCCTTTTTCTCTTCTTTCTTTTTTGCTTTTTGACAGCTCAAGTGCCACACTATTTAACCAGTTCCCTACTGATAGACATTTGGGCTGTGTCTGATCTTTTGCTAGTGTCATGTGCTTAAGTTCTTTCAACTGGTACTCTGCAAACACGGGATACAGATCAGCTTCATTTCTAGCATGATCCGGTTTTACTCTCTGATGCACGACTTTATTTAACTTATTTTCGCCAGATTGCAGAGCTAATTATGGGACAATACTGTCTATGGCACACTGTGATAAACTGTATATTGAAAAATACACTCTGGGCACCTGGGTGGCTCAGTCGTTGAAACGTCCAACTCTTGATCTCCGCTCAGGTCTTGATCTCAGAGTCGTGAGTTCAAGCCCCCTGTTGGGCTCTACGCTGGGCATGAAGTCAACTTAAAAGAAAGAAAGAGAAAAAGAAACTCAAATGGCTACAAGTCAAATATGGACACTGCTGGGAGGAATATGACATGGTGGTTACCAGCATGAATTACTATCAGACAGCCCTGGGTTCAAACCCCAGCTCTGCTCCCTGTAACATGTAACTTAACCTTGGGTATGTTGCTTAGCACCTATAAGCATTTTATCTCACTTGTAAAATGGGGGTTATTATGAGGATTAAATGAGAAGGTAAGTAAAGTGCTTAGTGTACAGTCACTATCAGTAAATAAATACTGTAAAATTTCCCTTAATATAGCATTTTTCTAACCTGAGGTTAGAATATGCATTATAAGTGTCTTTCTTCTTCTTCTTCTTCCTCCTCCTCCTCTTCTTCTTCTTCTTCTTCTTCTTCTTCTTCTTCTTCTTCTTCTTCTTCTTTAATATTTTTTTCTTTATTTTGAGAGAGAGAGGGATAGAGAGCATGCACACGCCAGGGGAAGGGCAGAGAGAAAGGAAGAGAGATTCTCAAGCAGATTCCAGCACTGAGCCCAACACAGGGCTTGATCTCAAGACCATGAGATCATGACCTGAGCCAAATTCAAGAGTCAGACGCTTAACTGACTGAGCCACCCCAGGCACCCCATAAGTATCTTTATTCTTTTTTCAAAAACTTTTTTTGATGCTATTTAGTTTTGAAGGGGAAGCAGAGAGAGAAGGAGACACAGAATGTGAAGCAGGCTCCAGGCTCTGAGCCGTCAGCACAGAGCCCGACTTGGGACTCGAAACCACAAACTGTGAGATCATGACCTGGGCTGAAGTCAGACGCTTAACCAACTGAGCCACCCAGACACCCCATAAGTATCTTTATTCTTAAGGTAGGAATTGTTTTTCAAAAGATTAACTCACCATTCAATTTTTGTTTCAAAATTATTTTCTTTTACATACTTCCCTGCAACTCGGTAGTTTCTTTTTAAATTCTACCACTTACATCTTCCCATGTCAGTAGAAAGTATCGACTTCATTGTTTTTAGTGGCCATAACCTTTTTTTTTTTTTTTTGATAGCTATTCATTTTTAAATAAGGAGAAAGCCCTCAAATCTTGTGACTACTCATCCGAGTTTTCTAACTATTAGAGTTCACTTCTATTGGGTCAGGGCTTATACTGCAGGTTCAGGAAATTCACTTGTTACGATGTCATAATTGATGTTAAAACAAACAACAGAGAGGACTCATTGCTTTGGGGAGAAAGAGAATGGTCGAAAAATGCTTGCAAATGTAAATACCATTCTCCTAGCACTTGAATTCCAGAAGTGAAACTGGAGGGCTGGACTGTCCATATTAGGAAATGACTGGTGACTTGATGACCACGCAGTTAAGCTAAGTATTTTGCTTTTGGGGGGTGGGGGACATGGAAGAGAATTGATCAGGAGGATATTACTATTAGATCAGTTAGTTTTATAACCACCCTATTCTCTTGCAGCATAATCTCAGTGCAGTGAGAAGCATTATAAAATCAAACTTTCACTTTGATTGGAGAGACTTGAAAACCCAGCTCAGTTTTTAAAGATGAAGTTTCTGAATCAGTTTCTCAAATGAGGTTATCTGTTATTCTCTGAAATTGCAGCAGGTTAAAAGCCCATGTTTGAATCAGGGGCGCCTGGGTGGCTCAGTCGGTTGAGCTTCGGACTCTTGATTTTGGCTTGGGTCATTGTTCCAGGGTCATGCATGGAATTGGGCCCTGTTTGTGTCGGGCTCTGAGCTGAGTGCGGAGTCTGCCTGGGATTCTCTCTCTCTCCGTCTATCCCTCTGCCCTCTCCCCAACTTGCTCTCTCTCTCTCTCTCTCTCTCTCTCTCTCTCTCTCAAAAACAGGAAAAAAAAAAGGACAGATTTGGATCAAAGCATTCGAGGTGTGCTTTTGCTACGAAGTAGTAAACGAAGGCCTGGGGTACAGACAACCCTTTCAACCTCTCTGGCATTGAATATACTTCACCCTAATAACATATCAGGAATTCCCATTCTATTATGCTGCATTTTCTTTCGCTAGGAATCAGGGATAAAATAGCAGTAAGCTGGCAACAGTAACATGGCTATGCCATGTGCTTCGTGGGGGCAATAAAGACAGGATGAGCCCGGGACCCAAACCCCTCAAACCTAACAAAAGCAAGTTCTCTCCACCCTCTGCTTGAGAAACTCCTTTTCTCCACCCTATATTTAGGAAATATCTTTTCCACTGAAGTTTCTCCAGGATACCCTGCATCCTCTGTGCCCATGTTTCCAAAATACTTACCTCCATAAATTCTCTATTTTTTCTTCCTGAAATTGACCTTTTTTAAAAAAAAAATTCGGAGAGGGGCGCCTGGGTGGCTCAGTCGGTTAAGCGGCCGACTTTGGCTCAGGTCATGATCTCGCGGTCTGTGAGTTCGAGCCCCGCATCGGGCTCTGTGCTGATGTCTCAGAGCCTGGAGCCTGTTTCCGATTCTGTGTCTCCCTCTCTCTCTGCCCCTTCCCCCACTCACGCTCTGTCTCTATGTCTCTCAAAAATAAATAAACATTAAAAAAAAAAATCCGGGGAGGACAAGAGTCTTGGCCAACCTTAACAATAGAAAAGGCACATTACTGTTCTTGTTCATTCAACATTCAGTGCCGGTGTTTGAAAATAGATTATTTTGATGGATGTGAAGCGTCTGGACACGTGTCGGTGTCTGTGGACACATTTACAGCAACTGGTTGGCTCCATGATTCTCCCAGCTGACCAAGCTCACTGCCAGGCCGACTTCAGCTCAGGTGCCCTCTCCTCTTAGACTCACCAGCACTTGACAGTGTCTGGCTTATCACAGCTCTGTTGGGTGGGAGGGGGGGCAGATGGCTCCCAAAAAGCCCCAACCAGAGGCACGGACCTGTGACCAGATGTCTCCTTCCGGGACAGATGGCTTGGACTGCCTCCTCCTGCCTTTCGCTCTGCCGGTCTGTGGGACCGCCGAGTGCTAGAGCCACCACGGAAATCTGGACGGAGTTTGCGAAGACAGCTTTCAATGAACTATCAAGGAGAGTGGAGATGATCTAATGTTTTCAAAGGGGAGTGAGTCACTTTGGGATTGGCCTTTTTATTTGCTTTAGAGGTCTGATGTGTTCTATTCCTAGGTGAGGAAAGGAACCATATAGTCAAGGCGGTTCATTGGAATGTTGGCAAAACCCAGAGCCACGGGATTGGAAAGGGCTTCTGCAGTGGAAGCAGGTCGCAAGGGAACGTGGCAAGATGGCAGCTGCCTGCAGAAGAGTGCTGGCTGCCTACTGCCGGGAGCCCTTATTACTTTGAAGGCGTTCTCAAAGTTCAGCCTTGGGCCTCAGTAATGACGTGCTGGCAGTCCCCCAGGGTTGACTGGCTTGTGGAAGCTGACACATACTGTAACCCAAGTCATCAGACACCAAGTAACAATTTTATGAGTCAAAATATAAACAGTCCTATAAAAGGAAAGCCTGAAGAGTCAGCCTGACGGCATCTCCCTGCCTCCCGTAGGCAAACGCGCTGGACAATGAAAGCACCATCAGGCTGCTGATGACATTACTGGTGCCTCCACCTCCGTGATGAGGTCCCCTCAGGAATGCGTGGACTTGATCCACCTCCTCTCATACCCTCGTGGCCAGTCACACACTTTCTTTACACACATTAATAACATTTACTCAGCAGAGGCAATACACGTGTTCATATATAGCTCCTGGGGCTATACCTTGATCTTGGGACAGGAGGAAACCTTAATCAGCTGGTTACATTTTAGTTTTCCATGGCATTGAAGGTACAGTAACTGCAGAACAGTCCCCTCCTGCCTTACTTGTATCATTGTGCCCCCCATCTTGTGGGGCCCATGCAAGTTGAAAATGTGATCACTGGTAATTTCAATGGGAAAACATTTTATGTTTCTCGAGTCCCCAAACCGACACCCACCCATGCTAAAATACCAAATCTCATTATAAAAGAGACTCAATTACATCAATAATTAATATTGGCTACCATAAACACAAACCGAAGCCACTCTTCCCTTTACTAGTTATGACTAATCACATTGTTATTCTATAATATGACCTGTTGTTTCTTAGCTTTTGTGCCCCGTACATTTAAGATTAAATTTATAACAAAAGGCACATACAAATGATACCCAATATTTATACAATTCAACCTTTATTTAAAAAAAAAAAGAGTAATAAAATCAATGAAAATCATGTTATTAGTTTTACCCAACAAGTTAAATACGACAGGATGTGTAAGGTCACCCCTGCTGTCAATAAGCAAATCAATGAGAAATCAGATGAGAGAACGTAAGGTAACATAGACTAACTAGGTGAGGGTGGATGATGATGCCTGGCGGCTATCTTTAGGCGCTAGCAGCTCCAAGAAGTACACCCAAACAAATCCAGCCCAGTAGATGCAAAGAAATGCCCTGGGCATCCATTACCTTTTATTGCAAAACAAACCACTTCACAACTTACTGCTTTAACTTTAAAACAATAAACACTATTTTTCACTGGTCTCTGGGTTCGCTGGGCGTTTCTCCTGGTCTAGGCCAGCTCAGCTGGACTTAGATAGTCTACAGTGGCCCAGTTCACATGTCTGGCAGTTGGCAGGCTAGTTGATCTAATGGGCCACATTCAAATGTTTGGCAATTGGTCAGACGCCAGATGAGGTGTTGACCTCATGTTTCTCATCACGCATCTGGTCAGCCAAGAGTTTTTCACAAGGTGGTGGAGGAGGTCCCAGCACCAAGAGAGAGCAAACCATAATCGTAAGCACTTTTTAAGAACCATCTTGTATCAGATTTGCTAATGTCCCATAGAACAAAGCAAGCCTTGAATCAAAGAATGGGGAGACACTATACCTGTTGATGGGAAAAGCTGAAAAATACCAGGGCTATTCTCTTCAATCTACTATACCTTGGAAGCCAAAATAGAGAGATTGAATGATATTCCTTATAACCAGAATAGATAATTATCTCAGGGTTGAAACATATTTCTATGGGGAGGAGGACTTTTCTGTTTTGTTTTGTTTTTTTAATGTTTATTTATTTTTGACAGAGAGAGAGAGAGAGAGAGAGAGACAGAGCATGAGTGGGGGAGGGGCACAGACAGAGAGGAAGACACAGGATCCGAAGCAGGCTCCAGGCTCTGAGCCGTCAGAACAAAGCCTGACGCGGGGCTCGAACTTGGGAACGGTGAGATCATGACCTGAGCCGAAGTCGGACGCTCAACCGACTGAGCCACCCAGGCGCCCCAGGACTTTTCTGTTTTAACTACCAAGGTCACCTTGTAAGGCTGCCCTCTTGGGTCTGCTACTACACCTGAGGCGAAGAGATGAAACCAAAGAGGTAGGCAAAGGTTAGGGCTCTGTAGGCCACATGAAAGAATTTCGGTCTTGATCCCAAGAGCAATGGGAAGCCATACAGCACTCTAAGGAGAGATAAGATCACTTGAGCTGCAGAGAGGACAGTAATTCTAGAAGCTTAGGAAGGGGAATAGTGAGATAAGCCTTTAGTCATAGAATATGGGGTCGAGGGAAAGGTTTTTTTTGTTTTTTGTTTTTTGTTTTTTGTTTTCTTAAAGCAAAAGACGGTAGGAACTAGAACTTGATTGAATACTGTTGGAAGGATCCAGTATTCGAGAGGTTAGAGGGAGAGCCCTGAGGATTGGGAAGGGAAACTCGAGCCTGCTTGCAATGTTTGACTTAAAAAAATCATACAATCAAATTGACTATTTTTCTATATACAGTTTCTATTTTCTATTGTATAGTTCTATAGATGTTAACACATGCATAGGTTCACATAACTGCCATCAAAATCAGGATAGAAGATTTCCATCTCCTCGAACCCTCCTTTTTGCTGTCCCTTTATTATTTTATTTGAGAGACAGCGAGCTGGGAAGAGGAGAGAGAGACAGAGGGAGAGAATCCTAAGCAGGCTCCACGCTGAGGGTGGAGTCCAACTCAGGGCTCGATCACACGTCTCTCGGATCATAACCTGAGCTGAAACCAAGAATTGGACACTCAACCGAGACACCCAGGTGCCCTTTGTTGTCCTTTTATAATTACTCCTCCATCCCTAATTCCTGGCAACCACTGACTTATTCCCCATCACTACATGTTTATCTTTAAAGAGTGTCATTTTGAGACTAGCTTCTTTCATTCAACATAATGCCTTTATCATTGTGTTGTTATAAGGCCAAATTGTTGGGTAGATCAACACTTCGCCCTTTTTTATTGTTGATAGCATTCCCCAGGTCAGTAAATGATTTCACTACTCTGCCAGTTAATTGGGCCAAAAACCTTGGCTTCATCCTTGATTCTCTTCCTCAACCTACGCATCCAATCCATCAGTAAATCCTGGTGGCTTTACTTTCAGAATAGACCTGGAATCTAACTACTTACCAGCTTCTTTGCTGTCATCTAGTTAGGCCGCCATCAGGCTCTGCCAGGACTAGTTCTTCCACTCTTACTCCTCCACCTTCAGTCTGTTTTCCACACGACAGCTAGAATGAGCCTTTTTGAGACTTAAATCTGATCAAGCCACTCTTCTGCCCAACTCGCCAGTAGTTTCAATGTTAACAATCCAGAGTTGGGCCCCTGGCTACCTCTTGGATCTCTTTTCCTGCCACTCCCCCCCTCACTCATCCTGTATCAGTGATAGGGGTCTCCTTCTCCTTGCTATTCTGTTAGCAAGTCAAGCATGCTCCTGTCCCAGAGCGTTTGAATCTTCTGTCTCTTCTGTCTGGAACACTCCTTCCCTAGATATCCACAAGTCCATTCCAGCTTCTGCTTATCAGTCCTTCTCTGACTGACATGTAAAATAGCAGTTACCTGACACCAGTGTCTAACCCTTACTCTCCTTTGTTCTTCATATAGCACATATATATTGGCCTTTCTGTCTTTCAACACTAGAAAAACCTTTTAGGACAAGGAATTTTTTTGTTCACCGCTTAACAGGCACCTAGAGGGGGTCTTGCCTGGCGTCTAGCAGGAGTTCGACGAATCTTTTTTATTTAATAAGTTATAGGAGGAAGACACTGAATGGGAACACATGTAGATTTCTAGATTTGAGGGCATTTTACATTTTACATTTATTTCCTTTTATTTTAATTCCAATTAATTAACATACAGTATTAGGTTAGTTTCAGGTGTATGATATAGTGATTCCACAATTCCATACACCACCCAGTGCCCATCATGACACGTGCACTCCTTAATCCTCATCATCTATATCATCCATCCGCCCCACCCACCTCTCCTCTGGTAAGCATCAGTTTGTTCTCTATAGTTAAAAGTCTGTTTCTTGGTTTGTCTCTCTTTTTTCCCCTTTACTCCTTTGTCTTGTTTCTTAAATTCCACATATGAGTGAAATCATACTGTATGTCTTTCTTTGCCTCACTTATTTCACTTAGCATTATACTCTCTAGTTCCATCCACATTGTTGCAAATGGCAAGATTTTGTTCTTTTTTATGGCTGAATAATATTCCATCATGATTGTTTGGGGGGGTGTGTATCTGTATGTGTACGCATACCACATCTTCCTTATCCATTCATCTATCAATGGACACTTGGGCTGTTTTCATAATTTGGCTATTGTCAATAATGCTGCCATAAACGTAAGAGTGCATGTATTCCTTTCAATCAGTGTTTCTGTATTTTGGGGTATAGGGCACTCTGCATTTTGTTACTTATATGGTAAGATAATCAGGGGAAGGTGTATAGGAAGTGTAGGGTTACAGATTTGCAGAGATTAGTGGACAGTAAATTCACTAGAAAAATATTATAATGAAATTTCCAGGCACTAAAAAATTTCGGAGCCCATTTATGTTGAAATTAATAAGCTAGTGATGCCAGTCTGTTCCAGCAGGACAATTTTTTACGACCAGCTACAGGAATACAGAAGCATGTTGGTCCAACTAGGGTGGAGGAATTAGATGGAGGAAACGGGCATGGCAGGCAGGTTCAGAAGTAAGAGCTTGTATCTAAGAGGCATAAGAAGGGAAATGAAGAATGCAGACAAAGTGGAGGCTTTCAACCTATTAGAGGTACTGATAACGTGAAAAAAGTTCTGAACGAGTTCTTCGGCAGTCAAGCTGAAAGGACATCAGGTTGCAATTAGACAGAAGGACGTTCCAATTACTAATTTGTGACGCGATAATGTTTCCGGTGACAAGGTCCAGGCCTTTGACTGAGATTGGGAGGCTGTTGGGAGGCTGATGTAAGGGTCGCTAAAGATGAGGCCCAGATGGTAATGGGCAGTTTGACTGAAATGATCAAGATGGAAGATAGAGGAGAGAAAATTAAAACACGGAGCTGGGTGCCCAAATAAACCGATGATTTCTAAGAGGCGGTTACATAGGTGGCAAAGTCTTAAGAGTAAGTGTGTGAGAAGCAAGGGTTTTTACAAGGGTTTTACAAGACCGTATTCGGCACATAGTCCCCCACCTTTTGAACCCGGTAAGTGAGAATACTAATTCATGTGAGGGGATTCCAGAGGATGCAGCATCTTTGGAAGACAACCAGGTCTCAGTCCAAGAGGTTCAGAGAAAACTCATCTGGAAGCGGGAATCTCGGAGGAAAATCGGTTTGAAAGCAGGTGGTTGGGAAGGGGACGGAAGCAGAAAAAAAACACGGACACCTCTCGTCCTTTATTTACCTTCCTACCAAACTGAAGCCGCACCACAACCTCTGCGAGTAGAAAACACGCAGAGAAGCCTGAACGCAGAACTTTCAACTCCGCGCGGAAGACCTCACACCGGAACGCCGCGGGGTCCGCGCTTTCCCATTGGCGCAACCTTCCGCCAGCTACAATCCGCTTCCGTCAACGACTCAGTCGGGCGGGGCCATCCCTAGAAGTCACTTCCGCTTGACCCCGCCCCTCATTCCCTTTTTGGCTGCTTCCGGCTCCAGGCCCGCCCCATCCGTGTGGCCCCGCCCCGGCCCCGCCCCGGGCTCGCGGCCCCGGCCCCGCGGCGCCGCTTCCGGTGCGGGCCCCGCCCCGGCTGTGGCCCCCGGCTGCGGAGGAGTCTGAGACGCAGCTGCTGCGCCCGGGCCTGAGCGGCCGCTTTCACCCTCACCGCCGGACCGGGAGCGCTCCGCACAGGTAAGTCGCGTGGGGCCCGGCTCCCTCAGTCACGCGGGAGCGGGGGCTGTGGCAGGTGGAGGGACGCGAGGGGTGCGAGGGGAGGCAGGTGTGTGGGGGGAGACGCGAAGGCGCGGGCCGGCTGAGCACGGGGGCCGCGGAGGAAAAGTGAGAGCGCTGGGAGGAGACCCGAGGCGCCCTGCAACCATTAGGGTGATTTGAGATAAGGAGACGGGAAGAGTAGGGGGGTCCCCGGGAACTGTGGGCGAGGATAAGGTGGGGTTGAGGCGATCGAAGAAGAGCCAGCGGATAGGCTGGGAGGGCTTGGTAGAGGTAAAAGTGATAGGGCTGGATTGGGGGGTATAATGAAGGTGGGGGGGGGTCTGGCGTAACCAGGGAAGGAGGTGCGGGGGGCTTGAAGGGGACCGGGGCCAGAGGGATCCGGCAGCGAAGGTAGCGGGAATGGTTGGGGAGGCCGGGTTCAAAGCTACAAGCGGTCGGTTGCGCCGGGCATGGTGGTCCGGGAACTTTAGGGGAAATGGGGGAGGGGGCCGTGTGAAGGGATGAACTGGCTTAGATTTCTGAGACACAAGTTTTCCAAATGCAGGCAGGTGGCATTGTTGTTTGGATCTTTCTGCTTGGGGGGGGGGGTTGGTGGACTCTTTGGGGGGAGGGTGTGTGTACTGAGTTGTGGAACTGAGTCATTTCAATCTTACTAAAGAGGCTGTGAGACACCTCCCCCTCTGCTGGGGACCGCGTACGGAGAAGATGGTGCCACAGGACAAGAAACAGTTTAGTGACTGGCAGGACTCAGCCGAAAAATTATTCCTCTTGCGATCGATTGACTGCAGTGATTATAAGGAAAATTAAAATGACCCCCGCATTATTTGCTTTATTCTTTTGTTTAATTTTTTTTGACGCCAATTGTTTTGATTCTAAATGAATACTTTTGCCAGTTGGATTTAATGTGGGTGTAAATCTTTTCATGTTCTGTTACACTAGAAAAAGGGCTAAAGCTGCAGGCGTAACTCACGCTTTCTCAAGTGCCAAGAGAGGAAGTAAAGGCAGTGAGAGGCAAATTGGAATTTGAATCTTTCACAAAATACAAAAGGCAAAAGCAGTGCTTCCCAGAGAAGCGGAAAATGAGAATTCTTATCTCTGCTTCTTTGCCCAGCTTTAAAAACTGTACCTTTTCCCTCTAACCCATTAAAAACTTAGTAAATCCAAACACTTTTTATTGCTAGGGATGTGATTGCTTCCCCATGAATTTTTGAAGATGCTGAAGGCGTTTAGTTTTTTTCAATCTTTATACTCAGTTCTAAAACAGTGAAACAATGCAAATATCAAGTCCCAACCTGTGCAAAGCAGCTTCTTTTCATGTGATGACAACGTCTTATGCCATGTTGCAAGTCCTGTTCACCTAAAATTTGCCCGTGCATCGTAATCCATTCAGTTATGGGGAAACATAACTTCAGTGAGGTTCGTTGGGGGTGGAGGTCTGGAGAGGAGGAAGGGAAAGAGGGACCCAGCGTTGAAGAGGGTGTGAAAGGGGGATGTGTTTGGAGACTGATTGGTAAGAATGCTGATAAACCTGCCTCCAGAGTACTTATGGCCCGAAAGCCTTTTCTTTTTGGTATTTGTCACAGAATATCATGTCGAAGTGAATCAGAAAGAAAAGGGATGTGAAGAAAAGGGATATCCTTGGCTGTTTATAAAAAAGAGGCATTCAGCTTGTTTCGACAATATTGATATCTGTTTCAATTTAATTAACTTTAAAATCTCCGGAGGAATTCCCCCACTGTTTGTTTTGTGAGTGACCATTGCAATTTGAAACTCTTGGCCTCTTTCATGTTGTTGAAACTGGATTCTTTTTGAGGCCATAATGTACAGTTAACCGGGCTCAGCCCACTCGCAAAGCAGGCTGGCAAATCCGATCGGGGAAATTTGCAAAGTTTAAACCTCAGAGCCGTTTGCTAGGTTCTGCCTTTGCACGGGAGAAGTCATTCTGTCTGCCTCGTTGCTCTGTGTCTAGCTTGGATGGCTCTTTCTTTCTCCGATGGGCCTGGGAACGTAAACAGTATTCTCTCTTTTGTAGGCAGGACCTTCTTTCCTTTATTATTGTGGTTTTCATACTCACAGCCTTTGTACAGTGCACACCCAGTTGCCTTTTCAGTAATAAACTGGCGAATGTTCGATAATGTTGAGAGAAAAAGATCAGGACACAGAAGTTCGCAGGCTAGATAGTGTCTGGATTTACTTCTTTTAAAACCCACGGTAGTCCGCCACTGCTGAGATTCATCCCGTACGTCCTCTCTTAAATCCCGTTCTTCTTCACACCGTTCCCCACGTCCCCTCCGACCCTCCTCCCCCCAGCCCCCCTCATTTCCTCTTAAAACCCAGGCTTAGGAGTATATGTTTAGTGTTCGGGAACTCACACCCTTTACTGGAAAAAAGAAAGTCTTTTAATACCTGTTTTATGTTTTTTCCCCTTATTTCTCCTTCTTTGTGGTTTCTGTTAATCACTTAAGACTCAGACCCAGTGTGCCCACTGGGCTGTGCCCAGGTTCAGAGCCATGCCAATAGGCGGGTGAAACTTGAGGCAGTGATGGAGCCACTGCGGCAGCAGAAGCAGCAGCAGCAGCAGCCACCGCCACCGCAGCAGCCGCCACAGCTGGCTCCTCTGCAGATGGACGCCAGAGAGAAGCAGGGACAACAGATGAGAGAAGCCCCATTCTTATACGCCCAGAAGTTGGTCACGCAGCAGACTCTCCTTTCTGCCACCCCTGGGAGGTCTTCCGGGAGCCCTGCCCTGGGTCCCCTAGCCAGAGTGCCGCCGGCCACAGCGGCGGCCCGAGCGTTTGAACGGAGCAACGTGAACTCGGAGCCTGAGGAGGAGGAAGGAGGTCCGGAAGATGAGGAGGGGGATGACGAAGTCGCAGAGGTGGCCGAGAAAGAGCCCCAGGCTCCTTCAAAGTATTTTCATGCGCAGAAAGTGGCTCGCCAGGACCCCAGGGCGGCCCCTGTTTCTGGTCTGCTTCCGGCGGCAGGGCTCCCGCCGCGTGGACAGCAGGCTAAAGAAGACCATACCAAAGATGCTTCCAAGGCCCCACCTTCGGTCTCCACAGCTGGGCAGCCGAGCTGGAATCTGGATGAGCAGCTCAAGCAGGTCAGTCTTGGCGGTGCAGGGGGTCATTTGTTCTTCCCAAAGGCTGGCCGAGAGGGCAGCTGCCGGGGCCAGGATCGCCGCCAGTCTGTGCCTTCTCACCCCACTTCGGGGACCCAACAGTCTCACCTCAGAGAGGCCTTGAGTTGTTTTTCTCGTGCTTGTTTCCTGATCACAGCAATGAAAGGTGCACGTTACTCCTAGTATAGTTTCAAGCTGGTGTGAGAAACGTCAGTACGATCTCTTTTTATAAAGGAAGGATGAGTTTGCAACAGCGTTATGAGGGAGATCTAAAAATGTGACGTGTGACTCTAATTACAGTTTTCGTACATTAGGTCTTGCCTAAGACCGTTTCTTAGCCCCAGGCTAACCCAGGATCCCACTCTTTAAGGACAGTTTTGTTGTTGCAGTTAAGTACGGCTGACAAGAAGCACTTACCTTGCGTATGTTTTCCGACAAAGAGCATTGTAGACATGATTTTGTTTCACCCTCACACCACCCCCTTTGAAACAGGAAAAGGTAGACCTCACAATTCTAGTTTTAGCCGAGGTAAGCTTAAGTGATTTTCAAGTGGCGCTTGTTTGTTTGTTTGAGACAGGGGTAGGGGCAGAGAGGGAGAGAGAGAATCCCAAGTAGGCTCCACACTTAGCACAGAGCCCGACATGGGGCTTGATCTCACAACCGTGACATCATGACCGTAACTATCTGAGCCACCCAGGTGCCCCAAGCGCAAGTGATTTTCAAATGCGGCTGAGTCTCACAGTCATCCCGTAAGCTTTAAAAAAATACAGGGGCACCTGGGGGGCTCAGTCGGTTAAGTGTCCGACTTCGGCTCAGGTCATGATCTTGTGGTTCATGGATTTGAGTCCTGCATCGGGCTCTGTGCTGACAGCTCAGAGCCCAGAGCCTGCTTCGGATTCTGTGTCTCCCTCTGTCTCTGCCCCTCCCCAGCTCACGCTCTGTCTGTCTGTCTCTCAAAAATGAATAAACATTAAAAAAGTTAAAAAAAAATACAGATCCCAGGGTCTTAAAGAATTATATTTGGGGGGTGCCTGGGTGGCTGAGTCAGTTAAGTGTCTGACTCTTGATTTTGGCTTAGGTCACGGTTCGTGAATTCCAGCCCCGTGTCCCGCTCTGTGCTGACAGTGCAGAGCCTGCTTGGGATTCTGTCTCCCTCTTTCTCCTCTTTCTCTGCCCCTCCCCCTGCTCGCATGCACTTCTCTCTTTCAAACTAAATAAACATTAAAGATAAAAAAGAATTAAATTTGGGTGGAGCCTAAGGAATCTGTGTTCTCAGCCAAGCCTTTGGCTTCTAATCCCTCCTCTTTCTGACCTGCGGTGCAGGTTTTCCTCACGCACAGAATGGGAGTGTTGATGGATTGTTCCAGGCTAAGTGACTCGTTGGTGCTTAGACAGGGAGTTCGTGAGAAAGCTAGTAATGTCCGGGCACTCCCCACAAGTACATGCCCTTCTCGTGGCTCAGTGGTGCTCTTTGGAGTAAGTTGTAAAGAGCGGCGGGTGTTCACAGGGCAACTGAGAAGTCCTGTAAGAAAGGTCCTCTGGAACCTGGAAACTCAGCGGCTTTGAATCAGGGAGCCCTGCGTGGCCGATCTGCGTTTTACCACAGCAGCGTTTGCCGTAGATTCCACAGCCAGCCGAGTGGGGTTCGCTTCCCATCTCTTTCATTTATTACCCTTGTGATCCTTTAGTAGGGCTCTCGGCCTGTGAGCCTGTGTCCTTTCATCGGTGAAGTGAAAACAGGCGTACCTCCCGAGGACGTTGTGAGGATCGAGCTAGCACGCCGTAGGCAGGAGTGCTCAGGCGCCGTTTTATGCACAGAGCGCCAGCCTCCACCGTGGCCACACAGGCCCCGGAGCAGGCAAGATGCCGAGGTCCACCGAGGAGGTAGTGGCAGGGCTGAGACTTGGATCGGAGAGTCCCCGCTTCCACGACAGCGGCCGCCTGGCCGCCAGCCCAGACCCGCCTCCTGGCTGATTGCTTTGGTTTAGCAAAACATCTGTGAGTTGCCTGCAGCCCCCGCGCTGCCTGTGTGGCTGGCAGGGTTCCATGCCGGCCGCTGAGTCAGCTCGTAGCGGGATCCCGCCCTGACAGCACTGGGAAAGTTCAGGCCCGAGGCGGCTGGGCTGCCCCCGCCTTGGCAGCTGGCCAGCCTCTGCGTGTGTGCGGTCGTTCCTAGAAAGTGCAGCCGCGTGCGAGGAACAAGTGGAGCTCCAGAGCCTGTCTGTCTTCAGGAAGTGTAGCAGGTGTTGAGGTCAAGCCATTAGAGCTTTGAAAAAAGAGACTGTTCCGAGCCGGCGTGTGCATGCACACACGGGTGCACGGTGGCAGGCGCGCCCAGGGCAGCCCCAGCACTACATAGCTCAGTGCTCGGGGCCCGGCTGTTGGTTTCTGAAACCCTTTTGAGTTCATTTTTAAGTTTCTGAGACATACCCGCTAATTATAGGCCGCCTGGCAGAGCACCTGCCAGAATGTTTATTATAAACGACAGCGTAGCTGAGGCCTTGTCTTACACCCTAAATCTCCCTTCCCTTTGGATTCGGGGACCAAGAACTGGGTTAGGGAAAACCTCAGATGCACACCTTTTCCTTTTGAGTTTAATTTTAGAAAATCGCTTTGGTTTGTGCCCTCTTCCTTTGTCTAACCCTGCCTTTAAAAAAGTTTTTTTTTAATGTTTATTTATTTTGAGAGAGAGACAGAGACAGAGTGCGAGTGGGTTAGGACGAGAGAGAGAGAGGGAGACAGAGAATCCAAAGCTGACTCCAGGCACTGAGCTGTCAGCACAGAGCCCGACACAGGGGCTCGAACTCACGAACAGCAAGATCATGACCTGAGCCGAAGTCGGACGCTTAACCGACTGAGCCACCCGGGCACCCCTAATCCTGCCTTCGAAGAAGTAAATAATGTGCTTGGGATTAAAAAAACCTTTTTAAAAAGTTTTTCGGGGTGCCGAAAAACTATCCTTGGGGAGAGCCTATAGGAACCATCACAGAGCATGAAACTAGCTTTTTTATTGTTCAGTCTTCCGTTTGTGCTCCAGTTAACTTGTAGACAGCAGGAATGGGGTGGCCCTTGCTCCCGCAACAGTTACCGAGATCTTCTACAGGTAACAAAATGACCTCATTGTTCATGTGTGGCAGTATCCTTTTTGTTCTTCAACACAACAGACTTTTACAGAAGCTTCTTTCGGGGGAGGGACCGAGCTCCGCGGACTAACCGTGGGCTTCCCTCTGAAGACGCTCACGGTGTGAGCGGAGTCTGTGTGGAAACCTCCAGGAGGATGGGGTCTTGGGTGGCAGTAATTTCACTCTGTCGTAAGTCAGCCGAAGCCCAGCTGCCCAGTCTTGGCCATGCTGCACGTATTTTAAACCGAGGTTTTGTTTCAGACATTCACACCCCAAGGTAAAAAAGTTAATTTCGACCGCAGCATAGCTAGCTCAGCTTGGGAAACCAGTGGGAATACTCCAGTATTTTACAAGACTTTGAGGGCTTGGGGTCAGCAGGCCTCTGGCAGGCGAAAAGCAAAATTTAAAAAAGCCGAGGGCCTCCACACATTATCTTTTGTTCTATGGTCCCTTTCTTGGAACATGCGAAGTCAAAATAATTTTATGGATTCTCCTTAAAGAAACTCTTAGAAAAGAATTGCTTCTTAAGGCCTGGATCGTTAGACAGAACGTAGTATTCTCTGACCCCAGAGTGATGGGAAGATGGATAATGCCATTGAACCAAGCATTCTAAAGCCCATCCGATTTCGACTGGCAGAGTAAATAATTGTAAAACAAGGCAACAGACAAAGAGCTGAGTGTCCCTTCTCTCAAGGGAGATCAGTAGAGCCCTGTCAGCATACAACCAAGTGGGGGGTGTTGCTGGCCTATTAGGGGTGGTCTTCTGTCCTCCTGGGAAGAGGGTGGTTCAGGCAATACAGGCTTTGTCTGTCTTGAGCCTGTTAGTGGAGCCAGAAGGTTTCCAGAAGGGTGCAGCCTCCCTCCCAGAGAATAGAAAGATGAGCAGTGGCTTGATAGGCATGGGGGAGCTGAGTGTGTGTGTCTGATTTTCGGCCTCCTTTGGCGGTCGCCTCGGTTACCGAGTGTGGGAAGGAGGGAGGACGGCTGAGTGCTTGGTCTCTAGAATCTATCACTAAGGGTCCCTCTAAGTAGGGATAAGGTGCCGTTTCTTGGGCGAGGCCTGCGTTTCTCGGTATGTGCTGTACGTCTTTGGAACACTTGATGCTTTTTGTAAAGACCGTGCAAACTATTCCCTGACAAAAAATAAGGGCATAAGCTTTCCTCGCTTTCTTTGTAGGTCAGTCTTGCGTGCCCTTAGCTTCTGCCATCACAGCGGAATCCGATCGGTGGTTCTGAACTGAGGCCAGTCTCCCCCCGCCCCACTCCCAGAGGTTGTCTGACAACGTCGGGAGACGTGTGTGGTTGTGGTGACTGGGGTGGGGGAGATGTGCTCCCGGCATGTAGCGAGTAGAGAGGCCCTGCTGCTAAGCGTCCTGTACTGCACAGGACAGTCGCCCACGACAGAGAAGGACCTGGTCCAAAATGTCGGTAGTCCTGTGTTGAGAAACCCTGCTTTCCGTTGTGTAATTGGAAACAATGTACGTTGTGCCTTCCTCAGACGCTGTCCTAGACTCTGTTTCTTTGTGTTTCGGTCTTGGTCACTGAAGAGTTTGTCAACCTAAAGTTTTTGTCACTTCTACTTTCAGTATCTGTGTTGAATTCATGTCTTTCCCCCACAGTCACCTGGGCGACCAAATGGTCACCTAGAAGAGGATCGGGACCTAGGACTTGTACGGTCTCCTTTGTTTCCACCAGTGGTGCCTCCAGCCTAGTGTTCTGTGACGTCTAAAAATGTCTGCAGTGATTTGTGAGACAGCTTGGTTGCCCTTTTCGACATTAACCCCAAAAGATTAAGGCATAAATACTCAGCAAACTTGTTAATTCGTAACAGGCTTAATTAGCGAATCAGCTTCGGTTTTGGAGCCAGAAGGTGTGGCTTTAGATCTTAGTCTCACCGCTTGCGTGGGACAGGTGTCCTGGCCCACCACTCGGAAAGCATGCACTTGTCTCTCCCCCAGGATGGTAATTCCCTCCCGCTGTGTTCGGCGAGCAGTCGTAAAGACATTACCAAGGGGGGTGAAGGACAGAAGTGGGAGAGGTCTTTGTAAAATGTATACCATCGTACAAGGATTGGGTCAGATTGTCGTTAGCTCCGAGGTACTTTTCGAAGCTGTAATCCTTCCGTCTTTACTACCCGTATAAGTAAGATGCTCCATAAATCTTAGATACTGCTCTAAAACAATTCCTTTTCAAGTTTCCTAGAGCTGGAACCAAACTCTAGTATTTTGGAGTTCTCGGAAACATTTGAGGATTAATGTCAGCTAAAACCGTTGTTTTTTTTTTTTAGTCAGCACCTTTAAAAAATGTTTTATTTTCTCTTTGTTGAGAAACGCTTGCACTTTTGCAGCGGCTTCTTTCCACATTAAGATAAGGATACATGGAGTGGGGCGCCCGGGTGGCTCAGTCAGTTAAGCGTCGTCCAACTCTTGACCTCAGCTCAGGTCTTGATCTCAGGGTCATGAGTTTGGGCCTCGCCTCGGGCTCCACGTTTGCCAGGGACCCTACTTAAGAAAAAATAGGAATATGTGCGTATTTCTTCTTAAGGTGGAACTAAGCTTTATTTACATTGAATTCCTATAAATCCGTGATCACGACTTAAGTTAGCTCCTTACTGTTCTTACCAAACACTGATCCCTCCACACGTGTCCGAGATCGCGTCCCCTCCTAAAAACCTTCCCTCGACCGTACGTCTCCTTCCGGCGTAGTCCTCGTTGTCTCCCCTGCCCACAACAGAGCTGCTCAGAGGAAGTGTTTGCACTCCTCACCTCCACTTTGTCACCCCCTGCTCGCTCCTCAGCGCACTTCAGTCTGGGCTGTCTCTTCCATGTTCCCGAAGTTCCTCTTGGTGAGGGCCTTCCAGTGACCGCCGTGTTGCTAAGCCCAGCTTACCCTCCCCTCACTTGATATCTCAATGGTTCCAAACACAGCGGACCCTTCTCCTTGAAGCGTTGTCTTCCTTTGCTTTCCGTAGCCGCTCTGCTGGCTTACTTTCCTTTCTCTTCTGTCTGACCGCTAGACCCCGGGTTCCCCAGGGCTTAGGCTTCAGCCTTCTATATGCTCCTCTGGGCAATTTTTTTTTCACTCCGATGGTTTTAAATACTGTCCATAAGCCATCGACTCCAATATGCATTGTTTGAGCCCATTTTTCCACTCTGAGCTCCATCGCTGTAACCCCAACTACGTTTCTGACATGTCCACCTAGGTGTTTTACTGGCATCTCTTGCTTTCCAACCTGCTTCCCTATAACTGCTTCCTCCTTTCTTTTTCCTTCTCTGGGAGTGACGTTTCTCTCTACTTGGTCTTCATGTCAGAAACCTCACAGTTGACTCTCTCTCGTACCTCCTACTCTGTCACTCCATCTGATGTCCAGTCCAGCACACCAAGTCTTACCAATACTCCCGTCGAAATGTCTGGAATTGTGCCACTTCTCTCCTTCTCCACTATCACCTACCTAATCGAGGCAGCTACCTGCTGCTGGAGCTATCGACAAGTTTCCGTGTCTTCCCTCCCCCATTCTAATCCATTCTCTGCACAGCAGCTAGAATGATCTTCTAAAAAATAAATCCGATTATGTCACCTCGTTAATACCATCCAAGTATGGTGTCAATCGCTCTAGTTGTAAAAGCCAAAATCTGCGTCACCCGATCCCTGCCTGTTCGTCCAGCCTTATTTTTGTGAATCTCCTGATCTATCACTGTACTCCAACCACCCTGGCCTTTTCATATGCTAGTCTTTCTGCCTAGAACATTCCTCTAGATCAACTCTTACCCAGCCTGCAGTTCTCACCTTAAACATCTCTTTCTCTGAGGCGCTGTCTTCACCTTTGGTTTCGATCAGGTTATATGCTGTCATTGAACATTATACTTTTCTGTTTGTGTGGTTGCTTTGTTTGCTCTCTGATTCCTGTACTAGATGTAAGCTCTAAGAGGACAGGGACCGTATCTGTTTTGCTTATCACTGTGTCCCAGTACCTAGCAGACTGATAGCAGATAATAGGTGCTGAATAAAATATTTGTTTCTTCCTCTGTCTTTTAGTTTGCCCTGTTTTTGTTTTTCTTTTTTTAATGTGAATGGCGCCATTTCGTTTTTTTTTTAGAGCAATCTTAGATTCACAGCAAAGCTGAGCAGAAGGTACAGTGATTTCCCGCGTGGCCCCTGCCCCAACTTACGCACAGCCTCTCCCACTGTCAAAATCCCCCACTAGAGTGGTACATCCCCTACAATCAATGAACCTGTATGACACATCATTATCACCCAAAGCCTGTCGTTACAGAGGGTCCACTCTTAGCGTTGTACGTTCTGTGGGTTTTGACAAATGTATAATGACGTGTATCTTCCATTGTGGTATACAGAGTAGTTTCACTGGCCTGAAAATCCTCTGCATTCCATCCGTTCATCCCTCCTTTCCTGGCAACCACTGATTTTTTTTTTAATTGTCTCCATAATTTTACCTTCTTTAGAATATCATGTAGTTGGGGGTTCCTGGGTGGCTCAGTTGGTTAAGTGTCCAAATTGGGCCTAGGTCATGAGTTTATGGTTTGCGAGTTTGAGCCTGAGTCAGGCCCTGCGCTGACAGTTTGGAATCTGGAGCCTGCTTCAGATTTGTGTCTCCCTCTTTCTCTGCCCCTCCCGTGCTCGCTCTCGCTCTCTCTCTTAAAAATAAACAAACATTTAAAAAGTTGAGAATATCATATAGTTAGAATCATACAGCATATAGCCTTTTCAGATTGGCTTCTATCACTTAATAATAATGCATTTAAGATTCCTCCATGTCTTTACATGGCTTGATAACTCATTTCTTTTTAGCATTGAATAATATTCCGTTGTCTGGATGTACCACAGTTTATCCATTCACCTGTTGAAGGATATCTTGCTTGCTTTGGCGAGTATGAATAAAGCTGCTGTAAACATCTGTGTACAGGTTTTTGTGTAAATGTAAGTTTTCAGCTCATTCGGGTAAATACCAAGGAGCATAACTGCTGGATTTGTATGTTAAGAATATGATTAGTTTTGTAGGAAACTGTCAAACCGTCTTCCAAAGTGGCTGTATCATTTTCCATTCCCACCAACAATGAATGAAGTTCCTGTTACTCCACATTCTTGCCAGCATTTCATGGTGGTAGTGTTTGATATTTTGGCCTTTTTTTTTTAATTGAAATTTTCATTGAAATAACTGCAGATTCACCTGCCAATATAAAAAATAATTTCAAGAGATCTCTGTACACTTTGCCCAATTTCCCCCATAACTTTTATAAAACTATTCTATCACAACCTAAATATTGACAATGATGTTATCCACTGATCTTAGATTTTCCAAATTTTACTTGTTCTCTGTATGTGTCTATTTCACTTTTTTTTTATAAGTTTATTTATTTTTGAGAGAGAGAGCGAGCAAGTGAGGGAGGGGCAGAGAGAGGGAGACAGAGAATCCCAAGTAGGCTCCACTCTGTCAGCATAGAGCTCCCCGTGGGGCTTGATCTCACAAACTGTGAGATCATGACCTGAGCCGAAATCAAGAGTCAGGACACTTAATCGATGGAGCCACCCAGGTGCCCCTGTGTCCATTTTGTTTTTAAGCCTGTTTAGTTTTATGTTTAATATAGCTTCTGAAATTCTTGTTATTTTATAAATGCATTTGAAGCTATAGGTTTCTCTCAACGTTGCACTTTTGCCATATCCCACACATGTTGATATGTAATGTTTTCATTAGTTAGTACTTAGCATTTCATTATTTCGGTTGTGATTGCTTCTTTAACCCATGAGTTGTTCAGAAGTTATTTTTTAGTTTCCAAGTATGTGGGTTTTTAGAAAAAATATGGGTTTTTTAAAAATACTAATTTATAGCTTAAGTATGCCACATGTCCAACGTGGGGCTTGAACTCACAACCAGGGTGAGATCAAGAGTTGCACGCTCTCCTGACTGAGCCAGCCAGGTGCCCTCTAATTTAGCTTGTAATTAAGTTCTGGCCATTGTGATTAGAGAACTGGTACAATCACGAATTTTCTGGAATTTTTTATGATGTCCTTTGTGTTGGCCTCGTGTATGATCAGTTTCTGTATATTCTCCATGTGAGCTTGGAAAGAATGTAAGTTTTCTTTCTGATAGTTATGGGGTTGTGTATCTGTCTCATGGATCGAGCCGATTAATTGTGTTATTCAGATCTTCCTTATCCTTACTAAGTTTTGTTCGTGTGATCGGTTTCAGAGAGAGGTGAATTAAAGTATTGCAGTGTAGGACTGGCTTTCTTTTGACTAGTGTTAGTACATTTTTTTCTCATGCAGTCCAATCTTTTGTTTTATTTTTAATGTTTTATTATTTATTTTTGAGAGCTGAGGGAGGGGAGGATCCCAAGCAGGGTTTGTGCTGTCAGCACAGAGCCTGATGTAGGGCTCGAACTCACAAACCGTGAGATCATGACCTGAGCTGAAATCAGGAGTTGCACGCTTAACCGACTGAGCCACCCAGGCACCCCTGACACACTCCAATCTTTGTATCTTAAGGCCACATATAAAAGACCGCAGGGCACATAAGTGCCTCAGTCTGTTAAGTGTCTGATTTTCTGTTTTGGCTCAGGTCATGATCTCACAGTCAGGAGATCAAGCCCCAGGTCGAGCTTCACTCTGAGCTTGGCGTGGAGCCTGCTTAAGATTCTCTGTCTCTCGTGTGCCTGGGTGGCTCAGTCAGTTAAGCATCTTACTTCAGCTGGAGTAGGATCTCACAGGGTTGTGAGTTCAAGGCCTGCTTCAGTTGAGCACTGATTCTCTCTCTCTCTCTCTCTCTCTCTCTCTTTGCCCCTTGCTCACTTGTGTCCCCTCTCTCTCTCTCTCTCAAAAAAAAAAAAAGATTCTCTCTGTCTCCCTCCCTCTCCTTCTGCTCCTCCCTTTTGCGTGCTTGCTTTCTCTCTCACTCTCTCGCAAATAAAATAAATTTTTTTGAAAAGACCTGTAATCTCTGCCTTTTTATTAGCTTAATTTAATCCATGAGTTATTAGGATTGGTGATACACTTGGATCTGTTTCTACCCTCTAACTTTGGGTTTTCAGTTCAACCATAGGTTTTCTTTTTTCTTTCCTGTCTTTTGCTCATTTGATTGAGGTTTTTTTGTTTTGTTTTGTTTTTAATTTATGTATTTATTTTGAGAGAGAGAGAGAATGAGTGGGGGAGGGGCAGAGAGGGATGGAGAGAATCTCAAGAAGGTTCCACACTGTTAGCCCAGACCCGTACGTGGGGCTTGATCTCATGAAGTGTGAGATCACAACCTGAGCCAAAATCAAGAGTCAGATGGTTAATCAGCTTAGCCTTCCAGATGCTCCATGATGGAGGTTTTTAAATTCAGCCTTTGTCTCATCTACTGGTTTAGAAATTAATTTCTGTTTCTGTTCTTTTATTGGTTGTGTTTAGCTTTTAACTTGCATTCTTGACTTTTTATACTACCCTCAAAAAATATTAGGACCTTCAAGATTCTAGTTTTTGTGTTTTTTTGTTTTTTTTTTTAAGCGTTTATTTATTTCTGAGAGACAGAGCGTGAGCAAGGGAAGGGCAGAGAGAGAGAGAGGCAGACACAGAATCCAAAGCAGGATCCAGGCTCGGAGCTGTCAGCACAGAGCCCGACATGGGGCTCGAACTCACAGACCGTGAGATCATGACCTGAGCTGAAGTCGGCCGCTTAACCGACTGAGCCACCCAGGCGCCCCAAGATTCTAGTTTTAACATTTATTCTGCTCCCATCTTCCAGTTTATTGTGGCTAGTATTTTAGTTGCAGTTTGTTCTAACCCCTCCCCTAAATTAATTTTTTCCCTTAATGATGAGTATTTATTTAGACTTCCCAACAAGGTTATCCATTTCTTTTCTTTCCATGACTTCTTACAGCCCACTCTTTCCCTTTGGGCTTGGTCTTCTTTTTCCTTTTTTACTAATTCTTTTAGCAGAGATTTGTATGCAGTAAACTCAGTCTTGGCATGTCTAAAAAAAAGTTTTTAATTTATATCTTTATTTTGCCCTTACTCCTGTATGATTCTTCATAGTTGTAAATTCTAGATTGACCCTTATTTTCTTTTCTTGGGCTCCACACTGGGTGTGAGCTCAACCTCACAACATCAAGACCTGCGCTGAGACCAAGAGTCAGTCGCTTAACCAGCTGAGCCATCCAGGTGTCCCAGACCTTGATTTTTCTTAACACTTTGATGATATGATCCCATTCCCTCCCTAACAGCTGTTTTTGTGTTGAGTAGTCTGTTGTCAGATTGTCACCTTTGTGATTCCTTTTTCTCTCTTGTGGCTTTTAAGATTTTTCTTTTTGACTCTTCTATTTTTCTTGCACTTCAGTATTCTAGGTTTGGACTGATTTTTATTTTTTCCACTTAGGCCTTGTTCTGCTCCTTCAACCTGATCTGTCTCCTTTTTTTCTTGGCTGTTCTTTTTTTTTTCTTCATTACTGTTCTAATAGAAGTATTTGGACCATCCCATTCAGTATTCTCCATATCTTTTCTTTTTTATAGCCTTATCTCTTTATGTCATTCTCCTGCATTCTGGAACATTTGCACATTCTGTTTTCCAATTTTGAATTCTCTCTTCAGCTCTGTCTATTCTACTTAATAACTTAAAAAATTATTTACCTTACAGGGCACCTGGCTAGCTCAGTCAGTAGAGCATTCAGCTCTTGATCTCAGGGTCATGATTTCAAGCCCCACAAAGGGCATGGAACCAACTTAAAAAAAATTGTTTATCTTAATGTTGTGTTTAATTTTTGTACTTTTTTTGGCTTTTAAAAATCTGCCTGTTTTTACTAGTTGGTTTCTATTCCTTCCTTTAAGCTCTTTGAACATCTTTAACTTTTTAATTAATATTTCCTTTTTTTGAGAAAGAGCGTGTGCCCAAGTGGGGGAGGGGTAGAGAGAGAGGAAGACAGAATCTCAAGCTGGCTCCACACTGTCAGCGCAGAGCCCGATGCGGGGCTTGAACCCACAAACTGTGAGATCATGGCCTGAGCGGAAGTCAGGAGTGGGACTCTTAACCAAATGAGTCACCCAGGCGCCCCAGACATCTTTAACTTTTTAAAAAACTTTACTTTATGGAATTTTTAAAACTTTTTGTTATGGAAATCTCCAACATGCAAAAGAAAAGAGAATGCTAATGAACTGCCTGTGTCCTTTTCCCAGCTTTCACCAATTACCAACATCCTGCCATTCTTTAAACATGCTTATTTTAAAGATGCTTTTAGATTATTCTATTATTATCTCATTGTTGGAGTACAAGTTCTTTTTTCATGTTACTCTCCCATATGACGGTTTATTTCCTCTTATGGTGTTTTTGTTTTCCCAGTGTAAGCTCATTTTGAGTTGGGATTTGTTTCCATGGGAGTCCCACGTGCTCTGGATGGTGGAAGCATTCCTAAGGGGAGTTTTGTTTTCTCCTCTGCCAGGGCCCTGCAAGTTTAGCTAGTTGTCATTGCTTTGGAGTAATGTGAATTTGGAGTCTCCATCTGTGCCTGGTGAGAGTCTGGGCTTCCGTTTCTTATGGACCCTCTTTTTCCACGAGGGCCCTGGCAAATGACAAGGTTCCTTACTTCTTCAGGCTGGTGCGCAGTTTTTCAAGCCCCATCTGGCAAGGAGTGGAAGTGTATTCCTTCATGGCCTCTGGCTTTATGCCTGTATCTCAGTTCTGGTTCCTGGAGGGGGCCTTCAGCCTGGACTCCTCTCTCTCGGGATTAAACCCCCAGTCCTCAGCCCTCAGATGTGAAGAACTATATCCAGGTCCCTTCTCCCTGGAGTCCTACAGCTTTGGCACCTGCTCACTCCCGGTTAATTCCTTTTTTGTTCCTTGCACTGTGGACTCTGCTTTCTCTCTTGGTTTCAGCTTAGCTATATGTGCAAGGTGCGTAGAGTGCTGACTTTTATCTAGCATTTTAGGTGAGGTTTTCTTGGCAAGAGAGAGAGGCAGTAGAGTTCCTCCATCTCACACTGTCCTCAGTCATGGCTTTGTTTGCTGCTTTTGTTTTTTTGTTTTTGATTTTTAATAGCTTAGGCTTTTTGACCTCTTGTATGCCAGGCACTTCCCTTATTTCACTGAGTCGTGTGAGGCAGGCCCTGATATGATCACCCTTTATGTGTTTATTTTATAGATAAGGAAAGAATTGTGGAGTGGGCTGCTTGTAGTCTCACAGTTGGGAAGCTGGGCTGTTAACCTAGGGGCTCTGACCTCAGCCTCCATGCTTCACCTCTTCTCATGCTCCCTCTCTCTCCTTTCCAGGTAGAGCAGGGTAAGGATAATCTTCCTTGAGTGCTCTATTACTCTGAAAGTAACTTTGATTTATTTCTTCTGTCAAAGTGATTCATACTCATTTTAGAAAACATGGAAAATACAAACATTTGTAAAGGAGAAAATATAATCTCCATAACCACATAACATAGATGTAACCATCAACATTTTCCTGTGCACTTGACCCTTGACCGACACAGTTTTGAACTGGAGAAGAGTCCACTTATATGTGGATTTCCCCCCATAAATACAGTATAGTGCTACAAGTGTTAATTTTCTCTTCCTTGTGACTTTCTTAACAGTTTCTCTTTTTTTTTTAATGATTATTTCTTTTTGAGAGAGAGTGTGTGTAAGTGGGGGGAGGGGCAGAGAGAGAGGGAGACATAGAATCTGAAAGCAGGCTCTAAGCTCTGAGCTGGCAGCACAGAGCCCGATGCAGGACTTGAACTCAACTGCAAGATCATGACCTGAGCCAAAGTCAGAGGCTTAACCGCCTGAGCCACCCAGGCGCCCTATTTCCTTTATGTTTTTTTTTAAATTTTTAATGTTTATTTATTTTTGAGAGAGATAGAATGTGAGTAGGGGAGGGGCAGAGAGAGAGACAGAGAGAGAGAGAGAGAGAGAGAGAGGGAGGGAGACCCAGAATCTGAAGCAGGCTCCAAGCTCTGAGCTGTCATCACAGAGCCCAACGTGGGGCCTGAACTCACACACCGTGAGATCATGACCTGAGCCAAAGCCAGACGCCCAACCGACTGAGCCACCCAGGCGCTGTATTTCCTTTATGTTTTTAAAAAATGCCTGCAATAGGCATGTTATATATAATTTTGTGCCCAACTTTTGTCACCTAGTAGACCATGTGCAATTTTTATCATTAAAATTTATTTTAAAGGATAATTTATAAACGGTTTAAAATTTAAAAAACCTATTACAGGAGTTCTGTTGACTCAAATAATTTTAGAAATACAGAAATGTATAAAGTAAAAGCCTGACTTTCAGTTGGTCTTTGTTGTTAACAGTTTGGAGCTCTATACTTTTTCAGAACTTTTTTTCTTTTCAAATGCATTTTGGTTGTTTTTAACAAAAATAGGTACTCTGCACGTTATCCTGCAACGGGTTTTTTAACGTTTATTTATTTTGAGAGAGAGTGTGCACACACGAGAGCAGGGAGGGGGCAAAGAGATGGAGAGAGAATCCCAAGCAGGCTCTGTCAGCGCAGAGCCTGACGAGGGGCTCGGTCCCATGAACCGCAAGATCAAGATTGGAGCTGAAATCAAGAGTCAAATGTTCAACCAACTGAGCCACCCAGGTGGCCCTGCAACATATTGTTTTACTCAGTGTCTTTCCTGTGTGTGTTCATAATGATCTATTTATTAATATTTTTATCATCGTTTGTCCCAGAATTACACAAGTACTATGAAGTGATGCTCAGGAAAATTAAAACCACCTAGGAAAATACAGAATAAAAATTTATAGCTTAAAAAAATACAGTGTCTGTTGCCTCCGCTGCTCCCTCCCACCCCACCCCACCCCACCTCACAGGAGGCCATGTGGCATGAATCAGCTTCGAGGGCTGTTTCTATATATCTGCCTATGTTATTATCTTTTCATATGTTTGCCTTTTGTGTTTGTTCTTATCTTATCCTGCTTGTAGCCTTTGTCCATTTTTCTTCCTTTTTTTTTTTAATCGTAAAAAACACATGAGATTACCCTCCTAACAAAATTGGAAGTGTATAATGCATACTGTTAACTGTAAACACAGTGTCCTACAGAAGATCTCTCTAACTTTTTCATCTTGCCGGAAGGAAGCTTAAATCCACTGAGCAGCCATTCCCTATTTCCCTTCTCGTCCCTCCAGGCTCCTGGCAACCACCTTTCTGCTTTCTGCTTTGAGCTTGACTACTTTAGATAACCATCTATAAGTGGGATCAGTATTTAACATCTTGCTCTCCAGGTTCATCTATGTTAGCATACAGAATTTTCTTTTTGATGACTGAATAATATTCCACAATTGAGTATAGTTGACACACGAAGTTCCATTAGTTTCAGGTATACCACATAGTGCTTGAATGAGTCTGTACCTCATGCTGTGCTCACCGTAAGCGTAGCTACCGTCTGTCACCATGCAACTGTATTCCCTCTACTGCGCCTTTTATCCCCGTGACTTACTCATTCCATAGCCGGAAACCTGTATGTCCCACTCCCTTCACCCATCGTGCCCATCCTACTACCTCCCTCCCCTCTGGCAACCTATTCATGGGTCTGTTTCTGCTTTTTCTTTGTGTGTTTATTCATTTGTGTTTTTAGATTCCACATATAAGTGAAATATTGTCTTTCTCTGTCTGACTTATTTCACTTAGCATAATACCTTCTGCATCCATCCATGTTGTTGCAAATGGCAAGACCTCATTCTTTTTATGGCTGGATAATAGTCCATTATATATGCCTACCACATCTTCTTTAGCCATTCATCTACCAGTGGACCCTTAGGTTGTGTCCATATCTTGGCTATTGTATTTTTTTTTTAAGTTTATTTATTTATTTTGAGAGAGAAAGAGAGCATGGGAGGGGAGGGGGGAGAGGCTATCCCAAGCAGGCTCCAGCTGCCAGCATAGAGCCTGACACGGGGCTCCATCCCACAAACTGCGAGATTATGACCTGAGTCAAGATCATGAGTCAGGCCCTTAACCGACTGAGCCAGCCACGCACCCCTATATCTTGGCTATTGTAAATAATGCTGCAGTAGACATAGGAGTGCACGTGTCTTTTCGATTAGTGTTTTTATTTTCTTTCAGTAAACACCCACTAGCAGAACTCCTAGATTCGTATCATATTTCTATTTTTAGTTTTTTGAGGAACCTCCTTACTAATAGTGGCTGCACCAGTTTACATTCCCACAAACAGTGCACCCGCGTTCCTTTTTCTCTACTTTTTCACCAGCACGTGTTCTTTCTTTCTTTTCTTTTCTTTTTTTTTTTTAAGGTTTTATTTTTAAGTAATCTCTGCACCCAACATGGGGCTTGAATTCACAACCTGAGATCAAGAGTCACATGCTCCACTGGCAGAGCCAGCCAGGCACCCCTGATCTTTTTAATTCTAGCCATTTTAACAGGTGTCGGGTAATATCTCATTGTGATATTGATTTGCATTTCCCCGGTGATTAGTGATGCTGAGCATCTTTTCATGTGTCTGTTGGCCATCTATATGCCTTTGGGAAAATGTCTATTCAGGTCTTCTGCCCATTTTTAAATCAGATTAATTGTGGTTTTTTGGTGTTGAATTGTATAAGTTCTTTATATATTTTGGATATTCCTTATTGAATATATCATTTGCATAATCTTCTCTCATTCAGTAGGTTGCCTTTTCATTTTGTTAATGGTTTCCTTTGCTCTGCAAAATCTTTTTATTTTGGCGTGGTCCCAATAATTTATTTTTGCTTTTGTTTCCTTTGCCTGTTGAGAAATCTAAAAAAATGTTGCTAAGGCTGATGTGAAAGAAATTCTGCCTGTGTTCTCTTCCAGGAGGTTTATGGTTTCAGGTCTCACATTTAGATCTTTAATCCATTTCGAGTTTATGTTTGTGTGTGGTGTAAGAGAGTGGTCCAGTTTCATTCTTTTGCATGTGGCTGTCCCAATTTCCCCAGCACCATGTATTGAAGAGACTATTTTTCCCCATTGTATATACTTGCCTCCTTTGTTGTAGATTAATTGACCATGTAAGTTGGGTTTATTTCTGGTATACCACATTTTCGTTATCCATTCATCCATTGATGGGCACTTAGGTTGATTCCATAGCTTGCTTATTGTGAGCAATGCTGCAGGTGAGCGTGAGAGTGCGGATACCTCTTCAAGATTCTAACCCATTTTTTTTTTTTTTTTTTTAGCTGTGACAGATGACTTTTTATTCAGTATTTAAGCCATTTAGGCTTGTCGATGGTAGGATACTAAGGCTATAACAGCATTCTCCTTAAAGTATGAAGTTTAGTGTAAACATTGGAAATTTTACACATAGCACTGAGCACAGTACTTGAATTCTTTTTTTTTAGTTTAAATTCAAGTTAGTTAACATACGGTGTAGTGTTGCTTTCAGAAGTAGAACCCAGTGATTCATCACTTCCATTTAACACACCGTGTTCATCCCAACAGATGCCCTCCTTCATGCCCATCACCCATTTGGCCCACCCCCATCCAGCAACCCTGTTTGTTCTCTGTATTTTAGAGTCTCTTATGGTTTGCCTCCCTCTGTTTTTATCTTTCTTCCCTTCCCCTGTGGTCATCTTTTGTGTTTCTTAAATTCTGTATATGAATGAAATCATAAGATATTTTTCCCTAATTGACTTATTTTGCTTAGCATAATACACTCTAGTTCCATCCATGTTGTTGCAAATGACAAGATTTCATTCTTTTTGATTGCCAAGTAATATTCCATTGCACACACACACACACCACGTTTTTTGTCCATTCATCAGTTGATGGACATTTGCGCTCTTACCTTAATTTGACTATTGTTGATGGTGCTACTGTAAACATCAGGGTGCACGTGCCTCTTTGCTAATTCTAATTCTTTTGGATAAAATACCCAGAACTGGGATTGCTGTATCATATGGTAGTTTTTTATTTCTTCAGAATCCTCCATACTGTCCTCCATATTGGCTCTGCTATTCACATTTCCACCAACAGTGCCCAAAGATTCCAGTTTCTCCATTATCTTCTCTAATACTTGTTATTTTCTCTTTGTTCATTTTTATAATAGCCATCCTAACAGATGTGAGGTGATACGGATTTTGATCTGCATTTCTCTATAGTAATTAGTGTTGTTGAGCATCTTTTCCATTCGTATGCCTTTGGAGAAGTGTCTGTTCTAGTCTTTGCACCTCTAGTAATCAGGTTATTTGGGACTTTGGGGTTTTTTGTTTCTTTTCTGGTTTTTTGTTTTTGTTTTTGTTTTTTGCCATTAAGTTATACATCTTTTGTTTTTGCCATTAAGTTTCTTACATCTTTTTGCTATAATCCCTCAAAGATATATGGCGTGCAAATATTTTCTTCCATTCGGTATGTTGCCTTTTGCTCCGTTGACTGTTTCCTTGGCTGTGCAAAAGCTTTTTTGTTGTTGTTATAGTCCATTTGTCTATTTTTACTGTTGTTGCCTGTGCTGTTAGTGTCCTATCCAAGAAATCGTTGCCAAGAGTAATGTCACAAAGATTTCATCCTGTATTTTCTTACAGGAACTTTATAGTTTCAATTCTTATGTTTAAGTTGTTTATGTATGGCATAAGCTAAGGGTCAGTTTTCATTCTATGCATGTGGATATTCGGTTTTCCCAACATCATTTGTTGAAGAGACTATCTTTTCTATTGTTTACTTTGGTACCCTGTCAAAGATCAGTCAACCATATGTGTGTGGGTTTATTTCTGGACTCTGTATTCTATTCCATTGGTATATAATGTCTGACTTTATGTGATATGTTTTGAAATCAGGAAGTATGAGGCCTCAGCTTTGTTCTTTCTCAAGACTGAGTCAGCCATTCAGGATCCTTTGTGGTTCCGTATGGATTCTAGAATTGTTTTTTCTATTTCTTTAAAAAAATGCCACTGAGATTTTGGTAGGAGAAGCATCGAATCTGTAAATCGCTTTGGGTAGTATGGACATTCTAACAATATTAAGTCTTCCAGTCCATGACCATGGGATGTCTTTCCATTTTTCTGTATCTTCTTTAACTTCTTTCAGCAGTATTTTGTAGTTTTAAGTGTACTTGTCTTTTGCCACCTTGATTAGATTTATTTTGTTTTATTCTGTTTGATGCCATTGATGTTATCGTTTTTCTTAATTTTCTTCTTGGGTTGTTCATCGTTAGTGTATAGAGACACAACTGATTTTTGTATGTTCGTTTTGTATCCTACAACTTCCCAGAGTTCACTTACTAGTTCTAACAGGGTTGCGTGTGTGTGTGCATGTGTGTGTGTGGGGGGTAATCTTTAGAGTTTTTTACATACAAGATCATGTCATTGGCAGACAGAGATAATTTACTTCTCCCTTTCCAATGTGGATGCTTTTTTAATTTTTTTTCTTACCTAATCACTCTAGCTAGGACTTCTAGTACTGTGTTGAATAGAAATGTTAAGAGTAGGCATCCTTGCCTTGTTCCTGACCTTAGAGGAAAAGCTTTTGGTTTTTCACCATTGAGTATGGTGTTAGCTGTGGGCTTTTCATCCATGGCCTTTAAAATGTTGAGGTACTTTACTTGTATTCCTAGTTTATTGAGCATCTTTGTCACGAAAGGATGTTAAATTTCCTCAAACGTTTTTTCTGCATCTATTGAGATAATCATGCGATTTTTGCCTCTGTCTGTTAATGTGGTATATCGCATTGGTTGATTTTTGTGTGTTGAATCATCTGTGCATCCCACGGAATCAATCTCATTTGGTCTGGTAGATGATCCTCTCAATGTGCTGTTATAGTGGTTTGCCAGTATTTCATTGATTTTGCCTTGTATTCTTTAGGTAGCTTTCTTACAGTGTCTTTTCCTGGCTTCGTTACCAGGGTGATGCTGGGCTCATAAAATGAATTTGGAAGTGTTCTTCCTTTTTGAGTTTTTAGAAGAGTTTGGGGAGGACTGGGGTTAATTCTTCTTTAAATGTTTGGTAGACTTTACTCGTGAAGCCATCTGGTTCTGGGCTTTTCTTTGTTGGAAGGTTTTGGATTCTGATTTTATCTTCTTACCAGTTATAGGGCTGTTCAGATTTTCGGTTTCTTCATGATTCCGTCTTGGTTGGTGTAAGTTTCTAAGAATTTATCCTTTTCCTCGATTTTCCAATTTGCATATATAACTATTCAGAGTAGCCTCTTACAATCTTTTTTATTTCTGTGGCATGGATTGTAATATCTTCTCTTTCATTTCTGAATTTAAATAAATTTAAGTCTTCTCTTTTTCCTTAGTTTAGCTAAAAGTTTGTCAATTTTGTTAACTTTTCAAAAAACCATCTGTTAGTTTAGTTCATGTTTTTCTGTTGTTTTTCTAGTGCCTGTTTTGTTTATTTCTGCTCTGATCTTTATTATTTCCTCCCTTCAGCTAACTTTGGGCTTAGTTTGTTCTTTTTCTAGTTCTTTGATGTGTAGAGTTAGGTTGTTTGACATTTTCTTTTTTAACCTAGGCGTTTATTGCTATAAACATCCCTCTTAGTACTGCTTTTGTTACATTCTGTGAGTTTGGGTATGTTGTGTTTTGTTGCCTTTAACACATTTTCTGTTTGGTTATCTTTGTCTTACTGAGCTGTGCCAGCTCTTACGCATAGGTCCTTGTCTTCATGTTGCAAGCATTTTGCAGCTGTTGGTCTTGCATCAGGTAGGAGTTTAAATTTTGATGTAGCTATATCAGTTGATCTTTCTCTGTGTGGTTTCTCTCATATTTCAAAAGACCTTCCTCCCCCCAGAAGTATAAAAATATATGTACATATATAATTATTATTTTATGGTATTTTTATTTGTAGGAAATATATACCACATCTTCTTTATTCATTCATCAGTCGATGGACATTTGGGCTCTTTCCTGAATTTGGAATTAATGGGAAGGATAGGAAGTGGGGATTGAATGTTTTCATTAGCTGCACAATGTTCTGTAATGTGGATAGCACCTTCACGAGTTGCCTGTGCCTTAATGTCAGGCACCTAGGCTATTTCCAATTTTCTGCTATTATAAATAAAACTGACTGTATTTCTAGTCATTTAGGGTAGAGTTGGAGAACAGAATTATAAGATCAGGAGGAGACTAGATAGTAAAGCAGTTAAAAGCAGAGACTTGGAGATGTGTTTGTTGCCTGCAGTTGATTCTCGACTCCTGTTCCATTGCTTTGCAACCTTCTACAAGGTGTTTCCTCTGCCTTCCTTATGCCTTGGTTTTCTCATCTGAAAAATGGGAGTAATAATAGTATCCCTGCCTCCTCAGAATTGTGCTGAGGTTTAAATGTTTAATACACATGAAATACCGGAACAGGGCCTGGCATGTGATAAGTACTCAGTTACTGTTAGGGTTACGGTTTAAGTTTATTTATTTATTTTAAGGGAGAGAATATGCACATGCGCACTTGAGTGAGGAAAGGGCAGAGAGAGAGAGAGAGAGAATCCCAAGCAGGGTCTGCCACTGTCTACACAGAGCCTGATGCAGAACTTGAACTCATGAACCGTGAGATCATGACCTGAGCTGAAATCAAGAGTCAGACACTTAACCAACTGAGCTACCCAGGCACCCTGTGATGGCATTTTAAGGCAAGTGACTTTCTGGAAAAGTCCTGCTGTTTTTATATTTCCATTATAGAATAAAGGAGATCCCATTGCCCCAATCCTTGTTATCATGGAATCTTATCATTTCAAAAAAGTTTTTAATGTTTTTTTTTTTTTTATTTTTGAGAGTAGGAGAGTAGGGGAGTGACAGAGAGAGGGAGACAGAGGGTCCGAAGCAGGCTATGCACCATCAGCACAGAGCCCACGGTTCGGATCTCACAACTGTGAGATCATGACCTGAACCAAAGTCAAATGCTTAACCAACTGAGCCACCCAGGTGCCCCAAATGTTATCATTTTTTAAAGCTTTGCTAATAATTTGTAAAATTGGATATGCATAATGGGCTTTTTTTTTTTTTTTTTAACGTGTACGCTTCTGTTATCCTTTTGAACCTGAAAACTAAACTGCTGACTTTAGGAAATGGTTTATATCGCCTTCTAGGTCCCTTTTTCAGAGTTGTACTTTTAGATCTCGAAGCCCACCTTCTTGTAAGTGTTGGCTTCCCCTTAGTTCGTCCCTGAGCCTGCGGCAATCCTCCTGAGTCTATGCCTGTGGCTTGTTCTTCAGGTACTCACGTTCGTCTGAGCCCCTGCCATCTGCCAGGCCGTGTGCTGGTGCGCTGGCCTCATGGAGGAGCAGGTCCCTGGGTATGAGAGAAGACAGCCGTGGAGAGGTGGCAGGCAGCACGAGGCAGCGGGCATCGGAGTCAGGCTGTGCACACATCGTGGTGCCGCCCCCAAGACGGGGCTGTGGGATTGGGAGAAGCCTTAGGAGGAGATTTCAGCACTACGTGGGGCTGACTTTTGCACACAAAGTGCAGCTGTCTGGTGTGATGAAACCCTCTCTGTGGAATACCAAGCTTGAAATGAAAGAAGTTTTCTTTTTTTTTTTACTTTATAAAATAATTTAGGGGCACCTGGGTTGCTTAGTCAGTTACGTGTCTGACCTCGGCTCAGGTCGTGATTTCACTGTTCGAGCCCCGCATTAGGGTCTCTGCTTACAACTCAGAGCCTGGACCCCGATTTGGATTCTGTGTCCCCTTCTCTCTCTGCCCCTCCCTGGCTTGTGCTCTATCTCTGTCTCTCAAAAAAAAAAATTATCATAGCATTTTTTTAAAGATGTGTTCTTCCTATGCATTTAAAATATGTTGCTTGGAGGCACCAGGCTGGCTCAGTTGGAGCGTGCGACTCGTGATCTCGGAGTTGTGAGTTTGAGCCCTGCGTTGGATGTAGAGATAACTTAAAAACAGAATCTTTTCTTTTTTTTTTTTTAATGTAGCTTTAGAGGCTTCTGGGTGGCTCAGTTGGTTAAGTGTTCGACTCTTGATATCAACTCAGGTCACGATCTCACAGTTTCATGAGTTCGAGCCCTGTGTCAGGCTCTGTGCTGACAGTGCAGAGCCTGCTTGGGATTCTTTCTCTTCCTCTCTCTCGCTGCCCCTCCCCTGCCACTCTGCTCTCTCAAAATAAATAAATTTAAATAAAATAATAAAATAAAATTTAAAATGTAGCTTGAAAAAAAGTTTCATTAAAAAAAAAAGTTTCTGAAGCTCTGATTTGGGGCATGTTTCCTAATCTCTTCAGATCTGTTTTCCCTTTCGTCAGCGGTGTCCGCCTCTGTTCACCACTGCTGGCTGGCTGAGCTCTGTGGTTTAAACGGATGGCAGGAGCCAGTATGGAAGTTCAGGGGGCAGATAGCTCACAGGGTGGAACAAGCATGTGGCCCCCTGGAACTCAGCCGAGAAAAGGAGCCGGCGGTGTGCTCTGTGGCCGACTTAGACTTGGCGGGGCCAGCTCACTCTTTGGCATAGGGGTATCCTCATCGCCAACACCGCACTTCAGATTTTCTTCCTCCTTTTGTAGGAACACCCCATTTCTGGGCAGCCTTCAGTATTGCCTGGAGGGATTGTGTGCCTAGATGGGAAGGCAGGACTCCTGCCCTCTCCCCTCCCCCCCCCCCCCCCCCCCCCCCGCCTCCTTTCCACCGCTTAATCAAGAAAAGTGTCCCTTAGCTCTTTTTCCAAGCCACCGAGTTTGAATTGATCTTTGCTGCTAGTAAGAGGTGGGGAGGGTGCTTTCTGGTTCCTGCTAAAGTTACCTGACAGCGGAAGGTGTGCATCTGATAATTATAACTCTAGTGTTTCCAGGGCCTGAGCGATTTAGCTAAGAGCAGTAATCCTGATCTTATCAGGAGGGTTTTGTAGTCCAACAGTGTTGCTTATGACAATATCTGTTTTACTTCCTGGGGCTTCAATCTCCTTTTAGGATTCTCCTGTAATCCTGCCCATTACCCCCTTGTGCATGTCTCATTACGTCCTGGAACCAGTTAAAACTGGTGGGAGGGCAAATATGTTTTTCTTTTCTTCCTATCAAGATCTGGGAATTGAGCTTTTAACATTCCAGCAACATCAACCTGGCCTGCAGTAGAGCAGTCACGGTGAGGCTGAGGCGTAGGTGATACCTGTAGAGTATCGTCTAGCCAATGAAAAGGTAGTTTGTGGGTTGCTTTAAAAAAAATAACAATAGTAACAACAGCAATATTCAGCCTAAGTACTTTAGTTACATTTTATATTTCAAAGCAATTAAATAGTATCCATGAGTTTGAGGTCAGCCCCTTTGAAGTCTAGTTATTTTCCTAATGACTACTTTGAGATTCAGGCCCCAGGAATTTGCCCAGATCCTTGACCTTGAGGTTCAGAATCTATTAGATTATAGACAGTAGACAGAAAGGAAACACATTACTGTTCTGTGCCTTTAACACTCAAGAATCTCTGTAAAAGTTGTCTGAAGTATGTGTGAAGGATAAGATAGTTTCTTGGAGTATGGGGAAGCCATATTCAGAATATGGGGAGCCCAAATGAAGAATTGGTAACTTAGCCTCTGTACTTAAAACCTGAAGGAAAGGGTTAACTTTTGCCTCGGGGAGGAGTGAGGAATGGGAACTAAAATTGCTTTGGACATCTGAGCTGTGCTTTAATAAGATATTCCAGGTGGTCAAGGAGTAATCCTAAAATAGCCTAGATACTTAATTGCTTTTAAAGTCAGGCGCTCCTGTCTCTGGGGAGGTACAGCTCTAAGGAATGTAGTGCTGGCTCCTAAGATCTTGGAGGCGTGGTCTGGTTGGGCTTCCCCCCTCCCCACCCAAATCCCAGTAAAAATAAAGGCCCAAGGTTGCCTTCTTGGGTCAGGAAAACTGGTTGAATTTCTTCCTTTCTCCTCATCGGAAGCTTGCCGCCGCCGGCTGCCATAACCTCGCTTGTTTCAGGATTGTGGAATATTCTCTCTTTTTCCCTTCCCCCTCCTCTTTCTTTCTCTCACACTCAGACCACCACCACCAGAGACAGTGGTGGTCTATTCCTTTTTGATTCATTGCCCAGCGTCTCTCCATTTCCATCAGAACCTTTCTCACGATAAGGTTCACAGTCATCATCTTTCCCTTTCGTCCCCTTAGTCCAGGTCCAGTTAGTTCTCTGGCTCGGTCGCTTCTTAAGACGTCATTTCTCCTTGGTCCTGCTGTCCCCTTGCCCTACCCCAGACTCCTGCCATCCCCGGGCTGGCTTTCCCTCTCAGGTCTTCCCTGCATTTTACAAAAGTAGTGTATCTGCATTGCAAATCATTACTGCCGGCCAGGCCCAGGCAAAGTAAATCTTGTTACGTGAAGAGTCATACTCCTCCCTTACTAGAAAGGCTAAATATTGTGAAGGTGTCAGTTCCCTGAACTAGTCTATAATTTCAGTACAATCCAGATTTACTGAGTTGGGGGCAAGGGAGAAGGGAGAGAGCAAATGATAGGTCTTGCTTGACACATCATTCAAAAGTTAACCTAGAAAAAATAAGCAATTGTTTTTTTAATCGTCTCTCTCCATTAAACTGCAAGCTCCAGGAGGTCAGAGGCTCTTGTCTTGTTCTTTTCCCCCCAGAACTTTTCACAATATCTAGTATAGCCTAGGCGATCACGTGTTCATATGGGAATGATATGATGAAAAATTGAAAAGTGAAAATCCCCCATAATCTCAACCCGATTAGGTGTCTGCATACATTTGTAGATTTCTTATTTTTCCCAACCAAAGTGGGTCATTAAAATCCTCTAAAACACTGGTTTAATCATTTATTTTTCTGCTCAGAAAACATCCACTGCCTCCCTCCTGTTCACAGTTCGGAGTTTAAATTTCCTCCTGGTATTCAAGGCATTTCACAGCCCGTTCCCACCTCAGCTGTTCAGACTTGAATCCTCCCTGCCAAAACATGCCTTGTTTATCCCCCGACTCTGTGCTCATTTACACTGTAAATCTCCCCTCAACCCATTCTTCCAGGCCAGCTTTATCTCCATCTCTGAGGCGCCCTCCTTTCTTCCACCTCCTGGGCGCTTTGTGTTTGGATACTTTGACTTGCCCTGTTAAATGCTGTGTGTCCAGCTTGTTTTTCCAACTCCATGGTAAAACCCCCAGTGGGGAGAATCACTTTTGGAGGGGTAGGGGCATGTATTCTCAGCAGCCTGCACAATGTTCTCCCTAGGGTGGGTTCTCGGCAAATCAGTGTTGAATGAGTTTGTCACAGGGTCTTTGCTGCTTGGGACAGAAAGGGCCCCCGGAGGCCCTCTCGTCCAGCTCTGTCCCGTGTTGGATTCCACACGGTGATGTCCCAGACACATGGCCACCCAGGGACAGGAAGCTGCCCGCCTCCTGAGAAGGCCCCCTCCGTTACTGGGCAGTTGTGATTGCTAGAGAAGTCCTTCTCCCGTCGACCTGAAATTGTCCTCCCGGTAATTTCTGCCCTGCAACTCTAGTTCTGCCGTCTGGGGCTTTACAGAAAGAGAGAAAACAACAGCACCTTGCCTCCTCTTCTACAAGGCAGTCTTTTAGATTTTCAGAGTGAATACATTTGCCCTCTGTCTTCTGGATCTTCCAGAGTCGAAGTGTTGAGGAAGCACTATTTTAATTTTGAGGAGCAGTCAAGTTAGACTTTGATTCGTTATTGTTTGAAGGCCTTTTACTTGCACGTCACAGTGCTACGTGCCATGTTCTGCTGGCCCTCTCAGAGGGTTACCTGCTTATCTCTCTTTCTCTTTTTCCTGGTGTCCTGTCCCCGGGGGGAAGACGGGGCCCACCCCACCCAGGAGGTTCTGTTTCGGAGGTAGTGGTGAAAGGTTAGCAGTTCTTGTCCCAGTACCCCCAGATAAGTCTCCCCGGCAGGTGACGCGGCAGGTGATGTGGGAGGGCTAGTTTCCTGGTAGGCTGCGCTTCCCAGGGGAGCCCAACGAGATGAGTCAGGGTCTAAAAGGGCCATGACTTGGTACTGTAGGCATTCTGTGGCCATAGGACTTTCTTCTGCTTCTCCTCCATCTCTCCTTTCCTGATGTCACATCCAGAACACTCTCTGCTGTTTCTTCCACCTGCAAGGCAGGATGGTGTAACAGAGAGAGCCAGACCTGCGTTTGCATGTTGGCGCTGCCACGTGGAAGCTCTGAGACCCTGGGCCACTTAAGCAGCTCGCTCTTTGAGCCGCTGTTTTCCCATCTCTAAAATAACCACCCCCGCAGCATGCGATTCACTGAGAAAATGCTTGTTGAGCCCCTGGCCCAGTCCTTGCTGCACAGAAGATGCCCAAGCATTAGCTTTCCGCTCCCCTTTCTCCTTCCCCCAGCCCTCTTCCATTCCCATTTTTGAGAGACTTGAAGGCACGACATTGTGCCTCCCTGGGGAATATTCGCTGGATGAGGATATGGCAGCCACAGCCAGCCTTGGATGGGTATTTGGGAACAAACTGTCAGTTTCCTGTGAGCTCCTGGTGAGATCAAAGCTTTTAAGAGAGGTCTCAAGTAGGAGAGGCTGGGAAGGTTGTAAATGGCAGTTAAGTGACCCTCGCTACTGCCTGCTGCCCTCCCAGTAACAGAGCCTGCTCCCCTGGCCGGTAGACTTGCATGCCGCGACCCTTCAACTGAAATGCTTCTTTCTCAGGGACACCCCTAAACTGTGGAGCTAGCTCCTTTTGGATGTGTGTTCCCCACAGTCACCTCTGCCTCTCCTCACTCTTCTCCCCGCCATGCTTGGCATCCAAGACAAAAATCATCACTGGGCTTCCAGCAGTCACCCCCACAGCCTGGCGAGCGGCCAAGAAACCTGCACATCAGCTTGAAGTGCGCTGTGTTTTACAGTAGTCGATCAGAGTGCCGAAGCCGGTGGTCCTCCCCATGAAAGGAGAGGGGAACAGAGGAGTTGCAGGCTTGGAGGTCCCATGGGGGAGTCCATGCTTTCTCTGTACTGGAGGCTGGGGATACCCAGATGGGATCCGCACAGACTCGGGGGGACACACACAGACTGGGGATGTTGGCGGGGCACAAGTCACCAGCACATCCGGTGATAGCCCAAGGCATCAATTCTGCCTGGTGAACAGGAGCGAGAGTCCTCGTGGAGGCAACAGCATTCCGGCTAGACTGTGAAGGGTGGGCAGGGCCAGAACTACTCTTACTTCAGCCAGAAAATCTTGTGAAGCAGGGTTTAACTGCCCCAAGATCAAGAGAGTCATCTAAAGAGTGCGGACATTTCCTTATCAGCCCCAGCTGAATATTTCAGACTAAGTAATGGCCCATCCCAGCCTTGTACAAAAGAAAACACCTCACTCCTGGCCAACTCTTCCCCTGTGTTTTCTTTTCTTTTCTTTTCTTTTTTTTTAATGTTTATTTATTTATTGAAAGTGAGCATGCATGCGTGTGCTTGCACATGACTGAGCAGAGGAGGGACAGAGAGAGAGAATCTCAAGCAGGCTCCCTGCCTTCAGCGCTGAGCCCGACTCGGGACTCGATCCCCCAAACCGTGAGATCATGACCCGAGCTGAAACCGAGAGTTGGACGCTTAACCAACTGAGCCACCCAAGTGCCCTTCCTGTGTTTTCTTTAAATCATAATTAGAATTCTTCTCTGTGGAATGGGTCAAACGGTAGGAATGGGTCAAACGGTAGCATTGCCCAAAGAGTTGAGTGCCCTCTTTCCGTCCTGTTCTGGCATATTTCCCTGTCTTCTGGGGTCACTGAGCCAGGGGTGTTTCAGGCTAAAATCCCATAGCTAAGCAGATTTGTAAGTGTTTCATAGTTAGTGAGCCACAGCTAGTGCGAGGTCTGATCCTCCCACCACTCAGGTTCTCATGTCTAGTTTGGGCAGAGCTGGAGAAAGCCAAGGGGTCATGACAACCCCCAGCCCCCACCCTTCGAGGCCTTCTCCTCTGTTCCTGAGCTGAGCTCTCGCACTCGGGTGTTTATTTTCACACATAGTTACACGGTGGTTGTACTGATGTGCTTGTTTTTACACTCCTCTCCTGCTGTGGAAAGCCCTGTGAATTCTAGGTTGTGGATTCTGTCCTCCTCACCCAGCTGAGTGTTAAATAGTTTCCGAGTGAGCATTCTGAGTGCCTGGAAGTTATCGTAATTAGCAAAAAAACTGTGTTTTCATCTCTCTTGGTGACTGAGAGAAAGAATCCTCCTGTGAGCAGAGCCCGCTTCAGATCTCTAGCCGGAGAGAGTTGGGAATTGAGCTGCCACGGTAAACAGCTGACATAACAGAAGCGGCAATGATCCCCCATTAAATGTCTTTCAGCCGATAGGGGCTCCCGGGATAATTGACTTTCCAGCAGGAATTACTGGCTCAAACAAAATCACTGGGCATTAGGGCAACCTACTGCATCTTTTGAAAGGGGGACTGTAACTCTGTCTGGGTTTGCTGACCTGACAGGCATAATTCATCTTGATTATTCATCACGCTGGTTGCCACCGGATGATACCAGCTTTCTGTTGACTGTAATTACAATGTCGGGGTGAGTCTTGGCTTTTTTTTTTTTTTTTAATAGTGTTTCTCCCGCGTGGTTATTGGCCTCCCTGAGCTGAAGAGCTGTAGGGAGATCTCTAACAGCGTCTGCCTGGGGAGATGATGAGTGCTCAGTCAGATAGCGTTTACTGAGCGCTTCCTTACACGCATCTTTTGTGAGATAAGCAGGGAAACATTTGGTGTAGCCTGTTTCATTTCAGCTGACAGAGTGTCACTTCTTGGTTGTACTTACCTCACTGTGTACTAAATTGCTGCTATCAGGAAGTGGGTCCCCATCTCAGAGCCCACTTCGAGGAGGGGAGGCGAAGCTTGGTCCCAAAATATAACTGAATAATACCCCCTGCTTTCAGGCAAGCTTGATTAGAGGAGATAGGAAAGAAGGGAATTAGACCTGGCTTTTATGTTATTGACAAGGTTTTACAGCGAGATCCCTATGCAGTCCAAAGAGTGTCCGCCGAGGAAACCTCTGCTCCCCATCCCCAGATGCCCCTCCCCAACCATTTACACACCCCAGTGCTTGCGCCTGCGCCTGTAGTCCTGGGAGAGAAGTGAGAGCGCGACAGGCTCGGTGCATCCAGTCCCACCCACTGGGCCCTCCCCTGACCAGTGTAGTCTTCTACTGTGACGCTTCAGATTCCCCATGAGTGGAGGGCCTCTTTGACTCTTCCGTATGGTATGTGTGTATATTTTTTGAAGAGGTGCCTAACTGATTCAAATAGCCAGTTAATGCCTTTTAGCAATGATTATATTTCATCAAGCGTTCGCTGGGGCCTGTTAAGTGCCAGCCATGTGCTCTATGCCGGGGGTACAAAGATGGATGAGAAACGTTTGCTTTCAAGGAGCTTACGATATGATGAGGATGATAGATAATTCCAAAATACGTTAAATTCCAAGCTCAAAATATATAGAGATTTCTTCCAGAATACTTAATGCAGCCGGGAGTGAAGGGAAGGCTTCCCCCAGAATATGTCGTCTAATCTAAGGAGTAAGAGTTACCCAACTAAATAAAGGCAGGAAGCGGGTTCCAAGAACATAAACAAAAGCGTATTTTCCATTTCCTCCTAATTGGCTGAATGGTGTTGGTTTAACCTAATCAATTAAATTAGGATTAGGTTTTCATTATTTCTCTAATGGAAATGAATTTCATCCTAGGGGCACATTCCGTATACCTTGGGAAAACATCAAGCTCTGAAGGCTGTCATATCACTAGGGAGCTCTGGTCACTAGACTTCCGGCTTCTAGTGGTGAGGCTTAGCGGAGAGACCAGAGCTTCAGGACCTGCCCTCTGTGATCCTTTATCCTCCATTTAGAGCGGTCATGTGACTTTACAACATACTGTGTAGTGTACAAACGTGCCACAAAATCATACAAATACATGTGCCGTATAGAACCTGAGGGAAAATGGGACATCTCAGAGGGATGGCTTCTGGAGGGTCAGCTGGGGATGAACAGGTTCTCAGAAAGTTGGGCCTTTGCGTCCTCCTCTTCCAGGACTATCAAGGATAAGTAACACCCACCCTCCTCCCAACAACTGGGCGTCATTCTTTCCCTCTTGCTTTGGAACCATAACTGAAAGCAAAAGGTGTCCCTGGAAGAGCCGTCTTTGACGGTCCGAGCCTAGACAGCACAACTGCTGAGAGTCTTCGTCTTTGTCCTAAAAGATTGCCTTGTCCTCTGTCACTCTCTCCCTTTCCCTTCTGATCTCTGCTTTGTTCTCCTTTAGAATGGTGGTTTGGCCTGGAGTGATGATGCGGACGGAGGCCGGGGAAGAGAGATCTCTCGAGATTTTGCCAAGGTCTGTAATGTCTCCTTTGTGATAATGCGTGGGGCAGCTTTGCAGTGGGTTGTTCAATCTGATCCCCAAGGAATAAGGACAGGACTGACCCGTGCGTCACATTCGTAGTCATACAGATAGATGGTTGTGTATCTCTGGTGGAAGACCTCCTGCATGAGACGGAATTTTTCATTGTATTTTTTTTTCTGGGGGACGGATTGCAGCTGTATGAACTGGATGGCGATCCGGAAAGGAAGGAGTTCCTGGATGACCTCTTCGTCTTTATGCAGAAGAGGGGTGAGTGTGCAGTCTCCTCAGTTTTTCCACTCAGTGAACATTAATCGAGCGCTTACTGTGTGTAAGTCACTGTGAGCCATTCTCCCTGCAGAGTGCCGGGATCTTAGCCCAGCAGAACAGGAGGCACTTACTGCTGGGTGATTCTGGCCCTAGTGGTGTATTTGACAACCAGGTCAAAGAGGGCAGAGAGGGCCTTGGCAGAAAATAAATGGAATGATCCATCCGAATTTGGTCCTGCCTTATTTTTTTTTTTTTTAATTTTTTTTTTAATGTTTATTTATTTTTGAGACATAGAGACAGAGCGTGAGCAGGAGGAGGACAGAGAGAGAGGGAGACACAGAATCTGAAGCAGGCTCCGGGCTCTTAGCCCGACGTGGGGCTCGAACTCACAGACCGAGATCATGACCTGAGCTGAAGCCGGCCGCTCAACCGACTGAGCCACCCAGGCGCCCCTGGTCCTGCCTTATTTTTGTTGCTCCTTTCTGATTAACTGGCCTATCTGGTGTTATTTCAAATTCAAATGTACTTTTTTCTTACCCTTTATAGCAACTTTGGACATCACGTAAACTAGTAGTTGGGTTTCCTCTTGGTTACCTAGCCCAGCGGAGACCAAGAAAGGCCAGTAAAAGACTAGAGGTCCCTCCGGATTTGTTGAGAGGGTCTGAAATGATCTCTGAAAAGGAAAGGCTAACTCTTCGTATCCATTGGCTCTGGTTTTTGCATCCCCTGGCTTGGTTTGGGGTGCTCTCCATGGGCACCTACTTTGTAATGCGCCTTCTCACGTCTCTGTCCTTCTCTCCTTCTCACTCCCACCCCCCACCCCAGCCATCTCCACTTTGGACCCTGGGGGGACTGAGTCTTGAGCCCAGCGACTCAACTTCCTGGCTTTATATCCGCTCATAGCAGTGGATTCACCAGCCAGGTCGGCCCTCAGACAGCATGGCCAGAAAGCGAACCTCTCTAGAAGGTCCTCAGCAACCTGTGTAGCTCCACCTGCATCACCCTCAGGACAAAGCCACACAGCAGAGCTGTTCCCACCAGCCTCCTGCCTGGGACCCTGCCTATGTCTGATCGTGTATCTCTTGGTTTCTGTGTCCCGGGAATGAAATCTTCCTCTCTATCTTAGGCTGAGCTGTGATGGCAGCCCCCAGCAGGTACTAACTATTCTGTGCTAACTCCTTTCTTTGCCTCTTCCCCTCCACCCTCTAGCACACCCTTCCCTCTCTCTCTTTCTTTCTTCCTCTTCCTTTACCTTCTAAAGCCTAAATGCTCTCTTAGGAGGGTGCGTGGTCCTGCCGGTTTGCTTACGAAGGTAACCGGAAGTTTTGCGTCTCTGTGTCCTCCCATCTCCGAGCCTCTCAGAGCAGTCCAGGCGGCAGCAGCCCAGTTTACTCCTGCAGCGGCTGTCTGGAGCTGCATGTGCCAGTGCAAAACAAGACTCTAATCCCCGAAGCTAATGTGACTGGCAGCAGCGAAACTCCCTGGTTGCCCTGAGAGCGAAAAATCCACTTAATACTTTGGTCTCCCTTCCAATTACCTTTTAATTATTTACAAGCTCCACAAGCCCAGCTGGTGCAAACCCAGGAGCTGATCTCGTCTCAGAGGGGCTGCCACAGCAGTATAGATTTTAATCAGCAGTGCGGCTCCACTGCTTTCTTTTCTACTTTATTGTCTCCCTTCCCAGAAGGATTTTTAAAGGAAAATGGAAGTTAGATCAGCCAAGAGTGAATGTCGGAAATTATTTACTACTGAGTGTCCCCACTAGACTAGGAGCTCCTTGAGGACAGCCACTTTATCATTTCTTTGTGTCCCCGGTGCTCACACAGGGCCAGACAGGGAGGTGCTCAAGATGTGTTTGCCGCTCGAGCAGTCCTGACTCAGGGTTTCCGAGCTGCGCTGGCCCCACGCAGGAAGGCTGAGCGCCCCGCTCTGGATAGCCAGCCTGCCGTGCTGCGGCACTGGGGACTGCCAGACGGCCATCTAGGATGTTTCTGAGTGACCCCAAAGCAGGAGTGAGTGACCCCCCTTTGATCGTGTCAGTTTATGGTTTTCGGGCAGGGCAGATCTTTTTCTGTCCCTCAGCACTTACGTTAGGTATTTCACTGTTTGCTGGCACCACCCGTGGAAAGGAAACAGTGGAGTCCATTTTGCGACTTGTTACCCAAATACAAGGTTTCTCAGCCTCAGCATATTTACTTTGGGGACTGAACAGTCCTTTGTTGTAGGGGCACACCCTCCCAGTCATGATAACCAAAAATATCTCTAGATTCTGTAAATGTCCCCCCCCCGCCGCCCTCCCCATTAAGAACCACTGCTAGAAGGAGGGGGAAGAGGTGGAAGTTGTAAAGTTTCCTTTGTAGAGAAACTCTTAATGGTAATCGTCTTCCCTCCACTCAGAGAGCCCTACCTGAGGGTGGTGGGGCCTGTGCCAAGCAATATCACAAGCGCCCCTCCTGTGGCCGAGTGCCGGAGGAGTGGGTGCCACTCCCCTGTCTTGGGCTGGGGTACAGGGGAGGCCTCCGCGCCTCCCCCGGATTGGAAGTAACTGGGGTGGAAGACCCACACAGGCGGAGGCAGAAGCATGGTGGCACCCATGGGCCAGGCACGGCTGGAAGAACCCTTCCTTGTTGGCAGCCTGGGTGAGTCAGCTGGCACCGGACTGAAGAGCCATGTCTGGCCAAGAAGTTAGCACTTCAGTCTGTGGACGTAAAACATGGGGTGTGTCACCGGATCTGGGCCTTCAGGAGGCTTGCCGCAGCAAGCAGTGGGCGACAGGGTAGAGCGGGGAGAACAAGGCACGGAGACAGTGCGGAGGTTGTTCCCTTTCAACTCCCAGTGCGTCTGAGGCTGTAAACCAGGTCGTGTGGCCCAAGAGGGCTTGGAGCAGACCACAGTTTTACTCATGTGAAGCTTGCTGTGTCTTTGCTCTTCACACAGTGGTGAGACTAAGGGCCTCTAGACATTTGTGACTGATTTGTCACTCCCATCGGAGCTTCTGGGGCACTCAGGAGCCAGATATTGTTAGCTGGGTCAGAGGAGAAGCCTCAAAGACCCCGGCAGCAGGCTGGCGACGACTCCTCCAGAGCTAATGGGAAGGACAAACGTAGATTTCACAGGAGCCACTAAAAATGGCCTGAGTGTGAAAGGCTTGGTGACTCCCATCTGGGCCGTGAGTGGGGCTGGGCAGCTTTGACGCCGCAGGCTGCACCGCAGGGAAAGTGGACAGGGCTCCAAGGGAGGCAGCGCCCAGCAGGCTGCCCAGTGACTGCAGCTGCAGGTGATAAAACGGCTGTCCAGTGGGAGAGGGGCCAGGCCGTAACCGCTGCTTTGTGCGGCATCTCCTTCGCTTGTTAACGTGTTCGGGTGAGTTGACTGCAACAGATGGGCCTTTCAGCTCCAGGCACCTTGGTTTCTGGGCCAGACCAGGGTGACTTGCACCCTGATGACCCCTCCCCCACCAGCAGAACAAGCTGCCCTAGAAGGAGCCTGAGAAGAGGCCGAGGCAGCACCTCGTTGTCGGACTCACTGTCTCCTGCCTGCTTGGGAAATGGCCACCGCCAGGCTGCAGGCCTGTTGGCAGGCACATGGCAGGGGAAGGAGCTGGAGATGCAGAGCAGAGTGGGGCTCGCATCCTACCCATCTCCGCGATCTGCAGCAAAGCGTTCTCCTTCTGGGGGCCGCAGTTTCCTTACGTGTAAAATGTGAGGGTCCAATTAGAGTTAATCTAATCTGTAAGTTTCTTTCAAGTTCTGTGTTTTGTATTATGTCCATGATTGTGTCTTTTGAGCTATGAACAACAGATGAGTCACCCTCGATGACCAAAAAGATAGCAATTTTCTATCAAAACAGTTGTGTAAAAACAATACCGAGGGGGCACCTGGGTGGCTCAGTCGGTTAAGCATCTGACTTCATTCAGCTCTGGTCATGATCTCACGGTTTGTGGGTTCGAGCCCCGCGTCAGGCTCTGTGCTGACAGCTCAGAGCGTGGAGCCTGCTTCAGATTCTGTGTCTCCCTCTCTCTCTATCCCTCCCCAGCTCATGCTCTTTCTCTCTCTCTCAAAAATAAATAAATGTTAAAAAAAAAAAAACAAAACTATACCAAGGACCCCCAAGACCAAGTACTTCTCCCCTTTCCATGCCTACAGCAAATTCAATCCAACAAGTTGCTTTTGATCCTGCCCCCCCCCCCCCAATGTTGCTCTGGAAAGACTGGTTGGGTTTCAGAGTTCTGACGCTCCTTCTTGCTTACCTTTTGCTGCATTCGCACACATGCATATGTCTGTGTAGAAAATACACATGTGTTTGTTTGCTAAAAGTAAAGCCAAACCATTGTAAATAAAATTCCCTGGCTAATTGAACTGACTGTGGGTGGTTTCTGTGATAGGTTTTCCAGGGGAAGTCTAGGTAGGCTGGAGGGGACTCATTTGGAAGTCTGATAAGCACGGGCTTATAAACAATTCCATTCTTCCTCAGCGAGGAAGAAAAGCTTGTTTTCTTGTCCCTAGGCAGTGAAACAGAAAGAAACATGTCATCAAAGAGGAGGAAGGGGATGATTTTGCTGTGATTTATCCCATGTATTTTATAGAACTCTTTCAGCCCATTTTCTGATCTGCTGCTCCCCACAGCTCCAGCTCTGAGGGGTAGAGAGAGCAAAGGTTACCAGGTTAAGTGACTTACTTAAGGCCGCAGAGCCGACTTAGCACTTGTCCCCTGACTCCCAGGCCAGTGCTCTTTCCCTCTTCTGCAGTGCCTTTTGAGAAATGGCCCCTCGTGCCAGCAGCTCCATCACTTCCTGTTCAGGCAGGAGGCAGGCCTTGTCTCTCCTTCAGCCTTCTGAGCCCTGCAGAGAACGCTGGTCTGCCGCCACGGGCCAGTGTGTGGTAGGGTCTGACAGCATCTAGCTGATTAACATGGGGGTGGGACTGTTCCTGTGAGAGAGGTCTTCATCTCGGGGTAAGGCCTGCCTCTCAGGGAAGGGCGGAGGTGACAGTTCACAGTAGCACAGAGGCTGCCATCCGTCAAGGCAGGATGGGGATGGGCGGGGGGCACAGGAGACGGAAGCTCTAACACATCTTACACGCACCCAGAGCACCCGCGAACCAGGCTCTCCTCTCCCTGCCCTAGCTGGCCACACCAGGTGACTGAACTGCTTACTCGCATAGAGGACGAGCTTTGTCAAGACCTCACCCAGAGAACTGCCCTCCTCCCCCCACTAGTTCTGTTCAAGGCTGCAAACTGACCTTGGTTTTCCCAGATGGATTGTTGAATCTGTTTCTGATGTGTATATACAAAGAATTTACTGTGGGAAAAGGGCTTGGTCTGCCTCAAAGTGCGATTTGAGTGTTTTTCCTTCTGTTGTGTGCTTATCTATCCATCTCAGGCAAGGAAATGTTCATGACATATATCGCTCTGCCCTTTGGTGGAAGCAGTTTCTCATATATTCTTTGTATCTTGCAGTAAATGGTCTATGCCCTGGACACTCTTCCTGATAGACTAAAATACGTGTCTCTGTCAGATGAAATAGGCTTTGGGGCTTCATTTTCTAACTTTAGCCCCAAATGAAAGTCTAAAATGCAAATATTTGTCTCATGATGGGCCTTTGTCTGAGGCCAAATCTTTTTCTCTCCCCAGGTGTTCCTACTACTATTAATATACTGGTTTTTCTTTTCCCTCGTTTCCACTTATAATAGTCACTTAATATCCTCTGTCTACTCAGTTGTCCTAATAACAAAGGGATCCTGATTTTTGGAAGGCATGATTAGTGTGAAGAGCCTAATTTTGTCATTAATTCAGCCTCTTCCCCTTCAAATCTTTTAGTGATACTTTTAGCACTTGATAAGATTGAGTTGATAGTTTGCCCTTCTTTGTTCCAAGTGAGCTAATATTTAGTACCTCATCCAAGCGTGGGTGTAGGAATAGTCTAAAGCACGAATTTGGTCCACTTACACAGTGAGAAGACCTACTGAGCATTGAGAAGCCAGTGGCATGGATTGGCAATGGAAGACAGTAATGAACTGCCTAGGCCAAAAGGCCCTTGAGTTGTTGTGCCTTTCCCTAGCCAACTTTCCACACCCTCTCTTGGAGACACCAGCTAGGTCTGTTGGTCAGCAGCAGTCAGAGAAAGCAGAGAAGACCTGATGATCCATCTCCTTCTAACTTCTTGGCCAACTTTTCTGAACATACTTTTTAAGGAAGGAGACAGCACAACCCTAACCTTAATTTTATTACAAGCCATAGTAGAATACAGTATTGCACATTGAACTTCACCTAAAGCAATTAGTCTGAGCTAGAGTATCAAAAAGGGTGAGGAGTTCGGGGGCGCCTGGGTAGCTCAGTTGGTTAAGCATCCCAAGGCTTGATTTCTGCCCCCGGGGCATGATTTCAAGGCTTGTGAGTTGGAGTCAGGCTCTGGGCTGATAGCCTGCTTAGGATTCCTCTCCCCCGTCCCCCTCCCTCCTCCCTCTCCCCCTCCCTCTCCCCCTTCCCCCTCCCTCTCTTTCTGCCCCCCCTTTGGCCCTCTCCTGCTTGGGCGCTTGTTCTCTCTCTTAAATAAATATATTTTTTTTAAAAAAAGGTGAGGAGTTTAATCTCTCAGGTTGTGGTGGCTCCAGTCCTCCCATGCATTGCTGCTGGGAATATAAACGGGCATAACCCCTCTGGAAATGTATTTGGTAGTGTTTACTGTAGCTAAGCATATGCCGACCCTGTTACCCAGCAATTCCATTTGTAGGTGTATTCCCAAAGGAATGAATGCTGTGTTCACTGAAAGACATCTCAAGAATATTCAGAGCAGTACCATTCGTTGGAGCCAGAACCTGGCAAGCATCCCAATGTCCGTCAGCAGTAGAGTGGACAGATAAATGGTGCCTAAGTCATACAGTGAAATCCCGCACAGCAATAAAAAGGCACGAGCTGCTCTACGCACTGGAGGGCCCTCATAGACCTAATGTTGATCAAAAGAAGCCAGACACAAAAGAGTATGTATTACATGATTACACGTATGAAAGTTCAAGCAAATCACCTGTGGTCATACATGTCAGGATGATGGCTACCTCCTGGGAGAGAAGAGGTGGGGAATGCATATCGACTGGGAAGGGGGCATGAGAATTTTCTGGGGTGCTGGAAATGTTCTGTATTTAGATCTGAGAAATGGTTACAGGGGTGTACACAGAAGTAAAAATCCAGTGAGCTGTGTGCTTCAGATTAGCGCACTGTAGTGTTTGTCTGCTAGACCCGCTCGGTGGGAAACCAGAGATGGAGAGCCGAAGGATACCTGTCAGTCCAGTGTTGGGATATTTGAGCATCTTGCCTCTGCTCTGTTTTGTGGGACAGTCAACTCCACACTGCCCTGCACGCTGCCAGACACGGCTGCCCACTTTCCTTGGTGTGAGGGATTTGCTACATAAACTGGAGAAAAATCACCAGTCATTTCTTTGCCCGTTCCTGGGCGGCGGGACCAGAGCAGGGCAAGAACGAATATGCAGAGGAATGGGCAGGAAACCTGTCTGTCTGCCTGTGCACATTCCCTGCTTAACATGGGTCTTCATTCTTTTAGGCTCTCCAGTCCACCGCCCAGCTCTCTTGACAGGCAATGGAAATGATTAATGATCATTTTTCAAAGCCAGGAAAAAGCAGCAAGAGTCCTTGGCAGGGCCTCGTCCTGGGTCCTGGGCCCTCACCCCTGATCAGTGGGCAGGACGGCAGCCATGTGACTGTCTGGGGTCCCTGCCCCTACTGTGTCTCGTTTTCATTGGAATAGGCCCATTTTCTGTGGTGGGGTGGAAGTCCCATCTCCCATCTTTGTCTCAGTGCCCAAGGAGGCCGTCTCCTCCCCCTGCCCTCACCCCTACCCCTTCCCCTTCCCCCTGTCTCTGCATTCTGAGTGGCAGGAAGGAGAGCAAAGTACCAGGGAGCAGCTTTTGTTTGGCTCCATGTGGCTGGAAGTTCACAGTGACCCCTTCAGCCTTGCCTAATGCCAGTGCCCAGCAGCGTTCCCACCACCCAAGGGTTAAAGCCCCAGGAGCCCCACACCCTCGCTGGGTCCCTGGCCCTCATAAAAGCCTTTTCTACATAGTCCCTTGGGCTGCCTCAGGCTCCCTGGCTGAAATCTGATAAGGGCCCTCTTTGTTAGAACTGTCAGTCTCCTTTATTGAGGAGGGAACTGGAGACCAGCGGCATTTCTTGGGGTACAGATAAGGCCCTGGATTCCTGTCAGAGGGAGCATGATTAATTACCCTCAATCCTAGCTCCTGCTTTGATAGCAGTGACTGACAGTGCACAGGCTTCCCCGTCAGGTGCTCACGCCCCCTCTGGGAGGCCCGATGGGAGGCGGAGATTCGGCCTCCTGCAGGGCCAAGGCTAATGACCCACAAAGCGCTCTCTTCCAAAGGCTGTTTGCCTCCTTCCTGGTTCTCTGCAGGTTGCTTTTGCTTTTATTGTGGACAGAGATCTGTTACCTTTCAGGTGAAGAGCCTCCTTAGAGGAAGATGTAATCCAGCCCAGAGAGCAGGCCAGAGACACCCCCCTTCCCTGCAAGGCTGGGAAAGAGCATATGGACCTGGTCCTTAGCCACACGGGGGCCTTCGCAGGACACGCTCCTAAACTATCCACCTCAAGGTCACTTGGCTACATTACTCCATAATTCAGGCAAGCTCCTAAAACCAACTCGCTCTCCCTTCAGCAATAATCACAACTATCCATTTTTGTTTTTAAGTTTTTATTCATAGACTCATAGGACTGAAAGTCACCTAGCCCAAATTCCTCATTTCACAGATGGGGACACTTAGACCCGAGTATGTCAGTCCCTCCTCCCCACTCCCCAGTATGATGGATTGGTTCTCTTTCTTGTTCAGAAGGTAAACTCCACTAAAAGGCAGGCCTTCCCCACCTCTCTCTTCATAGCTGAGTCCCCTTGGGGCAAGGGAGATGGCTGCCGGTCCGTTAAGCACATGGCAGACTACAGAGACAGACCAGTCTGAGGATCCTAGTTCTCTCGTTCGTCTCGAAGCCAGGGCAGGTTTTGTGTACGGAGTGTCTGGACGATGTGAGAAATCAGTCCCGGCATCTAGAGCTCGCACTCAGAATAGTCTCTGTTTGGTTTCTGACAGTATCGGGGCACCTCCTGCCCTGGGAGCTATTTTTAGCGGTTTCACAGAGGGCCAGACTCTGGGAAGAGAGCATCCTGCCCCCTTATCCGCTGATCTCGGCCCCAGGGTGCCGGTGTGCCCCAGACCTGTGGCTTCTCCCCAGAGGTGCCGGAAAGAGGCCACTTTTTGGTTAGATTTAAGGCCTATGACTTCAAATGCCACTGGGCCCCTTTCTTGTCATCTCAGCTCCTAACCTGCCTCTATTTCCCCTGCCCTGAGCAGTTCTCAGCCATATGCAGTCATACTCCGTGTGACTATCCAAAGGCTAATTTTTCATGACATTTCTATATCTGTAACCTTGTCGTCTCTCAAAGAAGCCATGTCAAATGGCTAGACAGTCCAGTGACTCCTAGGGAGTGGCCTCCGGAGACACTGTGAGCTACACCTGAGACTCCCTCGTGGTTCATAGCTACACCTCAACTTGAACAAAATCAGCATAAACGACTTTCTGTTCTCTTGGCTTGCCTCCATGAATGACCATGTCCAGAAGTAAAATACACCCTTTATGTTTGAAGGTTTACCACCATTGGAGATTGTAATGAAGAGAGCGCAAACTCCGAAGGCCATTTGCAAGCGGATTTCGAAAACCAGATACGTAGCTCGTATCTGTGACTGTTGGAGGACAAGACTCCATCAGCCGGGCAAGCCCTGCCTCGCGGTTGGTTACGCACTCTGCCGCGCCAGCCTGTGTGTGGCCCAGACCCGGCTGCCTTCCGCTCTTTAACATTCGCTGCCCCTTCTCTTTGACCCCACTGAGCGTGTTCATGGTTTCTTTACCTTCTCAAGACCTCCAGCTCTCCATCCATCCTTCTGCTGCGTGTCCAGTTTTCATGGGACCTGGACACGAAGAGCATAACCCCCCTGGGCCTCCATCCTCCCAGTCTGCTTACTAAGGGTTGGGATCCTAATGAACCTGCTGGGACCTGAGAGGAGACCGTGACTTCTGTTCAGCGTTGTCAGCATCAGACACCTGACTTGATGCCGGTGACAGGTCTGGTGGGTGCACCGCAAGCATGACGAAAGTGCGTCTGAGATTCTGAGTTGGGGAACCCCGAGCTGGTAGCTGCGACTCTGAGAAGCGTTTTTTTTTTTTTCTCCAATCTGCACAGTAGTTTAATTTATTACACACTGTAATATTTAAGACATGGTGAAGGAGAGACAGTCTCTGCCTTCACAGAGCTGACAGTCCTCCTGGGCTACCAGGCGAACATACGTGAAATGATCAGACTAATTATCGCTAAACTTGTAGGGGTCATAACAGGAATTCGGAGAGAGAAGAAATCCCTGTGAACGAGGATAGCTAGAAGAGTCTTCCCGAAGGCCACTGTAGAGAGGACTTGAGCAGAGGCAGGTCACGTTAGGCTTGATGAGGGCCCGCGCAACACAAACCATAGAGGAGAAATAGGCCTGGTCTGGGGGGTGTCGTGAGGAGACCCAGCTAGTGAGTGAGCCTGAGTCGTCGGGATGCCTGGGATACTTTGTAAGTAACCTTTCAAGGGGTGTTGGGGCCCCAGGTGGCGAGACTGGGCATGTGGGGCGGGATGTGCAGGGCCAGAGCCTGCAGGTGTCGAACACGGAAGCCAGCGCCGTGGGGGCTGCCGTGTGCAGGTTGAGCGCGTGGGTAAGAGGCCGCTGTGGGCCGGAAAGGCAGATAGGTTTGAGAGGCGCCTCAAAGCAAGGATCGGTGGAGCCTCCTGACAGCCTCAGGTGGGCGATAGGGGAGAGAAGAGGAGCCGGTGCTGGCCAGGACCTCAGAGGACCATGGTGCTGCTGGACGAAAAGGAAGCGATGGGAAAGGAGGGGCTGGCTTGGAGATAAGGGTGGGCTCAGTGTGAATATTCTGACTTGGAAGCGAACAGGTCACTGTGAAGATGTCCTGGAAACGTCTAGAAATGCGAGGGGACCTTGGGAGTGGTCCTTACAGAGTCTCTGGGCGATGCCTTGAGGGTGTGAACTCTCCTGGGCCATGAGCGTGCTCGGGCACACGGGCCTCCCGAAGGACGTGGACCTGACCTTAGCCCGGTCCTGCCAGGAGACCACTTCTGTCATAACAGGCTCTCGTGTTTATATCCGGAATCAGGTTCACTGTCTGAAACAGCACAGGGAGAAAAAAAGTTAACCAACACAAGCTGTATGCCTTGGCAGTGTACCCACAGTCCTCTGAATATTTTACCTGTGAATCTTTGGATCTAACACTGTGACCCCTTTGTTTTGACCCTCCAAGGACCAGCTGATCAAGACAAAGTTCTTTGAGACCCCCTGCCCCCTCCCCACACTTAGAGAAGAGGCCTGGTGCTGCCATACAGCTCCACACACGTGTTCGTGCTCGGGCTGTTTGCTCTTCATGCCTTTTGCTTGAATTATCCCGTAAAAGGGTTGATGAGGCCAGCATTTCAGGACTAGGAAGAAAATGCCATTCCTGGAGGGGGAAAAGCAGGAAGAGCTGAAAATAAACAGCACTTCTCAAAAATCAAGCTGGCCTACCATCCACCAGGCAGTCAGTGAGCCCTCAGCAAGACTGGGGTAGTGGGAGGGGCCAGGGCAGGGGAGAGCAGCCTGCCGTGCAGCAAAAGGAGTTTGCCATCAAAAGGCAACAAGTCTCGTACCCTGCCCTGGACGGTGACCCTTCCCTGCGGAATTCTCCCCTCTGACCTCCAGATCATTAATCCTGAGGCTGCCAAATGACAGTCATCCATCACGCCTCCTGACGAGCATCCCAGCCGCCTGTGAAAGGCCCCCAGCCCCGCCCTCCCTGCCGTCCCCTGGTGCTCATTAGCGGGCCTTCCTGCCTGGTGCCAGGTTTCCTAATCAAGTCCCTGGCTCCTCTCACTTCCCTTCGGGGCCAGTGGCGGAAGCTGCTCTGACCCTCCCTCTTGCAGAGGCCAGGGAGGGGGTGGAGTGATTAGTGGGGAGAGAACCACTGAGTGGCTTTTTATCCCCCTGGAGACTTGTGTGTCCAGCAGCTCCTTTGACTTGGCGGGGACACAGGAGAGAAAACATTTCTCCAGCCTGCCGCAGGAGAGGAGGAAGCAGGCAGTATGCAAGTGAAAAAACCCTGTTATAAAGTGCACCTAGAGCTACAAAAGAGACGCCGGGGAGCTGCGCAGGTGGGCGGTGGGACAGCTGGGTGGCTTCTTAAGGCTCGAGAGGAATGTGAGCGGCCACATCGTCAGGAAAGAATCTGGACTCGTCCTGGTAGCCAAAAAAAAAAAAAAAAAAAAGGGAAAACAGACGCAGAGAGGCTAATGTTTTAAGCAAGACCACAAAGCCTGTGACATGGACCTGTCTGCTCCTCTCAAGGAGAACTGGCAGCTAGTCTGACAGCTCCCGGCTTTGGGAGTCGGAGTCCGATGAAAGCAGATCCATGAACATGCTTCTCACTTAGCAAAAGGTGGGCACATGCGTAGGTCTTCTTTATGTAACACAACCCTCGGTTTCTCTGTTTGGACAATCACAGGGACGCCCATCAACCGAATCCCCATCATGGCCAAGCAGATCCTGGACCTGTATATGCTGTATAAGCTGGTGACGGAGAAGGGCGGCCTGGTGGAGATCATCAACAAGAAGATCTGGCGGGAGGTCACCAAAGGCCTGAACCTGCCCACGTCCATCACCAGCGCCGCCTTCACCCTGAGGACCCAGTGAGTGCCCGGGGCCCCAGGGAAAGGAGGCCGAGGCTGGAGAACGGGGATGGTGTAACCGAGAGCAGAGGAAGGAAGGAAATTCCACTGTTCAGTGAGCAAGATGAGAGGCATTCCCAGTGCAGCCAGGAGCTTGCTGAGGTGTGTCCCTCTCTGGACCTAAGTAAGGACGAGAGCCACCATTTCCCAAGCGTGTCCCTGGGCTGCTCTGCCCTTCTCTTTCTCTCAGGCCTCGCCAGCAACTCCGTGAAGTGGGCGTTGTGCCGTTTCTCAGAAAACAAACACTGAGGCTCCGAGATCATAGTTTGGTCCAGGCCATGCCGGCTGGCTAAGATTCACCCCTGGGCTACTGGCCCCGCGTCCACTCCTTCCCGGACGTCGTCTCCCACACGCACCCCCACCCCAAGCCTTAGCCGCTCCTACCTGACACCCCGCGCGCCCAGCCACAGAGGACCCGGCCTGTGGGACCCGTTGTTGCGACCATGTGAATTAATTCCGAGGATAACAGGAGCAGGGGACCCGAGAGCAGCCCAGGGGCATCTCCCTGTGGAGCATGCTGGGCGTCGCTCTCTGAGGAAGGCGGAATGAGCATCCGTGAGGCAGTACGCCATAGCCTTGTTGAAAAGTGGAAGGGTTTTGTCTCTGGAACTGTCCCAGCAGGCGTCGGGGACGGCGCTATCACCAGTACAGCGGTCCTTCTCTTGAGGCCCTTGGGACATCTTCCAGGTCCACGCACAGTGGGACAAATCACTCCTGTCTGAGCAGCATGACGCAGAGTGGTTAGGACGTCCCAGGAGGCAGGAAGACATTGCAAACCCTTTCTCCCGGGGTACTAACACAGCTCCCAAACAGACATGAAACATGAGTGAAGATACGCCTTATCTCCCTGAAAGAACGGTGCCTCTGAGTGGAGCAGAGGTCAAGACAGGGTTGAGTAGCAGCTGGCGGCCCTGGACCTTTCTCTTCTGCCAAGTGACCCTGTGTCCTAGAGACCCGCCCCACAGAGACCCAGGAACTTAAACTGGGCCGCCTCTGGTGCCGTTTTGGATTATTCTCCTTGCTTCCTTCCTTCCTTCCTTCCAGGTACATGAAGTATCTCTATGCCTATGAGTGTGAGAAAAAAGCCTTGAGCTCCCCGGCCGAGCTCCAGGCAGCCATCGACGGCAACCGGCGGGAGGGCCGGCGGCCCAGCTACAGCTCCTCCCTCTTTGGCTACTCGCCTGCCGCTGCCACCGCCACCACCGCCGGGGCCCCCGCCCTTCTCTCCCCGCCCAAGATCCGCTTCCCTGTCCTCGGGCTGGGCTCCAGCAGTGGCGCCAACGCCAGCAGCCCTCGGATATCCCCAGCAACCACTCTCAGGAAAGGTCTGCAGGGGCCGGGGGGAGGAGGGCGGGTAGGGCGAGGGAGAGTCCGTTGTCAGGTGCGAGGTCGGTCCAGCTCCGGTGCCTTTGCCAGGTGATGGGGTCCCAGTGACGACGGTGCCTGTGCCAAATCGCCTGGCCGTGCCCGTGACGTTGGCCGGCCCGCAGGCCGGTACCCGGACGGCCGCGCTGGAGCAGCTGCGGGAGCGGCTGGAGTCGGGGGAGCCCCCTGAGAAGAAGGCCTCCAGGCTGTCGGAGGAGGAGCAGCGCCTGGTGCAGCAGGCCTTCCAGCGCAGCCTGCTGAGCATGGCGCGCCAGCTGCCCATGAAGATCAGGATCAACGGCAGGGGTGAGCGCCAGGCCCAGGGCAGCCCCTCCCCTCCTCCGGGTCCCCGGAAGGGTCTCAAGGTCAGAAAGCCACACAGGGCTTCACCGTCACCAGGCTGACTACACCTTGCCTCGGGCAGTGCCCTGTTCTTTATCGAAATAGAAGAGCGTTTGCTCAAGGGGGAGGAGCCAGAGGCCTTCCGGCACAGCTGCCGGCTTTCCCTTCCTCACCAGCCTTTTGATCTGTCTAAATTAAAGGGCTCAGCCTTCACCCCAGTACCTCCCCGGATGTAGGTCTGGGCGGAAGAGGGCACCTCCATTCTGAGTCTCCAGGAGCCTCCTCGGGCCAGGCCGCCTGTGACCCTCAGAGGGGAAAGAGGAAATACCAGTTTGGCAGCATAATTGACATCTTTCCCTTCCCTTCCTCATTTTTCAGGTGCCCTACCTTCTGGACTCCTGAATCCCACACTCCTCCATGCCCCTTGTTCCCTCTCCCCCACCCCCCACATTTTTTGGGCCATTCTTGCCCTGGCTCTGTCTCAGAACAAGCTTCAGCGAGCATGTGGTGGGAGGGGGGGTCAGGTGTGAAGGGAGCCGTGTGCATTCGTGGGCAGGACTCCCTGCTCCACTGTCCCCAGGTGAGGAGCAGGACTCGGGGGGCGACAGCCCGGACAGCAGGGCTCCGCTCTTACCTGCACAGGCCGGACACTAATAGAAAAGCGGCTCACCCGGAGGAAATAGTTGACTGCGTGATGAAAGGGCAGAGTCGGGGGGCGGGGGGAGCCGGGCGGAGCCAGCGCCTGCCGCCTTCTGCGGACCCCGGCCGGTCAGGTCGAGATGGGCGCCAGGTGCCGGGCCACATGCCGGGCAGGGAGACCCTCTCCTTGAGGACCAGCCAGCCCGGGTGAGGGGAGCGGGAGGAAAGGCAGGTCCTCAGAGGCAGGGACTGGGCGCACTGGTCTGTGAGCTAGGCTCTGTCTTTGCAGCCTGCGATCCCTCTCCTGGGGAACAGGGGAAGTGAGTGCCTCAGCAGGGAAGGGGAAGCAAGTGATGGGACCGTGGCAAGCCTCGGTTCTCTTCCCCGACCTTATACTCAGGAGGAGGTTATCCGGATACTTTCTAGAACAGTGGGAGGCCTCGCCTGCTCTGGCCAGTCCGGGAGAGTGGGAGGGCCTCGGAGAGGACACTGCAGTGTCTCAAGCCCTGACCGGGCCCGCTGTCTCCCTTGTCCCCAGCAGAAGACAGAACAGAGGCCTCGGCTGCAGCGCTGAATCTGGCCACGGGCAGCGTTGGGAGCATCAGCATGTCCGTGGACATCGATGGCACCACCTACGCAGGTGAGGCTCTGGGCGCTCCGAGGGAGGGCCACAGCCGGGGCCCCTCCTGTCACACTCCCGTCTGAACAGCTTCCCAGGGGTGGCTCTCTGGCATGTAGTCTCCAGGTTCCAAAGGTTAAGTGGTTTTTCCGGACTGGGAGAGGCTGAGGATTGCCGCCAGGGTGACAGACCCCCCCCACCTTCAACAGAATGGTAGAGACCCTTCGTCTAACCCTTTTGGACCAACGGTTGGCTCATTGCACCCGTGCCTCAAACCTCGAATCTGCCGTCCCCGTCCTGTGGCGCACGGGGCTCCTCGGAAGGCTTCAGCTCCACTCTCCCTAGACATCGCCTGTCATTCCCGTTCTTTAAAAGGGACCAAGGACTGACGTGCAGGCAAAGGAATCTGAGTGCAGCAGAAATCAGTCCCAGTTTTTACGATTCCGCCGCGTCCTTTACACTTACCGCTCTCAGTCTAGCGGGGCAGTGGTTCGTCGGCTGGGTAGGGTAGCCTCTCCACTAAGTCTTCTCAGTTGCTGGAAACTAGACCTTTTCCCGCTTCCATTTCTTTGGTTTAGGGGTGAGTTTGGGAACGAGCCGTGCCGACTCTCACGCGGCACGGCTTGCTGAGCCCGGGCATGCCGGCCACGTGTCCGACGGAGGGTCCGGGGGTCCCCAGGGGAGAGGCTCTAAAGCTGCACCTGCCATCACACTGGTGCTCCCGTTCTGGGGGCACCACTCTGCGGCCTCGCGCTCTGGAGCTCTGCCGGGCCGCCAGCTGCCGGCATCGGGGCTGTGGCAGGGAAGGGACAGAGTTCCTGGAAGCAGCCTGCAGAGAGGCTGTGATGCCCCAGCGCCTCGCTGGTCACGTGACCGGTGCTTCAAAGGCCGCATTAAGAAGCCTCAGCCTGACACACGGGGCCCCTCAAGGAGACCAGGGGATACAACAGGCAGGGCCTGGGTGCCCTTTGCCGTCTGGTGGTGCCTGGCGGTCTCAGAGGATTGGGGGCTGGGAGTGGGTCCACGGGGACAGTGGGGAAGGAAGAGGTCAGCGTCTGGAAAGCGGGAGATAACGCCTCCGCACAGCATGGGGAGCAGTCAGAGGAGGTGAAGGCACCCCAGACGTCGCCTGCCTCACCCTTGTCCCACCTGCGCCCTTTCTTAGTGGGTGGCAAGTCACACAGGCCAGGAACCGGGAAGTCGTTTCCAAGAGCCCCTCACGTCTGTCCTCACTCCCAGAGCTGAAGGACCCCGCTCCTCTGCCCCTCTCCCCTCCTCTGCCGCCCCACCGTGCCACTGCCCTGGTTTGGGCCTCTTTTTCCTTGTGGGCCCGCATCGCCCCGGTTCCTCCCAGCCCCATGGAGAGCATTTTACAAGACCTGTCTTACCGTGTCCCTCCCCTTCCTAAAGGCTCCAGGGCCTTCGCGACCGATGCAGGGGAAAACCTGCCTCCTGAGAGGCACACAGGCCTCCCTTCCCTCATCCTCCCGTCTGCCCAGCCTCGCCCGCCACGCCAGCCTCCAGCACGCTGCCACCTCCGTGCTCCGGCTCTTCTCCAGCCACCCTTCCTGATAGCCCGGGCATGCTCTCCCCCCAGAGCCTTTCCTGAGCGGCTTTCCCCTGCCTTCCACCGCCTTCTCCTTGTTCCTACAAGCCCCCGGAGGAGGGCGCAGTGCCCGCAGAGCACTGGTTCTGTCTCATCAAAATCACGGTTTACCTTTCTGCCCCCTGGCCGGCCCGTCGGCGGCACCTGAGGCGGGACAGTGTTCGGGACTTCGGTCAGTGGCTAGCACGGTGTCTGGAACGGAGCCTGGCACGGGCCTGGGCACCCGTCGTGGGGCCCGTGTCTCTCTGTCTGCTCATGCTCCTTTCCCCCCGCAGGTGTGCTGTTTGCCCAGAAGCCCGTGGTCCACCTCATCGCAGGGTCCGCTCCCCAGAGCGTGGGCGGCAGCGCCAGCGGCAGCAGCAGCAGCTCTCACTGCTCCCCCAGTCCTACCTCGTCCCGGGGCACCCCCAGCGCCGAGCCCTCCACCAGCTGGTCCCTCTGAGGGGCAGGACCCGGCTCCCCACGCCCCGATCTCCCGTCGAGAGTGAAGGAGGTTGATGCACAGAATTTACCTCATCTCACGGAGCCCACGTCAAACCATTCGACCAGATGTTGAGAGTTTGGACACGTCTGTCTGTCCGGGCTCCGTTCAGGTCCTGCTGTACTCTGGGGACAGGGAGAGGCTGCAGGGGCAGGACAGGGCAGCGTTGTCCAATCAGGGATTGTGCTGGAGAACCGGGCGGGGTCTGTGGGCAGCCAGCTTCCTCCGGGGTTCCCAGGCCACCTCCCGTCCCGGGCACAGTGTATCGACAATCCGTAAGCCGGCACAGGGCTGGAGGCCCTCCAGAGCCCTTCCCCTTAATTTATTTCCCTTCCCCTGCCTTCCACCATGACCCCGGGTCACTGGCCTCTTCCCCTGCTCAGCCCTTCAATCTTTAACTCCCATGCTGGGGCTGCTAGGGGCCAAGACGATGCCTTCGTGGCCCTTCTCTGCTGAGCACGGGGTGGGGCCTCCTGCCCACCTTGCCGACCATGTTTGGTTCCAGGGCTGTGGGTCCCTCAAATTCAATTTGTGACGCTATCCTCAGGGCCCCATGTCCCTCTTTTAATGGTCCCAAGGAAGGGCACTCGAGGGCAGTCCTCAGGTCCCAGAGCTTACTGGGTACCTGCTGAGGGAGAGGCAGAGCCTCAAGGGGCTGCCCAGGCAGGCCCTGGCACCCGCTTTCACACTGACCCTTTTCTGGCCCTCCCAGACCTCACGCTCTCACTCGCCCCTTTGGCCACCTCTCCCAGGAACAGCCCACTTGTCCCTTGGGCCCTCCCTTCTCATGGGGCCACCTCAGCCCCAGCATCCCCACACCTGCTGATGTCAGGTTCGTTGAAATACCTCAGATTTGTAATTGTCGATGTTTGATTCTTCAGGAAGTATTTGCATCTCTGAAATCTTTTTTAATACGTGTTTTGCTGACTTTTTTGTTTTTAATTTTTATTGTCGTTATTGTAGCACCAAAGAAATGAAAGCAGATCACCCCTAAAGCCGAGCAAACATTTGGTACCCCAGCCCCTCCGGCCTTCGCTAAGACCCCAGTGACGAGGCGGGGAGGCAGGCAGGACAGACGACTCAGGGATCACAGTGGCGCGGAGGCGGTGGAGCGAGAGGCCCTCGCTCGTGTGGGTTGGGTCCTGAAGCCACACTGTTCTGGAGATGGCTCCTGACCCATTTCCTGCCGGAGCAGGGCTCGTCCCACACCCCTGCCCCCGCTCCCCCGGGTGGGGGCGGAACGGCTCCCCTTCACTCAGCGTTGCCGCTCAGGGTAGGGGTGGGCCCTGCAGAGGCGGAGCCGCCCCAGGGATCCGGGGGTGCCGTCCTGCCCTGGGCCCCTGGGCCGGAGCCGGCCGCCCCCGTGTTGGAAAGATGGGGTGATTGTCACCCCAGTCTCGCCTCTGGTTCAGTACAGCCTGCAGAGCTCACCGAACGCCACTCACTGTGACATCATCGGGCTGTGATGGTGACAGGCCACACTGGCACGAGCCGTCGCACGGCCGGCGTTCGGCCCTGTCTGTGAAAGGAAAGGGAAATCAAAAGCTGGAGCACAAAACAGCTACCTCAGCCTGGTGAGCTGCGGCTCTGCCGGCAGGCATCGTCTCGCTCCCCTCCCCCAGCCTTCCACACACTTGCTCACACACACACACACACACACACACACACACACACACAGCCCCACCCACCGGGGCCCTGACCCTCTTCTGGCCTCAGGAGCGCAGGTAAGCGCAGGCAGAGGGCAGGGAAGGGCGTCTGGGATCCGGGGCCGGGAGGGGCCCGGCTGGCTGGCGCCGGGCCCACTTAAAGTGTCGCGACGTTTGGCCAGTGTGTCTTTCTCAGGGGTTTGGTCACGAAGGATGGACTCCTCCTAGCCGGAGGACACAGGGACAGTGCACTGTGGCTTTCTGGTCATTGGATCCGCTCCCCTTCCCAGGCAGCTTGCCCAGTCCGCCTTTCCCTCAGCAAACCCTCGCTCCCCTCCAGGACGACAGCCCGGAAGCCCGAGAGTCGCGGGTGCCGGCAGGCGCCCCAGGAGCGGGGAACTGGGCAAGAGAAGCTTCCCTGAAGGTGCAGCCCTGAAGGCCACAGGGCAGGCGGGCGGCCAGGGCCACTCGGTCCCCTCCCCTCGCTCCTCTCCCCGTCTGTGTACTCTGACCAGGAAAGTGTGCTAGCACATGGGTAGCCTAGGCAGTGGATAAATACCTCAGACGTCCTCTGGCAGCGAGTGTCTGTATATGTTGTGGTTATTTTCTATCTTACATGTTCTCGAATGTTTATATTTCAATAAACCTCTACCTCTTCACACAAGCAGGTCTCTCGGATGCTTTCGGCGACCCTCCCAAAGGGCAGTGATTGGGACGGGGGAGCCGCGGGAGCCTCGAGAGTATAGAGGACCTGCTTTATACTGGATCCCTGTGTTTTCCTGAACCTTCTGCCCTTTACTGCTCATCCATTCCCCAGAGTGCTGTCCCTCAGCCTGTTTCTGGGTTGGCGGGAAACCCTGGGAATCGCCTGGAGGCCACCAGGACTGCCTCTGGCGGTTCCGCATCAGAGTCCTGGCAGGCACAGCGCCCGGGGGCCGCCCCCAGCAAGCCTTTTTCAAGCTCCTGCTGAGTAAGTGTGGTCCCCGTGTATGGAGCTCACAGTCTTGTTGGGGAGGCGCACGCGGTTATCCAGTCAAAAATGGGAATGCGGTGCGACTGGGCCAGTAGGCTATCGGTGGCAGGTGGAGGCTGGAGCAGCTCACTGGGGCATCTCTGGAAAGCCTCCCGGAGGCGGCGACCTTTCAGCTGGCAGAGCGAGGTTGCCAACGGAAGACGCGAGGAAGAGCATTCTCAGCAGAGGAACTGATCTGTGGAACCTCGGGGGCCTCAAGAGGACCTGCCCTTGGGGAACTGTGGCCAGGACCTAGAGTCGCAGGGGCGGGGGATTGGGGAAAAGTACGGTTGGGTCCAGGAAGGATCCCAGGCCAAGGGATTTGGACGCCATCCTCTGAGCGCCAGGGCACTGCCGACGAGTCTTCACCAGGAAGGACATAGGCATAAAAAGAGGCTTTTCTGCAAGGGCGATCCGGAGTCGGGAGACACTGGGCCCAGACCCAGAGTGCTCAGCCTTTTTTCCCACCATGATGCACAGTCTATGGCTACAACCCAGTTTCGGTGAAACCGAAAGAAGTGGGCAGAGAGGAAAAGCACTGGGGATTTGTAATTGCCTTCCTCCACTGCAAAAGCACCCCTCGCCAGTCGTGCAGCCCCCCGAGGCAGCCAAATGGGGACCTCTTTGCCACTTTGAACCTTGGCAAACGAGAGCGACCTCGGAACCTCTCACTGATATCGAAACACCTTTTGAAAGGAATGACCAGCCCTTTAGTACCTTTTTTTAAGACTTTTTTTTTTTTAAGTAATCTCTGCACCCAACGTGAGGCTCGAACCCACAACCCCAAGATGGAGGCTCGCATGCTCCGCTAACTGAGCCAGCCAGGCGCCCCTAGCCCCAAGTACTTTAATAACTGGTGACCAGTAGTTGGTATCACACCTCACAGCTTCCTGTGACATAGCAGGGGGCCGCCGCACCGGGGTGCAGCAGGCCTAGCCCACGAGGGCGTCGGGACTTGAGAAGAAGAGTCTAGAGACCTCCGAGGTGGAAATGGTGCAGAGCGACTTGGGGGGGGGCAGTGGGGAGGGGGAGGGATGAGATGAGAAAGGCTCCCAACAGACGTGGAGAATCTAGGAAGGACAAGGCGCCAGGCCTTGCAATTCCATCCCATATCAAATTAACAGAAGACAGGAGAGTGTCTTCAAGACCTTGAGAAAGGGAAGAATTTCTCCACCTACAGCCTCCAAAAAAAAGAGTTTACCAAAAGATCCTGGTATTTCGGGGCACCTGGGTGGCTCAGTCGGTTAAGCTCTGACTCTCGATTTCAGCTCAGGTCATGATCTCACAGGTTCGTGAGTTTGAGCCCCGCATCTGGCTCTGCTCCGTGCTGACAGTGCGAAGCCTGCTTGGGATTCTCTCTCTCCCTCTCTGCCCTTCCCCCCCCCCCCAAATAAATAAATAACATAGATACAGGTATTTGGGGGCACCTGGGTGGCTCAGTTGGTTAAGCTTTGGACTCTAGATTTCAGCTCAGGTCATGGTCGCACGAGTTGGTGAGATCGACCCCTGCTTGGGCTGTGTGCTGACAGCTTGGAGCCTGCTTGGGATTCTCTCTCTCTCTCTCTCTCTCTCTCTCTCTCTGTCTCTGTCTCTCAAAATAAATGAATAAACAGTTAAAAAAAAAAGATACTGGTATTTAAAAAGACAAACTGGGAGGGTCCCCTGGGTGGCTCAATTGGTTAAGCATTCAACTCTTGACTCCAGCTCAGGTCATGATCTCACGGTTAGAGTTTGAGTCCCGTGTTGGGCTCTGCACCGATGGCACAGAGCCTGCTTCGGGTTCTCTCTCTCTCCCTCTCTCACTGCTCCTCCTCTGCTTGTGCTTTCTCTCCCTCAAAATAAACAAATAAACTGGAAAAAAAAAAAAAAGACAAACCGAGAGAAGATACTTGCAACACAAAACTAACAGCCAGAATGTGTGTGTGTGTATGCTTATTGTTAAAAGCAAAAAAAAAAAAAAAAAAAAAAGCGGGGGGGGGTGTTGGGGGGAGGGGGTGAAGTCATGAACAGCTGTTTTGGAGAAGAGGAGATACAAATGGCTGGACCTCACTGGGGTCGGGGAAATGCACAGAAAACCATTTCACACCATCAGATTGGCACGAACTGGTGTTACAATACCAGGTCTTGGCAAGGATGGGGAGCAACAGGAACCCTTGCAGACTGCTGGGGGAGTGTAAATTAGTCTAGCCACTTTGAAAAGCGCTTTGGCATTACCTCGTAAGGTGGCATATGTAGTTCTGCCCCTAGGTTTGTACCCTAGAGGAACTGCGCGTGGGGTCCAGGAGACCCAACAGCCCTGACGGTAGTTTCGCTTGGCTATGAAACTATCAATTTCTGAACACTGGTGTGTGCCAGGTGCTGTTTAAGTGCTCTGTACTAATCAACTCCCAGGATCTTCTACACATTTATGAGGTGGGGCTAGGATTCCCATTTTACAGATGAGGAAACTGAGGAACAGAGAAGGTCGGGAGCCTGAGGTCCTATAGCTAGCGAGAAAAGCTGCAGGGGTGCTAATTCAGTAGCTACAGAGCCCAGAGGCTGCCCTCCCAGCCAGTACTAAGCATTCTATCTATACACACAGTCTCATTTCCACTCCACCCACACCCCTATGAGGCAGTAACTTCGTTCATTTTACAGATGAAAAAACTGAACAGCAGAAATGTGCTCGAGGCCACATATCTAGTGAATGGCAGGGCTGGGAACGGACTCTCATCAGCTGCCCCAAACTCTTCTGCATGTCCCTCCCTTCGGTGAGGGGCAGGGGCGACCCAGCCCGGTGACAGAAGGAAGCAGAAGTTGGAGGGGGTGTCTGGCTGTCCCAAGTCTCCGTTCCGCCGATGTCCCCCTTGCTTTGCAGTCGAGAGTCACCTGACAGCCCTGAGAGGCTCCAAGGTTCTCCGGGACCAGTCTTCCCAGCTCCGCGCCGCAACCTCCCCCCACCTCATTGGCCAGGGCTGGCCGCGTGCCCTCCGCATAGCCAATGGGGGTGAGGGGCGGGGTGACTAGGCGGGGCGCGGGGAGGGAAGCCCGGAAGCCTACTGCACCTTCGCCTGCGAGCTTCTGCTGAAAAGGGGAGTTGGCGGCTTGCGGCTTCCGAGAGATTGGAATCACCATTGGAGGGAAAGGAAGAAGAAACCGACCAGAAAAGCAGGACCGGGACGAGTGGGGACCTTACTGCGCTTGGAGACAGAGAGGTACAAAGCCCAGCGGCAGGTGGGACACAGGGATAGACAAGAAGGCCGAGGGGCTGGTGGGGTGGGGTGGGGTGGGGTGCCAGGAAGCAAACAGGAGCCGGCCCGAGGGAGTGAGCGGCTGGAGGGTGGGTGCCTGAAGGGAGGGCCCTCCGGGAGGGCAGCGCCCTGGTTTGGAGCGCACTGGGGATGCGCCCTGGCGATGCGCCCTGGCAGCGGTGGTGCCAAACCATTCATCTCATGTGAGCAGAAAGGAGAAGGATTTATTTTCGGAATTTTGGGGGAGCCCCAGGACAGCGGGACCTGGGACTGGCCTCGCAAATGCCGCCCTTGGAAGGTACTCCTTTCCTTCTGAAGATCAGCTCACCATGCTGCTCAGGCTCAGAGCAACGGGAGATGACCATCCTAAAGGTCAAGTTTATGTCTTCCCCATACAAGAGACCTCCTGGGATGAGCTAAAGTCTGTCCATCCCAATTCCACGTCCTGGGAATGGTCCTCTCCATTTGCTCTCCCTGAAATCCAGCTTTTTTCCACTATTAAAAACAGGGAAGTTAACACTTCCCAAGTTTTCTGTGTCCAGTCTTCAGCCCTGAGAGACTACGATGTTGTCTCAAGTCTAGTGATCAGGACCGGGCCACTGGCCCTGTCGGGCTCAGGGCCCACCAGCTGAGCACTCTGCGGCGCCCACGGCAGCTGTGGGAACAGCAGGGAGGGCAGAGAACATTTTGCAGGAGATGACGCTGGAGAAACAATCTGAAAGGTGTTCTGGCCTTCCATCCTGCCAGAGGCCTCTGCAAAACTCTGCTGAAGTCAGTAGATAGAGGGGATGTTCAGTGACAGAGTTGAGGAAGGTTCTGGAAGCACATGGCCCAGCCGACGGAGCTCTGTAGGGGAAGGAAGCACACAGCAGGGTGCGGAGGGAAGTTCAGAAAGAGAAAAATGGCCGGATAACCTCAAGGGGGGCAACTCTAAGCCAGCTTTGCCTGTGGCCACTGACAATGGCCGTGGTATCGAGCTCAGAAACGAGGAACCACCTTTCTGGAACAGGTTAAGGGACCAGGGGGCTTAGCTGCCATTTTGCTGTGTGACTTTGGGCACATTACTGCCTTGTCTGGGCAAGTTCCCTGTGAAGTAGGGACTATAGAGTGAGCTGAGGCACAAAGGAATCAGAACTCACTTTGAAAAGTCTAAAGCAGATATGACCCCATTCTCTAGGGGTCCCCAGAGAGAAGTTGAGGCAAAAGATAGCAAGCCCCGCCCCATCGGGCTCCTCCACACGGGCTCATAAAGATGAGGCCCCCGTCCAGCATAAAGCAGTAGCTGCTCCAGGCCGCGGAATATGCCACATTGGCTGTCACCGGTGGCTCACTTTGTCTCCTGAATGTATCAAGTGCAAATAATAATGCCTTGTGGACAGAATACTGGATAAATAGACTTTGTGACTAGAGCCCTATATGCAGGTGGTTCTTGGGCCCACCTCCATGGTTTTATGACTTTAGTCCCGACTCCCTCTAGCTGGACCCCAGGGGGGTCAAGGGGACCAGGCAACAGTCCCCTGATGTGATCCTCACATCACCCTTTGAGACAGGTCAGATAGGAATATCCCCATTGTACAGATGCGGAAGCTGAGGCCCAGGGAAGGAAGACTTGCTCATGCTCGCTGGGCTGGTCAGTGGTGGAGGTGACTTGAGGATAAGAAGGCCACTCTCCTTCCATCCATGACGCAAGGCCCAGGAACCCAGATGTCCTAATCCCTGTGTTTCCAGAGCCCATCCAGCCAGGCCCCCTCCCCGCCCCCCACCCTGCTTGTTCGCCGTGTTCCCCTCCTCAGAGAAGAGAAGGCAGACCAGGAGATACAGCAAGTTCCAGGCCCGGCAGACGGTCCCCCCTAAGAGGGACCCTCGTAGCATGTCCCTAAATACCCTCACCCATCTACCCCAGATCCTCACGGGAAGGAGAAGAGCCTCGAGAATCTCTGTGGAGGAAGGTGACTCCCCCCCCTGCAGAGCCCCTCAGATCCGGGGGCCCCTCACTCCATGGTCCTCGCTTTTCCACCAGCTCCTGCTCAGCAGCTGCTGTTCCAGCCTCAGCTTCTCAGCAAGCCTCTCTGCCACCTTGGGGAGGAAGGCAGAAAGACAGTGAGCGCGTTCTAGGGCCTGAGCCCTCCCGGGGGCAGTGAGAGATGGGGAGGGATTTGACTGAGTCCAGGGAGGGCAGGTCGGTGGTACCGGAGATTGGGCGCAGGGGACCGTGGGTGCCCCTGGCATGCAGGCCTGACAGAGGCACAGAGGCAGAGGGGTGCTGGGCCCCCTCTGGGGCCCGCTGCTGAGCCTCCAGCTCCGGGGTCGCAGATTTTCTGGAGCCCAGCTCGCCTCTGGGCCAGCTCCAAGCCTCCCTCCTACAGGGAAGTCTGGGAATGGGAGGGGGGGGCGGGGAGAGGGAGTCATTGGCTCCTACCTGGATCTGGTGCTTCAGGACATCACCCCACCCTGGTTCTCACGGGGAACCTGCCCGGGACTCTGCCTTGACCCAAACTAGGGGCACAATAGCTGTCGGGGCGGGGAGAGGCGTCAGGGGCGGGAGAGGCCGGTAGAACAGCACTCGGAGGAGGGAGCAGGACGGCCTCTGTCTGCCTCTCCGCACCGTACAGGCCACAACAAATTCCCCTGAATCCAAAAATCCGAATGGGCGATACTCCCTCAGTGCTCCCTCTGCGGCTACGCTGCTCAGCCCCAGGGCTCCCCAAACCCTCTCCATCCCCGGATCCTCCCCCCGTCTCCCTGCATGGAGTCCCCATGCACTGAGCCCTGCCTTGATTGGCGAGCCTGCCCTGTGTGCCCAGGCTCCTCCCGGCACTGTCCCAGGGCAGGGCCGCCTGGGGCTCCAGCCGAGGGTGGGTCTAGGCTCTGCTCTTGGCCCTCAGTGAAAATACCCTGATCCCGACTCCCTCAGACTCACTGACGGGCTAGGCACCTCCCCTCCCAACCTCCCCAGGCGGCCTTGGTCTCAGCTCCTCCGGTCCCGGTCACCAGGGCCCAGTGTGGTATCGTATCGGAGCCTTGTCCTCTGCTTGGGAGGCCCCGTCTCTAGCCCTGCCCCCACCACGATCTGAGGGCGGGCAGCCAGGACCCCAAGCCATCTCTCACCTCCCGGAGCTGCTCCTGCCCCGCCTGCCCCCGAGCTCCCCTCTCCACCTCTGGCGGGGCCCACCCTCAGCACCCCTCTTGGCCCCTCCGCGATCCTTGGCTCTAGCAGCACCTGGAGCCTGGTGGGCACGGCGAGCTGGGCCTTCACCCCCACCCCGTTCTAACGTCATCAGCCCACCCAAGGCAAATGGGCCACTCGGCTGGGGCATTGGCCTTAAAAGCTGGAGAGAGGGCGACCCGGGGACAGTGACCCAATGGGCCCACGAACAGGGTCATAGGACCACTGAGGATCGGAACCCCTGAGTACTGCCAGTACCACTCCCAGCGTACAGACGGAGACCTGAGCCGAGACAGCAAGGGCCTCCAGGCCACCCTCCCATCTGTGTTCTTAGGAACCCTGCTGCCCGAGAGAGAGGCCCAGGGAAGTTTCCACCGTGGCCTTCCCGACCGGCCGTGTGGCTGGAGGCTGAGGGGAGCGGGCTTGACTGGTGCCCCTTCAGTAGGCGGCAGACTGGTCCCCAGACTTCTACAGGGTGGGAAGCCCACCTTTCACTGCAGACTCTGAGAGCTGGCCTGGGGGCCCTCCTGGGGCCTACCCCTGCGGCAAGAGGGTGGGCGGCTAGGACTCCAGGACTGCTGGCCTCCCTTCTAGGCCGGCTGGACTGTCCACGTCCTCATCCTCATTCTGGGGTGTGGGCAGGCCCAGGCCTCGCTGACCTGAGGGCACTGGCCCTGTGGGTTCGGGCGTCAGCTGCGCCCAAAGTCCCGGAGCTCCCCGGCATCCAGGAGTGCAAGGCTCTTGTCCATTTGTGGACAGATGGGCCGCCCCGAGTGCCACAGCCCCGCCCCCGAGCCCCTCGGTATGACAGGGGCCAGGGCAGGGAGTTGGGACTCTAAACAGACAGGAGAGCTGAGACCTCTTGAGGGGAAGTGGCTGGTGGCCGGCAGAGCCCGGGCCTCCCACTCTTTTGCACCAGGTCCCCGATTTCATATTCGGGAAAGACCCCAGGGCCATCACGGAGGGCTCCTCGGGGGGACCCCAATCCCAGGCGGGCCCCGCATCATCCCATCCTCGGGCGGCCTCCAGCTCCTCGCCACCTGCCACCTCTAGATCCTGGCTGCCACCTGGCCGTTTTCCCTCTCCAGAGTCTGCATCTTGCTCTGTCGCTGGCCAGACAGAGGGCGACCCCCACCCCATCCTCTCGTGCCCACAAACACACACAGGCTCTTGGGTCTGGGCAGGGCGTGGCCTGCAGACAGGAGCCAGATCTCCAGCCTGGGCCACCCGGATGTGGGCAGCCCGCCTGGGGGCTCACTCAACAGTGCCCACCCCGCCTCACAGCGGCCCTTCCTGTGGCCCCCTCCAGCCTTTCTACAGCTGTGTCAGGGTCCTGGGGCTAAATGAGGGGGGAAAGAAGACAGAACAGCTGGGTCCCCAGGATTTCAAGTCATGCCCAACCCACCCGGCAGGAAGGGAGCAGGATGCGAACCGGGAGGTATCAGCTATGTGTGTGTTCTAACCCCTCGTACGTCAGAACGTGACCTTAGAGATAAGGTCTGTGCAGAGGCAATCAAGGCTATTAGTGAGAGCTCTGATCTAATCTGACTGGTGTTCTTACGAACGGAAACGTGGACACAGAAACACGTGCACCGGAGAGCGCCTGGTGAACGTGGGGGCAGAGGCCCGGTGACGCGTCCTCCAGCCCAGGAACATCGGGGACTGCGGCCGCCACTAGAAACCCCGGGGAGAGGCAGGAACAGAATCCCCTCACAGCCCTCAGGAGGAACCACCCCTATGGCACCTTTGAACTCAGACTTCCAGCCTCCAGAGCCGTGAGACAGGAGGTGTCTGCCGCCGAAGCCCTGGCAAACTACCAGAGGGCGCGTGAGGTGCAGCCCCCTGTTGGCAGTGCTCCAGCCCCCGCGGTCCCTGGCTGAAAAGGGGATTTTCACCTCCAAGCGGCCATGCCAGCCAGCAGCCTGAAGCGCGTAGTAACGGGAGCGAACATTCCTGACTGCGTGCCAACGCAGTTCTGAGCCTTTTGCGTGCCTATCCAATTTAACCCTCTCAGCCGATGGTGGAGAACTGTAACTGTTCTTGATTTTTGTTTTTCTTCCTTACAGATGAGGCCCAGAGAGGTAGAGTAACTTGCCCACTTGCCCAAGGTCACACAGCAAGTACACTGTGGAGGCAGGATTGGAGCCCGGTACTCAGGCTCTGGAGCCCACAATCTTAACCACTGATTTGGGGGCAGCGAAGAGCCTGGAATCCTGGGCTTGCGCGGAGGAAGAGAGACTGAGATAGAGACCAGGAGAGGGTCAGGGCGGAAGGAGCTCGAGGTTGGGGATGAGACTGGACGTGGAGAGCGCTGGAGGCCCTGGGGGCCCCTCGCACCCTCCTGCCAGCCAGATGCCGCCTGGTCTCCCCGGGAGTCCCTGGCCTGCTTTGGTCCGGCCTGTCGGTTGCTCCCCACGGGACCCCTGCCCCGTGACCCGGGGTGGAATTCTAGGTCACCCTCCCTGGACCGGTCGGTGCAGGGTCTGGGGCACCCGCTTGCTCACAGATGAGTCCAGGCCGGGCCTCCCTGGGGGCCGGGGAGCAAGAAGCGGCCTGGGCAGGCCCTGAGAGGCAAAGGACTGGAAGGCCCTCGGTCGGGGCGCGAACCCACGCTGCTGTACGGGTCATTTGCATGCTGCTTTCGCAGGGCTCCCTCCACGCCACTTCCTTCCCGGCACCACGTGCCCTGCGCTTCCACTGGCGGTGTCCTCCGCAGGCCCCCGCCCCGACCGGGGGGCACACCAGGCCCTGAGGAGACCACCTCCCACCCTCAGGGGTCTGGGTTGATAAACAGGAAAAAACCCCAAGATTTCTTTCTGTACAAACACGCAGCTGCAGCCGGTCACTGTGAATCTGCTTCCTGAGGAGCTAACAGCCCTCCCGGGGCACAGCTCTGCCCCCCAGTTGGAGAGACACCGATTTAGACCAACTCCACCTGTTATGAGGCCCAAGGCCCACTAAGCGCTGCCGCGGAGACCCACTCGCACGCTCCTTCCGGCCGGATCAGCAGACGAGCCCCACTGCAGCAGAGGGTGACTCTGTCCCCGGGTCCTTGCAGCTCCACACCCTGGGCCTCCAGGCCGCCCCCTTGCTGACTCCGAGTGTCTCTGTGTCTGTGTGTGCGCATCCGGGACTGTGCGTGTCTCTACTGCCCCCCTCCCCACCTCCCACAGTGCCTCTCCCCTCATCAGACATATATTTAAAAAAAATTTTTTTTTAATATTTTTGAGAGAGAGACAGAGAGATAGAGCATGAGTGGGGGAGGAGCAGAGAGAGAGGGAGAACGGAATCCGAAGCAGGCTCTAGGCTCTGAGCTGTCAGCACAGAGCCTGACATGGGGCTTGAACTCACGGACCACGAGATCATGACCTGAGCCAAAGTTGGACGCTTAATCAACTGAGCCACCCAGGCACCCCGGACATATATTTTTAAATGTTAATTTATTTACTTTTGAGAGAGAAGGTAGAGAGCCAGCAGGGGGAGGGGCAGAGAGAGAGAGAGAGAGAGAATCCCAAGCAGGCTCCACACTGTCAGCATAGAGCCTGACACAGGGCTTGAACCCCCAAACTGTGAGATCATGACCTGAGCCGAAACCAAGAGTCAGATGCTCAGCCGACTGAGCCGCCAAGGCGCCCCTCTCCTCATCAGCCATATTCAATTGTAATTGCCCACTTGATGATTGTGCGGCCCCAAACCATCAGTGGGGACGAGTGGTCTGATCTGAGTTTGGTTCTCCTGTGCACAGCAGCCAGCCGTGTAGCGGATGTCCAGGGAAGGTGTGCAGAATGAACGGGGGCTGGAATGAAGGATGGGTGGGTGGGTGGGTGGGCGGAGCGTAATGAGGAAGAAGCAGGAGAAGGGAAGGAAGTATAGGATAAAGCTAGGGGGCAGCCTAACAGGAGGAAGACGCCGGCTCACAGTAGGACAGACTGGGCAGTGGCGAAGAGAACGAGCAGGAGGGGCACGCGGGGAGGGAGAGGAAGGTGGACAGAGAGCACCCACCTGGGGAGACCGCGCCTCGCTCTCTCTGTCTGGAGTCTCTGCGGTCTTTACATTTCTGGGCGACTACCACCAGGTACCAGTGTGCCTTCCGGCCCTCAGCCACCTTCTCCTGAAGCCTGGGATGTGACTCTTCCTCTTCTAGCTCTTTCCTTAGGGGCACTGGCACCTCCGGGACCTGGAGTGCACTGGTAGAATTGGACACAGCATGGGCCCCAGATCGCCCCCAACCCATTTTCAGTGGTTTCTTTCCAAGCTGCTGGGATGTCCTCACGATGTCTTACCGGCGGGGATGGGGACTGGGGCAGAGACGCCTCCTCTGTGGCCCCTACACACCCAGACTCTCTGTCCTGGGCACTTCCACTCCCAAGCATCCTGGCTTGAGCCCAGCAGCTAAGGTCACCTTGCCTCCCCCCAGCCTGGCCCCGGGCCAGCAGGAGGGGTTCGGCCATGCATGGCAAAGACAGGACTTGAAGCTGAAAAGTTTCCCACGCGCTCCCCTAAAAGGGCCAGAATGGGACGACCAGGAGTGTTAATACCTGGGGAAGGGAGTCTGGTTTTGGCCACATGATTCGGGGTTTGGAGACAGAGGCCGGCCCACCTCCTGTCCACAGGGCCGTCTCACCCAGTGTGAGAGCAGGACACCCACCCCAGCTTGGAAACTCTGGGCAGGCCTGAGTGGCCACTTGCCAAGCCTCCGGAGGGCACCCCTAGTGCTGCTAGCCACACCCCGCTCTCCACATGCAGCCCCGGTGCTCTGTCTCTGGGGCTGGCATGGGGCCCTCGACACCCTGTACTCTCCCAGAGGCTGTGGCCACAGCTGCTCTGAACAGACCACTGGTCGCTGGGGCTTCTGCCCAGCTCTTCTGAGAGTCTCCTGTTCACCTGTGAAGACCCCCTTTGCCCCCCACTCACGGCTCAGCCTCCACCAGGGCCGTGGGACTGCCCTGGCTGGGTTCAGTCTGCTCAGGCTAGCCACCAGGCCCTTCCCCACGCAGCCCCCTCCTCCCAGAGCCCTTGCTTCCCTCATCCTCTGGGACTCAACTCTTCCAAGAGGCCTCCTCTGACTTCCCCAGCTCACAGGGGCTTCTCCAGACTCCGGGCTTTAATTCTGGACCAGACGGGCTAAAGGCAGGCTGCACATCGCCAAAGGGCACTCTCTTTGTGGGGCCACAGTGTGAATGGTGCACGCCGGAGTTGTGCTGTGTGGAGGCCCTGCTCCAGTCTGTCCCACCCGGACAGTCTCTTTTCCGAGGTGTCCCTAGAGCCCCTCACCCAACTTTGGAATCCCCCAAGGACAGGGCCTAGACTCCCCTGCTTCTCTGCCTCCCCGGGCATGGGTGGGGGTGGGCACAGGCTGGCTCGGCTGGTGCCCTGGACTCCCTGCGGGGCCGATCCTGCCAGCTGTCTTGGGCTGCCAGCAGCTGCTCCTGCAGGAAGCTTGTAACCTGAGCCTGGGCAGGGGTCTCGGCCGCCCCCATCGAGACTCCGTCCAGGCCCTGCTCCTCCTGGCCCTGCAGGCCTGACGCCAGCATCCCCTGCAGGTGCACTCAGTCCAGGATCCGGAGGTCTCGCAGCCTCCGGACCTCACCATTTGGAGCCCGAACAAGCTCTTCCCTACCCTCGGGGCCTTGTTTTCCCATCTGAACCCTGAGGGGAGTAGGCTGGGTGATGGCAGGTCTTCCCAAAGGTTGACGGTGGGGGAGTGGGGGAGGGGGGTCCCTCTCTGAGCTGAACAGAAATCTTCGCACTGCCCTCCTTTGCCAGCTGCTGCTCGAAGACTGAAGACTGAAGAATGAAGTCTAAGGCAGGGCCAGTGTTCAGGGCCCTGCCACGCACCCACTTAGAGCTATGCCCTTCCCCCATAACCGGGCACCTTGACTGGTCTTGTGTGTCCTGGTCTGCCCCCCCGCCCCCCGTCTGGCTCCTGCCCCTGGGATCCCTGCAGCTGGTGTCTCTCCTGCTCCAGGTGGGCCAGGGAGCTTTCCACCTGCTGGGGGGTGCAGCGGGGGGGGCGCTGAAGGCAGCACACAGCCTCTGAAGAGGGCCATCCCCATCCCCAGGCACGCCAGTGTCTGCAGGTTTTGATAAAGCAGGCAGACTCCATGAGGCCCTGCCTGCTCCGCCACCGGGATAAGGCCCAGCTAAGGGCCCAGCTGCTAGGCCAGCACAGACCCGTGCCCTGGATAGTACACATGGCACTGTGCCCACATCTCTGAGGTGCTGCTGTTACCACTATAGGCTCCAGAAGTAACCCTGCACCTCCAGCTGGACCCGAGGCATCGCCTCTCCACCCCAGCTGCTGATGGCTTTGGAGCTCCAGCAAGAGGAGCGGGAGCTGGCATGGAATGCTAGGGAGCTGGGAGGCAGGTGCAGACAGGTGGGTCCCCAGGGTCTCCCCGCGCCCCCCCCCCCCCGCCCCAGCATGGTAGGGAGCAGGAGCTCTCGGAGGGTCAGCTGTGGGCTGAGACCCCCAGGTCACTAAAAGCTTAGGAACCTGGGCCATCACGAGGGGGGGGTGCTGCCCATACCCTCACACGGGGCGGGGATCCTGGTGCCTCCCCTAGAGTCCTCAGTCTGCACGAACCTTCACCCTCCTCGCTCCCTGGGGAGTACCGCTTTCACCAGGGGCAGCTGGGCTTTGGGAACTTTTCTATCCACTGAGCCAAAACCAGCCGCCTCCCTCCCTCTGACTCTCTGAGGGTGGGAGGGTGATCACAGGGACCCTGGCTCTTCCTTTGCCTCCAACCAGTGCCCCCAGCCACAGCAGGCATTGCACTGCACACCTCTAGGGGTGCCATCACAGAAATGATACTATTCCCAGAAGCTCTGTGGGCTTGCTGTCTCCCTTGGATGCCCCAGACCTTGACAAGCCTTCTTCCGAGAACATGACCCCGGATGTGGGCAACCAGCTCTGAGCAGTCTAGAGCTCTCAGCCTGGGGAGAGGATTTTCTAGGTCCGGGGACCTTCCTGGGACTGCAGACAAGCAAGGAAGATCAGGGAGAGGAGGGCGGGAGCCTCACTTTGTGCTCCGGAGCGAGGAGCTCACGCAGGGCCCTGCAGAGTCCGGGCTCGCATCCCCGCATCTGCGGCGCCTGCGCTCGCTCAACAGGGCCTCCAGCGCTGCCCGCAGGCAGGCAGCCGAATGCCAGCTGCTTTCTGCCAGCCATGCCCGCAGGGCCTCCAGTCCCGCTCCAGGGCCCTGTCTGAGCACAGGAAAGAGGAGCCAAGCTCCGGCCTGGGCCTCAGAGGCTGCTATGCCCACCTTCCCCAGCGGGGCTTGGTGAGCAGGCACAGGCCGGTGGCCAGAAGCGACGGGAGTGCCAGGGAGAGCAGAAGGAGCCAGGCATCGGGTCCATGGGGCTCTGCCTCAGTGTGGGTCCTGAGAGCAGGACGGATGGGAGACCCCGGAGCTGGCGCAGTCCTGCCTTCCCAGAGCACCAGCTTCTGAGACCCCTCTTCAGATATGGAAACTGAGGCCCTGGGGCTGAGCACGCATCTAAACCTGTCAACCCCAACCGCTCGGCCTAGGATTTTCCCTAATGGTTCAGACTAGAAACAAACACCAGCCTCAACTCCCCCTAGACAGTTTTCAGTACCAACAGCTTCTATGAGCTGCGGTGCTGACCACAGCCCGGCCACTTGCTGAACGACCAAGCTCATGTGGCCCTCCCCATCCTGGGCAGGGGGAGCTGAAGCTCAGAAGGGGTCCTCCGTTGCCCCAGGTCATGAAGGGAGTCCACTGCGAACTGAGCCCCTGGGCGACCACCCCTGGGCACCAGGCACCCTGCCCCCGCTCTGTGCAGGCACAGGGAGAGGGTACCCACTGCGGATAGCGTCACCGGGCTGAGCCCTGCCACCCCCTGCTCGGGATGGCACTACCACGCACCAGCCCTCTCCCCTCAGACCCCTTGGCGCCCTCCTCTCCCGGCTCCAGGCCCGCATTCTTGCAGCCCCTCCAGAGCTGTCTCTCCGCGTTTCACCACCCCCCCCCAGGCCTCTCCAAAATGGACACCGAGGACTGGCCACCGCCCCGGTCTCCCATGCCCTGGGGAGCACCCACAACTCCTCTCTGGCTCTGTCTTCCCACTAAAACCAGGCGCTCCCCCACGGCAGCCCACAGCGCTTCCTGAGAACCCAAACCCTGCCTGGCTGGGCCGTGGAAGGGCTCGTGGTCTCCTGGAGTAGGGAGTGGCCGGCACGGGCTGGATGTTGAACTTGCGGAGCCCGCGCAGAGGAAGGCATGGATGGCCCTCGATGCTGTGGGAGCACGAGGAAGGGGAGCCTGACTTCCCCTGGGCGCGCCCAGGAAGGCTTTCCAGATAGGTGACCCTGGAGCTGAGGCTCCAAGGGGAATTAACTGCCCCAGAGAAGAAAGACTAAGATGGATGTGGCAGTCAGGAGAGAGCAAGGGTGGCAGGACGAGGAGGGGACCAGAGGAGCTGGGGCCTGGAGGAGGCACCAAGCTGAGCTAGGAGCCCAGCAGGGCAAAAGGGAGCTCGAGCAGGGCGAGAGTTGCTGGGAGTGTCCGGTGGCGGGTAGTAGGGCACAGGGCAGGGGCGTTTCCCTGGTGCCTTTGAACCACGCCGCAGTTCTCAGCCCACACGGAAGAAGACTTGGTGGGCACAAGGGTAGAGGCCTGGGGAAAGAGGCAGCTATGCCACCAACGCGCCCAGAGCAAGGCTCCGGGAGATGACCCCCGGCTTGAGCTCCCCAGCGGAGCGCCCCAAATCTCCGCCTTCCGGCACCTCATTCAGGTGGGAGGGTGGGGGTGGGAGAGTTACTCTCACTTCGCTTCAGGTTAGATCTTTTTCCAAGTGCCTGATACTCTGTCTCTTTTTCTTCTAGGTGTGATTTCTTTCAGGAACAAAGAGACAAGAGAATGAAGCTCTAATGGTAGCCTCTGAGGCCCCGACAGCTACGGAACTGCGGAGTTTGGAGAAGGGGCTGGGAGATGGCTTCTGTTCCATTTCAGAAAATGGGATTGGCTCCCTTACTGGGAGGCAGGGCTCCTGGGTTCCCAATGTGGGAAGGGCTGGTGGGAAGATGGCCCAGGGCAGGGCCGAAGACAGGAGTCTCCCTCTCGGCTCCTCCACCCTCAGCTGCCCACGCGGTCCTGCCTTCCAGGAGCCTCGGAAACCGCGGGCCACGCGACGCGGTGCGGGGAGGAGACACAGAGCCCATTCGCCTCTTCTGAGTCGATGAAACCTTAGATGAAACCAGGCTGGTGTGGCCTCGGCCACAGGCTAAGCGCGGGGAGCCGGGCAAGAATGGCAACTCATCGCCTCCGGCCCCTGAGGCAGGATCCTAAGGGAGCGGGGACGGCTGGGCTCTCCGTCACCCACAGCACAATCGAAGCACCTCCTGAATTTTTGCACTGGGGGGGGGCGGGTGCCCCTCTTGAGGCTGCGTCAGCGTAGCGAGCCTCCCGTTTTTCCCTAGCTTCAGTTGTCTATTTCGGATGGGGGGAGGGTGCGGCTAACGTAGAATTGGGGGGAATTAAGCAGTCCCTCGAGCCACGCCTTCAGACTCCAGTTTAAGGGAAAGTCAGGGACTAAAGATCAGGGGAAGCGCCGCGCCTCCGGGAGGCGTGGCCCCGCAAGCACGGCGCCTCGCAACAGGGGCGTGCCCAGCCCTCATTGGGGAGGGGGCGCGGCCTGGGGGAGGGAAGGCGGGCGGCCGGTCTCCACAGAGCCGTCCCGGGAGGGGCGGGGCGCCATGCCATTCAGGCCCTGGCGGGGGGTGTGGACAGTGAGAGGTCGCTGCCTGCCGCGTAGCTGGGCGACGCGAGCGAGGGCCCCGGGGCGCGAACTCTCACAAACCGTGAGGTCTTCACAAAGGACCAGACCTTGGCTTTCTCCTGTGGAAAAGTGGGGTCTCGTCATCCCGCCCTCACCAGGGGCGGGGCTGCGGGGGGGAGGGGCTTCGACGATCCCACCCTCGCGACCTCGGCCAAAGGGGGCGTCGAGTGATTCGGAAGAAAAGGCCAGCGGGGTCTGACCGCTTTTCTTTGGCGGAGGTTGATTAGCTGGGATACAGTGCGAGTCCGCTTATTGCGCCGCTCAGGGAAAACGAGACTCCCTTTCCCCCAGACCCCGTGCCTCCAGAAGCCCCGCCGAGGTGGCTCTCGGGTATCTTCCGGGAACCTGCTCAGCATGCACTTGGGAACGTGGGCGTGCCGCATGTCTTTAACCGGCCCCCCCCCCGCCCCCGCCACACACAAAAAGAATAAGGTCTCATTTGCTTCTTCCACAAAACCGCCTTCCCGAACCTCGGGACACAGGCCTCCGTCATCTTTAGCGCACTCCGGGGTCCCGGGGCCAGGCGGGCGCTCAAGGCCCGTCCGCTTTTCACTAGGGCGATAGCGAAACAATGCCCACTAACGGCGCGCAGGAAAGGGTTGGCGGGCACGGGCGGGGTCGGGGCCGAGGAGCAGACAGGGTCCCCGACCAGGTCGGGGCTCCAGCCCTCGGCTCCCAGCGCCCGCAGCGCGGGACGGCACCTTTGCGGAGCCCTGGGGCCTACGTGCGTCGCGACACGGCGGGGGGAGCGGGCCGCGGTCGGGGACGTCCCCTCTGCCCTCCCGGAACCAGTCTCCACTGCTGTCGCCCGGACCGGGGCGGCGAAGGCGGGTCCTCCAGAGCCTTCGAGTCGGGGGCTAGAGCGACCAGGCCACCGAGCGAGGTCGAGCGAGGACTGGCGACGGCTGCGTCACGCGAGGGGCGGGGCCGCCGCGGGCGGAGGCCGGAGCCGGAAGCGGAAGAGGCGCTCGGAGCGGGGAGTGGGGCCTAGCCGCAGCCGGATCCTGGGAGACGGTGAGTGTGGGCCCAGGCCCGCGACGGCGGCGGCGGCGGCGGCGGCAGCGGCGGGGGTTGAGTTGGTGAGGTGGACGTGCTGGGTGCGGGTCCCCGAGCTCCCGGTTCCGTCTCGGCCTACTCTCTTTCTTTCTCCTCCTCGGCCCGCCTCTGGCCGCGGCCCCGACCTCTCACCCCTGACCCGCCGCTTCTCTCCCGGAGGGGCGGTCACCACAGACCCCAATCTCCCGATTCCGCGGTGTCGGAGTCTGAGGGGCCTCTGAGGCCCCTGCAGGGATCCAGTTTCGGCCCTGCACCTCCCGCGGAATGGGGTCGGGGTCCTACCTGAGAGAGCCCGGAGGGGTCTTCAGACCCCTCCCATACCCTTGGCTCGAGGCTGGGTCTGCAGACTCCGCCTCCCCGCGCGGCCTGGAGTTTGATTCTGGCTCAGGCTGGCCGTCCGCCTGCCCCCGGAGTCTCCCCCGGCCGCCCCTGGCGGCGGTTATGGGGGAAGGGGCTCAGATCTCGGAGACCCAGGGCGCGTCTGGAAGGGACGCGAGCGAGAGCCGCAGGCCTCCGACGCGTTTTGTTGTGATGATGGAGCCGCTCCAGCCCGGGGGAGGGGCCGGGCCAAGTTGACAGTACAAACGCCCGGGCTGCTCCCTGGTCCGGGAGTCCCTGTGTGCTTTAGTTCCGGGTGCGGGTGCCCTGGTGTTGGGGCCGGGGTGGGAGTTGCCTGCGCCAGGCCCCCGTCGAGGCGGAGTTGGCCATCTTCCAGCTTCCCTCCTCCGTGCCCTTGAAAAGGAGGAGCGTTTCGCCCGTTGGTGGCGGCTCGTAAGGTGGCAGGTTTGAGGTTGCCGTGGTGGGGCAGCGTCAGCCAAAAATAACCGTGGGGCGCTGGAGTGGCTGGGAACCGGGAGGGCAGACGCTGACCTGGCTGGCTGCTCTTCTTGTCAGCCCAGTTCTCTGGCCAGGAACCGCGAACCGGGAGCCGACCAGGCCTGCGCTGAGAGAAAAGCTGGCGTCCGTGGCCCGGTTTCCTTTACATGATCTCGTTCTTTGCGTAAGAGAAGAGCGTTCCTGAACACAATCGTGACCCTTTGCGTCTTTAAATAACCTCTATGCCGGGGTCTCAGAGAACAGACAGTTGATGAGAAATGGGCCCTAGAGCCCTGGCGGGCAAGATAATGAGGGGAATCTGGTATTTCCGATATTTCACCTGCTTCGAATGCCTTAAAGGAGAGGTTAGCTCCTCTCCGATTACTTAGTGTGGTACTTACTAGCTCTCATACCTGTCAGCTCCTTTGCCAAGTTGGCTGGGAGGTGTTAGCGCCAATGTTCAGGGACGGTAACCAAGGCCTAGAGCCACTCGTATAAGGTCAGAAGGCCAGTAAGTGGCAGCACTGGGATTTAGTTTAGGGTTTTCTATGCAGAGCTCTCTCTCCGCTTGGAAGGGTCTTAGGAAAAAAATATATATATAATATAAAATTATTTATTATATAAAAATATATATATATATGCCCTAAGGCATTTAACATAGACCCAGAGGTGTTACCTTGAACTTTTTTAACAAGAAAGCTGGCTTCAGTGAAGCATTTGACCTGAAGAAGCGGCATAATTTAATCCTCACAGAGCCCCGTGAGAAGTTACTGTCCCCTTTCGGCAAGAGGAAGTTGAAGGTCGGGGTAGTTTATTAACTTGCCTAAAGGCACGCGGCTAGAAGTGGCAGCGTCAGGATTCAGACCGACACCTGGCGGACCCCGAATCTGTGCTCAGTCCGCTAACATGAACACGTGCGGACGTGAGAATCCTCTAGATCTCAGGAGGGGGGCTTCAGCCCGGCGCGGACCACACCACCTCCTCCAGCTCTGGCGCTTTGCCTGCCCGGCCACCAGAGCATCTTCCGTGTCACTCAGTGAGGTGTGAGATGCTGCGTTCATTCCAGAACTTGGGCGCCTGCCCCGGGGGGGGGGGGGGGGGTAATTGCAGGAAAACAGGTGAAACATTAGTCAGCTGATCAAAACAAAACCGTCGTTTAAGCTCGGGGGAGCTGTTGGTATTTTTACATAGTATTGACCTCCAAGAGTCGCTGCTGTCTGGGCTTCCAGGTAGGAAGGGGCAGAAACCTGGGGCGATGGTGGGGAGATGGAGGGCTGTGACTTTCTCGGGACCACGGGGAAGTTCCCGGGGCTTTCGTCAGATACGCTCATCCCGGGGGAGCGGCTGCGTTCTGCCCTCCTGACCAACTCTTCTCAGGAGATGGGGCAGCCGCGGTGGGTTTGTCCAGCTGTGCTTAGTCAGGCAAGCCCAGGACTGACCACGGTCGGAGGTTGGCTAAGGCCAAAAAAAGGGTGGGGAGGAAGGCCGGCCCCGGTCTCTGGCCCAGCCTTCCGATGGAGCCAGTGTCAGGGTTTTGGGGGGTGGGCGGCACGGGGAGCTGGCCCCACACAGCCATCTTCCTCAGCTGGCGTCTGATCCAGCCTGGCAATTTCCTTGGCGGATTTAAGTCCCCGCTGAGCAGGGATGGTGAGGTGGGGCCCCTCTGACCTGCCGCTCCGAGCTCAGCCCTCCGACTGCTCCTGAGATGAGCACAGGAGAAGGTACTGGAACAAGGGATCTGGAAGGGGGCAGTAGTGTACAGCTAGAGGGGAGGCACTGCCTGGCATGGCACCCCAGGTGGTCTCAGGGTTCCTGGGCAAGAAACGTGGCTGCCCTGAGGACGCCGGCATCGGTTTGCTGGTGCTGAGACAGAGTGCGGAGCAGCGGCCGGGGCTGGACGCGCCTCCGCGTGTTTGCCAGGCCCCAGATGGGCTGGGGAAGGTTGCAGAGACCCTCCGCGCCTCCTCCTCCTCCGAGGGCCGGTCTCCGCGTCTCCGCCTGTGGCTCCTCACACTGGCGTGTGGTCCTTGCTCCCTCGAGTGGGGTCCAGTTCCTGGTCTCAGCCCGGCAACTCGGCTTCCCACTTGAGGGCTTTCACCCTCTGCCCCTGTGTATTGGCTTCCTGCCACCAGCCCTCGGACTCTGGCCTCTGGCTCGACAGACCAGTCGCTTCGTACAGCCCCGCAGACAGGAGGGAAGGGGCCCCAGGAGGCTCTCCTTTCTCCTGGCCTTGGTCTCACCAGCTGCCCCCCGCCCCCCGCAATCAGCACCCGCGCCGGCGCACCTGGTGTCCCGGGCGCTCAGGCCGACGATGCTGCGCTGGGGAGGCGGCCGTTTGTTTGTTCACTGGCAGAGAAGGGTGGTGCCCATTGTCTGCTGTTTGACCAGTGTGACCTCAGAGTTCTTCTTCACTTCATAAACCCCTGGGAGGGGCCGCCCCCAAACAGAACAATGGGCCTCTTCTTCAGGAGCGCCTAGGCTGCCCCCGCAGCCCTGCGGCCGGAGGTGGTGGCGGCGCGTTGAGCCGGGCTCTCTGTTCCTCGTGGCCTAGATGCATCACTGTAAGCGATACCGCTCCCCTGAGCCAGACCCGTACCTGAGCTACCGATGGAAGAGGAGGAGGTCTTACAGTCGGGAGCACGAAGGGAGGCTGCGGTATCCGTCTCGAAGGGAGCCTCCGCCCCGGAGATCTCGGTCCAGAAGGTGACGGGGGATTAGGTGGGAAGAAAGGGCTCCTTTCCTTCACCGGGGCCAGGGAGACACCTGGAGGCGTGTGTGTGGAGGCCAGGCTCCTCCGCTGCCTGCCGCCTCTGCCCCGAGGCACCTTGCTCCCTGCCCCCCCCCCCGCCCCGTCCTCCCCCCATCTTGTGCGTTCCTGGGCCTCCATATTCGCTACCATCCTTGCTGCCCCCTTCTCTGTTCTTGAGTCTTTTCTCCAGACACATTCCGCCATTCTCTAGGCCAGCATCTTCCCTGCTGAGCCCTGTGCCTTCCTCCATGCGGTTAGGAACACAGCCTCTGTCCTTTCCAGAGGCGGGTCCCTGGTCCTGTCTCTGCAGCCACAGGGGATTCTGGGGCACAGGAACCCTCTGAAGCCCTCCACCCTGCTCCCCTGCCCCAGTGCCCGGCCGCCTGCACCAGAGAGCTGCCGCCAGCAGCCAGGGTTCTGGAGGCTGGACTTGTCACGCACACCCTCTCCCCCCTTCCCTCAGCTCCAGCAGGCCGCCCTTGTGAGCTCTCTGTAGGGGTCTCCCCACACCCCGCTTGCCCAGAAGCAGAAACCTGGCCGGTGGGAGGAAGGTCTCCATCTTACCAGTGTCCGCATCCTCCTCCCGGCAGCCATGACCGCCTGCCCTACCAGAGGAGATACCGGGAGCGCCGCGACAGCGACACGTACCGGTGCGAGGAGCGGAGCCCATCCTTTGGAGAGGACTGCTATGGATCTTCCCGTTCGCATCATCGTCGGCGGTCGCGGGAGAGGGAGCCGTACCGGACCCGCAAGCACGCCCACCACTGCCACAAACGCCGCACCAGGTCTTGTAGCAGCGCCTCCTCGGTGAGTGGTGGCCAGAGTGTGCCGGCTGGGGCTTAAAGGCCTCATCTCTTTCTAGCCTTCTCTCAGGCTGGCTGGCGTGGGTGAGTACTGCCAGCCCCGTGCACGCGCATTTGGTGTGCGTGCGTGCGTGTGCGTGTGTGTGTGTGTGTGTGTGTCGTCTGGTCCAGGCGCAGGGCTGAGCAGCAGGCCCGGCTCCTCTGTCTTCCGGCCCGTCGGCGTTGGCAGCGATAGGGGCTCTGGTTCCGGCGCTGGCTGGCCCCCGGCCTGTCTGTGTCTCCACACGGCTCCAGGCACAGGCCACGTGGTGCGAGTGGCCAGGGACACGTAGGGAACCTGGTAGGGTTGCTAGTCCGTGCTCTGGAGCCGTGCGGCCTGGTCCTTCCCAGCCAGAGACTGCCGAGTGCGCGCCGCACCCGCCTCCGCGATCTCCTCGCCACACCCCTCCCCGGAGGCCCGGAGGCCGGAGGTCTGCCTGTCAGTCAGCTCAGACCGGGAGCTTCCCCTCCGGCCTCCGGCCAGGCCCTCCTCAGCCTAGCCTCTTCCTGCGGGAGGCAGCCTGGACGAGCGGGACGAGCTGCCCACGTGACGGCGCACGTGAAGAAACGGCAGAAGGGCCCGCGGCCCCAGGCCTCGTCCGCGTGCAGGCCGCAGGCCAAGGGCAGGGCCTGGCGGCGTTCTTAGCGTGGAGGTTGTATGGCGCTCTGCCGAGGCCGGGAGCCCCTGCCACGCTCGGGCCCCTGGAAGGAGGGCCACGTGTGTGTCTCTCAGGGTACGTGCCGTCTTCTCTTCTCCTCCCCATCCCTCTTCCCTCCCGCCGGACGAAGCCCCGAGGAGTAGTGGCGGAGGACAGGGAGCCAGGCGTCTTCTCTGCGCAGCTTTCCTGTGACTTCCTTGAGTGGCCACGGGTCGAGGGTTGACTGCGGGTGTCCCGCGTGGCCCGGTGGCCTCCCTGCACGCCGCCACACGCCGCTGCAGATGGTGGTGCGGGTCCGTGGCTCTGCTTCTCTTTTTGGTGCCCTCTGTCGTCATGAGGCTCGGGATGGCCTGGCCCGTGAGGCTCACGGGTGCCAGGGCGGGAGCTGGCTTGGGGCCTTGTGTGGGCCGTCGTGGTAGGAGGCCGACTGGCCCAGAGGATCCCGGGCTCCTCCTCTGCTCGCGGCTGGTGGCACGAGGGCTGCCGACAGAAGGCCATTTCTGGTGGCGATGCGAAGTCTGGCCGTGGATGCCGTCCGGGGGCAGGTAGCGGCTTGGCTCTGAGTGGCAGCTGTCAGGCGCGTGCAGGGCTGCGTGTGCGCACGGAGGCAGGCCAGGACGGGCTGGGCGTTCTGCGGCTGCGGCCAGGGTGGCCTCTGTGACCGTTCTGGACGATCGGACCCGGGCTGAGCCAGCCACCACCTTCTTGCGCCGTTCTCGCCGCATCTTCGCCCTGGCCGGAGCCATCACGGGGGGGGGGCCCGGGAGGGGGACACTCCGTGGAGAAGGGAGTCGGGGCTGCGGCTCTCTGCGTGGCCCGGCCCCTCGGCAGCAGAGGCTGGTCGTCTTTCTGAGCGTTTGCGGCGCCCTTCTCTTAGATAATGTCCGAGTTTTCTTTACATACCTGTAGCTGTTTTTACTTTTCTGTTTTTGAAGTCAGTTTGTGTCTTGACGTGTCCCTTGCAATATCCCTATCGTTATATATGCTGTGTGCCTTATGAAATGCTGGGATCTGGAAAATCCAACCAACCAACCCACCGGCTCCTCACCGTCTCCACCTCTGCCTTTGACTGACACCTCAATCTGTCAATCGGAACCGCCTACCATGCGATTGGTCGGATGGCGTTTCGGGGGGCGGTGCATGCAGAGAAGCCAACAGAGCAGTAAGCGCAGCAGCCGGAGTGTGGAAGATGACAAGGAGGGCCACCTGGTGTGCCGGATCGGCGATTGGCTCCAAGAGCGATGTACAGCCACCTTTCGTAAAACTTTACCTCTCTACTTTCTACCCCCCTTGTTAGACGAGACCTCTCCTGCCCGGAGGGGCCTCTATTGCGCGTGGCGCCTTAGCGGGGCCACCAGTAATTGCCTGAATGACACAGACGCTAGCAACTTCTGTTTTTAAGAGTGTAGCAGTGAGAGAGAAACCTTTTTTGTTTTTGAGAATTTGAATGCTGTGAACTTGCAGGAGCTGCCGGCCCTCTGCCCTCCAGACCCTCACGCCCCGCGTCTTTTCTCTCCTAGATGAGATCGTGGGGAACCTGGGCGAAGGCACCTTTGGCAAGGTGGTGGAGTGCTTGGACCACGCCAGGTGAGCCGTCCGCCTGGGAAGAGCTGGCCCGGGGTTCCCCAGGGCGGCGGCCATCAGTTCATCCTTTGGTGGTTTGAAGGGTGGCGCCGTAAGCGGGGTGCCGACCCGCGCGTGTTGGGGTCCTGCCCATCCCCTGAAATCGGGAGAAATTCCTGGGGTTCCAGAGGCCCGCGCCTCCCTGCCCAGGTACTGCTGGCCAGCGAGTGGGGCTGTCCCTCGTTGCTCCACGTCCCTAGGGCTGTGGTGGTGGTGGAGGGTGTCGGAGCGGGGCCCAGGCCCCTGCCCTTACGTGGTCCGGGTCCGGTTCCTGCGATCTCTTTTAGGGTTCGGGCCTGGCAGGGGGTTGCGAATACTGCCGCGGCCAGGCCACGCGGGAGCCCCCGGCCTCGGCGGTCTGCCTGAGAGGCTGTGCACGTGCCAGTTGAGAGAAACAAGACCCAGGCTCTCTCACGTTGCAGGCCGTTGCCCGCCTCCAGGGTGGCCAGGGTTGATTGTGGGTCCCTCTGAGTGTGCTCAGGCTGAATGGGGAATAATCACCCTTATCCCCTTGCCGCTCCTCAAGACCAGACCTCTTGCCTTAGGCTGGGAGGCCACCTCCCTGGAGCCCACTGCCGCCCTCCCTTGATGGCACTCTCGTTGGTTTGGGGCGTTAGCTACAGAGTGCTCTTGTCCATGCTGTCTCACTTGAGCCCCGTGTCACCTGTCACAACCCTTCCACTGTGTTAGAGGTGAAGAGATGCACTCGGGGTTTACCCGGACCCCCCGTTGCTGAGTGCTGGCACCGGGAACCACCGCACGGGGTGCTTGGAAAAGACAGACTCAGCAGTCCAGCTAGTCCTGTCGTCCCCAGTAAGGTGACGGTGACTGAGAGGAAACTTCCTTGGGCTCCCGGTTCCTATTTAAGCCCCCCTCAGACCCAGTGGGGCCCAGAAGGTCAGGGCTGGGACCAGTGGGCCTAGAGACGCGTAGACCACACTGACACTGACCAGAGAGACCCGTGGCAGATCGGAGAGCTGTGGTGCGCAGGTGCAGCCGAGCATTCTGGGCTGTGGCAATAGGAGCAGCTAGAGGGAAACTGAGCCAAGTCCGTAACGGGCAGGCACAAGCCTCAGGGGGCTTTCAGGGGCTCCAGAGGGAGTTGGCCAGTGGGGTTGTTGTAAGGAGGTGAGATACAGCTCAGCAAAACGAAGGGCCGTATCCTCAGAGCCATCCAGCCCTAATGCTGGCTGCCTGCGGAAGCGGGGAGTTCCCCGTGTTGAAGACGAGAATGCCATTGAGGGGTCCTGTTCTGGGAGCCTGGGGCGGGGTGACCTTCCCTGCCCTGAAAATCCGGGCAAAGGGATAGGGAGAGGAAAGCAGGGTGTTCTCCAGAAGATGCCTCTGCCCCGGGGCCTGGGAGACTTTCCGTAGGCACCATGGCCAGCTTCCCAGAGGCCTCCCGTCCTTGTGGGCCAGGCCTGTGTCACTCCAGTCCCCCATCAGGCCTCTGAAGTCTGACTGTCCCTTCCTCATTGCCATTGGGCCCGGCTGCCGAATCTCAGCAGGTCTCCTGCTCTGCTGGCGTCGGGCAGGTGGCCCGTGGGGCGGGCCCGGGGCTGGGACGTGCAGAGCAGGCGTTCTTAAAATCCCCCCTGGACACCGAAGAGGGTTCCTGGCACTCGGTGGTCTCAGAAATGTTGGTAGGCAGGCTGGTGGGGCTGCAGGGAGTGTGGTATAGGGAGCGATCCTGGGGCTCCCAGCGAGGTGCTCTCCAGGGTACCTTACCGCCGGCACCCTTCACCTTGCCAAGGCTTCATTCCACCCTAGAACCCCCACTCCAGTGGAAGCTCTTAGGAAGGTCAAGAGGTGCTGCAAGAAGGTTCTGGGTGGGACGGCCCGGCCAGGGTCAGGGCTGACTGGCCTACAGGTTGGGCTACTGAGCGAGCTGGTGCTGGTCACTGGGCTAGGCCTCTGCTCCTCTGCCCGGTGTCCTCTGGGAGCTGGCAGTTGGCTGACATCAGATAAGCCTAGGCGGGCACGGGTGCCAAGAGCGCTAACTCACGGATGCCAGGGGAGCTTGCTGCTGGGAGAGTAGAGGTCTGGTGTCACCTGGGGGTAGGGGTGTCCGGTGTCTGCGGTCTTCAGAGCGGGCCCTGTTCCTGGAGTCCTGAATGGTATTTGCCAGGAGGTGCCAGATGGGGGTGGAGGGTGGCGGGGGGAGGGCCGGGGCGCTTCTCACGAGAACCTCCGCTTCCTTCTCTGGTCCCAGAGGGAAGTCTCAGGTGGCCCTGAAGATCATCCGCAACGTGGGCAAGTACCGGGAGGCGGCCCGGCTAGAAATCAACGTTCTCAAAAAGATCAAGGAGAAGGACAAAGAGAACAAGTTGTGAGTGTCGGCGGGGAGCGGGAGGGAACCCTTCAGCGGGGACAGCGGCCACTGCAGCCCCAGCCGCCCAGACCCCCGGGGGGGCGGAGCCGTGTCCTCTCCTTGGCACCGGGCCTCTGGCAGCGCCCAGAGCCAGAGAGCTGGGCCAGTGAGTCTCGGCGAAGGAGCCCGTGGGTTTCAGTCCAGCCTCCACCCCACACATTTCTGCGTTTCCAGGCAGGCCTCCCAGGCCCAGTCCTGTGAATAGGGGCCTCGGGGGTCACGGCAGGTATTAGACAAGACGCGGCCCGAAGCCTGGTCAGGGAGCTCCGAAGGAGAGCCACCTCCGCGCGCACAGGCTGAGCCCCGCAGACTCGGGAAGCTCAGTTGAGGGAGCCGGAAAAAGCTGTGTGTGATTCCACCGCTCCCTGAGGTGCTGGGATTGTGCCCATAACAGATGAGGCAGGACACCTCGGACCAGAACTCCCCCTGGCAGCAACAGGAACTTCAGTCCTCGTCCTGAGCCGATCTGGGGGACGTCTCTTGGGGAGACACGTCCTAGTGGTCTGGAGTGGGGACGGGCCGGGAGCCGGCCCCCGCCCCCAGCAGGGCCTGAGCCCCACCCACCGTCCTTCTCTAGCCTGTGCGTCTTGATGTCGGACTGGTTCAACTTCCACGGTCACATGTGCATCGCCTTTGAGCTCCTGGGCAAGAACACCTTTGAGTTCCTGAAGGAGAATAACTTCCAGCCTTACCCCCTGCCCCACGTCCGGCACATGGCCTACCAGCTCTGCCACGCTCTTAGATGTAAGTGTCCACACTCACGGGGCGCGTGGGGCGGCCACGTACCTGCGGCAAACTCAGCCGGTGGTCTTACGCTCCCCCCGTTCACACCGGCACGCCATTCCCCGGGGCCGGAGAGACACCGGGGCCCCTTTGGCTGAAAAGCCTTCAGTTAGGAAGCTCTGGGAGGATGGAGAGGTTCAGTCCCCTCCAGGGGCCTCCTGAGCCCACCTGTGCGGCAGGCACTCGGGAAGGAGGGTGAGCGGCTGTAGAACCAGTCCGGCTGCCGGTACCCTCTCACCTTCCTGCAGAGGATGGAAAGGCCAAACCTCCCCCCCCCCCGGCAGATCCCACCCCCGGGTGCCGCCCACACAGACACCCCTGTCTGGCCATCGCTTCCCGGCTGCCAGCCTGCCTTTAAGAGCCTGTTTGGTGATACACATGCTCAGCCCCGCAGGATTTGTGGTGGCCAGCGCAGGACAGGCTCCTTGGAGAGAGGAGACAGACGGGCCCAGAGCTAGGCTCTGTGGCGTCTGCACAGATGGTGGGGACAGGGACGAATCCTCCAAGCAAGGTAGGCAGCTCAGTGAGGGCCCAGAGGCCGGCATGTTCTGAAACTCACTGATGAAGAGAGAGGGCCCGTGCTGGGGAGAGGTGGGTCACACCATGCCAGCGGGTCCTGGAGCCAGAAAGTGAGAGGTGGCAGGGCGCCACCACTGGTGGGGCAGGGGCCCGAGGAAATGGTAGGGATCTCTGCCCAGGCTGAGGTGGTGCTTCACGGGTGGCCCAGTGGTTCGTTTAACATGCCGCTGCCACCATCTTGCCGTTCTTAGTAACTTTTGAGTAAAGGGACCTGCATTTTCGTTCTGTCCCGGACCCTGCAGATAACGTAGCTGGCGCTGGGGGGGCAGGACCCACCCCAGGGCCGACGCCACAGCTTTGGTGAGAGACAGGCTGAGGAGGCCAGGCCCCCACGGAGGCGGCGAAGTGGGTCTCCTAAGGGTGAAAAGTCTCCCCTACCCCTCTCGTAGAGGGTCAGGAGTTTCCAAGGCCCCGGGCACAGAGAGCTGTTGAGAGGCAGTCAGTGTGGGTGCCGAGTCTGGTCTCCCTTGGCCCGCTGCGGAGGCTAGGAGTGGGCGGGGCCCTGGCAGGCCGGCTTCGGAGGCGGGAGCTAGCCGGAGGACCGGAGAAGCAGCCGGGGTGCTCAAGTTTCTGCTTTCCTCCTCCCGCTTTCCCAGTTCTACATGAAAACCAACTGACCCACACAGACTTGAAGCCAGAGAACATCTTGTTTGTGAATTCGGAGTTTGAAACACTCTACAATGAGCACAAGGTATCGGTCAGGGCGCGGGCAGGGCTGTGCTCTGGGGTGGGTCACCCACGGGACGGCCTCCTGACCTCGCCCGCCCCCCTTGCCTGTCAGAGCTGTGAGGAGAAGTCGGTGAAGAACACCAGCATCCGAGTAGCTGACTTCGGCAGTGCCACCTTTGACCATGAGCATCACACGACCATCGTGGCCACCCGTCACTATCGCCCACCCGAGGTGATCCTTGGTGAGTGACTGTATTGCCCTCGACCCTGATAAAATGGACAGTCGTTGGGGCGCGTACGGAGAGAGGCAGTGTCCGCCACCAGGGGCCAGTGTTAGAGCCGCTGGGTGGTTGCCGACTTGGCCTGACTCTCTCTCGAGAGGGTCTCCAGTTGAGGCTTGGGCAAGAGTCCTGCCAGCCCAGGGTGGCCGCCGTCCTTTGATCTCGAGGCTGGGAGCACAGGGCTGAATTTCATGGTCTCTCCCCGTCTTGGCTTCCAGAGCTGGGCTGGGCACAGCCCTGTGACGTCTGGAGCATTGGCTGCATCCTCTTTGAGTACTACCGGGGCTTCACGCTCTTCCAGGTGAGCGCCGTCCCACAGCCCCGCCCTGCCGCGCGCCTCTCCCCTGGCAGATGGCGGGGCGTCCTCGACCACCCACCGGTCAGGGAGTCTTGTGCTCAGCCTTGGGATGGAGGGGCGGGACAGGAGCAGCGAGGGGCAGAGATGGGCCGGCTCGGGCACGTTCCAGGGAGAGGTGTGCAGGGACTGACGGGTCCACTGAGAGGCGAACGGGTGTGAGCCTGACCCTGAGGGAATGGGCGGGCAGGCCGCCGCCGAGCCGGGGCCGCCGTTCCACTAGTGGGTCTGCATCTCCCGGGGCCAGGAGAGCACCTGCCCCCGTCTTTTTAGTCCCTTATTTTCTCTGAGGGGGCTGAGGCTGGCACTGACCCCCGCTTGCTCTATCCCTGACGTCCCACTAGACCCACGAGAACCGAGAACATTTAGTAATGATGGAGAAGATCCTGGGGCCCATCCCGTCGCACATGATCCACCGGACCAGGTAAGGAGGCCGGCAGCGCCCTGGGGGCCGGCCTTTGGGGGCTTTCCGGTCTCAGCTGTGGCCACGAGCCAGTCTTTCCAGGACAGCCTGGCTCCTCCGGGCTCACGGCGGCCTTCCCTGCCGTACCCACTCTGAGAGCCCTGGCAGACCGCTTGCCCTGCTGGGTCAGGCTGGCTGGGACTCCCCCCCCACCCCCCCAACCCCCTGACTTGTGGCCCCCTCCCTACCACTTGACCTTTCCGTTCCTTTCAGGAAGCAGAAATATTTCTACAAGGGGGGCCTGGTTTGGGATGAGAACAGCTCTGATGGCCGGTATGTGAAGGAGAACTGCAAACCTCTGAAGGTCAGTTTCTGGCTTCCCCCAGCTCAGCTCATGCCAAGGAGACCCCAGGCACTGGGCAGACACAGCAGAGACAGGCCAGGCCGCTAAAGGCTGCCGGGCGCCGCGCCGGCAGCGGGGCTTCGTGCAAACTGCCCCAGAGGGGCCCTTAGCCCTACCCCTTCTGCAGGGTGGCTCTGGGCGACAGCGGAAGAGCCAGATGTCAGACACCTTGTTGCCTCCTGTCCTTCTCTTCTCTGTTTTGGGAAGAACTAGGCAGGACTGAGGTGAGGGGGAGGGAAGACGTAGACATGGCCGGGAAGCCTCTGTCAACTGCATTTGGTGCTCGGACCAGCGAATTCTGCAGAGGTGATTTCTACCCACCTGTCAGGACTTTGCATGCGGGGGCGGAGGCACCAAGCCAGCAAGACACCCAGTAGCCTGACAAGTCCCGAGCAAAACGCTCTACACGGGCATGCAAGGAAAGGAGCTGCTCACTGTCCAGGAGGGGAGAAGTAGTCCTCCAGGGGGGCAGCACTGCCTCCTCGACCCCCTGCAGCAAGGCTTCCCACAACCCCGCCGTCACACTGAGGCACCTTGTGTCCCTGAGCAGAGTTACATGCTCCAAGACTCCCTGGAGCACGTGCAGCTGTTTGACCTGATGAGGAGGATGTTAGAATTTGACCCTGCCCAGCGCATCACACTGGCGGAGGCCCTGCTGCACCCCTTCTTTGCCGGCCTGACCCCCGAGGAGCGGTCCTTCCACACCAGCCGCAACCCAAGCAGATGACAGACGCAGGCCACCACGTGTGACGGAGAGCGGGACTGGGCTGCCCGGCCCCTTTTCTCCAACCTCCACCGCCGGGCCCCAGGGCCAGCCAGAGCCACCGAACGAACAGTGCAATGTGAAGGCAGGCAGCAGCCCGCAGGGGAGGAGACTTGACGCCCAGCTGCCAGAAAGCACAGATTTGACCCAAGCTATTTATATGTTGTAAAGTTATAATAAAGTGTTTCTTACTGTTTGTAACCCCTGGTACCGGTGTGTCCGTCTCCAGGCTCCTTGCCTTCTCTTTCCCCTGCCTGATGAATAAAGTCTTTCTTAGCAGTTCAGCTTGTGGAGAGCTGAGTGTGAACTGGGCACAGAAGGGCTAGCCAGTGAAAAGACAGAAGCTGGGGGGGGGGTCCCTCTAGGCCTAGGGGAAGAGCCCTGAGGTGGGGTGGGGGGACTGCTGGAGGGCACCTGCTCCCCTTAGCCCGTGGAGTCTAGGGAAGTGACTCGCTGGACCCAGACGGGTGCACCTAGTGCTACTACTCTAGCCTGGTCAGCAGCGGGCACCTGAGGCTCCATGTGCCTGACGGCTGGCTCACGAAGGCTGTCCAACAGGAAACCATCAAGCCGGGCTCCCGGGGCCGGAGCGGCAGTACCTCGCTGCAGCCTACACGGCAATTTACCACAGAGCGCGGGACTCCGTCATTCAGCTTTATTTTAAGTGCTGGTTTTTAGTTCCCCAAGAGCTGCAGGAGTGATAGTCAACCACCTGACTGGGGCCCCTTGGGGACTGGGGACTGGGCACTGGGGGGGTGGGGGGGACAGGAGGCCTCCGAAAAGAGCCGGAGGTAGAGGAATCATGCTTATCTTTAATACCACTGGAGAAGGCCCAGGCTGAAGGCAGGAAGAGGCTCCAGCGCCACCTGCAGGAAGAAGATGGGAGAGGCTTGGGCAGAAGCTCCAGTGGCCCCTGAACACAGGCCCTCACCTCCAGGGCCACTGCGCCTTCCTGGAGCAAGCAGAATCCGTCGGGCCAGAGTTCCTCAAGCTCTTCCTCCCACTGTACCCAATGGGGGGCCTAACTGCACTAACAGGCAGGCACCCGAACTCTGTTTAACGGTTGCTTACAACATACAATGCCTGTAACCAGCACTGCCCCTAGATTATGGCCCTGCCTCTAACGAGAGGGCCCCATCTCCGGAGCTTCTTGGCCCTGAGAGTGAGCAGAGGCTCAGGGAGGATGCACACAAGGCTCACGGTCTCTGGCTTCCTCCCACTGCTGGAGACAATTTAACGTTTGAGGGAGGATGGGAGGAAAGGAGGGACCAGCCCTCTGCCCTGCCTCATCTGCTCCTGGCTATGCTCCTATAAGAAAAGTGATAAGCAGCCTGAAACCCAAGGTACCAGGGCCTACCCTGTGTCCATGATCCCTGGCGAGCCCTCCCACTCACCCCCTTAACCAGAGTGGGTGGGCAGAGAACAGGAGGCGGCCTGAAGCCCTGAAAAAGGCATGAGCTTTCTGCAGGGGCCCTTCCCACCGACTCCAGGGCATAGCTCCTGTTCTGACACCAGCCTCCAAGGCCTGTGAAGGTCCAAGGGCTTTTCTGCCTTAGGATCTGAGCAGCAGTATGTTCCTATGGCTGAGCCCCACCAGCTAGCTCATTAGAACTAGACTCGTTTTGGCATCTTTGAGATAGGGGGCTGGCCCCAAGCCTACTCATCTAGAGAGGACAACCATAAAGGGTTCAAAGCCCAGACATTGTAAGAACTGGGATAGAGCCCAGACAGGGGAGGGACATGCGCCCTGCTCTGGGATGACAGCTGCAGAGGACAGTTTCAGGGGAAAGGTTGCGGGGAGGGAGGCAGAAGGAAGTGGGGGTGCATATGCAGGCAAGGAGGTGGGGGTGGGATAGTGGTGGCCTAAGACAGAAGCACCAGGGAGCCTCTTCTGGCTCAGCACCAGGCTCCCCCAGGGACCTCCCCAATACTGAACATTAAAGCTGCACCCTGAGGGCTCTGGCCCCAGCTAGAGAGAGTATGGGGCTGGGGGACACGGCTGGCAAGATGGGCACTGTGGTTCTACAGTAACATAACCTTATACGACCTATGCTGACAACAGAAAAACAGTATAAAATCCCAATATGGTAAAACCATCCTGATGTCACCCCCTCCCCTGCCTCTCGGGAGTGACAGAGTGGAAAGGAGGGACCCCTGAAAGAAACCCAGCATAAAACTTGCATCAGCTCAGGAGAAAGGGTCAAAAGCCCCCAAATCAACTTGTGGTGGGGCTCTGGGAAAAGGCCGCCTCAAAGCCCTCGAAATGAATGCGGAGTGCGCGTCTGCCCCCTAGCGGACAGCCGCAGCACAGCCAGTTCCACATGATCAGAAGCTGGGGCTGCCCGGCTAGGGAAGCAGGGGAGATGAAGTCACAAGCTCCGGCAAGTACAGGCCCCCAAAGAGGACCCACCCCACCCCGCAAGGTGCTTGCCCAGGCCCCAGTGACTGTAAACCTGAAACACAGTCTGTGAGCTGCCTAAGTCTGTAAACAAAGCCCCACCCAGCCGTGCAGGGGGCCAATTGTAGAGATGCCTAGAGCCACTCAGCCTGCCGCCCACCCTGCACACGCAGTGGGAAAGCCTTCCCCGGCTAAGGGCAGGTGACAGGTCATTTTTAAATACGATCTGTTCTCTCACAGAAGTAACAAATCCAAAAGCGAAAAAATTTAACAAGGTCCATGAAGCTTCACATCCTTAAGGCGTTCGTTGTCAAGTTCGGTGTGTCCGGAGCAGCAGGGGACTGCAGTGCCCAGAGCTCCTCTAGGCAGAGTGCAGTGGAATGACGAACTTGCAGCCGAAGGGCGAGTGGTAGCTGATGCCCACCTCCTGGAACACCTGCTGGGGGAGGCCGATGTCGCACAAGTAGACGCGGCCCGCACGCTCCCCTAGTGGCAGAGGCAAGCCCAGAGCCAGTGACCACTTGGCGTCGATGCCCTGTTCGCCTTCATGCACAGGAGGGTCTATGCTGAGCACCGGTGCCCGGTTCCGATTGGCCCAGGCGACAGCCGCCTTGTACCAGGGCTGGTCCCGCAGGAAGGCATTCTCGGGGCAGTCCAGGCAGTTGATCACCAGGTCCACGGGGCTAGTGGGCAGATCTGCAGGTGGAAGAGCACCATCTGGGAATCGCTTTAAGCAGAGAGCAGCCCAGGAAGGGACCAGAACCCAGATGGCCCCAAGGGGGTCATTTTGCGACACTACTCTGAGGCCTCTCCACAGGCTGGCTCTCTCAAGACTGGACCAGGCCCCAGGAATTCCAAGGCCAGGCTGGGCTGGGCATCAGAGACCAAGGGCAGGTCAGCCAGATGGACCACTGTCCTCACAGAGCCCCCAGGCCGAAGCGCTGTCCTGATGGCTGTGCAGGCCGCCTCCGGGCACAGGAACGTACATCTAAGCTCTGAGAAGGGGGAGCCCTGCCCAGAGCCCAGTGGAAATGGGCTGACTGCCACTTGCTGACTGGCCAAAGAACTGCGAGCAGGCCAGAACACGCTTACGTATTCTGCCGTGGGCTGGCCTACTCTCGCCTCAGGAGCCGGCTGGCCTTGCCGCACGCCCCTCCCGTCTCATGGAAATGGGCTGTCTTTGCAGCCCAATCTAAAGAACGGAAAGGGAAACCAATCACTTCTCCATGCATTTACAAAAGCTTCTCTGCTCAAATCAAGCCTCTGGGACATCATAAGAACAGATGTCTCAACAAGTGTGTTAATCTTGACCAGCCCTAATTGAGGATAGGAGGAATCAGACCAGACTCAAGGTCGGCATCCTCAGACTTAGCTTCTAGAGTTGAAAAAGGAAGATTTTTTTGAGTAGCCAGAGGAAGAACTGCCTGGAACAGGGCATCATGTTACAGATCTCAAGAGGGGGAATCCACAGCTGGCCCCCTTCCTGGCTCTTGGCCTAAAGAAATGGAATTTCTCAATTACGGACTCATGGCTCCCTTACTTACAATAGGCCACCATGATGGGGGGTGGGATGTCCCTGTGAGCCATCAGGCTCTCAAGATTAAGAGGGCGGTCTTACCTCCTATGTGCACACAGGAACCTGACCTGAGAGGGGACTGAGGGTCTGGCCCCAGCTTGCCATCTGACCCCTGGCAAAGTGCCTTCTTCCTATTTCTCCTCTCCACTCCTCCCCTGCTCACACTGAAACCCTCTCCAATCACTTTGCCCCCACCCACCCTACTTGAAACTGCTCTAGTCAAGGTCATCAGAAGCTTCCACGCTGCTAGATCCAGTGGTTGATTCCCAGTCTTCATTTGAGCCTAACCTAGAGCTGCTCGCTGGCAGAGCTGACCGCACCACACCCCCGCTTGTCACTTAACTTCTAGGTGCCTAGCTCTCCTGGTTTCCCTTCTCCTTCACTGACCACTCCTTCACTGTCTCCTAAGCTGGTCTCTCAACTCCTCCCTTTTTAATATTTATTTTTGAGAGAGAGAGAGAGAGAGAGAGAGGGAGGGAGAGGAAGAGAGTGGGGGAGAGAAAGCAGGGAAGGGGCAGAGAGAGACAGGGGAACAGATGATTCGAAGCGGGTTCCGTGCTGACAGCAGTGAGCCTGATGCAGGGCTCAAATCTGCGACTGTTTGAGACCTGTCATGAGATCGTGAATTGAGCCAAAGTCAGGGCGCTTAGCCCGACTGAGCCACCCTGGCGCCCCTTCCCTGACTCCTAAACAAAAACTCAGTCTAACAACTTCCCTACCTGTCCTCTCTTCCTGGGAGAGCTCATCAGGGCTCATTCCCCCTTACACACTTGGCCCTCCAGGCCGGACCCCTTCACCCACCTGCGGACCCATCTGTATCAGTCAGCCCTTCCACCTGCATGGCCACTGAGCACCTCCACCTGAGCTTCCGCTCTTCCTGCCCGAACCCCCTCGCACATATCTTCCCATCTCAGGATGGCACCTCCACCCTTCGGGTGACTCAGGCCAAACACCTGGGAGTCATTCTTAACCCTTCCCTGTCACATCCCCCATACCCGATCTGCAGCCTCTAGCTTCAAAACGGACTTAGAGCCTAACCTCCTCCACCTCCTCTAGCAGCACCACCGTCTCGGCCACCAGCATGCGTTCCAGCGTATCACGGGAGCCTCTGAACACTTCTCTTTGTAAACCTCTAGTCTACTCCCAAACAGCAGCCAGAGTGGCCATCTGGGACCTGAGCTGGAGTCTATCTTCCTTCTACTTACTCCTCCAGTGATTCTCTATCTTACCCAGAGTAAACATCCAACCCCATACAGTGATCCGCGGGTCCTTGACAACCTGACCCTAAAATGTCTAAGTCTGCTACTCTCTACCCAACTCTCCAATGCTTTCTAGCTCCCTTCCCTGCTTTGCCTCCGTGACACTTACCACCATCTGACCTAACAGAAACATTACTTATCTGTCTCTTTTTCTGTCCTAACCAGAATACAAGTCATGAAGCATGGATTAAAAAAAAAATTCCGCCACCACATCCTCAGTGTCAGGAATGGTGCCTGTTCTGTAAATGTTTGTAAAATGAACAAACGGGTCCCCAGCTCTCCATATGAGAAGTGGGAGAGGGAAGACAGTGAAGGGACGGGAAGCAGGCAGATCAATACCCAAGGTACTTCCTTTATGCACGAAAACTTAGGCAGAGCAGACTACACCTGTGGTGCTTTTCCACCTGCCACCACTGGGCGGCAGCACCACACCATCAAACTCCAAGAGGAGGGGGGCGGCTTGCCATATTAGCCCAGCCCTAGCAAACGCTCACCTTTGAGGTTAGATACTTGTTGGCCTTGGGTCTTGCTGAAGAGAGACAGCTCGTTGGTGATGGACTCCAGCATCTTCACAAAGTTGGGCAGGAAGAGGATGACCTGGACATCATGGTTGGCTAGATGCCTTCCACAGCTGATCCCCTGAGCCCCTTTCACATGGGGGCCACAAAGGAGGGCCACTGTCGGCCTCTGGTGAACATTTTTGGGATTCAACCTGAAACAGAAGGTAAGTAAGTGTGATCAGCTGCAGACCTCCAATCCCTTGCACCCTACACCAGACGAGCACCTCTCAGCACCCGTTGCTCTGAGTTCTTGACAGTCCCAGGTCCCAGAGGGGGCCAAAACCCACAGCATCCCAGGTCTCCAGGGTGGCACTGGTACTGTCCCACACATCAGGGTCATTTCACCTGGTGGCTCCTCTCACTAGGCAGCTCACCCAGACCTTCCATATAACACTGTTGCCAGAACACTGCCTTCTGACCAAAACCACTTAACTCTTCTGTGTGACCTGTGAGGTCCAAATCCTGCTTCACAAAGATGCCTCCCTCCCTCTACAGCCCCCTCCACTCTTCTTTCCCAACATGCTGCTCCACTGAAGCGAGGCTAGCCTCGCTCTGTCCTGTACCTGTAAGGCTCCTTCCTGCTGCTCCTTGTCAAATTCTGACCAATCTTTTCTCTGAGATCCAGCTCAAGGCTCACGTCTTCCAGGACTACTCTGGCTCAATTCCTAAGCTCACAGCAAGCACCAAACAGGGCAGTTCTAAATCGTCCTCAATCCAAACCAAGTTCTCTTTCCCAAGCTGCGAGCAAGGTACTAAGGGCAACACTGTAGGCACGGATAGTACTTCTCCACAGAATGCTGTGTGGATCAACGGAGGTATAGACAGCACTTAGAACAGGGCCTGATACATCAGAGCACTGGTCGCAGAGGAGGCAGGAGGCTCAGGGCTTCCTGATCTCCAAGGCTGGCAGCTCCCTTGGATACCCACTTCCTGATGAAGTCACTCCCAGCTCCTGCCACTCAAAGCTGAGCCGCAAGTAAGGAGGTTTGGAGGGTTAGCTCTGAAGCTGTTTCCAACCACAGGCAGTGCGGTCTGCCTCCAGGGCAGAAGGCAAGTGGAGAGGGACAGCAAGAAACAGGCTTAGGTCCCTGCTTAGCAGTGGCTGTCACCGACTGTCTCCCAAAGGGAAGAGGACAGATGCTGTTCAAGACAAAAAGGAAACCCTTGTCCTCTAGATAAATTCTAGGGAATTTAGCAGTGTACTCTACATATACACCAAACCACTTCCTTCCCCCACTACATCTGCATCTTCAGGAAATACGACGAGTACTTCTCCCTTCAGACAGAAACCGCTGAGCTGTGCCATCTGACTCATCCCGGGTCTGTTCCTGAAAGGGACTCTTCTCACGGAGGCACCCCCGTCAGAAGACTCCAAGCAGACCACGGCACCACAAACCTAATGGCAGGGGACAGAGTCCAGCCCTATCTGGGCGGGAGACCTGGCTCCACCAAGTGCCATCAGTGTCAACATGGCCAGTCTTTCAGCTCTGTGAGCCTCAGCCTCAAACACCAGGCTACGATTTACCTTCGAGGTGAAGCTACGAGGCTCAAATTCAACACTGTTGTGAAAGCACAGTGGTACACCACATGGTACCCCACACACAAGACAAAGATTACTGGCCGTGGTGATCGTTCTCAAAGGAAAACCAGCAATTGCCGCAAAGGAGCTGGAGGTGGCCCTCCTGAGAGTTCCAATGCGAGAGAAGACAGGCACGAGGATGACCGGCCCCAAGAACCAGCTGGAGGGGAATGTGAGCCGCTGAGGGTATTCGCAACCTGCCCCCACACCACCGTTTCTTCGGCAGCTCCCGACTGCTCAGCTGGTCCAAAGCCCTACTTTCCAGCCACTCCCATGCCACTCCCGAGACCCGGACTGCCCTCCCTTCCTGCCTGCCCCTGTGAATTCCCCCTTCTCGGCAGGACGCAGCCTAGATGCTACTGCTCGAGGAAAGACAACTGGCTTGCCCAGCCTGGAGGAGAACTGTGGCTTCCTGAACAATTCTGCTTCCTCTACGACAGCACTGGACTTTCTGGAGACCTCACCGGCCTTCTAGAGGGAAGGAGCACGATTTCATTCTTCACTGTGTCCCTAGTCCTAGCACGAGGATCGGCACACAATCTCGGTCCATGACAACAAATAAAATGAGGCACTGCTCTTGATATATGGGCCCCAGGGCAGGCAGGAGGGCACCGAACTCCAGCTCTCCCACCCAGTTGTCAGGGTGGTTCCAGAAGTTCTCAGGTATGGAACTCGGGGTTGATTTGTATCCCGGACTGTCTGAAGTGAATGACAAGTGCCAAAGGCTGCGTCTCTGAAGGCTCGCAGAAGGCAAGCCTCTGGTGGCCAGTAGGAGTGTCAGGAACCAGCTGTTATCAGGGAGAGAAAGGGTCAAAGAGCAGCTTGCTGAGAGAAGAACAAGGACTTCTGGAGGCAGGTAAGAGGGACAAAACACCCCTCGCAGTGCCCAGGAAAGTGACTTCACAGAGGGGCTCACTTTGACAAACTCCTCGGCGAGCAGCACCTCCCCACTCAGCCCCCGCCAGCCTGGAGGCATTTATTTACCTGTTGGGTCCCCCGAGTAGGGTCAGTGCCATCTGACTGGCGCACACCCCTGTCATCTCCAGCCTCCGCTCCAGAGTCAGCCCGTGCTTCTCGGCCACAGACAACAGCTTTTTATGCAGCTCATAGGAAACACTTGGGACGACCAGGCCCGAGTCTGCAGTTTGAAAGGAAGTGAGGAGAGAAAGGGTAAGTGATAACAGGAAACCAGGTTCACAAGCGGGTGTACTCAATCTAGGATTCTGTGAAAGCCAAGACCCCAAGACTGACCCTCCCCTGGCCTGTCCGCCTGGTCGGGGACCGAGGCATACTATCCGGCTCTCCAGGGCTCAAGCACCAGACGGGGAAGGGAGCGACAGCTCGTTCATGTTACCAAAGAGCAGCGGCGTGCTTCAGCTCTCTTAGCAATTCAGCTTTAGCCGTAAGAGCCAAGTCTACCAAGATCGATTTTGTTACTACCCAGAAAAGGTGGCGCAGCACGTAACAGCAACCTGTCGGCCACGTTACAAGAGGCCTTTTTGCCCAAAGCGGGGGAAACGTCATCCCTGGCAGTGGGGCTGGTCTTCACAAGCAGGCCTCTCCCTCTCCCTTCCCCAGAAGTGGAACAGACCCTGACTAAGCCTCCTGACACTCTGCTCCCTGCTGTCCACCGTCTGGGCTGGACGACTTGCTCTCATCAGTCCCTCCTCTTCCTCCTCTCTTCTAGTCAGCCCTTCCTCTTTGCTTAAGAAATTAATGAGCAACTTGTTTCCTCAAATAATTTGTCGTTTTTCTCCCCATTTGGGGTGAGAGTAACCTAATACTCCTACCTCAGGGAAAGAGGTACATAGAAAGCAAGCTACTCAGAAGAATCTTGAACATTTTATTTGCCACAAAGAAAGAAACTCAACAAAAGGGAGAATCACAGTCACCGAAAGTACACCATGAAAAATATTTGGTTTGACAAGGCTGAAGTCTGCAGCAGCCGGTACACCGGAAAGAGTCTTACGTGCACCAGTTCCCACACACCCGGTGCTGTTTCAGGGCCCAGGAAAACCAGGACAGGAAAGAAATGACAAAGTAAAAAACTGTGATCTATAATGCACAGCTCGTCTTGACAACCAATGTCACTTTACAAAGACGAGAAGCCACTGGACTGGCCCCAAGGGGGCAGACTTTTGCCCAAGAGTCCCATTTTGGCCTTACTGGCTGACAGACCGATACACACAGATTCCAACTGGCAAGTCATCATGGGATTGCATGTAACTAGTTTTGTCTGGCTGGATCAGATGCCTTTTTAGATCCTGTGTCTTCATCTATCCTGGACTGTAAACTCCTCAAAGCATGAAATAAACCTGGTCCCCCACCTCTTCAACTTGTCTCAGCAACGGCAACATTCATCAACAGAGGCGGGTTCTCATCAAGTACTCACATGATGCAATCCTAGTGCTATTTCTGGTCTGGCCTAACTCTACGGTAGGAGTTGTCAGGAAGTTCATCATTATCCTACTGGTTCCAGAAGCCTCTATTGAAAGATTTGTCTTCCTCACTGATCATTTCAGGAATAACTGCTTGAAGTTCTATCAGAGATCCCGTCCTGCCTACACAGAGTCTTAAAACCACACAGAACTAGGCTGTGGTGGTACATTTGAACAACAGGAACCCAAGCACAAAGACTGAACTGAAAGTACCAGGGTCTACATCCTCTCAAGGGAAGATGAAATAATAATTTATGTAATGATGATAATACAAGATGTCTGCACATCCAAATTAACACTATCCTGTCGTATAACCAAACCCCTCCACCTGCCTGAGTCCTACTCCCGCCTTGGCACAAACAGCACCATTAGGAACACAGGCCGTCTCCTTTCTCATGGCCTGTTCTAGGGCGGCTGCAGCCTGACCTTGCGTGTCAACAGCTGATTAAAACAGCCATTTTTATGGCCTGCTCCAGACACGCACATATTATCAGAACTAATTAGGAACCACTGATAGTGGTGCGAAAAGGTCCAGTGAATTAACCCTACCCTGTCAGGCAAGTCGGGCACCTGCCTGCTCCAAACACCCTCTTTATCTGCAAAGTCAGCAAAAGAGAGCTTTCCCTCGAGCCTGTGCATTTCTTCACCCATTTATGTGCTTTCTGTTGAATCCGAAACGGATCAAGGCAATGAGTCCCGAGCCTGCTGCCCTACAAATCAAACTTTCTTTCTGGGTCTGTCTTGTGCTGCATGTACGGGCACCCCGTCTTCCGTTCCAAGGGCTCTCTGGAGGCAGACTGAGCATTTTCTGCCTGTATCCTCAGCCATTAAGGGTACAGAACTCACAGTCTCCTTTAACCTGGCGGGTTAAATGCTACAGCTGGGAGCTGCATAACAATGACCAGCCTCTCCCCGATCTGGGCTGGGGTCACTGTTGATGAACCGCACACTTTGCAGCCTAGGCAAAGACAGACAGTCTGCCCAACAGGGTCTAGGACTCCACCGCACCCTACTCAGTTTCTCTGAAAGGAATGTGCAAGCACCACAGAATGTTCCTTTTCCACATTTACACACAAAGGCCAACCAGTCAGACTGGCTTATCAGAAATAGGCAGAGGGAATAAAATAAACTCCAAAGGAAGGGAACCAACAACATAGCGTGTAAACTGCAAACAAACACTGCCAAACCTGAACACGAGCCAAGCCTAATTATGTTTGGGTTGGAAGGTGGATCTTTATTGTTCGGGAACCAAAGCAGTAAGATCAGTTGGTAGGGTTTCTCTTAATATGTATTTTACAGCTGTTGGTGAAACCAGAAAGGGGGATAGGATTATAGCCAGTTCGTGACAAGAAGAGCACGTCTTAGGATCTGATTAACTTTCAGGGTATCAAGGAAAACGACTTCCGCACACCCATACAGGCTGGGAGCTCATTCCGCAGCCTAAGGCTGCCAGGGCAATGCAGCCTCGCAGGCCAGCCAGCCCGGCGCCTGCTGTGGCCTCCCCCTCTTCGGGCCTTTGTTACTTCCACACGGCTCCTTCCCGTACATACGGGCCTCTGCCTCCTTTGTGGACATATATACACGTTCTCACACCCTCAAGCACTGTGTCCAAACCTCCAGTAGCCTCTGCATGTACAACCCTCCCTGTCGTTCAAACCTCCTAGCGTTTGGTTATGTAACAAGGCTCCCATAACGAAGTGTCATCTCAGATCTAAACTCAATTCTCACAATGACATGGCCCTTTGGTTAGAAAAGCTGTGTGCATCCCACGTCTTATCCGCTCATTAACGGGCATGGTGAATTCTGATTCCATTCTGTGGTGGTCACTCAACTGTGGGGCAATATCCCTCTGGTTTGGTTTGGTTTGGAAGTTTTTATTTTAATCTCCCAGTGCTCCTCACAACAGCGCACTCCTTAATCTCCATCATCTACTTCACCCATTCCCCCCCACGACCACCTCCCCTCTAATAACCATCAGTTTGTTCTCTACAGTTAAACACACTGGGTTTTTTTGGAGTACAAACCACCGGTAAATTCATACCCTCGGACCCACAGTGCACAAGGAAGTCCCTCCAGATTTACATTAAGGCCGCCGCAAAATGAAATTTGGTGTCAAGTGTATCTCTGAAAGAATGTGTTACAAGAACAATCTTTATTAGGGCCCACGATCTGGCCCCTGTTTACTTTACCCCTTTACTTTAAATCCCAACACCCACCAAGCTCCAAGGCACCTACCGTGGCTGCCTTTTGGTTCCTCAACACCTCAAGTCCCTTCTGGCCTCAGAAAGCATGTCCCCTCCCTCTCTGGGGACTCTCTTCTCTCTTCCAATGCTCTACCCACACTCTAGGCTGCTGCCTCATTCTTCAGGTCTCAGCTTAAAGAGCCCTCAGTCTCAGCATGCTGCTTGTTTCCTTCACTGCACTGAATACAACTTGTAAACAACTGTTTCTTTTCTCTTCGGACTAGCTACTCTGCCAGACTGGAAACTGCATGAAGGCAGGGACTGCACGCGTCTCGCTCACTGTTATATCCTGTTCTTCTTACTGCCTTCTTTGTGCCTGGAGGGTCTTCATCAATAGGTGCTGAATTAATGAACGAACAGGGAAAGGAAACCTATAAAACAGCCTCAGCGCATTCCATTCTGCAGCTGGATAAGAGCCCAGCTGTAATCAAAGGTTAAGTGTGGGTAAGAGGTTTCGGATTCTCTCCTCGCCTCTTCCTTCCTCCATTTACAACAACGAGACCAACCCCCCATCCACACTGGACCTCATTCCTTTAGGTTAAAGCTCCACTGGAACGAGCCTTGGACTCAAGGCTGTCAAGGACGTCCTGACAAGATTCTGAATTATGAAGGGGAGAAGCAGCTTTACAAAGAAGATATCCCGTGGACAATACCTTATGGTTAAGTCAGCCCCAGTGGTGAGACAAACTGACACTGTATATTCTTATGAGGTGATAGCCTGAGAGAGACAGAGCCCCGCCAAAATCCTGGGGAAAAAGTGTGTCACATGAATCATATCAAAAGGAAACAATCAGTAAATAAAATTAAGGAGTATACTGCAAATCAACTGGCCTAGACTCTTCACAAATGTCAATATCACAACAGACAACAAAAGCTGTGGGAACTGTCCCGGTTAAAAGAAAACAAATGAGAGATGACAACTGTACTGCACAACTGTTGATTGTAAATACCGCCATGAAGGACACCATCGGGACAACTGGAAAGTTGTGGATGTGGAGTGTACGTTGGGTAATACAGTTGTGTTCGTTTTAAGTTTCCTGAGAGCCAGCGTACCGTGTGGTTGCAAGAGCGGCACCGTGCTGAGCGCACAGGTAAGGATACAGGTAAGTACGTCGGGGTAATGTAATGAAGGGGAAGGAGTGCTCCAACTAAATTTCAAAGGTTCAGGTATCCGGGTGCATTTATACAAAGTAAATGTGGCAAAATGTTATTAATAAGTGAATCTAAATGAAGAGCGCATGGTGTTCATTATGCTATTCTAGCAACTTTTCTGAAAGTTTGAAATTGTTTCCAATGTAAAAAAGTTGAGGGGTAGAAAAGAGTTAAGTGCCTTCAAACATGACCAACAAATGTGTGCGGAGTAATAACGCATGACGCCAGTGGGGGGGGGGGTGGGTGGCAAAAGACAGAGTGAATAAAATGAACATGAAAAAAGACCCTGTTCCCACTGTCTTATGATCTAGCTGAAAACAAAAAACATGTGCAAATGCCAGAGAACACACAGACTCAACTGCTGTCTTGAGCACAAGTATAATGTATCAGTTTCAAACCAGGAGCTGCAGGCTACAGGTATCAATTCTGGATCTGAACTACGCCTTGAAGGACAGGCAGGACTGCAGTCAGAATGACAGGGAGAGAGAGTACTCCAGATGGGGTGGGGAGGAACCATGAACGTAGGTCCAGAGGCTGGGACCTGTGTGACGGGCGGATGAAAACTGCCTCGCTGGAGCCCAGATGCTGATGTGAAGGCCGGCTTAGACTCAGAGTAGCAGGCAGGCCCAGACTTCAGACGGCTTTAAAGGCCAAGTTGTTTCATGCAGGAGGAAGCTGACAGGGCTAGAAAACGAAGACAGAAAGACTATGTGGAACTGGTGTCAGGTGACACAGGAAACCTGTGGGGTAGCACGAGAAACTAAAAAGCTATGGCTGTTTCAATGGCAATTCTGTAGGAATGAGAGAGCCTGAAGCCAAAATGAATACTGACGAAAAAATGAAAACTCCTTGCCAGGGCTGCTACAGAAGGAATCACACTACATCTGCTATTAAATCAGAAAAAAAGGATGTGAGGGCAATCAGGCTAGGACATCTGTCACCCCACGGATCTCCAGGGTTGATGCGGCTGGTCTGGCTGGCTAGGCAGGTGTCCCCTTCCTTCCTCACCGCTCCATGGACATCCCTTGTGAAGCTGCGAGCTGGTGGAAGAGGAAGACCTTCCCGGATAGAGAGGGCTATTCTTCGGTCAAGGGTATCTGGGTACCCCTGCTAGAGCCTCCGAACAAGCTCTCGAGGTCCATTTGTAGGAGAACATAGGGGACTCAAGCTTCCAAGACCCATCCAAAATGAGCTGCTAGCTGCTGCATGTGGCAGTCTGCCTTTCTTAAAAAAGAGGAAAAAAAGAAAAAAGAAAAAAAAAATGGCCTCTAGGATTCTTTCTAGTCACGAATTTTTATAAGAAGGAAGAAGCAAAGGTGGCTGCAAAGTTTTATGCCAGGCACGGAAAGAATGGCCATCACATGAAAGAAACAGGAATGGGAAAGAGGCAAGGCTGCTGGGAAGAGATGACCGACTTAACTGTGGTATGTCAAATTTAAAGAGGATGGTGGATGGCGCGTATGTTGAACTCAAACTCCTTCCTCACTCTGGCTACACACTGGTGACTCAAATGGCAAGAGGATACATATTGGCAAAGTGGTCACATGCGCAAAGACCAAATCGTTTTCTAAAAAAATAAAATAAAATGACCAACTGGCAGCTTTTGATATATGAAAAGCTCAGTTGTCAAGCCATACATAATATGCCAAGGCTCCAGACCAAGTACCTGGTCAAATGAAATTAAGTGGCTTGGTTGGTTCAGCATCCAACTCTTGATTTCAACCCAGGTCATATTCCCAGGGTCATGGGAACAAGTCTTGCTTCGGGCTCTGCACTGAGCCTGGAGCCTGCTTACGGCTCTCTCCCTCCCTCCTTCCTTCCCTCTCTCTCTCTTTCTCCCCCCTGCCCACTTGTACTTTCTCTCTAAAATAAAAAAATAATAAATTTTTTAAAATTTAATTAAAAGTAAATAAATTCTTAAATATGAAAACTCTTGCAACAAGTAGTCATGAGACCTTTTCCCATGCAAAGGCTGTAGGAAGCACAAATGTTCATTACTGGGGGAACGGTCTAGCCAAGACATCTGTCTTAACAATACTGCTCTAAAACCTCATGAGATTGCTGATGACTACAACCAAGCCTTCAGGCCTATGACAAGTATCCACCTGATTTTCCAGGCCCCAAAACTCTGAAGGACAACATATTAAAGGGACTGACTACTCCCTCAACTCCTGGCACTGGAGGGTCTGTTAGAAGCTGAGGTTCCTAAAATCGACCAAGTCACTGTCAAGTAAGTCTGCTAGCAGAGACACAATTTTAGAAACTAGGTTCATTTACTCTGTTCAGTGAAAAACTATGGTGGCACTTGGTGCAGCACAGGTGTATTAGTGCAGGTGTTTTGATCCAGGACATTTCCTAGAATTTACCTCCTGATGTGTCCCCTGTGGCTCTCGGGAGCACAACTGCTGAAGGAAGTCTCACTCCCTTAGGGTAAAATTCTTCAATGGCCACTTCTAAACTCAAAGATTTATTTCTTCCTGAATTCCTACTGAACACACACAGATACCTAAAGCAGATTTCCTGATTACCTGTTCTTCAAGAGAGAAGAACACTGCTGGTCTTGAAAGCATTAGAGTACTTCTTAAGGGACTCTTGGTGACAAGAGGAAGACAACTGCCAGCCTGAAATGCTGAAGGTCAAGCTTATCCTGACAGCCAGACACATCCCCACCGAAGTTCAAAGACTTAGTTTGCCACGGGGGGGGGAAGAGTGAAGAGGCAAGCCATAAGGCAGCAGGAACAAACCAACCGTGGCTTTACCTACCCCTTTGAAGTAGGAACCAGAACTGCTTTTACCAAGATGGGCATGGGTTAAGTGGTAATGGACTCAAAGGGAGCTCAGAAAAGAGTGCCCCGTTCCAACTCTGACTTGATCCTTTTGCAAGACAGTGAACAGTAACGCTACTTCAGGTCGTCCTCCCCATACATTTGCTGCTCCTCAAATCTCCGTGGACAGACAGTATGGAGGCAAAGAAACATCCCTCAGGCAAAGCAAACGGGACAACTGCAGAGACTCAGTGCTTGCACCAATAGCACCCCACTGCTTCCCATCTGGGCTTCTACATACTGGAGGGCGAAGGAGGCTACTCGGTGGAAAACAAATGGCGGAAGTTAAATAAGAATTCTACCCAATAGGAAGGGTTCTTGAATAAATATACCCAAAAAGAATATTAGAACTCGGGAAATGAAGAATTCGAGACACTTTAAAGTCATTCCTGACTGAAAGGTTTCCTGGATCACTTAATGCCAACATAATGGGGACAGTAACAAAATGAGGAGAACAGGGCCATCTCACAGATGTGCCATGAAAACTGTGACAAGCATGTCAAGTACTCAGAATGGTGCCCGTGACACAGTCATCGTAAATGCCCAACGAACTTCCAATACTATGACGCTGATCGTAATGATGCCGCTTCTCCTGAAACGCTCCCGCCATCCCTTTCTGCCGCCTCTAAACCTTGTACACACTTCTACTATTTGTTTACACATTTAGTTACTCCGGAGGCCCCTGAGGTGGCAGACAATGACTTACCCAGAGGATCCAGAATGGTGCCTGGCACGTAGTAGAAATTTTATAAATGTAGATGCTTTGAAGCAGCCTTTGCAATTCTATTTGAATTCAAACACTGACTAATGATCATAAGCTGAGCATTGTACGAGCTGCTTTTCCACATGCTCTCGTTTGACAATTTTATCCCACTTTACGGATAAGGAGATAGGCTCAGTAGCCCCCATTTGGCTCTATAACTCCTCTCTGACTCTACAGACACGTCCTCACTAAAGCTTCGGTAACTCCCTGACCTCTCTCCCAGTGGTGACTCTATTGCTTGTCTTCTCTGAGCTCAGCCACAACGCTTGCGGGCGGGAAATGACAAAACCACACGGACTCGGCCCCTGCTGATTTATGCAGTCTAACTACCACTAGCCGCTGGCTGCCATGCTTCCTGCCCCACGGGCTCGATGCCTTTCAACACTCCCGCCCATTCAACCCTTTTCTACCCGTCTCCAACCATCACACTCCTCTGTGCCATTTCTCTCAGAGGTCCAAACCTCTGGAACACGAGTTAGGTCCAGAGTCCAACCAGTCTTCCTGCTCTGGGCCCTCTGTCCTCCCACAGTACCCTGAATTCTATCATGAGACCAGTCTTCGTAAAGACTAAAAGTCTTCCTAAAAGAGATTTAGGATGTCATTTTCAGAACCCATGAGCCGCTCCCTGTGGCAGAGGACAAGGACAGCATATACACACAGGGCTCTGTGCTCCAGTCCAAAGTATTTCTAATTCCTGCTAGTCTCCCATGCGAACTCTGTGCCCTAGCCAAAGCAGCCTACAGCCAATCTCCCACACGGCCCTTTACTCACACTACTCACCGGCACCGACCGGCCCACCCACACATCTCCTCTTCCCCTCTGCCTGGTGAAGCTTCCCAATGTTTCAAGGCTTCTGTCCCACTCCCTTTGTGAAGCCGTCCCTGATCAGCCCAGCCTTCCGGACCTCTCCTGCTTCTCAATATCCAGTGCAATTAATGTCCGTGCTCACTGGACTCCAGGCATATATGGTATCTTTCCATTTTCTAATACATTTTAATAACGAGTACAAGGTCTTAGAGTGACTTACACAAAAAAAGCACAGTATTCTGACCAAATAATCTTAAATATTTCTTTTAGAGTATTATGAATGTTGAGCAATGATTCTTCTTTGAAGCCTTACCTCTGTCCTAACTAGTGTTCTTTGGGGACCGCTTACCACTGAGGTCCCCAGAGTGTGCACAGCATCTCGCATTTTACAGCCAAACTTAACACACAAGTATCTGACCACTGGAGATCAGCACTTAGCAGGTAAGCCGAGCTGCAGGAATGGCTGACAACCCGTGACTGTTGGAAACAGCACTACCAAAGGATTCGAAAACGCTTTCCAGAGAGAAAAGATTTAGGTTAAACAGAGAACTACATTTAGTTGCTTCCTGAACATGTTTTCCCAATCAATAGACCTTTTAGAACACTGTCCCCATCTCTCTCTCTCTCACTCTCACACACACACACACACACACACACACACACACACACACACACACGGTTGGCAGAGGATTGCCAAGTGGAGTATGAGCAATTACAGCAAAACGGCTTAGAAACTGCTGACACCACTTAGCATGCAGTCACTGCGCTGGACACTAGCAGCAAGCTGTCAGACTCCCAAAACCCAAGCCATCACCAAATGGGTAGTAAACACGTTGTTGTTCTTTTGCTACCCTGGGGATTAGCGGAAAATAAGGTATTTGGGGTTCTAGGACATGAATGCCTAAAGGCTCGTCGGGGAGCTATCCAAGCCACGCCCAGAGGCTGATCTAAGCTGGTCCATTCCTGAGGGAATACTGAAGAGAAACAACGATAGTCTATTTTGCCATTACACTGCCCTTCTCTTCTTATACTATATTCTTCTTCCTTTTTAACATATTCACATTTGGAAGATAAGATGAAATGTGACAGATAAGGTTTATAAGAGCCTTGATCTCTCGGTGCCTCAAAGTCCTCAGGCATAAAACGAGAAAATCCTACTAAGTGATCAAGTAATCTAACACTAACATGTGATGGTCTTAGGTCGCTCCCCCACCTATTCCAGATAGTCTGCCTTATTCTACTGTAGCATCTGCCTAGGAGATCCAAGTGGAAAAGCGTCCCCAGCCGTGCACTATCCGGACAACAGTAAAAACCTCCTGTGAGGCTTGTGTCTGGTTCTTGAAGCAGAGATGAAGACCACCTGTAGGAGAAGCGGCTCAGCAAGGCGACAGCTGGCCTGCTCTACTTCCAGCATAGACCCTGTTTGGCAAAAGGGCTTCATTTGCATTCCTGATCACTACTGATGACAAAGAGGAAAACCAGATGGCATGAAGCTGCAGGGCCTCTTGTCCTCTCACTGTCCTGCCTCGACGAGGTACAACGGGTCACTACACACCACAAGCCGCCGTACCTGAGTTCTTGGCTGAGGACCAGCTCATGAGGTTTGTAGTATGTTTGTTAACGGAAATTTTGGAAAAACAGTTTTAGCTTAAGAGAAGGGAATTTTTTACTAGTGTCATTAAATTAAACAAGATGCAAAAATCAAGTTAGGGAGGTGGAGTGTGTAGTAGGAAAAACTCCCACTCTCCCCTTTGCCTACTCCTAGCAATGTTTCTCAGGTTCCTTTAGATCTGAGAATCTTTCCTGAGTCTATTATTCCCTCCCTTTTAGCATTCCAAGGCAGGCTAGATCTCCCCAAACTCAGGGATTTCAGGGAAATGATGGGCTGCATGGCCCATCCACCTCAGCTCAGAAAGCCTCCAGCAGAGGCAGCTTATTTTGCAAATGAGGGCAGTAAAAAAGGGGAGCCATAGAGGTGGAAAAATAGCAGGATCCGAGTGTACTCTCAGACCTGCTGGATGATGGCTGCCTTTGAAAAGGTTACAATCTGGCAACTTAAATTACGCCTGATTCTGAGCTAGGCTCTTTGCCTATGCGCAGGTGGTAAAAATCAAAGAAGTCAGCACGTTATACTGTCAGGGTCACTTAGGGAAACTACCTTAGTAAAGAGGCATACCCACCAGAATCTGCCAGTGAAAGCTGGAAAAGTAACTCAGTAATCTCTCTTAGCCTGACAGTCTGCTTATTTGCTGTTTTCACGTGGAAAGCACATTCGAGTTTCTATACTCAGCAAACCAAATACATCACAGTCCTACTGCTGTCTACAAAAAAGGCACGCCATATCTGATTTTCCTCCAAATGTAATTAAGCCATCTCTGCAATACTTCCTATAACTGCTACTACCGTTCTAAATTTGTATTTCCTATATTCAAACCAAAATGAATATTGTACTTAGTTCCTTCTCTACTTAATTAAAATGACTATGATTCCTCCTTTGTTCTTTAAGATCCTTCAATAACAATGGTTTTCAAACTGTATTCCAAGAAGCCCGGATAGTAACGTGGTTTGGGGGGAAGGGACAGGGAGAGGGGTGAGGTAGACCACCTCTCCCACAGCTGCATTTATCTGCCTCAAATGCCATGTTTGAAGAAAAGATAGTAATGTTAGAAAAAACAAAGACAAAAACAAAAAAAAAACTTGGGGCTCCTGGGTGGCTCAGTCAGATGAGTGTCCGACTTTGGTTCAGGTCGTGCTCTTACAGTTCGGGAGTTCGAGCCCCACGACGGGCCCTGTGCTGACAGCTTGGAGCCTGGAGCCTGCTTTGGATTCGGTGTCTCCTTCTCTGCCCCTCCCCCGCTTGTGCTCTGTCTCTCTGTCTCAAAACTAAACAAACATTAAAAAAACAACAACAACTTAAAAGTCACTGAGGTAATAGACTAGATTATCGAATATAGTGACCTAGGGAACTAACTACCTAGGCACTACTTGGTTACATGAGAATTAAGATAAGCCAAACTTCCAAGACCAGGGCTAGCGGGAGATAAGGACAGTGTAATAAACAAACGTAATTTATTAAAACCCTAATTTTAGCCAATGGTTTCAACTATCCATCTCCAACTGTTTTTTACCCCAACAACCAACCAGTGAAACAGAGTTGAACTTCTGGTAAAATGTATAGGCAGTAACAGGGAAGCCAAAGTGAAAAGCTAAAGATCTGATTCGTTGGCTCCTATGCCTTTAGTTGTTAATCATAATGCACAAAATAAAGAGCAGACCAGATCCTGCCAGATGTAGGCTATCAATGGACATGAAATCAGCCCCCTACCCTACCCCATGGTAGCTAATGCTACATTAGCCACAATTCCCAAGAGACAATAAATAAGCCAACCACAAAGCCACTTTAGTTAATTCCTACTGTAAGCCACTGATTCAGAATCTAGGTCATTCTGTTTCAAGCATAACGGAAAGGGAAGAGCAGCCAGTGGGAAGTGGACCTGGTGCAACTCACCGGTGCAGAACTCCTTGCTCACGGTGTGGGGCACTGTGATCCGCCGATAGACAATGGGCTCGGACTCCAGGATGTTCTCGTCGTGGCGGTAGCGAGCGGGCCTTTCATTTGGGACGCCCCGGGAACGGGCCCCACTTCTCCTCTCGTAGGTATCGATCTCCTCAAACACAGCTGCCTTGTCAAAAAGGGCCAGGTTCCCTTCAAAATCAAAATCTGTGTCTGGGATCTCCTCGATATCATCTCCGAAGCATTCGTCATCTTTATTCTTCAACTGGCCATTCTTTAAGCCACTTTTCTTTGGAGTTGCCTGATTTGGGTGTCTGCTACTAGATGACCCTAGAGAAAAAAAGGGGACTAAGGTCAGTGTGCCCACAGGAAGTGCGCAGTGGAAGTGGCAAATACATTAGTCCTTTATGGAGAGTGTTATAGGAATCGAAATGAAGATGGTAAAGATAAGCTATTCCTAGATCATATTAAGTGGCACAAACTACCACAAATCTCCTGGAATAATAGACTTCATATATTACTCAAGTAATAATGAATATAAAATAAGTACAACTCCTGGAAATCTTAACCAGTTCTATCCTTCACAAGGAAATCTGGTAATGACTGAGTCTTTCTGACAACTGAATGTCAAAAAAGTAGAAAGGTGCAATCCCTAACAAAAGAACACCAGTATTCTTCACAGATCTAGAACAGACAATCCTAAAATTTGTATGGAACCAGAAAAGACCCCAAATAGCCAAAGCAATCCTGAAAAAGAAGAGCAAAGTTGGAGGCATCACAATCCCGGACTTCCAGCTATATTACAAAGACAGTATGGTACTGGCACAAAAATAGACACTCAGATGAATGGAACAGAAGAGAACCCAGAAATGGACCCACAAACATACGGCCAACTAATCTTTGACAAAGCAGAAAAAAATATCCAATGGAATAAAGACAGTCTCTTCAGCACATGGTGCTGGGAAAACTGGACAGTGACACGCAGAAGAATAAACCTGGACCACTTTCTTACACCATACACAAAAATAAACTCAAAATGGATGAAAGACCTGAACATAAGACAGGAAGCCATCAAAATCCTCAAGGAGAAAGCAGGCAAAAACCTCTCTGACCACACAACTTCTTACTCAACACATCTCCAGAGGCAAGGGAAACAAAAGCAAAAATGAACTATTGGGACCTCATCAAAATAAAAAGCTTCTGCATAGCGAATAAAACAAGCAGCAAAACTAAAAGGCAACCAACAGAATGAGAAGATATTTGCAAATGATGTATCAGATAAAGGGTTAGTATCCAAAAATCTACAAAGAACTTATCAAACTTAACACCCAAAAAACAAATAATCCAGTGAAGACATGGGCAAAAGACATGAACAGACACTTCTCCAAAGAAGACATCCAGATGGCTAACCGACACATAAAAAATGCTCAACACCACTCATCATCAGGGAAATACAAATCAAAACCACAATGAGATGCCACCTCACACCTGTCAGAATGGCTAACATTAACAACTCAGGCAACAGATGCTGGCGAGGATGCAGAGAAAGAGCATCTCTTTGGCACTGCCGGTGGGAATGCAAACTGGTGCAGCCACTTTGGGAAACAGTATGGAGGTTCCTCAAAGAAATCAGAACTACCCTCTGACCCCCGATTGCACTACTAGGTATTTATTCGAGGGATACAGGTGTGCTGTTTCAAAGGGGCACATGCACCCCAATGTTTATAGCAGCACTATCAACAATACCCAAAGTATGGAAAGAGCCCAAATGCCCATTGACAGATGAATGGATAAAGATGTGACATACATACATACAATGGAGTAGTACTCAGCAATCGAAAAGAATGAAACCTTGCCATTTGCAACTACGTGACTGCAACTAGAGGGTATTATGCTAGGCAAATTAGTCAGAGAAAGACAAATATCCTACGACTTCACTCATATGAGGAATTTAAGATACAAAATAGATGAACATAAGGGAAGGGAAGCAAAAATAATACAAAAACAGGGAGGGGGACAAAACATAAAAGACCCTTAAATATAGAGAACAAACAGAGGGTTGTGGAGGGGTTAGGGGAATGGGGGATGGGCTAACTGGGTAAGGGGCATTAAGGAATCTACTCCTGAAATCATTGTTGCACTATATGCTAACTTGGATGTAAATTAGAAAATAAATAAATTACAATATATAAAGTAATAAAAATGAAAATAAAGAATTATAATAAAATGAAAAAAAAGTGGAAGGGCAGGGTACAGCAGTCTCTTCCCATAGATCTGAGTGGTTTGACCCCAAATGTCCAGCAGTTAAGAGAGAAATACCCCCAGAGTAAAAGAACACCAACTCCTTATAACCTGACCTTCACAGAAAACTACTGCTCAACTGGCTCCGAATTCTATGCTTCCCAAGCAAACAACCCTCTAATTTTTAATGTGGTCTTAGCCTAGAACCCAGCAGGGGGAATCTCTGGTTTAGAGAGATTCCAGATCTTGAGCCAGACAGACATCTGTTACTGTAAGTTGGTATTTTGACTTACAAACCTGTATTTAGCTCTCTCTTTTTTAGTATTTAAGAGAGAGACAGAGTGAGTGCAGGAGAGGGGCAGAGAGAGATGGAGACACAGAATCTGAAATAGACTCCAGACTCTGAACTATCAGCACAGAGCCTGACACGGGGCTCAAACTCACAAGCCATTGAGATCATGACCTGAGCCAAAGTCGGATGTTTAACTGACTGAGACACCCAGGTGCCCCTAGATCTCTTAATGTGATCTTTTCTCAGAATTTAATACTTGTAGGGAAGCAACTTCTGAACCATCGAATAGGGCAAGGATCATACTGACCTGACTGTACAGTGACCACACCAAGATACACATCAACACCAGAACAGCCCGCACTCTCTATCTGGCCACCACACATCAGTCAACAACTCTTCTGGCAGCCAAGACAGAAAATCCCACAGAATTCTCCAAACCATCCACTCCTAGAGAATCCTGAATTGAGTTTATATTCTGACCACCCTGAAAGGGTGGACCAGGCTAGTGGTATGTCAAACTGAACCTCCAACATGGTTTAAATGTGGTGTGCCTCCTTTTGAAGACTGAGCTCTTTAATTAATGAAAATACTTAAGTAGAGGTTAGTAATGACCACAAGCAAACCCTCTCACATACATCATCCCAACTATCCTGCTCTAACCTCTTGCGACTCCCTTCTACCCTGTGGACGAGCCAGGACACCTAGGATCTAGCTGCAGTTCTCGTTAACATGTTATACAATCTCCATTTCCTTGTATGTGACCTGCTCACTGTTGTGAACACAGCTCCTAGCACACAGCAGGCAGTCAATAAACATTTGTTTAACAAATTAATCAACATTGGAAGATCCACTACAATAATTATTTTCAAAGATGTGCACTGTGCAAATATAACTCGCGTCCCCAAGTCTTCCTAATGCCAGATATTGGTATAGAAAAGGGCTGAGCTGGAAGATGAGATCTAGGCCTCTGAAAATAACTAAGGTTGGACAAAATTATAAAGGAGAGGAAGATCTAGCTGAGCCACCATCAACAGCCTGGATTATAGAACAATGACAAGCTGTCAAAATTTGGGTTAAGTTCTAGTTCCAATAATCTGACAAAAACATTTAGTGAGATATATAGCAAGTAACTAAAATACACTGTAATAAGAATTATAACAAATTTATATAAAGTATGATAGAAATGTAGATGAAAAAAGCAGAGCTGGATTAGGAATGAGAGAGCAAGCACAAAAATACAAGGTCAGGATAACACCCTCAGCAATAGAAGTAGGCAGGGGAAGAACTAGAAAAAAGTCCAGCATACAGGACTAATGTTCTGCCTCAATATAAATCAAAACATACTATTAGAAAACAGGCCTCTGGCCCAGGGGTCTTTCTCCAGCAGGTGTGGGTATACCCAGGAGTGTAAAGGATGACCCACTGGGATGAAGGGAGAAGATGCTGCATACTCTATTTTCTTTTAACTAAAAAGAATAGGAAATTAAGCTTTATGAATTTAATGTTCAGATAGAAATTGGCACCCTTATGGGGTTTCATCTCAGCCACTGCCAGTATTTGAGATGCTGGAAGGAAGAGTGATGTTCCATAACAAGAAGTGTGCCCATAAAAGTGGACCCGCATCAATTTTTGTTGTTATGGGATGTAGGTAACATAAAATTTACCATTGTAACCATTTTTAAGTATACAGTTCAGTGTCATTAAGCACATTCACACTGTTGTACAAGATAAAAATTTTTAGCTACTGTAACATACTAAAGTAAGTGGCTTAAAGATTCCTATAAAGAAACTGTGTATTAAAGATAATACTAATATATTACACCATCATAAGCGAACAAAAGAACAGCAGAGCTAACACCTCCCCTACTCCTCTTATAGGCCTTCTTTAGCTAGAATGAAGTTTTTAAAAAACTGATCAGATCTAAGAAGATGGTCTCCCAAACTAAAAAAATGTATCCAGGTTATTCCAAACACGAATCCATACGGACTCTCCCAGATTAACCTCACCGTAAGTGTATATTCTACATCAGGAGTCTGCAAACTGTTTGGAGGCCACCAAATCCAGCCCACTGCTGTTTCTGCAAAAAGTTTTCTTGGAATACAGTCACACTCATTTGTTTACATATTGTCGAAGGCCACTTCCGGGCTGCAAAAGCAGCATTAAGTATTTGAGACAAAGACCTCGTGCCCTGCAAAGCCTAAAATATTTAACATCTGACCCCGTACAGGAAAAGCGTGCTCACCCTGCTCTCGGAGGCATTCTTTTCAGCTAATAACTTTCCAGCAATGAAAAACATATCTTTTAATTAACTGAACCCAGGACCAGTTCTTTGAACCTCTGTTTCCTTCAAAGTGTTCAGGGTGTCACTTATTATTAGCCTTTCTACTCCACACTTGATCTCTGCGATGCTGGGCTGGACTTCACAACTGCGTCCTTCCTCCCTTAGCCTGCTTCCTGTCAGGTTCCACTACCAGTAGTAGACACGTGAAGAGAGTGGAAGGAAAAAAAGGAAGGAGGAATGAGACGGGACTTTCTTCTTGTTTGTTTTCTATTCGCACCAGCACTGCCCTGGCAGTCGGTTCCAGTCTCACGTTTTTCTATTTGCCTCGTGCAGACAGAACCAGCCTCGGGACAGCTCTGGAATTACTGGCACCAGCTCTGAGAAGCCCCTTCTCTGAACTTCAAGCTTCTAATATGGCAGCCTCTTCCCTGTTTCCCCTCCCTCAATGTCTCTTTTTGCTTTTTTTGGTCTTCTAACACCTACTTAACCAATTCTACTAAATTCCTTCTGAAATAACTAATGTGGTTACTATTTTCTTTAGCGGTATGCCAAGATTTAAAAAACTTAATGACTCACAGCTAATCACTCTGTTCTAACCAAATATTAATGTTTAATAAGCAAAAAAGTTTTGAACTATTAATAAAATGTTCCTTTAAAAATAGTTCGTGTTTACTTCAGCCTTTTTAAATTGTAAAGGTAAAGAACTTTCTGAAATACAGACACATAGACATACACGGAAATAGTGCTTACAGCTCCAATTCTAAAATCTCAGACATGGGCCAAGATTAAATACAGACCAGTACAGATGAAAGAGCTCATCTTCTCCCAGCGGGGATGAAAATTTTAATTGATTTGAGCTCAAAGTAGACAAATCGACAATTAGACAATCTCTCACCCAACAGAAAAGAGACACCTAGAAACATTAATTTCCTTACAGAGATCAAGTGATGAAACCATAAAGTCAAACCCCTAATCACTGCCGCTACCAATGGGAAACTGCTTAGCTGTAGACAAAGTGAAAACAAAAAATAAGTAGAACGGGAAAATACTAAAGAAACAAAATCAGCCAAGATCTACTGCCGCCCTGGATTCAGTCCTGGGAGCCAAGAGAAGATCCCCCTGGGCTTCATCTGCTCAGAGATGCAACACTGATCTTTCTTTTTACAGCTTTACTGAGGTATTATCGGTATACAAAAACCTGCCCACACTTAATGTATACAATTTGATGAGTTTGGACATATGCAAACACTTGTAATACCATGACCACAATCAAGGTAATAAACATCTCCATCATCTCCCCACCACCTCCAAAAAAAAAGTCAATCACTCATAGTTATTCACTCTGTTGAATAACCAAATATTACTTTTTTAATAAGCAAAACATATTTTGAAACATGAAACCAAATTTAAACTAATATTACTTTAAAAGTTTACTTCGTGTTTATCTAGTTCTTTTTAATTTGTTCCTATGTGTCTCATACCTAATGTATATAGTATGTATGTATCGTAGAAAGAAGTCAATAAATTGGTGAGCCCAACAAGAGTTGTCGGTGTCACAGAAATGCTTACTTTTACAAAAGGAAGTAAAAGAAAGCTAATGAACTAATCAATATTAGGAGTCAAATACTTCATGCTTATTTTAAGGCACTATTTATGCCAAAGCACAATTTCTTTGAAGCTGAATATAGTTTATCTGAAAGAAAGGAATGGGGGTAGTCTCCAGGAGTCTCTTCATTTCAGCCAACTGTACCTATAATCATACCACCGCTCACTGACTCCAAAACACATTTCACTCAGGATAGAATTCTGATCAGTATTTTTCTAAATTCATTTTAAAGTTGTTCATTAAGCATCTGCCACCCACTAGGATGTGTGCTAAGTGCTGGAGCGTCGACAGGGAACAACATCCACATATTGTTGATACTGAACCGCAGGGCTAGTCTAAAGTCACTCTCACCCCCCTTTACTATCATTCCTCATCACTTCTGCAGACTCGACAGTCAAACTGCCCGTATCTTCCACCATGGCACTTTCAACAGACCCTTGCCACAGGTAAGCAATTTTAGAGTTTTTTGCCCTGAGAGCAGGTTCTATGGTTGCCTATAATGTCCAGATCTCTCCCTCGGGACAAAACCCATTTTTGTTCAGATAAATACCATATCCTCCTCTCAGGGGAGGGAAAAGACAAATTTCTGAATCAATCATGGTGCTGCTCATGCCAACAACTGACTTAAGCATGGGCATGTGAAGAATACTGGTCAGGAAGACAGAATGGGGTGAAAGGTGGAGAACAGATCTTGCAGCAGTTTCTGATAGCAAGGCTTCCTCACTCCTGAAGAACTTCTGATTCTCAATCAGGGGCAATATTACCCCCCAGTGGGACATCTGACAATGTCTGGAGACATTTTTGGTTGTTACAACTGGTGGTGGTTGGGGTGTGTTCCTGGCATCTAGAAGGTAGAGTCCAGGGATGCTGACGATTCTATAATGCACAGGACATTATAACAAAATTTATCTGGACCAAAATATCAAGAGCAGCGAGACTGAGAAACCCTGCTAAAGATGGCAAACTAGAAGAGACAGTGTCTTCCCTCCTGAAGAATCTGGATGAGATGCCTAGAACTGCTGGAACCAGTGAGTATCAGTCTGAGGACAGAGCCAATGCACAAAGGTAAGTTTCAGAGAAACAAGACTGGAGGCTTGATTGCACTACGCCTGGAAATGTCCCAGCCCTGGGTTTCACATATGACATAATTTCTTCATTACCAACACGCAGGGTTTCTAGTACAGCCAGAGCATCCTAAATTATAAAAACCACTTTAACATTTGCCACGAGCTTTTTTCACAAAGATTACTTCGTTGTTATAATATTCTAAAGTATTACAAGGTATTAGAGAAGCAAGAAAATACTTAACATGGTTATTATTTCTATAGTCATTGACCAGCCAAAAGTAAAGGAAGAAAGACACTAAGGACTCCCACCACTTGTCAACGTGCAGAACCTATGTAGCTGGCACCATCTTAGGCTCTGATGTGCACATTATCTCGGTTTGTCTTTAGAACAACCCAATTAAAATCAGCATTCTACCAATGAGGAAGCTAAGGATGTTCCAAACTGATACAGCTAATAAATGTCTAAGTTAGGACTTGAACTCTGATCTGTCAGATACCAAATTGCACGCTGTTTATGGAAACAAGAATAAGGAAACCACCTAACTCTGACAGAGCTAGCAAAGTTAAAAGAACTAGAAGAGGATCATGTCTAGAAAATGAGCATATAAGGCAAAAACAAAAAACCTATTCAGTACAGCACAATGGTAAAAAAAAAGGAATTCAAAAGCAACAGGAAACAAGTATTCCTTTTTTAGAAATAACTTTTTGTTAATAAATGTTAATAGTGCAAAAAATATACAGAAAATTGCAGATATTCACTTAACTTTTTAAGTTTATTCTGAGAGAGAGAGAGAGAATGCAGGGGAGGGGCAGAGAGAGAGGGAGAGAGACAGACCCAGGCAGGCTCTGCAATGTCAGCACGGGGCCTGATGCAGGGCTCAAACTCACGAACCATGACACCATGACCTGAGCTGAAGTTGGACCCTTAATGAACTGAGCCACCCAGCACCCCGAAAATTGCAGATATTCACTTAACATTTTGACATGTTCCCTTTTAGCCAAAAAGTATGCATCCATCTTATGAAATTTTGTATCTTGCTTCCTTGCTTAGGAGATTCTGTTTCATGAATGATTTCCCCAAATATCTTTTTATAAGATTTTTTTTTATAGGGGCCCCCGAGTGGCTCAGTCGGTTAAGCGTCCGACTTTAGCTCAGGTCATGATCTCATGGTCTGTGAGTTCAGGCCCCACGTCGGCTCTATGCTGACAGCTCAGAGCCTGGAGCCTGCTTCGGATTCTGTGTCTCCCTCTCTCTGTCCCTCTCCTTGCTCACACTGTCTCTGTCTCTCTCTCAAATATAAATAATAAAACATCAAAAAAAATTTTTAGAGGCACCTGGGTGGCTCAGTCGTTTAAGCGTCCGACTTCAGCTCAGGTCATGATCTCATGGTCTGTGAGTTCAAGCCCTACGTCGGGCTCTATGCTGATGGCTCAGAGCCTGGAGCCTGCTTCGGATTCTGTGTCTCCCTCTCTCTCTGCCCTCCCCTTGCTCATGCTCTGTCTCTGTGTCTCTCAAAAATAAAATAAAAACGTTAAAGAAAAAAAAATATTTTAATAAGATTTTTTACAGACTATACCCTATTGATACATACCATACCTACTGATGAACTTTTAAGCTATTTCTCATTTTTATTGTTACAGGCTCAGCCCAAACACACCCATCTCCAACTGAAAGATCATCCCCTTCTGGCCACTGCGGCAGTGTGGGCACCGTTCCTCCAGCACTTGCCCCATACTGCCTACTTTGTTCTGCAGTTATCTGTGTTTTTACTCTAACTCCTCAAGGACAATGTAAGTAAACAGAGGGCAGAACTGTGTCATTCAGACCAGTCACCCAATTCTATGCCATGTCCACCATAAATATAGAAATCTCTGCTGAATTAATAAAAACAGCCATCTCAAAAGACAAAAAATACACCCTGCAAACAACCAAAGTTAAGAGTCTAAAGAAGTCACTAAAGAAAAGGCAATTTGAGATTAACTATGAGAAAGAAAGGGAATTATCAAATCTTTGCGTGACTGAAAAAGACAGGAAGATGAAGTTGTCAACAATAATGAAAGAGGGGGTATGCGGCATGGGCTTCAGAGGAAAGGAGTTCGGTCACGCCCAGTGTGGACTGACAAGGAACCCTCCTGCATCTATCACAATCACAGATGAAGGCCAGCAGTTAGTCAGTTTGAGAGAAGGCCGGGCAAAAGCAGCGAAATAGGAAGCCGTTTTTGGCTCAGCCTTCAGACTCTGTAAACACCACTTGTAAACAAACCAGAGTTGTGTCTTTAGAAGGTATCAGGTATTTCCTCACACTCTGTCTGAATACAGAGCTTACATTCATTTATTTGACAAATACACACTAAGGACCATCTATGTTCCAAATACTGTTAGGAAAACAGACAGCAAAAAAGATTTCCAAGAGGAAATACTGACATCATAGATCAGCAAGAAAAAGATAAGAGATTATAAAGTAAATGAAAAGCAAGCCAATATGCTCAGTTGTCTCTGATTCTCCCTTTTCCTCATACTTTACTACAAATATTGGGAAGTCCTGGGTGAATAAGCTGTCTCAATACTTGGCTTACTCTGCCCAAGGGCCTGGTTCTATATTTAAAATGGCCTTTGGCAAATAATTAAAATGTGTTCATTTGAAATATAACATATATAAAACTAAACAGCACAGCTGTTGTTTGGAATTTAAGATAATAAAATATTTGGGGTAAAAAAAATAAAATGGCCTTTAGCCACGAGGAGAGAAAAGCGCTTCCCTTGGAAAAGATAAACAGAGCTTCACAGATTCTATACCTTCCCATTACAAGGGCCAAGTATGTGTTAAGACTAGAGGCTGGCCGCCTTCCTGTGCCATTTTGCTGCCAGCTTTTGGCACAAAAGCCCTTTGGCCAAGATAACTTACAACAAACCCATTGTTGTGTAACCCTCGGTGCCACTTATTTATTGGTTTTTGTCACACACATATTGTAAAGGGGAACTTTGTCCTGCACTTAGCACGCTAAAGGGCACGTATAGGTCAAATTGCAAATGTTTTAATGTCAGACTCAAAGAGCTTCACGAGGAGATAACTGAGAGCACCTGGAACCTTCTTTTCAACTCCCCAAATTTTAGGCCTTGGTAATTATTCAACTTCTTGGGCTCCAGCAACAGCACCTGGGCACATCCAAGGAGGTTAAGAAGTCACAGTAAGACCTTGGATGGTGGGGTGGGAGCACTGGTAAAATGAACAGACCATACACAGACCTGTATCCACAGCCAATCTCAAACGGTTTCCCTCTGCTTCCCAGGACTAACATTCCATTCATCTACCTGACAAAAATGGAGCCTATTTGGGATATTCTCTCTCTCTCTCTCTCTCTCTCTCTCTCTCTCTCTCTCTCTCTCCCCCCCCCTCCCTCCTTCCCACACACACACTTACACTCTTGGCTCAGGTCATGATCTCATGGTTCATGAGATGGAGCCCCGCATCAGGCTCTTTGCTGGCAGTGTGAAGACTGCTTGGGATTCTCCCTCCCTCTCTCTCTCTCTCTCTCTTTCTGCCCGTCCCCCTTCCCCACTCACATGTGCACACACACTCTCTCTCTCAAAAACCAGAACTGAAGAAAGATTATATTCCTATACTTTATCAATTTACTAGTTTCAACATCAATAAACATATACCAGGAAAATTTCTATTTATATATCTCTAATGGGAAAAATACTTAGGGGCACCTGGGTGGCTCAGGTGGCTAAGCGTCTGACTTGGGCTCAGGTCATGATCTCATGGTTTGTGGATTCAAGCCCTGCATCGGGCTCTCTGCTGATGGCTCAGAGCCTGGAGCCTGTCTTCGGATTCTGTGTCTCCCTCTCTCTCTGTCCCTCCCCTGCTTGCACTGTTTCTCTGTCTCAAAAATAAATATTTTAAAAAATATTAAAAATACCCCCCAAAAAAAGAAAAATACTTAATCTCCATTTCTCCATTCATCAATGAAAAAAACAATGATAATCTACATTACAACTGCATTGGGAAGAAACCAATCAATTTTCTTGGAATCCTTAAAATGTTCTGGCAGACCTTTCTCCTCATCTTACAGGGTTCACTAAACAAATAAATGCAACTCCGGGGCGCCTAGGTGGCTCAGTCAAGTAAGCATGTGACTTCAGCTCAGGTCATGATCTCACAGTTCATGAGTTCGAGCCCCACATCGGGCTCTGTGCTCACAGCTTTGGAGCCTGGAACCTGCTTCTGATTCTGTCTCTCCCTCTCTCTCTGCCCCTCCCCCACTGTGCTCTGTCTCTCAAAAATAAACATTAAAAAAAAATCAAAAATAAATAAATAAATGCAACTCAACCTATCACAAACCAATTCTGAGGTACATCATCACATCATCAAATTCCCAGGTCATAGACATTTTCCACACTAATCTGGATTCAAAAGAAGTTCACTGAAAGAGAATAACATTTTTTTTTTTTTGCCATGATCCCTGTACCTTACTTATGTGCATTTAATAATCTAGGGAACATACTAAACAGCAAAAGCAGAAGCATCATCCAACAGGGGATCCTTTTTGAGAATGACCCAACTTTTTTACCAGAGTGACTTCTTAAACATCAAATAAACTACTTGTTCGACGTTACCTGCACTCTTTCAAGAAAGTTGCTATAATTGTTGGTAAGGGGGAAAAAATTCGATAGTCTTACCATAACATCCAGCATTCATACTCCCGGGTATTTACCCAACTGATCTGAAAACTTGTGTCCACGTAAAACCTGCACACAAACGTTTCTAGTAAGTTTTGTTCATAATCATCAAAAGCTGGAATCAGCCATCCCTTCTCGGCCTTTTGGCTAAGATCAAATGTAAAAGTTGGAATCAGCCAAGATGTCCTTCAATAGATAAATGGATAAACTTTGATACATCCATACAATTAAATATTATTCAGCAATAAAAGGAAATGAGCTATCAAACCACAAAGACATGAATGGTTTGTGGGGTTTTTTTTTGGTTGTTTTTTTTAGTTTGAGGGAGAGAGAGTCGGAGTGGGAGAGTGGGGCAGAGAGAGAGAATCTTAAGCAGGCTCCATGCTCAGTGCGGAGCCCAATGCAGGGCTCAATCCCACGACTCTGGCGTCATGACGTGAGCCAAAATCAAGAACCGGACACTCAACTGACTAAGCCACCCAGGCACCCCAACATGAATGAATCTTAAATGCACACTGTTAAGCGAAAGAAGCCTGTCTCAAAGGCTACATACTGTGTGATTTTAATTATATCATATTCTGGAAAAGGTGAAACCTACAAAGATGGTGAAAAGATCAGTAGTTGCTAAGGTGGGGGAGAGGTCATGGAGGAAAAAGCAGAAAGACTAAATTGGTGAAACAAGGGATTCTGTATAATACTGAATGATAGATACAAGGCACTGCATGTTAAAACTCAGAACTTTAGAGCGCAAAAAATAAGCCTTAGTATATGCAAATTTTTAAAAATTCATTGAGGAGGTGGGAGGATCCCAGGATGGAAGGCAGAATGTGACAAAACCATCTGTTACAAATGTATAAAATAAGTCAATGAAGGGAGTCCACACTCCCTTCAGGTTAGTAATTCCAATAGTGCTATACCTGTACACTGGAACTGAATGATTTAAGCCCATGAATGATTTAAGCAGATGGTAGGAGACCATCTAACAGTCTTTCGCTGATAGAGTGAGAGGTGACAGATAAGAAAAAGAGGTGACTAGAGTGACGCAGGTGGTAATGGATTCAAGCTGGAGACATCAGTATGAACTCATGCTTAGCTTCATATAGTACAGAAGGCTACATATAAAAATAGCAACAGATACGTGTACATACACTAGCCAAGTACACATGTATCTATTTCCCTGTTCTGTCAGCCAAAAAGGCAACACCCAGGAGCAATAAGCATAGCTGGCATCCAGGTAATGGCTTATAATACCACTCTCCAATAAAATAAATAGGGCTCCTTGGAGACATGGCTGATTCTACGGCTAGGGCAAAAAATATAGACGAAAATGGGGCTCCTGGGTGACTCAGTTGGTTGAGCATTTAACTTTCGATTTGTGCTCAGGTCATGATTCCAGGGTTGTGGGATCAAGTCCTGCGTCAGGCTCTGTGCTGAGTGTGGAGCCTGCTTAAGACTCTCTCTCACTCCCCCTCTCCCCTGTCCCACCCTCATGCTGGCTCTCTCTTTCTAAAATAAAAATTAAAAACAAAAAAAGTGATTAGAGATAAACCTGGCGCATCTTGTAGTGCCAGAAAGTAAAGAAGTACTGGGGAAAAAAACCTACCGATAATAATGGGGGAAAGGAAAACAGGAGCTAACCAAAACAGCTCCCAGTGGCCAATGCCAAGCAGTAAAATAAAGCGGTGACGAATTATAACCCAAAGTATAAGATTAATACTTATGAGTCCATAGTGATAAAAATAAATAATTGAATAAACAGGAGAAAACAAACAAATCTCTGGTGCAGAGGAAGTCCAAATATATGCCGATACTCTGCATAAATTACTTCTTAGGTGTGGGCTGCACAGTGACTTCCTTCCAATATAGGAGGGGTGGGGAGAACTCTACAGAGAAATGTGACACACACTTCTCTCAGCCAATCAGGATCAACATCAAGTAATAAACCATGTTGTACATACCCTTGACATGAAGTGATGAAAATAACTTCTATCACTGTAGTCTTCCACCCTAAACATATAACCCAATCTAATCACAAGAGAAACATCAAATCCCAATTGGGAATATTCTACAAAACACCTGACTGGTACTTGTCAAAACAGTCTACGTCACCAAAACCAATGAAAGTCTGAGAAACTGTCAGATGCAAGAGGAGACATGACTATCAAATGTAATGTGGTATGCTGAACGAGAGTCTGTAACAAGAACATGAGGTAAAAACTAAGGTAATCTGAAGAAAAGACTTTACTTCATAATCATGTATCAACACTGGTTCTTTAATTATAACAAACTTACCTTAGTAATGTGAGATGTTAATAAGAGAAAAAAATACTAGGAAAAAATTGCTAATGAAGGTTATCTCAAAGCACATGAGTTTATAAACTGCTTGACTAAATTTTAAACAAACAAGTCAGTGTTTTCAGTAAAGAAAAAAGGGCTTTTTTTTAAGTGAGAATAAAGCAAAGCAGAGAGGGTTAAAGTCTAAATGGAAATAGAAAATTTCCTATGCAAGCATTCTTCAGTTTTTCAAAAGATACGGAAGTAACAATTCAATTTTAGTCTCAGGTTTTCAACCACTGTCAATTCAGATGGTTACTTAAGCAATGAAGGAATGGGTCTTGAAATACATTTTTTTTAAGTTCCAAAATTTCAAGAGTTCATTCATGAAATCAGGGCATTTTCAAAACTTAAAAGTGTTGGCCCCAACACAGATTCTGGTGAAATCTGTTATTATTCACCTTTATAACATCATTCTAGTGAATGTGTTAAAAACCATACCAGATTCTAGTGAATTAATTACGGTTCCACAGTGAGTAAACGGCATTCAACAATTTGTTCGTGCCAATCACAACCGGACAATCAACACACCAGTGCACATTCTCCTTTATGTGTTAGCAAGGACAGTGAATACAGCAAATTTAAAATTGTAGTCTGTCAGAAGGAGCACCTGGGTGGCTCAGTCGGTGGAGCATCCAATTTCGGCTCAGGTCATGATCTCACAGTTCATAGGTTCGAGTCCCACGTCAGGCTCTGCACTGACAGTGAGGAGCCAGCTTGGGATTCTCACTCTTTCCTCTCTCTTTGCCCCTCCCCCACTTACACTTTTTTCTCTCAAATAAACTTTAAAAACAAAACAAAACAAAAAACTGTAGTCTGTCAGTAACGTCCAATCACAAAGCTAACTCCTTCCTCTCCTCTAAGGATGAGAGCCAAATCGCAAGTTACCCAAGAATCCCCTGGAACGGCCAAGTGCAGGCTCAACTCGGACATCACCACCACCACCACCTGTTCCCAGATTAAAGGCAATAATCGCTTTAGTCTATGTGAACTCCAGGCAGGTTACTGACTTTTCTTGAAGGGAGTTAAGTCGAGGGAGAGGGAAGGAAGCTGATGTGAGTCTCTAACAGCTTATTTTCTTTCCCTTAATCTCTTAAAGGAGACCTACAATAAGAGAATCATGCTGTATTTTTTTTTAACATTTTTTATTTTATTTTCGAGAGACAGAGACAGAGCGTGAGCAGGGGAAGGGCAAAGAGAGAGGGAGATACGGAATCCGAAGCAGGCTCCAGGCTCCGAGCCGTCAGCACAGAGCCCGACGCGGGGCTTGAACTCACAGACCGTGAGATCATGACCTGAGCTGAAGTCGCTCAACCGACTGAGCCACCCAGGCGCCCCCATGCTGTATATTTGAGAAGCTTTGCCAGCATCCCTTTTCACTAGGACAACAAAGAATTTGTTTAAAGAACAGCAGTGGGTAATAGCTTATAGCCCTGAAACACGTTAGGAAGAAATCTCAATCTGATCCAACTTACAAGAGTTGTGCCGACGACGGAAACTTTTGGATTGACTCAAGGATTCCGTGTGCCTGTCCACATAGCTCTTTGAGCACTGTTGCTGCTGGGGGGAAACGGCAACATCTTGGCTCTTCACATCTGTCCTCTTAGGGATATTCTGAGGGGCACTGCTGGAAGAGGTTGGCTTCTTCACCAGCTTGCCTGTGCCATTCTGATTGATACCCACTTGGTACCCAACACCGGAAGGGCCTAATTCTGTCTGATGAAGGTCTCCGAAATGTTGGTTTTCTCCAGGACCTGGTATCTCCAGAATTTTTAATTCTGTAATGTCACCTGCCCTGAAATACACAAAAGAGTAACAGTGTCATACTCATGTTCATAGCAGCATTCTTCCCAAGAGCCAAAGGGTGGAAACCCAAGTGTCCACTGTAAGATGAATGGATAAACAAAATATGGTACAGACTTAAACAGTGAAATATTTACTAGGCCTTTAAATTTTTTTTTTTTATGTTTCTTTTTTGAGAGAGAGGGAGACAATAATTCAAAGCAAGCTCCAGGCTCTGAGCTGTCAGCACAGAGCCCAACGCGGGGCTCCAAGTCACATACCATGAGATCATGACTCGAGCTGAAGTCAGACACTTAACCAACTGAGCCACCTAGGCACCCCACTAAGCCTTTAAAAGGAGGGAAATTCTGACACATGGTACACCATGGATGAACCCTGAAGACAGTATGCTAAGTAAAATAAGCCATCGCAAAAGGACAATTATTAAATGATTCCACTTATATGAGATATCTAAAATAGTCCTATTCATAGAGAAAGAAGGTAAAAAATTGGTTACCAGAGCTAGAGGAAAAGGAGATTGGAGAGTTAGTGTTGACAGGGTATGAAGTTTCACCGTGGGATGACGGAAAAGTTCTGGAGACGGATAGCAGTGACAGGAGGGAAGGCTGTGGAGGTAATGGGGGCCAGATCAAACTCGTATTACATTTTTCCAGAGGTTGTAGGGAAGGTGGAAAAGCTAGCAGGAAGAACACTGAGTTAGGAGATCAGGAAGAAATAAGAGGGGACGAACAGGGCAAGTGACAACGCAAATGGAGAGGGGAGGATGAAACCAAGAGACATTTGGACTCCACAGGGCTTGGTGACTAACTGAGCATGAGGATCAAAGAGAAAGAAGAATTTACAATGATTCCTAAGTTTCTAACTCAGAAAGGTATAATTAGTTTACCGATTAACGGTAGACCTTTGAAAGAGGAAACCTACAGATAACAAGTTCAGCTTTGAAAATCTTAAATTTAAGATATTTTGTGGGAATGGGCTGCCTGGGTGGTCACTTGGTTAAGCGTCCGAATTCAGCTCAGGTCATGATCTCACAATTCATGGGTTCAAGCCACATGTCGAGCTCCACGCTGACAATGCAGAGCCTGCTTTGGTTTTTAGTCTCTCTCCCTCTCTCTCTCTCCCCCTCTCCCACTCACGCTTTCTCTCTCAAAACAAATTAAAAAATGTATATATGTGAACAAATTTCACATATTCATTAAAAAAAAAAAGATATTTTGTGGGAGGGGCCACCAGCCGGCTCAGTCAAAAGGGCATCTGACTTGATCTCAGGGCCGAGCTCTATGCAAGGTGTAAAAACAAAAAGATATTTTGTGGGATATCCACCTGGAAATGACCAATAGACAAAATAAGTGTGTGGAGTTCAGATAATGGGTCTAAATTAAAGATCTGGAGTCTCATTAACGTGCAAGAAGGTACACACGAAGTGAACTTTGAGTAAGTCAATCTTAAAAAGTGAGTAGAAGAAGGGCACCTGGTGGCTCAGTCAGTTAAGCATCCAACTGCAGGCCAGGTCATGATCTCACAGTTAGTGAGTTCGAGCTCCGCACAGGGCTCTCTGCCGCCAGCACAGAGCCCACTTTGGATCCTCTGTCTCCTTTTCTCTCCGCCCCTCCCCTGCTCGCATATCCTCTCTCAAAAAGAAACATTAAAAATAAAACAAAAAGGTGAGTAGAAGAAAAGGAACGTGGTGTCGGGCATGTAAAGAAATGGAGGAATACACGGAAAGAGAATCCAAAGGAGTGACAGAGGAACTAAAAGAGGACACTTCAACAGTTAGGGGGCATCTGAATAAGGTTAGAATGAAGACACTGGCAGAATCTGGCGATTAGTTACTTTGTAACGTTAGTTCAGCAAGATGGTAAAACTAGAAAAAAGACAATGGTGAGGAGAAGGAGGACCGGAGAATGAGGCCACAAGAGGAATGAAAACAGACTATTTTGCCCTGAAAAGAATCGCGGGTATAAAGAGAAAGGAAAGGACAGGGCAATTACTAATGGCACATGCAAGCTGTGGGTGGATGTGGGTGTTGGAAGGTGTGAACTGTGGGGGAATGCTGAACCCACAGAGGAGAAAGACAGTATAAAGGTTGATAATGAAGACACAAAAGAGATGGAGTAGGGCGTCAAAGGAGACAGAAAAGGATAGAATGCAAAGCATACAGGTCAAGGGTGGCCCTGAACATACAGGCTACGTCTTCTGTTGAGACTTTGGAAGAGGTTAGAAAAGATTATGTGAAGGTACTTTTTAGAGAGTCAAGGAAGCTCTTGTCTGACAGTTTTTTTGTTTGTTTGTTTGGTTTTTTATGTTTTTATTTTATTTGTGAGAGAGAGAAACAGAACATGAGCAAGGGGGGCGGGCAGAGGAGGAGAGAGACATGGAATCTGAAGCAGGCTCCAGGCTCTGAGCTGTCAGCACAGGGCCCGACACGAGGCTCAAACTCACAAACTGTGAGATCATGACCTGCGCCAAAGTGGGCGCTCAATCGGCTGAGCCACCCAGGTGCCCCTCATCTGACCGTTCTGCTGTTGCTCTAACCTAAGAAAGGGAGATTGTGCGACAAACTGGTGAAAAGAGGAATGTGAAGACAACTGAACTTGCAGACAACAACCGAACTTGAGATCCATAGACAAACCCTAAGAAAAATATATTCTGGGGGCACCTGGTGGCTCAGTCAGTTAAGAATCTGACTCTTGGTTTTGGCTCCGGTCATGAACTCATGATTCATGAAATCAAGCACTGTGTTGGGTTCTGCATTGACAGCTTGATCCTTCTTGGGATTCTCTCTTCTCTCTGCCCCTCCCCTACTCATGCTTGCTCGCACACTCTCTCAAAATAAACAAATAAACATTAAAAAAAGAAAGAAAGAAAGAAAAATACATTTATTCCCGTAACTAAGGACTTCAGCTACTAGAGACAGTGTGCTCTGGAGATAAATTATAAACTATAATACAAATCTATAAAGAGAGATATATTTATGCGGTGGGGGGAGGATCAATAAGGGCTTTAGATACAAGAAAACACAAATGATAAAAATCTGAGAAAGAAAATAGAAAGATTATTCTGAATTTGACCCATTTAAATAAGATAATATTGAGTGCTTGACAGGGACGAGAAAAATATTTCACAAACCCTGATTCTTTGGCTAAAAGCTAATTATGACACAACACAAACTCTACACTGAAACAGCAGATAGAATAGAAGAGGTAAGACTGCAAAACCTTCACCCGACAAGACTCTCCTCAAAAGCAGCCCTTTACAAGAGAACACTGGCCATCAGACCTAGACTCAAGCTCCACAGACCACGAGACTAGATTCGAAGAAATCAGTCAGGACACTCACCTGAAGGTGACTTCTGGCACGAGGCACTTCACTCCATTGTGGAAAGGCCGGGTGAGAGAAATGGTCTGACTGACCTGGTCCACTGCTGACACTCTTCCCTGATAGACCCCCAAGCTATCTCCACAGTTGATGGACACAATACTGCCCAGCCAATCCGTAGCCATCTTGCTGATATAAGATCCCTGTAGAGAGAAGCAGCCGTGCAAATCTTGAGAAACAAACAAATCTCTAATTAAATTCAGCAAATATTATGTCAGGCTCTGAACTAGGTGTTACTTAATACATATTTCATCACATCCTTAATTTAGGCAATAAAGCACAAAAAATAAAACTTTTTTAGTGGGAATGCAAACTGGTACTGCCACTATGGAAAACAGCATGGAGGTTCCTCAAAAAATTAAAAATAGAACTACCCTATGATCCAGTAATTGCACTACTGGGTATTTACCCAAAGAATAGATGTGGGGGGTGTGTGTGTATGTATGTACATACATACACATAATATTACTCAGCCATAAAAAAGAATGAAATCTTGCCATCTGCAACGACATGGATGGAGCTAAAAGCTATAATGCTAAGCAAAATAAGCCAGAGAAAGACAAATACCTTATGATTTCAATCGCATGTGGAATTTAAGAAACAAAACAAGCAAAAGGGGAAAAAAGAGAGAAAGACAAGTCAAAAAACAAACACTACAGATGAATGGATAAAGATGTAGTATATACATACAATGAAGTATTACTCAGCAATCAAAAAGAATAAAATCTTGCCATTTGCAACTACACGTAGTTGTAGACGGAACTAGAGGGTATTATGCTAAGTGAAATTAGTCAGAGAAAGACAAATATATGACTTCACTCATATGAGGAATTTAAGATACATAAAGGAATTTAAGATGAACATAAGGAAAGGGAAGCAAAAATAATATAAAAACAGGGAGGGGAACAAAACATAAGAGACTCTCATATAGAGAACAAACAGAGGGTTGCTAGAGGGGTTGTGGGTGGGGGGATGGGCTAAATGGGTAAGGGGCATTAAGGAAGCTGGGATGAGCACTGGGTGTTATACATAGAAGATGAATCACTGGAATCTACTCCTGAAATCATTATTGCACTACATGCTAACTAACTTGGATGTAAATTAAAAAAATTTTTTAAATATATAAAAGCAAAAAATAAAATAAATAAAATAAAATAAAAACAGACTCTTAACTATAGAGAAGAAATAGATGGTCACCAGAGGGGAGGCTAGTGGGGAGATGAGTGAGATAGGTGAAGGGATTAAGAGTACAACTCATCTTGATGTGCACTGAGTAATATATAGAATTGATGATTCGCTACACTGTACACCTGAAACTAATATAACACTGTAGGTTAACAATACTGGAGTTAATTTTTTTGTTACATTAATGAATAAACAATATAATTTAATTTATATAAAGATTTTATAATTGCTTTAAAGAACAAATGGTAAAGATAATATCCACCTAGACATCAAATCACACAAACTATAATCTTTTTATAGCTAAATCAATTTTGACAGGAAAATGGGAGGCATCAGTCCACCCAATTTCAAGGCTTATTATATGGGTATAGTAATCAAAACTATGGGGTATTGGTGGGAAGATAGATATATAAATCAATGGAATACAATAGAAAACCCAGAAACAGATACACACAAATATGCCCCGAAATGACTTTGACAAAATGCAAAAGTAATTCAACCAAGGTAACATAGTTTTTACAAATGGTGCTGGAGCAAATGGCTATCCATCAGTAAGAACTAAACCCTGACCTAAGTATCATAATGTGCACATTTATTAAAAATGATTATAGACTTAAATGTAAAATGTCAAACTATAAAACTTTTAGGGAAAACATAAGAGAAACCTTCAGGATCTGGTGAGGCAAAGAGTTCTTAGACCCCAAAAGCACAATCTATAAAAAGAGAAACTGATACACTGGGGTTCTTCAAAACTAAAAACTTTCGTTCTGTAAAAGGCCTTGTTAGGAGGATAAAAAAAGACAAGTTACAGAATGGGGAAGAAATTTTTTTCCAAGCCACATACCAGAAACAGACTGGGGAAAAATATTTTTTCAAACCACATATCAGAAAAAGACAAGGGACTAGTATATAGAATATATAAAGAACTCTGAAAACCCAGTGGAAAAAAAAATCCAGTAAAAATGGGCAAAAGTCACAAAAAGACATTTCAAAATAGAAGATATACAGACAGCAAACAAGCACAGGAAAAAGATGTTCAACAGTTCAACACCATTAACCATTAGGGAAATACAAATTAAAACTACCATGAAAGATCACTACACACCAACCAGAATGGCTAAAATAAAAAATAGTAATAACACCAAGTCCTGGAAAGGATGTGGAAAAACTGGATTCTGCACACACTGATGATGGGAATATTAAATGGTATGGCCATTTTGGTAAACAATTTGGCAATCTATTTAAAAAAATATAAACATGCAACTATTACATGACTCAGTAACACACAACTGGTCATTTATCCCAGAGAAAGCAATATTTAAGTTCACACAAATAGGCCCAAACTAGAAACCAAGGTAGATGACCTTCAATGGGTGAATGGTTGAACAAACTGTGGTACATCCATACCATAGAGAAAAAGTGAAAAAAGTCAACCCCAAAAAGTTACATTCTGCATAACTCAATTATGCTAACATTTCTGAAATAACAAACTACAGAAATGGAAATGAGTGGTTCCCAGGGTTTAGGGAGGGGCTGAGGCAGGAGGGGAAAAAAGGATGGCCATAAAAGGGCAACAAAAGGCTATAAAAGGGTAAAAGGGATCCTTGCAGTAATGGAAATATTCTGTATCTTGACCACATAATCACTAGGTCATAGTCTCGCAGTTCGTGGGTTCGAGCCCCGCGTCGGGCTCTGTGCTGACCACTCGGAGCCTGGAGCCTGCTTCGGATTCTGTGTCTCCTCTCTCTGCCCCTCCTCTGCTCACGCTGTCTCCCTCTCAAAAATAAATAGCATTAAAAATTTTTTTAAATACTATTTATAATACTATTAAAAACCATAAGCTACTTAGGATAAATCTAATGAAAAATGTGCAGAACTTTTATGATGAAAACTATAAAAGACCACAAGAAAAACTAAAAGAGGATCTAAATAAATGGGAGAGATGCACCACCTTCATAAGTCGAAGAGCTCAATATTGTCAATTCTCCCCAAATACAAATATCAATAAAAATCCCAGCTGGTCTTTTTGAAGAAACTGAAAAACTGATTCTAAAAGGTATATGGCAATGCAAAATAATCAGAACAGCCAAAATAATCATGTAAATAAAAAACAAGGCTACATGTTTTATACCACCTCCTTTCAACATTTCCTATAAAGCTATAGAAAATCTGTGGTGTTGGTGCAAGGCTAGACAAAGAAATAGATGCAACAGAACAGAGCTCAGAAATAGACCCACACTGACTTCCAAGCAAGGTACCAAGATAAAAATCAATGAAGAAATCCAAGTATTTCTTTAATAAATGGTGCTAGAACTAGATATATAGAAAGAAAAATAACCTTCTATTCCTATCCCATACCAAATGCAAAAAGTCAATTTGAAACCAACTATCTAAACATAAAAGCTAGAACTATTAAAGCTACTAAGAAAATAGAATATCTCAGTGACCTTGGGAGAGAAAAAGCTTTATTAGACAAAACACAAATAAGTACTAATCATAAAAGAAAAAAATCTGATTAGATTTCATCAAAATGTAAAAGTTCTAATTATCAAAAGTCACCATAAAGAATACAAATTGGAAGAGATGCAAAAAATAAATTCAGTGAGACTAACTGGGAGGCAACTAGAGGTAAATTCTAACAGGAAGATCAATGGAGATGGAAAGAAGTTGCTGAATTAAGATTTATATAGGTGGTGGTCTGAATCTAATGATAGTTTAATAGGATAGGTAACAGAAAGGGAGGAAGAAAAAAACTACTGCTAAGAAAATAAAAGGTGAGTGAAACACACATAATCCCACAGCCTTTAAACACATACCATCATGTTGTGCAACAATAGCAGCAGCTGCCAGCATTTATTGCACACTTACTATGTCTCAGCCAAAACTTTAGGGGCATTCTTCCCTTCAATCCTCATGACAATTCTATGGGGTAGCTACTTTACTAACCTGTTTTATTTTTAAAAAGAGCTTTTTAAAAAATGTTTGTTTGAGAGAGACAGACAGAAGGAATGAGCAGGGGACAGGCAGAGAAAGAGGGAGAGAGAGAACCCCAAGCAGGCTCTGCGCTGACACTGCAGAGCCCAACACGGGGCTCAATGTCACAAACTGAGATCACGCATGACCTGTGCCAAAATCAAGAATCAGTCACCTAACAGACTGGGCCACCCAGGTGCCCCTACTATCCCATTTTACAGATGGGGAATTTGCAATGCAGAGATTATAATGGACACTTTATATACCTGTACCTATAGCATAAAGTCAACTTCTTAGTACAATGGCCTATTTTCCACATTGTACATACTCCCTTACATAGTTTTCTTTTTTGTTTTGTAAGTTTATTTAGAGAGAGAGAACATGGGAGAGGGAGGAGCAGAGAGAAAGGATCCCGAGCAGGCTCCACGCTGTCAGGATCCCCAACACAGGGCTCAAACTCAAGAACTGTGAGATCATAGCCAAAATCAAGAGTCAGATGCTTAACCAACCTAGCCACCTAAACACCCCACATAGTTTTCTTATTGGACATTTAGAGAATTCCATTTTTCACAATTATAGCTAATGCAGCAATCATCAATTTCATATAATGCTTGTCCTAAATTATTTTCTTAGGATAAAACTACAATCAGTAAAAAAGTACAGTCGTCTAGTTTTGATTACAATGTCTCATAGCAGAAAACTATTTTTTTCCAAGTCAAATTTTTTCGGCTTTTTTCAAACCAAATCATTCTCAGAATGGGGTTAGTCATATATTTAAAATAATGGTAATATAATAAAATATTTAGGAAGGTATTTCACATAATCTAGCCACATCCCAAAAACACTTCTATAGAGACTACCTCCCAGGCGGCCAAGCCAAACACTGCAAGAAGCAAAACAATGTTTCTGCTTTCTTCTCTTATCACCCCAAAACAAGAGGAAAAAAAAGGTAAAGCCAGTCAAGAAGAAAACATTCACAATCAATATATCTGATAAAGGACTTGTATCCAGAATACACAAGGAATATTTGCAAATGAGCAAAACAGGAAAAACACATTTTTAAAAAATGGGCCAAAGAAGTTATCTGAATGACCAATAAACATACGAAGAGCTGCTGAACATTATTAATAATTGAGGAAATGCAAATTACAACACAATGAGACAACTCAAATGAGAATATGGATGAATGGGTAAACAAAATGTGGTATACACCTACAGTGGAATATCATTCAGTCTTAAAAAGAAATTCTGATATATGTTACAACATCGATGAACCTTGAAGACATTATGCTAAGTGAAATAAGCCAGATATGATTTTCCAAGAGCAGTTGAGACTACCTGTCACTAGAGACTATTCTATCACAGAGACAGAAAGTAGAAGGTGGCTGCCAGGAGCTGGGGGAGCAGGGAATGGTAAGTTATTGTTTAATGGATACGGAACTTCAGTTTGGGAGTCTGCAAAAGTTATGGATGGTGGTAATGGTTACACCACAATGTGAGTGTATTCAATGCCACTGAACTATACACCTAAAATAGTAACTTTTATATACATATATTTTACAACAATGAAAAAATCATTACCTTGGAAAAAACACCCTACGATACCATTTTGGTATCTTGGCTTAAAATTAAAAGGACTGGTAGGTAACACCAAATGTGTGTGATGATACAGAGAGACTGGAACTCCTTTACACTGCTGACAGTGTAAAATGATACTATGGCTTGGAAAAATAGTTAAGCGATTTCTTATAATATTAAATACATACCTATGACCCCAAATTTCATTCCCATTTACCCGGGAAAAATGAAAACATACTCAAAAAGGAACTTGTACACAAATGTACACAGTAGCTTTATTCACAATAACAAAAACTAGAAAACAAAGACAAGAGATAAACAAATTACGGTATTAACAACAAAACACTACTAGGCCAAAAAAGGAACAAAAACTACACTACAACGAAACTCTATGAATAGCTAATTATATCTTGCCTTTCTGGTTTCTGCTAAAATGTCACCACCCCAAAGAGGCCTTCCCTGGCTACCCCAATCTAATGTCACTACTCCCCATCACTCTTCAACACCTCACCTTCTGTTATGGTCTCAAAATTAATCACTACACGAATTACCTAATTAGTTTATGCTGTATCACCCTGCTAAAATGTAAGCTTCATGAGGGCAAGAGACCTTGTCTGTCTTGTTCAGCCAATAAGGGCACCAAGAATGAAAAAGGAACTCAAATATTTATCCAATCAATGAATAATTTACATATAATAAATCTGACAGAAGTTAATCACTCAAAATCTAGAGTATCTAAATATTCAAATATTTATCCAATCAATGAATAATTTACATATAATAAATCTGACAGAAGTTAATCACTCAAAATCTAGAGTATCTAAATACAAGAAGCCTTAGCTCTTCTTGGAAATGGTTCTAAAATCAGAATACCTGGTTACGCATACTCTCTACAAAATCCTATATAAGATATGAAACCCAGCAATGCCCTACATACAGAAGGAAGTCATGAAATAACAGATGAGTATAAACATAATATACATTAAGTACAAAATAAAATACTGCTTGACATTCTCCATGAAACAAGGAAAAGAAAGAGCCTTTCAAAATGTTTTCAAGTATTAATTTCAGAAACATACCTACATAAAATATACAGTCTAAAAAAGGAAAAATAAAAAACACTCCTGTGGTAAAAAGAGTATGTCCCCAGAAACACAAAAACCTAAAGAAAAAGTCAGGGAGTTTTTCTAAGTGACCTAACTAAGCAAGTATCAGAAAACTATGCAGACAGAACAGAAAATAATGTATTAGCAGACTCAACTGTTAGATTTTTTTTTACACTTTGTAAAAAATTTTAAACACACACAAATGTAGACAGGACGGCATAATGAACCCCACATACTCATCAGTGAGTTACAATAATTATCAATATAAGCATTTAAGAAATCAGGTGAATTTCCAATGCAACACCATTTCCACAACACTGATGATGGTAAAAAGCACAAAATACACAGACTTTAGGCTTATTTCCCATGTCCTGACCAGCCTTTGTCTACTTAATATCACAGAAGTACGAATTTCCTTTCCCATCATTTATACTCCATCATAATCCCATGCTGATGCTTGTATTTATTAGATGCAGAATGAAAAGCTGTAGTAACGAGAATTTTTTTAACTACGAGAAATTCATGAGACGTGAAAAAGACTTACTTCTTCTTTCAACATATATTTTTAGGACACCAATGTTGTCTTTAAAAAGCTTTTCGACAACAAAGGAAACCAAAAAACGGAAAAGACAACCTACCAATGGGAGAAGATATTTGCAAATGACATATCCAATAAGTGGTTTTTTTTCTGTTTATTTATTTATTTTGACAGAGAGAGAGTACGTGCACAAGCAGGGGAAAGGCAGAGAGAGAGGGACAGAGAAAGAATCCCAACCAGGCTCCACACAGTGCAGAGTCTGATGCAGGGCTTGATCCCATGCATGAACCACGAGATCATGACCTCAGCTGAAATCAAGAGTCAGACACTTAGCTGATTGGGCCACCCAGGTGCCCTCTCCAATAAGGGTTTCATATTCAAACTGTAAAGAAATTACACAACACCAAAAAAAAAATCCAAATATGCTCAACTAATCATCAGGGAAGTACAAATCAAAACTAGAATGATATCACCTCACACCAGTCAGAATAACCAGTACCAGAAAGACAAGAAACAATAACTGTTGTCAAGGATGTGGACAGAAGGGAATTCCTGTGCAGTTGGTGGGAAAGCAAACTGATACAACCACTGTGGAAAACAGTATGAAGCCTCCTAAAAAATTAAAAATAGAAATTAAAAAAAAAAAAAAAAGGAATGGAAGGAAAGTTTCCAAACTCATTCTACGAAGCCAGCATTACCTAGATTCCAAAACCAAAGACTCCACTAAAAAGGAGGATTACAGGCCAACATCCCTGATGAAGCTGGATGCAAAAACTCTCAACAAGATACTAGCAAATCAAACTCAACAGTACATTAAAAGAGTTATTCACCATGATCAAGGGGGATTCATTCCTGGGTTGCAGGGCTGGTTCAATATTCGTAATCAATCAACATGATACACCACATGAACAGAAAAAAGGATAAGAACCATATGATACTGTCAACGGATGCAGAAAAAGCATCTGACAAAATACAGCATCCTTTCTTGATAAAAACCCTCAAGGAAGTTAAGGATAGAAGGGATACCTCAACATCACAAAAGCTGTACATGAAAGGCCCACAGCTAATAGCATCCTTAATGGAGAAAAACAGAGTTTTCCCCCTAAGATCAGGAACATGACAGGGATCTCCACTCTCACCACTGTTGTTCAACATAGTGTTGGAAGTCCTAGCCTCAGCGATCAGACAACAAAAAGAAATAAAAGGCATCCAAATTGCCAAAGAAGTCAAACTTTCACTCTTCGCAGATGATATGATACTCTACGTGGAAAACCTGAAAGACTCCACCAAAAACCTGCTAGAGCTGATACATGAATTTAGCAAAGTTATAGGATATAAAATCAATGCACAGAAATCAGCTGCATTTCTATACACCAATAATGAAGCAACAGAAAGAGATATCAAGGAATCAATTCCATTTACAATTGCACCAAAACCCAGGATATACCTAGGAATAAACCTAACCGAAGAGGGAAAAGATCTGTATGCTGAAAACTACAGAAAGCTTATGAAAGAAAATTGAAGACACAAAGAAATGGAAAAACATTCCATTCTCACGGACTGGAAGAACAAATATTGTTAAAATGTCAATACTACCCAAAGCAATCTACACATTCAATGCAATCCCAATCAAAATTGCATCGGCATTCTTCTCAGAGCTAGAACAAACAATCCTAAAATTTGTATGGAACCACAAAAGACCCCAAATAGCCAAAGTAGTGTTGAAAGAGAAAACCAAAGTGGGAGGCATCACAACCTTGGACTTTAGCCTCTACTGGAAAGCTGTAATCATCAAGACAGTATGGTGTTGGCACAAACACAGACACACAGACCAATGTGCGTGAGAATCCAGAATTGGACCCACAAATGTATGGCCAACTAATCTTTGACAAAGCAGGAAAGAGTATCCAATGGGGGAAAAAAACAGTCTCTTTAGCAAACGATGCTAGGGAACTGGACAACAACATGCAGAAGAATAAAACTGTACCACTGTCTTACACCATATACAAAAATAAACTCAAAATGGATGAAAGACCTAAACGTGAGACAGGAAACCATCAAAACCCTAGAGGAGAAAACAGGCAACAACCTCTCTGACCTCAGATGCAGCAACTTCTTACTCGATGCATCTTCTAAGGGAAGGGAAATAAAAGCAACAAGGAACTATTCGGACCTCATCAAGATAAAAAGCTTCTGCTCATTTAGAAAAAAAGTTTCCTGCAAAGGAAACAATCAACAAAACTAAAAGGCAACCAACAGAATGGGAGAAGTTATTCGCAAATGACATACAGGATAAAAGGTTAGTATCCAAAATCTATAAAGAACTTAAACTCAACACCAGAAAAACAATAAGCCAGTGAAGAAATGGGCAGAAGACATGAATAGACACTTTCCCAAAGACATCCAGATGGCCAACAGACACATGAAAAGATGCTCAACATCACTCATCATCAGGGAAATACAAATCAAAATCACAGAGATATCACCTCATACCAGAGTGGCTAAAATGAACAACTCAGAAAACAACAGATGTTGGCAAGGGTGTGGAGAAACAGAAACCCTCTTAGCACTGTTGGTGGGAATGCAAACTGGTGCAGCCACTCTGGGAAATAGTGTGGAGGTTCCTCAAAGAATTAAAAATAGAACTACCCTATGACCTAGCAATAGCACTATTAGGTATTTATCCAAAGGATACAGGAGTGCTGATTCATGGGGCACATGTACTCTAATAGCCAAAGTATGGAAAGAACCCAAATGTCCATCAACGGATGAATGGAAAAAGAAGATGTGGTTTATATATACAATGGAATACTACTTGGCAAAGAGAAAGAATGAAATCTTGCCATTTGCAACAGGGATGGAACTGGAGGGTATTAGGCTAAGTGAAAGAAGTCAAAGACAGACAGGTATCATATATTTTCACTCATATGTGAAACCTGAGAAACTTAACAGAAGACCATGGGGGAAGGGGAAAAAATAGTTTCAAACAGAGAGGGAGACACTTAAATACAGAGAACAAACTGAGAGTTGATGGGAGGGGTGTGGGGGAGATGGGAAAATGGGTGATGGGCATTGAGGAGGGCACTTGTTGGGATGAGCACTGGGTGTTGTACATAAGCAATGAATCATGGGAATCAACTTCGAAAGCCAAGAGCACACTGTATACACTGTATGTTAGCTAATTTGACAATAAATTATATTTAAAAAAAAAACCAATAGCCAAATTATGGAAAGCGCCTAAAGTCCAACAACTGATGAATGGATTAAGAAAATACACACATACATACATACAGTGGAATACTAGTCAGCAATGAAAAAGAATGAAATCTTGCCATTTTGCAACAATGTGGATGGAACTGGAGGGCACTATGCTAAGCGAAGTAAGTCGGCCAGAGAGAGATATCATGATTTCACTCATATGTGGAATTTGAGAAACTGAACAAATGAACATAGGGGAAGGGAAGGAAAAGTAAGATAAAAACAGAGGGAGGAAAACCATAAGAGACTCTTAAATACAGAGAATAAATTGAGGGGTGCTGGAGGGGGGGAAGGCAAGGGAATGGGTTAGATGGACGATGGACATTAAGGAGGGCCCTTTTCAGGATAGCACTGGGTATCATATGTAAGAGATGAATCACTAGAATCTACTCCTGAAGCCAAGACTACACTATATGTTGACTAACTTGAATATATATTAAACAGAAAAGAAAAGAAAAACCATGCAATCCAGTAATTCAACTACTGGGTATTTACCCAAAGAAAACAAAACCATCAATGTGAAGAGATAGGCGTACCTCTATGTTCACTGCAGTTTTACAATGGCTAAGAAATGGAAGTTAACCTAAATACACACTAACAGATGAATGTATAAGATGTGGTACACACACAGGAATATTATTCAGCCATCAAAAAGTATGAGATCTTGCCAAGTATGACAACATGGATGGACCCAGAGATCATTACGCTAAGTGAAATAAGTCTGATAAAGACAAATACTATATGCCTTCACTCACATGTAGAATCTAAAAAACAAAACAAAGAACAGAGGAAGAATCATAGAGAACCGGTGAGTGCCAGAGGGTACGGGGTTGGGAGGTGGACGAATTAGGTGAAGGGGATTAAGAAGTACAAAATTCCACTTAGAAAAGAAGTCACAGAGATGAAAAGTATAGCATGGGAAATATAGTCAATGATATTGTGACAACATTGTATGGATTGTCAAATCACTGTTACACACCTGAAACAAATAAAAGATTATACAGCAACTATAATTTAAAAAGATGTTGTACATTCAAGTTTTTATTGGTAATAATTGAGAATTTTTAATAGCTTTAAACTAATAACAGAAAATATGGACTGCCAGTTCTACATTAATAGAAACTTTTAAAAAAGTAACCACTTGGCATGTAACAAATTACCCTTTCTTTTTATTATGAAAAACTTCCCTCTATGTAAAATACAACATTAATGCATTATTCATAACTCATCAAATACGTTTATTCTATAAAGAAAATTGCTCTATTAATTTAAAACAGTAAATCTAAAACAGCTGAGTGCCATCATCTGGGTTCCAAAACAGATGAACACACTAAGGAGGGGGATTTCATCAACTATAGGGCTAACATCTTCATGTCAAAAGAGCAACGGCTGAAGCAGAAGGAAATCTAGGAGCCACAAGACCACCAATCCTTTGCATATTAATTCACCCACATTACCACCACCTAAATCAAGACACAGAGTATTCTGAACTTCCTCGAAGTCTCTGCTGTATTCCCACAAAGGGAGCCATTATTTTGATATTTAACACAAAGGATTAGGTTAGTCTTTTTTTTTTTAATGTTTATTTATTTGAGAGAGACAGAGACAGAGTGCAAGCAGGGGAGGGGCAAAGAGAGAGGGAGACACAGAATCCGAAGCAGGCTCCAGGCTGAGCTGTCGGCACAGAGCCTGACTTGGGGCTGGAACTCATGGACCGCAAGATCATGACCTGAGCTGAAGTCAGATGCTTAACCGACTGAGCCACTCAGGCGCCCCTAGGTTAGCCTTTTTGAACTACATATAAATGGAATCATGAAGATTCTTATTTACTTATTTATAAATAAATGTTCTTTTAAAGTGGTGGCTTCTTTGCTCAATTTTACATCTGTGAGATTCACCCTTGTTGTATGTGGCAATAATTCATTCTTTCTCATGACTATATCATATCCTATTGTATAACTATGCCTCAATGTATGCACTCATCCTGTCTGGGAGGCTATTATGTATAAAGAATTAAATATTTTTGTATTTGTCTTTGTGGGGAACAAATGTGCCCATTTATGCTGGCCAATTACACAGAAAGTCCTAGAATATGTATGGACTAATTTGCTCAAACACTAAACTATCACTTTTTCCACATTAAGTACGAGGCTTTTCTGTATCATTTCTCTTGTAAGAGGCCTTCAGATAATAAATTCAGGTAGTCCTAAATGATCTTCCACCCATTATGTAACTGAGGCAGCTGCCAAAATAATTCATAAACCACAAATGAAGAACTTGCCAATTACAGACCAACCAACTTCCATTTCCTCTGCCACATCAGACAGAACTCACACTATTCAGATTGAAACAACTCTGGTCTGCTAAGGATAGTTACAATCACCAGGGGAGGATGAGTAAGTAAGTGGTTAGTTATGGGCTTCCGAAAAACTAGGTATTTTTCCATGCGTTTATCTGGAAAGCTGTTTAATCAATATCTTGGGAATGGCAGGGGGCGCCTGGGTGGCTCAGTCAGTTAAGCGTCTGACTTCTTCAGCTCAGGTCATGATCTGATGGTTCGTGAGTTCGAGTTCCATGTCGGGCTCTGTGCTGAGAGCTCAGAGCCTGGAGCCTGCTTCGGACTCTGTGTCTCCCTCTCTCTCTGCCCCTCTCCTGCCTGCGCTCTATCAAAAATAAATAAAAATTTTTTTAAAAAATCCTGGTAATGACAGAGATCTTAAAAGAAAACATCTAGTACAATCCTAGTACCAACTCCAGATCTTCCGTGAAAAGCAGCATAGTGAAAAGGGCATGGACTCCTGAAGTCAGACATCATAGGCCCAGGTTCACTTCTGGACTTTACCATTTACCAGCACTATGACCTGGGCAAATTATCCTAATCTGGAGACTGTCTCAATTGCAAAATGGTATAATTACCATTACCTCACAGAGTAACTGTGAAGACTGAATGAGATAATCTATATAGTTTCTATCATATAGTACACTTTATTTCAAATGTCTCCTTTTAGCAGAAAGAATATTGACCACGTATTCCATAGGAAACTCGAGTTACAGCCCTAGAAAACAATACTGTGAAGCCCATCTCCCCTCTCACCCAACCGAAACTACGAAAATGCAACTACAAATACTACAAATTCTCTAAATCTTGGAAGTGAAGTCCCACATATCTTTCGGGGCACACAAAGAGATGCAAGCAAGGGAACCAATTTCTTCCATAAACCTGATTTGCCTACATAACTAGATTAGCATTAGAAGATTTTCAACCACAAACTTTATCGCTTTAGGACATAAGTCTGAAAACTACAGCCCACGGGCCAAATCTGACCCACTACCAATAAAGTTTTATTAGAACATAACCACACTCACTCAGTTGTTTTCTTGTGTGTGGTTGTTTTTGCACCGCAGTGAGAGAGGTGAATAGTTATGACAGACTGCACGGCCCACAAAGCGTACCACCTGGCTCTTTACAGAAAAAGTTTACTGACTCCTGTTTTAGGATAAAATTCTGTGAGAAAAGTAGAAAGGATATAAGTTAACAGAAAACAGGAACAATGTAACAGAAAAAGAAAAAATATGAAATAGACAAATCCCCAGAATAGTACACATTACCAAAAGTGACTCAAGAAGTAACAGAAAATATGGATACACCTATACCAAGCAAAGAAACTGAATTAGTAATTAAAAATCTTCCCACAAAGAAAAGCCCAGACCCAGAAGACTTCATTGATAAACTCTATGGAACATATGGAAAAAGAAACAATCCTACACAAACTCTTGCAGAAAATAGAAAGTAACATTTCCCAACTCCTTTTATGAGGGTATTATCACTCTGATACTAAAGCCAAAGACAAAAAGACCTTCAGTATCCCTCATGAACACAGACACAAAAATTCTTAACAAAATATTAGCAAACCTAATTCAGCAACATATAAAAAAAATCTCATACACCATGACTAAGTGGGGTTCATTCCAGGAACATAAGATTGGTTTAACATCCAAAATTCATTTAATGTAATACACCATTTATACACATCTTACACATATCTCGGAGGTTTAATACAAAAAAGGTTATTTGTATATCTTAAAAAACATTGAGGGGTGCGTGGCTGGCTCAGTGGTGGAGCAAGCAGCTCTTGATCTCAGAGTCTTGAGTTCAAGCCCCACATAGGGTATGCCCACTTTAAAAAAATAAAAACATCACATTGTATATTTAGATTAACTTTGCATGGATTTTTTAGAAGTGAAGTTTCTAAAACTTCATGTCAAAATTTACATCCTAAATTATTTAAAATATTTAAACTTCTGAAATTTACAATGACTAATTTCAGATGCCAACTTACATGTGTAAGAGATACATAGACTTTCTAATGTTTTGGACACCAAAAAATGTTTTAAGACCCTGAGTAACAAGGGAAAAAGAATTATGCGTGTCAAAGCAACTCAGACGACCCATAAACAATTACTTTTGAAGATTTGACGAATTCCAACGACTTCTAACTTGTACCCTCAAATTAATTTACTCTTTTAGACTACCCAGACATAAACCTGATATTCCAGGAGAGAGCCAACAAGTGCTAGGGTCAATCTTTCTTGCTTGGCCTAGATTCTACGTTCTCCTAATGCAATCTACTACCAGTCACACGAGTTCTTCTCACAGCCTAACCACACCACTGATTCAGACGACTGAGACTCCACTTCTATCACATGAACCCTTTCTAAGTTACGTCTAAGTTATACCTACCTTCGTTAATGCATATATTTGCATTTTTCTAACCTAACTGAAATTTGTCACATTCGCATGACCCTTCCATTCCGTGAAGCTGCACGGAGCCAATTTTGAGACTTAACCAGATGATGTTTTCTCTCTTCACTTCAAAATGGCAAAAAAAACTCGGATAAGCACACCCTTCCAGATAAGGCTTTAAATACACACTGTACATGAAGAAAGTGATATAGCCTCAACTCGCCAGAATTCCAACTCTAAGTTGTAGCTATAAATCAAACCCCTCCAGAACTAAAGGCTCGAAGTCATGATTCCATCTTATTTTACCGCAATCTGGCAAATTCCCCTATCCCATCCACCAGGCCATCATAAAAGACTTAACAAATGCCTTGCTTAAAAAGTGGGCACACTATCAGTATATTCCTTTGAGACACCAGTTTGAAGCTCCCATCCTGTAGTTCTGGCTGAATTGATAACGCTAGCAACCTTGCTCCTCTGGCTAGGATACATTTTCACTGTGAATTACAGCACCTCAGAAGTCACGAATATCTTAAACCTTTTCTAGTCCAGTATTTTTTCAACTACAGGTCTTTACCGGTCAGCCCTGTTAGCAGTCCATTTAGTGAGTGGCAATCAACTTTTTCTTTTAATGAAATAGAAAATGTCAAGGGGCATCATATGTAGAAAGGGTAAACTTTTGCGGGGTGTGTTGTGTGTACCTGTGTGCCTGCTGGGGGCACACATGGAGTCATGATGTAAAGTGCATCTAACTGTGGGTCCCAGGTCAAAAAAGTTTGAAATACAGTTTGCTAGTCCCACAGCCCTACCCCCACAAGAAGTTCCACCAAAAAAAATTCTTCGTAATAAAACAGTTACCTTATTTGTAACCATCTTTATTTCATATACAGAAACCTACAGATAGGAATTTTGAACTGAGTACACCTAGTCCACCATTCCCAAAAAAAAGACCAGAATCTATCTGAGGTTTCCAATTGAAATACTGATCTGCTCAGAGACAGTCATTTACGGTCTGACGGTCTTACTAGACCGATACCAGACAGCGGACTGAAATCGGTTTAGTCTGTGGCTAGGGAAGAGTAAAAAAAACCATTCTAGTTCCTCATCCGCAACCACAGGAGAGGATTGTTAGGACTCCTCCTAGCTCTGGGATTGGGAGATTCACTGAAAAACAACTGGCCAACCAGGTGAGGACTATGCCTCGCCCACGCCATAACACTTGAACTACTCAACAAGCCAAACGTTGGTAAGTTCAATCAATAGCACACAAAGGGTACTTAAAGAAGGTCAGACTTAACACCTACAGCTGTGCCCTGGCAGGTATCATTAACTTCTCAGCCACCATGCCCTCTCAGAGCCCAGTTCACCTCTGTTCTCAGGCTATCGGTCCTGGAGGTGGCACCCGCGCTGTCCCATGCCACCCTACCCCATTGTGCAAAAGGACACTGAGGCATGGAGCAGAGTGGGCGAGCTGGAGCCGCCATCGACGAGGCTAAACCAAGACCCTAGGCCGCGAATGCCTCCCGCCTCACACGCTTCCCAGGCTATTCAGAGTCGTGCTGCCTTCAGCCTCTCCCCTCACACCACACGCCCCGAGGCAACCCCTAGGACCTGGCCCCCAGCTCGCGCCCCGCCTCGATAAAAGTCTACAAGGCCTGGAACCCCGAAGCCTAAAAGCAAACCCTCCAGGCAACCCCGGAAGCCCCCTCCTGCGAGCGCCCGCACCCCAGCCGCCCCTCCGCTCCCACCTCCACGCCTTCCGTCTGGCGCCTCCTCCGCACACCGTGCCAAGTACACCCCGAAACACTAGAAGACCCGGAGGCCGAGGGGCTTCTACACACCCACCCCCACAGCCGCGGCCGCCGCCGCCGGAAGCGCCCCGCGTCTCCACGCCGCCGTCGTGAGGTCACTTCCGGCGCGACGCCTTGGAAACCGGAAGGCAGGCTGTTGAGGGGCGGGGCGCCCGGGAAATTTGAGAGCCTGCAAGAGCGCGGCGCAGGCCCAGGCCCGCGGGGCGGCCTTCCAGAATGGCGCCTAGGCGTCCGTTTTGTGAGCCCCGCCTACTTACGTAGGACGGAGGCCTGTTTGGAGTTGGGGTCCGTGCCCCACTTTCTGGCGCAGTTGTGATGAGAAGTTCCTGCTTTCCCTCCAGGCCCGTTGGGCTTATCGCCGAAGAAGAGCGGAGGACTTTGGGGAGGAGGGGGTGCCTGGTGGCGTGGACCCCGGCCGTTGGTCAGTTATACAAGTGAGACGCCATAAGTAGGCCCCCGCAACGGATTAAAGGAAACAAGTTCCCTTCGTGGTTGAGCTTCAGAGTGTAACCAGCTTCAGCTCATTTTGGAGTTAGTGCTAGCCAATCTGTACTTGAGTGCCACTCCCCAACAAACATTCCAGTACTTGGTACATGGGTATGTGCCAGCTCTCCTGGCGGCATTTTAGAGTACTGGTGGTCTTGGTTTTGAAAAAAAGTAGCCATTTAAGACCAAGACTGAGTATAATGAGGAATGTTAGATCTTTAAAGTTTGCAAGGTCATCCTAAAGCCTGACGCCACGTTTCGGAACCACTGCTTGGGCAGGCACCATAGAGTAAGGCAATGGTTCCAAACTTGGCTCTACAAAATCATTTGGGGAATTTTATAAAATTTTCACTCTCCGGGGACTCCCTTCCTCTCCCCCATCGCAAGAGATTCGGTTTTAATAGGTCTGGAGGAGCCGCGGCATGTACATATATTATTTTAAAGGTTCTTTACAGCCCATGCTTTGTACATCCCAGATTTGGGAGCCATTGCTGTATGGAACTCCAGATTGAGTTTTGTTCTAGCTCTACGTTTTTTTATATATATCATTTTTTAAAGTTTTATTTAAGTAATCTCTACACCCAAAGTAGAGCTTGAACTCATGACCCCAAGGTCAAGAGTTGGATGCTCTTCTGACTGAGCCAGCCAGACGCCCCTACCTTTTGTTTTTTTTATAACAGCTGTGCAACTTGAGATAAACAGGAGATAATAGCTAACAAAAATGCTGGAAAACTAAATGCTGTGCACCTGAACATGATTGGTATTCCTCAAAAGGTGGTTAATTCTCTTGTGCCTTCTTTTGGTTAGGGTTCTATAGTCCACTTGGAACGATCTTTTAAATTCACAGGAGAATCAGTTGTAGAGGCCACTTTTAGGCAACAGACTTGAGCAATGGAAACCCGAATACGGTAAAAGAACCCACGGTGACCACCAGGCTGAATGCAAACAGGCTCATTAGGTGTGACCCACCTCAAAATAGCCATAGACTAGCTATTTGCAACCAGGCACAGGTACCAAAAAGGGAAAATTCCATATCTTGCCATACTTCCTCACTCCCTCCTCCTTAATGACAGCTCCTTGCCACTGCCTCCTGGCAGACAGTCTCTCCTTTGCTGTCCTGCCCGCTGCTGTCTTGCAGTGTATTCAATAAATGTCTATCTCCTTTGTTCTGCCCTGGGTGAATTCTTTCACCTCCTGTACTAGCAGCCTCTGCCCAGTCTGGAGACCCGACACCAGCCTTTCCTCATGTGGCTGTTCTCTGTTGCCCCAGCACCTTGCACAGTGCTTGCCAAGAGCAAGCTAAAATAAGTGTCTGTTGAATGAAAGAAAGAATTGTCCCAAGACCCCCCCTGCATAGTCTGCCTAGAGCTCAACTTGGGAAACTTTTAGTAAGACCTGAAGTCCTGCTTGGTCAGCCATTAAACATTGGAAACAGGATCAACTGCCTTAATTCCACTATTGAATTGCTCTGCTTAGCAAACACAGTGTATTGTGTTTGAACTTTGACCTCATGGAGGGATCAATCACCCCATCATTTGATGTTTTTAAGCATTATTGAATTTCTCATTTGGCCTAACTGGAGTGGCAGTTACATTCAGAATTGTAAAGGGGAACTTTGTTTTCTCTAAACTATGTCTTCATTCTTCTTTCTCTAGGGCTGGTTGTCTGAGAACCACAAAGATTCTCTCTGAGAAGAGGACTGTTTCCCTTCCTGACCTGAGCACAGAAAAGTTGCTTTCATTGAGTTCTTTCAGAAACTACAGTGGCATTGGGCAAAGGTTGTTTAAAATACACTTTCTTCACTCTCACTCACAAAGAGCCTAATTCCCTAACTCTGGGGTAGGATCCAGGAGTCTGTATTTTAAAAGATCTTTTTTTAAATTTATTTCTTTATTTTGAGAGAGAGAGCATGCGCTTGAGCCAGGAAGGGGCAGAAAAAAGGGGGGGGAGAATCCCAAGCAGGCTCCCAGCTGTCAGCACAGAGCCTGACACGGGGCTCAATCTCACGAGCAGTGAGATCATGATCTGGAGTGGTACGTTCAACCCACTGAGCCATGCAGGCACCCCTGGGAGTCTGTATTTTAACAGACTCCTCAGGGAGTTCTGATGCTGGTAGCTAGAAAGATCATCATTTTGGAGGCACATGAAGTTCTTTGCTTAACGTTAGATGGTAAAGCCTCCTAGCACCACCATTCCCTCCCCAAGCTTCCGACCACCACCTCAAGCCCAAATCACACAGAAGCTGACAAGGTTTACCCCTCCTAAGCTGATCTCAGTTCTTTCCTTTCTTGCCTTTTTCCTTCGGCTCTGATGGTGCCTACACGAATGCATATCCAGTTTTACACAAGAGGTGTGTTCTCTCAGTAGAATCTAGAATTGGGGATGTTCATTAATTATACAATAAATTCAAGTTAAAGCTTAGCATTTTACATGATTAGGGAAGAGGGGAAGTCCTGCTGTAACGCTGTTCCAAACACCTTGTTTTTGCTACAACCACCAGCTATACAGATTAACTCTCCATGTGTTAAATTGAACACTAGTTGGGACAAGAAATACCGTATACCCTGAACATCTTGTGGTACAAGAAAGCACAGAAGCTATCAGACTACTAGGTTTTTGCTAAAAGAACTTGGAAGCCAACTTAAGAAGCTCCCGCTGGTCAAAAGTAGGACAATTTGAGCATCAATAAGAACAATGGAAATTCATTGAATATATTAAGATCTGTGTGTTACTAATGATAATTTTATTTTTTTAAGTTTTATTCATATATTTTGAGAGAGAAAGAGAGTGCAAGCATGGGAGGGGGAGACAGAGAGGGAGAGAGAGAATCCCAAACAGGCTCCACACTGTCAGCACAGAGCCCAACGCAGGGCTCGAATCCACAAACCATGAGATCGTGACCTGAGCCAAAATCAAGAGTCAGACACTTAACCAACTGAGTCACCCAGGAGCCCCACTAATGATAATTTTAAATAACTGAATTGGAACTATACTTAACCATACACCTGGCACTCCTATTTACTCAAATGAAATCAAACCCTGTATTCACATAAAAACTGGTACACAAAAATCTAAATGGACATGGAAATAACCTAAATGTCCCTCCACTGGGGAATGGATAAACAAGCTATGGTAGATCCATGCAAACAATAAAAAGTAACTACTATATGCAACAAAATGAATGAATCTCAAATGCATTATGTTAAGTTAAATCCAGACTCGAAAGGCTGTATACTGTATAATTCCCCAAGACAAGGAAGTAGGGGAAGAGGGTGCTAACAGTAAGCATGGGGTTTTCTAGATGTAACATCTAGGCTGAGATATAAAGACTGAAAATGGAATTACTAGGTGAAATAGGAAGGCCATTCCAGTAAAGGGAGAATTGTATAGAAAGCCAAGGAAATGTGGGTGAATCATGGCCCATCCAGGGAAATACAAGTAGCTCCACTTGAATGGATCATATATGTAAAGGGAGGAAGTGATGATAGATTGATCTGGAAATGTAGGCAGAGCCAGATTCCGAGGAGCCTTCTATGCCCTAGGAAGCTGGAATTTATCCTAAGGGCAATGGGAAACAGATGAAGAATCTGAAGCAACAGAGTACCCTGGTCAGACTCGTATTATGGAGCATGGACTGGTTGGAATGGGCCCAGATGAGAAATGCTGAGAAGCCATGGTAAGGCACCAGCGAGGGGGGCTGATGAGGTGACCACAGACAAGCTATAAAGATGCTTAGGAGATAGGTCAACTGCCAGACTTATGGCTAAGGCAAAAGATTGTTTGGTAGTGCTATTTACTCAGATATGGAAAGGAAGAGGATGAAGAGGCAATAATAGAAAAGGGGGAAAAGATAGATGATAAATTCAGGTCTGCATATGTTGAGTTTAAGATACTGTGGGAGCAGTTAAAATCTTTAGACTTGGGAAATCGGGAGCCTTGCCCTGGACGCCACACTTTAGATAGTCCACACTCTGGAACTCCTGAAGCCAAACCTTTCTCTGTGGGGCTAAGGGGACATGACTACCCGGAGCTCACGCCCGCCCCCACCCCACCCCCCACTTTCAGACCTACTTTATTTGACATTCCTAGGATTCCCCAATTCTCTCCCAAATGGCCTGAGTCCACTTTCAACCCATAGATAAGCATCTTGCCCAGGTCGTCCTGATGGTTGACCATACTGCCATGATGCAATACCCCTAAGCCCAAGGAGTAGACAAAAATGTGGCTCTTTGGGAGGACTGTGGGTGGAGCTTGGAAATTCAGGCTGGAATGTTCACACACGTGGATCTGAGAAGCCCCTCATAGTGTAGGGTAGAATAGGGGTGGGAAGAAAAGAGAAACAGGTCAGGGATCTCCCTGTGTGTTAGGAGTGGGCCTGCGGTGGGTCATCTGGTAGGAAATTGGAAACGTAGATCTGGAGCTCAAGAGAGATAGAAGAAATTTGGAAGTCATCAACAACCAGGTGGTACTTAAAGACCCAATAATGGGTGATAGGGTCCAGAGATGGCATAGAACAAGGGCATAGTCCAGGGCCAAGGACAGAACTCTGATGAACACCAACGTTTAATGGATACACATAAGGAGAGAATAATTCAAAGGAAATTGAGAAGCTACAACTAGGAATACAAAAGAAAACTCAGCAGCGGGTAATGCCAAAGAGACCCAGAAAAGGGTCTCTTTTGAAAAGAGAGAACTTTAAGGGAATAGGTAACAGTGCTAAATACTGCAAAGAGCTTGAATCAGAGGAAGACTGAAAATGTGCGTTAGGTTTAGTAACTAGGAGGTCCCTGGTGATTTTGACAGGGGCTTTGTGAGGGAGCGAAGGGCCACAAGTCAAAATGTCAGTGATCAGGAGAGAAAGGGAGATGAGCAGGTGGACGCAGTGAGTGTGGACAATTTCAAGAAATTTGACTATGAAAGTAAGAAGTGAGACACAATAACAGTAGTGGCAGCCGAAAATAATAATCATTCGGTAACCATTTACGACTCACCAAATCCTCTTGAAGGCTTTCTAAATTCCCAAGTTATAGAACTCCATCAGGTACTGCTGGTTAGAGACAGTTATCTTGACTGGGTAGACCTTACCTGACCAGTCGAGTCAAATTTCTGAGAACCATCGTAGATTAAGTCAGTAGGCAGCACCCACTTGCCTCTCCCAACATACGGAAGGGAGTTTTAACGAGCCTTACTTCTGCCTTATTGTTCTGCGGGCCGCACTAATAGTCTCTAACAAGGGCATCAACCCTCAGAGGATTAACTCTTGGTCAAGAAAAGCACAGCGCTAATCCAAAGTTTTTGACTTGACAGTATATGTCATGGAGGTCTAGAGTGGTAACGCTGAGGTGGGGGCCTGGGTGGCTCAGTCAGTTGAGCACCCAACTCTTTTTATTTTTTTATGTTTATTTATTTTTGAGAGAGACAGAAAGACAGAGTGTGAGCAGGGGAGAGGCAGAGAGAGAGAAACACAGAATCTGAAGCCGGCTCTAGGCTCTGAGCTGTCAGCCCAGAGCCAGAGGCGGGGCTTGAACTCAGGAGCTGCAAGATCATGACCTGAGCCGAAGTTGGACGCTTAACATACTGAGCCATCCAGGCGCCTCCCTTGATCCTTTATTTAAAATAACCTACGGGGAGCCTGGGTGCCTCAGCTGGTTAATCTTCCAACTCTTGATCTCAGTCCAGGCCTTGATATCTGGGTTGTGGATTCGGACCCCGCATTGGGCTCTGCACTAGCTATGAATGCTACTTGAAAGGGAAAAATAAAGACACACCTGGGTGGCTCAGTCGGTTGAGTGTCCAACTTCAGCTCAGGTCATGATCTCACAGCTTGTGGGCTCGAGCCTGGCGTTGGGCTCCGTGCTGACAGCTCAGAGCCTGGAGCCTGCTTCGGATTCTGTGTCTCCCTCTCTCTCTCTGCCCATCCCCTGCTTGTGCTCTGGTCTCTCTCTTTCCTACATAAATAAACATTAAAAAAAATTTTTAAGGGAAAAGTAAAAAAATAAAACAACCTGAGAGTATAGGAAAAGGCAGCCAAGAAACAGAAATTAGATTTTCAAGTATTGAGGAAGCATTTATACTAGTGAGAAAAAGTACAATTTTCTTGTCTGAGTATGCAGAGGACAAAGAATATTATTTAGTTCTTCATATCTAGAACAAACTGTATATTCCAGGCCTTGATATTCCTTTAGCTGTAAGTCCCCTTTTTCCTACCATATTTAAATTTTTTTGCTTCCTGACATTATATGACTATATTTAAGATTTAGTCATACCCTACAATGTTGGAAGACAATATTAAAGTCTTAAATTTTTTTATAATTTATTTTCAGATTGGTTTCCATTCAACACCCAATCTCATCCCAACAAGTGCCCTCCTCAATGGCTGTCACCCACTCTCCTCTCTCCCACACCCCCATAAAGTTTTAATTTTTAATCTTAAAACATGATTGATTTTATGAACATATTATTAAGTAATGTATATCACATTAGCTTTGCCTATTTTTTTTAAGTTTATTTATTTAGAGAGAGAGAGGGGCAGTGTGAGTGGGGGAGGGGCAGAGAGCAAGGGAGAGAGAGAAGAATCCCAAGCAGGCTCCACACTGTCAGTGCAAAGCCTGATGTGCGACTCCAACTCATGAACCATGAGATCATGACCTGAGCTGAAATCAAGAGTCAGACGCTTAACTGACCGAGCCACCCGGGTGCCCCAGCTTAGCCATTTTAAGTTAAACCTGTGCAAGGTAAAGATTTTCCCTAACAAACAAAAGTTGAGGGAATTCACCACCACTAGCCCTGCCTTGCAAGAAATGCTAAAGGAAGTTTTTCAAGCTGAAACAAAAAATGCTAGTTAGGAATACGAAAGCATATGAAAATATACATCATACTGGTTAAAAACAAGCACATAGTCAAATTCAGAACACTCTAATACTGTAATATGGTGATGTGTCAACCACTTAATTCTAGTATAAAGGTTAAAAGGACATCACTTACCGTGATGAGCACTGAGTAATGTATAGAATCGGTGAATCACTATGTTGTACACCTGAAACTAATATAACACTAATTACATTTAATTATACTGGAATTAAAGAAAGAAAAAGGTTAAAGGACAAAATGATTAAAATAGCCATAGCTACAATAGTTTGTTAATGGACACACAATGTAAAGAGATGCACATCGTGACATCAAAACAAAAGCAGGGAGTAGAAGAAAGAAGAGAGATTTTGTATGTGATTGAAGTTCATTGTTATCCACGTAGGGACACCTGGGCAGCTTAGGTCATGCTCTCGAGGTTCGTGAGTTTGATCTCCATGTTAGACTTGCTGCTAGTAGCCCGGCAGTGCAGAGCCTGCTTTGGATCCTCTGTCCCCAACTGTCTCTGCTCCTCCCCCAGTTATGCTCTCTCTCTCTCTCTCAAAAAATAAATTTAGAAAAAGCATTAAAAATAATAAATCATTATCCACGTAAAATAGACTATCATATCTATAAGATGTTTTATGTAAGCCTCATGGTAACCACAAAGCAAAAACCGAAAATGAAGAGAAGGGAATCAAAGCATACCCCTATGGAAAATCATCAGTTCACAAAGGAAGGCAGAAAGAGTTGAAGAAAAACACAGGGAACTACAAAATAGCCAGAGGGTGCCTGGGTTGGTTAAGTGTCACGTCAGCCTCAGGTCGTGATCTCAGGTCATGATCTCCTTGCAGTCGTGAGATCTAGCCCCAAGTCAGACTCTGCGGTGGGCGTGGAGCCTACTTGGGATTCTCTCTCTCCCCCCCCTCCCCCCCTGAAAATAAATAAATAAACCTTAAAAACAATAGCCAGAAACCAATTAAGAAGATGGCATTACTAAGTCCCTGTCAATAATTATTTTCTTTTTCTTTTATTTTTTTTAATTTCACATTTATTTATTTTGAGAGAGAGAGAGAGAGAGCATGCAAGCAGGGGAGGAGCAGAGAGAGAGGGAGAGAGGATCTCAAGAAGGCTCCAGCTGTCAGCGCTGAACAGTCACACCCATTCCTCCCACCCCTCAGCCCCTGGGAACCACTAATCTGCTTTCTGTCTCCATGGATTTACCTATTCTTGGACATTTCACATAAATTAAATCACATCATATGTAGCATGTGTATAATATGTGGCTTCTTTGACTTAATGTTTTCAAGGCTCATCCATGTTACAACATGTATAAGTGCTTCTGATACAATCGTTTTATGGCATAATAACATTCCATTGCATGGATATACCACATTTTATTTGTCCACTCATCGGGTGATGAATATTTGAATTATTTCCACTTTTTTTGGCTCTAATGAATAACACTGTTATGAACATCTGTATGCAAGTTTTTGTGTAGATCTATGTTTTAATTCTCTTGGGTATACACCTAAGAATGGAATCACTGGATTATTTGGTGACTCTGTGTTTAACCTTCTAAGGAACTGTTTTCCAAAGTGGCAACATCATTTTACACTTCCACAGCAATGTACGATTGTTTCTTTCTTTCAATTGGAGTGTAATCTATAAGCAAGATTCTATTAGTTTCATGTGTACAAGACAGTAATTCAACATATGTATACATTATAAACCAGTCACCGCAATAAGTCTAGTTACCTTCTGCCACCATATAAAGTCAATGCAGTGTTACTGACTATAGTCCCCTTCACCATTTCATACTCCTAACCCCTTTCCTGTCTGGCAACCACTACTCTGTTGTCTCTATATAGGAGTCTCGATTTTGTTTTGTTTGTTTGCTTGTTTTGTTTGTTAGATTCTGCTTATAAGTGAAACTATGTGGTACTTGCCTTCCACTGTCTGACTTCTTTCACTTAGCATAATGCCCTCAAGGTCCATCCATGTCATCACAAATGGCAAGATTTCATTCATTTTATTCTATTCTCTCTCTCTCTCTCTCTCTCTCTCTCTCTCTCCACACACACACACACACACACACACACACACACACACACACACACATTTTCTTTATCCATTCTTCTGTCAATGGACACTTGGCTCTTGTGAATTAATTCTGTGACAAACATGGGAATGCCTATTTTGAGTTAGGGCTTTTGTTTTCTTCAAATAAATACCCAGACATGGAATTTTTAAAGTTTATTTATTTATTTTGAGAGGTGGGGGGCAGAGCTAGAGAATGAAAGAGAGAGAGTAGGCTATTAGTTAAGTTTTGAGGAAGTCAAAAGTTATACAAAGATTTTTTACTGCATGAGGGTCAGGGCCCAGAACCCCCACATTGTTCAAGATTCACTTGTATATATACATACATATGTATATGTATACTTAACATTTCTTACACTATATCTCTATCTTCTTTTCTTCATACTGAAAATCCTAAGTCTTGAGGATACAGGTGATGATGAATTCAGGTATTTTCATTATTAAATACTCATTTGGTTTATCCCCCATTAAACTATAGTCTCGCAATGAAATAGTAATATTACCATTACCAATATGATTACTGAGAACGGTTACATAAATTGTTTTCATACGTTATCCCCATGTCTCTCACTTTTAGGACAAAAGTTGGCAAATTCTTTTTTTTTTTACTGTTTTAATCATTTTAAACTGCATAATTCAGTAGTTTTTAGTATACTCACAACGTTATACAACTATTACCACTACCTAATTCCAGACTATTTCCATCAAGCCTAAAAGTAATGCCTGTATCTTCCATTTCCCCTGCCCCCTATCCCCAGCAACCACTAATCTATAGATTTACATTTTTTAGACATTTCATAGAAATGGAATCATCATATAATATGTGGTCTTTTGTGTCTGGCTTCTTTCATGTAGTGTGATGTTTTCAAGGCTCATCTATGTTATAGCATGCTTTTTAAGTAAAAAATAAGCCAATTTTTTAAAAGTAAAAAATAAGGGGCACCTGGATGGCTCAGTCCTGATTAAACATCCAAATTAGGCTCAGGTCATGATCTCACAGTTCGTGGGTTTGAGCCCCAAGTCGGGCTCTGTGCTGACAGCTCAGAGCCTGGAGCCTGCTTCGGATTCTGTGTCTCCCTCGCTCTCTGCCCCTCCCCCGCTCATACTCTGTCTCTCCAAAATAAATAAAAACATTAAAAAATAAAAAAAAATTTTAAAAAGTCAATACGGGAAATAATGGGCACCAAATGCCTCATTTCCCCACATACACAGGGCTGCTCCAGCTGACTTCAGCTCGTCCCTTGCAGTATCCTGAAACTTTTGGTATGTTGGCTCTATCTACCCCTGCCAGAAAGCACAGTGCCTGAATAGCCACAGCTGGCCAACGCACAATGCTTGGGGACAAAAGCTAGGCTGGAGGTCACATCTCAAGATGTGTCACCCCTCAGTCCTCAGTCAAAACAGCTGCTGGCTATGTGGGTCCAGCCTCTGTCCATAATGGGCACCACTAACTACTCCAACATCCCAGATGGACAGGGACTTACAGTGTTGAAATCTGGGCCACGGTCTGCTCATGGGGCCCAATGACCAAAGGCCTCGTTTTCCAACTGTGACCAGCCTTGGATTCCAAAAAGGGAGCAGGACCTAAACCGGGCATGAGTAAGTGAGGAGCAGATCACAACTTCTGAGCTCAGAACCTTCTTCTTCCCCCCAATTGTGACTAGAGTCTTGCCGGTTGGACCTGAGACTCTAATGCCGTGAGATCCGAGTGAGATTGCCTCTCATTCCTTGAAAAGGGGTCTGCGTAGATATCCCCAAGATCTGCAGCAGCTCCCCTCCACCCCACCCCCCGCCCAGTGAGCCCCAGCTCTGAGCCTCACCTTCCTGGGTGATCTGATAGAGCCCTAATCACAATGAATTACATGATGTGTTTATAAGTTGGTTCTTCCAACCAGTTTGGGAGGCTTGTGAAGGCAGAGACCATGTTTTATTTGCTCTATACCCCCAGTGTCTGGTCTAGAGAATGTACTTCATCAACGCGTGATCAGTTAGAGAAGGAGGAAGACTGTGTAGTGATAGAGTCTTATACCCCAACTGGATTGTAAGCTTCCCGAGAGCCGTGGCTTCACCTCTTCGCAGACTCCTCTTCCTTTTCTTTCTCCCACACTAAAATCCAACAAGAGACTGGGCTCAAAGTGGGCATGTAGAGGAGTGATGGCTTCATTCCAGATTCAAAACATTTCCACCATAGGGCTTCTGGATAATATCTTTATTCAGCTTAGGTAGAAGTTTCTCACACATTTCTGGATACTTGGGTTAGAATTTTCTCTATTGTACTCAATAAATTGTTCTTAAGCTCTTACATATGATAAATGGGGACATGCCAGTATCATGCAGGCTAAAATACAAAACTTCTGCATACAAACATTTTTATTTTTTATTATTATTTTAAAAAAATTTTTAATGTTTATATTTGAGAGAGAGAGAGAGAGAGAGAGAGAGGGAGGGAGACAGTGCTCAATGGGGTAGGGGCAGAGAGAGAGAGGGAGACATAGAATCTGAAGCAGGCTCCAGGCTCTGAGCTGTCAGCACAGAGCTCAATATGGGGCTTGAACCCATAAACCATGAGGTCATGACCTGAGCCAAAGGCAAACACTTAACCAACTGAGCCCCTGTGTGGCTCCTGCATATAAACATTTTTAAAAGGATTTTAATATTGGGCATAGAGACCTGACTCTGGTGCCTGAATCTGGGCACTCCCTCTGCTCTTTGCTCCTCTTAGGCACAAGCCCCCAGTCCCTCCTGGACAGGAAAAGGGTCCTTGCAAGGCCAGGGGACAGCCCCATTCCTGCCTGCAGGGAGAATAGAAGAAGGCATAGCAGTGTCCCAGACGCATGTGGTCAGACTGCTCAGCCTTATTCAAGCTGGGAGACCACCTCTGTGCCTAAGATTCCTAAGCTGCCTCTTCCCTCCATTCTTGACAGCTTCCAATTGTCAAAGAGATTGGACAGGCCCAATGTGGCCTGCTCTAAATGTTTCTCAAGCCAGCCAGCCACTGGGCTTAGAGGCTTCTAGAGAATTCCCTCGAGGTTTCCAGGGGCCTGAAGACCTCCTAACCCTACCAAGCCTCCTGCCTCAAGCACAACTCTGGAAGACTCTATCTGCTCCATTTTTGGTCCCTGCTGTGTCCATCGTCTGTGGTCAGTATGCAGAGGAGCAAGTCCAGGGTGGGGGACAGGCATGATCCTTCAGGCTTGCCTGCAGCCCAGACAGCAAAAAAATCAGCCATACCAATATCTGTGGGTTTCAGGCCAAAGTTTAGACCGCCCCCCCACCCAGACCCCAAGTCATCCCCCTGGCCTGGCTGTCCAGACAGGCCAGGTAAATAGAGTCTAAGCTGCAGGGCTCTCAGACCCCTAAGTGCGCACCTGCGCTTGGAAGTGCTCGCAGCGGGCATGCTTCATGGTCAGCCCATAAATGGGGGTCATATCCACTTTGGTGCCTTGTGGCACACTGAATTCCACCTTCTGCAGCAGGATGGCCAGGAAGAGAAAGACCTCTAGGCGGCCAATGGTCTCGCCGATGCACTTCCTCTTGCCCAAGCCAAAGAGAATCACCTTCTCACTCAGTGCCTTGTCGATGGTGCCATCAGCAGTGAGAAAGCGTTCTGGTCGGAACTCAGATGGGTCACCCCATAGCTTCCTGTGATCAGAGAAAGGCAGCTGAAGTGGTAGTCTGGGGGCTCCGAAGCATCAAGTGGGTTGAACCCCAGCCCAAAAGAGTAGGGGATGGGCAAGTGGCCCAGGAACAGCTTGGGACAGGGTAGCGTTTCCCCTGCCTCCTCTCAACTTACTGGTCATGGTTGATCTGCCACTGGTTCACAAAGACACAACGCCCTTTGGGGATGTAAAAGCCACTCAGACTCGTGTCTCTTGTGGTACTGGAGAGGAAGGAAGCTCAGTCAGGCTCATGGCTACAAAGAGATCCCCCTGCCTCCCATACGTGGCCTTTCCAGCCCTGATCAGGTACATGGATTGGAGGAAGGCCCAGGATCAGAGAGCAGTGGATCCATGGGGTCTCACCTATGGGGGATAGTGAAAGGGACGAAGGAGGCATGTCGGAAGGTCTCCAGGATGAATGCTTCCAAGTAAGGCAGCTGGAGTCTGTCAGAAAGCCGGGGTTGCCGCGCCCTACCAATCACTGTGTCTGTAGAACATAAAGGACCATGGGTGAAGGGGCTGCCTTGAAGAGGCAAAGCCCTTTGCCTTGAGTGCTTTAAAGGAAGCCACCACCTACCCAGCTCCTTCTGGATCTTTTTCTGTACATTGGGGATTGTCACCAGGTACATGAGGCTCCAGGAGATGGCAGTTGTGACTGTATCAAATCCTGACCAGGGAAAAACAAAAGGAAAAAGAAATCAAGTGCTTGGCAGGTCAGGGAAGTTGGGCACAGAAAAGTCACAGTGGGGTAGCTCATACCAGCTCCGAAGAGGTCCAAGACAATATTAAGGATCTTCTCGTCAGACACCTGGATATTGGCATTCTCATCCAGCCTCTTGTCCTGACAGTGCTCAATCAGGCTGTCTGTGATATCCCGAATGTGACCCTGAGTGGGGAAAGCCCACAGATGAACAAGATCCCCAACCCAGACCCACCTCTCCAGCCAGGCTTGGTTCCTCACCATCCCTAGCACCTTTGTTCAAGAGCTGACCTCTGTACTCCCAGGCTGCTGTCCCAGCTTCTCACGCCTCTTCAAGTCTCTCTCCTGTCCCAACTCAAGGGACTCTGGAGACAGAGGTGTCATCTGGATGTGCTCTTTACCCTTCTCTCTCCAGTGAAGCCAGGAGATCAACTTTTTAACTCTTCCTGGTCCCCAGAATGACTGGCCTAGGGTTCTGGAGAGACTAGCTGTTCAGTAAATATTGCTCTCTGATGGAAGGAAAGAAAGGCTAGTCAAGGGAAAGTTCTATTTCCCTGCCAAGGATGGAGTCCTCTGTACCACTGGCCTCAAAATCCCAGGGAGGAAGGCCCCTGAGAGCCTACCAGCCCTCTCTGCTGTTCCATTTATCTCTGACCTTCTGGCCCCAATGCTACTTGCCCCCCACTATCCACTTGCCTCTCCCCAGCCTATACCTTCTCAAAGGTTTTGTAGTGTTCCTTGACCATCTTTCGCATGAAGCTGGAGAACTTGTTATTCAGGTCCTTGAAGAAATCCAGGGAACGGTTAGGCAGGTATCGAAGGATGGGGAAGAAATCCACAGGGTTCCCAGAGGCAGCACCATCCGAGAACTCATTATTCAGATTAACTAAGCTAAGAAGCTCTTGGTCATCATGGTCATAGCGCCGACCAAAGCACATGGCACAGATGACATTGGCCACTGACATCACTACATATCTGTAGGGGTCAAAGTGTCCAACGTCTGCCATCAGCTCCTGGAACTTGTCAGTGAGGTACTCGGCCTCCTTGCTCACATGCTCTTCCAGATAGCAGGAGGATGAGGAAGCCGGGTCTGAGGCAATGGAGAAACTCTTCAGGGCATTCTGGGCCAGGCGCTTGCGGGCAGCCCACACTGGCCCGGAGTCTGGGCTGAAGGACATACTTTGGCCATCAGGTGATCAGAGAGAAGCTATAGAGAGCGGGCCGGCCTTTGAAATCATCACCCTGACGAACCAGGGCCTGCCGGATGGTGTCCAGGCCGCTGAGCACCAGCACGGGTGTGGAGCCAATGCGGATTTGCAGCACGTCCCCGTAACGCTGGCTCAGCCTTGCCAGCACCACATGTGGGTTCTTCCCCAAGGTCAGCACGTGCCCGAGCAGAGGCCAGCCCCAGGGCCCCGGTGGACTCTTCAGGCCTTTGGGAACCCGAGGCTGCCAGCCCCTGACCACCCAGAGCACCAGGCAGAAGACAGAAGAGGCCAGGAGAAGCTCTGTGGCCGAGATGGAGATGGAGAGTCCAAACACAGAAACTGTCATCATTGTAGAGATCTCAAGATTGCTGCTGAGAGGTGGGGGGGGGGGGGGAGAGAAGATGAAGACATCAGAAGAGGGGGATGTGAGAAACCAACGTTCTAAAGTGTCAGCATTCTAGTCAAAGAGAGGGGAACTCTTCCTATCCAGAACCACTAACTAGACATGAAGTAAAGGAGGAGATGGGAGAAGCTATTTGTTGAGCTGCCACTGTGTGCCCAGCATTTCACTGTCATTCATTCAATCCTGGCCACCCCCTATAGGGTAGACTACAGTGAGGCTCAGAGAAGGTAAGTAGCTTGGACAAGGTCACACAGTCAGGAAGTGTTGGATCTACCCTCCCAACCTCAAGTGCCCAGTTTCAGAACCCTGCTGCACCAACCTAAAACAGCGTTTTCTGAACATCAGTCTGTGACTCCCATAGAGCACCTGTACTTTGTACTTTCCTAAAATCAACTTAAGAAAATAATTTTTTATTAGTAGGCTCTGTGCCCAGCGTGGAGCCCAACGCTGGGCTCAAACTCATGACCGTGAGATCAAGACCCTGGGCTGAGATCAAGAGTCAGACACTTAACTGACTGAGCCACCCAGACACCCCTCTAAAATCAACTTAAAATCTACCCACTAAGCATCGTTCCACACACAAATATCTGTGTGAAAGTACAGGTTTGATCCCCCCCCACAATTAAGCACATAACCGACATATGTCACCCCCAATCCCCTTGAGTAGTACCCACCACACTTGGGGAAACACTACCATCAGGAGAACTAGGGATCGTGTGCTTCTTTTGCCTCATTTCGCATTTGAGGAAATTGACCTCCAGAGGGGTCATTGACTTGACTAAAGTCACCTAGTACTCACTGACAGAGCCAGGGCTCAGACTGGGAAAGTTCCCTGGGAAGTTTTCAGCTCCGATCACAGATACTTCCCTTCGAAGAGTGGTCAGATCAATGAAAAAGTGTTTTATTTTGTTTCGTTTTTCAGAACCCTCAGTTTTTTTTTACTGCTCAAGCCCAGTCTAGGGAATCCTGCCAGGCCAGACCCTGGGACAGGGGACTGGAAGACCACTGCCTAAGCCACACTACCCAGCCGCAGCTCTCTGAGTTCAACGGACTCATAGTTTAAAAGCAGTTGGAGACAAGCTACATGGAGGTTCCTGGTCACAAAGATCCAGGCCAGGGTTTTGTTGGGCTCAGTTCTCAGTGAATGAATAATCTCAGTCTCCCCCACTTGCCAATCACCAGAGAGCAGAGAATAAATGGAAAGCCCCCACCAGATAAGGGCAGCAAGAAAATACTAGACTGGAATAAGGGAAATGAGGAATCAATCTAGATTTCACAGAGGTGGAGATAATATTTTCTCTCTAGGCTTGTTCTAGAAAGGGCATGCAAATTCATGGAGTATTCTCCTCAAGACATTAGCCTCTGACTGGGGTATCTGCCAGGTGCCCTGGACTGGAGATGAGGAGACCGAGTATTCCGGGTTCCATGGCATGACCTTGGACTTGTCATTTGGCTTTTCTGGGCTCCAGTTATATCACCTGAGAGAGGGGGTGGGCTATGATCTCTGATTCAGGGTGCGCAGCTAGATCCCAGAGAAGAGAAAACCCACATCTGACCTGCGGAACCTCACAGTCTGACTAGTGCGGTTTCCCCACGGAAGAACCGCCCAAGATGGGGAGATTGTTTGGCCCCTACCTTACCTAGATCGTCATCTCTCTAGGGCGGCCCCCTGGAGGAGCTGGATCTTAAAGCACCCTCAAGCACTGACTCCCTGAATGAACTAGGGACAGGCCTTGGTGGGCCACAGTGTTCCCTTTTGCTCGCCAGGTGCCCCAAGGACCTTTAGCCTTAGTGAGATGGTTAAGACGCCAAGAGAGAAGTGACTGGTGAGTTTTCAGGGGCTGACAGTCCAGCTGTCTGCAGCTAGCAGTCTCTCATGCTGATTGCCCCCCCAGTACAAGCCAGAGAAGGCAGTCAATGAGATAGGGAAGGCCCAGGGCGATGCCCGGGACTCCTGGCCAGATCTGCATCTTTTGTCCCGGCCAGCACATCTTGGCTCTAACCAGCCATGCTTGGGAGGGTCTATAGCTTATAGATAAGGTACAGCTGGTAAGAACCCAATCCGCCCCCTCCATCCATCCTGAGCACCCAGGAAGAGCCCTCTCATCACACGGCCTGAAGAAAGGGCTGCACGTGATCCCAGCTTTTCCCAGTTGTGTCCTTATTCCAGCCTCCCAGGTGACCCTGATGGGGAAGCCCCAGGGCTTTCAGGGAGTCAGTGGGAATAGAGCTGGAGATTAAATCCTGGAGTCCTTGTAGGGGGGCCGTCTAATATCTAGGATTCTGGCACTAGCTGTGGGACCTTGGGCAATGCCTGCCTGTCCCCCTGGCCTCAGTTGTCCCACTCTGGAGCTGGAGTGCCTGGTCACTAAGGATCCTCTTAGCCTCCTTTTTTGAGGTGCTAGACCAGTGGCCACCTAGGAAAACCTGGAGGCATGAAAATTTTCTTTTTGTTAGGAGGGAAGGGCGAGCCGTAAGCTCCCAGCACTCACCTGTGGCTGTGAGGACGTACTGAAATGAGCTGGGATGAGTGGTCTCTTAAGCCAGGACCCCAAAGAAGACCAGGAAAGACTCCTAGGACTGTCACCTTCAGGATGAGGGTGAAGTCACTTCGACCTTTATAAAGCAGCTTGCACGCTTGGCCACGCCCTCTGGAGCTCGGACAGAGGAAGGGGCGGGCTGAGGAGGGGGGGCAGAATGGTCGCCCTAGGATGGAGGGGAAGGAGGGAGGGGAAGGGGAGGAAAAGGGGATGGGAAGTGGGGGAGAAGACAGGATTGGGGGAACTCAGAGGGACACGTAACAACCTGTTACAGGGACTCCTCATCCAAGTGCCAGCACCTAAAGGGGTGAGGGCTGGGGACACTGGGACCCCAGTTCCAAGGTACGCTATGGACGGCACAGAGCCTAAGCAGTGGGGCTGCTTAGGTGGGAATTTGAGGGAGAAGTCCCAGGACAGCCCAAAGACACGGTTTTGGAAGGCCTCCATCCCCGAGTGCGGGGACCCCTCACCCTAATTTTCACATGCACTGGAACACTTGGCTTGCAAGTGCCTCCCCCTCACTACTAGTTGACGGGGGGGGGGCGGCAGGCGGGGCCGGGTTGCCGTGTGATGACCTCTTTCCCCCGGGTTACTGAGTCCGGGCTCGGGCTTGCGTGAGAAGCGCGGCGACCCGGCGACCCCAGCCCCGAGGTCACCGGGGCCGGAAGGCCAGAGGCGCCGACGGGCTGGCCTCGTTCGCCAAGAGCCCCCAGAGGCCGGGGGACCAGCTGAAGTGTCAGCTCCCCGACAGACCTCCCCGACAGACCGACAGGAATGCATGGAAACGTGCGGTCTCGGTCTCGCTGAGCGCTCACTGGCTGTCACTAGCTCTAGGGCCACTTCGGATTACTGTAAGCCGGAGGTCCTTCCAGCCAGGACCCACTGGCCCCCGAGGCTCCCTCTTGACCCCCGGGGCTGCTGGCGTGTTGGCGGGGCGGAGAAATCGCGAGGCGAGTGGGGCTGCGCGGCTAGCCCCCGGTGGCCGAGGAAAGGAGGACCCTCGGACAGGGGAGGGGAGGGGGCCCAGGGACCGAGGAGCGGGGCGCCGGGTGCAGATGCCGCCCCAGGCTAGCGTGCACGTGTCTGGTACATCCCTCCAGGGGACAGAGGTCACGCGGCCCATCCCTGCCCCACCTGGTCGGGGGAGCGATGCCCGGGAGTTGCGTGAGAAGGCCTCGGAGACCGGGGCAGCCACTAAACAGCCCAATTCCCAAGTTCGGGTACCTGCAAAGTCACGCGAAGGGGGCGGGGAGTCGGGGGCGGGGCTCTTAAAGAGCCAGTCCTTAGCGAGCTTGAGGCGAGGGTGGAGCGGGAGGAGCTGCGAAGTCTACTGGATTGGGAGTGGGGGGTGAGGTGCAAAGGGCCCGGGTTTGCGTGCGGAGCTGGGCTTTTGCCTCCAAGCAGGCGCCTGCGTGTGTCGGTATTTGGGGCCCACGCCTGTGGCATGACACGCAGCCCCAACCCTGGCTGGCTGCCTCGGGCGCTGTCCCCGCCCCCTGCCGAGCCTCCCTCGGTAGAAAGCGCAGGGAGAAAAAAGCCGCATTCGCGTGTCTAGCTCAACCTGTCCCAAACTAACCTCATCACCCGCCCTCCCCGCCGTGCTCCCGAACCCAGCAAATGGCACCGCCATCCCCTGGCCCAACCAAAACCAGGTCTCATCCCTCTGAGGTTCCCTCACCTTCCGCTCTACTCATGCATTGGACAAATATTTACCAGACACCTACTATGAGGCAGGCACTGTTTTTGGATGCTGGCGATTGATATAAAAGTGAACAAAACTGACAACGCTCCTGCTCACAGGGAACTGACGTTGGTGGCCCGCGGGGTGGGGGTGGGAGGCGCCAAGGCACAGGGAATGTCAGAGGGTGAAAAAAGTGCTTTAGCGAAAAATAAAAGAAGGGGTAGGAATCACTTTGGGGAAAATTGCGATTCAAAATAGGTGGTCAGGAGCACCTGGCTGGCTCAGTTGGTGGAGCATGAGACATTTGATCTCCGGGGTGGAGAGTTCAAGCCCCACTTGGGCGTGGAACCTACTTTAAAAAAAAAAAAATAGGGCGATCAAAGGAGGCCTCGCTGAGAAAAAGACACTGAGGAGAGGCAGGGGTGTGGAATCAAGACTCAAGACGTAACAGATATCTGGAAGCAAAGTTGAGGCTTCCGGGCTGAGGAAACAGCAAGTTCAAAGGCCCCTAACCGTGGTCTTTGGGAGGGAGCAGTACCAGGGGCACTAGAAACATCTCCTCTGTGTGAGATGGACACATTGTGGGGTCTGGGGCAAGGAAGATCACTCTGGCTACTGTACTGAGAATAGACTACATGGAGGACACCCTTCTCTACGCTAACATCTGTCCAGCCTACCGTGCGTCTTTGGCCAGGATCCCATCATTGCTCCCTAGAGGAAAAATGGCCTCCAAACCTGGTTCCCACTTGCCTGTGGCTCCCTCCAATTCCTTCCCTAGCCTGTTGGATCCAGAATGGTCTTTCAAAAATGGAAAATCTCATTCTGTCACAACCAGGCCCCTTCCGTAGCTCCCGTCGGAACAAAACCCAGAATCTTTAGCACAACCTACCTGGCCTGACCACCTCTACTTCTAATCTCCCTGTTTTAAATCTCAGCTAAAACATCACTTTCTTTGGGAAGCCCCTACCCCACCCCAAATCCTCCCCACAGCTAGATTGGTGTCTCTTGATCTGCGCTTCCAACACTCCCCCATGGTAATTCTCAGAACACTTGACCCCTGCTATGACTCCAGTCCAACCTGTCATTCCTCCCTCCATGCCCTAACACAGAGCAAACACCAACCTGGGAGAAATAGATCGTTAAGTCAAGCCCTTGCAAGATATTAATAATTGGTAAAGGAGTTAAATCCACCTGGGTGAAATTGAGCCCAAAGTGCTAATGCTATAATAGTGGAATTTAGGCAAAAGGACAGGCAGGAGACAAGGGAGGTGTGGGCTTCCAATCTGCCTAGCATCCTTCCATTAATTCCACCTCTGTACCTCTGGCTCAGCCTGAGGAGCTTCATGGTACCCAGGAAAGGTCCGTCCTTCAATCTCAGTTGGAACTGCAGCCACAGAGAGTAGAAAGAACCCATATGGAAACCGTGACAAGGAAGCAAGGAGCAAGGCATCCCCAGATCCCTATCCTGTCCGCAACCCAGTCTCTTCCTTGGCTTCCCAGAGTCCCCACCAATGCCCTAGCTCTAGAGAATCATAGCAGCCTGCCCATCAAGGATGGAAGACTGTCTGTTGGGGCTCCTGACTAGGGAGCCATCAAACTCCTCTTGGTAGAAGATGCTTTGCTCACATTCAGTGAGGGGCTCTTGACTCCAAAGAAATTCATTAGCTAATCAAGCCAATTTTTTTCCCACTTCTCAGACACTTTGAGCTGGAGAGCTGATACCAGAAAGGAGAAGGCCCAAGGAGATGTGGCAAATCAGAGTCCAGAACTCTGGCCTCTTCCTTCCTGGCCAGGGCTCTACCCACCATGATTTATTGTCCCAGATTACCAGCAAAGCCTCAGGGGTCCAAAGGTGGACAAGTTCAGCCCCTGGGTCAGGGGCTCCCATTTCCCCATACTCCTGGAACACTGGGGTTACAAGAGGCATTGCACTTCTCATCAGCAAGCCCTGTCTCAGTGAATAGCCCACAAGACAAAGGGGCCTCCAAATCACCAGGCAGAGAAAGACGGAGGCAGGCAGGTGGTTAGAGGGCCTTAGCATGGAGCTGAACAACCCATCTGGGTCAAAGTTTACATGCCTTTGCGTGAGAAGATCTTTGGCTAGGATTCCCTAGCAATCGATTGATCTGATACCAGGAACATGGGGACAGGGGCAGAGGGGAGGGGGAAAGGGCTCTAGGCTGAGGATCTTGGTCCAGCCAGGAGTGTTTGGTCAGCACTGCTGAAGGCGGTGTGGTGGGGGGATGGGGAGACAGCAAGACTCACAAGAAACCCCTACCCTACAGTGCAGATGGGAATGACACCCCAAACATAGCCTGGGCTGAATCTGGAAGTGCACCAGGAGCTAAGAAAAAGCTGAGACCCTGGGTTTGGGGGCAGGTAAGGGGACTGTGCTGGAGGATAGAGTAAGAAGAGGAGAGGAGAGGCATTCCCAGCCTGTGGGGGGGACATAGCACCAATGAGGCATGGTAGCGGGAGGTTGCGGTGAGGCTGTGGGACAAGAGTAGGGTGTGAGTGGACATGAAACACTGAGACTTGCCTCGCGGTGTGTCTTCGCCCTTGACCACACTGAGCTCTGAACCTTGAGCACCTTCCCCTCTCCTACCTGTGCCCAGACAGTCAGACAGACTTGGTTTGCAGGATCCAGGGCTCAGATGGGACAGCGCCCCCTGGCTCCCTGGCCCTTGGCTATTCTAGTTAGGGTAACAACACTTTCCCAGGAAAGTCTTGGCCTAAACCTGTTGAACTGGTATAACTATTAAATGTGCCCTCTTTTACTCTCCTCTCAGAGAGTCACGGCTGTGACAGTAAGTCATATGATTACCCCAGTGTTAGTGAATATCCGAGGGGTTTCGTGTGCCTAGCATCCGTTCTCTCTTCTTCTGGCAATACCACTTCGATTGTCCTTTGAGACAATTACCTCACTTCTATTCTTAGCCAGTAGGTTTGGCCATCGAGCCGACACATGCCCGAGGCCAATGAGAACCTTACAGAGGTTTTTATGAAATTGGTGGAAAAGAGAAATTCTCTTTCTGCCAGGGGTGGCTAAGCTAGTTAGAAAATAAGTCTGGGCCTACCAGCGGCCATTTGTAAAGAAGGCCTACTTTAAAATGATGCCCATTCAGGGGAAAGCAAAGCTGAGAGATGAGGAGAGGGAGAGGGGGAGAGAACTGATGACATTGGCCACCCAGATCCAGTTATTCTTGAAGCCAATGAAATTCACCCACAGAACATCTCTAGAACATGAATCAATATTACCATCACCTCCCCTTTTTCCTCCTACCCCCATCTTTCCTTCTTCTTCACCTCTTCCTCTTTCCCCTCATCCTCCACCTCCTCCTTCTCCTCCTCTTTTTCTTCTACTAGAAGTTAGGGTTGAGGATTTGAAACTGAAGAATTATAACCAAAACCTGCCTGCCAGAGAGCCCTCTGAGTGATTCAACATTTGCCCTTGAGGCTGACCCTAAGATGGCCAGGGCAAATTCGACAGAATCTTAAGAAGTCCCTCCCAAAGGCTTCCCACTGACCTGCCCCTGTGTCGAAAATGTCACCATGGGCCCCACTGTGGGAGGCTAATTCTGTCTCCAGAAGACTCCACGATGGTGTTGAGGAGCTCTTGGCTGGAGACTATCTAGAGAGAACCCATGCATGAAGCAGAGGCCTTCAGATGAGTCTATGCCACCACCCTGTTAGCTGGGAGATGTCCTGGGGAGCAAGTGGCCGTTGCCAAGTTCCTCACGCCCCATTCTCTCTCACAGCTCCTCATTGAGGAAAAGACACCATCCATCCTCTTGCCAAGTTCAGGATGGAACAAGTTGAAGTTTTCAGAGGGAAGTTTAAGAATGGTCCTTAAAATGGCCTGCAAGGCCCTTCCGGATCTGGCTCCCATTAACTCTCTGACCTCCTTGCCTGTTACTCTTCCTCGGCTCACTCTTTTCTAGGCACAAAAGCCTCCTTGATGTTCCCAAGACACTCCCGGCAAGTTCCTGCCTATGTCAGGGTCAGTCCTTGCAGGAAACAGAGCCTCCCCTCCTCAAACTGGGTCATGGAAAAGAGTTTAATAAAGACACCACTCACAAAGGTATGAGCAAGATTTAGAGAAACCAGTAAGTGCAGCACCCCAGGGCTAGCAACGGCAAAGCCAGAATCAGAGAGGGGAAGGAGCACAAAGCAGACCAGAGAGAAGGTGGCTATGGAGAGGCTAACAGAGGGAGCTGGGGCCTTCAGGAGAGAATTGCAGCTAGCATGCAAAGACTCTGCAGGGAGAGAACCTAAATACTCTGACCTCACTCTATTCATGCCCTCTAATGTCCTGCTGGTGCCTTCCATGCACCCAGCTGAAGGCCAGAGGGCAAGGAACTCATCGCTGTAGCCCAGGAAAGTCAGCCCTGCGGGACTGAGCGTAGAGAAGAGTGGAGAGTAGGTCTGGAGGGGCAGGTGGAAGACACCCAGCGCTCTGTCTCAGGCTCTTTGCACGTACTGTTCCCTCCCCCTGGAAACCCTTTTGCCCCCACATCCTCATGTCTTACTTCCTCGTATATCACCTTCTCAATATGCCTTCCTTGGTCATCCCATGTAAAACTATTACCCTGAACCCCAGTCTATTCCTCTTCTCAACCCGATCTTTATCTGTATACGTACAAACTTCAAATATATTATATATTTAATCAGGCTGTGTGTGGTCTGTATCCGTCGAGTAGGATGTAAGCCCCAGGAGAACATGGACTCTTGTCTGTTTTGATCACCGCCTCATCAATAGCGGACTGGCCTTCTGTAGATGCTAATGCATGTTTGTTAAATAAATGAATGGAAACGTGTTAAGCCCCCAAATAGGAAAATACATCGAGTTTGGGATGGTAGAGGCCTAGTGAGATTCTGGGTCTTCGTAGGCAGGGCACGAGGTACAAGATGACCAGCCAAATGGATCCCCGCCCCCCCCCAAATCCTTTCTTCAGCACCTGCTGAAATATTAGTCATTTTGCTACAAGAAGACGGGCCATCCGACACAATCCTGCCTTAAGAAGCTCATCGCAGCCTGGCCCAGAGCACGCGTCCTACCGAATGTCCAGAGCCAGCACCTGCGCAAGGCCACCCTGCTTGCCACAGGGCCATGATCACCAGAAGTCCTCTCTTTCTTTCCGTTTCAAAGCCTCCTGGCTCCTCTCAACAGGGCCATGACCAGGCCCCTCACAATCATCAGCAGAAAGCAGGGCTCTGTGGCGGCCCCCGGCAGAGAGAGACCTCTGCAGGGTTGGGACAAGAGATCTCCGTGTTTTGATAGGTGGGGAATGGCTGGGAAGGTGCGGACCCCAGGGACACTGCACAGAGAAGGCTGGGGGTGGGGGAAGGTGCTCGAGGGTCTGGGCTAACTCTAGAGGGCAGTGGAGACGAAGGCGGACTTTCCTTTTCCCTTTGTCTCTTCTCTTCTCTTCCATAGCATCAGATATGATTAATTTAGGTCCAGATTATATAGCAGAGCTTGACTAATTCTACTCCGCTTGGCGGTTGCCTTTACTGTTAGGGGAACATTTGCCAAGCCGGTGCATTGTGAAAACAGCGTTTCAGGGAAATGTTTGCCGTTGAAATGCTAAAGGGCATGTTTAGCACACTCAGGGAAACGCTCTGATCTCCGGTGAGAGATGCCCTTTTAATAAACACAGAGGTTTGCTGAGAGCTGATGTTCTAGTCCTCTTATCAAAACAAGACCTCTGCTTTGTCAGCCAAATGGTCCTGGACGACCTCCCACTGTCTCTGCCAGGGAGAAGGTCTCATTCAGACCTATCGGGGCACAGCCTGGCTGCCCCGCCAGCCAGTGACAGGCCACTCGACCAACTCAGCAACCCTCTCCCAACTGCCCCGCCACTTGTAGGCTCCCAATAGCCACTCTGCCCACCTCAAATGTTCCTCCTTTCTAACACCGCCCCCCAACCCCAGTTTGGGGCGAGTATCCTTCATCTTCCTTTCCAGAGCTCCGTGCCTTTGGAGGAGGTTGGCCCTAGCCCCCCAGCCTCAGGTAGCATGTCCTGGCTGCTCTGAACCACTCCTTGCGGCCCCAGTTGCCTTGCTGGTGGTTGGATTAAACACAGATCTGTGCTGTGATTCCAGCTAATGAGATCTGGGGAAATCTGGTAAATTCTAGGAATCCATCGGGTGAAGGAAGACTGGTTAATGATAACAATGCATCTTTAATAAAACCTTTGGAAAGAAAGGAAAATGTTTGGTGGACCATTTGGGTTGTTTTGTGCATGAAACAAGGTCCAATAGAGGTGACTGTCAAGGGGCCATTGCTCTTCGTAAGTGTGGTGAGTCCTAGACAGTGACCGCACCACTGGCCAGGAAGACAGAGGCTCCCAAGAGCCTGAAAAGGCCCAGCATTCTCATGAAAGCCTCATGGACAGCAGGGAGGTAGGAGCCAAGAACTAGAGGTGGGATGGAGAAAGAGTGAGATTCTGATTGACTTTCTATTCCCTGGAATAAAAAAAAAAAAAAGAAAAAAGAAAAAAAGGAATGGCTATTGGGTGTCTACAAGTCATGGGGCAGTTAGGAAAGGATTGCTAAATTGGTTAAGTAGCCTGTCGCTGGCTGATGGGGCAGCCAGGCTGTGCTCCGATAGGTCTGAATGGGACCATGCCCCTGACAGAAACTGTGGGAGCATTTGGCTGACAAAGTTTTTTGCCTGTTTATTAAGAGTAATTTTATTACAGCTGGGATCGAATACTTTCTGGAACATATTTGTGATCGCTTACTGAAACCGCAGGAGGGACAGGGAAATTCTCTTAATGAAAAAACGCTTTGAAGCAAGCTATTCTGAAGGCCAGGACCACCTGGGACAGCTCTCAGGAAAGGCTTCCTCACTCTTAAAAGGGATACATGGTAAGAGGTGCAGTCTTGTCCCTCTGGCCCTTGTCATGTCTGAATGTGATTGCTGGAGCTGCAGCAGCCGTCTTGTGACCAGAGAGAGCCAGCTTGGGGCAAAAAGCTGATGTTCCAAGATGGTAGACCAGAAATTTACAAAGAGCCAATTTATTACTCAGGGCCCTCGCAAGACACAGGATCCATCCAAACTGGGTAGTTGGGGAGAGTTTAATAAAGGGACTATTTACAAAGGTGCGAGCAGGATATAGAGAAACCAACATAGGGTGGTGCGGTCTCATACAATTAGTAACAGAGAGGAGCCCTCGCTCACTATCTTGAGTGTGAGGGGACAATAGGAAGGAGCTGTTTCCAGGACCCAGAGAGAGACTAAGGAGACGAGGGGTGGGTGCCTGGCAGGAGCTGTGGCCCACTATAGTGGCTTTGTTAGGCCGTGTGAGAAAAAATACCCCAGCCTCACTCTCTTTCCACCTTCCCATCTCAGGCCAGCACCTCCCACTGACTGAACCCAATAAGGAGCCAGAGGATGGCGGTGGGGGGGGGGAGGGCACCGATGCAGTCTACAGAGGTTCACCTCTCAGTGCACAGAGCAAGGTGGTGGGGTGGAACTGGAGGACAGAGAGGAATTTCAGTGAGTCTGCAATGATCTCATTCATCTGTCTGCCTGGTTGTTGGCAGTCTCCTCTGCGAAGGCAGGGCGCCTGTCTTCTTCGCTCTTGTACGTTTTCTCCTGGGCCAGGAGCCCGCAGCATGAATATAGCTTAACACCCGCTAGTGACAGGGACTGTACTCAAAATCGAGTTGTCCAGTCTAAAGAGGAAGAATGAAACCAAGCAATGAGACACCGGGGTATTAGTGCCATGGAGAGCTTTGCCCCAAAGAGGAGGATCTGCACCAGAGGTAGGGGTCAGGCTGGCCCAGGGAGGCCTGGAGCTGAGGGTTACACCATTTGCTCTACTGGAGAGATGAGAATCCTTTGTCATTAACGCATCACAATACCATAATGTAAGTAAGCATTTCTAACCCGGAAGTAAATGCCTTTCCTGGAAGGTGTTTGTCGGATGGGGAAGAAGTGGTTGGGAGGAGGATAGGGTGTTCCAGGCAGAGGGAACAGCATGTGTGAAAGCACAGAGGCAGAAAACAAGAAGAATGATAAATGCTCCCTCTGACTGGTGGGAAAGATGCCTGAGAATGAGGGGATAGTGGGAAATGAGGAGAGACGTGAGCAGGAAGTGGCTCACATGCTGTACTGAGTTTGAAATTTGTTTCGAATGTCTTAAGAAATTTCTGAAGGCTTTGGGGGCCCCTGGCCGGCTCAGTCGGCGGAGCATGCCACTCTTGATCTCCGGGTCGTGAGTTTGGGTCCCATGTTAGGTGTAGAGATTACTAAAAAAAAAAAAAAAAAAAAAAATTGAATAGAGTTATGAAATGCTCAGATTTGCAATTCAGCAAGTTCACTTGGGTGGCGGTATGGAGCTCAGACTGGAGGGATGAGCCCAGGAGGGACCCAAGGAGTGTGCTGGCCAATACAGCAGCCCTGAGCCACGTGCAGCTACTTCCATTTAAAATTAAACGGGATTAACACTCAGTATGTCAGGGGCACCTGGGTGGCTTAGTCTGTTGAGCGTTGGACTCTTGATTTTGGCTCAAGTCATGATCTCACCATTCGTGAGATTAAGCCCTTCATGGGACTCCACCGTAACAGCACCGACAGTGCAGAGCCTGCTTGGGATTCTCTCTCTTCCTCTCTCTCTCTGCCCCTCCCCTGTTTGCATTCTCTCTTTCTCTCTCTCTTTCTCTCTCTCTTTCTCTCTCTCTCAAAAATAAATAAATACAAACATTTAATAAAAAATACTGAGCACCTGGGTGGCTCAGTCGGTTGAGCATCCAACTTGGGCTCAGGTCATGATCTTGCGGTTCGTGGATTCACGCCCTGAGTTGGGCTCTGTGCTGACAGCTCAGAGCTTAGAGCCTGCTTCAGAGTCTTGTCTCTTCTCTCTCTGCTCCTCCCCTTTTCGCACTCTGTCCCTCTCTCTCTCTCAAAAGTAAACATTAAAAAAGTAAAATTCAGTATCTCAGTTTCATTAACCACATTTCAAGTGCTTGATAGCCGGATGTGGCTCGCGGCTACCCTATCAGATAGCACAGACATAGAACATTCTATCACCACAGAAAGTTCTGTCGGACAGCACCAGCCTAGGGGCAGTGAGATCAAGTAGGAGGTTCCTGCAAAAGCCCAGGCAGGAAGTGGTGCTGACAGACAGAGCCACAGTAATAGAGAGAAGGAGTGACGCTCAAGAGGTATTTGGGCAGTAGGATCTTGAGAATCCAGCTGGTAGTGAATGACCGGAGGAGACTTCCAGGATTCCCGGGGTTTCTGGATGGGGTGATGATCCGGAGGGAAGGAGTGTGGGCAGGGAGGTGACATGATTCATCTGGGCACGATGAGGGTGCTGTGGGAGGGAGCCCTGGATGGACACATGCAGCGGGTGATTGGATGTTCAGGACTGAAGCTCCGCGTCCGTATCTTGTAGATTGTGAGACCCCTTCCCTAGAGTTAATTATCTACCTGTGTCCACCAAGGTCTTCCTTCTCTGCCAGGTCTGGGCACAGAGATGAATGGAACTCAGCCCCTGCCTTCAAGGGGCCCACAGTCTCTCCTGGAGTTTGGGTGAGACAATGGGCCAGCCAAAAACTATAGCTCCTTGTGGCCAGAGCTGTGGCAGAAGCGAGAATGGGATGATGAGAGGCACACAGAAGGGCTCACCCCACGAGGAGCAGAAAAGGGGCTGTCAATTACTGAGTCCTGACCCCCAGCCAGGCTGATGACTGTGCTGAATGAATGTTTTGAGTGACCCAGGGGTGCCCTTCACCCTTACCCTCACCTTAACCTTAGCCACACTCTGCATGTCCCTGGAATCCTCTCTTCAGGGTAGGACTGCTGTGAATCTGAAACAGAGACAGCCAACAGTACGCATGGAGCAAAGAGCTTGGGCCATAGTAGGTGTTCAACAAATTTTAACTGTAAGGATTACTACTTGCAGTTTCCATAAAACCGATGCAGGAAATACCCAGAGAAGCATGTTCTCAAAGCTCTTGTGCAGGTTAGCATTCTTACTTGTGAACACAAATGGATTCAACAAATCTTGAATACATGCTGTGTGCCAGTCCCAGTGCTGGAAACTGGAGGTGAGGAGAAAAGCAGAGGCTACCTCGACCTTTAAGCTCACAGTCCAAAGGGGAGACGGCATGAAGGAAACTGTCAAGGAGAGCAGTGTGGGGCCTGGGGGAACTCAAAGGAGCATTATGGGGATAGCTGAGCAGGGTATAAAAGGATGAGCGGGAACTGGCCAGAGAACACTCAGGGTAGCCATGAGTTTCAAGCAAAGTGATCAACATATGGAAAAAACAATGGAGGTGGGCGGGGGGGGGGCAGGGGGTTCATGGCAGCAAACAGAGCCATAGAGGGAGCAAGAGCTGCCGCTGAAGCCTTTGGGTGCTAAGCAACCGAGTCTCATTTTTATCCCAAAATCTGAGAAACATCGATGGATTTTAAAAAGGGAAGCAGTCAATACACTCTCCAGAGTGGACAAAATGAAAAACATTAAAAATATTCCATGGTGTGTGCGTGAGAAGCACCTTGGGACCCTCATATCCAGCTGATGGATGTACCTATTGGTTCAAGTGCTTTGGAAACTGTTTGATAGAGTCTACTAGCACTGAACCTATGTCAAGCCTGTGATCTAGCATTCCTCTTCTGGGTCCCTACATAGCAGAAATACACACAGGAGTATGTGTAAGAACGTTCTCAACAGTTGGGCTCATCACAGTCTGATATGGAAAACAACCCAAATGTCAATCAACAGTTGAATGGATAAATAAATTGCGTGCTCATATTATAATGGAACAGCATACAGCCATGGGAACTACAGCCACATCCAACTTGTGAATGAATCTCATAAATGAAAGGGAAGGGACAAAGGTAGATACAAAGGAGCACGCACTGACTGCTGAATTAGACACTGAAAAGTAGTTAAAATGATACATTTTATGATTTTTTATTTTATATTTTACCATGATAGAAAAAGTGAAAACAAATTCACAGAACCATACAATACAGAGTGCACTTTAATATAAATTACGAACTTTAGTTCACACTAATGTATCAGGGTTCATCCACCAGTTGCAACAAACCATGCTGAAGGGGGGTGTTGATCATACGGGCAAGTGGGAGTGGAGGTAGGGTGTATATGGTAGTTTTTTTTGCTTTCCACTCAATTTTTCTATAAAGTTAAACTAGTATAAAAAAATAAAATCCACTGGGGATGCCTGGGTGGGTGGCTCAGTCAGTTGAGAGTCGGACACTTTGATTTCGGTTCAAGTCACAATCCCAAGGTTGTGGGATTGAGCCTCACATTGGGCTCCTCACTGAGCATGGATCCTGCTTAGGACTCTCTCTCTCTCTTTCTCTCTCTCTCCCCCCGCCCCCTCCCTTCTCTAAAAAAAATGTCTATTAATTAAATATATTCCAGGTCAGGGGCACCTGGGACGCTTAATCAGTTAAGTGTCGGACTCAGGTCATGATCTCACCGTTCATGCATGCTGACAGCTCAGAGCCTGGAGCCTGCTTCAGATTCTGTGTGTGTCTCTCTCTCCCTCTGCTCCTCCCCCACTCACATTCTGTCTCTCTCTCTTTCAAAAATAAAATAAACATTAAAAAAAGTTTTTAAAATATTCCTTGACAAAAAAAAAGAGTAGACACAGCATGATTTCATTTATATAAAGAACAAACACAGACAAGACTAATCTATAGTCTTGGACATTGGAGTGATGGTTGCCTTCGGGGTGGGAGCACAAGGGGGTTTCTAGAGTGCTGGTAATGTCCTGTCTCTTGATCTGAGGGTTGGCTACATGGCTTTGCTAAGTTCATAAAAATTCATCAAGCTGTACACAATATCTACACTTTTCAGAGTGGATCTTATAATTTAATTAAAACTTTTAAGATTTTTATTAAAAATAAGATAAATAGTGTATCACGTAGAAGTTCAAATATTTTATGTAGACACTCCATCCTCAAGGTTGGGAGGAAGCAGAACTCCTCACTCTGTAGGTGTGGGCCACTCACAGGGACTTCTTTCCAAAGAGCACAGTACAGAAAGGGGGGAAGGAGTGACTCACCATGGGAAAACTTGACAAACACCACTTCAGCCAGCTGATCAAAGTCAACATCAACCATCCTGAGTCAGGCTGACAATATGTAGCTTTGACATGATATGACGAAGATGGCACTTTTCTTCTGTGGTCTTCTACTAATAACGCACAACCCCAGCATCAGACAAATTCCAATACTGGGCGTCCTATGGAATAACAGACCAGTACTCCTGAGAAGTGTCAAGGCCATCAAAAACTAAGATACACTGAGAAATGTCACAGCCAAGGGGAGCTTAAAGATGACTCAGTGTAATATGATGTCTTCCTTGATGGCATCGAGGAACAGTAGAGGACATCAGACAAAAACTAAGAAGATCTGAATACAGTGTGACTTTAGTTAATTAAAGAATTAAAGCAAGAGAAACAGAGAGGGAGAGAGAGAGATAAAGGTAGAGGGGGGTGAGAAAAGAAGGAAGGAAGGAAGGAAGGAAGGAAGGAAGGAAGGAAGGAAGGAAGGGCAAGAGGGAGGGAGGAAGGTGAGGGAAGAGAGACACAAACAGAAAGAGAGAAATATTTAATTTTCTGTAACACTTAACCTAACCTCAAACCTTGATCTTTTTTTTTTTAATGTGTATCTATTTTTGAGAGAGGGAACGCATGGGGGAGGAGCAGAGAGGGAGGGAGACAGAGGATCCGAAGTTGGCTCTGCGCGGACAGCACAGAGCCCAATGCGGGGCTCGAACTCACGATCCATGAGATCAGGACCTGAGCCAAAGTCGGACACAGACAACTGAGCCACCCAGGCGCCCCACACCTTGATCTTTTTATTGCGTGAGCTGAACCCAGTAGAGATACAGACAGAAGACAGCTTTCCTTTCTCTCAGGATGGATCTTCAAAGTCATTCCGCACTTGTATCAGGCTTCTTGACCTTGACCCTTGACCCTGACCCAGCTTGACCACACAGCTTTCCCCAGTCCAATCTAAACCAAAATTTGCTTCTCACATCCAATTTAGGGTGTGTTCCCAGCCTCCTGGGGACCCGAGGGGAGAAGTTTGCTCTGTTTCTGTACTCCTTCCTTCTCTTGCCCTGCACTTTGCTGGCCTGCCCACCAGGGAGGACGAAGAGGGTGGGTGCTGGGTAGAGAAGCCAATCTCTTCTTATTTGGCTGGTGCTATTTATCTTCTCTCTTGGCTCAAGATGACCTTATGTGTAGCAGATGTTCCGCTGCCAGCTTCGAATCGAGTACCTTAGAGTCCCAACTGTCCTCCACATCATAGAGTCCCGTAAGTAGCTCATGGACTCTCTGGCTGACTTCTTGCCCACCCACCAGTTCACTCCCACAGGGTACGTTTGCAGCCTGTGACTGCTGAGGTCCCCTCCCCTCCGCAGTGAGGTCCCATGACGCAGCTTAATCCCTTCGGGATGTGTACCTGGCCCTTAGGAGACTCGTATCCTGGTACTGCACCCCACTCTGGTCATGCAGACTGCCCTCTGCTGCCCCCCCATCACAGCTGCTCCCCCAAATCCAGGGACACGTTTCCAGCAGGTGTATAGCATGCCAGTCCAGACTACAGTCTTCTGAAGGTTTGGGTCTCAGCTCTAATACACTGCTCTAGAACCTAGAGCAAATTATGCAACTTCTCTGTGCCTCTTACGCAATTGTATCACGAGAATAGTATTAATTCTGATTCCATAAGATGACTGAGAATGTTTTCCGTTCATACATGAAAAGCTCTTAAAACAACTGGGTCCCTAACTATCAAACTTAACAGTATGTGATAAATATACAAATGGCACAGTTCTCACCACTGTCCAACCCACCTGGACTCGCAGCCTGAGAGGGAGACGCCACTCTCTCCTCCTTGCAGGTATCCCTGCTTTTTTTTTTTAAGTTTATTTATTTCGAGGTGTGGAGGAGCAGAGAGAATCCCAAGCAGGCTCTGAACCATCAGCACAGAGTCCAATGTGGGGGGCTCAAGCCCATAAACAGTGAGATCACCACCTGAGCCGAAATCAAGAGTCAGACACTCAACCCACTGAGCCACTCAGGCACCCCAACAGATATCGACTTTCAAACCTTAGGTCTCCTGGACTCTCCTCACTTGGTGCTCTGAGGTGGAGGAAAGCGAATCACGATGGAAATCCTCACCAAGCAACAGCATTCTTGCTACCTTAAAGCTCCTTTACAGTCAGTGAACACCCACATCCCTTCCCCTAGGACCTTGGATAGCTGACATTTGTCAAGTCTACTCTTTCTCTCTCCCCTCTATATGCATACACATAGAGACGTACATTTTTTTTCCCATTTTCTTTTTAATGCTTCTCTCTTTATTCTGAGAGAGAGACCGCCTGAACAGGGGAGGGGCAGAGAGACAATCCCAAGCAGACTCCTCGATGTGAGCACAGAGCCCCAATGCGGGGTTCAGTCCCACAAACCGTGAGATCATGACCTGAGCCGAAATCAAGAGTTGGAAGCTTCATTGACTGAACCACCCAGGCACCCCACAGACATTTTTTTAACAGAAGTATTTAAAAGTTGCAAAACTCACGACACTTCATCCCCAAACACCATAACATTAATCTTGTAAGAAAATTCCCTATAACATCCTGCCTCATAACCATCACGGTACATTCACGCCTAAGAAAATTAACAATAATTCCTTAATATCTTCTAATCTCCAGTCTATGTTCATGTGCCTCCGGTTGTCCCAATAATGTCTTCTGTAGCTTAAAATTTTTTTCTTGCGGCACCTGGGTAGCTCAGTCAGTTGAAGGTCCAACTCTTGATTTCTGCTCGGGTCATGATCCCAGGGTCGTGGGATCAAGCCTCGCGTCAGGCTCCACACTGAGCCTGTTTGGATTCTCTCTCTCTCTCTTTCCTCTGCCCCTCTTCCCAACTCACACACACTCACTCTCTCAACTTTAAAAAAAAAAAAGTTTTTTCCTTTAAGTCCAAGGCCCACTGAAATTTGATATATTGCATTTTTTTTGGTTTTTTTTTAATTATTTATTTTTGAGAGAGCACAAGTGAGGAGGCGCAGAGAGGGGGGGATAGAGGATCCAAAGCAGGCTCTGCACTGACAAGCTGACAGCAGTGAGCCCGACGTGGGGCTCAAACTCATGAACCACAAGATCATGACCTGAGCTGAAGTCGGGCGCTCAACCGACTGAGCCACCCAGGAGCCCCTACATACTGTATTTGGTTGCTTTGTGTCTTTAGGTTCTTCGTTCTAGAAAAGGACCTTTTTTTTTAAATGACATTGACTGTTTTGAAGAATCTAAGCCAGTTGCCATGAGGAACAGCCCACAGTGTGGATATTCTTCATTTGATTTTAAATCTCTTACCAGGAGGGAGGAGGGCAAAAGTGTCACCCTTCAGAATGCAGGGTGCTTAATGCCTCTTGTTTTCGGATTAAAGATTTGGGCTGAAACTCAGAGTTGGCCGGAACACGTCCCTTCCTTATGGGTTTTGCAGCTTGTTGGAGGGGTGCTACAGATCACCACTCCTGAGAGGAGCAGATCAGCCTGGACCGAGTGCCTAGACAGGGTCCCTCCTCGTGGGTGCAGTGGGAGAGGAGCCTAAAACAGCCCAGGGGTCTTTTGCTCCTAGTACCCTGCCCCGCCCTTGAGAGAAATAAGCTTCTGGACCCTAGACCCTGAAAAGACCTGGACATTCCTCCCCAGGGACATGACAAGAACTCCCCTGGGCCCTGGGTAGCAGGTGCAGCTGAGGGATCCTTGCCCAAGGCCGAGGGCTGACCCTTTCAACTTCATTTGGTGACATTGATATCAGGTGACCAGGATGGCCTGGCCAATCTGACAGAGGGTGGTGTTTATAAAAGGCCCTTCACCCAGAGCCAGAAGCTCTGTGCCAGATTCCACAACCCTGCTGATCTCAAGCACCTGTCTCTACAGGTACCTTTCTTGGTCTCATTTGCCGGCCCCTGGGACCCCCACCATGTATCTTGGGAATGAGTGGAGATGAAGAGATCTCGGGTTAGGTGTAGGAGGCCTGAATTCTAGTCCACCCTGCCCAGCTCCAGACCTCAGTTTCTACCTATTTATTTATTTATTTATCTATCTTTAGAAGGAGAGGGAGTAGGGGAGAAGAACAAAGGGAGAGAGAGAGAGAGAGAGAGAATCCAAAGCAGATGTCATGCTCAGTGCAGAGCCCAACACGAGGCTCAATCCTACGGCCTTGGGATCATGCCCTGAGCCGAAATCAAGAGTTGGAATCTTAACAAATGAGCCACCCAAGAGCCCGTCTCCGTTTTTTTTTTACTTTTTTTCCCTCTCCATTTTAAAATTAGCAACTTGAACTGGGCCATCTCTGATTAGAATGGAGAGATGGGCAGGGGTCCCTACCTGGCATGAGGGTAGTCCTGGTTCTGGCTTGGCTGCAGCCCAATCTCAGTCTCCGAGACTGTGAGAGGGTGGGGACTCATCCTTGGTCTGGTAAAGAGTACCCTGGGGGAGGAGGCATCACCAGTCATTTGCATGAGCCCTGGGGCCTTGGCCCCCTCAGTGTTTGTTGCTGGGTGGGAGCTGCTCCCTATTCCCTGGGTAGGAGGAGGTATTGGCAGGAAGCCAGCATTAGCAGGGACTCTTTGGCATAGCCCAACTTTGAACCGGGGGCTGGCAAGGGTGCTTCCCTGTTTTGAAGTCGTCAATTGCCTCCACTCCGGCCTCAGAATTGGAAACTGAGGTGATGGGCAGATGGGAGTATCAGGGCTAAGAGCTCAGACACTTAGGTTGGGAATATTGAGGCTCCTTTCTAGGCGTCAGATTCTGTGATGCGCTAAGGGTGAGCTCTTGGGACACGGGACCTATGGTGGATATACCTTAGGCTTTCTGGTGTCTAGTTAGGAGCCAAGCACCAAACATGTGCCAGTGTTTATTGCCTGAGTGAGTGAATGAATGAGCGAATGGCTCCATCTTGATGCTCAACCTGGCTCCTCCTTCCTCCCCAGTAGTTGTTACAGATGGCATCATCCCCAACGGTCATAGAGGTTCTCTTCGCCTCCGCTATCTTCTGCTTGGTGCTCTGGGTGGTCAGGGCTTGGCAGCCTCGGGTTCCCAAAGGCCTGAAGAGTCCACCGGGGCCCTGGGGCTGGCCTCTGCTCGGGCACATGCTGACCTTGGGGAAGAACCCACATGTGGTGCTGGCAAGGCTGAGCCAGCGTTATGGGGACGTGCTGCAAATCCGCATTGGCTCCACACCTGTGCTGGTGCTCAGCGGCCTGGACACCATCCGGCGGGCCCTGGTGCAGCAGGGTGATGACTTCAAGGGCCGACCCAACCTCTACAGCTTCACTCTGGTCACTGATGGCCAAAGTATGTCCTTCAACCCAGACTCTGGACCAGTGTGGGCTGCCCGCAGGCGCCTGGCCCAGAATGCCGTCAACACCTTCTCCATTGCCTCAGACCCGGCTTCCTCATCCTCCTGCTACCTGGAAGAGCATGTGAGCAAGGAGGCCGAGGCCCTCCTCAGCAGGTTGCAGAAACAGATGGCGGAGGTTGGGAGCTTTGACCCCTACAGTCAAGTGGTGCTGTCAGTGGCCAATGTCATTGGTGCCATGTGCTTTGGGCAGAACTTCCCTAAGGAGAGTGAGGAAATGTTCAGCCTTGTAAGGAACAGCCATGAATTTGTGGAGAGTGCGGTCTCCGGGAACCCCGTGGACTTCTTCCCCATCCTTCAGTATATCCCCACCCCTGCCCTGCGGAGATTCAAGGCCTTCAACCAGAAGCTGGTACGGTTCCTGCAGAAAATTGTCCAAGAGCACTACCAGGACTTTGACGAGGTGAGCCCAGGGTGTTGGTGGTGAGGGGGCACCCTGCAGGGCCTGGGCGCGGTCCCTCTCACCCAGCTTCAAGGTACACACACAGCTGTTGTGCTGCTGCCAAGGCCTAGGAAGGCTCTGGAACACCCTGGACTAGCTGCGTGACCTGGAAACAATCCCTCTCCCTCTCTGGCCTCAGTTTCCTCATCCCTACTGCCTCCCTCTCAGGGTTGCTCAAAGCCCCAGAGATATTTGGCTGTGAATGGGGCCCTGGCAGAGTCCTGCAATGTAGGGGGTTGTTATTGTGAGAAGGCTTTTGTTCTGCAGGAACCTGAATGCTGACAGAGGCTAATCCCCAGCTCAGGTGGCACTTTGCTTCCCAGTACTCACCCCAGCCTCCTCCTTTGAAACTGGACCCCCGGGGTTGTTGGGAAGAAGGGTCACCAGAACTGCCACCAGCTCCCCCCTGTAAGCCCAACTTATACTGCCTGGAGGCCAGGGGGAGGTGCCACGTGGGATGGGGCAAGGTTCAATGGTTGGCCCTGGAAGTGCCAGGGTTGTCCCTAAACTTGTGTCTCACAGAACAGCATCCAGGACATCACAGGCGCCCTGTTGAAGCACTCTAAGAAGGGCTCCAGAGTTAACGGTGACCACATCCCTCATGAGAAGATTGTCAACCTTATCAACGACATTTTTGGGGCTGGTAGGAATCAGACCCTTGCTCCTCCATCCATCAGTGCCTGCTGTTCACCCACAGGCTTGCTCGGCCCCTGAGTCCATCAGATAATTTGCCAACCACATACCAGATGGTGCAGGACACACAGACACCTGGCCCGTGTCAGGGTCTGAGTCCAGGCCATGCCAACAACTCTCAGTGGAAATTGAACCAAGTCCCTCTCTGCCTCTGGGCCTCTGTTCCCCCACCTAAACAATAAAGGGTTCTCTAGCCTGTAAGTCTGGGTCCCTGTAATTCCAGAAACTAGTTATAAAACCAGTGACTACGTTTGTGTTGAGGAGATCTGTCTCTGCCCTCAGAAAACTCATGGGAGGGGGTAGAGAAGGTAGGGTGGAAGGAGGCAGAGAAAGCAATGCTTGGTACATACATGCTGGGTGCTTAGGGAATGCTGGTTTCTTGTTCTTGTCTTCTTTCCTTCCTCACCCTTGCACCATGCTGCCCAGGATTTGACACTGTCACAACAGCCATCTCCTGGAGCCTTATGTACCTTGTGACAAATCCTGAGAACAGAGGAAGGTCCAGGAGGAGCTGGGTATGTGGCAGGGATGCATTGGGTGAGAGAAGCCTTGGGTTCCCCAGGTCATTTGTTCAATCTACATATGGCTGTTATGTGCCTAATAGGGGATATTATGTAATGGGGGACGCAGATGCCATGGAGAAGTCAGGGTGCCCTAAGCCCTGTTTGGTCTTCTGTGTTATACAGACACAGTGGTTGGCAGGGCACGGCAGCCCCGGCTCTCTGACAGAATCCAGCTGCCCTACCTGGAGGCCTTCATCTTGGAGATCTTCCGACACTCCTCCTTCGTCCCCTTCACTCTCCCCCACAGGTAAGATCTGCTTATTCTGCCCTGACACCTTTGAAGTCCTCACCATGACTCTTCTTCCCATCTTCTCAGCCCTGGCCAGGATCTCAGCATCTCATTTCTGGCCACGTCACCAAGTTCCTCACAGACACTCAGCCTCTAGTCTGTCCCTGCGACCAGTCCAAGCATGATCAAACTACCTCATTTTCAGGAGAAAGTCACATTCCTGACCACAGCTCTCATTCACCTCTGCTCACATTCCTCCCCACAAGTACTCTCAGCCTGCCCAGGCTGGCCTCACTGTACACCGCCAGCATGATGGAGCCAACCTCCAATTCTGCTTATGCTGGACCTTCTGCTTGGAATGCCATCTACCTTCTTCTCTGACTACCAGAATCCTATGCTTGTCCAAGGTCAATCCTGACACAAACTTTCCCTCCACTAGCAGGTTTTCCTGACTCATCTGGCTGGCACAGATTCATTCTCTGATATCTTGTAAGACTTTCAGCCATTTGTCTTTGATTATGTCCTAGGATTTTAACAATGTCAAGAGAGTTAGTGAAGATTTACTTCTTTTTTTTATTTTTTTAATGTTTATTTATTTTTGAGAGACAGAGCGTGAGCAGGGAAGGGGCAGAGAGAGAAGGAGACACAGAATCTGAAGCAGGATCCAGGCTCTGAGCTGTCAGCACAGAGCCTGATAAGGGGCTCAAACTCATGAACTGTGAAATCATGACCTGAGACGAAGCTGGATGCTTAACCACATGAGCCACTCAGGCGCCCTGAGTGACTATTTACTTCTACCCATATATTGGTCTAGTCATTCCTGGAGCAAGAGGTCTGACTCCTCAGCCAAGCTGAGAACTCCCCAGGGCTGGCCCAGACTACCTTCTTCTTGGCATCAGAGCCAAGTGCACAGCCAGACACACAAAAATGTTTAGTAAACACTTGCTTTGCTGAAGGTGAAAAAGAGGAGCTGAGGAAGGGGAAGGATAATTTCACCGCTTCCCTGCCCCTGTCATTCCCTCCCAGTGTGGGGTATGGAGACTGCGGTGAGCAAGCTATTGGGCTGGGGTGGAAGTAGGAGAGAAACATGCCCCAGTTTTCCTGCCGTGAGCCTGACAGCCCCCCTCTTCCTTCCTCAGCACAACAAGGGACACGACACTGAATGGCTTCTACATCCCCAAGAAACACTTGGTCTTCATAAACCAGTGGCAGGTCAATCATGACCAGTGAGTATACATCCCCCGTTAGAAAATATGAGAGGCTCAGCAGTCAGGAAGGCTGTCTGTCCCCCTGGGAACTGGTTCTATAATAGAGGAATGGGGCCTTGATTGCTATATACAGTCTGTTTTAAGTAACAGACTTTAGGTCCATGTTTCTCAAACCTGTAGTGCATATAGGAAATGACAAGCAGGTTGATTAGATTAGGGCGCCTCATCCCCCAAGATTCTACTCTGGTAGAGGATCCACCTCAGGTAATTCCGATGCCAATGGCCTGGTGACGTCTCTTTAGAAAATCCCACTCTAGCCTGTAGGTCGGGGGGCCATATAATTTGCCATCTAAACTGGGGCACTCGTGAGTGTGAAAAGAGATACTGCCAACAAACACTCCAGAACAATAAGCATAAACCAGGTCATACTGTTGAGTCACCTTATATATTGAGTAGGAAGGAGATAATGTTTTCCTTCTTTTAATTTCTTTTAACTGAAGCATTATTTCCTTAATACAACAAATTAATATTAAAAAGCACAATTCACAAAGCCAATCATTTTAGAGAGAGATTTGTAAAAGAAATAAGCAGCAAAGTACAGTTTGGTCACTCTCTCCACTCTCTTTTCATTACTCTCGATCTATCCTAACACTTGTACCATCAACAGAAGTCTCCCCCAGGTCTTTCCCCCCGGGGTCTCCCCCACCCAGAAATCCCATCTCCTCTGCTCCTCTTGCAGAAAGGTGTGGGGAGATCCATTTGAGTTCCGGCCAGAGCGATTCCTCACTGCTGACGGTACCTGCCATCAACAAGATCTTAAGTGAGAAGGTGATGATGTTTGGTCTGGGCAAGCGCCGATGTATAGGAGAGGCCCTGGCCAAGTCGGAGATCTTCCTCTTCCTAGCCATCTTGCTGCAGCAGCTGGAGTTCAGCGTGCCAGCAGGTGTGAAAGTAGATCTAACTCCCATATATGGGCTGACCATGAAGCCCCCGCGCTGTGAGCACGTCCAGGCACGGCCACGCTTCTCCCTCAAGTGAAGACACCAGCATGCCAAGGCAGAGGGAGGGGTGAGGATCACCCACGGGTCCCCAGCCCTCGTTTTTTTCCCTTTCTCTTACATGAAAGCTTTATTGAGGTATAATATACTACCATCCAATATACTTTCTTCGAGTAGACAACCCAATGGCTCTTAGAATATTCATAGATCTTGGGGGGTTCCTGGATCCAGCTTCCACACGGGGGGGGGGGTCCCCACACACCCAACACCAAGCAATTCTCGGACACTAACAGGGTGTCCAAGAATTCAACTCAATTCCGACACTGTCTATCCAGAGATAGCATCCGCAGAGCTCTCTACAGCAAATATGCAAATGGCCAAGAAGCACATGAAAAGATGCTGAACATCATTAATTATCAGGGAAATGCAAATCAAAACCACAGTGAGCTACCACTTCGCACATATTAGAATGGCTATAATAAAAACTTTTTAAAACCTAGATGGTTACAAAAATAATTTGTTATATAAATATAAATGGTTACTTTGTTGTAACCATAAAGCAAAAGCCTGTGGTAGACACACAAGAGATAAAGAGGCAGGAATCTAAACATACCGCTACACAGATGCACACACAATATATAAGTAAAAAAAGAAAGAGGGGCACCTGGGTGGCTCAGTCGGTTGAGCGTCCGACTTCGGCTCAGGTCATGATCTCACGGTCTGTGAGTTCGAGCCCTGCGTCGGGCTCTGTGCTGACAGCTCAGAGCCTAGAGCCTGCTTCAGATTCTGTGTCTCCCTCTCTCTCTGACCCTCCCCCACTCGTGCTCTGTCTCTCTCTGTCTCAAAAATAAATAAAAACATTAAAAAAAATAAAAAAGAAAATGAATAATTGTGGTAAGTACTACAGACAAGACTGTCCGCTCAATGTTAGCTGTGTTCATACCTATAAATGACGAATAACTGAAACGAACTTCACATGGTAGACATTTTTGTTGTCATTTATCTAGTATCAGGTGTAGTGCTGGTCTCGCCCTGTTTAATTTTGTTAACGTATAAATAATGCTAGTAATATATCTTGATCCAAATCTATAACGATAGAACATAGAGTTTGGAGAGTAGCAAACATTCACATGTTTGTCTGCAAGTAAATTAGTAAGACCAGACAATAGAGAGGTACAGGCCAATTTCTTTTCATACGATCTAGTTGAAGGGGAGTATTGAGCCCTTAAAAAGTGGCTAACCCAAATTGACATGTGCTTTTAGGATAAATTACACTCAAGATTTTGAAGATGTACAAAGAACATAAAATATCTCAATTTTGTATATTGGCGAAATGATATTTTTGGTCTAGTGTGTTAAGTAAAATGTTGTATGCAAAATTAAAAACAAAAGGGACACCTGTGTGGCTCAATCAGTAGAACATCCAACTCTTGATCTCAAGTCTTGATCTCAGGGTCGTGAGTTCGAGCCCCGTGTTAGGTGTGGAACCTATTCAAAAACAAAAATAAATACACCACTATAGAAAATAATCAAATCACAAGGAAAGAGAGCAAGAGAAGAAGAGGAGCAGAAGAAATACAAAGAGCCACAAAACAATTAACAAAATGGCAACCACTACATATCAATAATTATTTTAAACGGAAATGGACTAAATTCTCCTATCAAAAGACATAGAGTGGACGAACAGATTTAAAAAAAAAATAAATAAATAAAAAACAATACCTATCTATATGCTGCTTCCAAGAAACTCATTTCAGATGTAAGGACAAACACGCAGACTGAAAGTGAAGGTGTGGTAGGGTCCCCTCCCTAAGGACAAAGAGAAAAAAGAGAGAGAAAACTTCAACAGAACCTGGCTATGCACCTACATGACAACATCCCTCATGACCTTGTAAACTGAGACTTAATCAGACTGCAAGTGTGTTTATGTGTGTTACCATGTAACAAAGAAATAGACAAAGAAATAGAAAATGTATTTAAAAAACTATGCCATGTGATGTTCAGCGCTTAGTTCTTTGGGTACGAACCCAACTGAGTGGTGCCAGCTCGAATAAAAGGTGCTTCCTGGATAAAAAAAAGCCTCGGTGTCACAACTCTCTGTGTGAGAATCCTGCTTCATTGCTTAGGGGCTCATCCGGGATTCGGAGACAGTGCATTTCCACCTCCTTCGCCACCGGGATGCGAGCCTCGGAGCATGGGGAGAAGCGACCTCACCTGGCACCAGGGGACTGCTTGACCGGTAGGAGATTAGCCTATCCCGGCGCGCCAGGGCAAGGGCCCCCGTGTGTGCTAACCGAACCCTTGAGGCCCAGGAACCAGCTTAAGGAGCCCCACCCATCGGACCAGTAAGAACCCAGGTTCGTTTTGGTAGACCTGCCCCTAAGAGGCAGAAGGGGAGCCTGATCACCTCCCAGAGTTGCACTAGTGATTCCACAAGGGACGAAGAATGAAGCTGCAACTCTAAGGCGCTGCTTGTAGGGAGGTGGGCTGGAGTCCTGTGAATGTGTGTGAACGAGATGGACAACAGGAAGGTTCCGACCTGACCAAGGGCCGAAGCGAGTGTTGAGGCCGGATCCGCAGTTCCGTGGAAGACCTCATACGGCTTAAGGGGGCATCAGACTTCCTTGAGAATCTGATCTGGGTCAGGGATTGAAACTGAACCCACCAATGCTAAGAGGTGCCTGAAATATGTCCAAGAGAAGAGCGGCCGGAAACGGACAAAACGGGTGTGCATGCTCTCCAAACTAATCCCCCTCCTTCCTTTGTTTTCCCCCTCGTGTGAGTGAAAGTCATCTGTTAGGGGAAGGAGATGGGTGGAAAGCAGAGTAAACCGACTCCCATAGACTGTATGTTGAGAAATTTCAAAAAGGGATATTCAGGAAATTATGGTATAAAATTAACTCCTGAAAAGCTCTGAACATTCTGTGAAGTTGATTGGCCATGATTGGGGATGGGCTGGCCCTCCGTGGGCTCACATGATAAGGAACCAGTTGGCCGAGTGTTCAGGGTCATTGCGGGGGCCCCAAGCCACCCTGACCAATGTCCTCCTATTGACTGCTGGCAAGACCTGGTCCTACCCCGGCCTCCTTGGCTAAAAGTCTGTATTGGAGAGAGCTGTCAAGTTATGATGGCTCACATCACGGCTTCCTCCAAACACTGGCCAGAAATTAAAAAGCCCATACTGTCGGGAGAACCTGAAGAAACCCCACCTCCATATGTCCCACTGTACCCCTCACTGCCACCTGTGCCTCCAGCAGCCCTAACTGCAGAAACCTCACCAGAGTCTGCCCCCAGTCCCAAGGCCCTAGCACCACCAACCTCCCCAAAGGTGACTGACTCACCTGAACCACCAGTCTTAACTCCACAAGTGCCTCTAGTCTGAAAGGCGACTAGAGAATCAGGCCAGCAGAGGCAGCCCCTCCCTGCAGCCACACCAGGGAGCCCTACAGGTGCCACCGAGGGAAACCAGAGGACGCTTCTATTATGATCAGGAAGGCCAGACCCCAGGAGGCCAACGTGTTCTTATGTGCCAACCCTTTACCACGACGGATCTCCTGAATTGGAAGCACCATACCCCCTCCTATACGGAGAAGTCCCAGGCTTTGATTGACCCAATGCGGTCCATAATTCAGACCCACAAACCTACCTGGACGAACTGCCGCCAACTTTTTTTGACCTTCTTCACTACAGAGGAGCATCGCCAAATTACTCGGGCAGCCTTAAAATGGTTAGAGGAAAATGCCCCGGCTGGGACACTAGACCCCCAGGCCTATGCTCAGGCTCACTTCCCCGGGGAGGACCCCAAATGGGATCCGAATGACTTAAGTATAGGTGGAGGGTTTGCAAGGACTGAGCAATATTAAGAAGCCCTTCTAAATGGCATAAAGAAAGGGTGTGAGGAAGGTCATAGATATGAGTAAAACATCAGAAGTGCTCCAGGGACCCAAGGAAAGCCCGAGCCAATTTTATGAGAGATTATGTGAGGCCTTTCGTCTCTACACTCCCTTTGATCCAGAAGCACCCGCCAACCAACAGATGGTTAATGCAGCTTTCGTAGGTCAGGCCCAGGGAGACATTCGACGCCAGCTGCAAAAACTAAAAAGTTTCACCTGCATGAATATCAGTCAGTTGCTAGAAGTAGCAACCCAGGGGTTTGTCAACCGTGACCAGGCGGCACAGAAGGAAGGATGCCGAAAAATGCCAAAACAGGCAGACTTGTTAGCTGCTGCCTCGGTGGCGCAGCTGAAACACCCCCAGAAGAGTGCCCCGCAGGAAAAGGGTCAAGGCCAGAAAGGGGAGCGGCAGGGAGGAGGGTCTCACCGTAGACCCAAAATAGGATGGAATCAGTGTGCTTTCTGCCGTCAGGGGGGCCACTGGAGAAATGAATGCGAGCAGGCAATTCTCAGCAAAGTCCCAAGCAGAAAAAAAGAGGCCACGTAGTCTAGGGCCGGTACCAACCGGCCCCACAGTCTCATGGGGTCCCCAAAACCGATTTTGTGGGGCTAGCTGCCATGGAGGTCTATGAGGAGGACTAGGACAGACCGGGCCTATTTTGTTAGGCCCCCAGGAGCCCATGGTCCGAATGATTGTGAGGGGCCAACCCACTGACTTTATGGTAGATACTGGAGCGGAACACTCAGCAGTGACCCAACCCGTGGGCCCCCTCTCACGGAGACAAGCCACCATCGTGGGGGTCACAGGCAGTCAGACACACCATCCCTTCCTGTTACCTCGGCGATGCAGTTTAGGGGACCATGAAGTCACCCATGAATTCTTATACCTCCCTGACTGCCCCGTGGCTCGAATGGACCAAGACCTATTGGGAAAGTTGCAGGCCCAGAGAACTTTCAACTCTCAGGGACAGGCTGCCCGACTCTACGAAAACCAGAAGCGATTCCCCAAGGGGAGGAGTGGCGTCTCTGTAGGTCTCAAGGAAAAACAGCAACTGGGTGCCTGAGCTTCCCTTGAAGGTCCCAGGGGTGCGGGCTGAGGACAGCCCACCAGGACTGGCCTGAAACATACCCCCTGTGGTTGTAGAATTAAAGCCTGGGGCAGAGCCCCCCTTCCAGAGACAATACTTCATCCCTCACAAGGCACAGGTCCGGATCCAAAAACACCTCAGAGCGACTTTTAAAGTGTAGGGTCCTCTGGCCATGCCGGTCGCCTTGGAACACGCCCCTCTTGCCTGTCCAGAAACCGGGCACAGATGACTACTGGCCGGTTCAGGACCTGCGAGCAGTAAACCAGGTGACTGTCACCATACACTCAGTGGTCCCGAACCCCTATACCTTTTGGGGGCTCATTCCTGCCGAAGCCACCTTCTCCACCTGTTTGGACCTTAAGGATGCCTTTTTCTGCATCCGCCTGGCCCCTCAGAGCCAAATGATCTTTGTCTTCCGGTGGGAGGATCCTAAAAATGATGACAAAGATCAATGAACTTGGACTAGGTTGCCTCAGGGGTTCAAAAACTCCCCGACCATTTTCGGCACTGCATTAGCCTCTGACTTAAAAGCCTTCCCAGCAGATCAATACGACTGTGTCCCGCTTCAGGGCGTGGATGACTTGCCGCTGGCTGGGCGGTCCGGGGAGGGTTGCATGGAAGGGACTCAGCAGCTCCTGACCCTCCTATGGAAGACTCGTTGCAAGGTGTCGAGAAAACATGCCCAAATCTGTCAGGAAAAGGTTAAATATCTTGGCTTCCACCTGTCCCGGGGCAGCGCCAACTCGGCCCAGAAAGGAAGCACCCCGTTTGCTCGATTCCAGCCCCGACGACCCAGCACCAGGTTCGACAGTTTCCCGGGGCTGCAGGTTTCTGTAGGATCTGGATACCTAACTTTTCAGTCCTGGCAGGACCCCTCTATGAGGCTAAAAAGGGGGGAGAAGGGGAACCCCTGATGTGGGAATCAGTACAGCAAAAGGCCTTTGAGGAAATAAAGCGAGGCCTTACTAATGCGTCCGGTTTAGGGCTCCGGGACATGACCAAGCCTTTCTTTCTGTGTCCATGAGCGCATTGGTATTGCAGCGGGAGTCCTGACTCAGATGTTGGGATCATGGCATCGGCCAGTGGCACATCTCTCCAAACAACTTGACTTTGTGGCCTAAGCCTGGCTCCCCTGCCTACGGGCACTGGCAGCCACACCCCTCTTAGTGTCTGAGGCTGACAAGTTAACTATAGGGCAGGAATTCACAGTCTGAGTGCCACATTCAGTATTGACATTAATGGACTACAAGGGACACTACTGGCTAACCAATGCCAGGATGGTCAGATATCAGGGGATGCTATGTGAGAACCCACGCACTCACCTAGAAGTAGTGTGGACCCTGAACCCTGCCCCCTATTGCCTGTCGGGCCAGGCCAGCCAGACCATGACTTGGTTGAAGTCCTTGATGAGGTGTTCTCCAGCCGACCAGACTGGAGGGATCAGCCCCTCAAAGACCCCGATGTGGAATATTTCACTGATGGTAGCAGCTTTGTAAAAAGCGGAGAGCGTCTTGCAGGTTGTTCCGTGGTGACTGTGAACTCTGGCATTGAAGCAGAGCCCCTGCCGGAGGGGGCTTCGGCACAAAAGGTAGAGCTAATTGCTCTAACCTGAGCCTTCCAACTCTCAGCAGGGATACGTGTTAACATATACGCAGACTCTAAATATGCCTTCACCACCCTCCACGTACACAGGGACTTATACAAAGAGAAGGGTCTAATAAACTCAGGAGGAAAGGACATAAAATATGGCAAGGAAACCCTTGAACCCTTAGACACGACGTGGGCCCCTAAAAGTGTGGCAGTCATGCATTGCTGGGGACATCAAAGGGGAGACACAACGGCTGCAGGGGGAAACCGAAAGGCAGACAGAGAGGCAAAGCTAGCGGCTTCCAAAGGAGCAACAAAATTAGCGGCTTTAACCTCGGCACTCTTCCTAAGCCACTGGCAGAATGGGACGCTAATTACTCGCACCATGAAAGTACTTGGTTTAAGACCGAAAATGGAAACTACCTCCCAAGTGGATGGTGGGAATTTGAAGACAGCCGAGGAGCAATTCCAAAACCCTGGCTCCAGCCTTTGTTAAGCAGTTCCATCAGGAAACTCACATTGGCAGAACAGAACAGAAAAGGCAGAACAGAAAAGGCACATGAAGTGGCCTGCCTTCTTCTAAAGGAAATTACCCATGATGTGGGATCCCTATCACTATGGGTTCAGATAACGGACCAGCATTCGTGGCTGAGGTGCGGCTGGTGGCAAAGGGCTAAGGATCACCTGGAAGTGACATAGCATACTGACCCCAGAGCTCCGGAAAGGTGGAACGAAAGAACAGAACCTCGAAGCTACAATTAAGTAAACTGTGCCTAGAAACCCATCTGCACTGCGACCAGGTGTTGCCAATAGCCTTGTTAAGAATCAGGTGCAGGGGCGCCTGGGTGGCTCAGTCGGTTAAGCGGCCGACTTCAGCTCAGGTCATGATCTCACAGTCTGTGAGTTCGAGCCCCGCGTCGGGCTCTGTGCTGACAGCTTGGAGCCTGGAGCCTGCTTCAGATTCTGTGTCTCCCTCTCTCTCTGACCCTCCCCCACTCATGCTTTGTCTCTCCTGCTCTCAAAAATAAATACAAACATTAAAAAAAAGAAAAAAGAATCAGGTGCAGCCCCAATAAGCAAACAGGGCTTTCCCCTTATGAAGTCCTTTATGGGCACCCTCCCCCAATTATTAAGGGGATAAGGGGGGATTTAAATGAGATAGGCAATTTAACCGTAAGGCAACAGATGCAGGCTCTGGGCTCTACTCTGACCACTCTACACCGATGGGTTAAAGAGCGATCGCCTGTGAGTCTGGCCACAGATGCTCACTCCTTTGAGCCAGGAGATGCTGTGTGGGTAAGGAGTGGAATGTCCAACCACTCAAACCCTCCAAAGGGTTCACTGTCATTCTGTCCACCCCTACTGCAGTAAAAGTAGCCAAGGTGGGTCCCTGGATTCATCACAGCAGAGTGAAGCCAGCATCCCAAGACTGGGAGTGCATTCCTGATCCATCCACGCCGTGCAAGCTGACCATATGGAAGATGCAATCTGCAACCCCAGAGACTCCAACGGGAGACCGCAGCCCTGCTTTACTCCGGATGCTGACTAATCTACGCACGGCAGAAGCTTGAGGAACCGCCAGTCTGGTGAAAGAAATAGGCTGTCCTTATTTCCTATATCTGCCTTCTTACTGTAATGCACCGTCATCCCTTGTCTCTCACTGTTATTGCAATTTTTGCCTTCTTGCTATCGGATTGGTGGAGGCTGCCCCAGCCAGCTGGAAATGTGGCGAGAGGTTTCTATGAGCATTCACTTTCCTCTTGCAGGTAGGATGTTTTGTTGGTATTGGTTGCTTTTAATTTGGACCCCGTTTGTAAACCTAAATCTCTCATCATGTGACCCATGTATTTGCACAACCAGGTCAGGCCAAGGAGTCACCTGGACCTTACTGTACCATACTCATTTCTCACGCCAGGGAAAGACCCTGGGGACATGCATATACAATAAGACCACCTATCCCATCTGCCAATGGGGGAGTTGATATACTTGCTTTGTCCCACAATACTCCCCAAAAGAAGACTGGTTAGAAGTCTGATCCTACCAGGAGAGGGGAGGCCTTGATCAGCCGGGCACAAATCACTAACCCCAATCGTCCGGTGTCAAATACTGTTTGATGTATGTGCAGTTATAGGTATTGGCCCAGAAGCATCTGTCATACAGAAAAAGTGGGCACTTGTCATGGAGGGCCCGAGGACTCTTGATATACCATGTGGAGCTTAGATCAGGAGCAAAAATACCCACTCAATGACAAATATATGTGTGAGGAAAACAGTTTATGTGCCAATACACCTGAGTTTTTATGCCCCAGTTGGAGCTACTTGTGTTTCATGGGGTACTTGGGGAAAAAAGACACAACAGCACTCCTTCAGAAGGAGGCTGCTGACTTTTTGTCAGTCAAAAGCCTGGATCCTGGTTAATTTCACCATCATTAACCCGGAAGACTACAAATGGCAATGGGCACCCAAGTTGGTATCCAAATCTATGGGCAAGGCAGAGACCCAGGGACTGTGCTGTATTTCAAGAGAGTCACTACTACCCATCCAACCACATTCCATCAAGTCTGCTACTCCTTCTATGAAGAAATAAGTAGCCGCCCTCCCATTTCAGTCACAGCAAGGAACTCGTTTCTAGCCCTGGCAGAGACTATAGCCCAGACTCTAAAGATCTCTTCATGCTACGTATGTTGGAGGAACCACCGTGGGGGATCAATGGCCATGGGAGGCCAGAGAATTAGATCCCCTTGAGCCTTGTAATGGGACAAAACACCCCAGTTTGAGGTTTGGCTCCTCAAAACCTCAATCATTGGGAAGAACTGTCTTGCCCGATGGAGAAAAAAGTTCACCATCCCTGTTGGAAACTTAACATGCCTCGGCCAAAGGTTTTATAATTCGACCACCTGGGAAACCCAATGGTGGGGGTCCCTGGGTCCCCCTGAGTCAGACCCTCACCCCTTGTTTAACTTCTCTCATCTCGGAGAGGCCTGGGACAACACTGATGCAGTCACAGAATGGCAGGCCCCAGGGGGACTATATCGGATATGTGGGAGAACAGCCTACACAGTACTCCCTTCAGGCTGGTCATGGTCACGTGTGCTGGGAACTATCTATCCATCCTTCTTCCTACTCCCACTTGCAGGAGGGGAACATCTGAGAGTTCAGATATAGAGAGATAAGGAGGTTCAAAGAAAGCGACGTGCCTTACAAATTGGCAAATGGAAAGATGATGAATGGCCTCCTGAGCGTATAATCCATTATTATGGCCCTGCCACCTGGGCAGAGGATGGGTCCTGGGGCTACCGCACCCCCGTTTACAGGCTGAACTGCATAATTAGACTGCAAGCAGTTGTAAAAATTATAACCAGCGAAGCTGCCAGAGCTCTTAACTTACTAGCCAAGGAGCAAACCAAAATGCACAATGCCTCCTATCAAAATCGCTTGGCCTTAGATTACCTGCTTGCTTCTGAGGGAGATGTTTGTGGAAAAAAAGAGCTTAAAACAAAGACCATAATAGGAGACAAAGAAGGTCATTACATAAGGATAAAGGAGTCAATCCAACACTTGTAAATATTTATGCACCCAACATAAAGGCACCTAAATATATAGAGTAAATACCACCGTACCTAAAGAGAAAAATAGACAGTAATACAATAATAGTAAGGGACTTACATTTTTTTAATGTTTTATTTATTTTTGAGAAAGAGAGAGAGAGATAGAGACAGAGTACAAGCAGTGGAGGAGCAGAGAGAGAGGGAGACACAGAACTTGAAGCAGGCTCCAGGCTCTGTGCTGTCAGCCCAGAGCCTGACATGGGGCTCAAACTCAGAACCCATGAGATCATGACCTGAGCCGAAGTCGGACGCTTAAACGACTGAGCCACCCAGGCACCCCTACGACGATTTTTCTAAAAAACAAGTATAATGAATAATGAAATATTGTGCGCGGCAAAAAGAAACAAGCTACCAAACTGACAAAAAGACAGGGAGGAACCTTAAATGCCTCTCGCTAAGAGAGAGAAGCAAATCTGACAAAGGTTATCGACTTTATGATCCCAACTACATGATATCCTGGAAAAGGAAAAATGATGGAGACAGCGAAAAGATCCATGGTTTCCAGGAGTTTAGGGATGAGATGTGTGGGGTGGGGGCGGGGGGGAGGTGAACAGGGAGAACACAGTACTTTTAGAGCAGTGAAGCTATTCCATGTGGTACTATAATGGAGGATACAGGCATTAGACATTTGTCAAAACTCACAGAGTGTACGACACAAAGTGAATCCTAATGTAGACTATGGGCTTTAGTTAATAATAATGTATCGATATTGGTTCATTAATTGTAAAATATGTACCTACTCATCCAAGATGTTAATAATAGGGAAACTGGAAGCAGGGTGAGCAGGTATATGGGAATTCTCCATTTCTGCTCATTTTCTATAATCTGAAGCCTATCTGGGGCACTTGGGCGGCTCAATCAGTTGGGCCTCCAGCTCTTGATTTCAGCTCAGGTCATGATCCAGGGTCATCACATTGAGCCCTGTGTTGGGCTCAGTGCTGAGTGTGGAGCCTGGTTAAGATTCTCTCTCTCTCTCCCTCTGCCCCTCTCACCACTCCCTCCCTCTCTCTCTCTCAAATAAAAAATGAAAGTCTATCAATTAAAAAAAGACAAATAACACTAATATATTGCCAGAACATTAAACAAAGGCCCAAGCCTTCCCCTCACTCCACATAGCTCTAGGGGTGGAGCACTCACAGTGCTCACTTCCGCCGTGAGCGGAGCCCCCCATTTTCCACTCTGGTGCCCCCTGACTTCACCACCAATGCTTCCACCTGCAGAACGGAGGCAGGGTTGCATTAGTTAATCTCATAAGAGCCCTAGGTTCTAAGTACATGAGAAGTTTGCTCTGTTCTTTACAAAAAGAGAAAGCTGTTCATCATGTTTTATCTCCTCCCGCACTGAAAAACAGAAACAGGAAACTAGAGGTTGCTGAGATTTGGGCTTCCCCCCCACCCTGCCCCCCCCACACCTGAATGACCACCTGCCTCTTTAAGGCCCCTCTGGCCCCAGGCTCTTTCCAGGGACACACCTTTATGCCTGAAGGGACCAACTGGCTATAGTGTGACTCCAGAGTACCCACCCAGGGTGTGAGTGGGATGGAGGAAAGAAAATCATGGAGGAATTCTCAAGGAGGGTCCTTGAAGGAGGTCGGACACAGAAAGAACAGCTGTGCCCCTCCAGCTCTCATGACCCCCCGCTTTCTGGAATAGACTCATCCAGCGACCAAGGGCAGTAGACTGGGTCTCTGCAAAATGAATCCTATTTTCCTATCGCCTTTATCACTGTATTAGGGGTGCCGTCTGCAGAAAAATAGCTGCCAATAGTTCACGTTTAGTAAGAAGGTGGTCCAAATGGTAACCAACCTGTAGGTGTTGTAGTCCTGGGCAAGTTTATGGAGTCTTGGCCCTGCCAGCACCCCTTTCCAAGTAGCTGTTACACGTAGCTGTGGGATCTCACCCCCTGCCACTCGTATCTGAGCGGCAAGCACAGAGACGAACAGGCTGGGCTGCGACGCCACCCTTGACGGACGGGAGCTGGTACCTAAAACATGCTGTCTACACTCCTAACTTGCTCCTTTATCATTGCTTTATTACTAGTCAAATTTGGCCTCATCTGTCAATTACAGTCCTCCAAGATGAGATGAGACGAAAACCGGCCAGACCTTTTTTGCTGAAGTGTTCACCCAACGGCACAACTGCCCCCCAACATTCTGGAAACGAGTGGTTATCTGTGGCTTTGAAACAGTTAATAAATTTAAGAAGGAAGGGGCGCCTGGGTGGCTCAGTTGGTTAAGCGGCCGACTTTGGCTCAGGTCATGATCTCACGGTCTGTGAGTTCAAGCCCCGCGTCGGGCTCTGTGCTGATGTCTCAGAGTCTGGAGCCTGCTTCGGATTCTGTGACTCCCTCTCTCTCTGCCCTTTCCCTGCTCATACTCTGTCTCTATGTCTCTCAAAAATAAATAAACGTTAAAAAAAATTTTTTTAATAAATTTAAGAAGGAAAATCAGCTGGAGTCTGTGTTAAAGGCCTGAAGGGGGGATGCCCCCCACCTGGGCTCCAGCAGCCCCCGCCTGTCCTCGAACCCAAAGCAAACTCTCCAAGGAACCTCCATCTGGGAGAACACTCAACTCCCCTGTCAGATGGAAGAGGCGCAGCTCCGCCCCAGGGAACACCAGCCTGAGGAGGACTACGAAGTCCTGCCTTGGGAACCTGAGACTTTTCTGGACATCCCGAACTGAGGAAGGAGACACAGTCCCACCAGCGGGGGGGCCTCCACTATGAGGGGAAAATGAGGCTGCCCCGAGCTCATCGCCTTGTTCTGGGAGCCCCAGTCTGAGGGGCACATGGGCCTACCCTTCGGATCCTCTGTCTCATGGAAAACTCCATGGATGCACCCTCGTGGCACCCATAAAGACCCCACCAAGCAGCAAACAGTGCCATACTTTGTCAATACAAGATTCAGGCCTACGGGTCACTCAACGGTCACTACCCTGTCCAGCTCCCTGGGGTCAGGAGTTGGCCTGAGCTTCTCAGGCACACCTGGCCAATCTTTAACTCACCTGGGCTGGCCTAGGGCTCACCTCTGGCCAGAGCCAAAGTAGGAGGAATTAGACACAGAGACTTCGCAACCTCTCACCCCTGCTAGTCCACAGCAGGCAGGAGGCTGACTGGAACGGTCCTGTCCTGCCTCTTCCTGGGCAGGCATGGGACGCACATCCCGGGCTGTTCTTTCAACCGTAGGAGGTAGGCACCATCATACCTCCTTGGTATAAGGAGCCCACGCTGGAAATGGTGGGGGAGGAACTCTGGGCTGTGTCGTCTGTGCCATGTGCACAGCCTCCTCCCCTCCCTGCTCTTTCCCCCTTCGCCAGGACTGACTGGCTGGAACAGGGCAGCTGTTCAGTGAGCCCTGTGGAGAGCTGGAAGGGGCACTCGGGGGGAGGCCCGGAGCCCTGAGCTCTGGTTCTAGGTATAGGTGACCTTGGGCCAGTCCCTCCCCATCTTGGGCCTCAGATCCCCGGCTTCAGTCACCTCCATGTCTTCTCCAGCACCATAAACCCGAAGCCAGGGCCAAGAACAATATCCCTGCTCTGCCAGCCTCACTTCGGGCTGTGGGCAAAATCCCACGAGGCTCCGGCACACCTGGAGGGGCAGTGTGGGGGGGGGAGCGATAATTCTGGTGAACACGGTGGGAACCCCGCCTCTGCCTCACAGGGAAAACGAAACGACTCTTGGGTCTCCCGGCGTGTCCAGTCAGATCCCCAACTCCTTTATCTCAAGTATCATCCACCTACTAGGCCTTAGTTCATGTTCTTGGAGAGATGTCACGGGCTCAAGTCATCTTTTCCACCGAGGCCTTATAGGTGAGAGGTCACAGGTTAGTCAGTGATTGGACCCCCTTGGAGCAGGGCTCACGTCTGATCCAGGTGGTCACAGCACGCTGGAGAGGCGATGGCACGAGAGCTCCCATCTGTCACTTTCCTGCCCGGCCCACCCCTCCTCACACCCTCGGTGCAGAACAGTCGTATTCTCCTTGACACTCCAAGACCAGGCCTCCTGATTAGGAAAGAGGAAGGACCCCCCCGTTCTCCCTCCAAGGCAGCTGAAGGGGGTAGTGACGCTGAGCGGCTGAGCTGGGTGGTCCTGCCTTGATCCTTTTGTCATCAGTGTGACCTCTCTCCCAGGATCCCCTTGGTCCCCATGCAAATGAACCCCGATCTAAGTCTCAGTCCTAAGGCAACTTGCTCCCCGAGGAAAGATTTTCCAGTTGACAAAGGAATCCAAGGGACTAGGCAGATTGAGACAAGGGTGGTGGGTGCACGTCTGGGAAACCAGTGGAGGCTGGAGTTTCCTAGTCCGAAGTCTATTTCGTTCAGAAAGTCAGTCCTTGCGTCTGTCCTCCACCTCATCATTGCTATCGGCTCTTGTGCCCAAGAAGGGGCTGCCGGCAGAGGTCTTCATGCCCTCAGCTGCGCGCCCCACCTTGCAATGATCCCTTCCCTCCAAACTAGCCCCCAAGCCCCTGCACTCTGGTTATGCCTCTACCATGCATAACACCAGGTTCGCAGGGGCCCGCGATGGAGCTAGGGCCATAATTCAAAGATGTGCAGGCTCTCAGGTTGTGCAAGGGAAGGAGAACTTTGGGGGAAGGAGACCGCCCAGTGCAAAGCCCTCACCTTGCACTAACGAGGGGGGCCGCCTCTGGTCCCCTCTGAGGCCACCGGCGCTCTCCCTGGGCGCCCTGGGGGCCGGCAGATTTCTCTGGTTTTTAGAAGGAAAACACGGGGATACTCGATATGTTTCCCCACACTGCCCCTTCATGCCTGCACCTCCCACTTCCTTCTGGGCAGGTAATTAATGATCGGAGTCCAATCCCCAGCAGGGCCTGGGAAAGGGAAAGGAGATAAGGCAGAAAGCAGGCTCACAGAGAGAGGTCCAAATCCCAGCTCACCCCTGGGCCACTTGTATAAGCTTCCTGAGCATAGCTTTTCCCATGGTGCAAATGGAGATGACAATCGTACCCCCCGGGGCTGCTGGGAGGCCTGATGAGATACAGTGCTTAAAGTGCTGGGTGTTATTTAGGTCAAAGCTACACACACACACACACACACACCAGGAATGCTGGGAAGAATGGTCTCAGGGTAAGACCAAACCCATGACACGCGTGTGCATTTGCAGCTGTGCGTATACCAGGCGCACATGTGTGAGCCAGCATTCCCGGGGACTTCCACCCTCTCACTGGGGTCTTGCCAGGGTCTGGGCTCAGCCCGCTTCCTTCCACTGCTCCCCCACCTCCCCACCCAGAAGCCGGGAAGGGCTGGGGGTGTTGGCGTGCTAGGGAACAATAGGCCCCCAGCCCCTTCCGGCCCATTGCGTGAGAAGGAGCTGCCGGAAGGAAACTCAACGGAAGGAAACTCACCTCCCGGTAGGATAGGCCACCACCACCCTGACGCCTGCCCCAGGGAAGCCTGGAGACCCCCCCCTCATGCTGCTCAGGGGGAGGGCCTCTGTGCGCTCCAGACCTCTCCCTCGGCGCATATGCTGTCCCTACCACCTGGACAGGCTTCCTGCACCCCTCTGACAAAATGTATCCCTCCCCACCTCCGCAGGAGCCCAGGACTCCGTAATCATTCATCTCTGTGTCCCTAGTGTGTGGCCGGCTCGAACAGTCTCCATGAGTGTTGACCAACTAAGTGAGCGACAGAGTGCAGGAAGCCAGTCCAGAGAAGGTCAGGGGCCTAGGGCCGAGCCAGGAAAGACGAGAGAGAGAAGGATCTGGCTCAGCCAGAACTTACACCGCAGATAGCAATGGGGTCAGGACCCCTGAAATCCCTCGAGAGAGCCTAGGGCCCACCGCTGGGGGTCCAAGGACGCTCCCGCTCTCCCTCGAAAGTCCTTCCAACACAGAGGGTTTCATTTGTAGAGCAGTACCTTCACCTACAACCCCACCTTTCTCAGGCGCAGCCGCCCCTCTCCGGGTGGGTCAGGTGCCTCCCCCCTCAGACTAGGGGCTAAGGCCAGGGAGGAGGGTGGAGGGAAGGGGGGTGCTCTGCTCCCACTCTGCCTGTCCGCACCCAGCAGCATGTGTTGGAGGGCTCCCGCCAGGGGGGCTGGCCCCCAGAGGCTCTGGACAGCACGCCCCTTCTAGGCACGGGTTTCCCCCGACGAGAAGCCGTGTGTGTATGAGGTCTGGACCGGATGAGACCACCCCTGTGGCCGGGCCCTCCTGGCCCGGGCCTGTGGACGCTGCAGCCCAGAGCGCAGCCTTGTCCTCCAGCGGAGGTCCTCTTGGATCTTGCCCCAGGTACTTGTTTTCCCCGTGTGCCCCCCCCCACCCCACCCCAGAGCCCCGGGCAGGTGGCGCCACCAGGTCCAGGTCTCCAGGTTCTCAGGTGTGACCACCGCCAGTGAGCAGCGAGAGCAAACCCGTACTTCCCAAACCTGCCTAATTGCCCTGCCGGCCACCTCCCCGCAGTCCCCACCCCCGAGGCAGCGCTAATCTGGGGACTGAGAGATTCCTGATTCTCACGATTCTCAAGGCAAGGACTCAGGCTGCTCCCGTGGCCCCGGAGGGCACAGGAGATAGCAGGCACACCTGCGAACACACGCCTGGCTGCAAGCACGCACGTCCCCAGCTGGCGCGCTGATTCACCTGAACACACACCTGGCAAACTCACGCACGCAAATATACCCGGCCGCTCCAGGCCCACACTCGCCCGTGTGCACGCGCCCACCGAGGGCAGGTGCCCCCGACCCCGTCCACACCCCCAGGACTAGTGTTTATCCACACCTACCGCCACTCCCCACTGGCCCACTGGTGCTTTGGGACCACCCCCAGTCTTCTTGTGGACCCCACACTATGTCCACTTCGGAAGTTCGGAGGACACTAGAGGCGGAAAAGGGCTTTGGAGATGAACCCCAGGCAAGGCCTGGGGGTCTAGCACTGGGTAGCAAAAGACAGAGCAAGGCGTTTTTGTTCTCAGCAATACCACCGGTTCATACGTTCACACAAGTTACTGTTACAAAGCATCGTTTCCAATCAGCGTGGGGAAGCTATATTCCTGAATAACGAACGAACGTCAAAAAAAATCAGGTCCCTCCCTCCCTCCTAACACCAAAATAAATTCAAACGGAGCAAACATTTAAATGTTGGTAATAAAGCCATAAAAAACCAAAAGAAACTGGAGTTAATTGATTTTTTCAAATACTCTGAGAGTGGAAAGTGCCTTTCTAAATTTGACACAAGTCCAGAAGCGATAAAAGATTGATTCTACTACATAAAAAGAAACCATGTCTGCGTTTAAACGAATCGTAAAGTCAAAAGACATACAATGAATGCGGGCTGGGCGTCTTCCGTTTTGCCCCTGCAGAAGGGTAGCTTCTGTCCACGGCTCTTCGTCTCGGGAGCTGACCTCCCGGAGCCTCACCCACAGGTCATCTTGCCCTCTGCTTTCTAGCTGGGTGCATGGAAATTAAGCTGTAAGGGAAGACCTCCCTCCCCATGTGGCCCCCTCCCCGGGGCTCAGCTGTCCCCTCCAGCAGTATCCTTCAGACAACTCAACTACCCCTCCAGCTCCCCCCTATTCCCTGCCTACGCCTTTGTAAATAATCCCTGCCCTAAACCTTCCTCAAATTAAATTTATTTAACAATCCCATCTGGGGGCACCTGGGTGGCTCAGTCAGTTAAGCGTCTAACTCCCGATTTCAGCTCAGGTCATGATCTCACTGTTTGTGAGTTCAAGCCCCACAGCAGCCTCCACACTGACAGTGTGAAGCTTGCTTGCTTGGGATTTTCTCTCTCTCCCTCTCTCTCTGCCCCTCCCCTCCTCTCTCTCTATCTCTCTCTCTCTCAAAAAGAAAAAAGTGCCATCTGTTTCCTGCTGGAACCCTGCATGATACACAGGTAAAAGGTTCATTTCCTTAATATGCAAAGAGTTCCTACAGAAAAACAATAGTCTAATAAAACCAGACAAAGAACATGAACCATTAACAGAACAAGAAAATACAAATGAATTTTAAACTATAAAGAGATACTTGGCCTCACTTACAATAAGAGAAATATAACTTTTTTTATTTGAGAGAGAAAGAGAATGCGAGTGGGGGAGAGGGGCTGAGGGAGAGAGAGAGAATCTCAAGCAGGCTCCATGATCAGCACAGAGCCCACCGTGGGGCTCGACCCCACAACCCTGGGATCATGACCTGAGTCGAAATCAAGAGTTGGATGCTAACTGACTTTGCTACCCAGGTGCCCCCAAAAATAGAACTTAAAACTAAAATGACGGGGGCACGTGGCTGGCTCAGCCAGAACAGCATGCGACTCTTGATCGTGGGGTTGTGATTTCGAGCCCCACATTGAGCATAGAGATTACTTAACTAAATGAAACTTCAAAAAAAAATAAAATGACAGTTTTTCACCAATCAGATTGGCAAACATGAAATATTTGATAACACTGTGTTGGCCAGAGGATTAAAAATAGTCACTCGTATTCATTACTGGTGAAAGTGATTTTCAAGTTAAAAAATAAACCTCTAAAAATGAATTATGACAATATTTACCAAAATTTTTAAAGGATAGAGGCACCTGGCTGGCTCAGTTGGTGGAGCGTGCAACTCTTGATCTCAGGGTCGTAAGTTCGAGCCCCACGTTGGGTGGAGAGATTATTTTAAAAATATATATATTTTTTAAGTATATACCTTTGGAGGTGCCTGGCTAGCTCAGTCAATAGAGCATTCAACTATTGATCTTGGGGTTGTAAGTCTGAGCCCCACACTGGATGTAGAGATAACTTAAAAAATGAATAAAATAAAATAAAACACAATTAAATTAAAATAGAGTAAAATAAAATCTTTAGGAAAAAAAGGGTATACTTTTGACTCAGAAATGCCACTTCTAGAAGTTTATGCTTCGGATAAGCTGACACAAATGACAATACATTCAGTGATTTTTTTGCAGCATCCCATTAATCCCGATAACCTGGAACCGACTACATAAATTATAATGGATCCATACAAGACAATATGCACGATATGGAAGATTCTCTAGGACAGAGTATCTAGTTTTGTTATCATTTATGTTTTTAAAAACTGTAATATATGCAGAGAACGTCCTGCAAAGATGTAGAAGAATGAGGAAGACTCTTCTCTAAAGAAGGTAACGCATATCCGGAGGGCATGAGTTTGAGAGATTTCAGCCTTTTGTAACTTTTGAGTTTGTACCGTGTATATAGATTTCCTATTTCAAACAGGGAATTTATGTTATATTGATTGAACATCTATTATGTACTAGGTGCTGTGCTGGCTGGTAGAGAGAAGGCAATAAACGAGATTAGTTTGGTTTTCTTCTGCTTTCATGGAATTTATAGTCTACTAAAAAGGCAGATACTAAAAAAAGTGAACATACAAATAAATACCCAATTATAAATTATAATGAGTGTTAGGAAGAAGCAAGCGTGCTATAAAAAGACAAACGGGAATGACTTTATTTTTTTTCTTTATTTATTTTCAAGACAGAGAGAGGGTGGGAGGGGGCAGAGGGAGAAAGAGAGAGAGAGAGAATCCCAAGCAGGCTCCGTGCTATCGGTGCAGAGCCCAGATCCACAAACCGTGAGATCATGACCTGAGCCAGAATCAAGAGTCAGATGCAACTGACTGAGCCACCAAGGTGCCCCCAGGGATGATGACTTTAGATGGGTTGATCAAAGCAGGCTTCTCAGAGGAGGCAGGTAGAATAAAATAGGAAGAGCTGAGGAAAGACGTTCTGGGCAGAGGGACCATTATGTGCAAAGGTCCTGAGGCAGGAAAGGGTTCCAGGAAAATTACCCTACCACTCCTCTCAGGGAAGGCATAGTGTGACCCGTAGAATAACCTCATCCTAGAGATGGAGGCTCAGAGAGGGGGAAACAGCTTCCCCAGGAAAGCTGGTGAGCCAAACTGGCACCTAGATGTTTGAGTCCATAAATTCAGTACAATTCTGGCTGCGCATTTGAGGACCTTTTGCAGGATCACAGAGACCAGCGGCAGAGATTAAGAGGGGCAGAAGTTTGCCACTCCCCTGGCTCTGCCCTGCCTCCCCACCCACCACCCTGGACCATCTCAGGGACTGAGGGAGGGAACAATGAGAGGCGGGTACACACAAGCACTTACAGGGATGTCATAAGCACTGATCACAGCTCACAGACAGCTAAGCTGCTGACTTCCTATGCTCATCGTGGGCCTGGAGTTGGACCCTCCACTTTGCCCTAGCCTCTGAAATGTGCCTCTATTAACCCGCCGCTTATTTCGTATGCAAACCTCAGTTCACAGGAGTGTATGCTATGCAAATTCATGCACGCGGCCCCCTAGTGTTCATACTGAGGACAGCAACCAGTCCCCATTTTTCTCATTGGATCATAATAATCCTACGAGGCACACACTACTATTTACCCCTTTTTACGGATGAGGAAACTGAGGCCCAGGAGACATCACATAAATTGCCCAACAAGTAAAGTGGCAAAGGAGAGACTCAAACGCAGGGAGGCGGGATGGCAAATCCACCTGTCCTTAACTGAACGTTAAATAAACATGCGATGAATAAGTTAATAGGTGATCCTCATTGGCACAGATGGGGAAACTGAGGTCTAGGTAGGCACCCAGGAACCTGGCGTTCGGGCAAGGTTTAAAACCTGGTCTTTAATCTGCCCAGTGGAGCCCTCTCTCTGCTGCCACTACCTCCAGGGCTGCCAGATCCGGCCCTGCTCCTGCCGGCTCCCCTCGCCGGGCAGACAGTCCCTCACTGGGACTGGGCAAGTCCTCCTATTTGCCCTCCCGGGGTCTGGCTGCACTCTTTGGCCCCCGCCCTGCACCCCCAACTTGGAGCCCAAGAAGGAAGGGCCTAGCCCTCACTATCCTATACTTGGTGGATTGGACAAGGACCTGCCTATTCCTCAAGCTACTCCCCCTGCCACCTCCTTTCCCAGAGAGGGTCCCAGGCCCCACTCTGAGGGCGAGGTGGAATCCTGGGGCCTTCCCCACAGCTCTGCCTGTGCTAATCAGCCGGCGCAGAGCCCAGGGGAGCAGCGACCTGGGAAGACCTGCTCCTGCACACCCACACCCCTTCCAGACTCCTTTCTCTGCAAGGTCTGTTCCCTCGGAAGGGAATGCAAGCCCAGGAGACTGGAAAGCCAACACCATGGGTCTGCCCACCCAGGGGACGATGAGAGACACCAGGCACTCCCTGCCAGCTCACCGCTGTGCCTGATGTCCCCCTCCTCCATGCTTCCCACCTGGGTGTGGGCACTGCCCTGGGTTGGGGGGGCGGGGTGCTCTCCTCCCGTGCCCCAGGCCTCTTCCTCCCAGCAGCCACACTCTCCTGTTCTCCCTGCCACGCAGGAAGGGTAATCCGTTCCTAAACGCCAAGGCTTCCTTGAAGCTTGCCACACCTGTAGTCTTCAAAATTTGTAAACTTTCTCCAGTATTAGGACTCGTTGTTCAAAGGAAATCTTCCCACGTGCCCCATCCGCCCCCCACCCCCGCCACAAGTCCACCTCGTGATCTGCGGGAGGGAGAGTGGCCTGTTCTTGCACCCCCCCCCCAACAGGCAGCTGTTCAATTCTGTAGCCCTCTTCCTGCCCCCAGCCAGGTTCTTAGTTCTCAGGCTTAGATCTGACCCCCTCACCCCTGCCAGGAGCCGCGGCAGCGAGAATGCAGTCTGGGCCGCCCCCTCGTGGCCACTCGGAGAAGAACATGCATCCAGGAGCAGGGGACGGTAGCCGGCCGCCCTGACGACCCGGTCCCAAATAGACAAGCTAAGGAAAGGTAATTTTGTTTTGCAAATGAGCTTCAAGACAAGTCGCAGGTCTTTCCTCCTCAGAAATTCTTGGAGAAGCCACTAAGAACGGCCAGAGAACAAACGGGCGGTTGCCAGAGGGGGTTGGTGGATGGGCGAAATGGGTGAGGGGGAGGGGGCGATACCTCCAGGCAGGGAATGAGTCACAAGAATACAACACACGGCATAAGGGATACGTCGATGATATTGTAGTCGTGTTGTAGGGTGACATTCGTGGGCGTAGCATAACGCATAAACTTGTGGAATCACTATGTCGTACACCCCCCCCCCCACTTCATCATTCCTGGCCTGATCCACAGGGATCCACCGGAAGTAGAAATTCCTCGTCCAGCTCCCTGCCAGGAGTTCAGCTCTATTCTCTTCCGGGTTCGGGGAATCCTTACCCCTAAGGCTGCCCTATCATCGTTCCTGTGCTGGGGACACCAGGAACACTGATGGTGTAGACCCTTTGTGACCTCTGGGGACTCACGGTGATCACTGAGCAACAGGGTGAGTAAACGAGGGTGACAGGTGCACCCACAGGCCCCGAGACGGGGGCGGCCCGTTCTACGAGGACCTACACCCTCCCCTGCCTCTTCTCAGAGGTCTTCTATCCGAAGGGATTGCATGCTAGAATCTGGAAGATGTCTGGACTCCAGATGCTCCCCTGATCCTGCTTGAGAATCCGCCTGAGTTCCCCGAGCGCTTGGCTGTCGGCCAGGTCCCTCCTGCGGCTCTCTTTGCGCCCTGGGTCCTCCCGGGGCTCTGTGAGGGCAGTGCGCGCATGCCCGCGGGGTGCAGAAGAGGAAGTCCCACTAGTCGTCCGCAGAGTCGGACTTGACCTCAGCTTTGCTGGCGACTCTCGCGGCTCAGGCAGAATTCCTTGCGCCAAAGCATGACCCCGGGGCCCACGCCAGGCCCGCTAAGAAAGCTCAGGAGTTTGACCTCCACCCGCCCCCTCATGTCCTCCTTCCCGGCCCTGCCTCCACCAGTGTCCCAGCTCTGCCTCTCCTCTCAGGGCCCAGGACCATTCAACCCGGACACTCCTACCTGGACCGTTTCTGGCAGGAGACGGTCTGCAGCGGCAGCTCCTCTCTGCCTCAAGGGAGACCTGGCAGGCAGGATAGAAACATCTCCCCCAGCTCACTGCCCTCTTACTGCCAGACAAACCTAGGACCTGGGACCGGCCTCTGGAAGCGCTGTCTGAGAGCCTCGCGTGGGGCAGAAGAGAGAGCCCGGGCTTCGGGATGGCTCCGCAAATCGCCTCTGTGAGCCACTCTTTTGCCGTACAGACAAGATCGAGATGCTACCATTTCCCTTGAAGGATAACGCGATCGAGCGTACAAACACCCAGCACATAGTAGGTGTCAGCACACAGTAGGTGTTCCGCAAAGGGCGCCTTCCTTCTGTCTCACCCTCCCTTGCTCCTGTTCTGTTTTGTTTTTTAAGAATTTATTTTTAGGGGCGCCTGGGTGGCTCAGTCGGTTAAGCGGCCGACTTCGGCTCAGGTCATGATCTCACGGTCTGTGAGTTCGAGCCCCGCGTCGGGCTCTGTGCTGCCGGCTCAGAGCCTGGAGCCTGCTTCAGATTCCGTGTCTCCCTCTCTCTCTGCCCTTCCCCTGCTCATACTCTGTCTCTATGTCTCTCAAAAATAAATAAATGCTAAAAAAATTAAAAAAAAAAAAGAATTTATTTTTAAGTCATCTCTGTACTCGACGTGGGGCTCAAACTCACAACCCTGAGATCAAGAGTCGCATGCTCTTCCCCCTGAGCCAGGCGGGCGTCCCTGCTCCTGTGATTCAGGAGAATTCCAGCGATGTCCGCAATGCTGAGGCCAGGCCGGATGCCCTGAGAGCCGGCGTGGTGGTGGCCTTGGAATCAGAGAACGGCCCGAGGTGGGGGACCCTGGGGATCCTGGCAGCCTGGTGCCGATCTGGCTGGCCTCCAGAAAAAGCCAGAAATAGGCCTTCCAGAGCCAGACGGAAAACCGCTAGCAGTGGTTCCCTGAAGGGCTGGCTTCTGCCTTTCTGTGAAGGGATGACCAACCCGCCCCTGCCTTCCGGAAGTGGCCTTATCTCTTCCCTTCCAGCTGCCCTTGGTTCCCTTCCCTCATCTACACGGGCCGGCCTTGCCCAGACCCTGCCTTGCGACACTCCCAGTTGGAGAAGGTCACCTCTGGCTCTGGCCCTAGTCAGAGTCGGGACAGGGTCTTCTCCAGGCTCCTAGCGCACAACTATTTCCAGAACGTGGCTCTGGGGCCGTTGGCCAGAGCCCTGGGACTTTGCCCCGCCTCCAGCCCCTCCACCTTCCCTTTCCCTTGGGATCTCCTCTCTGGCCGCCAGGAGGCGCTGTTCCCCCTCAGACCCGATGAGCCCACAGGCCAGCACGCTCAGAGACCAAACTCCTTCTGAAAGAGAACAGAAGGCAAGTCATCGTGGGGAGTGCAAGGGGAAGAAAACGACTTTTGTCTAATCGCTGTTACGAACCTGACACTTCCCACACAGGGCCTTACCTCATACGCCCGCCACAACAACGGGCGTGGGGTCAGAGCGACCGGGGAGGGTTCTAAGTGACAAACGGAAACTGACCTCCGGCTCACAAAAGCAAAAAATAAACGTACCGTTCACAAGAGCGGCAGAAGAGACGGAGAACCACGCTGGGGAAATGGCAGCCACCCAAGGAAGACGGGCCGCGAGGAGACAGCTAAGATCAGGCTTTCAGTGCGGTTGGAACAGGGTGCAGTCCCTGGCCTCTCGGCTCCCGGTGGCCACTGAAAAGAATCTCCGAGGGTTGCTGGGGTTCGTGGCGGTGCGTCCTTCTGTCACACACCCTCACCCTAACTCACATGAGGTCTTTGTGTTCTCCACACCACGGCTCGGTGGAGCTCAGGGTCCCTTCCGCCCCAAGCTTCATCCTCTGCTCACTCAACCAACACTAGGGCCCTGTCAACATCGAGCACCTTGGCTCCCAGACTTGGACAGGCGTGACTTCTCTCTAAAGCCGCCACTCTCACTGCTGACTGGCCGGGTCTGGGTACACTACTAGCTGCTGAGGAACTGGATTCCCATGGTCCCCTGGGGGGGGGGTGGGGAGGGAAGGTCTTTGGGGAATCAGAGGGCCGTCTCTCCAACCGGAAGTGGCCCTGCCATGGGCTCTGTGCCGCCCCATGGCCAGACAGAGGGAAAGAAGCCAGGCCCCTGTCCTCAGAGAGCTCACCCCTCCCAGACACCCGCAACCCAGAACTAAACTCGGGGGACTTAACGACCGGAAGGAAGGAACATGGCCCTCCAGGCTCCCTGCGGCCCACAGAAGAAGGGCCCTCCAGGCCTCACTCCTGACTCCGGTGGCTTCTGGAACTTCCCTCACCTCAGGGAGGGTCCCCTCCCTGCCTAGCTCCACTCCACTCCCAACCAAGGGAGGGGTCTCTTCAAAGCGCCCCTCATCTCCCTCAGGAACAGGTGTATTCACAGGTGCGACAGGGCAAGAGGATTTGCATGTGATTTGCAAAAGCTCGACCCCCAGCTGCTCTTCCGCTTGCCGCCCGCTCCTTCTCCTTGCCAGTCCCCACCCTGGGCCACGTTTCCAACCTTTGCACCTCCGACAACCCCAGGACCCCTTTTCTTGCCGGCCCCCCAAACAGCTCCCAGGAAGAAGCCCCAACAGCACCAACCGGGGCTTTCCAATCTGCGAGGCGGAGCCCGGTGCCTCTGGGGGGAGGCTGGTTCGGCTTAAAGAGGACGCCTAGCAGGGGAAGGTCTCTGGGCAGCACCGAGGGGAGGCATCGACCTGTAAGAGGGTTTGTGAGCCCGGCATTCCAGGAAGCTCTGGGCCCGCCTGATCCCCGGGGGGCTCCAGGGCCTGGAGATGAGTTAACACACCCTCGGGGTTTGGGGGGGAACGGATGAAGGAGGGTTTGACTTTATCAGCCACTCTGTAGCCAACCATAGGGACCGACCGGCACAGACAAAAGCCCCCGGAAGGTGCCCTGAATACTCCCAGGACAATAGGGGAGAGCCAGGACCACGCAGCCTGTTTCGAGACTCAGAGTGAAAATTAATTCTCTTCTGCCTGCCCGTGAGTGAAAGCGTGCTTCGTGCCAAAACCCTGGGCTAAATGATTAGCTTTTACGGCATTACGGTTGGCATCACGAGTACCCCGGGAGGCGGGCCTCTCATCCCCATTTTAGAGATGAGGAAACTGAGGCTAGGAAAGGCCAAGTGATCTTTGCTTTCAGTCAAACGGCTGGGCAGGAATGAGGCCAGGACTCAACTCCAGACCTGTTAAAATAAGTTGGGTGACAATGACACGGCGGCATCCCGGGTCCTTCCTCCCCTACCCAGGATCTGGCGACTGAGTTCCCTGACAGAATCCCTCTTGAGTTTCCATATCTGCAAAACAGAGATAACGATGATACTTAACCTCGAGAGTATATTGCAAGGATTAAATGGCTATTAAGACACGTAAAGTTAGAACAGCGCCGGCCACATCGTCGGCCCCATATTACTGTTGCCTAGTTATTGGGTTATTTAAAATTATTATAATTAATTGAAATTCACGTTATTCATCCGACCAACATTGGAGCGCTGCATTCCAGCCTCCAGGAGCAGATGCGGAAGTCCCCACCAAGGGGCAGCCAGTGCTACCATGCTGGCAGGGTCTGTTGAGGGGCCCAGCAGAGGGGAGCCGTCTAATCTTGGGATCTGGAGAAGGTCATTGCGGGACAGAAAGCCAATTCTCCACCTGTAAGCGGGATTATCTTTTTTTTTTTTAAGCTTATTTATTTATTTTGAGAGAGAGAGTGCATGTGAAAGCAGGGGAGATGCAGAGAGAGAGGGAGAGAGAGAGAATCCCAAGCAGGCTCGGCACCGGCAGTGCGGATGTGTGGCTTGAAGTCACGAACCGTGAACCATGAGATCATGACCTGAGCCGAAATCAAGAGTCAGAAGTTCAACCGACTTAGCCACCCAGGCGCCCCAGGAGTATCGTTTAAAAATTCAAATGCAGGGGCGCCTGAGTGGCTCGGTGGGTTGAGCCTCCGATTTCGGCTCCAGTCGTGATCTTGTGGCTTGTGGGTGCAAGCCCCACGTCAGACTCTGTGCTGACTGCTCGGGGCCTGGAGCCTGCTTGGGATTCTGTGTCTCCCTCGCTCTCTCTGCCTCTTCCCTGCTCATGCTCTGTCTCTTTCTCCTTCAAAAATAAATAAACAGTGGTACATATATACAATGGACTACTATGTGGCAATGAGAAAAAATGAAATCTGGCCATGTGTAGCAACATGGATGGAACTGGAGGGTACTATGTTAAGTGAAATAAGTCAGTCAGAAAAAGACAGATACCATATGTTTCCACGAATAGGTGGACTTTGTGAGACTAAGCAAAAACCAGGGGGAGGGGAAGAGGGGAAAGAAAAAAAAGACACAGAGAGGGAGGGAGATAAAACATAAGAGACTCTCAAAGACTAAGAACTAACTGAGGGGGAGGGGGGGGAGAGGGGGTGATGGGCATTAAAAAAGGGCACACGTTGGGATGAACACTGGGTGTTTTATGTAAACCAATTTGAAATAAACTATTATAAATGAAAATAAATAAATAAATAAATAAACATTTTTAAAAAATGTTTTAGTGAATAAAAAAATAAAATTCAGGGGCGCCTGGGTGGCTCAGTCAGTTAAGCATCCGACTTCGGCTCAGGTTATGATCTCACGTTCGTGGGTTCGAGCCCCGCATCTGGCTCTGGGCTGACAGCTCAGTCGGATTCTGTGTCTCCCTCTCTCTCTGCCGCTCGCCTGCTCGCACTCTGTCTCTCTCTGTCACTCAACAATAAATAAATGTTAAAAAAAAATGTTTTTTTAATTCGAATGCAGAGAGGTGCCTGGGTGATTCAGCAGGGTCAAGTGCCGACTCTTAATCTCCGTTCAGGTCTTGATCTCAGGGTTGGGAGTTCAAGCCCCACACTGGGCTCTGCACTGGGCATGAAGCCTACTTAAAACAATAATAATAATAATAAAAAAATAAAGTATTTAAAAACACACAAATGCACAGCCGGACTGTGGTAAAACCCTCAAAGAGGTGCCTCTGCCTGGGGAGGAGCCGCGCAGACTCTCAAGGTCCAACCAGGTCCCTGCCTTGCGCCCCGCTCCATCCTGGCCTCCTTCCCCTCCTCTCAAGTTCAGTGCCTTCCAGCTCCAGTGCCTCTGCCCCTGCCGCCCAGGCTGGGTCTGAACGCTCAGGCGAGGAGGGCTCCTCTGCGCTCCACGGTGCACCTGCACGTCCTCTCGGTAACGCTGGTCACCTTGTTTAACCTGTGTGCCCCCCCCCACCAGAACATTCCAAGAAGACGGGGACCGAGGAGGAAAGAAATCCGTGCCATGACGGTTTGCAGGGATGACAGCTATCTCGATCAGTTCATGTCGTGGACTTAGCTCAGCATTCTTCTACTTCGGGGAGATTCTAAATCAGGCAGCCCAGTACCCATGACCTTTGCGGTCAGGGGACTGGCCAGTTAACCCCTGTATAGCAGGAGGAGGGCCTGTGTGTGGGTGGAGTCAGACCACAAGAGTGGGGTCCTCCAGCTCCCCAGCGGCCTTTCGGTTAGGTTACCGCCACTACGGACACCACCAAGCCACCAAGCCACCAAACCACCACCACCAAGACTTCTACCACCATCAGGTTGGAAACAAAGACTGACTTCCTAGGACATTTCCCTGGAGCGAGCTGGTGCAGGGAAGGGGAGAGGCCTTAATGTGACATAAACAATGCTTGTGCATAGTCAGCGCTCAGTAAACATTAGCTGTCATCATCGGTAATAATCATGAAGTGCCTGGCGTATAGTAGGTGCTCAGCAAATGGTAGCTCTCTGGTCCCAGGAGGTCACTGGTTGGAGGCGGTCGGCAGCCACTTCCCCTCATCCTCAGGGGCTTACACTTTTGCACGAGGAGTCAGATCTGTAGGAGACCCCTAAATGTAACCCTTCAGTACATAGATGGGGCAACTGAGGCCTAGACAGGGAGGACTTGCCCAAAGTCACAAGCGAAGGCCAAGGCTGCTCACCTACATGAGGCAGGTGCAGCCCCTCGACTTGATGGAGCCCACGGAAGCCCGCTCACCTGCGGGTCAGGAAGGGAAAGAGGTCGCAGGGGAGGCCCACCCCGGCCCCTCGTTCCCTGAGCTTTTAGCAGGTATAGAAATCAGCTTGGCCACCTAGCGAAGCAGCCCCTGGCTTTGAGATATCAGAGACCACTGTGGCTTCCTGCTTTCTCCTGGTTTCTGCCCTTCTCTAGGTCCTCCCAGCCTCTGCCCTTGGTCCAGTCTCCCTGGCCACCTTCCCCCAACCCGCCCCCCCCACTTTCTACTGCTTCCACCCCTCAACCCAGCCCTCGGGTCTGCGAGACCCTACAGCAGGCCAGTGGCATTCGCGCCAGGCCCGAGTGACCCCAAGGCTCGTGCCTTTTCCCCTTGGTCTCACTGCCGCCCAGGAGTCCCCCGGCGCTATTTCCCGTCGGTGCCACTGGGCCTCTTTCCTAATGACCGCCCCTTCCACCCTCCAAAAGGACCTCCAAAGGAACCTTCTGGAGGAGGTTCGTTCCCCAAGGGCCTAGCAGGAGCTCCCCAGTGGGGATGGTGATGACAAGGCCCGAGCCCAGCTCCCAAAAGCAGGAGGCCACCTGAGGTGCTGTCACGCCGGGGCAGCTGCTCACAGCTTGGCCTGAGCACCTGCTCCGCAGGAAGTACAAGGGGACTTTGCTGGAAATCTGCCTTTAATCTTGGCTTCCTGTTTTCTGCCCTGGGGGACCGCCCAGAAGGTTTGAGTTTCAAACTATTTCACACCAGCTTCTCTAAACTGTCATCTCAGAGCGAAGAGGCTGGGCGAGGGAGGAGGGGAGGAGGCAGGATGGAGGGAGGAGAGGCCCTTCCCTTCCCAAGGGACCGACCCTGCGAACACAGCGCAGTCCATCCATAAAGATGGCACGCTCTGGACTTCTGGCAACCGATGACCAACCCAACTCTGCGTAGCCCAAAACTCATACTGTTAAGCGCAGCCCAAAGGCTTGAGAGCTCCATCCTCCACATCCGGGAGTCTCCAGCCTCTCTTCTCTGGACCCCCTCCAGGGTGGCGACAAGTAGCCCAGCCTGGGACAGCTAGTGCGGGAGCCTCCCTGGCTGCCTGGATGGTAAGCCTCCCTTTAAGTGAAGGGGGCTCCTCTCAAATTTCCTCCCACGTCCTAAAACCCAAGGACCTTTCTCTGATGACTTCTTTTCCTACAGTCTGCTGAGTTCTGAGGCTGACTGGCGCTCTAGGCTTTGGAGGTCCTCAGACCTCAACCCCAGTCCTGGGGGTGGGATTCTGGGAAAGTTCTGGACATTCGAGCCTCAGGAGCCTTGTCTGCAGAACTGGGCTCCACAAGCCAACTTGACATCTCTGCGTCTCACGGGTGTCTTAAAGCCAGTTTGTCCAAATCCAACTCTGAGCCTTACTCCCACCTGCCCCTCTCCCAGGGCCTCCCCCACCTCGGCAAAGACCACCACCATTTCCCCCAGATGCTCCAGCCACACGCGAGGATCAGGGCTGCCTTCTCCTCTGGCCTCACTCCCTATAAACGGGGCCTAAACAAGAGCTGCCCCGTGGCTCACCTTTGTCTGCAGGAGCCCAGGCCCATCACCACTGGCTCCCACCGGCCATATAATAAAATCCAAGCTCATGTAATAAAACACCTGGCCTACAGGACCCCCAGGATCTGAACCCTTCCTTAAATACCTCTCTCCCCTGCCCGCAGGCCTCACCGCCTCGGCCTGCTCTCCCCCATCCAGAATTCACTGCCTTCCTGCCACAGTGCCTAATCACCCTGTTTGTATACCCTGCGGGGCAAGAACTACCGCGGCCTTGCTTACGCCGTCATCTCCGGCATCCAGGAGAGCGGCTGGCACTTAGTAGGTGCTCAGTTTGTTGAGTGAGTCTGTGAATGAATAAGTGACCGGGGAAGCTGAAAGTTGACTGGCACTTTCACTAGAGAGGACACCCAGTGGGGCCGGGCCCTTATCGATCTGCCCCCTGGGCCTGGGGTTCAGGGCAGCCAAAACAGGCATTTCACTGTGCTATGGAGAGGCGGAGCCAGGATTCAAATGCAGCTCTGTTTGACTCCAAAGTTCAACACTCCCCACCACAGCAAGCCAGGGGAAGAAGTCAAATGTGTTGGAGGTAAAGGATGATGGGTTGGTAACCAAACTGGGACAGGAATTAGAGCATTCGCCCCAAATCCCCACAGTCCTTTCCCGTTTCGCCAGCTGACTCCGTCAGAGGAGGCGAGATGTCAACTTCTCCCTTTCAGAAGCCTGTGCAGAGCTGAAGTGCCTTCCTTTAGGCCGAGAGAAGGCCCCATCAGGCGCTACTTTATCATTCCATCTTGACCTCAGAGGAAAGAAAGGGAAACCAACTGAGCAGAGAACCCGCCCCAACCCCACCCCCAGAGCTGTTATCTTGCTGAATCTGCAAGCATCTCTCAGGAGCAGAAGTATATTTTGAGCCTGATGTTACAAAAGAGGAAACTGAGCTCAGAGACCTTAAGTAGCTAGCCCAAGGTCACACAGCTAGCGAGTGGCCCAGCTGAGATTTAACTTTGAGGTCTGAGCCCCCAATCCATGCTTTTTTTGCATTACACCAAAGCAAACTCTGGGACCTGACGTCTCCTCAAAGGGCAGGGGTGTGACTACTTCTTCCCTCCCTTACGAGGGGCTAGTCCCTCACTGGGAAGCTGGCCCAGAGGTGCGCTGGGTCACAGAGCCAGCCTGCGGTGCGGTTTGTCTGGGGAGTCACACCCAACCAACTCCTGCTCCTGGTATTTGAGGCTCTTTGCACACTGCAGCCATGCTGTCTCTCCAGCTCACCCTCCGACGGGCCCAGTACTGTCCCTCCCATTCCATGCAGTCTGGGTAGACTAGGCTTTGCCAGTATATCTCATTTGCCCCCCCAGACAGGGCCCCTCCTCTCTGCCCACCCAACCCCGACCCCTTCCTTCAGGGCCCAGTCCCTAAGAAGTGCCTTGATGCCGCCTACCTACACCAGAGTCTCTGGTCTCTCCTCCATCACTAACTGCCACCCCACCCCCCACCACCACACACACACTGTCTGCTCCTGCAGCTCAGAGCAGCCACTTCCCTGCTCATTAACTATGATATGTAACAGTGATACTTAACCCGGGGCTGATCACGTGCCAGCCACTGCGCACTAAGCACCTTAGATGAATTAACTCATTTCCTCACCACAGAACCTTAAGAAATTGGTGCCATTATTTTCCCCATTTGGTAAACTATAGGACAGAGTTTAAATAACTTTCCCAAGGTCACACACAGCGACTGACTGACTTCCTCATTGCCTCCAGGCTGAAAACAAAGTGCAAGAAAGTCCCATAAAGTTCTCTGGATCTGTCTCGTCCCTGCACCTTGCAGGCACCCGGTCTCCCACCACTCTCCCAAGCCCACACTGCAATTTGCAGCCACACTGAGCTGTTTTCAGTTCCCAGAGCCGGCAAGGCTCTCACCGTTCTCTGCCTTTGTCCATGCTGTTCTCCTGCCTGGGGTCCCAGCTCTATTAAGGCTTCCCATCAGCCCTCTCTCTCGTCTGCTTTCTGTGGACCTTGTACACCACGTCTCCGCTTTCATCAGTGGTTTCTTTGCACTTGTCTGTTGGCCCGTCAGTTATCCTGAGAACTCCCTGACAGTAACGAAGTGGCCCAACTAGTAGACTTTAGAACACAGCCTGTCACGCTGTCAGAGCCAGGAAATGTTTTTGCATGAATGCTTACTGCTGCGAATGAGGCCCACTCTCCAACAAACAGATCCGAGGAGAGAGGCCCAGGTCGGGCCTCAATCGCTGCTACATCGGGGGAATCCGCGCCGAGAGAGGGCTCGGAGGTTGCTCCGCGGCGTCCGGGTCAGCCCTCTGGAAGGGACCTTGGGGAGCCTTCAGCGCCGGCCGTCAGGTGGGGGCAGGGCGTGGGCGCGGACACACCCCCCGCAGTGCCCCCGGCGCCCGGCAGGGGGCGCCGCCCCTCCGGCCCACGCCCCGCCGCGCGCCGGGCAGGCCCCCTCGCGCAGGCGCGCTGCCGCGGGCGGAGGATCCGGGCCGCGCTTCCTCTCGCCAGGCCTGCGAGCTTCCTCCCAGCGGAGCCCCGGGCAAGCGGAGCTTGGCCGCCGCCGCAGACACCGCCGCCGCCCTCCCGCTCCCGCCCCACCCCGCACCCTGCCCGGGGGGCCTGCCGGGGTGGGGTCCGAGCGGGGCAACCGCCCCGCCGCGCCGCCGTCGGGGCCGTCCCCCGGCCAGCCGTCCCTCCCGCCCCAGCCAGCCTGTGGCCGCCAGAGCCTCCGGGGCGTGGAGCGCGGGGAGCCCCCGCGGCCCCCGATCCAGCGTCCGGGGCAGCCCCCCGGCAGCCGGCGCGACGTTCCAAACTCGAACCTCGGTGGCGGCGTTCGGAAGCGGAACTCTGCCGGGGCCGCGCCGGCTACATTGTTTCCTCCCCCCGACTCCCTCCCGCCCCTCTTCCCCCGCCTTTCTTCCCTCCCCGACCCGGGCCGCGCGGCCGTCCCCCTGCCTCTGTCTGGCCGTCCCTCCTCCCCCTCTTTTCGCACCAATACCTCTTTGTACCGCACCCCCCGGGGACCCCTGCGCCCCTCCCCTCCCCCCTGGCCGCATGGACCGTCCCGCAGGCCGCTGATGCTGCCCGCAGCGAGGTGGCCCGGACCGCAGTGCCCCGAGAGAGGTGAGTGCCTGGAAGGCCTGGAGGAGGTGGGCGTCCGAGTGCCTCTCGAGGGGATGAGGGTGGAGGTCGCGCGTCCCGCTTCTGTTGCTTCCGTTGCAGCTGAGGTCACGTCCACTCCCATCCCCCACCTCCCTTACCCCCTCCTTCCCGGGTTCGAATTCTCCCGGGAGTCGCTGTCAGCCCGACTGGGAGGGGAGCTCACCAGGGAGGTACTGCCCCGCGAGCCCCACAGACTTGTCTCAGGCCACTCCGAGTCTGTCCCCTCCTTTCCCCGCCGTGTTGGGGCCGGCTGGAGCCTGGAAGGAGGGGGCAGCATGGGCCAGGGCCCTGGAGAATGGGCACTTTGCCGTTCCCTGCCCAGGCCCTCCCTGCAGGTTCCCTGGCCTGCAGTATCCCGCACCTTCCCTCATCCCCCCCCACCGAGGAGCCAGCTGGCTCTAGGAAGCCCAGGGCCCACCCACCTCCCCAGAGCCCGCCAGAGAGGTGAGCCCGTCTCCCTCCCAGAAGATCAGGCCCAAGCCAAGGGAACTGTGACCCTTGGGTGGGGAGACTGGGCAGGGCCTCTTGTGTGGGTGGACGTGACACTGGGTATCAGGACCATGCCCCCACCTCCTGGCAGCCTGGTCAACTCATTCTCCCAGGTTCTCCAGGGCCCAGGCCAGGCGGCAGGAAGAGGCGTGTCCAGCCACCAGATCCTTGGAGCTTAACTGGGGGTTCACCTCCCCTCCCATTTTGTGGACCAGGGTACTGAGGCTCAGAGGGGGAAGTTGCCACCCTAGACCTCTGACAGAGCCAGGCTGTCTGTCTGTTCGTCCTCCGCTCTACAGAGCTGGACTCTTGTGGATGGAGGGAAACCAGGCAGGGACCTTCACCCACCAAGGACCCAGGCCCCCAGCCTGACCCTAGGGACCTTGTGGGGTGAGCACGTGCTTCCCTGCAGAGGGCTTCCGGCCCCAGCTCTGCCTGGGTCTGGGCGCAGGCAGCATCGGCACTGCCCGCGGGATTTCCCCTTGATGCCCGAGGCTGGGCCCCACTGACGGGATGTGGTGGGAGAGGGCCACCTTGTCTGGTGTGGCCCTGGCACGGAGTTGAAACAGCCTGGTAGTCAGTCCTGACCCAAGCCCTCCCACACATTTGGTCCAGCTGGCACAGAAGCAGCCAAGTTCAGAACATGAATGGGATCCGGATGGGGAAGGTGAGAGCCTTGTTTCCACAGCCTTGCCATAGGAGCATTGTCAGAGCGGGGACGCCCCGGGGGGCCTGTCTAGCCCCCCACACTTTGGCGATCCCCGTGTCTTTTCTTGGAGGGGCCTCAGCAGGAACAGGGCAAAGGCGGCATGAGGAAGGTTGGGAGCGTGGCAGGACCCTCTTGCACCCTGGAAGGGTAGGAGGAAGTCGAGCCGTGTCTGGGCCCTCTTGGGGCCGCTGGTAGTTGGTCCTGCTCAGGACTCTGCTCTTGATGTAGGGTTTTTTTCCAATTTCCCCAACGTGCTTGGCAGACGGGACCCAGATGCGGTGGGCCTGCGAGGCTCCCTTCACCCAGCCCCAACTTCCTTTCCAGCCGGCGGGCCTGGGGCTGAGGCCTGACTGTTGGGCGCTTTATACCACTGTGGCCTGTATGGGTGCGGCCCCAGGGTCCCAAGGCCTTTGTAGAAAAGGGTTCTGGCTTCAGGTTAGCACATGTGCAGAGATGTGTTTTTTATCTGGTGAGCTTAGTGCCTTCCTTCCTCTCAGAAGCGGCTGCTCTTTTCTCTGTGTCGGGTCAGGGGCAAGGAAGGACCAGATGAGAGTCTCCGGGGCCGCCGTGGAGGACACCAGGCCCCTAGAGGTTGAGCCACCATCGCGCGGCCCAGAGTACACACAGGGGTTGAGGCCCAGGATCCACAGCGCGGTCCAGCCGCCCAAACAAGCTGCCAGCCGGCCTGATGGGGCAGAGCGGCCCGGGTCCAGTTCTGGGCCCTACCCTTTGAGGCATTCGAAAGCCTTGACACATAGTCCCCAGAGAAAGAGGCGTTTGGGAACGAGAAGGTAGGGAGAGACCCTGAGGGGCCCGAGGGGTTGTTCCCCAGCAGGAAGGCCGTCCCACGATAGATGTCCCAGACATCAGGGCCAGAGCTGGGGGGCGGATGGATCCCGGGGAAGCAAATCTGATCTCATGAGACAATCCAACTACGTGTGGATTACTTTCTTAATGCCTAAAGTGACAAAACGGCACTATAGAAAACTTAGAAAACAACACAGATCACAGTTCCTTCACCAGCAGTGACTGTTGGCATTTTGGAGTCCCCTGCCTGTCTTTTCCTGATTTTTTTCTCTCCCTCTCATCGCTGTTGTCATTTGAGTATGCGCGCCATGACGCCTTTTTCCGCTTACTTCTGTGTTTCTGGGCATTTTCTCAGTCTGTGTAACTTCACCTCTGGGAAGCGACACGGTGTTCCAAATAGCCGTGCCGCCGCAGCCTCGCCCAAACCCTCATACTGAGCGCGCACATTGTCGTCTCCCATCTGTCGCTGGTGTAGCCGTCGTTACTACAGGCCCCCGAAGCAGCCCGGGGTATTGGAAAGAGTGGGCAGCTGGGCACCCAACCGGTGTTCCAGGCCCGGCTATGCCATTTAGGCCGGCATGGGGATGCGGGGGGGGGGGCTTGGTGAGGTCACTCTCTGAGATGGGGTTCCTTTATGTACACAAGAGGAGAGCTGGGCCAGAAGGGAATACGAGGTGTGTGAATTAACGAACTGAAGTACTAAAAAGTCCCTGCTGCGGCCCCGGGCCTCCCCCCCCCCCCGCCAAGCACTTCAAGCACTTCGGAAGGAAAGGTTAGCGTTCACAGAGGACCCAGTGCAGGCTGCCTCAACGCGTGGGGATGACGCTGCGCCAGGGTTGGCTGGTGGCTCCTCCCAGCAGAACGCTTTGCCCGTGGAACCCTTCTGAAACTCTGTTCCTGAGGTACTGGGCTATGCTGGCCGGTGCCCTGCCCAAGCTCCCTGCCTTCTCCGCTGCCCATCACCACGTGATTGGCTGGTCCAGGGCGTGGACTTGGCCCTGGGAAGATGGGCTCCTGGTTGGTTTCTGGGGCCCGACCCTCCCCATCCCCCTTCACCAGCGCCAGAGCTGCCTGGACAGGGTCCGTCCTCTGGGAGCCCGGCCCCTGCCTGCCCCTACCTTCGGCTGCCTCCTAGGCCACCCCTGCGTTCCCCCGGTGGAGACAGAGGCCTACTTTCCCTGGGAAAAACCAAAACATGGGCAAGGAGCCCAGGCATCCTGAGCCCCAACCCAGGGACAGCATGCCAGCCTCATCTCCCTACCCTGTCTCGGGGGCGGGGGGGGGGACTGAAGAGGGGGGCAGGAATTCCAGCCTCCCAGATGGGAGTTGGAAGGGCACGTAGATGGTCCCCCAATCACCGGGGAAGTTTTGTGTGTTAGCCGCCGCCTCTTCGGCAGGTGTTCCGGGTCTGACCTGAGCGTGCTGCTGTGACACCCCCTGCTTCCTCTTGTTCTGCTTCTGTGGAGACCAGAGTAACTGGGAGAACCCTCTTGGGGCCACCTCATGGGCAGTAGGAGGAAATCAGTCTCAACCTGGCACTCCCAGGCCTAAGAGACCGTAGCCCCGGATGACCCTCACGTAGCCCAGCATTAACGTAGGCAGGAGGCCCTCCCCGAGGCGGTCCATTCAATACAGAGATCCCCCAGACACGTGACCTCAGGCTCTCGCCGCTAGACTTTCGCCTGTGGAGTGTCTCCCTCCACCCCTGTCTTGGCTCAGGGGAAGTGGGCATTACAACTGCCCTCCTGTCCCACAGCTTGGGCTGGGATGAGGTCACAGGGCGGGGTCCTCTCCAAGAAGCTGGCCTGGCTGGGGCAAGCCCTTTGGGTGTTTCTCATTCCCCCCTGCCTTGGTTGGGGACAGGATGGGTGGAGGAGCAGACTGCCCCCCATGCCAGGCAGGGAGCACTGCCTCCCTTCCTCGTCTCCTGTGGGTCCCTTCATTCGAGGGCTGGAAATAGAATCCGCTAAGTAATGATTAAAGTCAAATTCAGACTAAAAATAAAGAGCTGGTGAAGGAAGAGCTAGTGTGCTCCTTGTGTGGCTGAGGGGAGAAGTGAGCAGGGCGCGGCCAGCTCTGGGGGCCAAGCCCCTGCCTCCCAGGAGAGGCCAGAGCCCACTGGGGGATCAGGAGTCCTCCACCAACGAGGGTGGGGGGGGGAGGGGGGGGAGTCTTTTATCCGGCCCGAGACAGCCTGCCCCAATGAGGCAGGCTGGCGGGACCAGGGAGAGAATCCCATTTTTCCTGTGGGGAGACCGAGGCCCAGAAGGGGAAGCGTTTTGTCCAGCCACTGTCCAGGAGCGCCCCTTGGCAGGCCCCCGGGGACCTGAGGGCCCCACACAGCCCCGCTTGCCCTTTCTGCCTGCTCAGTTTCTCTTCCTGGTTTTGAGGTACCGTGATGAGAGGAGCTTCTCATCACACACTAGCTGTGTACGCCTCAGCAGGGCTGGGCCTCCAACCGCAGCTTCCCTCCGTCCCCCTGCTCCCCACACCCGCCCCTTCCGTGATCTGGGCCTAGAGCTGCAGGAACAAGCAGAAGAGAGGTGCCCCCCTGCCCGGGCTGCTCTCTGCACAGTTGGAGGCCTTGTGGGCGGGTGAGAGCCCGGGTGTCATCTGACGCCTGCCCGCCCGGGCTGCTGCTCCTCAGCCCTGCTCAGCCCCACACCTGGTCTTGACCCAGGCCCCGTCACCCTGTGCTGTCCACGCTGCAGGGAGACAGGAGGGCAGAATGAAGAAAACCCTGAGGGCCCCCCTGCGAGTCCGTAGAGACTCAGAGAGGAGTCAGGGGAGGCCTGTGGTTCCACTTCCTGGCACGGCTGGTGGGAGCTCGAAGCTGGGGAGCTGCGTAGGCTGCAGCAGCCAGGAGGGCTTCCTGGAGGGGAAAGGCCATGAAAATCAAGAAGTGTGTGAGTGCCTTGCTCAGAGCTTCTGCCTTCCTTTGGGTTGTTGACTTCTCTGGTTGCCGTGTGGCTGTGGACAGACTCTTGGCCTCTCTGTGCAGTGCAGGGTATGGCAAACGAGCAGGCATTGGGCACACGTGTAACTTCTGCTTCCCAGAGCAGGAGGGCCAAGCTCCAGGCAGACCTCGCTTCGGCCACCCGCTCTCACCTAAGCTGCCCTTTTTCAGAGTGGCATCCATCCTGCCCGAGGAGAGGCTGGGAGGTTCTCTCCTGACCAAGTTCAGACAGGTCTTAGTTCAGATCCCTGCCCTACCCCTTGAAAGGTGGGTGACCTGTCAGCCTGGTTCCTCCTCCTCTGTCAAACAGAGACCAGCAGTAACACCTCACAGGGATTTTGAGGATTAAGTAACACAGGGTTAGGTCGGTGGGCTGCCATCCCGTGCTTTCATTTTTCCCGCCCATCCTGCTGGGGGCGGGGTTGATAACCTCCTCCCCCAGGTGGGTAGCAAGACCATGAGTCCTTCACGTTGGGCCCCCGTAGCTTTACCTTCTAAGCTGTGTGTTTGTGGGTCCCAGTTCTGAGAGGGAGGCCAAAGGTCTTACTTAGTTCATGGGCCTCGGGCCCTCAGTCCCCCCACCGGTGATGTGCATAGGAGACTTCAAGGTAGGGGCCAAGGACACTCATTTTTAAGTGTCCGTTGGAGGTCAGTGCCGAGAGGCGATATGTAAATGCAGGCAAATGGACACACAAAGGCTGTAGCCTGTGCTGGGGGGCAGGGGAACAGAGGCCTGTGCGTGGGCCCTGGGGAAGCCCCAAGTCCCTGCTGCCCAGTGCATGTAGGTAATTAGGCTCCTGAGCGGTAATTAGAAACCTTTCTGGGCCAGGAGTGTCAGCCTCAGGCCGCAGCGGTGCCTGGGGGAGGAGGCTCCCCGTCAGCCTTCTGTAACTCCAGCCCCCACCTCTCCCAAACCACTAGATGGGATTTCCGGTCCCACAAGCCACTGGGGGCAGGAAAAAGCCAGTGAGTTGCTGTAATTTAGTTTTAAACATTTGTCAGCCATTAAACTCACCCCTACCCTTGGGGCAGGGGTGCTGAAGGCTGAGGGAGGCCCAAGGCTGGCGATGGGGGGGGGCGGGGTGATCAGGCAGCACACTCTAGGGCCAAAGTGGGGCCATCCTTCCGGCCCTTTTCCAACTCCCAGGAGGTTTAGGCGTCTCCAAGGGTCTCGTGCCTGCTTCTGCAGCACCTGACCCTGAGACACGTGCAGTGGGTGCTGAGGGCTCTGGACTGCCTGCCCGGGTCAGCGGAGCCCGTAGGCCCCACAGCCCGATATGTGGCGGGGGCATCACAGTGCCCTCAGCCGAGTGTCCTTTGCAGAACTAGAGGTGGGGCCGGTTTTACTGCTGCCAAACCCGCCCGACTGCTGGCGGTGCCCCGCCCTCCTCAGGTGCACTGCTCTTTCAGAGGGGCGTGTCCACATCGGAAATTCAGTTTTACTTGTTATCTGTCCTGTGACCGGTCAGAACTTCCGGACTGGTTCAGAGCCTGGGTAGACCCCCACCCTGAGCCTTCTTCTGTCTTAAATTCACTCCCTCTGTATCCCAGTTTTGGAAGCTTAATCCTGGCCTGATCTAGCACGCCCCCCTCCCAGTTGCTTTCGCTGAAATCCTCCCGGTTCCCCTCTCCTTCTTCTTGGAAGCCTTCCTGGGTTGCCCCTGTCTCTCCTGTCTTTTGGGGCACTGAGCATGCCTGGCCATGATTGTCTGGTAGCCAGGAGGACCGAAGCAGGACTGCATTTTGGTGGTGATCCTGGGCCGGGCACAGAAGAGAGACAGTTGAGTGGAGTTCCTAGAGCCCCCTCGAGTCTCATGGGCTGTCCGGAGACGGCCATCCTTGCCCACCCAAGCAAGGGGCTGGTTGCACAGGGAGGCTCCTGAAATACTGGCTCAAAGAATGAGGAGGCATAGCGAACACGCCTGTCGCTCTAGCGGCCACCCCTGCCCCCCCCCCCCAGACACTCCAGCTGGGTCCTGTGGCAGGACCGAAGTCTCTGGGGGCCACGGGGTCCCTTGTGCACTTCCCTTTTCAGTGGGTATTTTTAGATGGGTGTAAACAGTTACTGAAGGCTCCCACGCCCCATTAGGCAGCGGAGGTTTGGTGAGGGGGCAGGGCCAGGAGCCCCTTGACCTGCCCTGGCCTTGACACATGACAGACTGTGAGGGCTACAGCTGCCCCCGGGGCAGGGAAAGGGCAACCCGGGAGTTTCTGGGCTCCCAGTTCTCCTTTCTTCTCCCCTCCCCGCCAGCCTGGGCGACCAAGAAAGGCCTGCCTGAGGCTGCAGCCACTGACCTCAGTGCTTGGGCATAATGCCCGGTCTGTTCCCGGGACCCCAGCACAAGGACTGCTGGGAGCAGGGTTTGGGGCAGGAAGTCAGAGTGAAGCGCTGACTTCACAGAGTTCCAGAGCCCCCTGTCCCCTAGTCCTCTGTGGGTGTGGTGACAGCTGCTGTCCCTTTGGGGTTAAATATAGTCCCGTCAGTTATGGGACCTCTGCGTGATGCGGCCGGCCTAGCTTCCTCCTTTCCTTTGTTGGTTCATTCATTCATTCAGCACTCATTCAGCGAGCAGCCACTCTGGGCTCAGCCCTTGCTGGGGACATGAGTCAGCTCCCGGCCTTCCCCCTGCAGAGCTCAGGCCAGGATCAGTGAGTTTCTCACTGGAGCGCGGGCACGTGTGAGAGGCTGCAGAGGCCTGGAGCAGCCGGCACGGCTGGGGAACTAAGGAATGCTCCCGGCAGGGGTGGTTTTCAAAAAGCGATTTATTTTCAAGCTTCTTTTTAGGGGGAAGTTAGTAATAGATACATGTGGTATTAAAAAAAAAAAAAAAAGTCAAGAAAGACAAAATAGCAAATACACCGTACAAATAATTTTCCCTTAAACTTGACTCCCCGCATCCTATCCCAGAGGCAACCCCTGTTGTCCGTTTTCTCTTTCAAAGACAATCCGTGCATGTCTGAGCTCGGGGATGACTTGTATGTCCCCTTGGAAAACACAACTTGTAACATAACACGGAAGACGGGCGTCCTGCCCCTTGCCTTTTGTCACAGCCTTTAATGCGGAGTATTCCAAACCTACTAAAAAGCTAAGTAGGAGCCCCTGGCCAGCTCAGTCGATAGAGCGTGCGACTCTTGATCTCAGGATTGCGAGTTCGAGCCCCACGTCGGAGGCAGAGATGACTTAAAAAAAAGATGATAGTAAGAATAGTCATAAAATGAAAAGCTGAAATAATAGTATAATGAATACCCGTATATCCTTTACCGAGTTTCCCCGGTCTTGACGTCTTGCGGTGTTTGGTCCCTCTTTTGTATGCCTGCGCCTGTGTGTCTATGTGGTTTTTTGCTGGTTTGTTGCAGTGTTAGTGTGCGCATCACATCTTTCGTTTCTGAGTGCTTTCTCGTGCACTTCTTACATAATCACCGCACCATGATCGCACTTAAGAAAATTAACATTAAAATTCCATAATATTACCTAACATTTCCACTTCCCTAACTGTCCTCAGATGATTTTCATAGCTACTATTTTTTCCCTCTGAGCCAGAATCCGGTTCAGGATCACTCATTGGATCTTGTTGTCATGTTCCTTTCTCCCTTTTTTCCAGCTTTACTGAGGTGTAACTGACACTAGATGTTGCATAAGTTCAGGGTGTACCGTGCGGGGATTTGGTGTACCTGTAGCGCTGAACAATTAACCCCTCTAAGGCTGGTTAACACCTCCTTCACCTCACATAAATCCCATTGCGTTGTTTTCTCATATTTCTTTAGTGTTCTGTTTCCTCTAGAACATACCCCGGCCTCTGTTTGTTGTTTTGTCTTTTATGACATTAGCTTCAAGGGTCCAGGCCAGCTGCTGGGGCCGTGCCCGACTGCATCTCCCTGACTCGGGTCTGGTTAACCGGCTCTGCGGGAGTACCGCCCCGGGGATGCCGTGCCCTCCTCGGTGCATGTCGTAGCAGGAGGCGCTCTGTGTCGTTCCTCTCGCTAGGCGCCATGCTTGATTCGGTCACCTGGTTAGCGGGGTACCTGTCAGGCCCGCCTGGTGTGCGGGTGCTTTTTCTTCTTTCCGATAAATCTGCGGGGTGCTCTTCGGAAAGACATGTCGCTGTCTCGATCCCCCCAGCAGCTTTTCTTCGGTGACTTGAGCTGGGGGTGCTCTGTGTCAGCACCTGAAGGTCCGTTCGGGCCCTGTGACCGCCGACACTGTCGTTAGCTTTTAGGGATATCTGGCCATTATTTATTACTTGGTCCCTTACCGATGAACAGAAAAGGTGGTTTCCCCATCTCTTGCTACCACAAACGGTTCCATGGGGATTTTTAGGCACACGTGAGACAGAAGCGATTCCTCAACTGCACCCCGGCGGTTGAGACGAGGTTCCTTGGGCAGAGAAGAGGGCGGGAGTAGAGAGGGAGCACCAGGCAGGGAGGCGGAAACAGCAGGTGGGACCCAGGTCTGGCGGAGGTGCTGGAGAGCCAGCAAGTCCCAGGAAAGCCAGGTGACTCCCCCAAGGTCACGCACACAGCAGACTGGTGACAGAGCCAGGACCACGACTCAGAGCCCCTGACTCCCGGGACAGCGTTCCTGCACTGTCTCCACAAAGTAGCTGGAAAGCAGGTTCACGCAACCCGGAAGGACCCCTGTGTGCCCGGCCCAGGCCAGACTAGAAGCCCAGGTTCCTCGTAGTTCCTTCCCCGGCCGTTCTGGCTCTTTGTCTCTGACCTGGAGGGAGACGGCCCCGAGACCCTCCCTTAAGGAGGGAGGCCGCTGAGCCACCCCGGGGGCTCGCGACTTCACCAGGGAGGAGCCGTCAGAGAGAGCCCGCGGCCTGCAGTGGTCTCACGGCATTTCTGTGCAAAGGCAGGCCTTGTCCCTGGTGCCGGGCGGTGGCAGCTCCAGTGCTCAGAGCAGCCCGTTATCACTAACCCAGTGTCCGGATGGAAAAACTGGTCCCGAAGTCATTGCCAGTAGCAAAGAGGAGAGGAGTCCATTCTTCCCCCTGCTTTCCACATCTGTGGTTGTCAGGGCCCAAGCCCCTCAAGGAAGCCCACGCCGACCACTCTAGCCGGGCTTGGCCCTCCTCTGGGCACCGCTTGCTTCTCTCCTCTCCTGCACTGTCCTTGTTCTAGGCCAGCGTGGCCCCGGGGCATGGCGCTCCCGGGGCATGGCGCTCCCGGGGCATGGCGCTCCCGGGGCATCGGGCGTCTGACACCCGAGCAGGGCAGGATGCTTACTGGAGGTGTAAACCTCAGGCGAGGCCACCTTGCCTCCCTCGCTCAGGGTCCTCATTGGTAAAATGAGAGCATCAATTATTAGAGGATTTGATGAGCCACAACGTGCCAAGGACAGGGCCTGGCACAGAATAAGTGCTCACAAAACAGGGCCTGTTATTATTTTTATTATTATCATCAAGCCAGTGGGGAGGCGGCAGCAGCTGCTGCAGGCCGGGAAGGGAGTGTTTGCAAACTGACAGCCGGGAGGGTGACTAACGGTGCCACAGTCTCCACGCCCACTGTGGTGGCGTAGCGGTGGCGAGTTTGGGGGGGGGGGGTCGGTGAGCAGGGGAGGCATGGGGATGGGGAAAGCTAGCAGAGCCCATGTTCAGAAGGGCCTAAAGGTCAAGGACCCAGCCAGCCCCAGTGGAGCCCTAACACCTCTAACTTGTGTGACTTCACACAAGTTGTTCAACCTTGTGAGCCTCAGTTTCCGCTTTTATAAAACGGGGGTAAGACAAGCTCACAGTTCACCACAGCTCGTGGAGCACAGGAGCCCCGCGGGTGGTTCCTGACCCCAGCTCAGGCGTTCAGATGTGTTTGATGGTGGGGGGAGGTGTCGAGGCTCAGCCTTGGTGGGCCCAGTCTCCCTGTGCTGACGGCAGAGGCTGATGGGCTGGCCTCTGGAGACCAGAAGCACTGTGCATCCTGGGGGGAAGGGAAGCCGGTTTGTCTGGAGAAGCGGGGGGGGGGGGGGGAGGTTATGGCAAGCCCTGTACAAGGCCTTCCCGGTCCAGGGGTCTCCTCCTCTCCCCGCACAGCCTGCTTGCAGGGGAGGCGCGTCCCTGCCTTTCAGGGCGAGGGATCCGAGGCTCAGAAGGGTTGAGTCATTCTTCCGAGTTGCACCCTCCACAGAGCCAGGGCTGCCTGACTTGAAACAGGGGTGAGGCCTGGAAGTGGTGGTGGCGCTCCCCGGCTTCTGCTGTCCTCCACCACGCGCTTCTCTGCTGAGGGCCCCAGAAGCCGACCCCGCTCCCCCACGTTGTCATTTGAAGCCCCTGCCACCCTGCAGGGTTTATGCCAGGCGGGCCCACCTCCAGACTGTCCCCTGCCAGCAGACTGGTAGGGTGCTCAGACCGTCAGGGTCTGCTCTCCACCCTCCCTCCCCACGAGCTCGCAGCCCGGCCAGGTCCTCACGGTGGTCCCCGTCGGCGCTGACACCCTTGCTCAGCTGTCACACCAACGAGGGGCGCCTTCTCTGGCCAGCCTGCTTGCCTTCTAAGCCCTCTGCTCTTTAGGGCTCGGCTCTGGGGCTCCCTCCTCCAAAAAAACCCGCCTACACCCTGCAGGCCTTGCTCGCCTCACACCCCCCCCAACCCCCCACCCCCAGATGCATGCGTGCTGACGTCCCCTCCCACCGCCTGGCCTGGGGAAGGTGGTATTACAGCCCCGCCCTAGACCTGGGCCATCCTGTCAGATGAGCCAGGGAACAGGGCTCATGGAGTTTTTCTTCTAACACGCTGCACCCGTGGAGAAGTCATTGGCCCTCTCTATGCCTCAGTTGCCTCAGTTTCCCTAACCATAAACCTAGAACAGTAGCCCCAGCCTGTCCACTACTGAGACAGGCACACGGGGGCTCTGGGCTTTGGGAAAACGCCAGCAGTCCAGGGAGCTCCGAGCCGGGTATGTGTGTGCGAGACGGATGACTTGCTGCCCTTGGGGCGTGCGTCGGCTGGGGTAGCTTTTTTGGAGGGGCTCGACTTTATTGAAGTAAACCTACACACCGGAAAGTGCGCCGATCATAAGGGTGCCACACGCCGCCCCCTCCCAGGACCGCTTCCGTCGTGCCCCGTGGGTTTGGCGTATGCAGCGTGAACAGGGTCACGCAGCCTGTGCTCTCCCGTCTGGTGTCTCGGTTTCCCATCTGACTCTTGACGGGCATCTGGGCAGTTCCCGGCGTGAGGCCGGTTACAAATCCTGCTGCCTGAGTGCTCTCGCGTCCATCTCGGAGGACACAGGCCCTGTGTTCTCTTGCGGGTGTGCCTGGATGTGGGGCCATGGGGCCATGGGGTCAGTGTGCGTTTGGCTGTAGACACACTGCCTGGGCACGTTTTTATGGGCAGAGAACTACGAGGCCCACAGAGAACAAGTGACTTTCCCAGGTTGCATTGCGCCTTCCCCAGGTTCGCAGAGCTGCCCCGGGCCCCCTTCCCCCACAGACCACATAAGTCACATCCGGGCCTGGGGCTCGCGGGCGGGGGGGGGGGGGTGGCACTGGTGCTGCTCACCTCCAGAGCTCCTTTGCCTGTGTTGGCCATTCAGTTGGACTGTCAGGCCCCCGTGGGCTTAGGGTCGGTGACCCCTCTGTCCCCGGAGTCCTCTGCCTTTGTGCTCCTGCCTCCTCCCTATCCAGTGCTCTCAGCCTGCTGAGACTGGAGAGGATGGCCCTCGCCCAGCTCCCAGCTCTGGACGCCTTCGGTACCTGTTCGCATTGCTGCGGGGAAGGAGTGGGAGCTCCGTGAGTCAGGGAGGCCGGCTCCTCACACCCCTCCTCAATCTTCCCCTTCTCCCTGCAGCTCTCATGGTACCAAGTGACAGGTCGGCCTTCCTGTGACACGGGGACGCCAGATCTTCTGAGAAGATGTCAGCAATACAGGTACCATGGGGGGCGGGGGTCTAGGGCAGTTGAGGGGGTACCGAGCAGTAGACAGAGACTGAGGGCTCGTATAGACCTGCTCCCCTTTTCCCAGCCCTGGCTTTCAGCAAGGGAAGATTCTAGGGTGCACTGTTAGACCCAGGGCCCTCAAACTGGGAGATCTGGGGGTGACGCAAGGCCCCCAGAGTTCTCAGGGGGAGGGGCACCTTGCCCAGGCTCACGGAGGCCAGCCAGAAGGCTGTGACTTCAAGAGTGGGTGGGCGAGTGGGTGGAGATGGGCCCCGGGCTGTGTCCACCCGCCCACCTGTCGCCTGCCCCGCAGGCCGCCTGGCCATCCGGTACAGAATGTATTGCCAAGTACAACTTCCACGGCACTGCCGAGCAGGACCTTCCCTTCTGCAAAGGAGACGTGCTCACCATTGTGGCCGTCACCAAGGTAATGAGGGACCTCACGTGCCCACACCTACCCCCTCCCACCTCTGGGTGTTCCTGCTGGGTCCGGGCTCCCCTGCGGGGGACGGCGGGCCTGAGAGTGCGTCTGGGCTGCCCCCTCCCCAGGACCCAAACTGGTACAAAGCCAAGAACAAGGTGGGCCGTGAGGGCATCATCCCAGCCAACTACGTCCAGAAGCGGGAGGGCGTGAAGGCAGGCACCAAGCTCAGCCTCATGCCGTGAGTACCGCTCGCTCCCCCAGCTGCCGCTGGGGCCTCCCGGTCTGGGGAGGAAGGAGGACCAGGAGCCCCGGCTCCCCTAGGAGACTCAGGAAAACAGAGGCCAGAGTAGGGGGCGGAACGTGTGAAGGCTGCTCAAGATGAGGGGACGGGTGTGGGTACCCGACCTCAAAGGTGGGGGGCGGGCCTGGGAGGAGGACCGAAGGAAGAAAGGTGGGAAGCAGGAGATGAGGACCTCTGATACCTGACTGAGCCGGTGGGGGCCACGGTGCGGTGCCAGCGGGAGGGGGGGGTTCTTCAGAACGTGGAGCCTGGCAGATGCACGGGTGGGGGGTGTCCGTACCCTTGAGCCAGCACGAACCCTGGCCTGGCCTCCCCCAGCTGGTTCCATGGCAAGATCACACGGGAGCAGGCAGAGCGGCTTCTGTGCCCACCAGAGACCGGTCTGTTCCTGGTGCGGGAGAGCACCAACTACCCCGGGGACTACACGCTGTGCGTGAGCTGCGACGGCAAGGTGGAGCACTACCGCATCATGTACCACGCCAGCAAGCTCAGCATCGACGAGGAGGTGTACTTCGAGAACCTCATGCAGCTGGTGGAGGTGGGTCGGAGCACCTGGCACGGTCCCGCCGCTTCTGGCCGCGTGACCTCGGGCACGCGCAGCCTCTGAGAGCCCGTGTTTCCTCACGCCCTGACGAAGCACCTGCTACGATGCCACCACAGGGCGAGCGGCACTGTCCCCACTTCACAGGCTGGGAAACAAAGCTTCAGAGCAGTTACGGGGCCTGCTTCAGGTCACATCGTTGTAAATTAGAGGTGCCAGGACTAGAATCTGGGTCTGTCTAATCCTGGAACCGGGCCTCTTTCCAGGCAGGCCCGCGTGTATGTGTGAGCATGTCCTCAGGAGCTACACCTTCATGAGTAGGGTCCGCCAGGCACCTGCTCCTGCACGGACGTGCCCGGGTGTCCCTGCAACTCCCAAGGCCCGCTCCACTAGCCCCGTTCAGGCCACTGCTGCCTTCTGGTAGCCCCAGCAGCCTCCCAGACGTCTCCTGCGTGCCTTCTCGGCTCCTTCCCCTGCCTGACTGGCTTGGCCGCTGGCTGGGGAGGGTCCTGGCCACATCTGGCTAGAGGCTAGTGTTTGTGGACTGAGGCAGGGCTTGCCTTCTGCCTCAGGCTGCTGGTGAGGCCCAGAGTGGTAGCAACAGCCCACTACCTGTCCAGCACCTGGATGTGAGGTGGCATGGGAAACGGGTTGCGGATCTGGGTCTGGGCTGCCCTGACCCCTTCCCCTGTGGGAAATGAGGAGCCCTCCCAACCCAAAAGCAGCTCTAGGCTGGGTGGGATCGGCCTCCGCCGCCCTCTGGTGGTTAGAGCCGGGCAGTGCATGTGAGCTGTTGGTGGCGCTCGGTGGGCCGGCCCTTGAGCGCCCTGTCCTGCCCTCCACAGCACTACACCTCAGACGCAGATGGACTCTGTACTCGTCTCATCAAGCCAAAGGTCATGGAGGGCACGGTGGCGGCCCAGGATGAGTTCTTCCGCAGTGAGTGCCATCCCTGTCCATCCCTCCCACCCATGCTCCCTGCCACTGCCCCCATCCCAGAGGCTCCGGACGCCTCCAGGGCACTCCACACATGTAGTCCTGCCTGTGTCTGCTGTGACCCCTGCTCTGGCAGAGGTGTCACCTCTCACTGACACCCCTCCCCCCACCAGGCGGCTGGGCCCTGAACATGAAGGACCTGAAGCTGCTGCAGACCATCGGGAAGGGGGAGTTTGGAGGTGAGCGGCAGGGGGTGGCAGCCCTGGGAGGGCCGAGGGCCTGTGGAGAGAGAGTCTGGGGAACAACCTCCAACCCTCTTCCCCCAGATGTGATGCTGGGCGATTACCGAGGGAACAAAGTCGCAGTCAAGTGCATTAAAAACGACGCCACCGCCCAGGCCTTCCTGGCCGAAGCCTCGGTCATGACGTGAGTCGGGGCCGAGGGTGGCTGCGGAGGTCACCTCCCTGGGCTGGGGAGGAGATGGGGAGGCGTGGCTGGCAGGCTCTGAGCACCCCCATCCTGCCCTAGGCAACTCCGGCATAGCAACCTGGTCCAGCTCCTGGGCGTGATCGTGGAAGAGAAGGGCGGGCTCTACATCGTCACCGAGTACATGGCCAAGGTGTGCACCTGCCCCGAGGCCCCACCCCCGCTCGGGAGCTGAACACTTGGGCTTTCCAGCCCCTCACCACGCCCTCTGTTCCCTGCTCCCTCGGGCCCCTCTCCGCAGCTGAGCTCTGAAGTCACCAGGCAGGGCTCAGTTTTTGTCCTGACTCATCATTTATTCCCTGTGACCTCAGACAGGTGTGTCACCTCTCCAGGCCTCAATGTCCTCATCTGTGAAATGGAGATAGTGACCAAGTTTACCTTAGAGATTTAAGAGATTTAAGGGCTAGTGCATGAAAACTGCTGAGCGCGGTGTCCGGCTTCTAGAATCTAATATTCAGAAGTGATGTCCTGACCCCTCCCTGCTCCTTCCCTCCCCTCCCCTCCCCTCGTATATCCCTCAAGTGCTTACTCAGCCCCAGCCCACGATTCCAGAGGGCTGGAGGGCGAGTCTGACCCGTGGGGCCGGTTGGTCTGTCTGTCCTGCCCCAGGGAAGCCTAGTGGACTATCTGCGGTCGAGGGGTCGGTCGGTGCTGGGCGGAGACTGTCTCCTCAAGTTCTCCCTGTGAGTGAAGCAGCACCCTCTGGGGGGCGGGGGCGGACCCCGTGCTGCCGTGGGAGCTCTGTCTGAGGGCACATGTGGCTGGCCGTCTCCCAGAGATGTCTGTGAGGCCATGGAATACCTGGAGGGCAACAACTTCGTGCACCGGGATCTGGCCGCCCGCAACGTGCTGGTGTCTGAGGACAACGTGGCCAAGGTCAGCGACTTCGGCCTCACCAAGGAGGCCTCCAGCACCCAGGACACGGGCAAGCTACCAGTCAAGTGGACAGCCCCAGAGGCCCTACGAGAGAAGGTGAAGCAGGCCTCTCCCCAGAGCCTGCGGAGTGGTGGGGGGGAGGGTCCTGGGTCACCCCTTCCCCCACAAACTCCCAGGATCTGACACTGCTTCTCCCATCCGCGTGGCAGAAATTCTCCACCAAGTCTGACGTGTGGAGCTTCGGAATCCTTCTCTGGGAAATCTACTCCTTCGGGCGAGTGCCTTACCCAAGAATTGTGAGTTGGGCGCCGGGCCGGGGCACGGCTGGGGCTGTGGGTGAGGCTTAGAGCAAGGGAGGGGTTGGCAGGGGTGGGGGCCTTTCTGGGCCCCGCCTCCCATTCTGAGGCCCAGAAGCCACAGACCTGTCGTGCCCTGGGACCTTCCAGGTGACCTCCTGGGCCGGGCTCTGAGGCCCAGGTCTGAAGGGGTCTCTGAAGCTGAGGAGGGGTGAGGGGTGACCTCTCGGGGGTGAGGTCCCGTGTGGACTTAGGCCAGCCGCCTGCCCGCAGCCCCTGAAGGACGTCGTCCCTCGGGTGGAGAAGGGCTACAAGATGGACGCCCCGGACGGCTGCCCGCCCGCGGTCTACGAGGTCATGAAGAACTGCTGGCACCTGGACGCCGCCACGCGGCCCTCCTTCCTGCAGCTCCGGGAGCAGCTCGAGCACATCAAAACCCACGAGCTGCACCTGTGACCGCCGGCCGCCGCCCAGGTCACGGGCCCGGGGACTGAACCTGGAGAGATTGTGGACCCAGCGCCCCTGCTCGCCGGGCCCGAGCCTGAACTGAGCCCAGCGGGCCGGCGGGCCTCTTTCCTCTGACCCAGCCTGCGCCCCCTCTGGCCTCCCAGAGACCCCGCCGGGGCCTGGCGCCTTCTCTCATGGACCCACCTGTGGGGCTCAGGAGCCCCACCGAAGGGGCCAAGAAGGGGGGAGGCTGAGGGGCGTGAGGCAGACGCCCCCTACCGCGGTCAGGCTCCCCCCGGCCTCCCATCTCTCGCCTTCTTAGAGTTTTATTCCTTTCCTTTTTTGAGATTTTTTTCCCGTGTGTTTATTTTTTATTATTTTTCAAGATAAGGAGAAAGAAAGTACCCGGCAAATGGGCATTTTACAAGAAGTACGAATCTTATTTTTTCCTGTCCTGCCCGCGAGGGTTGTGGGGAGACCAGGCCCCTCTCTGGGGACCCATCGCCCCGGCCTCGTTCCCCATGCCGTGTCCCGTGTCCCGTGTCGCCTCGGTCGCCCCGTGTTTGCGCTTGCCCGTGTTGCACTGTTTGCATGCGCCCGAGGCAGACGTCTGTCGGGGGCTTGGAGTTCCTTCATGTGCCGCTGCCGCCCGCCCGCCTTGTGAGATGGAATCGTAATAAACCACTCCGTGAGGACTCCGCTGCCCGGCCTCGGCGCTTCCTCCGCCGAGCCTGCCTGTCCCGCCCGGCCCCGTCCCGTCCCGTCCCGTCCCGTCCCATCCTGTCCATCCCCCTGTCTCTGTGAGCGGGGCTGTGCTTGCCCTGGGAGCGGAGGGGGGTGGGGAGCACGGCCGGGAGATGTAGCCGCCGCATTGTGTCAGCTGCACGAGCGAGTGTCCTGTGTCTGCCGTGGGGGGGGGGGGCTCTCGTCACCCACCCTCCCCCGCCGTCCTGCCGGGGCCCAGGCTTGGCCCTGGGGCCGTCCCGGGCTCGGGACCCAGTCCACGGGGCAACGTCTGAGGGTCCCAATGGCCGCCACGCTGTTGAAGCACAAGGAGGGCCGAAGTGGAGGATGGGAGGAAGCCGAGCCCGACTGACGGCAGCGGGGGCCCCCCCGGCAGGAGCCTAAATGTCTCCTGCATCAGAGGAGGTGCTGACCCTGGCCGGTGAGGGAAGGGGAGGCTCTGAGCCGCTGGTGGTTCTCACGACTCACCTACGATGTCCTAGCACTGCCCTGGCCCCTCACGTGTGCCCAGCCCTGTGCCCGAGGACACAAAAGCAGGGGGCCCTCCCCACCCCGCCTCGGGGGTCACCGGTGGAGAGTGAGCACCAGCCGTCGCAGTTCCTCCCCTCGCTCAGCTTCCCCGGCTGCTGTGGTCAGTGCAGAAGCTGTGACAGTTGGGGGAGGCTCCTTTCATTCACTGGGACAGGCGGCTGGGGCTCTGACCTGGTCCCCACCGGCAGGACCTGAAATCCAGGGAGTTCCGACTTCGTAGTGTGTCTCAAGTCTGCTCCTCACCCCCGCCTCGCAGCCCGGAGGAGGAGCCTCCTCGCCTCCCCCAGTCGGTCCCCCCACACCCCCCACCTGCACATTTCGAGGCTCATTTTTCTGAGACCAGACCGTTCATTCACCGACATTTGAATACCTGCTTTGTGCCAGGACTGGGGTGCAGCAGTGAGCAAAACAGACCTTGTGGAGGTGCCAGTTGGGAAGACGGTCACACAGACAACCACACACTGATACGTGCTAGGGAGAAAACGTGTATTACGTGGGAGTCAGATCTTGTCTATAGGTCAGGGAGGGCTTCCCGAAAGAGGCAGCACGTAAGCCGAGATCAGAAGGATGATCAGGAGGTGTGGGGGGTGGGCAGCAGCATTCTAGGAAGAGATGCTGGGACAGAGCTAGGACGGCGTGTTCCAAGGTCTCTGGGAAGATGGTCAAGATAGGCGGTGAGCCTTGAGGTGGAGAGGGAGGCTGGAGCAAGGGCCTGGCTTTTATCGCACTGAGAGCCACGGGGAGCCCGTGACGGTTCTGAGCTACTGGTGAAGGTCCCGGGAGCACAGTGAGGACTGAGCAACGCAGGAGATGAGGGCGGGAGTGGGCGGCCTCCAGAGGGATGTCAGGTAAAGCGGGATTCGTGATGCAGGTGACGGAGGGAGCGGGGCCGCTGTGACCCCTGAGAAGCAGGGTGGCTGGGGAGTGAGGGGTGCACCAGGAGACTCCTGTTCTGGAGGAAACATCGTGAGTTCCGGTAAGGACCTGCCGAGTTTCAGGTGTGCCTTTGCATGGCCAAGAGGCGACGAACAAGTCGTTGGAACCCAGAGGCTGGAGAGGGGAATCCGAGCTGTCAGCGTGTGGCTTGGATAAAGCCATGGGCAAGGAGGAGGTCACTTTGGGAGGACGTGCAGAAGAGGAGAGGTCCCAGGACCACGCCTGGGGGGGCGCTCTGAACATTCAGAGGCCGAGGAGAGGAGGCTGACCAGGCAAGACACAGAGAGGGAGGCAGCAGAGTGCCCCGTGAGGGGCAAGGGACAAGCCAGCAGGTCCCTTCTTCCCAGGAGCCTGCTGCTGGTGTTAGCCATGAGGAGGTCGCCGGGGACATCAGCAAAACCCGGGTTTGCAGGAGTGCAGACTCGAGGCCCGGCTAGAGAAGGGTGAGAGCGATGTGGGAAGGCCGCCAGTCTTGGGAGGAGACCCAGCCGGAAGAAGAGGAAAGAGGAGGAGGTAGAAGATGGGCAGAGGCATGGGCAGATCTGATGCCAAAGGGGATGACGTCTACTTCCGGCCGCATCCACGTGCTGAGCGGACAGAAAAGACAGGTGCAGGAATGGTCGTGAGCGAAGGGGGAGCCTTCCTCAGAGCACCAGGGCGTGTCCCTGCGACGGGAGCCCGTGTCCTGATGAAGGACAGAGGGAACCGTGGGCGACGCCCCTAACGGTCAGACCCCGGGGGGCGTGGCAGGGAGCTCTGGTTTAGAGCTCGCTGATCCGCGTGGTGTACTCTCACCACGGCCAATGTCAAGCTCCCAGCCTGACTTCACGGAAGGCACATTTGACCGTTGGCTCGGGTTCAGAAACCTGCAACGGCCCAGGGGATCAGGAGCGGGAAGCAGGAAGCAGGAAGGGGCAGTGTCTAGCGGATAAATGGGCTGCGGGAATGCAGGCCCAGGTAGCCGGTGCTCCCAGGCTTTCCGCCTGGTGGTGTGTGAGTCCTCCCCGTCCCTCCCTTCCTTCCTTCCTTCCTTCCTTCCTTCCTTCCTTCCTTCCTTCCTTCCTTCCTTCCTTCCTTCCTTCCTCGCACTTGGTTTATGGCTTTTCTGTTCCCTCCTTTCTTTTCTCCCATCCCTCTCTTCTGCTCTGCGCTGGCCGCTGGCGTATCATAGACGAGCCAAATGGAGTTCTTACCCTCCCGGAGTTCACGACTAATAGGGGTCCCACTTGGTGCCCAGACATCTGGTGAGGCGGAGGAGGCAGGAGGCGCTAGGTGTCTTCTCAGACTCGTGGAGCTCAGGCAGCGACAGAGAATGAGGTGTTTCTGGCGAAGGGAGGGCTCCGCCAGGGCAAAGGTGCTGAGGTGCCCTGGCCGGATGACGCGCTTAAACGTGGCTGGGCCCAAGGAGCCGAGGAGGGTCTTTTGGGAGGAAGGAAGGCTGGAGAGAGCGCAGGGCCCAGACCCACCTGGCTTTGCAGCCCCGGGGCTTTAACTTCATACAAAGATGGCCATGAGCAGTCGTGTTTAGGGACAAGCAAGGAGTCCCTAACATAATCTGGTTATAATCTGGCCCTGGGGGGTGCGAGTGTCCAGAGTGGGGACAGGGAGACGGCGAGGAGGCTATGGTCGGCCAGGCAGGAGGTGACTGGTGGTGGCCTGGAAGCCATAGGAGGTGGGGAGGAGGGTGAACACAGGTGACATTCTGCCAGGCCCTATTATATTGTCTAAGCACACTAGATGTAGCATCTCAGGTACCCCTCCAAGCATCTTTTGGGGATATGCCACTATTACCCCATTGTACAGATAAAGAAGAGGCTTAGGGGTTGGAGGATCAGGTAAAGGCAATACAAGGGTAGCGAGAACAAGAGTAGCAAGCTCGCTCAGGCTCGACAAGGTGGGGGTGGCCACGCATGAGCCCCTAGCCCTGGCCCCGGGTGGCCCAGAGCCAGAGAACACGAGTTTCGTTTGGACATGTTGTCTGGGGGCCTTTGTGACATCCAAGCAGAGGGGTCCCCTGCAGCGTTAGACATTCATTCAGGCCCGCAGCTCTGGGAGAAGCGGGTTGACCATGAGAGGTTTGGGGCTCGCGAGCAGAGCACTAGCGCTAGAAGCCATGGCCGTGGGCGAACTTGGCCGGGGAGCACGCGGAAAGTGAAGAGAGGCGCTAACAAGGAGCCCCAGCGTGAGGGGCCGGGAGGGAAGCAGTGGCAAAGGCGCGGCTAAGGGGGTCCGTCAGGGGCGGGGGACGCCTGCGGGGGAGCGAGGAGGCTTCTCAGAGCACGGGGGCGGGGAGGGGAGGAAGTGGACCTCGAGAAGTGTCCACGAGAAGCAAAGGACGGGGGTCCCCGTCAGGCCCGCTGGAGGGGTTTCCGTGGGCAGCGGGGGCAGGGGCGAGAAGGACTGAGCGGCAGGCGAGGGAGCGGGGCCAGACTGGGGCCCGCCTTTGCGCGGCGTGGCCACGGAGGCGAGGGGCGAGCGGGTGGAGGCGGCTGAGGGCTTCCCTACTGTTGAGAAACGAAGTCTTCTTTTAGCGTGTTCCCCAATTTCCCATTTACAGCCCTGATTTTAATTAATTTGTAGAGCTTCGGTAACTTAGGCCTACTGGGAACTTACGAAGCACAGTGAAGCTTCGGCTAGCCAGAATTCTTGGCAAAGGAGCCACTCTGGAAGACAAATATTTATCGGAGTGAAAAATACGTGAACTATCGGGTTTCTTTTTTAAAAACATCTTCAGTATGGACATAATCGCATACACGTATGCAGCGGGGAGACGACTGTAATGAGCCCCCACCTCCTCCCCAGCTCCAGACCAACCCGTGCCCTCCCCACTCCGCTGCCCCCCAAACTCCGGGACGCTCGGAAGCAAATCCTAGCCATTCATCGGTCTCTAAAAGACCAAACGCCTTTTTAAAAAAACGTAACCACGATACCATTACGACTCCTAAAATCTTTCACGAGAATTCCTGAGTTTCCTCAAGCATTCATTGTTCAGAGTTCCCCGATTGTCTCATTTTTTTTCTCCCCGGCTGGTTGGTTAAAATGAGGCTCCAGACAAGTCCACGTATTGCATTTATTTGCTCTGTCTGTTAAGTCTGTCTTTCTTTTCTTCACGTAACATATGTGTTGAGCAAACCGGGCCGCCTGGAGGCGTGTGGGTTTGGGATGCAGGACGGAGCTGGGCCCCACAGCGGAGCCAGCAGGACAGGGAGGTCCGGGGTTGGCGGGATGACGACCGGACAGTCAGAATGGCTATCTGCGGGAAGGCGGCGAGATGCGGAGGCCCGTCCTGAGCAAGGGGAGAGGGCAGGGCTGCTGAGGGCCGGGGCCTGTCCTCATGGTCCCTGGGGCCTCACGGCTGCCGGAGCTAAGGAAAGATGGACAGGTGGCTGGGGCCCAGGAATGGGGCAGAGCCAGGTGGGCGACAGGTCGGGGGTCAGGCTAGAGATGAGGAAGGGGCTGGGCCTGAGGTCAGGCCTAGAAGGAACAGGATATCTGTGTTGGGGATGCGGGGAGAGAGGAGAGTGCCAGAAACCAGCTCCTCCCCACCTGGCCCCTCCCCTGGCCTCCCAGCTGCGGCTCCACCCCGGGGCCCAGACACCAGTTCCCTTCACAATGCTGGTGGTCAGTGGCGCTGATCCTTTGTTCCGCCTCCTCCTCCTCCTCCTGCTCGTGGGCCCCCACAACCCTGGGGGGGCCGGTCCTCCTCAGAGAAGGTTTGAGTATAAGCTCAGCTTCAAAGGACCAAGACTGGCGTCGCCCGGGGCTGGAATCCCCTTCTGGAGTCATCACGGAGGTGAGGGGTGGGGGGTGGGGACCAGCCGTGCCCAGGGCGCCTCGCAGCGCTGGAGGGGCCGACCAGCTCTGGGTGGCTGTGACCTGGTGAAGAGTTGGCCTGCGGATGCCAGCCTCTGCCCAAGGCAGGGCCACCCCTGGGACAGGCAGGACCCAGGACCCCTCCCAGGCTTGTCTCCTGTTCCACCCACCCCAATCCCGCCCCATCTACCAGGCTCCGTTTCTCCTCTCTGCCTCTCTCCTTCTCCGCCATGGGATTTCTCTCTTTTCCTTCCACCTCTCCTCGGACCCCCCCTTCTTCCTCTGCCCCTCGGGCCCGGAAACACACGAATGCTCATGTCCTGAGTCCCAGACACACAGACACAAGGCAGCGGGGACCAGCACCAAGCTCCCTTCTCCCTGCTCCTTGCTGCCGGGCCTGCGGCTGTCCGTGAGAACGGGGGGAGGGGGGCTGTCTGAAGGGAGGCACCCTCGTGGCCAGCTGCTTTGCCAGGGAGGGCACCAGGTCTGCCCTGTGTGTGTGTTGGGTGGAAGCAGGCACGAGAGCATCTAAACTTCAGGAAACTTCCAAACCCGTTCCTACAAAGAGTCTGTCTTCTACTCGACCTTGTTCATAAAGGATTTTTGAGAACTCACAAGGGCCTATACGGTCGAGAGGAGCTTACGTTAGGAATGAGCAAGATGAATGAGACTTAGGGTGAGGGCCGAGGCATGAAATGAATCCAGGAACACGGCTCATTGCCAAAATACGCTGTGAGGTCTGCCCACCCTTCCGAGTTGGGCCATGGATCTGGTTCAGAGCCACCTAGCAGGCAAAGCAAAAAGAGAAAGCAGATCCGTTATGCATTTCTGTGTCCATGAGATGTAAGTCCTGAGAAATGGCACGATTCCTGACTGAGACCAGAACAAATAATCCTTTAAGATGACCGGCCCTGTCGGGAGGGTCTTGGCCCGATCTCCCCTCACAGAGGCATGGGAGGTAAACAAAGGAAGGGCCTGATTCTCACGGCACCAAGCCGCGCCCTGCCTCAAGCCTGGGATGGCAGGGCCTGTACGTCACTCACTGCCGGGGGCCTTGTCGAGTCAGGAGTGTCACAGACCACAGCAGGGAGCAGAGGCACATTCTCCAAGGTCACGCAGTGAGACGCTTACTGTCCATTCCTTCCTTCCTTCAATCACTCACTTACCCTTTTATCAGACATCCACCACCATGCCCCTCCGCGCCCCGGCCAGAGACACAGGGCTGAGCCAGCCTCAAGGAGCCCACACTCTGGGCCTCATGAGTGACCCACGTAAAGCCGAATGCATAAGTGTAGTATACAGTGGGCACTCCTTGCCTCCCGCAAGTCACTTCGGGGGCAGTGGTGGCTTCTCAGGCCCCCCAAGACTTCCGGCCCCGCAGCCTCCGAGCATCCCTGCCCCCAGCCCTGGCCTTTGCTGAGCAAACAGCCTGGATTAGCCGTCTCCGGAAAGTCCTGGCAAGGACTGGGCTTTGGGCCAGGTTCCAGGCTGGCAGGCCAGAGGGGTGGAGAGCCAGCTGGGGTGAGGCCTCTGATCCCCCTTCCTCTGATTCCTGCCAAGGCTGCCTCAGTTTCTCTGCCCTTTCCTTCCTCTTATGGGATAGGCCTCCCCCACCCGCAGCCCGCCGCTGTGACTTCCCTCTCACATGGGCACACACACCCCCTTTCCTCACAGTCCTGCCTACCACTTCTCACCTTCGCTTTCAGGCTTTCCTCCCCTTGGAATGCCCCCTGGGGACCGGCACCGGGAACCCCACCCCCGCCCCGCCCCCACCTCAGCGGGCCACCCTGGAGTCTCCCCATCCGTCCGCAGCCTCCTCACGAAGTACTCTCTCCGGTGGCCTTGGGTGTGTCCTCTTCCTTCATGGGGCCTGTCTCCTCGCCTGAGAAACAGAAAGAGGTGGACACAAATCTCTCTTGTCGGAAAAACTTGCACAGCTGACACGTGAACAAGGCAGGGGTTAGGGGCGCCGACCCCACACACAGTGGAAAATTCGAGTATACCCTGACTGCCCCCAAGCTTAACTGCTAATAGCTTGCTGGTGACCCAAGCCTTGCCAATAACATAGACAGCTGAGGAACACGTATTTTGTATGTTGTATGTATTTATATTCTGTATAAGGTCAGCCGGAGAAGAAAAGAAAATGTTATTAAGAAAATCACAAGAGAAAATACATTTACAGTATCATACTATATTTATCGGAAAAAATTCCACATCTAAGTGGACCCGTGCAGTTCAAAGCTATGGAATCAGATGGTGCTGCGTTCCAGTCCGCTTAGTTCCTTAACTTCTCTGAGCCTCAGTTTCCTCGTGCATCAAATGGGGTCTCATGTCCCACTGCTTCAGTGGGCTCCCGTGTCTGACAGCTGCCCTGTGATTTCATGGCAGGTTTTGAAGTTACCTCCTTCCTCTCCCAGAGCCCAGGCCAGGCCAGCGAGAGAGAATGCTGGGGGAGTAGGGGACGGTTGGGGCTCCGACCCTGAACTGCCCCGGTCCACAGATGCCATACCGGGCCTCGAGGCAGTGCGGCTGGCCCCATCCATGCAGAACCGCAGCGGCGCCGTGTGGAGCAGGGACCCCGTCCTCTTCTCTGCCTGGGAGGTGGACATGCAGATGAGGGTGACCGGGCCACGGCGGCGGGGAGCCCAGGGTGTGGTGAGTGGCCCCAACGCAGGCCCGGCAGAGGGGGTGAATCAGGGAGGCGGGTGGGGAACCCGAGGTTCCAGGGTCCTTGCAGGGACCCCTGGGCTGAGCGGCTGGGGCCCCGCAGGCTGTGTGGTACACCTGGGGCAGGGGCCAGGTGGGCTCTGTGCTGGAGGGGCCGGCCTCGTGGGAAGGCATCGGGATCCTCTTCGACTCTACCACCGAGGATACCCAGGTGAGTAGTGATCTCCTGCCCCCTCCCCCTCCTCCTAACTCCCCCCCCCCCCCCCCCCCCCCCCCGCAGCCTGAGCCATGCGCACGGGATGGCTCAGGCTCAGGCTGCGTGTCACCACCTCCCATGCAGAACAGTCCCACCATCCGCGTGCTGGCCAGCGATGGGCACACTCGCCACGAGCCACGTGGGTAAGGGCCTGTCCGGACGGACCCCCACCCCATTCCTGGGCCGCGAGGGCCTCAGCGATTACCCGCACCGCACCGTGTACACGTGCCCCTGCCCCGGCCTCTGACGGGGACTCTGCTGATGGCTTGCTGCCCTGGAGCTCCCTCTGGCTTGTCCCAGCTGTGCCTCCTCTGGGACAGGGACCAGAGTTTGCTTGCTCTTCCCAGAAACTGCCACGCTCAGTCCTCAATTCATTCCACAGAACGGCCCCAGGTTGGGGTGGGGGGCGGGGCGTGAAACGACACAGGGTACAGCCTGCCCTGAATGTTGTCACTCGTACCATCTCATCTGATTGGCAACGCTCTTGAGAAAGGGGAGATTATGAGTCCCCAACCGCAGGTGAGGGCATCGAGGCCCAGAGAGGCGGAGCGACTTGCCCAAGGTCACACAGCCTTGTGCAGAGCTGAGCTTTGAGGTCAGATGTCCCCCCCCCCCGCCGCCCTTCGCCCTTCCCCTGTGCCAGCTGCCTGCCCGCCTGCCCAGCGCCTTCCCTTCTCCCCGATGAGAGGATGACGAGGTTTCTCCTCCCACCCAGGCCCGGCTCCTCCTTGGTAGCTGGGCCAGTTCTTCAGCGCCTCGCAGCTAACGCCCCTTAGCTCATAACAATTAGAATAATTGCTAGCATTTATGGAGCAGGGCTCACCTGTCTGCGGGGCACAGCGCCAGGCACTTTTACACTCATCATCTTAGCTAACCCTCATAACAATGTTATGAGGTAGTTCCAATTATTATCCTCATTTTAAAGATGGGGGAACTTGGGTCTGGAAAGACGCGGTCATGTGCCCAAGGTCACCCCGTTAGAACGCGGATCGCAGAGCTGGCTTCTCCCTGCTCTGGGCGGCCTCCCTCTTGGCCCAAGGTGGAAGCGCCGTCTGTGTGCCCGTGTCCCCAGAGAAACCTGGGACCTCTTGGGCCCACAGAACTCGGCTCGTGTCGTCTGTCCTGAGTCCGTCCTGCTGCAGTTCAAGCCTGGCAGAAAGGAGAGGAAAGAGGAACCCTCCCCAGAGGCGCAGGGGGACGCGGAGCCCAGGGAGGGGACAGTGGAAGGAGGTGGTGGGCCTGGGGGGGTGAGGGCGGAGCTCCTCTGTTGCTCCAGGCTGTGTCCCCCTAGGGAAGAGTCACAGGAAGGCCTTGGCGTCTTCTGCCAGGCAAGGCTTGCTTCCCGGCACCTCTCTCTCCTGCTTAAGGAAGCAAGGGAGACTCACGCTAGACAACAGAGACATGTTCCATCCCGGGTGGCCCATGAGAGGGGGTGGCGGGGCTGTAGGCCTGGGGAGAAGGGACCCTGGGACCACGCCCACTGGCCAGGCCTTGGGTCCTGTGTGGCCCGGCTGGACTCCAAGTGCCCACAGGGATGGAGCCACCAAGGTGCTGGGCTCCTGTCGCCGGGACTCCCGCAACCTGCCGAACCCCCTCAGAGCGCGGATCACCTACTGGGGGCAGAGGCTGCGCGTGAGTAGCCCTTCCAGCTTTCGCAGATTCTCTGGGCAGGGAGTGCAGACAATAGGACTCAGAGCTACGGAGCTGCCGTGTGAGTGCCCATGGTCCCCACAGACTCACGCCTGGGACACCGTGCAGGGGCCCCGGCACGCACAGGTGGCACCCACACGGGACGCCCCTCCCTGCACAGACGCCTAACTCCCAGAGCACATACTTACGAGGGCCAGTGTGAGACCAGGTGAGCGCGCCCCTCCGTGCCACGCCGACCCCAAGCTGGGCGGCTGCCTGCCCAACCTTAGAACCAGGGAAGCCAGTGAATCCGAGGCGGGGGTGATAACCAGTGGGGGCAGGGGAGACGCGGGGTTTCCATCCGTGAGGGGCTCACTCCTCGGTGCCCCTCAGGTGTCCTTGAACAGTGGCCTCGCTCCCAACGACTTAGATGAGGTCTGCGTTGATGTGGGTCCCCTGCTTTTGGCTCCTGGAGGTTTCTTTGGGGTCTCGGCAGCCACCGGCACCCTGGCAGGTGAGGGCCTTCTAGAAGGGCAGGTAAGAGCAGAGGAGTGGTACCTAATGAAACACCCAGAGCACATCTTCTAAAGAGCTCTGGGTGTGGGGCCGGCCGCTTCCTCTCGGTGTGGTCTGGGCAAGTCATGAGCCCTCTCTGGGCCTCTGTTACCGTCGGGGCAAGGTCACGTGTGCCTTGCAGGGTTGCTGGAAGTCTCAACTAGGATAAAGCACACGCAGCTTTTACTCCAGTGATGGCCCCGCAGGTGCCCCAAGCTGGGAACTGCGGGGCAAGTGGAAGACGGACAGCCCTGAGGACCCTGAGGACACTGTAAAAGGGTGTGACGTAATGTCCATGGAGGGACCCTCAGCTGGAAAGCAGGGCACAGTCTGAGAGTGGGCGTTCTTGAAGGCCCGGACTCTAGACTCTGAGCACTGGGGAGCCATGAAAGGTGTCTAAGGAGGAGAGTGACAAGGTCTCAGAGTCATGCTGAGGAGGTGGCCATCGTGTGGTTGCTTCTGCCAGTAGCGGCCACACTCTGGGGCCCGAGGGTGCCACTAAATCTGTCGCCATGGCTCTAGCCCAGGACTGTCCGGTTTTCCCACTCATTGTGGGCCCACCTTTGACTCTGTGTGTGGGTCAACCCTCACAGCCCCCCCCCCATCTGCTTGTCTGCCCCTCACACCTTTCCTACGAAGTGAGCAAGACGAGGGTTAGAGCTGCCCAGAGTCACCCAGATCTCCTGCCTGCCTGGACTATAACGGAGGCTGCTGGGTGAGGGCCAGGGTCTTACCTTCCCTTCTCTACCCCACCCTTCCAGATGACCATGACATCCTGTCCTTCCTGACCTTCAGTCTGAGTGAGCCGGATCCAAAGGTGATGCCAGCCCTGGGCCAGCCTTCGGGCAGTGCTGGGGGAGAGAGTCCAGGGACCCCTTCCCGCCCCAGATGCTTCTGTCTATGTCATGGTGCAGTCCGTCATCATTCCAGCCGTTATCTCTACTGCTCTCTCAGTCTCTGAGCTCCGAGTCGCTCAGACACGGCCTTGTGCTGGGCAGTGCTGGGGGCCAGCGGTGACCTAGAGCTAGGCCCTGTCCTGACGCACCTCCCAGGCTGTCTGGGGGCTGTGGGAACGCAGAGGACGGGTCCTGACCAGCCGGGGGAGCAGGGGAGGCCACCTAGAAGGCACGAGCTTGAAAGGGCAGAGAGAGTAGCTGAGTGGAGGAGCAGCGCGGACAAAGGCCTGAGAGGGCCGCTGGGGCCTGGGGGCTTCTTCCCTGGGTGGGATGAGCGTTTGGCTCAGGAGCCGGGACTGCACTCGTGGAGGCCCCGTGGGAAGGCTCCCCTCACCCACGGCGGCTCTCCCACCGGTCTCAGGCCTGAGATTTGTCTTCTTCCAGCCTCCCCCACCGCCTTTTCTGGAGATGGAGCAACTCCGGCTGGTGAAGAAGCTGGAAGGGCTTCGTGCAAGGCTGGGCCTGGACGCCAGGGAGGACGCGATCCCAGAGCTGAGCTCCGAAGTCCAGGAAGAGGGTAGGGACCCAGGGAGCAGGCGGGTGAAGTAGGGGCCCATTGGAGCGTCACAGGATCCTCTTCCCTTGGAGTCAGGAGTGCTTTAACCGATCGGGAGGTGAAGGCCCGAGGAGGCCACATCCAGCAGACCCTGGGGCCCAGGCTCTGCCCTATCCCCACCCCACCACCCAGACACATCTTTCCAGGGGGAAGTTGGAGGCAGAAGCCATGCCTTTCTGCCCCTCCTCTCCAAGAAGCCCCAAGAGATAGGATCTGCTACCTCGCTGGAGCGGGCTGCCTGTCCTAGCTCTGCCCCAATCTCCAGGGGAAAGGATCCTCGGCCTGGAAGAGACGCTGGGCAGACACAGCCAGATCCTGCAGGCTCTCCGACATCTCTCCAGACAGTTGGCCCGGGCCGAGAGGCAATGGAAGAAGCACCTGGGGGCCCCAGGTCACACCAGGCCTGAGGGAGCCTGGGTGAGTGGCCCCTTGGGCCCTGCCTGCAGGTCTGGAAAAGCAAGCTCCCTAGGCACTGGGTCCCTGGCACCAGTGGGCTCCCTCTGTCCAGAAAGAGGAGCAGGCACTATACTTAGGAACCAGTCTCCCCCAAGGTCTGCAGGGAAAGGAGGGCAGGGGTGCAGTGCCGCGGGTTGCAGGATGGGGTGGACCTGTCAGGAGGGGGAGCAAACAGGAGGGTTGCCCTGCACGAGCAGATGCCCACGGATCCACGCGGCCGGGGCTGGGGAGAGGAGATACCAGGTATTTGGACACGGGTCTGTAGACAAGCGCCAGAAATAGACTGGGTGCTAATTTGCATGTAGCTTCACATGTGATTTGGTTCCCATACGGCTTGCTTAACGCTCAGACGCACCAGAATCCTCGTTTTTATCTCCGCTGCCATCCTGGACTGTGCCTTGTGGCTGGGGCGGGTAGTGGGGGGGGTGGGTAGAAGGAGACTGGACTGGGCCTCTGCCTCCTTTACCATTTCTGGAAAGGGGAGAAAGCCGCTGACCCTCAGGGGGAGGGATTTGAAAGGAGGGGGAATCCAGAAGCCCAGGTGGACAGGGGATAAACTCAACGTGTCAGATAATGTCCAAATGAGGAGGGGCGAGGTGAGCTCGTAGGTAAGGCCTTCCAGAAGGAAGACGGCTACAGTGCCCTTGGGGAAGGTAGACTCTAAGAAAGGGGCTGTGTCCTGGGCCCTAGAGAACAGGCTGGCACTACTGCAGGATTCTGCCAAGGTCAGCGCCCTGCTCCGTGGACAGAGGACTCTACTCCAGGACCTGCAAGAGATGAGGTAAGGGCACCTGCCAGGAGGGGTTCTGCGGGAGGGGCAGAGAAGTCCTGCTCCTCCTCACACTTGCTCAGCCTCAAGTCCATCGGCCCCCTAGTCCTCTCCTCACTTCCCGAGCATCCCGCACAAAGCCTGGGTGGGGAGGGGCCGGGGCCGAATTAGGTCTGTCCAGTCGACCTGAATTTAATTGAATCCAGTTTAAAGGTTTGAACATCCTAGTTTAAAAGTAACTCTCCCTGGGAGGGACACAAACCCCCTCCCCAGGGAGGGTGAGTAAATCTGCGCCTTCCTTCAGTGACGGCTCCTGGAATGAGGGGATGTTTTGATGGCATTCTTAGAGGAACCATAACCAAGATCAGGCCCGGCTGAAGGGGGCAGGCCCTGACTTCTTTTTGCCCCTGCTCCAACCTCCCAGCACCCCACTCTAGGCCAAGGCCAGGGAGCTACCCATGGAGTTCTGGGGGCAGGGAAGTCACCTTGATGCTACAGAGCAGGGAAAGCTTCAGGCTGGCTGCTGGATTCCGGGTCCCTCACCCACATCTAGATGCTTGGGGATGGGCAGATGGGAAGAGGGAGAGGACCTAAATCCCCTGGGGCCCAGGGATGGAAAACAAAGTCCAGGGAGCCTGGAGTTGAAACAGACAACTTTAGGAAGACCCTTCTCTGAGCTAAAGCCGTCTGAGGATATAGGAAGAACGTTTGGGGTAAGAAGACCAGCCCTTAAGAAGGGGCCCTTTGGGTGGTGCCTGTTTCCCGCCAGGTGCTGCCGTTAGGGGCTGTGAGAAATGGTGAGGAGGCTTGGGTGTGACCAGGAGAGATAATGAGTCATCTCCCTTGGTTTCCACCCCCCCTCCAGGGATGCAGCTGCCCACGTGGTCTCAAAAGCCCAGCTCTTCTATCTGCCTGTGGGCACCAAGCATCATTTCTTAGAGCTGGCCCAGATCCTGAGCCTCCTGCAGAAGGACCTTCGGGCCCCACTGGTGAGGGGGAAGGAAGGGGTTCCATGGGGGCCCCATATCCTCGAGGTCCTGGCTCAGCCCCCTTCTTCCAGCACTTCTGCATCCCCAGGCCCCTTCTGCTCTTGCGCTCCCCTCCCGGGCCTGCTGGCAGGCACACCTGTATCTGTGATATGGATCTCATCTTTTCTCTGCCCTCTCTGCTCTCTGGAGAGTCCCACCGAATCTCAACGCCAGTGGGGCCCTGGAGACCATTTGGTCCAGCCCCCTCAGTGACCAGAAGGGAAATGGCAGTACTAGAGCTCAATGGTGGAACCCTCTCTTCCCTGCGTCCCTGGCCCATCTTGCTCTTACCTTTGCCCTCACCATCACCTTGGCTTTCACTCTACTTCTTTCTCATCTCTAGAGCCTTCAGACCCCTGGTGATCCCTGGCCCCAGGCCTTCCCAGCTGTTCCCACAGATGGAGCCAGGGGAACTAGGGTCGGGGAAGTAGCTTCCTCTCCAAGCTCCCTGGATGAGAACCAGGGTGCCCCAAGCCTGGGGGAGGGAAATAGAGCCCACACATGGCCCAGATTCCAGGTCCCCTTTTTCCTTCTGGGTAAGAAGCTGATCCAGAACCTTAGAATGTCCCCTTTCAGAAAGCGGCAGCCAAGAACCCCCGCCCACCTGGCCAACCCCCAGGGGCCTCCTCATGCCTGCGGCCCGGCATCTTCTTGTCCTTCCTCCTCATTCAGACTACAGGCTTCTTCTGTTATGTGCACTTCAGGTGGGTCTTCCCATGGGTGAGACATGCTATACTATTTGACATCTCTTGATTCTGGGTCATAGCCATTCGATTTGAAAGACGGGGGCACTAAGGCCCAGGGGGAGCTTGCCTGGTCTACCAGCTGGCAAGGAGCAGCACGCAGGCGAGGATCCGTTTTTCCAACAAGCTCTACTGACCACCTGCTCAACCGATGGTCCCATCTAAGTCCTGCCTTCACAAAACTCACTTGCTAATGTGAGAAACCGATGAGTTACTGATAGTCACACCCTATCTGGTCAGTGCCATAATGGCAGGGAGCTCAAGGGCTATAACAGTATGGGGAAAAAGCACTTGACTCTGCTTAGGGAGATCAGGGAATTGACCTGGAGGGGACATTGGATATGGGTCCAGATAACAAGGAGTTGTCTAGCCTGACAAGGTAAGTAAAGGCATCAATACAAAGGAACGGGATGAGAAAAGGCATGGAAACATGAAAAACAGCACAATATTCTGGAGAAAAAGTGTCAAGTTCAGGGTCAAAGCAAAGGGTGGGACTGGGCAAAGAAAATTTAAAAGGTCGGGGAGGTCACTGATTCTGCTTGATGGGTGTTCGTTGAATGAATGAAACATTTAGAGATGGTGAGTGTGCTAAGGTGCTCAGAAATGGGACCGACAGTCCTTACTGGTGGAATTTCAAGACAAGAAGCATCAGTGCGGTCTGGGATGCTCCTGGAGGAGGGAAGTGTGCTGAGCTTTAAAAGCAGAGTAGAAGAGGGCACAGCCTCCAGAGAAAAATAGCAAAGGTACAAAGTGGAAATGGTGATAAGCTTAGGCATTATCTAAGTAGGAGTTCAATGGTGGCCATAGATAGACCTTGAATGCCAGGAAAAGAGTGTGGTCTTGATGGGGCAGCCCAAGGGAGCCATAGAAGGTCCTAGAACAAGGGAGGCTGTGATGGAGAGATGGTAGAGAGGTGAGTGTAAAAGCCTGGTCTCAAGAGCCCCGAAGGGAGAGACCCAAGTAACCTTCTTCTCCTTTCCCTGGCAGTAGGCAGGAGCTGGACAAGAGTCTTCAGGACTTTTTGTCCATAGGCAGCCCTCCTCTGTGTCCTGCGCCACGCATTCCTGAGGCCTTCGGGATTCAGAGGAGGCAGCCTCTATCCTCCAGTCTACGTGCATGACTCACCACAAAGCCCTGAAGGAATGTCACCAGGAGGTGGATGGTGTCAAGGGGGTGAGGGTTTGGCAGGTACCTTCTCCTTCTGGGTGCCCAGCTCCTGCCCACACCTTAGTTTTTGGGTGGCTCCAATCTTATTAAAGGTGATTTCCATCTCCCCATGCTTTGCTTGATATGCTCATTTACATTCTGGCTTCACCTTAATTTCTCTGAAGGCTTTTCACCTTCTCTGGATAGGTAGCTGGGAGTGGGCTCCAAGCAGGCAAGGACCTCAAGGACTGGCTTGATTGCCAAAAGACCAGATACCCCACAAGCCTTGAGACCTGGACTGTGGATGGAGAGGGAGTCACAACCGTGATAATTCTGTCCCCAGAGCAAAGAGTGGAATCTCCAGGTGCCCTCTTGGCCCAGCCCAGCCAGCATCACCATGATCAACTCTCTCCCTCCCCACTTCCTGCAGCTCTAGGTGTCAGCAGAGCTGGCATGTGAGGGAGAACTCTGAGGCAACCCGTGGAGACATAACTGGGATTCCCCCTTTCTGGTCTCCCTCCCTTTCCCAGCGTCCAGCTCTTTGGGCAGCTGCTGGGGCAGCAGTCGGGGGAGGACGGTGTAGGGCCCAGGGCTGGATATTTGCCCCTGGCTGCCACTTGGATCTGTCAGCTGAAATCCTGGCCATCAGCGACCTGGGAGAGGAGGAAGTGGGGGGAGAGTAGGAAACAGGGTTCTGGACGCGCATCAGTGCAGCCCCTTTCCCTGGGGAGCGACCCCACCCCGCGCAGGCCCTAATCCGTTGTCAGCAATGCCCAGGCGGAGCTTGGCGTTGAAGGAGGCACGTGGGGGAGGCGGGAGTGCGGAGCGGGCACGTGGTCCAGCCTCCTCAGCCCCGTGCATGCCCCCCGCCCCCCGTGAGGAGGGGTTTGGGGAGGTGGGGGCGGGCCTGGGCGGGGGCGGGCGGCGGGAGGCTCAGAGCGTGGGGCGCGGGCCGGCGGCAGGAGCTGTCCGCGAGACCTAGTGCTGAAGTAGGTGCGGACGTGCCTGGCGCCCGGCGCCCGGTGCCAGGGCCAGCGAAGACCATGGCGTTCATGGTGAAGACTATGGTGGGCGGCCAGCTGAAGAACCTCACCGGGAGCCTGGGGGGCGGCGAGGACAAGGGGGACGGGGACAAATCGGCGGCCGAAGCGCAGGGCATGAGCCGAGAAGAGTATGAGGAGTATCAGAAGCAACTGGTGGAAGAGAAGTGAGTGGAATCCCTTCCTGGCTCCAACGACCTCCCTCTCCCACCCCCTCCAGCCACCTGCCCCACCTCTAGGGCGGTTTAAGACCCCGAGCCCTCTCATCCTACTTTTCTAGATGCGGTAAGAGGCTGGGTTGTACTTTCTAGACTGCCCCCGGAGCCACCGCATCTCAGAGCCAGGACCCCGCCCCAGCTTCACACTCTGGGCCCAGAGGGAGAGGGGGCAGGGGCAATAGGGACCTGGGATGGGGTGGGGGCACGTGCATTTCTGACGAAACAAGTAATCCCTTAATCCGATCTGGTCCTAGCCGTCTGCATCTTCCAACTGGAGCTCCTCTAAGCCTGAGGCTCTGAGAAAAGTGATGAATCTGAGGGGGCTCAGAATCACGTAGATCTTGAGATGGGGCGCTCACAGATATTGAGCCTCAATGTCTTCTTGTGTGCCGGCAGGGCTGGGACAGAGAAGCAGCTGGGGTGGAGTAAGGGGCTCGACCCCAGAGTTAGGCTGCTTAGGGTTCAGATCCAGGTTTTGTGTCTGTTTTAGCTAGATGACTTTAAGCCAGTTACTTAAACCTTTCTGTGCCTCAGTTTCCTCTTCTGTAAAATGGTGATGGTAATCATAAAGCATGTCTTATATATGTATAAGGATTAAATTATTTAATGCATGTAAACTTCATAGCACAGTGCCTGGCACATGGTAAATCATTAAATTTTAGCTATTAGTTTGCTTAATCCTGGTAACAGTTTTGCGAGTTGCAAAAGAGGAAAAGAAGTGACTTATCCAAAGACATACCGAAAATGGTAGTGCAGCCAGGACACAAACCCAAGTCTGTCCCAAATACTTTCCCCCACACAACACAATCTGTCAGGAAGGAAAAAGACAGACAGAGTTGCAGGCTTTGAGAGACACCTATTAGGGTCTGCAGAGTGAGCCAGACCGGCTGACTCTCCAGCCCCGATAGTCCAGTGGCCGGTGCAGAGACAAAGGACAACTCTGATGGGGGGAGAGGCAGCAAAGACTGACCGAGGTTCGCTAGGTGGGAGCACCCTCCTGACACACAGGCCAGCGGGCTGGAGCAAAGAGGTCTGCGCGGGGACACGGAGACCCCTTCGGCCCTTTCCTGGAAGACCCCACTGATTCTCTCAGCCCTTGAGATGACTCCGCCCCGGTGCCCCCGCAGGATGGAGCGGGACGCGCAGTTCGCACAGAGGAAGGCAGAGCGGGCCACGCTGCGGAGCCACTTCCGAGATAAATACCGGCTGCCCAAGGTAAGCTTAGGAGCCTGGGCTGGCAGGCACATCTGGGACCCTGAGCTTGAGGCTCCCCACTCTTTCTCCCGACTCTGAGCACCACAACTTTCAGCTCCTAAAACTCACAGAGTTCTTGGTTGGATCCTTCGTTCTCTGACTTGAAGGCTTGGAAGCCCAGTCTTCCCAAGACTGATAGTTTTGTGTTTCTGAAGCCAGTTCAGGCCCCTTCTCTCCCCCACCTACCACTCCCCCAACCTCCAGTCAGGCCAAAGCAGATGAAGAAGTGGAAGGCAGTAGATTTTACCCCAGAGTTGAGTACACTCGGAGCCCCCCGAACACCTGCGGAGTGTGGGGTGGGGTAGAGAATGCAGAGAATGCAGCACCCTTTATGTGCCAGGCACTTGAGCTTCATGCTTATGTAACCCTTTAATAACGCTTCCAGGTAGCTATCACCCACACTACAAATAAGGAAACTGAGGCTCAAAGAGGTTGAGGGACTTGGCAAGGCCATACAGCCAGCTAGTGATGGAGCTGAGGTCAGAGCTCAAGCCTGTGAATGCTGAACCTCACCTTGCTCCAGGACTCCTGGCTGGCTTCCAGGTTATGGAGTCTGTCTGCAGAAAGCGAAATGCCCCTTGGTTGGCCAAGCAGCCAGGATGACGCCTCCCATAGACACTACAGCAGTAGATGGGCATGTAAGTATTTCCTAAGGAGGGAACCGAGGCACAAGCTACCCCCAGTGCCTAGAATCTTCCACTTGAATTGAAAGATCAGACATGTGAACATTACATTCACTCATTCAACAAATGTTTACTGATCCTCTGGCTGCCTCTGACGTTCCACAGGGTACCAGTCTTCTGGAAGTCTCTCAGAGGGAAAACCAGTCCGGAAGGCCTGGAAAAAGCTTCTGAGTTAAACACAGCTAAGAATGGAGTCATTAAACAAACAAACAAACAAACAAAGAAACAAAAAACCAGGAATGGAGTCATTCCTCACATGCTTGCACGAGCCATATTAAGAGACACAACTTCATGCCATCAGGAAACTCTGGGTCTAGTAGAAGAGGAAAGACTTGGCTGTAACTGAGTAGTATATAAAGTGGAAAGTCCCAGGTCCCCAAAGGGAACGAGAAGGGCAGTGGCAGTCAGTGGGTGTTGTGCAAAGAGAGCACAGATGTTGGAATCCATGATGTAGGTTTAAAACGAGCGTCCGTGCTTCCTAGTTGTGTGACCTTGCACAAGTTACTTACTTAAATTGAGTAATCTACTTAAAATAAGCCTCAGTTTCCTTACTTGTAAAATACAGATAGCAATACCCACCTCACAGGGTTGTTTTGAATGTCAGCCATACAGCAGGCATTTGATAAATGGCACCCGTCACTATTATCAGTAACGTCCTCCGGTGTAGTTAATGACAGTCAGCATGTGACTTGGCTGATTAGAACAGTGTGACTCCTAAGTATTTTCATTTTGCTTTATTCACTATGCTAGTGTCTTCAGTATCTCAGAGTGAAGTAAGGTGGTATAAAAGTGCGAGGTCTCCATGTCCAAGTGTCAAAAGCTTGATCCTGGGATGGGGGTGGGGGTGGGGCGCTGAACTCATTGGAACATGCGGCTCGAGAATCTAGGGGCTGGGAGCCCAGTCCAGGCCTCCTCCCTGTCCCTTCAACTCTGGGTCTTCATGGACCTCCAACCGCACTTCACCCTCCCCTCTTCCCTTCAGAACGAGACAGATGAGAGCCAGATTCAGATGGCAGGTGGAGACGTGGAGCTGCCCCGGGAGCTGGCCAAGATGATTGAGGAGGACACAGAGGAGGAGGAGGAGAGGGCCTCCGTCCTCGGGCAGTTGGCCAGTCTCCCTGGCCTAGACCTCGGCTCACTCAAGGACAAGGCCCAGGCCACACTGGGGGACCTCAAGCAATCAGCTGAGAAGTGCTACATCATGTGACTACTTCCTCTGGGGCTGCCCACTGGGGTGACCAGAGGGCTGGACCCACATGAGGGCCAAGAGCATGTCCCAATGTCCAGGGACCCATACCCCATCTTAGTTTTGTTCCCCCTGTCCCATGCTAGCTCAGGACCCTTCCCATCCTTGGCCCAAGTCTGCCTACTGGTCTCTCTCTCTCCACTGGGGACAGAGTCCCCATTCCACACCCTTCTCCTCAGGACCCACCCTCTTTATTCAGCCTGGAGAGGCCTCCTAAGACTGTAGGAATAGACCTATCCCTCTCTGGCCATCGCCCCAAGTTTCTGCACACAGGATCATGCATAGAGAGACGCACAGAGGGACACAGAAACCGCAGCACGTGCAGAGGCATACGCCACAGCTGCATCCTGGCACACAGACACCCAGACACAGGGTCTGTGGGCAGACACCCTCAGGAGACAAGAGGCTCAAGTTTGAGCCTCTACGTTCATTTTCCTTGAAAGCCACTGCTCTTTCTGGGTCTCATTTCATCATCTCTAAAATGGGGATGCACTGGGTAATTTCTAAGACTTTCTGGCTTGGCCTCCCTGGCCTTTGGAGCCAACCCCCCACTACTCCTTGGGCGGGACGGCAGCTGTAGCCATAGCCTTGAGTGGCTGCCATGGGACTGTGGGCTCTGGCTCTCAGGAGCTGAGCGATGCTGTGTGAGGGGCCGAGTGCCAAGGATGAAGCTGGCACTGAACGGTAGCCCAGGCGGCTCTAGGCCTTTTCTGGACCCAGGCCCAGGCAATTTCTGTTCTGTTCCCATAGAATTCTCTGGATTCCATAGCTGGATCTCCTCTCTCAGCTCAGTGAAAAATAAAAATTTGCAATGATGTACCTCTCCTCCCACTTCTTACGGACCTCCAGGAATCTGGGGGTTCACAGCCCCACAACCCTCCTGAGCTGTAGCTTCATAGGAATGCCAGCAAGCTCTACCCTCTGGGGGCCCTGGGCAAGGGTGGGCTCTCCACAATGACCAAGCACCAGGTCCAGCCTGGGGCCGGCTGGAATAGGTCTGGGCTTTGAGGAGGATGTGGCAGCCAGCTGGATGGGAATGCACCTGGAGAAGGCCAGACCACTGCTTGGGACCACAGGAGGGGCGGTGGCTCAATCACAGCTGTCTCTGGCACCTGTGCCCATACCCCCTTCTCACTTTGGAGCTGGAGGTGTAATAAAAAGAAGGCAGGGCAACCACTTTCCAGTCCTGGCCACTGCTGTGTGACTTAGAGCAGGACCCCTTCCCTCTCAGAGCCTATTGTCCCTGCTGTGACATGAAGAACTGCCCCCTCCCTAAATAATAATAATACATTTTTTAAAGCTGCCTGGAAAGCCTTTGGGACATGACAGACCATCAATAAATGACAACTCGTTCCTTAACAAAAAAAAGAGGAGCCCAAATCTCATTCTCCTTACCTTTGGGGGGATCCAGGAAATCAACCAGGAGGCTCCACAAGCAGGCCACCCAAGGGGCCTGAGCGCCAAGGTGCTACAGGCTAACCCCAGGTGTCCCTGCTTGGCACCAGCCCTTGGGGAAGCTAGCCAAGATTTATAGACGGAACAGCCGTATGAGGGTTTGGTTTCAAGGGCGAAGTTTCCATTAGGTCTCCTTTGTAAGATAAAACCTGTTCAGTAGGTAATGTGGGGAGAAGCAGGTGGGAGAGAGAGAGAGGACAGGGAGGGTGAGAAATTAGAAGGGTGGGGGAGGGAGGGACATAGGCCCAGGGTGGGGAGGCTGGGGCTGTCACGCTGGGCCTTCTCTCCTGAGCATCTCCAGGCCTGGGCCCCTGGGCAGTCTCTGGATAAAAACCCATCCTGACCTTCTGAGAGCTGGAGGAGACCCAAGCTGGGGCCCCGGGCTGGGTTGGGGTGGGGAGGGGTGCGTGGGCCTCCTCAGCAGCGTCAGTGGCCTGGCCCACGTCAGCACTCCACCCTCCAGGGGCCTTCTGCTTAATGGGATTGGACAGACCCCTTTTCCCTCAGTGGTTTGCAGGACCCAGAGTGAAAGATGCAGGGGGGCAGGCCGTGCGGAGGCGGGCGGTCAGCACTCACTGAACCCTCACAAAATGAGCTGGTTGGGGCCTGGGGTCAGGGAGCGGGAGGGGGCTGAGCCCTCACACCGGTTTCTTCCTCACGCCTGGGAACTCCAGGAAGCCCTGACCTATGTACTCTGGGAATGGGGGGCAGGAGGCTCTGGGGCTAAAGGAGCCAGCTCTGGGGCTCAGGCAGAGATTGACGAGGCGGCCAGGCCGAGGGGTCCCCAGGCGCTGCTGGGCTCTCCCTGCCTCCCCGCTTCCTCCGCCTGCTCTCAGGGTTTCTCTGTCAGTTCCATGTCCTCTTCATTTCTATCTTCCCCACCTTCTGCCTCATTCCTGGCTCATACCTGCCTATACTCATGCCCTCAGCTGGGGGCTAACGGCCACGCTGGGGCCTCCTCTGTACCTGCCCTGCACTCCCAAGCCCTCAGTGCCTGTCTACATGACTACTCTCTTCCCGGTCTGGTTCCACTTCTGCCTGTTCAGACAGTCACTTGTCCGTGACTGGTCTGCCCACCTGGTGTGATGTGAGGGCCGCAACGAAAGCCACTTGTCCCCAAACTTCCCTGTTCACAGCAATCAAAACCCTGCCATAAGGGCACCATAGAGTAAGTCATTTAATACCTCTCTGGGCCTTTTCCTTTCTCCTGTTTTTCTTCCCTCCTTCTTCCCTCTCATGTTGCAGGCAGTCTGAGGATACAGGAGATGTTGAAAGGGGACGAGACAGCCCCTGAGACCTCCCCTCCACGCTTTCAGGAAGAAAGCAATGGCAAAGATGGCTGCCCTGCTCCCCTCATCCCGACTCCTGATTCTCTGGCCCCATAATACTGGAGGTTTCGGGAAGACTGGTGACCCCTGCCCAACTCCAGTCCCCTTCTTCTGCCTTCTACCCACCCAGACAGCTCAGGCCTAGCTCTCAGAGGGAGAGTGGTACAGAGGGAAGCAGTGACTTTCCAGAGGCCAGCCCGTCCCCAGGAGAGGTTGGGAGGGTGAGGGGATTTGGCGCTCAGAGGACATCCCCTTCCCCCATTGGCCAGATGGTACCTCCTCAGACATGGAGGCCCCCCGGCACGCACTGGGGACATCTGGGGGAATGTTCGCTTGCTGAGCCCGGGATGCTGGCAGTGCCTATTGACCCAGCTGATGCCTGAGGCTGGGTTGGGGGTGGGGAGCTGTGCGAGGAGAGCAGGAGGGAAGCCACTGAGCCTGCTCCCCTCCCTCTAACTGTGTGCCTGCCAGGCCTAGCTATTCCCAGAATCCTATGGGGCGAGACCCAGGGAGAGCAAGGGGGCCAGGGTGGGCTGATCTGGGGGAGCAGTGGCGCTGAGGCTGCCTCAGACTTATTCAGCAGGAACTGTGCCGCTGTGTGTGTGATCGTGAGCATAAACCCATGTGGGGTCTGCATGGTTCTGTGAACCTGAACGTGGCTTTGTCGTTTTTGTATGTTTGCTGCCTGTGGCCTGTTAGGGTCTGTGTCTGTGTGTGTGTGTGTCTGTGGGATTTCAAGTGTGGGTATGAGTCACTGCAGAGAAAGTGATATGCCCCTTCCCTCGTGTCGCAGCCTCAGGGTTGGGCTCCCATGGTGGGGGGGGGGGAGTACTGGGACAGCAGCTGGCTTCTGGGGACAAGATCTCTTCTGGATGACCTCCTGCAAGGACCAAGGTTCGATGTCCTGCCCTATGTCCCTACTTGGCAAAAGAAAAGGCAGGCTGGGCACAGGGACACCTGGGTCCCTCAGTCTGCTCCAGTGGCCCATCTGCTTCTCCCAGGGCTGGCTCCTAGGGAGACAGAGGGGTCCAGGCTCAGGTGCTCCCCCAGCTTGGCCTGGTGCTGACTCTGGGCTCAGGGGACTGAGTGGAGGTGGGAGGACAGGGCAGAGCGAGGCACGCAGCCACTGGGGCGTGTCTGCCCTGCTTTGCACTTTCAAAGGGATAAAGGTGAGAGGTGGAAAGTCGCTCCTACATAATTTTTTTTTTTGTGGCAGATTAGCATATTTGTCATAGGTCTCTACCATTCAAAGAGAACGCTAGAGAGCGAGCCCCACCTCCTCTGGCTGGGCTGCCTCCCTCCTTGGCAAGTGGCTTAAACACAGGACAGCCGGGAGGTCATCTACACATTTTGCTCAGGAAGGGCCCTTCCTCAGGGCCTCCTCCGCTGGCCTCAGCCTCCCAGCCCTTTCCCATATCCAAAGCGGGGCCGCTCCTCTCCACACCCACGTAGGGGACAGTTTGGGCTCTTGTTCTCACACAGCCAAAGCAGGTATCACCAACAGTGGGGTCTGTGGGCCAACCCTCTATAGCCCATCATCCTTCCGTTCAACTCACCTTTCAATCCCGTCCTTCCTCATTCCCACTGTCTCTCCCATCCAGTCTTCTCCATCCACCTGCCCTCTGGGTCCGGCCATGCTTCTCCTTCCTTCCCCTCGTTTTTCTCATTGAAGCTTTCTCGTGCAGCCCATCCTGAGATAACCCGGAGTACTTTCCTCTCCCTAAATCTAAACATTATTGAACTTGTACCATGTGTCAGGCTCACAGTAACTCAATCCTTACTAAATCCTTCATCTTCATTTTACCAAGAAAGCGGCTAATCTACGGGCCCCGAGCTTGAGGGCCAAATGGCAGAGCCAAGATCTTAGCCACGCCTTCGGCCCTCTGGACCACTGCTCGACACTGCCCCCCAACGGCCAGGACGAGGGCTTTGGGGAAATCAGGTCCCTCTGAGCCCTTCCATATGGAAGGCTGAGCATCTTCGTGGCAGCTGAGAAGTCTAGGCAACTGCTGCCTTGGTTGCTGCCCCAGGGGATGGGCTTTAAGTCCCCAAAGATGCTCCTGAGACCTGATAGGGGGAGAGTGCAGGGCCCTGGAGAGCCGGGTATGAACACAAGACACTCTGGAGGGTGCCCTTCGCCCTGGTCCGGCTCACTGCTCACTCGCCAGTGCAGGGGAGGGGGTGTAGGGAGGCCAGGAGTCCTGTCTGGGGCTTTCCCCCGCCCTCCCTCGGGTTTCTCAGCTTTTCCTGGGGCGTCTCTCCAGCCCCAGCCCGAGAACAGGCGCTACCTCCCTTGTTTCTCGCTGGGCAAGAAGAGAGGCACAAGTTCAGAAAATAATTTAATAGAGAAACCATGAATTATATTCTTTACACCTAGCCTCCTGCAAGGAAGACAGACTCTCGTGCCTCAAGGAGGCACTGAAGGGCATAAAGGTTAGAGATCATCAACACCCTTGTGGACTTTTAAAGTCCCTTAGCCCACGTGGGGAGCTGAGGAGGTATGAACAGCGCCATTGGAGACGTGGGGCGATCCAGGCCCAGAAAAGGGAAGGGAGGCACCCAGCGTCACACACTGGGGTAGCAGCCACGTCTGACGGGTCAGGCAGCCCCCATGCCCGCCCCTTCCAGGCCAGAACCAGCTCTGTGGCAAGTAGGGGCAAAGGATGAAGGCTGAGGACCCCTCCCCTTGGGCCCTCTGCGCCGGAGCAGGAACAAGGCATGGCTTTTTTAAATTGGCCTCACCCATACGAAGTACATTATTTTTATGTCTGAAGGATTATCTTAAGATATTGAGAGGGTGGGCAGGGGTCAGCTCCCAGGAAGACTGGTGAGCCTGTGTGGAGTGCACCCCGCGGGGTGGGTGGTCCCTGAGGGGTCTTGGAGAGCCCCGTTCCAGTGCAAGGACTGAAGTGAGTTGCAATAAGGGCTCCCAGGAAGGGCAGGGGTGGGCGCAGGCACAGCTGCCCACCGACGGGGAAGGGGCAAGAGCAGAAGTGCCCGGCAGAGGCCTGTTCCCAGAGCAAAAACAGAAGCCTCATGCCCCAGAACTGACGGGCTCAGGGTCCAGCAACCACCAAATGACAAAAGTCGTATGAAGGAAACTTCCCCCCCGAGTCCTGCTCCCCTTCCCTCAGGGGCCAAGGCCGTGTTCCCAACGCAAACACGGGGCCATCAGGGTCTGGGAGTGCTGAGAATCCTGAGGGTGGCTGGGGATCCCGGGATGTGGGGGGGGGGGGTCTCAGAGTTGCCCGTACAGGAAGCCTGCTCCACAGCACTGCAGAGGGCCAGAGTTCTGGGTGTCAGTCTAGGTGAGTGTGTCCCCAGTTGCAGGTGGCTTGCGGTCTATCCGGTCATCCTTCTGGGGTCACTGCAGGGTGCAAGCTGTGAGGGGAAAAGGAAAAAGTCAGTCGTAAGCTGCTGGCAAAGAGGCAGAAGCCGGGGCTGCCCCCGGCCCTCACCCCTTGTTGGTAGAGGGTCAGACCCCAGGGCAGGACTCACAGCTACGAACAGACTCCGACAGCCCCTCTTTGTCCAGGCTCTCGGCCGCCCAGCGGGACTCCCTCATCTGGGGAACAGAAAGGCAGCATGGGGGTGAGAGGCAGGCACAGGGGCCGCACCGAGCAGCCACCCAGCCACCGAGAGCGCAAGTGCAAAGGACAGAGACGGCAATGGGGAGACCTCCAGAGGGAGACCGGAGGGGGAGACACACAAAAGGGTGCAGGGGACAGCCAGCCAGGAGCAGAACTCATCCAGCCCGTGGGCCCACCTTGACCTGCTCCTTCAGGTACTCAGCTCGAGCCATGAGGTTCTGAACCTGCCGACGGAAGACACGCCCGTGGGGTGTGGGTCAAAGGGGCCTTCGAACTGCTTTCCTCCTCACTCCTGGTGCTCCCGCAGCCCTCTCTCCCCCATCGGAACTCCTCCCCCCCGCCCCCCCGACCTTGGTACCCTCCCTTTTCCAGAAAGCCTTTCCAACTGAAGCGGCCCAGCCCCCTTCCTGCCGCTGGGTTCCCAGATCCTGACTGTCCCACTGCCCTGACGCCCAGCACCCGTGCCCCCGACGGAGCACACGGGGCCGCGGATTTACCAAGTCTGCGAGGACTGACTCCCAGACTTGGAACACCCCGAGGGAGGCTGAGGAGGTCCCCCATGCGGCAGCAGGGTAAGAAGGCAAGAGGAAGCCCCCCAGTGCTCCCAACCCCAGTGGGCACCTCAGCGTGAAGCAGTTCCCGCCTCCGGCCTGGGGGCTCCGCTGCAAAGAGAGGGAGGGCACGTGGTGAGGGCCGGGCAGCCCGGGGCGTGGGGGAGTGCGGTGACAGGGGGCCTCACCTGCCAGCAGCACCAGCAGCTCCCCCAGGCCGTGCTGGTACAGGTCCAGGGCATCCTGCTCCCCGCCGGCTTCCTCCTCCTGCGGCCACGGGGACACAGGTCATTTCGCGTCACGACCTGGACTCTTCCTGCCCCACCGGGACCCCTCGCGCTGGGCACAGACCTTGGCCATGGCAGCCGAAGCCACTTCCAGGGCGGCGAGGAGGCGTGGTTTGTCCCGGGCCATCTCTGGGATGAGGGCGAGGGCTCAGGGTGAGGGGAGCGGCCTGGTTTTCATCTCGGGGAGACCACCCCATGCTGCCTCCCCCCTCGGGCTGGTGGGACGCTGCTGGGGGCTGAGGCCAGGAACCGGGCCCACCTCTGAGCAGGTCTCGGGCAGAGGTCCCTTGCCTCAGCAGGGCCTGATTGGAGGAGGAGACGATGGCTTTGAGCTCCTCAGCCCGGGACACGTACTGCCCCACCTGCGGAAGGCGAGGGGCTGAGGAGGGGCCGTCCCACCCCACCTCCCTCACCAGCACCCACCCACCTCCAAGTTCTCCCTCTGGGTCCTCAGTGACTACTCCAAGCTGTAATGTCAGGGGGCTGACTGAGACCCGACTAGGAGAGGAAGTTCTGGCTCTAAGAAACTAGTCTGCAAAGGCCCTGGGGTCCCTCACCTGCTTCCTTCGGGAGACTCCCTCACCCACCTTGGCCTTAATTGCCTCCTTCCGCTGGGCGTCCACTTCATCTGTAGAAAGCGGGGGTTTAGATGAGGAGTCTGCCCTGCCCCACACCGAATTCTCTGGAATCCTCAAAAGGACCAAGTTCCAGATTTATCCTCTGCTTGGTCTCCCACAAAATTCTGGGTGGGGAGCTGCTTCTAGAATCCATCCACTGCAGCTGCGGCTGCCCCACCCCTGCTGCACCCGGGGGCTCCAGGCACTCACAGTGCAGGGCGGGCACGAAGAAGTCCAGAGCTTTGCAGTAGAGAGACAGAGCGGCCGCGGCGTCCCCGTCCTGGTCCTTCTTCACCGCCTGCACCACCAGGGCGGTCTGGGGGACAGATCGGGAGTCATGCCCGCCTCCCCTGCTCACCACGAACGGACGAGGGCAGGTCCCCCGTTCACCCCTGACCACCCCTCACCCCGCCCCAGCCCGCCGGCCTGCTCACTGCTCGTGCCAGGCTCTCCCCACTGGGCATATGCTCCAGGTCCACCCAGGGGTGGGCGAAGAAGTCCTGGAAGGAGATGCGACGGTTGGGGTCCCGCTCCAGGAGCCGCTGCAGCAGGTCCCGGCAGTCTCGGGAGAGCGGGGGCCGCAGGGGGAGCTGCGGGGAGGATGGAGGACAGATCACATTGGCTTCCAGCACTTCAACCCCGCCGGGGGGCAGGGTGGCTGTCAGGACTGGGGGGGCCTGGGCCTGCTTGGCGTTTCTCCCAAAGGGGCTTGCACAGCCCCCCTGGGGCCGGCCCTCTGCCGCCTGCTGTGAGCTGATCTGGGCTCCACTTCCCCTCTAGAGCGCGCCCCAGCACCGGGAAGCTGGCCCAGAGCCCACGCCCCAATCTGCGCAGCTGCCAGTGAGGCCTCCCAACTCAGGGCCCTGGATCCCTCTGCCCAACAGGTGGCCAAGGCCCTCCGAGACTCACCTCGATCACCCGGTTGCTCCGGATCTTCTCTTCCAGCTCCGCGAACGACCTGGAGGCAAAGGGGGGCTGCCCGAAGAGGGCTTCTGTGGAAGGGAGGCAGAGGGCAGGCTGGGAGGGGAGAGGGTCAAGCCTGGCCTGGCCCACCTTTGGAAGATACCCCCAGGGCAAGGTCCCCGGGCCCCGCAAAGTCACATTCGGTAGACCCCTCAGGAGCGGCCCGGAAGAGGCCCGGTGCGAGGACACTTGCTGCAGGATGCAGGCCCCAGGGTAGGGCCGGGGACAGAGCTCTCACCGTACAGGATGACGCCCACGGACCAGAGGTCCACACGGGCGTCGTACTGCCGCTGACACACCATCTCAGGGGCCATGTAGAGAGGGGAGCCACGCAGTACGTGCTTCTCGTCCCAGGGGGACATGTGCTGCGCGAAGCCAAAGTCTGCAGGCAAGAGGCCAGGCAGCGGGGCTCGAGACCTTGAATTCGAGCCTCACCCTGGGCTCCAGGGCAGGGTTCCTGCCCACCCTCCAGGCTCCCCAGGATCAATCCCACCCTGCAGCCTCTGCTCACAGCCCTTCACTCCAGATTAGCCTAGAACACCCTCCTACATCTTCCTCCGGGAGCCAGAATAAATCCCAACCACTCTGCACAGCCTCCTCAGGCATCCTCTTCCAGGAAGCCCACCCTGATCGTATCGGCTATGAGGAGAAGTATCCCACGAGGGGTTAGAAGCTCAGGTTGTACCTGGCTTTCTGGCCTTCCAGCCTCGAGTCCATGCTTTTCCAAATTCTATCAGGGGCCACAGCTACCTCCTCGCCCACCTCCCACCCTCCAACACTGCCGATACGGAGTCATAGGCTGAGCCCCAGTTCCAGTGACAGACCAAGTCCTGACCCTGCTCACACACGAAGTCCTTCCCCTCGTCACATGCTGAGTCTTGACCCTGACCCTAGACTGAGTCCTGCCCCCATCCAGTCCACTTCTGGAGTCGAGCGTGGGTAGCCCGAGAAAAGTCCCGCCGTTTGGCGCAGCCCATCGCCGTGTGACGACTCCGCAGAGGGGCCGTGAGAACCAGGACTGCTGAGGGAGCCACCCTCCAAACTTCATCCCTGCTCCTCCAGACACACCTGCCAGTTTAAGGTGGGGCTTCTCTGAGGAGCTCAGCAGAATGTTCTGCGGCTTCAGATCCAGGTGAGAGATATTCCGTTCATGCAGAAACTGCAGGGCGCTAGCTGGGGAGTAAGACCCATGGGGGGCAACAGGTCAGAGGAGCCCCCCTCCCACGCCTCCCCACCTGACTCTTCAAGCCGGCCGAGATTTGGCCCTCGAAATCCAAGCTGGGACACAGGCTCTAAGCCGGGGGTGGGGGGGCTGAGAGGGGCAGAGATCATGGGACGCGGGGTCAGGCTGGGGCCAGAGGCTTTTACCCAACTGCTGCATGAAGACACGAGCCACCTTCTCAGGCAGAATCCTGCGGGTATGGATGAAGCGAGACAGGTCACCCCCTGCGCAGAACTCCATGATGAGGTAGATGTTGTCGCTGTCCCACTGTGGTTACACAAGCAGACAAACGGCTTGAAGAGGATGTCCCTTCTTCCAGCTCCCTTTGGGGGTGACCCCACCCCGGCCCGCACCTGGAAGTCTTTCAGCTGCACAATGTGGGGGTGTCGAATGCCCTTGAGGATCTCAATCTCTGTCAGCAGATTCTCCACGGATGCCTTGTTCAGACTCTTCTTGGCCACGCACTTTATGGCTACCACCTCCCGAGTGTCCTTCTATGGGGGCAGGAGATTTGACAGTTCTGCCTTGAGGCGGCCAGAGGGCTCTGGTTCCCTCTGCCCCTCTCCCCTCACCACTACCCACTCACACCAGGCCTCCAGGCTTCCCGGCTTCCCTTCTCAGGATAGGGAGACACCCGGATTCTGGAATCTCCCTCCCCTCCTACCCGCCGCCTCAGTCTGGTGTTCTCCAACCCCGTTCCATAATCTGTTCCATTGTAATCCAGAGTGCCCCCACTAAGGCATGTCATTCAGTGTTCTAGACCGGCGCACTCGCTTCCTAACTGGGTCCAGCCTTCTAGAACCCTGTCCCAGACCCTTCCCAGCCCACCAAGTATCCTCCCCGTTTTGCGCCTTGTCTTCAGCCAGTGACACCGAGCTCCACCGAGGTCTCCACCGGCCTCTCCAGACAAAACAGGGCTGCGTGGGCGTGTGTTTGTGTTGAAGACCTAAGGGTGGCAGTCGGCTCTCAGCTCCCACCTCGTTGCCGAAAGACACACGGACGCTGCCGGCCACGGGCCACTCCCTGCTCGCACGCCGCGTCTCACCTCTCGGACTGACGCCCACCTGGGCCAGCTCGGGGTCTAGCGGGCACCGGAGCCCGGCCCTTGTCGGCTCCCCGGCCCCGGGGATGCACCGCCCCGCACCCACCTTGGCGTAGGCTTTGTACACTGTGGCGTACGTGCCGCTGCCCAGGCGCTCGGTGAGGATGAAGCCGTCCAGCCGCGGGGGGCCCCAGCCGGGCCCGGCCATCCCCGCCGCCCCGCTCCCGCCGCTTCCTGCTTTCAGGCGCGGGGTTCCGGCGGCAGCCCAGCGGGCAGGACGCGCGGCCTCCGGGCGGACTCCACGCTGCCCCCAGCGCCGCCCGCCGAGACTGCAGCGCGGTGGGCGGGGCGCCGGCCTCGCACCGCCCCGCGGCCCCGCCTCCCCCAGGTTCTCCAGGTGCAGCTTCCGGGCGCCTTGCGACTGCGTGATCCGCCAGTGCCCGCAAGCGTCATTTAGGAACGCGGAGGTCCTTGCGGGCCGAGGCCAGCCGACTAGGTCGCCAGGAGGAATCCCATCCAGGCGTTATGGCTCACGTGAGGGGCAACAGGGGAGGCAAGGCTGAGCAGGTGTGCGGAGTGGGGGTCGAGTCAAAGAGGCTCCCGAGGGTCCCCCTCCGACCTAGACCAGCAGCTCTAAAGTAGAGATACTGGGACAAAAAGGTGCCTTTGGAAGAGACCAAGTAGTGTCAGGAAGGGGCTTGGTCCCTCCTAGACCAGCCAGAACAGGGTGGCCAGACGCAGAATCTTTACTGTCCCCTCACTTAACCACTGGAGCAGCTCCGTTCAGGCTCCATAGGCCACCCCCATCCTCCCAAGTCCACGAGACATTAGGACCAGTGTTGTCCGAAAATGTCTTTATTTAAAGCACAAAAACTGAGACATAACATATACATTTATACATGAAGAAAAAAACACCAGGAAGTTTACAAAACCTTGATCACTGCCACTATCATTCAGTGGCTCTGGGGCTGGTGGGCTGGCAGTCTGCAGGCTGCCTGGGGGTGGGACCCAGGTCCCAGCGGCAGGCAGCTGGCCAGCTTTTTGAGAAGTCCCCTCAATCCACACACCCACCCCTACAGCCTTTGGAGGACAGGGCACAGGTTTTACCTGTGGACTCCCAGGTGCCCGTCACACTGACACACCTGAGGAATCCCCAGGAACACTGAAAGGTGACCTAGGTTCTACTCGGGGTATGGAGCCTGGAACCCTCAGAAAAACAGCTCATCGGTCCAGCATGAAGGATGTCGTTCTGGACTGATTCTTCCTGCCCTCTGGAAGAGTCATACCGACGAGATATTGCTGACAGTAGAAGGCAGGCTAGGGTAGAATCTGAGGCCGCGGTGAAGGGCTGCTGTCCCTCAGGAGGAGAGGAAATCAAAACCCGCAGGGCCAAACCACACCCAGGAGAGTCAGACGCCACCCTCCTAGAAAAGCGCCAAAGGGTGGGCGAGACAACCTGGGGTCAGTGTCTGCTGTCGCCCCGCCAAATCCCAACAATCCCATTGCACATTCAGTAAGTCTAGAGAGGGAGGGGCTCAGAGAAGGCCCCAGAGGGCACAGGTGCTGCCCATACCAAGGAAGGTGCAGGGGGCACTAAAGGTCTATGAATCTGTGAGAAACGTTAAGGCAGGGAAGAGCCTGGGGCGACCACGCCAGAGGCCCCGGAAGCCCAGAGACCACCCCAGAGTGGTCTGGAGAACAGAGCTGCCATCCGCCTGGACTGCAATTCACCTAAAGGGCAGCCCTTGGGAGACTGCCAGCCTGGGAGGGAAGGAAAGGAAGGACTGCGGAAGCCACAGGTTTGGTCTGTGGAGCCAGATCTGGGCCAGCCTGCTAGGGGAGGAGTGGAGTCCCAGCACCCCGGCAGAAGTAAAACTCCAGCTGGGACGGGCCCGGCGCAGCTGACATCCCAAGTCCGTGCGTGGATGTGCACGTGAACGTGGGAACGGGGGAGGGAACTTCAGTCCCGGCGCTTCGAATCCTACCAAACCACCACCAGAGAGGGAAAGACAGCTTTTCTTTTTCCTTTTCTCTTATGTAAAAAATATGTCCCTGTCCCTCCCTCCCCTTCCCTCGGGCAGAATGGAGAGCTGCTTGCTGAGGCAGAAGGAGGAACCCCGGGAAGACCCCGCCCCGGTCTGTGCCGGGCATAACCACTGTTTAAGGCACCCACGGAAAGTGCAGCTAGAAGGCGGGCCAGAGAAAAGGCTGGGGCAGAGGGAGGACGGTCGGGAGGACTAGTTCCCCTGGAAGGCTCCTCGGGCAGCATTGGAGGCGGCGCTGCGGAAGGTCCTGTTGCTGAAGATGCCCTGGGAGAACTCCTCCTGGGCCTGCTGGAAGCTGGCCCCCGTCCGGCGGTACAGCGAGTGCACCTGGGGAAGGAGGCTGCGGTGAGAAGGCCGCCCGGGGGGTCCGCCTGACCTCCCACCCAGAGCCCTGGTGACAGCCGCTGGACCTCTGGGACCCGGGAAGCCCAACGGCTCTAGTGATGGGCTCGAGGCAAAGGCAGGGGAGGGGTGCTGGCTTCCTCAGGCTGCTGTTGGGCCGGCACCCACCACTCACCCGCTTCAGAAGGAAGAGTGAGAGCACCGCGCACAGGGTGAAGAAGCCGGCCACCACCATCATGATGATCGACACAGCCAAGTGGTTCTCCTTCAGTGTAGACAGGGCTGCGATCCAACCACTGCAAAGGGAGGCGGCGGCCAGAGGGGACACAGTGGGAGCGGGCCCGAGAGGCCCCTGTGAGGTGCTCTTCTCTAGGTGGCCGCTATATGCTGACCAGTCACCACCCAGACACCTCCCTACAGCACGGAGCCCAGGGGGCGACAAGCCCTTGGCCTGTGAGAGGCCGGGCCTCTGTGAAGGCCGAAGGGAAGGGCCCCGTGCGGCCCTCACAATCAGGAGTAGCATGGGGGAGCCTTTTCCTGCTGTTCTAGGAAACACGGAAAGCCCGGCTGCTCACTCGCGAGGGCCCTCCTCTAGGAAGGAGGACCACTGGCCTCCTGCCACCTCAGCTCCTCCCACTGGGGCCCAAAGCAGCCCCTCTGCCTCCAGCGTCACCTCCCTGGCCCCAGCGTCCTCACCTATAAAAGGGCATATCCTCACACTGCCTCATTTAAAAACTTACCACAAAGCCACGGTTCTCAAAACAGTGCAATACTGGCATAAGGACATACAGATCAATGGAACAGAACTGAGAGTCCAGAAACAAACCGACGTATCTATCACCCACTGATTTTTGGCAGGGCTGCCAAGACCACTAAATGGGGAAAGAATCCACATGGAAAGCAAGCTGGACCTTCACTTCAATCGCACACCAAAATTAACTCAAGATGGATCAGAGACCTGGGCGCCTGGGCAGCTCAGCCGGTTAAGCGGCTGACTCTTGGTCTCGCCTCAGCTCATGATCTCATGGTTCAGGAGTTCGAGCCCTGCGTTGGGCTCTGTGCTGGTAGCGCGGAGCCTGCTTGGGATTTTGTCTCTCCCTCTCTCTGCCCCTCCCCACCTCTCTCTCCCTCTCAAAATAAATAAACTTTAAAAAAATAAAAAACTCTCGTGTCAAAGGACACTATCACAAGAATAATAAAAATAAGACAGAGGAGGAGGAGAATGTGTTCGTTACATATCTGATAGGGAGCTGGTACCCAGAATATATAAAGAACTCAACAACAAAAAGACAACCCAATTACTAGAGAAAGACTTAAACAGACATTTCTCCAAAGATACACAAATGGCCAACGTCATTAGTCATCCAGGAAATGCCAGTCAAAAAAACAGTGCGAGAAGCGCCTGCGCGGCTCAGTCAGTTAAGTGCGAACTTCGGCTCAGGCCATGATCTCATAGTTTGTGAGTTTGACCCCCACGTCGGGCTCTGTGCTGAGAGCTCTGAGCCTGGAGCCTGCTTAGGATTCTGTGTCTCCCTCTCTCTCTCTGCCCCTCCCCCTCTCACATTCTATCTATCTCTCTCTGTCTCTCAAAAAATAAACATTAAAAAATTTTAAAAAACACACGCACAGCAAGGTGAGACGGAAGAGGGGTAGTGGGAGGGCAGTGCGCACGCGCTCAGAGTGCAAGGTGAGTCAGCCCCTCCCTCCTCTCTGGATCAGCTGCACTGGAGGGAGGGGACCAAAACAGTGCAGCCCTTCCAGGCTCAGGCTTTCAGCCGAGCGTCAGCCTGACCATTCTGTAATGTTCCCTGTGCACTGGGGCAGAAAGGAGAACATCGGCCATCAGCTTTTCTTTCTAAGGCTAATTCTGAGCTGAGGACTACAGCGCCCGGGAAACTCAAGCCAGTTCTATGCTCAAAGCAAGAAGGAGCCAAGCCAGGAGAGGCGAGGGCTCCATCTCCCGACATTACAGGGCCTCTGGGAAAAGTCACAGCACAGAGTCTGCAAAGGCCGGGGCATCTATCGGCAGCTGCCCCAACCCAAGGGCTCGTCTGGGGCCTGGAGGAGTAGCCCCAGCCGCTGGGAGGCCGGGGCAGAACAGGAAGAGGATGAGTAGGTGAGCAGTGAAGAACTGTGCGGGGGGAGCCACAGAGGCAGATGCGAGCCAGTCCGCCCAGCCCTCTCCCGGCCAGGGTGGCCAGTGGGTCATCTGCGAGGGCCCTCTGGGAGTGAGGATAGAGGGCGGGAGGGGCCGAGCCACCGCTAAAGCATAATTCCGTCGTGCCGCCCCAGGTCTCACCTGTCCCCCAGGCCAGGGATGCCAACCAACTGGATGATGTAGATCCCTATTTGACAAAAAAATACGAAGAAGAATACAAAGAAGCTGAAAGAGTTGTCAGACCTGCGGAGAGAGGGGGAAATCCGGAGTCACAAGAGGGCCTGCTTGGGGCTCACTCCTCAGTATTCCTCACCTGGCATGGCATCCGAACTCATTAGGAGCCAGGAGGCAGGATGGGAGCACAGACAGCTCCAGGGACCAGCCACGCTGTCCAGAAGGACACAGACACCCACAACCACAATCAAAAAGGGCTTGCCACTCACTGCCTTCCAGTTTAAGGGTCAATGCTTGACCCCAAATAAAGTTACTCACCCAAAAGACAATATAAAGAGCCTAACAGTCCATTTCCTGGTGTACGTGTCTGCATTTCATAAAAGGCAAGGAAATCTAAGCCAAAGGTATAAATACCTAATAATAAAACTACAGGCCTGGGTGGAAGAAAAGGTATTTGGGTAGCACAAGACTCTAGACCAGACCACCAGCTCCATGTCCTTGAGCGCTAGAATGGAGTGAGGCCGCAGGCCTCTGCTGAGTGCAGGGGAGGGTTCGGCCATTGCCTGCGCCCCCTTCCCGGGGCCTGCTAGGCTCCCAGGCCTGAAAGCATCGACTCCGAGGCACAATTCCACCAGCCCTAGGGGTCTGTGAGGTAGCGCCACTCGGGTCCACAGTATCTATTCTAGGTCAACTGCTTTGGCACTCGGCAGGCTCAGGAGAGCTTGGAGTGATAAGCCATGGAGAGCTTATCAAAGTCAGACTCTCCGAGAGTGGCTAAAGCTTCAGAGGTGAGCTGGCCAGCCCCTCTCTCTACCCAGCTCTGAAATCCGAATGCATCAGACAGAATGGGAGCAGTGGGAACACAGGGGAGGGCTGCGGACCCCTCCCTAGATCTGCCATGCCTAACCCAAGGACAGTGTCCAGAGCAGACCCCAGGCACAACAACTCAGGAAATGGCTCCTGACCCGTCTGCTCTCGCTGTAGGTGGGAATGGGAAAGTGGATTTCCCCCCAACCTGTTCTGCTCTAAGACTAGGATGGGGCCCCTGGGCTTAAGGCCCTTGGCCTGCTACCTGGGATGCCAGCCGTACACTGACCCCTCGTCCAAGCCCCGCTCACCTGAAGGCTTTATAGATGGGTCGGTACCAACACAGGAAGGCACAGGGGGTGAAGATGATAAACCACAGGATCGAAAGGCCGAAGTTCACTCCGTTGGTGCTGTCGACTAAGAACCAGGCCAGGCAGGCAAGCAGGTTCAGAAACAGAGTCACCGAGTGCACTGGGGAGGGGGAGGAGAGACAGATGCGGGCTCGTGCCAAGGTGACTGAAGGGCTCCCAGGCATGGCGAACCACCCCCTGGGGAGGACGTGAGGTCCATACAGTGAGGGGAGCTTCAGAAATACTATAGGACCTTTGTCTGCACCTAGAAGCAGTGAGCTCCCAGATCCTGATTTTCTGGGGCAGCAAAACCAGAGATCAAACCAAGTTCCTAACGGGTGAAGGGACACCCCAGATATATGATGGGGTGGGGGTGGCAGTGAAGGGAGGATGCAGACTCAAGGGTCGATCCTTGGAGGAAGGAAGCCCTTGGAGACTCCCATCCCTGTCCCTGGATGGCCCGCACCGGAGCTACAGGGCGTCTGTTATCCACCCATACCTCTAAGAGCCCAGGGCCTGTGGGGAGGGAGGCCTTCACCTAACGGGGGGGGGGGGGGGGGCTTTCAACGCAACGAGCCCCACAGGAACTCAAGCCTCCCACTAGTCTCCCTCTACATGCTCCATGGTGTGAACTGGCCCTTCTGGGAGGTTCCCAGCACAAGGAGTAGACTGTGGAGGGCCAATCGGGTAGGCCGAAGGTACCCTCCACCCCGGCCCAGCACTGAGGAAGGCTGGAGTCTGCGGGGAGGAGCAGCCGGAGCACAGAAAGGGCTCTGGAGTCACACCCCGTTTCACCCTTAAGCTCAAGAGGGCAGGGGCGGGACTCACACATCCAGAGATAGTAGAGCATCTTGCATATCCGCTGGTAGTCAGCAGGGATCTCCACCGAGAAATCCTGATAGAAGCAGGGCTTGACGGGGCACCAGAAGGGCAGCGGCGGCCAGTTGTTCTCTCGCACTGTGTGGAAAGAGGCGACGAGGTGAGGCCCAGGCTCCACAGCAGCATGGCGGGGTGCACACTCCAGCAGTCTACGGGCCAACCCAGGGCTCCAGAACGGCACCAGCAAGTGGGGCTCAGGGTCTCCGTGGGTAGGGGGTGGAGTGGGAAAAGGGTACGGGACACGAACACACACAAGCCTGCTCCAAGATAACAGATCCCAGATGCACTGGGAAACAGAGCAAAACGGCGGCCTATGTGATTATTTTTATGAACAACCAGCCCATAAGCACAAGGGGTCATGGTCATGGAGATGAGGGGGAATCGCAGGACCAGGGTCCCTACTCCAGCAAAAATTTCAGGGCTGGGAAGGAGTGTGGGAATAACCTACGCCCTGTTAGGTCTGCACTGCAGGTCTCCTGGCCTCCGCCTCCCTGCCCTTCCTGGCACTGGCACCAGGGCCGCTGTAAGACGATCAAGAGCCCGACAGGGGTCCAGGGCTGCCCCGAACGAGCAGGCTCAGGGAACGCTCCTGCGCCAGGCCCGGCGGCGCCCCCTTACCGTGCAAGTTGGCCACAGTGTTCTGCAGCTCCCGCTCCTTGCGCTCCAGCTCGGCTGCTTTCCTGTCCAGTTCTTCCTGCTGCCGGAGCAGGCTCGCCTGGGCTGCGGAGGCCACGGCCTGGGGGGCGCGGAAGTGGGGCAACCGGACACAGGAGACAGAAGGACAATGTCAGTCGTCAGTGGGAGCAGAAAGTCAGAAGGGCCTTGCCTTATGCAGGGAGAGACAGTCCCAGCCCCGCGATCTTGGGTACCGGAGACCACCACAGGGAGGCTAAGGTGACCTGTCTCCTACTGCCTCGACACCACCTCTGTCCCTTTAGCCATTGACCAGCCTTAACTAGGACTCAGGGATGAAGGGGAGACCCCTGCGCTTGAGATGAGAGAACTCTCTCCCATTTGGAATCCAAGCAAAAGTTCAGTTACAGTAACCTCTGGGGTAACAGCAAAGGGAAAATGGCCTCACAAGAGACTAACCTGTAGCCAGAAACCCAGAGAGCCACACCTCGCCCGAAGAGCCTGGAGGGAGTCTGTGTGCAAGGGAAACAGTGCAAACCTGCTAGCAGTGAGTGCGGAGGGGACCCGTGAGGACAGATCCTGTGCACCTGGAGCCCCATGGACCCTTATATAAGGACCGCCCCGCCCCACCTCCAGGAGCTGCCCCCTCGAGGTCCACAGAAAATGTGGGCGGCTACACCCCATCGCAGCCCCCGGACGCGGCCCTGCTCTGCCCGGCTTTGATGACACGCAGAGCCCAAGCTTCATCCCCTGTCCAGGAAGAGCCTCTGAGTGAGGCGTCTAGGGAATGTGAGGCTGGGCAGAGCTGGCCCCAGCGTTCCAGCCCAGGGCCCCACTCCTGCCAGGGGCTACGGCTGTTGGGGCCTGGTTCCTCCCGAAGTCTACAGTCGTTTTAGGAAGCAGATATCAGACCAGTCACCTTGCGGGACGGCAGGCCAAGGATCTGTGAACATACGTGTGTGAGTGTGTGCTCGCATGGGCACACACACTCACACACACTCGCTCTCTCACTGTCTCCAAAAGGAGTTCTCCGAAGAGCCAAGGCTGACTTTAGGAGGTAAATTTCAGGCCCTGGGGGCCAAAGCAGAACCATGCTGAAGGTCTTAGCCTTCCCTCCCAAGTCCAGTCAGAGGCAAGAGCCGCTTGGGGCCCACGAAAGTCCAAAGCCCGGCTCGGGCCTTGCCCTCCCTCGTGCTCATCTGACACTTCGCCTACCTTCGGAAGCTTTCGCATGTAGCTGTCTCTGAGAACACTATCTCCTCCTAGGAGCAGCTGCCTCTCTGAGAGCTCACTCACTGCCAGGAACCTGGTAGGCAGGAACTTGCTGGCCTGTCTACGCAGGAGCTGCAACATACAACTCCACTGTGGGTCACGCTCACCGGGGTAGTGAGGAGCAGGGGGCAGGCCGGTGAGGTGACGGAGTTGAGTGTCAGGCACAAAAAAGACAAGATTCACAGTATTTGGTGAAGGGACAAAGGAAAACAGGAAGGCAGGCAGAAATAAAGAGGTTAAGTAAAGGAGAGAGGAAGGGAGGAGAGACAGATAGACAGATAGATGGATGGATGGATGGATGGATGGACTGGCTGATTCTGGGCCCTGAGTAAGAGAGGACAAACCAAAGGCCCCACGAGGATCTGGAATGGCACAACAGGGGCAAAGGCTCTCTCTGAAGAAACCAAGGACCCGAGCCTGGTAAGTAGAGCTTATTTTTTGGTGGTGGTGGTGGTGGTGGTGGTGGTGGTGGTGGTGGTGGTAGTGGGGTGGAGTGAGGACACAGGCTGGCTGAGCAGACCCTCCAGGTGCAAGTGACCAGCTCCAAAGAGATAATCAAGAGGGCCCTTAAGGGGCAGCCAGGAATTAAGGCCCTCTGTCTACCTCCTCCCCCAATCTCAGGGCTCAGCTACGGGTGCTACCCTCTCTGGAAAGGAGAGGCAAAAGGGGTTTTTGTCAACAGTACCTGGGGGGTTGGCTGGGTTGGTTCCACTGAGGGCTGGAGAACCGCCGGCTGCGAGGGCCCAGGGAGCTGTGTGACAGGAACCGTTGTCGCTGCATTTGTCTGTGTGGGACGCACCAAACGAGGCAGGTGAGCAAGGCTCCACTAGTTGGCCACACGGGGGCAGACCCACAGCAGGGTGAGTGCCGTGCCCCTGCCTGTGAGGGGCGTTCCCTCTGGGGCAGGCCTGGGCCCGGCTGTGCAGCTTCTTAGCCTTCGAGCCTCAGGCTCTGGGCACGTGATGCTTCACCTGGCACCCCTGGCCTTGCCGGAGCCACAGCTCTCCAGCACTGTCCTGCCCTCTTTAGGGAGGGGCCCGGATGACAAATCCCAAGGGAAGAACTGCTGACTTCTTCACCCTTACCCCCACCCCAAGTTCATGTTAGACCTGCAGCTTCTCACAGCTGTCTCTGCCCAGAAACCTGGCATTCCTCGCCCCGGAAACCTGGCACCACCCAGGGGACCCAGGGCCTCAGAAAGACGGCATGCTCACCCACCTCTGAGAAGGGGTTGAATTCAGCCAGGCCACCTTGCGGGGCATTGGTCAGCTGGGTCACAGAGGGATCCTGCAAAGGTAAAAAAACAAAACAAACAAACAAACAAAAACAGCCATGAGCCACCGGGGAGAAGAGAGAACCTTGACGAAGGGGAGGGACCTCACCACCTCTTGGCCCCTCCCAGCCAGCAGGCACACCCAGGGATCCGTGGCTGAGGTGAGGCTGCTGAGGCCCTTCCTGGTGCCCAGAAGAGCCTCTCCAGAACGGCTCCTCTGCCCGGCCCCTGCCACACCAGAGCCGCAATCTCTTCTCCCTTTCTGGGAAAGGAGTTCAGCCCCGATGACTTCCCAGAAGAGACCCGGAACAAGCTTTACACTCTTGAGACCTCGGAATAGACACCACCGTGTCCTCGTTAGTGCCCTTTACAGGTTCAAAAGGGTTTACGGTGTATCTACCTCCAGGGACTGGATGGTTTTTTTTGGGGGGGTGGGTGCGTGGTAGGAATAGAGACTCGTTTTTTAATTTACAACCTTTCTGTACTGTTTTATTTATTATTTTACAGAAAGCGTTTATTCCTCTTATTTATTTTAAAAAGCTTACTTATTTTGGGAGACAGAGAGAGAGTGCAAGTGGGGAAGGGGCAGAGAGAGAGAGGGAGAGGGAGAATCCTAAGCAAGCTCTGCACCACCAGCGCAGAGCCCGATGAGGGGCTCGAACTTGCACACTGCAATATCATGACCTGAGCCAAAGTTAGACACTTAACTGACTGAGCCACTCAGGTGCCCCTTATTTTTCATTTTTTAAGCTTATTTATTTCTTTTGAGAGGAGGGGAGACAGAATGAGAGGGAGAGAGAGAGAGAATCCTAAGCAGGCTCTGCACTGTTAGCGTGGGGCTCCAACTCACAAACCGTGAGTTCATGACCTAAACCAAAATCAAGAGCTGCACGCTTAACCGACTGAGCCACCCAGGCGCCCCCTCCTCTTATTCTTTTAAAGGACAGTTTAAGGTTCTGGAACAAAAACACACTGCTGGCTGCCAGTACTGATTTTATTAAATCAGGCGCACTTGCTGGGAACAGAAGCATGAAGGGCTCAGGTGAAAAGCAGAGAAAATGTTTGGGTTTTGGGGTTTTTTTTTGTTTTTTTTTTTTGTTTTTTGTTCAAAAAAATGAGAAAATGTCCTTCGGAACACAGTCTTTCCCCGAGTGTTCAATCTTCCCTTCTCCATCTGACCTCTGCCAAGGCAGCCCTCCCGCCTAGGGCCTGCACAGCGCTCCCTGCCACCTCCTTCACGGAGCAGCCTCCCTGCTGGCCTGCGGCCAGTCAGCCTCATCCTGCCCCCTCCCGGCGCTCAGTCATCCTTTCCCCTTCCCTGTACGGAACAGGTACGGGCTCAGATCCAGCTCGCCAGTGACGCCTGGGCTCTGGGAGGAACAGCTGTGGAGGCTGGGCGCGCCGCCGCTGGACTCTGCCAAGGCCCGGGTTACGAGGCCTCCCCTCGGCCCCGCTGTGTACCTAACCCCCATCCCTCCCTTCTGGTCCACACGCTCCCGCCCTGCCGTCCTGGCCTCACCTCCACCAACAATCCACAGGCTGGATTCTCAAACACGATATTAACATCGGACAGACGGTCAGGGAACAAACAACCCCCTCAATTCTTAGATGTGGAAACGGACCGTGCCGCGGTGTCATACTTGTCTTAGGTCTCAAGATGGCCGGCTCCCTATTCTGTTCATTGACAGAATGTCGGCAGCGACCGTGTTCTCTGATGTTTTGCACACATACCCTCATCTTCCCACGTAGGTCTCCAGTTCCTGAACAGGGAGCCTGTGTCTGGCTGGCCTCTGGGCCCAGCCCAGGGCTGGGGCGCACACAGCCCCAACTCACTTCTCTTTAGACGTACCTCATCTCTGGACCCCCCCCCCCCACGATTTCCTCCGCAACATGGCTTTGTCTGTTCTGCTGGACACCATCCCTGCCTGGTGGGACCCGCGACTTGGACAAAGGGACAACGTGAGGTTCACAAGGCCACCTGAGCAGGAGGAACTGGCCTTGAGGTTATTTGTTGGCTGAATGACTAGGAGATTTCTCCCAGAATTACTGGGCTGGCATTCTGCAAGAAAGATTCGGGGCCCAGGCTCTGTTCCCCTTTCCGACTCGGCAAACACCAAGCCACAGCACAGTGAGTGAGCTGAAGTCACTGAAATCAGATCCACCGTGCAAGGAACGGGTTACTTGAGTGCGTGTCACAGGACAGAAGACAGAGGGGGCGGCTCTGGCAGCAGTTTCAGGGGCTGGCCCACATGTCTGGCTGAGGTGCGTGCGTTTAATAGGCAACCTCGAGACCCATGCAGAGATGTCATTTTCTTTACCAAGGTCAATCAGAAGAAGATTCTGGGGGTGGACAAGCTGACTGCTCTGTCCATAGTGATCTCGCCCTCCTTTCTCTGAAGTCTTAAAGACTTGATCCTTTACCCCTCACCAGACTCGCCATGAACAAATCCTGCCTCCACCAGCATCCTGTAACCTCCGCGGACAGATGCTTCTGTATCGAGTTCATACTTCTGACTCCCTAGTGCCTGGAGAAGGGCCGATGCAGAGCGGAAGGCCAAATGATGTTCGAGAGTACCTGCTACACGCTCTCCTCTACTTTCTCTGGAAGGTACTGCCCCAAAGCTGGAGGGTACCTGCACCTGCATCACTGTGGCAGCCCCAGGGGCCCACAAACACCCTGCCTCGGAAGAGGGGCCTGGAACGTTCTGGGAGACCTGGGTGCTTTCTGGAAGACGAGCAGCTCAGGCCTGGTGAAAGAGGAAGGGAGCTGACACTCATGAGTGTCTACTATTTGCCAAGCTTACACAATGGTGCTATTGTGAAGTTCTGGTCACCCCAGAACTGGCCACTGTGTCAAGCTGTCAGAAAAGAAGGTTCTACCAGCCTTCCTCAACCTGATTCTTCAAAAGAATTCAGGCCCAACGCCCCAAGGCATCCGCTGTCTGCAATGACCTGCCTTCTCTCCTGTACATCTAGAATAGTGCTGGTTGTGTTCCATCCTGGAGAGAAGGGAGATAACCATCATTTCAACCAGCTCCTGAACCCTGTGGCTCAGCTGAGGTGTCCCCTCATTCAACCTCATGACCACCCTGTGAGGGATAAGTCTTTTCGGTTTGCAGCTGGAGAAAGACCCCCGCCTCAGACGGGGGGAAGTGGCTCATCCAAGATCCCAGGGGTAGTGGCTGAGCCAGATTCTGAATTCGAGTTGTCTGTATCCAGGGACACGAGTGCTAAACCTGAGAGGGCGAGGTGTGGGTCTGCCTTGTCCAGCAGCGTGCCCCCAGAGCCTGGTGCACTCGACGAACGGAAGGTGCTCCAGGTGTGGTTGAATGAATGAACCCCACTGCTGAGGAACACCTCAGGGCGCCATGAGTGACCAGGACAACTGCCTCTGCTCATTTTTTTGCTTCCTGGACTTCAGGGAAGTCCTGGGGGGGGAACACCCGTGGTAGGAGACGTGCAGGGAGTTGCACTAAGGACCACACTGGTCTGAATGAAGAACCTCAGCTTCCGCTCGGAGTCACAAATAACGAGTCAGCGGCGGCAAGCTTCTTTCCTACTAAGCATCAGCTGGCTCGGAAGTGGGTCAAGTTGTTTTTTCAAAGCACGGTGAGAGCTAAGTTTCGCCTACGGAGAGGTAACCTAAAACCCCCTTGGTACCCAAAGGACTGAGCCTGGCTGACGCCCTTTACTGAATATATAACAAAGAAACCGCTCCCGCGCTCGGTTCTTTTCGTTCTGGGAAGAGTCACAAACAGTGTGAGTGACACACCAAGACCAAGGGGATGCAGCTCTTGACCTTCCGGAGCGGATGACTGTGGCAGAGACACGTGCACATAGCACCAGTGCCCAGGGCAGAGTGAAGAAGAGAGGGGAAAGAGGCCGGGGGGGCGGAGGAGAGGCTCGCCACGGCTGGGGCAGGGGAACCCTTCATGGGGCTGGGGTGTGAGGGCCCAGAGGACAAGAGGCCGGCGCCGAAGGTCTGCCAGGAGGGGCCTTGAAAAACACACTTGTGTCCAGTTTGGCAATCACTTTCCATGTCACAGGTGCCGGCGGTGCTTGAGCTGTGACTCTTCCTTGCTTTCCCCTCCTACGCTCCACCCAAGCTCCCAGTGTGGGGCTTATTTCAGGCTCCAAATAAACACATTAAATAAATACCTCATGAGCTAAAAAAAACAAAACAAAAAATAAAAATACTCGGGCCATTCTCTCTGGGAGGCAGAGTAACCAATACTTTGGAACTCTTGGGAAGTCCTATTTGCTTTGGAGACAAGGGTGTGTGTCATAGGACAAAAAAGGGCGATCATTCCCAAACTGGGTGGCTGGGTCCCAAGTAAAAAGAGCCACAGTTAACCTTGGTTCTCTCTTACGTGAGAATCCATCCTAAGGAAGCAGGACACAAACATAAAAATTATCGTACCTGCAAAGATATTCACTGTACCGGGTTTACCATAGGTAACAAAAAATCAGGAAGTGACCCAAAGGTCCAATGACAGTGAGCCTAAGGATGCTTTGGTACACATCCCCTCAATGGCCTGAGCAGCCATTAAAAATCAGGGCTATGGGGCACCTGCGTGGCTCGGTTGGCTAAGCGTCCAATTCTTGGTTTCAGCTCTGGTCACAATCTCTTAGTTCGTGAGTTCGAGCTCTGTGTTGGGCTCTGTGCTGACAGTATGGGCTTGCTTGGGATTCTCTCCCTCTGTCCCTACCACCCCTCTAGAAATAAATAAATAAACACTACTTTTAAAAAAAATAAACAATCACAGCGATAAACACAGGGCAGCAATATAGAAAAGGCTTTGTTCTACGAATACCACGTAACAATTTAGTCAAAAGCATTCATGTGAAAAGAGATTGGCAGGAAAACACATCAGAACAACAATGGTTGCAAAAGACTGGCAGAAATATAAACCATCTATTTTGTCTTCTGAATTTTCCATAATGTGACTGTTATTTTTACCTTAAAAGCACACATACCCACACATTTTTAAAAAGGGCCTCGGGACCCATCAAACAAGCAAGGTGCACCCGGGCCTCTCTCCTTGCCACAGCAGTGATGGACACAGTGGCCCAGAAAAGTGAGGCTGACCCACCTGGCCTGGCCCGAGGCCCTCCAGGACCTGGCGCCGGCACCCCTGGCAGCAGCCTGTCCTTGGTCAAACGGAGACACTTGCCATCTCCTTCCACCTTTGTTTACTCCCTACGCCAACTGTCCCATTCCAAGTGCAGGGCTGGGACACTGAGAAAAAGGCCTTGGTTCCTGCCCTCAAGAAGCTGACAGTACGGAGAACAAGAAGGCAGGGCAGGGGGTGACGGCATGTGACCAGTGCAGGGCAAGGGCCGACGGGAGGGCTTCACAGAGGAGGAGGGAGGGACTAAGCTGTCTGGGAGTCAGGGCAGGCTTCACGGAGATGGCACTTGAGTCATCTTGAGAGAGGACACAAGTTCGGCCAGAACTGAGGAGGGAGGCAAGAGCGGTGTTTTGGGGTGCCTGGGGGGGGGCTCAGTCAGTTAAGCACCCGATTCTTGATCTCAGCTCAGGTCATGATGTTAGTTTGTGGGTTTGAGCCCCACATTGGGCTCTGCACTGATAACACAGAATCTACTTGAGATTCTGTCTCTTCTCTCTGCCCCTCACCTGCTTGCGCTCTCTCAAAATACATGAATAAATATTTTTTTAAAAAGGCAACATTTGCAAAGGTATAGCATCTATATGTGTTCAGGGCACAGGATGTGGGGCGACCCAATAGGGTGGAGACTGGAATTCGCCCAAGACAGGAGGACGAAGGGCACAGAGGTTGACTGAAAACACTGCAAGGGAGTGGCGGGCAGGACAGCGAAGTCAGACAGAGCCGGTCTGTCAAGAGGCAGTGCTGGGGGGGCTGGAGTTATGGTGGAGGGGTGAGAATGTATGGGAATGCACAGAATTTTCCTTCTCGGTACCTGTAGCCAGTTGTAAGTGGTCCATTGGTCAGCCAGGACTAATGGCTATTTGGCCGCCTAACAAGCCTGCGTGCACACAGCCCAGGGGTCGCTCTGGGCCCCTTTACCTTACTCACGTTTCCACCGCTTAAGACTTGCTGAAAAGTGGCCTCTATATAGAAAGTTCCGGGGGCTGTGGAGTGAAGTGAGGAGAGACAGAAGCCAGGGGTGCCAAGGAACCAGCCTGAACAAAGGGCGGAGCCAGACTGCAGGAGTTTGGACGCCACCCATGAGCAGTGGAGGACAACTGGAGACCGTCGTCTCTGCCGTGGTGAGCGCAGTGAGCGGGGAGGGAGGACTGGCCGGGACCACAGGCCACAGGGTGATAGTGAGGACTGAACTGAGGCATGATAGCTGGGGGTGGAAAAGAGGAGGCAGACTCCAGAGGTCCTGCTCAGGCAGACACCACGGGCTCGGCCACTCTCTAGGGCAAGAAAGGGAGAAGGGAAGGGAAGCTGAGGAACTGAGGGGCTAGCCTGGGTGACTGAGGAACAGCGCCACCACTGAGCAAGATTAGTGATCATGGGAGAGGAACAGGTTTTTCGGGAGCGGGCGTGTGAAAGCAGGCGCCGTGCCCAACGTGGGGCTTCAACTCATGACCCCGAGAGCAAGAGTTTTGAGGCACCCGGGTGGCTTAGTCGGTTAAGCGCCTGACTCTTGATTTCGGCCCAGGTCATGATCTCACGGTTTCTGAGATCCAACCCCAAGTCAGGCTCTGCGCTGCCAGTGAAGAGCCTGCTTGGGATTCTCTCTCTCCCTCTTTCTTTGCCCCTCCCCTACTCATTCTTGCTCCCTCATGTGTGTGCTCCCTCTCTCCCTCTCTCCCAATAAATAAATATACTTAAAGGAAAAAAAAAAAAGAATTACATATTCTTTAAAAAAAAAAGAGACTTGCAAGCTCTGCTGAAGAAGCCAGCCAGGAGCCCCTGGAGCAGCTCTAGGTCTGGGATCGCTGGGATGTGGATGCTATTCGGAAGCCACAGTGAAAGACGACTTGAGTCGCCTCCACTGGGACCTCAAGCTTTCTATTTGGGTTCTTCCTTCCAGCTGGTCTCCGGGCTCAGGCTGCAGACCCTAAGGGCAGAGCGTCCCCTGATGAAAACGGGGAACTGAAACTACCCCCTCGAGCAACAAGAACTGCCCCGAGCCGGCAAGACCCCACACTTGATGGACTCCAAGACTATGCTCGACTTGACCTTCACTGCCCGCCTGCATGCACCCACCCGCCACCGTCCCGTCCCACATTTTCTGTATATAAGCCTGGAAGTACTTTCGGCCCTTGGAGACAGTCTGAGCCGCCGGTCCGCCGTCTTCACAGTGTCAGTCTCTCTGAAATAAACTCCTTTCTTGTTCCATCACCGCTCGTCTCTCTGCCTCTGGATTTGGTCAGCGGCCAGTGGCCGAACCTGGTCTGTAGGGGACCCCCGGAGCCAGGTGCCCCCTTGCGCCTCGGCTACGGTGTAAATGGAAGACCTTACTCAGAGAGGTACACGGTGAGAACGAAGTCAAAGGACAGAACTCCAGCCTTCACAGCCTCAGAACGGGCAGAAAGAGGTGAGAGTCCCAGCGTTAGAGAGGCCGAGGGGAGTCAGAAGTACAGGAGAGGCTGCCGGGCGATCGAGTGTGCCCCAAGCAGCAGACGTGTCCCAGGCCCGTGGCCGGAGAGGTGGCAGGCTCTAGGAGGGAGGGGGTGCCTGAGGCTGCGGGGCGACAGCATGCACAAGCGCCTTTCGGTTCTTGGTGCTGTCACCTGAAATATGAAATACCCCCTCTTCCCATCTGCCAGGCTCTCTGCTCTCGCCCTGAGCCTTCCTACCACAGGACTCTGCACTTCCTCCTCACACTTCCTTCTGCCGAGTTTTGACTGCCTTCATCACACCCACAGCGTTATCATCGAAGAGCCAGTATTTCTTGGCTCTCCTGCCGGATCAGCAGCTCTGGCGGGCCGTGTGCTCATTTACCTCCAGCTCCTGCACAGGCCCCTGGAGCGGCGGGAGCTCAGCGACGGGCACAAAGGGGTCGGCACCTCAAAGGAGCACTGCCGGGCGGGTCGCACCTTGCTAAGGTGCACTGGCACTCTGAAAGAGTGGCAAGGACCCCTTGTTTGTCCTCGTTGAATATTACCATTTTTCTGAACACAGGATTATCCTACGCCAAGTAGCTCCAAAGGAAACTTAACCGAAGCTCAGGGTTAAAGTTCAGCTGTGTCTCTGGCCAAGCGCTTTCGATCACCCAGCCTGGCTTCAGGTGCCAACCATAAGGGCGGGGCGAGGACTCCCACTCCCTTCACCCCCACCCCCGATTCAAACTCTATGAACTTGACCAGTTTCAAATTTCTTGAGACAATGCTCCTGTTCCACAGGAAAGTTCGAACAGGTCCACCTGGTGGTTTTAAGAATTCCCAAAGTTACAGTCAAGCTGGAGCCCACCTTCTCTGGGAAGTGTCTGTGCAGGGAACTCTGTTCACACCCAAATCACGTTTCTGCCACCGCTTTCTCCTCCCACAGGAGAGAAAAGTTTTAAATCCTTGGGAAGCAGCCACACCACCGAGATTATCTTGTAACTGCGAGGAGGCAACGCGTGGAAGTGATATTGTGTGATCTGGCAACTCGCGACGCTGAAAGGCCTTCTCTGTTCGGCACCGCCAGCTAGTTCACTCCCCCTCCTTGAGATGGATGCCGCCTGCCTGGGGCCACCTGGCAGAAACGCCCAGTCGGGAGAGCAGCCCTGGCATTGGCCTGGGTGACCTGCTTGTTGGCTGAGCGCTGAAAACTCAAATGGGCACGCCAATGCCCACCGTTAGCCCCCTACGTCTCCACCACCTGACAAGACTGCCTGAGAAACTTCGGGGAGCAGACACGCCGGAATCGGTCCAGAGCAGGACCCGAGGACCCAGAGAGTACCAAGCAGACGCACCGTAATTAACACAGAAATTAGGGAGTGGGGGGGGGGGGTTGTGAAACCAGCAACACTTGGCTTGCAGTTTCCTGCTTCTGCCTGGAAGTTTGGTAAAACCTCGCTGCACTCTTGTGACAACTTTGCAGTCACAGCTCTTGCTTTGCAGGAAGTTTGCTAAGAATCCCAAGTATAACTCCACGCAAAGAAGAGGTCATAAAGGCCCACACCCACATTGCAGGGCGGGGAGGTGAGTGGAAGTAGGAGGTGGATAAAAAACAAGGGTAAAAGGGAGTCGATTTAAAGGCACACCGGAAGCTGCGGGGCACATCACAAGAGTTAGCAGAAAAAGGATTCCGTGGTCGGATAGCTTTGAGAAATGCTGGGTCAGATGAAGTTGAGCACACGTCTTTATTGTAGGATTGCTCAGCGTCTCTTAACAAACGAGCCTTGTCAATCTTTAAGAAAAAGTAGAGTGATTCCCAAACTTATCTGACCACATAACCCTTGCGGGACCGGTATTACTCAGAACGTAACTGCTATAAAGTCCTGTCTGGGGGCGCCTGGGTGGCTCAGTCGACCAGGCATCCGACTCTTGGTTTCAGCTCAGGTCATGATCTCATGGTTCATGGGATTCGGTTGGGATTCTCTCTCTGCCTCTCCCCCCTTGCACACAAGTGTGCGTACTTTCTCTCTCTCTCTCTCTCTCTCAAACTTGTAAAAAAAAAACAAATAAAGTACTATCTTAAAAAGCACAGTAAAATCTGTATTATGCCAGCCCCACGCACTGGGAAAAAAAAGCTTGCGTAGCTAATACTAATTAGCGAATAAGAAAACTCACTCAGCTAGTACTAATCACCCCTACCGGCACTCTCGTTTCAAGAATGGGGACAGTGATGACGACGGTACATACTTTCCTTAGCTGGCCTAAATAACCCCAACGCAGTTTAAGACCAATCCCTGAGCTTCAAACACCTTTAAAACAGCAACGTCCTGAGAATGAAGACGCAGACCTGGGCCTCTGCCCGCTGCAAATCGCCTGGTGACTCTGGCAGGTACCATCCTCAGTGGGCTCCTGGTTTCCTCCTCTCTAAACCGAGGGGTTAGAATAGACTCGTGAGGGTGTTTTCCCAGCTCTAATATTCCACCATGGACTCTGCACTCCATCCTTTCAGGACCCACCACGGAGGGACAGAAGGCATGACTCTGCTCCGAAAGCTGGCTAGGTGTGACAGTTTCTGAGCCGATCGCCCTCTGCCCTAGTTCTCTCCCGAGCTCTTGGGCTAACACCCTGGGTAAATGAAGCTGGGCTCACACCCAGCCACCCAAGGGCTGCAGCCTTCCCCGGTCCCGGCCCCGGCAGTCAGGAAAGCAGACACTAGCATCACAAGGAAAGGGAGGGCAGCTCTCCAGGAGAAAGAGCTGGGGGAGGGGAGGGCTCATGTCCAAAGCTCCTTCTCCCCGCAGAACTGAGCGCCAAGAGGAAAAACACGGCCCGGGGTAAGGAGAAGCAGAGTCCCGGCCAGCCAGCTTCCGTCTTCCCACACACGATTCCAACCCCCCAGATGCTTCTCGCTACAGGACCACAGCTGCTTCCTGTCCTGCCATATCCTGGGGCTGCCTGACGGGCAGACTGTCTCGCTTGAATGCAGAAGTTACTTCTGCCACGGTTTGCACAATCATTCCTGGGGGCTGGAGATGCGGTTTACGACTAATAAGACTTTCGAGCTACTCTTAATCCAGGGCAGCCCTCAGGCCAACGATCTCGCCCACTGCTCGCGCCGGAGACAGCTCTCCGCACCTCTGGAAGCTTGACTGCCTCTGGCGGACAGCAGCAGACATTTTAGTTCCGGTTCTGACAGGGAGGGAAGAACAAAACAAAAGCGAATCACTACACAGAACACGCTCCAAAACTCTACTAGAGCCTTCTGAAAACTCAAAGGCCAGCGTCACACCGCAGTTCTGTGATTCAACCAAACTGGTACCAGATGACACTGGAAGGGAAAAAAAAAAATGCCAAGGGTTTTTTCATTGCTCACCTAATAGGGATGACAGCATTACATAAGAGACAAGGTCCTTGCAAAGGTCTGTCAAGAGGCGTTAGGCTGCAAGAGGAATGTTCAGGATGTTACAAAGACCGAGCTACCAAAATATGCCTTGAGGGCTCCCTTTGACTAAGTACCTTGAGACCAAGAAAGAAACATGACACCTTCACTCTCCTGACCGTGCACAATTCCCTTCTGGCCTCCCTGGTCTTTGCTCTGACCTTGAAGGAATTCAAGGTGAGAAAGCCCAGGCTGTGAGTTGCAGGAAGGATCCCTCAAAGTATTTCCCCCACACCTGCAGGAAACTCTGCCCATGACCAGAATAAAGTGCAAGCAGGAGGAGTTCATGCGCCTAGTGACATCCTGACAGAGCAGAAACTCGGGGCTCATAAATCGCCCGTCAGCACAATTAAGCTTCCCTAGAACTGGTTTTGAGCAGACACGAAAGGAGAGGCACGGGAGATCTGGAGCTAACAGGAGCCCCAGCCTTTCACTGTGCAAAAAGACTACCCCTGTATCCTAGCGCAGAGGTGGAAAGGTTTCCCCTGTAAGTAGGAAGACTCCTTCAGTTAGCCTTTGTTCAAAAGGTCAGGCCAGCTCAAAGGTCAGCACATCTCAACCACCCTGCCAACACACACGTCCATCGGACCAACATTCCTTGTGTGTCAAAACCCTCAGAGCCCCCTCACTCCTCCTCCCTCCCTAACCTGGGCTCTCTCCTATCTAGCCAAATCCCAGTCCCAACTAGACCCAGGGCCAAAATGTGGAATTCTTTCCTAGTCCGTATTTCAGCGTGAGTTGGTCACCTCCACACCCTCTCCCAACCTTCCTTTTCCAGCAAATCTCGGTGGCTCTCCTATACCTTGTAGGCTAGTTTGGCTGTTCCGGGGGTGGGGAGGAGAGTGGAACTTGGCATCTTCCCACATTTCTCTGTCCCACTAGAGGCTTCCACTTCTTCATTATGTTGTGGTCACCCTCCTCTCCTAACGTGACTCAAAGCGGGTGTCTCCCCAAGCCTGCGGGATGTGGGAGTCACGCTTCCCACACAGGTGAAATCGCTTCTTTCCCCGACCGCATCTACTTCAGTCACCTTCCCCAGCCGTGTCCAGCCACAGGGGCTAGCTACATCCGGGGAGCTAGAGGGTCCTACCACTTCTCCACAGGTTACAGCGCCCCGCCCCCTCCGCGGTTCCACCTGCTGCTAGTCCCGCCCCCCCGGCACTACGAAAGGCCAGCCCTCACAGCCCATTCTCCCATTGGGCAGACAGGCCGTCTCTCCTGCGCCACGTCTCACGGCTCCAACGAAAGAGGCCCGGGCGGTGGCCTTTTGGCACTGGAGAGAAACTGAGTTGGGGGCTCTACCTGGAAGGGGTTTACGTCCACTGGGTCTGCGAAGGGATTGGTGTCGAAGGACGACATGGCGGTCGGAGGCTGACCAGCGAGCTCCGCGAGCGCTTCTGCCTCCGGGCACCCAGACCCAGCGGCTCTCTCCGTGCCAACCCTCTACTTCCGGGACCGAGGCAGCCGTTCTGGCGCAGGCGCAGCACCCTCCCAGAGGGGCGTGTCCCTGACGTCACAGAGGTCCGCCCCGCCCTCTTGCCGAACCCACTACAGAGCAGCGGGTGGGCGTTCCGTTTCCAGGGGCTGCTTTCGTAGCCTCGAGGGTCGAGGTGGCTCAGAGGCACGAGGGAGCGGGAGGCGGGGCCAGAACCATTCCCGACAGCCTGTTCTCAGCAGCCTCTGGGTCTGATGGCTTCTAACTTTGTGTTGGAAAATTCTCAAGTAAACTCTGTTAAGTGCAGCCGGAAACTTAACCCCTTCATTTCCCCGGAGGGCAGGTTTGGGAAGTCGAACCGGTCCAGGCAGGAGAATGGAGTGTGGGCCTACTTTGGCGGGAGTGGGGAATGGAATTTCTGACCTGAGAGGACTTAGTCTAGCTAGGAGAGGGGTTCTGGTGGTAGGACCCCGCAGGCTGGCTTCTTTTTGGAAGAACTGACCGTGCAACTGTCCCACAAGATGGAGTTTTGGGGTGATGGGGGGTTCGGTGCTGAGGGCCAAGAAAGAATTCTTGGAGGTGTCTTTGGTGCAAAAGGGTGATTTTATTAATGCACAAGGACATAACCCGGGGTCAGAAAGCTGCACTCTGGTTGCGATGGGTAACTGATTATACACCCACAGGTTGGGAGAGAATTGGGGATCAAGTAAGTTTCTAAAGTATTTTGGAAGCAGGCTTCCATGACCTTGAGGGATTAGCTGCTGTTAGGAAAACGCTATTTATTTCTGTTTGGTAAAACCCCAGTCATGAGACCCTTCTGATGTTTATCACGAGGCCATAAGCTTGGAGGGTGATTGCAGGCATATATCTTGGGAGAGTTGAGAAAGGAAGTTTCTGAAGGAATTTTTATATGCTGAAGTAAGACAGGATTGGGGAGTGGGGTGGTGGTCAGGATAATGTTAAGCCAAGTTTCCCTTTTGCCCCTAGCAAAGTGTCATCATCAAGGCAGCTGAGCTCCTAGAGGGAGGTCATTCTGCCGGTTTCAAGGACCTGTCAATGCGCTGTGGACATTAAGAGAATTTAATTTTTCACTTGTCTTAGTTTACCACATCACCATGGTAAGTACTTAAATCCCTTTCCTTTGTTCTTGGGTAGCCAGGAGTGTCCAAGGAATATCACACGTGTTCCAATGGGGGGGGGGGTGCTGTTAGCCTGTACTTTGCCCTCAACTTGGCTTAAGCTCCCTCATCACCACACATGTGCTGAGTCCTGACTGTTTTCTTGCCCCCTGTTGTCAAGTTTTATCCTTTTAGGGATGAGGATCCCTGAGCCCAGAGATAGGGTTAGGACCTGAGCTGGTATTTGAATCAGGGCATCAAGCATTTGTTAGTGAATGAGGGATTTCAACAATAGAGCCATCAGCCATGGGGGAGATGGCTGATTCACTTCCCACCAGCCTTATTTCTTCATTCTTTCTGCTTTGTTCGCCTCTGCTGCCACCGAATCCAGCCACTGTCATTCCTTCCCCTGGACTGGCACAGGGCTGCTAATTGGTCTACCATCGTTCATGTTATAACCAGAGATCTCTTTAAAGGGGACAAAATAGGGTTGCCTGGGAGGCTCAGCCAGTTAAGCGTCGGACTCCAGCTCAGGTCACGATCTTGAAGCTCCTGAGTTCCAGCCCCACTGTCTGTGCTGACAGCGAAGAGCCTGGAACCTGCTTTGGATTCTGGGTCTCCCACTTTCTCTGCTCCTCCCCCCACTCACGCTCTGTCTCTTCTCTCTCTCTCTCTCAAAAAAATTAAAAAGCAATAAAGGGGACAATATTATTATAAAATATTAAAATAATAGTTTATTTAAAATATTATTATACAAATATTCCTCTAAAATAATATATTATTATAAACCTTCCTGCTTAGTCATTCACTTATTTTCCATAAAGGCCCAAATTCTTGGTGTGCCTCTAGGCCCTGTAGGATCTGCCCCTACCTATCTATCCTTCCCACTCCTTCCTGTGCCCACCCTCATGCATTCCAGCCCTTCTAGTGGCTTTTCAGTTTCTCAAACATTCCTTGTTTCCTCCTGCCTGGGGGCCTTTGCCCTTGAGTTCCCTCTTCCTGCTATGCTCTTAGTCCCCGCCCCGCCCTTCATCATCCCTAGCTAGTTAACCTCAATTCATCCCTTTATGCAAGCTCAGATGCCTCTTCCTCAGTTGCAGACTCTCCACTCAATAGGTTAGATCAGCTCCTTCCCCCACAACAAATGCTTATATTACCCTATAGTTTTGTTTCTCAATATATATTGCAGATTATAAGCATACCTTTGTATAGGTGGTTATTTGTTTATGTCTCGCCCTCCCACTAGACTGTAAGCTCCAGAAGGGCAGGGGTAGGGTCTGTTTTGCTCGCTGTTGTATTTCTGGCACTGGCAGTGTTCCAAGCCCATGATAGGCATTTAGTAAATATTTATTCTCACCGTCGTCATTCGGTCATTCGTCATTCATTCGCTTTTCTTACCTTCCTCTTTTCTGTCTAAATTCCAACTATCTTTTAAGGCTCTGTTCAGCTTTCCTCCAGGGAAATTTCCTCAAGCGAGAGAACGCAAAAGAATCCACGTTTGTGTGCCCTTAGAAACTATCTACCCCTAGCCCCCCACAACCACCCCTCTGAGGGCAGTCTCTTGGGTTTCTCCTTTAGCATTCACACAAAACACCTCTGTAACCAGACATGTGGGGTTTCTTTTTCCTACATTAACCAATTCTCTGGCACTAGCTCGGTATCGTTCATTTCAGTTTGGACACCGTCTACCTGGAGTTAACATCAGAACCCACAGGTTACATAAGAGCTCAGTCCCATAAGATTGCCCCCATTTCAGATGCCAGTCCCAAGCCCCAGGTTGTCACCTGTACTTCTATAAACCAGGGTTCCCATGACCCCCTCCTTAGGTTCAATAATTTGCTGGAATGGCTTCCAGAACTCAGGGAACATTACTGGTTTGTTGGATGATAAAGGATGTACAGATGAACCACCAGGTGAAGAGATACACAGGAGCTCTTCCCCATGGAGTTGGGGTGTGCCCCCCTTCTGCCACATGGATGCGATCACCCACCTGGAAGCTCTCCAAACCCTTTGGTTCAGGGTTGTTGTTGTTGGTTTTTTTTTTAATGCAGGCTTCATCATGTAGCCATGACTGGTTGTTAATTTAATCTCTCCCCTCTCCCCTCCCCAGGGGACAGAGGATGGGAGAGGTAGGGCTGAAGGTCCCCAGCTTCTACTCATGGCTTGGTCTTCCATCCTGAAGCTATCCAGGAGTCCAGTAAGAGTTACCTCCTTAGGACCAAGGAGGCTGTGGCCACCCAGGTAATTCCAAGGGACTTAGGAACTCTGCGTCGGGTACTGGGGTCAAAGGCCAAATATTGAAACAAAAGATGTCCCTAGCACTTTTATTGCGGAGGACATCACAAAGGTCTTGGGAGTTCTGGCCAGGAACTCCTTACATCACAACGTCATAGGCGGCATAGAGATCTTTGCCGTCTGCAGCCTGAAAGAGCAGTCCACACGACATGAGGTGAGCCTGCTTCCTCCTTGTCTGCCCAGCCTCGTACGATGCTGGGCTGATGAAGAAAGAATGGAACTTGATATCACCAATGTGGAGCTTGCCTACTCCACTCTCTCGAAAGACTCTGGGATCTGTCCACTTCTCTGTGAGACAGACATTCACTTGTTCAACGGGGGAAGAGGTCTAGCATATTGGAACTCTATACTCTTAGAGCAGTTACCTCTCCAAGACTTCTTTCTCATCTCTGAAATGGGGCTGAGGGCACTACCTATCTCACAGGCTATGTGAGAATGAAGCGAGAGAATTCTCGAAAAGGGCTTAGCACAGTAGTTAGTACCTGGCAAAATAAACGTGAGCTGCTGTAGCTTGAGCTATAGCTGGGTAGTGACAGAGATGTGAAGCCAAATTCGATATAAGGTCTAGTAGGGAAAAGAAAAAAGAAAGCAGGTCATCACTAGATAATAAAGTGTGATCAGTTCTACTAGAAATAGACAAGCAAGAGGTAAAGGTGGAAGGTTCTAGGCTCTCCAAACATATTAGTTTCCCTTGCAGATAGATTTTTCTGTGTGTAAGGAAGGTGGAGTGGAGTGGAGTGGGGCTCTATCTGTCCCAAAGATCTCAGTTCTTTCTTCCCTGTGCAGACACTCTATGAAGGAGTGACTCCCAACTCTGGCTTCAGTGGCAGTGGTGGGGGAGGTGCTCCAAGACCCCCTACCCCCCCCCCCATGCCTAAACTAATTCCTCATTCTTACACTGGAAGTTTCATAAAGCCGGAGGACCAGGAATGAGGCGAAGGTGAGGTATTTGAAGGTAGGAGGCATGTGAGATGTGCTGTTTGAAGGATTCTTGTGTTTTCCACTGTATCATTCCTTAGTGTATGGTGAGGCTTCCTTTGAAGTGCAGGCTGATTTATGTGAGCCAGGGGATTCCAGGAGAGGTCAATGTCCACAGCCAGGCAGAGATAACAGCAACCCCTCTTTCCCCTGGGCATGCGAGGTTCAAGCTGTGGGAATTCGTGGGGAAGAGGGGAAGCAGAGTCAGGACTGTGGCCCCTCATTCCAGGTGTCTTGGCTGGCTGCCCTCCTCCTGGACTGCTGAGCAAGGTAAGGTCCGGACATCAGAGGCTTTTTCCAGAGGATTTATTTATTTAAAAAAATTTTTTTCTTATGTTTATTTATTTTGAGAGAGCGAGACAGAGTGTGGGTGGGGGAGAGGCAGAGAGAGGGGGAGATACAGAATCCGAAGCAGGCTCCAGGCTCTGAGCTGTCAGCACAGAGCGTGAAGCGGGGCTTGAACTCACGAACCGTGAGATCAAGAACTGAGCTGAAGTCGGCCGCTTAACCGACTGAGCCACCCAGGGGCCCCATGATTTAGTAGATTACTCCACAAACAAGGCCCAGCCCAGCCTTCATCATGCAGAGCGCCTGGATTCTCCCTGACTTCCATGCGTGTGACATGTGAGCAGCTCAGCCCGGAGGAGCGGCCGGGGTTTCGTGTCCTGCAGTACTTGAGGCAGGGAGGATCAGAGGAGCACTGAACACTGACTGCCTTCCTGCCTCCCACATCAGCCCATCTCACCTTCCATCATACCTGTCAGGCTGGCACTATTATCTCCATTTTTTTTTAGTTTTTTTAATGTTTATTTATTATTATTTTTGAGACATAGAGTGAGCAGGAGAAGCGCAGACAGAGAGGGAGACACAGAATCCAAAGCAGGCTCCAGGCTCTGAGCTGTCAGCACAGAGCCCGACGCGCGGCTCGAACTCACAGAGCTGTCAGCACAGAGCCCGACGCGCGGCTCGAACTCACAGACCGCGAGATCATGACCTGAGCCGAAGTCGGCCGCCCAACCGACTGAGCCACCCAGGCGCCCCTATTATCTCCATTTTATAGAGGAAGAAACTGAAGTTCAGACAGGTTCAGGGCCTTGCATGTGACATTTGACGTCATCAAGCATCAGTGAGTCCTTTCTTAGATCACAGCAATTCTTTGCTACTGACTGAGCTACTCAGTAAAACCTGAAGTTCTCACAACAGCCTGCAAAGTTCTGCGCACTGCCTTTCCTCTCTGACTACCTGACGTGGACCACCTCCCCTCCGCCCCCCGCCCCGCCCCCCCTCCACATATACACACATGCGCACTGCTCCAGCCACATTGGCCTCTCTGCTATTTACTCCAGAAGGTAACAGACATGTTCCCATCTTCCCGCCCTGGAGTCTTTGCTCAAGCAGTTTCTTCTGCCAGAATGCTTCGCCTCACCTCCAAGCCTGTGCTCAAACTTCCTCTCCTCTCCTTCCTACTGTGAAGGACCGAATGAGACCCAAGACTGCAGGCGGTAAGCCTCCGGGCTGCTGATCGCTGGAGGGTGTGAGAGGCATTCAGAGAGCTCTGAGCGGCCGCACAGGGCACACGGCCCTCCGAGGAAGCACTCGGGGAACTACATTTCCCAGGAAGCTCTGGGCTCAGGGGCGTCGCGGGTGCTGCCGGGAAGGGTATACGTGCCCAAGCCAGGTCCGGTACCGCGAGGATGGCAGTTCAGCAAGGTGGGCAGTCGGCTGGGGTGCCAAGGAGAGTGGGGGAGGGTCGCGTCGCGGGGACCCTTCCCGATATGATATACCAAGTGGGACCCGGGCGTGCGGCTCCGCGTACAGATGGATGAGCTCCGGGCAGAGGAAGGGGCACCTGCGATGGGGATTGAGCCATTTCAGTGCTCGAAGGAGGGTCTTGAGGGAGGGACCGCGCATGGGTCACTTCGAGACGGGGTGCTGTGTAATAGGTTCCTCCTGCTCCCTGCTCGTCACCTCAGCGCAACTCCTGACTCACGTCCGCGGAAAAGCCTTACTGCCCGCTTTACAGATGGGAACATCGAGGCCTGCGGAGAAGGGTCTCAACTAACGACCTAGAAGCCCCTTATGTGACTTTGTCCCCCAGACTACAAAACCCTCAGCTCGTGTCTAGTTTCCCCAAGACAGTAGGGTCAGGCCTCGGGAGGGGAATGGAAGCTGACCCGCTGTCTGTGCCCCCAGTGTTCCCCCTTTCCGGTGTGGTGCAGCAGTATGCCTGGGGGAAGATGGGTTCCAACAGTGAAGTGGCTCGGCTGCTGGCCAGCAGTGACCCACTGGCCCAGATCTCAGAGGACAAGCCATATGCCGAGGTGAGACCCGGGTTGTGTTGGACTTTACCAGCAGGTGAGACCAAGAGATTCCTCCACTCAGAGGGCCTGGGGCAAATCATTTGGGTCAGCCAGGAGAGGGAGGCAGCAAAGAGGGAGGAGGCCCTCCTGGCCCTTCAGATATGAGCAGGCAGTGAATCCAGATGGTAGCACCAAAAGAAGAGAGGTTTTGTCGTAACAGGCTGAGATTTCTGGTATCTTCCTTCCCCCAAGAACTCTCAGCGCTTACATAACCCAGCCCTTTTACTTTGACTAACTTTTATATTTTAGTAACCTAAACTATGTATTTTTCCTGCCCATTTAGATGAGATAAAGCCAAAGTATAGAAAGGTCTCTACTTCTGAGATAGGAATAAATGAATGTTAACCCTTGCCAGAGGCGTTTGAGAGAGCTTTCTAGTGACCTTGACAGTGCAGGGGTCATTCGCCTGATTGGACAGAGGAGAACATTGAGACCAAGAGACCAGACATAACTGACCCAGGCTTCCACAGCCGATTGGAGGCGGAGCCTGAATGGGTCTCCTGACTCCGGGTAGGCTGGGGTTGGCTGCCTTCCTGTATGTCTGTGATGGCATGAGCATTTATACCCAGGCCTGGGAGGCCCGTCCCAGGATTCAGGTTAGTGGTGTCAGGGTCTTCCTCTTTCCCTCCCAAGCTTTCTGTTTTTCCAGTTGTGGATGGGGTGCCATCCCCGGGGCGATGCCAAGATCCTTGACAATCGCATCTCACAGAAGACCCTAGGCCAGTGGATCGCTGAGAACCAGGACTGCTTGGGCTCAAAGGTCAAGGACACCTTCAACGGCAAGCTGCCCTTCCTCTTCAAAGTGCTCTCGGTCAAAACCGCCCTGTCCATCCAGGCGCACCCTAACAAGGTACAGGATTGGAGTGGGGGGCCGAGGTCGGGGTACAGGAGAACTCAGGTCAAGGCCCTCCCACTACTTTTACTGCTGCTTTGACCCCACCCACGTGCCACACTCTGGCCCAAAGCTAAATCGGGGCCTGACGACTCCCGATTTAGCTCTGGAAGGGCAGATGCTGGTGACACATGCTGGCAGCTCAGGCTAAGTGGACAGCTGACCAGCCTGTGCCCAGGGAGTTTCTCCATGGGCTTTCCTGGGTTCCCGTCATCCAGCCAGGACTACTGTATCTGCTGTCTTCCCACTTGGCTCTCTCAGAAAGGTCGCCTTCCAAGGCAAGGCAGGCACCCTAGCCACGGCCTCAACTCCTAGGCGTTTGTCCAAACTTCTCATTTCTAGATGGGCAGAGTAAGATCCAGAGAAGACAGGGTCTTACAGAGTCACACAGCTTGCTAGTGTCTGAGCTCGACTTGGTGTCGGGGTTTCCTGATTCGCAGTCCAGCCCCTGGGTTTCTGTATCATGCCCTGACCGGGCTCACTGCCAGAAGTATGAAGCCACTGCCGTCTGGCGACCAGGGAGGGTAGAGAGCAAGGGCTGGGTGGGACTGGTGTCCTGCGAGGTGATGACTGCCCCTTGGCCATCCTCCTCTTCCCCTGGCCATCCCACAGGAGCTGGCGGAAAAATTGCACCTGCAGGCTCCACAGCACTACCCCGATGCCAACCATAAGCCAGAGATGGCCATTGCCCTCACCTCCTTCCAGGGTTTATGTGGTTTCCGGCCAGTTGAGGAAATTGTGACGTTTCTGACAAGTAAGTTTGGGCAAAATACTGAGAACACGCGTATTGGGCCCAGGGTGCCTGGGCAACCCAGGGCAGAGCTGGAATAGTGGCAGAGAACAGAGGCTAAGTGTCACAGGAATTGAGGGGCTGGTTGGCCCTATGAATTCTTAAGGCCACTGGGGCGGACCTGTGAGACCAGGCTCAGGTGTGGTTGGTAGGGCTGGTGGCGAGCAGTTGGTTTTCACCTCAAAGTTTGCTTAGCATTGCCTGCCCGGCTCCTTGGTTAGGGGTGGGACAGGGAGGCCTCTTTCCGACTTCCCGCTTCTGCGGGTTCCACCTTGCCATTCCTGATGCGGGCCTCGGCCTGGCCTTCCCGCAGAGGTGCCCGAGCTCCAGGTTCTAATTGGAGATGACGCCGCGACACAGCTGAAGCAGAGCCTGAGCAGCGACTCCCAGCGCGTGGCCGCTGCTCTGCGGGGCTGTTTCTCCCACCTGATGAAGAGCGAGAAGAAGGTGGTGGTGGAGCAGCTGAACCTGCTGGTGAAGCGGATCTCCCAGCAAGGTGGGGGCCGCAGGCCTGGGCGCGGTGCCCCGGCCTGCACTGCGCCAGCATGGGCGCCACGCAGCGAGGCCAGGGTTCCCGACGCCTCTGCTCAAAGGGCAGCACCACAGTGGGCCTTAGATGACTTAGAGGGCCTGTCAGTAACTGAGCGTTGTTCCCCTGGTCTTTGTGGAGCAGGACTCTGGGTAGAGAGCCGTCTCTGGACGGCTGGAGACGGAGTGGCCTGGAGGACTTTTCGGAGCTCTTCCACCTAGGCATTCTGCGATTTCCCAGCCCTACAGTTGTTCTCCATGGATGGATTTATACTTTGGGGCTAGAAAGCAGGAAGGGGACAAGGGGATCCGCATTTTTTAAAATTCTATACATAAAGAGATAGGTATGGACAGATTTCCTTAAATAGCTGCTCTGTGCCCAACCTTGTGCTAACTAAGGAGAGTTCAGGAAATGACTCTGATGGGTGTGGCTGTCCCATTTGGGTCTGGAGGTCAGTCTAGCAGTGTAGAACAAGGCGGAGTGGATTCTGGCTCTGAGCTTATGTGGCACCCGGGGTGAGGTCCCAGCCCCTTCTCTAGGAGACCCCAGAGCTCTTCTGGCTCGCTCTCTACACATTCCTCCTGCCACCTCTGAGCCACAGGGAACTTCTTTACCCAGGCATACTCTCTGTTTTCTTCAAGTTCCTTTGTTTTATTTTTGGTGTTGTCTCTGCTCGCATGCCTCCCCTTTAGGGGTTCTCGCACCCGCGGCAGAACGGAACACCCTTGCCGGGAGCTCCCAGTACACCCTGTTCGTATGTGAGGTGTAGCACCTGTGAGTCCCTATCACCACGTGCACACTTGTTCAAACTGGGGTTTTCTCCAGGCCAGGAACTGGTCTCCTTGAGACTGTGTTCCTGGTGCTTAGCACAGAACAGGCATTCAGCACGGCTCTGTGTGAAGGCCCAGAGCCACCCTCCAGTCCAGACCAGCTCGTTTCTTCACTGTGACACTGATACACTCAGCTTTTACTTACTCGTGCCCTCCCCCCTTCCCTGCACTCTCAGGAAAGCTTAGCTCGCCACCCTCCCCTCCTCCAATTTCCAAGCCTTCCCTCACTAATCTAGCCCAGGCTGAGCTCTCCCTCCCCTGGTCAGTCTCCGGAACACGTTTTTGGCCCTGGGTACACTCCGCCTCTTGCTGTCTGGAGTGATCAACCATCGTGGTTTGCCCGGGACTTTTTCTGAGACCTAGTACTTTCAGTGCTGTGAAAGGGAAAGGCCTGGGCCAGCTGGGACAGTTGGTCACTCCACATGGAACTGTCGGGTTATCCCTTAAATGGGTTGAGAGTCTACAGCAGTAGTTCTCAATTAGGGGACACTGGCAGTTGTCTAGAGCATTTTTTGTTTCAAAACATGGATTGGGGTGCTAGTGCCATCTTGTGGGTGGAGGCCAAGGATGCTGCAAAAACATCCTACAATGCACAGGACAGCCTCCACAACGAAGGATTATCTGGCCCCAAACCTTAGCCCTTTCAGCGGCTGGCTACTGCTGAGCATATAGATGGTCAGAACGTCAGAACGGGGAAAATGGCACCTCTGTGGGCTGGAAGATCAAGGAAGGCCAGCCCCCAAAGGGTGGGGATGTGGCTAGGCAAACACATCTACCAGTTTCTAGATTTCTGTGGGTAGGGACTTCCCCAGGACTTGCTGGCCACGGTGGGGCTGTGGACACTACTGAGGGTTCCTAAATGGCCTTGGGGCACTCTGACCCTCAGTGGCTGCTGGAAACAACGTGGAGGACATCAATGGGGAGCTCTTGCTGCGGCTGCATCAGCAGTATCCAGGCGATATTGGATGCTTTGCCATCTACTTCCTGAACCTGCTAACCCTGAAGCCAGGAGAGGCCATGTTTCTCGAGGCCAATGTGCCCCATGCCTACCTGAGAGGAGGTGAGCCACAATTTTTTTTTTTTAAAGATTTCATTTTTAAGTAATCTCTACACCCAGTGTGGGGCTCAAACTCCCAACCCCGAGGTCAAAAGTTGCACGTAAAGTTGCACGTTCCACTCCCAACCCCGAGGTCAAAAGTTGCACGTTCCACCGACTGAGCCAGTCAGGCGCCCCTAGATGAGCAACATTTTAGCAGTGAGTCTCACTCCCGAGCCTTGCTTCCTCATCTAGATAAAAGGGGGAGGGGGGGTGGTCAAGGAGAGACCTCCCAGAGTTCCTGGGGTGGGCAGGGAAGTAGCCAGTAGGGATGGAGAACTCAGTGTTGCACGCTGCTTGAGTCTTCACACCAACCCTGTGAGGTCCCAGTACTCTCATGCTTGTGTGCATGTGTGGTTAACAGTTGGAGCCCAGGCTATGCTGGATCAAGGCTGCTGTTCTCTCCCTTTGCATGTCTGTTTATCCAGATTTTTATGTGAAAATACATTGCCACAGAAGGGTCACATTTGGACTCTTGGCCATTTCTCCACTTACAGACCGGATTCTGTGGTAGAAGAGTCTGGGGAGGGTTGGGGCTCCCCCTGGGGCTAACGTGACTGACTGACGCAGGTGATCTGCCACCTGTCTGTGGGATCTCCTATCTTAGCCCATTCTCGCAGATTATGCATTTCACACATTTTTACCCAGCTCTGCAGGGGGCTCACAGCCCTCAGGTTAGGAGGCCCAGCCCTGGAGAGGCCAACTCCAAGGCATCCTTCATCCAGTCAGTGCATGACAACTATCTGTCCCCAGACTGTGTGGAGTGCATGGCGTGTTCAGACAATACTGTCCGTGCTGGCCTGACACCCAAGTTCATCGATGTGCCAACTCTGTGTGAAATGCTCAACTATACCCCCAGCAAGGACAGGCTCTTTCTTCCGACACGGAGTGAAGAAGACCCCTACCTCTCTATCTATAACCCCCCTGTGCCAGACTTCACCGTCATGAAGATGGAGGTGAGTGGGGAGGGTGGGGGTGGCGGCAGCTATGGTGGGTGTCTTTGTGTGGCATGAAGAAGTCTAGCCAGGGGCGCCTGGGTGGCTCAGTCAGTTGAGCATCGGACTTCAGCTCAGGTGGTGATCTCATGGTTCACGCGTTCATGCCCCACATCAGGCTTTGCGTGGACAGTATGGAGCCTGCTTTGGATTCTGTCTCTCTCTGCCCCCCACCCCTGCTCATGGTCTCTCTGTGAAATAAACATTAAAAAAAAAAAAAAAAGCCTGGCAAGGGCCACAATGTGGAGTATGCCTGGGGCTGGGTTTCCCTTCTGTTAAGCTCACTTGTTGGGGGGGGTAGGGGAGGCACAGCCCCAGGGCCTACCCACTCCTTTGTGTCAGAGACCAGACATGGGCCTCCGTGCCGACAAGAGCCTGAGCAGTGGGGAAGAAGGCGCTAGAGCTCTCCTCTCACTCACTGTCTTTAGGGTTGTCCTGGGCCCACTGCGAGCGGTTAGGAACAGAAAATGGAGTGCATCATCTGTTTCTTTCTGCCCAGGTCCCTGGCTCCGTCACTGAATACAAGGTCTTGGCAGTGGACTCGGCCAGCATCCTACTGATCGTACAGGGAAGAGTGACAGCCAGCACTCCCACAGCCCAGACACCAATCCCCCTGCAGCGTGGTGGGGTGCTCTTCATTGGGGCCAATGAGAGTGTCTCACTGAAGCTCACTGTGCCCGATGACCTGCTGATGTTCCGGGCCTGCTGCCTGCTGTAGCGGCCACAGCCTTTCTGGCTCTCCTCGGACAGTCACCCTGAATCCTAGCCAGCCTCTCCTCGGGCCCAGCTCAGACCCCTTCGCTGTTCTGGACTTGGGTGTGCCGTGAAGAGCGGGGGTAGAGTAGTGAGCTTGAAGGTAGTGACTCCTGAGCAAGCCTGGGACAAACCATCGTTCTCCTGGGAGGCCCCCAGTGAGAACTGAGAGCAACACCCCCTTGTACTCTCACTATACCTGAGCCAGGCTCCCCCCAAGGCAGGAGGCAGCAGCTCTGTTCCAGCCCAGGGCATTAGGCAGGCCGGTAAAATCTGCTCTTGTTTCAGCACCACTCACAGCAAGAGGGTAGGTGAGCAGTTTCTAAGAACAGGGTGCTGGCCCTGGGATGACCCGTTTCCTCAAAGGAGGGGAAAGAGTAGGCCTGTGGACTTACATTACTCGCTGTCACCCTCTGACTCTGTCAACGCAATTAAAGAGCACTTGTGTTGAGGCTGTGATGCAGAATTGTCAGCCTTGAGAGTTCCAGACCCTGAAGTGGGCTGATAGAGCCCTTGCTGGATGTCCAGATTTTGCTTTAATTTCTGCTTCTACGAGTCCCTGTGGTGGGCAGGCTGGGCGTCAGAGCCCTTTCATAGGAAGGGCAGCTGGCTTCAGCCTCAGATGCGGAGCTTGCAGGCAGGCCTTGGGGCCTGCGTATGTGGAAGGCGGATCTATAGACCGGTACTGTCAGTGTAAGACTCTCCTCTCCGATGTCTCGGTTGGCCGTGGGGCCGGAATCAGCGTGTTAAGGCCAACAGGCTGGATCTGGCCACACCTGGCATTTCCGTACTATCTACCTGCTTTCGGCAAAATTGAGTAGATGCACACTGGCAGGAAGTACGTGGGGTGTCTACTCTTCCCGTGCCTACCCACTAGTCTGCAAGAGGTGGCACAGCTGTCTGTTCTGCCCCTGAAGTACCTGACTGCAGTCCTAGACCCTGTCACCTCAGACTAAGCAGAGACCCAGGCTGTTGGCTCTTCCTGTGGGGTAAGGGTTTAGACTGGCATAAAAGGATCTTTCTGGGCTACAGCCCATGCTAGACCCCCTGCATGATGGAAATCTAGGAAGCTACCTTCAAGAAAGTTCTGGCCAATCTGTTCTGGGTGGGTTGTTTGTTTTTGGCCCCCAAATTTTCTTCAGCTAAAAACCAAAGATGACCTGGGAATAAAAGGTCCGTTGAAGGGAACGCAGTCTAAAGAGAAGTGTTGTGCAGAGGCCTGTTCCACCCATGGTCTCCAGTGACGCAGACCTGAGAATGATGCCCGCTGGGAATAGCAGGAACAAGAGGTCCCAGGAGGAACAGTCACAGCTGGGGCTGTTAAGACGGTTTCTTCGTTTCAGAACTCAGAAGGCTGTGGTCTAGACCTTGTCTTTAAAATCCTACTGCAACACAGAAACAGCTCAACTACTAGCATGATTGTGTTTATTCTTAGAAACGTCCCGAGCTGTAGAAGCCTAAGCCAAGAGTTCTGTAGAGTCCTCTGTAAACACCATACACATATTCCCTTCTGTGAGGTAAGTGCAAATACACCCCTCTCCCCCCAGGGCACTGTCACCTGCAGAATATCCGGCACTCTGAATTAAGGCAGTTTGGCTCTAGGCACCTTGGTGCCTTTATTGGTGACATTTTAGCCTGGGACATCTGGCCCCAAACAGTAGACTGTTTCTCCCTTGCCTTGCTACCCTGTTCCCAACTTTTTCACAAAGGTAATGCCTTCTACATGGAGTCAACCAGCTCTGGAAGCCTCTCCAGGAACAGGTGCAGGCAAATACATCAGCGATTTACAGGAACAACGAGCTGGAGGTCTATCCTAGGGCCTTGCCGCCTTCAACACAGCTGTCGCCAAATGCTCAGCTCCCCTGTCCTAACCAATTCCCCCACAGAAATGTGGCCCCACACTGGGCTTCCTGCTACCACCGCTGTCTCTACACCCCGCTACAGTGGAGTCCTCTCTTCATGCGCCTCTAGAGGCAGAAAGCAGAAAGGCCTGCAGAGTCCTGGTGGATGGGCAAGGGGTCCAGGATGAGGATGTTCTCAGATCTTCAAATGCCTGCGGGCATTTGCACAAAGCGGTCAGAATGGGAGGCACCTGTGGGACATTGCCCTGTCCCATTCCTGAGTGCATCTGTGTCCCCTATTCTCCAGCCCCTAACTTGGGGTGCCTCTGGCCCCTCTCCCTCCTGCTATCATGCTACGAGATTACATCTATCACTTAAGGGCCTTCTCAGCCGTTCGGTCACCTCATGTGGTAGAGCAAGAGTCTGCGTCATCCCTCGTACCTCTAGAGGCCACAGGACATCAAAAGAAGCAACAGACGAGGCACTTTCCCATGTGGGGCCACACCCCAATCCTGACTACCATGTCCCTTAGGCTGGGAACTGTGTCCACTCTTATTTAATCTTCACCAGGGCTCTAGGTGAGGCAAAAAAAAGGAAAAGAAAAGAAAAAGCATTGAAAACTAAATTCTAGAGAGAACTGGGATAGCAAGAGATGCTTGGGCGGGGGACGGGCAGCGTGATCACCGGGGAGATGAGGCCTGTCCCGACGGTGTTCACGCTGAGAGCTGTGTGGCACCAGAGGTTTACTACGGAGCCCAGTCCTCTGTATCTGCTCTGAGGCCCGTGCTCGAGCGAAGGGGAACCCTCTGCAAAGGCGTAGTATCTCCTCAGGCAGGGGCCCTGGAAGCTGGCATGGGTCCCTCCTCCCCTTCCTGTGGGCCTCTGACTCCATCAAAGCCACACGACTGTACCACTCTACTTCTCTGCTTTTCCCAAGTTTAAACAGCACAATAGGAAGGCACCTGACTGCTCCCTGTGGCTCCCTCTGCTGGTGACGCAAACCTGCAGGCTTCTGGGGCCAGCTCCAGGCCCTTCACCCGACCTGTCCACTCAAAGACTGGGTACTGAACTAGCTAAGACAACAAGGCAAAGAATGGCCACCCAGGAAAGACAAATAAATAAATATATACATTGCGGAGCAACTTTTCTCTAACTAGAGGTGGGCTGACCAGTCGCTAAACCCGCCCAGACAGTTTGAGCCCGCTGGGGATGCTCTGGGTCCAGGGATTCTGGAAGCCTTGATCCTGCTGTGCCGTCAAGCAACCTGCTGTATTCCCCGCCACAGCCAAACAGGCACAAGGGAAGAGGGCCAAAGGGGCCTGCTTTATGCTTTTTTGAGTCAAGCATGTAACCCATCATGGAGCCAGGAAGAGGAGAGCATATGGAATTTCTTAAACTGGTCCCATAGGGTAGTTCTTTCTCAAAAACTCCCAAACTGAAAGCCATAAAGTGCTATTTTCTGCTTCCATTCAACACCATCCAGCATAGCCTGGGCACAAAAGCTCTTTCTCCCTCCAAAGAGCATGGCAAATATCAGTCAAGATATTTGCAAGCTTTCCTTAGCTAGCTTCGTCACTCACAAGAACCAGAATTCTCTGTTCCTGCCCTTATGAAGGTGGTTTCTCCAAACTCCGCCCCAACAGCAGAGGAAAACTGCAGAATTCCACCTATCACCCTTTGGCCCAGATGGGGGCCCCCGGCCTGAGAAGCACCAGGTAAGAGAGAACTATAGGCCACAGACCTTCCCAGATGGTCAGTGCCTCCATGGATTCTGAGGTTGACAGCAGTCCCCACTGTACTCTGTGACCCAAGAAGGGCCGACGGAGCTCTGCAGGCATGGTGAGCAGGGCCCATCTTAGGGGCCTATGTCTACTGGAGGGAACAGGAGGAAGAGTCCCCAAGACAGCACCAGCAGCAGGAGCATGTTGAAGAGGCCATAGGCTTGGGAGGGATGAGATCCAAGTCCTCATCATCTGGAATCTCATCCAGGTGATACCCATCCTGGAGCAGCTGCCGGCTCACTTCCTGGTTCACCTGCTAAGAGCAGGAGGGGAGAGAACTATAAGCCAGGCGGCAAAGCAGAAGTAACTGCTGCCCAAAAGGCAGACCTACATTCCCTCACCAGAACTTCCCTTACCATGCTCCACCCTCAGGCCAACTCCACACATCACTGGACTATGTGAGGAAGTGTCACCTTTTTCTACCTGTGCCTCACCCAGCAGTGAGCGGCCCCAAGTGCCCTGAGTCACTACTATACAGGCCGCAACGTCAATAACCCCCAGGGGAGCTGTTCTCGCTAAAGAATCCCAAAGCGTCTGATGCAAATATCAGATTCCAGATTATGTTTGAAAGTCAATGACCTGACCACTCCCACTGGGAACCCAGACTGGTCTCTGTGAAGGCTGAAGAATATGGGACGATGATACCAGAACAGGGCAGAGGAGAATATGAGTTTCGTTGAAACAGAGCGGGGAGCAGCTCTGTCTGCACTGCTGGTTAGTCACGGCTCCTTCCCTGCAGCGGAACCTGTCAGCCTCGCTGTACCAGTTCTGCTGCGAGGAAGGAACAGGAGTCTGGGAATGGCGCAGGACTTCCTCTGGCTCTTGGCTAATTTTTCTTTTCTTAGGTTTAACAATGTTAGGCACCCAGATATTCGAGGATAAAATTTATAGGCTGCCTCTATTCTCTTTGGCAGGAACTCAGGGGGTGGCCGAGGGTTTCCAGGAGAACAAGGGAAAAATACCAGTGGCATATAGTCATGTCTCCGGCACTTCACCTCTATCTGATAAAGGCAGAAAGCTGCACCTGCCAGAACAGACACAGTCCCTGGGTCTGGGACTGTCACTCTGGAAACATGTCCAAAAGGCCAGCCTAGTAGTATCTCAGTCTGAGTTCCCAGAGATGGAACAATTGAAGGAACAGAAGTTGTTTGGCCTGGAAGAAACTGAGCTTGGCGGAGGATGATGACCAGGGGAGGGACAGGAATGCTGATCTCAGATAAAAGGCAATCAAAGGAAGGGAAACTGGAATTACTGGCTGACACTGGAGGGCAGGCCTAGGACCACCGAGTTCAGCCTGCAGGAGACATTTCAAATTAGCTTCCTAGAGATAGTGAGTCCCCAGGTACGAGGAGCACTGAAGCAGAGGCTGGTCAACACTTAGGTGGGGTTTATCGAGAGGATTCCTTTTCTCTCTTTCTCTTTTTTTTTGATTCTCCCCTACCTCCCGAAAGGATTTTTCTAAGCGGCCATGTGCACCAGAAGACTTGTGAGGTCCTTTTCAGCCCTAAGGGTCTATGGTCTCCTGAGTTTTCAACAGCCCTCCTCGGACACCTATACCTCTGCTGGGGGAGTAAGACAGAGTAGAAGATTGGAGAACAGACCGGAAGTCTGGCACAGTGCCGGGCATACAGCAGGCACAAGACAAGCATTTGGCAGTGGCGGTGACGCTGCCTGCAGCCTGGCCCCGTGCAGAACGGAGCTCTGGACTTGCCTCTGCAGAGGAATACCCGGAGGAGTATCTGGATTCCAGCTCCCCGTCACTAGGAGAAGAGGAAAACAGGCGGTTCAGGGGGATGCCCGTGGAGGGCACGCAAGGGGGTCTGGAGGACTTGTGAAGCGAAGACCACACGTCAGAGAACTGAAGCCCAGAATCTGTCGTGAGTACCACCGACTCTTCCCACGGGCTCAAGCGGGGACGGGGTCACTGTCACTAACACTGAAGACAAGACAGGGGAGGCTGATCCCCCCACGCAAGGTTGGTACTCCAAACCCAAGGGCAGCCTGATCGCCTGCGTCCTCTAACCAAGCTAGCCTGGGAAGGGACAAGGCTCTGAAGGCAGCCCTAGCACGTGCATGAAGGGTCTTGGAAGAGATCTGCCGTTTTACCCAAATCGCTCCCCAAGGGACATTTCCAAAGACAGCAACTCACCTGTCAGAGTCGAGGGACACCAGGTTTTCATCTGGACTCTGACTAAGGGCAGTGTAGCCCTTGTTAAACTTCACTGACCTGAGGGGAGATGGGGAAGAGACCAGGCATTGGTGAAGCACCGGCACTGCCCGGGGAAAACCAGAGTCTGCGCTTATGGAAAATGCACGGACTGCAGTACCGTCCTGCCCTCTCCCTGGTCACACAGCCACCGCTGCCTGCTCCAGCTCCTCGGAACATGCAGCCCCCCCCCCACTCCCCCTCCCGCTCCTGAGGAAAAGCACACCTACTCTTTCCAGAACCTGGGAAAGCTCCCCCACCTCACTTAACTGCAAGTCCTTGGGCAAATCTCTCTTCCCCTCTTGAGTTTTAGCTCTGAACTGTAAGAGGCACTGGATAAGGTCCCATCCAGGCCTCAGAGTTTACCATCCTGCTAAAGAGAAATACAGCACTGTTCCCACAGTGCTAGCCTCACTCTTGGAGACCCCTGCCACTGTGTTCTGCCTAGCTCGACACTGAGACCGTGAACGAGCCTAAGCACGGACACGACTCTGTTATTCCAAAGCCATTTCCCTGACATCATCACATCCTGAAAGGAAAAGAAAAGGTCATTCCTCTTCCCATGTGAAAATAGGGAACTAAATAGGTGGGCGCCAGCGGAATCACTAGCTCGGTCTTAAAGCGTGAGGACTAAGGCCTTCTCTGGAAACTGCTGGCACAGATGTCGCCTGCTGAGACCTTTTCCCTGAAGAGTCGGGGCGGTTCGGCGAGGCCCCCAGCATGCCTTTTCTCCGCAGAACGGCCTTGGCCAGGTCCCGGTGCTTCTCTGGAAGTCAAAGGGTCCGGGTCAGCGGGGTTTTCCCCACTCCGCCGTGTCTCCCAAACGCCAGGAGCCCGCTCATTCCGATCACATTTTCGAGCCGGGAGCTGGCTGCAGCTGCCCCTCCGGGGGATCCCCGGCGGGGCTCCGGAGCCCGCCCAGGGGGACCAGGTAGCCTGCTCAGGCATAGACCCACCCCCACCCCCCCATTGGGCCACACTCACGCAGCTTGGCCTGAATGGAAGGCGCGCGCGTCACCATGTACGGCCCCCTCTTCTCCACAACCGCCGGGAGCTGCTCCCCTAGTCGGGGAACTCCGCTGCCGCTTCGGCCGAAGGGCAGCCTCGCGGCGCCCTCTGCGCAGTCCCGGGTCCCGCCCAGCCGGGGTCCCGGGGCAGACGCCCGCATCCCCGGCACGCCGGCCTCCGGGCTCGCCATGGCTCCGCCACGGCCCGCCGCGACGCACAGCCCCGCCTTCTGGCTTTCGAGTGCAGGGCGGGGAGGGAGGCGGGCTCTTCCGAGCAAGATGGCGGCGCGCAGGCGCGGGCCGCAGCCACCCAAGACTTCCGGCCCCGCCTGCTGAGGGCTGGCACCATTGTACCGCACCCCCGGGAACTGGGTAGTTTCAGTTCCGGTTTTTGGGACAGACTGCGGTACTTGTAGGCGGCCTGAAAATGGGGATATCGAGGCCAATTCTGTCTCCAGTGGAAACGAAGTATCTATATTTATGGAAGGCCCCGGCTGTACGCCCGCTGGCGGGGCTGTTAACCCCTTGCCGCACCGGCGCTTACCGCAGTGGCTCCTCGTGGGTTCTCTCGCCACATCTCTACCTGCCAAAGGCGGGCCATGGAGAGTCTGGGTTGAACTCAAAAGAGCTGTATGAGAAAGGGAGATATTATTAGTTAGCTCCCTTTTCCAGAAAAGAAACAGGTCGAGAGAGAGGTTCAAGGACCTCGAGGAGGTCACAGACTAACAGCAGTGCCTGGACTGATCCATCTAACTTCAAACCCATGTTACTTCTAATACTACTTGGTGCTAAACCCTCTCTAGCCTCAGTTTCTGATGCGGTTTTGGAGTAGGGCGGGGCGGAGTCGAAGGCCAAAAAAGAATTCTTGAGACCGCTTTAGCAAAAAGGTGACTTTATTAAAGCACAAGGACAGGACATATTGGCAGAAAGAGCTGCACTGCAGTTCTGAGAAATGAGGGATTTTATACTATGGAGTTGGGGGAGGTAGAGGCAAAAGGGAGATTTCTGGGGGGCCCTGGGTGGCTTAGTTGGTTAAGCCTCAGACTCTTGATCTTGGCTCAGGTCATGAACTCACTGTTTGTGAGTTCAAGCCCCATGTGGGACTCCGAGCTAACAGCACAGAGCCTGCTTGGGATTCTCTTTCCCTCTGTCTCTGCCACTACCCAACTGTGTTTTGTGCACGCTCTCTCAAAAAACAAATAAATAAATAGACTTAAAAATTTTTTTTCAAAAAGGAGGTTTCCAAAAGGATTATCATATGCTAAAGAGGACTCCTCAGATATTGGAGGCCTGGCTGTCTTCAAGTTAAGGTGGTTTTTCCCTCTAGCAAAGCATTAACAATAAGGCAGTTGGGAGTTCCTGGAGAAATGTTATACTCCGTCTGCCTCAAGTATTTGCCAGTGGGCTACAGGTTATAACGAAATTTAATTTTATCTACCGTTTCCTTCTTGCCTTTGTTCCTCACATCGCTATGGAGGAGAGGGTGATGTTAGGGCTCTAGGAAACTGAATCTACGGGTTTCTGGAGGTTAGGCTATCGATAAGATTGTGTTTTTCTTGTAGTTTACTAAGACATTTGTAAACAGATGGAGACTTGCGTCCTGCCTGACTGTGATCTCTATCAGTTAAACCTTTTGTTTTTTCCTCTTCTTTAGTTCTCGGGCAGTCAGGAGAGCCTGGGGAATATCTCACCTGAGGGGGGAGGGGGTTATTAACTTGTGCTTTGTCCTCATCAGTTTCCACATGTTACTTTATTATTTGCAAAAAGTTTTAATATTTATTCGAGAGAGAGAGAGAGAGAGAGAGAGATAGAGCAGGGAGGGGCAGAGAGAGAGGGATACAGAATCCCAAGCAGGCTCCTCACCTGTCAATGCAGAGCCCAATGCGGGGCTCGAACCCATGAACCACGAGATCACGACCTGAGCTGAGATCTGGAGTCGGACGCTTGACTAACTGAGCCACCCAGGCACTCCAGTTTCTACATTTTAAAACGGAACCAAACATCACTACCCGATGTACAGCAACAAATAATGCAAAATAGGCCATGGAAAGAAGGTGAAAGTGCACGGAGTCTGTGTGTGGCAGAGCACGGCGCTGTCCTGCCTCTTGGCTTCTCTGGCCCCCAAGGGATGTGCTTGTGGCTTGCTGGAAAGAAGCTCCAGATCCTTGTAGGAACTGCCAAATCTCATGAGGCTGCCAGGAGGCTAATTGATTGACCTCCACAGGGTAAATCAACAATATGCAATTTTGAATCCCCAGGGCCACCCAAACCGAGCAGAACTGTGCTTTAAGATCAGAAAAAGGAATTTAGGACCGGAGTGTTTGAAAAATCTGAAGCGCCAAGGAATGTTAACTATTTTGGTAAGTTCCACCCCTGTTTTTGATGTTAGAAACAGCAACTTCATATGGCTCCATTCTATATTTAATTCTCATAATGATGGAATTGTGAAAGTGGGTTCCTGAGCAAACGGCTAAGAAAGAATTCTTGAGGGGCTCCTGGGTGGCTCAGTTGGCTAAGCGTCCGACCTTGGCTCAGGTCATGATCTCGAAGTTCGTGAGTTCGAGCCCCACGTCGGGCTCTGTGCCGACAGCTCAGAGCTTGGAGCTGCTTCAGATTCTGTGTCTCCCTCTCTCTCTGCCCCTCCCCTACTCATGCTCTGTCTCTCTCTCTCAAAAATAAATAGGGGCACCTGGGTGGCTCATTTGGTTGAGCGGCCGACTTCGGCTCAGGTCATGATCTCACGGGCTGTGGGTTCGAGCCCCGCACCGGGCTCTGTGCTGACAGCCCAGAGCCTGGAACCTGCTTTGGATTCTGTGTCTCCCTCCCTCTCTCTGCCTGCTCCCCCGCTCATGCTCTGTCTCGCTCTCTCAAAAATAAACATTAAAAAAAAATAAAAAACAAAAATAAATAATAAATTAAAAAAATTAAAAACCAGGGGCGCCTGGGGGGCTCAATCGGTTAGGCACTAACTTCGGTTCAGATCATGATCTCACAGTTTGTGAGTTCGAGTCCTGCGTCGGGCTCTGTGCTGACAGCTCAGGGCCTGGAGCTTGCTTCGGACTCTGTGTCTCTCTCTTTCTCTGCCTCTCCCCTGCTCACACTCTGTCTCTCTGCCAAAAGTAAGTAAACATTAAAAAATTAAAAAATAATAAAAAAAAGAAAAATAAATTAAAAAGCATATAAAGAATTAAAAACCAAAAACATTTAAAAAAGAAAGAAAGAATTCTTGAGATGGTTTGGTGCAAAAAGGTGATTTTATTATAGCATGGGGACAGGACCCATGGGCAGAAAGAGCTGCACTGGGATTATGAGGAGCAATTGATTATATACTTTCACGTTGGGAACGGGTTAGGAATAGCATAAGTCTCTAAGGAATTTGGAGGCAAGGTTTCCAGGACCTTGAGGGGACTAGCTATTGTTAGGAAAAGTCATTTATTACTGTCTAATAAAATCTTAGGAGATCCTTCAAATGGATGTCAGGGGGCCATATGCTTGGAGCATGATTGCGAACATATATCTTGGGAGGTAGAGATAAGTAAGTTTCCAAAGAAATTTTTATGTTAGAGACTTACAGGATCCCGGAGGTCAGCTAATGTTAAGCTAAGATTGCCTTTGGCCCTTAGCAAAGTATTATTGATGGGGTTTTGGAGTGGTGGTGGTCAGAGGCAATGGCCAGGAAGGAATTCTCGAAGAAGTCTTTGGTGCAAAAAGGCGATTTTATTAAAGCACGGGGACAGGACCTGTGGGCAGGGAGAGCTGCACTTGGGTTGTGCAGAGTGACTGGTCATATACTGAGGAGTTGGGGAGGTAAAGTCAAGAGGACATTTCTGTGTTTAAAAAAAATTTTTTTTTTTTTTAGTTTTTGTTTATTTTTGAGAGAGAGAGAGGGAGACACAGAATCCAAAGCAGGCTCCGGGCTCTGAGTTGTTGGCACAGAGCCTGACCCGGACTCGAACTCACGAACTGAAGTACGAGATCATAACCTGAGCTGAAGTCAGCCGCTTAATGACAGAGCCACCCAGAGGCCCCTAGGGGAGTTTTCTTAAAGGGATTTCCATATGTTAAAGAAGACACAGATTTCTGGAGGCCTAGCTATTGTCAAACTAAAATTGTTTTGCCCTCTAGCAAAGCATTATCATTAAGACAGTAGGGACTTCCTGGAGATTAGGCTATTGATAAGACTGCCCTTTTCTTGTAATATTACTAAAATATTTGTAAACTGATGGAGACTCTATCAGTTTAACCATTTGTTTTCTGTCCTTTCGCTTGTTCTTGGGCAGCCCGGAGTGCCTGAGGAATAGCACACATATCCCACCTGGGGTGGGGGTGTGGGGGTGTGGGTGTGTGTTCTAGCTTGTGCTTGGCTCTCCGCTTGCCTTAGGGTCCCTCATCATCAACATCGAGACTGAGTCGAGAGGACGGTCACTCTGCCTGTCTCAATGGGCTGTAAATTGTAAGAAAATTAAAATTTTGTTCTTGTGCCTTTGTTTCCCACATCGGCTATGCTGCCTGTTAAACTGATGGGGACTTCACCAAGGGCCAAAGAAAATGTGGCCAGAACCTACACGATGTCACAAAATCTCCAGGGACTTGTAGCGAGAGTCTGAACGCCGTCCTCCATGTCCCTCCTGGATCTTCCATCATTAGTGCTCAGTTAACTGCTATGTGAAGAAACCCTGTTAAGCTACCCAGGGGCCCCCTGCCCTGCCCATTTTTAAATTGGATTTTTTTTTTCTTTTTAAAGTTTATTTATTTTGAGAGCAAGAGCATGAGTGGGAGAGGGGCAGGGAAAGAGAGAGAATCCCAAGCAGGCTTCATGCTGTCAGTGCAGAGCCCCATGTGGGGCTTGATCTCATGAACCGTGAGATCATGACCTGAGCCGAAATTAAGAATTGGACACTTAACCAACGAGCGGCCAATCCTCCCTTTTCTCCCCTTTTCTTGCTACTAAATTGTAGGAGGTCTTCATATATTTTGGATATTCACCCCTTGTCAGATAAATGATTTGCAAAGATTTTCTCCCATTCCACAGGTTGCCTCCTATTTTGTTTTCTCAACACCATGTATTGAAGAGACTGTCCTTTCCCCATTGTATATTCTTGCCTCCTTTGTTGTAAATTCATTGACCATATATATGTGGGTTTATTTCTGGACTCTATTTTGTTCTATTGATCTGTATGTTTTTATGCCAATATCATACTGTTTTGATTCTACAGCTTTGAAATATAGTTTGAAATCAGGGAGCATGATGCTTCCAACTTTGTTCTTCTTTCTCAAGATTGCTTTACTTATTGAGGGTCTTTCATGGTTTCATGCAAATTTTTGGATTCCTGTTTCTATTTCTGTGAAAAAATGCCACTGGGATTTTGGCAGGGATTGCATTGAATCTGGAGATTGCTTTGGGTAGTATGGACATTTTAACAATATTAATTTTTCCAATCCATAAGCATGGAATATCTTCCCATTTATATCTTATTCAATGTTATTGATCAACGTCTTAGTTTTCAGAGGTTTTCACCTCCTTGATTAAATTTATTGTCAGGTATTTTGTTTTCAAAGCAATAGTAAATGGGATTGTTTTCTTAATTTCTTTCTGATAGTTCATTGTTAGTATGTAGAAACAACAGATTTTTGTATATTGACTTTGTATCCTGCAACTTTACTAAATTTATTAGTTCTAACAGTTTTTTGTTGGAGTCTTTAGGGTTTTCTTTATGTAACATGTCATCTGCAAATAGGGAGCTTTATTTCTTCCTTTCCAATACAGATACCTTTTATTGTTACTCTATCTAGGAATTCCAATACTATGTAAAATAAAAGTGGTAAGAGTGGGCATCCCTGTCTTACTTTCAGCTTTTCACTTTTGAGTGTTAGCTGCGGGCCTGTCATATATGGCGTCTACTATGTTGAGGTACGTTCCCTCTATACTCACTTCTCTTGAGGTTTTATCCTAAATGGATCTTGAATTTTGTCAGATGCTTTTCCTGCATCTGTTGAGGTGATCACATAGTTTTTATCCTTAATTTTGTTAATGTTGTATATAACACATTGCTTTGCAGAGGTTGAATTCGGTTTGCTAATATTTTGTTGAGAACTTCTGCATCATGTTCATCAAGAATTTTTTTACCCTGTTTCCCTCAGAAACTCTTTTCCCATCTAGGTTTCCGACTCTAGCCTTTGGCTTCTCCCCATTATTGGTATAACGGATAACGGACAGATGGATATCATGAATCTACAGCTCTTTTTGGGGTCCCAGGTCACCAGCTCTACTTTCATTCCCACATTAATTCATTGGGAAGATATTTTCCCAATCCTCACAACATCCTATGTGTCACTGTCACACCCATTTCATATAGCATAAGGTAAGTGAAGTGAAGGTCACGGGGATTAACTGATCTGCTAAAGACCACAAAGTTGTAGAGGTGAGGATTAAATCCTTATCTGCTTCAAAGCCCCTCCTCTTTTTGTACCAGTCAGGTGTGTGTTTAATGTTATAGACTCAATTTTACCCGCCCTCCACCCCCATTCTTATGTTGAAGCTCTAAAGAGCAGTGTGACAACTGCTGGAGATAAACCCTTCAAGGAGGTGCTTAAGATTAAATGAGGTTATAAGGGCGGGACCCTAATCCAATAGGACTCATGTCCTTATAAGAAAAGGAAGAGACACCAGGAATGTGTGAACAGAGAAACAAAAGGTCCCATGTCCTCTTCTTATTACTACATTATTGTCTTCCATCAGCTGATGGGTAAATATAATACCAAGATGTTAGCACATACATCGTGTCCCTCTTGAGAGGATCTAATGGGAATTTCACATCATCTGTGTAGGGTTTTTTTATTTTAATTTTTTAAGTATTCGCCACACCCAACATGGGGCTTGAACTCACAACCCGAGATCAAGAGTCACATGCTGTACCAACTGAGCCAGTCAGGCACCCCTCATCTGTGTAGTATTCTTGCCAAAAATGTTTAACTGGATTTTAATAATGAAACAATCAGGCGGATGCAGACTGCAGGGCATTCCACACCACCACTGGCCTGGCCTCCGCAGAAAGATGAACTGTACATTATCTTACGGCAAACTTCTTGAAGCATATTAACAGTATTGTGGTGAGGTAGGAAGACAAAGCCCTTATTCTTAGAGGTCCGCTTAAGTATTTGGGGGTAAAGTGCCACGTCTGCAATGTACGTTCAAATGTTGAGGGGGGGGAAATATATATAATGTAAAACAAATGCAGCAAACTATTAGTTTTGAATTTTTCAAAATAAAGACTAAGGAAAGAAAAAGCTCCAGACCCTCTTCTATTAGTGTAGAAGCCCACCCAGCATCAAGCTGCGGAAGCATCCTTTTCTGTAAACTGTGACCATTACTTACTGTCTACTTCTTTTAGATAGAACTAGACTTTTTTTTTTAGATTTTATTTTTTTTAATGTTTATTTTTGAGAGAAGAGAGCAAGAGTGCGCATAAAGACATACCTATATTCTCAAGCACAGCAAAGGAAGTCAAATTTGATTTACACACAATGTGGGGATTGACATGACAAAACAGGCTTTTGATGGGAATAAGAAGGTTATCAGTCAATTTATCTAGTCACTTTTGCCTCTTAGTAATAGGCCTATGACTTAAAAGTTTTCTTGCTTTGAAATAATTTCTATTATTTTAGATTACGGGTTGGCAAATTTTTCCTATAGATGGTCAGAAAGAAAATATTTTTGACTTTGTGGACCCTGTGACATCCATCCCAACTACGAAGCTCTGCCACAGTATTGCAAACGCAGCCGTAGATAATGCACGACAATGCCAATGTACTTAATGCCACAGAACCGTACATTCCGTGGGGCACCTGGGTGGCTCAGTCAATGAAGTATCTGGCTCTTGATTTCGGCTCAGGTCATGATCTCAGGATTCATGAAAAGGGGCCCCGCGTTGGGCTCTACAAGGATAGCGCAGAGCCTGCTTGGGATTCTCTCCTTCTCTCTGCCCCTTTTGTGCACGCTCTTTCTCTCTCTCAGAATAAATAGGGGCTCCTGGGTGGCTCAGTCGGTTGAGTGTTCGACTTCAGCTCAGGTCATGATCTCGCAGTTCCTGAGTTCGAGCCCCACATCAGACTCTGTGCTGACAGCTTAGAGGCTGGAGCATGCTTCGGATTCTGTGTCTCCCTCTCAAAAATAAACAAAACAAAACAAAACAAAACAAAAAGAAAAACTAAACTAAAAAAAACATGGTTAAGATCTTAAATTTTATGTCGTATTTAACTACAATTTTTTAAAAACTCAAAAAAGCAGCCATAGGTAATATGCAAATGAATGTGTGGTATGTTCCAGTAAGACCATTTATGGACAATGAATTTTGAATTTCATATACTTTTCTCATATCACTATTTTTATTGATTTTCAACCATTTAAAAATGTAAAAAACAATTCTTATCTTATGGGCAGTAGAAAGACAGTTGATGCCTGGATTGGTCCAGGGGCCACAGTCTGCCACCCTCATCTTGGGGATAAAGGAGATACACAATGAGAGTGATTTAAAAGGCAGGCTGATTTCTGCAGTCAAAGGTACTATTGTAGCAAACTTCAAGGATTAAAAGTTAACATTTACAATAAACTTATAATACCCATCTGTTTCTAAGAGCACAAATGACTTGCTTAGGCAAAAACTAAATTTCAAAATCTCAACAGAACTTAAGATGCAAAGGAAACAGTAACTTCCAGCCAATTCTTTCCAGCTCCATACGAAATCTCTAGAATGTCAAAGAAGTCTCAACACATCGTTTAACTACCATCTTTCCAATCACCTTCTTGGGACTTAAATCATTTTTCAGGACTCCTCACTCCTACCTCACTGCCTAGAATCACTTCTTCATCACCTATAATTCAGCCTCAAGGTCATTAGAAATAGTCTTGACCTAGCAAAGAGGAGATTAACAGGTTTGTATTACAGCATGCAAAACCATATACACATGCACGTCTGGAAGGATGGCCACCAAAATACCAGTCATGGTTGTAACTGCAGAGAGGAATTTCAGGTGTGTTTTCTTCTTGTACTTTTCTGTATTGTTTCATGAACATGCATCATGCTTTAAATGAGAAAGTCCAGTAAAGATCTTTTTAAATGATCATTTATTTGAGAGAGAGGGCATGTGTTCTCAAGGGAGGAGCAGAGAGAGAGGGAGAGAATCCCAAGCAGGCTCTGTGCTGTGAGCACAGAGCCCAACAAGGCAGGGCTCAAACCCACAAATCATGGGTTCATGACCCGAGCTGTAATCGAGTTGGATGCTCAACCGACTAAGCCACTCAGGTGCCCCCAGTAATAGATTGTTTTTATTTGAAATAAAAAAAACCACCACCGAAAGTTCCTGTAATAAAAGGGGGGCTGGCGCCTGGGTGGCTCAGTCAGTTGAGCATTTGACTTGGGCTCAGGTCATCTCACAGTTCAGGAGTTCAAGCCCCACATCCAGCTCTCTGCTGTCAGCACACAGCCTGCCTCAGATCATCGGTCCTCCCCTCTCTACCCTTCTCCCACTTGCACTCTCTTTCTCAAAAACAAACATTAAAAAAAAAAAAAAGGTTTGTCTTTATTGTAGTTGTGGTTATATATATATATATACATACACACACTTTGGAGATATTCCAAAATACTTATTTACAGATGAAACAACAGGATACTTGAGATTTGATTGAAAATATTCGGAGTGGGGGTAAATGAGGACATAGATTGAAAGTGTGGCCATGAATTGACAATTGCTAAAGTGGAGTGATGAATACATGGAAATAACAGTCTATCTTTGTAATGTTTGAAATTTTCAAAAAAAGTTATTCCCCTCTTTCCCTCTAAATGGACCTGCTCCTGTAATTTCAGCCATTAGCCTCCATTACATCTGCCTCCAAAATTGGCCTTCCTTAGAAATCTCCCTTTTTGCTGTTTCAAACCTTAAATTCTTCTCTAGTCTCAAGCTCTTTTCAAAGCTCTAGGCCTAACCACCACTGATGTCTGAAATTTGACAGGTCCAGGATCAAATGCAGTACTTACTTTTTTTAAGATTTTATTTTTAAGTAATCTTGACACCCAATGTGGGGCTTGAACTCACAACCCCGAGGTCAACTGAACCAGGCAGGTGCCCCAAATGCAGTACTTTCTTGACCCCGCACCAAGCTCCTGTTTTTGCTGACTCCAGTTTTCCCATGAATGGGAAGCACCATCACTCAAATCTGTAAAATGGCCCTTCTCGGAGTTCTCATTCCCCATCACCAAATTAGTAACTACACCTAAATCATGTGACTCTCAAAACTCATCTCTTCCAGGGGCGCCTGGGTGGCTCAGCTGGCTGAGCATCAGACTCTTCATTTCAGCTCGGGTCATGATCTCACGGTTCATGTCAGGCTCTGTGCTGAGAGCATGCAGCATGCTTGGGATTCTCTCTCTGCCCCTCCCTGGCTCACACTCATGTGCGCTCTCTCTCTCAAAAGATAAATGAATAAACTTAAAAAAAAAAGTCATCTTTTCCCATTTCTATGCTACCACACTAATTCAAAATCCTTATTAAGTTACAACTACACTGTATAATTTCCTGAATTGGGGACCCTAACTCCAGTCTCTCCAAGCTCCAAATCTGTTTCTCCTATTCACTGCTCTATCATCAATATCCAGCAAATGTTTGGTATATATTAGGTATTCAAAAAACGTTTGTGGTGTGAAAACCACATAGCACTATGCAGTATTTCTTATCCTTGTAGATAGTTATAAACCTATGTTCCCTCTGCTGCCCACCCCCCATGGTCTTAAGAACAGAAACCACTTCCATCATTTTGCATTCCTCCTAATATGTTAAGAGCCCATGATACTGACATGGTTCTTTTTCATCTAGTTATAGTAAATCCTTTAGATCTGGGGAACTGAAAAAGCAAATTTAAATGTGATTATGTATGCAAATATGGGAGCTGTCAAAAAAAAAATCCCTCCTCCCCATTCCAATGGTGCAAAGGCCAAACATGTCATATAATAAATAAAATTAACTTTTATTTTATTTATTTTTAAAATATTTTTTAACGTTTATTAATTTTTGGGAGACAAAGGGAGACAGAGCACCAGCTGGGGAGGGACAGAGAGAGAGGGAGACACAGAATCGGAAGCAGGCTCCAGGCTCTGAGCTGTCTGCACAGAGCCTGACACGGGGCTCGAACCCAAAGACCGCGAGATCAGGACCTGAGCTGAAGTCAGGCGCTCAAATGACTGAGCCACCCAGGCGCCCCAAAATTAACTTTTAGATAAAGCTGCAGATAAACAAACACTCCCAACTTTTCAGGCTTCAACTTAAATGTCATTTCCTCTCTCACAGCACAGGTCCTATATATAAATTCACAAAGCTTTTCTTTAAATTTTTATTTTTGACAGAGAGAGAGGGAATGAGGATCTCAAGTGGGCTCTGTACTGACAGTAAAGAGCCCGATGTGGGGCTTGTCCCCACAAACTGTGAGATCATGACTTGAGCTGAAGCCAGACACTTGCAGGTGCCCTTATGTTCATAGAACTTTTAAAACCTGCCGTGACGTCTTTATATATGTGATTGTTCCATTTACCACCCTCTCTCCATCTCTAAGATTGAGAGGGCAGACCTACGTTATGGTTGATGTCACTCCTAGGGGAAAGCAACATGAGAATCTGGAGGAAAAACAGAGCGGTGTGACTGGGATGTTATACTACATGGAACGAGGGGGAAAGAGCTAGCCCACAGAGGGGTCAAAGCTAAGAACCATACCTACCAAGTATACAATTAAATAAACATATGTGGCTGTTTTCATTTATTTACCTTTCTACTTCTTTAAAAAGGGGAGGGAACCTTTTAAGTAGGGAACCAGTCTTTTTCATAAAAGGTTATTTGTGTTAATATCTTACCAAAACGATTTTACTAACATTTCCTTCGCTTTAACCTCAACCTAGCATTAATCCTATTCCCTAGACACTGCAGTCTGAATGGCTATACTAGCCTCACTCAGACCTAGAAGTCTGGTTCTCCAACAGCTGGTCTCCAGTATTATGTGGCTTCTGAAGTAAGACGAGATTTGTGTATTTTATTAATTCTCTCAAGAAGTAAACCTATTTATTAGCTCGTTTAGCACTAAAAGGCTCCAAATCTACCACAGCCAGTTAAGAAGTTTTCTTATCATACAGTGGCAAAAACCCATGTAATCAATGGCTCTATGATAGTTCATTTCCTGCTTTTCAAAGCAAACACATGGAACAATACCTAATTTCAGGTCAAACTCATTTCCCTTTTATTAAAGTCCAAGTTACCATTACGGTTTGGTACTCAATAAAGGAAAACTTGTTCAAATAAGGTAATATGTTATCATCAGTATTTCCAGGTGATTGTTTACAATCAAGTAGCATTATGAATAAATCCTTGAGAAGCCCATCTGTAAGAGAAAACAGGAAGAATTAGCCAGAAAAATAAAGGAAAGGTAGAAATCTTACTAAAAATAACCTTTTTTAAAAAAGTTTTTTATTTAAGTAACCTCTATATCCAACACAGGGCATGAACTTACGATCTTGAGATCAAGAGTTGAAGGGCACCTGGGTGGCTCAGTTGGTTAAGCATCCAACTTCGGCTCAGGTCATGATCTCATGGGTTCGGTGAGTTCGAGTCTCGCATTGGGCTCTGTGCTGACAGCTCAGAGCCTGGAGCCTGCTTTGGATTTGGTGTCTCCCTCTCTCTCTGCCCCTCCCCCACCCATGCTCTGTTTCTCTCTCTTTCAAGAATAAAACATTAAAAAAAAAAAAAAAAAAAAAAGAGTTGCATGCTCTTTCAACTGAGCCAGTTAGGTGCCCCCAAAATAACCTTCTTTAGAGCAATGGTCCAGGGAATTCATTGCCTTTGTGTATCCTTTTCTGTTCTTACTTAATCCTGCCTATACCCAACTCACAAGGGACTAGCTCTATGGCTTTTTTGTTGTTTATACACCTAGTACTTACTGGAGTAGTCCTCTTTTCCAGTCAGAAAAGTGCTGGGGAGTTGCCCTTCAAAAAAATTTTTGGGGGCACCTGGGTGGCTCAGTCAGTTAACCCCTGAGTTTGCCTCAGGTTATGATCTCACGATTCCTGAGTTTAAACCCCGCATCGGTCTCTCTGCTGTCAGCACAGAACCCACTTTGAATCCTTTGACTCCCCCCACCCCACCCCTCCCCCGCAGGAGTGTGGGTGCTCTCTCTCTCAAAAATAAAACATTAAAATAATAATAAAAATAGTTTTAAAAATTTTTAATTTTTTTTAATGTTTTATTATTTACTTTTGGGAGAGGGAGACAGAGTGCAAGCAGGGGAGGGGCAGACAGAATGAGACACAGAATGTGAAGCAGGTTCCAGGCTCTGAAGTATCAGCACAGAGCCCAATGCAGGGCTCGAACTCACAAGCTGTGAGATCAGGACCTGAGCTGAAGTCAGACGCTTACCTGACTGAGTCACCCAGGTGCCACTAAAAAATAAAAAAAAAAAAAAAACAAAAAACAAAAAGAAATATATCATCACAGTTGGAATATATCCTATGTAACGAAGATCTTCTAGACTCCTTGGTACTACTTGATAAAATTAAAATTAAGCTAAAGTGTTTAGACAACCTTGTAAGAGTCTATTATGGAATATGAACAACAGACAAAGCTTATAAAACATAAGTAGGAAATATTCTATTCTGAATGCCTAGTTTTCTCATCGAAAGCATTAGTACACACATTAAAAAACATTTCCAAAAAAGACACAGAGAGAGAGGGAAATAAAACATAAGAGACTCTCAAAGACTAAGAACAAACTGAGGGTGAGGGGGGTGAGGGAGGGGGGAGAGGGGGTGACAGGCATTAAAGAGGGCACGTGTTGGGATGAACACTGGGTGTTATCTGTAAACCAATCTGAAAATAAACTGTTATTAAAAAAAAAGAAAAAAAAAACAAAAAAAAATTTCCATTTATTACAAAGATGAGCTATCTGAGTGGGGGAGGGGGGAAGGAGGAGGAGGAGGAGGAGGAGGGGGAGGAGGAGGGGGAGGAGGAGGGGGAGGAGGAGGAGGAGGGGGAGGGGAGGAAGAGGGGGAGGGGGAGGGGGAGGGGAGGGGGAGGGGGAGGAGAGAGGAGGGAGGAGGAGGAGGAGGAGGAGATGGAGATGGTGATGGCGATGGCGATGGCGATGGCGATGGCGATGGCGATATGGGAGTGGACAAAGATAAAATTAAGACTCCTGCTCCAAAACAACCTTTAACCGGGCTCGAAGGATCTTTATTCTGTGAGGGATCTGATATTAGCTCCTTCAATTATTTTGGGTGCACTTTCTCTTTCTCTCTTCTTAAAGTAGGCTCCACGCCCAATGTGGGGCTTGAACTCATGACTGTGAGATCAAGAATTACATGCTCCACCGACTGAACCAGGCAGGCATCCCTTGGGTGTACTTTTATAAGACAGTTTAGTTTCACTATTTTAAAAATAAATGTCTTCTTACTCTTAGGAGGCAAATCCTCTCTTTAAGCCTCATTGTTTACCTCTGAGGAAGGAATCGGCCTTAGTAAATGCCTACACAGGATGTGCGGGGAGAGCAAGAGCAGTGGACTCCGGAACTGGGCTGCCTGGGTTTAGTGTGAGTTCCAGTACATGACTTTGGACCAGGCGTCTCAGTTTCCTCATCAATAAAATAGGAAAAGGGGAATAATTATAATAAGAGTAACCACCTCATGGGACAGTGTATGAAGATTAAATGAATTAATATTGGGGCACCTGGGTGACTCAGTCGGGTAAGCATCTGACTCTTGATCTTAGCTCAGGTCTTGATCTCAGAGTCATGAGAGCCTCACGCTGGGCTCCACTATTTTGAAAAAAAAAAAAAAAAAAAAAAAAAAAAAAGGGTTTAATATTTACAGAGCACTTAAAACAGTCCCTGACATAGTAAGAGTTATATATACTACATGTGTTGATTAAATGAGTTACTGCTTATGTATTTTGTTTTACAAAGGATTTTCTGCACATTCCTCACCTCCTAGACAATCTTGTGGCTGCTTTTATTACCTGCTTTCCTACAGAGAACAAGGTATCAAATAAGTTTTTTTCTTAAAAATTTTTAATGTTTATTTTTGAGGGAGGGAGGGAGGGAAGGAGAGAGAGAAGGAGAGAGCGAGCGAGCGGGGCAGGTGCAGAGAGAGAGGGAGACCCAGAATCCCAGGCAGGCTCCAGGCTCTGAGCTGTCAGCACAGAGCCCGGCGCAGGGCTCGAACTCTCAGACTGTGAGATCATGACCTGAGCCGAAGGTGGATGCTTAACTGACTGAGCCACCCAGGTGCCCCATCAAATAAGGTTTTATTATCAGTGAATATTTACTTGACTATTACATTCTAACTTGGGCACACAAAAACAAATGCATCAAATTAATAAAACTGTTGTTAAAAATAAACAGATGTATAAAAACATGTGTGATGAATACCTTATATGTAGTGGATTACTTTTAGTTTGGGGGAGGTAAAAGGGCTGGAATTAGGGAAGGGTACACAGGGGGTTTCAACTCTGTGAAACCTGTCATTTCTTGGGCAGAAAATAAAGCAAATATGGCAAAATATTAAAATTTGAAAAATCTGGGTGTGGTCACATTTATTCTATACGCTATTTTTTTTTAAGTTTATTTAATTTTGTGAGAGAGAATGCGTACACCCATGGGGGGGGAGAGGGGGAAAGGGAGAGAGGGGGAGGGAGAGGGAGGGAGAGGGAGGGAGAGGGGGAGGGAGAGAGGGAGAGAGGGGGAGGGGGAGAGAAGGAAGGGGGAGGGGAGGGGGAGAGAGAGGAGGAGGGGAGGGGGAGAGAAGGAGGGGGGAGGGGAGGGGGAAGGAGAGGGGGAGGGGAGGGGGAGGGGGAGAGGGAGAGGGGGAGGGAGGGAGAGGGGGAGGGAGAGGGGGAAGGAAAGTGGGGGAGGGAGAGGGGGAGGGAGAGGGGGAAGGAAAGTGGGGGGAAGGAGAGAGGGGGAGGGAGAGGGAGGGAGGGAGAGGGGGAAGGAAAGTGAGAGAGGGAGAGAGAGAGAGGGAGAGAGAGGGAGAGAGAGGGAGAGACAGGGAGGGAGAGGGAGAGAGAGGGAGGGAGGGAAGGAGAGGGAGGGAGAGGGAGAGACAATCCCAAGCAGGCTCCACGCTGTCAGCACACAGCCTGAGGCAGGGCTCCATCCCACAAACCATGAGATCATGACCTGAGCCAAAATCAAGAGTTGGCCGCTTAACTGACTGAGCCATCCAGGCACCCCGTATGCTATTCTTTATGTCTGAAATATTTTATACAGATTTTAAATTACAGAGGCTTCTTCTTGCCATTACAACAGTAAGATAACAATTGTAACAACTAAAAATAACAATTCTAGCTTATTAAACTTATCATTAGTACCCTCTAAATCTCTATGTTCATGGCCTCTAAGGAGGTCAGTAAAAAGGTCTTACTCTGAGAACACTGAAATGTCACTCAGTCCCCCTTCCCCGGATTCACTTCCTGCCTTTATTCAGTGGTGTGCTGCTTACCCTTGGGGTTTACACCTTGTCAAGGCCCAGCTCCTCCGGAGTGGAGATTCCCAGCTCATTTAAAGTTGGTCTAAGTTCCTGGATGACATAGGGGTAGATTTCCTTATGAGGTCCTGCTTTGTCCTGATGGCAAAGAAAATAGTTACATTTAGCTCTCTGAAAAGCTGTTTCTATTAAAAAATGAACTTGAGAACGCTTTTAATCACATATGCAGAGGCTAATAGCAGAGAATACAAGTCACATACTTTTAACTTAACATATTAGTCCAATAAAGAGAACAAGCTATGTAGGCACTATTCAAGGTAGGCTTTTAAGCACCTTGAGAATAACTAAGGCCATTAGACTAAATCCAGAAACAAAACAAAACAAAACATTTTAAAGCCTCAGTAAAGCCTTGAGTTACAAGGTGGTGATGACAGAATTTTGTAAAGATAATGAAACATGCCCAGCAGGCTACATGAATAATTAAGTTAACACAAGAAAAAGTTTTTAAATTTGCCTCCAATTTGAGACCTTAACTAAATTAAGTACTGGTGCTGAATGGATTGATAGCCTACAGAACCCTTAATTATCTTACCCATTGTAGATAAAGTAATGTCACACTTCCCTTCTTACAGACTTGAAAAGAATACCGATTTCCAGGGCAAAAGAGTTTTGACAAATACTCACCATAACATATAATTATACCTATATTTTCACAAGGTTCCTCAGGGACAAATATTAAAAAGTCAAACGAACTAAAACAGTACCAAGCTGTTACTCTCCTGCCTTTAACAAATTCTAGGTCTCCTTAATTGTATATATTTTTTAATTATAGGATTCTTGTTCGTAATGCATTCATTTGATCATAGATATCAAATGACCTATGTATTACGTCACATCACAAAAACAGAATTTTCTTCAATTAACATACTCTGAATATGTTTAATGCTAAATTCATTTCCACAATATTAATAGATAACCTCTTCTGAAAAGTCTCCTCTTAAGAAACCACTAACATTTAACTTCATATCACAAATAGAGTAAAGATAAATTGTAGTTAAACCTTTGCACATCCTTAATTATTTCCTTAAGATAAATTCTCAAAAGGAATTTGAACAAATGAGTATCAAGCACAATTTCTAAAACCTTGCATAAATTCTGCCAAACTGCCCCCCAGAAAGATTGTTAACCGCCATGTACCTTTCCTCTAGCTACATCAGAACTAATTTTAGGTATTTCAACAAATTCAAAAACAGAATACGCTGATACCTAACAGCCCACCCACTTCCAGAACAACTTCAGCATCGTTATTTCACTGACCTTAACCACCTCTAGGATGCGAACTGCACTAGCAAAATCATTTAACCGTCTGCATGCCCGCAAAGCAGCATCAATGATTTTAGGTTCTGGAACCAGATCATAGCCAACAAGCGTGTTCATCCCTGTCAAATTAAAAAGAGGAGCAATAATCAGCCTGGGATATCACCACAGAAACTACAGTTTTACTTACTTATATTTTTACTGAATCATAGACACATGATCTGGTCTGTCTGGGCCTCTATGCTCTGATCTCTAAAAATAAGAGAAACTAGGGAGGGCATCTCAGTGGCTCACTCGGTTGAGCATCCAACTCTTGATTTTGGCTCAGGTCATGATCTCATGGTTTGTGAGTTAGCTGTGCTAACAGCTCAGGGCCCACTTGGGATTCTCTGTCTCCTCCTCTCAAAAATAAAAAAAAAATAAAATAAATTAAAAAAAGAGAATCTACCTTTAACAAATTCTAGATAATAAGGCCATAGTGGATCTTCCACAGGGAACTAGTAGAAAGAAAGAACTATGCAATAGCATGCAGACTGAAGAAAAAAACAAAAAACAAAAAAAAACCAAGAGGCTTCTGACATGCAAATACAATTTTCATAATTAGCTGGTTTCTTTTCAAACAAGAGGGTCATTTTCTTTCTTCTTTTTTTTAAGTCTATTTATTTATTTATTTATTTATTTTGAGAGAGACAATCCCAAGTAGGCTCTGCAGCATCAGCACAGAGCCCAGCATGCAGCTCAATCTCAAGAACAGAAGCCCCGAGGGTCATTTTCAACCCATATCCTTAACTCTTAGTACCATGTATGTGCTTTTGTTACTTTAAAATAGATTTGATTGGAAAATAATCTAAAAACAACCAGCGATATGCTTAGGGAGAGTTAATGAAGCTCAAATGAGGACATTAAGTAGATATAGAGAAGCATTAGTGCACATTCAACCAGAAAATGATTGGGCATAATTACTTTCAGCTCTGCACAAAATGACACATCATAAAATTTAAGATTCTCTTAATAGGAAGGCAAAATTGCAGTTCTTTTCATTATTGCTACTCAAGATTATTCAGTAAGAATTTTCCCGATTGCAGCAAAGTAAGGATTATTATTCCTGTGGATAAATGTGAAGCACTTAGGTTTCTCGCTTTTAATTATTTTGAAATATGTAAACAAAAGACACAGCAACTACAATGGTAGAATATGGTCACGGAGAGGTTCCTGGGTGGCTCAGTCGGTTAACCATGTGACTTCGGCTCAGGTCATAGTCTTATGGTTCCTGAGTTCAAGTCCTATATGAGGTGAGTTTGAGCCCCGCTTCAGGCAAGCATGAGCCCCATTTCTCTCTCTTCCCCTCTGCCCCTCTCTTACACCCTCTTGCTTTCTTAAAAACAAAAAAGAAAAAAAGAAGAATATAGTCACAGAGACTGAACTAAATTATCTACTCTTAAAATTACTTATCTACCTATTAGACTAGTTATCATTAATATTACCTACTCGTGTTCAGTGCACATCTGCAAATTAGGAGAAACAAGTTCTAGCTTACTTAGACTGAACACTTATCCAGGGCAAGACAACTCATAACTTAGAATGAAAATAACAAAAAACCCAAACTATTACTGAGATGGGAGGAGAACCAAATAACTACTTCCTTAAATTATCTAAAAGGGACATAAGTGTGAACTCTTGTTCACATTAACCTTTCATTATAGCAGTGGCTTTCAATCAGGGGTGATTTGTCTCTCAGCAGACAGTTTTGGTTGTCACAACGGGGTGGGGGATGTTGAGATAGTGGGTGACATCCAGTAGACTGAAGCCAAGGATGCCGCTAAACACCCTACAATGCAAAGGACAGCCCTTCCAACGAAGAATTATCTGGCCCCCAAAGTCAACTGTGCCTGCTTTAAATTCCTGCTTTACAAGAAACACTCACTATGGAGGCTATAAACTTTCTGAACTGAAAGCTGCATAATACCTATGTTTACATGATGCATATTTTCCAAAATAGTTGTTTTTGACAGAGTTGTCAAACACTATCAAGTATTTCCCAATTCTATGCCAAAGTAGACAAATATGCCTATGTTCCTATTACCTTTACGCAATTCCCAGGCATCAATATCTGGCTTGTTGAAATATGTCACCCAGCGAGCATCGAACTCCTCATCTGTTTCATGTGATCCATGGGAATAGCAGCGAACTGACTGGACAGCTGCAATGAAAAAAGAGCAATGAGTTCAATGTTCAGAGAGAAATAGTACTTGATGTATCCTATAAATACATTAGGGTTTTTTGTTGTTGGTTTTCTTTTTTAAATTGTGTTAAAATACATACATCAAATTTAGCATTAAAAAAATTTTTTTTTTAATGTTTATTTATTTTTGAGAGACATAGAGACAGAGCATGAGCAGGGGAGGGGCAGAGAGAGAGGGAGACACAGAATCTGAAGCAGGCTCCAGGCTCTGAGCTGTCAGCACAGAGCCTGACGCGGTGCTCAAACTCACAGACTGTGAGATCATGACCTGAGCTGAAGTCGGATGCTTAACCGACTGAGCCACCCAGGCACCCCTCAAATTTAGCATTATAACCACTTTTAAGTGTACAGTTCAGTGGTATTAAATATATTCAGTGCATTAAATTCTGAATCAAGTATATACATCATCGCTTCTCGGCCTTTTGGCTAAGATCAAGTGAAGTATATACATCAGGGTAGGAAAATTAGTCACCAGGTCAAATGAAACAAATCTTCTACATTAATACGATGGGGCACCTGGGTGGCTCAGTCAGTTAAGCGTCTGACTTCAGCTCGTCATTATCTCGAAGTTCTTGAGTTCAAGCCCCGCATCGGGCTCTCTGCTGTTAGTACAGAACCTGCTTTAGATCCTCTGTCTCCCTATCTGCCCCTCCCCCACTTGTGTGCTTGCTCTCTCTCAAAAAAAAAAAAAAAAAAAAAAACATTTGAAAAAAAAATATATTGATATGAAAAAAATCTTTTCCCTCTAATGTGTAATACTAGCTTCATATCGCCAAAGTGGTTCTTGGGAAGGAAAAACTTTTTGTTGTTTGTTTATATATTTATTTTTGGGAGGGGAAAGAGCAAAAGAGAGAGAGAGAGAGAGAGAGAGAGAGAGACAATGCAGAGGAGGGGCAGAGAGAGAGTCCCAAATGGGCTCTGCACTGTCAGCAATGCAGGGCTCGAACTCACAAACTGAGATCATGCATAACCTGAGCTGAGATCAAGAGCCAGATGCTTAACCACCCAGGCGCCCCAGGAAAAACTATTTCTTTATACACTTCCACAATGTCTGAATTTTCACAATAAGCACAGTATTAATTCTTAATTTAAAAAAAATGCCCATTCCAATTGTTATTTATTTATTTATAAATAAAGTATGAATGTAACCAGGAGAAGGGCAGAGAAAAGAACCCCAAGCAGGCTCCATGCTGTCAGTGTAGAGCACAAGGCGAGGCTCGATCATGACCTGAGCTGAAATCAAGAATCAGACGTTTAACTGAAGCGGGGTCAGTCTCACAAACTGTGAGATCATGACCAAAGCTGACAGAGTTGGACGCTTAACTGACTGAGCCACCCAGGCGCCCCAAATGTAAGGAATATCTTAAACATCCCCCCTCCTTTTTTAAAGCAAACTCTGTGCCCAATATGGAGTTTGAACTCACAACCCCGAGTTGCATGCTCTACGGGCTGCACCAGGCAGGGGCCCCTATTCCTATACATCCTTAATGCAATAAATGGCAGCAGAAAGAGGAGAGAAAAGTGAAAGAAAACAGAAAAAAGATGAAAATATGAAAGACTAGCCAGTTCTGGAGATGGGACTGCCACTGGTCTTTCAAGCGAAAAGATTCTCACTTAAATTACCATCCGAGCCTATAGCAAAATACTTGCCCTTAGTCACAGAGGACCACGGCACAAGTTCCAATCTTCCCAGAGACCTAAATTATCTCCATTATCCAAGCCCAGAATGACGTAGGACATGTATATAAATGGGCTGGAATTGGCCATGCTTTAACTTCTGTGACAAGAAAATATAATGTATCTCTAGACCTAAACATATTTGATAAGTGCAAACATTTCATCAAAAGTATGTGGATATTTAATAACCCTTACAGGACTAATATTCACATTTAATATATCCGAACGTATAGATCACAACAACCCTCTAACCCATTGTTACCAAAAATTTATAAGCTACCTTTTCCAAAAACTAAAATTATCCTTAGCTGAATACTTAAAGCGCAAGTATAAAATGTTACATCACTTTGGAAGACAAGTTAAATACACTCGCCATACCACCTGGTAAATCTACTTCTAAGTACTTACTCAAGATAAATGAAATATATCTATTCCTTCCCCGGAGGTAATTATTACAAGTACCTGTCCAACCACCCAGAAGTGTTTCATGATAATCAATTCCTTTTGCTCACTGCTGGGCATGATTTCACTAGATGACTGGCAGCTTTGTTTTGTTTTCTAACAAAAGAAAAAGATGATCAGCAACTACACATCCTAGTCAAGGAGAACAATGGATGGCCTTCAGTAATTTGTTCACCTTCCTTCTGGAAGTCCCAAATTACAAGCTGGTTGTATTCCTCAAAACCTTATGTGTACCAACTACTTATAATACCAAACACACACTGAGAACATACATCCCCATGCTAGCCTGGCAAAATCGGGTTCTCCCACATGGTTTAAATTTTATTCCTTGAAGTAAAAAATAAATAAATAAATAAATAAATGAATAAATAAATAAATAAATAAATAAAACAAAGCTGTATTCCTAATTTCAGTAATGGGTAGGAGTAGGACCGATTCTCCTAGCTGTGGACATGCCTATCATATGCTTAACGTTTTCATTTTTCAGTAAACTATATAGGCATTCATTCCCTCCTCTACCAACCCAACTTTCGTACAGTGTTTCCACTCAGGTTTGAGATTCGCAAGGCAAAGTATTTTGGAAAACTACTGCTCAGTGTTTTCATTCAACCTGAAGGTTCCAGAGTTGGAGAACTGGGACATTTCTACAAACTCGGTCTAAAAAAGTATTTCTAACACTACTTTTTGGCATTCGGTTAAGCACTCTATTTAAAAAAAAAACAACAAAAACCTAACATATTCAGAAAAATTAATCCCTTTAGTTTAAATTTAGTTAAATCGGATAGCTTTCCACTTAATAACTAGTCAGCTTGGATAAAGTCCCTCGAATGGGCATTTTGGTGGTGGTCATTCTAGGAGACATGGAAAGAAACAAATAATGCAAAGGGCACTAGAATAACCTTAAAGGTGGCGTTGTTGAGGTGCAAGGCTGAAGAACAGTCATGGACTTTGGGACTCAAAGGCTGGAAATCTAGAAGTGTGGGAATAGTGCTGAAAAGGAGGTTGGAAGGTGATTTAAAAATGCTACCTAGTGGCACCCTGGGTGGCTCAGTTGGTGAAGCATCGGACTCGGGCTCAGGTCATGATCTCATGGTCGTGGGATGGAGCCCCGAACTGGGCTCTGCACTGACAAAGCAGAGTTTGCTTGGAATTTTCTCCCTCTGTCCCTCCCCTGCTAGTGCTGGTGAGCTCTCTTTCAAAATAAATAAGCTCAAAAAACAAACAAACAAAAGTGCTACCTAAATTCAGCCCTCTGCCGAGAAAGGGAAAGAGAAAACTACTCTCACTCCTCCTGAGTTATCAGGGTAGGGATAGAGGAGCCAGGATTGTGTCAAGTTTTAAGGGTGGACTAAAGAATCTAACCACTATCTAAAACTTTTTAATTCAGCAGTTACTGGAAAACAATTCTGTTTCAAGTTGGAGGCTTCTGGAATTCAGGTTGCCATTAACCTAGAGCAAACTTGAAGCCCCTCAGGTTAACCCCTCCAGAGGTCTTTCAAGTATGCTCTCATTTGACCTTGAATAGTCTCATCCAAAATTTTAATCCTTCTGACTTTCAATTTATACAACCTGTTCAGTTTCATAATAATAACAAACCCTAAAGTATAATTTGCAAAAACGAAATCCACTATAATAAAGCAAAGACATATTAAGCATTTGTGCCAGGCAAGGTGTTACGAGTTACAATATTTCATTCAAACTTCACAACTGCCAAATATCCTGATTTTAGAGATAACACAACTGAGTCTCTCTCTCTTTTTTTTTAAGTAGGATCCACGCCCAACGTGGGGCCAGAAGTCACCACGTGGAGATCAAGAGTCAGAGATGAAGAGAGAGTGGACCCCTGAGATCAAGAGTCTGAGTGCTCCACCCACTGAGCCAGCCAGGTGCCCCAAGGCAACATGTTAATTAACATGTCCAAGGTCACGCAACTAGGAAGTAGCTAACGGAAAAGCAACCAACACTACCTCCTTGTGGCAAATATTTAGGTCTATGGGACAAACACCTAAATTAAAGATTTTTGTTTATAAATTATACTCAAGAGTGGGAATAGAATGCTAGGAGAAAAACCAACATGTACAAACTTACTAAGAAAATGAGTCCCCCCGTAACCTTGTCTGCCAAAAATCTCTGCCTCTTCCCCAGCCTGCCACAAAACTAGCAATTCTTGGGGCACCTGGGTGGCTCAGTCCGTTGAACTTCTGACTTCAGCTCAGGTTATGATCTCATGGTTTGTGGACTCGAGCCCCAGATCGGGGTCTCTGCCTGTCAGTGCAGAGCCCGCTTCAGATCCTCTGTCCCCCCCTCTGTCTGCCCCTTCCCCCTCTCAAATATAAAAAAAAGTTTAAAAAAATGTAGCAATTCTTTTCAAGAGGTCACAAGAAGACTCCCTAAAAGGCATATGAAAAATATGAAAAAATTGTAGTATTTTAACATTTAAGTAAGGAAAAAATAAAAATACATAAAATCTGACAAACAACAGCGTGGGCCAAAAATAACTATGGCCAAGAAACAGAAAACAGTTCCACCACTAGTAAAGGAATCAGTTTTCCAAGATGGACCTCAATTTCCTCCTCTACCAAATAAGACAGTGCTTCATGAAGTGTCCTACCATAAATGACAGAAGATAAAGTCTAAAATGAATGAAGAGAAATACATTTCTTAGTTTCTGAAGAGTCTAGTTAGAACGCTTAAGAGTCAAGAGAACCACCTTACTAGTTTTGAGTTTGAGTTCATGTTGAAACATGCACGCTTAGGAGCTAAATTTCATAATGCAGCAATATACTACCCTCACGGACCCCGATCGAAGTGCAGTTACGCTAACTAAAAGCACAGCGCTGTACACAAAATCTCCCCAAACACATAAGGGGAAGGCAAAATAGGAGCCAGGAACCAGCAGCACATCTGATATGCGGGCAATCAGGCTTCCAACTGGAAGCAGGCAATAAAGGTTCCCTAATGGTTGCAGAACACAGTATTCCTGAGTCGGTGGTACCCAATTTTTGACAGAGTAATATTCTTTTTTTTTTTTTTATCTTTTTCAATTAAAAAATTGTTTAATGTTAATTTTGAGAAAGAGAGCACAAGCAGGTGAGGGGCAGAGAGAGGGAGACAAGAGTCCCAAGCAAGCTCCAGGCTCTGAGCTGTCAGCACAGGGCCTCACTCAGGGCTCAAACCCACGGACCTTGGGATCATGACCTGAGCTGAAGTCAGACGTTTAACCAACGGAGCCACCCAGGCCCCCAGAAAGAGTAATACTCTTATCATAAGCCCGATCAATATTTAAGCTCTCTTGCAGACCTCAGGAAGCAACCATACATGCTGTAAAAACGGAAGAATTAGAACGGAGCACAGCAGTTTCTAAAATGACAGAACGGTCAGTGAAGGAGACATACAAAACGCGAAATGCCTGATTAAAAAAAAAGTATATTGTGTCCTGCAAGTAAACATATAGTGTTCGCAGAAGACACTGCGGGTGTTCATGCCCGGGTATCCGGAAAGGCCACCTCTGCTCCTACATGGAGCGCGACGCGCCTGGCGGCTCAATGTCACCTTCGCCGAAGCGCTGTAGGCCGGCGGCTGACACTCCCAGTCAGATGGGTGCAGGGGTCAGCGCCAGGGCACGGTCACGGCCAGGGGACCGAAGGGGTCCAGTGGGCACGCGAGGTGCGTGCGCCCCCTCACTGGGGCCCACAGCATGTCTACACCGGACTGGTCCGCGGTGCCCGCACCAGGAAGTCGCGCTGGGGGAGGCCCCCGGGACCGCGTCTTCCAGATCCCCACAACTGGAGGCCGCGGGGAGAGCGGCCAGCGGTCACCAGGTTCCGTCGCACGCCCGCGGGGCAAGGGCTAGGCCGCTAGGCGAGCCCGCCCTCGAGTGGCGGCGGGGGCCCAGGTCACCGCAAGGACACGCGGGCGCGAGGAGCGGCGGCGGGGGCCTTACCGGCGGCGGAGCCGGGGCCGGGAGCTGGGTACAGGAGGCCTCGGGGGCTGGCACGGGGGGCTGCGGCTGCTGCTACAGCGCAACGGCGGAGAGCGGCGCCGAGCATGACGGCTATGGCGGCGCGCAGTCTAAGGCTGAAGGGAAGCCGGGTGTGAACTCAAAGGCCGCTCGGGAGCTCGTGGGGGCCGGACTCACGCACCGACGCACGGCAGGCGGAGCGTGAGGTCCCGCCCACTGCGGCGCTCGTGCCTTGGCGGGAGGGGGCACCACGCGGACGTTGGCAGGCTACGGCGGCGCGCTAAGGACAAACCATTTCCAACGCTGCGCCCCGCCCCGTTCCGCCGCGCGCTGCCGGCTCTGCTTGCAGCGTCCTTCCGGGAGAGGATGTAAAGAAGGTGAGCGGTGGGCAGTAAATGGTGTCCTGGTTCAAGTCCGCTCAGGAGGCGATTTCATCACCTCAAAATGGGAGCAATAAGGGGCTCCTGGCCTTCTCGGTAGAGCATGAGACTCTTGTTCTCAGGGTCGCGAGTTGAGCACCACTTTGGTCTTAGGGATTACTTAAGGAAAAAAAGGGAAGCGATAACAATCATAACAATGTCAAGTTGTAATAAAAAGACCTTCTTTGCTTAACTTCCCCTGTTTGAGCCTAAAATAAGAGAATGGGAAAAAAACAGAACTGCTTACATGTAAGGGATCTTATTAGTAATTGTTCTTATATCACAGACCCGCAAGCATTAACATGAGTTCAGCCACTTCACTACAGGAATACGCTCAGAAAGTAGGTTGCTTGCTGGCAGTCAAGGCTCCCAAATCCCCAGTTTTGAGGACTTTCCTGGATATTTGTTGTGTACCGACTTCGATTTCAAATCCATGTTTTGAAAGTTTGTTTTAGACAAAGTCGTTTGTGGTTTCAGTCTGTTTAGAGTAACTTATTTTTTGAAATTTTTGAAGTTGGATATTAAGGCTTTTATTAGTGTTTATTTATTTTGAGAGACAGCGGGGTGGAGAGAAGGGCAGAGAGAGAGAGAGAGACAAGATCCTAAGTGGGTTCCTCTCTTACAGCAGACAGCGGGATATGGGACTTGAACTCATGAACCAAGAGATCATGACCTGAGCTGAAGTCGGAAACTTACTGACTGAGCCACCCAGACACCCCAGAGATTAAGATTTCTCGGAATGAGCAATGGCACCTTGAGTGGAGAGGACCATTAGGTCACTGGCAGCATGGTGAGGGCAGAGGTGCCCATCACATGATGGACTTTCAAACTTTGAATGTAAAGAATTTGTGAGGGGGCGCCTGGGCGGCTTAGTTGGTTAAGCATCTAAATTCTGGGTCGGGTCATTATCTCATGGTCCATGAGCTCAAGCCCTGCGTTGGGGTTCTGTGCTGACAGTGCAGAATCTGCTTGGGATTCTCTCTCTCTCTCTCTTTCTTGCTGCCCCTCCCCCACTTTTGTGTGCATATGCTCTTGCTCTCCCTCCGTCTCAAAATAACAACTTAACAACAAAAAAAGTATTTGTGAGGACTCACCAGAGGGTCCGTCTGAGCAAGACTACCCTTTGCTGTTCTCAGAAGAACTTGAGACACTTGCTCCTGCCATGGCCAGGCTGGCAGCTCTTCGTTGGCAGTGGTTTATAGATCACACAGCAGTTTTAGGTAGATAAGGGACATCTGTTTCTGCCTTGGCAAGGCCACTCCTTGTAGGCAGTGGCACAAGGCGTGTCACGGTCTCTGGAGTAGTAACGTTTAGAACAGCCTACCGTGCCTACAAACTCAGGCCTTGGCCTGCTTACTATGTGCCCCAATAGCGAGGGATCTAGGCAGGCAGCTGATATACCCAGGTTTTAGTTGGAGGGACAGACTCTACCAAGAACCAACTCATAGAAGGGTACACCTCAACTAAATCTGGACTTTCTTTCATCTCCAAACGGTATCTGGAAAAATAGTATTAATCTGTCATTGGTTTGGAGTATGTCATTTCTTCTTGGCTCCTTAGAAGACATTAGCCTATATGCTATTGGCTTATGAATTACTATTATAAATTATAATTAACACGGTGAACCTGTGTTAAGTAAATTATTGGCAAAGACAGCCCCAGTCTCTGAGCATGCCTCAAACAAAACAATATTTCTGGCCAAACACCTGCTCCCCATCCCTAGAGTAGGGCTTCTATAGCAGACTGCTCGAAATGGGGTTGATGACATTCTAAGGCTCTTAACATCTAATCTGGACTCGGTAACTACATCCTGACGTTGTCAGAATGTGGCCTGGGCCACTTCCCCAGGCCTGAATTACCGCGCTGCCGCCCAGAGTCAATAAGACAGTCTCTTGCCTTGGTTTCCTTCACTCTCCATCCCTGGACTCACCGAGGAAAGACAAGGTGGACACTGAGGCCCCTCTTGCTCCCTCCGGCCCTTCCGCCAGGGCACAAGCATCTTTCCTGCTCTTTTCCCCTTCCTAGCAGTGCGGCTTTGTGGCCAGCACAAAGGGATAAAAAAGCTTTTCTTTTCAAAGCATCTGCCCTCTCCTTCTCCCACCAGCCTAACCAAAGGATACTTGGAGCAGCTTTGACCTCTTTGTGTTTTCATTAATATTCTTCGAATCTCTAAGAGCTGGAAGCGCGGGATGAGGGCAGGACTCTCACAGTTAGGAAAGTCTTGGGGTATGTTGCACCTGGAGCCCAGCTGCTGTCTCTGCTGTCCGTCTCTCCACGTCGCCTTCGGTGCCTTGGATCGCCTACTGGAGCGCTGTTGTTTAATACAATTATGGTTATAATTTATTACGTGTCACTGAATGCTGCAAACTGTTTTTTTTTTTTTATTTGTGTTTTAAAGCAAGCTCTACCCCCAACGTGGGGCTTAAACTCACATTTTCGTCTTTGTTTATTTTTTTTATTTTTATTTATTTCTTTATTTTTAATTTTTTTTAATGTTTATTTATTTTTGAGAGACAAAGAGACAGAGCATGAGCAGGGGAAGGGCAGAGAGAGAGGCAGACACAGAATCCGAAAGCAGGCTCCAGGCTCTGAGCCATCAGCACAGAGCCCGACGCGGGGCTCGAACTCACAGACCGTGAGATCATGACCTGAGCCGAAGTCGGCCGCTTAACCAACTGAGCCACCCAGGCGCCCCTCGTCTTTGTTTTTGACATAGAGGTATTATTTTCTAGCTCTGGAACAATCTGTGATTAATTAACACCTTTATTTTTTATTTTTAAATATTTATTATTTATTTATTTAAGTTTACATCCAAGTTAGTTAGCATGTAGTGCAATAATGATTTCAGGAGTAGAGTCCAGTGATTCATACCCTATGTATAACACCCAGTGCTCATCCCAGCAAGTGTCTTCCTTAATGCCCCTTACCCATTTGGCCCATCCCCCCACCCACAACCCCTCCAACAACCCTCAGTTTGTTCTCTGTATTTAAGAGTCTCTTATGTTTTGTCCCCCTCCTTGTTTTTTATATTATTTTTGCTGCCCTTCCCTTATGTTCATCTATTTTGTATCTTACATTCCTCATATGAGTAAAGTCATATGGTATTTGTCTCTCTCTGATTGACAAATTTTACTTAGTGTAATACCCTCTAGTTCCTGTAGTTGCAATCCTGTAGTTGCAAATGGCAAGGTTTCATTAATTTTGATTGCCGAGTAACACTCCACACACACACACACACACACACACACATTTATATATATATATATATATACACATGCATACCACATCTTTATCCATTCATCCTTTGATGGACATTTGGGCTCTTTCCATACTTTGGGTATTGTTGATAGCGCTGCTATAAACATTGGGGTGCACGTGCCCCTTTGAAACAGCACACCTGGATCCCTTGGATAAATGCCTAGTAGTGCAATTGCTGGGTCGTAGGGTAGTTCTATTTTTAACTTTTTGAGGAACCTCCACACTGTTCTCCAGAGTGGCTGCACCGGTTTGCATTCCCATCGAACTCACGGTTCTGAGATCAAGAGTCCCACACTCTACCAACTGAGCCAGCGGGTCACTCCTGCAAACTATTTATTATCCCATCTAAGCCTCATCCCAACCTTGTGAAAGAAGTATTTATCCCCGTTTTATGGATGAAGGAATAGATTCAAAGCCCTTTGAATTCTTGCCCAAGAGTCAGACAGCTAATAAATTGTAGTGCTTAGATTTGAGTCCAGGTTTATCTGATTCTAGAAGTTGTGGATTTTTCCCCCCACCACCTCTGAAGGGAGGCTTTGATGGCTTCTCAGTGAATTCTGAAGCCTCTGCTATAAGAACAGCCCTCATCACCTATACTAGTTTTTTATTGCTGCATAACAATTTACCACAAACTAAGCAGCTTCAAACAATACCCATTTCTTATTCCCCGGTTTCTGGAGGCCAGAAGTCCAGGCGTGGCATGACTCTGCTCGGGGTCGCACAAGACTGAAATCAAGATGTCAGTCAGGTCTGTGGTCTCATCTGGAGCTCAGAGCCCTCTTCTGAGCTTGTTCAGGGGGGTTGGCAGAATTCAGTTCCTCACAGTTGTAGGACTGAGTGCCCGTTTTTTTTCTTGCTGACTGTTAGCACAGAACCACTCTCAGCTAGGAGAGGCCACCCTCAGGGCCTTACCACGTGGCCCCTCCACTGCTTGTATCTTCAAGCCAGCAGGAGAGGGTCTCTAACACTTAGCCCCTTTTAAAGACCTCATGTGATTAGGCGAGGCACATCCAGAGTAACCTATTCTTTTGATTAAGTCAAAGTAAGCGGATTAGTAGCCTCATCTTGGAAACGATATCCCATCAACATTCACAGATTCCACCCCAGTTACACCAGGGGAGTTGAATCTCGGGGGCTGCCTTTGAACTCGGCCTACCGCATCACTTGACGGGGGCTGCTTGTTCCCAAGTTTGCCTCCAGCTGTGCTCCCAGGCCCCCAGTCCTTTCTGCTGCTTCTGGTGGGTGCTCCTTCCCAGTAAGATTGAGGCCAGACATCCTGGCTCTTGCTCAAGGCCCTCAGAGTCTTTTGTCTCTCACTACCGTCATCTGGCCCGAATGCTTTTCCTCCCCGCTGGAGAAGGAGCTGCTGGACTTCTAATGCCTCAAGGGTGTCAGTCACCAGCCTGTCAGCTTCCTGCTGCAGCCCAGAGCCTTCATGCTGGAAGAGCTGTGATAAGGCACGTCTGATGTGTGCAGAGAAGGGGGGATGAAGCTGTGGAGCTTGTGAGGGTAAAGGCACTGTTCCACCATGTGGATGTCTGGTAAAGGGAAGACCACAGTCCAGAAGAGCTCTTGTTTTCTCTGGTGGGAATGGGGCATGTGCTGGGAAAGGAAATGAGTGCTGCCTTTCAAGGCCGGAAGTTACCCTTGAGGCCGTTAGTCCGACTGATCCCACTTCCATTTCCTCGAGTCCCTTGAACACCTCCAGCGATGAGAATCTCACTGCTAGGGGACTGGCGATAGGCAAGAGAAGGTACCTGAGACTGTGACGTTCTTGCTGCCATTGAATTACCGCTCTGCCACGTGCCCTTAGACAAGTCACTTCAATTTCTCGAACCACCGTTTTCTCAGCTATAAAATGGGAATAATAACGGAACCTACCTAAAAGGTTGTTGGGAAGATTACAGACGATAACGCATGTGAAACACTGTCCTGGCTGGCCCACAGTAAGGGCTCGATAAACGGTAACTAGAAAAAGTATTTTCCTATTGGAAAATCATAGTTCTTTTCCCAGGGCAGAGCAGGTTGTGATGTGGGTACAAGGCATGGAGGTGATATGGACAAATACACCACTGTGGTCCCCTGAGAATCAGGGAGAAGGGGCAGCAGAAGGAAATAGCCTTCGAAGGTAACCCCGTGGGGCTGCCATTAAGGTTTTAATGGCACTTTTTCACAATGTAGTTACTTATTTCTATTATGTAATTTCCTAAAATATTACTTAAAATATTTTTAATGTTTATTTATTTTTGAGAGGGAGAGCATAAGCGGGGAGGGGAAGAGAGAGAAAGGGAGACACAGAATCCAAAGCAGGCTCCAGGCTTTGAGCTGTCAGCCAGAGCTCAACGCAGGGCTGGAACCCACGAACCATGAGATCATGACCTGAGCCAAGGTCCGACGCTGAACCGACTGAACCACCCAGGTGCCCCCTAAAATATTATTTTTATAATCAGAAAATCATTAAAGGATATAATTTTTATTGAGATGTAACTTACATACCATAAGATCCATCTTTTTTTTTTTTTTTTTTTTTTTTGAGAGAAGCAGAGAAAGTATGAATGGGGAAGGGGCAGAGAGAGGAGAGAGGGAGCATCCCAGAATCCCAAGCAGGCTCTGTGCACCGACTGCCCTGATCCAGGGCTTGAACTCACAAAACTGTCAATTCATGACCTGAGCTGAAATCAAGAGTTGGACGCTTCCCCAACTGAGCCACCCAGGCGCCCCAAGATCCGCCCTTTTGAAGTGTACAGTTCAGTTGTAGTATATTCCCTATGTTGTGTTATCACTATCACTAATTCCAGAACATTTTCATCACCCCAAAAAGAATCTCTCTACCCGGTGGCACCCACCAAGCCCATCCTAAGCAACCACTAATCTACCTTCTGTCTCTGTGGATTTGCCTGTTCTGGACATGTCATATAAATAGAGTCAGACGATCTGTGGGGTTCTTGTGTGTGTCTGGGGTCTTTCACTTAGCATGTTTTCAAGGTTCATTCGTGTCACATGAATCAGTACCTCACTCCTCAGTGTGCCAGAATTATGCTCCATTGTGTGGGTATGCCACATTTTGTTTGCCCATTCATCAGCTTATGGGCATTTGAGTTGTTTCCACCTCTGGCTATTATGAATAAGACTGCTATGGATATAGTGTACAAACGTTTTAATGTTTTTGTACGGACGTGTATTTCCCATTCTCTTGGGTATATATCTAGTAGTATGATATGGGTCATGGGGTAGCTCTATGTGTAACTTTTGGAAGAATTGCCAAATTGTTCCAAAGCAGCCCGTACTACTTTGCATTCCCGCCAACAATGTATGCAGGTTCCAGTTTTTCCACATCCTTATCATTGGTTTTTTAACAAAGAAAGATAAGTCTTTGTAACTGTTTGAGCTGCGCCCCACACCCTCCGTTTCCTTTTGGGAAACAGGACCCGGGGCAGGGGAGCCCTGTGCTCTCAGTCCATTAGCTGCTCTTGGACCGGGGTCACCCTCCAGCTCCCCGAGCCCAGTCTCTCTTTCCCAGAACCACCTCTAGGGGGCAGCTCACAACAGTTCTTCAGCAGTTACGTTTCTCTCCCCAGAAAAGGGTTCAAACTGTGGCTGAAGGTGAAGGGAAAGAGAAAGAGATTTAATTTTGTGTCTCTCCTCCCGGTGTGCCTGCCGTTCTGTATATTTTAGCTCACGGAATAGTCAACCCTGAATAGCCACCAAAAATCATATGAAGATTTTACTAAAAATGCCTATTTCCAGGTCCTTCGTAGGAGATTCTGATCCTGTTGGTTTGGAGTGCAGCCCAGGCATTCTGTATTTTTAACAAGTGCCCCAGATGATTCTGATGATGAACCATAGTTGGGAAGCAAGGTGTTATTATATCCTTTATCCCACAGCAGTCCAGCCCATTTTGCAGAGGAGAAAGCTGAGGCTCAGGGAAGAATTAAGTTGCCCCAAATCAAGGTTAAGTTGACTTCCTCCAGAGCCTGTGGTATGTTCAGTATGACGCCAGGCATCGCATTTGCTGACACAGGCCTGCGGAACAGAGAGCCTCTCTCCATGCAGGACTGGAAATTCTGATAGCAAGGACCTTGGCAAACACCCGACCTTCCTGTTTCCCTATTTCCACCGGATATGGTGAGAATACCTATTGTTTTTGATTCCTAAGGCCGCTGTAACAAACTACCAGAGACGGGTGACTTAAAACCACAGAAATTTATTCTCTCATAGTTCTGGAAGCTCGAAGTCCAAAATCAAGTTGGCGGCAGGACCATGCTGTCTCTGAAGGGTCCAGGGAAGAATGCGTTCCATGCATTTTTCTTAGCGTCTGTTGTTTGCGGGCAATCCTCAGCATTCCTTGGCTTGCAGCCGTGTAACGCCAATCTTTGTCTACGTCTTCACGTGTCGCTTTTCTCTCTGTATGTCCCGTCTCTTCTCTTTTTATAAGGATACCAGTCATATTGGGTTAAGGACCCACCCTGCTTCACTATCTCTTCTTACATATTAATTAACATCTGTAAGGACCCTGTTTTGAAATAGTCACATTCACAGGTACCAGGGTTAGGGCCTCAAAATATCTTTTTTTTGGGGGGTGGGTGCAGGGGAGACACAGTTCCACCCACAATATCTCTGATAATCAGCAGATGTTAAACAAACCAGAATCCTCATGTTGGATGCACAAACCCAATCACTATGGTGACACTTAGATTCTTCCTTTTTTTTATGTTTATTTTTAAGAGAGAGAGAGACAGAGTGAGAGAGGGAAAGGGACAGAGAGAGAGAGGGAGACACAGAGTCCAAAGGAGGCTCCAAGCTCTGAGCTGTCAGCACAGAGTCCGATGCGGGGCTCGAACTCACAAACTGTGAGATCATGACCTGAGCCGAAGTCGGATGCTTAACCTACTGAGCCACCCAGGCGCCCCGACACTTAGCTTCTTCTGAAGGCACGTAGAACCTAAGGGCCCACATGGGAAGAGAAGCTTGGTGGGCACAGGGGAAGCTGGCCACTATCCATGGGGCTTGACAGTTAAGGACTTTGATGTGGCATCTGAACAATTCATAAATCTGGCTCAACCAGATTCAGTCAGTAGCTTTTATTCAGTCAATAGCTTCCTGTGTGTCAAGAGCTGGGTAGGGAGCAAGGCAGGCAGGATCCATTCAATCATGACATCTGGTTTATTGGGGCGACTGACAACCAGAGGATCACGCTAATGAGGGCACAATTACAAACTAAGATCTGTGCTCTGAGAATCCTGGTGTCACCAAGGAGACCCTCCTGTGGCTGTATTTCCTTCCTTTCCTCCCTTCCTTCCTCCCTTCCCTACCCCCCTCCCTCCCCCCCCTTGCTCGCTTAGTTGTTCCTTCCCTCCCTTGCTTTTATCAATTACCTCTCTCTTCGGAGACCTGGAGGTATTGCAACATCTCAGTGAAATAGAGGGGACTAGCAGTGTAGGCATAGCAACAACCCAAACTGCAGAATTAATGGAGTAGAGGCCGGGAGATGGAGGGGTGGGGTGCCCCCCTCTGTGCAGTGACCAGGCCCTGGCAGATTCATGGCCAGCGGACCACAGCCCCTAAAGCTTTTACCAATGTGAAGCTGTGGACCTCCTCCCCTCCAAAAATCCCTTTATTGATTGGCCCTTTACATAACATGTCCCCTGGGAAGCGAGGCAGGCAGGCCAAGCCCTGGCCAGGGTAGGGTTAATGCCACAAAGAGAAGTCTCACTCTGTCCTGGCTGTAAGGGCCGTGAAATCCTACCCAGCCTGGGTAGCTCAGACCTGTCTCCATCTCTGTGCTTACTACCCCTGTCCCGTCTCTTACCTCCCTGTGGCCTCCACGAGCCTGTCAGGCCCCTTCCAGTCTACCTTCCACTTACACAGGTGTCAGAGGGCTACTTCTCAAATGCCAGTCAAGGTGGGACACTCCCTGGCTCCCGTCGGCCTCCCGCTTCAGAGAGGCCCCCAGTGACCTGGCTCTGACCTGAAGTACACCCGCCCCACCTGCCTCTCGCCAGGGATCCTTCAGACACTTGTATCCTTCAGACACTTGTCACTGCCTCAACACCAGATGGAGCATCCTACCTCTCTGTGCTCTGCCCAGAACTGCTTGCCCGTCCTACTCAGCTGGCTAACTCCTTCTGGTCCTTGGGGGACCAGCTGTATCAGCACCTCCGGGTGCATTAAGCACCCCTTCTCAGAGCTCCCACCTTTCCCCACTACCATTGCATTGTGTTGTAACTTTTCTTTCTTTCCACCATCCTTGAGGCAGGAATAATGTCTGATTATACTGTGATTCTTCCCCCCTACGCCCCCTGCCCCAGCCCCACCCTGTGCCTAGACTGGGATCTGGCACAATGAAGTAGAGGCCGGGAGATGGAGGGGTGGGGTGCCACAGGGGAGACACCTGGAGGGCCGCTGCCCATCGCCCACAGGCCCCAGCCGTGGATCGTATACACTGATGTTCCCAAATGGATTTCGACTGTGTGACCTGACAACTTTGTGGGCGTGAGACTTCACTGCCACCCCTAGCTCCAAGTGGCCCAAACCGGGGCCCAGGAAGCTCCCAGACAGAGGTCACTGCTGCAAAGATGGGGTCTCCTAGAGGAGCTTCCACTCCCGTTCTGCCACTAGTCAGTGAGCCATCTCTGAGGCGCTCCTGGGGCCACTCACCCCTTATTCCAGCACTTCTCAGGTTTCCGCCTCAGTCTTGGGGGTTGGGGGGGTATAGGGACAACCTGTCACCTTCCTTTGGAGCCTGCTCCTGGGTCCGCAGGGCCAGACGATCAGTAAGGCAGGCCTGCGGCGCTCATGGGTGCTGGGTTCCACTGTCGCCCGTGAGCATCTATGAAAAGCTTGGGAACTGAATGCGCTGGGGTGGAGTAGGGGCGCAGAAAACAAAGTGTTTCGTTACCTGCTTTCTGGCACGGGAGGCAGACGCTCAGCCCGCCATGAGGCCAGGTTAATGCCCTAAAGGTGGGGACACAACAAGCCCCTCTCCTCCCCATACCGCAAGATGAGTTTCTAGGCAGGAAAGGGACTTAGCTGATCCTCACGGTCAAAAAAAGCAAGCCTCTGCAGCCTCCCCCCACACACACACCAAGCCTCTGCTTGCATAGTCTTGGTGACCCGGCAATCAGGACTTCAGATACTGGTTTTGGAAGGTTGGCCCTTTCCCAGAACAAGACCAGTCTTCTGTAAGCTTCTACCATGCCGGGCCTCTTCCAAGTTTTATCATTTACTTCACATGCACAAGCCCAGGGCCAGCCCAGGACACCTTAGCTGGCAGGATAGCGCATTTTTTTCCAGCCTTCTTGGACCACCCGTGAGAGGGTCAGACAAGCGCACATAAACCCCTCGGTCCTTCCCAGGGACCCCTCGAGAACAAGAAATTGGGGAGCGCAAACAGCGCCAGAGTCTAGATCCAAAGCTCGAGGAGAAATATGGGTGGGGGACAACTCCCTGAAGAGCCCCTCTTGTCAGCTGCAGAAACTCACCTCTTGTCGCCGGAAGAATTTATTCAGGCTTCTGCCAGCAAAGTGACTTCCATTCTCTCCATCGCCTTTCCAGAGGTGCTGTTGAGTTGCACGTGGTAGGGGCTGTTTCTGAGATCCGGGGGCTGTGTGCCCCCGCCCCACCTGCTAGAGTCGTTTCAGCACACAGCACCCCTCCCCCCACCCAACTACGAGTTGGGCCGAGAGGCTTATGAGGCTGTTATCTCTCAACAGACAGCTGTGCAGGGCTGGAGGCAGCAGCTTATCAGGGAGCCTGCAGTGATTCACGGCCCAAGTTCCAGCTTCTCTGCTGAATAGTAATTTCCAGCAGTAGATTTGTGCTTAGTCTCTCTCTTCACCCTCTCTCCTCCCCCTCTCCCAAGGGTGTGCTGTCCTTTCCGAGAGAGAGCAGTGAAGGGGAGATCCTACCGATGGTGATGAGGGGTTTTGTGCCAGCTTTCTGGATAGGGCTGTCAATTGGCAGGAGGCTGCAGGTTTAGGGAGCCCGGTGGGGTGTGCCTCCCTTGGCAGTGACCCCCAGGAGAGTTCACTGGCGCTCGCCTTCCTTCCCTTCCCAGAGAAGCAATGTGTTGCTCCCTTTCCATCAGTGGCAATGCATCAGGGGACAAAGGCCCCCTTCTGGCCACAAGCCCCTGTGGCTAGGGCCAGCCAGGGAAGGCTGGGGGCGGGAGAAGCCCGGACTGGGCAATGCCCCTCTTGCTCTTGCTCCATTTTGAAGCGGTCCAGTCTCTGTGCCTGACCCTGAAGACTCCAGAGGCCAAGGACTCCAGGCTGCTGGGGACGGAGACACAGGGGGCAGGCCAAAGCAGTCCCCGCGTAGGTTGAGTGATAAGGAAAAAACCTGGGGCCAGAGTCTTTTTTTGTGTTTGTTTTATTGGAAGCAGGACTCCAGCTGTGGGATTCAGGGGAGTAGCATAGAGAGTTCTGTCCTGGGTCTCTCCTGGGCCAGTGGGGAAGGGGCGGGGGTGTTAAAAGAGCTAGAGCCCACCCATGGAGGCACTCCTGCACTATGATCTCAGGATGCTCCTTAAGAGTAGGGTGAGGAAAACTAGAAGGAATCAGTGTCCTGGGGTACAGGCAGAATAGACCCCCCCCCCAACTCAGGTACCCGGCCCTCCAACAGTCACTTTCTTACCCCTGGCCCTTAGCCACCAGTGGAGGTGATTCCAAGAACTCTCCTGGGCTTCCACACTCCAGGCCCCCCCCTCACGAATACTGAATGTCTTTAACCCTTAGGGGTCTTGAGCAAGGCTCAAGAGTCCCACTGCCCACCACTCCCCGGCCCCCCAAGAAGGTCCTAGTATGGCTCAGAAAAGCTGAAGGTGGAGTTCTGCATCTTCGGGCAACACAAGTGGAGGTGCAACCACCCACGAAGCTTCTTTCCCTAGGGTTCCTCTCTTGTGGCCTTGTGCTCCATGCTGACAGTCTGCGGAGCTGTGTCCAGAGCACCGAGGCATAAAAGGCTGGAGATACGTCTCAAGGTCGAGGCGCTGCGGGTGAGACCCAGCTGGTCTAGGTGGCCCAGACCCACGAGTTCTCAGGCCGTCCGGTCCTCTTCCGTAGCACTTGGTTCAGGTTGTGACCGCTTCGCAGAGCCTTCTCCAGCCGCGGGTTCCCCTAGGCTCCTCTTGGACGTCGGTGCGGTTGGCTGGGATGAGGGTGCAGGATGGGAGTTCGGGGGCTGATAGCCGGGTTGGCAGGGATCCAGTGCATCCTTGGAAAGTAGGATGGCGAGGCTGGGCACGTTCTTAAGTACACTGAGACTGGCGGCAGGCTCACCAGGCTCCTGACCCGGTGTGGGCCCCGGCGGGAGGCTCTGCCACACCTCGCGCACGCTCCGGTAGCGCAGCCGCGTGACCTGATGCAGGCCCGCCAGGCGGCGCTTGAGGATCTCCGCGCACGTGACGGTCTTGGTGGTGGCCCGACCGCAGCCGCTGAAGACGATGGCGCGCGTGGCTGGCTGCGCCATGCTGGCGGTGGCAAAAGCCAGCAGGTTCCGGATCTTGCTGCCCTCTTTGACCCGCATGTGCACGGCTCCCGGCGCCAGGTCTGCGAAAGGGCTGGGGCCCGGGCCGCCCCCCTCGGCACCGTCCCCCACCGGCGCCTCCTCCGAGCGCACCTTACGGAAGTTCTCCATGCGCCGTCGTCGTTGCCCGGACCGCGGGGACGCGGGCTTCGCCATGGGGCCGCCTCAGCCCCGGGGCTGCATGGCGGCCGGTCGCGCCCGGCAAGGGCCGGCAGGGGTAAGGGTGCCGGAGCGGCGTGGAAGCTGTTGGGAGGGGTGGGACGGCGCGATCCTCGCTTCCGACTTCTCTCCAGTGGGCGCTGCTCTACGCGGCGCTCTAGGCGCCCAGTGCTCCGCGCCTTTAGCGGAGGCCCCGCCTGGGAGCCTGGAAGCCCACGCCCCCACCTCCGGGCCCCGCCCCTAACCCGGCTCCGCCCGCCCCCGTCCTAGCCTCTCCGCCTCCAGGATCCAGTCCCGAGTACAGACACAGGGGCGTGGGAGCTGTGCCCACGGTTCGCTGCAATGGCAGCGCCAGGGGGTGACTTGCCAGAGTAGGCTCCCCCGTAATCGCCAGCGCCCTCCCTGAGCCAACCCTCATAAACGGACAACCTAAATAAAAACTGCGTTCGCGATGCAAAAGCCGCTTCGAGCCGGGTCCCCGAGCCCCTTGCGCGTTCCAGCTGAAGGCCGCCCCTTGTCCCCTCCCAAGGAGGGGCTTCCGAGAGGCCTGCTTGGGGCCTCTTTCTCCCACCCCTCAGGGGGACCCCCACCCCCCACTCTGTCCCTCCCGCGCGGGAGCCGCTCGTCTCGCCTCAAGGACAGCCTGTGCACGGTCAGCAGAGTGCGGAGGCGCTGGCTGCCGCTGCGCTCAGTGCCGCCCTCGGACGACTAAGTCGCAGCGTGGTCCTCTAGTGCGGCCAGAGACTGGGGTCTCAGCTCGCCGCGCCAGACCCGAGCTGGAGGCTCCTGGACCCCTGTACACTCCTGGGCCGAAGGGGTGAGGCTCTAGGCCAGGCCGACCCTGAGGCGAATGGGAAGAGAACAAGGAGAGACCTTATCAAGAGGAGTTAAGCTACCTCCACCCATGCAGTGTCCACTATCGAAGCTACCTGTCGTAGGGTAAAACAGGCACTGTTCCGTGGTAACGTGGAACCCTTTCTTCCCAGGTGGTGCTCATTGTTAGTCAGTTTCAGCCCCCCTGAGACCCGGTGGGGTCCTTTTTCAAAAAGGAGGCTGGATGAAGGCAGGTTTTGAGAGGGAGAAGAAAGGTGGGAAGTTGAAGCCTCGGGGGCGTTATGAAGCTACTGGGTGCCCTTCTCCGGGAACTCCACAGGACCGGGAGAGTAGCCCGACCTCCTACCAGGAGAGGTGGACAGTGAGAATGAGGCTGGGATTGAAGGACTGCTGATGGCGGGGGAGTTAAAAGGCGCTGGACCCTCCCTAGAAGTGCCCTAGGGCCTTGCCCTTCATCCTTCCATCCCCTCGCGCACGCGCATAGTCAGACAGACTGGTGCAGACCTGATCCGGGTAGGAGGTACTACCACCGGGCGTGGCGGGGAGGCTCCCGCAGAGCTGCGGCGGGCGGGAAACCTCAAAGTGAGGGCAGCTTGACAGTGACTGGGGGGAGCTGGGTCCCAGTCTTGAGACGAAGCTGTTCTCGTCTCCTCGTCGTCATCTTGTATGTCCTTGCTCTCGGCCCTGCTGTTCAGAACCCGGGCTGACCCCATTATCGCCCTTTAGGGAGTGGCTGGAGCTGGTGGACCTTTGCGCCCCAACGTTATGAGTGACCGACTCCGGCCTGGACCTCCTGCTCGCACGCCGGGCTCAGGAGCTCAAGGGGTCGCGTTTCGCTTGGAACCGGGACTTCAGCTCTGCCCCAGCGCCCCCGAGCCCCACGAGGAACGGGCATGGCAGCCTCGATAGAACACAAAGACTGAACTACAGCGCGTGGCGGGGCGCAGGGAACCTCAGGCAGCTGTTTCGGCTAGGCCCGGAAGAAAGTCCCCGAACGGGTGAAATCTACCTTAGAACCGGCTGGTTGGGAAGAAGCGAGCCCTCCATCTGCAGGAGTATGCAAGCCTCGGCTGAACTTTCACTTGGAGGGGATAGAGGCAGGGTCTGCAATTTGGAGGAAGGGGCCTGGGTTTGCATCGGGTTAGCACGCGGCTGTTCTGCGTCCGCTTGGGCCCTCGAAAGCACCCCTCTCCCCCTTCTACTACTGCCAGCTGTAGAAGACTCGGGTTCACCTCGCTCCCCAGTGAAGGGAGAGCGCCAAAAAGGCCCGCATTCCCTCCGGGTCCCCTCCCCTTCCCCGCTCCCTCTGCAGCACTTAAAATGTAAATGTACATCGTGATTAGCCGCCGGGTCGCTAATTACCGCTGAAGCCATTCATTACCCTGTCAGCTCGCGTCCCAGCCCGCCGGCTGTGCGCTCCTGCTGGGCGACCGGGTGGCTGGGCTGGAGGGGTGGAAGTGGGAGGGGTCCGGAGTGGGGGAACTGTGAGTAAGGGTAAGGAGACTGGCCGGGAGGAGCGGGGGCGGGAGAGGGGCCAGTGGGGGCGTAAAAAGCTGGCGGTGATGTATCCGCGCGAGGCCGGAAGAGGGGAAGCATGCTCAGGCAGCTGCGAATGGAGACCGAGGGGAGGTAGCAAGGATACGGGGGGGGGGGGGTCGAGGGGAGGAAGGGTGTGAGAGAGCAAACGGGGAAGAGGAGCCGGATGAAGGGAGAATACGCGGGGAGGTGGCCTGGAACCCCGGAGAAGGGGCGAACGCGGTTGGTAGAGGAGTAAAGGGCCGAGCTGTGGCAAGGTGGGCAAATATATGTGCGTATCAGAAGCGCATACCCCGCGAGGGGTAGAAACGTGGAAAGACAGTCAAGTCTTTCGGTTAAAAGAGCTGGGTAGGACCATTTTTTTTTTAAGCGCGCGACGGTGGGGGGGGGGCGGGGGATCTATTTCCATAAGTGTTTGTAGCTGTAAATGTATTTTTAAAATCTCTTTTAAGAAAAGAGCATACTGCATCTGTTGCCTCCGAGGCAGCATCCAGTTTTTGTGAGCCTCTTTAAGGAAAGAACTGCTAAATATGAATACAGAATTAAGCAAAGAGCCTTGGAACGGCCTGTGTAAGTGAGGTACTGACCTTGGCGCCCGAGCTTCATTTAGCTTCTTTTTGCCTCTATGTGACCTTGGGCAATTTACTTAACTCAGACGCCTTGGTGTTTTCGACTGTGAAATGGGGCTAACACAGGAACCTGCCTCATCAACTGGTTGGGAGACACACAGCATCTTAGAAACTTGGCTGGTAAATTCTCGGGAAAAGTTGGCTAATATTTTTCAATCATTATTTTAGAGTAAGATAAACTTTAAACATTAAAAAAATTTTTTAAACGTTTATTTATTTTCGAGACATAGAGACAGAGCGTGAGCAGGAGAAGGGCAGAGAGAGAGAGGGAGACGCAGAATCTGAAGCAGGCTCCAGGCTCTGAGCTGTCAGCACAGAGCCCGACGCAAGGCTCGAACTCACAGACCGTGAGATCATGACCTGAGCCGAAGTCGGCCACTTAACCGACTGAGCCACCCAGGCGCCACTAAACATTTTTTTAAAGGGAGGCGGGGAAGAAAAAGCTGCTGAAAGGAAAGGAAAATGAGCAGAGCCTTGGTAAGAGCGGTTTTCCTCATATGTTAGGGACGAGTTAGTGGCTCCTTAAACTCCTTTCATCCTTAGAGGAGGTGATGGGGTGGTTAGGTTGGAGGCCTTGCTCTGCAAAAAGACCTTCCCAGCAGTGCGTCCTGCCTGTGTGGACAAGTCTCTTCTCACCCCAAGGCTGGGAGAAACCCCCAGGTGCAGGACGGGTCTCCTCTGTCTCCAAAGGCAGGAAGAGAATGGGGAACTCCTAACGCTGCTGGTCCTGGCCCCAGCCTCTCTGGGCAAGCACTTGGGAACATGCAAAGGAATCAGGAACTGGAAAATTAAAAGGGGGCCAGAGGGAGCTCAGATTCATCAGGCACCTACCAAGTGCCCAGCATTGGGCCCGGTACTCTCAGGTCTATTCCCTGATTTAGTCTTTATAATCTTTCTTTTCATCATTGTTTGACGGTAGCGGAAACTGAGGCACAGAGGGGTTAAGTAACTTTGCCCAATGCGCCACAGCTAAAAAGCAGCAACCACAGGCATTTGAATGCAGGGTTTGCTGACTCTACTACCTCACCTGAGTGAGTATAAGAGGAAAGGAAACTGAAATGATTTGCGCTGCTCGGTAAAAATATAAGTTGGTTTTGGGGAAAGTGGGGTTCCTGCAGTGAGGAAGATATATCGGTTATCTATGGCTGCTTGAAAAAGCACACCCCCCCCCCAAATTCAGCAGGTGGAAACAAAAACATTCATATCTTACACAGTTCTCGAGAGCCAGAGATCCAAGAGCAGCTCGTAGGGGTGGTTCTAGCTCAGGTTCTTTCCTGAGCAACATCTTGCAGCCAAGATGTTGGCTGGGTCTGGGCAGGTCTGCTCCCCTGCTCACTCACGGGTTGGTTAGAGGCCTCAGTTCCTTATCACATTGGATGTCTCCAGAGACGTGCTCCTTACATATCTGTGGGCTTCCCCCAGAGCCAGTGATCAGAGAGAGAGAGAGAGGGAATGGGCAGGAAGCCACAGTGCCTTTTGTAGCCCAGCTTCCTCTGAAGACGAATTAGGTTCTACTTCTTGAAGGGAGCAGTGTCAGAAAATTCGTAGATGCTTCAAAGCCACAGCGGAAAGGGAGCATTTGGGAGGCAAATTTAGGAGCCGAGGCAATCAGGAATCAGTATTTTGAAGCAAATACGTGGCAAGACCTTAAATCAGGAAAGCCGGATTTATTTCCTGGCCTATAGAGAACACTTAATAAATGTTTGCTAAGTGGGTGCATGCGTGACAACTTTTCTAAGATGGGTTTCAAGACTCTGGTCATGGGCATAAGAGCAGTCACCACTTTAGAGGGCTCTCCCCAAAGGATGCATGGGATTATAGCTAGCAGAGGTCTTGGCAAATTTAACACGCTAGGCAAAAAGGCCTGGAGGGGAACTTGGCCTGAGGGAGAGAGAGCTGAGGGCTTTGCCTTGGAGGAGTCCTTGCCCAGGCTTGACTCCTCTTCTCTTAGACTGAGTTTCAAGCCCTAGGGCGATGCTCTAATTCCAGCTTCCCATCTCTGTCTCTCCCACCCCCAGCCCAACCTCCTTCCCTTGTCTCATCTCCAGTTACTGCTTTTGCCCATAGGCCAGCCAGGACAGCCTAGGAATTCCACCCATGATCAAGCCTCTGCCTTCAGGCTGCTCCTTCTGTGCTGGCTCTGGCCCTCCACACGGAGAACAGGAGTTTGCAGTGCAGACCCAGTGAGCCATCAACCTTGCATGAAATTCAGTTTCTTTCCTAGCATCAGGCCAAGTCACCTGAGTCCCAAGAGGAAGAAGAGGAGACGGGATACGCGAGGCCTAGAATAAGTGAGGAGACAGGAGTGTAGGAGGGGGAAGGAGAAGCAAAAAGCCATCAGAGCTGTTTCTCCGTCTTCCCAAAAGTTGGGTGCTGCCACTACTCCCCCCATCTTCTTTCTAGACTCCAGAGGCAAGTGTAGCATAAAGCCACTCACCTGGGCAAAGTTAGAGTTCCCAGGAGAGTGCTGGTCCCTAAAAGACTTCCAAGAGCCTACAGTGATCACCGCGGCCCCCATTATACCTTCAGAAGATAAGGTTATACTTCTAAGGCGGGAATTGACCCAAAACCAAAGAAACAGGATGTTCGAGAACCTTGGGGCGAGAGGAAGGTAGAGAGCTGATGAGGTGAGGGGGAATAGTTACCAATAACAGCTGACGCTTACTTAGCACTTACTGTGTGCCCGACACTGTACCCTGCGCTTACCACATACTAACTCGTTTCATGCAACGAACACTGTGGGGTAGCTGCTACCCAGGTCATAAGTAAGGTAGAGCCAGATCCAAAGTCAGACAGCCTGGCTCCAGAATCTGTTCTTAACCAAGGCACTTGACCCCTGCAGGAGGAAGGGCGGCAGGGCTGAAAGCTATCAGCTTTAGGCCTCCCTGGTTATCCATAATGATGCTCCTGGGACTCCAGGGTACAGTTCTGTTCTGCCAACGCTTGCCCGGGAGGGAGGGCTGCGCTTCCTCCTCCAACCTGGGGCGGAGCTAGGATGCTTAGTTGACGCCTTCCTAGACTTAAAACTATTCTATGGGGGTGCACTGAGTTTTTCTACAAGTTATAAAATGCTTGCCCGTCTGATACGCAGATGCAGTTAGTGCAGCGGTTAACAGGATAGACTCTGGAGCCCACTGCCTGAGCTCTGCCCCTTGCCAGCTGTGCCTTTGGTCAAATTTGGAACCCTCCTGTGCCTCGGTTTCCTTCCCTGTTCAACGGAAATGGTGATGGTGGCGGTAATAGTACTTAGCTCCTGGAATTGTCAGGTTATCCTCCCAATACCACCATGGGATCATCGCTCCCACTCTTCAGAGACAGGCTAAATCCCTTGCCCAAACACTCAGCTACTGAGCAATAAAGCTTGTAGGCAAACAGACGGTGGGGTTAAAAAAAAGAGAGAGAGGCAGAACAAAATGCCTCCATGAGGCAGCCAGGACTGTTGGGCCCAGTGGTTTAATTTGGCTTGTGTGTGATTTAACGCTTTTGGCTTCATTTCAGTGGGGAGTGGCTGTATCAGCTTTTTTGCATGCTACATACACAGAGCCCTTCTCCCGTCACGTCCTGTTGGAGTCGGGCTTATGAAAAACTATGTCATTTTGTTGCTGTAGAGGCATCTAGGGTCTGGAGTACTGGGAAGAAGCCAGGGAACAGTTCTCTCTTCCCCGGGTCACCTCTCTTCCTGGCAGTTGCCCCCTCCCTCTCTGTGGTGGTGAGAATAGAGACAGCTCTTCCTACATAACACTCCTGTCACACCGTCCCTCCCCCCTGCCATCCTACCAGCCTAGAACAGAGCCCCTGGATCAAGTTGGATGAATTGGGGCTCCTCCCAGTTCAGGGAGCGACCCGATCAAATCCCTTTATGGCCGTGAGGGTTCCCTGTTATCACCAGGTAATTAATTTCGTCTTTCCTTCTCTTGAGCAAAAGATGAAGTTAACCAAGTGTGCCTGCCATCTATTCTGAAGTAAGTCACAAGGTGCCCTGTACATACTTTCCGGAAGATAAATTGTATATATTTCAACAAGGGAAAGAGCATATTTTGTTGGCAGGATTTCCGGGAGAATTCTCTCTGCCTAGAAATTATGTGTTTTTGCTGATTAATGACCTTCCTGGTGAACCTGCCTCAGAAAAGGTAATAGAGTTATGGGTGGATGTCACTAGACTCTGTCATTTCTGCCCTGCAGAAGTCATGGGGACAGGCAAATCTCTGAAATACTTGTCTTTTTTTTTTTTTAATTTTTAAATGTTTATTTTTGAGAGAGAGAGAGACAGAGTGCAAGCTGGGGAGGGACAGAGAAAGGGAGACACAGAATCCGAAGCAGGCTCCAGGCTCTGAGCTGTCAGCACAGAGCCCGACATGGGGCTCAAACTCATGAACCACAAGATCATGACCTCAGCCAAAGTCTCCGACGCTTAATTGACTGAGCTACCCAGGTGCCCCTGAATTACTTGTCTTTTGTGCCCACCTATCTTCATTGTGGGTTGGGGGTGCACACTTTCTGCCCTGAAGTCCAAGTGTTTTCAAAAAAACAAGGGGCACCTGAGTGGTTCAGTCGGTTAAGCATCTGACTTTGACTCTGGTCCGATCTCACTGTTCATGAGTTCAAGCTGCGTATCTGACCCTCTCCAACTGGCACTCTGTGTCTTTCTCTCTCAAAAATAAATAAAGCTTAAAAATTTTTTTAAAAGTTAAAAAGTTTCATAGTTTTGTGTGACAGTTTCATGTTTCAAAGTGTTATTAGCCCGTTTGAGCGCCCTATTTCTGGATAACAAATCACCTTAAAACTTCATAGCTAAAAATAATTTTATTATTTTATTATATATTTTTTTAAAGAGAGAGTGAGAACGAATCTTAAGCAGGCTCCATGCTCAGGGCAGAGCCCAACACGGGGCTCCATCCTGGGATCATGAGTCCCACGCTTGGGGCATCTAGGTGGCTCAGTCAGTTGAATGTCTGACTCTTGATCTCATGGTTCTTACAGTTCATGAGATCGAGCCCTGTGTCAAGCTCTGTGCTAACGTCATGGAGCCTGCTTGAGATTGTCTCTCTCCCCTGCCCCGGATAATGCACACGCCCTCCTGCTCTCTCCCCCCTTCTCTCAAAATAAATAAATAAACATTAAAAAAAAAAAAAAAGAGTTGTAAGCTCAACCAACTGAGCCACCCAAGTGCCCCATTATTTCTGATGCCTCTGTAGCTTGACTAGACTCTGCCAGGCATTTCTTCCGTACCACATTCTGGGGCCGTTCCCTCCTTTGTGTTCAACTGGGAACTTGACTGGAGTTAAACACTCAAGGTGCCTTCACTCACATGTCTGGTGCCTGAGCTGGACTGGTTGGAATGGCTGGGGTGCTGGCTGAACTTCTCTCCACATCGTCCCAAGTGTATTTCTTAAGTGGCTCGATCCCCAAATGAAAATGGGGGCTGCAATGCCTCATAAGGCCTAGGCCTCGAAGTCACACGTTATTACTTTCCCTGCATTCTGTGGGTCAAACCAAGAGAAATGTCCAGCCCGGAGTCTAGCAGTAGGGAAATGAACTGCACCTCTCAGTGGAAGGCCTGAGCTGTAAGTACGGGCAGGGGAGATGGCAGCCATTCTGTGGACAGCCTACCACATCGACCAACTCATGCTTTAAAACACACATATCTGCAGGTCGGTGTGGCCCACAGTTGCAATTTCTACTTGAAACTTTCAAGGAATTCACCTGGCAATCCTTCATGACCAAGAACTTTTTTATGGCCAGAGGAAGGGGTGGGGAATAGCCTAGGAAGGAGACCCTTAGTTTTCTCTCGTGTTTATGTGGCCTCTGTTCATTGGAGGAGAAGAATGTCAGGAACTAGGTGCTGCCCATGCCAGGCTATTACTACTTCTTATTACCCTGCTTTGGGACTGCTTCCATCCATCAGCCTGAATCCCAAAGCTGCCCAGTCGTAACTTGGTGGGAGGAAGACCAAGTGATTGCTGAGATCTTTTTTAATACCTTAGTAGGCTCACCACCTTTGACTTTAGTCTGCTGAATCATTGCAGGATTTTTTTTAAATTTTAATATTTGTTTATTTTTGAGAGAGAGCGAAAATGTGAGCAGGGGAGCGGCAGAGAGAGAGAGAGACAGAATCTGAAGCAGGCTCCAGGATCCGAGCTGTCAGCACAGAGCCCAAAGTGGGGCTTGAACTCATGAACTGTGAGATCATGACCTGAGCTGAATGCAGACACTCAACTGCCTGAGTCATCCAGGTGCCCCAATCATTGCAGGATTTTAGTCAGGCCTGTATTGATTATATTAGTAATTTGGAAAGGTCACACAGAATGCCAAGAGCCCTCTGTTCTAGTTATCAATTGCCAGATAACAAATTATCCAAAATTCAGTTGTGTAAAGCAATAATTTGTTATGCTTCTGTGGGTTCAGAATTTAGGCAGGGCACAGCCAGGATGCCTTTGTCTTTTCCTTGATGTCCGGGGCTTCAGCTGGAGGACTTGAAGGCTGGGGACTGGAATAATCTGAAAGTTTGTTCACTGGCTTGTCTGTTGGTTCTTGCTGGCTGTCAGCTGAAAGCCTCAGCTGTCCGTGGGTCTCTCCATGTGGTATTTCTGCTTGGATTAGTTTGGGGTTCCTCACAGCATGGTGACCAGATTCCAGGGTGAGCATCCAATGACGGAGAGACAACCAGGCACAAACCATACTGTGTTTTATGACCTAGCCTTGGGTGGCACACTGTGTCACTTCTGCCACATTCTGTTTATCAAGGAAGTCACTAAGCCCTGCCCAAGTTCAAGGGGAAAGGAGGTAGACTTTATTTCTTGATGGGGAATGGCAATGTTCTGGGAGAGTATGTGGGGCTAGAAATACTTCTGTGGGCATTTTGGGGGAATGTCACCTGCTGTGGCCTCAAAAGGAACGTGAATGAGAGTGAAACTGTCGTTATCCTTTTGAAGGATACCCAGAATCTGAGCACTCATCCCTCCTCTGACCTCCTCTCCCACTCTCCCCTCACTCATCCCACCCAGACCTCACCAGCTTCCTTGCTTTTCCTCAAACACGATGAACATACTTCTGCGTCAGGGCTGTTGCACTCGTTGCCCCTTCTGCCTGGAAGGCTCACCCCCTGACTCTCTCTCCCTCACATTCTTCAGGCTCTGTTCAAATATCACCTTCTCCAAGAGGCCTCTCTGACCACGCTAAAATAACATTCCTCTTCCTTCAATCTCTGTTCCTTTCTCTGGTTTTATTTTTTTTTTTTCATGGCATTTATTATCAGCTGACATAACATATTTGTTTATTGTGGATTGCCCGTCTCTTCCCACTAGACTATAGGCTCCATGAGGGCAGGGATTTTGTTCTGTCCCCAGCTGCATCTCTGGCACTCAAGAACAGTGTCCAAGGGGCGCCTGGGTGGCTCAGTCGGTTAAGCGGCCGACCTCAGCTCAGGTCATGATCTCACGGTCTGTGAGTTCGAGCCCCACATAGGGCTCTGTGCTGATGGCTCATCAGAGCCTGGAGCCTGCTTCGGATTCTGTGTCTCCCTCTCTCTCTGCCCTTCCCCTGCTCATGCTCTATCTCTATGTCTCTCAAAAATAAATAAACGTTAAAAAAAAAAACAAAAAAAAAACAGTGTCCAATACTCAGTGCACAGTGGTTGTTGAATGAATGAATGATGAGCTTCTCTGGTTATGAAAAGTCAGCATTCCACCCCCAGGGCATGGTCTAGAGCAATGAGTGCTTCTTAAAGTGTGATCCAGGGGAGGCCCCCAGGACTTTTTCTCGATGGGGGGGGGGGGCATGTAGTCAAAACTCTTTTTATAACAATACTAAGACATGATTTGCCTTTTTCATTCTTATTATTTCATGAGCGTACAGTGGAATTTTCTAAAGGTTGCGTAATGTGTGATATTGCAACAGATTTTTTAACCTGTTCTTTTTTTTAAATAGCATTTTTCGTGTTTATTTATTTTTTTAAAGCTGTTTTTTTTTAATTTTAAGGTTTTTTATTTATGTTTGAGAGACATAGAGACAGAGTGTGAGCAGGGGAAGGGCAGAGAGAGAGGGAGATACAGAATCTGAAGCAGGCTCCAGGCTCTGAGCCATCAGCACAGAGCCCGATGTGGGGCTCAAACTCACAGACCGTGAGATCATGACCTGAGCTGAAGTCGGCCGCTCAACCGACTGAGCCACCCAGGCGCCCCATGTTTATTTATTTTTGAGAGAGAGAGAGAGAGGGAGGGAGAGAGAATGAGGGAGGGAGGGGCAGAGAGAGAGGAGGACAGAGGATCCAAAGTGACCTCGCCGACAGGAGAGAGCCTGTTGTGGCGCTCAAACTCAACAAACTGTGATATGAGCCGAACTGGACGCTTAACCGAATGAGCCACCCAAGTGCCTCTTTTTTAAAAGTTTATTTATTTATTTTGAGACAGAGAGCGTGCACATGTGTATGCATGAATGGGGGAGAGACAGAGAGAGAGGCAGAGAGAAAGAGAATCCCAAGTGGGCTCTGCCGTCATCACAGAGCCTGACTCGCAGCTCCGTCTCACAAATTGTGAGATCATGGCCTGAGCCGAGATCAGGCGTTGGTCGCTTAACCAGCCGAGGTACCCAGGTGCCCCTATTGTAACAGATTAAATGCAGAAGCAGATAGGGGACTTCAGCTGTCTCATATTCATGCAGACGTTAGAGAGATCTGCAAAATTATAAAGCGGGGCCGCACTTCTCATTTTGTGTGTGTGTGTTTGTTTTGGAAAATTTAATTATCTTAAGTAAATGTATGTTTTTTATGTTACCATGTGATGAGTTTATTGTTAATTTAAGTGAGTTTATAGATAATTATTTTTTTTAATGTTTATTTTTTTTTGAGACAGAGAGAGACAGAGCATGAGTCAGGGAGGGGCATAGAGAGAGGGAAACACAGAATCCGAAGCAGTCTCCAGGCTCCGAGCTGTCACCCAGAGCCCGACGCGGGGCTCGAACTCACAGACCGTGAGATCATGACCTGAGCCGAAGTCGGACGCTCAACCGACTGAGCCACCCAGGCGCCCCTAGATAATTATTTTTTAAATTCCCAGTTTCAATTTATAATACAGTAAATATCGGTAAGTAGCTCATGCTTACAAAGTGCTATGGTGTTAGGAATAATTTTTTTAAGGGGCGCCTGGGTGGCTCAGTCGGTTAAGCGTCCAACTTCGGCTCAGCTCATGATCTCACGGTTTGTGAGTTTGAGCCCCACATCGGGCTCTGTGCTGACAACTCAGAGCCTAGTGCCTGCTTCGGATTCTGTGTCCCCCTCTCTGTCTGTCCCTCCCCCCCTGTGTTCTGTCTCTCAAAAATAAATAAATGCAAAAAAAAAAAAAAAAAAAGAAAGAAAGAAGCCAAACTGTTCTTCATGCTGCAGAACTGGGGATTTGGGAGCTGATCTGATCACCAGCAGTTCCAGGAAGAGATGAGGCTAGGGAAGAGGCTAGGGGCCAGAATCCAGGGAAGAGTTGGAGTGTGCAAAGGAGCCCAGCATCACCGTGGCCCATGCACCGCTAGAGGAACAAGGCCAGGGCACCAAGTCTCTGAACTTGATGATAACCAAAATTTTATCTAGGGACAGTCATGTATGATAGTAACTGTTTATTGTTTTGATTGGTCCAAATAGATGGGATGCTTGGGCGGCTTGGTTGGTTAAGCATCTGACTCTTGATTTCAGCTCAGGTTATAAGCTGAACTCACGGTTCGTGGGTTCAAGCCCCGCGTTGGGCTCTGCACTGACAGCAAGGAGCCTGCTTGGGATTCTCTGATCCCCTGCTCGTGCCACACTTGTGCGTTCTCTCTCTCTCTCTCTCTCTCTCTTTCTCTCTCTCTCAAAATAAGCAAATACAGGGGTGCCTGGGTGGCTCAGTCGGTTGAGCGTCCGACTTCGGCTCAGGTCATGATCTCGCAGTCTGTGAGTTCGGGCCCCGCGTCGGGCTCTGTGCTGACGGCTCAGAGCCTGGAGCCTGCTTCAGATTCTGTGTCTCCCTCTCTCTCTCTGACCCTCCCCCACTCATGCTTTGTCTCTCCTGCTCTCAAAAATAAATAAAAACATTTAAAAAAATTAAAAAAAAAAAGCAAATACAAACTTTAATTGGTCCAAAAAGATTTAATTTTTCTGGAGGAATATGCATAACCATGTTTTTATTTTCATAGTAAGTTGCATATAAAAACGAAAGAATAAAGCAGCCAGATCCTTGAAATCAAAAGTGAAAAGCAGAACACTAGTGCTAGAAGCAGTTCATACTGGCTCATGAGAGCCGATTGTTAAATTTTCAATTTTGTAATCTGATTGTTAAACTACAGCCATTATTAAAATTTTAATTATATTAGGGGCTCCTGGGTGGCTGCTCAGTTGCTTAAACGTCCAACTTCAGGTCAGGTCATGATCTCACAATTCGTGAGTTTGAGCCCCACATCGGGCCCTCTGTCAGCACAGAGCCTGGTTAGGATCCTCCGTCTCCCTCTCTCTGTCCCTCCCCCACTTGTGCTCTCCTTCTGTGTCTCTCAAAAATAAATTAAAAAAATATATATTAAAAAATTTTAGTTATGTTAGCTTACAATTAAGTATAATGTATTAAAAGAAAAGTAATATTCAACTCATCATTCAGAACTCATCACTTTCTAACAACTTTATGACATTTTACTCTTCATGCTCTCGAATTAATTTATGCTCCTTATACCTGTGTGGTGGAAATACTATAGGAGGGTGCGCTGTGGTGTATCTTTGCCCATCACAGCATATTGTAATGTCATCATATTGGTAGCTTGAAATCGGCCATGGGAGAAGTAACTTACATCACAGAAATCAGCAAACACTACAAATACAGAGCTTGGGGGCCCCTGGGTGGCTCAGTTAAGTAACTGACTCTTGATTTTGGCTCAGGTCATGATCTCAGGGTCATGAGCTCAAGGTCGTGAGATCGAGTCCTCTGTCAGGCTCTTTGCTGAGCATGGAGCCTGCTTAGGATTCTCTCTCTGCCTTTTTCTCTGTCCCTCCCCCCTTCTCTCTCTTAAATAAACATTGAAAAAAATACAGAGCTGGATTTATTGTTATTTTTTGTTGTTGTTAATTATCTATGCTCACTCATCAATTGTAACTGTAGGCTGCTGTGGAGACCAGATTAAAGGAAAAACCAATGAAAGTATTCTGTGAGACTCAGTTGGCTATACGGAATTTACAATAAGCTTTTATTGTATGTTTTATTATGGATGTTATGTTACACATCCTTTATATCAGTAAAACCTACAATAAATACATACGTACCTTTTTTCCCCTAAAGAGCTGGTTGTTAAACATTTACCAAACACACTGCTCAACTGAGGTCCTCAGTACCTGAGACTGGCAGTGGGGTGGTGGTGTGAAACACAGAGGTGGGCCTGCTGCTTCAGCCCTGGCCCAGAACTCAGTCTGATGGGGAGTCAGATACCTAGGTAACAACACAGCACTGGGGGGCGGAGAAGGAAGATGCTGAGGTATTACTCCGGGCAGGTGTTCAGAGAATCTGAGACTCATGTGGGCACTCAAAGGATAAGTAGGAATCAGCTAGCCAAAGGACCGACATGACCAATGCCCAGCTGTTTGTAGAACCAATAGGGACAGAGGATGGGAAGTTGAGGGACCCAGGGTGTGGTAGGCCTGCAAGTAGGAGAGAAACCAGCAGGCCATGCGGTGTTCCTCCTGGCCCCGTGATATCTGGAGGGTGGGGAATGACCAGCTTTTACCTGCCAGGGTCTTCCTGAAGAGTAAGAATTTCTGAGCAAAGGAATAAGGCTGGGAGTCAGATGAGGGGAAGAGAGGACAGTGTGCCTGTGCGGTAAGCAGTCCTGGGTGACTGGAGTGTCTGTAGGGGAGGGTGTGCAAGAGGTGAGGCTGGAGAAGTGGCCAAGGGTGAGGTGAGGAGGACTGTGAGCCAAGCCAGGGGAGGGTATTTATCCATAGGAGCAGTAGGAAGCCTCAGAAGAGTGGCATGGTTAAGATCCCTGTGGCTGCTTGCAGGAGAATGGCTTGGGAAGGTGTCAAGTGGAGAAAGACTGGAGGATGTGATAACTTTGGGGACACTACTACGGAGACGATAGAATTGGGGAGTGGGCATGGGAATGTAAAAAAGGAGAATTGATTCTGAAGGTCCGGGGAAGCATAACTGATAGGACTTAACTTCCAGGGGTCTGGCTTGGAAGACAGAAGATTGGCACAATCACTTGTTTTAAGTTTATTTACTTTTGAGAGAGAGTGTGTGAGTTGGGGGTGGGGGCAAAGAGAGAGGGAGAGAGAGAGAGAATCCCATGCAGGCTCTGCACTGTCAGAGCAGAGCCCGAAGTGGGCCTTGATCTCATAAACTGTGAGCTGAAATCAAGAGACACTTAACCAACTGAGACACCCAGACGTGCCCCGCAATCATTTTTGAACAGTACCGGTCATTTGTCTTGTAGAATGTCCCTCGGTTTGTTTTTTTCTGATGTTTTCCTGTGATTAGACTAAAGTGCATTTTTTTGGGGCAAGAATATCACAGAAGTCAAGGAATTATATCAGGAGGTACATGTCGATATGTCTTATTACTAATGATAGGACCATTTTTGGAGGCAAGATCACCGGAGGAAGAACAAATATAGGGAAAGATCTGGGGTTCCAGTTTGGGATAGAGCTGAAGCGCACAGGGGGATTCAGGCCAGAGACAGAGTTCTAGGAGTGTCAGGCACCACAGATGTGGCTTAGGACTTGGGAGGGGGCGAGATTGCCGGAGGAGAAGGGTCAGGCTGAGGAGGGGGAAGGGAGACAGTGGGGGTAAAAGGAAGACTGTCTTTGCAATATGTCAAAGTGGTCAAGCACTTAGTCAAGTGGTCAAGGTGACGACTGGGACAGATCCTATGGATTTGGCATCTAGGGGCTCAGCCAGAGCCCAAGGTCACTACTGCCCAGGTCCAGGATCAGGCTGGGACTTGTGAAAGGCAGTTTTTTTCTTCTGGCAGTTGGCGGGAGCCACTTTGGATGGGCACTTCTGTTCTTCTTCTTCTCCTTCTCCTTCTCCTTCTTTTTTTAAAAATAAACCGTGAGATCATGGTCAGAACCAAACTCAAGAGCCAGCCACTTAACCAACCTAGCCACCCAGGTGTCCCAAAATGTTTATTTCTTTGGGAGAGAGAGCACGCGTAAGCTGGGAAGAGGGCAGAGAGAGAGAGAGGAAGTGACAAGATCCCAAGCAGGCTCCACACTGTCAGCTCAGTGCCCAAGGCGGGGCTCGAACTCAGGAACTGTGAAATCAAAACGCTGAAATTAGACGCTTAACCGACTGAGACACCCAAGCGCCCCTGAATGGGCACATCTGTTCTAACTCGGCTAATAAACCGAGGGTGGGTGTTGCGTGTTCAGAGCTGCTGGCTAGGCTATAAGAGGTGGTGGTGAGACAATGAGCTGTGTGTAGGCCAACTGGTACACAGCGCCCAGTACTTACAGCTGCCAGCAGAGCAACCTAGCGGTGGAAAATTAGCTCTTTCAAGTGTTAGTCACTGCAGGCGTGGGTGCCCCCAAGTGGTCTATTGGAGGTACTGATTGTAGAAGGGAAGCAGTGAGGAGTGGCCATTGACTAGGGCTTGTTACACAAGAGGTTGGGGGTTGGGAATCATCCTTGATTCCTAAACGTACGCTGCTCCCAGGATCCCCATCTTTTAAGCTCACAATACATTACTGGGTTATAACTTATATAGAATAGAGTTCACAGGTGTTAAGTTTTCAGTTTAATAAGTTTTGACAATTTTATATAACTTGTTACTACCACCCCAAACCAGATCTAGAATATTTCCATCACCCTAGAAATTTTTCTTCTGTTCCTTTCTAGTCAGTCTATCCCACAATCAGCAACCATTGTTCTATTCATATCACATTAATTTTCCTGTTGTTAAACTTCAGATAAGTGGAATCATATAGTATGGTCTTTTTTAAGGGGCGGGGGAGTCTGTCTTATTTCGATTAGTATAATGTATTTTAGATTCATCCATATTGTTGCACGTCCAATTGCTTATTCATTTTTATCCTGGAGTCATATTACATTGTATGAATACACAATAATTTGTTTATCCATTCTCTTGTTGGTAGCTGTTTCCAGTTTTTAGCTACTATGAATAAAGCTGCAACAAATTTGCAAGTCTTTGTGAACTTATGTTTTTATTTCTCTTGGGTTTATACCTTGCTAGGTCAACTTTAACTTTTTTTTAAAAGTTTATTTATTTTTGAGAGAAAGAGACAGATCGTGAGTGGGAGAGGGGCAGAGAGAGAGGGAGACACAGAATTGGAAGCAGGCTCCAGGCTCTGAGCAGTCAGCACATAGCCCGATGTGGGGCTCGAACTCACAAGTGGTGAGATCATGACCTGAGCTGAGGTCGGACACTTAACCAACTGAGCCACCCAAGCACCCAGTTGAAGAACTACCAGACTATTTTCCAAAGTGGCTCAACTGTTTTACAATCCTACCAACAATGTATGAGGGTTCTGATTTCTCCACATTCCCATTAATACTTATTATCTGCCTTTTTGATTATAACCATTCCAGTGGATGTGAAATGGTGTTTCATTGAGGTTTTGGTTTGCATTTCTCTAATGACTAATGATGGTGAGCATATTTTCCTGTGATTATTGACCATGTGTATATCTTCTTTGGAGAAATTTGCTTCCTTCCTTCCTTCCTTCCTTCCTTCCTTCCTTCCTTCCTTCCTTCCGTTCGTTCTTTCTTTTTCTTTCTTTCTTTCTTTCTTTCTTTCTTTCTTTCTTTCTTTCTTTCTTTCTTCTTTTTTAAAAATTTTAATGTTTATTTACTTTTGAGAGAGAGACAGAGACAGAGTGTGAGTGAGCAAAGGGCAAAGAGAGGGAGACACAGAATCAAAGCAGGTTCCAGGCTCTGAGCCAACAGCACAGAGCCCGACGTGGGGCTCAAACTCACAAACTGTGAGATCATGACCTGAGCCGAAGTCAATCACCTAACCTACTGAGCCACCCAGGCACTCCTAAAATATTTATTTCTTTATTTTGAGAGAGAGAGAGGGAGTTTGAGTGGAGAGGAGGCAGAGAGAGAGAGAGAGAGAGAGAGGGAGAGAGAGAGGGAGAGAGAATCCCAATCCCTACTCGGGGCTCAATCCCACAAACTGTGAGATCATGACCTGAGCTGAAATCAGGAGTTGGATGCTTAACTGGCTGAGCTACTCAGGAACCTCTGTGAATTCTTCATATATTCTACATGTAAGCCTTCTATGAGATGTGTGATTTGTCAATACTTTTTCCCATTCTGTGGGTTGCCTTGGGGAGTTTCTAGTCTGGTTGGGGAGAGAAGACAAACACAAGGAGCAGGGTGGTAAGGAGGAGGTGCGGAGGGGAGAGGCACTGGATGGGGAGGCCTAGGGTGAACTCTCTGAGTTTCAGGGTTGCCCACCTGGGTAGTAAGTGGGCTTGATGGGCTACTCTGACATTCCCATGGTTCTGGAGGCAAAAATATGTGTCATTGTAAATGCAGTGCTGTGTGATCAGGCATATATGCTAAGTGTAGGGACTCGGCATCTCACAAGACCAGGAGCATGGAGTGGGATGGGGGAGCAGGAGGTTTTTTCTTAAATAGGGAGACTCCATATTGCAAACTTCCACCAGACTAATGGACTACCTTTGAGGCAGCATGATGTGACTTGAGAGCCAGATGGACTTGGGTTTATATCTTGGCTGTGGTAGATGTTACTACTCCATACTTCCTTAACCATTTCAGATGGCTTCTAACTGAAGGCTCCTGGGATTTTATGTATGAGGGCTTTCTTTGCTCAAGAGGCACACAGGAAAATCTAGAAATGCCAGGAGAAGCCCTCAACATTCAGCTACCTCATTTGTTTGGTGGGACAACTGTGTTGCACTCTGCACTGTGTCCCAGAGGTCCCCAGTAGGATGGACCCTTGCCCCCCCCCCAATTGTCTATAGTGGTAACCTGTTCATCATTGCACCTTGTATTTTTAAATTCGTTTCTTTGTTTCAACTTCCTCCAGTCTTTTACTAGTGCTTCCCGGGATCAGCTCTCAAATAGACTATTTGTACTCACATCCTTACCACGGTGTCTGCTTCTGGTGAAACTCAACTTAAAAATACTGGTTCTTCCATTTCTTAGATATATCCATTTTAGTTCCTTGGGATGATCACTTTACCTTTCTGAACCTCACTTTCCTCATGGAAACATTGAGGATAATAGCACAACTTCGTGGAACAGTCATGAAGCTTAGCTTCTCAGTTAGACATATTAAGGGTTTAGTAAGTGCTAGAGAAATCCTCTTGTATTTCAGTTGTTTACTGGCCTGTAACATATATATTATCCCAGAGACCCTTTGGTGGACATGCCTCAGGAACCATAGATGGGCAAGAAAAGACAAGCGGCCAGGAGCTGGCGCTCTGAGTGATTGGATTATTGCTCCCAGTTACTTTCTCCCTCCCTGCAATAGAATTAGACGTTCTCACTGTTTTCAATGCCTTGCACCCTCTAGAGAGAGCATGTCTCTCTGTTTCTCTTGCATTAGCCATATGACAAATTTTGGTGAGTGGTATGTGACACTCACCATACTTGAGATGAAGCTTTATATGTATTATTGCATGGTTTGGCTCAGGCTTTTTCATTCCTGCCCTCAACCATCAGAAAGACATATTTCCAGTGCTTCTTACACAGTACAAACAAACACTGTAACAGGCACTGTCCATGTGTGACATGTACATGTGTCTACAGGTGTTAATTCATTTCATCATCACAGGAAACCTAAGATACAAGTCCTACTATCACCACTCTTATTTTATAGATGTAGAAAACTAAGGTTCAGTAAGAATGAGTACCTTGATCAAACTAACACAACTGGGAAAAGGCAGGTAGTTTGCTTTCTAGGTCCATATTCTGAACCACTGCACTATGCTGTTTCTCATAGTAGGTGATCAACAAATCATTGTTGAATAAAAGTTTGTTTAAATGATTGTCATTACTGACAGTATTGTTCCCTTCCGCATTCCGAAGGTGTAATCCGCTGGGGCAAAGATGGGCTTATGACTTTGGATATGGATACTATTCTTGCCTTAGTTGTTGGAGAAATTAAAGGTCCTTTTGATTCTCCTGACTGGGAAAATGTCATCTGTGACCACCAGATGGGAACCCAAACATTTCTCCTGTAGGACCCACATGAACCACAAAATATCTCCTGTAAATTCCATGTGAATCCCAGACATGTACTCTGTAAACTCCAATGTGGACCTCATACCTCTCTCCTAAAGGCTCATGGGAATCCTGATATCTTTCCTGAGGCTCACGTGGACTCCCAGAATCTCCTATAGGAGTCATGTTTGACAACCTCCTCAGGTTTCCATTCATCATCTTATTGGGTCCTCCCCACAGCTCTGTAAGTCAGTTAAAGCTTGTATTATTGCAAGGACAGAGAGCAGTGGCCATGTGAGTGAACCAGGCACAGGACTAACAGCAGAACCCAGTGTCCTGCCTTGTAGCACATGACTCTTTCCTCCTGATTGGCCTGGTGGCTAGATTATGCTTCCTGCTCCACCCTGCATAGCCCCTGAGGCTCCCTACCTTCTCTTTCCTTTCCCTCACTATTTCTTGTGTGCCTTTCTTCACTCCTACCCACTTTCCATCCCAGCTGTGGGAGTGAGGCCCCACTCCCAGCAGGCTAGGGCCAGACAATAGGCCCTTATTCTGGGCAAAGAATTCCCCCAGTGTCTCCCACCCACCGAGGCCCCCTTCCAGGCCTGGGATGGTGTGAGTGGAGGGCACTGTGGAGGGCAGGAGCCATTGGCTGGCAGGACAGAGGGTGGCCCTGCAAGTAGAGATCCCACAGGAGGTTTACAATGTAAACACCATTTACAATAAAAGCTTATCTTTTACTCCCAGCCCCATCTCTCCAAGTGGGTCTTTCAACTGTCATTAGTTCTGGGTTGCTAAATATTTACCTTTGTCTCTAGTCTCTTTCATTTTTTTTCTGTGTCTCTCTTTATAAACTTCTGTCTTTCTATTCCTTTGTGTAGCTTGCCTGTCCTTATTTCTCATCTCTTTCTCACTTTGTGTTCTTTCTCTCCTCTCTATCTTTCCATGTCTTCTTTCTTTCCAAATCTTGATCTCTCCATATTTCTGTCTTTATGTTCGTGACTCTCCTCGTCTATGTCCATCTTTCCATGGATCTATGTGTTCATTCTCCTTATGTCTTTTCTCTGTCTCTTCATGTCTCATCCATAATTTTCCATCCTCTATATTCTCTCTGTCACTTTGGGCCTATCAATCTGAAGGACCTCCATCAGTTATCCTGCTCACAAAGCTCTTTCTCTCTCCTCCTTTCTGACCAGCAGCCCCTGGGGTCAGCGTTGGGAGGTTCTTCTTCCCAGTTTACAGATTTGGAAGCTGAGGCTCTGGCTGCTGGTACCAGGCTCCCATTTTTGGGTCTTTTTCTCTAGGTTCCAGTTCTCCATGTACTCTTGTTCCCTTTGTGCCCGCCAACCACCTGATCTGCCGTGCCTGGGAACTTAGCACCTCGGACAGTTCCTGTAAGGTGCGGGGGTGGCCTGGCCTTCCTTCTCGCGAGCGCGGGAGGAGCGGCCCTAGAGGTGGCGCGGGAGTCTCGCGAGAGCGGCTGCTGCCGCGGGCGCGGGTGGCGCGGGCGCGTGAGGAGCCGGCAGGAGGAGCGCGCGCGCGCTCCCCGCCCCCAGCCCCGGAGCGGCTCGCGGCAGGCTCCGCGCCGCATCGCTGGGTGAAGCGCAGCGCAGCGCAGGGCGACGGCCTTTCGGCAGCCGAACGGCAGCGGCGGGTGAGTCCTGGGCCTGAAGGCCGGGAGAACGAATTTCCAGGGAAACTGGGCGCAGGGCGAGGTGCGGTCACCCTCTGTCCAGCCTTGTACCCCCTACGCTTCACCTTTGCACGCAGGGGCAGGCCGAGCTCCTGGAGAGGTGGGGAGTCGAGGTGACCTTCCCTATTTGCGGCGGGAGAAGAGCGCCCCAGGTGCCTTCAGGTCCCTCTAACCTCCATCATCCCCATTCCTGGCTCCCGCAGAGGGAACCCGGGTCTTGGGTGACGTCAGACCCCTGGATTCTGGAGGCTGGGCCTCGGGCCCTCCTTCCCCCAGCCCCACCTGGTGTTCCGTGAAAACCGGCCTCTTCCTCCCAGGTGGGATGGCTCACATGGACAAGGATGGGAGCGACCGGAGACGGGGTGACAGTGGCCTCCTTTGGGTCCTTTCTCACAAGAGGTGCCTTGCAGGTGGACCCAGGCTGTGTCCCCTGTCTCCTCCCCGGGTTTGCCGACCTTTAGTCGGCGGGTCTGAATCGCCTAAGCGTTGTGGGGGATGGGTGCACTGGCTCGATCGAGCCGGGGCTCCACCAGGGTTTTGGGGTAGTGAGTTGGGGGCGCTGGGTGTAGCTCATTCCAGTATTGGCAGGAGTTGCTATGAGGGTGGGGGTGAGGTGTTTGGGACCGCATCCCTGCCCCTGCCTCAGGGAGCTCCTGCTCTGGGGGTTGGGGAAACCAAGTGGAGACTTCTAGTGAGAATTCATCACAATCTCTGGCGGTTCAAACCGGTAATGCCCCAGCTCCGGGATGGGGAAATCGGCGAGGGCCTGGCAGACTTTCCCACGGACATAAGGAGAAAGGGAGGCAAGAGCCAGTGAAGAGACTTCCTGGGGGAGGGGAGATTTGGATGGGGGAGAGTCAAGAGAGGGCCTTCCCTGGGAGTGGTATGGGCAAAGAGGTGGGAATTAAGCTCAGCCGTTGGGGACCCCCCCCCCCCCCGTGACCCCAGCCGTGTGACCGTGCCCATGGGGTGGCGGAAGTCTGGAGAATTTTGCCTCCTGTGCCCTACGTGTTCTACCTGCATAGGGGCAGGGCTCTGAAAGAGAGAGATGGTTCTTGTAGGGGCACCACTGACAGATTTTTGTTTGGGGCTATGCAAATCTCGTTAGTTTAAATTTGACCTGGGCTCACTTGGTGAGCCCGAAGGCAAAGTCCCTAGAGCCAGAGAGAGGATGTCTCTGGTGAATGGGTCACAGAAAGAGAGTTTTAGGTGTAGGGAACCCTATGGAGAGTTAGTGGGGTCCCGGGAGGAGAGCTCTGGTAGGGACCTTGGGCTCTGCAGCTGTTTAACTTTTTCCCTGGCTGACGGGCTACCTCTGAACAAGCTGATTCCCCACTTGGGCAGCTCTTTGCCAGCACCTTTCTCTGGGGAAGAAGTAATAGGACTAAGTATTGGCCTCCCTTGAGGAAGCGGCTTGTTCTAGTTTAGAGTGTTCTTCCCAGTTCTTCTTCCTTTTCCTTTCCTGCCCCCTCCCTCTGCTCCCTCCCTCTGTCCCTGCCCCCTCCCCTCAGCATTTCCTCTACTGGCTGCACTTCGTCCCCCCTGCTGACAGCCTGGAATCTCAGAACGTTTCCTGGAGGAAGTGTGGTAGAAGAGGGTTAACCGAGGTTGTGGGCTCAGCCTGACTGCGGGGAGGGCGGCACCCCTTGGGAGGGTATTCAAGTCTTAAGCAAGAAGAGGGATTGACTGTGCCCTGTGCCTGCGCTATGCTGCAGCCCTCCTGGAAGACCCATCCATGAGGGAGTGAGGAAGCAACTGGATGAGAATGAGTGAGCACTTGCTGCCCAATAACTGGCTCAGAATTTAAGCCGTGGGATGTGCAGCAGGGATGTCTAGAAAGTCTTCCCAGAAGAGGTGGGGTGTGAACAAATGGTAGGACTTAGAGGAGTTGACGGGGTTTAGGGGGCACCGGAGACCGAGGAGGTGGCCGGACGCGATCTTCTGCATGAAACTGGGTTGTGTGGGAGGCAGGTCAGCCTCTGGTGGAGAGGCAGAGGTGGTGGTTTGGGAAGTGTGCAGCTGATTGACACCGGGCCTTGAATGCCAAGCTCAGGGTCAGCACGGGTACTGAAGAGTAATCACAGGGCCGTGGTAGCAGTGCCAGGAGAGTGCTGTTTTCTGAGGATGAGTCATAGTTCAGGGACTTCAGGGCTGGGGATGTGGGGCCTGGGGTGGGATAAGGGGACCAGAGGTAGAGCAAGAGGGGGGAACTTCCATCTTAGCAGATAAGCTCTGGACAGGCGGGAAGAAAATGACCATTACTAAGCCAAGGATGAGAGGCTCATGTTAGAGAGGAGGGAAGGCTGGCAAGCAGAAAGCCCTGGAACTAGCCCCCAGGTCTCTAGCCTGATCTGAGGCCAGGCTTGACTCCCTTCTCTCTGCCATGGACCTCACTCTCTCCATTTTAAGATCTTCTGTCCTCCCAGCCTCATAGTAAGAAATGAGGCTTATTAATAACTAAGGAGGCGTTTCCCTGGACGTACATCTTCAGGGGCTACGTAGCACCCCTCTAGCTCTCTACCCAATGTTACAACAGCCTCAATTGAAGAGCAGATTGTTCCTTCTCCCATTTTGCAGTCTAAGAATTTGGTTTGCAGATGCCAGTGATTTCAGGCTTTCACACACACACACACACACACACACACACACACACACACACACAGAGGCTAGCCCTGAAATAAGAGCAGAGTAGCTTAGAGCCCTCCATGACTGTGACTCTAACCTCCTACAGCACTCCCAAGCCTAAATTCTCTGGACTAACAAAGAAAGCAGCCTTGCTCTGTCGTCTGGCTTCTCCTGCACTGAGTCATCCGTAGTCTACTACACTGACTTCTCTGTAACCATGGGTACACCTTTGGGAGACAGCCTGGGAGCCGGATGGGAGTCAGGCTGGAGCAGGATTAGAGTCTCCTTTGAGTCTCCCACAATCTAGGTTGTTACCTGCCCCCCACGCACACACACCTCTCTTCCATGTTTTCGTAGAGGACTTTCGTGCTGGACGGCAGTCATTCACTCCATTGCCTCCTTCTGGCACCCTTTGTACCAGCCTACATTTGAGTCTGGTCGTCACTGGCATGTGACTACCTCTGAAATCTTAAGCTTCAGTCTCCTCGAAGCACAGTCCAGTTTCTATTTTATCTGCCCTGTGACCTCAAGGAGACCTCTAGTTTTCGACCATCTCCATTTTCTCTGTCCCGCACCGTCCACGTCCTTCCCAGACTCCACGGCCCCCCGGCCTGTCCTCTCAGCAGCCACACAGCTTTGCCTGTATGTCCCACTCCAGCAGCAGACCCCTCAAATCTGGCTTCTACATTCAGAATGTGACAGTTTCTGGGGCCTGTCACAGACCAGGGCAGTCTGGGTCTACTTCGAGAGCCTGGTCTACAGCCTCAGCTGTCCCTCCATCACTTGTAGAAACCCTCCCCCTCTTCCCATCAGCTCCTCATTCCATTTCATGGAAGGAGTTTTCCAAACCGGACTACGCTCCCAAAGCCCTTTACTCACGGAGCGGGTGGTTGGGTAGGTGTGTGGGAGGCGAAGCTGCACCCATGTTTCCCCATTTCTTGAATTGGATTTCTCAAATCCCAGTGGAAGGAGGGCTCCTAGTCTAATGCTCCTACTCTGCGCTGTGAATGCTGGCCCTTTCTGTCTTCCGAGGACCTGGTGTCCACCAGCTGTTTTCCCTTCTCTTGTATCTTCAGCGTCCCCACTGTTTTCCGTACTGCCTTCCTCCCGCTTCTAAATACATATGCTCAAGTATTCTATCTGGATAAACCTTTCTAACCCTATGTCCTCCTCCAGCTGCTGCTGTTTTAAACCTGTTGCTTTGTCTTCTACAAAAGTGCTGTGAGGCCATTGTAGAAATTTTAGAAAATAAAGATAAAAAGAAAGAAAGCCAATAACTTATAATCTCACTACCCAGAGATGACTGCTATTCATTCTTTGGTATATGGTGTTTCAGCGTTGTCGCTGATGCCGTGTGTGTGTGTGTGTGTGTGTGTGTGTGTGTGTGTGTATGTATTTAAAATTGCAGCCAAAATTTTTGAAAAACTAGTCTGCTGCACTTGTTCCTTCTTCCTCTCCCTTCTGTTTTCATTTCTTGGCAGCCGGCCTCTATCCCACTACTTCCTGAAACGGCGGCCTCCGAATTGCCAAGTCAGCCCGTGTCACACCTGACTGCTTCACGGCCGTGATAGTGTCAACTCAGTTGACCAGCCTTTAAAACATTGAGATAACCTGTATTCAGTGACACATGAAACATTTTCAAGAGATACTGTTGAGTGGAAAAAAACAGGTTGTAAAATAGCACATATAAAATGATCTCAGTTTGGTCCTGCATGCTAACATATGCATGAAAAACAAAACCCTGAAGGTCAAACTGTTGAAGGGGTAGCCTCTGAGAAGGTGGATTTAGAACTTTTATTTTCAACTTTACACACTTTGTCTTTTTTTTAAGATTAAAAACAATTCTTTTGAGAGAGAGAGAGGGAGAGAGCATAAACAGGGGAGAGGGGCAGAGGGAAAGAGAGGGACTCTTGAGCAGGCTCCATGCTCAGGGCAGAGCCCAGTGCGGAGCTCAATCCCACAACCCTGGCACTGCGACTTGAGCCAGAATCAAGAGTTGGATGCTCAACCGATTGAGCCACCCCGGCGCCCTGTGCACTTTTTTTTTTAACTTGCAAATATTTTTAGGCATAGCTAAAAAGCAACATATTTTCACTTTATTAAAAAAGGGAAAAACGGGGCGCCTGGGTGGCTCAGTCGGTTAAGCGTCAGACTTCAGCTCAGGTCACAATCTCACGGTTTCTGAGTTCGAGCCCTGCGTCGGGGTCTGTGTTGACAGTTCAGAGCCTGGAGCCTGCTTCTGATTCTGTGTCTCCCTCCCTCTTTGCCCCTTCCCCACTTGTGCTCTGTCTCTTAAAAATAAATAAATCTAAAAAAAAAACTCGTTTTTAAAAACCTGGTGAGGCTGTACAAACATATTTTTAGTTTTTATTTAAATTACAATTAGTTAACAATGAGGCCTTCTCTGTCTCTCTCTCTCTTTCTCTTTCTCTCTCTAGTTCTCTGACATTAAGATTTTGTTTTTAAGTAATCACTGCACCCAACATGGGGCTGAAACTTCCAACCCTTAGATCAGTCAGCATGCTTTGCTGACTGAGCCAGCTGGGTGCCCTCCCCTTCTTCTCTTTCTTTCTTTCTTTCTTTCTTTCTTTCTTTCTTTCTTTCTCTCTTTCTCTCTTTCTCTCTTTCTTTCTTAAGTGAGTTTTATGCCCAATGTGGGGCTTGAACTCATAACCCTGAGATCAAGAGTCACATGCTGTACTGACTGAGCCAGCCAGGTGCCCAATGAGGCCATATATATTTTTTTAAATATATTTTTTAAGTTAATTTATTTTTGAGAGAGAGAGAGAGAGAGAGAGAGAGAGCGCTCCAGTGAGTGAGGGACAGAGAGAGAGGGAGAGAGAGAGAGAATCCTATGTAGGCTCTGTACTGTCCACGCAGAGCCTGAAGTGCGGCTTGAGCTCACCCAAAGCGGGGCTCAAACTCAAGAGCCATGAGACCATGACCTGAGCCAAAGTCGGATGCTCAACTGATTGAGCTACCCAGGAGCCCTTATTTATTTATTTCTGAGAGAGAGAGATAGAACATGAGCAGGGGAGGGCAGAGAGAAAGGGGGACAGAGGATCTGAAGTGGACTCTGTGCTGAGAGCCCCCAGTGTGGGACTTGAACTCACGAACCGTGAGATCATGACCTGAGCTGAAGTTGGACACTTAACCAACTGAATCACCAAGGTCCCTCAAAGCTATATTTTTGAAAGAAGTAGAGGAATATAATATTTCAGTGGCTTGCAAGACTCTTGAGGATAAAACCCAAATTCTGCCCGTAGCCTCCAAGGCCAGGATGGCCTGGCCTCTCCTACCTTTCAGCACTATTTTTGCCTTTCCTTCTCTTCCTTCATTTTGAGTTTCATCTTTGCTCTACCCTTCCAACCCCTTGAATATGCATGCTATTGCTCTCCCGACCTTTGCACCTGCTTTCCTTTTCCTGGCCGACTCCTATTCATCCTTCAGGATTCAGCTCTGACACCGCTTCTTCTATGGAGCCCTCTGTGGCTCCTCCAGGACAGATCAGGGAGGTGCCCCTCTGGGTTCCCATGGCTTTTTCGTCCCTGCCCTTCCAGGGCGTTTCTCAGGCTGTGCTGTAATTGCCCATTGACTTAACTGGGTTCTCCACCCTTACCTCTTCCTTCTCAACCCCATCCTGTCTCCTATGTGAGAGAGAAAATTGCAGCAGAGACAAGGATGGGATTCTTACCGTCCTTTCCAGGATCTCAGACCTGTAATCTGCTTGCATCGTATTCTCCCCGCCTGCTAGCATCAAGGCTTGTCCCATCTCCTCGACCCCGTGCTTCTCCCCCTTTGAGGGGCTTGCTCTGTCGGTTACCCTCTGTATCTGTTGTAATTGCAACCTTTCTCCTGGATCTTTCTCGTCCCTAACTTACTTCCATCTTAAACAGTCATCAGCTGCAGCCCTCCCTGGACCCCATATCTCACCTATCTCTATTTTCTTGCTAGGCAGGCTTCTTCAAAGAGCTGTCTGTGCCTGCTCTCAGCTTGCCCGTTCAACTAGTTCTAATTCGGCTTCTGTCGCCTCCGTGGCCGTCGGAACAATCCTTGCCGGGGTCACAGATGACTCGATGTTGTTGAATGTTACACACACCTCAGTGTTCAGCCCTTTTCATGCCAGACCTCTCAGTGGCAGCTGTCCTATTTGTCCGCTGTCCGCTCCTGGCTTCGGAGACTCCGTGCTCTCCTGGTTGTCCTCCTGCCTTGGTGGCTGCTCCTTCTCATTCTTTGTCAGCTCATCCTCTTCTGCCTGACTTCTTTTTTTTTTTTTTTTCAATTTATATTTTTGAACAGATAATACATTTATATGATTTTTAATTCAGAAAGATGTCCCAGGCCGCCTGGGTGGCTCAGCCGGTTAAGCGTCCATCTCTTGATTTCGGCTCAGATCGTGATCTCACAAGTTTGTAAGTTCGAGCCCCATGTGGGACTCTGTGCTGACTGCCGGGAGCCTGCTTTGGGAGTCTTTCTCTCTGCCCCTCCCCCACTTGCACTTGCACGTGCTCTCTCTCTCTCTCTCTCTCTCTCTCAAATAAACAAACTAAAAAAAAAAACTGTTTTCATAATAAAACTAAGATGTAATAATACTGAAACATGTATAAAAACCTTTTTTTTTCCTGGGCTCTTACTTTCCCACATTGCATATTCTTTCCCCAAACTCTTAACAGTGAGAACCCGGTTCCAGCGACATCAACCCGTGCATCATTAGGTCCTCTCCTAGGGTACACATGACAAGGTTTTGGCGTCGCTACACTATCCCAGCAGTAACAGTAAAACTGCTTATATTTCAGGTTTCTTTTCCTGTTGTTTTTGTCCTCGAGATGAATCCTTTTAAGGGAACACAGAGTGCTCCGATCGCGTTACTCGGCCAGTTCTTTTTTCTACGTGGTGGTGTTGTCAGTTTCCCGTACAGTTGGCTTCATTTGATTTTATTTCAATTTTAGGGTTGCTTTTCTTTCTGGCGTAAGTTTTTGAATATGTAAGATATTTTATGTGCGAGTCTTTACCCAGGGAAGTCTCACTACTCATCCTAGCCCTTCTGTCACACAGGTGGCCATTTTTTTCATGGCTTTTTTTCCTGTGCTTCTTTTGCAAAGATAAGCAAATTCGTATCTGTGTTCTTTCCCTCTCCCTCCCTTTTTTGCCTAAAAGATAGTATAGTGTTTATACTTGTTTGTATTTTGCTTTTTCCGTTTAACAGTATGTCCCGGAACTCATCCCACAGCAATTAATAGAGATCATCTTCATCGATTTTTACATCTATGTAGTACTCCATTGAATGATAGACCGTAGTTAGACCATAGTTTGTGCAAACAGTTGCAAAATAGCGTTGCGTTGAATGACATATGTATTTATTGTTTCTTATTTGTGGGTAAATAACCAGAAGGATTATTGGGTCAAAAAAACATTTTTATTCTCCTCTCCCCTCCTTTTTTTTTTTTTTATACTATAAAGGTAGCATATTGTTTTTGACTGTGTCTATATCTTTTGTTGTCTATTGTCTAGACTGTTTTATGTCTGTCATTTTTCCAAGGACTTGTAATCGGGAAGATCTTTCTAAATGTTTTTTTTTTTAAGTAGGCTTGGAACCCAGTGCGGAGCTTAAACACACTAGCTTGACATTGAGACCTGAGTTGAGATCAAGAGTTGGATGCTTAACTGACTGAGCCACCCAGATGCCCCTACATCAGTATTTTTTTTTTTTTAAATAGCTGCAGAGAGGGTCGCCTGGGTGGCTCAGTCTGTTGAGCATCTGACTTCAGCTCAAGTCATCATCTCACGGTTTGTGAGTTCGAGCCCTGCTTCGGGCTCTCTGCAGTCAGTGCAGAGCCTGCTTCAGATCCTCTCTCTCCTTCTCTCTCTGCCCTTCCCCCACTCACGTGCACGCATGTGCTCTCTCTCTCTCTCTCTCAAAAATAAACATTAAAAGAAAAAATAGCTGCAGAGAATTTTAAAAACTGCAAAACAGTCCATTGTATGACCGTTTATTTAATCAGGCCCACAGTGATGTGTAGATTGTTTCCAATCTTTTTGTGTTGCGAACACTGCTACAGTGAACGCAGCTGTATAAGGGTATCATTTCCCGTGGGCCTCTACCATGCCTGTTTTTTCCCCTTGTATGGTAGGTGTTGCTGGGTTTTTATATCTATATTTGATTTCATATCACAAAAGGCCATTAAAGATTATAACTAACTGCCTGGGGCGCCTGGGTGGCTCTGTCCCTTGAGCTTCTGACCTTCTGACTTTGGCTCAGGTCACGAAGTTTCGGGCTGTGCTGATAGCTTGGAGCCTGGAGCCTGCTTCAGATTCTGTGTCTCCCTTTCTCTTTGCCGCCCTCCCCCCCAGCTCCTCCGTTCACACTCCGTGTCTCTCTGTCTTAAAAACAAACAAACAAACAAACAAGCAAACAGATTATGGGATGCCTAGGTGGCACAGTCGGTTAAGTGTCTGACTTCAACTCAGGTCATCTCACTGTTGGAGAGTTGGAGCCCCTCATCGGGCTCTGTGCTGACAGCTGGGAGCCGGGAACCTGCTTAGAATTCTGTGTCTCCCTCTCTCTCTGCCCCTCCCCTACTCATGCTCTGTCTCTGTCTCTCAAAAATAATAAATAAAAACATTAAAAAAAAAGAAAAAAGAGTAAAACTACCCAAATCTTTAGTCGGATCCAGAGGAATTTGACTGGAACTCTAGGAGGGTTTTGTTTTTTGTTTTTGTTTTTGTTCTTGCTTTTTATGCAAACTTTTAATTTCCTAACACAGGAAAGTGCACAAATTGTAATCTCATGCTTGATGAATCTGCAGGAAGTCAACACTATGTAACCAGCTCCCAGGCCCAGTAACAGACCATTACCAATACCTCAGCTTAAGCTCCCTGCTCCCTCAAGGGCAATATTATCTTGACTTCAATTTTTTTTTTTTGCTTCCCAGCCTCTTGACTTTTAATGCCATAGATTCGTTTTGCCTATATATATATATATATATATATATATATATTTTTTTTTTTTTTAAGTTTATGTATTTATTTTGAGAGAGAGAGAGTGTGCGAGAGCAAGAGAATGAGAGCAGGGGAATGGCGGAGACAGAGGGGGAGAGAGAATCCTAAGCAGGCTCCATGCTACCAGCACAGAGCCCTATATAGGGCTTGATCCCATGAACCATGAGATCATGACCTGAGCTGAAATCAGAGTCCAACGTTCAACCACCCGAGCCACTCAGACGCCCCTTGTTTTGCCTATTTTTAAACTTTATAAAACTCTCTACCCAACTTTTAAGTGTTGCATTACCTTGGTGCTTGGTCATAGACCATTTTCTGATATTGAATATTCCCAGTGCCTACAAGGCAGCCCTGGACTCAGCATGTCTGTGAGACAGCAGCTTCTTGTCTTTCCTGGGACCCTGCGCCTGTTCTTTTGGTTTCTGCCCATGACAGGGCTCTCAGTTAATAGCCCTACCATCATGCACTCAGAGGTTTAAGCTGGCAGGAAGTCTTGATGGCCTCACTCCCCTCACTCCCCAAATCCACCTCCGGGCCCCTTCAAAGTTGCCCCCTACGGCCTCGAGAGTCACTCCCTGCTTCCCCGCCCCCGCCCCCCTCCCCGCCCCCCTCCCCGCCCCCCTTCCCCGCCCCGCTCCCCGCCCCCCTCCCCGCCCCCTCCCAGCCTCATTCCTGCCAGTTCCCATTTGTACTCTTTGCTTCGGCCAGGGTCGCTTTCTTTCCCTTAAAAGTGTGAAGCTTCTTCCTGCATCAGACTCTGCTGCTTCGCGCTGCGCCCGAAGGCTGCCTTGCCCTGGGCAAGTCCTCTGTATTCTTCAGGCCTCCGCTCACTGCTTACACTGAATTTCCCTGGCTCCCCACACTGGGTTAGATCCCCCTGCTCTATATTGTGCGCATTTTCATGGTGGCCACCCTTCCCTTTTAGAGTAGGTACTGCGTTATTGACTGTTTCATGCAGAGGGCAGGAACCACAGGCCCCCCGATGCCCGGCATATTACAAATCCCCAACAAGTGAACAACTGACCGAAGCCAAAGGCGGGAAAGCGAGAAGGCCAGCCTGTGACTGATGCCAGGTCTGCTGTGTTCAGGGTCCAGGAACATAGAATTTTCTCCTCGGGCCTTCTCTGTCTTGCCTTTCCCTCGTGGGGTCCCCTCCCAGGTTCCTTGGATCCGGTTTTCTGAAGATAGACTTTGTGCCTTGTGGCAAAGGGCAGGAGTGCCTGGAAGGAGGGCTGGTGGGATGGCGGCTCGGTGTGTGGGAGCTGCCTCCCCTGGGTTCATCCCCCCGTGGGGGCTAGAGCCCGGTTCTTGTCCAGGGAGCTTCCAGCCCTGCAGGGGCTGAGAGAGGGACTCGGTTGGGGTTGGGCCTGATCCTCATCCTCTGTGGCTTCTCTCTCCTTCCAGGTCAGGACAGAGAGGCGTGGGCAGGCCTCTGGGCCGGCTGGTGCCACCCGTGCCATCATGGCAGGTAAGGACAGGGTCACGTAGATAGGACATGCAGGATGGGTGGCCCCCTTCCTCGTCTCCTTATCCTTTTCAGTTTTTGGAGGTCAAGTTGTTTCTGTCCTCCTTTCTGTCCTCCCCAGGCTCTCCCTGGCCCCCCACTGAGACCTATCTCTATGAGACCCTCAACATGACATTGTCAAGTTCTCTGTCAGATCTCCGACCCTGGGGACCAGAGATTGAGCTCCCTGATGCCCTGGTCCCGCTGGCCATCTGGGTGATAAGCAGCACGAATGGCTCAGTCTCTGTCCCCTCTGTCACTATGGCTTTTTAATACTCTGAGACCGTTTCCTTCTGATTTCTGAGTTGTTCGGTTTCCAAAGGCTCAAGTACAGAACGCCAGAGCTGGAGGGACCTTTAGAGACTATCTCGCTCAGGCCCCACCCGACTGGATAAATGGAGGTCCTGGGAGGGGTGGTAACTTGCCCCCGAATGTGAACATTGGAGTGGACACAGGAGCTCCTGTCTCCAGGCTCACCCATCCTGTTCCGTCTGCCTGGAGCTGGGTCCCCGACCATGGAGCGAGCTGTGCCCCTGTTTCTCTCCTGAGAGACAGCAGCACTGCTTCAGGGCCTTTGGTTATTTTGGGAAGCTTGTAGCAGACTTGAGGAAGCAGGGATAGCTGTGTGGGGATAGTGAAGTAGCCTGTGACCTCAGGGGCCGGTGGGGGGGCAGCTGCAGTCAGGCCAAGAGTGATCACACCGGCTCGTCGGGGAGGGGGACGTTCAAGGCGATGCTATGCGATATGCTTCACCTGCAGAGAAAGCGAACAACTTCCCGCCACTGCCCAAATTCATCCCCCTGAAGCCATGTTTCTACCAAGACTTTGAGGCAGACATTCCTCCCCAGCATATCAGCATGACCAAGCGCCTCTACTACCTCTGGATGTGTGAGTGCTGTAGGACGTGGGTGGGCCGTGGGGGCGGGGCGGGGGAGGGAGGACGGCTGGTGGGGGCGGGACTTTGGGAGCGGTGGTGGGGGGGGTGCCTGCAGGCCTGGCCGTCCACCCTTGCAGCATCTGCACGGGCCGCCTCCCAGCAGGTTCTGCCCATGGGCTGACTCCCCATCTGGGCCCTGGTTTCCCTTATCCTCCCTGCCCCCCCCCTCCCCCATCTAGACCTGTTGGCCCTTCTCTCCTTCCACTTCCCGTTCACAGAGCATCTGGGCAAGGGGCTCTGTCTGCAGCGTCATTTCTCGTTTTTGCTCTCCCTTCCCCTTCCCACTGGAGTGGTTCTCCAGGTGGCTGCCAGGACCTCAGGATTCCGGATTCGGAGAGGAATCCTCGTCTCCAAGCCACACTTGTCTTGCTTTCTTCGGAAAACTGCTCAGAGAAAAGAGCACTGACTGGGAGTTGGGAGATATGGGATCAAACTGGGCTGGTTGCCCTATTTCCTAAGCCACAGATTCCTCACTTAGAGAAAGAGAGTGTTGGCTCAGTGATCACTGTGGTTCCAAGGAGTTCTGTGTTGTATGGTCTGTGCTTCTCTAAGAATCTGGAGTTCTGATGTTCTACAATGTTGAGGTCCAGAGTTTAAAGGCCCCAGTTGCTGATGGTCTGTGGCAGGTTGGTGGGAAAATGTTATCTTAGGGGGACGGTACTTATCTGGGCCCAGGCTGGTCAAAGGTACCTCTTAGGTATGTACGCGAGGGGCAGGCTGGTTTTCCTGTGCTGGGTACTGGCCTCAAGGGACCTTAGACCTGCAGTGTGACCACAGCAGGGTCTGTCAGGTGTGATGTTGTCTTGGGTCAAGCCGCACTTAGCTGCTGACTTGGGGAGGTGATCGCTTGTGCCAGGAAGGTGGTAGAGAATGCTGTCTTTGCAGCAGGTCCTTCATGGAGTGATAGAAGGAGTGTGGGGACAGACAGACTCCGTTTCAAGTCCTGGCTTAGCCTTTGGGCAGAGAAGGAATCTTTCCCCATGTAACGTGAGAGAAGGAGGAGATGGGGCAGGTGTGAGTCGGTCTGTAGATGTTGGGAAGAGAAGGAGGAGGTCGCCTCTGATGGTTTCTGTTTCTTTCCATCAAATGTGATATTATAGAAGTGAGGATGGGCGCTTTGAGGAAAATGGGATTAGAATGGAAGCATTTTTGGACAGAGGGTGAGGACACTATCAAAGACACATGACCCCCAAGATTTCTGGGCCGCGCTCAGGATCCGTTTGGAGTTGGCTGCTGTGAATTCACAGTCCTACCAGGCTTCTCTGTAGGCTCTTTTCTTTTCTAGCAACATTCAGTTCAGACGCAGATGGGCGTTGTGTTCATCAAGGGTGAGTGTGACCAGAGGACAAGGCAGGGGAGGGATTTAGAAAAAGTGTAATGAATTATGGACTCTAAGCTGGACAGAGAGAGAAGTGGAGATAGAAAAAAGCTGACGGCCGGAGAGAGAGTAGCCGAGTTAACGGCTGTCTGTTCCAAAGAGGTAGTGGAATAAGTACAACAGAGGCCCGAGGTCCAGGGAGCCAGAGAGAGATGGGATCTGGGGAGAGTGATGTGGACCAATATGGAAACAAGTTAACGTAAAGATAATGTAATTTTCTGTGTAAAGAGCAAATAAAGTCAGTAAGAACACCAAAGTTGTGGGGGATTGGGGGGCAACACACACAGATGGAGGAAATAGAACGGAAGTGCGCAGGACGAAATGCTCCCGGGTGTTAGGAGGGGCCCCGAGATGGGCGTTCCTGCCCAGGTGACAGCATTGTCAGGGCAGACTTGGGGAGCACCCCGCCTGACCCCGAGCTCTGGGAACTCTGCCCCTGAGAAGATCTTATCCAGGGGCTGGATTTAAGGGCTAAAAATACCTTCCTAAGTCCTCACTAGGTACCTGCCAGATGCTATGCTCCCAAGGAAATGTATCTAAGCCTTGAGACGCTGAAGCGTTCTATTCAGAAACCAAGTCCAGATGCCTGGCCGTTTGAGGCCACGAGGGAGCCCACCTGCCTTTGTTTATTCAGCAGATCTTTGTGGAGCCTTGAAGGGACTCAACCTAATGTTTGAGGAAGGGAGCACCCTGAGGTCAGAAGCCCTGCGTGTGAGGTTTCTGCTGGCTGTGACTCAGCGACACTGTGACTCGGAGTTCACCTAGAGTAGATGGGCACAGAGGAGGGGGAGCCTGGATTCTGCTCTTGGAGAGCTGCTGGTGTGGTTGATGGGCTGGGATTTGTACTTGTGGAACCATGCATGAGAGCAGCCCGGGTCCGAAGGAGGTCAGAGGGATGGGACCTGAATAAGGCTGGAGTAGTAAAGGAAGGCTTCTTGGAGGAAGTGGCACGATAGTTATCTAAGAAATGAATTAGGTACAGACTGTGATCCCAGCCACTGCTGCATGCCCCATTTTAAGAGCAGGGCAGATGATACAATGGCTTGAAGAGATGTTTCCACAAGGCCTTTTACTTTCCACTTTTTGGACTCCTTGCGAGAGAAGATGTAAGGGTTTCCTGTGCCTTGGGCTTGGTGATTGCCATGAGCCTGGGAGGGCCAGCAGGTGAGGCCATTCTTAGAAGAAGAGCATTTTCATCACCTGGGGGCTTTGGGGGCCCTTTAATGGGGCCTGTTGGGCTGAGGCTCTAGGTTCCTGCTCCGGAGACTCTTTGTTCTCCGGATTTCTCAGATCTCTAGGGGTGGGTGCGGGGTGGAATTGGTCTAAGCTTTCAGCTTTCTTTCTTACAGTCTGTACTCCCTCTGTGTGTGTATGTATGTGTGTCTCGTGTATCTGTGTGTGTATTCGCTGACGTGCGTTGTGGGTGCGAATCTCTGTAAATGCGGTTTTCATGCATGTTTGTGTGTGTCTACCTCTCTGCGCATATGCTGTTTCCACGTGTTTGCTTGTGGGTCTGTTGAGTTGCGGGTGTGTGTGTGTCCATGTCTGCGTGCTCACCTATCTCTGTGTGGGCCTGGATGTCTGCGTGCGTGTCTGGTGTTTGTCTCTGTGTGTGCATGTGCTCCTGGGTCTGCAGTGAACAGCGTCACGCTGGCCGTGAACCTGGTGGGCTGTCTCGCGTGGCTGATCGGAGGCGGGGGAGCCACCAACTTTGGCCTGGCCTTTCTCTGGCTCATCCTCTTCACACCCTGCTCCTACGTCTGCTGGTTTCGGCCCATTTACAAGGCCTTCAAGTAAGTGGTTGGTGCTGACCCCAGCTCCTAACCCTGTCTCTTTGCCCATCTACCCTGTTTCTTCTCTACATATTTTCTCACTTTTTTTTTTTTGACCACCCCTCAGACTCACTTTCACTTGTGTACCCTCAGCTCAGACCACTGGGTAGGACTTGGGCTTCCTGAGAGCTCAGCACTGGGAGTCAGAGTCTTAGTTCCTTCTTTTCTCAGCCCTCATTCCTCACTTACTTTCTCACTTCCTTGGGTGGGCACAACATAGACGTCAGGTCTATTTTAGTTCTGCCTTCCCCAGGCAGCTGTATGTTAAATTTGCCAATGGGACCACCTGTCTTGGTGGAGCTGCCCGTCTCTGTACCTGCAGGGCCAGCTGATTTGCTAACGGAACCAGTCATCCAGGTCCTCCTGACACTGTGTGCTAATGATGTCATCCAACTCATTGGATGCTAAATGTGCTAAAGGGAACACCCATCCAGGTACAAGTGGGGCTAACTCTCCGGGTGCCAATGGGTGTCTACCTTGTGTAAAACAGATTTTCTGTCTTGGTGCTAATGGGACCTTTCATCTGTGTACCAACAAGGCCATGTGTCTTGGTGCCAGTGGAGTATCCATCTCAGTGCTAATGGCGCCTCAGATGTCTTTGCCAATCAGATCATCCAACTGTATACCAATTAGGTTACTATGTGGTGCCAGTAGGGTTCCATTTTTGTACCAATAGGACTTTCTGTCTCTGAGCTTAGAGGAATGTCCATCCATGTACCAGTGGAGCTAGATATCTTGGTGCCAGTAAGGCTGTCCATCTCCTTGACAATGGGGTTATTTATTCCTACTATAATCGACCCATCTGTTTCTATGCCAGTAGGGCCAACCATCCATGTACTGGGAGTGGTCCATTTATGAGAAGATCTCTCCCTATGTAAGTTGCACACACAAGATTAACACATGGAAACTTGCAGAGATCCACTTACATACTGTCCTAGTTTTGCCTCTCAATTAAGGCCTTTGAGTCTCTTCTGCCCGTTGCACATTCATTTAAACGTGGAAGGGCTTGGGGGTCTTGAAGGCAGGGAAAACCCGGCCCTCTCCCAGGTGATGGGAGTCATCTCCTTTGGTGCAGGACTGACAGCTCCTTCAGCTTCATGGCATTCTTCTTTACCTTCATGGCCCAGCTGGTCATCAGCATCATCCAGGCTGTGGGCATCCCAGGCTGGGGCGTCTGGTAAGAGACCTGGGGTGTCTGGGATTGACCCAGGGCTGGCATGGGTGGCACTTTGGGTGTGTCCTTTGTTTACCTGTTAGCTGCCTAGTCATCATAGTGACATACCCATAGCATTAGAGGGGATGGAGAACCTTGCAGTGGCTTTTGGGGGTACTAAAAGGCATCATGGGAGAACCCAAGGGAAGGAAGCCTTATGCCTGAGGAGCTTGTCTCCTGAGCCATGGGGAAGGATTTTGGCACAGGCGTTTTGGACGGTCTCTTTGCATCCGATGATATGGCCCCTCCTTGTGACATTGAGATGGCTCCTGGCTGTGGTGGGGTGGCTCCTGGCTACCCCCCACCATACCGGCAGCCCCACAGCTGGCCTCTTCCCACAGCGGCTGGATCGCCACCATCTCCTTCTTCGGAACAAACGTTGGCTCGGCAGTGGTGATGCTCATCCCCACCATCATGTTCACGGTTGTGGCTGTGTTTTCCTTCATCGCCCTCAGCATGGTTTGTGGTCACCTCAGGGTTGAGAGGGTGGCTTTGGGACGGGGCTACCATCTGTAACGACCCTCCAAGTTACAGGAGGACTCAGAGGTCTTCTAAGGGACTCACTCTAGAATGACTTGGTGGACTTTGCTCCTAGTACACAGGGCAGGTGTGGGAGGGAGGACTGGCTTTTACAGGGACTTGTCTCTGGCTTCCAGATCTTTCCTGGAAGATGGTCTGCCTCTTCCCTTTGATTAACCATTCCTTGTGCTCCTTCTCCTACAGGTTCATAAATTTTACCGGGGCAGTGGGGGAAGTTTCAGCAAAGCTCAGGAGGAGTGGACCACGGGGGCATGGAAGAACCCACACGTGCAGCAGGCGGCCCAGAATGCAGCTATGGGGGCGGCCCAGGGTGCCATGAATCAGCCGCAGACTCAGTATTCCGCCACCCCCAACTACACATACTCCAATGAGATGTGAGCCAGCCACGCCTACGAGGAGGGCAGGGCTGGGGGTCACTGGGACGGGGACTCAAGCCACATTGTCTGTTGTGGTGACCAAGCAGGGTTCCCCCCCCCTCCCTTTTCTCCTCCCCCACTTTGTACAAAGAATCAGAGTTATATATATATATATGTATATGTCTCCCCCCTTTCCCCACCCCTCTGAATTTTTGCTCTCAGTACTCTGAGAGCTGTGGGCTGTACGTGGAGCTGTCCCGTGCAGTGGTAGCTATGTCCGTGTCCCCTCGTGAAATAGTACGCAGTGGAGGTCTCTGTCGTTGTGGTGCTAGATGTATGTTTAGAACTCAACCAGCCCCCACCCTCTACCAGGGATCTGACCTTGGCCCAGGAAGCCCTCATGGGCCAGGGGGAGGCATAGCAGAAAGCCTGGTCCCCTCCCCAGGGTCATGAGCTGAAACTGTCTCCACTTTTGGTCTTACTGGGAAGCAACAGTATTTAGCACTCATGGGGGTAGTAGGTAGGAGAGTGGAGACAGGCCAGAAATCTTCCTTTGCTCCTTCTGATCTGGTCTCCTCCACACCCCCTCCTCTTTTCCTGGTGTCAGATTCCCTGTGGCTTCTTTTCTTGCCCAGGGTCTCTGTCTTCCCCATGTGGATTTTCTTTGTCTTCCCTGAGGCTGAGTGTCCCAGTCGTATCTGCTTCTGAGACCGAGCCCCTTCCCAGATCAAGGAAGTAGACAGGAGCTGAGCTTTAGCAGTGACGTGGGAGGGCACGCAGGAGATGCAGAGCCCACCTGGGTACCCGACTCCCAGGGAGTGGAAATGCAGGGTGATCTCCTTGACTCTCAGAACTTGGCCTACAGGGGTAGGCTCCTCTCTTCTCTGTCCAGCTTTCCCTCCTCTCTTTCCAGAGTCTCCTTGATCCCCTCTGCCTATGTCACTCCCCTCGTCCCATGCTAGGTGGCAGCTGCTACCCATGAGGGCAGATTCTACTGCCTTCTCTCAAGAGCTGGGTGGTGTCCAGGTGATTTGGGGATGTAAAGGTGTAGCTGGAGCAGAGGGTATGTAAATAACTATTGGTCTCTGAGGGAGATCTGGCTGGCCCAAGTCCATGGGCAGGTGCTAGGTATCTCTGAAAGACCGTTGGATTCCTGGGAGCAATAGCTGTTGTTTGGGTCTGGTAGAGGGGCAGGCTCAGAGCGCTGGAGCTGGAGGGAAGATCGGAGGAGAAGGCAAGCAGGGCCCAGTGAGAGGAGAGCATGCCTCCTCCCACCCCAGCGTGCTTTTGGTCACAGAGCAGTTCTGGACACTTGAAGTCAGGGCCCAGGAGGAAGCACATGCCCAGTCCTATCCACAAGCACAATGAATGGCTGGAATGGAGTTTCAGGTTAGGCCGGGTGGGAGGGAAGCCCTCTGGCTTTCCTTTTTTTTTTTTTTTTTAATTTTTAAATTTTTTTCAAATCAAGATTACTTGCTCCTTTCTGCCTACTAGACTTGGTTTTTGGCCCTTCCTCGCCCTGTCAGAACTCCCTTTCCCTTGCAGGGTGTTGATTTAGGGCCTGTGGGGCAGTTCTGTTCCAAGCATCATGAAAATGTTGCTGGTAGAGGCCTCGGCTCTTTCTGAGGCCTGGAGGGGAGTGGATGCTCACCAAAGGAGTGGCTGCCTGTTTTCTGTCCTCCCTTGTGCCTGGGCTATTTAGCCCGAAAACCCAAACACGGCCTGCTCACTCTGGGCTGGCTCCAGCTTGGAACCCGACACTTGGGCTTCCAGGTACCATCTGAGCCTTGAGCTCCAGGTACTTCATTTTCCTGTAAGGGGAGCCAAGGCCTCTGGAAGGTTCTCTTCCTAATGGTCCTTTAGGCTTGGGCCAGAGTATGATTGGCTCTCTGCTCTACCATTGTCTCTCCGGAAAGCAGTTGTCACAGCCTCTAGTACCTAAAAAGAGACCCTAGGTCTAGGTTTTCTTCACTTCTCCTCTCCCCTACCTTAAACCTCTGGCTCCCTTTTGCTGAGTCTCTGGTAGCTCCAGGAGGGCTGTGGTCATTCCCATTCCTGTTGGATGCCACCTGTGGTCGATTTGCTGTCCTACCTGCCCCTCTTCTTTCCTGGCTCAGACCTATATGGCCATGCCCTGGCTCTGCTCTTGGGAAGGCCTGCTACCTGGTTGTGGCCCAGCTTGTCCAGGCCCCGGGATGCTGCATCTCCAGGCAACTATGCACTTTCCTAGGGTGGGAACCAGTATGAGAAGTGGGGGCTGGGCATGAATTCATCTCTGCTGGACGGTCTGTCTTGGGGTGTGGTGGAGAAAGACCCAGGTTAGTTCTGGAATCCTCAGGTCTGGCCAGCTAGTGACCTGCTGTTGCATTTTGCTGGTGCCCACTGCTCCTCCTTGTTTCTGGGAGACACAGACCATTGTCCAACTGGCAGTGGACCTGCCTGAGCTAATGTCTGTCTGTGGTAACTGAGTGAACCATAATAAAGGGGAACATTTGGCCCTGCGTGTCCTGCTGCGTCATGTGTCTTCATGTGGGCCTATGCGGAGCCTCACTGTGGGCTGTGGGACATGGAGGTAGGGTGGGTCAAGTGGGCTTGTGGCCTTTCATTCCCAGGGCCCAAAGTCACACATCTGTGTGCAGTTTTTTCCCTGAGGCAGCCTTGAGTAGGCCTTGAAATTACCACAGAGGCCTCCTGCCTGTTTGAAGAAGGGGTTCGGAGTTGACTGAGGAGGAAGTAGAAGCCTGGATTAGTGGGTGAGGGGTGGTTTGGTCCAGATGGTTGCTGCAAGCAAGGGCAAGGGTAGAACACAGAGGGCCCCACCTCAGGTCTCACTGATGGAGACTGGCAGCTGATTGAGCAGCCTCAACAAACACCGGGCATATGGGGGTCTCTGGATGCCAGAGAATGAAGAAGGCAGTGAGGTGTACCCAATATGCTTTCTCGTGTTGCTTCCCCTTTGCCAAGGCTGTGCCTTCCATTTGGGTTGCTGTGCTGGCACTTTAAGCTTCTGGTCATCTTCGAGATTCACCTTGAGTGACTCCTCTGAGAGGGCTTCCCTGCCTCTCGTTTGACCCCTATGCATCCCCATGGAGGACCTTATTCTGTAATTTCCTGTGTCCCTGCTTGTCAGGAGCAGGCACAGATCTGATTAGCCCTGTATCCTGTACACTTAAACACACGAAAGGCTCGGCAAATGTTCAATATTAAGTGCCACAATGAAGAACGGTGCGTATGTGTGGCACGAGGGTGTGGGGTGAGGCGGTCGGACAATTAGGCCCGGCCAAGGCGAGAGCACCAGCAGTATCGAAAACAGCTAGCGGATGTCCGCGGAAGGATAGACTACAACTCCCAGAAGGCTGCGCGAGCAACTAGACAGCCGGATGTTCTCGTGAGGCTACCTGCTAGGCGGAAGCGGTGGGAGGGGCGCCTGAGATATCGCGATATTTGGGACTGCCCAAGACGCGCCTGGCGCGGGAGAGGAATCTGAGGGTCTTTGGAGGTTGTGTCCTCTCAGCCCGGCGGTAGGGAGGCTTGGGGAGCTTCGCTTGATTGTGGATCTGCGACTGTTTGTGCGTGACCTTACTTTCCGTGTGTGCGCGTGTGTGAAGGCTGTGGGTCCGCAGGGGTGTGTGTGTGTGTGTGACCTCAACTTCCTATCTGTGTCCGTGAAGCTCTGCTCGTCACTTTAGCCGCTGTGTCTGCGTAGGGGCTGTCAAACCTTTGGGACTGTACTTACCTATCTACCCGTGGGGTCGGAGCATTAGGGACCTCTTCCTGGCTCGAGCCCCTAGTGGGGGATTTGTATCTGTGCGCTCCCGACCCCTGCTTTTTACTGCCCTGAGATTGTTTAGTGCCATTTAAACAAATGCATTTAGTGCTCTATCGGTTCCCCTTATTTTAAAAGTTGGTCAAATAGAAAATGTAGAGCCTTGGCATGTTGGAATTATATCCCCTAGATCCTCCTCAAATTGCCGAATGGTATTTAAAAATTAAAGTGAGGCTAAATTTTGCCCGAGAAAAACTCCCCCCCGTCTTTAGAAGCGTTTAGAGGCCTGTACCAGAGGATAAGTAGGAGAGATTCCTAAGTAGGGGAAGTGATGAATGTCCAGGGAGCGGGGTTTTTTCCGCACCTCTCTTGCAGTGGCTGTAGTCACCTTGCTGGTAGCTTGTGTGCGTGTGTGCGCATGTGAGAATATGTTATATATGATTTAGTTAATATAATACGAATATATATAAAATATGTATAATGTGGCATATATGTATATATGCCCAACACGTGGGCTTGAGGAGGAGTGCCTACTAGGATTTCGGAAGCTGCAAAGTCGAGCATGCCTCCCTCTAGTGAGAGAGCAGTCTTAGCAGAATGCCAAGCCCTTGAGCTCTCTCTTGAGTTCCTTGCCTTACCTTGGGGCCAGGGATTTTTAAAGTGTCCTGTGGCCTTTTAATGTCTTTGGGTTTGGGAGCAGGGTGACATTTGGGGGAGCTCGAAGTTGTTCATTATTACGAGGGTAGAGAGTAGAGTGTGTTGACTGGTGGGAGATAAGGCCAAAGGCCAGAGCAGAAAGAAGTCAGTAGTGAGGGGCTTTGATGTTAGGCTACAGGTTACAAACTCTTAATGGATCCTGGATCCCCGTCCCCCCAGCACCCCCTCCATGTTTGGTTCCGCTTTGTCCTAGGCTCCAGCGCCCCCAGTGTTCCTGTGTTGGGCAGTGTTCACACTATCTGGCCCTTTTTTAGCCCTGCGTCTGTGTGGCTCCACACATGCCCCTGTTGTGACTGGCGAGTATTCCCTGAAACCTTTACTTAACTCTGCCCTAATTAAACGCAACAGAGGAGGCTTACACATCACAAGCTTGCCACAAGCTGAGGCTCTTTATTCCGGCCCTGCCTTTCTAAAGGATAGATAGAGAACCTGCCATTTTTCTGGCCGTGTCTTACCTGCATGACTGGTGTCCTGCGAGCTTGAGGCTCAGTAATCATAGCCTTCAGCCCTGCAACCTCTCTGCCTGCCAGCTCTTCCTGCTGCTCAAGAGTTCCTATGACTCCAGCAAAGCTCAGAAAAATCAAGCACTGTCTATAGCTGCCTTGGCTGTGCAAGTAGGTGGTTCCCACAGGAACTGACTAGAGTAACAGACCTACTGGTTTGGAGTTTGATCGTTTTTGAGAGTAAACAGAAAAGAACTGCCGGCTATCACCCTTCACAAAACTGTTGGGTTGAACCAATTTGACCTCGCTTTCAAATGTCGGTTAAATTATCCACCTTCTATTCCTCAAGGACATCTGTCCCCCAACCCGCAAACCACACACACTTTTCTAGAAAGGTAGGTAGGCTTTGACCCTTAGCAAAACTTACTCAGCAGGCTAAGTAGTAAATCTTGGGCTATACCACCTAACGTGGGGAAGTAGTCGAAGTCGCCAACATGGATTTGTGCCGTAAGTTTAGCTGATCACTTTCAGGAACATGTTCCTTAGGAATGATATCAGCCCAATGTGGAGGAGGTTAAGGGGCTACAGAGATGAAGTTCAGCGTCTGGTTTGGCAGGAATCTCTCTGTCCTGGCACCAGTTGGCAGGGGAGGCACAGGGTCAGGGTTTGAGATCTGGAAGTTAGGTTTCCCTGGAGAGTCAAGAAATGTGCTTCCATCACCTCCTGAGGGTGCTAATCAGCATGCTGATTAGTCCTGGGAAGGAGCTGGCTGATAAGCCCTCTCGACCTTGCCCGTGGCTAACAGGGCTCCCCAAGCCCTGGAGTAGACTCCGTTCTGCTCGGGGCAGGCATGGCCCTGGCTGAGGCCCTGATGTAGAGCAGAGATTGAAATTACTGGCAAATGGAACTTTGGGGGAGTCTTGCTCCAGGGAACTGGCCTGTGCTTAACTCCTGCTGATTAAGTGCTGGGTCTGGGCCTCTGGGAGACCTGTCCAGTAGGGAGTGGGTTAATAGACCCAAATATGATCCTCAGCTCATATGGGTGAGTCACGAAGGCAAATACCGGGCCAAGAGACCCTAGGGACCCAAGGGGTCAGTAGAGTGAAGAGGAGGACCCTATGGGTGTGCAGTCACTGAGGTAGCCACTGGGTGAGGCTTCCTCCTTGGAGCTGTCCTTGGTGTCTCCTTCTGCTGATTCTGCCCATCTTCCAGGACTTCTGTACAGAGAGTCCTTACTGCTGTCTTTTATACATTGACTCAGAAGTTTCAGCTGGAAGTAGATCACCTGGTCCTACCTCCATATTTTTCAGATGAAGAGACAGGTCCCCGGAGGGAAGTCCCCTGAACCGAGCTCACACACCAGCTCAGGAGCACAACCATGGACAGGGCCTGGGGCTCCTGCTTCCCCAGCCAGGCTTCTGTGCCCCACCTTGCTTTAGAAGCTACAGTTTATTATTCATCCAGCAGATGGTCAGGACCCACCGGGCGCCTGGTGGTTGGTGATTAGACCTGGTCACAGTGCAGGGAGCTTGCTGGCGGCAGCGGTGGTGGTGGAGAAGTGTAGAGGGAGAGGCGAGGAAACAGAGGGACACACTGAATCACTGGTCACCGGAAAGGTGCCTCCCAGGGTAGGGCCCATCTCGGATGATTTCAGGTGTGACTCCTGTCTTCTCAACTTACCTGCAGATGTCCCTGAAGGCAGTGGCTTGGCTTCCACAATTCCTTTGCCCAGTGCTAGGTGTCACTGGCCCTCAGTGATTGCTGCTGATGGGAGTGGGTACGTTTTGCTGGCCCAGCTTGCAGAGCGTAGGTTTTGGTGCGTCCAGCAGCCGTGTTATCGTGGACACTGGTTTCTAGCAACATCTGAGGGCCAGAGGAAGAAACCAAGCAGCTGGTGTCATGGCGGTGGCCAACATCCCCTTTATGCTTCTTTCTTCCTGGTCTTGGATTTGTAGGGTGGTGTCCAGTTTGAGATACGGGACAGTGACAGAAAGGCCAATCTCTCAACTGCCTAGAGCACCCAAGTACCCTTGTTGCCTAGGACCCTGCACCCGTCCCATCCTGCTCCTCCCTTCAGTCGCCCCGGCCTCCTCCCATCCCCGCGTCCTGGGCCCCCTCCACACTTGGCGCCAGCACCGTGTTGCTAAAATGAAAACTCACCCTGGCCCTCACCGCCCTCGACCTAATTGCAACCTGACCTCCTGCTATCTCCAACCTCCCTCCCGTCACACTTTAGCCTCACTCCTGAGCTTCTCCTTCTTCCCCAAACCTGCCCCCCTCCTTCGGCCTCCCCACCTTTGTGAGACTGTTCCTTCTCGTCAAGTTATTTCCTTCTTTCTCTGGGAAACACACTCGTCCTTCAGGACTCAACCCGAATGTCATTTTTTTTGGTCTCTGACTTTCTCAGTTACTTCAGCCCCAGCCCCTGGTGTAGCTATTCCTCGCAGCACTGGGCCACGTCACATGGTGACTGACCTGTGCCTGGCGACGGTTCTCCGAGACTTGTGTGCTCCCAGCAGCCGGGACTGCTGACGCCTCCGCAACCCCAGCATCTGGCCCAGGGTGCTCCGTACATTTTGGTCGAATGTATGAATGAAGTGGGTGCCCCTTGTTCTGCTTTTAGATTTTAAGTCCTGACAGAGCCCTCTGGAGGCCCGTCCTGGCAGTCTCCCCGGATTCGAAGCCATTAGACCCCACATGGAATCAAGTGCCTCATGCCCAGCAGCTGCTGCACCCTTGGTGGAGAGACAGTTTCACGTTCTCGTGGGCGTCACTGGCAGTGTTGCAGCCCTGAAGTTGCCTCTTCTGGTGTCTAGGCTTTTGGACGTTCCTGGTGTGAGTATCCTTACTAGACAGGCATGGCAGCCTCGGGCCTTGGAGAGCTGCTGCTCCTGGGGCCAGCTCGTGTTATGCAGTGCATGGGGCTTTTGGTATTGGTGGTGTTTGTGGAAGCCCTCTGTGTGCATTGGTGTGTAGGGGATCCCCGAGACAGTCCAGTATAACCAGGAGGTAGATAAGCGGGTGTGGACAGAGTGTGAGGGGAGGAAGGCTTTGCTGAGTGCAGGGTTCGGGCTCCCATATGTGGACCCTGGTTCCCTGAGGTTCTGGCGTGGAAGGAGGGCTGGCTGGAGAAATGCAGCACTTTCGCTGGGTCCCCTTGCTGCCTTGGGCTCCCCACCCCCGCTTCCACTCCATCTGGAACACAGCGGCGCTGTTCTCCCTCCTCGTTGGACACCATGGCTGTCCTGTCAGTCCACATGCAGTGGGGCCTTAGGGGTGCCCCGTTGCCTGTGGCTCTGGTTTCAAGCTGCGCCTTCAGGTGTTCAGAGATGCCTAGGTGGCCTAGGGGCCACCACAGTGTATTGAGGAGGGGCATCTCAATTTCGATTGGTTTTATGTATTTTTATATATATATATATATATATATATATATATTTTTTTTTTTATTTATAATAGTTTATTTTCAAATTGGTTTACATAAAACACCCAGTGTTCATCCCAACATGTGCCCTTTTTTAATGCCCGTCACCCCCTCTCCCCCCCATCCCCCTCACCCTCAGTTAGTTCTTAGTCTTTGAGAGTCTCTTATGTTTTATCTCCCTCCCTCTCTGTGTCTTTTTTTCCTTTCCCCTTTTCCCCTCCTCCTGGTTTTTGCTTAGTCTCACAAAGTCCACCTATTCGTGGAAACATATGGTATCTGTGTTTTTCTGATTGACTTATTTCACTTAACATAATACCCTCCAGTTCTATCCATCTGGCTACACATGGCCAGATTTCATTTTTTCTCATTGCCACGTAGTAGTCCATTGTATATATGTACCACTTATATATATTTTTGTATGCTGGGGCTCTGGGCCAGATTCTTCTGAGGAAAAAGTTCAAGGCTTTAGATTGTGTGAAAGCCAGCAGGTAATAACCTCATTTCCTTGTCTCGTATCTAAGGTCCTACATTTGTCTGTTGAACTCCCACTGCCTACACTCCACCTTGATGGCCTTGGCATTGGCCTGGCCCCTGCCAGGCTGTGCTGCCCTCCTGCTCCTCTGCCTCTCTAAATTCTGCACAAATACTTCCAAGAAAACCTTCCTGGCCTGCCTCAACCCACGTGGCTTTGGTCTGTTCCTTTTAAAACTCATTTGATGAGGGGTGGCTGGACAGCCAGTTAGTAGAGCACACAACTCTTGATCTCCAGTTTGAGTTCAAGTCCCAGGTTGGGCATAGAATTTACTTAAAAATAAATAAAATACTGGGGGGGGCGTACCTGGATGGCTCAGTTGGTTAAGCATCTGATTCTTGGGGTTGGCTCAGGTCATGATCTCACGGTTTGTGAGTTCGAGCCATGTGTCCAGCTCTGTGCGGATACTGTGGAGCCAGCTTGAAATTCTGTCTCTCCCTCTCTCTGCCCCTTCCCTGCTTGCATTCTCTGTCTCCCTCTCAAAATAAATTAACTAAATAAATAAGTAAAACTCATTTGATGTATTAAAGAAAAACCAGAGAAGCACCTGGGTAGTTCTGTACGTTAAACATCTGACTCTTGGTCTCAGCTTAGGTCTTGATTTGAGGGTCATGAGTTCAAGCCCCACATTGGGCTCTGTGCTAGGCGTGAAGCTTGCTTAAAAAAAATAAACCACGGAGCTCTTGGGTGGTTCAGTCGGTTAAGCATCCTACTTTGGCCTGGCTCATGATCTCGCGGTTCACGGGTTTGAGCCCTGCTTTGGGCTCTGTGCTGACAGCTTGGAGTCTGGCGTCTGCTTCAGATTCTGTGTCTCCCTTGCTCTCTGCCCTTCCCCCATCTCACACTCTGTCTCTGTCTCAAGAATAAATAAGCATTAAAAAAAATTTTTTTTTAAACCCAGAGATGGGCAATAGTTAAAGTGGGAAAAACATTTTATTCAGAAAAACGATCACAATACAGGAAAAGAGAGCTCAGCATTGAACTAGGTTTTGATTACAAATATGAGGAAGAGTGGGGATTTATAGGGAAGGAGCAGGTGGAGGGCAGTGGATGGGAAATTGCTCAGAGGAAACATCAGGAATAAGGAGGGTTCTGGCTAAACTGTCCTGACAGGATTCCTGGTGTGAGGCAGGGCGGGGCGATCAGTCACCTGGGGGTAGTTGAGGGAGGAGGAGCCTGATGAGCTATCCAGGCTGATCAGACATTGAGGTTGGGGGGTCTGGCTAAACCCACTTAAGGGGAATCTTGCTCGCAAGGACCAGGCCCCAATATGGCCCTAGTTAAAACAAAGGCACACAGGAGCCTGATTAAAGTTTGACCACATCTTGACCAGGATGTGGGATCATAGGTTGCCTTTGCTATCGCTCAAGTGTTGTACATTGCTTTTGTGGTGTGCCCTGCGGGGACCCAGGCGGTGCTTTTCCTCCTGTATCTGCCCCATAACTTAACGCAGTGACACTGGTGCGTGTACCCAGGGTGTCCAGCAGGGGGCAGTGCTCGCTTGCAGATGACCACGTCAGCACTGAAGGCAGGGGTGAGAAATCTTTCATTTTTTTTTTGCTTCTTAATTTCCACAGACTTCTACCCAGAAAGTTACCCCCTCACCCCACCCCACTTGCTGGGACAAACTGCAAAAAGCAGCCAGGGATGCCAGCCAGGTCAGAAGGGGGGAGGGAGGTGAGTCTCATGGCTGTTCTGAGGCCGGTACTGGTACTGCCCAGCAGCACCACCTGTGGCCTCCCCGGACTCACACACATGCCCAGAACCTTCGGTACAAGCTGGCTAGCTACACCCGAAATAGGGGAGGCCTGGGGCCTGGAAAGGGTTGTTGCAGCAGTAACAGCCTCTGCCCCCTCCGGGGAGGGAGCCATGCAGTTCCCTTTTCCCATACTCCCAGAGCAAGTGAGTTTCCGGACTGGGGGTGAGTGGGGGCAGGGCGTCCTATCCCAGGAAACAGATGGGCAGCCTCAGAGCGGAGGGAAATGGCAACTCCACAGCTTCCTGTCATCCCACACAGCCAGCATTTACAGGGGTGTGAGGAAGGGTTGCCTGAAGTGGGGAGCTCTCCTTCTGGCCTGGCCCACTGGGGGGACAGTCCTTGTCTGGAGCAGGAACTTGACTCTCCCTTTCTGGCTGGAGTTGAAGCTGAAAGTCAGGCGGCCAGAAGGGCACTGACCTAGGAGGGAGGGCTCCCTGACTTAGCCTCCTAGAGCCTGCCTTTCCAATTCATGTTTTGTTGTTTTTTTTTTTTTTTAACATTCATTTTTGAGAGACAGAGTGTGAGTGGGGGAGGGGCAGAGAGCTTGGGAGACACAGAATCCGAAACCGGCTGCAAGCTGTCAGCACAGAGCCTGACGTGGGGCTTGAACTCGAGCTGTGTAGAGCATGACCTGAGCCGAAGTCAGACGCTGAACCGACTGAGCCACCCAGGCGCCCCAGCGATAAGATACTTTTAATTAAGGTATCGTTAGAAGTGGATGAGAGAGAGTAAAGTATCCTCCAGACTGAGAAGGCACTTTGAGCCATTCCATACCGTTTATAGAGATTTTCGGGGTAACTTCCTGATGAGTTGGGGGGGGGGCGGGCAGGTTGGGCAGATGGTGACCCAGGCGCTACGCAGCTCTTCTCTGCAAAGTCTGGACCTTAATCCGCAGCTTTTATAGAGCGAAGGGCATTGTGGTGAGGTCAGGGTGGTTTTCTAATGTGGTGCCATCCGTGTGCCACAGGGTCTCTGCCTGTTATCAGAAGTGGTGCCCTCTGTGCGCAGGTCATCATAGTGATTTCCTATAGCCCTCTGGGGCGCCTGGGTGGCTTGGTGGGTGAAGCATCCAACTCTTGGTTTCGGCTCATGATCTTGTGGTTCGTGGGTTCAAGCCCTGCATCGGGCTGTGTGCTGATGGTGCAGAGCTTGCGATTCTCTTTTTCTCCTCTCTCTCTGCCCCTTCCTGCCTCTCTCTCTCTCTCTCTCTAAATAAATAAATAAACTGAATAGAAAAAAAAAAAGCTTTGAAGTGATGCCCTCTGTGCGCGGGTCATCTGTACTAGTTACCTCAAGTGGCGCCCCCTGTCCGAACAAACCTTCCTGCACTCTGGCATCTGGGGGGAGGTCATTGCACGGGCATGAACAAGATGGAGAGCCCAATATGGAGTCGGTGTTGTCAGCACTCCCACAGCGCATCCTACAGGTATGTACGTTGCTTTTTCAGACATAATGCTATTGCACGAGTAAGGGACTACAGTGTAAACGTGACTTTTATATGTCCTGGGAAACCGAAAAAAGTTTTATGGTGGTGTGTGCTCTATCGCAGTGGTCTGGAACCAAACCCACCATATCCCAAGGTGTGCCTCTACTCCTGATTCACCAGTGTGTCCAGGCATCCCAGGAGGGCCACTGGCTAGAGCCAGACCAGGGAGATTGTGAGGGGGTGCTGGAGAGGGGCGGATTTGGCCTCATGACCCATATATCAGCAGTCAGGAAGAGTGGCCCCTGCAAAGAAGCCTTGGAGCCTTTATATGGTCGGGGAAGTTGGATAGTGGGGGCCAGCTGTACCTCAAGAGAGCAGCTGAGCACAGAGGATTCCTCGTGCTGGGATTCTGGGCAACTTCGGTCTTCATATGGCCCTATTTTTCTTAGCCCTGCAATGAAGGGTTGGGGCGTGGTGGGGGCAGGTACTAAAATGACCTGTCTCCAAGGCCTCTTCTGGCGCTAGTGGGGGAGGGTTTTAGATGGGAGGGCAAAAAAGGAATAGGACCTGAAGGCAGCCTGGGAGAAGGTCCTGGGATGCAGGAGCTTCAGGGCAGTTTGTAAGGTCCATAATTGTCATGTGATTAGGTGGCAGTTGTGCCTGAGCGCCCTTCTCACTTGGGAGAAGACAGACACCTCTCTAGCTTTTGCCTGGGCAGGAGTCAGCAGGACTGGAGCCAGAGGGGGATGGCTAATTTTTTTTTTAAAGTTTATTTATTTTGAGAGAGACAGCATGCGAGCAGGGGCAGAGGGAGAGAGAGGGAGAGTGAGGGAGAGTGAAAGTCCCAAGCAGGCTCCACACCGTCAGCGCAGGGCCCGATGCGGGGCTCCAACTCACAAACCATGAGATCATGACTTGAGAGAGTCAGCCACTCAACTGACTGAACCACCAGGCGCCCCTGGAAGGGGGTTTCTAAAGGTGGAGCAAGTCTGCCATTTGGGGAGTTGGTTAGAGAAGGTTAGGTTTCTAGAATGCCTGTCAGGACATTCAGGGCTGTCAAGGGTGAGGGGAAGAAGGTCCCGCTCATGTGCAGTATGAAGTGAATTCTGCTTCTCGGGAGAACCATTTGACGTGTCTGGAGAGGTCAGAAGTGTTCATAGCTCCTGATTCACCCATAGGATTGAATCCGGCAGCGAACCCAAATTCACCGTACGTGAAGGATGTTCCTTATAGCATCGTTTATAATTTCAAAACCAAAATGAAAGTGGAAACAAAAATGTCCAAAGAGAGAGAGAGCTTTGGTGCAGCCTCACAGTGGATGACAGGCGCCGTTCGGAGCAGTGGCTGGATCCCTGTGTTGATGTGGGACAGTCCTCAAGATAGAAATGAAGCGAGTTTGGTACAGGAATTAGCAAACCCTGGGCCCCAGGCCAAATCTGGACTCGTTACCTGCTTTTGTCTGGTGTGTGAGCCAGGAATGGTTTTTATATTAACAAGTGGTTAAAAAATGTAAAAAAGGATATTTTGAGAGCATGAACTTACGTGAAATTCAAATTTCTGTGTCCATAACGTTTTATTGGAACGCAGCCACACATTTGGTTAAGTATTGGCCGTGACGGCAGTCTCGCTACTACAGAGTTGAGTAGTTGTGACAAAACCGGAAATAGTATCTGGCCCTTTAGAGAACAAGTTTGCTGACCGCTGGCATATTGTCTGGTTCCTTCTATGTGTTCACATATCTGAGTTCCTGCCTGCAGGTTTTCCTCTGGGAGGCAGTTATCTTTGTGCAGAAGAGGGGGCAGGAGAGGAGACTTGCATTCGGTATCATTCTGTTCAATCTTAATTTTCTTTTTTTTTTTCAATCTTAATTTTCTAACCTCCGTGTATATTTATTTTTAAAGTCAGTGGGACTCTTAGTGGGAATATTATGGAACTTTCTTTGTAACTTTGTGCCCTTTTTTTTTTTTTTTTTTTAATGCTCACTGAGGAAAGGAAGCAGGGGAAACATGGCCTGGCTTGAGGTTTTTCTTTCTTTCTGGGCGGGGGCCACCTGCCTGCTCTGTGGTCCTGTTGTGGAAACTGGCTCTGAGGCGCTTACCTGGGCCGCTGCTGGTTTGGCTGGCCCCTTCCGTCCCTGGCTGGCTCCTCCACAGAGTCAGCTCTGCGGTCTGCCTCTCGAGTTCCATCCTTGAGAATTTTCTCTAGGCGGGGAAGGGCGCAGAGGGATTGGCAGCTTGGTCTCACTTGAATGGCAGGAAGGGCTGGTGAGACCGGAACACAGGCTCCCCCAGGAGGCCCACAGGGAGGCCGAGGAGAGAAGCTTTCCCCACAGAGCCCGGTGGGAAAGGGCAAGGGCCGCAGAGGGCTGGGACAGCATGGTGAGCTGGATGGGCCCCTGAAGGCCATGTGGTTTAAATGGTTTGTGGCTCAGAAGGGGAAACCAGGGCCAGAGAAGAAGGGGATTGGCCCAAGCCCCCCCCCCCCCGCCCCTGTAGCCCCCATGTTTATAGTAGGCTCAGTAAATGTTTGACAAGTCAAGGCGTCATTATGAGCTGGAACACTATGAGTTGGGACACCCACTCAGCCAACCGGAACATTCTCAGGGTATTGTTAATGAGGCTACCTCCTCCACGGCTCCCCACCCTATGTGCTAACTGCTCTGGGCACCAAGAATCCCTTTTTCCTAGGGTACACCCACCACCCCCATGCTCAGGTTCGGGTCAGCTCTTTGGCTGGTCCCCAGGCCCTGGGCACTGCCACTGTCAACACTGGCCAGCTCAGTGTCAGGGTCTCTGCTGTCTGTGTCGGCCCAGAGGCCTGAGCCACCAAATCTCTGGGTTCCTTGCTTTGCAGGTTAAATTGTGGCAGGTGCTTCCACTTTAGAATCCTCATCAGCCTCCCGTGGAGCTGTCCTCACACGCCCTTCTAGAAACACCTGCTCCTTTCGGGCCACTCAGCTGGGGTTCCAGCTGGGTCTCTCCTTTACTCGTATACGCCAGAGCTTTCTATCTAATACAGTAACCACTAGCCACATTCAAATTTAAATTTAAATTATTAAAATTAAATAAAACCAAAACTACAGTTCCTCAGTCACTGTAGCCACACCTCAAATGTTCAGTAGCTACATGTGGCCAGAGACTGCCATACGGGATGGCACAGGGTGCCACGTTTCTGTCACTGCAGAGTCCTGTTGGATAATCCTGCAGAGTGGTGGTTCTCGGCTGGGGCGGTTTGGCTCCCGGGGGACTTTGGACCATGTTGAGAGACACCTTTGCTTGCCTTAACTTGGGGAGGGGGTGCTGCTGGCTCCTGGCGATAGTAGATAGGGGCCAGAGACGGGATTGAAGGGGAAAGTCAGGCCATGGGATTTGTCTCCTACTATGGCTGTGACAGTGCTGCTCCCCAGGACCCTTTGGTCGTCTGCCCCAGAGGCAGCCTGGGCCAGACTAGGGGCCTAAAAGTCAAAGTGGAGGTATCAGCCCAAAATCTGTTTCCATTTCCCCGCTCTGACTCTCCAGGAACCCCAGATGGGATTGCTAACGTACCTTCAGTGGAGAAAAGGAAATGAGACTTGCCAACTGGTTTCAGGAAGGAACCTTTGTAAATGCCAGGCAAAATGCAGACGGCTTATATAATAAAGTCTGGCCGAACCTCAGGCACATCGCACAAAGAAGTTCAGGTTTTAAATACTAGATATAAAAACTCTTGGCAGGGGTCTCACCAGGGGACCAAGCACAGAGCTGCCTTTCAGGAGCTCTCTAGTGTGGGGGAGATTGTTTGCGTCCCAGCCCTGCTTCTACCAGGACCCATGAAGGGTGTAAGAGCAAGGAGGGTTCTTGCCTTCTGGAGTTTTCTGCCCCACCAGGGCTCTTTGGCATTTGCTAGGGGAAAGGTCAGGGTGAATGAGTGAATGGTCTGAGTTATTTAGTATTTCAAGAGGTAACACAACATGCCTTTTTTTTTTTTTTTAAAGTGTGTGCAAACCCAGGACCTAGCCCTTGGCTCCTAGGACGTTTGGCAAAGTGAATGAAAATGAAAGAACAAAGCCCATGGGGCTGATGAATCAGATCAAGTGACATCCTTCTAAAACCAGAAAAACTGGCCTGGGCCTGCTGGACAGCATAGGGGTCAGGGGCACTGCCAAGGAGAGGTAGCTGCTTTGGTGGGGTCAGGGGACGGGCAGCGGGAAGGTTGGCTCATCACATACTCTTCATTCGAGGTAAAGACATTGATCCCAGACGCTCCCTAACAACTAATCTGGGAGGGTAGCCAGAGAAGGAATTGATTTAGAGACTCGGAGGAGCTCAGAGGAATAATTCATGCAGGGGCCCGTGGTGGGAGGCTCACCTGCGCCGCCCCCCCCCCCCGCCCCCCCACCGGTCAGCCGGTCAGAACTCCCTAGGGGCCAGGGGAGGCGGGGCTCGAGCAGTGAGAGGGATGGGGGCAGAGCTGAGAGGGAGGAGGGAGCCATTAGCAAGTTGGGAATGTTTCTGAAGGCTGGCCCTCCGCACAGTCCTCACTTGACAACTGGCAGGCAGTTTGGGAGTTAGGGAAAATCGGGGAGCTAGATCTTCCGGAAGCTGCTTTCTACATTCCAGAATAGAGGAGGAACTGGAATATTCTTTGTTATTTTTTAAACATTTTTTTCAAGTTTATTTATTTATTTTGAGAGGGAGAGAGGAGGGGAGGGGCAGAGAGAGAGGGAGAGAAAGAGAGAGACTCCCAAGCAGGCTCTGCGCTGTCACAGTGCGGAGCGTGACATGGGGCCTGAACCCACAGACTTCGAGATCAGGACCTGAGCTGAAATCAAGAGTTGGTCACTTAACCGAATGAGCCACCCAGGTGCCCCAGAAAGGATTCGTTTTTGATTCTTTCTCGTCTCTCCTCCCCACCCTGCGGACCTTATGAAAGAGCTCTTCTCTTGACCTTGTTCTGTTCAGGATTTGGATTTGTGTTCCGGCAGGGCTCCTGATGGCGGTGCAGGCTACGATCAGAACTGAGATTGTAGGAACTCTTTGTGGACCACCTCTGGAAAGTGGAATTTACCAGGGCGGTGTGACGGACCAGAAACGTCACCGTGCAGGCACAGGCTGGGGTTTGTGGTTTAGCACCGCCGTGGGTGAGAAGAACTCTTTGAGTTTGCTGATTGCAAACTCCATATATGCCAGCGGGAGGATGAGGCTTCCAGAAAAGCTGCTGTGGGCTCAGGCTCCACAGACAGACACTCAGTGGGTGCCAGGCCTCATGGATGCCTGAGCCTAACCGAACGACACCAGGCAGGCGGAAGAGATGTCCCCCCGCTCTGAGTTCTTCAGTTCTGGGAAACTTCCTTTAATTTCTTCATAATTTTCTCACCTCCATTTTTCTGTTCTTTCTGGAACTCAGATTTTGGACCTCTCGAATTGATCTGATTTTCTCCTCTATTTTTCTAACATTCTCCATCTTTTTTATCTTTCTGTTCAACTTTCTGGAAGATTTCTTCTGAACTTATATTGAGTTTTTTATTTCACTGTTTATAATTTTAATTTCCGAGAGGTTTTTGTTGTTGTTGTTCTTGTTCTCTGAGTGTTCATAAAAAAACATTAGCATCCGATCTCATCTGATCTGATCTTTCGTCTTCCATGGTGTGTTGATATGTGTTAACTGCTGGTTTCTGGGTTTTTTTCTATTTGTTTGTTTTCATTTTCATTTTTTTATTTTTTGGTCCTCTTTTCTTTAGTCTTGGTTTGTATTGTTAAAAAATCCCTTTACTTTTATTTCATTGGACTTTTGGGAGGGAGCAAAGTTGAATCCACATTATTTAACTGGAAGTTTATTTTATTTAACATTTACGTATCCTTTTTTTCTTAAGATTGTATTTTTTTGTTTTTTAATTTAAAAAAATGTTTACTTATTTTGAGAGAGAAAGAATCCTAAGCAGTCTCCACACTGTCAGTGCAGAGCATGATGTGGGGCTTGATCTCACGAACCATGAGATCATGACCTGAGCCAAAATCAAGAGTTGGACACTTAACTGACTGAGCCACCCAGGAGCCCGTTTTTAAAATTTTTTTAAATGTTTTATTTATTTATTTTGAGAGAGAGCGCAAGCAGGGAGGGGCAGAGGGAGAGACAGAATCCCAACCAGGCTCCGTGCTGTCAGTGCAGAACCTGATCTGGGACTCGAACTCCAGAACCGGGAGATCATGACCTGAGCCAAAATCAAGAATTGCATGCCCTACCTACCAGCTGAGCCAGTCAGGCGCCCAGTGTATCCTTTTGTTTGAAATGTGTCTTTTTTAATGTGATTTTTGGATTTTAAAAATCCAATATGAGAGTCTGAATTTTGATCAGAGAATTTAGCTCTTTGTATTTTACCATTATATTAGGACTTAACTTCTGGCATCTTATTAATGTTTTCTGCTTCTCACGTGTTCTCTCTGCCTCTTGTTTTCTCTTTCCTCTCCTTTATTGTGTAGATCGAGCTTTCTTTGGCTGGTTTGAAAATTGCCAATTCTTCTTCTGGTTACCTCTGACTTACCATTCCCATAACTTACCTTGTCACCATCTTGTGTCTTGAGAGTCTCAGCACCATCCTGCCTCCCTCTGCTCTCCCCACCTGTGCTGGGCCCGTGTCATCTCCAGGGCTGAGTTCTGGGGAGAGATGGGAGCCCCGTTCACCTGCCTTTTTTTTTTTTTTAAAGTAGGCTTCACGCCCAGTGTGGGGCTTGAACTCACAACCCCGAGATCAAGACCTGAGCTGAGGTCAAGAGCCAGATGCTTAACTGACTGAGCCACCCAGGTGCGCCACTGCCATCTTGTTCGGAGCCATCCTAGAGGGGGCTCCAGTGCTCGGTGGGAGTTTGGCTTAGATAACCTTTAGAAAAGTTGGCGAGGTTTTGTGCAGGTTCTGGGGATGCTAGGTTCCCAGGGGGAGTGAGAGAGAGTGGACATGTCTGAGAGCTCTCCAGCGGAGCTGGGAGCAGCCGATATTGTAGATACTGGGAGCACAATTTCTGGAGTCGTACATTCTGCCTCCCTGAGACTTCTGCTCCCCGGTGCCGGCTTCGCTCTTACAGGCTCCGCAGACCGCTGACGCTGTCGCGCGGCAGGCAGGAAGCTTGAGGGGGCCTCAGTGAGACAACAGGGAGGGTGGGGCTACCTCGAGTTGGCATGGGCACGCCCCATCCCAAGAGGCGGCCGTTACGCAATACCCGCAATACCCCCATTATCAAGGAGGAATGTGGGCCGGGCAGTGCCAGAGCTTTTAGTTCTCAAGAGAAGCAGGAAATTGGATTTTCTATGTGAAATCTCCCGATGTGTATATATTGGCTCAAAAATGCGTAGAACCTCGCGCAGGCCAAATAGCATGTCTGCAGGCTGGATCTGGCCTGCGTGCCACACATGACTCCTGTTCTAGTCCCTTGAGGATTCTGTCCTTGTCACCCTTGACTCTTCTCTTTCCTGGATAAATGTCCCCCAAAGATCAGATTTTCTGTCTCCTTCCCCTCCCAGCCACTTCCGAGCCCCTTTACTCGTCTTAGTTTACTGTCTCATCCTACAAATGACGGCAGCTGGTCTAGCGCCGTCCACACTACCGTGTGCTGCTGGTCTCACAGCCCTTTGTTCCGCCGAGCACCTTAGCCAGCCCCCTTGTGTGCTTTATTAATTACTCGTGAACGAGTCGCGTGAAGGTGAACTTCATCTTTGCCCCGTGAGTGAAGGGCACGCTTCCAGGTTTGGTTTTCCTGGAGTCCGTCTGCAACCAGAGCCCACGAGGCCTGGTTCCTAGAAGTAGAGGAGGGAGCGCCTGTTTTCTCGCCGGGGCTTGGAGGCAGCCTCCGCGAGCCAGGCCGCAGCTCCCCAGCCCCTTGGCCTGCAGAGGGCAGGGTTGCGGTGCGGATTAGAGCTAGGACCTGTGAGCCTCGCGCCGAGGTGGCCCCTCCTGCCTTCCCCGGCCCTCCTGCCCTGCATTCCTTCCCGTCTGCCTCTGTCTCTCTGCCTGAGTGGCAGGAGCCCGCAGCTTTATACGTGCTGGGCAGTTGGTGACTCATTCCTCGGCAGCCCCTCAGATAGGGAAGCGAAACGGCCACATCTGGTGGGGCCTGACCTTTGGGTGACAGCGGAAGTAGCTATGCAAACATGGGGCTCCCTGCGAGGAGGGAGAAGTCTCCATAGCCAGGCCGCGAAGAAAGCCCTGGCCTGGCTCCATGTGGCCTCCAGGCCGGCGGTTCTGGTAACAGTTTTCTTTCCCTCTCTCTCCCGCCTCCATTTTTTTCTTGGTGACAGCTGGAAGTAGCAGTGGTCACAACCGAGAGAGCCAAACATTTCTACATCCCCCAGGACATTCCTGTCCCTCTCTACAGCGACGCTGATGAATGGGAGGTCAGTGCCGGGCGGGGGGGTGGGGGGGCCAGGGCTGAGTTCCGTCGTGTTTCCACCAACAGGACAGGAGTGTCCTCCTTGCAGCCCATGGTCCTGGTGGCCAGAGCAGACAGACCGGGCTCCAGTCAGTGGTCTGGGTCCTCTGGGCAGAGGCGATGAGGAAAACATCTGTCTAGCTTCTGGCCTGCGGGAGGCCCGAAGTCCCCTCCCACCCCAGGCAGAGCTCAGCCCTGGCCCTGTGCCCGAGGGTGAGTGTCCTTGTACTTATCTGGGCTGATGAAACCACAGAGGAGCTCTGTTCCCACCACCCTTGTCCACGTGGCTCCCAGCGTCAGGGCTGTCGAGAGCGCCTCACTTCCCACGGCCGCCGGGCCCTGCTTCTGCTCTCCCGCAGAGGGGCGGGCACCGGCCGCTTCACCAGACGTCGAGTGTGGGCCTCACAGGGGTGCCCTGCCAGGCATTTTTAAACATTCTCAGCCTAGAACATTTCTGGCCGGCCTGTCTTCTCCACCCCACCCCCTCCATTCTCACCGCCCCAGAGCCCTTCCACTGGCTCGGACAACCCAAGCATCCGCCTCGAGCAGACAGGCCAGGAGCTCCCTGCCAGATGTCAGTTCTCTTGAAAACCAAACCATAAAGGGAATAGCTTGGAGAGACAAGGGGCGTTTGTTTCCCCAGGCCTGCTTTCTCTCAGGCTGTCGGCTCCACAGCCGGTGCTCAGCAGCTTAGCTATGGGAGGGAACAGCCGCGGACCCGCGCGGGGGGCCTCAGGTGGTCTCCCTCGCTTTCTGACCTCGTGTACCTGGCCTGCGTTGCCCACCCCCCACCCCCCGCTTCCTCCCTCCATGCCGAGACAGTCGCCAGCGTAGTGACCCCGTTTCCTTCCCTCCGCCAGGTGTGGAAGTGCCGATCTGACCCAGTTCTCCACATTGACCTGCGGAGGTGGGCAGACCTCATGCTGGTGGCTCCTCTCGACGCCAACACCCTGGGGAAGGTGGCCAGTGGCATATGTGACAACTTGCTTGTGAGTGGACTCGGCCCTCCTCCCTCCCTCCCTGGGCCTCGCTCCCAGGATTTTGTGGGGTTCTTGCCTTGGAATTCTTTTATGGCGGGCCGGCTTGCCCCCCTCTCACCTGTGTTCCAGCACGTGGGCAGACGGATGGACTCAACCTGCGGGTGCTCTCTGAGGGCGTCCGCCTCTCCCCGGCCCCTCGACGCTTTGTCCTTCCTTCACGGGCTGCCCTCCACACGGTCTTCCGCTGGTCTCCCTGCCCAGCCCCATTGCCTGCCCCCCTCAGCTCTGCCTTCTCCCCAGGATCTGGAAATCCACATGTGCCGTCTGATAAGGGCGTTTCCTTCCTCATGGATCGCTCGGGCGCACTTCTCTCTCCCGTGGCGTTGGCCACGAGGCAGAAATGCGGGTTTCCTGCGTGTTCTGGAAAGCTTAGCGGGGAGAGAGGAGCAAGGGAGAGAGGTGCCAACCGATGGGCTGGTGGAGGAGAGGGACAGAAGTCCAGCTGCACAAAGTGGAGACTGTCTTAGGCCCAAAGACCTGTTGTCCTAAGAGGCCTTGTTTATGTGATCGTCCTGGGAGAAGCTAGGTGTGTGATCTCTCTCCCCTCTCCCTTGTTAATCTCATTCCCTCATGACTGAGCTTTTCCCGACCCTGAGCCAGGCCCCATGCTGAGGGACCCACAGGACGCTGGAAGCTCTCAGTCTGGAAGGAGAGGGTTTTTGGTCACCCATACAGGTGAGAAGGGAGCGTGCTCTGGGGTGTGGTACAGTCTTAAGTGACCCCAGTCGGCCCTTTGACAGCGGACTCGCCACTTTGGACAGTGCCAGGCATATAGTAAATGCTCAGTGAATACTGTACGTACGAGGTAATTATTCTTCTTCGATAAAGAGCAAGGACTTTTTCACAGTATAATATGATGAAGAAGTGAATAATGAAGCTGGGTCAACATTTTTGGTGGTCAGAAAGGAGGTTAGTCTCCTTGTATGCTTGTTGATGGGTGCATAACGCACTTCTCGAGGAATCTGCTGGTAACTCGAGCATCATTTGAATAAGAGCACAGGGTGGCCGGAGGAAGAGCAGCACAGGGATTGTACGGCAAGGAGCAGGGGTAGGGGAGTAGAGAGCGGGGCGAGCCGAAGGGCAGTTATCAGGAAGGCTTCCCAGTGGCGCTGGCGCGTGGCCGACCGGGCAGCCGGAGCAGGTGAGGCTCCTGGCCGCTTCCACCTCAGGAGGTCTGGGCCGCGTGTGACCTCCGGGCCAGCTCCGGTTGACGGGATGACACGCACTGGCCTCTGTGCCCCGGGCCGGCCCGGCTCTCTGAGGGTTCCTTTCTTCCTCTCCAAAGCTCTGCTTCCTTTTTTCTCATCAGAGCTGCCCCCACTCCCTGAAATCTTGGGGGTTCCCTCCTCCTGAGCTGGCTGACCAGTGGAATATGTAACCCCAGGAATTTTTTTTTTTTTGCCTCAAAAGTTTTCACTTAAAAGCACAAATATTTCAAGTGATTCCAAACCTCCTGAAGTTTAAATTGTCATCATCTTTGCTTTGTGGCTCTGTCCTCACTCAGAAGCTATTTGGTCCTTTTATCCCTGAAAAGATGGCCCTGCTGCCCCCTTCCTTCAGATCTTGTCCCTTTTCCAGTGCCCAGAACTCACGGGGCCTTCAGAGCGGGCTACGCATGACCTGTGCGCCAGGCCTCTGGGCCCTGGGCCTGGGTGCTATGGCTCTCCATCTGCCCTCTGACCCACCCGGGCCCGGGCCCCGTCTGTGTGCTAAAGAGCCCAGCAGAGGGGCACCCGACCGGCTCAGTCAGTAGAGTATGCAACTCTTGATCTCGGGGTTGAGTTTAAGCCCCACGTTGGGTGTAGAGATTACTTAAAAAAAATTTTTTTTTAAATAGCTAAGCAGATCTAGAAAGAGGAGGTGACTTCCCTGGGTCACCAGTCAACTGGGAGCTGGTCTCCTGATCAGGATCTAGGCCTTCTCTCCACCCAGGTAGGTTCTCAGGGGTAGAGCCTGAGGTACTGAACACAGCACTGGCCAAACAGATGTGACCGTAGGAACTGAAGCCTCCTCTCATCCCTCCTGCCGTCAGACGGTTCGGGGGAGCTGTGGTTTGTCCAGGAAGCACTGAGCTTTGAGATGAGGTAGGAAAGCTAGACAGGCATGAGACACAATGGTTTCTTCTCAGAAACCCCAGCCCAGCCCCCACTGTACTCCACACTCCGTCAGGGGGCTTTTCTAGGTATGTTCGTGATTTTTGCAGAAGCGGCAGGTGGCATGGGGCCAAGAGGAAGTGTGACTGAAACTGTCCACTCAGCCCAGTTGCCAGATCGGGAGGACTTGGTGGGAAACAGACGCTGGCGTCTGGGACTACGCAGGCAGCCGGATCCTGAGGCTGTGTGCTCTCCCACTTCCTTCCTGTCCCCAGGAAGGGGCACTGAGACGGGTAGGCACCGGCTCTGGCCTGTTCATGGCATTGTCTTCTGGACTCCGCCATCTTTTCCCAGATGGGCTGTGCTTCAGGGAAGGGGTGTGTTGACCACCGTCTCCCCAGGGGGCCCACAGCTGGGCAGGAGATGCTGGAGCAGGGCCCCAGGGCTCATTTCTCCCCCGGACAGCGCCCGGTCCAGGAAGCCTTTGCCTGTAGTAATCACAGGAGCTACTGTTTCTGGAGCCTGAACTTGAGGCCAGGCCCCGTGTGAAGAGCTTTAAGCATGTTCACCTTCTGTGCTCACAACCATCCAGTGAGCTTTTGCAGAGAGGAGGCTAAGACTCTGGAGGTTAAATTACTCATCCAGGTTCTCACGGATGTAAGAGAACATAGCTAGTATGGAGTAACAGTACATAGTACAGCCAAGATTTGAACCCAGGTCTACGTGATTCCGCAACTCACTGAGCGAGTGGCGTCCCTCTCACAGCTGCTCTGGTATGGGACTTGGTGGGATGGCCTCGGTGGAGGATCACACGGGGTGGCGTGCAAAACTTCATGCCCCGGATCGTGGTGTCCGTGGGACCGCGGGGAGTGCAGCTTCCCCATCCCGGAAACGGGACAGCACCTTCTTTGCAGGGCTGTGGTGCGGGTGCGTGGGATAATGCGAATCAGAGGGTTTTTGTCACGTGCAGGTGTTCTTATCGCCACACTTTAGTCGGCCTCGAAGTAGCGCCTGTGTTGGGGTAGGTGGGCCCCACCCGAAGAGTGGTCTGAGCCTTCACTTTGGGGGTAACTGCGAAGCTTGACTTCTGCTCCCCTGGCCGGCTTCTGTCTGTGGGGTGTGTCCCACGGTGGAGAAGCCTTGGGCTTTGGCTCAGAGAGACCTTTCGGCACAGGAGTGGAGGTCCACGTGGAGGTACTGGGCCACCACGAGTGTTGGAGGACCTCCCGTGGGTCAGGCCCTGTGCCAGCACCTGTGGGGAGGGGGAGGGGGTGAGGTTGGGGGTACGGACAAGTAGCACCCGGTCATCCCAAGCCCACAGCTGGCTGCGACCCAGAGGATGGTGGGTGGGATTTGGGAGTGCCATGGCAGGGGGCGGGCAGAGCAGCAGGCACCCAACCGCCCCACCCTGGCCCTTCTTCACAGACCTGTGTCATCCGGGCCTGGGACTGCCGAAAGCCCCTGCTCTTCTGCCCGGCGATGAACACCGCCATGTGGAATCATCCCGTCACCGCGCAGCAGGTGGGCCTGCTCAAGGCCTTCGGCTATGTGGAGATCCCTTGTGTGGCCAAGAAGTTGGTGTGTGGAGACGAAGGTGGGCACCTGGCCGGGCTCACAGCCCAGGGTCACAGGAGGTTGCAGCTCTGGAGTCACACCCCAGTGTGTTGTGACCTTGGGCAAACCCATTCTCGGAGCTCAGCTTTCTCATCTGGGAAATGGAAGTCATAGTTCCTCCCAGAGTTGGTAGGATTAAACGAGGTCGCGTATGTAAAGTGCCTGTGTTGTCCCTGGCACGCAGCCCCTGCGCAGTTCACGACGCTCCCATAACTATTAGGGGGGCTCCCATAACTATTAGGGGGTGCCTCGGAAGGGATTTGAGGGGTCTGGCTCACGCAGAGATGGTTCTGGCCTTCGAGGCCTTGGGCTTTGGGTGGAGCACTCGGGAGGGCATGGGGCAGGGCGGGTGGGGGATGGGCCCCGCCTCGGTCTGCAGGCCACAGCAGAACTCTGCTCCCTAGGTCTAGGGGCCATGGCCGAGGTGGGCACCATTGTGGACAAGGTGAAAGAAGTCCTCTTCTTGCATGCTGGCTTCCAGCAGAGCTGAACCTGGCATTTCTGTCGCGGGTATCCCCTGCACCCCGCGCGTTTTCAGGCCACGTCTGAGAAGAAGGTGGACATTGGCAAAATGCGGTGAAGACTTCTGGGTTTGCTGAGTAGGGGGGTAGCCTGGGCCTCTCCAGAGCCTCCCCAGGGGCCTGACTTGCCTCAAATTAGACCAAAGGTCCGGGTCCCAACTTCTTTCCAACTAAGAGATGGCTGCTTCCTGGGCCCCTCCCCACCTTCTCCTGGGATGGGCAAAGCAAGCTGCTGCTGTGTGGCCCTGTGCTCTGGGAGGGGGACTGAGGATGACTGAGAAACCTCGATTCTGCGTTGTGGGCGGGAGCCGCTTCAGTTCCTTGGTGGGAAGCCTGTGCGTTGGCAAGGTGCAGAGATCCCCCACGGCCCGTGCGGTGAGACCGGGGGGAGTGGGGAATAAAGAAGAGCGACTTCAAGGAGACTGTGTCCTTCCTTTACCTGTGGTCTCGGAGATCAGGGGCATTGCTCGGTGTGGCTGGGGGAGGGTCTGGGCTGACAACTGACTGGCCAGTATCATATGGCAGTTAGGGGCAGAGGGCTCTGAAGCCAGACAGACCCTAGTTCAAATCCCAGCTCCGCCTTGTGCTAGCAGCAGACCTTGGCTCAGGGCTCAGCCTTTCTGACCCTCGCTTTCTCATCTGTATTACCCTACCCTCATGAAATGTTCGAGAGGATTAAATGAGACAGTGTGTGCAAGATCCCTCCACCCCCCCTTACATAGTAAATGTCAAATAAAGGGAAGTTAAAGCTAGATTTGCATTCAGACCAGTGAGTTTTTCTAACATTTACTGAAATAGACCCTCTTATTTTGGGAAAAATAAAATCCCTAGCCCTAAGCCGACTTGGCCTTTATGCAAATGACAGGCACAGGGACAGCAGGGTGGGAACCCGCCTTGGAATGCAGGCCCCTGCTTCCTAATGTCTTCATCAGCTTTGCCGCACCTAAGACTGGGACCTGGGTGTCTCAGCCTCCCCTCCAACCCCAGCCAGCGACCCCCGTGAATGCGGGAAGTAGACTCCAGAGAGAAGCATGTTCTGCCCGAGAAAACCCCACCGCGCTGCCTTTGACCTAATTGCTGTTTGGTGGCTGGCTGCAGTGGGGAGGGACTTGTTTGCCTATTTGGAACTGAGGTTGGGGCTGGCTTCCTGCCTTCCAGCCCACGGCTGAGTGGGCACTCCATGCATGCCCTTGGACCACTGATGGTAGAGGTACCTTTGAGGGGCACCACCAAGCCTGCTGGCTGGGACCAAGAGCTCCAGTAGTCTCTACACTGCCTGACTTCATCAGGTGGCCCTTTGGGATGAGATCGCCTTAGGGCAATAAAGAAAATATAACTAAAATGGTAGTAGCATCACAAACCAACCTCTTTGACAGGTTTGAGGGTTGAGGTATGGGGAGGGCCTAGATAATTGAAATCCAGAGGCAATCTCAAAGTTCCACCTAAATGGTTTCCAACCTCCCTCCTCATATCCACATTCCCCTTTCTTTTCCTCAGCAGCGTGCTGATGAGTGGTGGGGCAGCTCTCCAATATTAACAGAAACCGCTACCATTTACTGAGTGCTTATTGTGTGCAAGGCTTTGTGCTGGGCACTTTAGGGAAGACCGCTTCCCAGGAGACCTGCTATACAACGCCTGTTTTATTTTTTATTTTATTTTGAGAGTGCACATGTGTGCGCGTGCACTTCTCTCTCTCTCTCTCACACACACACACACTTGGGCGTGCATGAGCAGGGGAGGGGAGAGAGAGAATCCCAAGCCAGCTCCATGCCACCAGTGCAGAGCCTGACACAGTGCTCGATCCCCCAAACCCTGAGATCATGACCTGAGCCAAAAATCAGTAGTCGGACGCTCAACGAATTGAGCCACCCACGTGCCCCCACAATGCCTGTTTTAAGAGGCCACAGGAGCAGAGAGGTTGCTAGACCTCTACCTAAGACCTCTGCAAACAGCCGTGGCTCCTCAGAGCAGGACTGAGCTTTGTTGGCTGGAAGGAAAGAGATGTTCCCATGGACGTGGGCCAGCAGGAGGCTCTGTCCCTGGGGTCTACCTCTCCATCAATCACTGCAGTCCTGATCCTTGTTGCCCATTTTGAATGAGGGTCTGGGGGGCTCAGTTGGTTGAGTGTCTGACTTCGGCTCAGGTCATGATCTCGTGGTTCATGAGTTCGAACCCCAAATCGGGTTCTGTGCTGACAGCCTGGAGCCTGGAGCCTGCTTCAGATTCTGTGTCTCCTCTCTCTGCTTCTTACCTGCTTGTACTCTGTCTGTCTCTCTCAAAAATAAATAAATATTAAAAAAAAAAAAAAAGAATGAGGGTCTGGATGAATGGGCTTGGACTGGAGATGAAGCGCCCAGTTTTCCCTTGAGCCCCTCAGGTTGGAGTTAAGAGGAGAGGGTGGTTAGCATCCAGACTGCATTTAGCTGGCCCCGGCTGTGTAGGCGGGCTGGCTGAGGTGGGAGCAGTGGCCACAGCTTTCCCCACCAAGAGTCAAAGCTCTTAAGTCATCAGTATTTAAGTTAGAAGTGTTTCTCAGAGAAGGTGCTAGTTTCTCTGATTATTTTTATAGAATTCTGGAAGTTTGGCAGAATAGAATATTTGGGTCTAAAAATCACACTCCTCTTTGGCAGCCTGGAGCCTCTCTAGGCTCCCATGGCTACTGCCAGGTGAGAGGCGGAAGTTTCCAAGCCAGCTCTGCCTCTACACTGGTCTGTCTCTCGCTCTGTGACCCTCATGCTTTCCCACTGCCTCAGGGTAAGGCCCTAACTCCCGGGCAGTACATGGCTTGGCCCTCCTTGATCTGGCCCCTGCCTACTTTTCCAGCTTCGCCCCTATCCACCAGGCAAGGCTCCCTGTCTTCTAGCCAGACTGGACAGCCTTGACCGAGCCCTGTAGCTTCTTAACTTTGCACTTGCTGCCACTTTTACTGGAAGGCCATTCTTCACCCAGCTAACTCCTGCTCATGCCTCTGATATACCTGAGCGCCACCTCTTTTGGAAAGTCTTCTGTGGCCAACTCAGGCTAGATTAAGTGGACCTTTCCCAGGCCCTGTTATTTTCCACGAAAATTGGGATCTGGAGGGCAGGAGTTGTCCTGTTCTTCACAAAGCGTCGTAAGTCATTCCAAGCTTCTTACACTGACAAAATAAAAAAACGTGAGGCAGGGGGCAGTCTGCTCCCTTCTGAGAAAGACATACAACCTCGGAGCCATAAAAGCAAAGATTGATAAATTTGCCTACAGAAAAACAAACAATTCCGCCTAGCAATAGCCCATAGGCAAGGTCCAAAGACAAACATAAATGGGAAATTACCTGCAGATCATATAACAAAGGACTAATTCCCCTAATATAGAAAGATTAGAAAAAGACCAGGAATGGGGTGCCTGAGTGGCTCAGTCAGTTGAGCCTCCTGATTTTGACTTAGGTCATGTTCTCACGGTTCGTGGGATTGAGCCCTGTGTAGGGTTCTCTGCTGATAGTGCAGAGTCTGCTTGGGATTCTCCCTTTCTCTCTCTCTCTTTCTCTCTCTCGGTCTCTCTCAATTAATAAATATGAAAGAGACCAAGAATACAAAAGAAAAGTGAGCAGAGGATAAAAAATAGAGTCCATGTGTGTATGCATATGTGCATGTGTGCACGACACATGGTTCTTCAACATTAAAAAGCTACTCAGACAGGGGCGCTTGGGTGGCTCAGTCAGTGAAAGGTCAGACTCTTGATTTTGCTCAGGTGGTGATCTCACGGTTCATGAGTTCAAGCCCCACATCAGGCTCTGTGCTGGCAGCTCAGAGCCTGGAGCCTGCTTTGGAGCCCATGCCTCCCTCTCTCTTTGCCTCTGCCCTTCTTTCTCTCTCTTTCTCAAGAGTAAATAAACATTAAAAAAAAAAAAAAAAAGCTCAACCACATGCATGGGGAGAGTGGTGCAAAGGGGACTTTTGCGTTGCAAGCGAGTTTTGTCTGTTAGATTGGTGAGGGCGAGGGCACTGGCACCCTGCTGCGTTGCTAGTTGGAGTGCAGGTTTGATACAACCTTGTTGGAGAACAATCTGGAAATATCTATCAAAATTACATATGTACTTTACCCTTTGATCCAGCAATTCTACTTCCAGGGATTTGTCCCACAGATACACTCACAAGTATATGACATTCTGTCTGAATAAGGCTATTCACTGCAGCATTGTATGTGGCAGTAAAAGGCTGGGAACACCCTTGCTATCTCAACAACTGGAGCTTTGGTTACCTAAATTAGGGTCGTTCGTACACTGGACACCAAGCAGCTACGAGATAAGTGTGAGGAAGCTCTCCAGGTGCCGATAGGGGATGCTGTCGGAGATACATTGCTAAGCAGAAATTTCGAGACGGAGAACAATGTCATTGCATGCTAGCTTGCGTATGAAAAAAAGTGAGGGGGAGAAGGAGGAAGTATTCCTATTGGCTTGTAGATGCATCAAACATCTATTGAAAAATAAACAGGAAACCGGTCCATTGTTTGCCTCTTGGCCGCAGAGCTAGGTGGTTGAGAAACACGGGAGGCCGACTTCATCTTAAGTTGTGAGACAGATGAGTGTATTACCTACCACGACAGTGGTAAATACACACATTTGAAAAAGGGTTCCTTCTGTCCTTTAGCCAGAAGTTCCTAAAAATGACTTGGCAGGGAGCTAAAACAAAAGACTTGGCAGGGGCTTCTGGAGACTTCCATCAATGCCTTTGGAGTAGAAACGGATCTGTTTTTCTTGTCATGAGCTAATAGAGGACGACTTTTGAATTCTGCTGGGTGCTTCTTACAAGCCTTCGAGGCCCCCGATCTCAAGGAGCTTATAGGAAGAAGATCTAAGGCCTTCAAACAGCCAAATGACGGAATCAAACGTGAGACTGTGCGGTACAAAGTGTGGTGTTCAGAGTGGAGAAGTAGGCAGGGCGGGCCCTTTTGGAGGGCGGGGCACTCAGGCCCGTGTGTGTTGGAGGACCAGTGAAGTGAAAAGTGAGCGTGAAGCTGGGGTACCTGGGTGGGTCAGTCCGTCAAGCGTCATGATCTCATGGGTGGGAAGTTCAAGCCCCACATTAGGCTCTCTGCTGTCAGTGCGGAGCCCGCTTCCGATCCTCTGTCTTCCTTTCTCTCTGTCCCTCCCCTGCTCTCAAAAATAAATAAACATTAAAAATAAAAAACAGATGTGAAGGGTGAAGACGTGCTACCATATGCTCCCCGTGGGTTATCTAGAGAGGCAGTTAGGCTTTGTGTGCAGTGGGGGATCGGGAGCTTCAGCAGGGGAGCGGAGCCGACGTGGGGTGTGGCAAAGATCAGCTGTGTGTGGTTCAGGAGACAGAGCGGGAGGACCGAGACCCTGGAGTCAGGGAGGAAGCCAGAGGTGAAGCTGGGGGAGCGAGGCTGTGCTGAGGCCTTGGTCAGGCCTGTGGTTCTGGAAAAGAAAGGAGGTGCAAAAGTGATTGACAACGTGAAGAGTCAGCACGATTAGAAAGTGTAAGAACCACTGTCTTTGTGGCTAGAGGCTGCGGGGATTACTTAATAGCAATGATGTGTGTGTGTTGCTGCAAGATTTATTAACAGTCCCCAGTGCTACCCACTAAAAAGAATTTTGCTTTGTCTCCCACTGTTTTTCCTCTCCGGATTCTTTAGTCTGCATTCATTCTTCCTGGGCATTTTGTGGTGTAGAACTAGAAAAAAAACAGACTGAGCTAGAGAACTGGAAAGATGGGAGGAAAGGGAGGGAGTCTTACTTTTGGGGTTGTGTCTCCTTTGTGTCGTCCGTTGTGGTACTGGGTTAATGGGGAGAGAAATTAAAGCCAGGAGCAGAGACCTGATTAACCCTTGAGAGAGACTCTAGTGAAAGGCCATGCAGGCTGGCCGGGAGTTGGGGTACAGTTTGGGTGTTAGCTTAATAGTCTTTGAGCTGCTAGGGGGCACAAGAAGCTAGGGATGGGGGAAAAAAGGGATTTTTGAGGGAGGTTACTGAGTGATGAGGTTTCTTGGGGCGACAGTGGGGTTCATGGGGTCTGGAGCCGACGACCAAGAAAGAATTCTTGAAGATGTCTTTGGTGCAAAAAGGTGATTTTATCAGAGCACGGGGAGAGGACCCGTGGGCAGGAAGAGCTGCACGGGGTTTGTGAAGAGTGACTGGTTATATACTGTGGAGTTGGAGGAGGTAAAGTCCAGGGGAAGTTTCCAGAGAGATTTTCATATACTAAAGAAGACTCCAAGGATACTGGAGGCCTAGCTATTGTCAAGTGAAGGTGGTTTTCCCTCTAGCAAAGCATTAGCATTAGGACAGTAGGGGAGTTCCTGCAGATACCTTTTATTCCGCCAGCCTCAAGTATTTGTCAGCGGGCTGCAGGTTATAAGGAAATTTAGTTCTATCTGCCTTTGTTTCCCACATCACTTTGGAGGGGCGATGTTGGGGCTCCAGGAAACAGAGTCTCTAGGTTTCTGGAGATTAGGCTATTGATAAGATTACCTTTTTCCTGTGATTTACTAAGATATTTGTAGAAAGCTGGAGACTCAGGTCCTGCAGAACTATGATCTCTCTCAGTTAGCCATTTGTCTTTCCCCTTCCCTTTGTTCTTGGGCAGCCAGGAGTGCCTGGAGGAACATCACACAAACTGCGCCTGGGGGTGGGGAGGGGGTGTTTGCGGCCTGTCAGCTTGCCTACGCTCCCTCATCATGGAGGATTGTGAACTGGACACACTTGAAGGTTCTTCAAGAGACCCAAGTAAGGATTGGGGTTCCCTTTTTTTTTTTAATGTTTATTTTTGAGAGAGGGGGGAAATGTGAGTGGGGGAGGGGCAGAGAGAGGGGGACAGAGGATCCAAAGCAGACTCTGCGCTGACAGCAGTGAGCCCAATGCGAGGCTCGAACCCATGACCCATGAGATCATGACCCGAACTGAAGTCGGGTGCTTAACTGACTGAGCCACCCAGGCGCCCCGGGATTGGGGTTCCTTTTGAATTCCTCTGCCAGTGTGTGCTTCTCTGAGGGTAGCGCTGTGCAGGACTGGGCCATCTGGGGCCCTGGATTATATTCAGGTTGTGTATACGTGTTATGTGTTCTTTGATCTCATTTCACCCTCCTAACACAACAGCTTCGTGATGGAGTCAACTAGTTTATTTAATTCCATCTTATAGATGGGCGCAGGAGGGTCCCCCACCCAGTTTCTCTTTCTGCCCTATAGCTACCGCCACTCTGGCTGTTGCCTCAGAACCGGACCTCCACCTTCATTAGCATTTACCTCGCTGGGGTTCTTTGAAACACTCCCTCCCTCCACCACGCACCACTACTACCACCAGAAACCTGTTTTTCTTAGCCCCGATTTAGTAGCCGCCTCATTAGCTTTTTCCTCCCAGGCCTTCCTCCATACATGCATTGTGGTTTCTAGGGCAGCACAAAAATCTGAGATGTCACGCAAATGCCTCTGAACAAAGGCCTGGAATCAGATCCCAGTGACTGACAGGTTGTTTATACCAAGAGCTTCCTGGTGGAACCGAATATTCTACGGTGTTCAAAGCAGGTTTGGTACTACCTGGGGAAAGGCAAGGATCAGGCCAGTGGAACTGTCCGTTGTCTGATAGCAAAGGAATGTCAGGAGTGGGTGGGTGTGAGGGCAAGAGGCATGGGAGATTTCGGCTTCGGCTTCGGGCCTTTGGAGGACGTGCTACTAATCCAGCTATGATCTGAGAGTGTGTCGTTCCCTTGCTGAATCGGGCTGGTCTCATGGTGGCTTTATCTGCTGAAATTACATGGTTACCCTTTGCCTGTTGGCCCAGATAGCAGGTCCCTGGGGACTGGAGGACCAACAAATTCCTTTGGGCCTCTGGATTCCTGGAAGAGCAGAGAGAGTTCAAAGGTGCCTTCACTGCATGTGGGCCAGGTGGGTGAGGGCTGAGGGTGTCCAGCGGTAGTGGCAGGCTTGGAAGCAGCTGGCCTGGGCAGAAACACAGGGATGCATTCAGGAAGGGGAGGCTGGGATGCCCCTCGGAGCCTGCAGTGGAGCTTGGGGGTGGGGGTGAAGGTCATTTCTGGCTCTTGAGATTAAGAGCACAGCTTGGGAGCTCATAGGTCACTTCGAGGGGGTTTCGGAGCGATGGTGGGGTCCAGAGCCAACAGCTAAGAAAGAATTCTTGAGACATCTTTGGTGCCAAAAAGGTGATTTTATTAAAGCATGGGACAGGACCCATGGGCAGATAGAGCTGCACGGGGGTTGTGAAGAGTGACTGGTTATATACTATGGAGTTGGGGGAGATAAAGTCAAGAAGAAGTTTCTTAAAGGGATTTCCATATGCTAAAGAAGACTCACAGATTACCGGAGGCCTAACTATTGTCAAGCCAAGATTGTTTTTCCCACTAGCAGAGCACTAACGTTAAAAAGGTAGGGAGTTCCTGGAGATTAGGCTTTTGATAAGACTGCCCTTTTCTGGGGCACCTGGGTGGCTCAGTCAGTTAAGTGGCCGACTTTAGCTCAGGTCATGATCTCATGGTCTGTGAGTTTGAGCCCTGTGTCGGGCTCTGTGCTGGTGGCTCAGAGCCTGGAGCCTGCTTCAGATTCTGTGTCTCCCTCTCTCTTTGCCCTCTCCTTGTTCACACTCTGTCTCTATGTCTCTCAAAAATAAAATAAAAACGCTAAAAAAAAAATAAAAAAAAGACTGCCCTTCTTGTAATATTACTAAGATATTTATAAACTGTTGGAGACTCTATCGATTTAACCATTTATTTTCTGTCCTTTCCTTTGTTCTTGGGCAGCCAGGAGTGACAGAGGAATGTCACACATATCCCACCTGAGGAGGGTGGGGTATGTTTGTAGGGGCCTGTCAGCTTGCCTTATGCTCCTTCCTCAACTTGAACTTTTAACAATCATTCTCTCTCTTTTTTAAATATTTTATTTTATTTGTTTTTGAGAGAAGAGAGTGTGCAAGCAGGAGAGGGGCAGAGAGAGTCGGGGACAGATGATCTGAAGTGGGCTCTGTGCTGACAGCAGAGAGCCCCACGTGGGGCTCAAACTCAGAACCGTGAGATCATGACCTGAGCCGAAGTTGGACGCGCAACTGACTGAGCCACGCAGGCGCCCCTAACAATCACTGTCTTGACAGGGGAGAAGTCGAGCTCTGGAGCTCCACTCTTGTGGGGAAGTCGGCATGATGGGAACTGGGGAGAGAGGCCACGGAAGGGAAATCTTGCTTATCTGGCACCTGACCTGTGCTTTGTATACCTTATCTCATTTAATCCTCCTAACCATCCTTCAAGGTAGGCATTGCTATCCCATTAAAATAAAGAAGCCAGGCTCAGAGAGATGGGTGTAAAACCAAGACAATAGCCTCTTTTTTTTTTTTTATAGAAAGTGAAGAATTTTTTTAGGTTTATTTATTTATCTTGAGGGAGAGAGCGAGCAAGCACAGAAGGGGGAGAGAGGGAGAGAGAGAATCGCAAGCAGGCTCTGCATTGTCAGTGCAGAGCCCGAGACGGGCTTGAACTCACAAACCCTGAGCTCATGACCTGAGCCAAAGTCCGATGCTTAACTGACTGAGCCACCCAGGCTGCCTCCACAATAGCCTCTTAGAGGGGAGCACAGAGGTGGGCGGTGCTGCTCACATGGGCGGGGGGGGGGGGGGGGCTGAGCTGAAAATAGAAAGACGTGCAGGTAGGCTGAAGATGTATTTTGTTATCCAAAGTGAGCACTTCTGAGAGTAAAAAGGACAGTAAACACATTAGGACAATAGGCATCGACTGGGACTGACCTGAATAAACCAGGCTGTATGGTCACCTACACATGGCACGAAAGGAAAGTGATGGACACCATTTATAATGTAATCCTCATGGCAAGCCCTAAGGTGGCAGACGAGCAAACTGAGGCTTAACTTCTTACAGCTTTAAAGTGGGGAAGCACTGGCCAGCTCCAAGCCCTCTCTGCCTCCCAGGCCCAGAGCCTATGGAGGATGACCAGAGGAAGAGGCCAACTGGAGAAACAGCTGGAAAGCTTGGGTCTTGGAGTGTGACAGACTGTGTGGCAGGCTGTCCCCACAGTCTCTTGTGTGGCCTCTTCTGGGACTGGCCTGCGAGTAGGGGCTGGGGAAGACAAGTGAGTATGTGTGGTAGGGGGCTGGGGCAGGGTGGAGGCCCTGACGGCTTCTGCAGCCTTTTCTGGTTTTCCTGGACCTCCGGGGGGTTGGGGGGTGGTGGCCAAGACATGGAGTTTCTGGCGGAAAAAAGTCTTCACCGAGTTGCCCCATTCCTACTATCGGTGAACAAGAACATTAAGAAATCTCGTGGCATACTTCCTGGAGCCAGAACTGCCCTCTCTGGTCTAAAGATCCTGCCATGGCTCTGGCTCAGTCCCTCCAGGTCTCCAGGAGAGACTGTGGTAGTCTGGGATGCCGGAATACTCCAGGTTATGGGCAGAGAGTGGGTAAGACCATGTATGCCTGGAGGGGTGGTGAGCCTCCAAGTTAGTTTCTCCTGCATTCAGCAGCCAGTCTGGCCTTCCAGGAGTGGGTCGGCGCAGACACCGAGCGTCCGGCCCAAAGGTCAGATGGATTTGCAGGCCCCTCGACATACTGCATCCCAGGTGGAATGGGCCGGGTTGGCCGCCGAGCATCCAGCTGGGCAGACCACACCACCTGGGTGCACCCACACATTGGAAGGTTGCAGGCTGGCAGGGCTGTCAAGGAGGGGAAGTCCTTTCCCTTAAGGATGACTGGTCTGTGGCGGCATCTCACACAAGTACAGTAGCCTGAGGCCTCTGTAAGCCAATGTTGTGTAATCAGAGGCTGTTTGTGTTTCTTCATTCCTTCATTCATTTATAAAAGAACAAATAGACTTTACTTTTTAGAGCGGCTTTTTTGTTCACAGCAAAATTGAGCAGAAAGTATAGTGAGTTCCTATATATCCTAACCCCCGACGCACGGGACAGCCTCCTTGTATTCATTCATTTTTCTGAACTCTGTGTCCAGACACTGTCCCAGCCTTGTTCTTAGGGCACTTTCTTTCTTTTTCTTTCTGTCTACTGTGAAGTAGACAGAAGAGCAGAGAGACCAGCCCAGGGAGGGGATAAGGGACGACGTAAGTCAAGGGAGGTCTGTAGGACAATCCACCTGGCCTGCAGATGCGGTCAGGGGACGGAGGAGCTCTGTAAGAAGGCTACCTGGGCTGAATTCTAAAAGAGGGGTCGGCATTAGCAAAGAGGACGGGGAGAGCAGGAGTGGGGTGCAGTGCGTGCCAAGGCCTGGGGCCAGCTGGCACATCTGATCCAGGTTCTGGGTCTGGCTTTGAGTTTGGATGTGGTAGGTGGAGGCAGGGGGAATCCCATCCTGCAGAGCCTAAAACTAAGGGGTTTAGTTTGAGAAGGAAGGGTCCAGGTGGGCCAGAGCAGGCAGGAGGAGCCCACTGGTGTGGGCGAGGCCAACAACGGCACTTAAAAGAGTCTGGGAGAACTCAGGTACTGGATTGTACAATTTGTGGCCTTAAGTGTGTCCTGAAGGCGCTTCAGAGGTTTTTAGTGATGCCTCAAATGCAAGCCGCTTGAGGACAGGGTCATTTTTCTAATGCTCCAGGGGCTGATGCCCCTTCCCTTCTGCTCAGAAATAGCCCTGGCCACTCAGTCTCTCACAGAGAAGCAGATAAGACCCACCTGGCACAAGTCTGTGCCTAGAAGAGCTTCTTAGATCACGTCAGGATTCCTCCATTTATTTATCCCTGGTGGTTATTGTAGGAAAGGGGCAGGAGGAAAAGGAACCCCCCCCTTTTTTTAATGTTTATTTATTTTGAGGGGGGAGGGGCAGAGAGCGAGAGGGAGAGAGAGAGAATCCCAAGCAGACTCCAATCTGTCAGCGCAGAGCCTGATGTAGGGCTTGATCTCATGAACCATGAGATCTTACCGGAACTGAAGTCAAGAGTCCAGTGGTCAACTGACTGAGCCACCCAGTCACCCCAAAGGGAAACTCCTTTCTCCCTTTCTTTCTTTCTTTCTTTCTTTCTTTCTTTCTTTCTTTCTTTCTTTCTTTCTTTCTTTCTTTCTTTCTTTCTTTTTTAATTTTTAAAGTTTATTTATTTCTTTTGAGAGAGAGCAAGTGTGAGTGGCAGAGGGGCAGAGAGACGGAATCAGAGGTGGCCTCCCTCCCTCCCCCATGTGGGGCTTGATCTCACGAACTGGGAGAAATCTTGATTTCTGCGGGAATCAAGAGAACGTTGCTTAACCGACTGAGCCACTCAGGTGCCCCAGGAAAATGCCTTTCTAATAGCATGAGCCAACAAGGCCCAGAGATAGCAAAGACTTGGACCCCTCTCCCTAGCAAGCCTGAGGCACAGCCAGAGTCACCTGGCCCCCAGAGTCCCCTGTGAGGGGCATCACCAGGGCTGGAGTAGGAGAGGGTGCCCCATGCAGCCAGGACTCAGAACCTTTGCTTGCTCGGTCAGAAAATGGAGACAGTCAAGGGTGCCCTTTCCCTGTGATTCTGATAGAAGGACGGAGATGAAGGGGCTCTGAAGCCCTCTGAGAGTGAAGATAGCCCCAAACTAGATTAGAGAATTCCCAAAGCAAGTCTCCTATGAGGGACAGCCTCTTTCCCACCCCCACTGCTTTGGGCCTGCAGCCGAGGAGCCCTGCACAGGTGATGAAGACATACCTGTTGGAGGTCCTAGGATGTGAACACGCCCTTCTCACCACCTGGAAAAGAGACTCATTATGTTCAGAGCACTGCGTGTCAGGTCCTTTGTGTACATGGCTGTATTTCACCTGTCATCCTGTGAGGTAGACACTGTTATCATTCCCATTTTACTGGTGAGCGAACTGAGGCTTGGAGAGTTGAAGTGACACACCAAAGGCATGATCTGGTAAGCGGCAGTGCCGGAATCCAGGCCCAGGTCGGGCTGTGTCTAAAGCCCACATTCCACGTTGCATCCTCTTGTTCCGTCTTGGCAGGATGGAGTGGTGTGCCAAATCATTCATTCATTCATTCATTCATTCATTCATTCATTCCCTTGATCCCTCTTTATCGTACATATACCTCACACCAGGCACTGTGTTCAGTGTTGGGGATACAGTGGGGAGCAGAAGCAGAGAGGCACCCTGCTGTCAGGGGCTAGCGAGCTAGCTAATGGGAGAGACAGACCTTTATCAGATAAGGAAGAGGAAACAGTCCGTAAGCACCATGGAAGAAAAGTATAGAATCTTATGAGGGTGGTAACCATGGGGCCTAATTTAGTGAGGGCAAGAGGGGGGCTTCGGGGAAGATTTCTGGAGGAAAGGAGCAGAAGAAATATGAGTGACCAGGAGTTAGTTGGGGAAGATGAGCCAGAACATTCCAGGCCGAGGCAACCACATGTGCAAAGGTAGGGCTATCTGGGGGGACTGAAAGAAGGGTCTTGAATAGGGCAGAGGGAGGGAGTGAAGGTGAATTGAATGGGCAGAGGCCCAATGGGCAGGGTTGGGCGGGGCCCACAGCAAGTAGCTGTGGGAAATCAAGGTGGGTGCCTGTGAAATGAGAGCTTCCTCTCTTTTCCGTGAGGTAAATGCGAACACGCAACAACGCATATATCTTCCCCAGAAGTTTGGGCTGCATTAATAGTGGCATAGCATACAGATCAAAGGAGGTGATTGTTTCTCCTTCTGGCCCAGACTGCACCTGAAGGGTTGTGATCCTTTCAGAGCCCTCACTACCCAATATCTGCAGAAGAGCCAGTAAACTGAACCGGTGCACAAGAACGCTGGATGAGCAGAGAAGAGCAGCCCCAGGGGGCAGGCGTTCGTGCTAGACCTCCATCCAAGGAATCTACTGGAGACAAAGGTCAACCCCATAGAGAGAAAAACATCCTGGCACTTAGAGTTTATGAGAAGTGGAGGAGCTCCTGTGAGGTGCTGAGCCTTCTGCTCTGGGGTTCAGAGATGCGGAGAGGGACACTGCTTAGCTTAATGGGTGGTCTAGATTCCGCCCTCGGCACTAATTCAGCACATACTATCTGCCCTCTCCCTTCCATCTCTGAGTTGGAGACCCGCCACACATGTCCCCAGAATACAGGGCCAAGATGGCGGTGGGCTGACCTTGGCTAGCCTAGGGTGGGCTCTGGGTTTGTTCTGTGTAGATTGCTTTCGGGAAACCGAGCATTGGGGGTGGGGATGGTCTCAGGGCTGTGGGCTGGTTGCTACCGGTCATCATCTGAAATCATTTCCCAGGACACCGCTTTCAAAGTCCTGAGTGCCCATGACGTTCCAGCCGTCCGTCATATGGTCCCCATTCAGTCAGAACCTGAGAGCACCCAACACATCCCTCCCTTACTTCTCCATCAACTGTGTGCATACTGAGACTTCCCAGAACTCCTGTTTTCCGAAAGAGAGGGCTGCTGTGGCTTTTGTACCCCGGAACTCTCACTCTCAGTCCTCTCTGTCTTTGCCATTCTGTTAGTCCCCTGGCCTTTGTCTTCTTTCTAGCTCCTTCCCACTGCCACCACAGCCTCCAGACCTGTTCTTCCCCATGGCACTGCCACCTGCCTTCTGTTCCCCGCTTGTCTACTCTCTGCCGAGTTCTGGGGTTGGGGCCAGTGACAGTTTTTTGTAACTGAAGTGTATATATCTTAACCGTATAGCTTGACGATTTTGCGTGTGCATCCATCTGTGTGACTACCACCCAGATCGAGCTAGAGAACATTTCCAGGTCCTTCCTTTTTTAAATGTTTATTTGTTTTTGAGAGCGAGAGAGCACGGGGGAGGGACAGAGAGAGAGAGGGGGACAGAGGATCTGAATGGGGCTCTGTGCTGACAGCAGAAAGCCCGATGCAGGGCTCAAACTCACAAATTGTGAGATCATGAACTGAGCCGAAGTCAGACACTCAACCGAGTGAGCCACCCAGGCGCCCCTCAGGTCCATCCTTTTAGAATAGACCCATCCTTGAGGCTCCTACTGCATTATTATTGGATACTTGGCTTTTATCCAAGTATCCAATAATGATACTTGGATACAATGAGGGAGGGGGTCACTGGAGTGCAGGAGAACCCCCGAGCACCGAGTGTGCTGGTTCTGCTCAGGTGACCTGCCACCCCCAGGATGATGTACACAGGTCTGGAGGACATATCCTCAACAGAGGGCTCAGGTGTGTGGAATTGCTTGTATGGAATGCCCTTCACAGAAGGCACTGTCTACGGCATGGGCGCTAGCCAAGCTCCCAACCTGACCTCAGAGACCTCTGGTTTGAGCACTAGCCGTGGTTGGTTCAGAGACCTGAAGGAATAGGGCCAGACCCAACTCAAAGGAGACTTTGAATGCCTGCTGCAGAATGTTCTGAGGGGGCTCCCAGGGCATGGATTCTCACGAGGAGGCAGAGACCTCCCCTGCTGGCTGCCCTTCCCTGGGAGAGCCTGTCCTTTCCCTCCTCTTAGTTCATAACCTTCCTTGGGACATGGTGGCCTCGAGAAAATAGAGCCTTGGCCTGGGCTTGAGCAGCAAAGTGGGAATGGCAGGAAGGAGTTGGGGGGAAGTGGGGAGGCAGGGAAGCAAGTGTATGTGGCACATGACAGTCCAGCAGCTGTTCTGGAGAACCGTGTCTTCCCCAGGCTGCTGAGACTTGAAGATGTGCTCTTTGCTCTTAACACAACTCTCCAGGTCTTTGGGCAGCAGAGAGGGACCTCTTTCTGGGGTCCAGATGCCAGTTGTCACTGAGGGTCTTCCCCTTGGGCGGGCTCTGCATCCCTCAGAGTATATTGTTCCTATTTCCTGTCATCTTTTTTGCTTATTTTTATTTTTTTATCTTTAAAATATTTAAAAAAAATTTTTTTTATTTTTATGTTTTTATTTTATTTTTGAGAGAGAGACAGAGCACTAGCTGGGGAGGGGCAGAGATAGAGAGGGAGACACAGAATCCGAAGAAGGCTCCAGGCTCTGAGCTGGCAGCACAGAGCCCGACGCAGGGCTCGAACTCACAGACCGCGAGATCATGACCTGAGCCGAAGTCGGACGCTCAACCGACTGAGCCACCCAGGCGCCCCTATCTTTAAAATATTTTTAAGTTTATTTAGTTATTTTGAGAGAGAGAGAGAGAGGGAGAGAGACTCACAAGCAGGCCCTGCACTGTCAGCACAGAGCCCAGTGTGGGGCTCAGACTCACAAACTGCAAGATCATGACCTGAGCTGAAATCAAGAGTCGGATGCTTAATCAACTGAGCCACCCAGGCGCCCCTCCTCTCATCCTTTTGACTGTAGTAAATACGGGTCTCACTTAAGACTTGGGGACGCTGGATGAATCTTTGCTTTTAACATCCTATCTGTTATTTCAGAGCCCAGTGCAGGGCTTGCATCCCAGGTCCATCTGATACCAAAATTTGTCTAGTTAACCACTCTGCTTAAGACTGCATGATGGCAAATTCTTATGATCAGGAATGGCCTGTCCCTCTGTAATTGGCAGAGACATGATCATGAGCCTATGTCAGATGGGAAAGGAGGGAGAGAAGGAGAAGTACACATCAATGCTCCATGGAGACAATAAGGATTAACTAAAGTGCCTTACACTGGCTTACGAATGGGAAAGGCTGGGATCTGCAAGGGTGTATTATTATCCTTATTCTCCTAAAAGGTAAATGATCCTCAAGGGATTTATCCAATCAGATTCAAGAAGCAGGAAGATGTGGAGGTGAGGTTTGAGTCAGTTATGACTAACTGCACGGCTGGCTCTTTTTCTCCTCCATGGAAAGTGATCTCCAGGTGCCGTGAACTTGACTTCATGATGGGATGCCTAGCTTCAAAACAAAGAGCCAACCTGCAGGCATTTGAGGGAAGCTGCCAGCATGTAAGAGAGGCCAAAACAACAGAAAAAAAGAACTCAGAAACAAAGATCTCAGAAGGAAGGTGCTGCAAAGAGCAGAAGAAAACTTCAAAGAAACTATCATCGATAATCTCAGAGAGAATGGAAAAAATATCGCACCCTGAAACAAGAACAAGATGCCACAAGAAGGGGAACAATGAGAGAACAAATATATTTAAGTGATAGAAAAGATAGTCAAGGGGCGCCTGGGTGGCTGAGTTGGTTAAGCGTCCAACTTCGGCTCAGGTCATGATCTCGCGGTTTGAGTTCAAGCCCCGCATCAGGCTCTGTGCTGACAGCTCAGAGCCTGGAGCCTGCTTCGGATTCTGTGTCTTCCCCTCTCTCTGCCCCTCTCATGCTCATGCTCTGTCTCTCAATAATAAAGAAAGGTTAAAAAAAAAAAAAAGAAAAGATAGTCAAGGAAACCTTTCAGAGAGTTAAACAGAAAGAAACAGAGATAGATAATAGAATAAAAGGGAGAAGAAAATTAGATCTGAGATTCACCATCTATCTGGCTGATCCCATTTCCTGAAAGAACAGAGACAACTATTGGGAGAGAAGATATATATGTACATACTATATCTTATATCTGTCTATATCTATCCATATATCTTATATCATATATTTACATCTATATCTATCTATTTACAACTAAAACCCACAATAAACATTTTCAAACTGAGTCCACTGACTATCCAGCACAGTAAATGAAAACAAAACAAAGCTAAACCTCTCACTAAAAACCTCTCACTAAAGCTCGTTATTGTGAAATCTTAGAACACCAGGATTTAAGAGATCTTAGGGAGGTGATTTCTGGAATAGTGACAAGAAGAGATCCACAGATCTTCTCTCCAATAAAACAATGATAACCAATGAAATTTAGTTTAAAAATTCTCTAGAAAGTATCCTGAAGACATACAGCAAATAAAGAAACATTAAGAAAATCTACTACAATTTGGTAAGAAGAATAGGAGATTGTGGCATTTGAGCTCTGACTTGCTTCCTGCCTCTTTCCTTCCAGTTCACTGTAACAGAAGTACCACTCTAGGAGAGTACAGCCAAGAACACAGGGTTCTTGCTACCTTTGGCTCCCATGAGGGCTACTGTATCTTTCTGGGGGTGACAGACCACCAGCATTTCCCATTACCCTCTTTCCTGCGTTGCAGAAGTTCTACTTCAGGAAAGAGTAGCTAAGAGGACTAGGACTTTCTTCCTCAACCCATCCCCAACCCATAGGGTGAGAATTCTATCCCAAACATGGCAGGCTGAGAATATGGGAGCTCTTCACCGTGGTTCACTCAGAGTGGAGTTTCCATACTGGGAGAGGGTAGTTTAGAAAACCAGAGGCTACTGCTCCAACCTAGCACCCTTGTAAAGTATGGGAGTCACCTCCAAGATACACACTTCAGAGGTTTGGTACAGGGAGAGAGGAAGACCTTAAGAACAGAACCTTGAAGCTCTCCCCAAGGGAACTAATTTTATTTGGAATAGAGGATGGGGAAATTCAAGCCTGCGGATACTCTCAAAAACAATGGAGATATTGGTGTCAAGCAATGAAGAGAAAGCTGGTAGCTCCATGAGAAAAACAAGCTAAACATTTAACCAGTTAGAAGTTTACCAGAGAGAAGAAGGGAAAGAGACAGCTGAGAAGAGCCATTCTGGGTTCAGAACAGATCTCAAAGTTTAGCCTCAATGACTGCCCCTGCAAAGGGGCTTAATTTAGTTGGATTCGATTGTGAAGCAATTTATGACCTAGGGCATTGTTGAAAAAGATAGAGTAATCAGTTAGCAATTAGTGGAAACTAACAGCTAGGTGTGATACCAATAGATACAGCTTAACAGAAAGTCAGGGAAAGAGACAAATCCCTCTTAAAATCACTGTCATTCCAGGGTGTCAGTGCATATGCCCCAAGTCATGCCTTTTAGGAGTGACATCAGAGCCTGTACAGTGCAAAAGAAATACTTTTAAAAATAGTTCAGCCAGATCACTAAATAAATAAGCAAACAGCAAGAGCGACTGTGTCAGGGTTGAGGCTAATATCCAATTGCTGCAATATATTATCTAAAATGTTAATATATTTTTATATTACAAATATACATTTATAATATAGTAAATAAATAAAATACAATTTTCAACAAAAAATTATGAGACATACTAAGAAACAGGAGTGTGACCTACACACAAGAAAAAAAGAGCAAACGACAAAGCCACCTCTTGGTCCCAATGTCACATGTAGCTCGCAAAGAGTTTACAGGAGTCATTATAAATATATTCAAAGAACCAAAGGAAACCATACGTACAGAAGTAAAAGAAAGTGTGATGATACTATCTCATCAAATAGCATCCATAAAGAGATAGACATTATATGAAAGAACCTAATGGAAATTCTGGAAAATATAAGAACTGGAAATTCTGGAAAATATAAGAACTGAAATTAAAAATCCACTAGAGAGGCTCAAAAAGTAGATTTAAGCTGGCAGAACAAAGAATCAGCAAACTTGAAGATAGATTCATAGAGAATATGCAATCTGAAGAAGAGAAAGAAAAAAGATTTAAGAAAAATGAACACAGCTATAGAGAAAAATGGGATACTGTTTAGTGCACCAACATAAGCATAATAGGAGTGCCAGAGAGGAGAAAGAGAAAAGAACTTAAAAAATATTTGAAGAAATAATGGCTGAAAACTACCCAAATTTGATGAAAAACATTAATCTACACATCTAAAATGCTTAATGAAATCCAAGTAGGATAAACATGAAGAGATACACACACATACACACACATGCATGCACACACCCACACACACACATACACACACACATTGTAGTAACTTTCGAAAGTCAGGGACAAAGAAAATCTTGAAAATAGCAAGAGAAAAATGACTTGTCATGTCCAAGGAAACCGTAATAAAAATAACAGCTACCCTTCTCATCAGAAATAGTGGAGGCCAGAAGGCAAAGGGATGACATATTCGAAATGCTGAAAGAAGAAAAACTCTGTCAACCCAGAATCTTATATTCAGCAAAACTAGCTTTCAAAAATGAAAGTGAAATAAAGACATTCCCAAATAAGAACAGAGAATTTGTTACCAGCAGACCTGTCTTACAAGATATACTAAAGGAAGTTCTTCAGACTGAAAGCAAGTGAACCCAGAAAGTAAATCAAAACTATATGAAAAATCAGAGTGCTGGTAAAGGTGATTATGTAATTATAAAAGACAGTATAAGTGTATGTTACTTCTTTTTTCTCTTAACTGATTTAAAAAGCAATTGTGTAGAACAATGTCTATAATTGTATTGTTGGGTCTATAACATATAGAAATGGAGTAAATTTGACAATAACAGCAGAAAGGAGGTGGGTGGGAACTGCTGTATGGGAGTAAGGAAATGACAACAAATTTTAACTTGGATCCACAGGAACAAATGAAGAGATCAAAATTTGTTGGGAGCCAGAGGCCTTGAGCGCAATCTTTGCCCTGGAGTCGGGACCACAGCCAGGTCACATGTGAGGGAGAGCCAGGTCCTGTGTGAGGGAGTTCAGAATGCTTTTGTAGAGTTTGATATAACAGGATACATTTTGCTTGGATAGCTGTCACGAGAGCTTCTGGTCAATGTCACACTGAGCTTTTATCTCCTGAGAACTTGTGATAGGAAATTTGCTTCGCACGTACACCACCCCCAGATTGTGTATAAATACCCAAGTGAAAATAAACTCGGGGCTGGTGACGCCTTGGAGCACCAGTCCTCCCGTTAATTCTGTGTCTTGTGTATTTGTTCATCCTCACCCCCCGTTCAGGAACTGTTCGATTCTGTGACGGTTGGTCCGTCATAAAAATTGGTAAGTAAGAAACTCTGTAAATAATACTTGTTCTTCTCTCAGCTTCTTTCAAAAGCGTACAAATATATAAATGGAAGAATCTCAACAATGTACTGTTGAATTTATAATTTATAGACATTTATAAACATAATTTATAAACTTATATATAACAACAATATAACAATATAATAATAATAATAATAGCACAAGGAAAAGAGAACAAGTCTGTATAGGAGCAATGTTCTTATATCTCACTGGAATTAAGTTAGAATAAATTTGAACTACATTCTGATAAGAGGTATGTGGGGGCTCCTGGGTAACTGAGTTGGTTACCCATCCAACCTTTGATTTTGGCTCAGGTCATGATCTCATGGTTCATGAGATTGAGCCCCACATCAGAGCTCTGCACTGACTGCATGGAGCCTGCTTGGCGTTCTCCTTTTCCTTCTTTCTCTCTGCTCCTCCCCCACTTGTGCATGCTCTCTCTCTCTCTCTCTCCCTCTCTCTCTCAAAATAAATAAATAAACATGTCAAAAAAAACCAACAACCCAGTAGTGGGGCACCTGGGTGGCTCAGTTGGTTGAGTGTCTGACTTCAGCTCAAGTCATGATCTCCCAGTTTATAAGTTTGAGCCCTGCATTGGGCTTGCTGCTATCAATGTGGAGTCTGCTTGCACACTCTCTCTCAAAAATAGATAAAACATTTGAAAAAACTAAAACAAAAATAAATAATTAAAAAAGAGAAGAAAAACAGAGAAAACCAATAAAAAGTCAAATCTTTGAAAAGACCAACAAAATTGAACAGACTTTTAGCTAGACTAACCAAGAAAAAAGAAGCTCAAAATTTTAAAATCAAGAATGAAAGAAAATTTCACCACTGATCTTAGAAACTTAAAAAGGATTATAAGTGAATACTATGAACAGCTGCATGTCAATAAATTAGATAGCTTAAATGAAATGGACGAGTTCCTAGGAAAGAAAAAAATGACTGAAATTGATTCAAGAAGAAATAGAAAATATAAATAGATCTGTAACAAGTAAGAAGATTGAATCGGTAATTTAAAAACTTTCCACAAGAAGAGCTCAAGCCCAGATTTCACTGGTGAATTCTACCAAACATTTGAAGAAAAATTGACACCAGTTCTTCACAAACTCTTACAAAAAAATAGAAGCAGGAAAACTTACTCATTCTATGAAGCCAGTATTACCCTGATATCCAAACCAAGGACACCATGAGAAAATAAAACTACAAACTAATATCTCTTATAAATATGGATGCAAAAAATCATCATAAAATACTAGTAAAATAAATCTAGAAACATGAAGAGACTCTAGGTTCTTTTCCAGATCCTAAAACAAAACAAAACACCATGACCAAGTGGAATTTTTCCTGGAATGCAAGGTTTGCTCAACATATAAAAATCAATCAGCAAGATACACCATGTTAATAGAATAAAGGACAAAACTCACACAATCATTTCAATAGATGCAGAAAAAAAGCACTTGACAAAATCCAACACCCTTTCATGATTAAAAAAAAAAGGGGGGGGCACCTGGGTGGCTCAGTCAGTTGGGCATCCGACTTTGGCTCAGGTCACTATCTTGGGGTTTGTGAGTTTGAACCCCGTGTTGGGCTCTGTGCTGACAGCTCAGAGCTTGCAGCCTGCTTCAGATTCTGTGCCTCCCTCTCTCTCTGCCCCTCCCCTGCTTGCACTCTCTCTCTCTCTCAAAAATAAAATATTTTCAAAAATTAATTAAAAAAAACCCAGTATACTGGGAGAGGGAACTACCTAAACTTGATATAGGGCACCTATTAAAAACCCACTGCTAACATCATACTTAATGGTTAAACTATGATCAGGAATAAGACAAGGATGTTTACTCTCACCACTTCTATTCAACACGTACTGAAGGTTTTCCCAAGGCAATTAACCAAGAAAATGAAATAGAGGACATCAAAATTAGAAAGACATTTCTATTTGCAGAGGCCATGATTTCAAATATTGAAAATTTTAAGGGACCCGTAGAAAACTGCTAGAACTAATAGACAAGTTCAGTAAGTTTGCAGGGTATAATATCAATATACAAAAATCAACCGTGTTTTTACATGTTCGCAATGAACAATGTAAAAGTGAAATTAAAACAATTCCATTTACTATAGCACCAAAAATAATAAAATATTTAGGAGTACATTTTTAAAAAGAAATGCAAAATTTATACTCTGAACTCTCAAATATTGCTGAAAGAAATTAAAGATGATCTTGGAGCTCCTGGCTAGCTAGTGTACAACTCTTGGTCTCCGAGTTGTGAGTTTGAGTTCCACATTAGGTGTAGAGATTACTTAAAATATTAAAAGAAAGATGATCTAAATAAATAGAAAGTCATTCTGTGGATGGGGGAAGCATCTGGGTGACTCAGTCAGGTAAGCATCCAAACTCTTGATCTCACCTTAGGTCTTGATCCCAGGGTCATGAGTTCAAGCCCTGCACTGGGCTTCATGCTGGGCATGGAGTCTACTGAAAAGAGAAAAGAAGAGAGAAGGGAAGAGAAGGGAAGAGGAGGGGAGGGGAAAAGAGGGGAGGGGAGGAGAGGGGAGAGAAAAGGGAGAAAGGAAAGGAAAGGAAAAAGAAAAGAGAGAAGAAAAGGAAGGAAAGAAACACATTCCATGTTTGTGAATTGAAGACTTAATATTAAGATAACATTATTCCCCAAACTGATCTATAGATTTAATACAGTTGGCTTCTTTGCAGAAATTGATTATAAAATTCGTATGTAAATTCAAGGAATTTCCAAACAATCTTTGGAAAAAAAAAATGAACAAAGTTGGGAGACTCCCATTCCCTGATTTTAAAACTTACAAGTCAGTGGTAATCAAGACAGTGTGATATTGGCACAAGAATAGACATATGGGTAATGCAATAGAATTGACAGTCCATGGAGTGCCTGGGTGGCTCAGTTGGTTAAGCCTTTGACTTTGGCCTCAGGTCATAATCTCACAGTTCACAGCTTGGGCCCCGTGTCAGACTCTGTGCTGACAGCTCAGAGCCTGGAGCCTGCTTTGGATTCTGTGTCTCCACTTCTCTCTGCCCCTCCCTGACTTGTTCTCTGTCTCTCGCTCAAAAATAAATAAAAAGTAAACAAACAAAAAGAATCGACAGTCCAGGAGTAAACCTAAGTATCTAGAGTTAACTGATTTTCCACAAGGGTGCCAAGACCTTCCAATGGTGAAAGAATAGTCTTTTCTTTCTTCTTTTTGAAACATGGGGGTTTGAACTCACAGCCCTGAGATCAAGACCTGAGCTGAGATCAGGAGTTGGAGGCTTAACTGACTGAGCCACCCAGGCACCCCAAGAATAGTGTTTTCAACAAATGGTTTTGAGAATTGGGGTATCCACATGTGAAGAATGAAATTGAATCCTTACCTCACACCATATACAAAAATTTACTCAGGGCTGCCTGGCTGACTCAGTCGGTACAGCATGTGACTCTTGATCTCAGGGTTGTAAGTTCAAGCTCAATATTCATTGTAGAGATTACTTAAAAATAAAATCTTTTATAAAAAATTGACTCAAAGGGTGCCTGAGTGGCTTAGTCAGTTAAGTGTCTTACTCCTGATTTCGGCTCAGGTCACGATCTCGTGGTTTGTGGGATCAAGCCCACACCAAGCTCTGTGCTGACAGTGCGAAGCCTGTTTGGAATTCTCTCTCTCCCCCTTTCTCTGCCTCTCCCCCTGCTTGTGCTCTTTCTCTCTCTCTCAAAATAAATAAACATTTTTTAAAAATTGACTCAAAATAGATCAAGGACTTAAATGTAAGAGTTAAAACTTAAAAAACTCTTAAAAGAAAATAGGAGGGCAAGTTTCATGACCAGGAATTCAGTAAAGTATTGTTATCTATGACACTAAAAACATGAACAACAAAACAAAAAATAGATACATTAGACTTCATCAAAATTAAAATATTTTTTGCTTCAAAGGACTGGTTTCTTAGTATTGGCTAGAAAGGCCCAAGGGCACTCTCCTGGACCCATACTACTGCACTGACTCCCTCATAGATGTTTCTCCATCTAGAGCCAATGTTGAGGCTGGACTGGCCCTCGAGGGTCTTATGATTTTGAAATGTACCTCAGCGATAACCATCAGGGAAAAAAACAAGGTTTATTACTTACAGGTTCTTACACAGGCTCCCTGAGGGTGACACGGCCAAAGGCTTCAGGTAGAGAGAGAGAGAGAGAGAGTGCAGACCTGGAGGTCTGCTTTTGGGGTTGAGAATGGGTGCCTAGGGTTTGCTGGGTTCACTTTTTATTGGAAAATGTAAAACATAAGAGTGGGAATTAGGATGTTTCAAGGAAAAAGCAGGGGTCTATCAAGTGGTTCATTATCTAGGTTACTCAGGACTTTCTGAAAGGGGAACTTCGTGGGTGGGGATGGCCTGGCTTCTTACCTGTTTAGATAACCTGTGTCATACAGCTGGCAGTATGTTTATTCAAGATGGATGCCTTTGAAATGGATGCCTCAGCAATCAAAAACTTAATTTCACATACTTATATTACAATAAAAAAAAAGCTTAATGTCAGGTACTTCCACTACAAGGACACTATATTAATTTCACAGGTCTGCCATTAAAAAAGTATCTCAGGGCGCCTGGGTGGCTCAGTTGGTTAAGTGTCCGACTTCTGCTCAGGTCATGATCTCATGGTCGAGACCCGCCTTGGGCTTTGTGTAGACAGCTCAGAGCCTGGAGCCTGCTTCAGGTTCTGTGTCTCCCTTTCTCTCTGCACCACCGGGGGGAACTCATGTCTGTCTCACTCTCAAATAAACATTTAAAAAAATATTTTAGGGGCGCCTGGGTGGCTCAGGTGGTTGAGTGTCCGACTTCTGCTCAGGTCATGATCTCATGACGTGAGTTCGGGCCCCGCGTCGGGCTCTGTGCTGACAGACAGCTCAGAGCCTGCAGCCGGCTTTGGATTCTCCGTCTCCCTCTCTCTCTTCCCCTTCCCCACTTGCACTCTGTCTCTCAAAAATAAACAAACATTAAAAAAAAATAAAAAAATATATTTTAAAAAGTATCTCAAATTAGGTGGATTAAAACAAGAGAAATTTATTGTTTTGTAGTTCTGGAGTCTGGAAGTCCAAAATCAAGGTGTTGACAGAGCCATCCCCTCTGAAACCTGTAGGAGAGAACCCTTCCTTGCCATTTCCTAGCTCCTGGTTGCCAGTCGTTTGCGTTCTTTGGCTTGCAACTGCATAAGTACAATCTCTGCCTCTGTCATAACCTGGTATTCTCCGGCATCACGGTGACTGGTAATGGATACAGGGTTTCCATATGTGTCTTTACATCATCTTCTCATAAGGACACTAGTCACATTGGATTAAGGTCCACTCTTTTCCAGTTTGATCTTGGCTTACCTGATTACATCTACCATGACTCTATTTCCAAATAAGTTCACATTCTGACATACTGGGGGGTTAGGACTTCAACATAACTTTTTGGGGAACACAATTCAACTCTCAACATACACCGTCAAGAAAGTGAAAAGATAACCTACAGAAGGAAGAAAGTACTTAAAAAGTATGCAACTGATAAGGGACTTGTATCTAGAATATATAAAGAACTCTTTCAACTGAATAATAAAATGACAAATTTTATGCAATTTAAAAATGGGCAAATGAGATGAACAGACATTTCTCCAAAGATGTACGAATAGCCAATAAGTGCGTGAAAACATACTCAACATCATTAAGCATCAGGAAAATGCAAATCAAAACCACAATGAGACACCACTTTATATCCACTATAATAAAAAGGACAGATAACAAGTATTGGCAATGACGTGGAGAAGTTTGAACCCTCAAATATTGCTGCTGGGAATATAAAGTTGTACACTTGCTTTGAAAAATAGTTTGTTGCTCCTCTAAGGTTAAACATAGAGTTACCATGTATGCAGCCATTCTATTCCTAGGTGTATGCCCAAGAGAAATGAAAACATATGTCCACACAAAAATTTGTACAGGAATGCTCAAAGCAGCTATATTTATAATAGTCAAAAAGTTGGGGGGAAAAGCAGTTTGTCAACTGACAGATGGGTAAACAAAATGTGATATATCTCTATAATACTATTCAGCCATAAAATGGAATGAAATACTGATGCATGATACATCATAAATGAATCTTGAAAACACGGTGCTAAGTTGAAAGTAGCTAGTAATAAAAGACCATGTATTTATGATTTCATTTATATATATGTCCAGAATAGACAAATCTATGTATAAAGTAGATTAGAGGTTACCTAGAGCTGAGTGATTTGGGGGGAAGTGGAGAGTGACTGGTAATGGATACAATTTCTTTATGAGTGATGAAAATATCCTAAAATCAATTGTGGCGATAATTGTACAATTCTATGAATACCTTAAAAACCATTAAATTGGAGTGCCTGTGTGGCTCAGTCAGTTAGGCGTCTGACTTTAACTCAGGTCATGATCTTGCGGTTTGTGAGTTTGAGCCCTGCATCGGGCTCTGTGCTGACAGCTCAGAACCTGGAGCTTGTTTCAGATTCTGTGTCTCCCTCTCTCTCTGCCTCTCCTTACTTTCCCCTCAAAAAAAAAAAAAAAAAAACCAACCAAAAAAAACCCACACACACTTAAAAAAACTCCATTAAATTGTACAATTTTTAAAAATATTTATTTATTTTTGAAAGAGAGAGAGACAGAGCACAGGTTGGGGAGGAGGAGAGAGAGAGGGAGACACAGAATCCAAGGCAAGCTCCAGGCTCTGAGCTGTCAGCACAGAGCCTGACACAGGGCTCGAACTCACAAACTGTAAGATCATGACCTGAGCCAAAGTCGGACGCTTAACCAACTGAGCCACCCAGGTGCCCCTAAACTGTAAAATTTAAATGGATGAATTGTATGGCATATGAATTGTACCTCAATAAAACTGTGTTTTTTTGTGTGTTTTTTTTTAGTTTGTTTATTTTGAGAGGAAGAACGCATGTGTGTGAGGGAGGGTGGGGCAGGGAGAGAGGGAAAGAGAGAAACCAAAGCAGGCTCCTTGCTGTCAGGACAGAGCCAGATGCAGGACTCAACCTCATGAACTGTGAGATCATGGCCTAAGTAGAAATCAAGAGTCAGATGCTTAACTGACTGAGCCATCCAGGCACCCCAGTAAAGCTGTCTTTAAAAATGGAAAGAAGAGCCTAGGAAAGTCCAGAAAGTGACACCGGATCATATACAAAGAATCAGGATTCAGACTAGCATCAGACCCCTGTATAGCAACATCAAAAGCTATTGAGCAATGCCTAAAGATGCTGAGGGAAAATAATTTTCAACTGAAGATTCTATACCCAGCCAAAGTATCCATATAGTATGAGAGTAGGATATAGATATTTTCAGATGTGCAAAGTTTGAAAAATTATCTTCTGTGCAAACTTCCTCAGGAAGCTACTGGAGAATGTATTTTACCATAGAAGGGCATAAACCATGAAAAAGAAATGGAATCCAGGAAAAACAGATTCATTAAGGAAAGAGAAGAAAAGAAGTTTCAGGATATGGCAAAGAGAAATTCCAGGATGACAGCTGTGTAGCTGATCTAGAAAGCCTTCAGCTCAGATGAAGACAGGAGAACCAAAGGCTTCAGGAAGGGTGTCTACAAGGGAAAAAATTTTTTTAAAGAACTGGAACTGATAGGGGAAATGTGTATTGACAGTCATTTTGTAGGGCCTTTGTAGGATGTGGGAAGGTTTAATTATGGGTCAAAAAAAATAAGCAAATGAAAAAAAAAATGAGTCAGTGATTAACTCTGAAGGGGAAAAGAAGTTTACAAAGTAAGGAAAGGGAGTAATAGCATATTAGCTGGTTCAGCAGTGATAAAGGAAATTTTCAAATTTTTATTTTTGTGGGTACTGCTCCTGGGTTCCCAGGGAAGCTATACTTTCACATATACCAGAGTCAAAATGACTTGGGAAAATCCTTAAAGCATCGGGTCTATTTTTGTCCAGAGCACACATTGTACATCTGCTTCGTTAAAGAGAATAACCAAGGGGCTCCTGGATGGCTCAGTTGGTTAAGCCTCCCACTCTTGATTTCGGCTCAAGTCCTGATCTCATGGTTCGTGGGTTCAAGCCCCAAGTTGGGCTCTGCACTGATGGCTTGGGACCTGCTTGGGATTCTTGCCACTCTCTCTGTCCCTTACATGTGCTCTCTTTCTCTCAAAAATAAATAAATAAACATTAAAAAAAGAGAAATGACCAAAAAGGAGCATTCTGAACACAAAATAAGGAAAAGGAATCAACCTCCCTGGTCTGCATAAGATTAAAGTCATTTAGCCCTGCATATACCAGATACCTAAAATAAAGTCTGTAACTTTCAGAAATGTCTTTTGTCTAATGATTTGTAACTTTTCTTCTTTCTTTTTTTTTAAGTTTATTTATTTATTTTGAGAGAGAGAGAGAGCACGCACAAGCAGGGGAGGGGCAGGGAGAGGGAGAGAGAGAATCCTAAGCAGGCTCTTCCATATCAAAACAGAACCCAAAGTGGGGCTTGCTCTCACAAACCATGAGATCATGACCTGAGCCGAAATCAAGAGTCAGATGCTTAACTGACTGAGCCACCCAGGTGCCTCTGATTTGTAACTTTTCATGTAAAAAAAAGTATATAACCCAACACCAAATGTTCATTTGCTGGAGCACTCTCTACTTTGTGAAGATTGTGCATCCAGGGCAGCTGTCCTAACTTGGGCTCCAATAAAACTCTCTTTCTTCCTTTCTTTCTTTCTTTTTTTTTTTTTTTAGGAAATTCTAAACCAAAGAGACAGTATCTAAACTGGACCTCTCTGGAGATAGCAATAAATTTAGGAGATAAAAGCCAGAGGAAATAACCAAATGAGTTGGAGTGGTTGCTTTTGGAGAGCAGCATGGAGTGGGGTAGGAGAGTGCTATTTTCGTTACAGCCCTTTAGCCTACTTTGACTCTGCAGACACCTCGCATGTATTACTTTGGAAAATAAAAATTAATTAAGAGACAGATGAGGACAATGACAACAATTGACAACAATAAGCGTCTTCTCTTTTGAGAGTTTTCTGTCCTCTGAAGCAATTCCTCTTTAAAAACTGAGCAAATAGTTCTACCCAGTTTTTCGGTTATGTCATAAAGTGCATTCTCACCCTTGTAAGTGTTCCTGGAGGCAGGCCTTGATAGGGTTCTCATGGGGGTCAGAAGCGATGGTGCTTTGTAAAATAGGAAGTTGCATGTTGTTTAGATGGTTGGTATTAGGCATGGCAGAAGGAAATATCTCCATTTTACACACACAAAAAAAGAGACACCCCCAAAGGGAAGTAACCTCCCATATCACACAGCCAAGTAGTGGCACAGCTGAAGTCCTGACCCCCTGTCCTGTTTTTACTCAGCTGACCTCAGGCCCAGCCACCTCTTAGTACTCATGCTTCCTCCTCTCACCTCCCCCCCAGGCGACCCCCCGCTCGCCTGTCCACAACTTCCCTGGCCCTGAGTCCCACCTGGAGGGTGATCCTTAATGTGAGGGCCTTGATGCCATCACAGACTGAGCTCTCATCCTGGCCACACTGAGAGCCCTGATCCTGGTCATAGACAGTCCTGATGCTGGTTGCAGACTCAGCCCTCATCCCTTGCCACTCGCTTCCTTAATAGTATTTACAACTGAACGTGAGTTGGGCCTGGCCTAGAAGACATGGATGACTGGGTTCCATCCCTACCCAGTGCTCTCAGGGACAGAGCTGGTGCAGCTGCGGCCTGGCTAAACTTTCTGACGTGGTTTCCCTCCGTCCTGGACTAGACTCAAAGCTGCAATCAGTGCCCAGTCCATTTCTGTCCCCTCCCACTGCTCCTCCTTGTGCGGGTGGAGGATTGTGGGGCCCATGGTGCGCTCTGTGATGAGTCATCCTAGTTTGAAACAAAGGAGTCTGGCATGGAAAGCACTTTTTACGGCTTCTCTGCTGCAAGGGAGTAATCTCACTAATCAAAATATTCAGATACAACCTTGAACTGGCTGTTTCCCACACAGGACTCTTCACTCCCATCTTTCACCAGGTCAGCATTTCTCCAACACGATTTCCAGGGGTTGCCAGAAAACTGGCGTGTTGCACCTGCTGCCCTGCTCTTATTGATGGAAATCTCCTCTAGGCAACCCTCTAGGGTCAGTTGGGAGGGCAGGCTGACTTCTAGCCACTCTCATCTCTCATCGGCCCCAAGGGAGGTCCCAGAGCTGGACTAGTCAAATAATTAGGAACGGACTTCCTTCCGTCCCCTCCTTCTGTCTCCCTGGGCCTTCTCCAAGAGTCCTCTGCTGGCCTTGAGGGCTGTGCAGTCTACCCATCTGCCGAAGGCTGACCTTCAACACCAAGAATCCATACTTTGGACCTCCACTCTGCTTCCATGTCACCGTGGGATCTTAGAAAACTTCCTCTGTTGTGGACCTACTTCTCTCACTTTGTCTGGTGAAGGGGCAGCAAAGTCTTACAGCTTTCTGACTGCCTCAACATTTTATGACTTTATGGTATATCAAGACCATCATCCGGTGCCTGCAATCTGCTGGCCCCTTGTCTTCCCCCCTACAGGCATCCCAGACCAGACCCAGCATCTGCTACTGCCCTCCCCTGACCTTCCACCTCTCCTGGGCACCAAGTCTTTGCCTGAAGGGGAATATAAACACCACATCTCTGTGTCTACTGTCCTGGATTTTAGTGGGCTTTTGAGCAATACTGAATGAATGAATGAAAGAATGAATGAATGAATGAGTTGATTACTTTGAAAGAAACCCCTGAAAAATTTTGGCCTCATTCTCTGCATTTTTTTTTTAATGGGTATAAGATATACACATGCTGTGAAAGGCAAAGCTCATTAAAGACACCACAGCCCATGGATGTATGAACCCTTCCCAGTTCTCTCACAGTTGACACCCTGAGGTTAGGGCAAGGGCACTGAGGGGTGGGGTGGGGAACGGAGGATAGGTGGAATGGGCTTGGCAGTTTGTGGTTGTTGCTTCAGGGGAAACCACAGCTGCCTCCTCCTCAGGGTGGTCAGTGAGGCCCAGGGGAAGGGAGGATCACTTTCAGGGTGGGCCCTGGCCACTGAGTCACCACCCAGAGGAAAACCACAGCTTCAAAAGCCCCAAGGCTTAAGGAAAGGTGGCAGGGTGAGCTGGGCGAGTGCCAGCACTCTAGTATTTGGACGTCTTCCTCACCTCAAGAGCCATCCCTATCCTGTCTGGCAAGGCAGAACCTATTGTATGCCATGAGAAAGAATGGATCAGTCACAGATCTCTGTGTGACAGGACAGAGCAAGAACAAGAACCATCCCTCTGGTCTCCTCTTCCCTGATCCCTCAGGAAAATGGGGACAATTCTTTTTTTTTTTTTTTTTGATGTTTTTTTCTTTAATTTTTGAGAGACAGAGCACGAGTGGAGGAGGAGCAGAGAGAGAGGGAGACAGAATCTGAAGCAGGCTCCAGGCTCTGAGCTGTCTGCACAGAGCCCGACGCGGGGCTTGAACTCACAGACCATGAGATCATGACCTGAGCTGAAGTCGGCCGCTTAACCAACCGAGCCACTCAGGCGCCCCGACAATTCTTGACTTTGAGAAAATTCATCTAGGATATCCTCACCTGCAACTCATGGTCTGTATTATTTGCTTATACAATAATTGTACCATCATCATTACAGTCTAGATTGCTGCCGTCTGTCATGTTGCATTGTAATAACCATGAAATGTCTTCTTCTGTCAGTCTTTTCCTTCTTTGTAGGAAAATGAAATATTCTGAATTCTCATCAGTGTGCAATGGAAGCTAAAACACACACATGCACACACAAAGATAGTGTCTCCAGACTCCATTTATACCTTTTCCAAAGATGGTCTAATGCTTTGGATAAAGCAGGAAGAAAAGGTGAAGAATGGTGAAATAGCGACTCATATCACTATTGAATCAATCTTGAAGCCAATTACCTCACTCTTCTGTTTTCTTATTATTTTAGTTTCTCCTTGTTTAAAAAAAAAAAGCATGATTGGGAATAAATGAATAATGATGAAATAGTTCTTAGAGGAGGATGAAATAGCAATATTCTTTAAGATCTAGGAAAACAATAAGATCACTCAAGTCCAGGGGTGCTTGGGTGGCTCAGTTGTTGAGTGTCCAACCTTTGATTTAGGCTCAGGTCACAATCTCACAGTTTGTGAGTTGGAGCCCCACGTTGGGCTCTGTGCTGACATGCAGAGCCGGCTTGGGATTCTCTGTCTCCCTCTCTGTCTGCCCCTCTCTGCTTGTGCTGTCTCTCTCCAAAATAGATAAATTTTAAATGAATTTTTTAAAAAAATCACTCAAGTCCAAAGATATGTTTTATTTATTTATTTATTTGTTCTTGTTTGGTGAAAAAAAATATATTTCTATTTAGCCAGTTGGACTCAGTTTAGATGATCCCAAATTTTTGGCCACATCCAACGCACCATAGTCAGGAGCCAGTCAAACACATGCCTTCTTGTCTCAATTAGGCCTGATCTTGGCCATGTCAATGTCATAGAGCTTCTTCACAGCCTGTTTGATCTGGGCCCTGATGGTACACTGTGAGTTAAAACGAAATTCCCCGAGGGGGATTTAGCTGGAGGTCCACTTCTTCTTGCATCCAAATAGGGAAGAGTAAGTAGGAACTGTGAATTTGACATAAAATGAGATACCATGAAAACGACAAATGACATGCAAAAAGATGCAAATAAATGTGGACAGTATTAAGGACCCTGGTGTTTCTAGTAGACATGGGATACTGAGTTCCTCTGGGTGGAGGATCGTTCCAAGAGAGCTCTCCCATCTTACTTCCATGGCCTCTCTGGCTAAGAGACCCAGGCCTGAAGGCTGTTTTTGCTTCCTTACTCCCTCTTCCAGCCACCCACAGAGGCCCCAGTGGCTTATAGGAGCCGTAGGGCTTGATACTCCAGGCTCTTGCCTCTGCCCTGACACTCCGCTCTCCATGCTGCATGGACCCTGGAGCTAGAGTTTGGCACAGGGTGTACGGCACTATGGGGTCAGGACACGGAGGCGTGGTAGATGGTCTTATGGCACTTCTTGACCTCCTTTGGGGTTTCTCCTCTTCTGTCACAGCTCCCACCATATGTTCAGTTTTTTCTTCCTCATAGCTTCCACAAATTCTTTGTTTCTACCTCTTCATCTTTTAGCTTACTGGGCATGACCTCTGAGTTCAGACATAGGTTCATGGCTTCTTTGATACTCTCCTTTTCAACTTACTCACCCTCAAACTCTTAAATTCCAAAGGGAGAAACTTCTAGCCATGGTAGAGGTCACTGGTTTTAGGGTTGAACTTTCCCTGGTAAACAACTATAAATCCTAAGCAATATATATATACATAACAATAGTTTGCAGGCACTAGACAGGAGCCAGTGTAGGGCTATGATCTTTGACAGACAGAAGGTGTACAAGGTGCGCCCTACATTTACCCAACTTTCTCCCTGAGGCTGTTTTCCAAAATGAAGTTCAGGGAGTTGGACCAAGCAGGAACTAAATGTCTCACTGCCCCCCCCTCCCAACTAGATATGTGCACTTGGATTTGGAGTGTAGGATACAAAAATCTTTGTAAAAATTCCCCTTGGTTCCTTGGTCAACCCCTAACCTGCACATGTTTCAGGGTGAGGCTTTGAAAGATCTAGCAGAGAAGCCTGGGAGCTGGGCAGACTTCAGAGGCTGAACAATTCCAGGAACACTTTAAAATTCAGGCCCAGGCAAAGGGGAGAGATGTTGGTAAGTATCCCAGAGCTTCAATTACAATTCTAGAAAGGCTATACCCTAGGAGTAAAGGCTAAACTCTAGAAGAAAGGGCAAAACTGAAATGACTATCTTAAGAAATCCTGAAATCAAACCTCTACAGATGAAGGTGACCCACTGGTAGTTTAAATGCTTACCAGAACACAACCTAACACTTGTCAGAGGAAGATAATAAGATTCACGGATTCTAAAGTGTAGTAAATCAAGAATTACTAGATACATGAAGAAACGGGAAAAAGTGACACAAAATCAAAAGATAAAAGAGGTGATCCAAATATTGGATTTAGCAAACAAGGACTTTAAAACAAGTAAGAATGGGGCACCTGTACGGTTCAGTCAGTTAAATGTCCAACTCTTGATTTTGGCTCAGGTTATGATCTTGTAGTTTGGGAGTTTGAACCCTGCAGCACAGAGCCTGCTTGGGATTCTCTGTCTCCTGTCTCCCACTCTCTCAGCCCCTCCCCTGTTCATGCTGCCTCTCTCTAAAAAATAAATAAATAAAATTTTAAAAAATAAAATAAGTAAGATTAATATATTGAAGAGAATAGAGCAAAAGATGGATAAAGTGGGTGAAAAGACTGAGTAAACAGAAAATTTTGAATCTATAAAAATGAAAAATTGACACTGGAGGCTGCAAAAGAAAATATTTGAAATTAAGAACTTGCTGTATGAGTTTAACAGGAGGCTGAATACAGCAGAAGACAGGTTAGTGACCAGTCACTAGAAATTATCCAAATTGAAGCCCAGAATGCAAAAATAAAGGAATAAACAAAACTGACCATAAGAGATGTGTAGGGCATGCTCAAAAAGTCTAATATGTGTTTTGAATCTCACAAGGAGAGAAGAAAAAGAATAGGACAAAAGCAGTATTTGAAGACATAATGACTGAGAATTTTCTAAATATGATGAAAGACATCAAGCCACAGATTCAAGAATATCGATAAGCTCCAAGCAGGGTAAGTGTAAAGAAAACTATGCATAGGCCCATCATAGTTACATTTCTGAAAATTCAGACAAAGCCTAAAATCTTAAAAGCAACAATAAATAAATATATGTATATTTTTAAGTTTATTTATTTATTGTGAGAGAGAGAGTGTGTGGGAGGGGCAGAGAGAGACAATACCAAGCAGGACCCATACTATCAGTGCAGAGCCTGATGCAGGGCTCGAACTCATGAACCGTGAGATCATGACCTAAGCTGAAGTCAAGTTGGAGCCACCCAGGTACCCCTAAAGCAACCATATTTTTAAACCAAGAGAGACAGAATATTTATGACACAATTGGTGGCTGACTATGGAAGCCAGAAGACAATGAAATGACATTTTTAAAGTGCTAACAGATAAAACCCTGTCAATTTAGTCTATGGCCAGCAAAATATTCTTCAAAAATGAAGTCAAAATAAATGTGTCTAGATGACAAAAATGGAAAGAATTTGGTTTGTCAGTAGTACACATCTCTACTACAGGAAATTCTTCTTCTTTCTTTTTAAGATTTTATATTTCAGTAACCTCTACACCCAATGTGTGGCCTAAACCCACGACCTTGAGATCAAGAGTCACACGCTCCACTGACTGAGCCAGACAGGTGCCCTACAAGAAATCCTTAGGGAGTTCTGTAGGCTGGAAGAAAACGACCTTTGATGGAATTGCAGGAAGGAATGAAGACTATGGCAAAGGGTAAGCATGTATATGATCATAAGTTATTGTTGACTATTTAAAATAAAAAAATATCTCATAATAATTTAACATAAAAATAAATGCACAATAATAGCACCAAAGATGGGAAAGAACTGAAAAAGAAGCTAAAAAGCTAATAGTTGAAGGATGCCTTGGTGGCTCAGTTGGTTAAGCTCTGGTTTCAGCTCAGGTCATGATCTCATCTCACAGTTTGTGAGTTCGATACCCACATCAGGCTCTGTGCTCTCAGTGCAGAGCCTGCTTTGGATCTTCTGTCTCCCTTTTCTGTCTCCCTCTTTCTCTGCCTCTCCCTCTCTCTGTCTCTCTCAGAAATAAACATTTAAAAAAAGCTCATAATAGAGCAAAATGGAATAACAACAAAAACAATAATAAAAACTTGATTAACCCAAAGGAAAGTGAAAAAAGGAATAAAAGTACAAATAATAAGTAGAAAACAAATATCAAAATATACTATTTGTATCAGTAATTATAATGAATGTAAATAGTATAAATATGCCATTAAAAGACAAAGATTATCAGATCTGATTAAAAAAAAAAACGAAATTGAATCCTGCTGCCAACAAAAGGCTCACTTTAAGTAGAAAAACACAGAAAGTCAAAGTAGAAGGTCTATAGAGCAGTATGCTGTAAACATTAACCAAAGAAAGCTGATGTGGATACATTAATATTAGAAATATAGGCTTTAAGAAGTATTATGAGAGTAAAAGAGGAATATTTCATAATATAAAATTCCTAAGGGGTTATCTATTTGGCCCACTTATACAGCCAGACTAGGTTCCAAGACACCATCAGCTGTGAATTGGCCACCTTTACCCATCCCCAGAATGTACCGGGGTTGGGAGAACTGCCCTTTCAGCAGCTCCGAGGGGCAAGGTATAGGCCACTTGCCACCCTAGTCACTCTGTTTGATGTCTAAAAGAAAGTACCCAGATATGTTTCCTTCGTCCCAGGCAAGCTCTCAGCTGCTAGGGATTCAGCCTGAATCTGGGGTGCACAAACACTTGACTCCGGAGTGCACTACAGGGCCTGTGACCTTAGAGTGAGGGGCAATAGCCCTCTTTGGAAGATTCCATTTGTTGGCCTTAGCCACCATTCCCATGGTCAGTGACCATTGTGGGCTCCTGACTGGTGGCTCGGCCTATTCCCTCAGCCTAGTGGACAGGCAGGTCTTTGCCACTCAGTTGTTGGGCAGGTGGCTTAGGACAAGACCTGCAGCTCCCCGGCAGGGCCACCTTAGCACATCATCACTTGATTTCTGTGGCCTCCCTCTTCTGTGGTTCAGAGAAGGTGTGGGACAGGGCAGGCTACATTCTCTCTGGGTCTCTGTGGTTATAGCCCCTGCCTCAACTGCTAGCTCTGAATCTCTAGTATTTTCCCGTTTCAGACACCTTTCCAGCTCCAACTGCTCCTGTCCCACCGTTGGAATCCCTCCCTCTGAAAGAAGAGGTGAGATACCTTTCATGATTCCCCATCTCTGGCTCCCCTACCTCCCCATTCTGCTGTCTTTTAAGGCCCTGCCCACATGGTCTGACAAGCCTCAACACAGCTCTTGGCTGGCCAGCCCCAAGCTCTGCTCACCTGGTTGGAACCTGATGCACTCACTTCAGATCATAGCCTGCGTTAATCCGGGTACAGGCACCACTTGTTCTCATGAGAATCATTATCTGTCCTGTTGGAGTCTATTGTTTCCTGTCAGACTTTATTAGCTGTGGCAGGTGTGTGGCATGCAATGATTATGCTGAAAGAGTATGGGCTCTGCAGGCAGGCCTGGGCTTGAATCTCATGTGTGTGATTCGGGACATGTGACATAACCTCTTTGAATCTAAACTTACTCGTCTGTAAAATGGGTTGATATCTACCTCCTAAGAGTGTGGTAAGGAATAAATAAGATGATATGTATAAAGTGCCTAGCACATTGCCTGGTACGTAAATAATGCCTACTTACACAGATGTTAGATTATTATTTCTGTTTTTTTAATGTTTATTTATTTTTGAGAGACAGAGAGACAGAGCGTGAGCAGGGGAGGGGCAGAGAGAGACACAGAGAATCCGAAGCAGGCTGCAGGCTCCGAGCCATCAGCACAGAGCCCGACGTGGAGCTCGAACTCACAGACCGTGAGATCATGACCTGAGCTGAAGTCGGCCGCTTAACCGACTGAGGTGCCAGGTGCCCCAGATTGTTATTTCTGAAGACCTCTGCTATATTTTTCTTAAAAATTTTTTAACATTTATTTATTTTTGAGAGAGAGAGAGAGAAAGAGAGAGAGATAGGGAAGAGCAGAGAGAGAGGGAGACACAGAATCGGAAGCAGGCTCCAGGCTCTGAGCTGTCAGCACAGAGCCCGATGTGGGGCTTGAACTCATAAACTGCGAGATCATGACCGAAGTCAGACACTTAACTGACTGAGCCACTCAGGTCCCCCTAATTTTCTTTTTTTAATTGAAATATGATTAATATAAATTATATTAGTTTTGGGTATACAAAATAATGATCTGATATCTGTATATATTGTGAAATTATCTCCACAATAAGTCTAGTTAATATCTATCACCATACATAGTTACACATCTTTTTTCTTGTGGTAAGAACTCTTAAAATCTTTAAGGACTTTAAGTTTCTACAAACTTTCAAATAAACATAATACAGTATTATTATTAACTGTAGTCACCATGCTGTCACCATTGCAGGACTTACTTATAACTGGAAGTTTGTGCCTTTTGACACCCTTCGCCCATTTTGTCCACCCCCCAGCCCCTATCTCTGGCAACCACGTCTGTTCTCTATATCTATGAGCTTGATTTTTCTGTTTGTTTTTTGTTTTATATTTCACATATAATGAGATCATGTAGTATTCATCTTTCTTCATCTGACTTATTTCACTTAGCATAATGCCCTCGAGTTTCATCCATATTGTAGAAAATGGCAAGATTTCATTCTTTTAAAAAAATTTTTTTAATGCTTATTTATTTTTGAGAGAAAGAGAGAGACAGAGCTCAAGTGGGGGAGGAGTAGAGAGAGAGGGAGACACAGAATCCAAAGCAGGCTCCAGGCTCTGAGCTGTCACCATAGAGCCCGATGCGGGGCTTGAACTCACAAACCATGAGATCATGACCTGAGCCGAAGTCGGACGCTCAACCGACAGAGCCACCCACGTGCCCCCACCCCGCTCTGTTTTTGATGAGTCTGGCTAAAGACTAATCAATTGGTTGATCTTTTCAAAGAACAAGCTCCTGGTTTCATTGATCTATTTATTGTTTTTAGTTTGGTGGTTTTGTTTTGGTATTTTTAGTTTCTGTTTCATTTATTTCTGCTGTAATCTTTAATATTTCCTTCCTTCTACTCTTTTTGAGTTTTGTCTGTTCTTCTTTTTCTAGCTGCTTTAGGTATAAAGTCAGATTGTTTATTTGAGGTTTTTTTCCTTCTTCTTGAAGAATTGTATTGTATTAGAGCCATTGTATTGCTCCAAAATTTCCTCTTAGCACAGCTTTTGCTGCATCCCAAAGATTTTGAGCCATTGTGTTTTCATTTTCATTTTTCTCCATGTATTTTTTGATTTCCTATCGAGGAAGATTTTAAAACAACCATTATAAAAGGCTTGAGTAAACAATTATAAACACACTAGAAACATGAAAAAAGAGAACGTCTTGGCAAATAAATAGAAGATATGAAGAAGAACCAAATGGAAATGTTAGAACTAAAAAGTACAACAACCAAAATAGAAACTCAGTGGATGTGCCCAGCAGCAAAATGGAGGCAGACGGAAGAAAGAATTTGAGAACAATAGAAATTACCTAATTTGAACAATGGAGAGAAAATAGAAGTAAAAAGAGGCTTAGAAACCTGTTGGATTATGACAAAAGATCTAATATTCATGTCATTTTCATCTAAGAAGGAGAGAAGAGCATGCGTGGTGGGATGGATATATTGTGACCATCTTTGGAAAATATAATTGGTTCATCCATGTTGATGCATGGAGCTATAGTTTTCTTTCTTTCTTTTTACATTTATTTTGAGAGAGAGAAAGAGTGCACATGTGAACGGGGAGAGGGACAGAGAGAGTGGAAGAGAGAATTCGCACCGTCAGTATAGAGCACAATACGGGGCTCGATCCTACAAACTGTGAGACCAGGACCTGAGCCAAATCAAGAGTCAGATGCTTAACTGACTGAGCCACTGAGAGGCCCCTATGGTTTTTTTCTATTTACTATCATACTTTATTGTGTGATTGAGTCACAATTTATTCATTTTATTGTAGTGGACATTTGAGTTTGTTTTTTTTGTTGTTTTGTTTTTTGTTTTTTGATATTGTAAATAGCAATACTTATAGAGTAGAATAGAATATTCCCTTCATGTCTCCAGAAGTGGAATTCCTGGATCATCAGGTATGTGAATGTTCATCTGTAGCGAATAATGCAAACTTATTATTTGAAGTGAGTATAGAAGTTTCTGGCCCACGGCAGCGTAATAGTTATATTTCACCAGGATTTTGTCAATCTTTTCTATTTTTTTTCCACACGAGCGGGCATGAAATGGTAATTTGTGGTTGTATTTGCATTTCCCTTTTTACTGACAAGGTTGAGTATATTTTCATAAATTTAATGGGGCATTCGTGTTTTCTCTTCTGTGAAATGCTCGCTCTGTTTTTGAAAAATGTCCTATTGAATTGGTTGTCCTCCTAATTGATTTATAGGATCTGATTACTAAATTCTTTGCGGTTTATGTGTGTAAAATTTTGTTGGGATTTGACTGGAATAGCAATAAAGCTGTTAGCCAACTGGGGAGAAATAACACCTTTACAGCACTGAACCTTTCTATCAAAGAACATGGTGTTTCCCGCTTGGTTTCCTTATTGTCTTCTATAAATTGTGTTATAATTTTCTACATAAAGGTTTTGCACATCTTTTGTTAGACTTTTTTCAACTACCTTATATTTTTAATTGCTATTATTTAAATTGCATTTTCTAACTTCACTGCTGATGTTTATAAATTCATTTATTTACTTATTTACTTATTTTGAGAGAGAGTGAGAGAGAGCATGTGCACCAGCAGGGGAAGGGCAGAGAGAGAGAGAGAGAAAGGGAGAGAGAGAGAGAGAGAGAGAGAGAGAGAGAGAGAGAGAGAGAGAATCCCTAGCAGGCTCCACACTATCAGTGAGATCACACTATCACAAATTGTGAGATCATGACCTGAGCTGAAATCAAGAACCAGGCGCTCAACCCACTGAGTCGCCCAGGTGCCCCTTGTAGAGTGTCTTGAAGATCACTGGTTTTAAGCATTTTGACTATGATGTCCCTTGGTATAATTTTCTTCGTGTTTCTTCTGTGTGGGATTCAGTGAGCTTTTTTTATAATTATTGGTAATTTTCATGAATTTGGAGATTTTATGCTGCTATTACTTCTTCAAATCCCTTTTCTGTCTCCCTCTCTCTTCTCTCCTTCTGGAACCTCAATTAAATGCATATTGGGTTTTCTGTCTTTTTTCTGTCTGTATTACATTTTGGATAGCTTCTACTCTGTGTTTTCTTTTTTTGGAAACGATTTTTTTAAATTTCTTTGTAATGTTTTGTTTTATTTATTTATTTGTTTATTTTTAATTTTTTTAACATTTATTTATTCTTAAGAAACATAGAGACACAGCGTGAGCAGGAGAAGGGCAGAGAGAGAGGGAGATACAGAATCTGAAGCAGGCTTTAGCCTCTGATGAGCCATCAGCACAGAGCCTGACGCGGGGCTTGAACTCATAGACTGTGAGATCACGACCTGAGCTGAAGTTGGATGCTTAACCGACTGAGCCATCCAGGTGCCCCTACTCTGTGTTTTCAAATTCACTAATCATTCTTCTTCATTATCTAGTCTGCTGCTAATTCTATCAAGTGATTTTTAACCTCACATACTGTATTTTTCTTATCTAGTAATTAAATTTGGGTTTTTAGAAATAGATTTCATGTCTCTTACTATGCTCAGGCTTTGTCTACTTTCTCAAAGATACAGAATATATTCATAATTGTTGTTTTAATGTCCTTGTCTACTAATCCTATCATCTGTGTGGTTTCTGGGTCTGTATTGCCTTATTTTTCTCATTATGGGTCATATTTTCCTACTTCTTCATATACCTGGTAATTTTTTTTTCTTGAGAGCATTCAAGTTTATTAACTTGCTAGCAAGGAACCAGCAAGGTGACCAAAGTATGCTGCTTCAGAGAAGGTGTGAGAAGGAAGAGTGAAGTAATATGGATATAGACGCTTGCGGAAGCAGAACATTGCATATACAGTAAAGGGGGCAGTTCTTCTGGAAAGATCGTAGCAACATTAAGTCCATATCATTTTATCAGTTGTCACAGAGAACCCCTTTGTGTCAGGTGGCCTGAGGTGCCTGTCATCAGGAACAGAAAGACATAATGAGGACACTTTGTGTGTGAATTGGAACCACAACCCTCACTTCAACCCTCCTCCCCAGGAGTGCCTCCTGGGCAGGACGTCGCCGGACCCAGTGACAAGAAGGAATTGGAAATAGGCGCAGGCTGCCCCCAGTGCTTTTTCTCAACCTCAGGGATGCAACAGCCTGCAGGTTGCCCATCCCTTGGCTGGCGGACAAGCAGATGGTTCTACGCAACTTCATTTCCCGGTGGGCATTCCTAGCTGTGCGTCAATCAGCACCTGCGCAATTGCCAGGTCTCTGACCCACTGGGGCAGCCACTTCTCTCGTTTCACCTCCACGTGGCCCTCTTGCTGGCATCCTTCTATGGTCTGTTGTCGCTTTCAGGATGATGGCATTAAAGCCTCCAACTAGTCTGGCACCAACCCAGATTCACGGTTTCTTCTGGCGTGTCCCTACCGCGTTCTTGGCGACCTACGGTTCCTTGGCGCCTGACCCCTTGCTTTTCCTGGCCTGGTCCCATCCGCCTGCCCTTAGGCCCAGCACCCTAGTAAGCCTCTTTGGGAGCGGGGAGTGTCTGTGGATTCTTGGGCGGGCTCCTTTTGAGTGCCTTGCCAGTGTCACCACCCCTCTCCGTGCCACCTCTCTCCCCACCACACACACTTTGTGTCACCCTTGTTACAAGTTAGAATGCTGTCATCTTCCTCCACTGGCTGGGGACTGCTAGTGGGCAGGCTCGATGGCACAGTTTTACATTTAGTAAGTGGACAGAGGCAGAGGGAGAAATACTTTTATTATGTTACGGGAACAGCTTCTCTTACGAACTCTTGTCGGAATAGTAGGATTTGATGAGCGTGTGTGAGATGTCTTATTACTATTCCTAAGGATGCCTTTTCTGTTGGCAGTAATGCATCTGACCGACCTTGACTGACTCTCTCTCACTAAGACAGTCCCTCTCTTTCCTTCTCTCTCTCTATCCATCCCTTCCTTTCTCTTTCCCTTTTTTTTCTGTTTCTGCTGCGACTCCTTAGTTCAGGTCCTTCATGCTCACAGCTTCTGACCGGTGGCTGGTGCTCTCCAGCTTGCGAGCTGTATCCCTGACGATCTTTCTAGACTATCACTGCTAGTAATGTCTGCAGTGAGACCTTGCTCTGACTCTCCCATGGAATTTCTCAGTGCCTTCCAGCCTGACCTCTGTTCCTGCCAGCCTGTCCCCTCCCAGCCTCCTTGGAGCCAGGCTCTTTCTCTACTTCTCACCCTTACAGAGTTGTCCTTCCAGATCTGACCACGCGAAGGTCTTCTATGAACCCTATGGTGCTTGTGGTCAAACCGTGTGGTCTCCAGGGTTCTCCAGGTTCTACTTCCTCAAAACTGTGGTAAAATACACATAACATTTACCAACCTCATCATTTTTAAGTGCGTGGTTGTGCAGCCATCACCACCATCCAGCCCCACAACTCTTTCCATCTTGTAAAACTGAAAGTCGGTACCCATTAAACACTCCATTCTCCCCTCTCCCCAGGCCCTGGCAACCACCATTCTGCTTTCTGTCTTTTTTTCTGACCACTCTCTGTACATCATGTAAGTGGAATCATATGGTGTTTATTTTCTTTTGTGACTGGCTTGGTTCACTTAGCATAATGTTCTCAAGACTCATACTCATTGTCGCTAGTGTTAGAATTTCCTTCCTTTTTAAGGCTGAATAATATTTCATAATATTTATATACCACCTTTTTTTTTATGCGTGCATCCCTTGATGAATACTTGGATGGCTTCCATATTTTACCATGGTAAATAATGGTGCTGCAAACATGGAGGTACAGAATATCTCTTTGAGACCTTACTTTTACGACTTTTGGGTATATATGCAGAGCAGAGTTGCTGGACCATATGGTAATTCTACTTTTAGAATTCTACTTTTTGAGGAACCATACTGCTTTCCACGGCAGCTGTACCATTTCCCATTCTCACCAACAGTGCACAAGAATTCCAATTTGCCCGCAGCTTTGCCAACACTTGTGTCCTGGTTTTTCCATAGTAGCCATCCTAATGGGTGTGAGGTGGTATCTCATTATAGTTTTCATTTGCATTTCCCTCATGAGCAGTGATGTTGAGCATCTTTTCATGTGCTTGGTCAATCATGTATGTTCCTTGGAGAAGTCTATTCAAGTTCTTTGCCTATTTTTTTAATCTGATTGCTTTTTGCTGCTGTTGTTGAGTCAAGAGTTCTCTTTATATTCGGGATATTAATCCCTGTTCGAGTATATGATTTGCAACTATTTCCTCCTGTTCTGTAAGTTGACCTTTTACTCTATGGATAATGTCTTTTAATGCGTAAAATCTTTCAATTTTCATGAAACCCAATTTGTCTGTTTTTTTCTTTTGTTACCTGGGCCTTTTGTACCATAACCAAGAAATCATTGTTAAAACCAATGTCATGAAGCTTCTGTCTTATATGTTCTTCTGAGTTTAACTGTTTTAGGTCTAACATTGAGGTCCTTCCTTGATCCATTCTAAATTAATTTCTGTATATGGTGTTAAATAAGGGTCCAACTTCATTCTTTGACAGATGGTTACCTAATTTTCCCAGCACCATTGTTTGAAAAGACTATCCTTGTCTTGAATGGTCTTGGCACCGGTGTCAAAAATCATTTGACCATGTGAGGGTTTGTTTATAGGCTCTCTCTTCTATTCCATTGGTCTATATGTCTATATTTATGCCAGTACCACAGTATTTTAATTGCTGTAACTTTGTAGGAAGTTTTCAAATCAGGAAAGGTGAGTCCTTCAGTTTTGACCTTCTTTTTCAAGACTGTTTTGCTTATTTGCGATCCCTTGAGATTCCATGTGGATTTTAAGATGAGTTTTCCTATTTCTGCAAAAAACATAATTGGGATTTTGGTAGGATTGCATTGACTCTGTAGATCATTTTGGATAATGACATTTTAACAATATCAACTCTTCCAATTCATAATGTGGGTTGTGTTTTCATATACTTATGTCATTTTTTTAACTTTTATGTATTTATTTTTAAATGTTTCTTTATTTATTTTGAGACAGAGAGAGCGAGAGAGCACATGCCCATGTGAGCATGGAGGGGCAGAGAAAGAGAGGGAGAGAGAGAATCCCGAGCAGGTTCCACACAGTCAGTGCAGAGTCCAATGTGGAGTTTGAACTCAAACTGTGAGATCAAAACCCAAGCAGAAATCAAGAGTCTGATGCTTAATCAATTGAGCAACCCAGGCGCCCCTAAGTATCCAACTTTTGATCTCAGCTCAGGTCTTTTTTTTTTTTTTTTTTTTAGTTTTACTTTATTTATTTTTTAATGTTTATTTTTTTTCAAGTTTATTCCTACACAACTCTGAAATTAATTATTTTTTTCATTCTCAAGTTAGCTAACATACAATGCAGTCTTGGCTTCAGGAGTAGAATCCAGTGATTTGTCACCTACATACAATACCCAGTGCTCATCCCAATGAGTGCCCTCCTTAATGCCCATCACCCATTTTTCCCACCCTCATCGACCCCCAGTCTGCTCTCTGTATTTAAGAGTCTCTTATGGTTTGCCTCCTTCTCTGTTTTTATCTTATTTTTCCTTCCCTTCCCCTATGATCATCTGCTAAGTTTTCAAATTCCACATATGAGTGAAATCATGTGTCTTTCTCTGATTGACTTATTTTGCTTAGCATAATACCCTCCAGTTCCATTCACGTTGTTGCAAATGACAAGAATGCATTCTTTTTCATTGCCAAGTAGTATTCCATTTTGTGTGTGTGTGTGTGTGTGTGTGTGTGTGTGTGTGTGTGTACCGCATATTCTTTTTTTTAAATGTTTTATTATTTATTTTTGAGAGTGAGAGAGACAGAGCACAAGCATGGGAGGGGAGAGAGAGAGAGAGAGAGAGAGAGAGAGAGAGAGAGAGAGAGAATCTGAAACAGGCTCTAGGCTGTCAGCACAGAGCCTGATGTGGGCTCGAACTCACCAGCTGTGAGATCATGACCTGAGCTGAAGTCAGCCACTTAACCAATTGAGCCACCCAGGTGCCCCATATCTTCTTAACCCATTCATCAGTTGATGGACATTTGGGCTCTCCCCATAATTTGGCTGTTGTTGAGAGGGCTGCTATAAACATTGGGCTGCATGTGCCCCTTCAAATCAGCACTTCTGTATCCTTCAGATAAATTTCTAATAGTGCAATTTCTGGGTTGTACAGTAATTCTATTTTTAATTTTTTGAGAAAACTCCATACTGTTTTCCTAATGTTTATTTATTTTTGAGAGAGAGAGAACAAACGAGGGAGGTCCAGAGAGAGAGGAAGACAGAGTATCTGAAGCAGGCTCCAAGCTGATGGCAGAGAGCCCAGTATTGGGGCTCATGAACCAAGAGATCATGACCTGAGCTGAAGTTGTATGCTTAACCAACTGAGCCACCCAAGCATTCTTCAGTTCAGAATCATGAGTTCAAGCCCCACACTGGGCTCTGCACTGAGCATGAAGCTTACTTAAATTAATTATTTAATTGATGCCTAATTTTCTCAAATACTTTTTCTTCATCAATCGAGGTTACCATGTGGGTTTTTCCCCTTCATTCCGTTGATGTGGAGTATCATATTGGTTGATTTTTGTATGTTATATCATCATTTTATTCCAAAAATAAATCCCATTTGAGCTTGTGTATAATTCTTTTAATATGCTGCTGAATTCTGTTTGCTAGTATTCATTGAGAATTTTTACATCCATGCTCATAAGGGATATATTGGTCTGTAGCTACTTTTTCTTGTAGTGTCTTTGTATGGGATTAATATCAGTGTTGTGCTGGTCTCATAGAATGAGTTAGGAAGTATTTCCTACTCTGTAATTTTTGGGGAAAATCTGAGAAAGATTGGTGTTAGTTGTTCTTTTAATGTTTCGTAGAATTAACTAGTGAAAGCATGAAGTCCAGAACTTTTCTTTGTTGGAAGATTTTTGATTCCTGATTCAATAGACCTACTAATCCTAGGTCTATTCAGATCATTTCTCTTCTTTTCTTTCTTTCTCTTTTCATGATTTTCTCTTGGTAGGTTTTGTGTGTCTAGGAATTTTTCCTTTTTTAAAAATATTTATTTATTTTTGAGAGAGAGAGAGAGAGAGAGAGAGAGAGAGAGAGAGAGAAGGGAAGGGCAGAAAGAGAGGGAGGCACAGAATCTGAAGCAGGCTCCAGGCTCTGAGTCATCAGCACAGAGCCTGATGCGGTGCTTGAACATGAACTGTGAGATCATGACCTGGGTCAAAGTTGGACGTTTAACCGACTGAGCCACCCAGGAGCCCCTAGGAATTTTTCCATTTCATCTAGGTTATCCAACTTGTTGATGTACAATAGTCATTGTACTCTCTAATAATCCTTATTTCTGTAGAATTGGTAGGAATGTCCCCACTTTAATTTCTGATTTCAGTAATTTGAGCCTTCTTTTTTTTTCTGTCTATCTAGCTAAGGTTTGTCGGTTTTGTTGGCTTTTTTCAAGGAACTAACTTTTTGATTTCATTGCCTTTCTCTATTGCTTTTCTATTCTCTATTTCATTTTTCTTGGCTTTAAATTTTATTTTTCCTTCTTTCTTCTAGCTTAGTTTGTTCTTCTTTGTCCAGATCCTGAAGTTGCAAAATTAAGTTGCTGATTTGAGACCTTTCTTATGTCTTAATGTAAGCAATTATAGCTACAAATTTCCCCTTAGCTCCATTTTTGTTGCATCCCATAATTTTTGGTACATTGGGAATTAGGTTTTCACTTTCATTTTCTTTAAGTATTTTCTAATTTCCCTTGTGATTTCTTCTTTGATCCATTTGTTGTTTTTAAATTTTTAAAAAATTTTTTTAACGTTTTATTTATTTTTGAGAGACATAGAGACAGAACGTGAGCAGGGGAAGGGCAGAGAGAGAGGGAGACACAGAATCGGAAGCAGGCTCCTGGCTCTGATGAGCCATTAGCACAGAGCCCGATGCAGGGCTCGAACTCACAGACCGCGAGATCATGACCTGAGCCGAAGTTGGCCGCCCAACCGACTGAGCCACCCAGGCGCCCCCCATTTGTTGTTTTTAAAGTGTGTTGTTGTGGTGCCTGGGTGGCTCAGTCAGTTAAGCGCTGACTTCAGCTCAGGTCATGATCTCACAGTTCATAAGTTCGAGCCCCATGTAGGGCTCTGTGCTGACAGCTCAGAGCCTGGAGCCTGCTTCAGATCCTGTGTCACCCTCTCTCTCTCTGCCCCTTCTTTGCTCTTGCTCTGTCTCTCTCTTTCTCAAAAAATAAATAAATAAACGTTAAAAAATTTTTAAATAAAAAAATAAAAGTGTGTTGTTTAGGGGTATCTAGGTGGCTCAGTTGAGCATCTGACTCTTGATTTCGGCTCAGGTCATGATCTCACCGTTCGTGGGATCAAGCCCCATGATGGGCCCTGCGCTGACAGTGTGGATCCTACTTGGGATTCTCTCCTTCTCTCTTAGCCCCTCCCTTGCTCTCTCTTGCACAGGCACTCTCTCTTTCTCAAAGTAAAATAAATAAACGTTTTAAAAAATAAAATAAAATAGTGCTGTTTAATTCCCACGATTTTGCAAAATTTCCAGTTATCCTTTTGTTATTGATTTCTAACATCATTCCATTATGATCAGAGAAGATACTTTGTAATATATCTATCTTTCAAATTTTAAGGAGACTTAGTTTGTAGCCTAAAATATGGTCTGTCCTGGAAAATGTCTCATGTGCATTGAGAACAATGTATATTCTGTTGTTGGGTAGAATGTTCTGTATATGTCTGTTAGGTCTAGTTGGTGTATTGTGTTGTTTAAGTTCTCTGTTTTCTAATTTATCTTCTGTCTGGTTGTTCTATCCATTATTACAAGTGGGTTATTACAACTTCCAACTGTTATTGTAAAACTGTCTATTGTTTCTTTCAATTTGGTTACTTTTTGCTTCCTGTATTTTGATGGGCTGTCATCAAGTGCATATATGTTTGTAATTGTTATATCTTCTTTTTCTATTGAATCTTTTATAAATTATACTGTCCTGGGTTCCTGGGTGGCTCATTTGGTTAAGTGTCTGATTCTTGGTTTTCGGCTCAGGTCGTGATCTCATGGTTCGTGGGATTGAGCCCTGAGTCAGGCCCTGAACGCTGACAGCATGGAGCCTGCTTGGAATTTTCTCTCTGCCCCTCCTCTGCTCTTTCTCTCTCTCAAAATAAATAAATAAACTCAAAAAATATATACACCTATAGTGTCGTTTTTTTCTCATATAACCTATTTCTTATTTAAAGTCTATTTTGTCTGATATCAGGATAACCACCACTATTCTCCTTTGGTTACTGTTTGCATGGAATATCTTTTTTCATCCTTTCAATATCAACTTTCTTGTGTCTTTGGATATCAAGTGAGTCTCTTGTAGACAGCATATAGTTGGATCATATGTTTTTATCCATTTTTCCAATCTCTGTCTTTTGATTGGAGAGTTTACTCCATTTACATTTACTTTATTACTTTTTTTAATGTTGATTTATTTTTGAGAGAGAGAGAGAGAATGAGGTGGGGGGGTGGGCAGAGAGAGAAGGAGACACAGAATCCAAAGCAGGCTCCAGGCTCTGATCTGTCAGCACAGAGCCTGATGTGGGGATTGAACTCATGAACCACGAGGTCATGACCTAAGCTGAAGTCAAACCCTTAACTGACTAAGCCACCCAGGTGCCTGTACTCCATTTACATTTAAAGTAATTACTGATAAATAGGGACTTACTCTGTCATTGTGCTGTTTGCTTTCTACATGGCTTTGTCACCCATTTCTGCATTACTGTCTACAGCCCTTTGTCACTCATTTCTGCATTACTGTCTTCTTTTGTGTTTATTTCTTTTTTTGTAGTGAAATGTTTAAGTTCCTTTCTCATTTCCTTTTGTGTATATTCTATAGCTATTTTCTTTGAGGTTACCATGGGGATTATAGCTAACATCTTCAAGTTATAATTTAATAACTTTAATAGCTTAACTTTAATAACACACAAAAACTCTGTTCGTCTACAGCTCCTTGCCCACTCCTTTTAGCCGTTGACATCACCTAATTGTATCTTTATACAATGTATGTCCCCAAATATAAGTTAATAATTCTTTAGGGGTGCCTGGGTGGCTTAGTTGGTTAAGCGTGGGACTCTTGATCTCAGCTCAGGTCCTGATCTCATGGTTCATGGAATCGAGGCCCACATCAGGCTCTGTGCTAACAGTGCATAGCCTGTTTGGGATTCTCTCTGTCCCTCTCTACCTGCTCCTCCCCAGCTTGTGCTCTCTTTCTCTTTCTCTCTCTCAAAATAAGTAAGCGTAAACAATAATTATTTAGAAGTGCATTACTATTAATTGGGTAGAAAACATGATTTGGAGTTAAAAACCAAAGTTACATTAATACTAGCTTTTACACGAATAATTTTCTTTTAACATATCAATCTCTTAAATCATGTAGAGAACAAAAAGGTATAAACAATTGTTACAATAAAACCCAGCTTTTATAATTACCCATTTACTTTTACTGAGATCTTTATTTCTGTAACGGCTTTGAGTTATCGTCAACTATCCTTTCATGTCATCTTGTAGGACTCCTTTCAACATTTCTTGCCGGACAGGTCTAGTGGTCACAAACTTCCTCAGCTTTTTTAAAAAATCTGGGAATGTCTTAATTTCTCCATTACTTTTGAAGGATATAGAGTTTGAAGAATTTGAAGTTTTGCTGGATATAGGCTTCTTGGTTCCTGGATATAGGATTGTTGGTTGACTTTTTTTCCTTTTAGTATTTTGAATAGAGTCCACTATCTCTTGGCCTTCAAAATCTCTGATGAGAAATCTACATATATCGTATTGAGGATTCCTTGTATGTGATGTTTTGCTTCTCTCTTGCTGCTTTCAATATTCTTTCTTTGTCTTTTGAAAGTTTCATTTTAATCTATCTCAGTGTGGGTCTCTTTAGTTTATCTTTCTTGGAGTTTGTTGAGCTTCTTGGATGTTTATATTCATTTCTTTCATCAAATTTGGGAAGTTTTCAGCCATTGTTTCTTCAAATATTCTCTGTTCCCCTTTCCTTTATGGTTTTCTGATATTCTCACCAAGTATATGTTGGTCTGATTGATGATGTTCTGCAGGTCTCTTAGGCTCTGTTTGCTTTCTTCAATCTTTTTTCTTTCTGTTCCTTAGATTCAATAATTTCCATTGTCTTATTTTCAAATTCACTGGTTCTTTCTTCTGCCTGCTCAAATCTGTCTTTGAATTTCTCTAGTGAATTTTTCATTTTAGTTATTGTACTTTACAACTTCTGAATTTCTTTTTGGTTTATTTTTAGGTTCTCTCTCCCTTTATTGGTATTTCCACTTTGTTGACTTTTCTTGACATCTTCCTTAGGTCTTCTGAGCATCTTTAATATAGTTGTTTCAGTGTTTTTGCCTAGTATATCTGCCATTATGTCCTTTTCAGGGAGAGTTTGTATATTTTTTTTGCCTTTAAGTTGTCCATATTTTCCTGTCTTTGTTTTGTGTTTTTATATACCTTGTCATCTTTTGCTGAACGCTGGACATTTTAATCTAAAAATGCAGTAAGTCTGGAAGTCAGATTCTCCCCTTTCCCCAGAATTTGTTGTTCTTGGGTAGGTTATTTATTTATTTATTTATATTGTTGTGTGCTGTTTCTGTGTTGAGAAACATCAGCCTGAGGTGTAAACTTAAGGTTTCTTAGGTCTTTCCTGAGCCTGTTTCTGGGAATGCATGGTTACTTTCTAATTTTCCCTCTATATGCAGTTGTTGTTTTAATATCCTACTCTTTAATGTCTGGTTTTCAAAAGGGAAAAAATGAAAAATGAAGAAGGCAATAATAGCTGACCCTTTAAATCTCTTGGAAGTTACTTCAGCCAGAGGGGAGGTGCAAAAACAATGGCTGCCCTCCTGTCTGTCTGCACCTCTATGGAAGCAATAAGCAATCAGAACTGAGATCTCTGACAGTTGGAGGGCAGGGCCCGTTTTGTGCTCTCTAGCTCCCATAAGCTATGTGCTAGCTGCTCCAGGGATATGTGTACAGCTGCCTGCCATGTGGCTAGAGGTGGAGGATGGGTAGCTGCTATAGTGCTGAGAGCTGAAATGGACTGAAATTAACCACAACTTACCATCAAAGTCTTTCCCTGGAAGCCCTAAGACTTCAACAGGCCCCAGAGCTCTAAAATAGTTATATCAAACAGATTCTGCCAGTACAATTGTTGCCTAGATGGGGAGACGGACTCTTGGTGCTTCTTCCTCCACCATCTTCCCAGAATACTCCTCTACACCTGGTAACTTTTTATGGGATGTCAGGCATTGTAATTTTAAGTTGTTGTGTTCTGGAGGTTTTTTAAATTCTTTTAATTTTGAGCTTTGATCTTGGATGCAGTTAAGTTACTTGAAAGCAATCTGATTCTTGATACTTGCTTGTAAGCATTTTCATGTGGGCCCAGAATAGTCTTAATCTAAGAGCTCACTTGGCAATACCTTTCTAAGACCTCTGTGTGATGCCTGGTTTGTCAGGAGGTCTTTCCACTCTGCTGTTGGGAACATGAACTATTCCCAGCTCTGTGTTCTGGTGATTGTTACCCCCAGTCTTTTCAGTGGCTTTTCCCCCAGCATTGGTAACTATCTCACAGATCTGTCTGGACCAGTACTCATCTGAAGATTGCAGGTTACTGGTGCTCTCTTTCTCATGAAGCTTTGTTGTCTCCAGTACTTGGCCTTGCAAATTCTAGCCCCTTTCTGCTTCCAGAATTCTCAACTCTGTTTCCTCAACTCTGGTATAAACATTGACAAACAGGTTTTTGTGTAGATACATGTTTTCATTTCTCATGGTTAAATACTTAAGTGGCAGATTGCCGAGTCATATGGTAAATGTATATTTTACTGTAAGAAACTGCCAAATTGTCTTTCAAAGTGGCCGTACCATTCACTCCACCCTGAAAAATCTTTGCACTATTTTACAATTTCACTCAGTAACATAAGAATTCCAGATGTTTTCCATTTTCTCCATTTTTCTTTTAGCCATTCTAATAAGTGTGTAATGGTATCACATTGTGATTTAAGTTTTCGTTTCCCTAATGACTGATGATATTGACAATTTAAAATGTGATTATTGCCATCTATGTATTGTCTTTGAGGAGGTTTCTGTTAAAATGTTTTCCCAATTTTTTAAACTAGGTTGTGTTTGGCATGTGATTGAAGATTTAAAAATATTTTTTAATGTTTATTTATTTTTGAGACAGAGAGAGACAGATTGTGAGCAGGTGAGGGGCAGAGGGAGAGGGACACACAGAATACGTGCCAGGCTCCAAGCTGTCAGCACAGAGCCCGTCTTGGGGCTTGAACTCACAAACCATGAGCCGAAGTTGACGCTTAACCAACTGAGCCACCCAGGAGCCCCTGATTGAATATTTTAAAAGATAGCTATATTGAGGTGCGATTTATATGACATAAAATTCACTCGTCGTAAGTGTAAAGTTGTACAATATCAGCACAATACAGTTTTTTTTAATGTTTATTTTTATTATTCATTTTTGAGAGAGAAAGAGAGAGCGAACATTCCAATGCATGCATTCGCGGGAGGAGCAGAGAGAGAGGCAGACAGAATCTCAAGCAGGCTTCACACTGTCAGCGCAGAGCTTGATGCGGGGCTCAATCCCATGACCCTAGGATTCTGACCTGAGCCGAAATTAAGAGTTGAACACCCAACCGACTAAGCCACCCAGGCGCCCTAGCACAATACAGTTTTAGTACATTTTCATCACCCCAAATACTTTTCTTGTGCCCATTTGCTCTCAATCTCTCCTCCCACCCCAAAGCCCATGCAACTACTAATCTGTTTTCTGTATTTATAGAATTGTATTATTTGAGTGTTCTATAAATGGAATGATACAATTTGCAGTATCTTATGTCAAGTTTCTTCCATTTAATGTTTTTGAGATTCTTTGATGTTATAGCATCTACCGATAGTTTGTTTCATTTATTCATTCATTTATTTATTTATTTAAGATAGAGAGAGAGCAGGGGAGAGGGACAGAGGGAGAGAGGGAGAATCTTAAGCGGGCTCCATGCTCAGTGCAGAGCCTGACATAGGACTCGATCCCACAACCCTGGGATCATGACCCGAGCTGAAATCAAGAGTTGGATGCTCAACCAACTGAACCACCTAGGTGCCTCTAGTTTGTTTATTTCTTACTGCTGAATACTATTATTTTATGAAGATATATCACATTTTGTTTATCCATTCACCAGTTGACCAACATCTGGTTTGTTACCAGCTTGTGGCTATTCTAAACAATGCTACTACGAATGTTCACGTATAAGTCTTTGAACATATGTTTTTATTTCTCTTGGCCAGATAACTAAGAGTGGTTCTGCTTGATGGTACACTAAGTCTATGTTTAACTTTTTAAGGAATTTTCTTTGGTGAAATATTTATTAAACCTTTTGCTCATTTTTCAACTGGTTGTTACTGTTGAGTTATAGAGCTCTTTAGGATTTCTGGATGTAAGTCCCTTAGCAGATACATGATTTGCAAATAATTTCTCCCATTCTTTGGTTTATCTTTTCATTTTTCTTTGATAGTGTCCTTTCAAGCCAAGAGTTTTATTTATTTATTTATTTATTTATTTATTTATTTATTTATTTATTTATTTAAATAAGCTCTACGCCCAACATAGGGCTTGAACTCATGACCCGGAGATCAGGAGTCACATATTTTACTGACCGAGTCAGCCAAATGCCCCCAAGAGTTTTTAATTTTGAAGTACAATTTCTTTATTTCTTCTTTTGTTGCTTATGCTTTTGCTGTTTCATCTGCAAAGGTTTTGGCTCGCACAAGGTCATGAAAGTTTATGCCCATGTTTTCTTCTAAGTGTTTTAGAATGTTAGGTATTATATCTAGGTATATGATCCATTTGGAGCTAACTTCTGTGTGCAGTGTAAGAAGGGATTAACTTCATCCTTTTGCATGTAGATATCCAGTTGTCTGGCATCGTTTGTTGAAAAGACTATTTTTTCCCTATAGAATTGTCTCATCACCCATATTGAAAATTAATTGATCAGAATGTAAGGGTTTATTTCTGGATTCTCAATTATATTCCATTGATTTATATGTCTATCCTTATGACAGTACTACCCAGTCTTGATTACTGTAGCTTTGTAGGAAGTTTTGAAAGCAGGAAGCGTGAGTTCTCTGAACTTGTTCTTTTTCCAGATTAACTTTGGCTACTCTGGTTTTCTTGAATTTCTATATGGATTTTAGAATCAGCTTTCCAGTGTCTGCAAAAAAGGTAACTGGGAGTTTGATAGAGATTTCAATGAAGCTGTAGATCATTTTAGAGAACATTGCCATCTTAACAATATTAAGTCTTTCAGTCCAAGAAGATGGAATATCTTTCTATTTATTTATGTCTTTAATTTCTTTCTATGATATTTCTTTAATTTATTTCAATGATGGCATGTGGTTTTCAGTGTGCATCTTGCACTTCTTTTGTTAAATTTATTCCTAAATAATGTATTATTTAAAAAAATTTGTTTAATGTTTATTTATCTTTAAGAGAGAAAGAGAGCACAAGTAGGGGAGGAGCAGAGAGAGAGGGAGACACAGAATCCAAAGCAGGATCCAGACTCTGAGCTGTCAGTACAGAGCCTGACACAGGGCTTGAACTCACGAACCATGAGATCATGACCTGAGCCGAACTCAGACACTTAACCGACTGAGCCACCTAGGCACCCCAATAATTTATGATTCTTATGCTATTTTATATGGAATTGTTTTCTTGATTTCATTTTTGTATTCGTCATTATTATTGTATGCAGTTAATATTTGTATATTGATCTTAAACCCTGTACACTTGCTGAATTTGGTCATTATTTCTAATAATTTTTTTAATTTTTAATGTTTTATTAATTTAATTTAATTTTTAATATTTATTTATTTTTGAGAGTTAGAGCGAGACAGAGCATGAGCAGAGGAGGGGCGGAGAGAGAGGGAGAGACAGGATCTGAAACAGGCCCCAGGCTCTGAGCTGTCAGCATAGAACCTGACACAGGGCTCAAACTCACAAACCAGGAGATCATGATCTGAGCCGAGGTCGGATGCTCAACCAACTGAGCCACCCAGGCTCTGTTTTATTTAGTTTTGAGAGAGAGAGCACAAGTAGGGGAAGGGCAGAGAGAGGGAGGGGGATGGAGGATCTGAAGTGGGCTCTACACTGACAGCAGTGAGCCCAATGCAGGGCTTGAACTCACAAACCACAAAATCACGATCTGAGCCAAAGTCGGGTGCTCATCTGACTGAGCCACCCAGATATCCCTAAAGACAGTTTTACTTCTTACTTTCCAACCTGCATGCCTTTAATTTCTTTTTCTTGTTGCACTGGCTGGAACCTCCAGGACAATGTTGAAAAGAAGTACAGAAGAGAGAGGGCGCCTGGCTGCCTCAGTCAGAAGAGATGCAATTCTTGATCTCGGGGCTGTGAATCTGAGCCCCATGTTGGGTGTAAAGATTACTTAAATAAATAAAACTTAAAAAAAAAAGAAGTGCAGGAAAGAGAATCCTAATCTTAGGAGGAGAACATTCAGTTTGCACTATTAGCTATAGACTTTTTGTAAGTGGTGAGTTGTGATGTCCCCTCTTTCATTGCTGATATTGGTAATTTGTGTGTTCTCTCCTTTCTTCTTAGTCAACTTTACGAATTTTGTTGATCATTTTAAAGAGTCGACTTTTGATTTCACTGATTTTCTATATTTTTTTCTATGTCGTAGATTTCTGCTTTTATCTTTATTATTCTTTCTCCCTTCTTACTTTGTGCTTGATTTGGTTTTTTAAAAAACATTTTGATGCAAAAGCTTACATTATCAATGCCTGACTTTTCTTCCCATCTAATATAAGCACTTAAAACTATAAATTTGTCTCTAAGTATTGCTTTAATGATATCCCATGCGTATTGATGGCTTGAATTTTCTTTCAGTCCAATTTATCCTTTAATTTGCATTTTGTTTTCTTTTTTGACTCATGGGCTATTAAATGCCTAGTTTAGTTTCCCAACCTTGAAGATTTCACAATTTTCTTCTCTTTTTGATTTCTAATTTGATTCCGTTGCATATGGAGAAAATACTTTGTATGATCTCAATTTTTAGAAATGTACTGATTCTTATTTTGTGACTTGGTATATTGTCTTTCCTACAGAATGTTACACGTTTGCTTAAAAATAATGTGTTCTTCCACTGTTATTATTCGAATTTTCTATAAAAGTTAGATGAAGTTGTTCGATAGTGTTGCTTAAGTCTTCTACATCCTTAATATTTTGTGATTGTATGTTCAATCAGTTACTGAAGAGGCTTACTTGTTGACTTGTCTATTTCTCCTTTCAATTCTGTCAGTTTTTGCTTCCTAAATGTTGGGACTCTGTTATTGAGAGCATATTTATTTATTCATAATTGTTTTATCTTCCTAATGTAGTGATTCTTTTATCATTATAGATTATCTCCCTGCCTATAGTATTGTTTCTTGTCTTAAAGTCTAATTTTGTCTGGTATTAATATAACCACTCCCGGGGCGCCTGGGTGGCCTAGTCGGTTGAGCATCCGACTTCGGCTCAGGTCATGATCTCCTGGTCTGTGAGTTCCAGCCCCGCGTCGGGCTCTGTGCTGACAGCTCAGAGCCTGGAGCCTGCTTCAGATTCTGTGTCTCCCTCTCTCTCTGCCCCTCCCCCCCCCAATGCTCTGTCTCTCTCTCTCTCTCTCTCTCTCTATCTCAAAAATAAATAAATATTAAAAAAATATATATATATAACCACTCCCACTCTTTTGTGTTATTGTTTACATGATTTTTCATTTTTCATCCATTTTACTTACAAGCTATTTAGGTCTTCAAATTAAAAATGTGCCCCCTACAGACAGCACATGGTTGGATCCATTCTGACAGTCTTTATCTTTTCTTTGGAGTGTTTACAGCATTCACATTTAATGTAAGTATTGATGTGATTTGATTTATGCTAGTCCATTTTGTTACTTTCTTATATCTCATGTCTTTTTGTTGTTGTTGTTCTGTTCTTCCTTCATTGACTTCGTGTTTAACAAATATTTTAATTTTTAAAAACGTTTGTTTATTTTCGAGAGACAGCATGTGAGCGGGGAAGGGGCAGAGAGAGAGGGAGACCCAGAATCCGAAGCAGGCTCCAAGCCCTGAGCTGTCGGCACAGAGCCTGACACAGAGGTGGAACTCACGAACTGTGAGACCATGACCTGAGCCAAAGTGTGATGCTTAACCAACTGAGCCACCCAGGTGCCCCTATACCATATTTTTAAAGTTATTTTCTTAATAGTTGCTAAATGGCTAAATGGCTAAAGTCCTAATTTATCACTATCCACTTTTATATTGACTTAATTATGGTAAAATATAGCAACTTTCCTCCAATACAGCTCCATTTCCTCTCCCCTCTTTGGTGCCTATACATATAGATATAGATATACACATTTATATATGATATTTAATTTCTTTAAGAAATTTTACACATTTATATATGATATACTATATCATACTATACTATATATAGATACTATATAGATACTATATATATTTTATCATATATAAATGTGTATATCATACTATACTATACTATATATATATACTATACTATATATATACTATATATATTTTATCATATATAAATGTGTATAATTTCTTAAAGAAATTAAATGAAGTAAGACCATCACAAAAAGGACAAATAGCATACAATGCTACTTTATGAGGTTCCTAGAGTATCAAATTTATAGAGACAAAAAGTGGAATGGTGCTTGCCAGGGCTGGTCGGTGGGGAGGATGAGGAGTTAGTATTTGATGGGTACAGAGTTTCAATTTTCTTCAATCTTTCTATTTTTCTGTCCTTCAGATTGGATCATTTCTTTTTATCTGTTTTCAAGTCCACTATTTGTTCTTCTGCTCATATTTAGCAGTTCAGCCTTGCAGTGAATTTTTCTTTTCAGAAATTTAACTCTTACTTTTCAGTTCTTAAAGTTTCTATTTTTCTATTGAGAGTTTCTGCTTGTTGAATTCTTGTCATCATATTTTCCTTAATTCCTTGAACACATTTATAAAACCACCTTTGAAATTTTGTCTGATAAATCCAACGTCTGTCCCCGATCGATCTGTTCCTGTTGACGTTTTTCCCCCGAGTGTGGATTATACTTCCTTATTCCTTTGTATGTCTCATCATTTTTTGTTGATAATTATATCGAGACACTCTGGTTTATGATTTTATTTTTCCTAAGAGTGTTTTGTTGCTGCTTTTGCTTTTGTTTGTAATTCTGCCTGGATTTAAACTGCAGATTATCTCCCCATGTGGTGTACCTCCGCGGGCATCTCTATCTTGGCTTAAGGTGTTTTTCTCACCTTTTCTTTCTTATTTTCATGGTTATCCTGGCTTCCTAGTGATTCCCTTCATCTGCATAGCTTAGTGATCTGCCAAGAATCTGGGCAGGGGATGCGCTCATATACCTTGAATATGTAAGGTTTGCCAATTCATCCTTGTATGGGTTGTGGGATTTATTCATGGTTCATCCAATTCTCCAGACGGTCTTTACTTTTACTTTTCACTAGAGCTCTCCTAGATCTCCTTTGTGAATACGTACACTTTCTCAGTCAGCCAGGCATCTATGAAGTCTATCTAGCCTTTCCGTGGCTCGCTAATATCAAGGATCTACCCATTAAATTTCTCAATGGTTGGTTGCTCACCTCAAACAGGCTAGCAAAGCTGCCGATTTTTCCCACTTGTTTCCTATGTTTACCGACAACGCTGCTGACTTCAGTTTTTACTTACTTCCATTCGAATATATCCCCTCTTGTGGATATACTTCCGGTTTTCATCATTTTCCCCTTGCTGGTAACACTATCATTCTTAATGACTGAGCTGGGGCGGGGGAGGGGAGGGGGAGGAAACAGCCCTAGGCGGGAAGACAGCAAAATTCCCTTGTTCTTTTTCAAAGTTCTATTATTTTTTCATGAATAAATGCTTCTCAATGTGTTGGTTGCCTTTGGTTAATTTCTAGAACCCTCTAAAGGTTGTTTGTTTCTTTCTTTCTTTTGTTTTTTTGTTTTGTTTTGTTTTTTGAAAAATGTGTCCAGTTTTATAGTCTTTTGGGAGAAGGTGTCACCTCAGCCAGAAAGCCCCCTTCCTGTTATTGACTTTTGAGAATTCTTTATGCATTCTGGATACTAGTCCTTTATCAGATATGCGTATTGCAAATATTCTCTTCCAGGATGTGGCTTGTCTTTTTATCTACTTAACAGTGTGTTTTGAAGAGGAAAACCTTAAAATTTTTATAAAATATAGTTTACTGATTTTTTTCTTTATAGATCGTATTTCGGTATAATAGCTAAGAAAACTTTGCCTGATCCAAGGTCACAAAGATTTTTTGCACTATGTGTACTTTTAGAAAGTTTATAGTTTTAGGTTTTATATTTGTCTATGGTCCACTTTAAAGCCAAGTTTTTAATAAGTTGAAGTTCTTTTTTTTTTTTTTTAATGAATGTCCAATTGTCCCAGCACAATTTGTTGAGAATATTATTTGTCCATTGAATAGATACAGCACCTTTGTCAAAATTCAGTTGACCATACATATACGAGTATAACTCTGGATTCTCAATTCTGGTCTGTTGAATAACAAACTAAAGTACATTAAATTAAAAAAGAAATTTTAAACGTTTATTATATTTGAAGGAGAGACAGAGCGTGAGCATGGGAGGGACAGAGAGAGAGGGGGAGACAGAGAATCTGAGCTGTCAGCACGGAGCCCAACTCGGGGCTGTCACTCACAAGCTGTTAGGTCATGACCCAAGCTGAAGTCGGATGCTTTACTGACTGAGCCACCTGGGTGTCCCAAGTACATTAAATTTTGAAATAGTTTATTCAAGCAACAAAAAAGTTTATTTGAGCAGAAATCGATTTTTTTTAGTTGAAATAATTTTAATTAAAGAACAATGGTTGTTAACATTCAAAGCAATGGTCTGGGACACCTAGGTGGCTCAGTCAGTTGGCTTCAGGACAGGTCATGATCTCACAGTTCTTGGGTTAGAGCCCCATGTCAGGCTTTGTGCTGACGGCCTGTGGAACCTGCTTCAGATTCTCTATCTCCCTCTCTTTGCCCTTCCCCTGCTCACGCTCTCTCACTCTCAAAAATAAATAAGCATTTAAAAAAATAAAATAAAAATAAAAATGATGATCTATTCATTATACCAAAAAGCGTTTAAGACAAATTATATAAATGCGTTTACTCGTAGAAGGGAGGAAATATGAACGCTGAAATTCGACCACCAGGAATCAAACCCAATTTAGCTTTTTTTAAATGATGGGAGAGGGTGGGCACCTTATTTTTCCCCTCTCTGGGGGCACATATAAGAGAATGTTGGAAACAAAATTGGTTAGGGGCATTCCACCTGCAGGAGCTATGGGGAAAGGCTTTTATAGAGCAGATGTGCAAACAAAGCAAGGAAATTGTTTGATTCACTATAGCTTAAGCAGTTGCCTTATTTGGGAAAGTCTAGTTGGTTCTTTGTAATTGGTTGTTCTTAAGTTTTGACTTCTTAACCATGAGGCATTTACAGGATTTACTCTGGATTGGGTTCAGTTTGCTTTCGTAGCCTCCTCAGACTAATGGCCTTCTTGTATAATTACTTTAACAGTTTCATGGACATATGTGTCTATCCTTGTATCAATGCTACACTGTCTTGAATATTGTAGCGTTATAGTCGATCTTGAAAATAAAGTAGGGTGTTTTTTTTGGTCAGTGTTGTTTTTTTGGATATTCAAGTCCTTTTGTATTTCCATAAATAGTTTTAAATCCCCTTGCCAATTTCTATGAAAAAACCTACTGAGATTTTGATTGGGATTGCATTAAATCTACAAATCAATTTGGGAAGGATTGGCCTCTTAACAATATTGATTTTTCCAATCTATAAATACTTGCCTAGATCTTCTTTAGTTTTCTTATTTTGTTGTGTTCAGAATACCAAGCTTGCATATGTTTTGTGATTTTATACCCAATATTTTGTGCTTTTTGTGCTATTGTAATGATACTATTTTTTAAATTTCCATTTGAATTTTTCATTGCAAATATATAGAATACAATTGATTTTTCCGTGTAGATTTTGTATCCTGTAACTTTGCTAAACTCATTTATTAGAGTAGTTTTTTGTAGATCTTTGTGATTTTCTACATAGACAATTATGTTCTTTGCTAACAGAGATGGTTTACTTCTTCCTTTCCAGTCTATATGCCTTTTATTTCTTTTCCTTGAACTATTACACTGGTTAAGACATCCATTTAAATGTTCAACAGGAGGGGTGCCTGGGCGGCGGGTTAAGTTGGTTAAGTGCCTGACTCTTGATTTGGCTTGGTGAGATCGTGCCCCATGCTAGGCTCTACACTGAGTGCAGAACCTGCTTGGGACTCTCTCTCTGCCCCTCTCCCCACTTGTGCATGCACGTGTGCTCTCTCTCAAAAATAAATAGCATTAAAGCAAATAAATGTACAACAGGAGTGGTAAGAGCGTACATCTTTGCTTGTTCTTGAACTTAGAGAGAGAAGCATTCCATGTTTTGCCTTAAAATATGAGCAGATGTAGGTTTCTAGTGGATATCTCTCATGGAGTTGAGGAAATTCCCTTTAATTCTTAGTTTGCTGAGATGTTTTTATCAAGAATAAATGTTGAATCTCTTCTATTCCTCTTAACTTCTTTTTCATATTTCATATTTTTTATCATTCACTGCTGAATTCTTGGTAACTTTTAGGCTTTATATTTCAGTTTAGTAATTCTCTCTTTGACTTTGTCTACTCTGCTTTTGATCTTGTCCTTTGAGGTTTTTAATTCGAATTACTACAGTTTTCATTCCTTAAAGTTTTTTCTGGTTCATATTCAAATATGTCTAGATAATTTTGTTAGTATATTATTCTGTCATCATATTTTCAATATATCTTTAAAACTTCTTTAAACATATTAAAGTACTTTTTTCTATTTTGTTTCTGATTCCATTTTATGCAGTATTTGTAGATTTCACCATGCTATGTGTTGTTTCTGCTAATTCATGATCCTTGTGGTTTGTTTCCTCATGAATTTATTGATTTTTTATTTTGAGCTTATGTTTCTTGGAATTCTTTGAGACTTGTGTTTAAAATCTGTTATCACAGGGGCACATAGGTCCCCTCAGACTTTGGCTCAGGTCATGATTTCAGAGGTTTGTGAATTCAAGTCCTGCATCGGGCACAGAGCCTGCTTCGCACCCTCTCTGACTCTCCCCAAGTTGTGCGCTCTCTCCTCAAAAATGAATAAATAAATAAATAATAAGATCTGTTACTCCAGAGAGGATTTTGTTGCTTCTGCTGGTCACTTAGGGGTACTTCCAACTCATAACTAATATTTTTTTAAGTTTATTTTTATTTATTTTGAGAGAGAGATAGAGAAGAGGGAGAGGGACAGAGAGAGAGGGAGACGGAATCCCAAGCAGGGTCTGCACTGCCAGCACAGAGCCCGATGCGGGGCTCAAACTCATGAACTGGGAGATCATGACCTGAGCAGAAGTCAAGAGTCAGGCACTCAGCCAACTGAGCCACCCGGGCGCCCCAACTCAGAACTACTTTTAAGTAGGTTTTTGTCTTGGGTTTTATCAAGTCCCATAGGGAATACGATCCCTCTGCATGGGTGTTAGCTTGTGTCAGGAATCCTAGCAGACTTCTTTTATTCCCTCTGTTCCTACTCCACTCAGAGCTAAATGGATATAAGAAAGCCTTCTGTGGGTGAACGTTTTACCCGTTTCTTTCCTAGAGCACTGACTTTAGAGAAGCCCCAGGTCTGGGATCCTTGATGGGGTCTTTGATGACCTCTCTCCTAGGCCCAGGCCTAAGGCTCTTTCTTCTCTTTCTTGCTTTGTTTCCGTTCTCCTAAAATCAGAGCTTCAGACAAAGGCTTGCACGTAGTTTATTTAGGAAGTGATTCCAGGGAACGGGAGTGAGGGATGGGGAGAGTGGAAGAAAGAAAGAAGAGAAGCTAGTACAAGGTCACCTTATCCATTTTGATATTTCTCGATTCTCACAGAACCTTCTGAGGAGCCTTGTGAAATGGGGGCCGAAGGGAGAAACATTTATTGTTTCTGTCACCCAGTGATCAAGAGTGGCCCTATAGGCATTAACTTCCCTAGTGGTACACGTGTGGAGGTGGAAGAGATTCCCAAGGGGATCCTACCTACCCTGTAGAGTCTAAATAGACTCAAGCAGGAAGTGAGAAGTAGGACACAAGTGCCCGAGGGAATGGGTTTTGCCTGCATGACACCGGCCAAAACCCATCCAAAGTGGTCACTTCCACAGTGGGCAGGGTCAGAGCAGGGGCCAAAAGGACAGAAGCAGTGTCCCGGAGCTGCCATTTTCAAGCCGGGCCCTCAGGGATCACGGGCTCTGGTGCAGGCTACTCCTGGCAAGATCGTGTCCCCTTGTGATTCTGGCTTCTGACTGATTCTCTTACTTAACACCAGTTCATCTGTGCTTTAAATACACGGCTTTTAGGGGCGACTGGGTGGCTCAGTCGGTTAAAGCGTCTGACTCTTGATTTAGGCTTAGGTCATGATCTCACGGTTGGTGGGATGGAGCCCTGCGTGGGGTTCTGTGCTGACAGTGGGGAGCCTGCTTAGGATTCTCTCTCTCCTTCTCTCCTTCTCTCCCTGCCCCTCCCTGGCTCACGTGCATGCTCATGTGCACTCTCTCTCTCTCTCTCTCTCTCTCTCAAAATAAGCATGAAAAAAAATTTAAGTAGAAAGTGAGAGAAAAGAAAGTTATAAGATAATAGAAGAAATATAAACTGGATAGCTCTTTCTATTAATGAATCATCATTGATTTTTTTGTATAATAATGTAGTATTTTTAGAATTCCTTATCTTTTGGAACTGCATACTGAAATATTTATAGATGAAATGGTATGTCTTGAGCTTGCTTCAAATAACCCAAGGGTGAGGGAGGACTGGATTGAGATTGGCCGCATAACACAGGGGTGGCCCAGAGATATATTGTACTAGTTCCTCTATTTTTGCATATATCTGAGATTTTCCACAGTGAGTTTTTTAATGCTTCTGTATTAGTCTGTTATAGCTGCAATGTAGCTGTGTAACAAACAGTCCCCCCAAATTCATAAGGGTATCCATCTTTGAAGAGGCGCTGAACAACCGAGATGGCTTCACCATCTGACATCAGCCAACTTCAGTCATTGGCCTCTCTGATACTGGCATCATGGACACATGACAGAAGTAGCCACAGTCAGAGGGAAGGAGGCTATGCATGGGCCCAACAAAAAACATAGGCTTCCATTAAAGGGTGACCTAGCTACTGTTGCTAAAGAACCTTCCAGCAACACAGATGACCACCAAGTCCCCCATCCAATACCGTTCCTCAAGGAGACCAACCGCTTCCTCGTTGGCAAGTTAAGAGTTCTAGGCCCTTCCATCCTGCAAGAGCCAGTGGTTCATTATCACAGGACAGCGCTTATTCCAAATAACATTCAAATAATCCCAACCAATAAAAAATATATTCATTTCAGTCTCCAGACTCAAGCCACTCCAGAAAGGTTGTGCTAAGAGCTGGTCGTGTTTTCCTATAATCCTGACCAAGCCACAGCTAAGGTCTTAGGCTAGTATATGATCCCATCTGCGAAACAATCTCCTAGGATTCTTTACTCTGTTTTCACCAGCAGTCAGTACATGTGTGTACATGAATTTAAGCCATCTCGGCCCTCTCCTGACTGCCTTTGGAAAGTCTTCCATATTTGGGGGTGAGTGTTGCTGGATGGCAAACTTTGCTATTAGCCAAATGATAGCTAAGGTTATAAAAACCTGCTAAATGTCATCATAAAATGATTATTTGTAATAAGTAAATAAATAAATAGATAAACAAATAAATAAAATGATTATTTGTGCCATACCAAACACAAACAAACAAAAAATGCTCGGAAGCTTAAAGCAATAATCACATACTGTCACGCTCACGGGTCTGTAGGTCAGCCGTCCCTTGACTGATCTAGCTTCAGGCTCCAAACTACAGGTTGAGTTCAGGAGTGCTTGCCATGGCTCTCATTTCTCCTTGGACCAGTGGCTATCCAGGGCAAAGGGTCTGTTCCTGGAGACTCATTCCAGGACCTGGATTGAAGAAGAAGCCCTATCTGGGGTATGTTCTTATCAGAGCAGATAACTGCAGCTCGAGAGGGCATGTCCTACTGAGCAAGCACATTTCAAAGCTTCTCTTGTCAGATTCACAAACTTCCTGTCTGCCAAAGCAGGTCACCTGGCCAAACACCAAGTCGAAAGGTGGGAAAATATTCTTTGCCCACAATGACAAAATTCTATTACGGTGGAGCAAAGTTTTGGACCAAGAATCCGATCTATCACAGCCCCTTTAGGTCCATGCCATTGCCTTGGTTCAAGCTGCAGCGCTGGACAATAAGAACATTCTGCTAGGAGACCTCCCTGCCTCTAGTCTGGCCCTTCCAAACCTTGTTGCTGCCAGAGTGACTTTTTCCCACTAGCCCTCCTCCAATTAAAAAAAATAATAATTGTAGGGTTGCCTGGGTGTCTCAGTCGGTTAAGCATCCGACTTCAGCTCAGGTCATGATCTCATGGTCTGTGGGTTCGAGCCCTGCGTCAGGCTCTGTGCTGATGGCTCAGTGCCTGGAGCCTGCTTCGGATTCTGTGTCTCCCTCTCTCTCTGCCCCTCCCTCGCTTGCACTCTTTCTCTCTCTCAAAAATAAAGAAACATTTAAAAAAAGTGTTTTTAAATAATTGTAATAAAAAAGACATAACATAAATTGACCCTCTTAACCATTTCTAAGTGTACAGTTCAGTGGTGGTAAGTATATTTGCATTGTTAGGCAGCCAATCCCCAGAATATTTTGATTTTGCAAAACTGAAACTCCATAGCCATTAAACAACTCCCTACCCGGCCCCTGGGAACTACCATTCTACTTTCTGCTTCTATTCACTTGACTACTCTGGAAATCTCAGATAAGTGGAATCACATACTATTTGTCTTTTTGTGATTGGCTTATCTCATTTAGCTTAATGTCCTCAAGGATCCTGCAGAATTTTCTGCATCCTGCAGAATTTTTAAGGCTGGATAATATTTTATTGTACACATCGCATTTTGCTTATCCATCCATCCACTGATGGACTCTTGGGTTGCACCTGTGTTTTAGCTGTCGTGCATAGTTCTGCTATGAACATGGGTGTACGAATATCACTTTGAGGGGCACCCGGCTGGCTCAGTCAGTAGAGCATGTGACTCTTGATCCCAGGGTTGTGAGTTGGAGCCCAACGTTGGGGTGGAGCCTACTTAAAAAGAAAGGAAGGAAGGAAGGAAGGAAGGAGGAAGGAGGAGGAGGAAGAGGAGGAGGAGGAGGAAGGGAGGAGGAGGAGATATTTGAATATCTCTTTGAGACCACACTTTGAATTCTTTTGGGTATATACCCAGAAATGGAATTGCTGGATCATACAGTAATTCTAGTTTTAATTTTTTTAAGGAACTTCTATACTGTTTCCCACAGAGGCTGTACCATTTTACATTCCTACCAACAATGCACAAAAGTTCCATTTCTTTACATCCTCACCAACCCTTGCTATTTCCTGTTGTTTTTGACAGGAGCCATCCTAGAGGAGGGTGGGGGGGGGGTCAGTATTTTTTAATTAAACTTTTTATTTTGAGATAATTGTTAGGTTCACATGCAGTTATAAGAAATAATGGCGAGATCCCCTCCACTTGGTTGCCACCCCCCAGTTTTCCCCAATGATAACATGTCGCAATAGTATCATATTCACAAGCCAGAAGTTGGCATGGGGGGGCAGCCACCAAACGTGTTCGGTTTTCAGCAGTTTACACGTTCAGGATGTCAGGATGATTTTTTTTTTTTTAACAAGCAAATCTGATCATATCACTGACCTGCTTAAAATCTTCCCAGGGGCACCTGGGTGGCTCAGTTGGTTAAGCGGGAGACTTTAGCTCAGGTCATGATCTCTGCGAGTTCGAGTCCCGCATCGGGCTCTGTGCTGACAGCTCAGAGCCTGGAGCTTGCTTCCTATTCTGTGTCTCCCTCTCTCTCTGTTCCCCCTCTGTTTGCTCTCTCTCTCTCCCAAAAATAATAAATATTAAAAATTTAAAAAAGAAATCTTCCCAAGGATGTTCATTGCATCATTGTTTAAATTAGTTTGAAGATATTAGAAACAACCCAAATGTTCAGCAACAGAAGAATGGCTTAATTGGCTCCGTCACGTTCATGTTATAAGCAAACAATGCAGCCATTACAAAGACAGCAGCAGCCGTATATGTGCTGATATGGACTGGTTCCTACGGTCCATTCTTTTCGTACTGAACAGAGCCTGGTGCAAACTAGTGGGGACCTTTTGGGTATAAAGCCAGAACGTAGAAGAGGATGGGTAAGACATCGATCACAGCAGTTGTCTTTGGAGAGAAACAAACGAGGCTGAGATTCAGGAATAAGAATTATTCACTGTAATCTATTTCGCTGTGGTTCTCAAACTTTTTGGTTTTAGAACTACTTTATACTGCTAAAAATCACTGAGGACCCCAAAGCACTTTTGTTAATGTGGGCTATTCAAAATGAGAGCTAAGGGGCACCTGGGTGGCTCAGTTGGCTGAGCATCTGACTTTGGCTCAGGTCATGATCTTGCGGTTCATGAGTTCGAGCCACACACTTGGCTCACTGTTGTCAGTGTCAGTGCAGAGCCCGCTTCAGATCCTGTCCCTCTGTCTCTATCCCTCCCCTGCTTGCTCTTTCCCAAAAGTAAATATTTTTTATAAAGAAGAAAAAGAAAGAAATGAGAGGCGCCTGAGTGGCTCAGTCGGTTAAGTGTCTGACTTTGGCTCAGGTCATGGTCTCATGGTTCATGAGTTCCAGCCCCGCTTTGGGCTCTGTGCAGAGCCTGGAGCCTGCTTCAGATTCTGTGTCTCCCTCTCTGTCTCCCTCTCCCTTGCTCGTGCTCTCTCTCTCAAAAATAAATAAACATTAAAAATACAACTTTTTAAAAGAAAGAAATTGAAGTTAAGACATTAAAAAAATATATATACATTTTTAAATTCTGTAAGAAGCCAATTATATGTTAATGTAAAGAATGTTTTTGTATATGTGAAAAGTAACTATTTTTTCCATAACAAAAAATTTTAGTGAGAAGAATGGCTTCGTTTTGCATTTTTGAAAATCTCTTTAATGTCTGGCTTAATAGAAAACAGCTTGATTCTCGTATCTGCTTCTGCACTCTGTTGCATATATTGTTTTAGGTAAAGTACGTGAAGAAAATTCGGTGTCACAAAGTTAGAAAAAGGAAGAGGATTTTAATAGCCTTTTGGGTATATTCTTTGATAACACATCAAAATTCGACAAGTTGCAGTTCCTTTATTTTTTTATTAAAAAAAAATCTTGGCGGGTGGGCCATGGGTGGCTCAGTCGGTTAAGCGTACAACCTCGGCTCAGGTCATGATCTCGCAGTCTGTGGGTTCGAGCCCCGCGTCGGGCTCTGTGCTGACGGCTCAGAGCCTGGAACCTGCTTCAGATGCTGTGTCTCCCTCTCTCTCTGCCCCTCCCTCACTCATGCTCTCTCTCTCTTTCTCTCAAAAATAAATTAATATTTGAAAAATTTTCAAAGTTTTGTTTATGTTTATTTATTTTTGAGAGAGAGAGCATGTTTATGTTTAAATAAACATAAACAAAAATTTGAAAATTTTTCAAATATTAATTTATTTTTGAGAGAAAGAGAGAGAGAGCATGAGTGAGGGAGGGGCAGAGAGAGAGGGACATACAGAATTCAAAGTAGGCTCCAGGCGTTGAGCTGTCAGCACAGAGCCTGACACGGAGCTGGAACTCATGAACCATGAGATCGTGACCTGAGCCAAAGTTGGACGCTGAACCAACTGAGCCACCCAGGTGCTCCAATGAGTGGCAGTTTCTTAAAGGTTACTTGCAGTGTAGCACCTGAAACCATAGCAATGACATTTTCATACTTAGTTCCATTAAAATCTATTGTTCTATCTATTATTCTACCTTGCGGTATGAATGAATCTTCTACGTATGCGCGATTTTATAACAACATGCATTTGACATTTGGAAACCATCGATTGACTTATGCAGGTCTTCGAAATTTTAACACATTGCATTGTTCAACATTGAAAGCTCACACTTGTTATTATCACTGCTACTCTCATCAGAAAAGTCTTTAAGTACTAATGAAAGAAAAAAAACTATTGTTTCCTCTTTACTCACGATTCTAACCCCCAAATGTCGGGGGGGAGTCCCCACATCAACCGATTCTCTGGACACCAACTGGGTGTCCTACAATTCAGTTCTGACACCAACGACTTGCCCTTAGAGCAGACCCCACAGTTAAGGGCTCAGTCCCACAAGACCGTCCCCACTTCAGATCCCAGCCCTAAGTGCCAGGTTGTCACCTGTGCTTCTAACCAATCAGCCGTAAATCTGGGTTTCTACAGCTCCCTTTCCAGTTTCGATAATTTGCTGTAACGTCTCATACAACTCAGGGAGATGCTTCCTTACATGTGCTGGCTTATTATAAAGGATGCAATAAAGAGATGAACGGCCAGATAAAGAGGTACATGGGGCAAGATCTGGAAGGGCCCTGAGCGCAGGAGCTTCTGTCTCCATGGAGTTGGGGTGGCCCAGTTCCCAGCTTGTGGATATGTTCACCCATCCGGAAGCTTTCTGTACTCCTTTGGTTAGCGTTCTTATGGAGGCCTCATTTTGTAGGCGAGATGGATGGACTCAGTTGACCTTGGTGATTGAGTCAATCTCCTGCTCCTCTCCGCTCCCTGGAGAAAGGGGATGGTACCAAAAGCTCCAGCTCTCTGATAGCAGGATGGATTCCTCTGGCAACCAGCCCCCGTCCTCCAGGAATCACCTTATTTGCATAAACTCAGGTACCCAAGGAACGGTATTATTATGAATAACAAAAGACCCTCCACTCAACCTGTCTTTCCAGAATTTCCAAGGATTTTAGGAGCTCTGTGCCCAGAACAGGGAGGAAGACCAAACACACATTACTTAGTCTATTGCAAGAGCACAACTAGGAAGCTGTCAAACTCACGATGGCTGATACAAATTTTCCAAAATTCTAACTTTTGCTTGGAAGCTCAAGCTTTACCATAAGCAACAAATACTGCCTGTTGTTTCTTATTGAGTGACAGCCTTGGTTCAGATCAACATTTGAGAAGATGTCTGCCAATTAGCAGAGTCTGAGTCCCCACTGTTTGTGGGCCTTCTTTCAAGTAAAAATGGGATTCCATGAAAACAGCTAGTTGGGCTGGCAACTCGGAGAATCACGCAAGTGCTTTTCCTTCAGACACACGACCTGCTCTGGTAAGCAGCAAAAGTGCTGTATGTCTACTTTCTCCTTTTCTCGCACAGGATATTAAAAAGACAAAGATGTATTCTACTCACAGATTGGGATTTAATAAAATCAATCTCTTTTACTGCTTCATCAAGAACATTCATAAATAAACATTAAAAAAGTAAGTTTGGTTGTGTTTTTTTTTTGTTTGGTTTTGTTTTTACTTTTATTTATTAAGTAATCTCTACCACCAGCATGGGGCTCAACCCCCCTAAATCGAGAGCCTCGCGCGCTCTACCAGCTGAGCCAGACAGGCACCCCATGAGCATTTGTTAAAATTGGAAATACAGGGGCGCCCGAGTGGTTCAGTCGGTTAAGCGTCCGACTTCGGCTCAGGTCATGATCTCACGGTCTTTGGGTTCGAGCCCCGCATTGGGCTCTGTGCTGACGGCTCAGAGCCTGGAGCCTGCTTCAGATTCTGTGTCTCCCTCTCTCTCTGCTCCTCCCCTGCTCATGCTTTGTCTCTCCTGCCCTCAAAAGTAAATAAAACAGGGGCGCCTGGGTGGCTCAGTCGGTTGAGCGTCCGACTTTGGCTCAGGTCATGATCTCACAGTCTGTGAGTTTGAGCCCCGCGTCGGGCTCTGTGCTGACAGCTCGGAGCCTGGAGCCTGCTTCACATTCTGTGTCTCCCCCTCTCTCTGCCCTTCCCCCACTCATGCTCTCTCTCTGTCTCAAAAATAAATAAACATTTAAAAAATAAATAAATAAATAAAACATTAAAAAAAATAAAATAAAATTGGAAATACATGGCAATGAAGATACACAGTGACTACCAGTACAATCTGATGCTTTGGGGAGAACAAAAAAATGTCCTCTCCTCTCTGAAATTTGGAATCTGGGAGCCTGAGAATTAAACCAACAAAAGATTCACAGGAGAAAGGCGTGGAATTTTCATTAATATGTACATGCACGAGGCGTTCACAGAACAGTGAAACTCAAAGAGGGTTTATATCCCATTCTAACAAAGGGAGGAGGTCTGGTCGCCAAGGGACAATGGGCTGTGGGGACGTAGGTAGGACTTATATGAAGGAACTAATGAAAGATAAGGCTTATTTCAAGAAAGTCGGTCTATGCAGACTCGGCTTGTCTCCAGTGCTCGTCTCCAGTGATGAGGGTGGCTCTTCCCTTCCTGGTGTGGGAGAAAACACTTCCACAAAGAAAAATTGGTGCCCTACCTTAGTCAGACCAAGGGAGGACAAAGAATTCTTCCTGTACCCGCTGATTCTCAATGACCTTCGGGTCCAAATAATCCTCACGCTAAAGAGGCTTGTTTGGGGTGGTGTATACTGATCCCTTCAGGTACCACTGCCGTAATTCGGTGCCTGTTTTATCTGCCGCTCTTTTGAGTGATAACAGAGTAACGGTAACAGAGCGCAAAGGGCAACGTAATAATGTCTTAGTTTCAACGAAAACGTCTGAAAATAATCTTGACTTCTTGGATTTCCTGAAAGGACCTTGGAGACCTCCAGGGCCCAGGGACCGCACTTGGAGAGCACTGCCCTCTATATTGTATTCTTTATTTGTTTACCTTTACCAACAGATAAATTTTAAAGCACCCCTCCGTGGAGCCCACCGCCAAGGGTAAAGTATAAACGCCTTGGCATAAGATCCGAAGCCCGCGTGACTAGTCGTGCCTCGAGAGCCTCCCGCGGGTCCTCACCCGGTGTCGGAACCGCAGCCGCGCTAAGGCAGTTACCATTCTCGGAATTCCCTGGGTGTATTGGCAGGTGCTGCTTTCCTCCTGTCCGTCTCCGTTTTCTCTCGAACCTTCTTTAAGCCCTAGTGCCACCGTCATCTCCCCTGACTCTCCCTGGGCCTTCGTCTGCCAAAGGATCTCTGGTGTCGGATCTGCAAATCCAGGCAGGGCGGTAGGGGCAGGTTCTGGGGAGGGGGAGGCCTGCCAGGGACTGAGGATGGTTTCGTGAGTGGCTACTGGGGGACGCTAGGGGGACAGGCCTAGGGCTGCCAGATAAATATAGACTGCCTAGTTAAAATCGAATTTCAGACAAAACTCCATTTTTTTTAGTATAAGGATATCCCAAATATTGCATGGGACATACTTATGTTAATAAAAATTATTCAGGCTCCGTAGCTCAGGGGTTAGAGCACTGGTCCATAAAAAATATATATATATTTACTGTTTATCTATAAGTCAAATTTCAGTGGCAGTCCTGTATTTTTATTTGCTAAATTTGGCAACCCTAGGCTGGCCATTACTATTCAGTACCCCCGAACAAAGGGAGCCCCTTTTCACACACCGTGTTACCTTGGTCTTTCTGAACCTAGGCCTTGCTGCCCCAACGGGAAGCTTATACATCTTACCGAAATGAATTTTTCAGTCCCAAAGCTGCCTGGAACCAGAGGGGAGCAGAGGCAAACTGGGGGCTTGGATGGATACTAGGAGTAAGGCCATGCCTTTGAAGAACTCTCTCTTCCCGCAGAAGGGAGGTCTCCCTTACAGCTTGGGCCTTCTCAGGGTACCTACGGGGGCACGACCACCTTCCTTAACCCATGTCTTCTCCCCAGTCCTCTCTCTAACCGTCCAGGCCTGGTGCCTGCAAACTGTTCCCCCAGGGGACTGCCCACCACTCCCCACAGTGCACTGGAACCCAGCTCTGGCCTCCTGGGTGGGGTGGGCTCTGGTCTGAGGTTGGGGACAGTGGTGGGTCCTCCCTCCCAGCCAGTGGCTTTCAACCAGCCACAGCTGCCTCCTGCTTTCTCCTTTTCAAAACCTGAGGTCAAACTCTCCTCTCTGCTAGGAGGACTTCTTCCTTCCTAAGATCCCAGAACGGGATGGGAGCCTTCGGCTTGCTCGAGGCCCCGATTTTCCTCAGATTAACATGAGCTTGACCCTTGCCCCTGTGGAGAGAACTGCCCCCACTGCTTTCTGTGAAGGCGCCTTCCCTCCTTCCAGGCTGGCCCTGTGTCCCCTGAAACTGAAACTGCCTCTTGCCAACCGTCTGATTGAATGGTGGGTATCTGCCCTCTCCTGCCGCCCCGGGCTCCCTCTGAGAATGAGGCCACAGGCGGAGAGGTGTGCGAGAGGCAGCCCCAGGCCCTAGGAGAGGCCTTGCGGATAGATCCAGACCTACAGAACTGCCCCGGGCTGTGACAGCTGGATGGACCGTCTCCCGGTGTGGGCACTGGTTGGGAGGAATAGTCACCATCCAACCAGCACAGGCTTGCTTTCATGGAGACAGGGCTGATGTGTTCTCCAGGGAAGGTGACAGGAACACTAAGGCCCGTGTGAGGCCATGTGGCCACTGGGGCTGGGTATGGAGCAGTGGGCCGAGGTTTAAGAGCCAGCCTTCCAGCCCTGCCCGCCCAGGTCACAGTGGAAGAGTGAGTGGGGCCCAGAAGGGAGGTGAGTTGCCCGAGACTGCACAGTGACCGAGTCAGGTCTAGAACCCCGGGCTCCGGGCCCTCTGTCAGGATGGGAGGCTGCGTGGCCATGTGGTAGATTCTCCCTTGGCTCCTGGAGGGGAAAGGAGGGGGCTTCCTGGTGAGGCTTATGCCGGAAAGAACTCCCAGGACTAATTCAAACATTCTTCCCCTCCAAGGCCCCAAAACTAGCTGCTGCCGTTGGATTCCTTAGGTCAGTGCTCGGAGACTGGCCACAGGGTCCTGACTAGGTGCCTTCCGGTTTAAGCAGACGGTTTCGCACAGGTGTAGATGCCAAGATCCGAGGGAACTGTCTGGCACCTGACTCCCACCATCCTTATAATTTGCAGGCCAGGGTCAGGAGTACCCGTGGCGGGCCCCCTTGCTCTTCCGTGGCACGTTGCATATTCCAACGTGGCCCCCACAATATACCCCAGTCCTCTTCTTTTGTTCTTGTTGTTTATTTATTTATTTTGAGAGAGGAAGAGGGTTTGTGCCGGTGGCGGGGGGTGGGGGGGCAGAGAGAGAAAGGGAGAGAGAGAATCCCACACAGGCTCCACACCATCAGTGAGGAGCCCGACATGGGGCTCGATCCTACGAACTTCGAGATCACGACCTGAGCCGAAATCAAGAGTCAGACACTTCACTGACTGAGCGACCCAGGCGCCCCTGTACCCTCTTCTTACAATGTGCTTTGACGCTTGTCCCGGTGAGAGGTGGAGCCTATATGCCCTGCGCTCTTGCTTGGGCAGCAGAACCGCTGCTATACAACTTCTTGCTACCGGGTCGCAAAAGGCAATACAGCTTCTGCCTGATTCCTCTGGAGACTCTTGCTTTGGGGCCGCGGCTGCCGTGCTGTGGGGCAGCCCCAGCCTGTGCCCGGGCACGTAGAGGCTCTCTGACCATCGCCAGCATGCGAGTGAGCCTTTCGCCCCACCCACCATCTCCATGCCACCACGTGAGGCCCCCAAATCCCTATTCGAGTCTTCCGCCCATTGGAGTCTTCTGATATTACATTGTGTGTGTTTTTCATGTATCTTAGGTATTTACTCCTTATCTGATACATGATTTGCAAAGATCTTCCCCCATTCAGTAGATTGCCTTTTCATTTGGTCAATGGTTTCCTCTACTGTGCAAAAGCTTTTTACTTTGATATACTTCCATTTGCTTTTTTTAAGCTTTTGTTGCCCTTGTCTTCTGGGGACTGATCCAAAAAATATCGTTAAAACTGGTGTCAGAGAGAGGCACCTGGGTGGCTCGGTTGGTTGAGCCAGGTCATGATCTCATGGTTTGTGGGTTCGAACTCCACATTGGGCTCGCTGTTGTCAGCACAGAGTCCCAGCGAGACCACTTCGGGTCTTCTGTTCCCCCTTCTCTTTGCCCCTTCCTTGCTTGTGCTCTTTCTCAAAACTAAATAAGACATTAAAACAAACAAACAAACAAACTGATGTCAGAGAGCGTACTTCCTATGATTTCTTCTAGAATGTTATGGTTTTCCAGTCTTACAATCTAGTCTTTCTACTTTGAGTTTATTTTTGTGTGTGGTGTAAGAAAGTGGTCCAGTTTCTTTCTTTCTTTCTTTTTTTTTTTTTTGCATGTTGCTGCCCAGTTTTCCCAACACCATTTGTTAAAGAGACCATAGTATATTCTTGCCTCCTTTGTCAGAGATAAATTGGCCATGTATGTGTTTATTTCTAGGCTCTCTATTCTATTCCATCGATCTCTGTGTCTGTTTTCATGCCAATACCATATTGTTTTGATTTCTACAGCTTTATGATATAGTTTGAAACCAGGGAACATGATACATCCAGCTTTGTTCTCCTTACTCAAGATTGCTTTGGCTATTTGGGGTCTTTTACGGTTCCATACAAATTTTAGGATTCTTTGTTCTAGCTCTGTGAAAGGTCATTAGTATTTTGATGGAGATTGGATTGAATCTGTAGATTGCTTTGGGTGGCATGGACATTTTAACAATATCAATTCTTCCAATTTGTGAGCATAGTATATCTTTCCCATTTATTTGTGTCGACATCAATTTCTTTCATCAATGCCTTCTAGTATTCAGAATACACTTTTCCAGAGAAGACATCCAGATGGCCAAGAAGCACATGAAAAGATGCTCAACAACATTAATCATCAGGAAAATGCAAATCAAAATCACAATGAGATTATCACCTCGTAACTGTCAGAATGGCTGAAATAAAAAAGACCAAAAAAAAAAAAAAAAAAGGGAGGGGGGTGCCTGGGTGGCTCAGTCGGTTGGGCGGCCGACTTCAGCTCAGGTCATGATCTCGCGGTCTGTGAGTTCGAGCCCCGCGTCGGCCTCTGTGCTGATGGCTCGAGCCTGGAGCCTGCTTCGGATTCTGTGTCTCCCTCTCTCTCTCTGCCCTTCCCCTGTTCACGCTGTGCCTCTATGTCTCTCAAAAATAAATAAACATAAAAAATTAAAAAAAATATTACTCAGCCATAAAAAGAATGAGATCTTGCCATTTGTGACAACCTGGAGGGATCTAGAGGGGATTATGCTAAGTGAAATAAGTCAGATAGAGAAAGACAAACAGCATAGGATTTCACCAATATATGGTATCTAAAAAAACCAAACCAATGACAACAACACAAAACAGAAACAGACTCATAGATACAGGGCATAATCTGGCAGCTGCCAGAGGGGAGTGGATGTGGGAGGTGGACGAAACAGGTGAAGGACATCAAGAGGGACAAACTTCCAGTTATGAAATAAACAAGTCACGAGGATGTAATGTACAGCATAGGCATATAATCAGTGATGTGGTCGTAACTTCATACGGTGACAGATATAACTACACTTATTGTGGGGATCGTTTCGTCATGTATAAAAATATGGAATCACTATGATGTGTACTCAAAGCTAACAGGATATTGCATGTCAATTACATGTCAATGAAAAAAAGAGAGAGAGAGAGACCTAGGGTGCCTGGCTGGCTCTGTTGGAAGAGCATGCAACTCTTAACCTCAGGGTCGTGAGTTTGAGCCCCATGTTGGATGTAGAGGTTACTTACAAATCAATAAACTTAGAGAGGGAGAGAGAGAGAGAGACCCCAAAAGAGAAGAGTCTAGCTGAGCTCAAACTCCAGAACCATGAGAGATGATAGTAAAATGATTGTTCTTGCTCTACGTCGCTAATTTTGGGGGTGGTTTTGTACACAATAGTGACTGGAACACATTCCCTCCAGGCTCCGTCCTGCACCATGAGTCAAGTGTGAGGGCACCCCCAGAACTCCTGTCCACACTTTCCCCATGTCCTCCTGTACAAACAGCCACGATCGGGCACCCCTCGGGTCTAGATGGTGCTGGTCCTTCTGCCCTCAGGAAGGCAAGGTGGGGTGGAGGCCAGCTCAGGTCCAGAAAGTGGGCTTGGGCAGGGGACCCAGAGTACGGTCTACAAGGCGGGTGTGGGCTCCAACTGGGTTCTACCCTTGGTCCCAGCGGGGTAGGAGCAGGCAGGGAAGGACCAGAGTGAGGCCCTCCAAAGTGCAGGACCCAGGCAGAGGCCTGCTGCCGTGGTTAGAGCAGTACTGACCGAGTACACTGTACATCATCTCTTAATCTCCCCCCCAGCCCTGCCCTTCTGGGTACATTGTCTTCACTGCGTACATGAGAACACAGGGGCTCACAGAGAGTAAGTCACAAGACAGGCGCATCAGCTGCAGCCAAGGTCAAGCCTTCTCCACTATACCACACTGCTTCCAAGGTCCTCTCTAGCTCAAAGACATTTGATTGAGCATTTCTTAGTAATGCAGTTCTTCTTATCTTTGCTTTAAAACAAAACAAAACTTTAAAAGCTTTAGACTAAAAGGGGAGGCTCAGGGAGCCTGAAATAGGAGGACCCAGCCTTGGCCCTGGGTCCAAGAGTATGATGCTAGAACTCGGAGGGCTGGAGGCATCCAGCTGGGAGCCCAGTCGCGTTGGAGGTCATCAAAGCAGCTGGCAGAGACTCATTTATCTCTTCAGCTCCCCACCAAGGGACCTCTTTATCAGCTACCCAGCCTTTAAACCCACTGTCCGCCCCAAAGAGTGTCTTTTAACACTGTTTGGCCTTGAGAAAGCCGGTCTCCTCCTTATCTCTCTGTTTTGTTCTGTGTTGGCTTCCTGGAGGGTTATCAGGGGAGGCTTTGGTTTCTCTGTCTCCTGTTATCTCCCGGCTGGGTTTCAAAGCTGCCCTCACAGCAGCTCTTGGCCTGAGCTGGAGCCTTACCCTTGCAGAGGCCAGAGGGCCTCCTGAGATTCCCAGCTCCTGGGACCTGGCCTGCCCCTTGTCCACCTGGGCTCTCACCAAGGCTGGCTGAGTGTCACTTGTGGCCTCTCCAGGGAAATATGGCACCCGGTGGAGCCTAGATTTGGGGAGTTCACAGAGCACCCCCCTTTTTTTTAATTAGAGAAGCGACGTAGGCTTTTCGCTTCACTGTTGTATGTATATTTATTTGCCAAATACGTTATAAAAAGCAATTTCTTTTCTTTCTTAAGAAAAGAGGGAGGTTTTAACTTCCATTGAGTGGGAAGGCTATAAAGTCAGATTAAAACGATTGTGTTCCCCTACTCCCACTCCCAGCCCCACCCCCTGCCGAGAAAGGACAGCTGGCATCCTCACTTGACCCCTGAGGCCTGGGAAAACTTTGTCCAGCTGCATCAGCCCCTGGGCGGGTATTAAGGCCCGGATCTGAGGACACAAGGCTCTGGGAATTTCACAGGGCTGCCAGGGCCTCGCACACATTGTGCTGTTGCACGGCCTCCACTATTGCTCGGGACACTTCCCCTGGCACGCTCACACTCGTCCTCCAGTCTCAGCTCAGGCGTGTCCTCTTTTAGGCAAGGCCAGCCTAGGGGATGTGACATCTGTGCAGTCTACATAGGGCCCAGGGCTGCGACGGGCCCTGGGCTGGTTCGAGTGCTGTGCTGTTGCCATCCTGAAATCTGAACAAGGGGCCTTGCATTTTCATTTTGCACTGGGCCGTCCAAATTAGGTAGCCGGTCCTGCCTCCAACGACATCCTTCTGATGTCACCTCCCACCCTAATTTGAATCTGTTGCCTCCTCTGGGCTCACACCACCTCTATGCTCACTTCCTCTGTACCAGCCCAGTCCCCCTACACTGAAAGCCGTTAGTCACTGATTTGTCTCCCCACTAGACTCTGAACCCCTCGAGGGATGGGGCAGAGTTTACACTGTCCTACACCGGTATTTAGTGCATAGCAGGTGCTCAGTAAATGTGTGTCGAGGCAAACGATCCACATGGTCGAAGGCCTGGCCCGGTTCCCTACATGATTCTGGCCAAAGCTGGGCTTCAACTCATTTCTCTTGCTTTGGGGCCAAGGCAATTCTCCTTGCCCTCTTTCTCTCCTGACCAGTGGCCAAAGGCCAAAACCAACCCAGACCAAAGCCAAATATGAATTTCTTTTTCTGACCTAGGACTCAAATTAATGTACTTTGTTTTTCCCAAAGGTACTCTACCATCTTCTAAAGCAGTTAAAGCCAACTAACCCAGGACATCAGAATATCCTCAACTATCCAGGATTGGGTGGGGTGGAGTTGGGGTGAGGACCGAAATCCCCCCATCCCCCAAGGAGGACTAGGAGCTCTGCTGGGTCATGAGGGATTCCAACTGGATCCCAGACATGAGGAACTGGTGAGCTCTGGGCAGTCCACACTTTTGAATGTGGCTGGGAGAGGTGGACAGTGTTAAGGTTGGATTTTATAACAGCAAGGAAAGGCAAAGTATGGCTTATACCGGTCTGCCAAATTCACCACACAATCCCCTTACAGCCTTTCTTTCATTCATTCATTCATTCATCCATTCATCTAACTCATGCATTGGATGTGCTAATGAGGAAGACCGACAGGTTCCAACTTTTTTGATGCTTAGGTTCCAATCCTCTTTGGAATAAGCCAGAGTTTATAAACGATGGGGGAGAAGGGAGAACAAGGCATTAGGGCCCATCTGGCTGCCTGCATTGGGCAGAGGCTGCACAAAAGCACCCTCTGGGTTTTTTTTTAATCTTTAACAGCAGCCCTCTCCTTGCTCTGGCACCCAAGCCCAAGTTCAGAAGCTAGGTCAGGGCCAATGGTTCTCTAAGCATGCAACAGACAACACTGTGCTGTGCTCTGAACTTCCCCAGCATGGCCCTAGGGTCCCTTTCTCTCCCTCAGCTGTGTTCTCACCCAGCAGGCTCTGGGTCCCATCTGACCAGTCGCTAGTGAACACACCCTGCAGGTCTCCTTTGCCCATCCTGGAGGCCTGGAAGGTACAATGGACCGTGGCCACCAACAAATACTCGAACATTGTCTGGGTGCCCAGCTCTGGCTGGGCTCAGTTACTCTGAGAAGGGCATATGCAGCCCCAGAAGGGAAGGGAGTCTGGTCTGCATCTAGAGCTCTGGTCTCCATTGTGGGCACCTGAGAAAGACTTACTGGAGGAATGAATGACCAGGCTGGGCAGACTCTGGACAATTTGAGCACAGAGGATCAGTGGATGGCTGGTCCGCGGGGAGAAGTCAGAGGGAGTGTGGGTGGGGAGGTGAAAATGAAAGGTTTCTATTTTCTAAATTCAAAAAAAGAAAAGACTTCCGGGCCCAAGTCCCAGACTGTGAACAAGTCACTACAGATCCATCGTAAACCGAGCCCAACTAATCACAGACTGCTTTACCTGCGTACCCTGAGAGCCAGCCAATCAGTGGCAGGCTCATTCCAGTGTCCACGCTTCTCAGAGCCAGCCAATGAGCAAGAGCCTTACTCCACAGCTTCTGAAAGTCAGCCAATCCCTAAGTGCCAAGGCTGAAAGTCAGCCAATCAGCAAATGGACCAGCTTCTGAACGTCAGCCAATTGCTGAACAGCAAGCTTTCCATACTCTATATAAGATCGACTCTTGGGCTGCGGGGGCTCTGTGCTTTCTTGGTAAGTAGAGTGTTTGTTTTTTATTTGCTTTGCGAGTAATGAATTCAGCTTCAGTATTTGAGATATGTATGTCCCCTTTGGCCCCTGAGGAGGCCGCGGGAGTGTCCCCTTCGCACTTCCCCACACACGCCAAGGCTGGGGCAGGTTCCCTGGGCCCCTGGCCATAGGTGACTGACCGGCGGCTTCAGGGTCTCCTGGCCACTTCGCTAAAATCCTATCCTCTTCTTTCCTCAGCTGTGTCCTGAGAAGGAGGGGGAGGGAGGCTGTGGTTGACGAGGATGCGTGTGGGAGGGCGGTGTCTCCACGAGGCATTCTGTGGGTTCCCAGAGGCAAAATGGAGGGGTTCAGCCTAAGGGGGAATCCACAGGACAGGAGATAAAGGCCTGCTCTCCCAGGGGTGATCTGAGAGGGATACCGAGGGATGAGAGGACGTCCTGACATCCCATCTGATTGGGGCGACACAGTCCGAGAGGGGAGGCAGGAAACCTAAGAGCGCTCGGCAAAACCTCTCTAGCGCTACATCCAGTGAGGCTCCTCTTTCTTGCACATACCATGAGTGTTGAGGTGGGAAGGGCAGGGTAAGTCAAGAAGGGCTTCCCATGGGAGGCGAGGCGGAGGGGGAGGTGGGGCTGACCCTCGCTGGCACTTCCGGTCAGGGAAAGGAAGAGGACCACATAGCTGGCCCCTTTCAGTCTTCTCCCAGCCCTGTCCCCCGGTACCCTGCAGGCTAAGTCTCTGGAGGTGTGAGCCCACAGCAGGAGGTCCTTTCAGAAGAGAGCTGCTGTGGGCTTCACGGAAGAGGAGGAAGGAGGGCAGGCTGGGGCGTTTGGAGTGGCCAGTGCGATAAGCAGAATCAGCCTGCTGTGAAGTTTCTGTGTCCTTTTGCCCACTTGCCCCGCTCTCCTCCTCCCCACAGACACCTGTCTCCGTAGCTCCCCTTCACATCAGAGCCTCAGTCTTCCTTCTGCGCCGTGAGTGTAGCCCGCACCCACCTCCGCTTCCTGCAGTCGGCCTTCTGGTGGCTGTCCCTTGGCATCCCAGTCCCCGCCCTATGCAAACCTCCAAGAGGCTGATTTGCATAGCATTTTGCCTCTGCCTGCCTCTCTCTCTTTAAAAAAATTTTTTTTTTAATGTTTACTTATTTACTTTTGAGAGAGAGGGAGAGCACAAGCGGGGGAGGGGCAGAGAGAAAAAGGGAGACACAGAATCCAAAGCAGGCTCCAGGCTCTGCGTGCTCAGCCCAGAGCCTGACGTGGGGCTCAAACCCATGATCCATGAGATCACGACTTGACTCTTAACCAACTGAGCCAGCCACCCAGGCACTCCGCTCCTCTCTCTTTTTAAAGCCAGCCAGGAACTCCTGGGTTCTGGCTCCAAGAAGTTCTATTCTGTGCCTGCCGGCCTCAGGGGGACAAGCTTCCTCAATCCTCCCTGGAGTCCAGGCTGGGGCCAGAGTAAAGCCAGCAAGGTGCCTACAGTGAAAAAAACAACTATAAGGAGGCACTCACTCCTTAGGTGCCAGTGCGCATTTGTAAGACCCTGAGGGTGAGTACTTCCTCGCTCGCCTTGCCTGAGCCCCTATTGGAGGTGTTCTGGCCTCTGGGATCTGAAATCAAGTTTCATCAAATATGCCCTAAAAGCTGTTAGGTCCAGAGTCTGTCCTTGAGCCGGCCTAGGCGCCCCCTCCCCTGGCCCCTGAGCCCTCTTAGAGGGGCAGCTAGGAGATGTAGGAAGAAGGTTTGACGTGGGTAGGACTCGATATGAGGAACGAGGAAGGGAGGGGAGCCCCCACACCCCAGGAACTGAAAACCATGTGGAAGGAATGTCAGTGTGACCTGCCCACGGAAGGAACCAAGTGCTGATGGGAAACCCAGACCTCTGGGTTGAATTTGACCCCAGAGGGGTCTGCAGGACTCCAGGAAAGGCCAGCCTGAAGCAGGGGTGGTTTAAATCCCAGATCTCTGATAGGAATTAGCCGTGAAAGGGGAAACAAGGCAGCGCCCGTGGGCACGGGGAGGGGGGCGCGACACCCCCATCTGCATGCCTAGGCCTCAGTACCTGCTCTGGGGCCACCTTCCCCCCTCACGACCCTGCCTGTTCTTCACTCTGCAGGTAGCTTTATCGTGCCCGACCCCTTGGGTGTCCCTCCTACTTTCCCGGGTGACTCAGCTGGTTGAGCATCCAACTCTTGATTTCGGCTCAGTTCATGATCCCAGGGTCATGGGATTGAGTCCTGTGTTGGGCTCACGCTGAGCCTGGAGCCTGCTTAAGATTCTCTCTCTCGTCCCTCTGCCCCTCTCCCTACTCTCTCTCTCTCTCTCTCTCTCTCTAAAATAAAAACTAGGGGTGCCTGGGTGGTTTACCCAGTGGAGTGTCAGACTTCAGGTTATGACCTCATGGTTCATGAGTTTGAGCCCCACATCGGGCTCTCTGCTGTCAGTGCAGGGCCCGCTTTGGATCCTCTGTCCTCCTCTCTCTCTCTGCCCCTTCCCTGCTTGTATTCTCTCTCTCTCTCTCTCTCTTTCAAAATAAATAAGCATTTAAAAATAAATAAAATAAAATAAAAACTAAAAACAAAGTGCATCTAGAGCCTGAAACCCGTTCTGTACCTGGGTTGCTATTTATGGTCTCAGGAAATGTTTTCTTTTCTTTCTTTCTTTTTTTTTTTTTTCTTTTAGAGAGAGAGAGCAGGAGAGAGAATATTAAATAGGCTCCGCTCTCAGTGTAGAGCGTGACACAAGGGCCCGATCCCGCTGCCCTGGGATCATGACCTGAGCCAAAATCAAGAGTTGGATGTTCAACTGACTGAGCCGCCCAGGCGCCCCGCAGGACGTGTTCTCGCGAGTCTAGTTGAAGGAGCACGTGCCCTTGTTCCCCGGCTTCTTCCAGCGATTGGGTGGCAGTGGTCTATGGGCCTGTGTGGTTGAAACGCGGTGGGCGGGTAAACCAAGAGCAGGGTGGGCTCCTTCTCTAGCTGGGGAGGCGCTGGGCCAGAGCCTCTGGGGGGGGGGGGGCGCGAGCGCGCAGGCGCATTGAGGTGCTCCCGGATTATTCCAGGGTGGGCCTTCTGCATTCTCGGCAAGGCTTGGAGGCCCGAGCTCCCTAGACAAACAGCACCCTGGCAGCCGCCGGGTACTTCAGGACGTGTTTCCTCACTTTGTTTGGGAAAGGTACAACAGCAAAAAACGCCTGCTGCTTCCGAGCCTCACGGCCAGAGGGTGAAGTGACCCCAAACTCCCTGCCTCCCATTTTTCTCCTCGCAGCTCCCTGAGGGCTGGGAAACTCCCGGGAGGACCTGGACCCGAGCTGCCACCTGACGCTTAGGAGACCTCTGCCTGGCGGGCCGGGGGCCTCCCGGTGACGGGGAGTTCCCTGTGCCCCAGAGAGTACGAGGTGCCACACACACACCGGGCTTTGGAAATAGGCTGAGAGGCGGTGGCCTGGGCAGGTTGGAGGGACTGCTCATAAACCAGAACTGGGGGTGGGTGGGGGGGTAGACCCCACAACCCGCCCCGCCCCCCCCCCCCCCCCGCTTTGACGGTAGAGGGGAACAGAATAGCCACCTAAGAATGTGCCACTTTGGTGCGTGGATTATCCGAAGCTGAAGACACCTGGGCTTTTTACCTCCTGAACTGCCGAAAAGAACTTAGCTGGGGGGCCTGCACCAAGAAGAGAGCTGTTACCAGAGAGAACATTTTGCCTCAGGAAGGGTTGTCTGCAGGGCGTGGCAAACATTTGTTTACCAAACACTTGCTCATCCCGGCTTCCTGTGAGCTCCTTCCTCCACTCTGGAGTCCTAGACCCCTACCCCCTTCTTTTTAGCTCAGGCTACCATAGAAGCCGCAATTACCTGACTACCCTCGGGAGTCTTATATTTTTATGGGGCTCCCGGACACATGAAATATGTTTTTCTCTTGTTAATCTTTTTTTTTTTTAAGGCTTGTTTATTTATTTAGAGAGAGAGAGAGCAGGGGAGAGGCAGAAAGAGGGGAGAGAGAATTCCAAGCAGGCTCTGGGTCATCAGTGCCGGGCCCGATTCGGGGGTCGAACCCACGAAGCGTGAGATCATGACCTGAGCCGAAATCAAGAGTTGGAGGCTTAACCAACTGAGCCACCCAGGCGCCCCTCTTGTTACTCTGTCTTGTGTCACTCTAATTATTAGACCAGCCAAAGAAGCTAGAAGGGAAGAAGGACAGTTTTCTGCCCCCATAACCGTGTCTGGGGTCCACTGGCCCAATGAGGCAAGTCCCAGGGAGAGGGGTTCCAGCTTGAAAAGAAGGGAGACTTTCTCTCAGCGGAACTGGAGGCCAGCAACCTGGCTTTTGGGGAACTAATGAGTTTTCTGTCACTGAGGGGTACATAGAGAGTAGCCCATAAGCGGGGCTGCGAGGGCTTCCAGAAGGGCCCACAGGGGGGCCCCCCTACTGACAGAGACGAGCTAGGTCCAAGGACCCAGAGGGGGCCCTGCGGGACGAGCCAAGAAAGTCGCTGGCCTCACGCAGGATAGAAATCCAGCACGAACCAGGCGGGCGTGAGAGCGGAGTTTACTGAAGAGCCTGAGCTTCGGCGTACAGTAGAAGGAGGACCTGGGAGACTCAGAAAAGGAGTGAGTGTCTCTGCCGCTTGGGGCGAGGGGTTCACATTGGAAAGGGGTCCCGGGTACACGTTCCTACAGGAATCCAGGGTCGGGTCTGATCAAAGGCGAGTGTCAGGTGAACAATAGATGTTTGTCCATAAGTCACCCAAGGTCGGGGGAGTCGATGCCAGTGTTGACCAAGGTTTGTTCAAAGCTACTGTCTTGGAATTTGCTTGGGATCCAGTTCTTCTTATGTAGCGTTAGGTGTTTGGGGGCCTGGGAAGAAACTTCGAGAATGATTAACTTTCTTGTCTCCTCGTGGAGTGGGAACATAGCTCTGGTTTACTCGGATGCAAAATATAGAGCGTGAGTAAACTTGGGAGGGAAACAACGGACGGAGAGCCTTTCACTCTCTCGCTCTCGCTCCTTTGGGAAGATGGCCGGGAGGGGTATCTCCTCCCCGAATCCCAGCTGGCCTGTCTGAGAGAGGGCTGGGGCCCGGGCATCGCCCCGATGTCCCGCTCTCAGGGCATGCCTCTCCTCGGGGCAGCTGGCCTTTGGCTTCCTCCCCAGCCCCGTCTCTAGCCCAGCTCCCGTCACCCCCCACGCATTCTGGCAGCCAGGCGAAGGCAGGGCCGCTAAGGACAACAGCCACTGCTCGGCACAGACCAGAGCGCCGCAGAGCCCTCGGACGCCTCGCCTCCCTCTAGCGCCTCCCGGACCCAGCTGAGTGAGGGGCCTCCAGGGAGGCGTCAGGGGTCTGACCGACAGACCTTGCCCTTCCTGTGCTGCGGGCCTCCCCTCTCCCGGGGAGAACTCCTTCACAGCCAGTTCTGGAAGGGCGAGGCTGCTTTGGGGACGGGCGCTGATAGGGAAAGGGGTTCTGCGACACTGCACAGGGGAGGTAGTGAGGGCTGGGGGAACCCTCCTGCAGCTTAGGGTCTTCCAAGTGGGCTGGCTCTGGGTGCGAGGCAGGGGGAACCCATGCAAATGAGATGCAAATCACCCTACGGTGCCCCAGCCTGTCCCTTTCCTCTTCCTCCTGTCCCAGGGAAGCCACGCTGGCTGGGTCTGAGCAGCCACCAAGGAGGCTCTGAGCTGGGCCGGCCTCTTCCCCTCAGCCCCTTCAACCCTCAGGAGAATTTTCTTTCCTCCGACAGCCTCAGTTTCCCCACATGAGCCGTCTCCAAGAGCTTGTCCCGAGTGAACCGAGGCTGTCTGGCCAGGCCTTGGGGCGCGGTGACCTAAGGGGTGTGGAGGTCTTGGAGGCCAGAGAAGGCAGGAGGCAGTCTCGGCCCTGGGGCCGGACATCCCAGCCATGTGGCCAGCCAGCCTCTGGCTTCAGGGTGAAAGGCGATGGGCCTGGGGGTGGGGGCGGACAAGAGGTGGGGACGACTTGTGCTGTAGGTACGCAAAGATCAGGATGGTGGGAGCCGTGCACCCCAAGTGCAGGCAAAAAGAGGGGCATCACGTGCAGAGAATTTAAACACAATAATAAAGTCTGTCTGCCTTTTATTTCTGCCGCGTGCCAGCACTTTTAAACCAGGGCAGTGCAAAGATGAACTATTGGGACCTCATCAAGATAAAAAGCTTCTGCACAGCAAAAGAAACAACCAACAAAACGAATAGGCAACCAACGGAATGGGAAAAGATCATCGCAAATGACATATCGGATAAAGGACTAATATCTAAAATTTATAAAGAACTTACCAAACTCCACACTCGAAAAACAAACAACCCAGTGAAGAAATGGGCGGAAGATATGAATAGACACTTCTCCAAAGAGGACATTCAGATGGCCAACAGACACATGAAACGATGCTCAATGTCTCTCATCATCAGGGAAATACAAATCAAAACCACACTGAGATACCACCTCACACCAGTCGGAGTGGCTAAAATGAACAAATCAGGAAACTATAGATGCTGGCGGGGATGTGGAGAAGTAGGCACCCTCCTACACTGTTGGTGGGAATGCAAACTGGTGCAACCACTCTGGAAAACGGTGTGGAGGTTCCTCAAAAAAATGAAAATAGAGCTACCCTATGACCCAGCAATAGCACTGCTAGGAATCTACCCAAGAGACACAGGAGTGCTGATGCATAGGAGCACGTGTACCCCAATGTTCATAGCAGCACTTTCGACAATAGCCAAATCATGGAAAGAGACCAAGTGCCCATCAACTGACGAATGGATAAAGAAGTCGTGGCACATATATACAATGGACTACTACGTGGCAATGAGAAAAAATGAAATCTGGCCTTGTGTGGCAACATGGATGGAACTGGAGGGTATTATGTTAAGTGAAATAAGTCAGTCAGAAAAAGACAGATACCATATGTTTCCACGAATAGGTGGACTTTGTGAGACTAAGCAAAAACCAGGGGGAGGGGAAGAGGGGAAAGGAAAAAAAGACACAGAGAGGGAGGGAGATAAAACATAAGAGACTCTCAAAGACTAAGAACAAACTGAGGGTAAGGGGGATGAGGGAGGGGGGAGAGGGGGTGATGGGCATTAAAAAGGGCACATGTTGGGATGAACACTGGGTGTTATATGTAAACCAATTTGAAAATAAACTATTATAAAATTTAAAAAAAATTACCAAAAAAAAAAAATAAAATAAAATAAAATAAACCAGGGCAGTGAAAAAAGACTCCTCTCTGAAAGTCTCTTCTTGATCGAAGTTCTAAACAATTGCCGCAATTTCTATTGAATTTTTATAATAAAATAAGCTTCAAATTAGCACTTTACTGCTTAATTGAGGAATATTGGGTTCTACATAAACATTCACTCGGAGAATTCCCTGTACACACGCACAGACTGATCTGTGGTTCCTAATGGTCCCCACTGAAACAGAACTCGAGTGCCTTCAATTCCGCCACTCTGTGACAGCTTGGAGGCTCTATTTCTGTTTAAATTTAAATGAGTCAGGGGCGCCTGGGTGACTCAGTCGGTTGAGCGTCCGACTTTGGATCAGGTCATGATCTCTCGGTCCATGAGTTTGAGCCCCGCATCGGGCTCTGTGCTGACGGCTCAGAGCCTGCAGCCTCCTTTGGATTCTCTCTCTCTCTCTCTCTCTCTCTCTCTGCCCATTCCCTTGCTCATGTTCTGGCTCTCTCTGTCTCAAAAATAAATGTTTAAAAAATTATTAAAAAATAAATAAAATGTCAGCTAGTTAAATGGTGCAAAGTAAGAGATGTAAATAATTTTGGTCTGATAAATGCTAACCCTAGTTCATGATGAAATTTGTTCATTTCATTTCCTTATCGTGTAGAGGAGGGAAGTATTAAAGTCCACTATGAGAGTCAAATGTGCTTGATGGAGTCAAATTTCTTGAGAAGCTCTACAGAGGGGGACCCAGTCACTTCTCCACCCTGGGGGACCTTGACCCCATGGGGAGGGGGGCAGGGAAAGTATTCAGCCTCCCCAGACAGAGAAATGGCCCTCGCTGGCATTCCCAGCCCAGCAGTGGGCACCATCCCCTATTCCGGCTTCCCTTGTGGGTGAGAATCCTCGGTGTAGCCCGAAGCCACCTCGTTGCACCAGGTCAGAGAGGCAGGGAATGAACTGGCTCCAGCTTAGCCTTAGCCGTGAGCGAGCTCCAATAAAGGGCAGAGGCCCCAAGGGTCCCAACCTCAGCTAGGAAGAACAGTCTGGAAGGCTTCTAGAAAACCGACAGGTGCCCTCCAGCTTCAGCCTGCATCTCCCACCCTATCCCAGCGGCTCCCCTGCATGATGGAGGAGCGGAAAATACGCCGGTGTGTCCCAGCATTATTTTGAGCTGAAGGTATTTGAGAATCAGCACATGCAGGAAGAGGCTTTTTTTTTTTTCTTCTTAACTTCCCCTTATCGGCCTAAAATCAGAGCCTCCCAAAAGAATTCCAGCCTCCTAGGGGATGCCTGGGCGGCTCAGTCAGTTAAGAATGCCAGCGTCATAAATCCCCTCCCCAGGAGTTTTGCAACCAGAGAAGATGGACTCCTGTCACCGAGACCAGGATAAGAAATCACCTAAACAGACATCATCACTAAGCGATCTTATCTCCCATCTCTTCCAGAGGCCCATTTATCTTTCCTAAAAGTCATTTGTTTTCCCAGAAAGTGTCATTTCTCCCCTCCCCCTCCCCTGATGGAGATGGTATCTAACATCTGACAAGGGGAAAATATCTGAAATATATAAAGAACTCATGCAACTCCTGAGCAAACAACAACAACAAACCGACAAACAGAAACACACAAACAATCCAACTAAAAATGGGCAAGAGACCTGAATAGAGACTTCTCCAAAGGAAACAGCCGGAGGGCCACCAGGTACAGGAAAAGACATTCAGCAGCACTCTCATCAGGGAAATGCAAATCAAAACCACAGTGAGATACCACCTCACACCTGTTGGCAAGGCTGTCGTCAAAAAAGACAAGAAATAACGAGTGTCGGCAAGGATGTGGGGAAGAGAGAACCCTTGTGCGCTATTGGTAGGACCGCAAACTGGTGCAGCCACCGCAGAACTCAGTATGGAGGTTCCTCGGGAAATTAAAAATAGAGCTGCCGTATGATTCAACAACCCGCCTCTAGGCATATACGTAAAGGAAGTGAAAACAGGATCTCAAAGAGATGACTGTACTCCGTGTTCATTGCACTATAATTCAGCACCGCGACGTGGAAACAGTGTAAGTTTCCATCAATGGATGAATGGATAGAGACACGGTACATGGATGCAATGGGATTTTATTCAGCCATGAGAAACCAGAAAATCTGCCGTTTGCCACATGGATGGACCTTGAGGGCATCATACTGAGTGTCAGGCGGAGAAAGACAAATACTGTAATATATCACTTACATGCGATATGTGCAGAATTCATAGGAACAGAGATTATGGTGTTGGTTGCCAGGGGCGAGGAGGAGTTGCTGGTCCAACAGTACAAACTCTGAGTTATAAGGTGATAAGATCTGGGGATCTAATGTATAGCATGGTAATAATATCGTATTATATACTTAAAAGTTGCTAAGACAGTACATCTTGACTGTTACCACCACGAGAAAGAAATACTAATTCTATGACATGATGGAGGTGTTAGCTAACCTATGGGGTGGTTATGGGGTCATTTTGCAAGACGTAACTGTATTAGATCACGTACCACTTAAACTTACACAATGTCTTATGTCAATTAAATCTGAATAAAACTGGAAAGCAGAATTGGGTGTACGAGCCCCAAATTCTGACTGCTTCTTCGAGCGCGTTTTCTGTGAGCTTCTGCATTAGTGCAGGAGTAAACTTTATCTTTTCTCCTATTAATTTTTTTACTCTGTCAGTTTAATTCGCAGGTCCTCAATCTCTGGATCTAAGTAGGTAGAGGAAAAATTTGTCCTCCCCAACATGATTATAATAAAAATAGTACTAGATAACATTCATTGATCCTAATTTAATCCACCTAATATCCCCTTGAGGTGGATGCTATTGTTGGCCCCATTTAATAAAAACAAAAACTGGGCGCCTGACTGGCTCAGTCGATGGAGCATGCGACTCTCGATCTTGAGGTCATGAGTTCAGGACCCACGTCGGGTGTAGAGCTTACTAGGGAAAGAAAGAGGAAGGAAAGAGCGAAGGAAGGAAGGAGGGATGGAAGAAAGGAGAGGGGCAAGGAGGGAGGGAGAGAGAAAGAAATTGACAAAACTTAGGGCATAAAAAGGTTAATTTGCCCAAGGCACAGAGAGTAAGCAGTGGCGCTGGGATTTGAACCAGCCATACCCAGAGCCGAAGCCTGTGGAGCTGGGCCAGGTCACAGGTGCTGTGAGTCCTGCTTCTGGCTCCGCCACCACTGGCTCTGTAACTTGGGGCCTCAGTTTCCTTGTCTTCACGGTGGGGTAGTAATGTCCCTCCTAGCTCTGATAGTTCTCAGCCCTGAGACAGTGGGGCCGGCAAGGACACCAGCTGGAGTGTGACCTGTCTACATGGCCAGCAGGGGCGACGTCATAGTACGGGAAGAAGCCATTGGCTGGAGAGCGAGGGGCCCTGGGATGCAGCCCTAACACTTGGGTGTTCTACCCCTTTCTGCCACTGCCTTACTGTGGACCTTTGCATCAGTCACTTGTCCTTCTGAGTCTCAGTGCCTTCATCTCTCATCTACCTGGTCTTCAGTCTTGAAGATCTGAGGAGAGCATGTAAACTATAGAGAATCTACTCAAAATGTCGAGTATCACTGCGTGAATCGTGAGTCCCAGTGATATGGTGATCACCTCTTAGCATCAGCAGATGAGGGTGGCCTAATTTTGCATATTTATCAGGCCTGCAGCCAAGTGTGAGGGGGTTGTAGAGCCTGCATGTGTGCCAGTCCTGTCACCTCATTTAGCTAATTTGCATGTAGTCAATCATAGTGATGACATGAATGGCAACTCCCTTAGGGGAACTGTGGTATGATTAAAAAAAATATTATACTTGGCTCTTTTGGTTAAACGTCTGACTCTTGACTCAGCTCTGGTCATGATCTCTCGGTTAGTGAGTTCAAGCCCCACATCAGGCTCCACACTCTCAGTGCGGAGCCTGCTTGGGATTCTCTCTCACTCTCTCTCTCTCTCTCTCTCTCGATCTCTCTCTCTCTCTGCCCCATCCCGCTCTTGCTCTGTCTCTCAAAATAAGTAAAGTTTAGAATTTATGCTAATGAGGTGACAGGGTGGATGGCCCCCAAGATCGTTTCAGGATGGGGGCTGGTCACCAGAAACACCAAATGCGTGATTTCAGCTCCACACCCACCCTGGGAGGAGGGAGAGAGGGCTGACTATTGGATTATAAAAACTCCCTAACAAGGAGATTCAGAGAGCCTCTGAGTTGGTTAAAACATGAAGGCGCAGGGTGGGCTGGGCTGCAACTGCAGAGGGTGAGGAAGCTCCGGGCCTCACCCCCATACCTTGCCCCCTGCATGTCTTCCATTTGACTGTTCATTTGTATCTTTTATAATAAACCAGTAAGTATAAGTCAAGTGTTTTCCTGAGTTCCATGAGTCATTCTAGCAAATGATAGAACATGGGGGCTGGGGTGATTGCGGGAACCCCTGAGTTTACAGTCAGCCCAGCAGAAGTGTGGGTAGCCCAGGCACCCCATTTGCAACTGGCAGCTGAAGTGGGGGTCTTGTGGACCTTTAAGTTGTAAGATCTGACGCTAACTCCAGGTAGACGGTGTCAGAATTGGTTTGACTCGCTGGACACCCAGCTGGAGAATTGGCTGTCGGTGTGGAAAAAACCCCACATAGGAAACAATGACAAAAACGGAGCTCTCCCGCTGCAGAGTACAAGGACCAGGCTGGGTGCATGCTCTCTCTCTTGGCAACAGGCACAAAAAAGTTTGAAACAAGGGGCAAGTCCCCATCAGGAGGCTCCCCTTATTGCCATGAAGAGCTTCCAACCAGAGCTGCTGCAGAAGAACATTCTAGGCAGCCACCACTGTTGGCGAGAGAGCGCGTCTATACCAGTAACGGAGACCACCACAGGCATCCGCCTAGAGCCTGGCCCTTTTACTTCTGCCCGAAAGCAGAGTGTATGATTCTATATTAGGAGATTTTATAGTATCTTTTTTTCGTTGTTTATTTATTTTGAGACTGCACTTGTGCGCATGACAAGCAGGAAACAGGCACAGAGAGTGAGAGAGAGAGAGAGAGAGAGAGAGAGAGAGAGAGAGAGAATCCCAATCAGGCTCCCCTCCCATTGTCAGCTCAGAGCCCGATGCGCGGCTGGAACTCACGAACTGAATCTGAGATCGTGACCTGAGCCGAAATCAAGGGCAGGCCGCCCAACCTACTGAGCCACTCAAGCGTCCTTATTTCAGGATTTTTTATGTCGAATATCCATATAATAAGTGTGAGTAATTTGGAAATGCTACCCATCTTATCCTGGGTCTTCTGAAAAACAGAGTTTGACGCAAGGACTAAGGACTAAGGTGCTAACAGTTTATTGGGGAGAAGAAGGAAAGCGAGGGAGGCCAGGGGAGGTGGAATGCAGCGCGTGATGTGTGACCACGCTGGCTGCATCCTCACAGCAAGCGGGCGTGTCCCTCCGCGTGGGGATGTGGCCAGAGGGCCACGAGGAGGAATGGCACCTTGGAGCAGTCCCAGGAGAGACAAACGAGGGCAAATGTATCTGCCCAGCCGCTCCCCATCTCCTGTTTCTTGTTGGTCAAGTTTCACCCCCATCGGAATGAAAGCACCCATTCTTAGGGGTCATCGCCAAGTTCCTCGGGGGTGAGACCCATGCCTTGTGAGGTGGCATTTTCTCCCATTCTTTTTTTTTTTTAAATTTTTTTAACATTTATTTATTTTTGAGAGACATAGAGACAGAGTATGAGCAAGGGAAGGGCAGAGAGAGAGGGAGACACAGAATCCGAAGCAGGGTCCAGGCTCTGAGCCACCAGCACAGAGCCCGACGCGGGGCTCGAACTCACAGACCACGAGATCATGACCTGAGCCGAAGTCGGCCGCTCAACCGACTGAGCCACCCAGGCGCCCCTCTTTTTTTTTTTTTAATAATTTGTCAAATTGGTGTCCATACAACACCCAGTGCTCATCCCAACAAGTGCCCTCCTCTGTGCCCATCACACACTGTCCCCCCTCCCACACCCCCCTCTCCCCTCAGTTTGTTCTTAGTCTTTGAGAGTCTCTTATGTTATGTCTTCCTTCCTCTCTGTGGCTTTTTTTTCTTCCTTCCCCTCCTCCCCTACCCCCTGGTTTTCTGTTAGGTCTCCCAAAGCCTACCTATGCGTGGGAACATATGGCATTTGTCTCTCTCTGCCTGACTTATTTCACTCAGCATAATACCCTCCAGTTCCATCCATGTTGCCACACATGGCCAGATTTCATTTTTTCTCATTGCTGCACGGTATTCCATTGTATATATACACCACATCTTCTTTATCCATTCATCAATTGATGGACACTTAGTCTCTTTCCATGATTTGGCTATTGTCGAAAGTGCTGCTATGAACATTGGGGTACACACGCCCCTATGCATCAGCAGTCCTGTGTCTCTTGGGTAGATTCCTAGCAGTGCTATTGCTGGGTCCTAGGGTAAATCTATTTTCATTTTTTTGAGGAACATCCACACAGTTCTCCAGAGTGGCTGCACCAGTTTGCATTCCCACCAACAGTGCAAGAGGGTGCCTGTTTCTCCACGTCCTCGCCAGCATCTATAGTTTCCTGATTTGTTCATTTTAGCCACTCTGACTGGTGTGAGGTGGTATCTCAGTGTGGTTTTGATTTGTGTTTCCCTGATGATGAGTGACATTGAGCATCGTTTCATGTCTCTGTTGGCCATCTGAATGTCTTCTTTGGAGAAGTGTCTATTCATATCTTCCGCCCATTTCTTCACTGGGTTATTCATTTTTCGGGTGTGGAGTTTGGTAAGTTCTTTATAGATTTTAGATACTAGTCCTTATCCGATATGTCATTTGCGATTATCTTTTCCCATTCTGTTGGTTGCCTATCAGTTTTGTTGGCTGTTTCTTTTGCTGCGCAGAAGCTTTTTATCTTGATGAAGTCCCAGTAGTTCATTTTTGCTTTTAATTCCCTTGCCTTTGGAGACTGTCGAGTAAGAATTTGGTGTATCTTAGGTCAAAGAGGCTTTTTCCTGCTTTCTCCGCTTGGATTTTGATGGTTTCCTATCTCACATTCAGGTCCTTCATCCATTTTGAGTTTATTTTTGTGAGTGGTGTAAGGAAGTGGTCTAGTTTCACTCTTTTGCATGTTGCTGTCCAGTTCTCCCAGCACCATTTATTAAAGAGGCTGTCTTTTTTCCATTGGATACTCTTTCCCACTTTGTCAAAGATTAGTTGGCCATATACTTGCGGGTCCATTTCTGAGTTTTCTATTCTATTCCATTGGTCCGTGGGTCTGTGTTTGTGCCGATTTCCTCCCATTCTAAAAGTGGAGAGTGGCCCAGTGCTGGGGGTATGCCGGACGAGAGGAATAAAGCAGACTGCTGAGTGAACCTGAGCGAGCACCCACGGTCTGCAGCTGCAGGTGCTATTCTGTTTGGGTCCCGAAGTGACTTTGAAGCCAGTAGAATCGGTACCACGTGTTCACTGCAGATGGACAGTTTCCCCCTCTGCAAAATGAGGCAGCTGACTGAGGATGAACTTCATGTCCTCCAACTCCCAATTCTGACTGGGTTTTTTTTTGGGGGGGAAGGCCACCAGGGGCCCAGCACAGCCCACTCACACCTCCACCTGCTGCTGCTGTGACCACGCTCCCACAAGCCATCTTCCAGCACAGCGCAGCCAAGGCCCAAGAACAGAATTCTCATTCTCCAGGGACCCATAAGTGAATCAGACTCCGTCTCTACTATCTGATTGCTAATAATAGCCACCCCTAACACCACCTTTTATTGTAGCAACAGCTCTGTGTCTGGCCTAGAAGCATGAACGTACACACACACGTCCTGTTTCCTCCTGCCCGCCACCTTGTAGATCTGCGTCATTTCCCCATTTTACAGATGGAAACACTAAGGCTTGGATGATGCTCTGGGATTTGGCCAAGATCATGAAGGAGTAAGGGGAGCCTGCTGCAGACTGAAAACACACTCTAGTTGGAATATTACAGGGAAGTCGACTGAAGAACATACTAGAGGGGGGCCCAGTTTTCCTTAATCGGGCAGCTTTTCTCAATATGCTATAAAGTGGTTTGTGGCCAATGCCCCTGCACTCGCTTCAGGCTAAGGGTCCTGGGTGGCCTCCTGTCTGGGCATTTGTGTGTGTGTGTGTGTGTGTCCCCCTCCTCGGTGCAGCACGACCTGATAGCTAGAGGGCTGAGCCTGGGCCCCCATTATGGGTCATGATCCAGGCAGAGCTCCCGGGCACACGACTCGTAGGCCGAACTTGTGTCATCAGGCTTTGGGGTCCTCTCGTCCTTTGCCCACACTTTGCGCCCCTCCTCCCTGGTGAGACGTCCCCTCGAGCAGCTGGCCTGGAGCATCTGGCCACCCCTGAGACACTGAACCCAAATCACCCTGGCATGGGGCCGGTGTTGTATGAAGAGCGCCTCTTCCAAATCCTATCAGGAATTAGACGCCCGGGACACCGCGGCCATTCCCCTCAAGGGAACAGACAATAAGTGGAAATACTTTTTAAGCCAAGAAGTTGTTGCTCTAAATTTGCCAAGACTGGGTCGATATTTGGCTTCAATCCCGAGGACAAATATCGGTATGGGGAAAAGTTTTATAGTTGTGAGTGTTCTCCGAACCGATGAATGCCGCCAATCACATGTGGTACCGATGGGCAGCGAACTGGGTGTTTGAAAATGTTAGCTTTCCTTGGTTGAGAAGCAAAAGACACATTTTTAGAAAGTATTTTCAAAAAGGGAAAAGGGGCACAATACAAACATAAAACAGAAGAGATGAGGCTGATAGTTGGCGATCAACGTTCAGTAACAAAACCGCGTCGTGTTTGTCGAGCAAGTCGTTGCCCACTTGCAATGTCCTGTGCATGCCTGTCGGGGGGACTTCCTCACTGGGGGTGGGGGGGTGGGAATCTCTTTGGGCTCTCCTCCACCCCCCCCCGGATCCCTCACCAATGTGAAGTCTGTTTATTATTTTTTTAATAAAACTTTTAATGTTTATTTTTGAGAGAGAGAGAGAGAGAGAGACAGAGCATGAGTAGAGGAGGGGTAGAGAGAGGGAGACACAGAATCCAAAGCAGGTTCCATAACTCCAAGCTCTCAGCACAGAGCCCGATACGGAACTTGAACCCACGGACTGCAAGATCATGACCTGAGCCAAAGTCGGACGCTTAACCAACTGAGCCACCCAGTCGGCCCTCTCCCAATCCCATTTGGGTGCCTAGCATATCCTGGCTTGGAGGTTGGGACCCGGGTCTAGACCGAAGGCCTCTGGGAACGGAGGATGCCTTGACTTCGTGGGTCACCCGTCTGGATCCGAGCAGGACCCATCTGGCCGGGGGAGCACCCTGGAAGTCGGTGGGCCCCGTAAATGGGTGCCAAGTCTTGGGGCTCATCCACCTCCACCCCGCACTGGTAGGTGGGCACTTGCCCTGTGAGTGTCCCCATGCTGGAAGGAGTGCGACATTAAAGAAATAAAGAGAACATTATAATGGGTTGAGAGAGAAATGGCAGAAAAAAGGAAAAAGCCTTCCTTTCTGCTTTTTGAACACGGGGCCCTGTAATTTCTCTGTGCACTTGGCCCGTGTGGCCAATCCTGTATGCAGGTTGTGCTGGCGCCAGCTCCCACCGGCTCCCAACTCCGTGTTCAGTGATATCATGTTAGAAGCCAGAAGGGCCATGGTGACAACATTAACAGTACAGAAATCAGGCAAATGCTGCAAAACAGGACTTTTTTTTTTTTTTTTTTTTAGAGCTGATTGTTAAACATTTACCAGCACACCATCACACAGGGCATTAAATAACACTGGAAGCTTCTTACTCTTGTACTGACTAAGCCTGAAAGCCCACACTTCTATGGGGACAGTGCAGAGCCAGGGAAGGAAGGCCAGGGAAGAAAGCCAGGCACTGACCCAAACCACTTCGCCGCTGTTACAGGGATGAGGAAACAAGCTCAGAGAGGTAATGGGACTCACCCAAGACCACACAGCAGGACAACTGTTGAGCTCACACTTGAATCCAAAGTCCTAGCTCTTCGGAGGAGAGCTCTTTAGAGCTGCATGCCCCCGTCCCTGCACAGTGCCTAGCGCGGGGCTCTGAGCTTCGAGAATCACTAGGCCCAAAGTGGCCAGGAGGAGCAGACAGGAGGGGAGCTGGGGGAAGCACCCGGAAGTCCCAACCCTGCAGTTCTGTCCCCTTGCAGGATCTTCACAGCCTGAGGCAGAGGCCTGTACAAATGAGCATCAGGACAGAACGTTCCAGCGGCCAGCGACTGCATCAGAGGCACAAATATTTGCTAAACCCCGGGGCCTCCCAGACATGCTGGCAGGATTGGGGACAGCAAGTGTACGGAGCCTCTTCCTCTGGGGCCCGGGAATCCAGAGAAGGTCAGAGCTCCCTGGAAGAGGTGTCCCCTGACCCCGTTCTCTTGGTCACATTTGTGTACTAGTCTCTCACCCCCCGCAAGTAGGTAAACTATCACAAAGCACCTTCTCAGCCGTGAGCGCAACAGAGAGCTGACCCCCATTTTACAGATGAGGAAACCCAGGCCCACAGGGGGAAGAGACCAAGTGAAAGGGCTGGGACCTGGGAGAGCCCGAAAGCTACCACCCAACACCGACAGTCTCCCATCCCGCACTGGGTCTGCTGCCCCCTTTCTCAAGAACTTCCCTGAAGCCTCGGACTAGTTGGACCTTTAAAGGTGGACTAGCTGGTAGTCCCTGACCGACTGCCAAGCCATCTCTGGTCAGACTGTGCTTCTCCCCCCCTTTTCTCACCTCCCAGCTCAGGGAGCCCTTCCAGCCCCCACACCCTCTCCCAGTCTTGCCCTCCCTGCCTTGCCCAGCTCAGACCTCCAGTCCGAGAAGCTGTCCTGGACTGGTCCCGCCCACAGGGCTCTGGCCGTGGCCAGCATGGGAGCATGAAGGACTGGAGGCAAGGGTCTGGATCCTAGTTGCGGCTCACCAATTTGCGGGGTGACCTGGGACTCCCCTGCTCCCTCCGAGTCTCAGGCTGCTCACCCGGACTCAGCTCTCCAGCCTCACCAGGGAACCGAGAGCCTGGGTGGGAAAATTCTGGCAGTGGACACAGGCCACGGCAGCTGCCGGGGTTCTTGTCACCGTGGGCATTGTCCAAACTTTGGGCTCCATTCAGAGCCATTGTCATCCGGCCACACCTTGTATTGTCTTCTGGCTCTGGGGAGGGGGATGGGCTGGGGGAGGCCCGTGTCTGGCCTGAGAGGTCAACTGGGGTGGATGCTGTGGGCCCGCAACCCCTGCTCTCCGCCACTGGCCCCAGTGAGCCAGACCTGGGCGTGGGGCTGGGATTTGGGGGCGCTGCAGCAAGAGAGGTTGGAGGCCGCCTGGAGTCCCAGCCCCTAGGCGGTTGTGCCCTTCGACCCCCCAGGGTGTTAACAATTTTTTCCAGTTAGGAGCAAATTCCCTCTCCGTGCCAGCAAAATTAGAAAGGGCCCCTGGGAAGTGCTGGAGTCTTCCCTCCCCCCACCCCGCCCCCAACCCTCACAGACTCTTGAAGGGCCACAATGCATGGAATCAGAGACTGTCACAGCGATGCACCTCATTGTACAGAAGGGAAAACTAAGACCTAAAAAGATACGGGGACTTGCCACCACCACCGTGGAGACGGTAGTGTGTTCAGAGGGAGGGCCCTTGTCTTGAGGCTTCGTGGGCCTTCCAAGCACCAGCTTTTTATTTAGTTAGAATGTCATTTTGAGTTGCTTCGGGGGTTGAGGCCCTTTCGGAGTCACCCATTGGCCCCGCCACTGCTCCGGGTCCTCCGACGTCTGAGGCGGAAGCGGGACCGATTCCCACCGGCGGCGCCGAGCGACCTCCTGGAGCGGGTTCCGAGGCTCTGGACTTTCGGACACCACAGGACTCGGCAGCGCTCCAGAGGGAGCGGGGCGGGCTTCGGGGGCGGGGCCAGCGGCTGCGACTCCGCCCCCCGGCCTAAACCCACTCGGGTAAACAGGCGGCCGCGGCGCCTGGGGGCTTCTGCCGCAAGCCGGGCGCCGAGTTACATCACGGTTCCCGGGAGCTCCCTGCCCCGGCGGCCAGGTCCCCGCGGCCCTCGCCCGCCCGCCCGCTGCCGCCGGGGTCCGAGGAGCAGAGGGTGGCTAGGCGCCCGCCTGCCTCGGGACTGCAGGGCAGGGAGGCCTCCGCGCTCTCCCCGGAGGCCCGGTGCGGCTCCGCGATCAGGCTCCGCTCGAGGGTGGGGCCTCTGCCTCGGCGGCGCAGAAGCTGCGCCTCAGTTTCCCCATCTCTAAAACCAAGGGCTGCGTTAGGACTGTGTGTCTCCCAGCTGGGGGACGATGAGACGCTCTATGAGCCCCGGGCGAAGGGCGGCCCCCGGGATGGGCAGTGACTCTGACTCGGCTTTTGACTTTGGCCCAGCGGTGGGTCCTCGCAAAGCCGCCTGACCCAGAAGGCAGTCGCGGCCCCCCGAGGGCCTTAGGGACCACTCGGCCTCGCAGAAGAAGGATGACTTTGCAGTCTCCTAGCATCCCCCTCGCCCCACGTGCTGCGGACACAGACCCTCTGGGTAAAATGAGAAACTTAGTCGCAGGCCACCACTCGCCCAGCGCTTTGGAAAAGATATTGGGTGGCACGACCCGGGGCGGAGGGAGATTTCTGCGCGACATCAACAGCTTCCCCCTTGGGGCCTGAGAGGCACAGGCTGCCTGAGGAGGCAGCGGGCACCTCGCGCTCCGGAGACACTCGCGCAGAATGTGAGCCAGAGCTGGGGAGGGAGGCAGCAGAAGGGATGCTTGCCCAGATCTGGGGGGCTGGGGGGGGGGCTGCCCAGTCCTGGGACCCGAGGGTTTGGTGCGCCTACGCTGTCCAATAAGAAAACCACTAGCCTCGCTAGCTGCTGTGCACTTGAAATACAGGGTGGGGACCCACTCAGAACCCCAGAGTTGGCAGGAAGATTATTTTAAGACATCTGAGAGTCAACCAATGCAGGAAAAAAGCTTCCTCAGAACTTCCCTTATCTGACTTGAAAGCCTCAACTTAGGGGAAGTGAGGCTACCATAAATCTGTCTTCAAGAGAGTTTTATGGCCCAGAAGAAGGAGGGACCATCCATACCCGTATAGATAAATATTATCGCCAACTTTCTATCGTATGTTCTCCAAAAAATCCATTTGTCTTTCCTAAAGAAATCTATTCGTTTTTCCCATTGAACTGTTTCCCTCCACTCGCTTTTGCCTACTAAGGTGGCTAGACCTTTACCTGTAATAATTTAAGGAGACTGCTACTTCCTTTGTTCCTTTGTTGGCTCCCGTGTGCATACAAATACCCCCTTTTTCTCCTGTTAATTTGCCTTTTGTCAACGTAGTCCCAGCAACTGCACCTATGAGGGTAGGGGAAACATTTTTTCCCCTCCCCTACAATGGCTAATCGGCACTGACAAGTACAAGAAGTGTAACATACACACAGGATTTCGAAGACAGCATGAGATTAAGGAATGTAAAATATATCGATAATAACTCCAAATATTGATTGCATGTGAAATCGTACTCCGGATGAGTTGGGTTAAATGAAATATGTTATTAAAATTAATTTCACCTGTTTCCTTGTACCCTTTTCATGTCTCCTAGGAAAACTTTTAAAAACATACGCGGTTGGTGTTCTATTCCTATTGGAAAGAACTGCTAAGTGCCAGGTAACCTTGTGTCTTTGGGTCTGCTTTTACCAGACAACAGCACCAGGCTTTATTAACTGAATGCTCTACTTCCGGTCCAGAGCAGCTTGGGCAGTGGGGGGCAGAGAAGGGGGAGGCGCTGTGCCAGCCCTCGGGGAAGCTGCCAAGCCCCTCTTGGCTCTCGGCGCAGCCTGGCTGGGTCCTCCTGAGCGGGACGCTCAGGCCAGCGGAAGGCTGGGCAGAGGGTCCGGGGCCTGCCAAGGCTCTGGGAACCTAGGGAAGGAGCTTCATGCAGGGCAAGGGTTCAGAAGACAGTGTGGCCAGTGGCCAGGAACCACGGCTGGCCCTTCAGAGCTGTTCCCATGGCCAGCACCACAGACCAGCCTTTCAGCCGCCCAGTCCCAGGCCTCGCCGCCCGGCACCTCCCGGCCGTCTCCTAGTGGCAACGGAGCCTCCCGCCAGCCTTGCCAGCACCACCTGGCTATGATAGAACAGGCTCCTCTGCTCTCTCATTCCCTTTGCCACCTCCCGTCCCCCAGGCGCCGCCTGATGCCAAGATATTTCTGATAGTCATTCAGGGGGTACGGGTTGCAGTTTTGAGAAAAGAGATAGCCCAGGCTCAAAAAAAAAAAAAAAAAAAAGGAAAGAAAAGAAAAAGAAGAAAAGACAACTACAGCTGGTGTTCTGAGTAACAGCCCGCACCTAGCAATTTGGAGGGATGGTCTTGTTTGGTTGACCCAGGTTTAACCCCTGCAGCTGATACAAATGTGACAGCTTTAGAGCCAAGTAAAGCTAACCAGACCTGTGCACGGTTAAACAAGCTTATCTAACCTTCCTGTTTCTTCTCCTATATGAACTTGCTCATAATAATAAGAGCCAACGCTCTGACCATGCTTCTTATGTGCCAGGCACTGTGCTAGCAGCTTCCGTTACTAGCCAGCACCACTTAATTTGAATCCAATTAGATTTTAGGCACAAAAAACAACCCTATGAGATACGCACCATTATTATCCATGCTTCGTGGGTGAAGAAACTGAGGCACTGAGGTTTGGTTTTTTTTTTTAATTATTTTATTTGAGAGAGACAGAGATAGCGCGAGTGCGGGAGGGCCAGCCCAGAGCCCGATGCGGGGCTCGAATCCACGGGGAACCGCGAGATCATGATCTGAAACCAAGAGCCGGACGCTTAACGGACTGAGCCACCCAGGCGCCCGGAGGCACAGAGAAGTCAAATAAACTTGCTCAAGGTCACTCAGTGAGAAAGGTGCAAAAGCGGTACGGAAACCTGGCAGTCTGGCTTCAGCATTTGTTCTCCGAACCACCGCCTTACACAGCCTCTCCCAGGATGCTGAAGGAATCTAGCGTGTTTTATTTTCCTTGACTGGTTCTTTCATGATATGATAAGCCCGTGGCACGTGCCACAACCTAAAAAGGGGCCGTGATTGGCGTTAGCAGGTTAAAAATGATGAGATGGGACAGGGACCACACTTGTGGAGAAGAAGAAACTCCTGGAAGAAAAAGATCTATTTCTCTACGTGGCCCGAGAGCGTCCCGGCTGGGAATGGGTGCAGCTTGTGAGAAGACGGACCGCAGCCAAAGGTTGTTGGGGCCCGGGGTTGACAGGTACCCCCAGCTTAGCCAACTGCCTGGGCGGGCTTAGAAAAGTGGCGCCATGTCTGTTTCGCACATACGGGTGGGGGTGGAGGGCTAAATCACTGTGAATGAGGACAGGAGAACAAGAGGGGAAAGGGGGAAAGGGAGGACCCAAAAAGAAGATGCCAGCAAGCCGTGACCTGAGTGGGGTGTGGCAGAGCAGGAAATAGCTGATGGGCTTGAAAACAAGAGAGCCGCCGCCGCTCGTCTGCCTGCTTGTTCTGAGTTGGGATGTTGATCTTCCTCATCCTCCTGACCTTTGGTCAAAGTCTAACGCCAACGCTGTTTGCGCCAGAGGGTGCCGAGGGGCTGGAGGGAGAGAGTCCGGCTCGGCTCGGGGAGCAGCGGGCCTCGAGGCCATGGGCAGATGGGGAGCCGCTGGGTGGGAAGTGCTGCCACCCTCACGGTTGTTGGGGGTGGGGATCACAGGGTTCCTGCCGGTTGCAGGTTGGACAGTACATAAGGGTGTCCAGCCGAAATGGTGTCTAGTCCCTGCAATCCAGGACATGCTCTGCTCCCCAGTCGGGTGTCCTGGTGCAGGGCTCTGGCTGCCCCGAGTGCTTCCTTTTCCGGGTCCGTGTGGGCCGGCGGTTGCCCTGTGGGTAGCATCTGCTGACAGCTGAAGAATGGAGGCCCCTCAGATAGCAGTCTCTTGGGTCCCACACATAGCGTGGGTCCCGGGCTGCTGCTCTAGACCCTCCAAAGTAAGAGAAAGCCCCCCTCGGGCCTCCCAGGCCTTCCTTACTCTGACTCCTGACTCAGCCTCCCACTTTTTTCTGAGGGCTCCCTAGGCCAGCCTCCCCTGGGCAGTCCGCCTCTGCCAGTGTGTCCTGTCTGTGGCACCTCAAAGACACAGAGATGGGGCCCACGATGGGAACCCCTAGAAATACACTAGTATTGGAATTTGCTAACTAGAGTTTTGGCATCATTTTAAGAAGTTAGGGGCACCTGAGTGGCTCAGTCGGTTAAGCATGTGATTCTTGACCTCGGCTCAGGTCAGGATCTCATGGTTTCGTGGGTTCGAGCCCCACTTCGGCTTTGCGCTGACGGCATGGTGGAGTCCGCTTGGGATGCCTCTCTCCCTCTCTCCGCCCCTCCCATGTTTGAGCATGTGCACGCTCTCTCTCTCTCAAAATAAATAAACATTAAAAAAAATTTTTTTAAGTTAGAGCCGACTCAAGAGTTTGTTCCTTTATTTATCCATTTGTTCCATTTATTCATTTATATTGACCTATGCGCCAGCTACATTGCTTTTGTAATTTAGCGTCATGACGTATCTTTAGGTATTTTTATTCCCAAGTTACCAATGAGGAAGCTGAGCTGGTATTCAGCCCCTGCCTGGATTGTACCGGCTTCCAGCTCCGGAGGGGCGGGGCTGGGGCAGCCTGGGCTGGACCTCCCACTGAAGGAGGGGATGAGGGGAGCTGGGTGCGCCTGCGGGCCACAGACACACGTAAGACACATAAGAGCCGCACCGAGCCCCTCAGAGAGGGGCTTGTGAAAGAGAAGACACAAAGATAGGGGCCTCGCACAAAGATAGAAAATAGGGAGGGAGGGACGGGGTGCTCCCAGGGCCTTGGGGAAGCAGGAAGAGGCTAGAGGGATGGGAAGCTGGTGGGGGCCCCATGGAACCCGCCCCACAGAGGTCTCCTGGCCTAACGTGATGGGATTACCTTGCCGGTGGGGCAATGCCTTCTCCTCTGAACTGAGCAGGGGGGAGGGACTCCAGCTGGGTGAGCTGGGCCTTCCCTGTCCCCAGGTACTCTCTAGGGCAGCCGTCTGGAGGGGGACCACCTCCATCCGTGGCAGGTGGGAGAGGATGAGCTACTGATCACAACGCATGGCGCTTTTCCTCCAAGACCTCCTACCTTTCTCCCCTCCGTAATAAGCACCTAAGAAAGGCATAACATGAGAAAGCGGGCTGACCAAGTCCAGTGATGTGCCTGAGGTCACAGAGGTAGGCTGGGGTGCAGCCAGGATGCCAACTTGCCTTTGCTGGTCTGGTGGAGGAACTTGGTGCAAACCCCAAAGCCGGAGCCAGGAATGGGGTGCTGGGAGCAAAGCTGGAGAGGGGGGGAGTGGGTGATCAAACATCCCCGCCCCCAAACCCACCTTCCCAGCACCTCCCTATTCTGAGCCAGGAAGGAGAGGCTAGCGGCCTTTTAGGGCCGTGACTAGTGGCTCCCGTGTGGCCACACACAGAGGTCCTGCATGCTGAGAAAGAAAGCAGTTGAATGAATGAATGAATGATGAGGGAGAGAATGCATGCAAGGCCATGTCTGGAGGTCTGTGTGTGCGCAGGGGTGCTCCTGAGTGGAGGTGACATCCTTCTCATCCGTCTCACCTCCTGGGAGTCCCACCTTGCCAGGAGGCCTCCATTCCAGGTGACAGAGCACAGTGCTGGGAGTGAGGAACCCTAGGCCTGCTCGACCCCCGGATCCCCTGCTTCCTGGTGGTGAGACTTCGAGCAAGTCACTTCACCTCGGCTTCCTCCTCTGCACAACAGGCCTATGAACCCGTAGCTCAGGGGATGGTGGTGCGTGACAGTCCGCGAAGCTTCGTGAGCTATGAGTCTCTGCACTGGTATTATCTCCATTACGAGAAGAGTCAACGGCCCTGGACAGAGTCCACGGGCGGCGGAGGGGGGAGGAGAGAGGACAGGAGATGGGGAAGGGAGGAAGATCGAGGAGGGAAGGCTGAGCAGGGCTGGGGAGCAGTGCACACCCCGGGCGGGCCTGTACTAGACGAAGGGGTGCGCTTGCTCGTCCCAGGCCAGACAGTCCCCCGTGCGCATGTGCGCCGTTGGCTGCGCAGCCGGGCGTGGGTCCCCCCAACCCCTCGGGTTCACTTCCTCCAGGAGCACTGCTCCGTCCCAGCTCATGCTGCAGCAAGTTCACATGCTCACCGGTGTTCACAGCCTCACTTAGTCCATCTGGTTGTCCCATGACAGTAGGTGACAGTTGTCCCAATTTTCTGCCTGTGTAAACTGTGCTTCAGGAAGGTGAAGTGACTTGCCTAAGGCGACACGGCTAAGAAGCGGCAGAGGTGGGATTTGAGCCAAGGACAGGCACCAATCTTCCCTGGCCACTCGAGCACGGAGTGTGGGCCCCTTTCCCTCCAGGCCCCTGGCCCCGGGAGCACATTCCTAAGATCAGGGAGGGCCCTTGTTCTGCTCCGTGAGGCCTGTCTTGACTTGTCGTGGGGTGCGGAGCCTGGCATCCTGGCGGAAGCATATCAGGTCACAGTGACAGTCCCGGCTCCCCAGGGATAGGCTCTTGGGGGGTGGGTAGTGCTGTACCGCCACTGAACCTGGAGCATGGGGCCAGCCAATCAGGGAGCCCCTCAAAGTCCGGAAGGATGCTGGCTACCGGAGAGGCTGCCGAGGCTGGCTCGGTTCTGGGCAGGCCCTGCTGAGGGCGGTTCATGGAGAAACCCGTGGTTGGATGGGCCCTGGGGGCCGTGTGGGCCTTTTGTGTCCAAGCCCAGCCCCACGTCGTGGGGTCATCTCCCACAGGCCTCCCAGCCAGGCCGAGCAGTGGACAAAGCCTCCCCAGTTCCCCCAAATGCCTTCTGGAACTCTTTGCCCTCGAGGGCTTCAGGCTGCCACTTCTGGGTACAAACAGGGACCGTGGTCCCAGACGGGGCTCAGGCTGATCACGGCCTCCAGTGGGCTGTGGTCAGTGTGTCAGCACACGGGGCCAGGGCACAGGTCGCAGGAAGCCCCTGGGACTCCTGGACAGGGCCACTCGGAAGATCGCTGTGGTTACGGAGGACACTGCCAGGGGCCACAGCGCCCTTCTGGTGGCCTGCCAGAGATAAGGAAACATGGGTGCTTTCCCTTAATTGGACAAGCCCACTGAAGGTCTTTTGTCCCTATTAGGATTGTCCTGGTGTGTTTACCGGCCGTCGCCTCAGAATTGGGATAGGAATGAGGCCAGAGCTGGGACTGGGAGCCAGATGGGGGTGAAGATGGGCGGGGCTGGGCCGGGCCGGGCCGGGGGGCACCCAGGGCTGACAGCCAGAGGTTTGAAAGCAGGAGATGTCATTGGCCGTGAGCCTCTGCAGGGTGTGTGCCTCTCCCGCCGCTGGGGGTGAGTTTCATGACGACCACAGCCGGCCCTCAGCCCCTGGTGGCCTCGATCTGCAGGCCTCCTCTTGTGGTGGGGCTGACTTCCTGCCTGTCTGGGTCCCCGTGCCTTTCACACTCGTTACTCAGCCCCAGACATGCACTCCTTCCCCCAAGCCGAGCCATGGGACGCCCACTCCGGGGCCGGTGCTGTTCTGAGTCTGGGGGAGGGAGACGAGATGTGGCTTCCCGGGGCCACTCACCTCCTACACCGTGGCCTGGGCGCCAATGCCACCTGCGTCCCACCCCATAGCACCATCGCCCATCCCACACCCTGCCTCCCGAATCCTCTCTGGACCCTGGGGGCTGTTACTCTCACCGTCCCTATGGTAGAGATGGGGAAACTGAGCTCGGTCAGGGGACATCTCTGCCCGCCCCCGCCCCCGGAGCCACTCCACCGTGCTAGGACCCCACACACTCTGACAGCACCTCACGACTTACCGCCAACTTTTGTCTTTTGCAGGAGGCCTTCTCTGAGCCCACCGGCCACAGGCCACCCCACCCTCGGCACCCCAAAACCCTAACTGGTGTTGCCTCCTTCCCAAGGGGACCTTGGGGACTTGGCTGTCCTCCTACCCTTCCCCACTGCCCTGCCCAGGTTCCCAGTATCCGAGCCAGCCAGGGGTTTCTGCGTAAGCAGAGCTGGTGAGGAGGTGGGGGGGGGGGTGCGAATGCAGGGTGCTGGCGATGGCTGGGAGAAGCCGTGTCCAGCCTGGTCAGAGGGATTCTTCGGTTGGGTCCCCTGCCCTGGGACGAACCTTGCAGTCTGGCCCCTGGGCCTGCTCGGACTTGTCAGAGCCCTGGGCCCCTGAGGTCATGGAGACCTCCCGAAACCCCCTCCCAGGAGAGCTATTCAAAGGTAGACAGGCCTGATGAGGTGCTAATCACCGAGCTAATTGGAGCCAGTGTGAGCTACAGATGGCCTGCAGGAGGGGAGGGGGCTGCCGGCAGAGGGCGAGGCGGGAGGCCCAGGTCCAGAGGGCCGTGTTTGTTCAGGAATGGTTGACTCACTAGCGCTGACCAGCTGCTTTGAAATGCAGCCCGGTCCCCTCTACACCTGGGCCCTGGCTCTCCCTCTGCAGAAGGACTCGTCTCCTGAGGCCCTGTTCGTTGGAAGGGTTTGCTGAGCGCTTTGCCGGGGCAGAACGCTCTGCTCCGGGGAGCCCTCGAGGAGAAGGGAGGCCCCCCCCTACCCTGCCCCGGGGCCTCCAGGCTTGCGGCAGCCCAGGCAGACCCCGGCCTGGGTGCCGTTGGAGGCTGCTTGTGAGACTAGAAGTGACGTCATTGAAGTGGGTCGTCCTGGAGGGGTCTGGTCTCGCCCCGTGCAGGCCCTGACTCTTTCTGGACCCCAGGCCTGCATGGCTTCCTGACGGGGCTGGAGAGCGGGGGTGGGGGGGGGGATGGGACTTGTGCCCCGTGACCATAGAGACCTCCCAGACGGGGGAGGGGGCGGATGAGACTGACCCCGGACAGAGGGCAGGGGAGTCAGTAGGGCCCCTCTGCTGCAACCGGAAAGGCAGCAAGTAGCCCCCTCTTCCCGCGCCCAGATCCCAGACTCCCTGCTTCACAGCCCGCCTGCACAGCGCAGGCGTTCTCAGCGCCCTGGAGCTAGGGAGCACTCTGGCCTCAGCAGGGCGGCGTGTGGCTGTCACTCACCTTGGCCTAGGGGTCTCAGCAGACCCGCAGCTCTGGCCCTGGCTCCCCCTGGCTCCTGTCCACATTCGGCATTCTCTCTGGTCTCCAGGCCTTTATTTAGGCTGTTCACCCCGCCAAGCACCCCCTCCCTGCTCCTCGCCGCCTCGCGCGGTCCTCCCCACTCTGTAGGCTCTGGCTCTCTCTGCAACCCAAACTGCTCTGTGACCTCCCACCTGACCCGCACCCACAGCCCCTGCTCCGGCTCCTCCACACCCCTCGCCAGGCCCAGGCCCCACACTCAGGTAACCGGGAGAGGCTAATGCCCCCAGAGCTAAATGACATGATGGGTACGAAAGACCTTTGGTATAATACTGGTTTCGTAACGTGCTAATAATTGCTCCAATGTTATGAGTCCCTACTTCTGGGCCAGGCATTGTGCTTGGAACTTTCTGTACATGCTTTCTCACGGCAACCCTCCGGGAGCTCTTATTACCTTCACTTTCCAGTGAGGAGATGGAGGCTCAGAGAGGCCAGGCAGCTTACCCAAAGTCACACAGCGACTTTGTGAAGGTCTGGCCACTCCCACGTCATTCCCCTCACAATGAGAGGGGGCTTGTTATTATTATTACTTTTTTTTTTTTTTTTTTTTTGGCCAAGCTGTTTCCTTCCCCCTTTCCCCTCCCTCCCTGCCTGTTATCCTCTACCTGGTGAGTTTGCATCATTACTTGGGCCCCGTGGGTCCAATTAGGGGACCTCCCCAAGGGAGCTGACTGAGGCAATCCCTGCCCCGAGGGGGCCTCCCTGAGCCAAAGTTTTAATTAGCCATCACTGCTCTTCCTGAAACTCTGACCTGCCCAGACTACCGTAGTCCAGCCTGGCTTTGTGGAAAGAGGCGGGACTGGCTTCTAACCCAGTGGCCGGGTGAAGTCACACCAGCATGGCAAGGAGGTGCACCTGGGCCCCCGTCCCACACAGCTCTCCAGGTCCACCTCGGCATTACCTCGCTTAATCCATTAAATGGATTAATAAAATAAACGGCTTAAGTGACTTAATCCATGAAATGGATGAAATAAATTAAATGCATTAATATTTGTAAAGCCCTTAAGCCCGTGCCCTGCCACGCTGGTCTATAATGTTGAAAAAACAAGGCAGGAGGGACAAGGAGAGCATGGAGCAGGGTGGGGGCACAAAGCGATCCTTGGACGTGAGGGTGGCCCGTGTCCGCGTCACCTGGCAATGCCGGGTGGCCAGCCTGCGGGCTGTCAGCATCTACGATGCTTGTCCCCTGTCACATGGGAAGCTTGGGGTTTGGAGGAAGGGAGCGAACAGGTATGGAGAGGAGGCTGCGTGACAGGCGCTGCTTTGAGCATTTTATTTACCGGACGCTGCCTTACAAGACAGGGGTTAGCCTCCCGTTCCACAGACGAGGCAACCTGGGCTCAGACAAGGAGTTAACACGTCCAGGGCCACACAGCCATTAAGAGGCAGGACGGGATTTATGAGGCGCCTGGGCGGCTCAGTCAGCCCCGCGTCGGGCTCTGTGCTGACAGAGCCTGGAACCTGCTTCAGATTCTGTGTCTCCCTCTCTCTCTGCCCCTCCCCCCACCTGCACACACACACACACTCTCTCTCTCTCTCAAATATAAACATTAAAAATCGTTTAATTTTTTAATAATAGAAACATTAAAAAATTTAATAATAAAAACATTTAAACATTAAAAAAATATTTTTAATAATAAAAAAAAAGAGGCAGGGCAGGATTTAGACCCAAGTCTAAGCCCTGTACACTAGGAACTCTGACTCCTCCTGTCCCCCACCTCAGGCCACAGGGTGGTGGTCGGTAAAGGCCAACAGGGCCATACCCCCAGTCCCTCTGCTCCCACTCAGCCTCCCCTCAAGCTCCCGGAAACCCGAGGGCTCTGAGTGTGGGTGTTGGCGTGGAGGACCATGGAAGGGCCTGGAGACCCCTTTCCTGGGGCCCGGCTGTCAGTCTAAGCTGAGACAATGACAGGAGCTCTGAGGTTGCAAGGCTGAGGCCCCGCCCCCACCCCTCCCAGGAGCAAGAGGCCTCCTGACCGTGACCCTGGCCTGGCTTCACGCCTCCCCCTCAGCAGCAGCGGCCGTGCCAGCCTCAGCCAGAGCCAGCCCTCCCGACGCGGTTGCCTGGTAACCAGCCCTAAGTGACGGAAACCCCAGCAGGCCGCTAACGAGGGGGCAGCACCAACCACCTGGCCCAGACCCCACTGCCCCAGCGGCTAAGGCTAAGCGAAGGTTTCCATGGACGGTCCGCCCGCCCGGCCTGCCCACGGTAGGAGGGATGTGCTCTAGCACTGGGTGAGGGGGCCTGGGCAGGGCCAGGAGGAGCTGCGTGGGCAGCCCCCCAAGACCTTCGAACTGGGGAAGCTGCGGGAAGGTAATTCCCTACGGAGGCCGAAGCGAGACGGGCACTGGGCAGGAGTCAGGGCTGCGGGTACGGCCCGCCCAGGCCCAAACCACCATCCTGGAAACAGCTGTGCTGCTCTGCCCAGGGCACAGAGGTGGGGGGAGGGGATCCCCAGAGAGAGGCCCTGGATGGGGAAGGAAAGGAGGTGATTAGGGAGGCTGGCAGAAGTCCAGGCTCGGGGTAGGTTGCAGCCTCCTGCAACACTGAGGGGGAAATGCATCAGCCTCTCCCCTTTGCGCTGGCGCTCCCCCTCCTCTCCTCCTCACACCCCCAGCTCCAGGCTCGGGGCCTCCGAGGAGGGGGCTGCCCGCAGCCTGAAGCTCAGGTGGAGCTCGGCCAGGTGTTTTTCCATCCTGGGTCTGGGGATGCAGACGGAGAGGGGGAGGCCGCGTCAAAACGAGAAGGAAGCCGGTGTGCAGGCTGGACAGGCCATCGGGAGACCTAGGCTCAAGGCCCGCCCACCCCAGACCCTGGCCCCTCTCCGGGCCTCAGTGTTCCCACGTTGAAATGGGCTTGGCGGCAGGCCGTCACGGGTCTGAGGTTTGGCGTCATGGCTCCTGGCTCCCTTCAGGCCCTCATCTCTGGGCCCGAGGCAGTTTTCTGCTTCTCTTCCCTCTCGGATGAGCAGAGCCCTCCTCCGCCATTAATCCTTCACTCCCCAACCAGGGCCGGACCCCACCCGGGGTGCTGGGCACGAGGGTGTCAGCATTCAGGCATTCTGCCCTGGAAGAGGTCCCTGCCCAGTCTAGCTGGGGAGCCAAGCTTGTAACCAGGCCGCATTAGCATAGGGGACGGGGGCTAGGTGAAGGCGGAAAGGAGTTTGCAATAGAGGTGACCAAACCCAGCCTAGGGCTCCGGAAGGCTTCCCACGGGAGGGGGCCTGAGCTGTCTTGAAGACCGGCCGGAGTTAGCGAAGAAAGAGCTGGACAAGCAGCAGCGGCCAGGGCTCTCAGGCAAGGAGAGGTAGAGAGAGATGCCCCGGCAAGGCCCTGACGCTGCTCTGGGGGGCTCTAGCGGTAGGCTGGTTGGAGAGGGCCAGTGAGGGGGCAAGCAGAAGCCAGAGTGGGAAACTGGATCCTGAGGGTCCGGGGGGGGGTCATGGGAAGCTCCAAGCTGGGGGGTGTCAGGGTCAGATGTGGGCCTTAGAAAGACCTCTCTAGAGGTAGGTAGGCGATGTTTCCCACTGCTTATGAAACCAAGCCAGACCCATTCTCCACCCCCCACCGCCACCCCCACCCTGCCCTGGTGGCTGGGCTCTGGCACAACCAGAATGGGAGACCCTACATAGTACGCCCCAAGCTTCAGGCCTCTCTTGGGCAGCCCATCCCTACATGAGCACACGTCACCCTGAAATGCTGCAGTCTGTTTCCTATCTGTCTCTCTCAGTGCATGGGAAACGGCGCTGGAAGGAAGGATGGGAAGGATGGTTAATCCACCCCACCTGTAGTTAATCAAAGAGCCCCCCCCCCCGCCCCCCCGCAGCAAGGTCCCCAAATTACTGTGTGTGGGCTTTTTTCTGTCTAGTCAGTGGGCTGGAAGCCACGGACTCCCAGAGGGGCCCGGTGAAAGCCCGTCTCCCTTCCTGGTCTTTGGGATTCCCCTCTGAGAGACTCTGATTTCCTCGGGAGGTGGAGCGGGGCTCGTCCGGAATCTGGGGGCTTCCCACTCCCTGCTCACCTGGCAGGACAGCAGCCTTCTTGTCAGAAGGAAGCTCTGGCTTTGCCAGCACACCTTCGGGAGGGGCTGACCTCACTCTGATGAGATCCCGTGACCCTGGCCCTCACCCCAGGTCCTGTCCAACCCAGACTCCCTAAGAGGTTGTGAGTCCACCCTGATGGTTCAGCACCGCCCTCAGGCTTTGCGTGCTTGGGCGGCAGGGAGTTCCTGACCACCAACTGTACCTGAGCCTTTGCTCGGAGAGGCTTGGGGTCACACGGTTCTTTGTGGGGAGTCCCAGCCTCTCCATTTCTTGGCTCTGTGGGCAAGCCACTTCCCCCTCCTCCTCTAGAGCTACCGCTGGTTAAGGTCTTACTATAAAGCAAGCTGTGAACTCATTGGATCTGCATGAGCCCTGTGACATGTTCTCATTATACCCATTTGACTGATGAGCAAACCGAGAGGTTAAAGGGCTGCCCGAAGGTCACGCAGCTCAGTAAGTCAAACCTCAGTCTGCTTGTTTTTCAGCCTCCGGCCTCATACGGGGGTTGTAAGAATTAAATGAGATGTCTATTAAGTGACTAGCACAGGGCCCTGTGCCAAGTAGGAGCGCCTTGTCTAGCCCACCCACCAACACTGCCATTTTCCTCCGCCAAGTGGGAGCAGGAAAGGGATGAGGAGGCAGAAAGAGCAGACGGTGCTGCAGCAGCAGTCCGAGGGCCTCCCTGGAGGAGGCAATGTGTACAGTCGGGCCTGAAAGGATTGGAGAGAGCACTGCTGGGTGCCTCAGGGCAAGCTGTCACACGTCTCTGTTTCTCTGCCTGTAGGGTGGCTGCCGGCGCCACGTCTCCCTCCTGTGGGGTGAGAAGAAGCTCCTAGGAGGAAGCAAAGAGATTTGTAAATAGCAAACGCGGCCTCATTAGAGGAAACAACATTATTAATAGCCGTAGGTACAGCTGAGGTTCGGGGACCTGACCTTTTACCTCCCCTTCCCAGAGAGCCAAGGGGGAGTAATCAGGGGAGGGGTGCAGACCTGGGGGCGGGGGGAGGGCTGTCGAGTGCGAAACCTCCCTTCCAGACTTTTCTATGCTACTTTCTTTGTTTACTCCACCCAGGAAGCCCACAGAAAGACAGGCTGCTCCCCTGTCTCACGGTCTGCACAGACATGACCCCTGGGGTAGAAGAAGAGGACAAGGTCAAGGCCTCAGGAGCTCACAGCTGATACCCCACAGAGCTTTTTCCCACTTACAGGCAATTTCCTACACCGATTTTGTGTAACATGTACCTCGGTCTGTGAGGCAGGTCTCAAGGTTCCCATTTGGCCGATGAGGAAATCGAGGCTCAGAAAGTTACAACAAAGTGGCTCCCAAGTGCCCCGCCGTGTCCTTTCTTTGGCAGTCCAAGATATTTAAGTGATGCTGGAAAGAAAAGGGCAAGACACTGATTAAGGGGGCTGCCATCTTTGTGAAGGGTCCCTGAATTAAGGCAAGACCCAGTGGGGCAGCAGAATCGTAACTGGCCCCTAGGGTCTCACCAGGCTCGTCCCGGCCTGGGTGGGTCCCCCTCAGGCTCAGAGAGATTGGAGAGAATGCCTGGAAAACTGAGCACACGGCCTGAGAGTCCTAGCCCCTAAGAGCTGAGAGTGCTGAGCTTCTCCCCGCCGCCCCCCCCCAGCCGCAGGGCAGAGGTGAGAGAAGGGGTGTTGGACTAAAGAACGGAGAGGGGAGTGCAGAGGTGGTGAGGAGCAGGAGTGGGGACAAGCAGCCTGTTAATCGAGGTCTGGCCGAGACCCCCAGTGGGCACACACGGGGTACCTTCGTGACCCCAAGGTGAGGGAGCTGGGAGACCTGAGTTTTTATCCCAACCTGCTGTGGAACCTCGGGAGGGCCCCAACCCTCTCTGAGCGTCTGCTCCCCAGGTCTCTCCAAACTCTATTTCTAAGGACCCTCCAGCTCTCAACCAAGGGAGACTCTCTCTCCTCCCCCCAGGTGACCTCCACTTCCTCTTCCCTTTCTTACCTGTAGTGTCCAGCCCCTCCTCCTCAGCTCCAGCTGCTTCCTGGCTCTGGAACCTATGGCCTCAGGCCTGCTTTGCCCTCTGACTCAGGCAGCCCTGACCTTTGGGATATGAGCAGGTGGCCTGGGTGGTTTTGCCCCATGAACTTGCTCTGACCTTTGGCATGTCCACCTGCCTCCCCCCTCCTCTGCTGCACACACCTGTCCCCAGTGCGTGGACAGTCCAGGAACCGTGAGGGACCAGCTTTCTTTAGAGAAGGTAGCAGCATTGGGAGGCTTCACATGCACAATCAGATGGTTCAGAGAGTCAGGGCAAATGGAGACAGCCGGTGGGCCCCTCCAGCCCCTCTCTCTCTCAGCAACATAACTATTTCTGGCTGGGAATGCTCCATCCCATCCCACCCCGCAGGCTTCACATGCTCAGACCTGTCTTACTGAGGGAACCTTTTTGCCAAAAAGCTTCAGAGGTACCCACTGAGGCCACTTAGTAACCCCCAGCACCCTATTCCTGGCTCACTACAGTGAGGGGGAAACCACCGCTTCCTCAGCTACACGTGGCGCCCTAACAGGGAGGGACTGACATAGGTTTGTCTAGAATCGGCCCTCACTGGCTGCGCTGAGATACGGGGATAGACTAAGGGGCCCTTCTCCAGCTCTCTAGCGCAACCAGTTAGTACTGGCCAAGGGACCCAGAACACCTACTGTGTGCAGATATCTTAATACGACCTCTTCTAAGCCTTTACAGCACCACCACGATGATATAATTCCAGTTTTAAAATAAGAAAACTGACGCCCAAAGAGGTAGAGGGGCATGCACGAGGCCACGTAGCTGGAAAGTGGCAACGAATGAATGATCTCACGGAGTGACTGCGTGAAGGCGCGGGCCGGGCGCGCCGAGCAGCGGTTCGCGGAGTGCGGGTGGGTACGGACGGTGCGCGGCACGCGAGGCCGGATCCGGGGAGGGCCGGCCGCCGCAGGCCCTCCGCACCCCGGGCCCAGGGGAACGTGGGCTCCCAGAGGCGCGGCCGGGCTCAGCCTCCACCACGCGGGCCGCCCCGCCCCCGCTCCGCCCCCAGCCCGCCCCGCCCGGGACCGCAGACGGCGCCCAGCGGCGGCGCGAACGGCCGCGAGGAGGGTGGCTCCGAGCTCGGCGCTCGCCGCGACTTCCCGCTCAGGGCCCGGCCCGACAAGGACCCGCGGCCTCCGCGGCGCTGGAGGATGCGGCCGCGGCTCCGGGCAGCAGCGGCGGCGGGAAGCCTGGCGCCCTGCAGGTACGAGCTCGCCCGCTCCGGCGCGGAAAGTTGGGCCGAGTTTGCGGGCGGCGCGTGGGGAAGGGGCGGGTGGCGCTGCCCCAGGGCGCCCCTACCGGCCGGCCGGCGCATGGAGCGCCCCGGGCCTGGGGAGAGGTGCGGCGGATCCGGGCTGCGGCGGGCCCAGGGCTGGCGGGCTGCAGGGCGGGGGGCGCGCGGCTGCTCCGACTTTCCCCGAACTTCGAGGCTCCCGGCGCCTGGGAGGGCCCCGCAGCTCTGGCAGGTCTCTGGCGCCGGATCCGGCGACGGGCCGGTGAGGAGGAGCTCCGGCAGGAGCCCTCGGGCCTCCCTCGGGGCCCCGCTCACGTGGACTGCCGGGGCGGAGATGAGGGGGCGGCGGGGGGCCGGGCCTGGGGGGCGGCGGGCACGGAGGCGCCGCAGGGCCCTGGACGCGCCCTGCTGGGACGGGACGGCCCTGCGGTTTCCTTGCTACGTCTTGACTCACCCTCTGGCCGCAGCCCAGGCTGGCGGGATCGCCCCGAGGCGGTGGCTGCCCGGACTCTGCGGCCAGGCCGCCCCCTGCTCCTGACCTCCCGCCAGCCTTTGGGTGTAGGTCCGTGGGGCTGGGTGCGTGGGCCTTCTTGGGGTGCACACGTGTGCGGGGCCCCAAGCGAGGGGAGAACGCAGTTCGGAAGGGGCGTGTGTGCAGATGTGGGCCGTGCACGTACTTGCTTGTTTGCATGCGTGGCTGCGGCCTGTGTATCAGCCTGTTGGGGTGCACGTGCGCCTCGGCGCCAACGGGCAGAGCATGGGGACACCCGGAAGCCGCGGGGTCAGGCGCGGCGGCTGCCCGAAAGCCAGGTTGGCCGTGGGCCTCAGGCACCTGGGTTATGGGCGGGGCAGGTAGAGGAAAGGTTAATGGAGGCCGATCCTGCGACCCTTCCCCCTCCCCTGGAGCCTGGGCCACACCAGGTTCATTTGTTCCCGTTAGCAGGGCCCAGAGTCTCAGCAGGGGGAGGTGTGAGAACCCCGGGAGGGGCCTGATTCAGCCCTCGAGGGGAGGCCAGATCCTGGTCACAGCCAGGCAGGATCGCTCTCTTATTGCTGGTCTTTCCCACTGTCCATGGGCCTTGCGGAGAGCAGCCAGGAGATGGAAGAGGGAACTGGGCTCCAGATTCTGTTTGCTCCCCCTGATGCTTGGCAGGCATGGCATGGGGGTGGGGGTGGGGAGTCTTCCTGGACCCTGCCCTAGGCCCTGGCTGAGGTTGGTCCTTCCAGCCCAACTCTAACGCAGGCAGCAAACAGCTTGGTGGCCCAAAGGATGATGGGACCCTGCTCGTGGTCCTGCCCTTCCAAGCCATTGCTTGCCTCCTCAGTGTGTGTGTGTGTGTGTGTGTGTGTGTGTGTGAGGGAAGGAGGCACCTACATTTTGGCTACCGTCTTGAGTGGGGAGGGGTACGCTCAAGGGAGTGTACACTGGGCTCCTTCTACTGGCAGGAGGTCAGGTCAGCCCCATACCCTTCATAGGCCTCCTCTGACTCCCCAGAGCCTGCATCTCTCCCGCAAAGACTCCTGAGGGCCCCGGGTGGCTTCGCCTCTATTGGCTGAGTCCCAGGGTGGAGGGGAGGCTGTCTCAGGAAATCTCCCGGGCAATGCGCAGAGCCCAGGAGAGGACTCCTGGGGTTGGGGTGCGTGTGGAGCAGGCCCCAAGGGCAGGTGGGGGTGGTGAGACCCGAGCCAGCACTTAATTAATCCAGAGCTCTCCTCCGGGGCGGGGAAGGGAGCCTTAACACCCCCGAAAGGGTCCAACTCCTTGTAAGGTTGCCGTGCAGCCGGACGGGGTTTTCCCTCTGGGATGCGGATCTCTGTCACAGGGCATTGCTGTCAGTACCGTTGCCCTGACGCCCCTTCCTGTCTCCTGGGCCGGCCTGAGGTGTTGGGATCCTGGCCAGGAAATCAGACTCTTTGTGAGAGTCCTGCCCGGCTTCCTCGGTCAGTTAGGCCAGCATGGGAGCGAGCGTTGGCCCTCATACCACCCTCGGCTTTGCTTGCCCTCAGAATGTGCCGGTCTCACTCCGGGCCCGTGGCTGTCATTGGCCACTAGCCAGAAGGGAGGAGAGGGCTGGGAGAGAGGGCTGGCTTGGCTCGTTAGCGATAGAAACCTGTGGCACCCGAACCATGGCCTAATCATAACAAGAGTGAGCTGATTCATCCTTTCTAAGCCCCCTGAGCGTTTCGGAGAACAGGGTGCTAGGAGAGGTAGTGGCTTTAGGAGACTGGCCTCAGATGACCCTTCACGGGTCATTGGGTGCCTGCTGCCTTGATGCTTGACCTCCCCAGGCCTGGGTCCCAATCCTTGCTTGGCTTTGCTTCAGGCCTTTAGTCTTGTTGTGGCATTCAGTTTTTTCTATCAGTACAGTGGGGGTAGTTGCCAGCTAGCACTCTGTGGCCCTTGGGGACTCCCCAGGACAGTTACATCCTCCCACCTCCCTCCCTGCTTGTCCCTGGTGCTGTGCTGCCCTCCTGTGTCTTGGAATGCCCAACTGCAGCTTGGGGGCCCAGATGCACGCAAGGCTGTCCTCCTAGACACTTCTGGGCCCTTCCTGCTGGTGTCACAGCACCATCTACTGGACAGTCTTGGCTCTCCTGCCGGGCGCAGGGCCTGTAGGAAGCTGTGTTCCCCACTGCCTCTCCTGGGGGAACAGCCCTACGCTGCGAGACCAAGCCCAGTGTCTGTGTCGCTCTGGGCTGACGGCCCTGGGTTCCAGGCTTGGCTCTGACATTTTTGATAAGACTGGCAGGTCAGAGAGTGAGAGCTAAAGACGGCCTCAGGAAGTCCGAATTCACAGACCGTGTCCAATGCCACGTCTTGGCTGTGGTGGGCACCTTGAGATCCCTACGGCGTCTGCACTGAGAGCCGCAGTGGGAGGTGGGAAGCCTGTCTCTCGCCCCGTCTCCTTTATCCGTAATGTTGGGATGAATGGGTCTCCTCATGGGGAACGGGGGTAGCCGAGTGAGCTGATTCTCAGACAGTGCCCTGCAAAATCTGAAACCCCAAGAAGAGGGGTCTTGGGAGTCTCGTGGAGAGAAGCTGAATGGAAGGATCTCCTGGGATGGGCGTGGGGAGTGTACGTTGGAAATCTCTGTGTTGTATGGCTCCGCGTTCATTCATTCATAGTCTTTATCGAGCACCTCCTAAGTGCCAAGTTCTCAGGTGTGGCGATGAGCCAGTGACCATTGCTTGCCTGGAGCCCGTTCTGACAGCCTCTCTCTCCCTCCCTCCCTCTCTCTCTCTCTCTCCCTCCCTCTCCCAGGTCAGCAGTTGAGTAGCTGGGGCCCCTGAGGGCTTGAAGCCTTCACAGTAATGGCGGAGAAGCGGCCACTGGGGACCCTGGGGCCTGTGGTATACGGCAAGCTCCCCCGCCTCGAGGCCGACTCTGGACCCGGGCACAGCCTGCCCCCCTCTGCTGGTAACCAGGACCCCTGCAGCTACAAGGGTGCCTACTTCTCCTGCCCTATGGGGGGTGCTCCCAAGGCAGGATCTGAGCGGTTGGCATCCTGGACCCCGTACCCACCGTTGTACCCTACCAGCGTGGCAGGACCCCCTCTTCGGACAGACAACCTGTTGACCAGCTGCCTGCTCTACCGCCCGCCAGCAGAAAGCTCTGAGAAGGTGCAGGACTCTGGCCCCGTTGAGCTCCTACCCTTCGGTCCCCAGCCTCATTCCTACCCAGGCCCACCGCTGGCGGCCCCCAAACCTGTCTACCGCAGCCCTCTGTGTTACGGGCTCTCGCCCTGCCTGGGCGAAGGGGCGGTGAAGAGGCCACTGGATGTCGATTGGACGATGGTGACTGGACCCCTGTTACCCCCGGCCGACCCACCTTGTTCGCTGAACCCGCCTCCTGGCAAGAGCCAGTCTCTGGATGGCACCTTCCTGCGTGGCGTGCCAGCCGGGGGATCCGGCAAAAACTCTGTAGGCTTCTCCCCGTGTCAGACATTCCTGGAGAAGTATCGGACCATCCACAGCGCAGGCTTCCTGACCTCCAAGTATGCGGGTCCTTACTCTGGGGACCCCAAGCAGGCATTGTCTGAGGGACCCCCAAGTCCTTGGACCCAGCTGGCCCAACCCTTGGGGCCAGCCTGCCAGGATACGGTGCCCACCCCCTACCCGCTCCCTCACCCTCCGCAGGCCCTGCCTTGCCCACCGGCCTGTCGCCACCCAGACAAGCAGGGCAGCTATAGCTCAGTGCTTCCACTGCAGCCTCTGGGAGCCCACAAGGGGACCGCGTACCCAGCTGGTGGGCTGAGCAGCCCCTACCTGAGGCAGCAGGCAGCCCAGACACCATATATGCCCCCGATGGGCCTGGACGCTTTTTCCTACCCCTCTGCCCCCCTCCCAGCACCCTCACCAGGCCTCAAGCTGGAGCCACCTCTTGCTCCCCGGTGCCCACTGGACTTTGCCCCCCAGACACTGGGCTTTCCTTATGCCCGGGATGACCTCTCTCTCTATGGGGCCTCTCCAGGGCTCGGAGGGACGCCACCTTCCCAAAACAGCGTGCAGGCTGTGCCACAGCCCAGTGCCTTCCAGCGAGGGTGCCAGCCTCTCCCTGCCGGCCAGCCGTGCCCAGAGCCTGTAAGGCCTGCAGAGAAGCCAGTGCAGGAAGCAGAGAAGACGTGGCTGCCCAGCTGCAGGAAAGAGCAGCTCCAGCCCCCGCTCGAGGAGCACCCTGGAGCGCCCATCGTCATTGGAGACAGTCCGGGCCCCCGCACCCCGCCAGCACTCCCAGCCTGCGCCCAGGAGCGCCGGCCCCTGCCACGGAACGAGGGTACGCTGCCACCCAGCTCTCCACCCATGCCGGTTATTGACAATGTCTTCAGCCTGGCCCCCTACCGTGACTATCTGGATGTGCAGGCACCTGAGGACACGGCCGAGCCTGACTCAGCCCCCGCCCCCCGTGAGAGCCCTGCCAAAGACTGCGGGGAGCCCCCGCCTGCCCGGGAGGTCCCTTCGAAGGCGCGATGCTCACTTAGAGACGAGGTGGCACTGGACTTAAGCGTGAAGAAGCCCGTGGCAGAGGCTCCCGTACGGGTTCCTAGTCCTGCAGCGCATGCCAAGCCCACTGCGGCCCTGGATGCGCCCTGTGTGGGGAACACGGTCTCGGATCTGCCCGACCTGCAAAAGGTAGTTACAGAGGCACCCGGAGCGCCAGCGGCTACAGAGGCCACCCCCAGGACCAACTTCCATAGCTCCGTGGCCTTCATGTTCCGAAAATTCAAAATCCTCCGGCCGGCACCCTTGCCTGCAGCCTCGGTCCCATCCGCGCCCACCCCGGCCCCTGCATCGGCCCAGCCTGTACCCACGCCCACTTCTGTGCCCCTTGGTCTGCAGATTCTCAGCCAGCCCTTGCCCGTGGCCTGCTTCAACCTGGGGCTGCCCAGCCCTCCAGCTGTAGCCATGACCTCCCCAACCCCAGCCCCTGCTCCAGCTCCATCGCCAGCCCAGGCCCAGGCCCCGACTCCAGCCTCTACCCCTGCCACGGCGGACTCCCCAGAGCAACACTTTACAGGACTCCACGCGTCCCTGTGCGATGCCATCTCGGGCTCGGTGGCCCACTCCCCGCCCGAGAAGCTGCGCGAGTGGCTCGAGACGGCCGGGCCGGGGGGCCGGGCGGCGTGGCAGGACTGCCAGGGCGTGCAGGGGCTGCTGGGCAAGCTGCTGTCGCAGCTGCAGAGCTTCGTGTGCACCCAGCAGTGCCCCTTCCCCCACGTGGTGCGGGCCGGGGCCATCTTCGTGCCCATCCACCTGGTGAAGGAGCGGCTCTTCCCACGCCTGCCCCCCGCTTCCGTGGACCACGTGCTGCAGGAGCACCGCGTGGAGCTGCGGCCCACCACGCTGTCCGAGGAGCGGGCGCTGCGCGAGCGGGCCCTGCACGGCTGCACCTCGCGCATGCTCAAGCTGCTGGCGCTGCGCCAGCTGCCCGACATCTACCCCGACCTGCTGGGCCTGCAGTGGCGCGACTGCGTGCGCCGCCAGCTGGGTGAGCATGGGGCGGCCCCAGTAGCCACCGGAGCTGTGTGAGCGAGTGACAGGTGTGTGGGCTGTGCGAGTGGTCACAGCCAGGGGCCGCGGGATGCCTGGGCCTTGGAAAGGGCAGGGAGGCCCCAGAACTCGTGCCGGGGAGGGGGCTGGCCATCCGGGGTAGGCTCTGTGGACCAAGCCCTTCCATTCCCCCCGCACCCCAGCCCCGAGACCCTTCACAGCCTCCTCCGGAAGCCTCCGAGCGTGCCAGCCGCTCTGCCCGTGTGGGAACGTTCTCGGCCTGCCCCAGTGCAGCACCTTCCCCGATGCCCTCCTCCGGCTCCGGTGCAGGCTCGTCCTTTGGGTCTGGGGCTCTGACCAGGCTGCGTTCTCTCCTGAGGGCTTTCCCTACTGTGTCTGTGTCGCGCCCAGCTTCCCTTCTTCTGAGCTTGGGCCGCAAAGAACTGAACGCATGCTGGCCTGTGGCACCTGGTGTCTGTCTGACCCTTAACTCCTTCCAGACCCACACTCCTGAGCTTCCCCCCAAGCCCTCCGCCCGCCCCCCTCCGCCTTCTCCGTCTCAGCGAATGGCACCTCGTACCGGAAATCGGGCAGGAATCCCCCTTCCCCTTTCGGAGGACCGTTGCCTTTTGCACGCGCAGTGTTTCAGTTCTCCCGGGTGTTTGTGGGTAGTGCGCCCGTGCGTCGGAGCAGTGTTTTGTGGTTTGCTTTTCCCCTCCTAAATGGTGCCTCGTGCATATTGTTCTTCAGCTCGCTCTTGTGTCCTGGTGCGTCCCGTGCGTTGGTCCGGGCAGCTCGGCCCCGCTCTCGGGAGCTGCTGTGGCGGCCCGTGGTGTGTACGCTTACCTCTTCGGCCAGGACTTCGGTGATGGTGCCGGGCGGCGTCCACCGCGGCCCCTCCTACATCACGACATCTGGCATCTTGAGGCCTGAGGCCTGGGACCCTCTCTGTAGTCTTTCTTTCCTCGCTGCCCCGCCATCCCTGCCCCCAAGCCTGCGTCTGGGCCGCGTCTCCACAGGAACTGTTTCTTGTCCCCTCGTCACCCTGGCAGCCTTGGCCTGGGCTCTTACCTTGTCCAGCCTTCAGGTCAGGGTGGAGAAGACCCTGAGGCAGTGAGGCACGAATGCGGAGCTCGGGGTCCGGGTGACAAGCGTTGCTGTCCCCTGAGACTTAAGAAGTTGGGGCATTTGCCCTAACGGGTGCAAAGACTCTTTTCTCTGTACAGTTGGGCTGTCAGGCCCAGAGAGGGCAGGGCTGTATTTCCTGGGCCGCCTGCTGGGCACTGGGGCCCAGGCACGTCACAGTCCCTTCCTGCTCTGACAGAGCCTGCGGGAGTCTGGGGCCTAGTGCAGAGTCGACTGGGACCCAGCTTCCTGCCGCTGGCTGGATTTGGCACGCCAGGCCCCACTCCCTCCCTGGACTGTGGGTCCTCCCCTGATCCTTGGGGGGGTCCACCCTTCTGTGGGTGTCCTTAGTGTTACCCCGACAGCCTCCCTCGCCAGTAGGTGTGTTCTTGGTCAGAAGCCTCCCTCCTATCCCCTCTGCTGCTTCCTCCACTCCTGGGCTCGGGGCTGGTGTGACAGAAAGATGATGGTGCTGATGTATAGCAGGGCCCCTCTCTCATGCCTCAGTTTCCCTGCCTGTTCGGGCCAGTCGTTCCTGGCCCCTTGCCTTTAGTTCTTGCACCATGCACTTCTCCTGAGCAGTACCCTCATCAGATAAAGCTCCGGTATCAGCCGGAGAGAAGCACACCGTTTGGTTTGACGGTCTGGCCTCCAGCACATGTGAGGAAGGGTCACGGTGTCTGTGACCCTGCCGAGGCCATCCAGGCCTGAGCAGAGTGGAACCACCGGTCTAGGTGGCTTTGGAGGCCAGGAGATGGGACCTAAGGGTGTTGGGGTCTGCAGCCTGACTGTGTGTTCATTTTCCAGGTGACTTGGACCCCGAGGCTGGATCCGTGCCCTCCTCAGAACCCGCCATGGCCAGAGATGAGCCGGAGAGCCTAGCCCTGGCCTGGAAGTCACCCGCCCCCAGGGCCAGGAAGCCGGGGAGGAAGCCACCAACCCCTGGCCCGGAGAAGGCAGAGGCAAATGCTGGGGAAGGGTCCCGCGGTGCCTCACCCACCCCCGCCACCAGCGCCAGCCCACCTGGCCCCACCCTAAGGGCTCGCTTCCGCAGCCTGCTGGAAACTGCCTGGCTCAATGGCCTAGCACTGCCCACTTGGGGCCACAAGGCCTCAGGGCCGGATCGGCCCGTGCCCCACCCACAGGTGCTGGGCGGCCAGAGCCATCACCTGTAGCACTGGTTGCTGTTTGGGACAGCCGCTGTGCGGGGGTCACGCTGTACCCTTATCTCGTAGGCCGGCAGCCCAGGGCCAGGAGTGGGTACACCCTTGGAGCTTCTCCAGCTCTTGCTGCCCCCACCCCCACTGGGCTGGAGCCCCCGCTTTTCACTTGAGGGCCTTCATTAGAAAGAACTACTTCCTGTTTCTTCCTTAGAGAAAATGTGTGGGCTTTGGAGCTCAACAGACTTGGGCTTGAATCCTGGCTCCTGTGTTCCTTGCTGTGTAACCAGGCAAGTCACCTCTTCCCTTGAGCCCCCAGTTCTCCAGTTGTAAGATAGGACAACGCAGCCTACCTCACAGGGTTGTTGTGGGGGTGATGCCTGACACAAACCCATTAAGGTTTGCTCTCTGCTCCCTCCTCAGGACAGGGGCCTAAGTCCCAGCCAGGGCCTGGAATAGGAGGTTGAGGCAAGCAGAACGTTCTTCTAGAAAGTCTGTGTGGGTCATAGGACTTGGTTATTTAAGGGCGGTACAGCGTACAGTGTGTGTGTTCTAGAGTCATCCCCTGGGAAAGAAAGCCTGGGGCTATGCCCCCTCGCCTGGTGTTGGGCCCTAACCCCCTGCCTGGAGCTCCCTGGGGGAGCCTGCCTCTTCCCTCCTCACTACAGGGGTGCAGGGGTCCACCCTGGGGCTGGCATCCTTGTTCTGGGCCTGCTGCTCCACCTCTGGGAGCCCCCAGGCCTGCCCTGCCCCAGGCCTGCCCTGAAGTCACTGAAGTACCAGTGACTTCCCTGAGCTGCCTTCTCCACCTGGTGCATTTCCCCAAGAAAGCTGTGTTTGCTAGAAGTCACACAGCTGCAGGGACTCAGGGACTAGAAGGGCCAGGCTGAGTGACCGTTCAGTCCTGGGAGGTCTCCGAAGATATGGAGTGGGGACCCTGGCACTCCCCAAGCCAGAGCCCCGTCAGTCATGCCTGCTTGCAGAGTCTTACCTCCTTGCAGAGTGCTAAACTGAGCCAGACGCTGGCAGGCTGGGCCCTTGGCCTGGCTAAGGTTTGTAATAAGGCTGTGGGCCCTGGAGGCAGGCCATTAAACATTAAAAGCATTTGGGTTGTTTTTGGACCTGGGGCCTGGCTGTGTGTTTGGCGGAGTGGGGGAGGGGGGTGTCCACAGGTTTAATAGGCCATCACCAGGTTCCTCGTCCTTAGCAGTTCTCCCTTCCCAGCCCCGAAGGTGCCAAGGCTCTCTGGCGCCACTGTGCCGGCTCGCTCTGACCATGTGGGTCCTTGTCACACCCACTGGGCAGCCACTTCGCTGCTCGGGGAAAGCCCCTCCTCCTGAGACCCTTGTGGGTCCTGGTGGTGGTTGGTCTGTAGCACGCTGCCCGCTGAGAAATGCCACACACCCCAGCATGTGCCCCTGTCCCAGCACCGGGGACATGCCCACCGAGGTATACATAGAATGGTGCTGTCACCCCGACTGCATGCTGGGGGCTTCGTCCTTCACACACGCGCTGGTGTGGGGAGACCCAGCACGCCCTCCAGAGACCCGGCGTCTGCTGGGCTCTTCCTGCAGCGGTTCGCTCTTGGGGCTGCTGTGGTGCTGTCTCACTCCATCCAGGCGGGGGGCTGGTCTGCTAGGGCTGGTCAGACCTGCCGGGGTCACTCCTAGTGTTTGTGAGTCTCTCCCGAGCCCAGCTACAGTACCCCGCCTGGCTCTGCTTTGCCCCCGTGGCTGAGCCCAGGCCTGCGTGGCTAGGCTTCGCTCTGATTCAGGTGGCCTCGCTAGGCAAGGCGCTAGGTGTGTCTCTGGCCTCGGTTAATAAAAGGGAGATGGTGCCCAGGTGAACCTCCAGCTTGAGTGACGCCCTGCCTCTTGGCTGCCCCACTTGGGGCTCTAACCCGGTACAAAAGGCCAAGGAGCCCAACCCACTAGCTTTGCCAGCAGGAGTTAAGCCTGCAAGGTAAGTGACGGGGCAGCTTTGTCTCGGAGCCGGAGCCGGTGTTTTGGAAAGAAGAGAGCAGAGCTATGCCTGAGGAGGGATCATGAAGAACCCAGTTGGTAATCCGATGCTTCCTGCTCTGCTTTGTTCTCACTAAAGGGGATGGGGTGAATGGGCTGGGTCTCCCTAAACTCCCACAGGGGAAATGGAGCAAGGCCCCACCCACCTGCCGGAATGCGCCTCTTCTGACCCCACAGACTCCTCCTAGAGTAGTGGCCCAGCCCCTGGGCTACCCCCTAGCCCAGCCCGCTGCCCCTTCAGGCCCAGCCACAGCTGAGGAAGGCTACAGGGACATCCCAGCCAGTGAGCACCGAGCCGTGCTGCTGGCTGTCCTCTGTGCACTCCAGACCGTGCCTGGGGAGTTCCTTCAGCCCCCAGCCCAGCCTGGTGCAGCCCTTCCAGGCCCCAAGGCAGGGGAAGGTCCTGCAGACCCCGCTCTGTCTCTCTCTAGCAAGACAGAAGCCCCTGGACTGAGGCTGGCTCTTCGGGACATTGCTGGCCTCTGTGGGGACCCCGACCCTGGGTATCCTAGCCACTGCCCCCTCGGAGGCTTCTGCATCTGCAGAGCCATCCATCCCATTTAACACGCCCATCCCGACCCCCCGCCCCTGTCCCGGAGGGACCCAACTCCCAGGCGTCTGTGTCTTCTGGAGGCAGTGAGAGCCTGGGCTCCTGGGGAGAGGGTGCTGACCCCCTTGGAAGAACCTTGAGAGGCCCCTCCGTGACTACTATGACTGACAAGGGGTCGGTCCCTTGCTTCTTTCTCCACTAGCCACCAGACCAAACCCTCTACAGACGTCTTCTCAGGGGTGATGGGGCTAGAGCAGGCTCCACTCCTGCCTCTTGAGCCTGGGACTCCAAGCTTGGCTGCTGCTTCTCAGACCCTATAAACCTCCCGGCTTGGGGTGGGGGGGGCCCTCAGCACAGAAGCTAGAGGCTTCTGGCAGCCTTCGCCCTTCCTCCTGAAGTGTCCTTAGGCCTGGGCTTCCATCCACCTCGAGTGGGCACGAGATCCAACTCGGCATCCTGGGACCCCAGCTTCTGGTAGCTTCTGGTAGCCCGGTCCTTTCCAGTTGTCAGCTTAGAGCCACCTTCTGGACCTGTGAGTGCTGTATCGTCCTGAAGAAAGCTCCAGGCTTGGGTCTCCAGATGGACTTGGGCCCTGCCTGCCTTTCTGTCCCTGATGTGAGAGCCAGGGTCGCCCTTTCAGCCTTCCCTGCCACCCCTCCACTTGCCACCTGCTGGCCCAGAGGACACACTGGGTGTCCCCAACCCTGTTCTCTAGCAACCTACCACCCTGCCATCACCAAGTCAGCAGGCGGCAAGGGTCTCCCGGCACTAAAGGACTGGTCCTCGCCAGATCTGCCTGGCGCTTCCCCAACACTGCCTTGCAACTCGGGGCATCCTGGGACCCCAGCTTCTGGTAGCCCGGACCTTTCCCGTTGTTGTCAGCTTGGAGTCACCTTCTGGACCTGTGCATGCTGTGTCATCTGGAGTTAGCTCGGATCCCTCCCCTGGTCTCTTTGGCACCTCTGGTCCCAAGCCCCTGGCAGTCTGGTCTCCCAGCATTCCTCAGGACTGGTGAGGAGGCCTCTCCTGGCCCAGCTGATGCCATGCTCTGTACACCAGACTTGCTTTCCACGCAGCCCCAGCAGCCAGCCTGCCCGTTCCCTTGCGGCCCTCAGGCCCCTGCCATGTGGGCCCTAAACCTCAGCTGGGCCCACCCCTGCAGAGGAGGTACCCAAGGCTTCTGCAACACTTCCTCTCGTGCGGGGCTCCCTCCCAGGGACCTGTTTGGGGTCTGGTGCCATGGACCTGGCACGGTCAGGGGCTCTGTGTCCACCGAGGGCCCTGACTGCTGTGAGACCCACACAAAGGCCTCAGACCAGCCCAGACCCACGGTCCCCGTTCCGACCGCTGGTCCTTACGCAGCCTGGACATTTGAACCTCTGGGCAGAGGTTTAATGACCCCCTTCTCAAGCAGAGAAGCTACTTGGCACCAGGCGCTGGCTCTCTGGACTGAGCTGGGTAGTGGGAGTGTCTCTGAGGCCACCTGGGAAGCGGGGCTCCGTCCTGAGCAACCGGCACTCACAACTCCCCCGGAGCCCCTGCTGGGGCTGCGTGGAAAGCAAGGTAGGCTCTCCTACCTTGGCTTCACCCGGGGGTCATGGAGAGACCACCTCAGGAAGCACAGCCAGCTGGGAGGAGCACTCAGTGTTTCTGCACCCCTTTTCATGGTGCCCACTGGGGTGGGAGGGGCTTTGGGCTTGGGCGGGGGCGGGGGGGGGGGGACTACAGTCCTCTCTTCTCCACCCCAGCTCAGAAGTCTGGCCCAGAGGATGGGACTGCCCCTGTCACGGAGGCGACCTGAGTCAGCCAGGCCCAGCCCTGCCTTCAAGCAGACCCTTCCAGGTTTGTTTCTCCAGCTGGCCAGCAGACCCAAAGTCCCAGTGATGTCTGGGTGGCCTATGTCCTATCCCACTGTGTCCCTTGCCCCTGAGAGGAGTCTGGCTCCAGTGCTGGCCTGAAAATCGGATACCTTCGGGTGGGAGGCCACATCTGGTAGGTTCCAGCCCAGCCCACCATGGCCAGGGGGCAGGTACCGTGTCTGAAGCCCCAGGCTTGCCTGCCAGGGCTCCCACGCCCCTGTCCGCTTCATTCGCGTCATCTACGCACCGCTCCCAATGAGTCCAGGCTCTGTCAGCGTCCACCATCTCAGCTGGGAAGTGGCACTGACGGTAAGGAGAACAGTACCATCCGGATTGTTGACCAAGAAGGGAGAAGCCTGGTTTGGAGGCGGGTGGAAGCGGGCCTGAGGCCCAATGCCTGCGAGCTCCTCTCTGCTTACCTTCCTTTCTCCTGGGCCCTCAGAGAAGGCGGTTTTCTTCGGTTTTCTTCTTCGTGTCTCCTCCCCTGCTCCAAGCACACAACACCACGCCTGGTCTCTCCCTCCCTAGAATGTCTCAGCCACCTCCCTGTGGGACCCGCAGCTTTGTTTTTCCCTGGGATCCATTTGAGATGTGGTTATCCCTGCTTTTCTCAACAAAGAGGGCCAACTGAGGCAGGGAGGGGGAATGGCTCCCCCATGGGCCCAGCCCTTCTCTGGGTGGTCATGCCCAGTGGGTGTCCAGCTTAGAGGCCTCCCTCTTACCACCCTTCTCTCAGTTCAGGCGCGTGCTGTCCTCACTCCCAGCTTCCGAAAAGGCAGAATCTGTTTCTAGTAAGTCTTCTGGGCTCCCCCGAGGCTGACTGAGGCCCTAAGTCTGAGGTTTAGGGCTCCTGCCCTGTCTGCCTCTGAAGCCCCTTCCCGGCTCGGGAGAGACCGGGGCCTCCATTGCTACTGGTGCCCACTAGCTGCGTTCTCTTCACGCCCTCTCCGTGCGGCGAGAGCTTGGGCTGGGTGCAGAGCTGGGTGGAGGTCGAGGGGCACTTTCTGCCCATCAGCTCATATCCGTGCCCTGTGATAGCCAGCGTCGGACAGCTCGCTCAGCCCCAGTGGTAAGTGGGAGGATGCTCGCTATCTTCTAGAACATGCCCACCACAACTTTGTACCTCCTGGATTCTTTGGCAGACCTGTTACCTACCCCTCTGACTGCCCTGAGGCCCAGCTCAAACCTTCCCTGAAGGCTCACTCCCCACCCTCGCTTCAGGGCTTTTGGTGGGGGTTCGTGTTCGGGTTGGGTGTTAGGGGGGGCATACAAGGGTGCAGAGTAGGACCCAGATAGCTGTGATTCCCACAAGGCTAGGCTCTCATTTGCCCCGGCCTCACCTTCCAGGAGAGCTCCATGCCCTGCCTCCTTCGGCCTGGGGCCTGCTGGGAGCTATGGTCGCCCTCGCTTAATTCGACTTCCAAGGTGGTAGTGACAGCCCTGGGAGACAGAAGGGGAGACCGGCCTCGCAGGGGTTGTCAGGGGCACCACAGCCAGGCAGGGCTTCTTAGGTCCTGGCACACGGTGGCCTGGGGGCTCCTCAAGGTCCTAACACCCTTCTAGTTTTGTGCCCCGTGAAGGTATACCTGGAGCACCTGGAGCCCGAGAAGCTGCCCATCGCCTTGGTGATCCTGCGACCAAGCCCTGCTCATGATGAAGGCTGAAGCTCCTGCGCGACCTGGAAGCAGGTGTTGGTCCCCCCCCTTCCTCAGCCCTGGCGTTGGGGGGCGGGGTATTCCTAGAGGCGTAGGGGATGGGAGCAGATTACAGATGGAGACGATGGGATATCTCCATAAGCTGTCCTCTGGGCTCCCAGGTGGGTCCTCTGAACCTGACCCTTCCCCTGTGAGTCACATGGCTCCAAAAAAAGGAAAAAAGAGCATTTGTCCAAGGTCACCCCGCAGGGAGGCACAGAGGGGACCCTGGCTCTTCCTTGCTCAGATACAACTTTCTCACCCCTCCCTCTGCAGAGAACGTGAGGGCGTGTCCAGCGAAGACTTCACCTTCGCTTATGTCTGGGAAGGGTGGGAGGGAATAGAGGGCTGGGGCTCTGCCTTCACTGCCACCTCTTCCTCCACGCGAGCACAGATGGCATCTGGGCAGCAGCATGAGTGGCTTAGACCAGACACGGCTTCCCCCGGGTTCACAGCCGGCCTTGGGCAGAGCGCTTTCTTGTGCTTCCTGATCCAGGTGCCCAGGACTTTGAGTCTGTCTCACTAGAGGGCCTCAGGCCCGTCAGACCCTGGGCATTCTCCTCTCCCAGCCCCGGGGGATCCCCATGGCTGCCTCACCGAGACAGGCTTTGGCCCCTGCAGCTTCCCCCTGGAGCCTCTGCCACCTTCTCGCCCCTGGAGCGACACTCGGCCTGCAGCTCGTGGGCCCTGGACCAGACCTGCGGGTCCTTCTGTCCTGTATGAATCATCTTGGCAGATTCGACACAGCTTTGCTAGATGGGCTCGGCTGGGCTCGGCCCCCTCCCCCCTGCTGGTGGCATCTGTTTGTAGAGGCTCAAGCAGGCTGTGTTCTGAGGGGGGGGGGGGGGTAGGGTCTGACTTAAGGGAGCAAGCTGACCCAGGACATCTGCTTAAGTTCCTGGCCTCTGTGGCCTCTTCTGGGCATGACTCCTTGTCACGTGTGGGTTCCTGCCTATGGCCACAAGAGCCTCCCCTACCACCCTCCCTACCTGTGGTTCCAGGCAGAAGCCCGAGTGCAGAGCCAGGCCTGGTGAACGGTCCCCAGGTGCTGACGGCGCTGACCAACCAGCCACGGGCCTGAGCTCCCTCGCTGTGGCTGGTGAGTGACTCCCCAGCGCCTTCCCCGGCCTGCTGTCCCTCCAGGGCCAGGTGTGGGCCCACCTGGCCTTTGTCTGCTTCTGGCCTCTCCGTTGCCTGCCAGGCTCTCAACTGAATGCAACAGTCTTGCCTATTCCCTTGACCATGCTCAATAGGAAATTTACAGAGCCACTCAGGCATCGCGTCTGTTGTCTACCAGGCCCTCACAAGAGACATGGCCACCCCGGTAGGCCTAGGGCCAGGCTCGAGGTGCCCGGAGGTCATGCTCTCCTTCTAGGACCTAGCCCCAGTGGCTCCCATAGGCCCTTCTCCATCCGAGCAATGGGCTGGTGGGCAGCTACCACTTCTCCAGTGCAGGGCACCTTGGCAGGGGCAGGAGGAGGGGGAGGAAGGTCAGGCAAGAGCCGTGTCCCTGCCTCCACCACTTAAGGTTCATTGGAGGTAAGGTGTCCATTCCTGCCTGCCCTCCCACAGGTTCCATTTCGTGGTTCTCAGTGAGTGTCGGGGGCGGGGGGAAGGTGAGCCTGAGCATTCTCGCTGACCTTCCCGGCCCGGGCAACCACTGGCCCAAGGGAGCCTTGGTCAGCTTGTTTCCCACACGGCCATCCCCCAATACCTGAGACTGCGTGCTCTGTCCTCGGGGTGGGCAGAAGGAAGAAGCAGAGTTTCTTTTTTTTTTTTTTTTTAACATTTTTATTTATTTTTGAGAGACAGAGAGCAAGCAGGGGAAGGGCAGAGAGAGAGGGGGACACAGAATCTGAAGCAGGCTCCAGGCTCCGAGCCGTCAAGCACAGAGCCCGATGCGGGGCTCGAACTCACAGACTGTGAGATCATGACCTGAGCCGAAGTTGGCCACTCAACTGACTGAGCCACCCAGGCGCCCCGGAAGAAGCAGAGTTTCTATCTTCCAAGTTCAGGTGCTAGTAAAGCCTACCTGGGGGGGTGTGGTGGTGAAGAATGCAGGCTCTGGAGTCATTCACACGGCTGGGGTTTGAGCCCAGCCCTGTCACTTTGTGACTTTGGAAAAGTCACTTAACTCGTAAGCCTCCCTTTGTTCAGATGTTATATGGGGACCATAGCGTTAGGAATGGAGTTCTGGAGGTGGGGGCAGGCAGAGGGATTGAGGCCGTATTGCAGGTCCGTCTCTCTGAGCCTCTTATTCTCTGGAGAATGGGGTTGCACGGCATGAGGGTCGCTGTGAGAATGGTCTGTGTGCTGCTGGTCGTGGGCCATGGGGAGTGGTCCTGCAGCACCATCCTGCCCGCTTAGGAGAGACTCACTCGTCTGTATGGGGGCACAGTATTCCCGGCCCCAGGCCAGACCCCTCCTGGCCCCAGGCCAGACCCCTCCACCATCCAGCCTCACGGCCATCTGGCTGACTCACCTCCCCACGTGGGCCTTTTCTCCTTACATGCTGCAGGTTTATCATGTCACCTCCAGAGAGGCCATGCCAGGCATGCGGGTTCTCCTCTTGTGCCCCCGCCTAGGCTGCGTGCCACCTCCCCAAACCCAGTGTTCACGGAGGGTGTCTGAACTATATCTTCACGCAAGGCCTCACAGGCTTGACAAGGCTTGACAAGGCTTGACACAGTCTTATGTTATGGAGGGCCAGGAAACCAAAGCCCCGAGAGGGGAGGGGCTCAGCTCGCCCTCAGGCTCTGTCCCTGTCCCTCCACCCCTTTGCTCCCAGGTCACCTGCAAGACTCGTATGGTAATGGAGGTGGCTCAAGAGAACAAGGCTGCATAATCCTCCCTCCCTAAGACAAACCCTGATGGAGAAGTTTTAGATATCCTAACAGTCAGGGGAGCCTCTCCCAGGGACCCCTCTTCCACCCTGGCCTACCCCGGCCTGTAGTCAGAAGTTGTGGGTACATGCAGAGTGAAGACTGACTGAGGGTATGTGCATATATCAGGCTGGTCTTTGGGGGGCAGGGGCCCCTCAGGGCGTGAATAAAGTACAGACGAAAATATCAGCAGCTGTAGTCAGCCCCTATGTGGTGACCTTCTTGCTGACCCTCTCTGGCATCTTGGTGCCGGCTGCCATCTTTGTCTAGGTCCTGGGCTCCTGGGGCACGTCATGGGGCCTCTTGGCTCTTCCGTAGGTGGGGGAGCCTAAAGTAGGGCTACATTTGAGTCCCTGTTTCCTTTCAGGTCATGAGTTCAAAGACCATTCCCCCCCTCTGCTGCCAAATCTCTCTCATGTCCCAGCAGGCCCAGGAGCTGTTGGAGTTTTGTGAATCAAGGGCTTTTCCCACCTGGATGCCACCCAGGAGATCACCAAACCCGCCTGCAGAGGGCATGATGCTATACGTAGGAAGCCCTAAAGACTCATCCAAAAAACTATTAGAATAAATACATTCAGTCAAGTTGCAGGATACAAAACTAATATACACACACCTGTTACATTTCTATACACTAATAATGAAGTAGCAGAAAGAGAAATTAAGAAAACAATTTATGATTGCGCCAAAAAGAATAAAAGGCCTGGGAATAAACCTAACCAAGGAGGTGGCAGACCTGTACTCTGAAAAGCGTAAGACACTGATGTAAGAAATTGAAGACGGCACAAATAGGAAGGTCCTCCACGCTCAGGTATTGACAGGATATTAGTCAAACACAGTTAAAATGTCATACTACCCAAAGCAATCTCCAGATTCAGTGTGATCCCTATAAAAATACCGACAGCACTTTCCACAGAGCTAGAACAAAGAATACATTTGTATAGAACCACAAAAGACCTTGAAGAGCCAAAGCAGTCCTGAGAAAGAAGGAAGCGAGAGGCCTCACAAGTCCAGAGTGTAAGATAGGTGACAAAGCTGTACTAATCAAAGCAGTATGGTACCGGCACAGAAAGAGGCACAAAGGTCAGTGGAACAGAGTAAAGAGCCCAGGAAGCAACCCACAGTTAATCTCTGACACAGATGGTAAGAATATACAAGAAAGGCAGTTTCTTTAATAAGAGGTGCCGGGAAAACTGGACGGCTGCGTGCAAAAGAATGAAAGTGGGCCACTCTCTCACACCACCCACAAAAATAAATAAACACCTAAATGTGAGACCTAAAACCCCATAAAGCTCTCAGACACAAAACAAAACAGGGGTCTTCGCGACATTTTTCTACATCTGTTTCCTCAGGCAAGGGAAACAAAAGCAGAAATAAACTATTGGGACTAAAATTAAAAGCTTTCACAGTGAAGGAAACCATTAACCAAACAAAAAGGCAAGTTACTGAATGGGAGAAGATATTTAAAAAAAAAAACATTTTTTTAATGTCTATTTTTCAGAGACAGAGACACAGAATCCAAAGCAGGCTCCAGGCTCCAAGCTGTCAGCACAGAGCCCAATGCGGGGCTCAAACCCATGGACTGTGAGATCATGACCTGAGCTGAAGTCAGATGCTCAACCAACAGCCACCCAGGTGCCCCTGAATGGGAGAAGATATTTGTAAATGATACATCTAAAAAGGAGTTGATGTCTAAAACATATAAAGACCTTCTACAACTCAAAACAAAACAAAAAAGAAAAGTTCAATTAAAAAACAGGCAGGGGACCTAAATAGACATTTTTCCAAAGAAGACATACAGATAGCAACAGACCCATGAAAAGATCTTCAGGGCTCAGTCAGCTGAGCACCCCACTCTTGATTTCAGCTCAGGTCATGATCCTGGGGTCTTGGGATCGAGCCCCACGTTGCGATCTGTGCTGAATGTAGAGCCTACTTACAATTCTCTCTCTCTCTCTCTCTCTCTCTGCTCTCTCCCCCACTTGTGCGCTTTCTCCCTAAAGTAAAAAAATTGTAAAGATATTCAACATCATGAATCATTAGGGAAGTGTAAATCAAAGCCACAATGAGAGATCACCTCACGCCAGTTAGAATGGCAAGTATCAAAAAGCAAGAAATAACCAGTGTTGGGGAGGATTTGGAGAAAAAGGAACCCTCACGCAGTGTCGCTGGGAACGTAAATTGGTGCGGCCATTGCGGAGGTTCCCCAAAAATTTTAAAATAGAGATATCATATGATCCCCTAATTCCACTACTGGATTTCGTTACCCAAAGAAAACGAAACGCTAATTTGAAAAGATCTGTGCACCCGTATGTTTATCGCAGCACTGTTTACTGTAGCCGAGCTATGGAAGCAACGTAAGTGTACGTTGATAGATGAATGGATAGATATACATGATGTATATGTGATATATATGTGCATACACAGTGGAATATTTGCCATAAAAAGAATGAGATAGTGCCATCGGCAACAACATGGAAGGACCTAGAAGGCATTATGATAAGCAAAATAAGTCAGAGAAAGACCAAACTCTATGACCTCACGTGTGTGTGGAATGTAAAGAAAACAAACAAAGCAGAAACAGGCCAAGAAATACAGAAAACAAGCTCGCAGTTGCCAGGTGGGAGGGGTTGGGGCCATGGGCAAAATGGGCGCGGGAGAGTGGGAGATTCGAGCTTCTAGTTGCAGAATGTGTATGTCACCGGGATGAAAGGCATGACATAACGAATATAGTCAATGACACTGATAGTGTCGTATGGTGACAGATGGCGGCTACACTTGCGGGGGGGGGTCCAGCATAACATACACTACGTCGTACGCCTGAATCTAATGTAACATCGTGTGTCAACTGTAATAAAAGGTTCGGTGAGTGCGGTCTCCTGTCTCTCAGAAGAGCCTGCAGTACTCTCTCTACTCACCGTCTTCTTGTGAGGATACGAAATGATAAAATGCCTACATAATGACATGAAGCAAGGCGAGTGGCGAAGGCACCGTGACGTAGCATTAGGCTGCAGTGACCTTCTGACAAATGGCAGGGTACTGCTTCCAGAGTATGACTGGCGACAGGCAACCAAAACCGCAGGAAGTGAAACGGCAGACGGGGTGGAAAACCGCTGTATATACACACATAAGCCCACGAATATCTACCTAAATGAGTATTTTCACCTCCTTTTTACGGAAATTTTCTCTCTATACCGAGGTAAAGAAAATAACAATTCCATCGCTCACTTTCAATAATCACCAAATACAGATAATCTTGCTTCTTCTATCTCTCCATACTCTGCTCACCCTGGATTAGCTGAAGCAAATCCCAAGCTTCATGTAACATCATCTGTAAATTCTTCAGCATGTGTATCGTCAAGACAATGATTCTTTTAAATAAAAGCATATGACTATTATTAGGCCTAAAAGGTAAAATTAACCATTCCTTAAAATCATCAGATGTCCAGTAAGTCCATCATTCGAAGTTCCTAATTTCTGTCTCTTTTTCCAGATCAATATTCAAATCAAGATTCTTTTTCTTAAAGTTTATTTATTTAGTTTTGAGAGAGAGAGAGCATGATTAGGGGATGGGCAGAGAGAGGGAGAGAGAGAGAGAATCCCAAGCAGGCTTTGCACCATCAGCACAGAACCCAACTTGGGGCTCGAACTCACAAACAGTGAGATCATGACCTGAGCCAAAATTGAGAGTCCGACGCTTAACTGACTGAGCCACTCAGACGACCCTCAAGCCAAGATTCTTAAAATATTCTTTTATTGTATTTGGCATTAGCCAATTTTTTTACTTTGGAGACTACAAATGTAAACAAAAGTAGATACGGGCGCCTGGGGGGCTCAGCTGGTTAAGCGTCCGACTCTGGCTCAGGTCATGATCTCACAGTTCAAGTGTTCGAGCCCCACATCGAGCTCTGTGCTGACAGCTCAGTGCCTGGAGCCTGCTTCAGATTCTGTGTCTCCCTCTATCTGCCCCTCCCCTACTCGAATTCTTTCTCTCTTTCTTTCAAAAATAAACATTAAAAAAAAGTAGACAAAAGAGCATAGTGGACCTAATGGGAGACGGGGTAGATAAAAGGACTCTGTCCTCCATATATTGGGGACCTGGGCTTGGACTGCTGATGGTTGCTTCTGATCACAGAGGTGCAGACAGAGAGGAGGGCAGCCTTCGTCACTGCACCTTCCCCACTGTGGCAAGTCCCTTCCCTCTGACTGAAGAGACTTCCAGGAAATTTAGAGGGTTGGAGCTGTTTGCTGGTTTTTCATTTTTGGCTTTTTTCCTTTCAGGAGTCAGACATTCAAAAGCAACTTGAAGATGGGGATGCCTGGGCGGCTCAGTCAGTTAAGCTTCCAACTCTTGATTTCAGCTCAAGTCATGATCTCACAGTCACAAGACTGAGCCTCACATCGAGCTCTGAGCTGAGCATGGAACCTGCTTAAGATTCTCTCTCTCTGCCCCTCCCCCACTTGCATGCACACACCTTCTCTCAAAAAATAATAATAAAAAACAAAAGCAACTGGAAGATGAAAACATTAAAAATTAACTGAATACACAGAAAAAATTAGAAAGTTACTGTGCATGCCCAAAGGAAGGCTCAGAAAAGATCTTTGAAGACATTAAGTTTACACCTTCGGCTGATCTTCAGCACAGAGATAAGCCTATAGCAATTTTAAAAATAATAAAGAGGGCGCCTGGGTGGCTCAGTTGGTTAAGCGGCCGACTTCAGCTCGGGTCATGATCCCGCACTCTGTGAGTTCAAGCCCCGCATCGGGCTCTGTGCTGACGGCTCAGAGCCTGGAGCCTCCTTCAGATTCTGTGTCTCCGTCTCTCTCTGCCCTTCCCCTGCTCATACTCTGTCTCTATGTCTCTCAAAAATAAATAAACGTTAAAAAATAATAACAATAATACAGAGAAGCAGTAACAAAACCCAGAAAACCTTGGAAGATTTGCCTGGAGGGTCTCCCTTCGAAGAATCTGATTTTCAGAATTATCCTATTAAATTCAAATGTCCAGTGTTCAACAAAAAAAATTTTATGAGGCATACAAAGAGATAGGAAAGCATGACCCATTCAAAAGAAAAGATAAATGGGGTGCTGGGTGGCTCAGCTGGTTGGGCATCTGACTCTTGATTTTTAGCTCAGGTCCCAGGGTCATGGAATCAAGCCCTACGTCAGGCTCTGCACTACGTGTGGAGGCTGCTTGGGATTCTCTCCCTCCCTCTCTCTCTCTCTGTCTCTCTCTTTCTCTCCCCTCCTCCTCCTCCTCCTTCTCCTCCTCCGTCCCTCTCCCCTGCTCACACTCTCTCTCAAAAAAAAAAAAAAAAAAAAAAGGATAAATCAACAGAATCCACCCCTGAAAAAGACATAATGGCAGATATGCCAGACAAAAGTTTTAAAACAACGGCTTAAAGATGCTACAGAACTAAAGAAAGATCTAGATAAAGTCAAGGAAATGATATGTTAACAAAATGGAAATATCAATAAAGAGAGAAAACCTAAAAAGAAAGCAGAAAGAAATTCTAGAGCTGAAAAGTACAAAAACTTATGAAAAACTTACTAGAGGGATTCAAAAGCAGATTTGAGGAAGGAAAAGAAAGAACTAGTAAATTTGAAGATAGGACAGTGGAAATTAATAAGACTGAGGAATAAAGAGAAAAAAGATTAAGGAAAACAGAACAGAACCTAAAGGACTTGTGTCCACCATCAAGTGGACCAATGGACCAACACATGCATCATGGGAGTCCCGGAAGGGGAAGAAAGAGAGAAAAGGGCAGAGAGGCTATTTGAAGAAATAATGACTGAAAGCTTCCCAAATTTGATGAAATACATGAATATAAACATCCAAAAGTTCAATGAATTCCAAGTAAAAAGAACCAAAAGAGACCCACACAGGGGTGCCTGGGTGGCTCAGTTGGTTAAGTGGCCGACTTCAGCTCAGGTCATGATCTCACGGTCTGTGAGTTTGAGCCCCGCGTCGGGCTCTGTGCTGACGGCTCAGAGCCTGGAGCCTCCTTCAGATTCTGTGTCTCCGTCTCTCTCTGCCCTTCTCCTGCTCATACTCTGTCTCTATGTCTCTCAAAAATAAATTAAAAAAAGAGAGAGAGAGAGAGAGAGACCCACACAGAGACATATTATAATCAAATTTTCAAAAACCAAAGACGAAGGAAGAATCTTGAAAGCAACAAGAAAGAGGCAATCATCGCATACTGGGGATTTTCAATAAGATTATCTCCTGATTTCTCATCAGAAACTTTGGACACCAGAAGAGAGAGGGCTGCTACATTCCAAGTGCTAAAAGAAACAACAACAACAACAAACTCTGTCAACTAAGAACCTTTATTTGGCGAAACTGTCCTTCAAAAGTAAGAGAGAAATCAAGACATTCCCAGATGAACAAAAGCCAAAGGAGTTTAAGACCAGTAGACCTGACCTACAAGAAATTCTCAATAGGGTCCGTCCAGGTGAAATGAAGGACACTAGCCAGGGGCGCCTAGGTGGCTCAGTCAGTTGAGCAGTTGACTCTTGGTTTTGGCTCAGATCATGATCTCAGTTTGTGGGATTGAGCCCCTTGTTGGTCTCTGCACTGATAATGTGGAGCCTGCTTAGGATTCTCTCTCTTCCTCTCTGTCTTGTGAGCTCTCTCTCTCTCAATGAATAAATAAACTTAAGAAAAAAAAAGGACACTGGACATAAATCAGGCCATGTGGAGAAATAAAGCTCTCAATAAAGATAAATACACGAACGATTGTAAAAGCTAGTGTTATGGTAACGGCGTTTGCAACTGTAGTTTCTGTTTTCTACCCAGTTTAAAAGACTATTACATTTATGAAAAAACAGAATTATTAGTGTAAGAGCTAGCATTACTATAACTTTGGTATATAATTACAAATCTTTTTTCCACATAATTTATGAAACTAATACATTTAAAAGAATTATTAATTTATGGTTTGGGACACATAATGTATAAAAATGTGATTTTGCAGCATTGGCACTAAAATGGGTGTGGTCGAAGCTGTAAAGTAACAGTGTTTTTGTATGTTATTAAAGTTGGGGTGGAACATTTCACTACAAAAAAACCCATCAACGTAATACAAAGAAAACATGAATGCAGGAAATGCGGGACAAAAAAGCTCTAGGACATACAGAAAACAAATAGCACAATGCCCACTGGAAGTCCGTACTTATCAGTAATTACTTCAGATGTAAATGGATTAGTCTCTCTAGTTAAAAGACAGATATTGTCAGAATGGATAAAAACACATGATCTAACTATATGTGGTCTACAAGAGACTCACTTGAGACCCAGAGACAAAACAGAATGAAAGGAAAGGAAAGGGATAGGGAAAGATATTCCAAGCAAAAGCAAATAATAAACAAAAAGAGAAAAGGGGTGGCTATACTAATATTTTTTTAAATCAAAAAAATTAAATAAGTTTTAAAGAAACAAAGGACATTATACACATATATATTTTAAAGTTTATTTATTTTGAGAGAGGAAGCAAGTGGAGGAGGGGCAGAGAGGGAGAGAATCCAAAGCAGGCTCCGCATTGGCAGTGCAGAGCTCGCTGCAGGACTCGATCTCATGAAACCATGAGATCTTGACCTGAGGCAAAATCAAGAGTTGGACACTTAACCTACTGAGCCACCCAGGTGCCCCAAAAGACATCATATATTAATAAAATGTTCAATACAGCAGGAAGATATAAGAATTATAAACATTTATGCACCTAATGGCAGATCATCAAAATATAGACAGCAGGGACGCCTGGGTGGCTCAGTCCGTTAAGCGGCCGACTTCGGCTCAGGTCATGATCTCACGGTCTGTGAGTTCGAGCACCACGTCGGGCTCTGTGCTGATGGCTCAGAGCCTGGAGCCTGCTTCACATTCTGTGTCTCCCTCTCTCTCTGCCCTTCTCCTGCTCACGTTCTGTCTCTATGTCTCAAAAATAAATAAACGTTAAAAAAATTTAAAAAATATATAGACAGCAAAAACGGACAGAATTGAAGTGGAAAGTAGACAGTTCCACAGTAACAATTGGAGGCAACACTGCACTCACAATAATGGGATAGAACAACTCGATAAGTTAGGAAATAGAGGACTTAACACAATACACTGACTAGATCTAACAGACATACACATAACACTCTACCCGACAACAGAATACACATTCTTCTCAAGTGCACATGACACATTTTTTTGGGATAGATGGTATGTTAGGTTACGAACTCAGTCTTAGAGGATTTTGAAAGCTAGGTATCAAATGAATTATCTTCTCTGAACACAATGGGATGAATCAATAACAAAAAGAAAACTGGAAAATTCATAAAATTGCAGAAATTAAACAACACACTTTTAAACGACCAATAGATCAAAGAAGAAATCACAATGGACATTAGAAGATACTCAGAAATGAATGAAAATGAATACCCAACTTACGGGATGCAGTAAAACTGCAGCTAAGGGGGAATTTGTCGCTATAAACAAACAACAAGAAAGATCTCAAATGAATAACTAAAAACAAACAAAGCCCAAAACTAGTACAAGGGAGAAAGAATAGAGATTAGAGCTAAGAAAAATGAAACAGAATAAAAAAGAAAAATTAATGAAGCCAAAGTTGGTTCTTCATAAAAATCAACAAAGTTGACAAACCTTAGGCTCAGAAAAAAAAAGATTAGACTCAAATTACTAAGCTCAGAAATGTAAATGGAGACATTACTACTGATTCTACAGAAATAAAGGAGATTGTAAGAGTACCATGAACAGTTGTAGGCCAACAAATTGGATGACCTTGATGAGATGTAAGAATTCCTAGAAACACAAAACCTACCACGACTAAATAATGAAGAATAAAAAATCTGAATAGAGTAACTAGTAAGGACACTGAATTAGGAGTAAAAACTCTCCCAAAAAAGAAAAGCCCCAGACCTGATTATTTCACGGGCAAATTCAACTGAAACTTAATAAGAATTTAATAAGAACTAATATCAATCTTTCTCAAACTTTTCCCAAAATTTTTAACAGGAGAACACTTCCTAACTCATTCTATGAGGCTAGCATAACCCCGATTCTAAAGCCAGACAAAGACACTTAAAAAAAAAAAAAAGAAAACTATAGACCAACATCCCTTACAAACATTGATGCAAAAATCCTAACAAAATTCAATTCAGAATTCAAGCATCATATTAAAAGGATATATCTCCAAGATCAAGTGGAATTTATCCCCGAAATGGAAGGATAGTTCAATACATGAAAATTGATCAATACGCCAAATCAACAAGATAAGGTGGAAAAACCACATGACTGTTTCAACTGATGCAGAAAAAGCATTTGAAAAAAATTAATACATTTTCCATGATAAAAACACTCAACAAAATAGGAATGAAAGGAATTATCTTGGGGCGCCTGGGTGGCTCAGTTGGGTAAACATCAGACTTCATGGGGCGCCTGGGTGGCTCAGTTGATTTAAGTGGCCGACTTCAGCTCAGGTCATGATCTCACGGTCTGTGAGTTTGAGCCCCGTGTCGGGCTTTGTGCTAATGGCCCAGAGCCTGGAGCCTGCTTCGGATTCTGTGTCTCCCTCTCTCTCTGCCCTTCCCCTGCTTACACTCTGTCTCTATGTCTCTCAAAAATAAATAAAAACGTTAAAATTTTTTTTTAAATATCAGACTTCAGCTCAGGTCATGATCCCAGTTTGTGAATTCAAGCCCTGCATCAGGCTCTCTGCTGTCAGCACAGAGCCCACTTTGGATCCTCTGTCCCCGACCCCCTCTCTGTCCCTCCTCAACTCCATATCTCTCTTTCTCTCTATCTCTCTCTCTCTCAAAAATAAACATTAAAAAAGAAAATTACCTCTGCATAATAAAAGTCATATAATAAAAACCCATAGAAACATAATACTCAATGGTGAGAGACTAACAGATTTTCCTCTAAGATCAGGAACAAGGCAAGGATTCCCACTTTCACCATTTCTCTTCAACATAGTACTGGAAGTTCTAGCCACAGCAATCAGACAAGAAAAAGAAATAAAAGGCATCCAAATTGGAAAGGAAGATTGAAAAGCCCTAAAGATTCCACACACAAAAAGACCTGTTAGAATAAATGTATTTAGCAAAATAGCAGGATGCAAAGTCAGCACAAAAAAATCAGCTATATTTCTATACACAATGAACAATCTAAAAGGAAATTACAAAAATAATTTCATTTACAATAGCATCAAAAAGAATAAAATACTTAGGAATTGATTTAACAAAGGAGGTGAAAGACTTGTACAATGAAAACTACAAAACATTGCAGAAAGAAACTAAAGAAGACATAGATAAATGGCAACACATCCCCTGATCATAGAAGACTTAATAGTGTTAAAATGTCAAAACCACCAGAAGGAATCTACAGATTCAGTGCAATCCCTACCAAAATATCACTGAATTTTTTTGCAGAAATAGAAAAACACTTGACATTCAAAGGAAAGGCAACCAAGCAAAAATAAACAAGTATGACTATATCGAACTAAAAAGCTTCTGTACAGCAAAAGAAACTGTCAACAAAATGAAAAGGCAATCTACCGAATGGGAGAATATTTGCAAATCATGTATGTGATAATGTGTTAACACTCAAAATATACAAAGAACAACCCATCCTAAAACTCATATGGAACCTCAAAGGAGTGAGATTAGTAGTCAAAACAATTTTCAAAAAGAACAACAAAGTTAAAGGACTCGTACTTCCTGATTTCAAAACCTACTATAAAGCTACAGTAATCAAAAACACTCTGGTATTGGCACAAAGACAGACATGTAAATGAATGGACTAGAATAGAGAGCCCAGAAATACCTGTCACATATATGGTTGAATGATTTTTGACAAATGTGCCAAGACCATTCAATAGGGGAAAGATAGTTTTTCAACAAACGCTGCCGGGAAAATTGGGTATCCACAGGCAAAAGAATGAAGTTGGATACTTGTCTACACCGTTTATAAAAATTAACTCAAAATGGAAGAAAGATGTAAATGTAATAAAACTCTTAGAAGAAAACACAGGACAAAACTTCATGACATTAGATTTGTTCATGATTTCTTGGATGTGACGTGAAGGTAGAAGTAACAAAAAAATAATAGACAAATCAGATCTATGAAAATTAAGAGATTTTATGCTTCAAAAGACACTATCCACAGAGGAAAGATTCAACCCACAGATGGGAGAAAATATTTGCAAATCATATATCTGACGGAGGATTAATATCAAATGTATACAGAACTCCTAAAAACTCAACAACGGAACCACCTGATTCAGAAATGGGCAAAGAACTTGAATAGACATTTCTCCAAAGAACATATACAAATGGCCAATAAACACATGAAAAGATGCTCAATGTCACTATTCGTAGGGGAAATGTAAATCTAAACTACAATGAGATACTGCTTCACGCTTACTAGGATGGTTACTGCAGGGAAAAAAAAAGAAACCAAGTGTTGGCAAAGAGGCGAAGAAATTGGAGCCCTTGTGAACTGTCGGTGGGCATGTGAAGTGGTACAGCTGCTATGGAAAACAGCAGAAAATTAAATATAGAATTATATGATCCAGCAATTACACTTCTGGGTATATACTCAAAAGAATTGAAAGCAGGATCTTGAGGAGGTATCTGTACTCCCATGTTTGTAGCACTAGCTAAAATGTGGAAGCAACCCAAGTGTCCACTGAAAGATGACTGCAGAAGCAAACTAGCATATCCATACAATGGAATATGATGCAGCCTTGAAAAGGGATGGAACTCTGCAACGTGCCGTAACACGCATGACATACGTGAAACAAACCAGTCACAAAAGATAAATACTGTAGGATTCTACTTTTATGAGGTATTTAGAGAAATCAAAATCAAGACAGAAAGCAGAGTGGTGTTGCCAGGGGCTGGGGAGAGGGGAGAATGGGGAGTTATTGTCTGATGGGTACAGACTTTCAGTTTTGCGAGACGGTAAAACTTGTGGAGACGATGGTGATGGCTGCACAACGGTGCGAATGTATTTAATACCACTGAACTGTACCCATAAAAATGGCTAAGACGGTAAATTTTATGTGTATTTCATCATGATAAAAAAGAATTTTCCCTCATCAACTCTTATATTTGGTAACCCTAAAGAATAGTTTATATAGAAGGGGCAGAAAAAAAAAACTTGATTCTTTCCATTTTATTTACTAGTTTTTACAAGAAAAAGTTGATTCGCTAGAAGAGTCCAAAGCTAACCAGTTTATTTTTTTTCCAAATAGAATGACATACTTGACTTAGTCAACTATCAACTCAGGGCAGTTATAGATGCTTGACATATTTTCAATTCAGAATTGTGTTTCAATTCATTGCAGTTCTTTTTTTAAAAAAATTTAAAATGTCTTATTTATTTTTGAGAGAGAGAGAGAGAGAATGAGTAGGGGAGAGGCAGAGAGAGAGGGAGACACAGGATCCGAAGCAGGCTCCAGGCTCTGAGCTGTCAGCACAAAGCCTGATGCAGGGCTTGAACTCATGAACCGTGGGATCATGACCTGAGTTGACATCGGATGCTTAACTGACAGAGCCACCCAGGCGCCCACATTGCAGCTGATTTTGATGCTTGAAGTATTCTCTTTGGCTAGTGAGAGATGGTTTGAAGCCAAAGACAGAATGGACGGAAACGCTTCTCCTGCTCCCGGAGAGTAGAATGGGCAGAAAACGAGGCATGGGATTGGATTGTAAGTATGGCTGAACTGCATTGGAGGCTGAATGATCAACAGTCATGGGTCTCCTATCCTAAATTCAGGCCCCCAATAGAAAAGTAAGCGGTATGGGGAAATGTGGGTGGGTGCATCGGAGATCCTTGAACTTCCAGTTTACCCTGAATGCTCTGAGCTAGAACAGCCCTCCTCTTGCTAGAAGAGAGCAGCCTCCCTCAGCCTGGAGACCAGGCAAAAACCTTCCCTGAGCGGGATGTTTACAGAATGGTGGCGTGGGTCCTCCTCATTGCCTCTCCATATTGCCAGCGGGCCAATAACCCACGATCACAAGTACAATCCTGCTCTGGGTGAAACAACTTATTCACCAAAAGAGTTGCAGGAGCTGTGTACAAAGTACTGGAAAAATCTGGGAGACGGGGTGTAAGAGAAGATGAGGGTGTTGGATCAAGGGTAGATAACAGGTATATACATGAGCGTTTATTGGCCCGGGAGCACTTTTCTGTGACTGAAAGGTTTAATGTCTTGGCTGGGCCACCTGGAGCTCTAACACCCTGCTGGAATGACTCCTTGAAGCTTAGACATGATGGCTGCTGCCGTAAATCAGGTGAAGATTTTATGACAGTTTTCCCAAAGTACCCCAAAGGAAGGAGTCAGAAGGTTCTGGGAGGTAGAAATGTTAGAATGGCCTGATTATATGCAAGCAGAGAATCCACCAACTGACTATGTTCCCATAGAGGGCTCAGAGTAATACTCTTCTCTAAATTAATAAAGAGGGCACCAGTGAGGGGGGCACCTAGGTCTTTGAGCCTCAATAACCCTGACTCTTTGTAGGACTGGCTTGACAGTAGGAAATGCTGCCATGAAACCAGCCTGTGTAGTGTCAGTGGGTACGGAGGGGTGCCAGGACAGCAGAAGCCAGGTGTGGCACTTAACAATGATTAACTTAGGGGCGCCTGGGTGGCTCAGTCGGTTAAGCGGCCGACTTCGGCTCAGGTCATGATCTCACAGTCTGTGAGTTCGAGCCCCGCGTCGGGCTCTGTGCTGACAGCTTGGAGCCTGGAGCCTGCTTCAGATTCTGTGTCTCCCTCTCTCTCTGACCCTCCCCCACTCATGCTTTGTCTCTCCTGCTCTCAAAAATAAATAAAAAAAAAATTAAAAAAAATTAAAAAAAAAACAATGATTAACTTAATAGCAAGGCTGGAGGGAGTACCACAGTGCCTTGGTCTTCAGGAATCTGTGGTTGGTTACTGATGATATTCCTGAGACAAGTTATATGGGCAGTGGGCTAGAATATTGCTTGACTTGCAAAACCAAACCAAACCAAGAGCTGGCAAGCAGAAGGCGATGACAAAAAATTGCAATCCCTTAACCGGTTACCAGACTGAGACGATTGAGACGGTAGCCCTTGGATCACAGGGGAGGTTGGGTATCCTTTAAAGAGCCTACATCACCACATGTGTGTTCAATGAATATTACCTAGCTCCTTTCTTAATGGGATCCGTGGTCATTTACCAAAGTAGCTGTGTCTGGTGGAAAGGGAATACCCAGGCCTCTTGAGGGTTATTAATACAGGAATGAAATTGGCAGTGGCACCAGGAGACTCACAATGCCATCCTGGCCCTCCATTGAGCGTGGGCCTGGAGAGGGCTGGTAATACAGGAAGCCCCGGACCAGGTCAGTCTCATAGTGGATCCGATGGGATCCTCGCTCCACCTTCTTGTCACCTCTCTTCTTTCTAAACAACAAGTGTCCTTAGAACTACGAGTGCTCACAAAAAAGTCAACAGTGCACGGGATTTTTTTTTAATTTATGTTTATTTTTGAGAGAGAGAGAGAGAGAGAGAGAAAACAGGGTGCAAGCAGGGGAGGGGCAGAGAGAGAGGGAGACACAGAATCTGAAGCAGGGATTCAAGCTGTCAAGGGAGACAAGCTGTCAGCACGGAGCCCGATGTGGGGCTCAAACTCATGAACCGTGAGATCATGACCTGAGCTAAAGTTAAAGTCATGGGAAACTGTCCCCTCCCCACCGCCAAGAGCCATACAGTATTCCGGGTGGGACTGCAGAGATTACTGCCACCCTCAGCGGCGATCCGTACCTTAAGCAGCATACTTCCATTCCCCGGCCCCCGTCCTTTATGCTACCCTTGTCACCGATTCACTTCTATGCTCGTTACGTAAATGCAATATCCACGACATACCGTGATGACTTCTGCTTTAAACTGCCAATGCTTTTTAGAGAGCAAAAATGAGAAAATGTTATCTTTTACTTTCTTCCACATGTTTCTAATTTCAACGCCCTTCGTTCCTTTGTGTAGATTTCCATCTGCTATCTGCCAGCGGGTCTGCTGGTGATTGTCTCTGCTTTTGTTTGTATGAGAAACTTTGCTTTGCCTTCATCTTTATTTTTTAAACTATTTTTAAATGATTATGGATTTTTTTTTCGAGAGAGAAATAAAGAATGAGTGGGGCAGGGGCAGAGAGAGGAGAGAGAGAATCCCAAACAGCCTCCATACTCAGCATGGAGCCCAACACGGGGCTCAATTACCCTCCCGTGAGATTGTGACCTGAGCCATCAAGAGTCAGATGCTTAACCGACTGAGCTACCCAGGCACCCCTTGCCTTCGTCTTTATGGTTTTTTAAATTTTTTTAGAAAGAGAGAGTATGCTAGTAGGGGAGAGGGGAAGAGGAAGGGGGGAGGAGAGGGAGAGAGAAAGAGAAAGGGAGAATGTTAAGCGGGCTCCACGCTCAGCACAGAGCCCAACATAGGGCTCAATCCCACAACCGTGGGATCATGACCTGAGCTGAGACCACGAGTCAGATATTCAACCAACCGAGCCACCCAGGAATCCCTTGCCTTCATCTTTAAAACATTTGGGGGGGAGGCGGTGCCTGAGTGGCTTGGCCAGTTAAGCATCCAACTTCAGCTCAGGTCACGATCTTACGGTTTGTGAGTTCAAACCCCATGTCAGGTTCTGGGCTGACAGCTTGGAGCCCGGAGCCTGCTTCAGATTCTGTGCCTTCCTCTCTCTCTGCCCCTCCCCTGCTCGCATTCCATCTCTCTCCCTCTCTCTCTCCCTCTCTCTCTCTCTCTCACATACACACACACACAAATAAAAACATTAAATAAATTTTTGAACATTTTTTTCTGAATATAGAATTCTAGGAAGATGGCTTTTTTTCCAGCACATTAAAGAGAACATTCGATTATCTTTTAGTTTACATAGTTTCTGAGGAGAATTTTGATGTTCTTTTGATTCCTCTGCACATAAGAAGTATAATAGGCCTTTACTCTCTACCTTATATCGGGAGATTTGTCACTTTTTTCTAAGCAGATTTCCTATGGTATGCCTTGGTATGGTTTTCTTCTCCTTGTAGTTTATTGAGGATCTTGGATCTGTGGGATTACAATTTTCATCGATTTTGGAACATTTTGGCCATTTCTTTAAACAGTTTTCTGTCCACTCCCTCTGTCTTTCTTGGATTCCAATTCAATGTATGTTAGTCCACTTGATACTGTCTCACAAGCCACTGGCGTCCTCTTCACCATTTTCAGTCCTTTTTTCTATCCTTCATTTTGGATAATAGCTTCTATTCAAGTTCACTGCCTTCAGGTCTTTTTTATCTGCAGTGATTAATCTGTTAATCCCATGTATTGTTGGGGCGCCTGGGTGGCTCAATTGGTTAAGCGTCCAACTTTAGCTCAGGTCATGATCTCACGGTTCATGAGTTTGAGCCCCACATCGGGCTCCATGCTGACAGCTTGTCTCCCTTGACAGCTCGAATCCCTGCTTCAGATTCTGTGTCTCCCTCTCTCTCTGTCCCTCCCCTGCTTGCACTCTGTTTCTCTCTCTCTCTCTCTCTCAAAAATACATAAACATAAATTTTTAAAAAATCCCGTGCACTGTTGACTTTTTGTCTCTAGAAAATCCATTTATTTGTTTGTTTATTTATTTATTTATATTTATTTTTATTTTAGAGAGAGAGAGAGAGAGAGAGAGAGAGAATCCCAAGCAGACTCCCCTGTGATCATGACCCGAGCCGAAACCAAGAGTTGGATGTCCACTCAACCGACTGAGTCACCCAGGAGCCCCTAGAAATTCCTTTTTAAAATATTTTCTATTTACCTCTTCTCATCATGTTTAGGTTTTTCTCTCCCTTCTTGAACACATGGCATATTTATAACCACTATTTTTAACTGTCCCCGTTAATTATGTCTCTAACATTTCAGGGCCCATCTCCATGGACTGATCTTTCTCCTGGTTATAAGTCCTATTTTCTTCCTTCTTTGCATTCCTGGTAATTGTTGACCAGATGATACATGTGATTTTCATGTTGTGGATGCTGAATTTAGTAATTTTCTTTTAAACCGCTTTGGACTTTGTTCCCACATCATCGAAGTCACTTAAAATTATATCTATTCAAGGCTTGCTTTCAAGCTTTGTCAGGACGGTTTCAGAGCAGCCTTTATCCTCCTGTTAACTAAAGTTAATTAAAGTGCTCCTTTATCCTCTGAGCACTCCTGTTAACATAAAACTTCTGTGCGATGTCCTGTGTATTAGGTGGTGTTTCTGGCTCGTGAAAATAGGAATTATTTCTAGTCTTGTGTAAGCTCTGGGAATCGCTTGGAACTTCTGCTTTCTAGTTTTTTCTCCCACACCTGCTTCCTCACACATGTGTATATGTCAGTACTGAGCCAAATACTTCAAGAATTTTCTGTATTCTTCCAGAATGTGCTCACTCTCGCTCTCTCTCTGCAGCACTGTTCTCTCTGGTATTCTGCCCCACGAAGTCTCCATCTGCCGATCTTCCTGAACTCTAGTCTACCCATCTCTACGCGGCAAGAGCACCGGCCGTTACTCGGACTCCCTCGCCCTGGGTTGCAGCCTGGGCTAGTTGTTTCCAGCAGGAAACTGAGGAAGCTGTAAGTTTCACCTTCTTTTAGAAATCATAATTCTGGGAGCGCCTGGGTGGCTCAGTCGGTTAAGCTTCCGGCTTCGGCTCAGGTCACGATCTCAAGGTTTGTGAGTTCGAGCCCTGTGTCGGGCTCTGGGCTGAGAGCTCAAAGCCTGGAGCCTGCTTCGGATTCTGTGTCTTCCTCTCTCTCTGCTCCTCCCCTGCTTGTGTTCTCTCTCTCTCAGAAATAAACATTAAAAAATTTTTTTTAATAAAAAAAAGAAATCATAATTCTGGTCTGCCTATTGTCTAATGTCTAAAAGTTGTTGTTTTATATATTTTGTTCAGTTTTTCTAGTTGTTTGAGGAGGGAGGGAAATCTCATCCCTCTTACACCATAAGGGCCATAAGTAGAAGTTTCTCCATTTAGTTTTAATCTGTATCTTTCTTGTCAGTGAGGTCGAACACTTTTTTTATATGTGTCAGGAGAATTTGCATTTCTTTTTCTTTGAACTTTTATAGGTCTTCCCCATTTTTCTGAGAATCATTGGTCTTTATTTTCTTTTTTAGCGTGGAATGAAGAATAGCACTTCTGACTGTGACCATGATGGAGTATTGATTATAGCCTCCCCTCATAAAACCAAAAAGCTGAACGAAATATATACAGAAATTGTCCTCAGGCATTGGGCAACAGACGGTGCGGGGTTACGGTCTCTGAGGGAAGGGAATACTATGCAGTGAGTTTTACATCTTTCTGCCTGGAAGGCCTTTCCAAGCCCCCAATGATGGCGCAGGGAAGTGGAGTTCAGGTAGAGAGCATCGATCCTGCTTGGGAGAAGTGAGAGAGACTGGGATTCGGGGCTGCGAAAATGTGTATGGCGGAGTGGCAGAAAGGAGTTACGAGAAGGGGCCCCAGAAATCCTACAGAGCTTCTCCTCAGGTCCTCGGTCAAGCCCTAAACTCCGAATGTGTGATCTCAGACTCCGCATGGCGGAGAAGAAAACAAACACCAGGGGGCCGAGGGCAAAACAGATCTTCCCGAGGTCACAGGACACTACAGACACATTGGAGCTCCGACCCGGCCAGAGTGGAGAGGTCTCAGTGACCATCCCAGACAGCCACGTGGGGGCTTAGAAGGCTATGCTTTTGGGAGTAAGGAAGCTTCCCTAGGAATAAGGGCAAAATGGAAAAAGACACACCCTAACAAAACCTAAAACCAAGCCTTGGCATACGTGATCACGTGAATCCACCGGTAATTTAATCGCCTCCCAGAACAAAACTCGGCACTGCTTAGAGTGAGATAACATAATCTAAATTTCTACAATGTGCGTTCGCAGGGTTCAGCATATCAAAAAACATTTACTAGACGTATGAAGAAGAAAATATATTCAAAAATTGAGAGAAAAACCAGCCAACACACGTAGACCCATAAATGGTTCGGATATGAGAATTAATGGACAATGCTTAAGAAGACAACAATTTAAGTACATTAAAGAATTTGCAGGAATAATGTTTTAGTGTAAGTATGTCCCATGAATTATTTGGGATATACTTATATTAAAAATTATTCCTTGTTTATCAGACATCTAAATATCAGTGGGCATCCTGTATTCTACTTGGCAAGCCAAGTACCCCAAATGCCGAGCAGAAAGAAGAGGCCGAGGTCTCAGCCTGCTGCAAGCGACCTGGCCTAGGGCATGGCCTTGTGGGGACAATTGTACATTGGATGGATTAGCGATGCTCAGCCATGGGGCGCCTGGGTGGCTCAGTCGGCTGAGCGTCTGACTCTTGGTTTCGGGCTCAGGTCATGATCTCACGGTGTGTGAGTTTGAGCCCCGCACCGGGCTCTGCACTGTCAACGCAGAGCCCCTTGAGATTTCCCTCTCCCTGCCTCTGTCTGCCACCCCCCAGGTTTTTCTCTCTCAAAAAATAAACATAAAAAAATATTAAAAAAGGAGACGCTCAGTCATTTATTACATCAAAATTGCCAGACCTTCATACTGTCAAGTGTGTCAAATATAAAGTATCATTTTATCCTATATTTGGGTTCATGTGACCACCTATAATCAGGACACAGAGCGGTTCCACCCCAGCAAAGAGCTCCCTCTGCTACTCCTTCGTAATCACACCTCCCTCCTCCCTCCCGCCACCCCTTCCCCAGCAGCCACTGCTCCGCTTCCCATCGCTACAATTTTGTCATCCCAAGACTGTTACATAAATGGAATTATATACTATGTGACCTTTTGAGATTGGCTTTCCCCCCCACACTCAGCATAATACCCTTGAGATCTATCCAAGTTGTTGCTTGTATCTATAGTTTGTTCCTTTTTGTTGCTGAGTAGTATTTCATAGAACAGAATTCTATAAAATGGTTTGCTTGACTCTTCACTATTGGAGGGATGTTTGGTTATTTCCAGTTTGAGGTATTACAAATAAATCTGCCATGAACAACTGCATACAGGTTTTTGTGTAGACATAATTCCTCTTTTTTGTCTGGGATAATTGCCCAAGAATGTAATTGCTAGGTCATATAGGAGATATATATTTAGTTTCTTTCTTAATTTTTTTAAATGTTTATTTATTTTTGAGAGAGAGAGGAGAATGCAAGCAGGGGAGGGGCAGAGAGAGGGAAACACAGAATCCAAAGCAGGCTCCAGGCTCTGGGCTGTCAGCACAGAGCCCGACAGGGCTCAAACCCACAGGCCATGAGCTGAAGTCAGATGCTTAACCGACTGAGCCACCCAGGCACCTCTACTTTGTTTTTAAGTTTATTTGTTTGTTTAGAGAGAGAACGCTCGAGCACAAGCAGGGGAGGGGCAGAGAGAGAGGGAGAGAGAGATCAGCGCAGAGCCTTACTCGGGGTTGGAACCTATGAACCACGAGATCATGACCTAAGCCAAAGTCAAGAGTCGGTCGCTCAACCAATTGAGCCATTCAGGCGCCCCCGGGTACATATTTAGTTTTTAAAGAAACTGCCAAACTATTTCCTAGAGTATCTGCATCATTTTACATCTCCACCAGCAATGTATCAGAAATCCAGTTTTTAAAAAATGTTTAGTTATTTATTTTGAGAGAGAGAGAGAGAGAGAGAGAGAGCGCATGAGCAGGAGAGGGGCAGAGAGAGAGGGAGGGAGAGAAAGAATCCCAAGCAGTCTCCCTGCTGCCAGTACACAGGAACTGTGAGATCTTGACCTGAGCCAAAATCAAGAGTTGGCCCCTTAACCAACTGAGCCACGCGGATGTCCCTGGAGATCCAGCTTTAATGGCATCTGCACCAGGATTTGATACTGTCACCACTTTTTAGCTCAGCTGTTCTGATAGGTATGTAGATAGCTGTTCTGCTAGGTATGACATGGGCTATCAATTCATTTTTAGCACCTAAACCAAGATATTTAAAAGGCAACTTAATTTGCGGCTCTCCAAGTGTGGTCTCTGAGCTGCCAGCATCCGCATTACCTGGGAACTTGTTAGAAATGCAAATTCTCAGGCTCCACCCCAGATCTGCCGAATCAGAAACTGCAGGGGGCGGGGCTCAGCAATCAGCGCTTTAAGAAGCCCTTCAGGGGATTCTGATATTCCACAGTGGAAAATCAGTATTGTTTACTATAAACGGAAGGCAACTGTAAAAATCGACGCATCCGCATGCCACCTGAAGCCACCTTGCATACCTACAGGCTCACGCACCACGTTCCGTTCGGGGCAGGGCGCGTTTGTTCCCACAGATTATGACGTGAACTCCCCTCCCCCTGGAATTGTGCAGTACACAGCCTACACAGCTTTATGTGACAATTCTGACTCGCAGACACTGATCTAGTCCTACCTACATCTCTTCCTTTCTTTCTTAATTTGACCAAAAAAAAAAAAAAAAAAAAAAAGCCTCCGAGGAGGGTAGACGCAAGCAACATGGTCCGACTCCTCTTTCAGAGCTCTCACACCTGCTAGGACCCAGGGCAGGGCCGGCACGATTCCCAGTCTGTTCAACGCCTGCCCCTAAGTCACTGCTGAGTGAAAAATCAGGTTCCAAAACAGAGTACAGGGTAGGATACCATTTTATGAAATTTGTATTAATAGTTGATAAAACAGACAACTCCATTCCTCTACACACTGAATACACTGACATCAAATGTGTTCCCCAACCAACCAATTCTCCAACACTGGCTGAATGTCCTACAACGCAACTCAACTCAACTCAACTCAACTCAATTCAATTCAATTCAGTTCAATTCAATTCTGACACTGTATACCCAGAGTTGCATCAGAACCCACAGGTTAACGGCTCAGTCCCACAAGACTGCTCTCCCTTAAGACAGCAATTAGAAGTAGTGGGTTCTCCGGTTACCCCCGCTTCTGTCTGGTTTGGCTACAAACCAGGGTTTCCACAACCCCCTCAAGTTAATTTGCTACAACAGGTAACGGAAATGAGAGGACACATGCTCACCGGTTTACTATATAAAAAAGGGTACAAATGAACAGCCCGATGAAGAGGTACTCAGGGTGAGATCTGAAAAGGGCCTGAGTGCAGGACTTCTCTCTCAGTCGAGGTGAGAAACGCTACCTTCCAGTACATGGATGTGGTCACAACCCGGAAGCTCTCTGTGGTTCGCAGGTTTTTACGGAGGCTTTATCATGTAGACGTGATCAGTCATCAACTCAGTCGGTAGCTCCTCTCCAAGCTTCCAATCATGGCTTGGTCTTCCTGGTGACCAGCTCCATCCTGAAGCTATCCAGAAGCCCACCAAGAGGCAACAGGCTCCTATTACCTAGGAAATTCCAAGGAGCTCTATGTCAGGAACTGAGGGCAGAGACCAAATATATATTTCTTATTATGTCACAGTTGTATCTGTGTGGAAAAAAGCCAGAAAGGGCTGTTAGAGCAGTTATTTCGGGAGCTTCTCTCCAAATAACTAACTTTTTGTTTCTTTAACTTTTCTGTATTTTGTGATTTATTTGCATGCCTTTTGTGTTTATTTCAAAATGAATTATTTTAGGTTTTTATTTTAATCACCCAGTGCCCATCAAGACAAGTGCACTCCTAAATCCCCATCACCTGTTTTACCCATTCCTCACCCACCCACCTCCCCTCTGGTAACCATCAGTTTGTTCTCTATAGTTTGGAGTCTGTTTCTTGGTTTGTTTGTTTCTTTTTTTTTTCCTTTTGCTCATGTGCTTGGTTTCTTAAATTCCACACATGCGTGAAATTGTATATTTGTCTTCCTCTGACTGACTTATTTTACTCGGCATTATACTCTCTAGCTCCATTCATTGTCCATTGCAAATGACAAGATTTTGTTCATTTTTTATAGCTGAGTAATATTCCAGTGCGTGTGCGTGTGTGTGTATCTAGTCATCAATCAACGGATACTTGGGCTGCTTCCATTTGGTTGCTTGCAATTTGGCTATTGTAAATAATGCTACTACAAACATAGGGGTGCATGTATCCCTTTGAATTAGTGTTTTTGTATTCTTTGGATAAATACCTAGTAATGTGGTAAATGGTAAAACTAGTTCAAGTAACATTTTCAGAAAAAGTAGTTCTAGCGTGTGTTGAATTGAAAGAAACCCCATCAGTGTCTGACAGGGTGAGAAAACTGTAATCTTTGGGGTTGTTTTTTCTACTTGACAGAAATCTCTAAGTTAACATTTAACTTTTCAGGTACATTTTCCTACATTAGTGGTTTTCAAAGTATCGTCCCCAGAGCGGAAGCATCAGGATCACTCGGGAACTTGGCGGCAATTGCACATTGTTAGGTCCCATCCCAAGCCTGTTTACTCAGAAACTCTGAGGGTGGGAACCACCTCTGTTTGCCCGCTGCCCTGCCAGCGACTCGGATGCACTGTAAAGTCTGAGAACCACTGCTCTATATAGTCAAATAATCTTTATTTGTGAAACAAGTCTGAGACGATGCTCCAGGATGACATCAAAAGGACACGCCACCCACCTTTTTGCCTTGTTTCCAGATTTAAATAATTTGTCCGATGCTAAGTTGCATATTTGCTCTTTCATTTTTCAATTACTCTATCAACTTAAGGCAGCTTCCACTTATTCTCAATTTTCCTTTTTTTTAAATTAAAAACTGGCTTTCTCTATCAACTGTTTTCTTCTGTAACCTACTGATACGATGAAATAGAAATTGAGCCAGTCCTATAATTCTTAAAATGAAATTGTTCTTTGACATGATGTAGTATTTTAACACTGGTGACTTCAACATGCTGACATATATGCTTTTCAAAAAGCTCTTTATAAAGAAGATGGATTTTAGCATGAATTGGGAAGCTTTCCATCTTTTTCTATTTACGGAGAGTTTAATTGCGACGGGTTGTCCTTTGAAAGCTGGAAAGGCTGCAACAATAAAACCAGCTGGGCCTGGCTTATGTCATTGAATAGAGATCTCAAACCGTTTCATTTCTTCTTTGGTTGTTGGTCTATTCTCTTGGGTATTCTGGGTGCTTTTGCTGTTTTGTTTTTTGCTTTTACTTCTGTAAGTGAGTATTGGAAACTTAGTGTTCCTAGCTCATCCTTTGCTCAAAGTAAGCGGACGAATGCAACTTAAAACAACTTATTTCCCTCCCAACAGACTGAGAAAAACTAAGGTAAACATCTAATGTTGGGGAAGCCACAGGGGAAGTTCTGAGCGTGTCAGTTGTTACAGCCAGTTGTAACTAAGGCAACCAAGGGGAATTGATCAAAATGAAGCAAAATACGCAGGCACTCGAGGGAGCTGGGCGGGTGCTGGTGACGTGGGCTGTACAGTTTATGAAAATTCATTAAGCTTTATACTTACAGGGTGTACGATTTTCTCCATGTGTATCGTATTTCAGTAAAGTTTTTAAAGTGTCTTTTGCCACAGCCCACAGCTATCTATAACGGCACGGCGTACCGGTGGCACACACGGAACGACCCGAATCCTCCTTCCCAAGGGAATCATTCCAAGTGCCAGAAAGGGCGCCCGGGCTCCTGCTCTCTTAAGTTGAACACATTCAATGGCTCCCTCGCCGTCTTTTCTGGCTAAACCGGGGGTCGGCGCCGCTCAGTTCCGGGAAGCTGTTCCGGGGAGACAGGGAACTCGCCACTAACCGCAGCAGTTCCGGACGCGGCGTCGCGCGCCCGGCCCCGCCCCCGGCCGCAGAGGCCCCGCCCCGCGTCACGTGCCCGCCGTGTCAGCTGACCGCGCGCGCGGAGGGGAGAAAGGCCGGGCGGCTTCCTGGCGCGATGGTGAGGGCCGCGGGGTGTCGGGAGGCGGGGCGCCGGGGAGGCAGGCGGGCACCCCAAGTCTCGTCGCTGCGGCTGCGTGAGGGCGCCGGGACGGGCAGGTGGAGACGGTCCCGGCCCCTCGGCAGATGCCTGGGTGCGGTCGTGAGGCTCGAGCGTCCGGCTGGCAGGGCGGGTTGGCAGGGCGGGCGGGCGCCCTGCGGGCTTGGTGCTTCCTCGGCGGAAAGGAACGGCCCGCACCTCCCGGGGCAGGAACTGGCGCTTCCTTGGGGGCGGGAGGTGCCCGCTTCCCGGCCCTCCTGTGCGATCTGGAAAAGAATTTGCTTGGAATTAGACTCAGCCTTCTGCAGTGTGAGGAAGCCCCTTCGCGGAGCCAGGAAGGACTAGACGTGGGATTGAGGCTTCTCAACTCCTCCATCCAGTCATTCCTTCGACAGACTTCGAGTGTCTGCCCTGTACCAGGCAGGGTGGCAGGCACTGGGACTTAAGCTGCAGGGGGCCTGAATTGGCGGTCATAGTTAAGACTTGAGGGGACGGGACCTAACTGTACCTTGTGTGTAGTGTTAGGCTTCCAGAGGGTGACAGCAACCTGAGGGGCAGGGAGCAGGGAAGAAAGCTGGCCGGCTGCAGGAAATTTTGTGTACCAGAGATTAGGAGCCTTCGCAGGTGGGGGCTGTGTGTTCAGACAGAGAACAGCATGTTCAAAGACTTCAGGTGAGAGAGCGTGGCTCCCTAGGCGAACGCACTTCACCTAGCCCGAAGGGGATCAGCTGCAGGTTAGTGAAACGGGAGGCTCAACAGGTAAGCAGCGACCAAGTCTTGCTGGGTCTTGAGCTTGGAAAGGAGTTTAGACTTTAAGAAGAGGGCCCTGGGAAGCTAGGAAGATCCTTTCCATCAGGGATTAGAGATATTTTCCTGTTTTCGGGTGACTGCTGGAGGGAGCACGAGGGGAGCAGAGAGCCCCAGTTGGGACGGCAGACCCCCAGGAGATGGTGGTGACCTGAGTTGGGGCAGAGAAATCAGCAGGGCCTAAGGACTGAAGCCTTGAGGGAAAAGGGAGAGGCAGGTGTCTGGGCTTGGCTCCCAGGTGGTGGTGCTCAGTGGGGTGGGAAACGCAGGAAGGGGAGCAGGTTTCAGTGGGAAGAGCACAAGTAACTTTCCTAGGCGCTGTGGGAGGGGCCTGTGGGCCCCCAGGTGCAGCCGCTAGGAGACGGTCTAGATTTCAAGGTCTAAAGCTCAGAAGACCGTCGACAGTGGCAGCGATCACGAAGAGGATCCCCGTAACCCTAAAAACCAGTAACCTATCTCAGTGACGTGGGAGTTGGGAGCAGAGGAGCGAGGGCAGAACCTTGAGAAATGCCCGCGTTTTAAGAAATTAACACAAGAAACACATTCTTGTGGTAACAAATGTAAATAGTAGAGATGGCGGGAGACTTCTGTGGGTAGAAGTCAGGGGCCGTGATCTTAGGAACGATCTCGCATCTTAATTCTCACCGACTTCACCCTGAAATTCGGCCTTGCCTTCGATCGTGACTGTTGGCAACAAACCCCACTATTAGCACCTCTGACTTTGTCACCAATGGAAATTAGAGATCGCTTCCTCTCACCTTACAGCCGTTGGCATTGTTCATGTATTTATGCTCATCGTTTCTAAATTACAGTGGCTCTCAGACTTGAAACATGTACCACGTCACCAATGTATTTGAATATTTTGATGATTTAGTTTCCTGGGCAATCCTATGTATTTTGTGCATTTAAAAACATTGTTTTGAGGGGCGCCTGGGTGGCTCAGTCGGTTAAGCCTCCGACTTCGGCTCAGGTCATGATCTCATGGTTCATGGGTTCGAGCCCCGTGTCGGGCTCCGTGCTGACAGCTCAGAGCCTGGAGCCTGCTTTGGATTCTGTGTCTCCCTCCCTCTCTGTCCCTCCCCCACTCGCACTCTCTCAAAAATGAATAAACATTTAAAAAATTTAAAAAAGTAAAAATAAAAACATTGAGTCTACAGCCCCCAAAATGTTAAAAATCCCTGAAATAGAGACAAGATCAAGCCCGTCACTGTCCTTAACACCTGGTCACCTCACCAGCTGGCCCAGGCTCCTGCCCCAGAGTAATGACAGCAGGTGGCATGCGGAGATCACTGTTGGGGGTGGGGGAGGGAGAGGGAGCCAGCGAATGGGACCAAGGCCAGCACCGGGAGAAATCCAGAAGAATATGCTGCTTCACAAACCAGGGTTTGTGTCAGCTGTCGCTGAGGAGTTGAGGAAGAGGAAGGCCAGGTTTAGTGACAGTCATTTGTGACCATGGCTAGAGGACTTCATGGGAGGCCCATGTAGAGAAGCACCAGTGCAGTAGGGTTGGGTGAAGAGGAGCAAGAGGGCTGGAGGCCGAAGGGTCGTGGAGCGGGTCCTAAAGTGGCTGAGAAGGTGATCGGTGGGGGCGAGTAGAGGACATGGTGTTGCCAGGCCGCCGGGGGTCCGGCAGAATCGGGAGGACGTGGGTTTGCTGTGTCCTCAGTTTGCACGGTGGTGTTCCTGGCTGGCCGGACGCGGCCCGCGTGTGAGGGGCGTGGAAGGACGGACACGCAGTGCCGCGCGCTGGAGTCCTGCCCGGCGCACAGCGCGACGGAGCCGATCTGAGGAACGGAGGGTGTTGGCAGGATGTGGCTGGCGGGGTGGGTTTGCATTCTAAGGGGACAGACCTCGAATAAATAATAAAACCTACTTGCTGAGATAAACGCCGTGGAGATCAAGAAAGAAGGACAGAGCGGCCCCTGGGGGGGGGGGCTGGGCTGGCTAAGCGCCGGACTTGTGCTTCTTGGCTCAGGTCATGATCTCACAGTTCATGAGTTTGAGCCCCGCATCGGGCTCCGTGTGCTGAGGGCGCCGAGGCTGCGTGGGATTCTCTGTCTCCCTCACTCTCTGCCCCTCCCCAACTCGCGCCTCCCCTTCCCAAAAATAAATACACATTAAAACAAAATAATAAAAAGGATACGGGCTAGAGTATTACGGAGAAGAGCTTATTTATTTATTTATTTATTTAAAGTTTAAACTTAAATAGCAGGGAGGGGCAGAGAGAGAGAGACAGAATCCCAAACAGGCTCCACAGTGCCAGCACAGAGCCCAGCGCAGGGCTTAAACTCACAAACCATGAGTTCGCTGTACAGTTCAATAAATTTCAACACATATATGTTCCTGAAAACATTACCACCATCAAGATCACTGGGGGACCGGCCCCCCAAATTTCCCTGTGCGAGCGGCTGTTTTAGAAACTCTGGTCACAGAACACCCATTTGAGCAGAGACCTGAATGGCAGGAGAGGTGAGAGAGCAGGGGGCGCCAGGGGGCGACAAGGACAAGGTCGGAGAGTGCTTGTTGTACCGGGGTAGCGGGGAGGCCGGCGTGGCTGGAGAGGGGACGGGGAGGAGGTGCGCGGTCATGGCGTCATGGCAAGGACTTCGTTCCGTGCTGTACCCCCAGCACTTAGAGTGGGCCCTGCCACAGAGAAGTTTGCCGGAGTCAGTGTTTGCTGAACACGCGAACGCCTAACTCGGGCAACAGAACTAGATTTGGCGGCAGGGGAGGTCAGTGAGAGGGTTCTCTGCACCGCCTGGGAATAGGAGAGAACAAGCGGCCACGGGGCATCCATCCTGCACAGGGAGCGGGGGTCCCTGGGGAGCCTGATGTGGGAGACAGCTGGCCACGCCGCAGCCCCCAGCCTGACCGCCTGCCTCCCTCTTCCGCAGAGGTTCCGGTTCTGTGGTGACCTGGACTGTCCTGACTGGGTCCTGGCGGAGATCAGCACGCTGGCCAAGATCGTTGAGTGCACGGGGGGGGTCTTCTCGAGGGTGGAGGGCAGCGGGGGTTGGGGGCGGAGGGTGGTGAGGTCGCTCTGAGGTTGGGGCCTCAGTGCCTTCAGCTTGCCCGAGCCTGCTGCGTGACTCCGGTCATGTGGCCGGCCCTCTCTGAGCCAGCCCCTGCCGCAGGGAGGGGTGAGGTGGGCCACTTTGGCTAATGCAAGGCCTTCCCCTCCAGTCCTCCGTGAAGCTGAGGCTGCTGTGTAGCCAGGTGCTGAAGGAGCTCCTGGGACAGGGGATTGACGTGAGTGCAGGGCCCGGCACCCCGCTGTCCCATGACCCCGTGACCTCTACTGGCCTGAAAGTGCACCAGACCCAGGGAGGCGGGTGATCGGGCCCCAGGCTGGGGTGCAAGAGGCCAGGTGAGCAGGGGTCTGGCCCCCCCTGAGGGCCTCCTTTCCCCACAGTACGAGAAGATCCTGAAGCTCACCGCCGACGCCAGGTTCGGTGAGTACCCCACAAGTCTGCAGACGTGGGCCGCCGTAGGTGCTCGGCCTGGGGGTTAGCGCAGGGGCCCTCCTCCCAGCAGCCTGCCCTGACCCCCTCGCCTCAGCAGAGGCGCAGGAGGGGAAGAAAGGTGCCGACAGTCCCCCCCCTCTGCCGGTGTCCTCCACCACTTCCTGGTGAGGCAGTGACAGTGCTCGTGAGCTCAAGAAGCCCAGGGGCTCTGAGCTGAAGATAGTGGGGCCACAAGGAGGTGGCCGCGGCCGCAGTGACCCCCCCACCCCTCCCAGAGTCGGGCGATGTCAAGGCCACGGTGGCAGTGCTGAGTTTCATCCTCTCCAGTGCGGCCAAGCACAGCGTGGATGGCGAGTCCTTGTCCAGCGAACTGCAGCAGCTGGGGCTGCCCAAAGGTAGGGGCGTGCGGGCGGGCGGGGGAGCTGTGTGCCAGGGGCTGCTGGGCCGCGGGCTGGGCCGGGTGGCCCGGAGAGGTGCCCTGCCCTCTGGGCCAGGAGCCTGAGACCTGCCCTGTGAGCAGTCGGAGCCCCCACCCGCTACTTCAGGGGACCTCTGTTCTGCCCCCAGAGCACGCGGCCGGCCTCTGTCGCTGTTACGAGGAGAAGCAGAGCCCCCTGCAGGAGCACCTGCGGGCCTGCAGCCTGCGTGGTGAGTTGGGGGGTGGTGTCGGGGGGGGGGGGTGGTCTGGGTTCCATTCTAGAAGGTGCACTCCACATGGGAGGTGCCCATCCTCAGGAAGGAGACTTGACTCTGGTCACGGGTGGAGGGGTTACAGAGCCAGGACTCCTGACTCCAGCCCAGATTTCTGCTGAGACCTGCTGCGGATAATCTAGCCTCCGGTTATGGAGTGTCCCCCGGGTCAGAGGGGCGAGAGCTTCTCGAAGATCACGCAGCTCTGGAGCTTGAGAGCTGACCCGGGTGCGGGCTGAGGGCTGTGTGGCTGAGAGCCTGTGACCCTGAGAGCTCCCCCTCCCCCAACTTGCAGTGAACAGGCTGGCGGCCGTGGGCTGGCGGGTGGACTTCACCCTGAGCTCCAGCCTGCTTCGGTCGGTGGAAGAGCCCACGGTGCATCTGAGGCTGGAGGTGGCGCCTGCCTCGGGTGCCCCGGCCCAGCCTGTGGCCATGTCCCTCTCAGCGGACAAGTTCCAGGTCCTCCTGGCAGGTGAGACTCGGCTGTACCTGGAGGGGGAAGGGCCCTTTCCGGACCCCACCCCAGTGCTGCCCACCTGCCCCCCGCTTCCCCCTGCAGAACTGAAGCAGGCTCAGACCCTGATGAGCTCCCTGGGCTGAGAGGAACGGTGTTCGGGGCCCCCGCGGAGCCGCCTTGCCCATGTCGCGTCGCTGCCCTCCGAACTCCTCTCGAGGGGTGGCCCCAGCTCCAGGACCCTGGAGGCCTGACCCCCCAGATCTCTGGCTCGCCAGGTCACCGCTTGAGAATTCAGCACAAGGGTTCTGAGGACTTTTCCAGCATTGCCTTCCTGCCCCCATGAAAGGCACTCGTCAACAGTTTTCACGAGCAGGAAGAATAAACAGGAGCCTAAAGGAGTGTGTGCACAGGCTTCTTTCTGGGTTCAAACGAAAGGTGTTTGTGAGGGAAGCCAAGGGACGTGCCGACCTCCCCGGCCCATCAGTCATTTTCTCTTTCCATCTGCTGGTCGAGGCAGAACGAGGCCCGGCTTGTCTGGAGACCGGAAAATCAGGGTTCTGGTCCCCGGTCCTGTGATGCTCGTGGCTCTGCCCTGTGAGCCGGCTTGGCCTCGGGCTGGCAGCCGGCACGTGGCCCCAGTGCCAGATGCCCCAGAGAGAGAAGGAGAGCCCTGCTCTTCCTGCCGTCTTCACTTAGAAGAGAGGAAGCCCCCCCCACCACCACCACTCGTTGGCAAGAGGAGAGGGGTCAGGGCCTGAGTGTTTGTGTCCCCCCCCCCCCACCCCGGGAGCCTAACCACCCAATGAGATGGTGTTAGAAGATGGGCCTTTGTCTAGTAATTAGGTTTAGATGAGGTCATGAGAGTGGGGCCTTGAGGATGGGATTAGGAAAGACAGAGGGACACTCTCCACAAACACGTGCTGAGAAAAGGCCGCGTGAGAACAGCAGCAGGAGGCCCTCACCAAGAACCGAACCTGCCAGCTCCTTGATCTCGGACTGCTCAGCCTCAGAACATGGGAAAGAAAGGTGGTTCGAGCCACCCGTTCCGTATTTTATTACAGCATCTGGAGCTAAGACAAGCGGCCTAAAACATCTTGGCGGGGCAGGGAGCCAGCAAAGAACAGTCCTATCAGCAGGAGCCCACATGCGCCCCTGGCCGAAGATGGTTCAATTTAAGCATCAAAAAGTTAAGGACTGACTCCACTCCTGACTTCTGGGAAATGGAGCATTTTTTTCCCCTCCCACTAAGTACAGCGGAAAACCTCGGGCATTACTTACAAAACGAACCTGCGACTCTAAAAGGCGAAGAGAAGGCCGACTGGCTAAGATCCTCAGGAACGGAAGACTCACGGCAGAGTCGTCCTTAGATCTCCCTTTTGCTTCGTGTGTCCCCGGGGCCGGACACTGGCCGCCAGGCACACGCCGGCACACAGAAGCCCTGACAAGCATGCTCTCTGGAGCCAAAGGACCAGGAAAGGGGCCATCCAACAAGACGGGAAACTTCCAGATACCCACTGCTGGCCTCCAGTCACACCACAGAGAAACCGCAGTCCCTTTTCTACCCCCGCCCCTGGGGCAAAGGCTGAGTGGGAGCCTAGATTCCCTGGCAGCAAGGAGGTGGTGGTATTCCCCACCCGCCTTTCCCCGCTGGCGCTGTGTCAGGGGAGCCCTGCTAAGAGAGATCTAAGTAAGATCCAGAGTCTCAATACCCCAAATGTCTGCGATTAAAAAAAAAAAAAAAAAAAACCCAAGAACCAAGGAAATTTCAACTTGAATGAGAAAAGACAACAGATGCCAACACTGAGATAATTCAGACTTGTATGCCAAGGATTTTAAGTTTTTTAATGTTTTTAGTACTTATTTTGAAAGAGAGAGAATCCCAAGCAGGCTCCACTGCTGGCAGCACAGAGCCCAACACGGGGCTCGATCCCACAAACCATGAGATCGTGACCTGAGCCAAAATCAAGAGTCTGACACCCAACCAACTGAGCCGCCCAGGCATGTCTGTGCCAAGGATTTTAAAGCAGCCCACCTAAAAACGCCTCAAGTCTTAGAAATAGAAGATACGAGGAACCAGATAGAAGTTTTAGACCTGAAATCTGCAGTAACCAGAGTGAGAAATCAATAGATGGACTTATTAGAAGAAAGAATCCGGGGATTTGAAGATCAATCCTAGAAATGATCCAATCTGAGCAACAATAAATAACTTGGAAAAGAAGCACACACAAGGCGATAAAACAGAGCCTCAGGGGCCTGCAGGACTATAACATAAGCTCTCATATTCATGCCTTCAGAGTCTCAGAATGTGAGGAGAAAGAGGGCGGGGCAGAAAAAAACATGCCAAGAAAAAATGGCTGAAAATCTCCCCAACATGGCAAAAGTTCCCTACAGTCTTGGCCCCACAGAGTCAAGAAGCTGAATGAATCCCGTGCGGGTCGCCCCCAAAGCAATCCATGCCGAGCTGCAGCAGGCAGTCACACTTCTGCAGACTAAAGAAGAGAAAAAAATCTTGCAAGCAGCGAGAGAGAAATGACACTTCACCTTCTGGGGGATGAACTATTCGAATGATAGTGGGCTTCTCACCAGAAGCCACAGAGGCCAAGAGGAAGAAGCACAACATTTTTTCCGGCCCGGAAAGAAAATGTCGAGAATTCTGTATTCAGCAAAAATCACTGCGGGAGCAAAGGGAGAAATCAAGGTATTCTCAGATGAAGGGTAACTAACATAATTTGTCGCCAGCAGACCTAAAAATAAAAAGGCGAAAGGGGGATCTGTAAACAGAGGGGGAGTGATGGAGGAATCTTGGAACATCAGGGAGGAAGAGCAACGGAAGGAATAAAACTATGGATACAGTTAGACTCGAGGATTTTATGTTCCGTTCGACAGTTGAAGCCAAATGTGTAACCTTGATGGACGTGGTTCTCCGAGTATGTAGAGGGAATATTTAAGGTTATAAACAGGAGAGGGTAAAGGGAGGTAAGGTTTCTTCACTGCACTTAGATAAAGCGTCGATACCCATGAATCGTGACAAATCCGTGTATCATACCTAGAACAACTCCCTCAGAGGCTGTGCGGTGCAATACACTCCAAGGCAATATCAAGTCAAGTTGGGATTCTAAACATTCAGATGGCCCACAGGAGAGTGAGAAGACGACCAAAATTGGGACGTGGAATAAACAAAAAGAAAGTGGCAGGCAAACAGTCCCAAGGAAGTTCAAAGTCTCCTCAAGTGTTTAATACAAGCCTGATTTCCCAGGTAGCATTCCGTCCTCTGTGACGTCCCAGAATCCCACAGGCACTTCTCTCGGGGCTGTGGTAACACGGATTGTAACTTTGTGTTTAGTCATTTGCCTTTTCCCATTCCGAGTTTCTTAAGGATGGGAATCGCGTTCCCATGTTCGCATAGCCCCCGTGCCGAATAAGGTACTCCTGCAATAGATGGGGGAAAAGGCTAAAGACTTCGACGGATTTAAAGATGTTGAATGTAAAAAAATCCCCGAGGCTGTAACAGAAGAGTCTATGAAAGATGAAGTCCTTCCCTCCAAAAAGCCAACTCAGTCCTAATTTGTCACCATTGGATGTTAGTGCACCAAATTCTTTGTCCGAAAGTTGATCATTAAAGGGAAGGAACTCAGATCTATCCCGTGTGCATAGCATTTCAGGACGATACCCTGTACAGCTCCTCTTTACAGAAGGATTCTAGCTAAGGCAGAAGGAATGACAGAAAAACACCACTTCGTAGCTCCCGATTAAATACTCGACGGAAGCAAGGACCATCTAGGATGATAAAGCCATGGAACGAAACGTTTATGTGACGTGAAACTGGATACTGCGTGGTGCTAAAAATCCCCTCCCGTAAACAACCCAACCTCCCTCGGTTGGTAGATGGATAAACACGCCGGCGCGGCGACACAGTGGCATACTACTCAGAAGTGAAAAGAGAAGAACCAAGAAGCGTAATGACACGGATCTCAAATGCACTGTGTTAAGGGGCACCCGGCTGGCTCGGTCGGTAGTGAGTGACCTCAGGGTAGTGAGTTCCAGCCCCACGGTGGGTGTAGAGCCTACTTAAAAATGAAGTAAAAATATTTTTAAGACGCATTATGCTAAGGAACCAGACTCAAAAGGTTATACACTGAAGACTCCGTTTGTATGGTAGTATGGAGGAGGCAAAAACTATAGGGACAGAAAACAGACCAGTGGTTGCCAGCAGGTGAGGCGGAAGTGTTGACCGTAAGGTGTGTAGGCAGATTTTGGGTCATGGGAATGTATTAGCTTTTGATTGTGGTGATAGTTGTGTGAGTGTATGTATTTTTGTCAGAACTCACACTCTTAAAAGGTTGAATTTTACTGTACATGTTATACCTTAATTTAAACAAGCAGAAAAGCCAACCAACAAAGAAATCATCGCGTAGATTGCTTAGCGATGGCGTGAGACACACCTTTACAAAGCAGAGGTCCGGTTATCACAGCCTCACCTGTAATCAATTTCAGCAGCACTAAAAAGGGCCAAGCCGATGTGGGGTGCCTCCTACTGGGAAGCAGTTTGGCGCACAGAGCCACACCTAAGAGAGCTCTAAGAACACGTTCGGACAAATTCGGAATGTGACGGGGCATCTCAGCTGGCGTAGACTCCAGGAAGGTAATCATGAAGATCGAAAAAGGAAAAGAAAAAAGGGTGAGATGGGTGGGAGAAGGTGGTTCCGTCAAGATAAAAAATGATTAAAGTGGGGTGCCTGGGCGGCTCGGTCAGTTAAGTGTCCAATTCTTGATAACGGCTCAGGTCGCGATCTCTCAGACTGAGAATTCGAGCCCTGCCTTGGGCTGCTGACAGCACAGAGCCTGCTTGGGATTCTCCTCTCTCTCTCTCTCTCTCTCTCTGCTCTTCCCCCACTCCTCTCTCTCTTCTCTTTCTCAAATAAGTAAACTTAAAAAAATGATTAAAGAGTCCATAACCCTCGATTGGACTCTGCTTTGAACAAACCAGCTATAAAAGACATTTGGGGGACCATTAGGGGAACTCGAATGTGGACTTGGTATTTCGATGGTATTAATTTTATTAGGTTAATAAGTGTATTGTGGCATTGTAGGATAGTGCTCTTTAGAGATGAATGTTTAGGTATTAGGGATGAAATGTCGTATTTTGCCTAGTTTACTTCAAAACACTTCCACCAAAATGAATGAGTGGCTGTAGGAGGAGGAAGCAGAAGTAATAGGAAGGGGCCAGTCGGGGCTGTAACTTAAGATGGAATACAGGCTCCTTACAGAGGCCTCTTGAGACTAGACCAGACCTGATCTGACCCTGCTTGTGTGTCTGTCCTCACCTGCCAGGTCCCCCCCCCCCTCCGCCCCCCGCCACTTCAGCCACACAAGCCGCCTTTCAATGGGCCAATCCCTTTTCTGCCTGTAGGCCTTTGCACTGGCCTTTCCTTCCATCTGGCATAGTCTTGTGCCTCCGCCCCACCCCCCCCCCCCACTCAGCCAGCTGTCTCCTGAGGACTCAGTGTGTCACCTCAGAGAGACCCTCCCCCACAGAACCACCTGAAGTGGGTTCTGCTTCTCTGCCCGCCTTTTGTTGCTCGGCTGCACTTGCCACCTGGCAGGTGGTGGTGATGTTTCTGTTTATGTGTTCTGTCTGTGGGGTGTCTGCCACCACCGGGTCCCCAGGGTCTGAGTTTATCACGCACCTGTGTGCGCCCAGCGCCCAGCTGCAGGCACCTCGGCCTCGGGCCTTTGCTGCTGTTTCCTGCAGGGAGTGCCCAGCGGGTCTGGGCCTAGCCGGGTGCCTTCCCCCCCCACCCCAACCCGCCCCCCACAGCCGCGGAGACAGGTGCAACCCGGGACATCAGACCTGACCCCGATCCCGCAGGCGCCGAGCAGCGGGAAGCCAGGGTTCCTCCGCCACCTCCCAGCCAGGTGACTGCCCCCAAACCTTTCCCGCACCCGGGGCCCCTAGCCCACTCGGCCAGGCCTCGGCCACCTATCCGAGAAACTACACTTCCCAGCAGGCGCCGGAGCGGGGACCTCAGCTCCCAGCGTGCTCTTAGGCGCGGCCCGGCCCCCGCGTTAACCCCTCAGTGGCTGCGGGCTGGCGGGAGCGGCGCGGGGCGCAGGTATCCGGGGAAGAGCGTGGGGAAGGGCAGAGCTGAGGAGGGGATGAGATTCGGGGTCCTTGGGGAGGCACAGACCTGGGGTTAGCCGGCGACGGGCAGCGAGGAGGAGGGTGAAGGGGAGGCGAGCACTGGGCGCCCTGCGGAAATTAGGAAACTGGACGTTCACCTTTTCCCGAAAAACGAACCTTTTCGGGTGCCAGGCCCTGACGGCGCTGAGGAGCTTTCACTAGGCCCAGGGGTAAGGGAGTCTCCCCTAGTTAAATGACCCCCCACCTCTGTCCCACACACAACTTCGCCTTGATCTCGGCAGGTCCTGGAAGAGGAGAGAGGCAGGCTCCCCTCCTGGGCCAGGCGGGAGGGGGCGAGGGTGGACGAGTGGAGTTTGCGTCCCTTCCCCCCCCGGGAGCCGACCTGGGCGTTTTCCTGTGACCCTCCTGGACCATGGCCTGGAGCTTGGTAGCCCTTCCCGTCACCCCTGTCCTCCCTCTGAGTGGTAGGGACCTGGTTCCAGCGCAGATGCGCGTGGAGATGCCTGCCTTCCCTCCTCCTTGTCCCGGCTCTGGTCCTGACCAGTAGGTGGTGGCAGGCTGGCTGAGCCCGGCCTGGCTGAGTCTCTGAGCCCCTTTCTCCCAGCCCCGATTTCCCAGGAGGGCTCAGGTTCACTCCCTCAGGAGTGGCGGACCAGATGCAGGCCAGGCGCTAGGAAGTGGAGGTAGAGAAGTCGAGCTTGCACTCTGGGCTGGGAGTGGAGGTAGAGACAGACAACACACAAGGTAACTTCAGGTTCTGCGAGTGCCACGAGGAAAAGAAACCTCTTCTCTCAAGTGTCCCAGATGGCAGGGACAGCAGAGACAAAGACACGGGGATGGGAAGACAGTGCGCTTGGCAGAAGCGAGTGAGGGGGAGTCTGGGAGGAAACGAGATGACCAGGTGGGCCCAGGAAGGATCTGGACTTTATTCTAAAAGCAGTGGCAGCTCACGAGAGCCCCCATGGGAAGTGCTAAGAGAGGCCGAGTCCCGCTCCGCGGTGCGCTGGGCTTCCCCGGCACGCTCAGGTGGGCGCCCGGGCCTGGGACCAGGCCCGCCGACTCTTCTGCCGGTCCTGGCTGGCTGCGGCCCGCTCTGACCCTCAGGGTTCCCCTTTGTAAAACAGGCTGATGGCTTCTACCTCACGAGGTGCCCCGTGACCCAACCTGCTGTCACCCTCCCCCCCGCAGGACCCCGCGCCCCCCCCCCCAGGATGCCCGAGGGCCCCGAGCTGCATCTGGCCAGCCGCTTTGTGAACGAGGCCTGCAGGGGCTTGGTGTTCGGCGGGCGCGTGGAGAAGTCACCCGTCAGCCGCAACCCCGAGGTGGCCTTCGAGAGCAGTGCCTACCGCATCTCCTCCTCGGCCCGGGGCAAGGAGCTGCGCCTGACCCTGAGCCCCCTGCCTGGGGCCCAGCCCCCACGGGAGCCGCTGGCCCTGGTCTTCCGATTCGGCATGTCCGGCTCCTTCCAGCTGGCGCCCGGTGAGGCGCTGCCGGCCCACGCCCACCTGCGCTTTTACACGGCGCCCCCCGGCCCCCGGCTCGCCCTCTGCTTCGTGGACATCCGCCGCTTCGGCCGCTGGGACCTCGGGGGCGAGTGGCAGCCGGGCCGCGGGCCTTGTGTCTTGCTGGAGTATGAGCAGTTCAGGTAGGCCCGGCGGCAGGTGCGATGAACAGTCTTGGGCCCCGGGCCGCGCTGGCCGATGCCCTCTGGCCCTCGGTCCCTTCGTGCGTAGACCAAGACAGTGCCCTTTCCCGGGGACAGCTCCCTGAGCTAATGGATGTGGAACCCCAAAACGGATGTGGGGGCGGGCAAGAGGAGGGGACATAAGGCCAGTTCAGTCAGAGCTGGGGATCAGCCTCTTGTTCCTTGGTGCTCTCAGGAGGCTAAGAAGAAAGGGGAGGGGACTTGAACAACCTGGTAAGAAGGGGGGCTGAGAAGGAAGCAATGGCTTCAAGGGGGCGGGCCGGGGACTGCCTAATGACATGGTTTCGGATTCAGGTTTTGTGGTCTCCCACCTTCTGCCTGCCCGCTGGTCTGTGACAGTCCCCTGGTCTCCTCTGTGGGAGGGGTAACACCTGGGATGTAACGCGTGTCACAGAGGATGGCACGGCGTCAGCCACTTCACTTCCTCTAAAGGTCCGCTGTGTATGGGTTTGTTTTGTGCCAAGCCCCTGTCCTGGGTGCTGGGGGTACCGCAGTGGTCGAGACGGACGTGGCCCCTGCTCCCACAGAGCTAAAGTTCGGACGGGGCAGGGGGGACAAGGAAACCAAGTAGACGAATTCAGATAGAAACATGCCTGAAGAAAAATCCAGGAGGCAGAGGATGACTCTCCGCTGGGGGCGCCGTGAGGGGATTAGGAAAGGCCACTCTAGGTGACATTCGAGCCAGGCTTGCAAAGCTCTAGAGGAAGAGCAAGGTAACAGACAAGAACCACAGACGTGAAGGCCCACAGTGGACCTGGCAAGTCCTCCTTCCTTGGGGACGGCGTGCTTTCCGTTGGTCCTTAGACTCGGTGGCCGATGAGGGTGGGTCAGGGCGTCTCTCTAGTCTTCCCAGCCAGGACCCCCAGTGCTCCCCAGGGTTGCAGTCCAGTCGCGGTCCTGGAGTCCTCCCGTCTTATCTTCCCTGGGAAGTCATGCCACAAGTTAACTCTTTGCCAGCTGGCTCTGAAGTTCCTGTCACCCGAGAGCATATGGGCTGTTCCCTTGGTCTCACGGCTGGGGAGCCTGCGGGGACCTGCTCCCCTCAGTGATCTGACCACCTAGGCTAATGTCCACTCTTGCCTTTACCCCCCACTCTGTCTTCCGGCCCCCACTTCATATGCTCCTCATGCCCATTACTGAGTCGGTCTTGCCATGGTCCTTTCCCGCAAAGAAACAAGATGCATTTCCTCTTCCCGGTGGTGAGAAAGGCTCCGTGGCCCCTGGAGGTGGGGCGGGGGCTGCTGGGACACTCACTAGCCAGGACTTGCCACCGCACACCTGCTACACAGAACCAGTACCAGCTTCCTTGGAGGTCTTCAGGGTCTTGAGAGAAGTTGACCCCACCAGTGTCAGATCCTCACAGCTCACCAATCAGAAGTTCTGGACAGGGAGTTTCAGACTGCAGGCAGAGTCTTGCCTCTGAGGGCTTTGGTGATCTGCCCACAACAGATACAGACTCGTGTGTGTTCCTTGAACACATTGCTTTTGATTGGTACTTTTCACCTTTCATAGTGAATTACGGTCTTATGTTCCCATTTAACAGATAGGAAAACGGAGGGTCCTGTTGCCAAAGTAGCCCTGAGACTGGGAAAAGGGGAACGGGACTCCCGTGTTCCTTCCCCCTGCACCCAGGAACGGACACTCCAGCCCCTCTCCTGCCGCGAGGCATTAGGGAAGGGGGTAGAGAACGGGTCTCACGGGCCCAGGCTGTGTTCTCCAGGGAGAACGTGTTACGAAACCTAGCGGACAAGGTCTTTGACAAGCCCATCTGTGAGGCCCTCTTGGACCAGAGGTTCTTCAACGGCATCGGCAACTATCTTCGGGCAGAGATCCTGTACCGGTCAGCGGGCAGGCCGCGAGGACCAGGGAGGGCCGGGGGCGCCCACATTCCCCACTGCTTAGCCTGGCTCCCTCTCTCCACCCCTCACTGCAGATTGAGGATCCCCCCCTTCGAGAAAGCCCGCGCGGTTCTGGAGGCGCTGCAGCAGCGCAGGCCGGTGAGGGTGCGGGAGGGGCGTGCACACCCATCAGAGCCGGCCAACACGTGTGTGGGCTGCCCGGGGGTCTCCAGCCTAGCTCAAGCACATCCTTTCTCGGCTTTGGGTCCATTTCCCTTTCCCTGCAGCGTGTGTGTGTGGTGGGGGCGGGTAGGGGGTCGGGGTAGGGGGTCTGCTGCTGAATTGTCTCTGAGTCCTGCCAAGCTCGGGGGGTGGGTTCTGCTCCCCGGGACTCAGCTGCCTCCTCAGCGGTCCCACGTCATGCTGACAGCCAGGTCCTGCTCCTGCCCCTTCTCCAGAGCCCGGAGCTGACCCTGAGCCAGAAGATCAGGGCGAAGCTGCAGAACCCAGACCTGCTGGAACTGTGTCACTCAGTGCCCAAGGAAGTGGTCCAGCTGGGTGAGGCCTGGGAGGCAGAGATGGCTAACTACCTCTGCTTCGGCGTGTTGTGTAACCCCAGGGCACTTCCTGCCCCACCTGGGGCACGGATGTTTGTGGATCTAGTTGCTGCTGAACGGACTAGGGCTCCTCACTTGTTAGGTATCTATGTCCTCTGAGGTGCCCGTGAGGCAGGCAGGACAGTGATTACTTTTCCCACTCTAGGCCGGGGAAAGCCATGGCCCAGAGTGGGGAAGACACCGGCCTGAAGGCATGCACAGCGGAGGAGGGAGAGCCTTGGCCCTCTGGCTCAGCCCGTCAGCTGTATAGCTGAGTTCTGGGCCAGGCGGACCAGGCTCCCCCTCCTCTCAGCCTGAGTCAGCCCTCTGACCTCCGCCTGGCTCCTCTGTCCCACAGGGGGCAAAGGCTACGGGCCGGAGAGCGGGGAGGAGGACTTTGCTGCCTTTCGGGCATGGCTACAGTGCTATGGCAAGCCAGGCATGAGCTCCCTGCAGGACGGGCGTCGCCGCACCATCTGGTTCCAGGTTTGGGCCCTAATCTCGCACAAATGGAGATCCCAAGGAAGCTAGTGGGGTGGCCAGATCTGGGGTCACGGTGGGGCAGGAGCTGGGGTCTCCGAAGTAGAGATGCCAGGGCCCATCAAGACCCCCAAGGGTCACACTGTTTCTGATGGTCCGTGTCTTCCCTGTGCTACGTCCCAGGGTCCCAGCTATAGGGCAGCCCAAGGCAGGGTGGCCTTGTTGATGACGGCTCTCACCTGGGGGGGAGGGGGTGGTCAGAGAGGCTGCTTAGGGGAGAAGCTCCGCTGATCCGGAAGGATGGTGTGAGCTCTGCCTCTTCAAGAGAAGCCACCCCCGCCCCAACCGGGCTGATTCCTGAATTCTCCTCATTCCATTTCAGGGGGATCCCGGACCCCTGGCACCCAAAGGTAGGCTACTCCTAATGTAACGAGCTAGGACAGCACAGAGAACTAGACGCCTGCAACAACTACCTCCCCCTTCTCCATCCCCGTCCCCACTCCACCCCTGGGGGTCACCCCAGAGCGGGAGAGTGTGCAGAAAGGGGGCTGAGGCCACAGGCCCCTCCAAGCCCAGTGTCAATGTCCTGCAGGGGGCAAGTCCCGCAAGAAGAAATCTAAGGGAGCACGGCAGGGTCCTGAGCACAGATCGGAGGTATGGCTCCCTCCTCTGTCGTGGCCGCACCTCCCAGGTGCCCTCCCTTGACAATGGGGGGGCAGTGGTGGGTCCTACCAACCTCTGAACTGCTCACTGAGTCCCTTGAGGACCTGTATCTCTACCCAGGACCCTCTCCTGCCAAGCACTGCCCCTTCCAGAACACGTGGGGCACAGAGAGGCCTTCCTGAGCAAACTACAGCCCAGCAGTCCGAGGGGACCAGCCTCCCTCAGGACCCGGAAGTCCCCCTGGTCCCTAAGAAAGGAAAAAGGAGGGGGCGACGGACAACCTCAGGTGGGCAACAGGCCTTCCTCTGCATCGTCCACTGGGGACAGGAGGGGCACCACCAAATGGGCTCTGTAGGCAGCTGGGGTGGCAGGGCGGGGGACACCTCAGCCTGCGGTCTGAGCTGCCATCTCACCTGTCCTCCTAGGCCACCGCAGACCCCGAAAGATCAAGGCTGACACCCCACCCTCAGAGAATGGGGGGACCTGAGCCTCTTAGCAGGAGGGTCTCCTTGCTCGCATCCACCCCTTCCCTCTGCCTTGCGCTGGATCGAGGGGCTTGTGCGGCTTGCTGGAAGCAGGCTGGAGCTGAAGGGGCCTGGCTGCCCCTGTGGCTGTTCCCTGCGCAGCTATGTTTTTAATCGTACCCCACCTTCCCCATTTTTTAAGCCCATGTGAAAAATAACTGTAATTTTTTTTATATACTAATAAACTTGAACTTCTTGGCACTTCTTGGGTTGGCAGCGGAAGGTCTGGGAAGGCCAAGTCGGGAGGACCTGCTGCCTGACCCTGGAGTTGAGAGAGCCACTGGGGCAGTCCTCAGGGCCCTGGCCCTCGCAGGACAGTCTGCCTCTGCAGGTACAGCCTCTCGGAGGTGGCACAGGGATCCGGCCCCCAGCAGCCCCTCCGGTCCGAAATTCCCAGCACGGCCACTGGCCAGTGCTCCTCTCCTACTGGGTGGCCAGTCAGAAGCCCTCCTCCTGGCTTCCTCCCCAGGGGAGGAACTTCGTATCACAGGTCCCCTAGCCAGCCTGTAGTCACTGACATCCCAAATCTCTCTCCGGGATGGCACAGACAGATAAGCTTAGATCTTGCCCTTGCCCCCACATGCCTGGGGAAAAGTCCTCCTCCCCTCGAAGTCTGGGGACAGGCCCTGCGGGGAGTGAGCAGGGACTACTAGCAGGGTTCCTGAGTCAAGGGTTTATTGTTCAAGACGTAACCGAGGCTACAGGCTGGAGAGGCAGAGGTGAGCCCCCCTCCCAGGCCTTCCACACACAACGCCCCACCCTCAGAGGCTCAGTGTGGTGGGGGTTGCAGCACCAGCAACAGGGACTGCACTTGGAAGGGAGAAAAGGTGAGCTTCAGGCGGTCGTCCTGAAGGGGCAGGTGGCCAGCAGGGTCGCGCCGCTCCAGGAGGTCACAGCTGGAGAACAGGAGGGATCTCGAGGTCCCCGCGAGGGCAGGACTCCCCCCCCCGCTTCCCCCCACCCAGCGCCCCCACTCACAGAACGGCCTCCTGAACCGGCAGCGACGTGTGCAGCCAGCAGTCGACGTGGCTGCCGTGGGCCTCGTACAGCCGGAGGACCAGCGTGCGGCCCTGGGGGCTGGTCTCCGCCTGCGGAGGGAGGCGGGCGGTGGGCGGGGCCGAGGGCGGGCCCAGCCGGGGACCCCGCCCCCGGCGCCACCCGGCCCCTTGCCTGTTTGACGGTCTCCAACACGACCGCAGGCGAGGACACGGAGAAGGCGCTCCAGGCGGCAGCGGGCGCCGGGCCCGGGGCAGGCAGCGCCAACAGGGGGAAGTTGAGGCTGTAGGCAGCGCGGATAACGCCGGCGTCCTGGAAGGAGCCTGGAAGTGGGGGCGCGGGCGTGAGCGTGCGGCGTTTTCCGCACCGGCCGCTGCGAGAAACCGGCTCAGGGAAGGGCGGAGGGGCGTCCCCGCCGCAGCCCTCACCCTTGTGCGGCATCAGCGCGTAGGTGAACTCGTGGCGTCCCATGTCGGCCGTGGCGTCGGGGGCCTTAGGAGCCCGCAAGCTGCGGTGGGGAGGGCGGGGATGGGCCGGGCCGGAGCCGCTTCGGCTCCGGCCTGGGAAGACCCGCGCCCCCACGCCAGCCCCCCACCCCCACCCCCGGGCCTGGCGCGCACTCCACTCACAGGGAGAGGCTGAGGACGTTGCCTCGCACCGACGCGCCATACTTGCAGTCGTTGAGCAGAGCCAGCCCGAAGCCGTGCTCTGACAGGTCCATCCAGCGGTGGGCCCACACCTGGAGGGCAGACCCCGGACTCACTTGGCGGCCCGCCTCCTCGTGCGGCAGAGCTCCTGTCACTTCCGGGAGGGCCGGCCCCGGGACCACAGGATTGATTCCGGCTCTCACTACAGGAGACCCCGGGTACACCACCCAACCTGTCCGGGCCTCAGTTCCTCATCTGTGAAATGGGCTTAATAGAATTTACCCCACCAAATGCGCATGAGTGGCAAACTAAACAAAGCATTGAGCGCAATGCCAGCACCAGGTGGGAGCCAGCAAATCTTGGTCGCCATCCTTCTCCTGACCCCACACCACACAACCAGTCTCTCCCAGCCGGCAGGATCCAAACCCCCGCCCCGCCCCATGTCAGACCTCAAATCGAGCCCAGTCCCAGGAGGTGTTGTGGTGGGTGGGCCGCTGCAGATGCCCGAATTGGACCTCATAGGTGGCCTGGGGGCTCCGCACCCGGGCGGGGAACTCCACCTTCAGGAACTTGTGGGCCTCGTGCCAGTGCACCTGGGATGAGAGGCCAGACGCACACAGGCCTGGGCGGCTCCCCCCTCACCGGCTACACCCGGGGAGGACGCCCAGCCCGCCGACCTCTGCTACCTCAGTGTGGAAGCGGACGTAGGGGCAGCCGACGTCCAGCACGACCTCCTGGCTGAGCCGACTGTTGGGGCTGATCTGCAGCAGGAACCAGGCACTGCCCCGCACGCCACCCTCGGTGCCCACTGCCAAGGTCCCTGCCTGGCCCAGCACTGGCTTCCTGTGGGACGGGGTGGCAGAGCTGAGCCAGGGCAGGCTGATGGGGGGGGTCCGCCACCGCCCCGGTCCTGCCCATGCCGTACCGCGTCTCCAAATGGTAGTCCATGACGTCCCATGCGTCCCAGTACAGGGGGACATCATCGAACAGCACAAACTGGTTCCCTACGGTGCCCTCAGCAATGGCTTCCCTAGAAGGACGCGGGGATGGGTGCTTTAGAACTTCATCGCCTTGGTCTCTCCAGCTGCTTGAGGTGGGGTGGGGGCAGGGAGAGTAGGCCTGAAGGACAAGGGGATTCCTAGCCCAGTCTGCCCTGCTTCATGTGTGGGTTGCAGTCCAGACCCACTGGGGGGCTGCCGTGGGTGGTGCCGTGGCCAGGGGACAGAGGGAACAGGGTCTGGGCTCCACTTGCCAGGCACTGGAAGAGGGCAATGAGGAATTGGCACCTGCCGGAGGCCACCAGCACCAGGGACGTCAGGCAGCCGGTTGGGTCCAGCCTCACTCGGATGATGCCATTGTCCAGAGTCACAGAACCGTCAGTCTTGGTGGGAGGGGTCCTTGAAGCTGAGTCTGCAGGGGCTTTCCCCAACCAACAGCACCCCCAGCCCAGCCCCACCTCACCACTTGCTCCAGGCTGGGGAGCTCAGTGTCCCCGTGCTGTCAGGGACGGCTCGGGACGGGCCCTGCCCACCGGGACGGGCCTACACTCACCTCTTGCACTACAAACACGGGCTGCTGGGGCAGCAGGGGCTGCAGTGAGGTGGGGGCAGGAGCAGGAGCGTAGCCCATGCTGGGCACTGTCACCAGGGCTGGGGATGAGGCCTAGGTATCAGTGCAGCCTCCCTGCCCTTCCAGGAGGCTTGCTCAGGGGGGGGGGGGGGGGGGCAGAAACTTCTACTACTACTCCTCTCCAGCCAGAAGCACCCCAGGGCAGCCACCCCCAGGGCAGGGTTGCCAACTCTGGGTCCGGCCTCGGTCCCCCCACTGCAGCAGCGGCCTTTCTCCCCAGCTCATACCTAGGCTGTGGGCCCCACCGGGTTTGGGCAGGGCCAGCACTTCAGTGCGTTTCCAAGGCAGCGTGTTGACAATGAGGAGGCCCTCGGGGCCCGGCTCCCCAGCACACAGGGCTGCGGCTGCAGCACTGAGCAGCGTGTTGCCGCGGGCGCGGATGTCTGAGGAGAGACTGGCTGCTCACGGGCGGGCAGTGGGGCTGGATGACCCCCGAGTATCCCGAGGGACACCCTCTGGGCTCCGCCCCCGGCATCGGGGACCACGGCGGGAACGTCATCCGCCTCACCTTCATAGTGGCACATGGCTTCCTCTGCCACCAGCTCGATGCAGCTGCCCGTCACCACATCATGGAACTGGTTCAGGAGCAGGAGCCTGCAGGAGCCAAGGGCAGGGATGGGGCAGGCCGGGAAGGGCGGCCCCGGAGGTGTCGGGGAGGAGGTCAGGTTGGTGGCAGGGGGCAGAAGCCAGGCTGACCTCCAGAGGTCCTGCAGCTGGGCTGCCGGGTACAGGAACTGGGCGCTGCGGGCCACGGCCAGGCTGCTGAGCAGCTCCGCATCGTGCAGGATCCGCTCGCACTCCCGGTTCCCCTTCTTGATCTGAGTCGGGGGGATGGGTGGGGGGGGGAGTCTGTCCCAGGACACCTTCCCAGCCCTCCCCTGCTCAGGCCCCGAGGCTCCCCAGGACTTCTGGATAAAGCCTCTTGTGGCTGACCTGCCCCGCGTGCCTTCATCCTCTCCCCTCAGCCCATGCCCGCCCTTCTTCAGGGACACCCAGCCCTGCCACTCCTCCAGGCCCCTGAGCCACTCGGCTCTGGGTCTTCTCTCCCCTCGGCGCCTGGAACACAAACCTCTTCCCCCAGGTCTGCACTGGACCCTGCCCCCTGCTTCCTCCTCTAACCCCCTGCGGAGCCAGGGCGCACCCTCCCTGCGGGCTCAGTGGCCAGCTCCTGACCTGGGCATGGGTGGTGTAGGTGCCGTTATGCAGCTCCAGGAAGAGCTCCCCAACCCATGTGCACAGCTGCCCTGAGTCGCCCTCCAGTGCTAAGAAGAGTCTCTCCGGAGAAGACAGCTGCACCCTGAGGGAGACCACAGTCTTGGTCTCCCGGCCTTGGGGCTACTCCGTGGCTCTCCCTTCCTCCACGCCAGAGTGGACAACAGATCCAGCCCCCACAGAAAGGAGCCACCCCCAGAAAGCTCCCTGTCCACGCCAAGCCAGTTCTGGACGCGCCAGGAGAGTTCTCTCCGGTAGACTTAAGACCCTTCCCCCCATCAGCTTTTTCCCCAGCCCACCCCCAGGGTGGGAGCTGAGAAGGGCCAGTGGCCCCGGACTGGAGCCGATGTCTGAGCAGAAAGCAGGGCTGCCCAAGGGCGAAGTGCACACTGAGGGCTGCCGGAGGGCCCGGTCCGACCTGGGCAGCCCATCTGTATTGCGCAGCCGCTTCAAGCGGTCCACCATGGTCTGGGTGGGGCCACCGCCCCCATCCCCAAAGCCGAAGAGGAAGGCACTGTGGTTGGTCCGCCCCTTGTCCCTGTTTTTAACCACGGTCTTCAGCACCTGGACAAGCGGGGACAGGTCAACATGGGTCAGCTTAGAACAGGACACCTAGCCCTCTCCAGCCTGGCCCCCCGACCACCGCAGCCACTAGGTGCCCCCTCACCTCCTCCACACTGCCCTGCATCCCATAGGAGTCGCCAGGTGGGAAGTGGGCCAGCACGCGGGAGCCATCCAGCCCCTCCCAGAAAAAAGTATGGTGCTGCGGGTGGGGAGACAGGCGAGCGGCCCGAGTCAGGGCGTTCCGGACCTGTCCTGTCTGTCGTGTAACCCTGGGATAGGCACGGCCAGAGAGGGTGGGGGTTGGGTGGTCTGTCCAAGACCCTTAATGAGGGAGAGATGAATGGGCCAGTGGGGCTCCCTGGCCCCCTGAGGTCTGCTCACCGGGAAGGAGTTCACCAAGTTCCAGCTCAGTTTTTGGGTCAGGAAGTGCCTGATGCCACAGCTGCGCATGATCTGGGGGAGCTGTGCCGAGTAGCCAAACGTGTCTGGCAGCCAGAACTGCGGGGAAGAGGGCCTCTGGGACAGGGGAACCGGGGCTCTTGGTGGAACAGCCCCAGCCTCAGCCTCTCCAGGTCAAGCTCCAACCCCATCTGCCCGCGGGTGCAGCAGCTCCCGGCCTACCTCGGAACACATTTTCCCAAACTCCCTCAGGAAGAAGTTCTGGCCCTGTAGGAACTGCCTCACCATGGCCTCTCCGCTGGGAAGGTTCCCATCCTGGCAGTGGGTGAAGACGGAGGCAGCGGCGTCGGTGGAGATGGGGAACCGGCAGGAGATCAGGCCGCCCCCACCCCACGTGTGGGAGAAGCCTGGGCTCTGACACAGGGGCTACAGCCAGTGCCCAGAGGGGGCCATCTCCTGGCATCAGGCCCAGCTGTCTCCCCGCCGGAGGGCAGGTATCCAGGGTGCGGTCACGAAGACGGCCTGTTGCAGCACTTGAGACCCTCCTCCCCTTGGGCGTCCCAGGCCTTGGGATTCCACGGCCTCATGAGTGCTGCCACAGAGGCCGTATGAAGGGCCTGCGGGAAGCCACCTACCAGCCAAGCCGGGGAAGGCTATTTTAACACTGGGGCCTGAGGCGGAGGGGGTGCAGACGGTGCTTACCATCTCCACCCAGGTGCCCCCCACAGGCACAAACTGCCCGCGGCAGGCGAACTCCTGGAGCCGGGCATGCAGGCCCGGGTAGTGGCTCTTCACCCACTCGAGCTGCTGCGCCTGTGGGCAGATGGGGCCGGAGCTGGTCCCAAGTGATAAGGACGCCACCCAGGCCTGAGCGTGTGGAGCCGGCAGGCAGCTGAAGGCGGGGGGAACAGTCCTCCCCCTCGGAAGCCCTCAGAACCTCACCCTCGGACCTCCTGGGCCCCAGGTGCCCCCGCACGGCTGTCCCTCTGACCTGGGAGCAGGCGAAGATGAAGTCGGGGTTCTGCTCCATGAGCTGCACCGCTGTCACCCAGCTCCGGGCGCATTTTCGCACGGTCTCCTTGAAGGGCCAAAGCCAGGCTGGACGGGAGGGGAGCGGAGGTGGAGGGAGAGCAGCAAGGCCCCCAACTCCTCACGGATCGCCAGCCTCATCCCTAGCCCCCAGCACCAGACCAGGCGCAGCCTGGGCCTCCAGAGGGCTGTCCCCCCGCCCCCCTAGGCCCTTTTCCCTGCAAGGCCCTGTGGCACCCCTCCTGAGCTCTCACTTCAAAACATGCCTGCGAGGTGGGAGTGGGGGGTGCGGAAAGGAGGCTGTCAGCTTTATAGGGCAGGAAATGGAGGCCCCACACCCTGGAACAGCCTCGCTCTGAGGCTGAGACCCCCCCCCACCCCTGAAAGAATCCTATAAAAGGTGGCAGGGTGCTAACATATTGATGGATACCCCAGAACAGGGGGCACAGCACCCCGAGATGGACCTGCTTGGGCCAGCCATCCTGTGTGAAGCCCTCCAGCCTCCTGGCCTCAGATCCTTCCTTACCAGCCCCAAACCCCCACATTCCGTGCAACCCTTGGCACAGCAGAGAAAGCCCTTATTCTGTGATTCAGAAATGATCGCGGCATCAGAATCAGCTCCTCGGGGAGCTTGTAAAAATGTAGATTTCCCATAGGCCTCACAGACGCTGCAAACTCATCAAGTTCCGAGCTGAACTCGTGACGCCCCTAGGAGCCTGCCCCTGCGCTCGAGCCCCTATCTTAGGTACTTCCACGTCAGTCCTCTCTGAGGACTTGGGAGACTCTTGTCAAACTCGCTCATTCTCGCTCTGTTCCAAGATCATCTCCTCCAGGAAGCCTCTCTTGAGTCCTCCTGACCTCACTCCAAAATAGCCCCAACTCTGTTGCTAGTTTACAGTCACCGGTCTCTAGAATCCTACCTCCCACTATCCAGCAGGGGGCCACATGGGGCATCAGATTTTGCCGAAAGAATAAATGAAGCCACACAGTCCAGTCCCCGGACCCCTGAGGTCCAAGAGGGGCAAGAGCTTGCAGGGGATGACACAGTGCTTCCAGGGACCGGCCAGGGCCTTGAGGGCACTCCTGCTTCCCCCACCAGCCTGGCCAGCTGCCGCCCTACCTGTATCAATGTGGCAGTGCCCCACGGCATGGATGGTATGTTGACTTTCTCCTCCACGTTGGCCAAAGAACCTGGAGGCCAGGGCCTGCGCCACCGGGAAGGTCTCAGGCCGGGCAGGGTCACACACGTTCACCATCTGGTTGGCCGTGTACAGGGCCTGGAAGCTGCGCTGGTTGTCCTCCCCGAGGCCCTGCAGCAGGGTTCTGTCCCTTAATCCCGGTCTGGAGCAATCCAGGGTCTCCAGAGTCAGGCCCTGGCTGACCTCTCAATGGCTCTCGGCAAGGCTCCTCCCTCCCTCCGAGACTTTGCTCCTTCTGGTTTCCCCTGCTTAGCACTGTCTCCCCGCTCCCCTTTACGTAGGGAAATCCTTTCAGTACCGAACACTCTCCCTCATCTGGATTCCCAGACTCCCAACTATCTGACGCAACAAACGGCCTGCTCCCGGGGGCCGGGAAGGGCTCTAGAGCGACTCGGTGGGAGGGGGTGCCGGTTACCTTGGCTATGCCCAGCAGCAGCTCCAGGTCCACCAGGAGCCTGTAGACATCCCGGCAGAACACGGCCAGCTCAGCCCGGCTCACCCGGAACATCCTGTCTGGGTCCGGGGCGGCGATCATGCTGCCCTTCCCGGCCCCCAGGAGCCCGTTGCAGGCCACTTCCACATACAGGGTCAGGCTGCAAATGTGGAGAGGCGACCTCAGGCCAAGGAACTAGCAGAAGTCCCTGGGGGCTTGGGGAGCCAGAACCGAGGGGGCATCTGTCTGACCTCCCCCCGTTCGCCTTCGGGACCCGCTCCCCAGAAGACCCCACAGTATCTGAGGTGTGTGGACCGGAGGGTCATGTTCTGCCGACGGGGGTCCTGCCTTGGGCAGGGACGATGAGGAGCCAGGTTCGGACGTGTGTGAATTACGCTGCTGCTTAGCCTATTATTTCCATTTCCACAGCTGTCTTTGCAATGCACTGCCTCGGTCTCAGGATCCTCTTTGCCTACTGAAAAGGTGTTCGGATCCTCCAGATCCAATCCTTCGGAGCAAAGAACCAGCGGCCAACATGGGGCGGGGCCATTCTTTGGAGCAGCACGGCAGTCTGTGTTGCGGTTCTACTTAGACTTCAGTGAGCAAACATGACTGCTGTGGGGAAGCCTTCCCTGATCCACCTCCCCACCCCTCTCCTAAATCTGGGACAGCTTTCCCATATTGAGCTCGCAGTACGCACATTCAGAGCCGCCATTGGTTTTGTAATTATGTAAGTATCTGTGAGTCTCTCTTGCTGTCAAGGATCCAATTACTCGCCTAGTAATCCCCGTCCTAGTATCTGGAAGCATCAGATACAGTGCTCGGTAAATATTAGAGGGCCGCCTGGGTGGCTCAGTCGGTTAAGCATCCAACTCTTGATTTGGGCTCAGGTCATGATCTCACAGCTCGTGAGTTGGAGCCCCATGTCTGGCTCTGCGCGGACAGGCACCCTGCTTGGGATTCTCTCCCCCACTCTCCCTGCCCTTTCCCCATCAGATGCATGTGCCTGCACGTGCGCTCTCTCTCTCAAAATAAATGAACATATAAAAAAATTAAAAAATATAAAATAAATAAAAATAGGGGCACCTGGGTGGCTCAGTCAGTTAAGTGTCCAACTTCGGCTCAGGTCATGATCTCTCGGTTTGTGGGTTAGAGCCCTGTATCAGGCTCTGTGCTGACAGCTCAGAGTCTGAAGCCTGCTTGAGATTCTGTCTGCCTTTCTCTCTGCCCGTCCCCTGCTCACCCTCTGTCTCTCTCGAAAACAAATAAACATAAAAAAATAAAAAATGAAAATAAATATTAGAAAATACAATAATATTATGTTAGAGTTCTTAATGGTGTCATGAAATGCCCATGTTATAATATGGGATGAAAAAAAATCAGGATGCAAAAGATCAAAGAAACACAACCTTAACTGGTAAGAACCACGCCTGCATGAGTGCCTGTGGTGAACGCTGAAATGTTACTAACGGTCATCTCTAGGTGCTGGGGTAACGGGAGTCAATACTTCTTTGGGCTTTGCTGTATTTACCACAAGAAGGCAGATATTCTCTTTCTAGGCGGGGGGGGGGGGGGGGAGCAGGAAACATCCCATTCTTTCAAAATTAACTGCGATTTGAGGATGCTCGTGTTGGAGGCGGGTGCTTCTGGGTCCCTCTGGACCCCAGCTCCTCCTCACCCATCGCCCACGGCGCGGTCAACTACAGCACAGGGGCTCACTCACCTGCGGGGGTCTCCTTCTTCCAGCCTGTCGGTCAGGACATAGCTGGTCTTCTCCCCCTCTTGGGTCAAACCCTGATGGGAAGTGAAGCGAAAGAGACAGGGCCTGAGGCTTTTGAGCAGTTCAGGTGAAGTGTAAGCAGAGGGAGGCCAGGCCTCTCTGTCTAGTCCCCGGCCCTGGCTCCTCTCCCCCACGCAAGGCCAGGATTGACATATCGGGCACCGCTGGCAGCCGGTGAGCTGGAGTGCCATGAGCACAAGTGGCACCTGTTCAGCAGCAGAAAAGGCCCTGGTCTTATGGGAAGGGTCCTGGGCAGGTATCGGGATGCCTGGGTACAGGCTTCTGGTGGCTTCTGTACCACCGAGTAAGTACCCGAAGAGGAACTCTGAAGTCCGATGCGGGTTGCCTGATTTCTTGCCATGTCGCCCAGTGCTTAGCACAGGGCTGGGCTCAGAGAGGGCACTCAGGAGACATCTGCTGAGCCCATGGAAGGAGAGACAGAGGGAGGCAGGGGGTTGCCATCTTTCCATGCAAAAAGAACAACAGTCCTAACCCGAGACAGGAAGTTAACCTAATTGGAACGGAGGCTGAGCGAGTGAACTGACCTCTATATATCTCAGTTTCTTTATCTGTAAATGCGCACCAAGACCCACCACATAGGACTGGACAAATTAAACCTGATAGGGGTGGACGCGTAAACAAGACAATAGTTGTCATATCTGGGGAACTGGGGATGCTGTGGTACGGAGAGATCCATTACCTCAGGGGAAGAGGACTTGCATTTAGACTCTGTAGCATCCAGAACCCTTGGAAAATTTCCCCCCATAAGTATATGCTACATATAATAAACACTAGTTTATGAAAAACTAAAACGTGTTGTGGTCTGCAAAGCCACCAGTCCTGGCGCCTGGCACCTAGTAGGGGGTAAATGGGTCTGCCGTATTTATTATTATCGGGCTTGATTAGCAGCCATACTCAGCCCAGCATGGGAAGGTGGCCAGCCAGTGGCAGCCGCTGGTTTAGCATGAATTATGTTAAGGACCCAAAGCCGTCCGCTCAACGTCCCAATATGAGAGGGACCAAGTACACCGGGGCCCCAGTGGCCGCTTCCCCAATCCTGAAATCCTGATACCACCCTGCAGGCAGAGCCACTAAGCTGTGGCTTCTTCACAGACCAGGGCGGAAGCGGGGCCATCGCTATCCCTCGGGCAGGGCTCCTCACCTGGACAGGTTCTCCATCTCTCCACACCAGGCCTTCTCCATCGCTTTCCCAGCGAAGGTGAACTTCCTGACCCACCCACGCCTCGGGGATGGTCAGCTCCACGCGAAACCAACAGGTCCACCATCTGCAAGACAGCCATGGAGATGGGCCTAGGGGGTCGAAGCCCTGACTTTTTGCCATACTTCCTCGGATTGAGGGTCAGCAGGGACTTGAGACTTCCTCCAGGCATCTGCAGCGTCACAAGGGAGTCGGCTTTGATCCAGAAGGAGCGACAAGGTTGTGCAGCAAGGGGAGGGGAAAAGGCAGAGAAGTCCGGGGGCTGTGATCCGTGCTAGAGTGCCTTTCCTAAGGGGTGTCTAGGTCCTGGGAGGAGGGAGGAGCGGGTGATGAAAACTCTCCCACGGAAACCGAGGGACCAGGGAGCTGTTTCCAGCAGAGGGTGCTGCTTCTCCCCAAGAGGCTGTCTAGGACCTAGGGCCGCAGTGGAGGTGTGGCCCTCAGAGGAGGTGAGGGGGGGGGCGTGGAGATGCCCGCTGGCCCCGCCCTGTCCCCCGGGCGTTACCCACGTGGGTCCGAAGCTGTCGCCGATCTGTGCTGGGCGGAACTCCTGTTGGACGGCCTCCTGGTAGGGTAGCCTCTCGGGCGTCTGGAAGCTGAAGAGCGCGGCCACCGGGCAGCTGTCCCCGAAGAGCCTGGGCGGGAGGGACGGATGGACGCGGCCTCGAGGCCGCCCCTTTCCGCCCCCGGGCCAGTCGGCGGATGGGGACGCGCGTTCCCTCGACCCGCCGCCGAGAAGGCCGCCCCACAGCACAGCGTCTCCCGACCCCTCCTCCCGGGCCCCTGCCCGGTCCGCGGCGGGCACTTCATCCCTCGGCCCCGGTGGCCGCAGCTTGAGTTTCCCCCCGGAAGGGAAGGCTGAGGCGAGCGGACGCGGCCGGCCGGCGCCCTGGGCGGGAGGGACCCCCACCTGCCGCGGAGGTTACAGTCGGTAAAGTAGAGCGGCGACACGAATTTCTCCACCCGCTCCAACGTAGTGCGCCAGTGCTTCAGGGCCGGCGCCGCCGCCATCGCCGCGCGCCCACTCCTCTCCCCGGAAGGCCTCGGTCGCTGCCGGCGCGGCCCACGGTCGGGAACCGAAGGTTCCGGGGCCGAAGGGCGCCTTCCAGCCCCGGGCAGCTTTTCTTGGAACACTGGCGGCTCGCGGAAGTCCCGCTCCATTGAACCTTGAACGTGCAGCTGAAAGCGAAGAGCCGGCTTCCGAGGCTCTCCTTTATCTGGTCTGAACTGGCGGGCCGCTGGGCAAATCCCTAAATACGACGGCGAGTTTGACGCCGCTTAGATTCTCCGAAAGAACCGAGACAGAGACCGGGGACTTTAGGCACGACGGGTGGGAGCCTCGGCTGTTGCAGAAGCAGGTCCCCCGGGCTCAGCAGCAGCAAGTGGCAACTGGCTAGCTCTCCACGCCTAGCCCGAGTTCTGGCTCTGGCCGTCTGGAAAACCTGTTGTCTGCTTAACGTGTGAAGAGCCAGGAGCCAGGGCCGGTGGTTGGACGCTAATCAGCAGACATCTGTTAAATAAGGGCTTTGCATCCCAATAACCTGAGCTTCCTCTCCTATGTATTTTGTGGGATATAGCTGTCAGTTATCACCAGAAACCCTGAGAATATTTTGATGTGACATGGCAGATCAGTCATAGCATTCAAAATCCTAACTTAAAAATGTATTTCACCACACAGACCTGTTCAGAAAAGTCATAATGCCAGAAACCCCTCCAGTTTCATCCTTACCCTAGTAGCCCATTGGTATTTTGTTTTCCTTCTAGGATTGCCGGGCAGTGCTTGTCTGTAAAATCATTACTAAGAAAAATTATATACATACTAGCCCTGATATTTTTAATGGAAATACTGACCAAGGTCACATTTCAAGTGCGGATCACAGGGAAAGGGGACTGAGTACAGAATACCAAACGTGATTTAAAATAAAGATAACTCGCTGCTACAACACAGGCTGGGTTTAGAGCTTGGAGTTCAGTTTTCAGAAGGCAGGAGGGATAACGACTGGGCTTGTGAGAACCAGCTCCCCTCTTCTTTGGGTTGCACCGGTGGGTTGCATTTTCTCCTGAACTGAACCCCTATCCTGACCTGCAAGCGGGTACTCTGGACATAGCAGTGCAGGGACAGCAACAGCTGGCGCCGGCCCTGGTCAGACCCCATCAATTTCCCCTGTAATTCCAGGTTAACACAAGGTTTCTTGAGTAAGCAGAGGGGGATAGGTGAGCTAAAAAACCTGGAAGATCTTTCCCCTCAATCAGGAAGATATGTGCCTCCAGGTCTGGCACTGGCCCAGCTTCACCTTAGAATCTCCTCCCACGAGGTTCTTTGACCACCCCCTACACTTATGGGTTTAGAACCTCTGGTTACCTCAACAAAAAAGTCTAAAACCAGAGACTATACCATGCGTTTTTAAAGTTCAGAAGCCAAAAAATTTGTAGTTTGTGGTGGTGGTGTTGGGGGTTTTTAATTAAGCAAACGAGACCACATAAAACATGTTGGTTACTTTATAACTAAGACTAGGGTAGTGGTTGATGGGGTTCAGTTGGTCTTTGTTCACAAACTCCAGGCTTTTAAGACATATTAAAATCCTAATCACTCAGTGTAAGTTATCTGGTCTGCCAGTCTAAATTTACAGAATTATATATATATATAAAATTCCATTTGCAGTTGCTAACGTAGTAAATTTTCTCTCTCCCAACCCCATTTGTACCACACACCTTGTATACTTTTCTTTTAAATACCGGTTTGGTACTTAGGTTGTTAACCCCCATTTCCAATTACGGATAAGAAAAAAATAGAGAATAGAGGAATGCAAACTAAATAGCTGGACAACTTGCCCAAATATAAAATATTTCCCAACAGTTGAAATAAGGGGGGAAAACATGCACTAAAAAAATTATTCTCTTTGAAAAATGTGGAATATTTTGATTTGGGTCAGTGCGATGAACCACTATTTAAAGCAAATTCTGGTCTGTGCTGAGGATAAGGAACTGAAGCCCAAATCCCTACTCCACGATAGTTCTCTGGTGAGGACAAGGGACTTGGGTTGAGAGTTCATTCCTTAAGTAAGAACCAAGCTTTATTTATTTACAAAAAAAAAAAAAAAAAAAAAAAAGAAGAAGAAGAAGAAGGAAAAAAAAAAGAAGGAAAAAAAAAGTTGGGGCAAGGGGGAAGACAAGTTTCACACAAAAGTACGACGACGGCAACTCCCTTTGGTAAAAAGTGTAGTTAAGTGTCTGGTACATCTGTTCGTAGGCACTAACCCGAAGCCACTCAGAACTATGGTACACAAGAAGCTAGAGCAGTTATGCTAGCACATCAAAGCATATTTCTTTTAATAAAAAATCGACAGTATGTACATTATTTACAAAAAAAAAAAGAAAAACCAAGTTAAAATTTGTGTGTGTGTGTGTGTGTGTGTGTGTGTGTGTGTGTGTGTCAGAGAGTAGAGCTGGTGGATGGCACTAGGGTAGACTAGTAAAGAAGCAGGTACAAAACAGTTCCACGGGAGCTAAAAAGGACGACGGATTTGAACTTGCTGAGGTTGAGAACCAGAGGAGAGAGTAAAGGGTGGGCAGCGAGGGATTCGTCAGGAAAAACCCACAAGATGATCAATCCCAAAGCCAAACTGCAGGTCCCAGAGAAAATCTAACGGGTGATCTAGATGTGCTCGAGTGACCAGGGGAAAAAAAAAAAAAATCAAATCCAGTTTTTTTTTTTTCCTTTTGGGGGGAGAGGAGAGGAGCAGTGGCCATCAGAGTTACAATCCATCTGAGCGGTGAGTCCTTCCCAGTCTGTCAGCGCACGCCCATCCGGGGAAGGCGTGAATAGCATCTGGCTCCTTCATCGAAGGTCAGGCCCCAGGAGACTCCAGTCTTAGCTCTGCTGGTGTGTACAAGCAAGCTGCATGTCTCTGTGCTTGCATGGATTTCCTTCCCCTCCGGGGCAGGGGAAGACCCCAGACCCCTTGGGAAAAGTTCCAGCTCCGGCTTTGTAAGGTATCCACGTTCCTTATATGTAGCCCACTTGGTGCCAGGTCGCACCAGCCACACACTGATGAGGTGGCCATGTCCCAGAGAGGCCCAGTGAGGCTTGAAAGGCATCTTCCTTGTTTCTTCAGTGTGCGTGAGTGCAAGTGCTCCCCACACACACCCCCCTCGAGTGCTCTGCCCTGGCTCTGCAGTTACGGGGCTTTGAACACTGTGCCGTACTTGACACGGTACTTGTTAATGCTCACAAAGTGCAGGGTCTCTGTGTCACAGGTGGTGGTACAGGGCACCAGGCCCTCCAGCCCCTCACCCATGAGCCACTTGCTGGTCTCTGCTGCCATTTCACGGGGCACATGCTCCTTGGTCCATTTATCTACCCAGGCCTGGAACCTCTGATGTAGCCGCTTGCTTACACGCTCATGGGACTGCAAAACAGAACAAGGAAAAAAACCATGAACTAAGAACAAAAAAAACTTCTTCAAATAAAGAGCCTAATTTTTTTCTAAAGTAGCAGAGGAAGGGGTGTGGGGTCAAGCCTTGAAACCACTGGTTAGTTAGGAGTCTCTGTTTAAAGAAGAAATGGAAAGAGACTAAGAGCGTGGAGTATATGAAGAGTTGGAATCCAGAAAGCCCCTAAAGAAACGCCAACACGGGCTCTGAGCAGAACTAGCTCAGCACTTCTCACTTTTAGCATTCACTGGGTATCAACTAGGGAACCTGATAAAAACACAGATTTCCTCTTTTCCATCAATCTGCATTAAAAAAAAATATTTAGAGGGCGCGTGAAAAGGGGAGGGGTGGAGAGAGGGAGGGAGAGAATCCCAAACAAGCTCCGCGCTGTCAACGCAGAGCCTGACGTAGGGCTGGATCTCACGATCAAGAGTTAGACGCTGGGGGCGCCTGGGTGGCTCAGGTGGTTAAGCCTCCGACTCTTGGTTTCAGCTTAGGTCATGATCTTGCGCTTTCCTGGGCTCCACATCGGGGGCTCTGTGGTGATAGTGCAAAGCCTGCCTGGCATTCTCTCTCTCTCTCTCTCTCTCTCTCTCTCTCTCTCCTTCTCTCTGCCCCTCCTCCCACTTGCGCTCTCTCTCAAAATAAATAAACTTTAAAAAAGGTGGTGAGTGTGGGGGGCACCTGAGTGGCCTAGTTGGTTAAGCATCCAAATTTGGCTCTGGTTAGGGTATTATGGCTCACAACTTTGAGCCCTGCATCGGGCTCTGTGCAGATAGTTCAGAGCCTGGAGCCTGCTTCCAATTCTGTGTCTCCCTCTCTGTCTCCGCCCTCCCCCCAACTCACGCTCTGTCTCTCTCTCTCTCTCAGAAACAAAGATGCTTAACCGACTGAGCCACCCAGGTGCCCCCCCCCCATTTTTAAACTAGCATCGCAGGCGCTCTTAGTGTACCCTGAATGAGACACTGTGAGTTGGGCTGTTAGGCCATTCTGGCAGCGTGGCCATCCACTTCTAAGTAAAACGGCACAAGGCAAAGGGCTTAAAACCCACTTCCTCTTCAGGGTCTTGCCCCACCTGCCCAGCAGGGCATGGGGACACAGCACATCTTTAGGGGAAGTTTATGTTTTTTTTTTTAACCTAGCCATCTAATAAATATTTATCGAGGCCTATATGCAAAGCAGAGTAGGGGATACAAAGATGAATTAGGTGTTACTTAGCTCCCCAAATACCCTGCGTCAAACTCAAACATACAACAAACAGCGTCCCGAGAGAAGGCCATTAACCCACCCATCCAACTTCTCCTGCTTGAATGATCTGTAGTCCTTTCAAACACAACCATTCAGAGGCGCCTGGGTGGCTCAGTTGGTTAAGTGTCGGACTCTGGGTTTCAGCTTAGGTCATGGTCTTGCGGTTAGTGAGATGGAGGCCTGCGTTGGGTTTGACGGCACAGAACCTGCTTGGGATTCTCTCTCTCTCTCTCTCTCTCTCCCCCCTCCCCTGCTCTCTCAAAATAAGTAAATAAATGTTAAAAAAAAAAACAAACAAAAAATGTAACCAGTTCAAAACAAAGTGCTTTATGTCCCCCCCAGCCCCCCTTCCTGTGAACGGACTGTGTCCCTAAGCTTCCCATCTACTAGAGCAAAAACAAAGAAAACGGAAAAGACAAAACCCACCAGGCATCATTCCTGACGTTCTTTCTCTTACCTCCTCACATCTGATCCTGACCACACCTTGACAATTACATCTCCAAACTGACCTAATTCTTATAATTATCCCGCTGCCACCCTGATAGCCCGGGTCACGGTCACATCCCATCTGGACGAGAAGAATCTTTTGAGCAGCCTCTGCCTTTCCGGCATCATGCCTCAGGTCACCCCCACTGCCCTCACGGCAGTTCAAGCCACCTGTGTCAACAGTGTCCCAGTGTCCCACAAACAAAATCCCAACCACGGTCTGTGAGACTAGTAATGATCTCCCAAGCGTGCCACTCGCCCTACGGCTCAAGCCACACTAACGCTTCCAGTTTCTCACACGTGCCGAGGCCTTGCCTCCCTTCCAGCGTTGCATTTGCTTGTTTCCTCTGCCTACAAAGTACCGACCCCCGTCTCTTCCCCAGGCGGGGTCCTTGTCGTTGTTCAGGCCTCAAGTGTTCCTTCTTTAGAGAGGTCTCCCCTGACCAAAACAGGGCCTGTGTGCCAGTTACCCACGATCCCTTCACCCCGCTGCTCTCTGCAGCGCGGGTACGCTCTACGCCCTGGTTGTGTCCCAGGGCCCGGCACGATACCTGCCACGTCACCGCACCGGGGAGCTTCACACTGGAGACAGCACGTGAAACTGACAGAATTCAAACAGGCAACACCACTTGAAATACAAATATGCTGGGAGTGACTTCATTTCACTGAGGTGCCACCCAGCTGTTATGTGGGTCGAACTGTGTCCCCTGCAAACCACTGTGCTCAAGTCCTCACCCCAGTACGTGAGAATGTGACCTTACTAAGAAATAAAGATGTTGCAGATGTAATTAGTTAAGATAAGGTCACACTATAGTATGGTGAACTCATGGTCCAGTGTGACTGGCACCCTTTAAAAAGGGTAAATTGGGGGCACCCGGGTGGCTCAGCTGGTTGAGCGTCTCTCGATTTCTGCTCAAGTCATGATCCCAGAGCTGTGGGATCAAGCCCCACATCCACACTCAGCGTGGAGCCTACCTGGGATTCTCTCTCTCTCTGCCCCTCTCCCCAGCTCACACTGGCACACAGGGAAAACACCGCGTGAAGCTGAAGGCAGAAACCTGCAAGCCAAGGAAGGCCAAAGACTGCCGGCAAAAAGCCAGTTGGGAGAGGAGGCCCGGGACAGTCTTCCTCACGGCCCTGGCTCAGAGCAACTCTGCCACGCTTATTTTGACTTCTAGCCTCCAGAACTGTAGGACGATAAATTTCTGTTGTTCAGGGCACAGTCTGAGGTCATTTGTTCTGACATAGATTTTTTTTTGTTTGTTGACTTATTTTTGAGAGAGCAAGCGAGTGAGCAAGCAGGGGAGGGGCGGAGAGGGGGGGGGATGTGAGAGAGAATCCCAAGCAGGGTCTGTGCCGTCAGCAGGGAGCCCGAAGCGGAGCTAGATCTCAGGAACTGTGAGAAAACGACTTGAGGTGATATCAAGAGTCGGACACTTAACTGACTGAGCTCCCCGGGTGCCCCTTGACATCTTTAATAGACTAATACACCTGCTTCCTCAACAATTCTCGGCCCGCGAGGTGGTTTTCATGAAGGCAGAGGAACAGTGAGAAGCGGCCGGGGAAGGAGGGGCGTGGAGAAATCCGGCGCCGGGCTCCTACCTGGTGGGCCCGGAGCAAGGCCGTCCTCCGGTACATGTAGTCCTCGGACTTGATCACGTACACCATCTTGTAGGAGTTCAGCTTGAATCTGCACTCCAGTTTATCCAGGCTGTCCACGTTCTCCAGGGCCTTCTTGCTGTTTCCTTCCTTCCCTTCCTTTTCCTGCTGCTCTCGACCGCGCTGGCACTTCCGGATCCGCCTCAGATTCCTGCGGGGCAGAGAAGCCATGCCGATGAGAGCCCATCCAGACGCAGAGGCCCAGAGGGCCCCTCAGAGGGGTCTTCCTTATCGGACAGATGCCCTCACAGCACTCGCCAGGATAAAAAGTAGGAATCTCTAACCATCTCCCAGCCCCGATTTTCCAAACCCCACGTGCCTTGGCAGAGAGAGCCCCTGCCAGCAGTTTAACACCTTCTAGGTCTCTCTGGATTAATAACATATGTAATCACTTGCTATAGCTCTGCTTTGGGATTTGTTTTTTAAGATAAAACATGATCATACTATAAGTATTTTATTATTCTCAACTTTTCACTTAATGTGAAGATTTTTTCATGTCACCACATAAAGATCTGTCGCATTCTCTTGAACTGCTGCAGAGAACACGCCTTAATTTAACCGTTCCTTAACGAGAATCCATCAGGGCTCCTCGTCTGAACCATACACCAAAGAAAATTATTGGAATGCCTATTTTTTCAATTCCCCCAGAGAGAGTACATAATTCCTGCTATTCTACATGCATAGTTAAGAAGACAATTCACATCGGTAGAAGCCTTGGCAGGTATTCAGTGAATTCTCTCCGCCAGTAAGCAGAAAAAGACTGTCTGCTAGACCATTCTACTGTTCCCAGCACTACGCTATGAAAAGCAGTGCTTCAGGGAGCATCTTGCGTACCTGGATTTCTGCAGGATGGCAGTTCTTTGGTCCCAGGACCCTTGTGGGCTCCAAGACACTTTTCAGGAGGTCTGGGAGACCAAAACTATTTTCATAATAATACTAAAATGTACTAATACTGAAACATGTATAAAAAAAACTTTCTTTTCCTCCTAGGGCGCCTGGGTGGCTCAGTCAGTTAAGTGTCCAACTTTTGATTTCGGCTCAGGTCGTGATCTCACAGGTGTGAGACTGAGCCCCGCACTGGGTTCCACCCTCGGCATGGGGCCTGCTTAAGATTCTCTCTATCCCTCTCCCTCTCTCAAAAAATCGAAACGTTTTTCCCCCCCACTGTGTTAACATTTCCACTGGCAGTGCAAAAGGTAACGGTGAATAAAAATGCTGGTGGGACCAAACTGTCCTTAGAAATCTTTGTGTTCTCCTCTGGCCATGCTCTGGCAGTTGAAAGACTCCCATCTTTTTAATACGCTGTGCGCTAAAACGGGAACTACACATAAAGCACCCTAGTGTGCCAGGGCACAGCGGGATTCTTACAGAAAAGCACTTGAGCGCTGCTCGAGTGGCAAAGGGATCACTATTTTTACCTGAAAGAACAACGGACTAGCCAGCCTGGAGCACATGGTAGCTTATTTTCTCAAAAAATGTACAATGAAGTCTAGCACTTCCAAGAAAACAACTGAATAGGTCTGTGGCCAATGACAAGGTTTAACCTTTCGAATAAAACTTTAAATTTTGGTAAACTAGCATTGGCCACCCCAAGCTGACAGTTTCCTACTACTTAAAAATGTGTCTGATGAGGTCAAGGGTGATAGTAATAACGTGAGGTTTTTAGGGGGGAGGAGGATATTGTAAAATGAACATGTGGCGACATCTGGTAGGTCTGCATAACTCGGTATTTAATATTGTCCAAATACCCAACTGCATGAACTTATAAAATCACGCATGAAAAAAAGATTCATTCAAAGTACAAGGTAAACCAACGGATCCTGACCTAGCCTGTATGAAAAACTCATCGATATTTTCGTTGATACTGCAGCTAACCTTTAAGAGACTACCACCTGGAAGAGTTTTGATGTCATGTCAAAGAATACCCACAATGATCTGCAAGCATACGGAAATACTTCTTTTTCCAGCTACGTATTTGAGTAAGGCCACATTTTCTACATATATTTCAACCAAACAACATAGTGCAACAGATTGACTATAAAAGCAGAGATGAGAAACCAGCTGTTTTTCTATTGAATCAGACATGAAACGGATTTGGAAAAATGTAAAGCAATGCCACTATTTTCACTAATTTTTGTTTTAAAATAGCTTTTCATTAAAATGTTTTTAATTTTTTTAAATTTTTATTTATGAGAGAGAGAGAGACACACAGAGAGTGCGCGCTCCAGCGCGCCCCAGCCCTATGTTCATTGCAGCACTGTTTACCAGAGCCAAGGTTTGGAAGCAGCCCAATTGCCCACTGATAAATGAATGGGGAAAGAAAAGATGGGGTGTGAATGTGCAACAGAATATTATTTAGCCGCAAGAAAGAATGTCATCCCGCCATTTGCAATGACACAGATGGAGCTAGAGAGTATTACGCTAAGTGAAGTACGTCATTCAGAGACAGACAGACACCATAGGATTTCACTCACGTGTGGAATTTAAGAAAAAATGTAGCAAAGGGAAAAAAATGAAAAATCAAGGAATAAACTCTTAAGTAGAGAGGACAAACCGATGGTTACGGGTGGGGGGGTTGTGAAACAGGTGGTGGGGATTAAGGAGTACCCCTGTCAGGACGAGCGCAGGGTGTTCTGTGGAATTGTTGACTCACCGTTAGTGATCAGTTCGCTAGTAGTGAGCTCGTAGTCGCAGTACACCTGCAACTAATACAACACTGTACGTCACCTCTGCTAGAATTAAGTTTGAAAAATAATAAAGTAGAGCTCTCTTTTGATGATGGTAGGAAAAATCTCAAAAAAGATAGCAGTCTTAGGCCTGCTGCATTCACTCCAGAATTTTAAAAATCTCCCAGAGTCAGAGAGTGGCAGAGAGAGAAGGAGACACAGAATCTGAAGCAGGCTCCAGGCTCTGAGCTGTCAGCACAGAGCCTGACACCAGGCTTGAAACCACAAACTGTGAGATCATGACCTGAGTCGAAGTTGGACATTCAACGGACTGAGCCAGCCAGGTGCCCCATCATTAAAATACTATTTATGATGATATATAATGGATTTAGTATTTTTCAAATAACATTTTAAGTATTTCTGTTCTAACTTAGAATATTAAATATTACTAAACATAGTCCACATAAACAAAAGATTTTTGGAATATTTTGGAATATAATGGGTCTCACTGAAAACCTTAGCAAATTATTAGAAACCAAAGTTGTAGGGTAAAGGTCCCATACAATTTATCTGCCCCGACGCCAGAATGATTGTGTCAATTCATATTTCGCCCCACAGTATATGAAAGTGCTCTCCTTCCACATACCCTCTACAATACAGATTACAAATCTTTTAAAAATCTGGCCGAGCTGGTGAGAAATACGCGGTATTGTACTATTTCATAAACACGGAGACTAGGTCTGTTTTGTTGGAGAGCGGCCTGGCACAGAACAGCTGCTCCAGGTCTGCTCAACGAATCACGGAATGGAAGAGCCTGGCAGGGCCCTTCTGCTCACGCCCCTTTCCATGCTCTGTATAGGACTAAGTTTAATCACATCTTCCTGGACTTAGGGGCTACATCCTGATAAGAAGTTGAAAATGTTGGAAGTCAACAGTGCATTTTATAAACCTAACCTACTAAACATCATAGCTTAGCCTAGCCCACTTTAAAGGGTTCAGAACATTTACTTTAGTCTACATTTGGGCAAGATCATCTAACACAAAGCCTATTTTATAATAAGGTATTACGCAGCTCATGTAATTTATTGACTACTGTATGGAAAATGAAAACAGGGGCGCCTGGGTGACTCAGTTGGTTGAGTGTCTGACTTTGGCTCATGATCTCATGGTTCTTGAGTTTGAGCCCCACGTTGGGCTCTCTGCTGTCAGCACAGAGACTCTGTCTCCCTTGCTCTCTGCCCCCCACCACTCACTTTCTCTCTTTCAAAAACGAATAAACATTAGCAAGAAAGAAAGAAAGAAAGAAAATGAAAACAAAGTGGTTATGAATGTATCCGTTCTTGGCCCTCCTCATCACGAGGCTGACTGGGAGCTGCGGCCCCTGCCCGGCATCTTGAGAGGGTCACAGCACAGATCACTAACCTGGGAAAAGACCCAAATTCAAACTCTGAAGTATGGTTTCTACTGAGTGTGTATCGCTTTCACATCATGGTGAGGTCCAATCATTTAAGACAAACTATCGAAAGTCAGGGATCGTCTGTATTGGGGTAACGCGTTTCTGGAAATGTAAGACAGGAGATTTCAATTCCGAGCTTTTGGGAAGGAAGAGAGTCACTCTACTACAGCGAGACCTCTTTTCTACTTCTGAAACTCCATTTTCGTCCTCAGAAAGAAGACCAATTATACGCTTTGCCTCTAAATAGGGAGATTTTTAAAATTCTGGAGTGAATGCAGCAGGCCTAAGACTGCTATCTTTTTTGAGATTTTTCCTACCATCATCAAAAGAGAGCTCTACTTTATTATTTTTCAAACTTAATTCTAGCAGAGGTGACGTACAGTGTTGTATTAGTTGCAGGTGTACTGCGACTACGAGCTCACTACTAGCGAACTGATCACTAACGGTGAGTCAACAATTCCACAGAACACCCTGCGCTCGTCCTGACAGGGGTACTCCTTAATCCCCACCACCTGTTTCACAACCCCCCCCCCCCACCCGTAACCATCCCTCTACTTAAGAGTTTATTCCTTGATTTTTCATTTTTTTCCCTTTGCTACATTTTTTCTTAAATTCCACACGTGAGTGAAATCCTATGGTGTCTGTCTGTCTCTGAATGACGTACTTCACTTAGCGTAATACTCTCTAGCTCCATCCGTGTCATTGCAAATGGCGGGATGACATTCTTGCGGCTAAATAATATTCTGTTGCACATTCACACCCCATCTTTTCTTTCCCCATTCATTTATCAGTGGGCAATTGGGCTGCTTCCAAACCTTGGCTCTGGTAAACAGTGCTGCAATGAACATAGGGCTGCAGGTACTTCTTTGATTTAGTGTTTCTGTATTCTTTGGGTAAATAGTAGAGCAATTACTGGATTGTAAGGTAGTTCTATTTTTAACTTTTAGAGGGACCTCCACACTGCCTTCCACAGTGGCTGCACCGGTTCACATTCCCACCCACAGTGCACAAGGGCTCTTTCCTCTGCGACCTCACCGACACCTGTTGTTTCTCGTGGTGTTGATTTGAGCCATTCCGACAGATGCGAGATGTGTCATTGTAGTTTTACTGGGCATTTCCCTGAGGATCAGTGATGTTGAGCATCTTTTCATGTGTCTGTTGGCCTTCTGCATATCTTCTCTGGAGAAATGTCTATTCAGGTCTTCTGCTCATTTTTTAACTGGATTATTTGTGGGTTTATTTATTTATCTTATTTTGAGAGGGGGGGCGCAGGCATGCAAGCAGAAGAGAGGCAGATCGAGAGAACCCCAAGCAGGCTCCACCGTCAGTGCAGAGCCCGACACGGGCCTCGATTTCACAAACCGTGAGATCATGATCTGAGCCCATATCAAGAGTTGGATGTTTAACTGACTGAGCCACTCAGGCACCCCTGGATTATTTGTTTTTTAGGTGCTGAGTTATGCAAGTTCCTTACATACTTTGGATACTACTAACCCTTTATTGGATATGTCCTTGGCAAATATCTTCTCCCATTCTACAGGTTGCTTTTTAGTTTTGTGGACTGTTCCCTTCACTGTGCAAGGAGCTTTCTATTTTGGTTTGGTCCCAATAGTTTTTCTTTTATTTCCCTTGCCTCATGAGACATACCTAAAAAAATGTTGCTACGACCCATGTCAGAGAATTTACTGCCTGTGTTCTCTCCTAGGATTTTCATGGTTTCAGGTCTCAGAGTTAGGTCTGAAATCCATTTCGAATTATTTTTGTACATGGTGTCAGAAAGTGGTCCAGTTTTCTCAACACAATTTGTTGAAGAGACTGTCTTTTTCCCATTGCATATTCTTTCTTTGTCGAAAATTAATTGACCATGTAATCATGAGTTTACTATTGGGCTTTCTATTTTGTCCCATTGGTCTATTTGTCTATTTTTGTGCCAGTACCATACTATTTTGATGCCTACGGCTTTGTAACAGAACTTGAAGTCTGGAATGGTGAGGCCTCTAAGCTTTGCTTTTCTTTTTCAAAATTGCTTTGGCTACTTGGGTCTTTTGTGATTCCGTACAAACTTTAGGATTTTTTGCAAGTTCTGTGAAAAATGCTGGTAGTAGTTTGACAGAGGTTGGATTAAATCTGTATACAGACTGCTGTAGTATAGACATTTTTTAACAGTACTTGTTCTTCCAATCCGTGAGCATGGAATATCTTTCCATTTCTTTGTGTCTTCTTCAGTTTCTCGCATCAGTGTTGCACAGTTTTCATAGCACAGCTCTTTCACCTCTTTAGTTACATTTATTCCTAGGAATCTTATTATTTTTGGTAAGACTGCTATCTTTTGAAAAGACCTACTTTCAAGGTTGTCCCTTGGCTGAGTTCTGGAACCTTGAATCCTGGGAGAGTTTCCATGATTCCCTAAACAATAAAAGTGGCTCACTGTACCTCGATTGTTTGGTTTATGCTGAAAACCTGCTTTCTTTCTGGGAGTCTGGCCTGTATGACTAGCACTCAATAAAACACCCTGGCACTGAGTCTCCTAATGAGCCTCGCTGGTAGACAGCGTTTCAAACATATCGTCATAATTTGTTGCTGGAGGAATTAAGGGCGTCCCGTGTGGCTACAATGGAAGAGGACTCTTGGAAGCTTGTGCCTGGCTTCCTTGGACTTTGTCACAGACGCCTTTCCCCCTTGCTGATTTAGCTCTGCATGCTTTTGCTGTAATAAATCATCACTGGGAGCATGACTACACGCTGAGTCCTGTGAGTCTTTCTAGTGAATCATCAAAACTTGGAGACTCCGACCCACAGTCTTATCCGACACAGGCAAGTGACTGTTCAATCTCTACAACGCTCACTTCCCTGATGCTTGTTTGGCACCTGCTCCAGGTAAGCTCATGGCATAACAGCCGCAGAAGCCTTGACTTAGTGTCCTCAGTGTCCCTGCTGCTCAGCAGACAGAGCAACGAAGAAAGTGAAAGCCAAGGCTTCTGAAACCCATTTCACTTTCCGTTCCTCGGTCGTGTACCAGTACATACTGCCAACCTGTGGCTCCGTCCACTCACCTCGGGAGAAATACCGGTTTCCGCGCCAGGTGCTCACGCAGTTCAGGAGAGGTAGTATCAGAGTTCATGTATCGCTCCACGTAGTCTGACCAACGCTAGGATTATAAACACAAAGTAGGGGTGGGGAGAGAGCACAAAAACCAGACTCCCTCCTCCTCAGGTATTCTAGCAAATTCTATGACTAGCATGCCAGAAATCCTTAAATTTTAAGATCAAAAAAACCTTTCCATAATGACATACTGATGCTTGGTACTGACTACTGACATATAACTTTAAAATTCTGGTAGGTGACAAACCCAAAGTTTGTCTGAGATACTTAAAAGTTATCTGAAGTCCTAACTGGGTAGAAGTTGGCTCACTGACAAGTTTTATTTCCCCACAGAGGGTTTTGTTAAAGAACAAAATATACAGTGGCAAATGTCTGAAAATCAGGATCTTTCACTTTACAATCTGGCCTTCTGGCATCTCCAAATTTTTTTTCAAAGATCTGGCACCCAGGAGCCAGTATTCCCACAGAACAATCTCCCTTCCCTATCTCCATGCCATACGCACGGCTGGCACCTCTCATTAACATTACCTGCTAGGCCGAGCTAGGATAATCAACTCACTCTACCCACTCTGCGGGCTCCGGGCTTCACCTAGCCCAATAAGAAGTAAACATGACACAAAGAGTCAGGATGATACCAGGCAGATGGCACCTCATTTGTTGTTTCTTATACTTTAGAAGAAAAACAGGAAAGCTGCCAAACAGGAGATTTCCCGAGAGACGGCCTTACTGAGAGCTAGAGGAGACTGCCATCAACCCTAAGTGTCTACCACCAGGCAGACATTTACTATAACGGACTATATATATTTCGAGCATCAGGTTCTGACCCTTAACAGGCCCGAGGGAGTCTTGGCCTTCTCGAAGATCATCACTAGGCAGAGTCTCGGGACCGGATGGCTCTTTAAGCACACGGTTTCTGCAATATCCTTGTCCATACCTCTGCTTCTACAGGGTCATCCGAGTTCTCCTCTTCTGTGTCCAGGAGCTCAATGGTCAGCTGAACCTGGCCTTGGCTCTGAATAAACATAAGCTGCAAATAAGAAACCAGGGTATAAACGAATGACCATCTCCACAGCTATAACCTAGCTGCTCAAGGGTTGGGAGGTAGGGAGGCAGTAAAGTTATAAAACTTTGCTCAGATTGAAGAGATGAGGCAAATACTCCAAAGCTTAGGAGGCAGGTGATAAAAAAGGCAAAGTCCAATCTTGCTACCAGCAAAATGAAAGCGAGCAAAAAGAATCATTCCACATTTCATACCTCTTATATTAGCTAAAACGATAGTCAATGTCGAGAATGCTTTAAAATGATTTTGTTCATTAGAAAGAAATATAGCATAAAGCCAGAACCATAAAATGTCAATGCCATTTCACCTGATAATCCCAATTCTGGAACATAACGCGAAGACGTTAACCAGCCTCTAGCATTAAAGAAAGAGAAGAAAAACAAAATGGAAAGGAAGGAAAAAAGGAAGAAAGGAAGGAAGAAAGGAAGGAAGGAAGGAAGGAAGGAAGGAAGGAAGGAAGGAAGGAAGGAAGGAAGGGAGAGAAGGAGGGAGGGAAACTTCTTATAGAAAGTGAAGTGGAATACATCAAACCCAACAGCAGCAATCACGTTTTTAGAGCAATAAAGACTCTGTAAGGAGTCTCCTGGTTGGCTCGGTCAGTGGAGCAAGTGACTGAATCTTGGGATTGTGAGTTTGAGCCCCACATTGGATGCAGAGATTACTTAAAAATCAACTCTTTAAGAATAAAATAAAAGACTATCCAAAGCATCACAAACACTGTGGTATAAGGAACACAAAACATGAACATATTATTAAGTGACATGCTGTAATGGTATATTTGAGGTTCTTAAAATTCTGAGTTCTGCTAACATTTGTATGATTTTTTAAAAAACTCATATTTAATATTTGTTTTTGTGTAAGAGAGAGCACATGAGAATGAAGTGGAGAGAGACAGCGAAGGAGACAGAGAATCTAAAGCTGGCTCTGCACTGTCACCGTAGAGCCCGCTGCAGGACTCGAACTCGCAAACCATAAGATCATGACCTGAGCCAAAGTCGTGGATGCTTAACCGTTGAGCCACCCAGGTGTCCCTTAAAAATTCATATTTAAAAGCAATACGCTGATAGAGGCAAAAAAACAAGTCCTATTTTGCACAAAAGAGCTATGAAATGGTGATGGCACACGGATCTCCCCTGTCAGAATCGCAAAATTCTCAACGCCCTTACCCTAAGGGCTTGCTGCAGACAAGATCACTGTCCAAATCCCATGAAGAAGTGCACAGCTTACAAGGAAGCTTGGGAATCATTAATTCCAACCTCCATTTTACACAGAGAAAAACCTGAAGTTCAGAGTTCTGCCTTCTCAAGGCCACACAGTTAGCCAGTAAACAAACAGGACCAGAAGCCAGTTCGGGCTCCCAGTGTTCTTCCAGAGAAGCTTTGAAAATTTCTATCTGTGGGGTACCTGGGTGGCTCAGTTGGCTAAGTGTCTGACGTTTTTTTTTTAAGTCTATTTATTTATTTGGAGAGAGGAGGGTTGGGGGAGGGAGAGAGAGAGAAGAAAGAGCACAGGCAAGGGCTCTCTCGCAAAATAGATAAATAAACTTAAAAAAAAATCCTATGAGGGGCGCCTGGGTGGCTCAGTCAGTTAAGTGCCCGACCTCGGCTCAGGTCATGGTTTCACGGCTCGTGAGATCAAGCCCCATGTCAGTTCTGTGCTGACGGCTCAGAGCCTGGAGCCTGCTTCCGACTCTGTGTCCCCCTCTCTCTCTGCCCTTCCCCTGCTCATGCTCTGTCTCTCTCTCAAGAATAAATAAACATAAAAAAATTTTTTTTTTAATTCCTGTCTGCTAGTAAAATTTAGCACATGACCAGAAACATAATACACACAACATAAATATAAACACAGTTACTTCTAAAACATTTCAAGACACTGCCCCTAGGAGTTTGCTCCCCACCAACGCCCCAATCAAGGATGACCGAGAGTGCCAAGATTTGTTCTACTACTTTTTTTTTTTTTTAATTTATTTTTGAGACAGAGACAGAGCATGAGCAAAGGGGGAGCAGAGAGAGAGGGAGACACAGAATCTGAAGCAGGCTCCAGGCTCCGAGCTGTCAGCGCAGAACCCGACGCGGGGCTCGAACCCGAGAACCACGAGATCATGACCTGAGCCGAAGTCGGCCGCCCAACCGAGTGAGCCACTCAGGCGCCCCAGATTTGTTCTACTTCTTAAGGAAATCACCCTTTAAAGCGATACTGAGAAGACCATCTCCTCTGTACTTGAAATTGAACTTCACTTCGCCCCAACAGGCTCCTCCACCTGCCACCTGTCTTCTTGGGGCCTTCCCCAGGTCTTCGCCATGACTCTCTGTGCCCTGCGACCACTGCCCCAGTTCTTGACTAGCTGCGTGATTTGATGCCCACATCCATCACCCGAACGGTAACTATCTACAGTTGTAGACATGCCTCTGGTTTCCCGACTCCTTCTTTCCCAGGGCTCCCAGACCGATCTTCCTGAGAGCTCAACTCCAGTGGGATATTTAGTCCTTAAAAATGCTTCATCGCTTACCGACCACAAGCAAATTCCCACCTCTTCCTTAGTCTGGCTGAAGCTCCTCTACCATTTGGACCCTTGTTCTACACGCCTCCCTCACCAGTATTCTACACTTCGTTCGCTCAACACGTGGTCACTTCAATGGCTATCTGTCAGGCACCTATAGAAGAGAACATGGTTTCTAGCTTGGAGGAGCCCAATTAGTAAAGGAAACAGGAATATAAGGACCTATATTTATGTGGTGCCTGGGTGGCTCAGGCGGTTAAGCATCTGACTTCGGCTCAGGTCATGATCTCACGGTTTGTGGGTTTGAGGCCGGCATCGGGCTCTGTGCTGATAGTTCAAAGCCTGGAGCCTGTTTCAGATTCTGTGTCTCCCTCTCTCTCTCTGCCCCTCTTCTGTTCACTCTTTTTGTCTCTTTCAAAAATACATAAACATTAAAAAATATTTTTAAAGAAAGAGCTATATTTACATTAAAACTAAGGTAACTACTGGGCCACCTGGGTGGCTCAGTCGGTTAGGCATGACTTCAGCTCTGGTTATGATCTCATGGTTCGTGGATTTGAGCCTTGTGATGGGCTCTGTGCTGACACGACCGAGTCGGCTTCAGATCCTCTATCTCCCCCACTGCACCTCCTTTGACCGTTCTCTCAAAAATAAACATTAAAAAGACAAACAAACAAACAAACAAAAAACTAAGGTAACTACCAAGATACTGTTCTAGAGACATGGGCAATACCCTGTGGGAATAAACAATTTCTCCTCACTGAGCTGAAAAAGATTTCATTTCACTGAAGTGACATTTTGGTCGCTGAAGGATATAGGGGAATACCAATCCAATTCAGAGAAACTACAACAAAGAAAACCGTATTTTTAACAGTACATAAAATGGGGAGGGCTGCCTAGATGGCTCAGTCAGTTAAGCGGCCAATTCTTGATTTTGGCTCAGGTCACAATCTCATAGTTCATGAGTTTGAGCCCTACTCGGGCTCGAGTGCGGGGGCTGCTTGAGATTCTCTCTCTCTCCTTCTCTCTCTGCCCTTCCCTCACTCATGTTCTCACTCTCTCTCCCTCTCAAAATAAATAAATCTTAAAAAAAAAGGTACATAAAAATAACTATCTGCCTCTCCCAAGACGAGGGTGAAGGATAGGAGTAAGTAATATACAGAAGAAGAAAAAGAAATGGGCAACGGCAGAAAACAGGGAAATAGGAATTAGAATAATTCTCTGGGGCGTCTGAGTGGCTCAGTTTGTTAAGCATCTGACTGTTGATGTCGGCTCAGGTCATTATCTCACAGTCTGTGAACTTGGGCCCCTGGTCAGCACAGCTTTCAGCACAGAGCCTGCTTGGGGATTCTCCGTCTCCCTCTTTCTGCCCCTTCTCTGCTCAAGTTCTGTCCCCCTCTGTCTCCGTCTCCCTCTCTCATAAATAAGAAACATCCAGGGGCGCCTGGGTGGCTCAGTCAGTTAAGCGTCCGACTTTGGCTCAGGTCATGATAGTACAGTGTGAGTTTGAGCCCATGTCTGGCTCTGTGCTGACAGCTCAGAACCTGGAACCTGCTTCAGATTCTGTGTCTCCCCATCTCTCTGCCCCTCCCCTACTCATGCTCTGTTCTCTCAAAAATAAACATAAAAAGTTTTATTAAAAAAAATAATAAACATTAAAAATGTACATACATTTTTCTAACCATCCAAATGATCAAAATAAAGAAGTTTGAGAATACCCAGTGTTGACTAAAGATGGGAAAATAAATGCTCTATGAAATTGTACCCTAGTACATACAGCCTGTTGCTGTGGAGAATAAAATGGTCATATCCATTAAAATTTAACATTTAAGGGCGCCTAGCTGGTTCAGCTGGTAGAGCACAAGACTCTTCATCTCCAGGTCATGAGTTCAGGCCCCATGTTGGGTGTGGAGCCTATTTAAAAATATATATATATATATATATATGATATATATTTAAATTTTTTAAATATGCACATCCTTTGACCCAGTAATTCCATTTCTTTGTCTCTACCTTAGACAAAGATGAACACATGCACGCCGGGATATAAACACTAGGATGCAGCACTATTTGAGACAGCAAAAAATGGAAATAGTTTAAATGTTCGTCCTGAAGGGAATGACTTTTTTTAAACTATGGTACATTTTTATTCTTAAGTATGAGAAAGCAGTTGTAAAAAATGAGCTGGATCTATATAAACCAAAAGAGAGAAACTCTCAGTCAGACTAAGTGAAAAAAGCATGATGCGGTGTACGCAGTGGAATGTACCTCCACGTATACACACACAAGCACGGAAAGGCACGGAAGAGGGTCTGAACACATACACATACACATACGCACAGCTGAGTTTTTGAAAAGCAGTGTACGGAGGCGCCTGGATGGCTCAGTCAATTAAGTGTCCGACTGTTGAGTTTGGCTCAGGTCGTTATCTCACGGTCATGATCTCAAGCCCCGAGTCGGCTCCATGCTCAGGATGGAGCCTGTTTGGGATTCTCTCCCTTCCTCTCTCTCTGCCCCTCCTCTGCTCATAAGGGCAAGCGTGCTCGCTCTCTCTCAAAATAAACTTAAAAAATAAAAATTTTTACCAGTGTACAGTGTACACAGAAACAAAATGGAGAGGAGCCTGGGGGGTCAGAGGTGGGCAGAGAGTCTGAAGGGCTGCTTGGGCTTAGCGTAATGTTAATGCTATCCAATTTTATTCTCCGTGTGAACATTTTAAAGGATCACTATCATGACGTAATTTTTCTAGTTACTAAGCCTTCGTTCCTGCTATTCCCTCTGCCACTCTGACAACTATTCTTATCCATAGGGTGACTCTACCTAAGTCCTTCATAGGCCTTCGCTGCACAATTTAATCCATTGTTAACTCACTATGGGTGGGGGTGGCAACTGTGTTTGCCAGGGAACACACACTAACTCCTACTAACATTTATAGACTTAAAACCCTGGAAAACAAACATACCGACCCCTGAAAAGCTTAGGAAATTTCTTCTATATTGCAAACAGTATAGGTGACGGATTAGAAACTAAAGAAATAGCTGAAAGTAGAAGCAGAGAACTAAGTGGAAGATCTGGGGTCAGATCCTAAAATGCATGGAATATATCCATGCGGCGCCTGGAGGGCTCAGTGGGTTAAGTGTCTGACTCTAGGTTTTGGCTCAGGTCACAATCTCATGTTTCATGAGTGCAAGCCCCATGTCAGGCTTTTGGGCTGCCAGTGTGGAGCCTGCTTTGGATTCTCTCTCTGTCCCTCCCCCACTCGCATGGGCTCTCTCTCTCTCAAAATAAACAAACTTCAAAACAATACATAGGGGCGCCTGGGTGGCTCAGTCGGTTGGGCGGCCGACTTCAGCTCGGGTCATGATCTCGCGGTCTGTGAGTTCGAGCCCCGTGTCGGGCTCTGTGCTGACGGCTCTGTGCTGACGGCTCAGAGCCTGGAGCCTGCTTCCGATTCTGTGTCTCCCTCTCTCTCTGCCCTTCCCCTGTTCACACTGTGCCTCTATGTCTCTCAAAAATAAATAAACATTAAAAAAAAAAAAAAAAAAAACAATACATAGAGGGGCCCCTGGGTGGCTCAGCCAGTTAAGCGTCCAAACTGGGTTCAGGTCATGATCTCACGGTTCATGAGTTCGAGCCCCTCCTCTGGCTCTGTGCTGACAGGTCGGAGCCTGGGGCCTGCTTTGGATTCTGTGTCTCCCTCTCTCTGCCCCTCCCCTGCTTGTGCATGCTCTCTCTCTCAAAAACGAATAAACTTTAAATAAAAATAAAATTAAAAAGTGCACGGAACACATCCAACAAGGATATGTTAGTTCTCTCTGCTCACCCAACTACAAACCTTATTCTGGGCCACCGGAACCCATCCCTCCTTCTTACGGAAATGCATACAAGTCTGGTTCAGCCATACTATATTCATCACATAGCTGCAATCACAGTACACATACTTTTGTCTCCTTTTACTTGCTTTAGTATCTCTTGGGTTTATAATTAACTTTTAAGGGCTGCAAAATGTGCCACCTGGCATTCACACAATAGGCTGCCGTTATCCATTCCCACAGTGGGTTGGACATCAAGGCCATTTCCAACTATTTGCTTTCTTAACTAGCAACAACAGTGAAATAATGGAAAAATGGAACAACCTAAATGCGCGACAAGGCAGGCACAATTCTCTATAAAATGAAATATCAACATCATGAAAAGATGCTAAAGACTCAAGTGTTGCTAACAGAGCAAAATAAGTTCCAGATTATTTTGCCCAGTATACTGTCTTTCAAATCCTATACAGGCATAGAAATGTCATCAGTAATTATTTCTGGGAAGCACAATTTTTTCTTTTCTCTACATTTCCTATCTTTTCTATAATGATCATGGGTTACATGTATTAACATATTTATTTATTTCCTAAGTTTATTTTCTTTTTAGTAATCCCTACCCCCAACACGGGACTACAACTCACGTAGTAGGTCAAGAGTTGCATGCTCGGGAGTGCCTGGGGGGCTCGGTCGGTTAAGCGTCCAACTTCAGCTCAGGTCACGATCTCATGGTTCGTGAGTTCAAGCCCCGCATCTGGCTCTGTGCGGAAAGCTCAGAGCCTGGAGCCTGCTTCGGATCGTGTCTCGCTCTCTCTTGTGCCCTCCCCTGTTCGCGCACTCTCTATCAAAAATAAATAAACACTTAGAGCTGCATGCTCTTCAGACTGAGCCAGCCAGGTGCCCCTTGGTATTAACATTTTTATACGCTCTTATTATTTTTTTTTAAAGTTTATTTATTTTGAGAGAGAGACAGAGACAGTGTGAACTGGGGAAGAGCAGATGGACAGGGAGACAGAGAATTCCAAGCAGGCTCTGCACCATCAGCAGCTCAAACTCAGGAAAGCGTGAGATCATGACCTGAACCGAAAATAGTCAGATGGTTAAACCACCCAGGCGCCCCTGTATTAACATTTTTACACAAAGCATTGTAATATTTGCAAAGCATTATACTATGAAAAAATATTCAGAAGAGAAAAAGAATACAAAACTGTAAAAACAAAATCACACATAACAAAGAATGTGTTTTTTTAAGCAGGCTTCACTCCCAAGGTAGAGCCCAATGTGGAGTTTGAACTCGCGACCCTGAGATCAAGACTTGAGATGAAATCAAGAGCTGGATGGGGTGCCTGGGTAGCTCAGTTGGTTAAGTGTCTGACTTTAGCTCAGATCATGATCTCGCGGTTTGTGAGTTTGAGACCCGCACCAGACTCTGTGCTGTCTGCTCAGAGCTTGGAGCCTGTTTGGATTCTGTGTGTCTCCCTCTCTCTCTCTCAAAAAATAAAATAAACATCAGGGAAAAAAAAATTAGAGTTGCATGCTTAACCGACTCAGCCACCCAGGAGCCGCAACTCATTTTTAACTCATTTTTTTTAAAGGCAAGAAAGTGACAGACTGTCCATGGGAGACTTTATTTTCACTTTTCCATGTGTGTGTGTGTGTGTGTGTGTGTGTGTTTAATTTCCTCCAGTGAGCTCGTAGGAACCCTAAGGAATTCCAGGAGTGGAATCACTAGATCAAAGTATGCTGGCATGGCTCTGATTTCTGGGGGAGACAGTTCCAACAACTTCTGCTATCCTGGACTCCATGAGTGACTCTCACCTTAAAGCAATTCTCATCTGACATGAGCTGCTCCGCCTTCCGCTGGTACGTTGACTCCAGGAGACTCCTGGAGGTCTGCGTGCTCAGCTGGCCTCCGGTGGCCCCGTTATTGTTTTCTGCCAGGTAAAGGTCAGTCACCTGCACGCAGACCTCGTCACTCACGATGTGCTGCAGCTGGAATCAAGCAAAGGCAGGCTGTCAGTGAGCTCCAAGAAAATACTTCTCCTTGCCATACAGTCAACCTTCCTCTGATGGCTCCGGTTGCTCAGCTCAAAAAGTCTTCTGGTTGGTAATTTGAGAAAATTAATCACACAGAACCAGTATTTTATTTTCCTGGAGAACAACTAAGCCTAAACCTTCAAGAGTATCACTGGACCATGACTAAAGATTTTCTCTCTACTTAAAAGCAAAAGCATAGGCAGCTCATGTTAATGTGCTGCTTATTTAAAGTTCGAAGGAACTGCAAAAAAAAAACAACTGTTACATGAAAGAGAACTCTCATGGCTTCCTGTTTTTATGGTGCTTCTTTACCGTTTACAACTTGCTTTCACACACATTCTCATTCGCTCTGCGCAACCAGCCCAGGAAGTAGGCTGAAGAGGGGCACCCGGTTACAGTGGAGACAGATGTCCATTTTCGAGAAGAAAACTCACCGTGTGCCAAGGTGAGGTCAGGGGCTCTGGGAAACCATGAAAACTAGACCCCTGTCTATATATTCCCAGTCCTAGCACAAAGTCTGAAGCTCATTACGTATTTGAGAACTGGTTGCTGAATCCATTACCCAGGGGCCCTCAGTTGAAGGATCAGAGTTAGGACTAATATTCAAGCTTCTTGACCCCTGTGCTGATATTCTGATACATTACTTCTTTTCCTATATCTGATAAAAAATATAGTCCTTAAATTGTATACACCATTAACTCAATTTCAACACAGGTCAACCACAACTGACTCCTGGTAAATTCTTGTGATTACATTCTTAAAACTATCTGATGACTAGAAAGTTGAACCTTTCAGAATTTCCATTCTCACAGGTCATGACAATCTTTCTATCATGAAATAAAAATTCCCTCAAATGAAACTTTACCCATAAAAATGTCAGAGAATGTGAAAAACATACGAGAAGAAAGCAAAATGTTAACTGCACTATCATTTTGTCTATTTTACTTTAAAATTCTCAAAAACCACTAAGCCATTCTATTTTTAGGAAGATACATCCTTTTTGAAGTGCTAGTAACTATGACAACTACTTATTTTTAACATTTAAAAAAGTCTTAAATGACAAGTATGTGTATTTGTAGATAAATGGACACTGAGCAAGGTCAGAAGGGTGACTGATCTGACAGTGGTTGAAAGGTCAGCAACTGGAGACGGCTGAATTACAATTAGTCCAGACAATGGATTCTAGTGTGACCATTAAAGTAACGGCTATGATAACCTGGTAACACAGGCAAAAGCTTAAGCTATCATGTTTAGGGGGAGGGGGGGAGGAGGAGCAGTGTAATAAAAGTGTATCTAAAGCATGGTCCCCCACCATGTAGACACTTCCCCTTAAGACCTGACTCCCCATCCACACCCTCTTCTTAGATATTCGGCCCCTCCTAGAGTTTTTGGATCAGGGACAGCTGGACAGCTTACACTCCCAAGCTAGGTTGCTCAGATTCTCTCTCCTACTAATTTGAAATGACAAAATGAATATGTCTGGTAGACTTTTAACAGAGGAGCATCTACATGGAAAGGTCAATGCTGGGGCCGGAGGCACTGCCATAGCAAGCCAAAGCCTAGGGGGTGCTGGAGAAGCCTGGAGGACGTGACCAAATGTCTACCTGCAGAGAGGAGCATGAGAATGAAGTAGATGTTCGGAAACAAGGCATGCAGGAGAGGAAGAAAAAACTTCCCAGTCCAATCCCTACATTGGCCATTTTCTGAGTTCTGTACTAGGTATCTGTGAGAGCTCCCGTTGTGTTAAGACAAATCCCTATTAAACCACAGTAGATCCTTGAACAATGTGAGGGTTATGGGCAACCCTCCACTCAGTGGAAAATCCACATATAACTTTTGACTCCCTCCAAACCTAACTACTAACAGTCTACTAGTGACCAATAAGCCTTACCGATAAACTAAACAGTCAATAAACAACTACTTTTTGTTAGGTGTACTCTATACTATATCTTTACAAAAAAGTAAGCTAGAGAAAAAGTATTAAGAAGCTCACGAGGAAGTGAAAATACGTTTATAGTACTATGCTGTGTTTACTGAAAAGAACCTGCATCTAAGTGGACCAGCGCAGTTCAAAGCCCTGCTGTTCAAGCATCAACTGTAGTCTGGAAAAGATAAATGTATGGCCTGACCTTGAAATATACGTTCTGCCTGCAGTCAGCAATGAACTCTGGGAGAACATCAAACAAGATGGGGAGAATGAGAGAAAATATGCCTCCAACCGAGGAGTTAAGATGAACACATGTTTTAAAGCCACTGGATTTGGGCACCTGGACCAAACTTGTTTCTCAAAAAGATTAGACCTTAGGTATTAGGGACTCAAAATTGCAACCAGATGCTTCTAATGTACGGATTAATTATACCTATTATTTCAAAGGCCAAGCTCGGGTTGATAAAAAGTGAATTTTCCTGGATTTTGAAAGTTGCTGTGCGGGCAGTGTGAGAGACCTTCCCTCCAGCCGCAGGAGTGGTGCACCTGTAAGGAGCAGCACATGCTAACTGCAGTCTTGATTTTACATATGTTCAGACGGTGTTAACAGATCGGTCTCTCAAAATTAGGACCACAGCTGTTGGCACCCATCTAACGATTTCATTCAGTCACCATACAGACCCCTTGCAGGAAGGCCTAATGTCTTTGACTTTCAGGAAAAAAACTGAATACCTGACAACCTTCCCGAAGATGCCAAGATTCAGTACTGTGAAGTGTTCTTCCTGGACCCTGGGCAGATCCTGCGAAAGGGTGCAGAGCCGCGTGTCCTTCCGATATCAAGGCAAAGGCGTGGGTACTTTGCAAAGGATTCCACACTTCACTCCAAGAAAGTACCGAGCAACACAAGTTTTTTTCCCCCATAGTGGCAGTGAGGACTCCAGAATTTTCTTTGTACAAGTTTTCACTTTAAAGAAAGCAGTACACCAATAACAGATTCTGATCCCTTCACAATGCAGACCTCAAGCCACGAGTAGAAACCTGACTGCCTAGTTGCCACAAAATTATCCCTGCTGTGAAGAACAACATACTTAACCAAGTTCTAGGGTGCCACAGGAACGAACCACAAAACCAACCACAAATCCAACTCAAATGGAACCTCAGATAGTGAGGTGGGCATAGTATTACAGAAGATGTTGTATGAAACCCTTCCTGCAAAAGGAACTTCAAATCTTAAATGAGGAAAGTACACAGAATTAACCAACACCTACAGAAGAGGAAGCGTTACCCACTGAGAGCCCCGCACGGGGAGCCCCGCACTGGGAGCCAAGGTAAGGAGCTGGGCCAGTACCAGTGCTCACTCTATAGGCAGGCAGCGCAAACAGGGCAAAACACGGGGTCTGCGGTAGACTCGTTCCACTGCGGGGCCATACTGAGCACAGTGAAGGAGTCAATTTGGTGGCCGAAGTACTCCCACCGTTAACAGGAGAGGTCCGTCATCATATTAACCTCCCCCCTCCTCCACAGAACCAGACATTTGTAAACATCATTACATGAGCAAACTGCCCTTTTTCCTCCATCCGAAATCTTGCCCTTCCTCTTTGCCTCATCCATCTTTAGGCAAGGACTTCTTCCCTCAGTAAACCTAGTCTCCGCCGTGCCCTCACCTGTCTGACGATGCTCTGGATTAGTTTGTCCATGGTGAAGGCGATGTAGGCGTGAATGGTGAACATCTCTCTCAGTGAATCTTCATATTGTGACGAGTCTATGTTGCCATCTAGCAGGCTCCGCACCATGTCCAGGAAGGCTGGGTAATAATCTTCTACATCAACATCCACTGTGGGAGAGATGGGAGAGGTGAGGCCTTACCCTGCTGTGAGGAGACAGGGAGAGGGGGCAGGGCGAATCCCACACACAGAGCTGGCCTACAGAGCACCTGGAAGAACACACCCCCTCAACCTGCTGCGGGCAGAGGTGGGATCTGACAGGTGGCTACAATGGCTGGTGCTGGCTATCAGAGGACAGTGACCCTGCAACTTTGACGAGGACTCTGACACTCTGTCCGTGCTAGAGAGACACTAAATTACAGTACGACTGGGCTCTGCCTCATAGGAGAGCAGACCATCCCAGGGAAGAAGTTTCTTCAAACAGTTGTTGGCTCTCCTGCTGAGAGAGAAACCTGCTCTCCCGGCCTGCACAGAGCATTCCTCACACGGGTCACTTGCTCGAGAAGCTATTTCAATGAAGCATCAAGTGCAGATGAAGAGAAGGCAGACAGCGCCACACTCGAGCCCTGGGAAACCTCTCGGGGACAGAAAAATAGGAGTGCAAATTAAATCCCCTATGAATAATGAAGTAATCTGCATTTGTCAAAGTCCTTTTGTTTAAAAATGGATTCCCAGTGTTGTACTTCACAAATTGCATTAAATGAGCTGTACTTGGGGCACATGAATCACTTCAGCCAGCAGCTGGAATCTTATCAGCTGTCACAGAGACATTTGGCAACTAGCAGAGTGCAAAAGGAAGCAGGAAGGTACTCTGCCTTTCGCTCGCGTGAGACCCATTTACTGATCTCCAGGGCTAGCAATCGAGACAGGGGCATGAGGGGGCCGCTGGGGGATTGGTTATGTCGTTTCTTGATCCAGGTGCTGGTTACACCGGTGTGTTCGCTTTGTAAAAATTCACTGAGCTATTCAATTGGATTTGTAGATTTTCCTGTACATATGTTGCACTTCAACAAAAAATTCACTAAAACAAAAACAAAAAATTCAAAAGAACTCTTTGTCACTGACATCTGGTTATCCATTTGTAAAGTTTATACAGAGAAAACAGGCACAGAGCAAAAGCTAAATCTTTCCTCGTTTATCTGAAGTGTGATGGCTCATTGAAGACACACAAAACAGAACAATTAACTATTGAAAAGAAGCAACTGGCCAGACTTTCATCACAGAATATCACCTTGTTCAGACCCACAGGCTGTGCTACTGCTGTGCAGGTGCCTTTATGCCAGAAGAGCGCTAGGGGCACAAGCCAGACTTGTGCCCGCGAGCTACGCTCAGGGCGAGGCTTGGCATTACCACTCAAGACACAATGTAAGCTTCCAACCAGGTTAAGTCAGTGGTCAAGCCAGGATTAGGCCATTTGCTCTCTCATTTCTACCCAAGCAGATGGAATTCACCACACTGAAGTCCAAAAGTGATCTCTCTCAAGCTAGGATTAATCCAGACGAAGGCTTTTAAAATTAATATCTCTATTAGCTCTTCAACAGATAGAAAGGGCCATGCGTGGGCCACTTATATCAGCAACAGTTTAAAAAACTTTTTTTAAAGATAATTCACTCCATTAAAAACAAAAAATCTTAAAAAAAGAGAGAGCGAGCGAGAGAGACAGAAAGAGAGAAAGGGGTGCCTGTGTGGCTCAGTTGGTTAAACATCAGACCTCGGCTCAGGTCACGATTTCACGATCTCACAGTTCATGAATTCGAGCCCTGCATCAGGCTCTCTGCTGTCAGCACGGAGCCCACTTTGGATCCTCTGCCCACCTCTATCACGGCCTCTCCCCCACTTGTGTGCTCTTCTCTCTTTCAAAAATAAACATTAAAAAAGAGTCTTCAAAATAATTCATTCCATGGACTGGCTATTTCTTCAAAGGCAGAGAAGAAAAGCTCCGCATAAAAGTTTTTGTCTTACGGCTCAAGAACCTAATTACGAACCGGACAGTTACCTAGAAGCGGGCAATGGAGAATTCTGTAAAGCACATGGCGGCTTCCTTGGTCCGCGTTTATTTTCCTTCTCCTGAGTTCTAGCTGCACTCCTGTTCTTCCTGGCCTGCTGCCTCACACCATGTCTTGACTTCCAATCTCCACGCCACAAACTATTTGCATTCATTAGGAATGAGCCATGAACCCCACTGGCTCTCCTGCCCAAACAAACGGGAGAAAATCTGCACCTGGCTCAGGCATGAACAACCAGGAATTTATGTTCCGTCATGGAGCAGAACCGACTGTGACACTTTAGTCCCACCCTGTCCTTTAAAACATTCTGCAATACCCCAGAGATCTGCCATCGGGGAAACTGCAGGCAGCTGGCGCCCCCGCCCTGGTGTCGCAGAAGCAGCCACTGCACGTCCGCGATCCAAGCACCGCAGAGGGCGCGGAGCTTCCCCCAGTTCTCCCGACAGCTCCACAGGTATTAAGGAGCGCCTCCACTTTACAGGTAAACGGGGAGTTGGAGGGAGGTCACCAGTAAATTGCAGAGCTAGGATCTGAACCCTGGTCAGGCTCTGAGGCCTGCCCGCCTGTGCTGTACGTGCAAAACCAAGCAGTCCCAAATCTAATTCGGCTCTGAGGCCCCCAACCCCTCACATCATCCAGAAACCAAGAGTCTAAGCACTCACTAGGTTCTTTGAGACGCAACTGGATGGCAGGGCTGTCACTCTTGTCTCGCTTTATGCCCAGCACTTCCCGTTCCCACTCTCTCTCTCGGTTTTCTTCTTCAATTTGCCTTTCAGCTTGGGAACAGATCCGCAGCAGCCGCAAGCAGAGAATCTGGTGCAGCCGCATGAAGATGTACCAGTTGTTGTTAACATAGAAGAGGTTGTAGACTTCATCCATCCCCCTCAGCTTCTGAGCCGCTGTGTTACTGAACAGGAGCTTGGACTTCGGGGGACTGCCCCCAACGCCGTTGTGCTTCTTAGCTGCCCCTGTGGCTTCATCCACATCCATCTCTTCTTCCTCCTCTTCCTCCACATCGGAGAGATCACCTCTCTGAGCAAAGAGCAGGTCTGGAATGAAATGATGCATGATTTGCTTGATTTTATACTTGTCCTCCTTCTGAATGCCTGTCTGCCTCTTCACGTGGTGGATAATCAGAGCGGCGGCATCTTCCAGGATCTGTTTGTCTTCGTAGGCGAGCGAGAGGTGCGGGCCGACAGGAACGCCGGCGTTTTCTTCCGTAGCCTGCTCCTGCCTCTGACAGGAGAGAGATGCAAAGTATTACGCGACACGTCTACGACAACTATCAACAGACCTCGGAGACCGTGGCAGCGGTCCGTGCCGTTATCACCCACAGTGGCTATTCTTTTCCAACCGGACACTTCCAGAAACAGAAAGATAATGTGAGAGATATGGTTTGACACCAAGATACTGGGCTCTTCTAGACTGTGAAGACTAACTGGGGACAATGGGACAAAACTGGGACCATCTTTCAGAATTCTGTATCAGTGTTTATGGCTACAGAGGATACGACATGAGGTCTCCAGGCTGGGGTGGGAGTGCAGAAGGTGACAGATGTGACAGAATTGGCAAAACAGGGATGCTTATTTAAGGGCTCATTTGACCACTCGTTCCCATTTCACGTATGTTTGACACTTTCATAATAAAACGTTTTTTAAAATTCAAGATCACACAACTTTGAGGAATGTTCAACCACACTGTGTTTATGTTTCTATCCATCCCCCATGACCGTGAGCTCCAAGAAAGCAGGATTAATTTCTTAATCATCTCTGTCTCCTGGCTTCAAGTACTATATACACCCCTAGTAAGTATGCTGAGTAAACACGGATTAGAAAGCATCTGGGGATTGAGGCTCAGGGTTTCAGTTGTGGAAAGCTGAGAGGGGTCACGTGAATGAAGACAAGATACCATCTTGAGGAAGACAGCCGGGAAGACGAGTGGAAGAGGGAGGTGGCAGGCACAGACTGAAGGAAGGGTGATAAACTGGGAAACCAGTAGAGCCACTTAGTCATAAAGGCGAGGCTTACATTTAAGATGCCAGACTCAGGGGCACCTGGGTGGCTCGGTCAGTTCAGCGTCCTACTCTTGATTTTGACTGAAGTCATGATCTCAACAGTTGTGAGACTGAGCCCCGTGCTGGGCTCTGCTGGACATACAGCCTGCTTAAGATTCTCTCTCTTCTTCTCCCTCTGCCCCGCCCCCATCACACTCACTCACTCTCAAAAATGAATGAATGAACTAATTAAATGGCAGAATCAGGAATAGAGAAGCCTGTGACAGTTACAAAGCAAAAATCAACATGTCTCGGAGGGTCTCGCTTCCACATGACAAATGTAGTTGCCAGGACTCGAAGCCACACTGAACACAAAGACTCGGGCCCTCTCACAGACGCAGAAGTCTCCAGCTCACCTCATCATAGATACTCTCGATCTCGTTGAGTAAACTCTTAGACCTCAGGACCTTGGTGTCATTCTGTTTAAAGTTGATGCCCTGGTGGTCCAGAGACTTCAAGTAGTATTTCTCATTCTGCTCTCTCCACACCTTGTTAAAGCCTCTCTGAGCTTCCCGCCATTCTTCCTCTTTCATCTTCAACCTGGTGGCGGGGGAGGGTGAGGGGAGTAGAAACAACCAGACATGCGAATTATAAGGGAGAGAGTTAACCTCTTTGGCTTCGAATCCTGGCTCTGCTAGACTCGTTTCCTTATCAGTAAAACAGGGATAACAAGACCTACTCTCTAAGGATTTAGAGGCGAGAATTATGCCAGACTTACTTTATTTTAAAAGTCAGAAGATACAATAGGTCTGTCATAATCATTGGTAACTTGGGATATTGTTATTCAAACTGTTACATTGTTATTCAAATTGTTACACTGTTATTCAAACCAGGCTTGAACTGTTACATGAGGAAATTACTCATCCAGGACTTATTTTGAAGAAGTAATGTGTCCCAATGTCAGAAATCTTACCTAGAAAGGTTGAAATAACCATTTAACAGCATTCTATAGAATACCCTTGAAAGGGGGATGCTCTTCCTTGGCCAGCTAAAATGAGGTGCAGGACTTCCGCGAACAGTCGCCATGCTAACTAACGGTAAGTGCAGATGTGCGCGGCAGAGAACGCGCGCTTGCCCCGTAAGGCTCCTCTGCACGCGGTCTGGGAATTTCTGATGGCGACAACCGATCCAAGCACTCCAGAAGAGGAGAGGAGAAGAAAATCAAAACCGGCACTAGAGCTGAAGAATACCCCACATCTCAAAGCCAAAAGCTCAATGCCAGGGGCATGGCCAGAAGAGGAACACCTATGCCCGCTCCTGAGCGGAGGGCTAGGGGGGCACAATAAAACCTGGGCATTTGCAAACTCTGCGGCAGACAAGAATCCCTTCCCACCGTTTCAAGTGATACTGAGAGAGGACCCGGCCGTTAGCTGGGATTCACACTGCGGTCCCGAGGGCCATGGACCTGAAGGAGCCCGGACTCAGCCCTAGCTCTGGCCTCCTCCTTGATGCCTGGTCTAGGTGAGTACAACACCCCTCTACACCTCAGGCTGAAGGCTTGTCAGGAAAAAAAAGGAAGACATTCTTGGTAAAAGTGGCGAGCTAGTAAGTCTTCTTAAATAAAATATCAGTTTTACAAAGAGAAAGAGTGATCTTCCTCACTAAAAAACAAAGGTGTTAACAAATGGTTAGTACTGAGTGGCAGGAATGTGGGTGGTTGTTTTCTTTGTTCTTTTCTACATTTTAAAATATTCCCTTAAACACACAGAGCATTCCACTACGGACTTTCAAAGTCTGTTCTCTACTGCTGGTCACGCAGAGGCGCCACTATCCCATGCTGCACCTGCTTTCCAACACCCAGGGCTGGGGAGAAGCGTAGGTCTCCCAGGATAATACGCAAGTCGAATATGAGGGCCTTATTTAATGGACACTAAAGCACGAAGGGCACAGTCAGTCACCTTTTAAGGACGATTGGGACAGCAATGGAGGGGTTCTTCCTCAGACCGTCAATGATGTCAGCTGCTTTATCAGCGTATATCCTCTGGAGTGCTTTTCGATGAATAACTTCCGACGTGCCCCCAAGGGTGTTGTCCAAGCGAAATTTGGCTTGTTCTTCAGCAGACAAGCGAGAAAGCTTCTTCTGAATTGCTTCCAGAACCCGGATCGTTGCCAGATTGGTCTCTAAAACTACATCAAGCTAAAGCAAAAGACAAAGCGTGCTCAGGACCCAAACCAGAACAGAACAGTGGTCAGGAGTATGAAGTAAGGAGCCAAGTTCCTTGGATGTGAATCCTAAGCTCTGCCATAGCAGCCACACAAAATTCTATTTCCTTACTGATAAAATAAGGATACCACCACCTACCCTCATAAGGTTGTTTTCTAGATTAAACAATACAATCCACGTAACGGGTTTAGTGCAAGGTCTGGCACGTAACATCCAACAAATCATTGATAGGTAAGTGGTAGTTGTTACTTCTAACACCATCAGTGCATTTTGCCTTGGACTACTGACCCCAGACCAGAGGAACCTAACAGGGGCAACCTGACTGACACTTCCTTCCCCCTGAACCTTCCCGGATTGCTAAGATCGGGTGCAAATGACAAAACAAAACAAACAAAATGCAACAATCCCCAGAAGACCATTCAAGATGATAAATCAGTCTTAGGTGTAAGGTTTTTCAGGGTAACTCGAAATATTTAAGTATTTAATAGGCTTGTTCTACATTCATTAAGAACAGTGACTATCATTCCTTAAGGACTTCAATGTTGGGGCACCTGAGTGACTCAGTCGGTTGAGGTCTGACTTTGGCTCAGGGCATGATCTCGCGGCTGTGAGTTTGAGCCCCCCATTGGGCTCTGTGCTAATAGCTCAGAGCCAGAAGCCTGCTTCAGATTCTGTCTCCCTCTCTCTCTGGCCCTGTGCTCTGTCTCTCTTTCTCTCTTAAAGGTAAATAAACATTAAAAAAAAAGAGGTGGGAGGTGGCGCCTGGATGGTTCAGTCGGGTTAAGCATCCAACTTCGGCCCAGGTCTCACAGTTTGTGGGTTTGAGTCTTGCATCAGGCCCCCGGCTGATAGCTCGGAGCCTGGAACCTTCTCGGATTCTGTGTCTCCCTCTCTCTCTACCCTGTTCTGCTTGTGCTGTGTCTGTCTCTCAAAAATAAATAATGTTTAAAAAAAAAAAAAAAAGGACTTCAATGTTGTATCTGTGGGTAACCATCTAATTCTAACGGAATTCCTGGAACTTACTTTGTGGCAAGGGCCTAGCCAGACCTGGTTAAGGATAGGACTGGCAACCTTGGAGCTAACTTTTTTCCCTGGGCTTAAAGTTAACACAAGATTCGCTAAATGAGAAATGGAAAAGGAAGTAAACAAGCAGTCTCTCAGGTCTGTATGACCAAATGTCTAGTTTGGGGACTACAGTAGTAATTTTGTACAAAATTTATGGTCCCTCTTCTGATTATGGACAAACGATGAACTGAACCTCCCGGCTCCCTTGTGATAAGACAGGGCCATCTCACTAGTTCTGGCAAATGAGCGTGGGCAGGTAGGTTGAAGCAGTGCTTATTACTTCTAGGCTAGAGTATTCAAGGGTGCAAGACACCCTTCTGAGCTCTTTTCCCTCTCGTTATTGGCAGTTTTCAAGACGGTGGCACTTGGTCATCCTCATTCCCCAAAGTAATTCTGATGAGCAGGATCCCCTACTAAACAACAACGTGATGGAGCATGATCAAGAAACAAATCTGTCTTTTCAAGCCACTGAAATTTGGGGGTTGTCTACACTGCAGGATCACTAAGGTACCCTGAGGTATAAAGGAATGCTCCTTCAAACTAGCCCACCCTACCCAATCCTTCACCATCATGCCTATAATCGCAAAGGGGAAACGCGGATGTTGCCTTCTGCAGGCGTACCATTCGAGAATAGCAACACCCTGTCAGAAAAAGATGCCAACCTCGGCTTTCTAACTCATCATCTACCCTTACTCAACACAGGTAACAAAGAAATGCTTTCTTCAGCCTGATAAAACTTTCCACGGAAGTTAGCATCTGTCATGATTTCACTTTATGCAAATGGTTGGAACTCCTCATGGACACTGGGGCCAGTCACCTGCCAGTGGCCAAGCAACATGTGGCTCTTCATTTGAAACAGGCCAGAAACAGCTGAATCGAGTATGAGGAGGGACGGCTGGCAGAGACAAATCATATGGATTTAAAAAAGAGCAAGATATCTCCTATCTGTATGAATAAGCAGGGCCAGTCGCTTCTATATAATAAATGCATTAAATGCGATACACATCATTTCGCCTCTTTAAACACACTGAACATTCCTTTTCTATTGATGAGATCAGTGAACTAGACAGTTTAACACTTTCAGTACTCCTACTGCTGGTACAGAGGCTCTACCAGCTCACTTATTCACTCCGGCTCTTCCCCTCTCAACTACCTTAAAATGAAGCCTAATTTCATTTTCACAAGGAGCCAAATCAATCAGATATAGACAGGAGAGAAGAATTCCAGTTCCCACAGGAGAGCTGCTTTGCTAATAACCATATGGAGATACCTGCTAAGAATAACAATACACACTTCAAAATAAATAATAAAACCTCTTTACGACAGCCCAGACAGCCTTAAAAGATATTGTTTTAGATACCCTGTAAAACACAGTAACTTTTAAAAGGCCGGTAAAAATTCAAGGGATTATTATGCGCTGTCAAGGGATATTTTTAGTCAAAAAGGTTAAAGTGGCCTAGATAGGTCACATTCGCCATAAAACATTACTAATCTATTTGACGAACTTGTGAAGCACGTAAGTACGACAATAAGCATTTACTAATAAAGAATACAAGCCTCTGGCTCTTCCATCTTAAAGGCCAAGCCTCACAGACAGACATTTAAGATAGCTTAGCATTCAGCACCTCCCATCTCCCCAACCTCCAAGTGAGCTTGTACCTCAAAGCGTTCATCTTCACAACGATAGATATGTTCTTCATACTGGGTTTTCTTGGAACTAACAAAGGTGGAGTCCTCAGACCAGGAAGGGAAGGAAACCCACGTATCATTTAAAACCTTTGAGCAAAGGAAGAAAAATTGAAGAAAAAGTGTAAAAGTTTTCTGGTGATTAAGCATTCTCAATAAAAAGACACAACTCGAGGGGATGGAAGAAACCATTAGCATGGCAACTTTCACCTTCAGTAAGTTTGCGAAAGGTGGAAAATCTGGATATAAGTATATAACATTTTCTTCCGCAAGAAGACAAGAGAAGGGTCTCGATTTCCTCATCTATATCAATTCTTGATCCCTGGTACCGCTCCCTCTGGAGCAAGCTGAGTCAGGACTGATCCTTTGTAGGGAAAGCCTTACCTCTTTACACAGAGGAGTCCGTCCCGTACACTTGGGCTGCTGGTAACTCTTTGGTAGGGCCCGATAGCTGGAGCCCAACCGTTTACAAGAGGCATAATCTATTTCCATGGCAATGCCCTCTGTGGCTCGTTCCTTTGGAAAGGTTTCCAGATGTACAGACTCCTTATAGCCCAGAAAGTTTTTAAACCAATTAAACAATTCAGGGAACTTCCTGAAGAATCAAAACCAAAAACTGGTGAGCAATTAGAACCATGATGCGGTTATCCTGAGGTATGGCTATTTGGTGTTGGGTCAGAACTCTGTTACCGGGGACAAATTCCAATGACAATTATTATTGCCTGCCTAAGAGGCAGTGCTTCTGAGCATCTGGCTTCCCCCTTTCTTGTAGAGTGCTCCAAGACTAGTTAGGGTGCTGATGGAGGAGCTATACTGAAATTAAAGCAATAACCAGCTGTTCTTTTAATCAAGAAGACCACTTCAATGTTCAGATAATTCTTAGGTTGTCAAATACAGTCAAGATTCTAGAACTCTGGAAGAGACTGGTCTCTACAAACATCCAACATTGGTCAAGGGATCAAGAGACCCCTAGTCTTGGCCGATGCCCTCTCTGTTTTTCCATCCCTAGAGTTAAACTAGAAGAATTTCCACAGGACTCTTGTGACTCTGACATCTTATGAGTCAACGGATCCATCAGGATCAGATTGTTTCTGCCTATCACATACCCGCACCTCCACACCATGCATCAGGGCTAAGCCCCTCTCGCCACTTACCCCAGGAAAGGAGAGACTAACTGCACAAGCTCAGCCCGAGAGATCACCTCCTGGTTAAAGATAACAAGACAGCGCAGGAAATTTTCGTAGGCCTCTGCACTCCGCAGAGCCTTTCGGACCTTGTGGAGACAAGCAGAAGAGAAACAGTTAAATGGGGAATCAAGAGATCCTGGATTGCCTTTAAAAGATTGGGGAGGGGCCCCTGGGTGGCTCAGTCGGTTAAGTGTCCGACTTCGGCTCAGGTCATGATCTCACGGTCTGTGAGTTTGGGCCCCGCGTCAGGCTCTGTGCTGACAGCTCTGAGCCTGGAGCCTGCTTCACATTCTGTGTCTCCCTCTCTCTCTCTGATCCTTCCCCACTCATGCTTTGTCTCTCCTACTCTCAAAAATAAATAAAAAAACATAAAAAAAAAAAAAAAAAGATTGGGGAAATTGGGGGCACCTGGGCAACTCGGTTGGTTTGCGCATCTGACTCTTGATCTTCGCTCTGGTCATGATACCAGGGTCCTGGGATCGAGCCCCATGTCAGGCTCTGTGCTGACAGCGCAAAGCCAGCTGGGGGTTCTTTCTCTCCCTCTCTCTGTGCCCCTCCCCTACTCATGAGCTCTCTCTTTCTCTCTCAAAATAAGTAAATAATATTAAAAAAAAAAAGGAAACTTGGTAAAATATTTATGTATGAAATAATATAATATCTGGGATTTGTCTCCAAATAAACCAGGGTAGGGTAGAGACAAATGAAAGAAGTACACTGGCCAGGAGGTGGGAACTGCTGAAGCTGGATGAGGGGTACATGAGGAGTCATTTTACTCGTCTCCTCAATTTCACCAATGTTTAAAATTTTCTATAATAAAAAATTTTTAAACGAGATCCTACAGTAAATAGTACATTTATCTACTTACGTGCTCGATTCTCCAACCATATCAGAGTTACCCAAGTTTTTGTTGCTTCTAACAGATGTTTATGGCAAGAATCTTTGTCGACACAGTTTTTAAACTCTGGTAATCTTGAATATTGATTTTCTAAACAAGACACTCCTGTCCTCTGACCTGATCCTTCCCCTTCCTCCACTCACCATACTGAACAGTTTAACATCCAAAAACCTAAAAATGTTCAATGGTATACACAGAGTAAAACGGCCTGGCTAGATGAGCAATTTGGAGTTTCAATTTCAAAAGTGAATATTTAGCATTGTGGTCCTTTAGAGACGACTGCAAATAGGTCCTCACCAAAGCAAGTACCTTAGCCAACAACCTCTTCTCTACGCTCCCAAATACTTTTATACGGGAGTATGCATTTTCAAAGCCAAAGATGAAAGAGAACTGTATTTCTTATACTATATATCATATTCGCTTACTTCTAATTTTTTATTAGCCTTTAAACATGCACAAAAGTAGAATAGTCTAATGAACTCCATGTACTTACTTAGCCTTAATGATCAATATAAAGTAAATTCTATTTCATCTGTAATCATTTCCCCCGCCACTGAATTTTAAAGCAAATTTCAAGGGTGCCTGGGTGGCTCAGTCAGTTAAGCGCCTCAGGTCACGATCTCAGTTCATGAGTTCAAGCCCCACTGGGCTCTGTGCTGACAGCTTGGAGCCTCGAGCCTGATTCAGATTCTGTGTCTCCCTCTCTCTCTGTCCCTTCCCAGCTCACGCGTACGCTCTCAAAAATGAATAAACATTAAAAAAAATTTTTAAGCAAATTTCAGACATTTCACGTATACAGCTGACCTTGAACAACATGGATTTGAACTGCGCCGGTTCACTTACACACAGATTTCGATACATACAATACTGTAAATGTATACTCCCTTCCTTATGATTTTCATAGTTCTTTCTCTAGCTTATTATACAGTATACCATACATGCAGCATGCAAAATATGTATTTTTTTTTTTTTTTTTTTTTTTTTTAAATGTTTATTTATTTTTGAGACAGAGACAGCATGAGTGGGGGAGGGACAGAGAGAGAGGGAGACACAGAATCCAAAGCAGGCTCCAGGCTCTGCGCTGTCTGCACAGAGCCCGACGCGGGACTCGAACCCACAGACCGCAAGATCATGACCTGAGCCGAAGTCGGCCGCTCAACCGACTGAGCCACCCAGGCGCCCCCAAAATATGTATTAATCCATGGTTTATATCATCGGTAAGGCTTCTCTGGTCAACAGTAAGTTTAGGGGGACTCACAAGTTATACTCAGATTTTCAACCCGCATTGTTCAAGGGTCAACTGTGTATCAGTATGCCATCACTTACTAAAAAATTAACTTATTCACACCCTACCCTCCGCTCTTTCATTGTCATTTGATGGTTGTGACCTGGACTTCCAAATTTCCCTTGGAAGTAGCAAGTGCCCAGGCAACCCTCAGAAATGGTTCGAGTCACAGCCAGGGACTCAGCTGTGAGGACAGCTCACGCAGGCACAGCAGGCTAGTGAGATCTGGAAGCCCCAATCATGGGGATGCTAAAACACCTGCCCTTTTGCAAAAAGGGGTAAATCTGTACCAGATCAATCCGGGCTGGTGCCTGCCAGTGAGAAGCTGACAGTTGCCAATTCCCCTGATAAAAGCAGCCTGCTAACCATCAAGCTGACACCAAGAAGGAAGTCAAACACAGGGAGGAGAGTCACACTAATCCACCAACAACACTGCTTACACCAGTAAGCACGACTCTGGCGGCTTATCGGGATCACCTGGGGAACTCTGAAAACAAATCAGAATTCCCACAAACCCTATTTCGATACTGCAAACAAGTACCACGAGCAACTAGATGACAAGTCATCTTAAGTCCTCAACAACTCGCACGGACCTGGAAGTCTACGACAGGGAGCTCCAGACATCTTTCAAGAGTAACATCATGCATTTTTCTTTCTTTCTTTCTTTCTTTCAATGCTTACTTATTTCTGAGAGAGCGAGCGAGCGTGTACTAACAGAGGAGGAGCAGGGGTGAAAGGGACAGAGGATCCAAAGCAGGCTCTGTGCTGACAGCACACAGCCCGATGTGAGGCTCGAGCTCAGGAACCGCGAGATCATGACCTGAGCTGAAGTTGGACACTTACTCAGCTCAGCCACACAGGCGCCCCATGAGTAACCTCACGTATTTTTCAAAAGCATCTTCGACCGTGGAAAGTGCTGTAAGTAAGTCAGACAATGCCACTATTTCTCTAGCTGTGCTAACGGTTCCACTAGTCTGAAAGGACCTACGACCTAGAAACTATGTTAATACGCAGAAAGTCTTCACCAGCTTGATGCCTCTCAAACAAAATCTTCTTGGGGACAGGGTAATTTGCCTGTGGCATTGATAACCGATATTAAATCTAATTCAACAATTACCTTATCGAAGAATAAGGACTCGGTTCCTACGCCATGCTTACTGGCATCTGCCATGGAAGAATCCTTGAGGCTGAGCAGTTTAGGTTTCTTCTGCAAAAAAGAAAAAATATGAACACATAAGACTCAAAGAGCAGAGTTCCTGGAGTTTGATTTTCATCTGTGTTCAACGGGTCCATCGCTGACCACTGCTGATTAGTAACTTGCAACGAATGAGAGAAGTCAAATCACTCACTCGCGTTATAGCCGAAAAGATTTCCGCCCGTCTTCTCTATCTCCGTTTGCCAGTCAGGTTTGTTTTCTTTTTCTCCTCCCAGAGGTTCACGCATCATTCTACCTCCCAAATATTCTCTCGGCATTACTGCGATAACAGAATATCCTTACTTTTTCCATTAGCCAAGAGTAACTTTAGGTGGAATCTAGTGCCTCCACCTCATCTCCCTAGCTGTGGAGGCCAAGAGTTAGAGCACTGCCAGAACTGTACAGAAAGCCATCTCTAACCTTTAATTACACTTTGATTTAAAAATTCCTGAAAAAAAGCATTGTTTGTTTTCATAAGAGAAGGAACGACTCTTGTCAGCAATATCCACCCAGACCAATTGCACGTTGCTTCTTCCAAGGGAAGGAAGGGGCCATGACATAGCTGTCGGGCAAGAATTCACTTTTTAAAAAGCCATCTCTCAGCTACCTGTGAAGAAATGTACAAACTCTGGGAGAAGTAGCCCATTTACCTTGATCACCTCAGAGTGCACTGTCTCAAGAGCCAAAGCCTCCGCTGCTTACGCTGCCTAAGCAGAAAACAGGTGGGGAATTCCAATCCCCCTTTCTAGTGTTTCCACCTGAGGTGATCGAGGAGCCCAACGCAAGGGTGCGGCTTCACTACCAACCTGATTCTTGTTACCCATATAACCAACACTCTTTCCCCAAGTAAATATAAACTATGACTACATTCAACTTGCTTTCAAAAGGAAAAGCCACTACGAGCACTAAAAAACAGTCCTTCAAAAGTCTGAGCAACACCTAGCATGTCAGCCTTTGTAGTCAGCTGCTTGTTCACTAGTCACGTTCTACTGTTAAAAATTCCACTAGCTTTTTATTCTGTGGACTCTGCAGGCACGGCCATCTCTTCCACACTATATACTGCCTTAGAAATCACTGAATGACATCCAGGACACAAGCCTAGCAACCTCCCCCCCTAGCACGGCCGCACCACATCCAAGAGGAAGGGAGCAGGCTCAGGTCTCCGCAGGAGGGCCATCAGCGTTCCCTGAAACAAGAAGCACTGGGTGGCAGGTCACTAACAGAAGTTTAAGACCTCCCTCTGCTACAGCCCAAAGGTCTTGCCTCGGAGATTAGGACGATACAGGTAAGATCTGGCAACTCAACAAAGAACCGTGGGCAAGCTGGGCCTCTCGACCAAAGAGATCTCACCAAGTATGGACACTTTACTCACAGAAGGACTTAGAGTATCATTGACTTAGTCGTGAAACAACTGGCAAGTTTAATAACCATCCTTCTCAGCACAAAGCGGGCTGAAGATGCACATCAGAAGAAGGGAAAAATCAGTGTCTCAGAAACCTCTGGCGGCAAAGAGACATGACAGCAAATAGCAAAGAAGAGAGAAAATACAGAGAGAAATACTAAAAACTCAAAATTACAGTCATCTGTGCAATTAGTGATACTCTAACATTCTTCTGCAAAGCCAGCTAAGAAGCTTTGCGTCAAGTTGCCGTGACATACACCGACTCACCCCGAGTTTCCAAGATCCAACTTTCAACATGCTTAGGGCAAGAACACATGAACCACCCTAGAATACTTGTCCGTGAGGACTGCTCCCAGGAGTCCAAATGCGCAGGTGGTGCCCTCTCTCACCTTCACCGGCGGGGTCGTTCCCGTGCCGGAGTGCCTGCGGATCTGGCAGCCGTTCTGGTTGGGCCTCTGAGGCTTGTTGTTCAGCTGGGGCTTCTTCACGGTGCCTCCGTGGTCATTTCTCACAGAATCAACCTTCTCAGCTGTGGTTTTGCTTAAAAGCTAATTAAGACAGATGGAAGAGATTAATCCTCTTACCAAAGCCAAGTATATCATTTAGAAAAAGTCCCCTCCTGTTTCCAGCTTCCTAACTTATTTATTTAAGATGATAATTCTAAGTAGTACAGGTCTTTCTAAATAAAACTTACCACAGAGCTGTTGGCATCTGGTAGGAACTGTCCAAACTCTGACAAAAGATCTTCCTGATTTTTAAAAAGACGAGCCACCTGGGCATACACCTCCTGCTCGGTCAATGCTGGGGTGTAGTTTCCTCCAGCTTCCTTGGCATTTCGCTGCTCTTTCTGACAGGAAATTGCAAATGGAAAGATACCATATTAGAGGGCCACTGTTTTGAATGACTGCCTTTTGCACAATTTCTGGGACGTCTGACAGGAGATCTGTATGTTATCTACTTGGGCTGTACCTAAGAAAAAAAGTCTATGTTCTTAGCACCTGTTTTAACTGCAAGCTTTTAAGTTGAGAAACGAGTAGAAGATGGTGGCTGACAATTTTTTTAAGATGACGACAGGGGGCAGGGCGCCTGGGTGGCTCAGTCATTTAAGTGTCTGCCTCCTGATTTCAGCTCATGATCTCATCGTTTGTGACTTCGAGCCCTGCATCAAGCTCTGTGCTGACAGTGGGGGACCCACTTGGGATTCTCTTTCCCTCTCTCTGCCCCTCTCTCTCCACCTCCCTCTATCTCAAAACAAATAAATAAACTAAAAAAAAAAGAAAGAAAAAATCTAGATCAGAAGAGCACGTGACTCTGGATCTCGGGATGGTGAGTTTGAGCCACACGTGGAGTGCAGAGATTACTTAAATAAACTTAAAAAAAAAACAAAAACAACCTAGGAGAGTATATGTAAACGCTCAGGGGACCGCTACCAACCAATAAAACACAAAACCTTAGAGAAATGTCTCCTTCTCCTACTGCAGATGAGATGCAGTAGAACCACACAACTACATAAACTATACTATGTAAACCGTCCCCTAACCACGCAGATAATAAGCATCGCTTCACAGTGCGGTAACTTAAAAACCCTGCCTAGCTGTCACGAGGCAATTAAAGTCAGGCAGATCAAATTGGCTTTATAAACACACATCGCAGTTTCTAACCTGTTGACTTCCAGCAAAAATTAGGGGACATGATAATGGTTGTTCAAGTTCTTCTCAGCCCAGACGCCCTCAGCATGTGACCTGGGTAAGACAGGCTGGAGGGCAGCGCTCATACCTGATACGTGTGCAAAATCTCCAGGAACGCTTTGTAGATGTCTGGTTGGCCCTGGAACCTATTCTTGATTTTATTAACATAGTTGATGGCATGATTAAACTCCACAGGCTGATTGTTCTGCAAGGATGGGGCCGTTCCCAACGAGATTGTCACTGGTGTGTGAGGCTGGACAGGTGGAGAACGCGGGGATGCATATGGTGGGAGAGGGGGAGTCTGCTGACTGGCTGGAGTATGTGCTTGCAGTTGGGAAGGCTAAAAAGAAAAAAGTCATTATTTTCCTCAGGAACACAGACGGTCTGACATAGGAAAGAAAGGTCAAACTCAAGAGAAACAAAGTATCTAATCAACATACATCCTTTATTTACTCTGGCCAGGCCATTGAGCCCAACTCAAATCACACTGGGCGGGGGTGGGGACTGCAGAGTTCACACATTCTAATACAGATATTTCAGTCTCAAGTTTTCTAAGTGCAACCTTAAAAATGGCTATATCTCCAGTTACAGGGGAAAATTTTTTCTAAGGCAATGTTTAAGCTCACTCAACAGGTGCAAACAGAATAGAAAAAAAAAAAACACCCCACTCTCCATAAATCTTTAATGTCAAAAGACAATTGTTGCAGAAACTCCACATAAAACCCTTCTAAATCATCTCTGTCCAGTAGAACTGAGATGATGGAAATGTTCTTTATTTGCACTGTCCTGTACAATAGCCACTAAGCCACATGAGGCTACTGAGGACTTGAAATATAGCTAGCACAACTGAGAAACTGAATTTATTTTAAATTTTAATTACTTTAAATTTAAACACAGTCATATGTGGCTAGTGGCTCCTATACCAGACGGGACAGGTCCAGACCAAGAACATACATACGCCCACCATCATCACCACCATCAATAGGATCTTCTGCTTAGCTTGATATGTATCAGACCTAATCTGATAAATGGAGTGACTTTTATAAAATGATGTCTATAAGGGCAGTACCATAATCTGACCACAGGATGACCACTTCTGCCTGTGCTGTCAAAGTACTGCTATACAAATAAAACTGCTATCTGTTGGGATGCTCATGGGTTCACTACGCAGGAGGTGGGGACAAAAAGAGTCCTTGCAGGTTGCTGGTGTGTTGACTGAAACAGATATTAAAATATGTGGAAGGTAAGTGTGAACCATCTTATAGGCATGTGACTACAGCACCTTCTTTAATGCGATCACTGCAACTGATGTCTCTGAGTCTTAAATAAAGGGGAAATGTCCAAGGAGGGTGCTTTCTAGGGATGCATTTTACAGGAGGTAAAGTTCCCAAGTGCTCACCTTGCTGACTTTGGCAGGTGGGGGCTGAGGAGCTGGCTGGGCAGGAGCTGGGGCTGACTGGGCTGAAGGCTGGGAAGGATGTTGGGGTGGTGGCTGAGGCTGGGGCTGGATGCCATGGGTGGGGATCTGATGAACCTGGCCAGGAGTTGTCACGTTCACCATGTCATTGGTTTGCACCTCAATCTTGTAGCCAGGGGGCAAGAAGGTATTGAAGCCCATAATCAGGTCGGGGTGGCCTTTGAACAGCTGGGACACACGACTAATCACTCCTGGAGTGTCAATGCTGATTAAAAACAAAACAACAAAAAAAACCACATATACACGCACAAAAAAAAAAAACACACAAAAATTAAAGTGGCAGGCTTGACCAACACCGTAGTAAGAAAAAAATTCACATTCCACTCGGTTCTCTGAACAGGAAAACAGGTGAAAATCCATCTGCATATTACAAAATCAACAAAACACAAAGAACTCTGAAATTCCGAAGCTATTTTAGCCTCATATTCAATGAGACTTATCACAATTTTAAACAGAATATAACGTTCATGATCATGGTCCTACCAAGCAGATACTCAATAGTAAATCTAAAGCTGCAATTCCCATGCAAGATCCACCCTCTGACACACCAGTATCAGTCGCTCTGTGTCTACATTTTCCATGAGTTACTCTAACAGTGAGCCATGCCAGAATATTAGTGTATCCTAAAACAACTCAAAGAGCTAGTAGCCTAATCATTACCAGTCTACTTCCCGGATTGAGAAAAATTTTAATTATGAAAAATTTACCAACAAGGAGACCACTAAGGTCTGGGGCCCATCATTTTCATCAATGAAGCAACACATAAAATAAAAGCATGACCCTAAAAATTAAACCCCCCAAAAGGAGGCATCCTTTAGCTTCCAGCATATAAGAATAAGCCATATCCTCCCTCCAAAATTAACATGTCAAGCACAGAGCTTGAATACAACCACATAATCTTTTACCTCTGAGATTTAAATTCCTTCATGATGTCAAGGAAATCATTGTAGACCTGAGGCTGACTACCAAACTGCAGCTTCACCTGGTCAAGATAGGACAGCGCATCCTCCACCTGAGGCAGGGACAAATCTCAAGGTTATAAAAAGAAATAAGCCAAGAATTTTTTAAAAAAACAAATGATTTAGGCCTAAAGAAAATTAACGCAGTAAATGAAATAAAAACATATAGTAAATGTACCCAAAAAGTATTAAAAATTAGTATGGATGCCAATAATAAAACCCGAGCCTAAAATAAAAATCAACTCATAAAATCTGTAGCCTTGTGTTAAATAATTCTGGGGAGGGTCATTAGTGAAAAATCACCACATTGATATTATTCACTTATTCATTCATTTATTCATTTCACAAATATCTACTAAGCTAAAACATACCATGCCAGGCCCAACACGAGATACTAATGAGTCAGTGACAAACAGGCCACAAGTCCCTGTTCTACAGAAGTTCTTTCCCATCTGGTTGGGAATCCTAATACACTGGAGTAAGGAGACGGTCACTGAATGCCCGGAGAGCACGTGGGGAGGGCACCTCTGCACTAAGAAAAACCCGCGGGGACATAGGGAAGGCCGCCCCAAGAAGTGATGTCTAAACTGAGTCCTAAGAAAGAGTACAGGTTAGCCAAAGTGAAGACAGTGAAGATCTACAAGAAAAGTCAGAGGAAGCAGCGCGAGCAAAACCCCAGCCAGGACGTCATCTGGTACACTGGGAAAACCGAAGACACTTTAGTGTGGCTGAAGGATCTGCTCTGAGGAGGAGGAATGGTGGCAGCAAGAGTGACAAGAGAGGAGACGAGAGAGGAAGCAGGACCTAGATCCCAAAAGGCCTTGTAAACCTTACGGAAAAGCAGGTGAGACTTTAACATCTGCATGTACGTGTACGCAATCTGGCCACAGTGCCGACAATAAACTGGTGTAAAAGAGGGGGAGGTTGACAGGAGGCAGGACAATCAATCGTGTGAGCGAGAGCGGCTTGAATTATAGTACCGACCAAAGGAACAGAGAGAACGGGACAGACTCAAAAGCTTTCTAGGAGGTAGTAGTGACAGGGTCTGGGGACTGACTGGATACGGGAGGTAAGGGAGAGGGAACGTTCACCAAATTATAAATTATTCGGCTATTCACAAAGAGGAAAAAAGACTGAAGGTCTAGAAAGTTAGGAGCCTGATTCAGGACAACTGAAGTTTTAGTTACTTGGGAGACATCCAAGGGAACTACCTACTAGGTGTTTCCTATATACTCTGGGATGATTTTAAATAATACAAAATAGCAAGTTTGGGGAAGTTTCAGAAATAAACATGATTTGATAGGCCCTATTCTTGTGATATACTGTAAACTAGAACAATATGTTGTTCAAATAAGCCACTAAATGCTATTTCAAGAGTTGCCCAAACTTCCATTATGGGAAGCTCCATTACGGGAACCATTATGCCATGGTTAATCAGAGTATTTCAGTGTTGCTAGAGCACAATTTGTATGCTTTGTCAATACCCGCTCATTTCATGGTTGGTTTTTCTGTACCTTAGAAATAACACAACAATTTCTGTTGAAATTCAATGGACTATTTACTTCATATTCAAAACTTTCCATATTGAACTGTTTCATTAAGGACCAAGCTGATCAACATAAAACTCATTAAGTTTGCAAAAGAAACAAAGACTTTGGAAGATATTTACGAATAGCATTCACAACAACAAGACAAAGGAGAAATTATCAAAAATAACATGATGGGGCTCCTGGCTGGCTCAATCCGTTAAGCGCCCCACTCTTGATTTAGGCTCAGGTCATGATCTCACGGTGGGGAGACTGAGCCCTGCGTCAGGCTCTGCTGACAGCGTGAAGCCTGCTTAAGATTCTCTCTCTCCCTCTGCCTCTGCCCCGTCCTGCTCACACTCCTTCTCAAAAATTAAAAAATAAACACAAAATTTTGAATAAAAAAATAAGCATGCATGGTATGGCATAATAATAATTACTACAAAGAGAAAAAAAGCTGCAAAAGCCTGAATGAAAGAAATTATATGTGACATGTGTATGTCTGGGGAAAAAAAAGGACTGGTCACAATGAACCGCTGTTTAAATTAGTTATGATTCTATTAGTTAAAAACATCCAGCAGGACGGGGCACCTGGGTGGCTCGGTCGGTTAAATGTCCAACTCTTGATATCAGCTCAGGTCATGACCTCACGGTTCATGAGACTGACTCCTGCGTGCCGGGCTCTTTGCTGACAGTGCAGAGCCTGCTTGAGACTCTCTCCCCCTTCTTCTCTGCCCCTCCCCTGCTCACATGCACTCTCTCAAAATAAACAAATGAACATTAAAAAAAACAAAACAAAAAAACACCCAGCACGACAATCACATAATAAATGAACTCTCTGCATCTAAGAACAGTGAGAAAATGGTCTTGTTACCTAAAAGTATAGTTCAACTCTTTATAAAAGCACGTATGCGGCTCTGGGAACCAGAATTTAGAAGACAACTTAGAGCTAGCCCTTCAGAAGCTACAGATTGAGAGAAGCACACGAGGAGGCTTCCAGGCTGCTGATGCATTTCCTGGCTCACTTCCACAGGCATCTATTATTGAGGTCCCTACCCTCTGGAAGTTCACAATCTTGGGGGAGATAAACACAAACGACTGTGAAAAGAACTTGCTAGAGCTGTGCAAAATATCTACGCTGCTAACATTCAACAAGTAGCTAAATCACACCAAACATGCCCCAAGTTATTCAAATCCTCTCTGTCATCAATCTGCCACAGACAGACAAGAAAGTATAGACAATGTCGATGCTTGAAATAACCTAAGTATTTTCGCAGAACACTTCCTTATTATGGAATATAAACGGTTTATTGAAGTTGATTCAAATGCTTGTAAAGCATTTTAAGACTGATCCAAAAACGGCAGGCAACGTGGGAATACTGAATGAAGCCACGTGGAGGCACAAGCAAGCACTTCGCCTCTCCTCATCAGAAGGGAAATTCAACACGTTATTGCGCTCAGGTCTCCTATCCAAGAGCAAGAAGAGAAAGAACAGAGCACGAAGTCCTGCTTCTTGTCTGCCTGTGACTCACTCGATCCAGAACCCCAACTCCAAAGCCCTTTCTCGCTCTCCTGATGGCTTCTGTACAGCAGACAAAAAGCACAATCTATATACTTATACCCTAGCGAGGGAGGTGAGTAAAACAGGTGCTGCGTTTTGACAGGATTGGCTGAAAAAGGCTATACAAATACCTATTTCTGTTAGTTTCGTAGCGAGTTTAGAAGCTCTTTTGCAACATTAGGGTATTAACTGCTGAATATAGTATTAATATGGAATTAAATCATACCAAACCAACTTTAAAAAAATATTTTCAGGACTTTGTGAAGTGCTAAGTTCATAGCAATAATACAGTTTGGTACACAGCCACCGCTCTACAAGCAGTCAAAATATTTTAAGAAAAACATCAATATATTCCATACATTTTCTCAAAGACACAGCCGAGAAAGTGAAATTTCAGGCCCAAATAATCTGTACTCTCTATCTAAAGACTATGCAGAAGTATAGTCAACTCTCAATTACTTAAGCCAATACAGAAAAAGTAAATTTTACAAAAGCCCCCCATATAGCTTAGCTTTGGTATGCTTTATATTTATGTAGCATTTAATTTCCTTAGGCCAACATTAACCGAGTTCCTGAGAACCCAAACCAATGAGGGCAGGGATTAGGGAGAACTAGATTTAAGTACCGAGAAAAACAGGAGGCTGAAATGTTTGCTACGCATGGATGAGTTCTTCAAGGGTACACTGTTCATTCCTACCTGGAACCTATTTAACTATGCTGCTATGACCACACAAAGACCCAACATCTCATCTCCTTATAGCTCTTTAATTCTCCATTTCCTGCACTTGATTTTAAATTTTATGTAAATGTAAAATTAGAAAAATTGAAATCTGGAACATTTGTTGCAACAATCACATACTTCGAAAAGTAACACTCAAGGAAGCAGAGGGAGAGGGTTAGCTGGGAACGCAAGCTTCACTTCTCCACAGATGCCTCATGAATTTCAAAAGCACTGAAAACCTACAGCACACACTCAGCAGAACAGATGAAAACACTGACACTTCATTCACAATTCTAGTCTTCCCCAATCTTTATAAAGGTTCCCAAAAAAGGAGCATGTGTTTTACTAAGGATGGACTTGAAGATGACAGCCCATTCAGCTATTTATAAACAGGGATAAAAAGATTAAATCGTAAGATAATACTGGACCCGGTCACTGTACAGTACAGCGGCCAACCGTGTGTATGCTCGATAAAACCTTATGCCACGCTAAGAACTACGAGTTCGAAAGGAGGTATCTAAAAAATGGACTTTGTTTATTTCGTATGAAAACAGTCCCTCAGTCCTGGACACGCCTGAGTACTACGCATTCGTACATTCCACAAACATTTCTTGAATGTATTCTCTGGATCAAGCACTGATGCTAAGACGGAAAATCTAAGTAGGTTTCAAAACAAAAACAAAGTGAAACTTCTTGTGATTCAATCCCTCATCTAGCGTATTAAAAGTTATAATGTCACTACTAATTGACTGAAGCCAATGCTTCTTGTCGAGAGAGAAAATTCTTTAATGGAAGAAGAAGAGCTGAGTATCACCTTAAGCCTCTGAAATTGCTGCTGTCCCTGCACTGGTGCAACTGGTGGGGCTGGATGAGCATGACTCTGGACCACCTGGCCTCCGTGGGGCTGCACAGCTGTTGGGTGATGATGGCTGCTGTGAACCGCTGCGATGGCGGGCCCGTGACTGCCAGAGCTCTGTGGCACTGCTGAAACCTGGGGTGGACAAAATGCAGACAAGAAACTTCAAGGCTTCTGCATTCTTCCCCAGATACATCTAAAAGACATGCATGCATATCTTTGCACACACAAAGATAATTACAGATCTTCCTTGACTTACGATGGGGTTATGTCCTGATAAATCCATTTTAAGTTGAAAATATCCTAAGTTGAAAATATCCTAAGTCGAAAATGCATTTAATACACCTGCCCTATTGAATGTCACAGGTTAGCCTACTCCCTTAAATGTGCTTGGAACACTTATAATAGCCACAGGCGGGCAAAGTCATCTCACACAAAGCCTATTTTATAAGAAAATGTTGAGTATCTCATGTGATATGTCGAACACTGTACTAAAACTGAAAAGCAGAAAGGAATGGTCATAAGGGTATCTATCAGGCGGCTCAGTCGGTTAAGCATCTGACTCTTGATTTCAGCTTCAGGTCGTGATCGCACAGGTTCGTGAGTGTGAGTCCCACCTGGGGCCTTGGGCTGACATCACGGAGCCTGCTTGGGATTCTCTGCCTCCCTCTCTCTGCCCTTCCCCTGCATGTGTGTGTGTGCATGTGCTTTCACTCTTAAAATAAAGCTTTTAAGAAAATCCAGATTTAAAATTCCAAGTATGGAGAGGGGGTGACGGGCATTAAAGAGGGCACGTGTTGGGACCAACACTGGGTGTTATATGTAAACCAATTTGAAAATAAACTATTAAAATAAAAAATTCCAAGTATGGTTTCTATTGCATATCACTTCTGCAACTATCATGAAGTCAAAAAACTGGAAGTCCAACTATCCTAAGTAGTGGACCATCTGTAAGTAGAAATCCAAAATTCCCACGAAAGGGTGGTGAAATAGGTGATAGCCCACTCATATTGTAACAATTCTCTGCCACTATTAAAAATTGTTCAATACTTCTCAAACTATCTATAGCAAAGGTCCAGTTTTTCTTTTTTCTTAAATTCCAATCCATCATGGGGCACTAGTTTTAATAAAATATTATAAAATTAAATTACTAGGGGCGCCTGGGTGGCTCAGTCGGTTCAGCATCTGACTTCGGCTCAGGTCATGATCTCACGGTCTGGAGTTCGAGCCCCGTGTCGAGCTCTGTGCTGACAGCTCAGAGCCTGGAGCTGCTTCAGATTCTGTGTCTCCTCTCTCCACCCCTCCCCTGCTCGCACTCTGTCTCTCTCTCTCTCAAAAATAAACATTAAAAAATAAAAAATTAAAAAATGAATTACTAGAGAAGTGAAATAAAAGATACATGAGCTCAAAATTTTCATTACATTTTACAGATATACTACAAAATTACTATGTCCAAATCGCTGTAAGTTTCTAAACATTCTCAATTTCTCTACCTATGTCATTATAGACTAGTAAAAAAGTATACGCATCAACCATCTGTGGACCACACTTTGAATAGCACTGGTGCACACATTTTAACATGATAAAATGTTCACAATCCATAAGTTGAATGTATTCATGTATTGTATATGGATTTAAACTTAAATGTTTCTTAGAAAGCAAACTGAAAAGCAGTACCTATAAATCAATAAAAAGATTTTAAACCTTAGATGATGAATATATAGCAAAACATTAGCATTTTATCTTGTGGGATTAGAGAAGACTTTTATTTTATTTTGCTTATCCTTATTTGCTACTTTTATCCCTATTCGTTTATTTTGTTTATCCTCATTTGGTAAACAAAACTTTCTTCCAAATTGTTAGTGGTCTGGCCTCGAACGTAATTATTTTCTATTCTTTCTCCCATCCTCTTGTAAGAGCAGAGTGAAATAAAGCACGAGCTTCCTTCCTTCCATTTCCATTGCAGAAAATGCTACATAAGATTTCCGAAGCTTTTTTGATTTTCCTATTTCAGAACTGTTAACCACCACAGAAGACGACTAAGGACAAGACACCCCATTTGCCACGTCTCCACAGTAAGGAGACTAAACAACCTGGGACTTCATCTGAACGATGGAAGTTGTATACTACAACTTAAGAGAGGATGGTTTTTTGTTGGTTTTTTTCCCCAAGTCCCCATAAATTTATAAAGATTCCCCTGGACAGAGGGGAGGGTGGGAGACAGACAACTACTTACAAATCCACACAAACAATACTATACACCTTAGGAGTAAAAAGACACTATTTAGACAATTCCAAAAGCTCTAACGTCTCTTGCAAGAAGGGTTATTATTCTGAGCTTCTATATTCCAACATGCATATTCGAAACAGGTTTTTTTTTTTAAAAGACTATTAATTGGAGCTTATAAACACTTGAGGTGACAAGTTTTATGTGAGCACATTATAATTTCTAGTATATGAATATATGTGACCATCCCGAGTGTAGGAAATAGGCCCAAGGAAAACAAGCAGCCTTTCTTTCTTCTAAGACCAAACTTAAAGACTCGATGTGCAGCGGTCCTCTGACTGCGGCCCTCAGCCCCATGCGAGGGCACGATGCTGCTTCCAGGGGGACTCCCGAGAAAGAATGACACCTAAGGAATCACCATCTCCTACTTCGCCTGGATTTCCATCTTCTTTGTTTCCTTAGAATAAATTCTGATAAATTTATGGAATTATAGAATTGCTAGGTCAAACAGTAATTTAAAGATTCTGACACAAACTGTCAAATTGCTCTCAAGAAAGATTACACCAATTTATATTCCCCATACCAGCCATATCGTTCTAAAAGTCACTAACAAGTTAGGCTGAAGAAGGCCTCTCCAGACCAGGTAAATAAATTATGGCTCAGACTGACCCAGAACGGAGTAATATAAATGCAGTGATGTTTTAAAAAATTACTTAAATCTATACGTATGTATTCAAGTGGAAAATCATCCACTATATATTAAGTGAAAAGAGCGGACAGCAGAACAATGTGTACAGTATCATACAAATTATGTAAAAAGAAGTGTATCCGGATAGGTAGGCGGGTAAATACAGATACACCTGTATACGCATACAGTTCTGGATACCCCAGAAATGCAAGAATGGTTTAAAGTCTGAAAAGTCAGAGGAAGAAGTCATCTTATATCATTTTTTTAAAAAGAAACCACGGTGATATTTACTTTCATAATTAAAAAGAGTAAAACCCAAATTTCTTCCATTTCCAGAAAACAGAGTAAACACAGAAGAGATGAAAGGTCGGCACTGGCCAGGACGCGGAACGACAGGAATACACGATGCTGGTGGAAATATAAATTGGTACAACTCTGAAAAACAATTTGACGTTACCTGCTACAGGCGAAGTCGCACACACCCTGTGACCCGGCAATCCCTCTCCTAGATACCCGAGAAATTCTTCTTCATGTGCCCCCAAACCTACTGAGCCGTCTGCAAGATAAGGAGTTTGCACCAGAATGTAAACCAGCTACTTCACTAATAAGTACACTGTTTAATTCAGCTGTCTTTTTCCCCCCATGGCAAGGTTTATTTGATTCAAAAAAGTAGCACATGGATTTAAATTCTGATGCAAGCTTATCTTGTCATGGATTGCCACCGGGAGCACCACTGCACTAGGAGAAATACCTAAATCAGCCACACGGCACCTTTAGAACAGTAAAAATCTGGTAACAGCCTGATTTGTGCAGCAACAGAAAAATGGATAAATAATTGGAATATAGTCATATAATTAATAACACAGTAAAAACGACTCAATTATTTACACACAAAAATACAGGCAAGTCTTGGAAACCTCACTGAGAGAAAAAAAGGAAATTAAAGAATACAGGGGCTCCTGGCTGGCTCAGCGGGAAGGGCATCTGACTCTTGATCTCAGGATTGTGAGTCCGAGCCCCGAGTTGGGTGTGGAGATTACTTAAAAATAAAATCTTAAAAAAAAAAAAGACGACAACGACGAAGAAGAAAAAGAAGAAAATACATGTTTTCATTTACATAAAGTTCAAAAATACCACACTAAACAATTTTATTGTCTAGAGGTATAAACAACATGATTTAGGAGCGCCTGTCTGGCTTAGTCAGTGGAGCATGCAACTCTTGATTGGGGCTGTGATCTTGTGATCATGGGGCTTAGTGCCCCATTCTGGGTATAGCGATTACTTAAAAACATTTAAAAAATAAAAATAATAATAAAACCTACGAGGTGGGCACACAAGTATACGTTATTTTTATCAGTTACATCTTACGCATATACCATAAACATAATTTTATATGTGACTGAATGCTTAGTAAACAATTTTTTTAATTGGATGAAATCACCAATGCTCCTCCCTTACACCTAGCCCCTTGGTGGGCTCCAGTTTACCTGATAGCTGGGTGTCACAGAGTACTGAATTCCCGTGGCTGACTGCATGGTCTCAGACACTGCTTCATATACAGGAGGGGCAGGGGCAAGTACCCGGTGCTGGTGAGGAAAAGCCTCTGTGCTACCAGGGATCCGACGCTGCTGGGCCGCATACACCGGTGACTCCTGGTCATCCAAACGTCGCTTCATTCTGCGCTCATGCTCAGGAATGCACTACAAAACCTGCAGAAACCAAAAGCATGGACATGCAAACCAAATTAGCACTCCAATATGTGTACAACTTAGATCGAGAGTCAGATGCTCTACAGGCTGAGCCACCCAAGTGCCCCTGATGTGTACAACCTAGGACCAGTCACCCAAATTCATAAGTTCAACTCCCAGAACCAACTCCCTACTCCACACTGGCAATGCGATCACTGGCTAGTTTAAGTGCACGACTGCACACACAGCCCCCACTAGACAGCGTTCCATAACCAAAAGACAGAAACGTAAATAATAACAGTCTGAATTTGGGACTACACCGTTGAAAAATAACCTTCAATTTAAAAACATAAAAACACAGCTTTCTTTTCTTTCTTCTCTAGTTTTCTCCTCAAATGCCATCATTCCTAATATTAATTACATATTTACATGCTACAAAAACATTCAAGTGCTTCTTCGTAACTCCACTCAAAACCTAGTACTATAATTGTGGTCTCATTTTAAAAATATCAACTGAGAGCACCAGGCCAGGAGAAGGAGGACAGTGTGTTCTAGACTTGCCGATTTAAGGGGCTATGTACATTTCAATAACTTCCTCATTCCGAGTAGTTTGTTTCTCCGATTATAAAATGAGAAGGTTGGAAAAGATCATTTCTAGGATTTCTTCTGACTCTAACGTTCCTTAACACTGAGGAGATTCCAGGGTCCCTTCTGATAGTCCCCTCTGGAAGGACTCTTTCCTTCCTGCAGGATGCAAACAGTCTAGTAATACTCCGGCTGGGTATCCAGTCTGTTCTTTTCAGGGCTTTCCCAACATCTACAAGCTTCTTCTAGGTAGGGTCCTTTAAACTTTGTCTGCATTGCCCACAGTCCTATCACAGACACTCAAATGCTGACCACGTAGAGGGAAAGAATAACAGTAAGAGTTAACATAGTAATAGTATATCTGGGGTGCCTGGGCAGCTCAGTCGGTTAAGAGTCGGACTCTTGGTTTTAGCTTGGGTCACGATCTCACAGCCATGGAACTGACTTCTTCATCAGGCTCTGCACTGACAGCACAGAGCCTGCTTGAGATTCTCTCTCTCCCTCTCTCTCTCTCTCTCCCAAAATAAATAAACTTTAAAAAAATGGCATATAATGAATCCCAAGCACCAATCTACACAATTTACAAATAACATTATAATCCCCACAACAACTCTGTAAGCAAGGTGCTGTCATTCTCTATTTTGTAAACGAACAAACTGAAATACAAAGATTAAGTAAACTGCTCAAGGCTGCACAGCTAACAGGCAAAGCTGGAAGAGCAATTCGCCAAATCTGCCTCCGAAGCCTGAATTCTTAGCCACTTCACTATCTCCTCTCTCTCACAGAAGAAGAAATAAAGGAAGAGGAGTCCCTTTACTTCTTTAAGACACACTCGCACTGAGCAACTTCAGCTTTCTTTAACCGCTCCCACACTAGGCTCATTCATCCTTTCTTCAGCCTCAACAAAGCAGGAAAGTTTTGCAGCATTCATTCATTCAATTAGCAAATTCAGGGAGCAGATATGAAGGTGCCAGGTGCCGTATAAAAACTAGTTGGGAAGACCATATATACCCTCACGACCATATATACCCTCAAAGAAATATAAAGTAAAATGTTAACTTACCCCAAAGCAACAGGTAAAGACTAAAAGAGAATGATGATATTGAGTGTGGGTAAGGGTATAGGAAAATACTACTTTAGAAGTTTTAAAATTGGTATGGACTATTTGGTTGGCAACTTGCGGCAGCCACTGATTTTTTAAATTACGTTTAAAATGGGGCAGGGGCACCTGGGTGGCTCAATCGGTTAAGTGTCCAACTTTGGCTCAGGTCATGATATTACAGTGTGAGTTCGAGCCACGTCTGGCTCTGTGCGGACAGCTCAGAGCCTGGTGCCTGCTTCAGATTCCATGTCTCCCTCTCTCTCTCTGCCCTTCCCCAGTTCGCACTCTTGTCTCTCTCTCTCAAAAATAAATAAACATTAAAAAATTTTTAATTTAAAATGGACATACCCTCTCACCTAGCAATTTCACTTCTAAGTACCTTATACATCTGCCAATTATATTTACTGCAGCGAAGTAAGAAAAATCTAAATGCCTATCAATAACTGAATAAACTTGATACATCGATATTAGGAAAACTATGTAGCAATTAGAAAGACTGGGGTTCCTCTACAAAGAAAGCCCTCCAAAACATACTAATAAGTGAAAAGAACAAGCTACAGAATATATACAGTGTGATCTCAACACCCACACACTATGTACTCTTAAGATTTGTGCATTTCATTGCAAATTTTACATCAGAAGGAAAAAGCTATAAACAAATACTAAACTCTAAATAAGGATATGCATGCTCCAGTAATTAGGTGAAAATGTACTAATGTTTGAAACTTACTTTGAAGAAACTTACTTACATCAAGAACTTAGTTTGGATTAATAGATGGAGGAATGGACAGATGGCTATATGGCAAAGTACTGTAACAATGGTAATGTAATATCTAAGTAGTGTATACACAGGTACTCACTAAAAAATTCTATAATTTTGTTGTATATTTGAAATTGTTCTTAATAAAATTCTGAGAGGAAACGCTAACAATACAAACCAGCTCATGAGTGCTACAAGTACTACAAATTTGGAAAGGAGTAGAAATGTGTATACTAGGGGAAAAAAAACTCTACACAGAAGGTAAATATTTAGTTATATGTTGAAAATCAAGGATGAATTAGGGCATAGCAGGTATACAGGATGAGATTAAAATATTACAGTAACTTGGTACGTACAAGCATAGAGAGCTATTTACAGTCTTTGACATTTCATTTATTCCACAAATAATTCCTGAGAACCTACACGAGCCAGACCCTGAGCTTCCTGCTGGGGCGCCAGCACTGAACAGGACAGATTTCCCGCCCCACAACAACCAAGTCTTCCAAACAGGACTGTACAAGTCACTGCGCTCCTCCCAACAGTCCTGTCAGATGGGCACACCCAAAACTCTATTTAGAGGGAAAACGATACTCCAAGAAATTAAGTGACTTGTTCAAGGTCACACGGCAAGAGGCTAGACTTTCCTTGGAATACATGACCAATCTGGGGTAGAAATACTGGACAGACAATAGTAACCTGCCTGCAGAGAAATTCCAGACTATAAAGTATCGGAATGCCAATAATGGAGCCACAGACGCAAAGCTACTTTCAAGCCCTGCTTCAGCTAACGTGATTTTCATCTGCCACTGTGGTCTCCAACTGTTCCAGATTTGGGGCTTACGCTGTTAGAACTCCAGTCTATGAAGACAGAATTTAAACAAGGAAAAAAGCACTTTGAGAGATAGAAACTAGTGAAGAAAGACTAATGTGAACAATGGCAGCACAACACTAAAAAGTCATCTGGCCACGTGTTAGGAGAAAAAGTGGGAATAGCTCCATGTCATCATGCAAAGAAACCATAATGCCCAAAGAAAGCAAGCAGAGCAGGGTAACTGTGATACTGCAGGGCAGTCTTCGGGGCTAGGGTAGAACAACTGGGGACAGCGAATGTGTCACACTTCAGACAAATTTAAGAAAGGCAGAGGTAAAAGCTAACCCTTTCTGAATGATAAAAATAAAACTCATTTTTCTAGTTCTACAACCTGAAATGTCTTCATTCACAGTGAAAAGTTGGCCTCCTAGAAACCCAGACAGTTCTCCATGATTATTTAAATCCAAATGGAAAATCCAACTTTAAAGAATCTTATCTTTTCATTTAGATTAAATTTCACCAATTAGCTTAAACAGAGACAATGGGATTATTTTAGTCAAGATAAGCCTAAAGTAGGAAAGTGTAATCAACAAACCAAACTACCCTAGTATGGAGGCTTTTAAGTATACAATACTTTGTTTTTGAAATTTTTAAATTTATGGTTGACTCTTTAGTATCTCTTAATTTTGTATTGTTATCTTGAATTAGACACATTTTTAAGTTCCTTTACTTATGTAATAATAAAAAAAGAACCCTCTGAAATTATTCTCTTATTGATGGTCAGCATCACATAAAATCACATTAAGATGCGTCCGGTCAGTTTACATCAATAAATATCGTGGAAAAATAGAAAGTTTCTTTTTTTTTTATAATTTTAACGTTTTTATTTTATTTTTGAGAGACATAGAGACAGAGCGTGAGCGAGGGAAGGGCAGAGAGAGAGGGAGATACAGAATCTGAAGCAGGCTCCAGGCTCTGAGCCATCAGCACAGAGCCCGATGTGGGGCTTGAACTCGCAGACTGCGAGATCATGACCTGAGCTGAAGTCGGCCGCTTAACCAACTGAGCCACCCAGGCGCCCCAAAAGTTTCTTTTTAAAGGCAAAGAAATTCTTTTCAAAGCATAAAGTGAAATGTCTACCTCAAAACCTGTCCAAATCCACTTCTGGATTTAAATCTGCTGGGAAATGAAAAGTATCCCAGAATAAATGAAAAAGGCAATCTATTTAGATTTCCCATTTCACACAGAAATTAACAACCCATTCTTAACACGCCACAAATCTAACATCCAAGCCTCCCCGAACTCAGTTTTACATTCTTCTTCTAATGATGTGAGCCCCAACCCGGAAAATTTGCCCCCAGGGCACATTTGGCAATGTCAGCAGACATTTTTGGTTGTCACAGTTAAGGCATCTCATGAATTCCCAAACATGCTACAATGTACAGAATAACTCCCCACGACAAAGAATTATGCGGCCAAAATATGAACAGTGCCAGGCTGAGAAACCTGGAGCTAGTTAATGACAACCCCATTTAGCACATCCCTTTTATGAGCTTTGGTGGAATTATGTCATACTGTGGTATGACAACAATTTTTACCAAGGTAGCTGAGAATAGGCATCTTGGTTGTGCAAAAGATATCGCTGCTTTATGACATGTGATTCACCTTGAACCCTCGGTGTATCAGAAAAAACATATCATTTACCATTTGAGTGAAAAGCAACTTTATTAGAAACCTTAGCAAGAATTTAAATAGCAAATCCAAAATTTTATTCCCTATTTTCCTGGTTTCGAAGATAGAAATATCCCAACTAGGCAATATTCTTTAAAGTGCAACTGATTAGTCATCGACTATCATGCATGAAGTTGGAACACAGCCATTCTATAAATCTGTAAATTCTGATTCCAGATACATCTCTAATAAAGTTCTAGTTTATCATCACTAATGCTACACGATGACATCTTTTCTTTTTCATCACCAAACACAGTATTTTGAAGAGTAAGTCTTAATTTTGTTAAAGAGGAGACAATCATGTTCTTTGCTCCATAACTGCAAGCATTCTCAGTTTTAGGCTAGTAAATATCAATCAGAATGACCAATCCAGAGGAGCCTGGGTGGCTCACTTGGTTAAGCACTGAATTCCTGATTTCAGCTCAGGTCATGATCTCATGGTTCATGAGTTTGAACCACATACCAGGCTCTATGCTAACAGTGTGGACCCTGCTTGGGATTCTCTCTCTCTCAAAATAAATAAACATTAAAAAAAAGGGGCACCTGGGTGGCTCAGCTGGTTAAGTGTCCAACTCTCAATTTCAGCTCGGGTCATGATCTCACCATTCATGAGTTTGAGCCCTGCACTGGGCTCTACACTGACAGTGTGGAGCCTGTTGGAATTCTCTTTCCCTCTCTCTCTCTCTCTAAAATGAATTAATTTAAAAAAAAATTTTTTTAACGTTTTTATTTTATTTTGTGAGAGACATAGAGACAGAGCGTGAGCAGGGGAAGGGCAGAGAGAGAGGGAGACACAGAATCTGAAGCAGGTTCCAGACTCTGAGCTGTCAGTACAGAGCCCGACGCGGGGCTCGAACTCACAGACTGTGAGATCATGACCTGAGCTGAAGTCGGCCGCTTAACCGACTGAGCCACCCAGGCGCCCCTAAAAAAAAATTTTTAAATGCTCAATCTAATGATGTGTTTTCATTTCTATATCCTGTTTCCTTCCAATCACCTCTGTACACTTGTAAGTGCATGTGTCCACTTACAAGTTAGTTTTGGTGCATGAACATCCTAAAAGAATACACTCATAAGCCCTTTTAGCAGACTGAAATAGCTTTGATTCATGTTGAAATACTTCGTTTCAAAGTCCTTCCTGCTGAACAACTACCTGGAAGAGGACACCATTATTTCTCCCCGCCCACCCCACCCCCGAAATACTTAGGGCACTCAGAAAGTCTTCCGTCTGAGAAAACTCATCATATTGTCATCTAAAGACTACACCGTCTACAAACTGGCTCCCCATCAATTTCACCGTCATCATCCCAGTCTAGCTCGTTACTGCCTGCTGGACTGCGTTTGTCTACTAGCTCCTCCAGTGGCTGCATGGCGTCTTCCTCTGTTAGTTTTCCTCTCTTTGCCATTACAGGGGGGAAAATTATGGACTCCCAAAGGTATTTACCAAAAGCTAAGCTTTAAAAAGTTGTGAAAATAGTGTAAGAAATGGTCATATATCCTTCACCCAGATTCCCCATTTGCTAACGTCTTACAGAATGTTTAAGACGGCATCTCCCAACTTCTTGTAGACTTTCTTGAGAGATGCTGTAATGCTTCAGGCAGAGCAGTAAGAAAACTGAAATGTAATAGTGATGATTTATTTTACCACTGCATTATCCTTCTAGGCAATGCCATCATTCTTCCCTTTTCTTATGATTTAGGGTTTTTTTTAGCAAAGTTGGGAATAAGTGATGAGCAATGATTAAGTATTTCTTAGGATGATGAAATACCAAAATGTTTCAAACTATAAAAAAATGAAGATCATTAAGATCCATAATATAGGTTGGAATTATAAATGGCAATAGCTAAAATGAGTTTATTACATTAAAAAGAAAATAAGTAAATTCTTTGTTCTTTCAAAGACCTACAATAAGGAATAAAAGTTAAGAAATATAACCTTTACAGGTAGTTAGTACTGTTTAAAAAGAAACTCAAAGAGGCACCTTGGTAGCTCAGTTGGTTAAGCGTCCAACTTCGGCTCAGGTCATAATCTCATGGTTTGTGGGTTCGGGCCCCATGTCGGGCTCTGTGCTGACAGCTCAGAGCCTGGAGCCTGTTTTGGATTCTGTCTCCCTCTCTCTCTGCCCCTCCCCGACTTGTGCATGCACACGCGTGTGTGCACTCTCTCTCTCTCAAAAATAAATAAACATTCAAATAAAAAGAGGAAGCATTGTAAAGAATAGGACTTGAGACAGTTAAAGGGACAGGTAGGGACAGTAGATGTGTCACTTACCTTATCCTGCCTTTATCCTATTAGCTATAGGTGTGTCCCCACCCAGGCATGGGCACATACACCTTTAACCAGCTTTGTCTCCTCCACTGTGTGCAGCATGTGGTCTTGTCTATGGCAGAAATCAAATCATTTACTCCTTCATGCATGCACCCTCTAATATTTATTGAGCACATACTATGTGGCAGGGGTTGCTCTAGGAGCTGAGGATACAGCAGTAAACCAAACGAAAATCTCCTCCCTCACGAAGTTTACGTTTTAGTGGGAGAAAAGACAATATACAAAGTGCTCAGAATACTAGACAGTGACAAGCACTAAGAAGAAAAAAAAGAGAGGGGTTTTTGAACTTTTACATAGGAATGATCAAAGAATACCTCGCTGACAAGGTAACTTTTGAGTAAAGGAAGTGAGGAGCTAGCCATGTGGAAATCAGTAAGGAAGCTTTACAGGTGGAGGGAACAGGAAATGCAAAGACCCCGAAGCATACATGTGCTTGATAGTTTCCAAGAACCGCAAAAAGGCCGCGTAACTGGAACAGAATGGAGGGAAGACAGACCGGTAGCAAATGAAGTTAGAGAGGTAATGGGGGTGGGGGCAGTAGGTAGGGAGCATATCCTGTTTGCTCCCAGAAGCCATAATAAGGGCTCAAGCTTAAAAATCAGACTGAGGGGCACCTGGGTGGCTCAGCTGGTTGAGCGGCCGACTTCGGCTCAGGTCATGATCTCACGGTCTGTGAGTTCAAGCCCCGCGTCCGGCTCTGTGCTGACAGCTCAAAGCCTGGAGCCTGCTTCAGATTCTGTGTCTTCCTCTCTCTGCCCTTCCCCTGCTCATACTCTGTCTCTTTGTCTCTCAAAAATAAATAAACGTTAAAAAAAAACTCAGACTGAAATGGGAAGCCATTGGTGGCTTTTAAGCAGAAAAATGACATGGTCTGAGTTAGGTTTTAAGAGACTCACTTGGGGAGCACCTGGGTGTCTCGGTCGGTTAAGCATCCAACTCTTCCGTTCAGGTCATGATCTCACAGTTCGTTATTTAGAGCCCCCAGTCGGACTCTGAGCTGACAGTGCGGAGCCTCGTTGGGATTCTCTCTTTCTCTCTGCCCCTCCCCTGCTAGCACGCTTTCTCTCAAAAAATAAATAAACTTTAAAAAGTAAATAAATAAAAGACTCACTTGGATTGCTGTGCTAAGAACAGAAGGAAGAGGGGGTAAGAACCAAGAGGGAACAATTAAAGTAACGGAAATAATCCGAGCTAGAAATGTAGCTGCGTTCCCTGCCATAGCCGGGAGTAGGGTGGTAGCGGTGGTGGCATCAAGTATCAAATTCTGGACAGTATTTTGAATACAGAGCAAACAGGATTTGTTGAAGACCAAATATGAAAAAGACAGAAAAAGAGAAGACAATGCCTATTAAATATCCAAGAGGGAATATGAAGGGGGCCACCGGTTATGCTTACCTACAGTACAGGGGAGAGAGCCCCAGTTAAAGAGGTTTGGGAGTTACCAGCATTGTTCGGGTTTTAGGAAGGTAATTCTCCTTAATTAAGCGCATTCACACTTCTGCACCAAGTGAGACAGCCTAACCCAGGCTGTGGCCCTTAATTAGTTGTGGAACCAAATCTACCAAAAACGAAACAAAAATTCTTGCATTTCAGAGCTGCAGATTAGGGATTACAGGCCTGTGTATCCTTCAGTAGCCCACAAGCCAGCAAGCCCCGCCTTGGAGGATAGCCTCGGGACCGAAGCAGTGCCCTCAGCCATGATGCTCTGAGCGCAAATAACATGCCGCCAGGCAACACAGAAAGGCGTGGGGAACAGGAAAGCAAAAGAAGGGAGGGGCAAAAAAGAGAGGTTTGCCTTAGAAACTGCTACTAATAAACGCTTAACTTTGAAGCCGGTTGCAACTAAACAGAAGTAGCCTCTAGTGAACAAAACTTAAAATGCAGTTAGAGTTCAGTTTGTATACTTTTTATCACCTACTGTGTGCCGATCTTCTCCTAGGCACTGAGGCCATCACGAAAAGTTAAGTCCCAGTCTAGACGGACTGTCGTTGGTGCAGCTCTCGCTGAGGAAAACCAGTTGCCCCACAAACGTGTAAAAACAAAAACCTCTATGCATTTGGTCATAGATGACAATAAATCTCACTAGCCATGTCTTTTGGAGAAAAAGGCCCAAAAAGAAAATTACGTAGTTAAAGGAAACCAAGGTCTTTTGCTGTTTTTAATGTGTTGTTAAAAGACGATGAAGACGGGTACTTGTCGGGGCGGCTGGGTGGTGCAGTCGGTTAAGTGTCCAACTCTTGATCTCAGCTCAAGGTCGTGACCTCACAGTTTGTGACTCTGAGCCCCACACTGGGCTCTGCACTGACAGCACGACACCTGCTTGTGATTCTCTGTCTCCCTCTGTGCCCCTACCCCGCTCTCTCTCTTAAAAATAAACAAACATTTAGAAAGAAAAAAAAAAGACAGGTAATTTTCTAAAGACAATTAGAATTCATAGTTAATAAGAGGGGCACCTGGGTGGCTCAAGTCATTCGAGCACTGGACTCTTGGACTCTTGATTTTGGCTGGGATCGCGTTCCCAGGGTCGTGGGATTGAGCTGCGAGCTGGGCTCCGCGCTGAGTGTGGCACCTGCTTGGGATTCTCTCTTTCTTTCCCTCCCTCTTTCTCTCTCTGCCCCTCTCCTCCACTCACGCACTCTCTCTAATTATATATATATATCTCTCTTTCTAATTAAAGAAAGAACGAACGAAAGAAAGAAGGAAAAAGAAAAGGTGGCATGAAACAAAATTCTTTGAAATACTGGAAAGAACAGAACGTAACAATGACAGAATGACAGAATCCAAGTATGCTGCTGGATAACCTTAACCTCAACAAAAGACAAACATCCAGAATTATTTATTAAATCTGTAAGGAGATAAAAATCCTACAGATATGACTTGTACTACTCACTTATTGAGGTAGAAACAAGAAGACATGTGAAGGAAAAGTATTATGAAGCAACAGCTGACCACATTAACATATCCTGAGCTTGACAGGGTAGCAGTAACATATGTGCCAAGTCCATAATTTCTTCACTATCATTCTTAAATACCTTCCAAAGCAGCGGAAGCAATCAGGTCTGCAGACTGAAGAGAATAGGATTCACAAACTCTGGAAGACACTACAATTCACGTGCTAATTTCACCACAATGCCACCCTTTCTAACACCCCACGGCACTTTCTGGGAGTACTCTGAGATGTCTAAGGCCATTCATTCAATAACCACTTCAACTGGATCTATGATTTCAGACTTCTCCCTCCTGTTGCTCATTCAGTGTCCTCTCTTCCTCCACCCCAAAGGTAGGCTCTCCTTCCTCTGAACTCCTTTCAGCTCTTTGTACTTGACTCTTATGGCACTCAAGCTAAACTAATATGTAGTAAAATTTACCACGTGTATATTTGCCTTTCCCTCTAAGAATGTAGTAAACCTTTCCGGGACAAAGACGCTTCCTGTGTCAGCCCAGAGCTATTTAAGAAGGTGGTCAACAAACGGGTGTGGACTCTATTTCCCTCTAGAATCTGAGTCCCAATTTTTTCCCTTTTGAGGGAAAAAGCACACTGCTGGTTCCTCAAAAAATTAAACACAGAATTACCGTATGATCTAGCAATTCTACTTCTGGGGATATACCCAAAAGGATTCAAAGCAGGTACTTGAAGAGATATTTATGCTCCCATGTTCACCACAGCATTATTCACAATAGCCAGCAGGTGGAAACAACCCAAATGTCCACTGACACATGAATAAAACAAAAGATGATATATACATGTAATGGAATATTATGCACTGTTAAAAAGGAAAGCAATTCTGACACATGCTACAACATGAATGAACCCGGAAGACATCATTCTAAGTTAAATAAGCCAGACACAGAAGGACGAATACAGCATGATTCCCCTTACATAAGGTACCTAGAGTAGTCAAACTCACACAGACAGGCTGTTGCTAGGGGCGGGGGAGAGATTTAAAGGGGCTATACTGCATGTACTGAATGTCACTGAACTGTACACTTAAAAATGGTTAAAATGAGGGCGCCTGGGTGGCTCGGTTGGTTGAGCATCCAACTTTGGCTCAGGTCATGTTCTCACGGGTTGTCACTTCGAGCCCCACATAGGGCTTGCCGCTGTCAGTGCAGAGCCCACTTCAGATCCTTTGTCCCGCCCCATCTCTGCCCCTCCCCCGACTGCACTCTCTCAAAAATAAAATTAAAAAAAAAGTAAAATAAATAAAAATGGTTAAAATGGTAAATTTTTTATATATATTTTACCACAATTGTTTTTAAAACCACACTGCTCCTTCTCAGTTTACTCTCCTTAGACAAGACCTACAGTTGAGAGCATGGATCCGGGAACCAGAACGCCAGAGTTCAGATTCTAGTGTAGCTACTTATTCTCTGTGTCACTGTTTCCCGATCTTTAAAACATGGATTTCATAGTACCCACTAGGCAGGGTTATCATGAAGAATAAGTGGATTAATAAATGTACGGTGCCCAACTCAGCACCTGGGACATTATAAGGATTCAATAAATGAGAGTTATAAGTTAAGAAGACAGAGAATATAGTTTGAGAAAGCATTGTAAAGGACTTCACTAGGTTACTGAATGCCATGGACATAGTCTTTTAATTCTGACTAAAATTCGCAGCCATCTAACATCTGCCTTGCAAAGATCTCCAGTTATCTTGTCTGTCTGCACTGAAGATGTAAACAGGACTATGCTTTGCCAGGAATCTGATGAAATTAATACATACCTCTTTCCTTACACAGGTAAAAAAAAAAAAATCTTACTCCTTAGGTGAAATCTTCTTAATTACAAAATGCCAATCTATTCAGAGTCTTTAACTCTGGCAAAACTATAATGTGTGTGTATGTGTGTATGTCTCACAGATATTTGAAGAGATAAGAAGCATTTATGAAAACTTTCCTAACAATATATCTAGGTTCTTACTTGAATCCTCACAGCCGCGGTGGGACTCCTGACCCTGGTGCACCAAGAGACCACATATTCTTTAAGGACGGGAATTAGGTGTCCCATGTTTCCCAACAGACAGCATCACAAATGGTAGAAATAACCATGTTGACTAAACCTTCCCCCATGGTAAATTCTCCACTATGTTCCCTCCCTTTGTCAGTTTATGCATCAGAAAAAAAACACTCAGGTTTTGTCTCCACAGCAGTTCTAATACAGTGACCATTACTCAAATGGAAAAGCTACCTTTGCCATTACTACTTCCTTAACTGAGATTTGAGACCCTCTTCACATGAGTATAGCACAGGGTACCAAGCTCTCAGTCCCAAATGAGCAAAGCACAAATCTAAGAGCTTAACTTCAGTTCAGATTATTCCAGAGGGCTTGCTCAGATAATAGTCCATAAATATATACATTCCTTCCATTTTTATTTTCTCATGAAAAATATAAAAAATACGTTAAGTGGGGCACCTGGGTGGCTCAGTCAGTTAAGTGGCCGACTTCAGCTCGGGTCATGCTCTCACGGTCTGTGAGTTCGAGCCCCGTGTCGGCGGGCTCTGTGCTGACGGCTCAGAGCCTGGAGCTTGCTTCGGACTCTGTGTCTCCCTCTCTGTCTGCCCTTCCCTTGCTCACGCTCTGTCTCTATGTCTCTCAAAAATAAAATAAAAACGTTAAAAAAATTAAAAAACAAACGTTAAGTAATTTCTCTTAAGAGAATGAACCAAGTCAGAGCAAAAACTTCATGTAAAATAGTTCATTAACAATGAAATGTCCTAAGGCAACTCCCCAACACAGGTCAGAGGGCAATGCTACCAAAGTCACATACACAAAGCTACACTAGTCCTCGACTTCACTCTCTCTCTCTCTCTCTCTGTAATAAAACAGGGCAAGAGCACTGTATTTTAGAGAATATAAATAGAAAGTGGTCTAGATGTTCTATCAGAATTGCATTAAAACCAGAAGAGATTTTTCAAGAACACCTATAGTTACCTAAATTGTAACTTATTTCTTTGTGAAATTAAGCTTACATAGCAGAACCATCTGTACACTGAAAACGGTCAAAAATGCAAGAATCAGGGGCACCTGGGTGGCTCAGTTGGTTAAGCGGCCGACTTCAGCTCGGGTCATGATCTCACGGTCTGTGAGTTCGAGCCCCACATCGGGCTCTGTGCTGATGGCTCATCAGAGCCTGGAGCCTGCTTCAGATTCTGTACCTCCCTCTCTCTCTGCCCTTCCCCTGCTCACACTCTGTCTCTATGTCTCTCAAAACTAAATAAACATTAAAAAAATGCAAGAATCAAAGAAATCAGAGTATTTTATTTAGTCTGAGTTTTTTTTTTTAATCACCATCCTTTATCAACGGATCATTTTAAGTAGTAAAATGTAAACCCAACCCTCCCTTCTCTAAATTTCAGCCGTATCAAGACTTCTGGCTAACTGGGTTTGAAGTCCTAAGGCACCTAAACAGTGGACAAGTCTAACTACCCACCACCCTATTGGCTCCAAGGAAGCCCCGCCCCGTACAGCCACAGCAACTGAACATTCAAGGGAACTCCAAGAAAGGTTGTCCCCGGCCACATTTCAAGTCTCTGAGGACTCTCCACCCCTCCCCCCACCATCACCGCTGCGGAAGCATGGTCACAGCATGAGCAGCCACTTCACCGCAGACTCCAACGAAAGGACCTTGAGCACCTCGCCCCAATAATTACAGTCCGGGGGGAGTGGCGGTGACCATGCTCCCACTCTTCAAGGCTACATGGTGCCATCTACGCTGCATGGTACTAAGCAGAGACAACAGCTCTGGCACCAGGCCCTCCTGCCCTAGGCAAAAGGCATGGCCGAGCCACAAGAGTAAGTCCTGACACCTCCGCAGCTCAGAGTCGGCGGGAGCCCCTCCCACCCTGCGGAGACGTAGGGCGGGGCAGATCTGGGCGCCGCGACTCCCAGCCAGACCGGACAGCGGGCTTTCCCGAACCCCGCCTCATTTGCCAAGGAGGCGGAAACCAGAGGGAGGGGGAGACGGCCAGGAGGAGTGGCATCACGGCTCTGTACGGCCCCTCCGGCCAACCGGATCCCGAGAAGGCGGAGGAAAGCCGACTTCACGCCCCCTCCCTGCCGCGCCCCGAAGCCACACGCGGGAGACCCCTTGCCCGTCCCCCAACCCCAGCATGCCAGTGCGCGGCGGCCCGGCCGAGGCCCCGCCCACCTCGGGAGGACAGGCGGGGTGGTCCACCGCAAACAGCACTTAGCCAGGGCCGGCCCCGCCCCTTTCTCCACAATCGCACGCGCGCGCCGGCCCCGCCCCTGAGCGGCGGCGCGAGAGCCCGCCCCCTCCGCGCGCACCGGGACTACGCTCTCCTCCCCCTCCCGCACGAAGATCTACCCCGCTCCGCCCCCCACCCCCCTCACACATCCACACACCTCCCGCCCGCCTGCTCTACGGGAAGCCGAGGAGGTCAGCCCCCCCTAAAAATACACACCCTCGAGTCTGGTGTTACCCGCCACTAGGCTCCCCGCCCCGACCCCGGCCCGGCGTGCTCTCACCGCAAAGCTGCTTCGGCCGCTCCTCACTGCGTGTCCCTCTCGGCGTGAGCCTTGGGCTCAGCAGGGAGGCCCCGAGAACGGAGCAGGACACAGGCCCGCCGAAGCGGACTGGCAGCCTCCTCTCCGCTAACGAAACGGTCACAGGCCCCGGTGCCCAGACTGGGAAGGAGGGAGGGAGGGAGGGAGGGAAACTCCGAGGGGGAAAGGGGAGGGGGGGAAAGATGGAGAAACCGTCTCCGCCGCCTCTACCGCCGCGGCCGCTTCTCTGTTACCCGGGAAATCCCGCCCACTCCCCCGGCCCGCCCCGCAGAGGGAAGACTCAACTTCGCTCCACCACAGGCCGTATTATCCGCCCGTCAAAGATTTGACCAATCCTTGCGCCCTGCTTGCCGGCTGCCCGCCCCTTCCCCCTCTGCTGAGGGGGGGGAGAGCCGCTCACCTTCTCCACGCCCCTATTGGCGGGGAGCTTCCCTAACTCAACCCCGCCTATTGGAGACGAATTGCTGAATCCCACCCCCCAGCCTCAACACTATTGGAGGAAACAGGGGAGCTCTTCACGTCTCATTGGAGGACTCCACACATCCCGCCCCGTGCGGTCTCAGCCACAGGCCCAACAAGTCGGCTCCCGCCCTCGCCGGTCATCGCATTGGAAGGCTACCCCTGGCTCTCTCGCTGCCCCAGGAAGGTAAGTAACCGATGTGGGGTAAAATGTCCGTAAGTGAGACAGGCCCCGCCCCCAACTATCCGATTGGATATATCGGCGCCGGTAGGAGCCTCCATTGGCGAGGACGTCCGTCTAGGAAGAAGCTGACTCCGCCCCGCTCTAGGAGGCTGAACCTTAGCAGTCCTTTTGTGGAATGTTTACACTAGAGACTGAAGTGCAGAGAGTTCCAGGGCCCGAAACAGGAGGGGGCGCGGAGCTCGGCAGCCGGGATCCGATGCCCTGCGGCTTGAAAGGGAGAGCCAGCAGTACTACCACCGTGGAGGACCCCCTTACCAAAATAGAGAGAGAAAAGGAACCTCGTCCTATCCAGTTCTTTCTTTACAACTTAACATTTCTGCACGCTGCCTACTTGTAAACACAAATATCCGGAGCAACCGCATCCGTACAGCTTTCAGTACGAACAGAATTAAGGGCTGGAGACTAAAGCTGAAAAAATCGCCCCAGTGGTTGCCAGCCCGCAGTCAGGGGTGGCTGCACACTTCTAACACCGACAATTCCTAAACTTGAGTATGCAGTCCTAAGAGGGCGGAGATAACCAAAATGAAGGCAGGGCCCTCACAGCCACCGCCCTGGCAAGCCTCCGGAAGGCGGAGCGTGAGGTGTAAGGCATTTGCGATCTCCGGGATAGATCTGTAGGCACATTCAGACTCGAACTGAAGGAGACCAAACAGGCCACGGCATAAATGAACCTTCACCCCACACTTCATATAAAGAATAAAAACTCCAGGGTTAGTGACAAAAGATAAGAACGGCTATTCACCTACTCTTTTGGCCAACAGGATTAATGGCAGTTCCTAGGCCTTCTCTATGTAGAGTATAATGCTTCAAACATACAAAGTGTTTGCAGTGCCTAACTTACTTCTATTTTACCAAAATCGGGTGGAGAACGGTCGTTGGCCCTGCTTTGGGGGGCGCTCAAGGAGCGCCAGGAAAGGAGGAGGCGGGACTAGAGTTTTCCCGCTCTCTAGCAAAAAGGCTACTCCCCCAAGAGAGCCGTGTCAGTCCCCAAGTGGCAGGCCCCAGAGAACCCATTCCCAGGTCCTATCTTGTCCTCCCTCCGCAACCCAGCGGAGTCGGCAGAGAAACCAGCGCTGGCAACAGGTGGGCCTGACTCCAAGGATGGCTTCGAGCCGCAAGGACAAAGCAGTAAACTCGGAACTCCGTGAGTAGCTAACATGAGATCCAAGCCCTGCGTCAGGTCGGAGCTCTAAAAATAAGTCACACCAACTGAAGCGACCCTCGGGCCAAACCTCTAGGAGGTTAGGAAGAAGCGGTACTTCAACAGAATTCTCGAGAGTTACCTTTCACTTTAGGCGGTCCCTTGCTCCCTGGAGCTGGGTGCCACATGACGCTCCCATCTGCACCTCAAGAACCACTTCGAATCCAAGGAGGATTGGGCCGTCCCCGACTTCTCTGTCAACAGGGGATGAACTGCTGTGGATCTTGCCTAAAGGCACCCAGGCCAATCTTAGGTTGCTCAGAATTTTAGATAAAGCCAACTAAGGACAGGCTGCCAGCGTCCGCATCGTTCTCAAGCTTAAGCTCTGGGCGATCTCCGGGAAATCAAGAGGCGCGGTGATAGCCAAGCCGCAGGGTCAGAACTTAATACTTGGCCGGGAAGGCCAGATCCTACCCACTCCTTCTAACCTCTGCAGAACCCCTGGAACCGAGGCCCTCCAAATCCACTCAGGCTGTCAACCTAACTTCATCACAAAGCTACCAGATCTCGAGCTTTAGAGAAATCATTGTGTGCCTTCTCCGCCCTCCTCACCACCGCCACCGCCGCCGCCACCACCCCGCCCCTTGCCAAGGACTCCAAACCCGGGACTTCCGGGCGGGAGGACAGTTCGAAGGAGCAAGGCGGGACTCACCCATGTGCGGAGCGCGCACACAGGCTAAGGAAGGGGCGGAGAAGAGAGGGTGGACTTCCCCTCCTCCTAGCTCACCCTGCGGGAGGGGGCGGGATTATCAGTCTCACCAATCAGGGGTGGGGGTGGGACCTTGCGCCTCACGTAAGCCGCAGGAATCCTCCCTCCGCCCTTCACGGAAAAAAAAATCCTAGCAACTTAAACTCCAGCCCGGCCTCCGATAGGCGGAGCTCAGGATAATGTCATCCAGTCGAGAACCGAGAAGGCAAAAAGGGAGTCTCGCCCGGCCAGTGGAAGACAAGAGAAGGCGGGCCCTCTGGAGGAGCCCGAGGTGGGTGGAAGAGAGAGGGAAAGGCCCCGCCCCTCAGCTCCCCTCCAGGCGGGTTGCACAAGCGGCGGCTGGAGTAGATAGTAAACAGGCTAGGCCAAGGAGTGGAGGCAGGGGCAGCCCGGCGCTCCGTGGGCCCGAGTCCGGGCCCCGGCACCTCCTCTCTCGGCTGCGCCCCGCCCGACCCTGGCGGTTAGCGCCGGCGCCCCGCCTTCCAGCCCGCGGCCGCCATCCCGGCTGACAGGCGCGCCCCCCGCGCCCCTCCCCGCCCGCTGATGCATTTCCTTTTCCCGATTCCGAGCGTGGAGACTGTTTTCCCAGTTTCCGACCTTCACTGCCCCTTTCAGGCCACCCCTTCGTGGGCGCGCTCACACGCCCGCGCCCCCCGCCCCCCCGCACCATCCGCGGGCGAGCGGCACGGCCGGGGGAGGGGAAGGGAGCCGCCGCGGCCGCCGCCGCCTTGGGGTGGGCGGGGAAGGAGGCAGCTCCATGTTTGCAAGGGGATCAGCTGGGGCCGCGGGTCGAAGCCGCCGCCGAGTTCCTGGAGGTTTTCCACACCCCCGGGCCGAGTTCCGCGCGGGCTCGCGGCCTGGCGGGTTCCGACGCGGAATGCTGGCTCTACTGCCACGGCCCGGGAGTTCGGAGAACACACACCGGCACGCGAGGCTAGTGCCCAGGCGCTAGGGGCTCTTTCCGGTGGCCTCCTCCTCCCCCGGCCGCCCCTCCCGCCAGTCCGGCGTTGCCCCCGCCCCCAGAGTCCATAACAACCGCGGCCCACGGCGCCCGCGCCTCTCCGGATCGCGCCCACCGCCCCCTCCTACAAGTTTGCGGACCGAAACAAAACCCTCCCGGCGGCTACCGCCCTCGCCCAGTACGGTTAGCGGGGAAAGCCGCGGGCTTCGGCTCGCTCGTTAACTCCAGCTCTCGACCAACTCCCGGCGCCGCGGGCTCAGTGGGCCTGGCCCGCCGGGCTCAGGCCGCCGCCCCCCTGCCGAGCCCGCGCGCCGCAGCCCGGGCTCAGTTCCAATCGGTGTACGGAATATCCCTTATTTTCTTCTTTACAATATTTTAAGGCATTCCAGGAGCGAGGTGGGGGGAAATCTTCCCCTGCCCGCCCCTTACCCAGTCCGCCGCCGAAACCTACCGAAACCGACTGCTCGGTGAAATAAACTAGGCAGCACGGCCGGCGCACTGGCGACCCCAGGCCTGGCCGTCCCCCTCCCCACGAATCCGGCCCGGCTTGGAAACACACACACTGGTGAGCGGGCGGCGCCAAGAGCTCTCCTTCCTGGCCTGCCCCGAGCCTCCCTCGGCCGCCGGACTCCGAGCCGCCCCTAGCTCCGTCCCGGGGCCCGCGGGGCCCGCACCGTGGCGGACCGGCCAGAGCGACTGGCCAACGAGCTAGCCCCCCAAACGCCTGAGATTGGGGAGACCAAATTAAAAGCAGCTGTTTAACATACCTTCCGAGCCAGGCGAGGAGTCCTGAATGGGGGGGAACGCCCCCCACGGGCCATTGGCTCCCCAGCGCTAGCGTCAGTCAGCCTGGGCACGCCTCCTCCCCTCGCTCCACCTCTTCCCCTTCATTGAACGCTCCCTCCCTCCAAAAACACATAAATAAATAAATTAAACTAGCCGCGAGTGGGAAGAGCATCCGTGGCAGAGGCCCCTGTTTCTCCAGCACTGCCGCTTCGAGTTTGAGACCCTAGGACTGGAGGGGGACGCGAGACTCCGAGATCCGCAGGGTGGACTGGGAGGAGGAGCTAGCGGAGCTACCCGGCCCCACTTCCTTCACATTCACACCCGGTTTGGAGCTGGGTAGGGGGAGGTTGGTAGGGACACCCTAGCGACTGGCTAGAACGTCCCCCGACTCCCCTGGCTGGGCAACCTAACCGTGTCCGGCCCATTCCGTTAGGCGGCTGCCTAAAAATGAATGGTGTAAGCGGGAAGTCCTGCGTTCAGGCAACAAGGCGCTTCTCTGAGCACCTACCGTGGGTGAGGCAGACACATTCACACCGCACCTGCTTCTGAGTGCAGTTACAGAGGCTGGATGAGATGCTCACTCTATACCCTTCGAGAGTAGACCTACTCGAGTTGATGCTACGGCGAGAGCTAAGTAAAGCAAGGCAGAAATGTAGGTATAAATAGACATTCATAGGAGCTCCGAGCAGGGACATTCTTCTAGCTGAGGAAAACTGGGAAAGTCTTCATGGAGGAGACGGCGCTCACATAGGATCTTAGAGCTTTCATCAGGCAGAAATGAAGGGGCAGGTAATGTTCAGCAACGGGCGAAAAGGGGTAAATGGAAAACATTATGAAGGACCTTTGAGTGTGGCTGTAGTCATGAAAATCATGGTTGGAAAGATGGAACCAAACAGCAGAAGACTTTAATACCTGGTTAAAATTTTTAGTCTTGCACAACACAATGTACAAGCAACATAATCCCAGGACTACAGGCCCAGAACTACGGTTTAAGATGGTCAACATCACAGTAGCTAGGCGGGTTCTGAGAGTAGTTGAGTGAGGGGTGCCTATCGGCAGCGAAGGCAGTGAACGACAAAGGCTGTCACGAATCCTGGGTTTGGAGACAACAGAGGTACATCTTCTGGTGGGAGGGGTAGGTGATGGAGCCAAAAGAAAATTCCTTTTCTCTCCCCCAGTCACCCAATGCAGAAAGCCTTGCCTACTTTCAGTAGCCCTCAAGCCAAAAGCTCTGGCTCGGCTCCTTCCCTGAATCATTTGCAATGTTTGTCCTAACTTTCAGCCAGAAGTCGAAAGATACCCTACGTATCTGTGCTCAACAGAGCAGAGCCCGGGGCTGAGTACACAGAGTGAGCAAGAAAGACCTATTGACTGAGGCATCGAGGAAAGGACGTGAGCGTGTGGCCAGTGTGGGGTGTGCAGAACGCGAAGGGCCTTAGAGTCTCGTGGGCAGAGTGGGACGATGCCAGTTAGGCTGCCCAACAACTCAGGTGAGAGACGTAACGAGGACTTGACCAGAGCGGTGGCAATAGGAAGCAAAAAGAATGAAAAAGGAGAGATGTGTCCGAGAGAGACTCGAGGAGCCTGAGTGACCGATTCAGTTTGGGAGATGGGGGGGAAGGGTCGGTGGCCTGGGGCGTGAAGAGGTAGAAGAGTTTGAAGCTAATGGTTGGGTAATCTGGGTTCTAGACTTAGCCTGGCCAGTGACTGGGGATATACCTTTAGGCAAGTACTTCTTCCCTCTTGGGGCGGTTCCCATACTGTGAAATGGGGATGGAAATTGGAGTAGAAAGGCCCCAAGTCCCCTTCCCCCACTCAGGGTCCATGGGGAAGGGGGTTTTCTGATGGGGAGGGAAGCTTGCCACTAAGGGGAAAGGACGGATGGGAAGAAATCCTGATTTGGAAAGGGCAGCGGTCATCCCAGGTGAAGTGGGGACTAGAATTTGGGAGGTAACGTGGTTGATGGAATCACTGAAGGAAAGGTGTGGAGGGGCGAAGGCCGGGCCATGAGGACTGTGTATTCATGGGGAGGCCTAGCACCTGGCAGGGCCGTGGAGGTTGAGAAGTTCATTCTCAGACTGGGGGCTCCCTAGGGTGAGAACCAAGTTTTTCTAATTCAGAACAGAGATCCGCTGATGTCCGGAGCCCCATGTCAGATTCCTATTCTGTTTCCCAAGAGGTTCCGCCCTAGATGAAGGCATAACGGATACTGGGTGGATGTGTCTGTTGACACAGATGAGGCAGAGCGGTAGAGCAGAAACGACATCCGTCTGGAAGTTGAATCACATGGTTCTTAGTCTCTTCTCATGATCCGTGGATGAGCCTCTTGTCCTGCCCCAGAGTGTCACAGCGATCCTTGCCCGGTTATGACGATCAAATGTGATGATAAAATGTGCTTTAATACACCCAGTAAAGTTTTGAGCTTCCGTGGAGGCCAGAGGCCCAAGTGTCTGCCTGTGAGCCGAAACAGCAAGTGGTATACTGTGAATGAAGCTTACTTATGGAACGTTTGCTCCCAGAGTCGTTACTCCCACACAGAGAAATGGATTTTGCTGATACTCCCTGCCCTCCTTAGTACACCAGCCTGGGGGCAATCCCCTCCTGAAGAGAGCCCCGCCCTCCCCCCCCCGCCCCCCACAGAGCTCCGTGAGGGTAGCCACTCTGTCCGATTCACCTCTGAGCCTCCAGTGTCCCCAGCGATCGGGCACAGGAGGTCCCCTTGGAAGGAGTCCAGGGATTATTGTTTCCAACTCAGTGCACCGATGCCTACATAGGAGAACCAGTCCCAGACTCTTGGGGAAAGTGAGTTTTTGATTTGGTGACATCGGCCCACCAGCTGCGTTAAAGGTTCCATCCCCCTCCGCCTCCCCTCCTCTATCAGGACAAAACAGCAAATGGATATGGATGAGGGCCTTCCCTGGAGAAATCACGTGGGGAAGCCAGGTTCTGATTCCCAGGAGGCCTCTTTCGTGTGAGTTAGGGATTATTATCCTAATTATAGTTGAGCGAACTGAGGCTCAGCGCAGTAGTAGAATGACTTGTCCAAGTTGAGTCTGTCTGGGCCTAAAGCCTGAGCTTTGTCCCCTCCCCTGTGTGCTGCCTCTATAGGCACGAGGGCCCATGATTTACATTGGAACTTCTGGAGAAAAACAGCCTCCCACTTGCGGCTCCCTCCACCCACCTTGCCTCCCTAATTCCAAGAGCATTTTGTCCCCAGACAGTTCTAAATGATTTCTGGCCCTTTCCAAAAAAAAAAAAAAAAAAAAGTTATCCTCAGAGAAGGAAGATATTTCTCCCAACCACATACGTACACGCGTCCTTAACTCACACCACTGCTCAAAACTGTCACAGCCACTGACATCCTGTCTCACGGGCATCATGCGTGTGCGTGCGCACGCAGGTGCACGCGCACACACCCTCATTCACAAAAAGGACTCGTTTAGTTCTTTAGGGTGGTAGGTGGCGATTGAGACATTTAGGGCCGGCACTCCAGGGACCCTGCCAGAAACATGTGAGCGCCAGTGCCCTGCTATGGAAGACGGCCGCCAGCGTGGGAATATCCAATAAGGGGCATCTATCTGAGACTCGCTCTCCACTCCCAGCCCAAACCGCCATACAGGCTCAAGGGGCAAAGCTCAGACTATAGGTCAGAATCTCAGTTCAGCCACTTCCTAGCTGGAAGTCTTTTGACAATTTATCTTTTCCATGTCCTTATCGGCAAACTAAGAATAAGAAGACCTACTTCAGTGGGCTGTGAGATTAAAAACAAAGTATGCCTGGGGCACCTGGCTGGCCCAGTCTGTAGAGCACAGGCCTCTTGATCTTGAGGTTGTGAGTTCAAGCCCCACATTGGGTCCAGAGATTACTTAATAATAAATAAATATTTAGTCAAAACTTCACGGGCTTTTTTTCTCCTCTGTCTCCTCCCTCCTCCCTCTTCTCACATGCAAAGTCCCTGGTGCAGCAGTCGGAGAGAAGAGCCAGGACTGGCCTAAAGGACCCTGCACTTGCATTGTGCCAAGAAACTCGCCCTGGGAGCCAGCTGGCTTCGGTAGAACATATTCCATATTCCTGATTTCTGGGTAGTTTGGAGACTTGGAATTTTTTTTACTGGGTTTTAAGATTGCTACTCACTGCCTTGAAATGCCTTCCTTTCACTAAGCATTAATACACCTCTTTGGGTCATTTCCAGCCCAAATCTAGAAAGTAAGTAGAACAGTATCTCCCCCACTTTACCTGACTTCACATTCTCTCTTTCTTAACGTTATTTGTTAGTTTATTTATTTATTTGGCAGGGGGGAGAGCAGAGAGAGGGAGAGAATCCCAAGCAGGCTCTGTTCTGCAAGCACAGAGCCCGATGCAGGCCCCACGCAGGCCTCGATCTCATGAACCGTGAGGTCATGGCCTGAGCTGAAACCAAGGATCAGCTTAACCGCCTGAGCCACCCAGGCGCCCCTGGCTTTACATTTTCAAAATGTTTTCTTTTGTATGTCATTTGTTTGGTGATTTTTTTTTCGTTTCGTCCTTTGAGTACAGTCTTATTCAGAGTCCTAATATGTAAGAGACAGATGTGGTCCTTGCTTTGGCTGGAGACAGCTCCCATTCACACCGCCTCTCTGTCAGCACCTGGCCAGGGAACACCGCCCGTGCACCTGCATCTCCTAATCCTGTTCATTCACCCTCACCACTCCCTAACTGACCAGGAGGTGAGAATACAGCCTGGCCAAGTCCTCTATTACTTCGGTCTATTAATCAGAATCTCTCACAGGTGTTTCGTCCTCTCCTTAATTTGGGGGACTCCAAATATCTCCCCTCTCTTCTTTCGTACCTTCTCTGTTCTCACCTACCTCCCAGGCTTGTAGCTTTTTAATTAATTTTTTTTTGAGAGAGAGAGAGCGTGCGTGCCTGCATGAGTACAGGAGAGGGGGAGAGGGGGAGGGAGGGGGACAGAGAGAAAGAGAGAGAGAATCTCAAGCTGGCTCCACACTCAGCATGGGCACGGAGCCTGACACAGGGCTCCATGCAAGGCTTGATCCCACGACGCTGAGATCATGACCTGAGCCGAAACCAAGAGTTGAACGCTCCACTGACTGAGCCACCCAGGCACCCCAAGGCCTCTAGCTTTTATCTAAACTAAGTCCCCAGTTGGCATCTCCAGCCTAACATCTGTCCTGAACGTCAGGCAGCCTTCATGTGTCCACTGGCTGCCGACCACACAGCACGATAGGTATTCATTCAAGGTCAAGGAAGCAAGAGACCCCCCCACAGGATGAAATGGCTAACCTAGGGCCAACTGAGCACCTGGCCAGGTTTGAGGCTTTAGACAAGTACATTAGCTTAGAGAACCAGGTTCTGATGTGGGGCGAGGGGCGGAAGGAAGCGAGCCTAGAGTTGGGAGCGGCACTGTGCCTTTTCTGACTACCTTCTATGTACCTCTCACTGTCTTGCTTTCCTACTTTCATCTCCATCTTAGCCCAGACCACCATCAGGAACATATTACCCTGACCTGTTGAAAAGGGACCACTGCTCCCCATCTCCAGCCAACACTCCCGGCTAGGATTCCGGTGTAGTTAGCTAGCTATGTCCCACGTTGTCCTCAGCCAGAAAAATACAGGTTTTTAAGACTCCAGTATGCCAGCATAACTTAAGGAGAAGTTGAATTACTGTGCTGTACCCCTGACATTAATGTCACATCATGTGTCCACTATACTCAGATAAAAAAAAAATAAATAAAAAGACTGCAGCATGCCAGATTTAGCTTAAAACATAAAGATTTTTATAAAAGGGATGGTAAGGGGTGGAGGGAGATTAAACACTCCAACAGGTTTCCGAGTGCTATCCTTTGTGTGGAGAAGACCCACTCTTGCCTGTGGTCACTTAACAGCAACGCAATCCACCACACTGGACAGTCACAACTGTTGGGATGGTAACCATAGGGCACATACCTCCCAAGAGAAAATCGGTTTCCCTCCCTGGTGGGAGCTTTAGCCCTCGCCCTCGGGAAGAGAACGGCGGTCTGTGCGGGAGTGACCAAGGCCTGAGACAAATCTAAGACCTCGGCTGAGAACTCTGGGACCTCGCCCCGTCAGCTCCACATGGAGCAGCGCAGAAGCCTTAAAGGCCTAGGTCTTGGCCTGGGGATTACGGGGGGAACCTGACCTGCTTTCCAAGTCGGGGGCCAAGGGGGGAAGGATGGGAGAGACTGTAGGGAAGTGGCAGCAGCTTGAAAGGAGAGACCTTGAAGACAAGCTAAAACTAGGGGTTGCAGGTGGGAGCTGACCCAACCAGAGAAGGGCCTGATGGTTCGTCTATAGGAATTCACACTGCCCATCAAAGAACTAGCCCCTTAAGAGTCGGAGGGCCTGTGGTAGGATCATCTAATGCGGCTCCTTCTTTTACGAAGGGAAGCTAGGAGCTGTTTGGGGTTGGTGAGGCCTCCAAACCACTAAAGAGCTCAGTCACTCTACGAAGGCTTTCTTCCTGGCCCACCTCTTCCATAAGGGTGTCTGCTTGTGCCTAGAGATGAGAGACTTTGAGATTGGGGATCTTGGGGCGCCTGGGGGGCTCAGGCGGTTACGCGGCCAGCTCTGGCTCAGGTCATGATCCCACGGTTCGTGAGTTCAAGCCCTGTGTCAGGCTCTGTGCTGACAGCTCAGAGCCTGGAGCCTGCTTCGGATTCTGTGACTCCCTCTCTCTCTGCCCCTCCCCCACTCACGCTCTGTCTCTTAAAACTGAATAGAACATTTAAAAAAAGAAAAAAACCCACAGAGTGGCAATCTCATCTCCCTCAAGCTACAATGCTAAATAGTCCAGCTGCCCAAGAACCCGTCCCACTCTGTCATTCCCCTGCCTGTGATGACATGGAGACTGACCGCGGCAGGCCTCGTAAACTGAGGAGGCTGGGGCACCCTTCACCTCAGATGTCCCATCCGAGCGGACAGGGACAGGATGAGGGGACCAACACTAGAGGGAATAAGTTAGGTGAAAAAAAAACAGCACTCAAATGGGAAGAAGCCAGAGTTGGCCCGAAATGCTCTCTCTCCCCTGAACACTTTGTCTTATGTTCTCGACTGTACAGTCCAGGATTTGACTTCTCTTGCTTTGTTCACCCATTCTCCTGTGTGAGAGTCTTGACTTCCTGAACAGATCCAGGCTCCTCCTCGGCCTTCCCCTTTCTTTCCCTCTTTCTTTTTTCTTTAAATGTTTATTTATTTCTGAGAGAGAGACAGAGGGAGACACAGAATCCGAAGCAGGCTCCAGGCTCTGAGCTGTCAGCACAGAGCCCGACGCGGGGCTCAAACTCGTGAACTGCAGGATCATGACCTGAGCCAAAGTTGGCCGCCCAACCGACTGAACCACCCAGGCGCCCCTCTTTCCCTCCTGAAACACCGAGCACAGGTAGACTCACACTGGGTGGTCACTCTCTTCACAATCGTAAAAGCTACAGGTATACTATGGCAGTAGAGGAAAGCTATTGACCCCTTGCTCTCAGATTTAGGAAACACCAATTTTTGTCTTCCTCGGTCAGGAACATGGGCTAAGACAGTGCTTCTAATAAATAAACATTTAAATTTTTTTATTTTTTATTTTTTATTTTTTTTTACAAATAGGGGCGCCTGGGTGGCTCAGTTGGTTAAGTGTCCAACTTCAGCTCAAGTCATGATCTCACGGTTTGTGAGTTCAAGCCCCATGTCAGGCTCCGTGCTGATAGCTGAGAGCCTGGAGCCTGCTTTGGATTCTGTGTCTCCCTCTCTCTCTCTCTCTGCCCCTTCCTCACTCATGCTCTGTCTCTCTTTCTCTCAAAAATAAATAAACATAAAAAAAAATTTTTTTTTAAACACAGTGCTTCTGAAACCTGGCTCCTCCTGTCACTCAGTCACCTGCCAGGCAGAACCCAGGAATCTGTGTTTTTATGGAGCTCTTGCGAGTCATGGCCTCACCAGCCCTCAGATGTGCGACTCTTGTGTAACTACTGAATTTGGAGGGCAGTTTGGTCACAGCCTCTTCAAACAAGACAGTTCAAGGCTACCTCCTCCAGATCTCGTATCATTAATCCAGTCTCCTCCATATTTCCCTAAAGCCCTCTGATTTCCCAGATTTCGAGGATCTCTGGTCACCTCTTCTGCTCGCTTGCCCCAACAGAACAAAGGCGCATCCAGGGAAAGGGCTGGCTTAATCTTTTACTCTACACGTCAGCTCTTGATTGAAGTAAGAAAGTCAAGAAAAACGGCAGATCAGGAAACGGAGCCTTAGAGGGACGCTAGTATTTAACAGCAGGGCCTTTTGAGTCAGTCAGATGACCTGGGTTCTTGATTGGCTAATTAAGTTTTTCTGTGCCTCAGGTTTTTTGTTTGTTTGTTTGTTTTTTGTCAATACCTACCTCAAAAGGTTGTTTTGAGGGTGGTGAATAGTATCTAGAAAGCGCTTTGAATAGTTTCTGGAACAGAATTAAGGACCCAGTAAATGTTGGCTGCTATGATTTTTATTAAGAACACCCCAATATTTGCACACTCTCCAGGCCGGGACTGCCCCGACTGGTCAACAGGGAGTAGCTACGCGGCACAGGAAGTGGTGCTACGGTTCCATTCTAAGAGAGAGATGCAAGGTCTTCCCACAGAGACCAGTGTGCCCCTACACATGGTGTTTCCGGGGGGGAATGATCCCTTTGGTACTCTGGAGACCTCAGGACCCGACACCAGGAGGTTCTACCTGGGAGCATCGGTCCCCAACTCTGTTACCCAGCATGCATCATGGGCCCAGGATCAACTACCTGGAATTTAAGAGCAGTTTATACTCTGAAAGGAGAGCTAAAAACCAAACCAAACCAAAGAAAACCTCTGGTTTCCAATGACAAAACACTGTCTTGACCTTTGAAAGGGCAATGCGGTGAAGAGGCCACAGGCTTTGTGAGCAGACCTGAGCTCCAGTTCCAGAGCAAATCCCTGTACCCTTCCGGACCTTGCCTTCCTCATCTAGACAGAAACAGAAGGGAGTGAGGATAATAACCTCACTGGATTACTGTTCGGTTTGAATGAGGTGATGGGGGGAAAAGCCCCAAGCATAAGAGATTGGCACCCAGCGAGCATTCAACTGGTGGTTCCCTTCGCCTGCCCAGAGCGAGGGTCGTGGCCTATGGACAAGGCAGATGGCTCTGAGAACTGAGTCTCAGATACCCAGGCCTCGGGTCCCTCCCTGCCTCCCCATCCCTCCCAGACCAGCTCTTGGACCCCCTCCTCTCCTTCCCGGCCCCAGACTGCTACTAAATTGATGAAGCTAAAAGGGTTTGATCATGTCGGTATATTTATATGTAAATACAAAACTGTATCGCTAGAAGATATTGAATATGAACATTTACAATTATTTTCTGAATCTGACTCAGTCCATTGACGTTAAATACAAAATGAAAAGATTGTAAAAATAAGAATATATACATTCAAAGAGCTTATTACAGTATAAAATTATTGAGGTCTGATCAGCTGCCAACCTCATCTGTGATGGGGGAAGGTTCAGGGGTTCCTGGGATTTTCTTGGGAATGTGGGGTGCTGGGGACTCTTGATTCCATCCCTGGCACATCGGGCTGGGCAGGCCGGGAGCAGACAGGGACAGGCTGGGTGAACAGGGGACAAACAGTGATTGCAGGGAACTGCTTCGCCCAGCCTGGGGTCAAGCTTTTTATTGACACAGAACCCACGCAGCTTGAGCTCCAAGGTGTGGCAGGCTGCTAGGCAGGAAGAGATGGGCATTTGAGTGGACAGGGCCAAGTTGCATAAGGAAAGGAACTTTCTAGAAAAGAAAAAGGGGCCCCAGCTCATTCTCCCAAGGAGGGATTCTCATAGTAGTTTCCTTTCTCCCACCCGGGTTCCCTCTCTTTCCTTCGAAGACTTCGTACCAACTGCTCTTGGCTCTGACTGCTCAGTGAGTTCATCTCTACGCCCAGACCCCGAGCCCCAAGGGACGGTGCGAGGAAAGAGGGGTCTGGAATCACAGTGGAGGTCTATGCCTCAAATTGGCAAAGTAAACAAAGTAAAATCATTAGATAAGGGCAATTCATGCTGAGTTAAACCAGTGTCACCACAAACCAGAACTCTCGGCTGCAACAGGCAGTCTCCTGGAAAGAGAGAAGTCATTATGTGAGAACGAAGGCCTGTGGCAGGGGCATGAAGGGTGGATGCGTGTGTCCCCTTCCACCACTCTGCGGTCTGACAGCAAGAGATATGGTCCCCAACCCCAGCTGGTCCAGGATACACAGTAGGGTCCAAGAAGCAAGCAATCCTGAACTGCAACACGGAACCCCAGGAACGTCTACAAAGGAGTATCTCTGTGTATATGTATTTATAGAATACGACCATATTATCACATACAATATATATTATATACACACGTACATATGGACCCATACATGTAAGTGCGCACACATACACACACACACACAGAATGACAGAAAAGACTGGAATACACGCCCTAGGTATAAACGTGCTTGGCACTGGGGACATCCTCTAAGGTATGTAACTTGGTCAAGCTCTCTGGGAAGGAGGGTGGATGCTCACCCCAAACCTCCCCATCAAATCCTAGCAAAGGGAACGAATGGGAAAGAGACCTCGAGAAGGAGCATGGCATTGGGAAAGGGGGGAGGGAGGTTCCTTCCCCACTTACCTCGGGGCCCCTGGCAAAAACTGACAGCCACAATTTGGTTTTAATAAGGCACAGTTCGATAGCAGGTGCTAGGAATTAAGAACACATTGCTGCTGGCCCTTTCTCGCGGCGACTTCGCCGCATCTATCTAGCCACAGGGAAAGACTGCCTTGCGTGCACGAGTGCGCCAGGAGACACAAGTAAAAGTTTGGTCCATTGCTTCAGCGTAACTGATGGCAACCTATAGGCTCAGTGGTGTCCAGGGAAGTTTAAGGAAGGATGGCCGGCAGGTGGGAGGATCGCGGGACAGTTACTGACCCTCCATGGCCAGGAGGTTGTGACTGGAGGGCACCATGCCCTCCCTCTCTGCGAACTCCAGGATTGCCTTGTAGCAGAAATAGTACTGCTCAGGGGTCTGGATGCTGAAGGCCCTCTGGGTCCTCATGCGGGACACCGTCTGGAACACATTGAGGGTGCCGAGCTCCTCCAGCTGTGCCAGGCAGATGTCCAGCGAACAGAAGGTACCTGACGGGAGGAAAGAAGTGGTCATACCCGGTCTATCTCTCCTCCGCCCCTCCCTCTACCAGGCGACCCAGGCAGGCTGGATGAATGAATTCAAGGGCGGGGTGCCTCATGGCAGGAGGCCCGCTGGCCTTAGGCCTGAAAGGATTCGAGGAGGAGGTCGCTTCGGAGTGTTGGGAGTCCAGAGAAATGAGAAGGCCTCTTGTCTCTCAGGACGGTATGGGGGTAACAGGAAGAGTCGGTGGAGAGGTGACAGAGAGGACTGCCTGCTTCAACCTTAGACAGAATGACAGCATTCTCACACCGGGGCCCTAATTTTCAGAGACTCCCCTACTTTTCCACAGAGACCCAACACAAACCCATTCTTCCTGACTGGCTCCCAAAGGGACCCCTGAACTAGAAAGGCCAGCAGTCCCTGCAACGCACTTCCCCTTAAGGCAAAAGCTGCTAAAGAGCTTCGCTTCAGAATGGAGAGCACGGCACAGGGTGGGGATCGCCTTAGGGAGGGGGATGGGAAGGAAGCAACAGCCCGGCTGCAGTCTCTGGGACACCCAGGTAACAGTGATGGGGTCAGAGATCATCACGGCTGGCCTGTGAGGTGTATCCTGGCCAGCATAGCTGGCACCAGGGACACGGAACGGACACAGGGAGGGATTTTCACGACCATCCACCACGGCTGGATCAAATTCTCGCACGCCGGCAGCTAAGAGCATCGCTCCCCCGCAGCCCCTGCAGCCCCGCTGCCCCTGGAGCTGCCGCGTCGGGCGCGCTACCTGTCCTGCCGATGCCGGCGCTGCAGTGGACCACGATGGGTGGCTCGGGGCACTGGCCTTTGGAGCGCGCTCCCATGCTGCTGACGGCCAGCCTCTGCTGGCTCCTGACCACTCTTAAGAAGTCGATGAGAGAAGCTGCCGAGGAAGGGACACCGTAATCTGGCCAGCTCAGGAACTGAAAATGGGTCACCTGGCGTTTCTGCCGCTCCTTGAATGGGAAAAGCAGCAAAAGTTAACGAGGTCATTTCTGCTTGCCCCTGACTACCTTTGGCTTTTCTCGATTCTCAACCCCCTGGGATCCCCCACCACCAAGGTTCCTGCTTACCACCCTTAACTTCCTCCACAATTGCTTCTCTACGGACCCAAAAGGAAGGTTAAGTGTCTGGAGAGGACAGACCTCTCTCCTGGAGGACCCGGAGCTCTCACACATTTTCCTCCTAAGCAATGCCACTGTTGTGTTGAGACAATATGGCTCTACTGGCTCTGAGCTGAAAATCCTGATTCTGTTCCCAGAAAAATGAAAGTAACTTGTAAGCCGCCTGGAATCCTGCCTGTTCCCTTTGGAGATTTTCTTTACAGTCAAGGTTCTCCTCCAGCTTTTTAAAAAAGAGGGAGAAAATAGAAACTGGGATTTACCTCCGTGTTGTGAATTTCTAGCGTTGTTTTCTTATAGTGGTTCATGTTCTCCACGCCCAGATTGGTCACCGTGAGGAAGCCAAATCGGATCCGAGAGTCTCTTTCCAAAGGCCAGTACTGGCCACACTTCCTCCTGCCGCCCTCCTCAAAGCTGAAGACAACACGGGGCAAGGTAAGCCTTCTGTCCTTCCTCCCCGCAGCGGCGAGCCCGCCGTCCCCATGAGCTGCTGCACCCCCAGCAGCCGTGTCATCTCTCGAACTGCTTCTAACTGATAGTTTTGCTTCTTGGCAGAAGAGGAAGAACACCTTCGCTTGAAACAGATGTGATGACAGCTAATTTTCTGCATGTTCTCATTTAGCAGACGTTTACGGAGTACCTGCTACGCCATTTGGCCCCTTTCCTGATACCTCTCGGTACTCTTCCCGTATCTGGGATAAATACCGGGGGGACAGAAAAAGGCAGCGGAGAAGACGTGGTGGGCCGGACTGACCTCTCTGGCCGGTGTCGCAGCCACTGCTCATTGCCTTCCCCGCTACGGGGCCTGGGCTGAGAAGAGTGGGAAAGGCGCGGCCCCTGGGAGGCCAGCGGGGGGTTTGCGTGAAGGCCTAAAGTCCCCCTCACTGTTCTCTTGGCTCCGAAGTGTGCCGAGGTGGTGCTTCCCCACTGCCACCTCTCCAGGTCAAAGGCGGTTGAGACAGTGCCGCAAGAAAGGGAACTGAGCGAACATTTTCGTTAACTTTCCTCTCCTCGTCTGAAATAGGTTATCGTTACTGTAATGATAATGATGATACTAACGAATTTGCATCCTAAGGTTTTGGCAGATCTGCAGACCAAGATTTCAAAAGGATTCCTTTCATCAAGGGCTTCCTTGCCTGACCTATTGTGTTTCATCTCTCTTTTCGCAGTTCTCTTACAGGTAGAAATACTAATGAGCAGAAAAATTATCAAAAGGAGCCGGGAAGGGGAGAGCACAGGGGAACTGGTAATTCAGAAGCCAGGAAGACAGCTGCCCTTCGGAAGTAGGGAGCAGGTTAAAAGTGAATTACCCCCGCGTTTCCCAATACTTCCTTTAGTGGGTAAGGCCAGGACTTCGGAAGAGCCTGTAACTGGCACAGGGTCCCCAGAGCCATCGGTTAAAGCTTTCTCGAGTTAGATCTATCTCCACCGCACCCTGGCTATGTCAATTCTGGGTCCACTAAGAAGCAGCTACGACATCTCAAACTCTTTGCCGAGGCTTTCCGAATCCTCGTTGTTCTAAGAGTTGAACTCCCCTCTGGAGTCCCCCATGCTTAGGGACAGGGTGGGGGCAGAGCGCAGTGGGAAGAAAGAGGAGGAGCTCACCGGGTGGTCATGACAATCACCAGGACTTTCTGCTCCCACACCATGAGCCAGAAGTCACGATAGGTATTCTCCAAAGGGCCTGGAATAAAAGAAGACAAGGAACATAACTCCGGGAAGTTCTTTCTTTCCTTCTCAGGCATTTCTGGTTTTCTCCCAGCTAATAACTCCAGAGTACAGATGCTGGCTCCCTGTCCTTCCCACTATGTCCCCGCTATTCAGGGTGGTCCTTGAACCACTGCCACCCACACTGTATGCAAGAGTGTGAGAAATGTGCAAACTGGGGCGCCTCGGTGGCTCACTCAGTTAAGCACCCAATTCTCGGTTTCTGCTCAGGTCACCATCTCGTGGTTTCATGAGCTGGATCCCCGCATCGGGCTCTGAGCAGGCAGCACGGAGCCTGCCTGGGGTTCTCTCTCTCCCCCCCTCTCTCTGCCCTTTCTCCACGAACGCTCTGTCTCTCTCAAATAAAGCTTACAAAAAAAAAAAGGAAAAAAAAAAGAAATGTGCGATCTGCATTTTAACAAGATCCCAGGTGAAGCCGCAGGTAGGTTATAGTTTGAGAAATAGTATTACGCACCCTCTCAGAGCCTTACCATCAGGGCTTTGGCCGGCCCACCCAGACAGACGGTATCTACTATGTACACACTTCTAGCTGCTTTCGTCTCCCCTAAGCTTATACTCCTCAGGAGCTTACTGAACCACTCTCCTTCCATGACCCATCATGGGACTCCTCACACCCAACATGCTTGCAATCCAATCTCTTCCTTCAAAATTAGCTTTCTCGCTCTGCTTTCCCATGTCTGTTAACGGTACTGGCATTCGTAAATCACGCAGTTTTAAAAAGTCAACTCTGGAGTCGATTCTGACTTGTCTATTTCCTTTATCTCCCAGAAGCAGCCACCAAGTCCTAGAGATTTTCTGCCTTTGAATTGGTTTTGGTTTTCATCCTTCTGTCCCCATCCTGCGCTCCCGGCCCAACCTCACTGCCACACGGACCACATCATCTTTGGCCGGAGTGACCGTAACGTCATTCTGGTTTACTTTTCTGAAGGGGACTCTTTTTCTTTTAGTCTATTCTGGATACCCCTGCCAGTTGAACCTTTCCAAAAACTTCCTTCATCACAATATAGACAGCTCTTGATGGCACGGCTGGATCCAAAAAGCTTAACCATTTAACTCACACGGTCTTCCGTCAGTCCTTTTACTGTGTGGGAATGAAACATGTCTCGGCGAACACGGTACTGAGGGTAAGAGCCATGCTATCACGTTCTCTTTTTAGAGCTAGACCGTTCACAGGGCTGGGCGCTCAGGCGAAACGTGGAAGCTACTTGTGGGCCACCAGCTCCCTTTTAATCAAGGAGCTGATCACTCGGGATAATTCACTGTGTGATCTAACATCACCTAACATCACCTGGGGCTTCACTTCCCCAGGGCTTTTTCCTCCTCTGCTTACAGGGCAGAAGGGCAGTATCAAGGGCTAGTTTTGTCCTGGAAGTGTGCTGGTTTCACTACCATTTTTGCTAAAGCCTTTTAGCAGCACTAATGCTTTATGATACCAGAATTCCCTCGTGGCAGAAGTGGGCACTGCCAAAAGCCTACGAGGTCTTGAAACAAGCAAATGTCTGCCAAGACAGAGAGGATTAGTCAAACTATGGCCTATCCCGATTCAAGCAATCCATAAAGGTGATTTTGTAAGATCTGTTACTTTTGCTATGAAAAGGTATTCACAAGATACCAGCAGATGAAAAAAGAGGTAATAGAGAGAAAGAGCCCATTTTGTTCGCTATGTCATATGTCTGTATCTACTTGTATACACAGAAAATCGTTTGGAAGGAGGTGCTGCAAAATGTTAACATGATCTCTGAGTCTTAGAGTCATGATTGAACTTCGTCCCATCTTCTAGACTTTCTACGATGCACTTCCATTACCATAGTAAGCATGTCAGGAAGATACTAAGACCTCCCTTTTCCGGCCTCTGACTCCTAGCCTCGTCCACATCCCACTCTCCCGAACCACGGCGGCACTCACACCCTTATCTTCCACATTCACATCGCTGGCAAAAATGGTGTTGCCAATCGGAGCACCTGCGACCAGGATACTACCCAGACTCGTGCTTGACAAAGAAGGGGCAGAGTTTCATCCAAGGCATCAGAGAAATTTAGACGGGAAAGCTGCACTTTCCAGATCAGACTCCTTAACAGTGCCTGAAGAACTCAAGCCGGTGGTTTATGCTGACATGGGTGAAACAATCCTCGGACTCGGCCGGCAAGGACTTTTTAATCAGACAGACACACGGTCATAATCCAGGCTCTGCCACTGACTGCGCGTGTGATCCAACACCACCTAACCTCTTTGGGCTTCAGTTTGTTCTTGGGTTAAAAACGTTCCTTGTAGAGTCTCTGTAATAATTAGATGAAGATTACATACCTAATACATAATAGATACTCTCAACAGATGACAGACATTATTTGTAGAATTATTATTATTAATAAGAATCAGAGGGGCACCTGGGTGGCTCAGCTGGTTAAGCGTCTGACGTCAGGTCAGGTCACGATCTTACATTAAAATAAAACGAAATAAGATTTTATAATCAGAATACTGAATATAGGCAAGAAAGTTAGCCAGGCAAATCAACTCAGCCTTCTCCACATCACAAGACCTCACTGTCCAGTCCTAAGAGAGTGCTGATTCTGTCCAAAGGTGATCTGTGCTTGACTCAAAAAATCTCTCTCATACTCTTGGAGGAGTTTCCTCTGGACAAGTCCTTCAAAGCCACCCTAAAGGATCCAATCCCTGCATAATTTGCAACTCTAAGCAGTGGCTTGGCCTCATAACCCCGAGAAGGAAGCATTCTGGGGCACCCTGGAGCCAGTCCTCACCCTCCATAAGCCCAGCTGTGCCACAGGCGTCCTCCTCAGCAAAGCCCCCCCTCTCAGGCAGGTCACATCATAGTCTGTGTGCCAAAACTCTTTCCCGGTAATTCTCCTTTCTTCTGAGGGTCTTGAAACGACTCTTTTTGGAGGGAGTGGTCCCTCCTAGGGGGAAAATATAAACCTGTGACCATCAGACCAATTAACAACCTACCGAGAATCCATTTTTTTCTCCCTCAACTTTGATTTTGAAAAATTTGAAACCAATGAAAAGTTGGAAGAATACTACAATGTACTCATACATTCTTTAGCTAGAAAGCTATCATTTTTAGCTATCACTAGAAAACGTTTGATTATATTTACATACACAGGAATATTTTTTTACAGAACTATTTAAGCTAGTTCCAGACACTATGTTACTCCTAAATACTTCGGCACACATTTAGAAGAACAAAGACATTCTCCTATAGAACAATACCATTGTCACGCTGAAGCAATTAAACACTGATATAATAATATTATCTAATACACAGTCTCCAATTGTCCCAAGTTTGTCCTTAACAGTTTTTTTCTCTAAACTGAGGTTCCAGTCACGGGAACGTGCTTTTGGTGATCATGTCTCTTTATCTCCTTTAACCGAGAGCAGTGCCCTGCCTTTATTTTTCATGGCATTGACTTTGCAGGGTCTAAGCCAGTTTTCTTCTAGTATGTCCCACCATCTGGATTTGTCTGGTTTATTTTTCATGATCAGATTCAGACTTAAAAACTGGCCGCGAACAATACAAGTTCTGTTGTACAGTTCTCACCGCATCATGACAGAGGTGCAGTATCTGCTACTGGTGATATTACGGACGATCGCCTGGTCAAAGAGGTAATTGCCAGATCGGTCGCTGGCCATGGTCAGCGCTGGTCTCAGGGCCTGAAGCCCACAGGGTGGCCTGTTACGTCCTCCATGTTGTGATCTCTTCCCACCCTCTTTGAAGGCAACTTGGTATTCTCCTTGAGGCGGCAGAGGCCAGCTCGGGAGTAGTGCTGGGGGCCCATAGGAGCATTTATAAAAACTCCATCTGAACTCTTTCTGGAGTCTAGTACTTCACAATCAGCGAAGTATAGTATAGTCAAACTGGAATAGACTATCCATGCCAGAAGACTGCTGGGTGCCCTCTGATGGCACAGGGACCAGCCGAAGTCTCTTAGGACAGCAACACCCTTTCACAGATTGGACTCGATCTCTGAGAAGTCCCACTGCTGTTTCTGGCCTCCTACTGGACATAAAGAGCATCTTACTAGTCACTGAGTTCTGGTGTCCATTCCCCTGGGTTGGCAATACATACTCCAAAACCTTGTGGTAGTGTTGTGTTCCAATCTCCAGTTCATCTCGGCAGTGAGTTTCCAAGCATATCTGGTACAGAAACTCTACACCTCTCCTCTGCCTTCCTGAATACCCCCCAGTCTTTATGAAACGCCGGAATCTAGTGGCCACAACATCACCTCAAACTACCATTTCCTTTAAAAACCATGCAATTATCTGAAGCAAGAAATCACAGGTAGATGACAAAAAAAAAAAAAAACCAAACAAAAAACAAAAAACAAAACACGATTTGTGAGGGGCAGACTAACTTACCTTGTGTACCAATGTAAGCATTCTTCTGCTTGTAGCCATCCATGAAACTGGCATTGATGTAATCTGTCTAATGATAAAAAGGAAACATCATTGCAGCTGTGTGGAATACACCATTTGGGCGGGGAAATCACGTACTAGGTAAATAAAACCCAAGGTGTAGATACTCTCTCCTTGTCAGGTAGAAAGGAGCAAAAGGGTCAGTTCGAAAGTTTCCTTCTACAAATGTTACTGGAACAAATGGATATCCACGTGCAGGGGAAAAAAATCAAGCTGGCTCGTTTCTCACACTATTCACGAAAACTAACTCAAAACAGATCATAGACCTAATGTGAGAGCTAAAATTATAAAACTCTTAGAAGAAAATATAGGGTTAAACCTTGGGACCTTGGGTAAGGCAAAAATCTTCTTAGCTATGACACCAAAAGTACAAGCAACAAAAGAAAAACCAGATACAATGAACTACATTAAAATTGAAAACTTTTGTGCTTCAAAGGACACCATCGAGAAAGTAAAAAAGGGCGGCTCAGTTGGCTGAGTGTCTGACTCTTGGTTTCAGCTTAGGTCATGATCTAGCGGCTTATGGGTTCAAGCCCCTTGTCGGCTCTGCACTGACAGTGGGGAGCCTGCTTGGGATTCTCTCTCTCTCTCTGCCTCTCCCCTGCTCATTTTCTCTCAAGATAAGTTAATAAACTTAAGAAAAAAAAAAGTAAAAAAACGCCACAGAAGGCATGTACTTGGTAAGGGACTGGTATCTAGAATATATAAAGAGTTTTTACAACTCAATGTTAGAAATACAACCCAATTTTATTTAAAAAAATTTTTTAAATGTTTTTTATTTTTGAGAGAGAGAGGGAGAGAGAGAGAGAGAATGACAGAGCACGAGTGGGGGAGGATCAGAAAGAGAGGGAGACACAGAATCTGAAGCAGGCTCCAGGCTCTGAGCTGTCAGCCCAAAGCCCAACATGGGGCTCGAACTCACAAGCTGCGAGATCATGACCTGAGCCGAAGTCAGATGCTCAACCAACTGAGCCACCCCGGCACCAATGACAACCCAATTTTAAAATGGGCAAAGGATCAGATAGCCATTTCTCTAAAGATACACAAATGGCAAGAAGCACAAGAAAAAGATGCTCAACATTATGAGCCTTCGGGGAAATGCAAATCAAAACCACAGTCAGTGGGGCACCTGGGTGGCTCAGTCAGTTAAGCATCTGCCTCTTAACCTCAGCTCAGGTCTTGATCTCAGGGTCATGAGTTCAAGCCCCACATTGGGCTCCACACTGGGCATGGAGCCTACTTAAAAACAAAAAATAGGGGCGTCTGAGTGGCTCAGTCGTTAAGCACCTGACTTCGGCTCAGGTCATGATCTCACAGCCTATGAGTTCGAGCCCCACATTGGGCTCTGTGCTGACAGCTCAGAGCCTGGAGTCAGCTTTGGATTCTGTTTCTCCCTCTCTCTCTGCCCCTCCCCTGCTCATGCTCTGTCTGTCTCTCTCTCTCAAAAACAAATAAAAAAACATTTAAAAAAACAAAAAAAAAAACAAAAAAAACACAAAAAAATAAAACACAACAAGATACCACTTCATACCCCTTAGGATGGCCACAGGTACAAGTGGATAATAACAATGTAGGCAAAGATGTGGAAAAACTGGAACCCTCATATGCCGCTAGTGGGAATGGTACAGCCATGTTGGACAACAGTCCGGTGGTTCTTCCAAAGGTTAAACACAGAGTTACCACTCCTGAAATTCCACTCCTGAGGGAAATGAAAACCTATGTCCACAGAGAAACTTACACACAAACATTCATAACAGCATTATTCGTAGTAGCCAAAAATGGTGTTCGCCCGAGGATTGGAAAAATAGCAGCGGCATACCCATACGTTGGAGTATTATTTAGCAATAAAACGGGGTGAAGCACTGCTACACGCTACAACACGGATGAACCTTGAAAACATGCTGAGTGAAAGGAGCCAGACACAAAAGACTGTAAGATCCCATTTATATGAAACGTCCAAAATAGGCAAATCTCTAGAGACAGAAAGTAGACGAATTGGGGGAAAACAGGATGTGACTGCCAAGGGCATGGAGTTTCTTTCTCAGGTGATAAAAATGTTCTCAGGTTGACTGCGGTGGGTGCCCAGCTCTGCGAATATATGAAAAGCCACTGCATTATACACTTTAAATGGGCAAATCATATGGCATGTGAATTACATCTCAATAAAGCTGTTATTACCGAAAAAGGAGTCCAGTGAGATCTCTAGCACCGGTTCAAAACCGAAAGGGAGGCAAGCCACGCCACCTGAGCGGGAACGTCCTGTCCATGCTACCGCACGCAAAAGGCAAAGCGGGACAGAAGGAAGAAAGCTACGCCTCCTCTCTAGGACCGTCAACAGCATGGGCCAAACACCCAGGCTCCTTTACCACCTGAGTTACCACGAAGCGACAGCCAGGCAAATTCAGAGGAGTCTCAACGGACAGCCCTTGACGCATTCTCTTCCGGGGGCCTCTCTCATCTCCCAGTGAGCTCCGCCTTATTTACTTCAACATCACTAGCTATCAGGGCCATTAAATAGGATTTAGTCTCTATTATTTTTATTATACCTTCTCACAAGAGATCTGCCAATGTCCTTTAATCCAAGCTGATCAAAGAGAAACACGGATGCAGCTACAGTGTCAAGTTCAGGTATTGCTAGTTGAAGGTATCTAGCAGTCATGATGAATAGCAGAGGGTGCGAGGGGTATAGGAGGACCTAAGAACAAAGTTCCAATGTAAAACTAGAGAAAGCTCAGACTCCACTCTACTCTGGAGGGGTCGGAGTGACTCCCTAATCCATCGCTTTTTCTCCACTGGGTTCCGCCACTTGGAAAACAGTCCGAATTGTCAGTGCCCGCAGCCACCCTGAGAAGACCTCTCCATCTCGTGGCCCTTACTTGGGATGTGTCTGTCAGGCAGCCAGTCCACCACCTTATCTTATCCTCCCACTAATTATTTAGTCAAGGGTTTCCTGCTTTCTCCTTCCACAGCGGTTGATTTTGACCTCATACTACTAGTGTTCTGCTCTGACTGAGACTCCTGCACTGAGCTAAGGGACCACTTGCAGCAGACCCAGCAAGCTCAAAGCCTCACTCACTCCCAACCAGACTGCTCAGTCCAGGGCCCGCCATCGTTAGTCAGAGCTATCCTCTGCCCAGCCTGGCACATTCAAGTGGAACACCCTACAGGACTCAAGTGAGAAGGCACAGAAAGTACAAAGGATTTACCTGGTACATGCCAACCAATACTATTATATAAGTAGTATATGATATATAATATATATATGATATATATGATATTTATGTGTGCGTGATATTTATATACACACTTACATACACACACACACACACACAAACACACACACACATATGGCTGTTACTTTTGGTACCTTCATGCTTTGAAAAGAAATATCACCTCTTTAAAGGAGACTTACTATTTTTTTATAACTAAGGCTACCAGCTTTCAGTAAGCATCCTTTCTCTGAGAGTACTGGGAATTAAAATCAGTAATTTCAGAAGAATCGTCAGAAATTAAAACTGGAAATGACCTCAGAGATAAAGTAGAGGTTTGGGGGCAAACTGAAATAGCAGAGAGAACCAAACTAGTACACTTGTTATGGGCCATGTTCAACAGAAACTGTGACTAATAGCTTTCTAATTCTAGAAGCAAATCTGGTGAACAATTCACTAATAAACCTGAATCCTCCATTTACTGTGGAAATAAAGCTTCTGCCAATGTTTGCAGTAATGAAAGGAGCATAACTCAAGTGATGATCTTTAGATTAATTACAGGGTGACTAGAATAGTCTGCTGGTACACTGGGATTCACTCATTCATTCACAAATAATTTACTGAAGGTCTGATGTGTACTGTCCTAGGTACTGAAGATGGAGCAGTCAAGAAGACAGATAAATAAATACAGGTATCTGACTCCAGAGCCCCAGCTCAACCATCATACTCTTCTCCTTTAGAGGATATATTATTGTGATCTCAATAATAGTGATGAACTTGCTCTAAGCCAGTCAAGCTCTGGGCTAATGCTCCTGCAAGAAAATTCTTTTTAAGGGTCCTGGACAGGGTTATGAATTCAGTTTATGTGCTTGTAACAGTAGGGTCGAAAGAGATAAAAACCATGATGCTAGGGTCTCAACCCACGTATCATATATGCCCAAATACAGGGCAATGATTTTCCCAAAAATTATCCCCCAGAAAAAAGAGAGGGGATATAATAAGCCCCTATAATGTATGTCATGTTAAAGGGGCACGATCTAAATTCCTTTACTTTGAACAACAACCTCAATCAATGCTGTTTTTGTTTTTTAAGTAATCTCTACATTCAATGTGGGGCTCAAACTTACAACCCCGAGATCAAGAGTCGCATGCTCTACCAACTGAGCCAGCCAGGCACCCCTCAATGGTGTTTTTTTTTTTTTTGTACATATTGAGGGCACCAGACAGAATTGGTATGTCAGAAGGAAAAAGAAGAAATGTAACACATATTTAGTCATTGACCTTAAAATTCTAAGTGTTGGATGTTGCTGTAAACAAGTTATGCTACAAAAGACTTTTAACAGGTGTGTCAGCACAGAGCCCACTTCAGATCCTCTGTCTCCCTGTCTCTCTGCCCTTCCCTCACTAGTATACTCTCTCTCTCTCAAAAATAAACATTAAGGGGCACCTGGGTGGCCCAGTCAGTTAAGCATCGGACTTTGGCTCAGGTTATGATCTCATGTTCATGGGTTCGAGCCCCGCATCAGGCTCTGGGCTGACAGCTAGAGGCCTGGAGCCTGCTTCGGATTCTGTGTCTCCCTCTCTCTCTGCCCCTCCCCTGCTCATGCTCTGTCCCTCTCTGTCTCTCAAAAACAAATAAACATTAAAAACAAACTAAAAAATAATAAAATAAACATTTAAAAAAAGAAGACTTTAGAAAAAAAGAATAAGCGAACGATTGTACTACAGAGAATGCATGAGATACAGGATAAATGAAAAAGAAAAACCTGTGTCAATGTTATGCCAGTAGACTTTTCTGGCTTAAGATAAACTTTTCGGTGACAATACGATACACTTACAAGGAAATAAAAATTATGTGCTCTGGAAAACTGTTAGATTGGCTCAGGAAGTAGCTCAAATGAGGACAAAGACACTGATGTTAAAGGTGCATGTGAGGAGTTTCACTAAATATCTATACTAGTATTTTCTATGTGTGATTTTTAATGTGAACCGATATGATCAAATGAATACATTAAATAATATCGATTGACCACTTCAACTCCATCCCTGGATATTTACGCATACACTAATTGTCCAAAATTATTTTCATATCTTCCAGATGGAAAAATCACTTACAATTAGAGTTGCCTTGTATTGATCCACATACGCTCACTAACATGGTGGACAACAGGGCTATCATTTTACAACAAAGGAGTAAAAGCAGAAATCATCGAACATTTATGAAGCACCTACAATATACCAGACCTTGCCCTATCGGCATTTACAAAGATTTTTCCATTTAATTTCTGCTTAGAACCGTGAGATGGGCTGCGGTAACAGACTAGTATACAGCAACGTTAAAACTCATATCTGATCTCTCTGGCATAGAGCCTGCTGTTTCTGCTCTGGTGTTAGTGAGCACCCTCTGGAAAGTTTCCCGCAGTGCTCCTGAAAGACAGCATTCATCTGACTACCTGAGTGTGGCCACTTCGTTTTGTCAACTTCACTCTCGTTTGGTCCAGGCAGGGCACATCCCCGTAGCGGTTCTTCTCTAGGTTTCCTGGAGACCTGCAGAAAATGAAACAGACAAACTAAAACAAAGACAGAGAAAAGGCGGAAGCAGGGTGTATGTGTGCGTACGAAGTGTGGCAGTGCAGAGGTGGGTGTCAGTCACTGTTGGCGGTGGAGACCTGGATCTTTTCATTGCCTAGTCTATCCATAGGCCATATCATTTGACATTTTTAATGGTAAGTATGTATACCTGTGGAAATAAAGATAGTTCCATTTGAAAGAGAAAAGGAGAGGGAAAAATCCAGCTGCTAATAAACCTAAGTCCAGTTTAACATGGTTGACAACATATGTTTGACTCCACTCCATCTAGAAGCCTCACTAAAATGACAATAAAGGCACTAATCGGTATAAATCCCAAAAGTGACGGCAGAGACATCAGCAGACAAAGAATGAAATCCGTTTTGGCAGAGAGAAAACAGATGGAAAAATTTGGGCTTACTTCAGCCAAACAAATGCAGAAAACTAGGACCCACAGAGGTATCTACAGAGAGACACAATGGCTCACTTTCACAACGCCCACAGCTTGGAAGGCAATGTGAGGCACAGGGCTAAAAACAGAGGGATAAATGAAATTCTGAATGATAGACAGTGAGAATCCCTTGCTCTGTTCTCCCTGTCCTCTCCCATCTTGCACTTACATCAAGCTTGGTCCCCTACCAGGCAAGGGAGTAAGAATTCCTCTCTGGAGAAAGTGAATACCCCTAGATGAAAGAATTCTGTCATTTGGAGTACACCACCACCAAGCTAGCTGATCACTTAAACTTAAAGAGCACCCAGGCAAACAGCATTTCCAAGCAGCGTTCAAGGACTCCCCTCCTAAGTAGAGTACTAACAACCAAGAACCTCCAGGTAATTACAGAAAGTCCCAACACAAAAAAAGAGACCAATCAAACACATGGCAGGGAAAAAGCACAAGAGCAAAAGTAAGAGCAAATAAGTTCTAATAGGCCATCATTAACATCCTCAAAGAAAAAGATACTCCTTATATGAAACAAGAACAGGATGCTATGAGAAAGGAACAAAGGAGAAAAGCTCTTAGAAAATAAAAAGGACACCCAAAATAAAAAACTTTAATAGAAGAGATGAAAGGGAAAGTTGAAGAAAATTTCTAGGATAAAACGAAAATTCAAAGTGATGAAAAATATGAGAAAATTTTAGGCAAATAAGACAATCATTCTAGGGCAGGAGTCAGCAAACTATGGCCTGGCCAACCTGTTTTTGTAAATGGAAGTTTTACTGGAACATAACCAAGCCTGTCGATTTAGTACTGCAGAGATGATTATACTTGCAAGAACAGTTATAAAGGCCCACAAGCCTAAAATGTTTACTATTTTGCATTTCAAGAAAAAGTTTGTCAATCTCTTCTCTGGGAGATGCAACTAGACGGACTGATAGAAATACTCCAGAAAGAAAGAAGTGATACAAGGAAGGAAAGAAAGAAAAAGAGCTAATGTAAAAAAAAAAAAATCCTACCACTAAAGAACACAAATCTTCAGGTGAAAGAACCTATCAAGAACCCAGCAAAATGAATGAAAAAAAGGAACCCACACCAAGCAAGGCATATTGCTGTGAAAATTTTAAATGGAAACATAGAGATTATCTAAAAATGTCCAAAAAGTCTTGAAAAGGCTTAAGAATAACATCTGACGATTTACTAAATACAAAGAGATTGTTTTAAAAATTCTGTGGTACAATTATTTCCAACGTCCAGTTTAACATGGTTGACAACATATGTTTGACTCCACTCTATGCTCTAACAAAATTTAAGTAAAGAAAGAAGATAGGGGGCCCATTAACCAAGAACCAATAAAGGAAAGTGAGGAGGGAAATGAGGAAAAAACCGAGGAGCAAGTCCAGACAACACCAACCTCAGTTTAGACGAGAGCAAAACAACCCCCTCAAGATTCTGGAAATGAGGACTCCAGGGGAAAAAAACCAATCAATTCATTACGTGATGTATTTGACTATGTTGAAAATACTAAGAATAGTATGAAATAAATTTCATTAAGCACAGGGGGGAAAAATAAGGCTAGGAACATGGAAAACTAAAAACAAATTCAAAAATTAGGTAATTAACTTCAGAAGAAACAAAACACTGAATTGATAAAATTTAATATATTTGATTTCCTAGAACCCCATTGAGTTCTGCAGTAGAAAAAATCACATAGTCGTAATAATGTGAAAAGTAACTAGTGATTAAATAAACAATTGTGAGATATTTATATTGGAAAAACAGTCAAAAGGGAACTGGAGAAAGAATGTAAGAGCCAAAGCTTACTTACCATAAAAATCAATAAAGAGCATTAGAAGGACTTTATTTAGAATCATAGAAGAAACACCAGAAGAGACAACTATAAGAGTTGAAAATGGACACCTAAGGGCGCCTGGGTGGCTCAGTCGGTTAAGCGTCTGACTCTTGATTTCGGCTCAGGTCATGATCTCAGGGTCCTGGGATCAAGCCCCCATTGAGCTCCACGCTTAGCTTAGAGAATGTTAGTTTAATATTCTCTCTCTCCCTCTCTCTCTGCTCCTACCCCACTCGGGCTCACTCTAAATAAAATTTAAAAAAAAAAGAAAAGAAAATGGACACCTAGTGGAAGCAAGGGTAAGTCTTGAGATTGCCATTAATTTCGCCATTCCTTTTCTTTGGTACTATTTGGTTTTAAAAAAAAAAGTTTGTATGTGTATATATGTGTATATGTATATTAAAAACAAAAAATTACTAAACATAAACATTACTCTAAAACAAAACTCTTTATTATCCCTAGGCACTAATATATATGTAATGGAATAAGCAAAATAGACTGGAAGGAAACATACCATATTCATACTAGTTGCTGCTTCTGGGGAATGGGGAGAACTGAGGATGAGGATTAGAAGGGATTTACAATGAATTCTTCCTTTTATAGAACAAAAAAGAAAAGATGGAGCAAATATGGCAAAATATTAAAAACTGTCAGTATCAATTCTGGGGATAGGAACATAGTTATCATGTTATACTCTGTACTTTTCCATATTTAAAAAAATTCTCTCTTCCCACACAAATAAGCCCAGCTGATATTTTACAAAGTTCCAAGGACAATTCAATGGAGGAAGGATTTTTCAGCAAATGAGGCCGGAGCAATTGGATATCCACAGGCTGGGAACACGCGTGTGCACGCACGTGCACACACACACACACACACACCCAACATCAACCTAAACCTTACACCTTATACAAAAATTAATTCAAAATGGATCACAGAATTAAATAAAGGCGAAACATGACACTATAATAAAACTTTTAGGTAAAAAAAAAAAAGAGAAAATCTTTGGAATCTAGGGTTAGGTGTTCTTAGATTTGACACCAAGAGTGTGATCCATAAGAGGAAAAACTGATTAAAGGACTTCATCAAAATAAAATCTTTTGCTTCACAAGGGACCTTGTTAAGAGGATGAAAAGACCAGATACAGACTAGAAGAAAACATTCAGAAGTCAGTATCCAACAAAGAACCTGTATCTAGAAAATGTTTTTAAAAATTCTCAAATCTGAACTTTTTTTTTAAAAAATCCAAACAGAAAGTGGGCAAAAGGCACATTTTTACAAAGAGGATATACAGACGGTAAAGAAGCACATGAAAAGGTGTTCAATATCATTAACTCTCAGAGAAATGTAAATTATACCCCCAGGGGGGTCCCATTACACCCCTATCAGGACAGCTAAAATAAAAACTAGTGGCAACATCGAACGCGGGCGAAGGCGCAAAGAAAGCGGATCACTGCTACACTGCCGGGCGGTGTGCAGGACGGTGCGGCCGCTCTGGGAAACAGCGGGGCGGTTTCTCACAAAACTAACCCTCCAGTTACCATGTGACCTAGCCACCACACTCATGGATATTTACCCCAGAGAAATGCAAGCTTCTGTGGACACAAAACCTGGACCCAAACGTTCCTAGTAGCTTTACCTGTAATAGCCAGAAACCCTAAACAACCTAGATGTCCGCTCACAGGTGAACGGTTAAACAAACCATCCATACCATGAAACACTACCTAGCAATAACAAGGAATGATCTACTGAGACCTGTAACAACAACTTGTGTGAATCTCCAAGGAATTATACTGAGAGGAAAAAGAGGAAAATTCCACTTATTTTTTTAATGTTACTTATTTTTGAGAGAGAGAGAGAGAGAAAGAAAGAATTTGAAACAGACTCCAGGCTCTAAGCTGTCAGCACGGACCCTGACGTGGGGCTTGAACTCACAAACTGCGAGATTATGACCTGAGCTGAAGTCGGATGCTTAACTGACTGAGCCACTCAGGCGCCCCGGTATGATTCCACTTATATATAATAGCATTCTTGAAATGATAAAATTATAGTAATGAAGACCACATTGAGTTGCTGCAGGGGTAAGGGATGGGGAAGGGTGGGACTAAGGTATGTGGGATGTAATTCTTCTGTATCTTGACTTCAGTGACGGATACACAAACCAACATGTGGGCTAAAGATTGCATAGAACTAAATACACACACACACACACACACACACGTGCACGCACGTGCACACACGCACACAACACAAACACACTCTAAAACTGGGAAACTCTGAACAGACTGGTGTATAATGTCAATATCAATATCCTGGTTGTGATATTACACTATACTTTTAGAAGATATTATCATGGGAAAACTGTGGAAAGGGTACATGTAATACCTCTGTGTTATTTTTACAACTTTATGTGAACCTACAATTATAATAAAATGATAAATGTTTTAATGTTTATTTATTTTTGAGAGAGAGAGAGTGTGTGTGTGTGTGTGTGTGTGTGTGCAAGTCGGGGAGGGGCAGAGAGGGAAACAGAATTTGAAGCAGGCTCCAGGCTTCCAGCTGTCAGCACAGAGCCTGATGCGGGGCTCAAACTCAGGGACCATGAGATCACGACCTGAGCCACAACCAGACACTCAACAGGCTGAGCCACACAGGAACCCCTGAAGTTTTTAAAAAACATCTTTTGAAAAAATGGTGTAGGGGGGAAGAAAAAAGAGAAAGAAAGTCTCTTGGTCCATGGCATTCTGGACAACAATGAGTACTCTGATATCCACTTCATAATCTAGAATTCCAAGGGAGACATAGCTTATCCTGTATAAGCAGTTTTACTGGAACCTGGTATAAGACAGACTGATGAGGATTCTGGAGTTCCTGATGGGCGGGGCTCATTCATTCAATAAAGAGTCAAGATTAGGAAGTCCTTCTATAGGGCTGTAAGTGTTCTCTGATGATAACGTGATGGCTGGTTTGGGGGATGCCAAGAGGACAATCCAAACTTGCTGTTTCTATTGGGCAGAGGGGGACCGCAGTAGAAATGACATCTCAAGGACCTCACAGCATAAGTACCCAGCATAAGGTTAGGAATCCCCAGGACAAGTATGCAAGCTCCTGGAGCAGCCCAGTGCTCCTCTCTGCTCCGTAATACTTCCTTGATTCCAAACTACAGGGGGGTGGGGGGAGGGGGCGCAGGGTGGCTCACTTGGTTAAGTGGCGACTTCGGCTCAGGTCATGGTTCGTGAGTTTGAGCCCCACATTGGGCTCTGCTGACGGCTCAGAGCCTGAAGCCTGCTTCAGATTCTGTGTCCCCCTTTCTCTCTGCCCCTTCCCCATCCGTGCTCTGTCTCTCAATGATAAATAAACGTTAAAACAACAACAACTACTACAGGGGAAAAACTGGTTGGGAGAAAGACTGCACACAGAGGTTGTAAGCTAGTCAGAAACAAACAGCTGTGTGGGAGAAAAGAATACTCTCTCCGCTTGGAAACTGCTGCTTTCTTGCTTTGTCTCTTACTGCCCTTTGCATTCTTGCTCGACTTATTGACTGATTTCTCAATTCTTTCTTCTTTCCTACTTCTCTTATCTGTTTTCTAACTCATTCTTTTCCCTCTTTCCTTTTGCTAAAAGGCTCTCTCCCTGAATCTTCTTTACAGCACACTGACTAAGCTGGACAGGAGTTACAAGGGGGAAGAGGTGTTCACAGAATCATGGATTCAGACAACATGCAAGCTACACAAAGAGGTAGGTCTCAGAGACTAACATCACATATTACGCAGAGGAGAACCAGGGTGCAGGGAAGGGAAATAACTTGCAGGAATCACAGAGGGGACTTCTGGCTCTGCTGGAAGTTGAGCCTGGACAGTTTCCCTAATTTTCAACAGAACTTGACTTGGAGAGACAGAAATTCCTGCTGCAGCCAATGACAACAGGGTAACATAAATGAGAGCAGCAGTAAAGAGAAATGATCTATGCTCTATGGCCAACAATACTTCCCGAGTAATCATGAACCAGTTATAAACTAGCCAGGGAGTTCTGTAGCAGGATTTGGATAGAAGGAAAATCCCACAAGGTGAAAGGCCTAAGAGTTAACTCTTTTCTGTTACTGACTGTGAATTATTTTAAATGTTCAGAAAGCAAAGTGGCTGTGTGTGTGTGTATTTATTTTTTTTAGAAAGTAACGTTATACTATAAATGCTCCAGGGAGAAACCGTCCAAATAGAGAGCCTGCATATTCGAGCCAACATTTTTGTTTTTTTCCTAAAAACACTTGCATTTCAGAAAAATATCTTAAAACGTGTCCATTATGACACGGTTCCCCTGTCGGTACTAAAGACCTCTGGAAATTTCAAAATAATACGACATTGGCAACAAGTGCCCAAGCAGGAGGTGCCTCTTTCTGAATGAGAAAACCATCATCCAAGTGAGAGTGATGCTCCTTAGCACGGGCGAGAGCCTCTGTTAAGGAACCGAGGTGAGCAGGGAGCTGCTGCGAGCACTCACCGGAAGCGCGTTCGTCACCGATCGTCGGCCCCAACCTTTCCTACTTACATGGAACAGTGGAACGTGCCAACGGGGTTCTCACGGCGGATGTCTTCATACTCCTCGTATATCCCCCGCTTTTGTCTGGTGCTAACATAGTCCATCAACTCTTGGATGGTCATGGCGTGGGGACCCGGAACATGCACCGAGTCCCAGTCTAAGGCAGGAGGGAGGGAGAACAGGATGATCTCATCGAAGGGGTCTGGGTGGCCGTTCATCTGGGGCAGGAACTGGAAATTCCAAGTGGCGAGGTCAATTTTGACGTACCCGCCCAGGTTTTCTGGAAGGCACTCCCTGGGCAGGTGCTGGGTGACCTCAGATGTCTTTAATATCTGAATCTGGAAGGCCAGAAAGAACCATGTGAGTATGCAGAGGGAAAAGAAGATGGGTAAACTGAAGACAAAGAACAAACATGTTTATATTAGGTTCGAAGAAGGGGATGAGATTTGCTTGAAATACGTGCTATTCTTGTGGAAAAAGTAGACCGCATTTCATCTGCCTGGGATGGAAGTCCTTTTCCCAAATGTCTGACTTCCCAGAATGTGTATCAGATTCATTCCTGGAATTCGGGGCTCTTTTATAGACCTTGAAAGGACGGTACCGTGAACACAGCCTTTATGCTACTAACAAGGCTTCCCAGGGCCGTCTCATGCGGGTATTTGCCTTTTTGACTACTAAGAACACACGGGTAGTGATTCTTTTGGTCAACCCCATCCTAAGGCACCCTGCTCGAAGCCTGTTGCTTTCCTCACAGCTCAGTATGGATGTTCTCAGAGACAGCTTTCTAGAAAAATAATACCAGGCCAGCCACCCAGAGACAGGGTAGCCCAGGAAAACTGCCAGAAAAGTAATCCTAAGTCTGCTCTCCGCTTAGACCCAGCCTTACTGGACCAAATTAGCCTAGTTGGTGCTCTGTGAAATCCGTGTGGAATGGGAATGCTTCTCTCTCTTGCTGTTGCCGCTTCTTGGAATGCCCTCTTTTCCACCTCAGCCTCTTCAGGGAGCAGCTTATGAAACTCACCTCTTCTGTGAAGCCCTCCCCGACTGCCAGAGACAACATTCTCCTCTGTGCTCCTGCAGGGCCACAGTTCTCTGCACGGCTGCCTCTGTGTGCCCTATCAGGACCATGAGCTCCTCAAAGGGAAGGGAAGTCTCACTTAATTTTTAATTCCCAGGGCCCAGAGCTGGACTGTACAGGTGCTCGAGTAGTCTGAGGTTATACGCACATTTATACTTAAGTATAATGAGTGCAAAAACTAGCCTAAGGAGTCCTCTCCGAGAGTCACCTTGGAAAAGACCTCCCCTATTCTCAGTCACTAGGTCTCCAAGTGCTTCCAAAGAGCCAAATATCTTCAGTTTTCCCCTCCAACACAAGTCCCCTCAGCTATAAAGATCCACATTGTTATCGCCGACAGAATCTCCTAATTCTATGCTGCAGAAATCCCTAATAATATTTCACAACAACTGTATTATCTTATTATGGCAATGTTCACCTTTTAAGGGTGAGGAATGAATGAATGAATAAACCCATACTCTTTCCCAGAACATTCAGGGGATAATAACAGATTTAAGATAAATTTAGAAAACGTTCTTGAAGTTAGGAAGCAACGAGCTGTTTTCGGAGAAAACGCCAGGAATGGAAGTAGAGAGACAGAGTGAGAGAGTCTCCTCTACCACCCTGTGGTCAAAGGGACGGATTTAGTATTTCCAATGGGACAAATTCAAACATCAGTTCAACTAGCGCCCTTCCATTAGAGATTGTTAAATACGCACATACAGGGCGCCTGGGTGGCTCAGTTGGTTAAGCGTCTGACTTCGGCTCAGGTCATGATCTCACAGTTCATGAGTTCGAGCCCTGCATAGGGCTTTGTGCTGACAGCTCAGAGCCTGGAGCCTATTTCAGATTCTGTGTCTGCCCCTCCCCTGCTTACTCCCTGTCTCTCTCTCTGTCTCTCAAAAATAAATAAATAAATATTCAATAAATAAATAAATAAATAAATAAATACACATGTATAGCACTAGGCTAAATTTTGGAAGGAGTAGCTGTCCTTAAGTTACCCATGGGACACACTCCTTCAGTGCTATCTTCACGCAAGGTGCTGTGGGGGAGAGTGCCGGACAACAGTGTGTAGCTCCTAACTTCCAGGAGCTTGGAATATGGTGGGGGAGAGGGAGCCGCGACTGAGCCGAGTAAAGAATAAAGCAGAGAATATAAGCGGAGACGCTAACAGAAGCAGAAGGCACTTTAGGAGACAAGCCAGGAGAATTTTATTGAAGGTAAAGGATTAATCGGCAGGTTTCAACGGTGGAGACGGGACTGTATCTATCCATCTCCAAACAGGATAAAGCTTGCCTTACCCTCTCCCGGACTTTGTCCTTCAGGAGGAGGCTGATGATGGAATAGGGCACCCGGAACCATATTGGCGCTCCCACAATCAGCACTTTCTTCAAACGAGCAGGAAATGCTCCCTAAGGAAAACACACGTGAAAATTTACAGAGATCAGGTTAGGCACACTGGAACCCGTGGCCGTTCGAACCCCGAGTGTAGATTTCCTGCTCTTGTCCCCTTCCTTCCCCAGCAGGGGGAGTCTACAGCCTAATTTGGGTTACATTTCAGTAACTACAGAGGTGGCTAAAAATTTAAAAATTATACACCTGAAACAAATATAATACTATATGTTAACTATATCAGAATTAAAATTAAAAAATTAATAAAAAAAATAAAAGCTGATTTACTTGGAAAAGTTCTGTTACGTTCTGAGTGTCCCGGTGGCTCAGTCATTAAGCATCTGACTTTGGCTCAGGTCATGATCTCACGGTTGGTCCCACATCACGTGAGCTCGAGCCCGCTCCTCTCTCTCTCTCTCACTCTCTTTCTCTCTCTCTGCCTCTCATGGGATTCTGTCTCTCTCTTTCCCTCGTTCACTTGTGCCTCTCTCTCTCTCAGAAAAAAATTATGTTCTTATTAACACAAGCTTTATGGATCAAAAATTACACTGACTTTTGTCAGTGTATATGTGTGCATCCTTAAGTTCTGCTTATTAAAACTTTAAGAAAAATTAAATCATGAATAAACAGAACATGAAAGAAACATCTCTCTCATGACCTTTCATTCTGACATCTGTGTGGTTATAATCATTTTTTTTAACCCATCTCTGCATCTATTTTTGTATTCATTTATTCAGTCAATAAATATAATCTAGGGGACACAAGGGCAAGTGAGATACAAAGGGAAGGAGAGGCCTGATCTGCACAAAGCGTGAGAATAAACAAGTATTCATTCTAATCCACAGCTCCTGGCTTCCTTTGGTTTCATATCCCAGCCCTTTTCATGGGCAGGGACACCATGTAATATGGGCATTACCAGGGAGAAACTACTTCCAAGGAATAAAAAAACAAAAAACAGAAAGAAGAAATTGTAGCTAAATATCTTCTACAACTTTCTCCCTGTTCTTGTTCAAAAAACTGATTCTCAATTTGATATGTCACTCTCTGGCTACTCTTCCACTGATTTTGGGGGTCCATGAACATTCCCAAGAGAGAATAGACAACAAAACGTTCCACGGGCCTCTTCACTCAAGTCTGAGAAGCTATCTTTCATCTCTTCCCTCAAAGATACAACAATTTATTTCAGGGCCCTTTAAACTGCCAGGCCAAAAACCAGTCTGGAGAAATACCTATTATTTCCACAAAATTGTAAATAAAAAGCGGAAGCCATTATATCTGTTTCTTCAGAGCAAAGAACTATACACGCTCAGGCCTGTTCCATTTTAATGACTGTACGGCATCCACATACACTGTTGATGGGACAGGAAATAGTTACATCTTCTAGAAGGCATTTGGCATTACCTATCCTTAAAAATGTGCATATCCTCTGCTCAAGTAACTCTATCCTAAGGAAATAACCAGAAACACAAAAGATTTATGAACAAAAATGTTTGCCGCACCTTTATTTTTGATAGTTAAAAACAGCACTTTATAACTGGAAAGAATATATATGTCTGAAAATGGGTAGGGGTTAAAAAAATGGTATTATAATAAGATTATTATATTATCTTTAAATGAAGATTTCAAAGATTTTTTTACAACTTTGGAAAATGCCCACAATATAATCTTTATTAAACTAAACAGGATTAAAACTATAACCTTAATTTTGTTTAAAAAATTACACATATATTTCACCAAGAAAAAAAGATGATCAAGAATTATATCAAAAGTTCAATAGAGTTTCTCTCTGATAACTGAGATTATAAGTTGTTATTTTCTAGAATACTTAGCATTACTTTTATTTTTTGCAACCTTATTGAAAATGTTTATATGCTCTCTTTTTAAAGGAATCTCTAGGGGCACCTGGGTGGCTCAGCTGGTTAGGTGTCTGACTCTTGATTTCTGCTCAGGTCATGATCTCATATTCTATGGGTTCGAGCCCCACATCTGGCTCTGCAGTGACAATTCGGAGCCTGCTTGTGATTCACTCTCTCTGCCCACCCCCTATCCCCCGCTTGTGCTCTCTCTCTCTCCCTCCCTCAAAATACATAAATAAACTTAAAAGAAAAAAGTAATCTCCACGTGCAATGTGGGGCTCGAACTCACGACCCAAGGATCAAGAGTTGCATGCTCTACCGACTGAGTCAACCAGGTACCCCTAAAATGTTTGTATCCTTGAATCCAGTGAGCCTACTCCTAGATAGCTGGAAGCAAACTATTTTATGTGCAAAGATATGAATATAAAAAAGTGTTTTTTGAGAAAACTGTTTATTCCAACAAATGGGAACAAATATCCAACAACATAGAAATGGTTAAATAAATTATAGTAAATACAAGATAGGCTATTATTCAGCAATTACAAGTGTTCATAAAATAAAGTTGTTGGAGCTCATTGTATCTTGAAATTGTATGAACATAATTAAGACCATAATGAAAAACATCTAGAAGAAAGTGTCATACCCCAAAATGTCAGTGTTTATTTCTGCATATTATCAAAGGCAGTATTTCTTCTTAATGTATATTAGTCTGAATTGTCCAAAACGTTCTACGATGAAAAATTTTTACTGATTATAACAGTATTTTAAGCATAAAAGATAAATATGAAAAAAATTAGCCACACTATAAATAATTATCAGTAATAACAAAAGTATAAATGGCAAAAACATCTGATTTACAGTAACACTTAGGCACACACACACTATCTCTCGCCCTATCTTTTTCTCCTGAAAGTCACTGATCTTACAAAAAAGATGATTTATCCTTAGTGTCTGGTATGTTTTTATAGGTATCTATATATATTTTTTAGCCTGGGAATAAACTACGTAAGCTACATGTAAGATAAATAAAATAATTTTAAAACTTTATTGAAAGACATAACAAGAGACTTAGAAAAAAAGTACCGCATTCTTGGATGGGAGATAACATTATAAAGATGTCAATTCTCCCTAAAGTAATTTGTTAATTCATTATATCCAAATAAAATCTGAGACTGTTTCATTACCCCCAAACGTGACTGAATGACTCTAAAATCCATCTAATCAAAAGATGATGATTTTTTACAAAATTTTCTCATCAGATTTAAAATTTGGAAAAAGTGGTTACCCTCTGGGGAATGGCACTGGGTTTATGAGGAAGGGTGTCAGAGACTTTTCCTTGAATTGCGTTTTAATTGCTTTCATAATAAAAAGCTAGGAGTGCCTGGCTCGCTCAGTAGGTAGAGCATGGGACTTTTTTTTTTAAGTTTTTTAATTTATTCTGAGTGAGAAAGCACCTGTGCACAAGCAAATGTGAGGTGGGGGAGGAGCAGAGAGAGAGGAAGAGAGAATCCCAAGCAGGCTCCACACTGTCAGCAGCGTGGAACCCCACATGGGGCTTGAACCCAAGAACCATGAGATCATGACCTGAGCCAAAATCAAGAGTCGGTTGCTCAACCAACTGAGCCACCCAGGCGTCCCAATTTTTTAAAGATATTATTTTTGGGGCACCTGGGTGGCTCAGTCAGTTGCGTGTTGGACTTTTGCTCAGGTCATGATCTCAAGGTTTGTGAGATAGAGCCCCGCATCAGGCTCTGGGCTGGCAGCACAGAGCCTGCTTGGGATTTTTCTCTCTCCTTCTCTCTCTCTCTGCCCCTCCCCCACTCATGCACATGCTGTCTCTCTATCTCTCAAAGATAAATTAAGTTAAAAAAAAAAAGAAAGATTTCATTTTTTAAAAGTAATCTCTACATCCAACATGGGACACAAACTCACAACCCCAAGACCAAGAATTGCACACCCCGCCAACTAAGCCAGCCATGCGCCCCTGAGCAAGCCACTCTTGATCTCAGGGTGGTGATAATTCTACACCCACCATGTTGGGTGTAGAGGTTACTCAAAAAAAAAAAATAAAATAAAATACAAATACAATACAATAAAATACAATAAAATAAAGAAGAACTAGTTATAAAATAAAGTTTGTTTTCAATATGCATGTTATATATCAATAAAAATTTAAATAAATCATACAAAAGTCATGAAAAAAGAATAAAAATGCAAAAAAATAGTCAAAACAACTTTTAGAAATAAACGATTGTTGAGAGGAAGCTTGTCCTATGAGATATTAAACTTTATTATAAGATTAAGATAATAAAACAGTGCAAATTAGATCAATAGAATACAGTATCCAGAAATGGGACATATTGTAATATGCAGGGATTATCTCAAATGAGTAGAAAAAATATATATTAATAAATGTTGCCCAGACAGCTATTTGAAAGCAAATTATTTTATCTATAATATTAAGTGTCATATATGATATAGATACATTTTGTTGTTGTTCTGTTTTGTTTTTTAAATATATTTACTCTGAGAGAGAGTCTGTGAGTTGGGGAGGGAGGGAGGAAGAGAGAGAGGGAGGGAGGGGGAGGGAGAGAGAGAGAGAGAGAGAGAGAATCCTAAGGTTTGCTTTGTCAGTGCAGAGCCTGATGTGGGGCTTGAAACCCTGAACAGTGAGATCATGACCTGAGCTGAAATCAAGAGTCAGACACTTAACTGACTGAGCCACCCAGGCGCCCCTATGACATATATTATTAAATAAAGTATATATAGTATAGTAAAAAAAATTACTATTAAAAATTAAATATAGATGACAAAAGACACCATAAAATTGAATAAATTATAAACTACAAAAAATGCCGGCAACACATACTTAGTAACATTCTTAATAACAAGTCTTACAAATTAGTAAGAGATAAATACTTTTATAAAAAATTGGGTAAAATATATGAGAATAGAAAAATTTTAAATACCCCGTGGCAATGAACGTGAAAATACGCTGATGCTCATTAGTAATAAGGAAAACACCACATAAAAACATGAATATGATTAAAATCCAAATAATACGTTCATATTGATAAGACTGGTAAAAAAGGCTGTTGATAGGAGTATAAATCTGAACTATGTTTTTAAAGGGTTATCTGGCAATATTTACCAAAATTTAAATGTGTGGTGTGTTTGAGTGGTTCCGTCGATTAAGTCTCAGACTCTTGATCTTGGCTCAGGTCATGATCTCATGGTTCATGAATTCAACCCCCACATCGGGCTCTGCGCTAATGGTGTGAAACCTGCCTGGGATTCTCTCTCTCCCTCCACTCCTCCCCCACTTATTCTCTCTCTTTCTCTCAAAATAAATAAATTTAAAAAAAATTAAATATGTGAACTCATTGACTAGATAAACTTGCTTATAGCAATTTATTTGAGCAAATGATTGGTCAAAAAATACAAAAATGTATGTAAAACAATGCTCACTGAACCGTTTATAACACCAAAAAACAGCATGTTGTTTTTTCTGCCTGATACATCCATAAAAAGAATACTCTGGTGCCATTTAAAAAAAACGAGGAAGGGGCGCCTGGGCAGCTCAGTCAGTTAGGCGTCCGACTTCAGCTCAGGTCATGATCTCATGGTCCGTGAATTCGAGACGCACATCAGGCTCTGTGCTGACAGCTCAGAGCCTGGAGTCTGCTTCAGATTCTGTGTCTCCTTCTCTCTCTGCCCCTCCCCTGCTTGCACTCTCTCTCTCTCAAAAATCAATTAAAAAATTTTTTTTCATTTAAAAAAAAAAAAAGCAAGGGAAGGGACACCTGGCTGGCTCAGTCGGTAGAGCACGGAACCCTTGATCTCAGGGTTGTGAGTTCAGGCTCCACGTTGGGCATAAAAAAAAAAAAAAAAAGTGAGGTGGGGGGAAACTGAGGAACAGCTACATGTACAGACACAGAGTAACCTGTGACATGGAAAGATGAAGAAGACACAACTGTTAAAGTAAAAAATGGCAAGTTATAACCACTGGATATAGCAGAACTTCCTATTTGTAAAGAAAAACAATCATATATCATTCTCATCAATAAAAAGAACTGAAGCACGCCCACATAAAATAGGGATTTTAGTAATATGATGACGAGGGACAAAGGCCAAGTGCCAGGAAACAGCATGCGGTCTGGTGTTCTCCGCATGTACTCCCTGTCGGAGAGCTGTAATGGTGAACACGCACTGCTAAAAATCCCGCGCCACGGGACTCCCAAGGGAGGTCCTGGAACAAAGACTGCCTAGACTCTTAGATCAATGCTTTTCCCACTGCAGGTTCTCACTCAGCGGGTCCTTAGATTAATTCAGTGGGTCATGACTAACGTTTTAAAATATGAAATAGAGGGGTCCCTGGGTGGCAGAGTCGGTTGAGCGTCTGACTTCGGTTCAGGTCAGGATCTCGTGGTTTGTGGAGTTTGGGCCCCACATCGGGCTCTCTGCTGTCAGCACAGAGCCTGCTCTGGATCCTGTCTCACTCTCTCTCTCTCTCTCTCTCTGCCCCTCCCGTGCTGGGTGACTCTCTCTTTCTTTCAGAATAAACTTTAAAAATAAATTAATGAATGAATTCATTAATTAATAAGAAAGAATAATCAAAGTGACTGTACATATTAAGGGTAAAGTTTGTTTTGTGAAATGTTTTTGTTTTGTTTTACAAATACATATACACAGACCCACATACCCTTATCCTGGGATTCGAAAAATAAACAGCTCTGAAAACCATACGTTTCTTTTGTAAGTTTGGTGCAAGCACTCATGGAGCAGCAAAATCTCACCTGAAATGCCATAGGTCATTTACAGCCTTCATTCTTCTCCACTCATTATGAATAAAACATTTCATTGCAAAAATATTTTTAATTATTTTTTAATGTTTATTTATTTTTGAGAGAGAAAGACAAGAGACAGAGCATGAGTGGGGGAGGGGCAGAGAGAGAAGGAGACAGAATCCGAAGCAGGCTCCAGGCTCTGAGCTGTCACCATAGAGCCCAACATGGGTCTCGAACTCATGAGTGGTGAGATCATGACCTGAGCTGAAGTCCGACGTCCAACCGACTGAGCCCCCCAGGCGCCCCTTCATTGCAAAAACAATAATATTTGATTATAAAGTGGCATATATATCATATTATCTTTTAAAGTTCAAAATATTACAAAAATAACAAATAAATAAACTTCAAAATGTTACATGCTGCTTCTGGACATAAGAATTTGGGATAAGAAGGGCGCCTGGGTGGCTCAGTCAGAGAGTTCAAGCCTCACATTGGGCTTTGTGCAGACAGCTCAGAGCCTGGAACCTGCTTCGGATTCCGTGTCTCCCTCTCTCTCTGCCCCTCCCCGGCTTGCACTCTCTTTCTCACAGAAATAAATGAACATTAGAAAAAAAATTTTTTTTAAGTTTGGGATAAGAAAGGAAGAATTTATCTATATATAGACCTCCACACATAGGTGTATAGGTCAGTGTACATACACTTCTGTATATGAAATCAACACGTAAAACATATTTCTGACTAGACTAAGACAAAAAAGTCTGAAAGTCACTGGCGAGGTGACATTTTTCAGACACCGTGAGCCTACCTAGGCTTTCATTTATTCTTATTCCACACAACTCCAGGAGAGGGACAACCCACCGTCATGATTCAGAACGTTCCTGTGCATTTCTTATTTTAATTCCTCCTACTTGACCTTTAAGACCATTTCGTATTCTGAGGAAGCAGATACTAGTCATCATTTATAGGTGACCTTTACGCTGAACATAATGTCTGCAGTTTACATCATTCCTCGGGCTCCCAAAGAATGGAAAGAAGTATCCCAACCATTGAAGGAGAGTTGAGGGGCCCTCTCACAGCCTTACCTTCAGCAGGTTTAGGACCTTCTTGCCAAGATCCAGCTCAAAGTTGGTATAATTAGAACCACACATGTCATAGATAAACACCAGTCCGTTCCTCTGAGTTTCAAAGCTGTAAACCAACCATTGAAGAAAAACATCTGTAAGCAGTAAGATGCACGAGGCCGGCTGAAAGCCTAGGGCAAAATTAGAGTATGGGACAGATACAGGACCAAAATAACTACCCCCCAGAACACCGGTTATACGAAAAGATTATTTATCTTTGGTTTCTGTTATGCTTCTTGTGATACTGCAATTTATAATAAAAAATAGATATTTGGTCTTCAACACAGTTGCTGGCACAGAGCTCCTAAAACTCTTGGAATTCCTAAAAGAAGAGAGAGTTAAAGGTGTCTTTTGTGATGTTAATAAGAGGACTCCTGGAATGCCCCTAGGCATCACTTAAGGATGAGGGTGGTTGGGGGGGGGGGGGGACGACCAACCATGTGATTAGAGGGTTGGTACTTTCATTCAACACCTCCCCTTCCCCACCTTCTCCCCGGGGAAAGGGTCTGGAGATTAAGTTCAATCTCAAATAGCCAATGATTTAATCAACTGTGCCCACATGATGAAGCCTCCATAAAAACCCAAAAGGATAGGGTTTGGAGAGCTTGCCCATGGAGGTGCTGAAAGAGTGGCCCTCTGAGAGGGCATGGAAGCCCTGCATTCCTTTCACTAAAGCCTTCCCTACGCATCCCTTCCGTCTAGCTGTTCTGGACTATACCCTTTTATAATAAATCGGTAACCTAGTAGGTAAAAGGTTTCTCTGAGTTCTGTGAGCCACTCTAATACATTCATTGAACCCAAGAAGAGGAACATTGGAAACTTCCATCGATATGGCTTGTCAATCAATAAGAAGCACAGGTGACAACCCAAACTTGCCACTGGCATCTGCGTATGGGGGTGGGGACGGGGGTGGGGGTGGGGGAGATAAGTCTTGTGGATTGAAAACCTTTAACCTCTAGGATCTGATTTAACAGGTAGACAGTGTAAGAATTGAGTTAGTTGAACTGTAAAACGCTTAGCCGGTATCTGAGAACTGCTTGGAGGTGTGGCAGAAAACCCCCACCTGTTGGAATTGGAATTATGCTTATTGATGCATATTTATCAAGTACCAAACTCCTAGGCTGAAAAACATTCCAGAGCATCTAGGTTATCAAAATTTGAACTGTGTCCTCCCAGGTTTCTGAATCTGCCTATCCAAATTTCGTAACATTTCATCTTCAACTTAAAAGCTTCCTCTTCCATAAAGACCCCCCTGATAACCATGATCAAAATGTACTGCCATTCTTTACCCCCTTGTAGCCCCATAAATCTTCCTGTGGGATTATCTTATGGCTCTTAAAGCATTTCAACTTTGTCTAGCCATCTGATTCACTCCTAGGGGGCATAAACATGTTTTGGTCACCTCATCACTCCCAGTAGTCCCTAGCACGTAGTCCTTGCAAATAGGTACCTGGTAAATGGTCACTGAATTCTAATTCAGTGGACTGGAAGCCCACTGCCAAGAAAACACTTCGGACCTGTGGGAAACTGTAAAACAAAGCTCTAAGCTCGGGGATGGTGAATCTATCTCTTAGGACTTAGTGGAAGAGAACAAACCCACAGATGGTCTTGGGAAAGCATCTTGAAGAATAAGAGGTGGTGAGCTTATTACCAGATTGAGGTTAAGAACACGTGAAGATATGAAAAGTATTCTTCAGTTCAATCTCCCTACTGCCTAAAGACTTCTCAAAGTTGCACTCTTCAACCAAGCCAGATCTTACCTGTTTCTTTTTATTTTTTTTATTTTTATTTTTTGAGAGACAGAGACAGAGTGTGAGCAAGGGAAAGGCAGAGAGAGAGAGGGAGACACAGAATCCGAAGCAGGCTCCAGGCTCTGAGCCATCAGCACAGAGCCCGACGCAGGGCTTGAACTCACAGACGGTGAGATCATGACCTGAGCTGAAGTCGGCCGCTTAACCGACTGAGCCACCCAGGCGCCCCAAATCTTACCTGTTTCTGATCTGCACACCCAAAAGGTCATTAGGAATAAATTATATGTTTGGATTACTCACAGATGATAGCTATAGTTTTCCTATCTATTTAAAATTACAAAGATTTGGCACAAAACAATGCTGAAATCAGAGGTCCCAATGTTGTTTTGTATCCTAATTTTTTTGCATGGTGGAAGTACCCATCCATGAAGTAGCATTTCAAATATCTCTAATTCTGAGGTAGACTCAAGTTTTTCCAGCAGTTTCTGAGTTTCAAATGGTCCTAAATGGGTTACAGTTAGCGCTAAACCTTGACTCTTTTTTTTTCCCCGACTTGAGAGAGACTATGGTTCACCAAGACCAAAGATGCTGTTACACGGCCGACACAATTACTAAGTGGATTCTCCAGGTGTAGACACTTCCCATTTCTCCACTAGCTCATCAAGGGCCAAATTCAAAGAACTATAGGTTTTCCCCTTCCAGTGCCAACCTGTGGCAGAGGACTGAAACGGACAGAAGTCAGCACCAGGGGAAACAGAATTTAATAAAAAGAAGGCATAGTGCAGAATGACGCAGGTTCGACCTTTCCGAAAACTGCCAATCCTGTAAAGGCACATGAAACAAATACAAATTTGGTAGGACTTTTGTTTTTCTGGGTACAGAATCTGAGGTCTATAATAATAGCTAATTCTGTACTAAGAATAATTGTGGTTTTTTTCTCTCCTGAATTTGATTCCTGAGTTGGATGTTACCCAGGAACACCAAGATGTTTAAAACATAGTCCCGGACATTTGTTTCAAAATCACTGAGGGTACGGGTTGGGCGAGAGGCTACCGGTGAAATAAGATTGGTTATAGATCACTCTGAAGATCGAGAATGGCTATCTGGAAGTTTATGATAACCATTTCCACTCCATTCATAGAGATGTGAGGATTTTCTATTATGACACGTGAAAAAGAAGATTCCTTGCCCTCATGGAACTTACGATCCAGTGGTAAACAGAGAAAGCCACAGTATAAGGCAAAGGCCGCCATGAGGCTGTGTAAAATGCTATACAAAATATTTGGTATTAATAGTAACTCCTGTTAAAGTCGAAGTAAAAGGAATTTTATCTATGACAGGTTGGTGTGGTGAGGGAACCAGTCACACAAGTTGAACCTTAAAGAAAGGGCAAGATTTAGTGAAGAGGAAAGGTTTCCTCCTCTCACATCTTGGTGAAAGTTAACATAGGAAAACAAGAATTTCTACTCACTAGTGAGAATATTTTGCTTGGAGAAAAGAGTTCACATTTATTTATCTTATCTGCACCTTCTGAATAATGAAGAGTCCCTAAGGGTTTTTAAGAAAAGGGTGAACGTCATGAAAACCGTTTTAAGTGTGTTTACACCCGCGTGGTTCTCCTGAGGGATCCAATGAATACTCACGTCGGATCGAGCAAGCTTTGGCCACTGCCATGCCAAGAGGAGAGCTCTGGCTCTAAGCTGCCCAAGAAGGAAGGCCAGGGAATTTTCTGGTAAAGGCACCTTTCGTTCATTCTCCTGAGCTAAAGGATTTCAAAGGAACCTATGTATATTCTGGAAATTATGCCTGAAGACCAAACACGGGAAAGAAGAACTGAGAAATTCCACACTTCTGATTGGGCAGTACAGGGCCCCTGAGACCACTGGTCCTCTCTCCTTACCTTAGTAACTTCTCTTTTTCAAAATAATGCCGCGTGTGGTTTGGATAGATCTCCCATTGAGCACCAAAAGCAGAAGCTAAGTACTATGAAAGTAACATCGGGAAGGCAACAAGTGAACCAGACAGAGAGCCCCACTCCAGACAGTCACTTGGCTATCCGCACCCTCTCCGAGTCCACCGTATGACTGAAGTTGTGCAGAGCTGTCTTTCACTACCTCAGGTTTCAGCCCTCAATATATCTCTTTTAATGGCAGAGAACTAGCCGATGACATCCAGTGCCATGACAGACTGTTAAAAAGGAAGTATGGGAAAAGGACAACGTAGTAGAGTACAAATAGTTCCAGTCAAGAGCAAAGAAACCAAGACGTTAGGCCTAGCTGGACTGGAATGCGATGACTGTAAAGGAGTCACGTATCCTCTTGGGGCTTCGGTGTCATTGTCCGTACAACAGTCACAATACCAGTTAGCTTGGAGAAGGAAGGAGAAAGGACCCGAGCAGATTCTTTTTGCTCCTGCGTCTGTTTATAAACATGATTTTGCTTAACTTTATACTTTTGGACTCTTGTCTCCTGAATGCTGATCCTCCAAATCCTCAGAGCTAATGACATTTTTCCTATTTTACAAAGAAACTGAGACCCCAGACTGTCCTGAAAATCAATATTCAGAGGCAAAGGAGCAAAAAGAGCCAGCACGAGGCACTTCCCCTTCACTCTCTCTCAATAGGTGATTCTCAACACGCTGAGGACAACTAGTCGGTTGGCTTTCTCAGCTTCTATTGTCCTGAAATAGAGCCAGGCAGGTAAAGATACAGAATACCCACCATCTTGATAGTGCCTGGAAACAAGCCAAGCCCTTCAGGACATGGAATGTTTTCTATTTGTGGCACTTCCCAGGGCACACCCTGGGAGCACGGTGAAGGCAACCACGAAGTACGGCAAGTTAGTCAAGGACTGTCATTTCCCCATCTGGATACAGACCAAAGGAAGATAATCTTCATGCTCACCTATCTACAGCTCTGTCCAGCAAATAAAACAGAGCCTGAAGTACCACATGTTGGACTGACTTGTGGGGATGATGCAGTCTGGCAGTGAAGAGGGCGATGGAAGCTCCTGTTGGGTCCCGAACATTCTAGAGAAAAACAAACAAACAAAAACAAACGAGAAACACTTAGAAACTAAATAGAAGATCACAACAATCACTAAGGCTTCTCACATCCTAGATAAAAGTTTCCTATGAAGAGACAGATGCTGGCAATACTTCGCTGACTTGCGTCAGTTGCTCCAGGAAGTGAAGAAAGTTTATTTCACCTCACGCCCGATGCTCGGCACCCCCTTGGATCATTATTTGTGTGGTAGGAAAAAACTACATTCCCTTAACTCGTCAACTGCAGAGAGATTAAAGGATGGTCTACACTGCCTGCCTAGCTAATTTCCCAGATAGAATGGCAAAAGAAACACGCAGCAGGGGAAAACCACAGAATACAACCATGGTTTCCATGCTCTGCCTTAAAAGTACCATTGTATCCTTATCTGAAAAGCTGTGCTCTCTGCGGGGAGGCAGCTTGACTCCAATAAGGATGGGCCTCTGAAATACCGGATACCCATCCAAAGACCTTGACTAACCTTAATGGACCAAAGAAGAAACTTTGCTCAATCTACTGTACAACTGACTATCCGTCCTTTCACTTGTTACTAGAATAATCTTGTGCAAACTGCACAGCTGCTTCAAGTTTGCTCCCAAATGCTGAGACTCTCTAGATTCGGGATAAGGTATCCAGGTACAAAATCCAAAGAGGACAAAAAGGAAGTAACGAGACACTGCAGAGGTTCCTCAAGACTCACTAAGATGGTGAATTTTCCACTAAGGATCTCAGAACGGAGAGGTTCCTCATGAGGTTTCAGTTTCACGATGCCCTCCTTCCTTCGCGTTTCCTAAAATAAAGCACAGCCAGGTCAGTTAGTATGGAAATACCGTATATCCAGGACAGCTTTACGTAACCCGCAAATCTCAGAGATAAGGGACTTTGGAAGTCCACTAATTGGATCAGGAATTCCTTTGTAACGTGCGTGCTTCGTGCCAAGTGAGTGTTGTCGGAATTTTCCACCAATGCCACCTTATCAGCCTCGTAGGTACAACAGTTTGCTTTAAATCACTGAGAAGCCTAACACTGAAGTGCAACCAATACGTATCGTTAGAGTGCAGGGTCAAAGTTAAACATATATCGGCAGTGATGTTATAGCAGGATATTAAAGTAGGCGCTCAAACGCTGGCTGGAAGCAGACATCCTCACATATCCTCTAGGCTTAGGCCTCTCCCGTCTTAAGATGGAGCCATCCCTCCCCACCGACACCTTCTCCAACAAGGCCGACCATGACCTCATTTTTCTTATGTCCACAGCAAGATTCTTTAAACTCGTGCTCAGTTCTCCCACACTCAGTCTACTCCATCCCCCCCCGCCCCCCCACCACGGGTCTAACTACCCCACTGAGAGCTCCTGCTCCAGGGCTAGGAACTTCCTGTCAGTGAACCCAGTCAGCGTTTTCGGTCTTCCTCTTACATGACAAGGTTGACCACTCACATTCCCTTTTCCCTGAGACTTTATCAGAGACAAAGACTACTCTCTCGGTTTTCCTATTTCTTCAACTACTACTGCTTCTAAGTCTCTTTGGGGGTTGTCGGTTGTTTTTTTTTTTTTTTTCTTTCCATTCATCTGCTCACTCAATTCACTCACTGGCTCATTCATTTATTCTGCAAATATTTGTAGAGCAATTATTATGTACCAGGCACTGAGCTAAGTACTAGGAACACAGTGGTGACTGAAACAATCTAGGTCTTTGTTCATATTCTTGCCCAATTCACCCCTAAAATCAAATTCTAAGCCTTCGGAGGCAGGCTTTCAGGATTACAGGAGAGTGCATGCCCTACCTAAAGCGCTCACATTCAACTTTGAAAGACAATACTGGACCAAACGAAGCAAAAAATCTGAAGTGAAGTTCTGCCCTACACATCCTCCTATGCCTCAGACTCTCCCGGGCTGACCTCGCCCTTTCTCATGGCTCTGATATTCAACTCTACTTCGGTCACTCCGAAATCTCTACTTCCGGTCCAGGTTTCTTTTCTGAACCCTAAATTCACATTCCAACTTCTTAGGGAACAGGTCTATTTAGATACCCGATGGCACTTCACACTTAACATGGCCAAATTGAACTCATGAACCTGTCTCTCCACACACCCGCACTACCTCGGTGTCTCCTAAAATTAGTGACTGCTGCCACCATGTACCCTGCCACCCTCATCCAAGACCTGGAACCCTGGACTCCTCTTTCTTTACGCATCAGTTTAAGCAACGCTGTCCTACCAATTTTTGTAGAATCTGCCCGTTTTCCCTCTATCTCCCCTGACACTACACTTAATGACACCACAATCATGTCTCTCCCAGTAAGTACAATGACCTTCTAATGGCTCTATCTCCAGGACAGCCCTTCTGATCCACTCTCTAAAGCACAGTGAGAAAATCTTTCCAGGATCCAACTCTGATCAAGTTATTCTGCTGTTTTTACCTTCAATGAATTTCTCTGCCCTTAAGAAAAAACAGATACTCTATGATCTGGCCTTGTTTCTTTTTTTCTTAAATTTTTTTTAATGTTTATTCATTTTTGAGAGAGAGAGAGAGAGCAAGCAGGGGAGGGACAGAGAGAGAAAGGCACAGAATCCGAAGCAGGCTTCCGTCTCTGAGCTGTCAGCACAGAGCCCGACGCAGGGCTTGAACTCACAGACCAAGAGATCATGACCTGAGCCGAAGATGGAGGCCCAGCTGACGGAGCCCCCCAGGCGCCCCACGGCCCTGTTTACTCCTGCTGCTCAGTCTCTTGCCCTGTCCCCGCCCCCACTGAGCATTTCTGTCCAGCTCAATCTCTCTCTGGCCACTGGGCACCTGAACCTGCTCTTCTCCCGCCACGCTCCCTTAGCTGTCACAGTCCTCGCCATTCTTCAGATCTTAGTTCATAAGTCATCTCCTTTAAGAAGGCTTCTTTGACCCTTCTAACGAAATGTGCTTCCACAGAAGCCAGTTGCACCCTATCGTAACTTACTACGATTGTGTGCTGACTCTCTCTTTCTAAGTAGTCATCTCTGCGCCCGGAACACAGTATGCACACAATAAACATCTGTTGAATAAATGAGCGAATATTGTGTGAGAATGACCCACCCGATAGGTCTCAATGAGTTTTTAGTCTTAAACTAATCCCAGCACGCCTTATCCTCCTGTTTTGTTTTTTAAGAATTTTTAATTTTATTTTATATGTTTAGAGAGAGGGAGAGCACACAGGGGAAGGGTGGAGGGAGGGAGACACAATCCCAAGAAGGCTCCATGCCTCGTGTGGAGCCCGGTGCAACCCTGGGATCACGGCCTGAGCCGAAATCGGGAGTCGGATGCTCAACCGACTGAGCCACCCAGGGGCCCTCCTCCTTTTTTAATTTAGAGAGATTCTGTATCTCTTCAGAAGGATTTTCTGACTCCAAAGTAGGGCTCTTGGATTTTGGCCCGCTTTTTTTTTTTTTTTAATGCGAGTGGGGAGAACACTCAGAGAACCGGTGTGTGTAGTGTGTGGCGGAGAAAACAGCGACGTAGAAGGCCCCGCTCTATCTGGGCCACAGGTCCGGCCCGCCCCCAGCTACGCACCCGGTAGGAGTGGAACAACTCTATGGCGCGGAGCACATCAAACTTCCGGGCCATGAGGAACTTGACAGCCACGTTCCAAGACAGAGGGGAAACATTGTACTGAACCGTCCACTTGTTGATCTCTTCGAGAAACTGCTTGGTGGCCTGTTTGACAAAGAAAGTAAAGAAAAATTAGCTAGTAGAAAACATATTCATGGAAACAAGAAACCAAGAAGAAAAAATAGCATCGTTTCCTCAAGCAAATCTGAGCCCGAATTTCCCTACAGGGAGCAGGGAAAGGCAAAAGATGGAAAATAGGTCTGAAAGCAGAAACGGTTAAAACTCATACTACTCAGTGAGGCCAGAGCCCGAATCAGGTCCCGAGAGCAGGACTTAGCATAGGGATGCGTGAAGAAAAAAGTGAGAGGGAGACGGGAGACCAAGGCACCCAAATGGGATGCCAATTACCGGCCCCAAAGCAAAAAAACAGCAGTTTGTTGTTGTTGTTGTTGTTGTTTTAAGATAAAAAAAAAAAAGAGGTGGACGGGCCCTTGAAGGGGTATTGCGTAAGCGCGTCACGGTTCGGCAGTCTCAGCTGCTGTTTTGGTCCTGTGAGCCAACTGGATACGGCAAAACCATCAGAAAATGGTTTTGGCTTTGGAATTAGTGATACTATTTGAGAGCAGCAAAAGTATGAAGAAGACTTTAACATATCAAAAGGCCAACAGTTCTTTGCTGCTGACTGACCCCACAGGACCTCTTCAGGCTTCACAGGGCAGCCCCCAAATCAGACACGAGTGTCCAAAGGCATTAACAGTCCCTCTGGATAGTGGCTGTCAGGGGCTCCCCTCGGTGGAGAGCCTCACATTGGGGGAGGAGTAGGAAATTTTCATCTTCACACTCTGGTCCCAAGCTGGCAAGATGCCTGTTTGTAGAATTCTTCCTATCTCTTGATTAACCCCTGTCCTTCTGTCCTTTCTCACCCTATTTCTCCTTACATTTATAACCAGTTTCTGCTCTAACCAAACTACTCTTCTGTTTCTTCAGTTTTTTAACAGGATTTGTAACAGGATTTTTTTCAAAGATTTTTAAAACTTTTTTTTAATGTTTATTTATTTTTGAGAGAGAGAGAGAGAGAGAGAGAGACAGAGCACAAGTAGGGGAGGGGCAGACAGAGAGGGAGACACAGAATCTGAAGCAGGCTCCAGACTCTGAGCTGTCAGCACAGAGCCTGACATGGGGCTTGAACTCACGAACCATGAGATCATGACCTGAGCCGAAGTCAGACACTTAACCGAGACTGAGCCACTCTGGTGCCCCTTAAGATTTTTAAAAAGCAATCTTGCAGTGCCTGGGGGGCTCGGTAGGTTAAATGCTGGACTTCGGCTCAGGTCATGATCTCACGGTTCATGGCTTTGAGCCCCTCATAGGGTTCTGTGCTGACAGCTTGGAACCCGGAGCCTGCTTCAGATTCTATGTCTCCCTCTCTTTCTGCTTCCCCTCTATGTGCTCACTCTCTTGCTCTCTCTCTCTCCCTCTCAAATAAATAAATTTAAAAATAAATAAAGCGATCTCCACACCCATATTGGGGCTTGAACTCACAATCCCAAGATCAAGAGTCTCTAGTGACTGGGCCAGCCAGGAGCCTGTACATCAGGATTTTTTTGCATGCATATTCTCAACTGCTAAACACTTTCTGCAAGGCTATCTGGTCCCTTCCACCTGGACACCTTTCTCACCTCTTGGTCCAAAATGTGACCAACTTGATAAGAATTCTGAAACTTAACCGATCAACCAATCAACCCACGGTTAAGATGTATGTATTAAACTATTATGTATTTATTAACTATTTGTTACTATCTGTGCTAAGAAATACAAGGAATGGAAAAATAAGGCTTGCTTTAAAAGGTGCAAGACCAGCCTACTATGTGGTCACGGACAAGGTAATTCTCTCTTCACCTAATTTTTCAATTGAAAAACAAGGAGGGGAAGGGTGACAAGCAACTGACCTACTTCAGACTCTTGGCAACAAAGTCCTACTCTTGCAAACACGAATCAAGTTGCTACATACGTGTTTAAACAACTAGCAAACTAGAGCCCCAAGAAAGTCAGCAATACCTCACAAAGGAGCACCTGATTCATCCCCCAATTTCTAGGAAAGGAAAAAGGCACTTTACAAACCAGAGTAAAATCTCAGAGGCCTCGGGCTGCACCTGAGCATTAGAACCTTCCAACCGAAGCAACAGAACTTATACCACTGGAAAAGGAGAGACAGCAAAACTAATCAGGCGAAGTGCATATAAAGGGCCCAGAAATAAAGGCCGTGAAGAAAAGCTTTCAGATGATCACTTTGGCCCAGAACCAGTTTGAGACAGACCAGAGCAGTGAGTCCCAGAGAAGACAAGAGGACAAACTTAGAATGCTCCACCAGCAAACAGCCCGCGCTGCCTCTGTGGGGTGAGTGGCCAGCATCAGAATGAGGAAAGACGGAAGGGACATGAAGAGAAGCGGGCACAGAAAGATCCCGGAAACAAAATTTCAGCCAGCCTGGAAGGTCCGCAGGAGATTTTGTAAAGGGGAATTTGGTTTTTAATTGACATATCATTTTTAAATCCAGCCTTGTCTGAAGCTGCCCGTAGAATAAAACATAGAGCAACGGTAGAATGTACCTTTCCTCTTTTTCTAAAAAAAACAATACACAGACAAACCAATATGCAGGTAGGAGGGGGAAATACAGTTAAATAGCTGGGGGAGGGAACTCATAACACATCCCATTCAGGTGATGTTTCATTTTTCACAGAGAAGCCATGCCTTAATCAGAGACACATAGGTTTCACACACTTCTTTCAAAGTACGTCCATATTGGCTTCCTTCTCACTAAACTCGGTTCCTTCAAAGTTCTTAATGTCCTGTAGCTCCCTAGGGCTGTTGCCTTGAGCTGACCTCTGTCCCCTGCTGGTCAGGATGTTATTCTTGGCTTTAAGCACGGGAACAATTCCTCCTGATTTGGCCTGATTAGGCCTTGCATGAAGAGAGTCCAGTGTACTGTAAACAGTGATGTGGTATTTACAGATACGAATACACATACACACACACCATCTGTTACGTTCGGCCTCAGATTCACCATCCTGCATCCCTGTTTCTCTTCTGGAAGAGACGAGCCTCTTCAAGAAGTCAGCAGGTCATCTTCAACAGGCTTTCACTAAACAGTTAATCAGGTATCTTCCCCTGTTTACACATGAATTCAGCACAACCACTAGGTATAGACCAATTTGTGGTCCTGTTGGTGCCGGAAAAACAAGTCCCGGCAATTTTAATGAGCAACACGCTCTTCATAAGGGATAATTGAAATCCCTGAAATTAATATTCAGTGTTATTTCCTGGTGAACAAAAGAAAGAGCCAAAAGATGAGTCACAGCTTATAAAATACTTCAACTCAAGGTCAGTGGTTTGAATCTACCTAGGCTTATGAGTTAACCATAAGTTGTTAACACCTGGCAGCTAAGGCACGGTCACAGTTCAAACGGCTTGGTCTTCCTTTGGGAAAAAGGTCTGAACTGGTGGACAGAAAAATTAACAAAACCACTTGCAACTCTCCTCAACCTTGCACTTTCAAGGTACCGGTAAGATTTGTTTCAGCATAGTCAAAAGCTTACTATAATTACTACTTTTCCCACAATCACGTTTAAGTGGATTAAAAACAACTTTCTTGACTATGGCCATGAAGACATACTGGGGAACCTGCTAGAATATGGCTGAGAAATCTGTCAATGAAGTGGACTACACACTGGATACTATTCACTGGTCTTAAATATGTTCTTAGAGAGAACAAAACCAACAGTCCTGAGGTTACATCAAACTCAATTTTGAACTACGATTTTGAGAAGAGCTCTAAGCAAAAGGCTAGCCACCCAAAGGATCAAGGAAAACACGCTGGCCTGCTCGGTTCCACAGTGTCTTCAATCCCGTGTTCCAACACAGTGCAGGGGGGAGTGAAAAAGAGCCAGACCTGTAAGAAACTTGCTTTTGAAAGAAACAGAAAACTTCTGCCTTTTGGGATGTCAGTCACCGAACCACCAGAGAACAAGTCAGAAGTGTGTGAGTCAGAAAGAACCCATCCTCTCACTCACTGCTGTGTGGTATTTGGGCGTCATTTAACCTCTCTGAGCCTCAAGGTCCTTGTCTGAATAGATACGGCGTGAATGAGACAACTGACAGAAAGACACCACGGCATCTGGCACGCAGCAGGTAGTCTCAGAATGTATGTTCATTCTTTTTCTTTACTCCGGTCATTCTACACTAAAACTTCTTTCAACTGAGTTACAGTTCCTTAGAATCAAGTGACTGGCTTCTCTTCAGCATGTAGCAATCCACTCCTTCTAAACCATTTTATCCAAAAGCATAAATTTAAATTAGAAACCTCCAATATGTGTTCAACTGCATCACGAAAGTCTCTAAAAGAGCCAGCAACTCCTTCTCATTCGGGGCTCTGCATAATACAAAAGCTGGGACGGGAAGTATTTATACCGCAGCTTCCATCTCTAAATCCTTTTGTCCCTACTTTCAGACCACACTGCCATCCCGAGCATTAAACCAAGTAGGGGCTATCTCTCGTTATAATAAAAGAACAACTTTGTGCAGGATAGACACCACGCAAAAAAATGCAGTCACTCTGCACTGAATATCTAAATAAGAAAAGTGGTCAGTAGAAGCCTCTGCGTCTGCCTGTTACCTCTGTAACAGGTTTTTGAGGTTACCTCCGTATTCCACCTAATATGCTATCTCCTCATTCGTTTCAGTGCATTAGTAAGTTATCTTTCTCGTATGCCTGTTTCCCTGTCTTTTCTTCCTTGTGAATTGTTGTTTTGTTATATCTATTAATCCCTTCCGTTCATATCAACCTGCTAGGAAACAGAATCTGAGCTAAGACACGCTAGCTTGCTACAATGCAGCAAGGTGATATTTGTTCTGTTTCTAAACTGAAAACTATAATCTTTCCATTAGCCCTTTGTTATTGTGCCCACTATGGAAATAAACCTAGTTCCTTTGAATTAACGTTTGTTTATCTCAAATATCTTCACTTTCTTAGGAAAATTGCCTTTCCCTAAAATGTAATTTTAAAAGAGCCAATTTTTTTTTCTTAATTTTAATTCCAGCATAGTTAACATACAGTGCTCTGTTAGTTTCGGGTGTACAATACAGTGATTCAACAATTCCATACATTACTCAGTGCTCATCACGGTAAGTGTATTCTGAGCAATGCTTTTTTTTTCTTTAATACTTTTTTTAATGTTTATTTATTTTGAGAGAGAGAGAGAGAGAGTGCACGAGCAGCAGAGAGGAGAGAGAATCCTAAGCAGGCTCCACACTGCCAGCACAGAGCCGATGTGGGGCTCTATTCCAGAAACTGTGAGATCATGACCTGCGCCGAAATCAAGAGTGGGACGGCTAAGCAACTGAGCCACCCAGGCGCTCCATGAACCGATGCCTTCCTATATAGGACTTTACTGCATCTGGGAAGGAAAAAGTCTTAAGGAAAATTTCTGACTTTATCATGTTTGAAACAAATAAAGGAAAATGCAAGAAAGGAAAGGTTACCCATGATCCCATCACCCTATACAGTTGTTTTTATAGTTTTAATAATTTAAAAGTTAAAGTCAAGAGAAAAATACCAATAAATAAATTTCTAAATGTATGTCCCACAGCCTCCCCCACCCCCCGACACACACACAATTCTTAGCGGGCAGCAAGAAGAAAGAAGGACTATTCAAGTGTATGTTGTTCTAGTTCAGAGAATCCCAGCCTCTCGGGCAACCTGCCGTAACTAACAGCAAGAGTATTCCCTTCAAGGCAAACAAACAGTAGAATTCTTTCAGGCAGCCAGTCATGTAGTCAGGCAAACACTCACAAGTACTTGCTGAGGGCCTACTCTGTGCTGAGCAGTATAGTAGCTGTTCAGGAGACGCAATGTAGACAGAGAAAGACCCTACTCTGAGCAGTTTATAGTCATTTCAATATGGAGACAGACGTACAAATAAATAGGCATTATCATATGATTTTAGAAGTTCTAGAACATACTTATGAGCAGAATGCTATGGAATTCACTCCCTCTCTAGGAGAATTTTTTTTTTAAGTCTTTTTAGAGGAGTGCCTTGAAGGAGGAGTAGGAGTTTGCCAGGCAGACAGAAGGATTCTAGTTTGGAGAAAACAAAATGTGTGGAGGCAGAGCCAGGAAGAACAGGAATTATTGGGGACACGGTGTAGCTGGCGGGTCCGGTCTGTACTGACACGGAATGGTGCGAGCGAGCTGACTTAGAGGCTAAGCCACCTGGGAAGGCCCTTTTATGCTGAGCTCCGGATTCCAGACAGGATCCTAAGGCATGAAGGAGTCAGTAGAGATCTTCGAGGGATGAAATGATAACTTTGGTCCTTCTGTGGCCCCAAAAATGACGGTTAGCAGTTGGGAAGCCAGACTGGAAAAGGAAAATTTGGCAGCAGGGAGGGAAGTTCTCTGAAGGCAGGGATGATGTCTATTTTATTCACTAGTTCCCAGCACTACGCCTGGCACAGATAAATACCTCTGATACCATCTCTTAATAAACAGATATGACAAGTGAATGAGCAACAGCACTCTGAAGAACATTATTAGCATTTAGGGAGTGGAAAGAGGAGGAAGAACCAAGGAACTTTTAAGATTTATTTCTAAAAATACTAGTGATAATATCAAAGAAATGTAAATTAAAAAACAACAGTTGTCAAATATCCCCTATTAAAAAAAATACCAACGGACTCAGATAATTTTTACATAATGTTCTATTAAACCTTCATGGTACAAATGGCTTTCATGTTACATAAAGTGCAGTACAATAGGGGCGCTCGGGAGGCTCAGTGGGTTAAGTGTCTGACTTCAGCTCAGGTCATGATCTCATGGTCTGTGAGTTCAAGCCCCACGTCCGGCTCTATGCTGACACCTCAAGAGCCTGGAGCCTCCTTCAGATTCTGTGTCTCCCTCTCTCTCTGCCCCTCCCCTGCTCATGCTCTGACTCTGTCTCTCTCTCTCAAAAATAAACAATATAAAAAAAAAAAGACTTTAAAGTGCAGTAAAGAGGAAGTACACATCATAACCAAACACGGCCAATCCCAGGAATGTAAAGGCAGGTTTAACATCAAGAGACCTATCGAAGCAATTTTTATATTAATGCATACTCAAGGAGAAAAAGTATACAACCTCAACAGATGCCGAAAATGCATGGGATAAAATTCAACACCCATTATGATGTTCTTTCCTAATTTTAGCAAACTAGGAAGAGAGGGAATTATCTTAATTTGGTAAGGGTTATGTAACAGAAACTTCAGCAATGATCACAGTAAATAATGAAACATTAGAATTATTTTTTTTCTATCAAAGACTGAAAGGCCAGGAGGCCTTTTCTTACTACTACTCTGCAACATTGTACTAAAGGTCATATAATGCAACTAAAACGAAAAGCAACAAGGTGCATAAAGATAGGAATTTTAAAGAATAAAATCCAGGGGCGCCTGGGTGGCTCAGTTGGTTAAGTGGCCGACTTCAGCTCAGGTCACGATCTCACGGTCTGTGGGTTCAAGCCCCGCATCGGTCTCTGTGCTGACAGCTCAGAGCCTGGAGCCTGTTTCAGATTCTGTGTCTCCCTCTCTGCCCTTCCCCTGCTCATGCTCTGTCTCTGTCTCTCAAAAATACACATTAAAAAAAATTAAAAAAAAATAAAATCCAGAAATAATCCTGTGTATATATGGGATTTTTGTATCCACTCTGTTGTATATGTATGATAAAGTGATATGCCAATTAATAAAAAAACCAAATTCTATGAATTTGTTCATATAGATGCATAAAATAATTATAGAAATATACATAAAACACTGGCAATATTGATCACCGCGGGAGAAAGGAACTGAATTGGGGCTGGGAAACAGGCTAGGACGCTATAAACTTTCATGCCTTTTAAATTTTAAACCATGTGCATGCATAACCAAGTCAAAAGCTAAATAAAATGTACAGATTTAAAGAGAAAAATTTTAGGGGCACCTGGGTGGCTCAATTGGTTAAGCATCCGACTTCAGCTCAGGTTATGATCTCACAGTTCCTGGGTCTGAACCCTGCATCAGGCTCTGCGCTGACAGTACGGAGCCTGCTTGGGATTTTCTCTCTCCCTCACACTGCCCCTCCCCTGCTCTCACTCATGCTCTCTTTCTCAAAATAAACTTAAAAATATTTATAAAGTTTTCTTAAAAGATGCCATTTCTGTTTACCAATTAACAAAATTAAAAAGACTGCAAACATACAGTATTGGTAATAATATGGGAAATGGGTGCTTTCATACAATGTGGCAACTATATGTAATTCACGCCACTTCTCTGTATCAATTTGGCACTAACCGAGCACAGTTTTAAACATGCAAACCCTATGACCCACACCGCCAGTTCTAGGAATCCAGGGTACAGAAACATAAGCAAGAAGGTACAAAGCAGACAAACATGTATAAACATAAACACTCACGTTGTTTCAAATATTTTGTCATTAGAAACAATGTTGCAATGAATACTGGCTATTTGGATATTCGCTATTGCATGTTTCTAATGACGAAGTGTTAGAAACAACCTAAATGACCAAAAATTAGTTAAGAAAATGAATAAATTATAGAATGTCAATATAATGTATCACCATGCAGCCAAAACACATCACATTTTTGTTAAAGACACCCCAAACATGGCAGTAGTCTGTAAAACACTGACTCAAAACCTCTTACCCTTTTGTTTCCACAATTTTTATTTTCTTTTAGAAAAAAATAAAATGGAAAAATAGACATGAATTTCAAATTGAATCTAAATTAATTCTATTTGCTTACTTAAACTACTATCAATATACTTAAATTATATTATAATTACTACTACCACTAAAATTTTTCTAAAAATGAAAAAAAATTCCAAAACTCCATTGGCAGCCCTCCAAATTTCTAAAAAGCTGGAAATTAAAACCAAATCTGTGCAGCCATTTCTTTTTAATTTTTAACGTTTATTTATTTTTGAGAGACACAGAGACAGAGCATGAGTGGGGGAAGGGCAGAGAGAGAGAGAGGGAGACAGAATCCGAAGCAGGCTCCAGGCTCTGAGCCGGCAGCACAGAGCCCAACGCGGTGCTTGAACTCACAGACTGTGAGATCATGACCTGATCCGAAGTCGGCCACTTAACCGACTGAGCCACCCAGGCGCCCCTGTGCAGCCATTTCTAACTGTAAATGGTTCTCGTTTTAAAGGCAGTATATTTTTTCCTTTAAAAATTTTTTTAATTCCATTGTAGTTAAGTGTTATATTTGTTCCAGGTGTATGCTTGAATGATTCAGCAATTCCATAATATCACTCAGTGTTCATCAAGTGTACTTTTTTTTTTTTATGTTTATTTATTTATTTTTGAGACAGAGGGCAAACATGAGTGGAGGAGGGGCAGAGAGAGAGGGAGACAGAGAATCCCAAGCAGGCTCTGAGCTCTTGGGATTAGGCGCAGAGCTTAAACCCTAATTGCAAGATCATGACCTAAGCTGAAACAAAAGTTGGACACTTAACTGACTGAGCCACCCAGGTGCCCCATCATCAAAGGTACTCTTTCTTACTTTGCCTTCACCTATTTCACCCATTCTCCCAGCTCCCCTCTGAAAACCATCTGTTTGTTCTCTAAAGTTCAGAAAGATTTTTGGTGTGTCTTTCTTTCCCCTTTGTTCATTTGTTTTGTTTCTTAAATTCCAAATACTAATGAAATCACAGATTTGTCTTTCTCTGACTTATTTTACCTAGCATTATACTCTCTTGCAAATGCAAGATTTCATTCTTTTTTATGACTGAATATTCCATTGTGTGTGTATATATGCATGTATACATATACACACACGTATATATTTCTACATATATATATATATATATAAATCGATGGACACTTGGGTTGCTTCCATAATTTGCTATTGTCAATAATGCTGCAGTAAACATAAGGTTTCACATATCCCTTTGAATTAGTGTTTTGGTATTCTCTGGGCAAATACCCAGTAGTGCGATTACTGGATCACAGGATATTTCTGGTTTTAATTTTTTGAGGACCCTCCACAGTGTTTTCCATAGTGGTTGCAGTTTGCATTCCCACCAACAGTGCACGAGGGTGGCTATTTCTCCACATCCTTGCCAAGACTTGTTGTTTCTTGTGTGTGTGTTTGTAGGAGAGATGGGGGGGGGGGAGAGAGGGAGAGGGAGAGAGAGAGAGAGGGAGGGAGAGAGAGGGAGAGAGAGAGAGAGAGGGAGGGAGGGAGGGAGGGAGGGAGGGAGGGAGGGAGGGAGAGAGAATCTTAAGCAGGCTCCATGTCCAGCGAGAACCAGAAGCAGAGCTCAATCCTACCACCCTGGGATCAGGACCTGAGCCAAAATCAAGAGTCGGATGCTCAACCAACTGAGCCACCCGGGAGTCCCATATCTTGTGTTTTTTATATTAGCCACTCTGACAGGTGTGTTTTTATTTAAAAAAAAAAAACAAAAAACAAAAACAAAAAAACCAAAACACCTTTTTTAAAATAAAATAATGAATATACATAGATCACTTAAACAAGTAAAAAACTGAACATTTCAGTGGTTTGTCATGTGCATTTCTAGTCTACCTCCAGCGGGGTCGGTTCCTGGATTATTCTTAGAGCTGCTGAAAAATACACAAAGGAAAGCAGCGGAGATAGTGCTTGCAGTCAGACCTGCTTCACGTTATTTTTTTTTAATGTATAATGTGCTCAAGTCTAACTGTTTCTGCTCATGTAGGGGGGTGGGCAGGGATGCAAGAGCGCCTGGCCCCGGGGGTCCCCTACAGACCAGGTTCAGCCGCTGGCCGCTGACAAAATCCAGAGGCAGAGACGAGCGGTAGTGGAACAAGAAAGGAGTTTATTTCAGAGAGGCCGACACCGGGAAGACGGCGGACCGGCGGCTCAGACTGTCTCCAAAGGGCCGAAAGTACTTCCAGGCTTATATACGGAAAATGTGGGATGGGGCGGTGGCGGGTGGGTGCATGCAGGCGGGCAGTGAAGGTCAAGTCGAGCATAGGCTTGGAGTCCATCAAGTGTGGGGTCTTGCCGGCTCGGGGCAGTTCTTGTTGCTCGAGGGGGTGGTTTCGTTCCATCACAGGATGCTTTGCCCGCAGTCTCTCGCCTGAGTTAAGAGACAAGCTGGAAAGAACTGATCAATTAGAAAGTTTGAGGTCATAATGGAGGTAGCTGAAGTCCTCTTTAACTCACTTTTCCTTCACTATCCCTATTTAATTGCTCTATTTCCATGTACTAAACTTAAAAAAAATATTTTTATTTTCATTCTCTTTCTTTTTAATGTTTTCCTTCAAAAAGCAGAGAAACTATGGGGTATTTTAATGTCTCCAATATTTTTTCTGCTTTTAGTGCAGGCCTTCGCTATAAGAAATTCTGTTTCGTAATCAATAAAACATGACATGCGATTCCTAAGTCCACATATTCAAATGGGTAAACATTTCTACCTTCCGGTGGTTCCCCAATTAAGTTTTCTCTATCAATATACTAAATATCAAGTCCCTCCAGAGGATCCAGTAAATGTATCTGTTTGTGAAAGATAAATCATTAACAGGACTACTCTCAGCAGTCTGGATGAGAGCCATCTGGGAATTCACAAGCAGCTGCTCAGACGCACAGAACACCACACAGTGGGTATTCAAACATTTCTTACTTTAAACAATATCCCCACGTTATCAGGTCTCTTTATTCTGATAGTCACATATTGCAAGATATAAAATCTCTTTCTTTTACACATTAAGAGACCAAGTGAACTTCAAACTTAAAGCCCTACAAATCCCAGGGACCCCTGGCTGGCTCAGTAGTGACAGCATGTGACTCTTGATCTTGGGGTTGTGAGTTGGAGCTCCATGTTGGGCGTAGAGATTATTCAAAAATAAACAAATAAAGGATAATTATAGTTTACCTTTAAAAAATGCTAAGCCCAGATAACCATGAAGAAAGGCCTTACAGCCATCCTTCTGATGAAATAAAATGGGAATGGTACTAAAACTCCAGACTCTTCCATCTATTACATCAAGCACTGTGTAAGAACCAAGAAGAAAAAAAGCTAACTGCTATTAAAGGATTAACATCACTGGGAACTGAACAGCAGGAAACTCAAAGTAGGGCTGACCAAGTTTTAAGCTTCCTACAAGAGTCAAAGCTTCAGGCAATACAGAAGGGCGAGACTTAATTGAGCTATTAAATGTGAGAAGTGCTTCGGTGTTGAAAACTTCCTAACCTGCAGAAGTGAAGGGCTTCGGGTTTATCAGCTCTCCCTCGGCCAAGTGTGAAGGCCCCAGATCAGGAGTAGCCAGGCTCCAATACCTGAGGAGCAAAAAATGTTCTCTTCTTTTCATAAACTGCTATTTCTGTATCCCATGGCTCATATTCCCTTCTAAAAAAATGTATTTTAATGTTTATTTATTCTTGAGAGAGAGAGACAGAGACAGAGACAGAGTGTGAGTGGGGAGGAGCAGAGAGAGAGAGAGAGAGAGAAAGAAAGAAAGAAAGAAAGAAAGAAAGAAAGAAAGAAAGAAAGGAAGGAAGGAAGGAAGAAAGAAAGAGAGGGAGAGAGAGGGAGGAAGAGAGAGAGAGAGGGAGGAAGAGAGAGAGAGAGGGAGGAAGAGAGAGAGAGAGAGAGGGAGGAAGGGAGGGAGGGAGAGAGACACAGAATCCGAAGCAGGCTCCAGGCTCCAAACTGCTAGCATAGAGCCTGACATGAGACTTGAACCCATGAACCACGAGATCATGATTTCAGCTAAAGTCAGCCGCTTAAGTGACCGAGCCACCCAGGTGCCCATCACATTCCATTCCATATGTAAGAGAGCATGAATCACATATTACAGTAAAGAAAGCAATTCAACCCATTCACTTCTTGCTCCTCCCAGTTCACAGAGGCCAAGGAATATGGTCCAGCAAGAAATAACAAAGGTAGCAACCAGGTGTGAAGCATTTATCGTGCACTAAAGAAGGAACTGTACATATACTAAGTACAAGCTTTTAAGCTAAGTACTATTAACAACATAAAGAAATCAAAGCACAGAGCTTAAGTAAACTGCCCAAGGTTACTTAACTAATAAATGACAGGGCTAAGGTTCTGAGGTTTGAATGTAAGTCTTTTCAAATCCTATAGTCTTTCCACTTCACTAAGTGGCCTTGAGAAATACAAGACGTTATCGTTCATCTTGTCAGATAATATATATGTCATGTGTTTGCCTAGGCACAAAATGACTCTGGAAGGATATACAAGAAACTGGTAACATTGGTTGTCTCTGTCGGGGAGTTGCAGGGGGAGGCTTCCCTCTCCCCTTCGACCATGAGAGAGATTAACAGGAGAAACAGAATTTAATAGTGTACATATGGGGAATCCACACAGACAAGAAATTCCAAAGACAATGAGGCAACCTGAAGTTTACATGAGCTTAAGAGAGGGGGTAGGTTGGAGGATACAAAGGGGAGGAAAGCCATTACAGGAAGGTGAGAAGAGATCTTTGGAAAAACAAAGGCTGCCTTATTATGCAGGTAAGTTTCTTAGGTAAAGGGGAGCCAGCTTTAATAGCTCCCTTCCAGGTACAGGCTCTCTTTCCCAATGTAAATTTAGGCAGTTGAAGACCAGAAAGACAGCTTTTCCTCTATCTCCTCAGTTTTGATTATCTTTAACCCAAAGTAATGTTCATGCCAAAGAGGCCCGCCTTGGGGCAGCCTACCATAGGCCCCTACATCTCGGAGAAAGAGAAGGAAATCTTTACCGTGTTCCCTTCTGTACCTTAAGGTTAATTCATGTGACTATATCTTCTATTCGAAAAAATTAAATGTGTTAATTTTATATAGTTTTCAACTAAAATATAAAACAGGAATATCTGAACATATTGCTTTAAGAAATATTTTAAACTATAGCACCAAATGATAAGTTTGTTAACAGTCTTCATATCAGGGCAAAAGGGAATGAGTTAGGGCGCTCTACAAAGGAATAAGGGATTATAACTTTGGAATTCCCAGCCCTCAACGGGAGGGACGGGGACGCCCCAAGCTCCTGCAGGAATTGTGCCACATTCACCTTCTTCCTGGAGGCATCTGTCAACAGCACGTTTAGTAAACACAAGCTGGCATTTCTCCTCCAGACTTAAAAACCTACCTCTCCAGATAAAAGTTATCAGGGAATAAAGAGCTCCCAGAGACAATGGAGGAAATGATTCAACAAGAAAACAAGGAAGTAAACATTTCTAAGTTGTCGGAAGAGAAAATTCATGTCAAGAGGTTGAGAAACAGAAGACCGTAACACAGAAGAGAAAGAGAAGAAAACAGAAATCTGGAGAATAAACAGAAAGCTCCTCACCACTGGCAAGAGCAAAATCCTTCAGGTTCCCACACGAGTCCCCGGGGAAGGGTGGGGAAGAGTTGGTCACTCTCTATAACGAAAACCCTGAGGCAGCTTGCCAACTGCTACCCCTTCCAGTTGGTGAGTGAAGTGGCAAGCCAGACAACCAGAAGAAACCTGAAAAGTCTTTCTAGGGAAAAAAATAAATATCTAAAGGACTCGGAGGAAGCAGGGGGTGAGAGGCCATTGGTAACAATGTTTATCTTTTTCCAGTTGATAGTTGGGACCTTAGGGGAAAAAAGGAGGAATGTGAATGCCTGTCAATAAAATGGAGTTGACTTTCCAGATCATACTGGAACACCCTACACCCTACATCCAAACTCGGGCTACTACTTATCACTCGTTAGGCGTCAGTTCTAAATTCTACTTCTTCAAATCATGAAACACTCTTACATACAGAGAACAAACTGAGGGTGCTGGAGGGGTGTTGGGTGGGGGGATGGGCTAAATGAGCAATGGGTATTAAGGAGGATACTTGTTGGGATGAGCACTGGGTATTATATGTAAGTGATGAATCACTAAATTCTATTCCTGAAATTATTACACTTTATGTTAACTTGGATTTAAATTGAAACAATAAAAAAATAAATTAAAAAAGAAAAAGAAACAATATTCATTAAAATACATAAATAAGCATGCCGTATTATAAAAGCTTATGTTACTATCTGTCTGCTCCCATTAGACTACGCTCTTGGAGAGATGCAGGGACAAGTCTTCCAAGCTCACAACCGCATACTCCACACCAAGCACAGAACTTGGCACCATTTTAATGGGTAAATGTATAAAACAGATTATGGGCTTGCGGGCTCTCGGCCTGCTGAAAGAGTGCTGTTCACAGGGAGCAGGATGAACATGTTTGCCTGAACACTTGTCAATCTGATTATGTGAACTCAAAACTGAAAATAGAGGAAAAGAGAAAAACTCCAGGATAAAACTGGACAAAAAAACCAGGAATGATATGAGAAGAAAAGCAATGGAAGAGATGACTAGTCACAAAGGAAAATATCTGAGAACTAAGGTGCCAATATCGTAAGACATCTGCAGTAGAGATATCCAAACTAGGTCAAAGTTTATGAATTTTATAAAATAAGACATGGTCACGACCAGGGAAAATCTGAGTTAATGGATTTGTGACTGCAGTATGCCAACGAATGGGCAAATTTCATTCAAACCTTGAGAAGGGAAGATGGATAGCAGTGTTTCTCAAAATGCGATTCTCCAGTAGAAGTCCACAAACCACACTGGAGAATTTCTGAATGAGGGTACAAGAGTAAGGGACACGGTACAGCTATTGGAGTCCCTTCAGTCTGCTCAATAATGAAGAATATGGATTGCCTTCTTGACTCAGGTTCCAAAATTGGCATGGCAATAAAGAATGTTAGAGATAGGGAACTTCAAGCACCTTGTCATTTGCTGAATAGTATGTTCATTTTAAAAGAGGAGAAGAAGGGGTAGAAAACTCTTGCTGACAGTTTCATCCTAAAAGGATGAGAAGCTACTACACTGGACTTCATCCAACCCAAGCAGAGGGGGCGCCTGGGTGGCTCAGTCAGTTAAGCGGCCGACTTCAGCTCAGGTCATGATCTCATGGTCTGTGAGTTTGAGCCCTGCATTGGGCTCTGTGCTGATGGCTCAGAGCCTGGAGCCTGCTTCAGATTCTGTGTCTGCCTCGCTCTCTGCCCTTCCCCTGCTCACACTCTGTCTCTCAAAAATAAATAAACATTTAAAAAAAAAAAATTCAAACCAAGCAGACAGACTAGTTGAAAAAGAGAAAGTAACCATGTAATCTTTGAAAGTGCTTTGAAGTGCCAACAACCAAGTGCTGTCAGGAGGAGGCAGTTAAGAGAGCAAGTCCTAGATGTGGCACCAGTAATCCCAGAGTAAGGACCCAGTTCTGCCACAGCATGTGTACCTGAGACCGGTCAACACTCTTCAGGCCATAGTTTCATCATCCAAAAAGGGGTAAGACCTGCCCCTCTCACATAATCAAAAAATTGGCTGTGAAGGCATTATGTAAACCCTACCACAGTGATTGAAATAACATTAGACCTTCAACAAAATTAGCTGTTAACGACTGCTAATATTTTCTGGTATTCGATTCTAACTACCAGATACTAAGTTTTATAAGGACTGTCAAGTCCCCTCAATGGCCCTAGGAGCTGATGTTCTTATCCTTGTAATAGGATTAGAAAACTCCGATTTGCAACTGTTACCTTGCCCAAGGTCCCCAAATGAGACAAGCGGTGGAGGCTGCGTCAGAACCCAGGTTTTCTGACTCTAGAGCGCCCACATTTTTTCCCTAAAATTTTAAAGGTTTATTTTTTAGTGTTTATTTTGAGAGAGAGGGAGGGAGGGAGGGGGAGAGAGAGAATCCCAAGCCGGCTCCATGCTGTCAGTACAGATGGAGAGCCCACTTTTTCTTTTTGAGAGCCCACACTTTTATCCATTTGTTACAAGCCTTTAAAAATGTAGGTTTAACAAAATTAAAATTTCAAAACCTAAAATTCTAAGGAGAATACAGATGCTACTATTTTTTACAGAAACCCTCAAAAGTGAGATTCTGACAATTATTCAATTAACTATAAATTATATCAGTATGAATTTTAAGAGAGAACTACCTGGAGAGACTAGTAGGGTTACACGGCATTCTCCATGGACTACAGATGTTAAAAGGACACCCAGTCACACGCATATGTATAAAGGAAGAGGAAGAGGACACAGTACATTATTAAATTTTATTAAATTATTAAATTTTGTAGATAATAGAATGGTGGTTCTGACCTACAGGAAAAGTGCCAGGAAAATCACTGCCCAAAAGGCCTGTTAATAAAGCTCAGGCTAACAAAAAGGGCTCTGTGAGAACAGTCTAGTTCCTCTTCTTCCGTTTCTCTTTTTTCCCCCCAGTGAGGCATTTTATTTGTATGAACGTATTACATCCCTAGAAAAAGAATCCCAGGATTATCCCTCCTGTGTGTTTTCGTCTTGCTTCTTCATGGTCCGTGATGCCAGCTGAGATTGTCAGTACAGTAAAACGAAACTGGCGGACGGGAGATTATTCTGCCGTTCTGCTAGATCTTTGAGTTGTACATCGAACCTGGGGCTGATCACTCGACACTCGTTTAACCTGCCCATGAGGTTCACAACAATTTTCCCAGCTCTGTGATCATCGATGATGGCCAATGTAACCATGCTTCATCATCACAGTCAGAAATCGGACGATGACTTTGGACCATGGCCCAATACGAATCTGGCGTTTGCCTCCTTTCCGCATTGTTAACACTCTTGACAGCGTCTGCCAGGACATTCCTGCGCACCATTATGGCGGCACGGAAAGATGGCGGAGAGAGAGATCTTCCATTTCTCTCTCGACAAGTACAATCTTCAACTTGAAGAGGGGAAGAACAAGCCTTGTGGAAAGAACTGAAGCTCAAAGTAGTAAAGCCCATGATTATTCCAAATCAGCTCAAGTCTCCAGACCTGCAAAACCTAACAGTCCCGAGAATTCCGGGGGAGCCCGATGAACATCGGCTGCGGGTGAGCCGGGTGTCAAAACCTGAGAATGCGCAAACGTGGTCTTGACTCCAAAGAGGGGATGTCTACTGAGGGTGACAAAAGTTCCCAGTCTCCGACATCAGCCCCTGGCAGATGTGCAACTTTTCTTTCTTTCAACTCGCATACACACCTAGCCTGGCCAATGGTTTTTTTGTTTTTGTTTTCAAGGTGGGCTTTGAGCTTTGAGAAAGGGGAGTAGTGATTACCAGAAATGGTTTACTAAAAACAAGTCTTTGGAGAAAGACTACAACTAGACTGAGAAAGAGAGGAATGAAATGTTATAGTGCTACTCAAAGTGCAGCTGCAGCACTGGCCTAGGAGCTTGTCTGAAATGCCCTCAAGCCCCACCACACACCTGCTGAGTCATGATCTGTTTTAACAAGATCCCCAGGTGGTTCTTTTCTTTTTTTAATGTTTATTTATTTATTTATTGAGTAGGGGGAAGCCATGAGAGATGGGTAGTGGCAGAGAGAGGAGATAGAGGATCCAAAGCGGGCTCTGCACTGACAACGAACTCACAAACCATGACACCATGACTTCAGCCAAAGTCAGACACTCAACTGACTGAGCCACCCAGGTGCCCCCCCAGGTGATTCGTATATATGATAAAGTTTGAAAATCACCGACACATGGAAGAGATCTACATTTCGGCAAGGCATTTGATGAGTGTTTCGTGGTATCTTTGTTCACAGTGAAATTTCCTTCTATTAATCTGTTATTTTTATTTGCTTGGCAAAATATTAAGCAGCTGACACTTATTTTTTTATGTTTATTTATTTTTGGGGGAGGGAGAGAGAGAGGGAGACAGAGGATCCAAGCAGGCTCTGTACTGACAGCAGAGAGCCCAACACAGGTCTCGAATCCATGAACTGTGAGATCATGCCCTGAGCCAAAGGCGGACGCTCAACCAACTGAGCCACCCAGGTGCCAGACACACTTATTTCTCATAATAACCCTACAAGGTAGGTCATATTACCTGTAATTTACACATATTAACACTACCAAAGATTAAACAGCACTATCTGCCAAGCACTGTTCCAAGGACTTCATATATATTAACTTATTCAATCCTTATAACAACTCTTTATGGTAGGTACTATTTTTACCCACATTTTACATGTGACAAAACTGAGGCAGAGTGCTCATGATCACACAGAAATTTGCAGTATAGCTCTTAACCACTACTTTCTATAGCCAGGAGTGCTGCCACAGCGGGGCATAAGATAGCCCTGCGGGAAACTAAACAACCATAGCCAAAGACAGTCCATTAAAAACAAATCAATAGCACTGGGGTGGGGGATGAATTTTAAAGGACAAAAAAAATAAAAAGATATTAAAGAATTCCCTGATAGGAGGGAGATGAGTAGACTAATGTTTACTGAGAGCATACAGTATGTTGGGATAGGCCATAACCTGATGCACTTTGCATCCATTTTTTACTCAGCCATTCCAACAGGCCCATTTGTAGGTATTAGGCATTTTATATATAAGGAAATAGAGGCCCAGACAAGTTAAGGGCCTTGCCACGTCACACCACTTGTGATGATATGTCCAAGATTCCAAAGCCAAATCCGACTCTAAAGGCCATGCTCTTTCCCTTAATTTGCTCTGCGTCCATACCTGGCCCGGTCCCACTCTTATAAATGACTTAGACAAGATCACCGGGTCATGCTGACTATGTAAGAGGGCCTTTAGCTAAGAGAACAAACATATTTAAAACAGAACACAGATCTAAAAGATCAAAACAGGATGGAACAATGGGCAAGGATGATATTCAAAAGCAAGAGGCTTTGGAGTCAGACCGGTTTGAATGCCAGATTCTATTACTTCGCTGTTAAGAATGCAAGCAAATTACTTAACTTCTTTGAGCCTTAATTTCTATAAAATATGAATTACACTTCACAGAATTTTGTAAGAGGAGAGAAAAGATAATATTTGTAAGGTTCTCGGCACATAAGGCTTAACAAAAATGTTCACAAAATGTTCAGTGAACGTTAAATCTAACAAAATGAAATGTACATATACTAAGTGCAAGAAAATCAATTTTAGAAGCACCAGAGGAACGCATAAGAAAAGACTTAGGGAGCTTAGTGAACTTGAATCTATGAGTCAATAGTTTGCTAACACTCCCCAAAAATATTGTGATTTTGGAACGCATTACAGAAGCACAGTGTCCAAAACAAGTAAACCCCAAACGAGGAGGCCATCAGACTTTATTCGTAAGACTGTCTTCAGTCCTAAGTGGTACATTTCAAAAAAAAATTTTTTTTAATGTTTATTTATTTTTGAGACAGAGAGACAGAGCATGAGCAGGAGAAGGGCAGAGAGAGAGGGAGACACAGAATCAGGAAGCAGGCTCCAGGCTCCGAGCCATCAGTACAGAGCCCGATGCGGGGCTCGAACTCACAGACAGCGAGATCATGACCTGAGCCGAAGTCATCCGACTGAGCCACCCAGGCGCCCCCTAAGTGCTACATTTTAAGAAGGTCACTCGCAAATGAGAATCGGTTCAGGAAAAGAGCAGAACAGTGAGAAGCTTTGAAACCACAGTAACTAGTTCCTTCCTTCCTGGTTCTCTATTTCCTCCACTTCACGCAACCGCAGTTACCTGTCGACTGCTCCTGTTGCTCAATGACGAACACAGTCCTCCCTTCATCTGTAGCTCCCTCCCTATCTCTACCCCCTCTACCTCTCCCTCCCCCCTACCTCTCCACACACACCTCAAATTCAATTTTGTCAATGTCACGTGGATCTGACAGGAGTGACTTGACGACTCCTAGCTCACAACTCTAGGACCTGGCATGTCAGACCCGTTGCTAACCTGGCCCTGGCCTGTCGACTAGACCCGCTGCTGCTAATCTACACCAAACTTCACTGGCCCCTTGCTCTTTCCTGGGATAAGCCCCACAGCTCGTACCCTAGGAAACGGAGTCCTGAGTCTCTATCACATGCTCAGGACACTAGAGCTCTTCCCACAAGTCTCTAGAACCTGCAGGTCCATTACCCCCTGAAGGAGACACAGCTGGCCAGGACACTTCATTAGGCAATGTCACACCTCACACCTCAGCCATTTCAAACTCACTGGATCAATACTTCCCAGCCTAAGGAGGCTCTCAGATTAAACTCAAGGGCAAACCTATTCGTGCTCATAAAATAGTACGAGTAGTACAGTTTACTGTACCTAAGAGGCCATTGGCAAACCTACAAAGAATGAAGCCTGGATGGGGCACCTGGGTGGCTCAGTCGGTTGAGCACCGACTTCAGCTCAGGTCATGATCTTGCAGTTTGTGAGTTCGAGCCCCGCGTTGGGCTCTGTGCTGAGAGCTCAGAGCCTGGAGCCTGCTTCAGAGTCTGTGTCTCCCTCTTTCTCTGCCCCTCCCCTGCTCACGCTCTGTCTCTCTGTCAAAAGTAAATAAAAACATTAAAAAAAAAAAAAAAAAAGAATGAAGCCTGGAAAAGCTGCCTGCAGTCTGGCTGTCCTCACTGCGGCGCCCCATTTTCAGTTCCAATTAGAACTGGGCTCAGCTCCCTGGCAGGATCCAGACAGTAAAATCTGGTAACTCCTAGGTCCAGATCATCCGGGCGACTGACACTGCAGTAACACAAGCTTCCCTATGGAACAGCCCTGTCAAAGCTGGCAGGTGTTCCTGGCCGAATCAGAACAGCCTGTGTCTCCTTTCATTCAGTACTCTCTTGGAAGCCAAGCGTCTCTCTAGGGAATGCCATCTTTGGGGGACATCAGGTGTCTCAACGCCCTGTTGTTTTCAACCAGGTAGACATTGTGATTCACTTTCTATTTCTCAAGGAGATAGAGGCTCTGCTCTTTCTTTGGATGAGAGAAACCATGGTATATGAGAACTCTGCGAGGACATTGCCTTACTGTAGAGTTCTAGTCTAGAATCAAATGATTCCTGGAGCTTTCATCTAGTTCAAACTGGTTCTATACTTACAGTTCTGGAGTCAGTTTGTAAATCTAGGCCTTCTCTTCCTGAAGTGAGCCTGATTATTTAAACCCACTTTTCGATGGTTCCCCTACCAATGCCACACTGTATCCTCTAGATCACCAGTTCTCAAATTTGAGTGTGCATTTGGAGGCTTGTTAAAATATAGACTGTTGGACCTTAAGCCGAGAGTTTCTGATTCAGTAGGTCTGGGGTGGGAGTTGAATATGTGCATTTTTAATCAGCTCCCAGGGGATGCTCACATTGCCGGTTTGGAGACCACTCTTTGAGAACCACTGCTCCGGATCCATAATATTTCAAGTCATTCCCAGGACTGCATTGGGAGTGGGGGTGGGGGAAAAGGAAGATGCCATACGAATTGGGTCTATTTGCATCATAACATTCGGTGCTTTGTCCCACACAGAAAACTCCTTATTCTCTCCTTATTGAGAGTAGACCTCAACTGGATCTCACATGTGAAATATTCAAGAGTTTAAAAACAGATGACAATTTACATCCTAACAAATTATTAGCATAGCTACAGGCTGTAACCGAGAAATGGCACTTACATAAGTGATTCTAGGCTCGAGATCGGCAGCCAAACCAGAAGTGGAATTAACACCTATTCTCTTTCCTATGCCTCACCAACCACGTTATTCACTAAAGAAATACACTAAAACCTATAAAGCACTTAGAATAGTGCTCAGCCATTATTGTGTTGTGGTAAAATATATACATAATATTTATTTTTTTCCTTTTTTTCATGTTTACTTATCTTTAAGAGAGAGAGAAAGAAAGAGGGAGCGTGCACAAATGGGGAAGGGGCTGAGAGAGAGGGAGACAGAATCCCTGACTCAGGGCTCCATCCTGAAAGCATGAGTCGGGGCACTTAACCAACCGAGCCACCCAGATGCCCCTACATATGACAGTTACTATTTTTACCATCCGTCAGTATACAAATCAGTGGCATTAAATACATTCGCGGTGTTGGGTCACCATCACCACTATCTACACCCAACAAAACTCTGTACCCATTAAACAATAATCCTCTTTCCCACCTTCCCCCAACCCTACTGCTCTACTTTCTCTCTATACATTTGCCTATTCTAGTTACCTCATGTAAATGGAATCATACATTTGTCTTTCTGTGTTTGGCTTATTTGAAGAAACAGTGGGTTGTTTGTTTTTAAGATTTCATTCTTAAGTAATCTCTACACTCGACATGGGGCTTGAACTCACAACCCTGAGATCAAGAGTCACCCGCTCCACTGGGTAAGCCAGCCAGGTGCCCCAGTAAGCACAGTGTTTTTGAGGTTCATCCACATAGTAACATATCAAAATTTCATTTCTTTATTAAGGAATAATATTCCATTGTATGTATATAACACATTTGTTTAAATATCCATCTGCTGATGGACACTCAAGTTGCTTCTACCTTTGGGTTACTGTGACTAATGTTGCTATGACAAGGACACACACCTAGAAGTAAAATTGCTGGGTTACATGGTAGTTCTTTCTACCTTTAATCTTTTGAGAAACCGCCAAACTGTTTGCCAAGTGGCTGCACCATTTTACGTTCCCACCACTGATACCAATACTTCTTATTTTCTTTCTTATTTATTTATTTAATGTTTATTCATTTTTTGAGAGAGAGAGACAGACAGAGCCCAGTCAGAGGAGGGGCAGAGGGGGAGGGAGACAGAATCCAAAGCGGGCTCTCTGCTGACAGGCTGACAGCAGCGAACTCGGCAACTCCAGAACTGCTGAGCCGTCAGCACGGAGCCCGACCCGGGGCTCCAACTGGAGAACCTCAAGACCATGACCTGAGCTGAAGGTGGATACCTAACCGACCGAGCCGCCCAGGCGCCCCGACTTTCTTTAAAAAAAAAAAAATTATAGCCAGGGGCACCTGGGTGGCTCAGGTCACGATCTCACAGTTCCTGAGTTCGCTGCTGTCAGCCAGTCATCGGCCAGTCAGCACAGAGCCTGCTTCAGATCCTCTGTCCCCCTCTCTCTGCCCTTCCCCCGCTTGCACTTTCCCCCCTAAAAAATTAATATTTTAAAAAATTATAGCTATCCTAGCAGGTAAAGCTTAGCCACTATTGTTATCGCGAGTTCTGATGTGGGCTTTTACCAAGATTTGTAGCACTGTAAGGACAGCACGACAACAATGAGAGGTCCTGACATTTCCAGGCATTATCACGCAAAACAAATTTACAGTTGCTTCTAATTTTCTCACAAAATCCCCTTCAAAGCTAGCATTTCGTCAGTTTGATATCAGCTAAGAAAGAAAATGATGTTTTGGATGGCTAACGACAACAAAAAAAAGTTGTAGAGTTATGTTTTTGAAAACCAAAGTACACTGGTGGAAATCCTGTGTATTTTAGTCTTGCTAGCTGTCTCACTGTTCAGTCCCTGCCCTCACTAGAAATATCTTCTCTTCACTTCAGGGGTTCTCCTGGCCTGGAAGAGCTACACTCTCAGTGAAACGAACAGCTTTTCCCAAAGAAAACTTTTCTGGTGCTTGTGTATTATGTTCGAGGCTTCAGGACTTCCCCTCAGTAACTCTTTTTCTTCCTCAATGAATCTAAGAAGAAGAAAATCTATGAGTATAGAAAGTGAAACAAGGAGAAAAAAAATCCTTTTTTTCTTTAAAGAATTGAGAAATAAACTCTAGTAGTAGCTCAAGTGCAGCCAAAACACGGGCGAAGTGAAGGTATCGCAGAAAAGAGCTTTTTTTTTTTTTTTAAGTTTATTTATGTTGGGAGAGAAGAGCACGTGAGTGGCAGAGAGAGGAGGAGAGAATCCTAAACAGGGTTCAGGCTCAGCATGGAACCCAATGGGCCCAATCCCACGACCCTGAGATCATGACCCGAGCCAAAATCAAGAGTCAGCTGCTTAAGTGAATGAGCCACCCACGAGCCAGGGAAAAAACAATTTAAAAAGCTATAGTTTCATCCAGTTATTAGTAGCCACGTTACTACATATGTGTCCCCATTATGCTGATCATAATATATAAAAGATTAAACTTTATACATAGAAGACTAAAGACTGGCTTTATAAAGGCAAAGAGGAGACCTATTAACATTCTGAAAGGTACAGCCAGAGACCTATACGAACCCCCAAGTTCATTAACCCCCCCCCATTAAACCATATAATTTCTTTCATAAATAAATGTACAATAAGCAGCCGGTAACAACGTAGCCATGTCTCTGTAGGACAACTTGGGAGCAGCAGAAACCAAGAATGTTCAACCCCCAAGTGGCAAGAGGGAGCTATTTCTCGTGTATATGTATACAGGTGTGTCATACACAGAAACGTGTCAGTAACACAGGTGAAGTTTACTAGAAAGAGCGCTGCATTTAATCAGTTTGTTTCCCAGGGCTGCCTCCTTGGTAAATTACTGCAAGCCTCTGAACATCATCCTGATCATCCTGAAGACAATCATCCCAAGCAAAAGAATACCAGTTTCATGGGTTGTGTGAGGAGTAATATCAACATGCTTTCGCTCGTTCTTCAGCAAAGGTATCCTGAGCTCTGACAATGTGCACTAAGGATCCAGAGATAGAGACCCTGCGTCTCATCACTGCGTACAAGAGGGGCTCTTCCTTGGCGGGTACCCCGTAATTTGAGAACTGCTTAGAGAGAACTAGAGGGCAATTCCTCAAAGACAGAGAGCCCCTCATCCGTGCCGACCAAGAACTTGGTACACAGTAGACAGTAATGACTGCTGAATGAAGGAACAGATTTTATTTGTTTATAAACCTTCCTCTTGGTGAACATTAACGTGAAAAGGAAGATACATCATAATCACCTCACTCACTGGAGGAACAGAAACTCAGAAACGTTTAGAAGGGAAAGCAAGAATGACACTTCCCATCATTATCGTTACGTGGCAGGGCTCAGGAGTGGTCTCCTTGTCACAGAAAATCCCCCCACCTCCGGAAGCCCCTGCGAATGGCTCATCCCCCCCCCCCCCCGTGATGGTTATGCGATAAAATAAAACACCAGGGTTTTTCATTTTTCAGTACGTACAGTTAACCCCGGAAATCAGTAGCTGGGGACACGTGTCTGAATAAATACTAAATGTGTTAACCAAAGACTTATCTTCAACTAAAAAGTAGGAATTTGTATCTCTAAGAACTAGAAAATCCTTCAGGTATAAACTAGGTTTCTCAGGGAGCCTGGGTGGCTCAGGCGGTTGAGCATCTGACTGTCGACCCGGGGGTCGTGGGATGGAGCCCTGCATCAGGCTAGGTGCTGAGCCTGGAGCCTGCTTAAGATTCTCTCTCCCTCCCTCCCTTCCCCCTCCTCCCCCTGCCCCTCTCCCCTGCTGGCTGTCTCTGAAAAAACAAAACTAAAAAGTTTCTCAATCTTGAGACTATTGCCAGTCTGGGTCCGATAATTCTTGGCTGTGGTGGGGCTGTCCTATACATTATGGATGTTTCACCGCATTCCTGGCCTCTACCCACCAGATGCCAGTAGCACCCTCTAATTGTGACAATCAATTCTATCTCTAGACATAGATATTTGCTTGGGGGGTGAGAGGGGTGTTTTGAAATCATCTTGGTTGAGAACCACTGAGATAAACAATGGAATGAGAATGTTTTCTCAAATGCTTAAGAAAGAGAAGGAAGATGGGGGGCCTGGGTGGCTCAGTCAGTTGAGCATCCGACTTTGGCTTGATCTCATGGTTCCTGAGTTCAAGCCCCACGTCAGGCTCACTGCTGTCAGCCTGTCAGCAGAGCCCACTTCAGATCCTCTGTTCCCGGGGCGCCTGAGTGGCTCAGTCGGTTGGGCGTCCGACTTCGGCTCAGATCATGATCTCAGGGTCTGTGAGTTCGAGCCCTGCATTGGGCTCTGTGCTGACAGCTCAGAGCCTGGAGCCTGCTTCAGATTCTGTGTCTCCCTCTCTCTCTGCCCCTCTCCTGCTCACGCTCTGTCTCTATGTCTCTCAAAAATAAATAAACGTTAAAAAAATTTATAAAAACAAAACAAAACAGATCTTCTGTTCCCTTCTCCCTTTGTCCCTCCCTCATTTACACTCTCTCTCAAAAAATAAATAAAATACTAAAAAAAAAGATATAGAAGATAATATAAACTGTTACTCTTTGTGCTCCACAAATGAGTCCTTTTTAGATCAGATGACCTTCAAACCTTTATCTGGGGGGAGGAGACAATGCTGAAGGTAATCTACAACCTAGAAAGATGAACTAAAACAGGGAACCAATGGATGGTGCAGAAAGTGATAACAGCATAAAATGAGCTACAGGTATCCCCACTACTATCTTCTAGATACATTACTCATGCATGGTAACTGTCAGAAGTCTTAAACGATCTTGAAATCCTCTATCTCATTGCTACAAAGTCAGATTCTTAATTTTTCTTCCTATTGTTATCTGGAAAAAAAATTGTTTCCTGTGGCAGAAAGAATAAGAATGCCATTAGCACAACTATTTAGTGAGCATTTTGTAACAGTGGGGAACTTATTTAAATTAAGTAATGTCTCCTAAAAGTTCCTTAAAGAAAGAAAACAAAACATCCTCAAAAATAGAAAAGAAAACTGGAGCCACAAAAGAAGCTGGGGATTCCTGAAGTTTACCTAAGACTTCTTGCCATCATCTCCCAAAAGGCCCAGGTTTCACGTGCAAGTAGTTCTGTTTAGAAAAAGGCCAGATTTGCATTAATTTTAAATTCTAGGATCTCAGCACTTAATAACATAATCCCAAACTTGTATAGTGCATGCAGCACTTTTATTACAAGATGTCACTGATTTTAATGATAAAAGAAATATATGATCATTGTAGAGAATCTAAGAAGACTATATAAAAATATTACTTTAATAATGATGTATATCATTTAATAATGATATAAAAAAGCAAATACAAACATAAAGCTCAGCCAGTTCAAGGAATGAACAAGTAATCCATGAATTAATGTCCCTAGACACTTCAGTACTAACGTCATAGACAGCTCTCTTCAGAATCTGCCCATCAATTCTGAGAATTCTGATTTCATAATAATTCCATAAGCCTAGTCAGATCGGAGCCACCTGTGCTGGATAAAAGACCAGAACTATGCCTGTGTGTTTTGGGTGGGTTTGGTATTTCAGAGGAAACCGATATATAAAACAGAAACAGTCTTTCCTAGAGAAAAATGGAATGCTTTTCTTAGAAGCAGAAACTGAAGAAAAAGTCACCTCTCACCTACTGTTTTGGGCTCATCATTGTATAATCTAGATCTAAGAGATATCCAACCCTTACTAAGCCACTCTCCCCATGGGCTCTACAGCACCTCAGCCTCCCAGCCCCGCCGCCTATCCCATGCCACTTCGGTTAGGTACTCAAGAGGTCTTTTCAAAGTCAGACGGGAAAGTGCTCCTTCCAGCGGGTAGAGGCCCTCCAGCACTGAAGAGGACAGTCTAGGGTTCCAGGAACATCTGCCCTTACTCCAGAGCAAGAGGAATAAAAACCAGGGACTATTTCAGTGGCCAGAAAGAGCAACCAAGGAGCGCTTGTACAGAGGTGTGCATAGGTGGTGAATATAATAACGACTGATTTGGAAAAAGGAAATCTCCCCAATTGTGTGAGGCATCGAGCCAGGTGTTAGAGTGAGTGTGAAATGGCTGTAACTGGCACTGTAAGTTGTAGCAGATGAACAGAGTTAGGGCGATGGCATCTAATTTTTTTTTTTTAATGTGTATTTTTGAGAGAGAGAGAGAGAGAACATTTAACTTCTACCTCTGTGAAACAATTCAGCTCCTTTCCAAAGGACGTATCTTACTTTTCAATTCACTCATAAGTCAGGTTCCTAGAGAAAACCTCCAGGTCCCTTAACATTCACAAAAGCAAAGTCCAAGGCCGTTGAGAAGCTCAGACATTCTAACAGAGTAAACTGCTCACATCCAGAAGAGATTTCACTTGAGCGCTAATTACAACATCGTTAGTTACTGGCAATAACGAAAATAATGAGAATTCCTCATTTTCCCCTCGTCTTCTCTCCCTCTCTGGAAGACCTCTACTTAATATCATGAATCATCTGGTCCTTGACGTATGGACGCTTCTGGGGGGACAGATGACATTTAGCACAGGACATGTGAGGCTGTGGGAAAAGGGAAGTTCTTGGCCACAAGAACCAGGACAAAAACCCTTGCCCTTGGGAAAAGTGCCAAAAATCTCTGAAGTCCACTGCAAGGCAGTTAAATTTTTAGCTTCAGAAGATCCCTGTCATAAGAACACAAACCACCGCATGGAATTAGAAAAGGGTTTTTGAAAACTACCTTACAGAGTTACAAGATAACTATTTTCTGGCATTCGCATGCTAAGTGATAATTCCCAGGGTAAATATAAATATTTTTCTCCCTTGGGATCAGTTTAAGCTAACTTGGCTCTAAAATCTTTCACTATTCAAAAACAAAAAATATTATGATAACGGCTAACTTTACTGAGTGCTTACAATGTCAGCGCTAGCTTATTAACTTCACAATAATGCTCGACACAACATTAACTCTAAAATAGAAATTTCCTTCAGAGGCTTTGAAAATAAATATTAGATTATTTGTTACAGCAACTTAAAAAGAAATTCGTGAATTATTTTTAATCTGAAAGAAGCACTATACGAGCTAATAAAACCAACTTTGGTCTAAGATGAAAATAGGCGTGGCGCCTGGTGGGCTCCGTCAGTGGCGCACAGGACTCCTGATCTTGGGGCTGTGAGTTTGAGCCCAATTGTTGGGGGTAGAGATTACTTAAAAATCAAATGTTAAAAAGAATAAAACAGGAATTTAAGATACAAAACAGACAAACATACGGGAATGGAAGCAAAAAAAAAAAAACACACAGAGAGGGAGGGGCGCCTGGGTGGCTCAGTCGGAGGAACATCCGATTTTGGCTCAGGTCATCGTCTCACAGTTCATGGGTTTGAGCCCTGTGTCAGGTGCTGTGCTGACGGCTCAGAGCCTGGAGCCCGCTTCGGATTCTGTGTCTCCCTCGCTCTCTGCCCCTCCCCCACTCGTGCTCTGTCTCTCTCTCAATAAAGAAATAAACATTAAAAAAAAAAAACAGAGGGAGAAAACCATAAGAGACTCTTTTTTTTTTAATGTTTATTTTTATTTGTGAGAGAGGGAGGGGGAGGGAGAGAGGGAGAGAGAGAGAGAGAGAGAGAGAGAGAAAGGAGGAGGAGCAGAGAGAGACACACACACACAGAATCTGAAAGCAGCTTGCATGCTCTGAGCTGTCAGCACAAAGCCCCACGCGAGGTTCAAACCCATGGACTGTGAAACCATGACCTGAGCTGAAGTTCAATGTTTGACTGAGCCACCCAGGCGCCCCAAGAGACTCTTAAATACAGAGAACAAACTGAGGGTTGCTAGAGGGGTGTTGGGTGGGGGGATGGGCCAAATGAGCAAGGGGTACTAAGGGGGACACCTGTTGGGATGAGCACTGGGTGTTATATATAAGTGACGAATCACTAAATTCTATTCCTGAAATCATTATTGCAAAAAGAAATAAATACATAAAATAAAATAAAATAAAAATGTGCATAAATGCATAAGTACTTTAGAAAACTATTCTTATTTTTTAAATGTTTATTTTTGAGAGAGAGAGAGAGAGAGAGAGAGAGAGAGAAAGCGCACATGGGAGAGAGGCAGAGAGAGAGGGAGACAGAGGATTCAAAGCAGACTCCGCGTTGACACTGACAGAGCCCCATGTGAGGCTCAATGCAAGGCTCTATTCGAGGCTCAAGAACTGTGAGATCATGACCTTAGCAGAAGCCCCATGCTTAACTGACTGAGCCGCCCAGGCGCCCTGAAAACTACTCTATTCTTCAATTCTAATAATCACTACTGGGAAATCATGCAAAACCAAGACCCTTAAAAGCTATAATTTCTGAATTTGAATATCCTTAGAATCCTAGTTGAGTCTTTATTTTATGCTTTATTACAAAGAGAGTTCTCACAACTTAGGCCCAAACAGATGTAACTCAAGGAGCTCCACTAACTTTCTGTAGGTTTTAGACATAGAACAGATGAGTAAGAGACTCCCCCCTCCCCTTCAAGATGCCCTTAATTATCCTCGATGGTCAAGTTAACTATAACTATACAGCAAATTCAAAAATTATCAACTTCAGGTCAAGTTTCAAATGTTAGTGTATGCTCTGGGAAAGTGAAATTAAGACAGTTAATAATATAATAAGAATGAAGATTAGTACTGATACGTAGAAATTACCCTTCACACTGCCAAACTCATAATTTTGCCAGCTCATCAAGAAAGGCTTTTATATTTACACATTAACATACAAAACACCTGGCTTTTTAAAGTTTGGAGAGACAATATTCCTCATATTTGGCTCCATGAATAGTTACTTCTCCTGTACAAAAGATAAAGAAGATATCGAAAAAATTAAATTTTTATTGTGACCACAACTCAGAATGGAGAGCTGTCAACTGTATCTTAAGGAACCCATCTTAAAAAAAAAAAAAGGAACCCAGCTTTTCCCGAGAGGACTTTCATCACAATTTCTTGCATAGACTGTGTAAGTCTCTGTTGGCCACAGGTCTGAGGAAAGGTCTTCCAACATTTTTCCTCTGCACAATTTTTAAGCCATATTTTAAGACACATCATCAAAACCAAACACACAAACATCAATACCCAAACCAACAAACTTAGCTATTATACATGCATGTAGACACTTAGTAAGGGAACACGTGCCGTGGAGGCAGAATAACGCAGAACTGGGTGGAAATCATGGCTCCACTGCTTGCCAGCTATTTGACCTTGGGCAATTTCCTTCCCTCCACCTGAGTTTTCTTGGTCGCAAAATGAGGCAATAATTCCAATCTTCTGAGGATTAACTATACCTGAAATGCCCAGCACAGAGCCAGACTCGAAGCAGAAACTCAGGAAAACGGTTACTGTTATTACCCTGTTGCTATTCACGTAAATTCCTTCAAAGCAAAGCGCCCCTTTTCTTGTAACTCAATTGTAAGCTCTGTAATTACTGAGAACTGAAAAAATAAAGGCAAGGAGCATCAGAGTTACAAATGAGAGTTTGGTATCTCAGTTCGGCACATGCCTAGGTAGGAAATGAGACAACGAAGCAATAATGAGGACCTTTAGAAGTATCTATCAAAATGAACAATGTCCTTATTTTCGCGAGAAAAAAAAAGGAGATGACGCTGTCCGTGTTCAATTCGCGTACAGAACTACTCTCGGCTCTACAAGTATTTCCCGAATGTCCATACGCTGAGTGCCAGTCATTATGCTAGGCGATGTGCGCACGGTGGTGAGCAGAAGCGGACACAGGTCCAACCCTCATGGGGCTTCCAGTCACGCAATCTCGCAAATAGTGTCAACTTGCGAAAAGTGATAGGAAGGACAGCACATGGTACTCGCAGAGCCAGGACCACAGATCTAACCTGATTGGGGAGATCAAGGAAGGCCTTTCTGAGGAAGCAAAGGCTGGGGATGAAGAGGGAGTTACCAGTGGAGGGTGTCCCCAGACTGGAGAAAGAAAGCAGTTGGTGCAAAGGCCCTGTACCAGAAGGAAACAGCGAACGCAGGACCAAAAGGCCAGTGTGCCTGGAGGAAAGATGAGGTATGAGAATTAGCTAGGGCTCTAGACCACACAGGGGCCCATGCGTGGTACATCATATCCCAAGAGTAATGAAAAGCATTGAAGGGTTTTATAAATGCTTCTTTCAGCAGCAGGGAGGCAGACGGGAGACACAATGAGATTTTCAATTTGCCTTTGCCTTCTGGAATAAGAGGAAGGAATGCAGATGGATCAGGTAGGAAACAAAAGTTCTTTACAACAATAGCTTGGGGACTAGGGTGATGGTGATAGTGGAAGAAGTTGACGAGTTCGAGAGATACTCAGGAAAACCTGATGTGTAGTGTACAGGGCCTGAGGAAAAGCAAAATGTTCAAGCGACTTCTGGGTTTCTGATTCACAGGACTACATAGAAGAATTCTATTCAGGGAAGATCTGCTCCAGAAACATCTTTAAGGCCCCAAAAGGACCTAACTGCATAAACACCATTTCCTTTTTGCCTGAACCTGTGTTAACCCAGTGTGATCTTTTACTTATGATACAGGATTCCAAAAGATCGTTTGGTATTTGCAAAAAGCAAAGTGACCCTCAAAAGGACAAGATGTTTCCAACACTTAAGATATTTGTAAGATTCTGCCACAAGCTTTAAAAGCAACTCCAGGGGCGCCTGGGTGGCTCGGTCGGTTGAGCATCGACTTCAGCTCAGGTCATGATCTCACAGGTTTGTGGGTTTGAGCCCCACATCGGGCTCTGTGCTGAGAGCTCAGAGCCTGAAGCCTGCTTCGGATTCTGTGTCTCTCTCCTGTGTCCCTCCCCACTTACATTGTCTCTCTCGAAAATGGATGAATAAACATTAAAAATAAATTTTAAAAAATCAACTCCAAATAAGTTTTAAAATTGGTTTGAGGGGGGCACCTGGGTGGCTCAGTTGGTTAAGCATCCAACTTCAGCTCAGGTCATGATCTCACGGGGTTTGTGAGTTCGAGCCCCAGGTGGGGCTCTGTGCTGACAGCTCAGAGCCTGGCTGGAGTCTGCTTTGGATGATTCTGTGTCTCCCTCTCTCTGCCCCTTCCCCGCTCGCACTGCCTCTCCCTCCCTCTCAAAAATAAACATTAAAAAAACTTTGATAATAAAATAAAATAAAATTGGTTTCAGCAATGGGCAGCATTATGAAATGAATGTGTCGTTTCTCATGATGACTACTTCGATAAGACTAACACGAATTTGCTGCTGCTTAACATAATCACTTAAAATACATCTTAACAGGGGCCTCTGGGTGGCTCAGTTGGTTAAGCGGCCGACTTCGGCTCAGGTCATGATCTCACGGTCTGTGAGTTCGAGCCCCGCATCGGGCTCTGTGCTGACAGCTCAGAGCCTGGAGCCTGCTTCGGATTCTGTGTCTCCCTCTCTCTCTGCCCTTCCCCTGCTCATACTCTGTCTCTGTCTCTCAAAAATAAATAAACATTAAAAAAAAATTAAAAAAAATACATCTTAACAATGAAGAATGCTCTTATGTGATATCAAACTAAAATATGAAATTTTACCAGCCATTACAATAATTGGAACTATGCTACTTTTCTGTTTCAACATTTTGAAATGCCTGCAGAAAACTTGACATTTTGTAGGAAAAGGTATGATTAAAAAAAAAAACCCACATACCTTCTTGATCTTAATATATAACTATTTTACTGTTACCATCCAGTCCTTGTTAACGCCCGTCACATTTATTCACCGTAAAAGATTTTCACTCAATACAAAAGATTTTACTAAACACTGGAAAAGTACATGCATATACTCTATATAGAGTAAAGCACTGACTTTTATCGATACTTGCTTTCCTTGGTCTTAATTTTTTAATCTGCAACCTAATCCCATTTTCATAGTGGAATACTAATGCCTTTAAGTCTTAGAAACACGGAAACTCCAAATCTTACTAATCCAAGGAAAAGAAGGGAACGAATTTTGCCTCTTTAAAATCAATACCACACACCTTAGTCCTGAAGTCTCTCCCTAATTCTCGAAAGCCAGGCTCCTTGGCCACCTGCTCGCACTAGGCCTTGACTAGCATTTTATTAACACTCAACTGCAGATACCAGGATGTGACCATCCATGGCTCCTACAGAGCAGAATTCTTTCTTTTTTTTTTTTTCTTCCCTCCCATGCTGATTTTACCTCCAGGCGTGAAAAGGCAAGATAGTGGTTTGAGGCCAAATGTGAAAAATGTCATCTCCACAAAAGAGGAGAAAAGCCAAGAGCTTTTTAAAAATCAGGTCTTCAGCCCATTAACTAGCACTAGTTTGTAAAATCAGGCTGTCTCCACCCCAGAGACTGTGCTACCAAATGTGGTCCTTGGGAATAAGGGCTGAAGGGCTGGAAACATGTTACCAGTATGGCTCATCTTTTTCTTATTTCAGGGTTTTGTTTTTTTAAACAAGAAACCGGACTATGGCTATATTTGAGCATAGCTAAGGCCGGGTACGGGCAGTGCCAAGGAAGAGAGCGGAAAGCCTTTAGGGTTCCCAATCTGGGCTAGCAGATTTTCCGATCGTCCTCTGAAGGAGTGGTCCGTATCTCCCCAGAAGGAATGTGGGGGAGGGAAAGTTACAAGGGCGCTGGGCTTTTCCCTTACCCAAACCCCCAGAATGACACCGCAAACCACTTCCTTCTGGGAACTGAAGGTCATAAGCTTTAAGGGACAATGGAGCTCAACGTAGGCTCCAGAAAGATGGAGACATCGAGACGAGATGGGGGGTGGGGGTGAGGGTAGAGAAGTGGGGGTGAGGGGATGCGCCCAGTCTGAGAGAGCTGAATAGGGCGGTCCAGGCCAGGGACTTCGGGAGCACGAGGCCCGGATCTTCCAGAATCTGCCCAAGTAGGCCTGACACAGCTCTGTGAGAAGCCCGAGGGGCTCATCTGAAAATCTGGGGCATCTCCGTACCCCCCTGCCTATCACCACTCTCCTCGGGTGGGGAGATGTTCCCCGCAGGAAACCTCCCCCCAAACGGGACTTCTTTGCCTGTCCTTTAAAAAACACAAACCCTCGAGGAAAGAAGCTCAACGTTTATAGGGGTGGAGGGACCGAAGACAAGTAGGTGTTCAGCAAACGTCGGGGGTTGGGGGTGGTGGGAGGGAAAGGGAGCCCACCACCACCCCGCACCCGCGTCCGAGGAACTCGAATTACCACCAGAATGGGGGGAGGGGGCGATCGGAGGCCCGCAAGCCTCAGACACCAAAGAGGCCGGGAGCTGCGTCCAGCGGCGTCCCCCGGGCCGGGGGGCTGACGGCCTGGGGCGCGGTCGCCGGGGGAAGGGGCGCCCACCGGCCGGGGGCCGTGAAGCGCGCGGCCTCCGCGGGCAGAAGCCGGCCTAGGCCTCGGGGGTCCGGACACACCCACCGCCGCGGCCGCGGCCCCGCTTACCTGCTCCTCCTCCGGGGTCAGCTCCGGCGCCATGTCGGGCTGGGGCGCGGTCGCGGGCTCCATCCCGCCGCTGCCGCCGCCCGGCCGACCGAACGCGCCCGGGAGCGTGGAGAGCCGGGGGCTGCCGGCCGACGCTTCCGCGTCTCGGTGCCTCAACAGCCGGAGGCCGGCTCGCGCATGGTGGGGCCGGCGGGGGCCGGGCGCCCGCGGCGGCCGCGAACGCCGCTACTGTCTCCTGCAGGAAAAGCTCTCACAACTGTCGCTCTCTTCGGGGCGGAAATCCTTTTTTATTTTCTTCTCTCCTTTCCCCGCACTCCCCCTCCTCTCCCGGAAAAAAAAAAAAAAAGGTGCCGGCGAGGACCTAATAGCCAACCGGGATTTAAAAAGGAAATAAGAACTCAAGAACTTTCTAAGCCCAGAGCGGAGGGTCTCGGCGGAAATTTCCCGAAGGCCTCCGGCCTCCTCGGCGTCCGGCTGCCCCGGCCGCGCTCCGGCTCCTCCGGAGCGTGAGGCGGAGTCCTCGGGGATGCGGGCCCCGGCGACCTGCGCGGCGGCCTCTCAGCCCCGTTCCTCAAAAGCCGCGGCGGCGGGAGGGAGGGAAGAGGGGAGGGAGCGAGGAAGAGGCGCCCCCCTCCGGGCTCAGGGCCAGCGCCGCGGCCGCGCCGCGGCCGCCCGAGCCCCCCGCGGCTCCATTGAGAAACTGAGCGTCTCATTCACAAACAGGCGGCGGGAGGGCCGGCCGAGCGCGGACGCTGTCCGGGAGGGGGAGACAGAGAGGAGCCCCGGCCGGGGAGGCAGGGGGCGGGGGAGGGGAGACCGGAGGGACCCGCGCTGGGAGGGGCTGCGGCGGCCCCGCGCTGCGGGGATGGGGTATGAGGAAGAAAGGGGCGTGAGTTTTACGGTTCGGCTCCGTGGAGGAGGAAGAGCATACATTCGTTTGAAAACGAGCTGCTGGCGGGTACCTCGCCGGGGTTACTGGCTGCCGCTCCGACGTGCGAAGGACCCACAATCCTCATCTGTCTCCATGTCACTCGCTGACTGGAAGACCCTGTATGGGTTTGCCCGCGAGCTCTCACTTTCTCTTTGCCGCCTGTATCCTGTCATCCATAACCAGGAGAGCTAATTTTAGGACCTCACAAAAGCAGCAATCGATTTCAAACCTCATTCAGGAATCGCGCAGCCTTCGCAAACCTTGGGGGTTCACTCGGGCAATCACCGCGAAGAGCCTGGAGGGTGTTAACGGGATACAGGCTTGGGGTCAGTTTGAGAGGCACAGGGAAGGCAGGGCTGGGCTACTGTGTAACTGTTGCAGCATTTCGAACCAAAAAGAAATATTCCAGAAGGAATCCAGCTAACAAGCGACTGCTAGTCCTAATGGCTGAAGCCCTGGAGAGCTAGGAGAGAGATCCAAGGGAGAGGTCTTCAGACAGAAGTGCCCTGGCTTCTGAGGCTCCTTCTAGGATTGCAGAAGCAACCTCTGACTTCCATCTCATCTCTGCATCATTAAAATAGGAACCCCGGGTTCCCCTTGGTTAGAAAAATATTGTGCACTGACTTGTCACGATTTCAAATCCATGTTTTGAAACAAGGTATTTGTGGTTTTCACTTGTTTTGATGAAATTGTTTTGAAGTTCGGTGTTAGGACGTTCTTATCGAACTCTTGCACCCGGAGTAAAAGGACCATTACGTCACTGACACCATAGTAACAGCAGTGGTGTCCATCATGTGATGGACTTTTAAACTTTAAAAACCAGGCGGTTTGAACAGTAACTCCGGAGTGTTCAGTTTGGACAAGGCTCCTCTTTGCTGATCTAAACAGCTCTCCAAAGATTCTTGAGACATTTGCTCCTACCGTGGCCTACTCTTGGTCAGCCGTGGTGGTAAGCTGTGCAGCAGGCTGAGGAAGAGAAGGGACATCTGTTCCTGCCGTGGCCAGGCTACTCGTTGTAGGCAGTAGCACGAGAGATGTAAGTGTTCCGAAGCCACAACCTTCAGGCCAGCCCACTTTGCCTGCCAACCATAGCCTGATAGCTCCATGCCCCAAGCAGGGAGGCACCGAAGCTGGCGGGTGAGACCTCGCTTTTAGTTGGACTCTACCAAGAACCAACTGGTAGAAATGTACACATCACCTAAATTTGGGCTTTCATTCATCTCTTTCGTTGTCCCTTTGTCTACAACAGTGTAATTAATCTGTCATTGGTTTAGAGTATGCTATTTTTTGTAAATGTGTATTTAGTTTTGAGAGAGAGAGACAGAACGTGAGCGGGGGAGGGGCAGAGAGAGAGAGAGAGGGAGATGCAGAATCCAAACAGGCTCCAGGCTCTGAGCTGTCAGCACAGAGCTCGACGTGGGGCTCGAACTCATGAACCATGTGATCATGACTTGAGCCAAAGTCGGACACTTAACGGACTGAGCCACCCAGGCACCCCGTATGGTATTTCTTTATTGACTCATTAAGAGACATTATCCTGTGTGCTACTGGCTTGTGAAATATTATTATAAATTATAATTCCTGCCGTGAAACTGTGTTAAATTATTGACAAAGATAAAGTCAGTTTCTGAGCATAATTTGCCATGAATAAAACAAGAAGCCCCTGGAACTTGGATCTGTTTCTATCTCAGGTAGTTTATTTGCACCAATAAGGCTGAAACTTGGTTGAGCTCATCATTTCATACAAGAGTTACAGTTTCAGTGTTGCAACCAGATACTTCTCTGGAAGACAGTCTGTTTATTAAACAAGCATATTTTTATGCCAAGCACTGGACTTGCCAACCCCAGTACATACTGGGGTTACAACAATGAACAATGGTCTCTTCCACGTGTAAGGATATGGAATGACCCCTGAGTTATATTGTGAAGTAGAAGCAGCAAGACTCAAATAATGTACATAATGATGTCATTTGTACAAAGAAAAAAAAAACATATAAACTTATTTATATAGAGAAAGGGTTTGGGAGGTTTGGGAGGATACATAAGAAAGATCACTGGTTGGGGTGCCTGGGTGGCTCAGTCGATTGAGAGTCCGACTTCGGTCATGATCTCATGGTCTATGAGTTTGAGTCCCATGCCAGGCTCTGTGCTAACAGCTCAGAGCCTGGAACTTGCTTTGGATTCTTTGTCTCCCTCTCTGCCCCTTCCCAGCTTGCACTCTGTGTGTGTATGTGTGTTTCTCTCTCTCTCAAAATAAATAAACATTGAGAGAAAGAAAGAAAAAAAAAAGAAAGAAGGAAGGAAGGAAGGAAAAAGAAAGAAAAAGGAAAGAAAGAGAAAGAAAGTCCCTGTTTCCAAGGGACTTTTCCCTAAATGGTCTTTCGCATGTTTTAAGTTTTTGGTTTTCTTTTTTTGCTAACTTTTTATTGAAGTATAACATACATACAGAAAGGTGAAAATATAAGCATGCAGCCTGACGTATTTTCATAAACTGAGCACACCCATGTAACCAGCACACGGATCAAGAAATAGAATATTCCCAACTTGCCAAAATCCCCCTTATGTCCCCTCCCAGTCACTACTCCTCAAGAGTAACCACTATTTTGGCTTCCAACAGCATAGCGTGTTTAAGTCTCGCATGTGGATATATAATCTCCCCCCCCCCAAATTTAAATAGTAACTTAAATATAGTTTTTCTCCCAGAGGAGGCAAATGGCTGTAGGACTAAGCTGGAGTAGGCCATAGCAAGCACACACCGCTGATGTACACAGAAGTTTTGCCTAGTGATCCTCAGGACACCAGGCATCAGCGATTTATTCAAAGTCACCCACCTAGTTAATTAGTATTGGGCTAGAACTTGGATCCAGACATTTAGACGCCTAGTACAGGGATCAGGTGAAGAGAATTAATAAAGGGAGAGGTTTGGGGCACCTGGGTATCTCAGTGGGTTCAGCTTCTGACTTCAGCTCAGGTCATGATCTTGCGGTTCATGAGTCTGAGCCCCAGTTCATGAGTTCGAACCTGGCTCATGGGTTCAAGCCCCGTATCAGGCCGTCTGCTGTCAGCACAGGGCCTGTTTTGGATCTCCTGTACCCTTCTCTCTCTGCCTCTCAACTCATTAAAAAATGCCAAACACTTCAAAAATAAATAAATAAATAAATAAATAAATAAATAGGGGCTCCTGGGCGGCTCAGTCAGTTGAGCGTCCGACTTTGGCTCAGGTCATGATCTCACAGCTCGTGGGTTCGAGCCCCAAGTCGGGCTCTGTGCTGACAGCTCAGAGCCTGAAGCCTGCTTCGGATTCTGTGTCTCCGTCTCTCCCTGTCCCTCCCCTGCTCACGATCTCTCTCTCTCTCTCTCTCAAAGTAAGTAAACATTAAATTTAAAAAAATCAAGAAAAATAAATAAATAAGGGAGAAGTTCAACAGAGTGAGCTAGGAGAGAGAACGCGGCAGTGTTTTCCGAGGCACAGCTGTGCGTGTGGGCGTGTGGGTGTGTGAGGGAGCAGCTTTCCAGTACTACTGCCTTTCACCGTCCTAACAGCGCAACACTCAGAAGTTTCTGAGCAGACACAGGAGTAACAAAGGCCAAGAACAAGGGAGCTGGCTGGATTTGCTCTGATCAGTAATCTTAGGAGAATCGGAGTACAAAGACTTGCCCTTAACTGCACGCTTGAGCCAACGAAATCAAGTATGGTACTGTCATCGTGTTCAATCAAACCTTAGGGATGCCAAATGGTTTCTAAGAGCAAACGATTGGAAACAACATAATGGTCCATCAATTGAAAACTCAGTAATGAAATTACAGTGCACACATACACTGACCTCCTCAGTTCACATTCATCGTGCCCCTACCATGTGCCGAGCACTGTTCTAAATGATTTCACTAATCTCACCATCACAGTATGAGATAGCTGAAATTATCATTATTTTGCAAAAAATATAAAGGTAGATCCACATGTTTTGAAATAGCCTCCTCAGATTTTTTTTTAAATTTTTTTTAATGTTTATTTATTTTTGAGACACTGAGACAGAGCATGCGTGGGGAAAGAACAGAGAGAGAGGGAGACATAGAATATGAAGCAGGCTCCAGGCTCCAAGCCGTCAGCACAGAGCCAGACGCGGGGCTCGAACCCACGGACTGTGAGATCATGACCTGAGCCGAAGTCGGCCGCCTAACTGACTGAGCCACCCAGGCACCCCGTCCTCAGATTTTTTAATGCTTGGCCACAGGGCCTTGGGAGGAAGGTGAGAGTAGGGTTGGGCAAGTATAGGTGACAGACAAAAATCACATTTTTATTAAATTAACATGAACTGAAATCTGAAAGTAAAAAATCAATTATAAAGAGGAACCTTGGCAGGAGGAGTGTTATGAATTGTACTACTGTTTTTTTGCTTTTATTCTTTTTTTCTTAATTTGTTTTTGAGAGAGAGAGAGAGAGCACACATGTGCAAGTAGAGGAGAGGCAGATGGGGAGAGACTCTTTTTTTTTTTAATGTTTATTTTTGAGAGAGAGACAGAGTGCAAGTTGGGGAGGGTCAGAGAGGGAGACACAGAATCCAAAGCAGGCTCTGGGCTCCGAGCTGTCAGGATGGAGCCCGATGTGGGGCTCGAATCCACAAGCTGTGAGATCATGACCTGAGCCAAAGTCAGACACTCAACCAACTGAGCCACCCAGGTGCCCCAGGAGAGACCTTTCAGCAGGCTACACGCCACGCCCAGAGCAAAGCCTGATGTGGGGCTTGGTCTCAGGACCATGTGAGATCATGACCAAAAGATCATGACCTGAGCTGAAATCGAGAGTTGGATGCTTAAAAAAAGGGGGGGGCGGGGCGCCTGGGTGGCTCTGTCAGTTGAGTGTCTGACTCCCGCTCAGGTCATGATCTCACAGTTCATGGGTTCAAGCCCCGTGCTGGGCTCTGTGCTGACAGCTTGCTCAGAGCCCAGAGCCTGCTTTGGATTCTGTCTCTTTCTCTCTCTGCCCCTCCCCTGCTCTTGTCCTGTCTCTGTCTGTCAAAAATAAGTAAATGTTAAAAAAAAAAAAAAAAAAAGCATTGGATGCTTAACTGACTGAGCCACCCAGGCACCCCCTGCTTTTTGCTTTTAAAGCAAAGGGTTCAGGTCTCTGTCTACAAACCTTATCCTCCCCTTCCTCCCACCTTCTTCACCAGACAAATCTGACTCACCCTTAAGGTCTCAACCCAAAAGTCACTTCCTCAGCAAAATCTTCCTTGGCTACTCCCTACACTGAGACTCCCTGTCGCTCTCTCTCACAGTGCCCTCTTATTTTTTCATCAGAGAGCTGATCACTTTTTCGAATTGTGCCCTCGTTTCTATGTCCATAGTCTTTGCCTGCTCTACGAGACTGTAAGCTCCAGGAAGTCAGGAACCATTTCTGTCTTGTTGGCTCCTGGCCCCTCAGCATCGATAGCCTAGTACCTAGTAGGCAGGCCCTTCGTAAATGTACTGAATGACTGAATCGATGAAGACAGCCACCTTCAAAAATAAATAATAAAGGGGCACCTGGGTGGCTCAGTCGGTTAAGTGTCTGACTTCAGCTCAGGTCATAAGTTCACTGTTCGGGAGTTCAAGCCCCACATTGGGCTCTCTGCTGTCAGCATGGTGCCTGCTTCAGACCCTCTGTCACTCCCCTCTCCCTGCCCCTCCCCAGTCTCTCTCTCTCAAAAATAAATAAAAACGTTTTAATTTTTTAAACAGGGCTGCCTAAGTGGCTCAGTCAGTTAAGCATCCAACTTCAGCTCAGGTCGGGATCTCAAGGTTTGTGGATTCAAGCTGTCAGCACAGAGCCTGGAGCCTGCTTTGGATTCCAGGTCTCCTTCTCTCACTGCCCCTCCCCCATTCGTGCTCTGTCTCTGTCTCAAAAATAAACATTAAAAAACATTTTTAATAAAAAAGTAATAAGACAGCCACCTTAACTCTGAGACCGAGCTTGCCATTTTCTCCTGCCTTCCTTACATTTGTTCAGGTATATTTATTTGGAAAAGAGATGTTTCCAAACCGTGATTGGAATTTTACAATCTTTTCCCCAAAACACCTTGACCTCTAAAATCCAAAGCTCCTCTCAAGCATTGCTCCAAAATATCTGTCGCCTCGGAAGAAGCTGTGTTGTGCTATACACACATGTTTTGGCTATAAAAGAGCCCCCCAAATTCTTACTGCTATTTTTCTAAAAGGCAAACAGTTACACAATAAATAAACAATAAATAAGTAAATAATACTGCTAACCAATATCTAGGGTAGACATTTCTTTCTGGTTTGCTCACAGGCTAAATCTATCACCACTAGAATGGCTGAAGGTGAGCTCTGCAAGAAAGATGAAAAATCTTATCCCACGTAGATTACATTCCCCCATTACCCTAAATATTGTAGGGATTGCTCCTTACCTAGTGCTGTTCTTGGTGGCTTTTTTTTTTTTCTTAAACTAGAACGTGAGCTAACTGACTCTTTCCTCAAACAATTTTCTCATCTGATACGCTACGTGCCACTCCCAAATCACAGGTTAATCAGTCACTATTCTATGTTACTTCCACACCTGACACCTGTGTCTCGAGTTTACTTAACACTCTGATTAATTATTTGCTTCCTTATGCATTTCTCCCCCTAGATCATGAGTTCCTTGGGGGCAGGGATCATGTCTTAGTCATTACTCTTTTTTTTTTTTAACATTTATTTATTTCTGAGACATAGAGAAAGAGCGTGAGCAGGAGAAGGGCAGAGAGAGAGGGACACACAGAATCCGAAGCAGGCTCCAGGCTCCGAGCTGTCAGCACAGAGCCCGACTCGGGGCTCGAACCCACAGACCGTGAGATCATGACCTGAGCAGAAGTCGGCCACTTAACGGACTGAGCCACCCAGGCGCCCCACAGTCATTACTCTTTCTTTAGAACCTAGCATGATACACAGTACACAGTAGGTGGTGCTGAAAGTTTGCTGAAAAAATGGATCGTCTTTTCTAGCCAACGAGGTCCAGTTTTTACCAAAGGATACCCAACTGGTTTGGTTACTTTGGATACTTCGTTGCTTACGAGAAAACATTGGCTATAAGAGGGAGGTACCATCTGAGTTCCACTGCTTTCACTCACTTTGACTTATGGGAGTCCAGAGCTGAGTGGACAAAGTAAGTCCACAAACAGACAGAACCTTGTTTGAACCAGTTTCAATTCCTCCCTTATAAAAGCTTTTGTTAAAGTCGCCAAAGAGAAGCAGAACTGACAGACTGGAGTTCTATCTTTTATTTCCCCGGTCTGACTGGAGAGAAAACCTGCAGGGGAAAAGCAGAGGGAGAGAGAGAGCGGACTTGAAGGACCGCCAGTCTGAGGAAAGGAAGGGAGGAAGTTTGCTACCAATGTGAATGGTCCGTGCCAAGTCTTAGCCAGAGGAACTATCCAGGTTTCAAATGTTGTCTCTTCTGGTTCCATACTGTCTCTGAAGATGAGGAGAACGCCTCTTGGCGGAGCCCAATAGTGAGGCCTACCCCCGCCAGTTTCCTAGGCTGCCTCTGGCCACTCTTCTGCCTCCTCAAAACACACAAAAATCCACTTTTCAAAACAATCACTATGACTTGAAACGGATGTGAGAAACAAACACAGACATTCTACGTCAGGGATTCTGTCTCTTCCCTCAGATATTTGCTGCCTGGGGCCACTCCTTAATAAGATTTTATTTTATTTTAAAGTTTATTAAGAGAGAGAGAGAGAGAGAGAGAGCACTCAGAAGTGGGGGAGGGGCAGAGAGAGAGAGAAAAAGAGAGAGAATCTTAAGCAGGCTCTACGCTCGGTGTGACGCCTTAGGCAGGGCTCCATATCACAACCACGAGATCATGACCTGAGCCAAAATCAAGTGTTAGATGCTTAACTGACTGAGTCACTCAGGCACCCCTTAAAATTGGTTCTTTTTTGATGGGAAGACTGGGTATATTCATGGAATCCTAAGACAGGGTGGAACTCAGAAACCAATGCATCTCCCCAAAGCAAGCAGTCACACCGTTGCCAAAATCTCAAGGCTTTTCTCTACTTTTCCTGCCCTACATATCGGAAGGCACAACACAGAGGACCACATCTGCTTAAAAATCTGTATTGTGAGGTTTTTACTCAGTTCCTTACTAGGAAAGAAATCCGTAGCTTCAATCCTGAGAAGTTTTCAGGGCGTCCTTTTAAGCACATTCATAGGACCATAGTTCATATTCTTAGAACTCTCCAGTATTTTCGACCACCCATTAGCAGCCCACCGCACGCCTCCACTCGGCCTCTTCTCCAGGATCACTATTCTCTGCAGTAGGGAAGAGAGGGGCTGTCCCTCAGACTGCCTTCTCATTCCGGCTCATCATTTCATGCACCCAACCAACGCTAATTAATACAAGTGCCAGGCACAATGCCAGGCGCTGGGGAGCTAGAGATGAATAAGGTCTCTGACCTCAAAGAGCATGCCATTTAATAGAGGGAGTGCACAGTAAGGAATTTAACCTCACTCAAAGGGAGGGTCGCCTTCGCCCATGGCTCCTAGGAAATAAGCTTTGGAATGTCCTAAAAAAAAGTGTTTACCTGGGGGTCTTTGGCCACACCAGATGGCCTAGCAATGTGACTGGGGGGAAATGAGGACTTTGGATCATGTATTATCAGCTAGACCTCTGGAGAGGCTAGAGATTGGGGTCAGTCCATCAGGTCTATATGACCAAGTCCAAGTAAAACTTTGGACCCCAAGGCTCAGGTGAGATTCTCTGGTTGGCAATACTCCATGAGTACAGTCACACACAGTACCCGGGGAAGTTAATGCTGTCCATGATTCCACTGAGAGAGGACAACTGGAAGACTCATACTTGGAATTTTGGGGACTCTGCCCCATGCATTTCTTCCCTTGGCTAACTAATCTGTTTCCTTTCACGGTGACAAACTCTGTGAGCATAACAGCTCTCAGTGAGTTCTGTAGATTTTTCTGTTGAATTATCAAACCTGAGGGTGGTCTTGAGGACTATCCCTAAATTTGGGAGAGATAGAAGACTATCCCTAAGTACGTAGTGGGATGAGGAGGGTGCAGAGAATGGCTAATTCTACCTGCAGAGGTAAGGCTTCAACCAGATAGCTGTTGAATGGAGCTCTCCAAAGAGGAGTAGATATATTTACCAGATGAATGAAATCGGAGTGGAGAGGGTCACGGTGATGGAGGTGGGAGGATGTGACATGAAGCACGTGTTTGGACAAGGAACTGTCAAGCAGCATTCCCGGAGAGGAGGCAGCAAAGAAGGAAGGTAATTTATGAGGCCGGACAGATATGCTAAGGCCGGGTCATGAAGAAACTTGCATGGCAAGCTGAGGAGCTTGTAGGCAATGGAAATCCTTGAAGTAATAATGCATTTTTAGGAAGGATCACTCTGCCAGTTGTGGCAGGGATGGATTAGAGTGGGGGAAAGATTGGAGGCAGGGAAACTAGGTAAGGGACCCTGGCAGTACTCTAGGATGATGAAGACTTGAATAAAGGCCTTCGGTCGTAGGGGAATTGGAGAAGGGAGAGGTAGGATTTAAAAGACCTGGTGACTCAGTAGCTGTGAAGGGTAAGAAATTGACAGGAATCATCAGAATAATATACCTAGGTTCCTAGCTTGGGTGACTAAATGCTATTAACACAGACAAAGATCTCAGGAAGAGAACATGACTGAGACGGACTACGGGGGAAAGATAATGAGTTCGGTTTGGGCCGTGCCGAGTTTGAGGTGACTGGGAGATTGGCTGGTAAGGAGTAGACAGGGCGGGAGCTCAGAGAGGGCACCAGCACATATATGGCAGCTGAAGTCAGCAAAGTGAAAGGCTGGGAAATGCCCCTTACATTTGGAAAACAGGAGACCACCCATCCCTTGATGAGAGCACTTGGAAGTGTAGAAACAGAAGTCAGGTTTCTGACACAAGTGCTAAGTGAACTAGTGAAGAAATAGTGTTCGTAGACAAATTATTATCAAACACAAGTGAATTACGATGACACCAACTCTTCGATGCAGGCATCAAAGCATGGCTTTCTGAATTAGCATTAAATCAACTAAGATTACTTATTACTTCTGTCCTGCTCGGAGCCTCGGTTCCGCTCCAGCCTCCTCTAGGGAACCTCCTCTGCTTTCCTGCCCCAAGCTTGCTCTCTGCATCAACTGGTTGAAAAGCCTACTGTTTTCCAGGTGCATGGATTCAAGTGGCTTTTGAGATGAAATAGGTGATCTCGACTAGTAGTTCTTGGTTAACTCATGCCACACTGGCCCTCCAGCCAAGGCAAGCAGGGTAGGCCACGCTGGGCAATGGTATCAGATAGGATTCTTTGGTTGTAAGCCCAGAAATCAGCTCTGGCTGATTTAAGCAAGATAGAATTTATGGGATGCTCATAGCTTTCACAGCAAGAACAAGCAACACCCTCCGCCTTTTGAGGACAAAATAAACGAATTCCAATGGATTCGCCCTCTTTGTTCCTCTGCTTAAGATACAGATCCTTGGTGAGGAGCATGTGATTGGCCCATCTTGAGTCATGAGCCTGATGTTTGGCTAAAGAAGGGCAGTTCCCCGAGATTCCAGTCCCACCAGACCACACTGCATGGGGAAGAGATCATTCCACAAAAAAGAAACTGGTTGCTGTTCAGAAGGGTGGCCAGAAAACCCATATCCAATCGCGACAACTTATTTACACAACCATCTTTGAAACAGGTGTCAGGGGGTGGTTTTATAATTCATAAAAAGTATGACCAGGGGCACCTGGGTGGCTCAGTCGGTTAGGCGTCTGACTTGGGCTCAGGTCGTGATCTCGCGGTTCGTGGGTTTGAGCCCCATGTCGGGCTCTCTGCTGTCAACACAGAGTCTGCCTCGGATCCTCTGTCTCCCTCACTCTACTCCTCCAGCCTCTGTCTGTCTCTCAAAAAGAAATAAACATAAAAAAATTTTTAAAAATAAAATAAAACAAAATCCTGCTTTAAAAAAAAAAAGTATGACCAGAAGACACATTCTATTCAGCGACTGATAATGTTGGCTCCTCGGTTAAAAACAGAAGGGGCACTCCGCTAAGATACATCCTTCGAGCTATCATTCAACAATATCAAGTTGTGCATGGTGATAAGTTTGGTTGGTATGTTCTGTGTCCCAAGAGTGTCCTTTTTGAGGAAGCTGTCCCTCCAGGCCCGGCCAAGTCTCTATGACACTAGCTAGTATGCACAGCTCCCGAAATGATACAGTTGGCCCGCTGAGAGCACAAACTAGAGACTTCCTTTGGAAGATCATGTAGCATCTAGGCAGCCGACAACATGCTTCTTGGCAAGTGGAACACAATGTTCCTATTGCAGAATTGACCCAAATTCAGAAAAGAGCTTATTGCTGTAGGCACACTTAAATCTGCAGCCAGCAGGCTCATTATTGGGGGGGGGGATTTGGGGGGGTAGTTGTCTTCCTTCTCTGATTTTACAGAGTCAGCTGGAGCGGCTCTGTGAGAGCCCAACACTGAGGCTGGTTCCACTGGTGTGCTGAATTTGTGTAACCGGGCTCTACTTAACCACAACTTCTGCCCAGATCTGTTACCAGAATTAATCAACACAAAGGAACAACCGCTAGTCAGACAAGATCTGACCTGCATCCCTCCGAAATTTTGTCCACGGGACACTAGTGCTGCTGGACTAGAATAGTGCAGTCTTTTTGTCCAATAAAAGAAGTCCTAGAAAGGTGGAAAGCAGTGTGAGAAGCAGATCGAGGCCCCAGGAAATGGGACACGTTTCCTGAACACAGAGCAGAAACGAATTGGTTAGTTTTAGATACTATCTTCCACTGCCACAGCTGCCAAAGAGCCTACTTCGCAAATGTGAATGGATCTGGCCTGCTCAGAGCTCGTCCACGACATAAAATCTAAACCCTCTAAAATACACAGGCCCATCTCTCTCTCTAGCCTCCTCCTGGGCAGCTCCCCAGCTCCTGTTTAAACTTGAGCCATGCTAAACCTGCTTCTGGTCCCGGGGGAGTCCTGTCCTGCTCTGGAAGGTGCGACTGCATACCTTGCTTCCTGTGTGCGAAACTCCCGCTGTCCTGTCTGCAGAGCCCCTTCTGTCCTGCTCGAGCCTCGGTTCCGCTCCAGCCTCCTCTAGGGAACCTCCTCTGCTTTCCTGCCCCAAGCTCTCTCTCTGCATCTTTCAGCCCTAAAGCAACCGTCTCAGCATCCCGCTGGTGGGGGTCTTTCCTCACAGGACTGGGAACTCCTCAAGGACAGGGTCCGAGTCCTGTCTCCATAAGCCCCTACCTCACAGCAGGGGGGGGGGGCGCCAGCACAAGGCTTCTCTTTTGGAAGGCACAAATGTTCGTTGAAGTTGTGAATGAACTCCATTTGGGTTTTATCTCTGGCAGTGTCTAAACCAAAGAAACTCACACTTCTCAGAAGAGGGAACATATTCAAATACCAAGAACTGCAGTTCCTGGTAAGACCTTTTAGAAAATGACGTTACTAACAGCAGCAACTGGAAACTCAGCAGAATGCTTAAGTGCTGAAAACAGTGCAATGGGCCAAGACTTGAACAGTCATGGTTTAGGTAGGCTGGGGGGCGGAGGTGGGGGAGGGTCATGACCATGTAAAGTTCTAAGAATCACAAACAACCTCTTTCTTAAGAATTACATATATTTACATTGTAGCTATCTGGGATACACTTTTCACAGGAGTTACTACTTCTCAAATCTCAAAACCATTCAATCTGGAAACCTCCCTCCACTGTCTGGGCCAGCATTTCAGATAGGAGATAAGCTGTTTCCAGCTGGAGTGGCTTTGGAAAGCCCACTCTAAAATGAAGTCACCTGTTGGCACTGTCCTCCTCCCCAGCCTTCCTTCTGGGACCCAGCGCCATCCTGTGACTCCCCAAGGAGCCGCCCTGTTTAGCTCTCCATGAGGCTCCCAGGGGGGTCCAGGCTACGGGGAGGGCTCTTCAGCTTGGGGGTGGACAGGTGTTCCAACTCATAGCGTCCGTTCTCAGATGCCTTGTGTGCGACTTTCTCCTTCGTGCCTTCCTGGCTCCTCTTGTGCTCAATGATCTGCTGGAGCTGCTGCCCAGCATACTCTGGCTTGGTGGTCAGCGGGCCGGTGGGCACGGCGACTCCAAGGACATCTGACACCATGTAGGGGCGCAGCCAGCCCACGAGAGGAGTGCTTCCGGGGCTATAGTGGGTCTGCTTGTGGTAGAAGAGAAGTCCATCTACCTACAAAAGAGGAAACCAGGGACCAAAGTGACTTCTGGGACCACGTGTTTCCCGGAGAGCCTATGCCCACGGGGGCCGCTCTAGTGGGCCACCTCCCTTTCCCGGATCACTGCCGGTGGAAACAGAATCCTTGTTTCTCACACACGCAATTTCTCGAAATGAAGAAATGGCCTAGAAGTCTGAATTTTAGAAAATAAAAATATAAATAGCACTCTCCTGTTTACGGGGTGCTTGCCTGCCCACTACTTCACCCTCCTACCCACCATTGAGGGTGTTTAAGAAATGGGGCGAGGGCTAGCTCTGGGGGCCTCCCCCCAAGCCCAGGCAGTGTGAAGCAGAAACTCAACGTGACCCAGGTCTTCTGTCCCCAGACTCCATGCACTTTTCAGCACTTGGACGTCTCTGCGATGGGGAATGTGCTCCACACAGGGCACAAGGCAGGGGAATCGGGCGGGCCCGTCCAAGATGCTGGACCGCTGAACACAAGGAAATCAGGCTGTCGAGAGGTCCTGTTCCCCACGCCGTTGCTGGCTGCCTGACCGCCCCCTAAATTATCTGCAAGCTATGTTCTGGGAAACTCAGTTTTTCTCAACGGGAAGACCTCCTACAGTCCCACATTTTCTTTTCCGTGATTCAGTGACTCATCTCTGAAAAGCATTTATTGTCACTGGGGCATAGGGTTATAAATAAAGCTGGTGTTCTTACCACCTTCTTAATTGACTCTCAGAAATGAAGGCAACTCGGCCTTTGCCATTTCCTCATTTGGGAAGCTGTGATCCTTTTAACAAAATTATATCAAGTTCAAGCAAATACTTGTGCGTGACTAGGCAGAATTTTAAAGGGCACGCCGGGCAAAGGAAAGACTGTGTGTTGAGGCTGGGGAGGATAACTGTAGGTTCTGAGGATGATAAAAGGCTGCTGAGAACTGAGGAGCTTCTAGGGACATGAGACTTTCGGTGCTAAATCGGGAAAGTTCTGGACAAACCAGGACCAGTCGGTCACCCTGGCCCCCGTGCCACTGCTCAGCAAGCACTGCCATCCCCCGGCATCATTCGCTCTTGGGAGGAAGGAAGATAAGGAGTTTGAACCCCCCTCCCCCGCCCCGCGGTCTATTAGTCACAGGAGCCCCCAACTTTACAGTCAGCTGTGGCGGTCAGGCTAGAAGCAGAAAACAGGCACACCAGAAGGACCTAGGAATGGAAGCCCTGTCCCTCCCTGGGCCCCCGCCTCTCCGCCTGTAAAATGAGGGACATAGACATAAACATCGACGAGCAGGGCCCCTCTAGCTTTGGCATTCTGACTTCTCTAACAGAGTGGAGCTGAGGCGCTGAAGGGCAGCCCCACGTCCCTATCCAGGAATCAGCCCTCAGCCCTTTTCTGATGCTTCGACACAGCAAAGTCAGAGGATGTCCTGAGACCCCGGGTAACCAAGCTTCCCTGTGTCCTACAGTCGCGTCGGAGCAATGGAGACAATGGTCGTGTTACCTCGAAAGGGAAATCCATCGACAGCACCTGACACAGGCTCTCAGGGGTACAAGGGAAATTCTTCAGTCCTACAAATTTGAACTAAAATACAAATTAGAACAAAGAATTAGCACATGTTACAAATAATATTGGTCCTAGCAAGTGAAAAACTGTATCAAAGAAACCAAGTTCAGTCTCATCCTTCCCTACCTCCCCCTCCCTCTGAATTACTGGGTAGGTGATTTTCAACCTTGCTTTATCCACAAAAGTCGTCAGGGGAGCTCTTAAAAATCACTGAAGGCCAGGCCTCACTCGGAGATTCTGGCTGAATTGTCCTGGGATGGGTCCCAGGCATTTTTCTTTAAAGCCGCCCAGTTGACTTTAACACACACCCAGGACTGAGAACCAGTCTTGTGAGCTAGGTTTAGGGACTGTATGCTATTCTCGCAGCCATGACAGTCCTACACAAGGGCTAGTGAAGCCCCTGTCACATCGGCAAGCAGTTTTAGACAATATAATAAAGTGATTAGGACTAAAACTCTAATTATGTCAGAATGCTTGGGTTTGACTCCCAACTCTGCCAATCATTTTGTTCCTATCTGCCTCTGCTTTCCCATTTGTAAAATAGGATAATGAAAGTATCTACGTCATGGGGTTGCTGCGCAGGTTCAATGAGATAATACACATAGAGTGCTTAGAACAACATTTCAGAGACAGCAGCTCCATGTTCCCCTTCCTCAATGCATGTTCTTCCAGGACCTTCCATAACATCATTAGATACTGACCCCATTTATTGTCCTGTAACTGGTTATCCGATTGCTTTTAAAACTGTTGCAGGCAATGCAATCAAATGCCGATCTACAGGTGTTTGCTAATAAAATGCCCTGAAAATGGCTGTCACTTTTAATCAGAGTGGACTTGGCCTTTCCTCCCGGACTGTGGGATGTCAGGGAAGGCAGTCCCTCACTGAGCTTACATTCTCATCTGTAAAATGAGTCAGCTGACTAGATGAGGTCACTCTCAGCTCACATACAAGAGCGGAGGTTCTCAAAGTGTGGTCCATGGACCAGGAGTGCCAGCATCACTTGTTAGAAATACAGAGTCACAGGCTCCACCCCAGCCCTACTGAATCACACACACTGGTGAGGAGGGCCCCGGCATCCACATGTCACCAGGCCTCCAGATGCTGCCGGTGCGCGTTATGGTTTGAGAATCACTGTACTGGAGTTCTAGGTGGCATTATTCTTGATAATATTATTCCAGATCACATTATCCTCGATAGCATTATTAATGATTATAAAATAATTAGCATTTTATACAACCACTATTTATTAAGTGCCTACCATAGGTGTCATGTTGGGAGAACTTGCACATTTGTATCACTCGGTTCTTAGAACAACCCTGTGAAGCGGGTGTTATTAACCCTACTACACGATGAAGAGACTAAGGCCAAATGAGGCTATTAAGTATAGTTAATTGGTAGTTAACTTCAGTAACTGTTAAAGCCAAAACTGGTTCAGGTCTGGATGGCCGTTACGCCCACACCCTTCCCATTATGCCATGCTGCCTCAAAACAAAAAAGGTAAGTTCACTCATAATGATTATATTTAGATGACAGACCAATCCGAACCAATCCCCACAGAGAATCCTGCAATCCTAACACCAGGCCTTACGGGGTTGAGCTTGGTTTTCTCTCCCAGTCCTTCTTCTTCTGGTAACTTTGAATGCATCCAGTAGAATCGGAAATCAGTCTGCCACAGAGATGGGAAACAGAAAGATGAAATGCTGCTCATTTCGAACTAGGGTATGAACAAAAACACTCCGTCCGCAACAGCCAGGTAATTGATGAAGATCCAAGCTCTTCCAGCATTGCTCTCACGGCACTTCCAACACAGCCGTGAGGTCAGAAAGGTATTTGTATAAAATCTTTGGGGATTTTTTAAGATCCCATAGGATTTTTAATAGTAGTAGAACCAACGCCGACCACTGAAGGCCTATCGTGTGCAGGCCACACACTAAGGACCCTTGATTAGTCCTCAGCTGCCCTCCGAGAGCTCGACTGCCATCAGCTCCATTTTAGAGGCAACCACTCGGAGGCCTGAGGGATTGTATCCTTTGCCCACAGAAAATACCAGGGGACCCAGGACTCTACCTCCAAAGCACATTATGTTAACCTTTGTTTTATTTTAATTCTGACGGTTAGAGACTCAGAATATATATACAGTTGTAACTTCTCATAAAATACTTTATTCTCTGAACTACTGATATGTACCCTTCTGTAGCTACCTCGTACCTTTTGTTTCTTGTTCATTATTTTGCTTTAAAAATTAAAACAACACAACGTTTTCTATATGTCATAGAAATATAGGGAGTTTTAGTTACCAAATCAGAAGTTGTGACTACATGTTGTGAAACACCCTTCAACAGAACTAAAGGAAAATATGCCCTAGACTGAATTTACGAGATCTGAGTTTTAGGTGCGGCTCTGCACTTGAGCAAGGTACTTAGCATCTGTGGCTCCCGGCTTCCGTTCCTGTACGATGAGGAATGACAGTGGTACTCACCTTATAGAGTTCTTTAAGGGCTTCGGTGAGATACGCTCACAACGTGCTCGGCGGTGCAAGCCTCGGCTATCCTTGTTACGAATTCAGCGGCATGCTTTGGAAAAGCCTGCTCTGGCTAACGGCTACGGGAAGAGGTAGCTTACGGTGACAGCCCATGATTCTGAGACTTGGGCCGGCATGAGGATCGCCCGGAGGCTTGCGAAAACATGAGCTGACCCCTGGGTTTCTGATTCAGTACGTCTGGGAACTTGCATTTCCAACCGCATTGAGAACTACTATGATACACTAACGGACAGGGAACACACAAAAATCACCCCTATAAAACTGGAACAGTAACGGGGCAGTGTTGGGAGCAGATGTGGAGCCTGAGGGGCTGACCCAGCCTTACTCCGATGACTCCGATGACTGCTACTGTCACACACACATCTCACAAAAACGCTGGGGGAAGGGGACACTTGAGGGCAGAATATCGGGGCCTCTCTTCACTTAGAAAATCTCCTTCCAGAGCTGGCCCCGCAGAGATTCGGGGCTTTGTGTCAAACCAAGGAGACCCTGCTGCTCTCAGGGTCAGGATGTGGTTGTGAAGCAGGAGAGGTGGCCGGAGACTACTTGATGGGGACTTCACGCCACCTTCTCTTCCTTGTGCCACCCGCACAGGTGCCATCCCCGCTGCCCACGGGCTTCCCGCCAGCCATCCTCCCACACTCCGGAGAGAGCGAGGGGGCGGCTGCGGCTCCTACGGAGCCCAGCCTGCCCCTCCGCTCTGTTTCTCTCTTTCCTCCCCTCAAGATTTGCTGTACTTTCCTTAGTTCCTCCTCCTTCCTTTTTTAAAACAAAGCTAATTTAAACACACTCACAGAGGCAAGGAACATTAGATGCTGTTCTTGATCTACCACACCCTGTGCATACCAAGAAGTTGGTCACGTACCAAACCCACATGCTGGGCCACTTTCCCAGGAGGAGAGGAGGAAACAGGAGAAGACACGAGGAGCCCGTCAATCCCTACCTGGCAGTCATAAAAGGGGTGTCCCCGCCAGCACATCACATCCAGGACATAGTAGGTCTGGTTCACCTCACTGTAAATACAGTCCAGAATGGTGTAGTCTGGGGACACAGAGCAGAAGTCAGTACGGGGGGGGGTTCCCCTTCCAATCAGAGGTCCTTAGGGAGAAAGTTCTTCATGGCTCTTTTTTTTTTTTTTTAATTTTCTTTACTTATTTTGACAGAGAGAGAGAGAGAGAGAGAGAGAGAGAGAGAGAGAGAGAGAGAGAATGCAAGTGGGGGAGGGGCAGAGAGTGAGGGAGAAAGACAGAATTCCAAGCAGCTCTGCATGGTCAGCGCTTGAACTCACGAACCACGAGATCATACACTGAGCCAAAGTCTGGTGCTTAACTGACTGAGCCCAGGTGCCCCTTCACGGCCCTTTCTTGCTCCTGGTGCAGCTTAAGGGCAACTTGAGGTAGGCATCAAGGCAACCCTTAAGCCAGGTGGGAACTCTGAACTTTTATTTTACTTACTTACTTACTTGAATCTGAAGCAGGCTCCAGGCTCTGAGCTGTCAGCACAGAGTCTGACGTGGGGCTTGAACTCACGAACTGCGAGATCATGACCTGAGCTGAAGTTGGACACTTAACCAACGGCACCCCCGGTGCCCCTATTCTGAACTCTTAGATAAACTGGAAGGCTTACTCACCTTAGGAAAGCTCCGGTCCAAAAGGCAAGTAATCTTCCACTTGAATTTACATGCCCTATTGACTTCCTATCATAGGTACTGTGTTCTGTGTGGAATATTTCCTCTAAGTAATTCTCGCCTTTAAGGCCCTTACAATCCAGTGCTCGCTTCGGCAGCACATATCCTAGGGACCTTACGATCCAGTCAAAGAGATAATATGATCGTAGAGAAAAGAACCAAGAGCTGAAGTGTACAACACAACCGAAGAGCCACAGGAATTCCAGAGGAGGAGACGCTGCGTGGAGGAGAAGGTAGATGAACACAGTCTTCTGGGACCAGAGGATTAAAACAACAGGGCGGAGGGGAGGGGGAGGGCATTTCGGCCGGAGGGCTGATGTGGCGTGAGCGAAGGTGTAGAGGTGAAATGAACCGGGCACACGTGCGGAGCAAGGAGGCAAGCCGGCTGAACAAAGCTGGGAGTGGGTGTACAGAGTAGGGGAGAGACACGCAGATGGGTGAGCCGCAGCTCACGTGTGAAGGGCTCTGGAAGCCAAGAGAAAAGTCTAGGCTCAGTACCGAGCACACGAGGAACCGCCACGGGAGCCTGAGCAGGCAGAGAAGAGATCAGGGTTCAGGCCCAGCTCTGCCGCCTTCTCCATGAGTGACAGTGGGCAGCTTACTTCACCTCCGTGATCTGAGTCTCCTCAGCCAAGCCCAGGTTCGAGGGAGAGGCTAAGGCTTGGATAACGAAAACAGGAGAAAAGGGAACTGGGCAGGAGGCCCCAGCAACAGCTTATTAGGCTTTACGCTCAGCATTCTGAGAGACCTTTTCCCCCAGAACTGCCCGGGTCACCTCGTAACGGATGTCTGTGGGAAAGGTGTGTTGACTTTAATTCAGGGATTTGTTGCCCAGTAGGCCTCACAGGGCTGCATCTATTCTGCAGCCGAGGAGGCCTGACCTTGAAGGAGACGGCCTGAATCCAGATGTATAGTTGCAAAAGTATGCTTTCAGAGTGAGTCTTCAGGGGCGCCTGGGTGGCCCAGTTGGTTGAGCGCCCGACGTCGGCTCAGGTCACGATCTCACAGTTTGTGAGTTCAAGCCCCGCATCGGGTTCGCCGCTCTCAGTGCAGAGAGCCCTCTTCAGATCTTCTGTTCCCCTCTCTCTCTGTCCCTTCCTTACTCCTGCTTACACTCTCACTCTCTCGAAAATAAATATAACATTAAAAAAATGTTTTTTTTTAAAAAGCGAGTGTTTAAAATACATAACCAAGGAATTTCTCCTGTCTTTTACGAATTATAAAACTTAATAAACTGGGGCACCTGGCTGGCTCAGTTGGTAGAGCATGCAACTCTTGATCTCGGGGTCATGAGTTCAAACCCCTGTTGGGTGTAGAGATTACTGAAAAATATATATACATATTTCTAAAATAATTTTTTTAACTTAATAGACAATTTTACGTAGGTACCTTTTGCTGTTGCTGAGTTTCGCCTGTTGCCTCCCGGCAGAAGGGAAGAAAACCTGTTGACGCAGTAACCACTCTTGGTGTAGGCACTGGTAGAACCCTGTGTGGAAAGTTCCCGTTCCCGTTAGGCGTCCAGGTCGCCTCGCCCTCTCGCCTCACGATCTGCAGGGGTATCCTCAGCGCAGAACGGCCCTCAGCACACCCCTCCGGCGGGAAAGCGTTCCGATTCCGCCGCCAGGCGCGGATGAGCACGAGGGCAGAGAAGCCCTCCCGCTGCGCGGCGTCGGGAGGAGGCAGCTACTCACCCTGGAGGCCACGATCAGGGCTCTTTTTCCGACAGGGCACGCGACCACGATCCACTCCTGCCCCAGGTCTGCAGGCACGTCAATCAACCACTCGGACAGCATCAACTGGGAACACCAAGAGATGGCGTTAAAAATCAACAGGGGTGGGGTGCGTGGCTGCCCCCGTCAGTGGGCTATGCGACTCTCGGTGTCAAAGCGGGGAGTCTGAGGCCCACGGTGGGTGGAGAGATTACTTAAAAAATTAAACATTAAGAAGAAAAATCGGCCGCGGTGTGCTGCTGCAACATTTGCACCGACAAACCTGCACATCCTATGTATATCAAATGAAAATACACGTGAGGCTGACAGTGGACCTGCACCCACTTCCTCTTAGTCGACTTCTCTCAACTGACACCGACTCGATGCAGGCCGCATGAACTTCACTGTGAACTTCGACTTCTCTCCTCGTCTTCATTTCCTGCATCCATAATTCTTACTACCTCGCCTCCTGCGTCTGGGTGACGGGACCCTCTGCCTCACCTTGCTTTGTCCATCCACCTGCCATTCTCATAACTATTACGTTCCAGGGGCTATAAGCTCAGAGATGAATAAGGTCCCTGACCTTGCGATGCTCTCAATCTAGATCATTTCCCAAACTGGTGACCCCAAACACTGTACCAAAGGATTTTAGGAAATCCGCCCCCAAAAGGGGGGTGGGGTGGGGTGGCAGAGACTGGCCTACCGACTAATCCCTCCCACGGAGTCTCATGTCTCCTTCCCCTTGGCCCACAAAATGCTCAAGCCCTAATCATAAAAACAAAGCAAAAATAAAAACCTTTTCTCACTCTGCATTTCTGTTATTCTACTTTCTCCTTTTCCAAACGACTTCCTATTTCTTTTCTTTTTTTAAAGTTTCTTTATTTATTTTGGGAGAGAGAAAGCACGAGTGGGGAAGGGCAGAGGGAGAGCGAGGAGAGAATCCTAAGCAGGCTCCGCACTGTCATCGCAGAACCTGACTCAGAGCTCAAACTCATGAGCCACAAGATCCTGACCTGAGCTGAAATCGAGAGTCAGACGCTTAACCGATTGAGGCACCCAGGCGCCCCAACAACTTCATATTTCTTGATGCTGCCCTCCCGCCCACTCTGACACCCTCGGTCCAGATTTGCTACCCCCACAGCCTTGCCAATGGCCCTCAGTCACCTCCTCTCTCTCTCTTCCCTCTCATCCTCCCGACTCCACTCCTGGTGTGATGCTGCTTGTCACCACCTCCTTGTCCTTCTCGACACATGTTCCTTTAGCCTTGTGACACAGTGCTATTCTCTTTTTTTTCCCCTCCAAACATTCCTCCAAACGCTCTGCCAAAACAATGTAGAGAATCTTCAGGAGGCTGTTTTAGGTTCCCCTTCTTTTCTCTTAGATCCTGTCCCATTGGGGCAGGGCCGCATACGTTTGCAGCCTCGCCTGCCACTTCTGAGAGGACACCTCCTGGTTCTCCTTCTGTTCCATCTCCAGACTGCTTTCCTTTCCTCCAGACCTGTACCTGCAGCTGTCCCGGTGGTACCTCTGTCTCTGCTGGCTCCCTCTGTACCTTACACTCAGTGTACCCAAAACAGGATTCACTGCCTTTGGTCACCCAGGTACCTTCCATCCCTGAAACCCCCCTTTCCCCTTCTGCATCCTGTAGCCCTGTTACTAGCAACACCGCTCTCTGTTACCGAATCTTAAACCAAGGCATAATCAACACTTCCTTAAAGAACGGTACTGCTACAACACCAAAAGCACGAGTGACAAAACACAGGAGCCATAAATAAGACCACGCCAGAATTTAAAATTTTAGTACCACCACTGACACCAACAACGAAGTAAAGAGATAACCCACAGGATGGGAGAAAATACTGGAAATTATGTATCTGAGAAGAGACTTGTATCTAGAATACATAAAGAACTCTTACAACTTAATGATAAAAGACAACCCCATGAAAAAGGGGCCTAGACATTTCTCCAAAGAAGATGTACAAATGGTTAATAAGGACGTGAAAAAGATGCTGATATCACTAGTCACCAGGGAAATGCAAATCAAAACCACGAGACACACCCTCACACCCACCAGGATGGCCACCCTCACAAGGACGGACAGCGAGCGCTGGCAAAGGTGCGGCGAGCCCTCACACGCGGCGGGCGGGGATGTAAAATGTTCTGGTCACTTCGGAAAACAGCCTGGCAGCTCCTCCAAATGTTAAACACAGAGTTACCACGTGGCCCAGTAATTCCATTTCCAGGTATATTCCCAAGAGAAAGGAAAACATAGCCACACAAAAACTTGCTGGTGAATGTTCGCAGAGGCATTATTCACAATAGCCAGAAAGGGAAACAGCTCACACGGTCACCAACTGATAAATGGATAAACAAAATGTAGTATGCCTATACGACAGAATAGAGATTTTTAATGTTTGTTTATTTTGGAGAGAGAGCGCGAGAAAGTGCACAGGTGGGGGAGGGGCAGAGAGAAGGAGACACAGAATCGAAGGAGGCTCCAGGCTCTGAGCTGTCAGCACAGAGCCCGACGCAGGGCTCGCACTCATGAACCGCAAGATCATGACCTGAGCCGAAGTCGGATGCCTAACTGACTGAGCCGCCCAGGCGCCCCAACAGAATATTATTTGGCAATAAAAAGACTCGAAGTTCCAGCACATGCTCTAACACAGGTGAACCTGGAAAACCTGATGCTAAGTGAAAAAAACCAGGCACAAAGGGTACATCCTGTGTGACTCCATTTAAATTTTTTTTTTTTTAATGTTTATTTATTTTTGAGACAGAGAGAGACAGAGCATGAGTAGGGGAGGGGCAGAGAGAGAGGGAGACACAGAATCCGAAGAAGGCTCCAGGCTCTGAGCTGTCAGCACAGAGCCCGACGCGGGGCTCGAATTCACAGACCGCGAGATCATGACCTGAGCCGAAGTCGGACGCTCAACCGACTGAGCCACCCAGGAGCCCCTGTGTGACTCCATTTATATGAAATGTCTAGAAGAGGCAAATCCACAGAGAAAGAAAGTAGGTTACTGATTTTTAAGGGCTGGGGGAAAGAAGAATGGGAGCTGATTGCTGATGGGCATGAGGGTCCTTTTTGGGGTGATGAAATGTCCTGGAAGTAGACAGTGGTAACAGCTGCACAGCCTGTGAATATACTAAAAACCACTGAATGTGTCAAAACCCTTTAAATGTGTGAATTGTATGGTACGTGAATCTATCTCCACATGGCTGCTTAAGAAAATCGCACCTAAACTTGTGGGGCTCCTGGCTAAGTACTTAGGGTATACTATCTCATTTAATCCTTCTAACAATCCTGTGAAATAGTGCTGTAACTATCCCCATCTATAGATCAGAAACCAGAGATTTAGAGAGGTTAAGGGGCGCCTGGGTGGCTCAGTCAGTTAAGCGTCCGACTTCAGCTCAGGTCATGATCTCACAGTTTGTGAGTTCGAGCCCCGTATCGGGCTCTGTGCTGACAGCTCAGAGCCTGGAGCCTGCTTCCGATTCTGTGTCTCATTCTCTCTCTGCCCCTCCCCCATTTGTGCTCTGACTCTCTCGGTTTCTCAAAATAAATAAACTAAAAAAAAAAAAAATTAAAAAAAAATATAAGTAACTGCTTAAAGTCAACAAACAGCCTGGCTTTGAGGTCAGGTCAATGTGACTTCAGAGCTTAAATATTTAACCACTTCTCATACTGCCTCTTCTACACAATTCACTGTGAAATTCCACCCGTTCAATCCGGCAACACTTCTCACACTCATGACCTCATTTTCTTTATACCTTCACTGCTCTCAGCACCCATCATCAGATCGTTTTAGCAAAGCTAAGCTCCCTACTACAGTCTCTCTCTTCCAGGCCCTTCTATACACGCTGACGGGCATGTCATACAAAGTCCCGACTCTGTCCCTGGCTCAAAAATTCTCGGGGGTTCTCCAAAATCTAAACCAGTCTAGAGGTATCTGGGTGGCTCAATTAGTTAAGCATCCAACTCTTGATTTTGGCTCAGGTCATGAGCTCATGGTTCATGAGTTTGAGCCCCAAGCAGGGCTCTGTGCTGACAGTGTAGAGCCTGCTTGGGATTCTCTCTCTTCCTCTCTCTCTCTGCCCCTCCCCTGCTCGTGCTCTCTCTCTCTCAAAACAAACCTTAAAAGAAGTAAATAAATAAAATACAGTCTAAACTCTTGCACATATTTCTTTGGTTTTACATGTTTGAGTGAGTGAGTGAGAGAGAGAGAGAGAGAGAGAGAGAGAGAATCTCAAGCAGGCTCTTGCTGTCAGCACAGAGCTGAACATGGGGCTCGAACTCATAAAATGTGGAATATGACTTGGGCCGAAATCAAGAGTCCAAAACTCAATAGACTGAGCTATCTCGGTGCCCCCAAATGAGGGCTTTTGTACTTCCCATAATAAGTCATTTTTTTAAAAGGATGTAACATTTTCTAAAGGTGTAATCTCTACACTTAACATGGAGCTCGAACCCATAATCCTGAGATCAAGAGTCATGTGCTCTACTGACTGGGCCGGCCAGGCGCCCCTCCTGCACCGAGTTCCGCAGTGTTTCTTCCCTTCACCCTGTGCTGCCCCATCCTCACCGGCCTGCGTGCGCGTTGCTTTCAACACGCCATACGCTCCTCCCACCTCGGGGCTCTTGCGCTTCCTGTCCTGCTGCCCCGAATGCACCCCTGCCTATTAATGTCCTACTCAAAGCTGCCTCTTCGTTCGTTAACCTTTTCCTGATGTCACAACCCTACTTCCTTCCCTGTTGGAAGCGAACCTCACTTTCTTAGAGCAAAAACCATAATCTCCACTTTTGCCAGGAGCCCAGGGGCCACTTCTGGCCCTTGTCTATCTTCCCACGCGTAGCCTAGCTTACTCCAGAGCAGGGCCTCCAGCAGCGCCTGCTGAACAGAACAGAACTCTCATAGATGCTACCTATGCTGTCGTTGGCACACAGAAAGAAGGTGGGAGTGTGTGTACCCAGAAGCCATATCCTTTTTTTTTTTTAATTTTTTTTTAATGTTTATTTATTTTTGAGAGACATAGAGGCACAGCGTGAACAGGGGAAGGGCAGAGAGAGAGGGAGACACAGAATCGGAAGCAGGCTCCAGGCTCTGAGCCATCAGCACAGAGCCCAATGCAGGGCTCGAACTCACAGATCGAGAGATCATGACCTGAGCTGAAGTCGGCCGCCTAACCGACTGAGCCACCCAGGCGCCCCCAGAAGCCATATTCTAAAGGTGGGAAAGGATTCTGAGGTGACAAGATACTTGGGTATAGAGAAAAGAATATAATAGCAAGATAGACGCCCTCCCCCCAGTCCCACTCGGACTGACACCCTGCCTTCTGGAAGACCTGGACTGCCCGAAGCCCTGAACGGTTTCATGCCTGCTTCCCCTATGGCTCCACAAACCACACTGGTTTCTTTCTGCAACCTACAGGCCACATAGTCACGTGCGTCATAGTCAGCTGTCGTGTTATGGCCTCAACCTCATGTAGGCCGACTGGCTGGCCGGGGGTGGCCGTGCGGGCTTCCCACATTCAAGGGCAGCTGTACTTCCCGCCTGGCGCCATCTGAACGTGAAGATCCAAGACTGGCATGTTAGTCCCCTCCTCGGCAAAGACTACCAAGCTAGGAGGTGGGGTGGGGGCAGTGCTGGGCAGGCCCGAGCCAGAACCGCTCTACGGCGACCACCGAGAAACGACAAGTGCACGCAGTCTGGCAGTGTACGATAGCTCGGCGGCTTTCTGCAGCAGGCCGGCACCTTTGGTTAGAGCACGGCGCGAATGTCTCAAACCCGCCAGCCGCAGCCTCCCTCAGTGACCCCCAGTCAGCACATGGCACCGGAAGCCGGCTCTTTTCTTGGTCCATACGCTGCATGCACGGCAGCAGCTTCTTTGCTGTCCCCATTCCTGTCTCCTCCTCCTCTCTCTTTTTGAAATGTTTATTTTTGAGAGAGAGAGAGAGAGAGAGAGAGAGAGAGAAAGGATGAGTGGGGGAGGCACAGAGAGAGGGAAACCAAGGATCCAAAGCAGGCTCCGTGCTGACAGCACAGAGCCCGATGTGGGGCTTGAACTCATGAACCTGGAGATCGTGACCTGAGCTGAAGTCAGACGCTCAGCTGACTGAGCCACCCAGGCGCCCTTTCCCTGCCCCTCATGACAACATTTCCTTTAGTGGGATTTGACCACGCCTCACCTTCTCTGGACTCACTCACTTGATTAGCATAGCGTTTTGGTAACTTCTTGCCAGCATCAATGTCCATCTCTTCGTCATCTTTCTTATCTTCTTCTCCCTCACTCTCCATCCCTGTCCAGTCATCTTCGGCCAGTCGTCTGGCATGATTCACGTAATCCAGCCGCTTGCTGGAGAAGAGAAGGCAGAAGAACAGGCCTGGATATCTCATGGGAAGACCCCCCACAATGTGACAAGTTTAGCTTAACTCAAAGGCTCCAAGTTCAAGAGCACCCTGGGGATTCGAGGGGAAGAGATGGTAGATTTTCCTTCGTAAGGCCAAACTAGGGATGGCCCCCTCACCAGGGGGTCCTAGATAGAAAGCCCCCTCTGAACACACTCAGCCTTCCTCAGAGTTTCTTAAAAATGGGCAAAGTAAAATGCTGAAAGGAATTTTCAAGGTTCACTAGCTGGAAAGGCTGACCCCGCTCCCACCCACCGCATTCCAGACTCCCACACCTCTATGTAGCCAGGTGACAGCTGACACTCCAAGGCCCTGGGTGACTGAAGAGAAGAATCACCGAGAGGTGGTGAGGAGTTTAAAACAAGGACCACTTCTGGCACTTTCCAACTCACGGAGCTTTCTAAGGAACGGCCAGGCCTTCCTCTAGTGCTTATCTAACTTTCCAAACGGGCCTCTCAGTTTACGATTTAATCTATCTCTTACTTGTTTTTGCTTTATTGTTATCCTTCTCTCTTTTTTTGAAAAAACCACATATTCTAGAAAGCTTGGGCAACTGGTTAAAAAAGAATAAGAACTGTTTGGAACCTGATTGTTCCAAAGAGGTCTGTAGATACCGCGTAACCTTCTGGACCTGGTTTCCTCAATGCTAAGGCAAGAGCTCACCACGGAGGCAGTGAGACCAGCTCGGCCGGTTTCTTCTCGGATGCTCTCTAACACATGAGTTCACGCACATTCACGCGAGGGTCCACACCAAGTGCACTCGCAAGCACAATTGTCTTTAACTCAGGAATAAGGAAGAGGGCACCTGGGTGGCTCAGTTGGTTAAGCGTCCAACTCCGGCTTAGGTCATCATCTCGTGGTTCATGGGTTTAAGCCCCGCATCGAGCTCTGGACTGACAGCGTAGAGCCTGCTTGGGATTCTCCATCTCCCTCTCTCTCTTTGCCCCTCCCATGCTTGTGCCCTCTTTCTCTCTCTTAAATAATGAATAAACTTTATAAAAATATAAAAATAAAAAAATAAATGGGCAGAACAGTGCACTGTATACTACTTCTGTTAAAACACAACGACACACTTGCTCATATCTGCACAGAGTATCTTTGGAAAGATACACAAGAAACTATGGCATGGGAGAGGAACTGAATGGCTAGAGGACAGAATAGGGAGGGAAACGTTTTTTTCTTTTTAAATTTTTTTTCACGTTTTTTTTTTTTAATGTTTTTTATTTATTTTTGAGAGACAGTGCAAGTTGGGGAGGGACAGAGAGAGAGGGAGACAGGATATGAAACAGGCTCCAGGCTCTGAGCTGTCGGCACAGAGCCTGATGCGGGGCTTGAACCCACGAACCGTGAGATCACGACCTGAGTCGAAGTCAGACACTTAACTGACTGAGCCACCCAGGCGCCCCTAATTTTTTATTTTTCATTTTTTTTTAAGTATAGTGGACACATGACACTCCATTAGTTTCAGGTGTACAATGCAGTGATTTAATTCTCTATACATTACTCTATGGTCACCACAAATGTAGCTACCATTTGTTATCATGTGTCACTGTAATAATATCATTGAGAGTATTCCCTATACTACACCTTTTAGTCCCATGACTGATTCATTCCATAACTAGAAGCCTGTATCTCCCGCTCCCCTGGGCCCATTTTGCCCATCCCCCACACCCGTGCCCTCCGGCAATCACCAATCTGTCCTCTATATTTACGGGTCTGGGTCTGCTTTTCGCTTGTTTGTGTATTCACTTGCTTTGTTTTTCAGACTCCACATATGAGTGAAATCATGGTATTTCTCTCTCTGTCTGACTTCCTTCACTTTGCATAATACCGGGGGACAGGGACGGAGACTTTTTACCATATACTTTTAAATATTTTGAATTTTGAATATGAATACGTACAATTAGTACTTACCTATTCCAAAATAATTAATTATAATTTTAAAAAAAACAGAGATGGGGGTGTGGAGGAGGGAGGGGATCTGAAAATGTAATCTATAAGCAACCCAGCAGCCACAGGGAACCATTTCTGCTAAATACATCCAATGATGCAGAAATGCAGACTGCAGAGAAACTGTGCAGCTGTTAATAGTTCTTTCTGGGGCACCTGGGAGGCTCAGTCGGTTAAGCGTCCGCTTCAGCTCAGGTCATGATCTAGAGGTTCATGAGTTTGGGCCCCTGCGTTGGGCTCTCTGCTGTCCTCTCTGTCCTCTCTCTGCCCCTCCCCCCTCCCCTCTCTCGCTCTCAAAAATAAATAAATAAACATTTAAAACAATTAATTCTTTCGAATCCTCAGTTCCTTATTACCCAGGAGAGGCCTGTGTTGTACTCGGAATACAAGGATGGGCCCCGGCCCCAGAGCAGCCCAGCCTCAGGCGCTCCCATCCTGCTCCCTTCCCCTGCTTGCTCATCTTGGCATTGAGGATTAAGTGCATGGAAGACATTTCCTCAGATTCCCTGTGGAATTATTTGTATTGAATTCTCGAGGGCTCCACGGAAACATTCGGGCTGAAGGCAGACAGGAAGGCCACACCAGTGCCAGGATTCAGAGTGCAGAAGCCGCACAGGGAACGCGGGGAGTGGAAGTCTGGGCGGGGCCTTCGCAAGTCCCTAAATCGCAAAGCTCCATGCTGCTGCCAGGAAAAAAAGAAAAATTTAACCGAACAACTAAGCTGTTGCTTTCAAACTTCAGCCTTTCCCTACGCCTCCGTCTTTTCCTAAGCTCAGGGTGTCTACCTCTGCCAGGATTTACCCCTCCCAGTCTCATGGGCACGAAGTACCTGCTACGGGTCTACTTTGAAGAGGAGGCTCCCGGCCTGGAGAAGAAAGCAAAGAGTTAAAGCAGCCCTTACGATTTCTGCAGTTCCAATAATCGGCGGCGCCGCTCGCTCTGCTCCAAGGAACTGTACTTGGACTTGTACTGGGACAGGCGGGGGTGGGGGGCAGCTGTGCTGTTCAGCTCTTGAGACACAGAAAAGCTACTAGCCAGGGCTTGACTCAGCTCTTCCATCTTCCCTACAGAGGAAAACATAAGAAAATGGTTCATTCACTTCCTGTCGCCTCCTGGGTACAGGTAGTTACGGTGTAACGCGATGGCTACATTCCTAAAAAAAACTCACTTGACCCAAAATCACAACTATCTCCGTGGGGAAAAAGGAAGGTAAGGGTAAATGAGTTATATATGAGCAATAACATTATTTCCTGCAGATATTTCAATAATGAACGCCTCGATAGCTCTCACTGACAAAGAAAATTCGCCCTGCTGACTTTTGCTTTGTCATCCATTACAGCAGCCCGGTGACTAATTTCTTTCTATTTTCTAAATTAACTTCACTAAATTCTTTCACTGACGTCCAGGGATGTGATCAAATATCTAATTTTTTCCTGAATAGTTCTAAATAGGCATTACTCAAGAATTTTCAATATTAATATAACTTTTTTAAAAATGCACATTTTATTTTATTTTAGAGAGAGAGAGAGAGAGCATAGCACAAGCAGGAGAGAGGGCAGTGGGAGAGAGGGAGAATACCCAGCAGGCTCCACACTCAGTTCAAAGCCTGACATGGGGCTCGATCCCGCAGCACTGAGCTCAAGACCTGAGCCAAAGTCAAGAGTTGAATGCTTTACTGACTGAGCCACCCTGAAATAAATTAATTAATTAATAAGTGCCCCTATTTTATTTTTTCAGTAAGCTCTACACCCAACGTGGGGCCCAAACTCACCACCACAAGGTCAAGACTAGCATGCTCCACCAACTGAGGCAGCCAGGCACCCCTCTAATATAACTTTCTTCTATTTTTTTATTTTTAATGTTTATTTATTCTTAGAGAGAGAGTGAGTGGAAGAGGGGCAAAGAGAGGGAGACACAGAATCCGAAGCAGGCTCCAGGCTCTGAGCTGTCAGCACAGAGCCCGACGCGGGGTTTGAACTCACAGACTGTGAGATCATGACCTGAGCCGAAGTCGATGCTTAATTGACTGAGTGACCCAGGCGACTAATAAAACTTTCTGATGCAAATTTTACCCTTTAACTCTCTACGACATGCCAACTTACGTTAAGAAAATTTAGCTCCAGGAGAAATACTGGTCATGGGGCCCTTAGAGCAAGACAAGAGCAGCCCCACCCTCAAACCTGGCAGTTGCCTTCTCATTTTATAGTTTGTTTTGTTTGCTTGTTCGGGGTGGACAAAAGGAAGGTTTCAGGGCTACCCACGTAGGACTCGCTTGTCAAAGAGCTAGATGTAGAAGGCTGCCTACCAGTTAACACCAAGGAGTGTGAAAGACTGACACGTGGTACATTTAGGAGATGGAGGAGATTGGAGACAGAGCACCCCGGTGTGGCCTACAAAATGGGAATAGAGAGAAAGAGGTGAATTCACCCTTCACCCCCCCTTCTGTGAATGACGGTACGAAGTGGCGAAGGAGCTTAGCTAAGGATTAAAGGTGTGCCTCAGACTGTAAGAAAAAAGAACATTTAGGAGAAACCAAACTCACAAAGCTGGCCTGCCTAACCCTTCAGGTGGAGCAGAAACCAGAAGGCATCCCCGGTGCTTAAACTCCACCCCAGGCCAGGTCCCGCTGCTCTCCAAAACCAACAGGTTCATTCCAGAGCCTCCATGGTTAAAAACAACTCCATGGGCCTCTACTTGGCAATGAGTTACTTTCCATTGCACATTAGAAGTCAGATTCCCACCCCCCCTAATTTGCAGCATTTTTTTTTTAATTTGAGAGGAACTTGAAAAAAAATTGTGGTTAAAAACCCATGACATAAAATTTACAGTCTTGACCATCTTAAGTTACAGTTCAGTAGTGTCAAGTACATTCGCACTGTTGTGCAACCAGTTTCCAGAACTCTTCTCATCTTGCAAAACTGAACCTCTATACCCATTAAACATGAAAGGAACTTTTTTTTAAATTTAAGATTGACATATTGCTGGTATGGTTTCGAGGTGAATTTTTTTTAACTATTAAAAAATTTTAATGTTTATTTTTGAGAGAGAGAGAGAAAGGGAGAGAGAGAGAGAGAGAGAGAACACAAGCTGGGGAGGGGCAGAGAGGAGACAGGATCCCAGGCAGGCTGCACACTGTCAGCGCAGAGCCTGATTGGGGGGACCCACCTCACAAACCACGAGATCATGACCTGAGCTGAAGTCGGAGGCTTAACCGACTGAGAAACCCAGGTGCCCCCGAAGTGAATCTTAAGGTATTTGTAATGCAACCAGGATGGCCATTTGTGGTTGAGCTGAGTGATGATTTGATGATTACGTGGGATGCACAATGGTATGCTATTTTCCGTGTTTTACTGTACTTTTGTATACGTCTAAACACTTCTATAACGCAATCTTTTAAAAAATTCATTATGTCTTCGGCTTACCAAAGTAATGACCAAATCTGAAATACGCTCATTAGGCCTTGCCATGCTTTTATCTTGGTGTGGCCTCCCGTTCCGCCAAGAATCTCAAAATCATGACACACGCCTAGGACACTGGGGCGGTCCTCTGTACCTTTATGGCTGCTCTTGGCTGGCTCCTGCTCTCTCAACCCATTCCTCGGATGGTGCTGCCTCCGAGAGTTCTGACCTTAGCCCGGGTGGTCTCAGCCAGACTAACGCGCGTCCCCTACCGCCTCTGCCGCCGCCTCCTCCCCCTCCGGCGCCCCAGATGGGACTCTATGCCTCCCCTGCTGCTTCCACCGGGCTTCAGCCCCGGGGACACTGCCCGCTCCACTCGGTCGTCTTCCCCGCCACAGCCCTGCATGGCCTTTCTCTAGGAACGCGGCCCAGTAGGCCTTGCGTGATTCGCCCCTCCCCCACAAAAAGTCCCCGAGGGGTCCTGGCCCAACAGCCTGTAACCGGAGAGCGGCAGCGCGCCCAAGGGGAGCCTGGGCCTGGCTCTGCCTCTCCAGGAGACGCCTCGGGAGTCTTGGAGTGCCAGCCGGCCAGACGGAGGAACAGCCGGGCGCCGAGGGGCAATTCGGGAGCCGGCGGGGCCCAGGCTCGAACCCAGGACTCACCAGGCGGAGGTGACAGTTCCAGGAGCCGCGGCCTCCGCTGCCGGGGGCCGACCAATCAGGTGCGCAGGGAGAGCCGGGCCCAACCCCCTTGGCCGCTGCCGCGCCTCCGGGCCCACCCGCCGCGCGCCCGGAGTTTCCGGCTCCGCCCACCACGGTGAATGCTGGGAGTGGGGCCGCCGTCCGGTCGTTCGCCGGCCGTTATTTCCGCCTTCAGTGATCTCGGGGCCGGGCATTCAAAGCCTTCCAGGCCCTGGGTCCTGAAGCTTCCCCCAGATCCGCCCGCTCCCGGCAGTCCGCTCTCTCCTTTGCTTCTGCTTTTGGACGGGCCGTGCCGGTTGCCTGAATGACACCCCCGCCTCACACACTCAAGTCTCGATTACACATTCCCGCCCCGTTCGCTCTTACTACACCGGCGACCTACCTCGATTACAGCCCGTTTGCTCAGTTCGGGAGTCTCTTTCCTACTCGGCTGTGGGCTTGGCAATGGCAGGGACCTGGCCTGATTGCGGCTTAAGAACGCAGCGTCCGGCACAAAACAGCACTCTGCAGACCTTGGTGAATTCCTTGCAGGGATTACGGCAAGGGGTAGGGAGGGGAAAGCAGCCGAGATTTAGGAGAGATCATCAAGTTAGAGTGCAGCCTCTCGGAAGAAGGAGTGAGGAGTCGCAAACTAAAACCGTGACAGCCGTTTACTGAATGCTAACGTTGAGCCAGACCCTGCTTCACGTGCGTTATCTCCTTTAATCTCCAAATAACAAGAAGGAGACTGAAGCTCTGGGAGGTTATGTACTTGACCAAAATCACACAGCTTTCAAGCCAAACACTTGAATTTGCTGAATGTCGGACTTCTAGAGAAGTTGGATATTACTACACTACAGAAAATACACGTTTTGAGTCCGAGGAATGCCAAGATGTATACTCGCTACATGTTTTAAGTACAAGACACCATCCATTTGGACCAAAAACAACAGAAGAAAAGACTGATACAGAGGGTAATGGGTGCTTGGGGCCCTGGGAGACCCAATTTTTTGAGCCTCAGAATTTACGTAGGTGAGTTCTATTTTTCTTTTTTTTTTTTTTTTTTGAGAGAGAGAGAGCATCAGTGGGAGAGGGGCAGAGAGAGAGGGAGACACAGAATCCGAAGCAGGCTCCAGGCTCTGAGCTGTCAGCACAGAGTCTGATGAGGGGCTTGAACCCACGAACCCCGAGATCGTGACCTGAGCCAAAGTCTGGCACTTAACTGACTGAGCCACCCAGACGCCCAGTGGGTTCTATCTTTCAGTAGTCCGACTGAGCAAAGCTGTGCACTAGAGTATTTATTTGGTGCATCCTCAAATAATAGCTCAGGTTTGCCTGATTTAGGAGACAAAGAAAAACCCAGGGCCCGACTTCACCAGGGAACTCTGACATGAGGATATTAAGTATTTTGTGTCCCAGAGCCACCATTCTCTGCCCACGACTATGGAGGTCACACTAAGTGGTCAGAACTGCACAGAAAAGGACAAAGGTCCTACACATTAAAGCAAACTGAGCTGAGGTCTAGGGAAAAAAGGCTCCAGTCCCTCATTCGTACTCAGCTGAATAACTCCTCCTCTCACTGAAAAGAACAAACTGGATGGTACTTGGCCCAGGGCTCGTTTGGAGCCAGTCTGTGTTCCATAAGGGCCTGGTCTGCCTAGAACAGGGAGGAGTTCCCCAGTTATAGCCATTGGCACCCCACCTTCACAATACTGGCCACATACACATACACCTGTGCTTAATGTCTTTAAGTCAACTGACTATTTAAAAAAAGGCTAAGCAGGCACACCTGGGTGGCTCAGACGGTTAAGCGTCTTACTTTGGCTCAGGTCATGATCTCAAGGTTTGTGGGTTCAAACTCCATGTTGGACTCTGTGCAGACAGCTCAGAGCCTGGAGCCTGCTTCGGATTCTGTGTCTCCCTCTCCCTCTGCCCCCCTGTTGTGTTCGCTCTCTTTCAAAAATAAATAAGCTTTAAAAAATAAAAATAATAAAAAGGGTATTAAATAAGGGGCGCCTGGGTGGCTCAGTTGGATGAGTGTCTGATTATCGATTTCAGCTCAGGTCATAATCTCGGGGTTCCTAAGTTCAGGCCCTGCCTTGGGCTCTGCGCTGGCAGTGTGGAGCCTGCTTGGGATTCTCACTCACTCTCTCTGCCCCTCCCCTGTGCATGCACACACACACACACACACTCACTCTCTCTCAAAATAGGAACACTGGGGCACCTGGGTGTCTCAGTCAGTTGAGTGGCCGACTTCGGCTCAGGTCATGATCTCATAGTCTGAGTTCAAGCCCCGCGTCGGGCTCTGTGCTGACAGCTCAGAGCCTGGAGCCTGTTTCAGATTCTGTGTCTCCCTCGCTCTCCGCCCCTCCCCCACTCACACTCTGTCTCTCAGTCTCTCAAAAATGAATAAACATTAAAAAAAAAAAAAGAGGAACACCATAGCACTACCTTAAATCACTTCCCACTTTAACAAAGTATCTATAACATATATACACAGTGAAAATAGTACAATGTTATAAACTAGCTAAATACTAGTACCTGCAGAAAACAGAGACTGAGGACTTGGTAAGAATCACATTAGCAAGTGTTGGAGAAGTGATACAGAGTAACACGAATGGAAGTTTTCTTTTCTACAATCAGCAAACTCCAAAGAGAATGGAAGAGGGAGGATCCACTTTCTCCATAATTCAATGTTATTTAAGGTGGAATCCCTACAATCAGCCGGTAAGTTCCCACAGGTGGGGGAATCCCTACCTAATACAGAGACGCTCGGGAGCAGGAAGGTGTCCAGCCATTTCCAAAAGAGGAGGCTCTCATTAGGAGCCCTGACTGTCACCTGTCATCAGTCAGTTAACAGATGTGTGTGTAATGCCTCCTGTTGGTTAGGTACTGTGCCAGGCACAGGAAATACCAAAATGACCCAGGTGGACCCAGTCCCTGCCCTCCAGGAGCTTACAGCCCAGTTGCGTGGTAGGGAAAGACAAAAGGTGGGTGCTATAGTTGATTGCAGGCGGGTGTTAAGGAGCTCAGGTGACTGGGTGGAGAGCAAGTGGCGTGGGGCTGCTGGGGCCCGTGTTCAGGGAACTCCTCTCAGGAGGGGACATTTGAGTCAAGACCCGAATGACGAAAAGGAGCCAGCTGTGAGGACAGGGAGACTGACCCCATTTCCAGAGAGGCTCTGAGTGAGGGGTAGACCGAAGGCAGGGAGGAGGGAGAAGTGGTGGGGAGATGACAGAGTCACAGATGCAGGTGGGACCCCGAAGCTTGTGGGCCATAGTGGAGAGTTTGGGTTTTACCTGCACTGCAGATGGAGGTTTTCAAAGTTATGAGCTAACCAAACTCAGAGCTTGAAAGAGCTCACGCTGGGCTGGCCACTCAGTGGGGCACTGAAGCAGGCAGCGATGGGTCAGGAGGGGAGTGAGCAGGGCTTGCGCTGAAGTGGTGGCAGGGAGGGCTTACTGTTCTCAAAAGGGGGAGGCGGTAACAAGAATTATCCACGTGTACGAGTCTAGTCCCCTAGCCAAGCCCTTCCCCTTGAGGTGCCTGGAACAGAAAGAGAGTTGCAGAGGGAACAGCTTTCTCCCCGTCTAGTTTGATACGATGGAAGGCCGAGGCCCTGCACCATCGGGCCTGAGCTTCTCACTGCCCGCTTGGAGACGCCCTGTAGGAGAGGGATTCTTCAGCCAGTCGTGGCAGGAGGGAGACTCTGACTTGAGAGGGTGACAAAGTCACGTGTTAACGGGTGTCACATGAGCCAGGAGGCAGAAACTGCAGTCACGGGAGACCCTACAGCTCAGAGGACCCAAACCCCTTCTCCGCTCCCACAAGGTCCCTAGCGTCCAGCTCTGGGTGCGAGGAAGCATGTCAGAGGTTAAGGTCCTGTTAAGGTCACCAGGACCTCTCTTTCTGCCCACTCTTGCCGGCAGCCATCAGCCTCCGCCCCCTCCGCTGTTGGGCCACGATCTGGATGTTGTGGGGGTGCTGGCTCTGTGCCAAGCACTGGACCAGGCACAAGGCTGGTGCTCCTCAAAGTGTGACCGGCAGGACCTTGGGCCTCCCGATGTGGAGGGGATGGGCGATCCTGCTACAATAACTTTTAATGGTGGTGTTTCATCACAAGGATATCCAACACTATTTTAAAAATGTTTATAAAGAGAGAGAGGGGGACAGAGGATCCTGGTCGGGCTCCGCGCTTACAGCACAGAGCCCAATGCAGGGCTCGAACTCCTGAACCGTGAGATCATGACCTGAGCCCGAGTTTGGACGCTCAACCAACTGAGGCATCCAGGCGCCCTGTGGATATCCAATAATATAACCGGTCCCCTTGGGAAGCATTTCCAATTTCCCCCTATTATTCTGTATTATAAATACTGTGATGAAGATCCCTGTGGGTATTTTTTTGCAAAGACCCATAATTTACTTATGCCAAATTCTTGAAAATGACATTTCTAGGTCAGAGGGTATATAACGTATGTTTCTAAGGTTCTTGATACCTTGATACAAATTGGAAAGTTGCCTGGGAGGCATAGCAATTTGCCCTCCCTTGTTTATACATTTTTTCCTCCATTAGGCTTTTTTGTAACAAGTCTAGCTCCCTGCCTTTCCTGCAAATTTCTTTTGTGGTCCGGGGAGGGAAAGGAAGGAGGGGCTGAGCTTTAAGGTCTTTTTTTTTTTTCTCCCCTCCCCTAAGCTTTAAAAGGCTTTTAACCCATGGGAGGAGCTCCTTCAAGCACTTTGTAGGAATTAAACCATTTAATCCTCTCTATAATGTTTTTCACCTTTTTTTTTTTTAGTTTATTTTAAGAGAGATAGTGTGTGAGCTCAGGGGGGAGGGGCAGAGAGAGAGAGAGAGAGAGAGAGAGAGAGAATCTCAAGCAGGCTCTCTGCACTGTCCCTACGGAGCCTGACTCGGGACTTGAACTCAAGAAACTGGAAGATCTTAACCTGAGTCAAAATCAAGAGTCAGATACTTAACTGACTGAACCACCCAGGTGCCCCATTAACTTTTTTTTAAGTAGGCTCCACATGCGGTGTGAGGCCCTAACTCAAGACCCTGACATTGAGCGGCCTGTTCTACAGACTGAGCCACCCAGGCGCCCCACTCCGTAATTTTTAACGTCAGCACTATTATTAACCATTCCCATTTTTTTTTTTCGCTTTCTAAAAAATTGTGGGGGGCGCCTGTTTGGCTCAGTCGGAAGAGCATGTGACTTGATCTCAGGGTCGTGAGCTCGAGCCCCACATTGGGTGTAGAGGGTACTTAAATAAATAAAACTTTAAAAATATTGTGGTAAACTGTGCGTAACATAAAATTTGCCATTTTTTCTCTGCTTTCCGCATGGAGCCTCCTTTGGATCCTCTGTCCACCCCTCTTTCTGCCCCTCCCCCTGCTCATGCTCTCTGAAAAAAAATATTAACATTAAAAATC